>HG992308.1:12618750-15237500 GCA_905220615.1 Tinea trinotella | reverse complement strand
CCTAACCTAACCTAACCTAACCTAACCTAACCTAACCTAACCTAACCTAACCTAACCTAACCTAACCTAACCTAACCTAACCTAACCTAACCTAACCTAACCTAACCTAACCTAACCTAACCTAACATAACCTAACCTAACCTAACCTAACCTAACCTAACCTAACCTAACCTAACCTAACCTAACCTAACCTAACCTAACCTAACCTAACCTAACCTAACCTAACCTAACCTAACCTAACCTAACCTAACCTAACCTAACCTAACCTAACCTAACCTAACCTAACCTAACCTAACCTAACCTAACCTAACCTAACCTAACCTAACCTAACCTAACCTAACCTAACCTAACCTAACCTAACCTAACCTAACCTAACCTAACCTAACCTAACCTAACCTAACCTAACCTAACCTAACCTAACCTAACCTAACCTAACCTAACCTAACCTAACCTAACCTAACCTAACCTAACCTAACCTAACCTAACCTAACCTAACCTAACCTAACCTAACCTAACCTAACCTAACCTAACCTAACCTAACCTAACCTAACCTAACCTAACCTAACCTAACCTAACCTAACCTAACCTAACCTAACCTAACCTAACCTAACCTAACCTAACCTAACCTAACCTAACCTAACCTAACCTAACCTAACCTAACCTAACCTAACCTAACCTAACCTAACCTAACCTAACCTAACCTAACCTAACCTAACCTAACCTAACCTAACCTAACCTAACCTAACCTAACCTAACCTAACCTAACCTAACCTAACCTAACCTAACCTAACCTAACCTAACCTAACCTAACCTAACCTAACCTAACCTAACCTAACCTAACCTAACCTAACCTAACCTAACCTAACCTAACCTAACCTAAGCTAACCTAACCTAACCTAACCTAACCTAACCTAACCTAACCTAACCTAACCTAACCTAACCTAACCTAACCTAACCTAACCTAACCTAACCTAACCTAACCTAACCTAACCTAACCTAACCTAACCTAACCTAACCTAACCTAACCTAACCTAACCTAACCTAACCTAACCTAACCTAACCTAACCTAACCTAACCTAACCTAACCTAACCTAACCTAACCTAACCTAACCTAACCTAACCTAACCTAACCTAACCTAACCTAACCTAACCTAACCTAACCTAACCTAACCTAACCTAACCTAACCTAACCTAACCTAACCTAACCTAACCTAACCTAACCTAACCTAACCTAACCTAACCTAACCTAACCTAACCTAACCTAACCTAACCTAACCTAACCTAACCTAACCTAACCACCAGTCTTCCGCGGGCCGTCGAGGTGAGCACACGCGCCGGAGCAGCCGCCTGCATCCGCGTCCGCATCCAGCATCCGCATCCAGCATCCGCATCCGGCATCCGGCATCCAGCATCCGCATCCAGCATCCGCATCCGGCATCCGGCATCCGGCATCCAGCATCCGCATCCAGCATCCGCATCCAGCATCCGCATCCAGCATCCGCATCCGCATCCGGGGCGCATCCGGGGCGCATCTTCATACTAAAGAACAAAATTAGAGGGGATAAATAAGTAATACGGAGTAAATGGTTCGTCGATAGCTGCCACTTCAGTCTTCCGCGCGCCGCCGGGGCGAGCGCACGGGCCATCGGCCTCACGGCCAATAGCCACTCGGTGCATCCGCGTATGCATCCAGCATCCGCATCCAGCATCCGCATCCGGCATCCGCATCCGGCATCCGGCATCCGGCATCCGCATCCAGCATCCGGCATCCGCATCCGGCATCCGCATCCGGCATCCGCATCCGGCATCCGCATCCAGCATCCGCATCCGGCATCCGCATCCGGCATCCGCATCCGGCATCCGCATCCGCGTGCATCCGGGGTGCATCATCATACGAAAAGAAAATATAAAGCCAAGGACCACTCGGTGCATCCGCATCCGGCATCCGCATCCGGCATCCGCATCCAGCATCCGGCATCCGCGTATGCACCCAGCATCCGCATCCGGCATCCGCACCCAGCATCCGCATCCGGCATCCGCATCCGCGTGCATCCGGGGTGCATCATCATACGAAAAGAAAATATAAAACCAAGGACCACTCGGTGCATCCGCATCCGGCATCCGCATCCGGCATCCGCATCCAGCATCCGGCATCCGCGTATGCATCCAGCATCCGCATCCAGCATCCGCATCCGGCATCCGCATCCGGCATCCGCATCCGCGTGCATCCGGGGTGCATCATCATACGAAAAGAAAATATAAAGCCAAGGACCACTCGGTGCATCCGCATCCGGCATCCGGCATCCGCGTATGCATCCAGCATCCGCATCCGGCATCCAGCATCCGCATCCAGCATCCGCATCCAGCATCCGCATCCGGCATCCGCATCCGGCATCCGCATCCAGGGCGCATCTTCATACTAAAAACAAAATTGGAGGGGATAAATACGGAGTAAGTGATTCGTCGTTAGCGGCCACTTCAGTCTTCTGCGCGCCGCCGGGGCGAGCGCACGGGCCATCGGCCTCACGGCCAATAGCCACTCGGTGCATCCGCATCCGGCATCCAGCACCCGCATCCGGCATCCAGCACCCGCATCCGGCATCCGCATCCGGCAACCGCATCCGGCATCCGCATCCGGCATCTGCATCTGGGGCGCATCCTCATACAAAAAGCAAATGGGGGATAAATAGTGGGGATAAATAGTGGGATAAATAAATAATAGGGAGTAAGTGGTTCGTCGATGCATCCAGCATCCGCATACATCCGGGGTGCATCATCATACGAAAAATATAATGTAAAGCCAAGGACCACTCGGTGCATCCGCATCCAGCATCTGCATCCAGCATCCACATCCGGCATCCAGCATCCGAATATCCAATACGAATAAAATAAGCAATACGAAGGAAGTGCAGTGAATAGAATTGTGCAGTGAAAGCTTGATCATAGCTTAACACAAATGAGCTTTAACCAAGTGAAATAATAAGTGATACTAAGTGAACAAGTGACCTTATAATCAACTCCGAATGACAATCCAACATACCAACTACACACATCCGGAAATCTGCATCCGAGGCGCATCCTGGGTGCGCCCTGCATCCAAGGCGCATCCTGCATCCTCATCCGGATACTGAAAACAACGTATAGAGGACATCCGCATCCTGCATCCGCAAGCGGGGAGCATCCTGCGTACGCATCCTGGGCGCATCCCGTGTCCGCATCCGGAACGCATCCAGCGTCCGCACCCTGCGTCCGCATTCGAGGCGCATCCTTCATCTGCAGCTGCAAGAGAGAAAGCAGTGAGTAGGTTAAGACAGACATTTTAGTTTATATTTTTCTTTATATTTCTCTTATTTTGTTAATATAAAATAATAACCATAATTAGCTTAGCTTAGGTTGTCACTCTTAATATGGACAACATAAATACCGAGCAGCACTCAGCTGACGAGGTAGACGTTGAGAAATGTCATGACTTGTCACCCACACTTGTTGGTACTGATAACTTATACACTTTTCTGGATGAACTGGACTCTAAGGCTTCTCTTATCCAGGACATCATTATATCAAGCCGAAGCGTCACTAAAATCAGCAAACAAAAAGTTATCGAGCTCGCTTCGGAAATAATGGGTCTGGTTACACATATGCGCATTAGACACTCGGAGCGTGAATCAGCCATCAATGGGCAGGGAAGTCGCCTTGTCTTAGGGACGCAGACGCCCTTGGAAGAGCAAACCGCACAGATTATCCGAGAAACTATTAAACAGGAATTAGCAAGTTTATCTGAGAAATTGTGCCCATCACCTTCCCAACCCTCCACACAGGATCTATCCCACAAACAGCCCGGGAAGACATATAGGGATTCAGTAATATCTAATAAGGTTAAAACGGGAGCCGATGGTTCTAACGTACACAAGCCAGCTATCATAGTCTCGGCGCCGGCGGCAGAAACAAGTCAGGAGGTACTGAACAAATTTCACACGAGTATCTCCTTCAGGGGAACCAACTATGCGCCCTCTCGCATTCAGTGCATCTCTAATAAAAAAATTAGAGTCGAATTTGGAAACAAGAGACAGAGGGATGAGGTGATGGACAAAATACAACCTAACATCATTAAAGGAGACTTGAAAGTTGAAGTAGCAAAAAGCCTGCGCCCAATGTTTATAGCAAAGGGCGTCTTTGGGAGCATACCCCCTGAGGAACTCGTCAATATAATCGTTAGCCAAAACACAGAGATCCGGCAAAGCATCACCTCCGACATCGATATTAAACTTTCATTCGTGAAAAACAATAAAAACCCCAAGCTATATAATGCCATATTCATGGCAGCACCAGCTGTCTGGCAATGCGTCACCAAGCTAGAAAGAATCAACGTCGAACATCAACGGATCCACGTAAGCGAGTTTTCACAATTCAAACAATGCCTCAGCTGTTTACAATTCGGACACTTCAAATCCAGATGTCAAGCAAATGTCAAGCCTTGCTCACACTGCTCGGCAACTGACCATCAACTTCATGAGTGCTCAGCGAGAAACAACCCTACCTCTACACCTAAATGTTATAACTGCTCCTCTCACAATATAAAATATAAATCAAAGATCGACACCAAACACAATGCGACATCATCCCTCTGCCCTAGAGTTCGGGCCATTAAGGAAAAAATTATACAACGAACCCAGTATGTCTAACAATAGTAAAAATAACACCGATCCACAATCGATAAACATCGTACAGTGTAACTTAGGTAGGGGGTACCGTGCTCAGCACGAGCTCCTAAACCATTTTTTCTCCAAAGATATCCAGATAGCCTTCGTTAATGAACCATACACAGGGAAGGATGTGACTATCGCAAATCGCTACGGACTATGTATATACCAGTTTGTTACTAATTCACCTGTTAGAGCCAGCATCATAATTAAACCAAATTCTCTTAGCACAATAGGAATATCTGGATATTCGACATCTGATCTTTGCATAGTACAGGTGAATACCACGGGGAAAAGGAAGATTTTCCTTATATGCGTCTACATCCCTCCACGTTCCAAAGATGGCAAGTGCAAAAATGACGACTGCGCAACATCAACACTCAACAAACTTGAAGCATTTATACAAAGTACACTGCAAGACATTCATTTAGTATGCGGAGACTTCAATGCATGGCATCCCCTATGGGGATCGCAATCTTGCAACAAAAGAGGAAATAAAATAATCGACCTGATAACATCAATCAATCTTTTGGTGTGCAACGCTGGCGACACCCCCACATTTCAAACCATCACACACCAGACTCCCAGAGAGTCTATCGTAGACCTAACTCTGGTATCGGAGGACGTGTTTGCCAGTATTAAAAACTGGAAGGTAAATTTAGATATATGTCCATCATCCGACCACAATGCAATAGAATTTGACTTCCAAATCAAAAAAATGAAGGGAAATTCACTTACTCGCAATAAAAAATTGTCTACATTTAAATACAACACGAACAATGTACAATGGGAAAACATAGCAGAGAAACTAGCAAATAACATTGATAGTCGTCTTCCACAAAATGTCACGGTTGAAGAACTCAATAGGGAGGAGCTGGAACAATTTATTATAAAAGTAACGGAATCAATAACCAAAGCCTGTAATGAACTACTGCCACGGAAGAACAATTCAATACACAAATGTCCCTGGTGGAACGACCAACTACAACAACTTAAGGAGAAAGTCATACAAAACCATCGTTTGTTACATAAATTAAAAAAACAGAAAAAACCTATGGCTAATGCAATTAAGGATAAGGACATCCTAAAGGCAGCATACTCAAAAGCCTTTAACGAGGTATCAACAGAAAATTTTAGGCAGTTTTGCTCCAAGCAGGGCAAGGAAGACGTGTGGTCTGTAACAAACAGAATTATTAAGACGGCACAAGCCATTCATCCTCCATCAACACTGAAAATAAATAATAGCAGCTACACTATGTCAAGCAAAGAAACGGCAGAAATAATTTTAGACAACTTTTTTCCCAACGATCGCCTAGAAGACGATAACTCTCATCAAGCGGAGTTAAGGACTAGGATTACGCAGATACCGGAAAATCCCAACGAACCACCTTTCACCGAAGAAGAGATAATGGGACATATTCGCAATATGAATCCCAAAAAGGCGCCGGGAGCAGACCACCTTACCTCCGATATATGCCTGCAGTTTATCAAAGCATTTCCGGGACTCATTACTAAAATATTGAACCGATGCCTCGAACTTGGGTACTTCCCAGATACATGGAAAAACGCAATAGTCAAAATTATCCCCAAACCCAACAAGAGCGATTACACCAAACCCTCCTCATTCCGACCCATTGGCCTAATTAACATATTCGGAAAATTGCTAGAGAAGCTAATCATAGGGCGGCTGACCTTCCATATGCACAACAATAAAACGTTTACAACAAACCAATATGGATTTAAAGCACAGAAGTCAACAGTACACGCACTGCATGGTGCCCTAACAGCCATCAAACAAGCAAAAGAGACCGGCAATCAGGTTATCGCAATATCGCTGGACATTGTGTCGGCCTTTAACCACGCGTGGTGGCCGGCGCTGTTTGCGAGGCTCAGACAAATTAAATGCCCAACTAACATATACAAACTAATAACAAACTACTTCGAAAATCGCACAGCCACTATTAATCTTGCAGACAACACTCATACCAAAATCTTGAACAGGGGCTGCATACAGGGTTCTGTATGCGGACCATTTTACTGGAATTTAATTCTCGACGAACTCATGACAACGAAACTCCCGAAGGGATGTAAAATACAGGCATTTGCGGATGATATCCTCCTCATTGTTGAGGCCAACAATGTCTCGGACCTTCAGTTCTCCGCTAACAGGGCTCTCCAACACATAATACATTGGGGCGAATCAGTAAAACTCTTATTTGAACCAACCAAGACACAAGCCATAGCTTTCACAAACAAAGCCATTAAATGCAGCATAACTCTAAATGGAAAACCTATCGAATTCTCGAACGAAATCAAAGTACTAGGTGTAATAATTGATAAAAAGCTGAAATTCATTAAACATGTTCACCACATTGCTAATAAAACTTATAAAATATACACAAAGCTAATTCAATTTGTGAAAACCACATGGGGCATTCAACCCGACAACATCAAGATCCTGTACAATCATGTAATAGAACCAATAATATGCTACGCATCCAGCGTCTGGGTATCAGCAACTATGTTGGTACATGTAAGAAATATGCTAATGTCCTTGCAGAGAAGGTTTGCACTTAAAATAATCAGAGGATTCCGCACAATCAGCACACCCGTGGCTATTTCCCTCGCACAGCTGACACCAATATGGGCCAAAATACGTGAGACAGCGGATAACGAAACAACCAGAGTCTTTGGCACGTCAGAATTTCTGCCCTCAGACATACAATTAGAGATGCCGGTACAGCCCGGGGAACTTCTACATCCTGCCGAGCGTAGAACAATCGGCTTCCTGGAGGCCGCAACGGAAGAGGAACTACTTGAAATAACTGGTACAAGAAACCTGTGTGTCTACACCGATGGAAGTAAACATGATGATAGGGTGGGGGCTGCCATGGTTGTACATGGAGAAAAAATAACACGACGCTTCAAATTGCATGATTCGTGCTCGGTTTTCCAAGCTGAAATGCTGGCAATTTGTCGCGCTTGTGAATGGATTAGTAATAAGGGAATCACTCCGGCCTTTATAATAACTGACAGTAAATCCAGTCTACAAGAGATCTCCGGTTGTGATAACCTTAGTCCACTGGCAGTGCGGGTGCGCGGGGTCATTCACAACTGTCGCACCAACAAGATTAATATTACACTCATCTGGGTCCAAGCCCACACAGGAATACCAGGTAACGAAACGGCGGATACGGAGGCAAAAAGAGCTGCTAACCTACACAAAGCACCAGACTACTGCAAATTCCCAATGAGTTATGTTAAATATTTAAACAAGAAACGGAACAAAGAAGCCCGGCATGAGCTGTACTCTGCCGATGGCAAGTGCACCTTCCTCAAACAATGGTGCCCGACATATGATGACCTCTGCAACATAACATCAATCTTGAAACCCAGCTTTAGCATTACCCAACTACTCACAAATCATGGCTTCCATAAGGAATACCTAAACAGGTTTAAGATTACCGATAATAACAGGTGCCCGTGCGACAATTTGACGATCCAGTCCATTGTGCACTTAATTAGAAACTGCCCCAAATTTGCGCAAACACGAACCGAGCTCGATTACTACACAACGGTCCTCAAAATAAATCCACTTAACTTGACTGAAATTGTAACCAATGAACCATGTGCACGGGCATTCCGGAGACACGTTGATTGTGTAGTCGGGTCCCTAAAAGAATTTAATAAGTAAATAGCTTGAACTATATAGCAATTACTAGAGCAATAAGATAAATGTAAATATATCACTGTTAATTAATAATAGAAATTATAATTTTAGATGTAAAAGGAAAACAAAAGTGTATAAGTAATTAGTACTTAGGCACTACAACAAGATGTGTATAATTCTAAATATAGTAGAAATAATATAACTACGTAATAATGTGCATAAATCTAAACATAAATTAGAGGAATAAAACCAGTAAATTAGTAAATTACAAATGATTGTAAACACCATAATAATGTCAAATATGAGGGAAACGGGGATTGTAAACCGTTAACAAACCTTCTTTCTGTCTTTTTATCATCGCAATATGCCACAACTAGATGGCGCCACTGTTGTTTAAGAACGTTAATCCAACCGGAACTTAACACTTTAGCTGACGTTCTGAAAATAAAATAAAAACAATTACAATCTGACACCACTAGATGGCGCCACTATAGTTTAAGAACGTTCATCCACCTGGGACTCAGCACTTCAACTAATCTTCAGAATAAAACTGTTGCAATTCACCACTACTAGATGTCGCTACTATAGTTTAAAAACGTTTACTCACCTGGGACTCAGCAGTTTACCAAAGGAATAATACAAATTAAATATATATAAATAGCAAAAACAAAATTTATCTCTTTCCATTAGAATAACTTACATTCACAGACCATAAAGGAGCAACCACCAGGCAAACAAACAAAAAGGAATAAAACTAACAAGATGACTGACTCTAACACTAAACAGCAGGAGTGCTCAAACTGCGAAGCACTGAAGAAACAATTAAGAGACTACATGGAGCTAAATAAGAACCTAACGAGCACCAACAAAACTTTAGCTAAAATAATAGCTCACCAAACTACAAACTGGACATCTAGCATAATGAACATAATGACCAAACACATCACTTCAGCTGAAGGAATAAAGGAAACAGAACCTAATATACCTGAAACACCTCCAGCATCACAACCACAATCTCCGAACTCAACCGCATCTTCATCAAGTTCGTCATCATCAAGTTCGTCATCATCAAGTTCGTCATCTTCAAGCTCATCATCACCGAGCTCCAAACCATCCACCCCATTGCCTATATTAACGCAACCGCCCAGCCCACCACCCAGAAACGAAACACAAACGGACCAGCACTTAAACAACAAAACGCACAATGAACAAAAGCAGCCTAAAGGCGCCTCCCCTACAACCCACAGCCACACCCCGGCTTCATCACCGGGACTAACCAACCAGGGCCAGAACCAACCCCACCGGAAGGAATCGAAGCTGGAAGCACCACCGCAACCCCGCTCCTCCACCAACAAACCCAAAAGCCAACCCAAACAAACCCAACACAACCCAACCCAAACAATCAACGAAATTAAAGAAGCAAATTTAACTTTAGAGGAAATAGTTCAACAGCATCAGCTGCCCTCCCCCATCTCCCCAATAGAAGACGATAAAAACATACAAACAGTAACACAGCGAAAGTGCCCAATCTGCGGAACCAAAATAATGTACAGAAATATGGCCAGACACATTAAGAGAGCTCATGATCAACCCACAAACAACTCTAGGTTTAAGTAGCTAAAACAAATATAAAAAAAAAAAAAAAAAAAAAAAAAAAAAAAAAAAAAAAAAAAAAAAAAAAAAAAAAAAAAAAAAAAAAAAAAAAAAAAAAAAAAAAAAAAAAAAAAAAAAAAAAAAAAAAAATATAGTTAGTTAATAATAGAATTTAAGATGTAAATATATTACTGTTAGTTATTAATAGAATTTAGTAAAAATAAAGAATTTTAAACAGTAAAGTAATTAGTAATAGAATTTAGGATGCAATTTTATTATCACTGTTATTTAATAATAGAAATTATAATTTTAGATGTAAAAGGAAAACAAAAATGTAATAATAGAGTTTTAGGATACAATACTGTTAAGTTAATAATAGAATTAAGGATGTAAAAGAAAAACAAGAGTGTATAAATAATCTGTACTTAGGTACTTTTATAAGATGTGTATAACTCTAAATACAGTAGAAATAATATAAGTACGCAAATAATGTGAATAAAACCAAAAATAAAAAGTAATAAAACCAGTAATTAACAACTGATTGTAAACACCATTATAATAAACATGTTAAACACTAGGGAAACGGGGATTGTAAACCGTTAGCAAACCTCCTTTCTGTAAACAAATAATGAATAAACTCCCTCTATGGCTGGCTAAGTTTTGGAGGAAAAAAAAAAAAAAAAAAAAACCTAACCTAACCTAACCTAACCTAACCTAACCTAACCTAACCTAACCTAACCTAACCTAACCTAACCTAACCTAACCTAACCTAACCTAACCTAACCTAACCTAACCTAACCTAACCTAACCTAACCTAACCTAACCTAACCTAACCTAACCTAACCTAACCTAACCTAACCTAACCTAACCTAACCTAACCTAACCTAACCTAACCTAACCTAACCTAACCTAACCTAACCTAACCTAACCTAACCTAACCTAACCTAACCTAACCTAACCTAACCTAACCTAACCTAACCTAACCTAACCTAACCTAACCTAACCTAACCTAACCTAACCTAACCTAACCTAACCTAACCTAACCTAACCTAACCTAACCTAACCTAACCTAACCTAACCTAACCTAACCTAACCTAACCTAACCTAACCTAACCTAACCTAACCTAACCTAACCTAACCTAACCTAACCTAACCTAACCTAACCTAACCTAACCTAACCTAACCTAACCTAACCTAACCTAACCTAACCTAACCTAACCTAACCTAACCTAACCTAACCTAACCTAACCTAACCTAACCTAACCTAACCTAACCTAACCTAACCTAACCTAACCTAACCTAACCTAACCTAACCTAACCTAACCTAACCTAACCTAACCTAACCTAACCTAACCTAACCTAACCTAACCTAACCTAACCTAACCTAACCTAACCTAACCTAACCTAACCTAACCTAACCTAACCTAACCTAACCTAACCTAACCTAACCTAACCTAACCTAACCTAACCTAACCTAACCTAACCTAACCTAACCTAACCTAACCTAACCTAACCTAACCTAACCTAACCTAACCTAACCTAACCTAACCTAACCTAACCTAACCTAACCTAACCTAACCTAACCTAACCTAACCTAACCTAACCTAACCTAACCTAACCTAACCTAACCTAACCTAACCTAACCTAACCTAACCTAACCTAACCTAACCTAACCTAACCTAACCTAACCTAACCTAACCTAACCTAACCTAACCTAACCTAACCTAACCTAACCTAACCTAACCTAACCTAACCTAACCTAACCTAACCTAACCTAACCTAACCTAACCTAACCTAACCTAACCTACGCCTCAGTCGCAGCTCTCCCGCCGTCTCGGTTGGTCGCTAGACCTCCCCGACATACAATTGTAGTGACGTCCTCCGATCCCAAAGACACAGGGGAGGACGTCATTGCAAAGGTGAGGGGAGCGGTGGAGGCTCGCAAAAATGGGCTGCAAATAGACAATGTGCGCAAGGCCCATAAACAAAAAATAGTTCTCACATGCTCGTCCGCGATGGAGCTCAACAAGGTCAAATCCAAGTTGGCTGCCTCAAAGGGCATGTTAAAAGTAGAGGATCCAAAAAGAAAGAATCCACTTGTGATTATAAGAGACGTGTTGGCCTCCAACACGGACGAGCACATCATCCAATCGGTGAGAACCCAAAACTCTCACTTCACCAAAGGGCTGACTTCTGCAGATCTAGAGTGCAGAGTAGCTTTTAGAAGGCGTGCTCGTAACCAGCTCGAGAGGCACATAGTGATGGAGGTAACTCCGTCACTGTGGCAGCGGATGACTCGGGCTGGGTACATGCACATAGATCTGCAGAAGCGTCCAGTCAGCGACCAATCGCCGCTGGTGCAGTGCTCAAAATGCCTCGGGTATGGGCACACGAGGCGGTTCTGTAAGGATACCGAAGACTCGTGTGCCCATTGCACAAAACCTCATGCAAGAGGAGACTGTAAGAGGAGGACCGAGGGACTGGCCCCAGAATGCCGCAACTGCTGCATGGCCGGTATAGAAAAGAGGGAGCACACTGCATTCAGCGGCGAGTGCCCGTTGCGGATGAAGTGGGAGAACATAGCAAGATCAAGGGTCACCTACTGCTGCTAAGGTGGCACTAAACAACACATGTGGGCGTGGGCCAACCTCAACGGTGGATAGATCCCGTCTCAAGTTCCTGCAGGTGAACCTTCAGCGTAAGAAGCTGGCCACAGCGGAGCTTATGCTGGAGGCATCCCGAAGCGGAGTGTCAGTCGCCTTGGTTCAAGAACCATATACAAGCAACACAGGTGAACTGGCACAGCCTGCGGGGACAAGGGTGGTGCAACATACTGGCACAAAAGAACACCCAGTTAAGGCGGCAGTGGTGGTGTTTGATGGGGAGGTGGACATTGTCCAGGACCCATCAATCATCACCACCAATGTTACAGCCGTAACACTGAAACTGGGTGCTACCACCCTGGGAGTGGTGTCTGTCTACCTGGAGGGAGACCCGAAACCGATCGACCCTTACCTCGAGTGTATAGATAAGGCAGTAGGGTCACTGGGCACTCGAAACCTTATCGTCGGGGGCGACGTAAATGCCTGGAGTCCATGGTGGGGCAGCGACAGTGAAGATCACCGAGGCAAAGAGTACAGCGCCTTCCTGCATGGCATGGACATGCACATATTGAATGAGGGAAGTGTGCCGACGTTCGAGACATACAGAGGAGGTGCTCTGTTCAGGAGCTTTGTGGACGTCACCGCGTGCAGCCCCTCCATGGTGGGGAGAGTGGTGGAGTGGGAGGTCCTTAGGGACCTCATTAGCTCGGACCACAACGCGGTGTCGTTCGCGGTGCTGTTGAGCAGGGCGCCTCAGCCCATCAAAATTAAGGGGACCAAAATTTTCAATACAAAAAAGGGAGACTGGGGGATTTTTAAACAAAAATTTGGAGAATCATTAGGAAATAAGGGCCTGTGTGTCTCGGGGGTTGATACACTGATATCGCCTCTTCAATTGGAAGGCTGCGTGCGGGACTACACTGAGTGTATCAGTCTCGCATGCAACATGTCCATGCCATCTATGAATTATAGGAAGAGGGTACAACTGCCTTGGTGGTCGAAGGAGCTGGACGCGCTGAAGAGAGACATGGTCACCAAAAAGAGGCGCATCCGGTGCGCAGCTCCCCATAGGAGGCAATACGTCGTCGACCAGTACCTCGAGGCTCGGGATAAGTACGAGCGAGGGGCGGCCGACGCTCAAACACAAAGTTGGAAGCACTTCTGCTCCATACAGGACAGAGAGAGTCTGTGGGATGGCATATATCGGGTCATCCGGAAAACGTCTAAAATAACCCAAGACGTCTTACTGAAAAATGAAGCGGACACCATCCTTAACCCGGAAGAGTCTGCGCGTAAGCTGGGACAGACGTTTTTCCCCACCGATGACCCGAGCACTGACAACCCTGTGCATGCCATGGTGCGGCTTGGCGTGGGTGTGAGAGTAGGCGCTGGGCTGACTGGGGGCTGTCTGCCGGATGATGTGCCGTTCACTGACTTGGAGCTTAACAGGGCAATGATGTCATTCAACCCTAAAAAGGCCCCGGGTCTGGACGGCTTCACGGCAGACATATGTGTGGCTGCCATATCGGGGGACAGGGGCGTGTTTCTAGCAATAGCGAACAAGTGTCTGTCCCTCGGTTACTTTCCTGAAAAATGGAAACTGGCGGTCATACGAGTCCTCAGGAAGCCGGGCAAGGACGATTACACGCGCGCTAAGTCGTATCGACCCATAGGCTTACTTTCAGTACTGGGGAAAATCGTGGAGAAGATGATGGTGGCCAGAATCCAGTGGCACATCTTCCCACGACTCAGCCCTAGGCAGTATGGGTTCATGCCCCAGCGCGGCACCGAGGACGCCCTCTACGATGTGGTGGCACACATGAGGAAAGAAAGAAAAAGCAAAAAGATAGTCCTCATGGTGTCACTCGACATAGAGGGCGCCTTCGATAACGCATGGTGGCCAGCTATCAAACAACAACTACTGCTTAAGGGCTGCCCCAGGAACCTGTATGGAATGGTCGTAGGATACCTCGAGAACCGAAAAGTCCTGGTTCGCTATGCGGGGGCCGAGTGCCTGATAGGGACTACAAAAGGTTGTGTCCAGGGTTCAATTGCTGGACCAACCTTTTGGAACCTGGTTCTCGACCCCTTGCTGTGCGAGCTGGAGTCTCTCGGGGTATACTGTCAGGCTTTTGCGGATGATGTGGTCCTTGTTTTTTCCGGACACTCTGGCCATTCCATCGGGGCGGAAGCGTCCCGAGTGTTGGAGAGGGTCCACGCCTGGGGAGTCGAGAATAAGTTAAAGTTTGCACCCCACAAGACAAATGCGATGGTGGTGACAAACAAACTTAAGTTCGACTCTCCAGCGTTGACTATGGCCGGAGTGACTGTGCCTGTGGTAGATGAAATCAAGATTTTAGGCTTGGTCATAGACCACAGGTTGGGTTTCAATTCTCACGTGTCCTACGTTTGCAGAAAAGCCGCAAGGGGTTGAGTCCGGAGATTGTGAGGACCATATACGTTGCAGTGATAGAGCCCATCATCATGTACGCGGCAAGCGTCTGGGCGCCCGCTGTGGAGAAGTTGCTTGTTCAGAAACAGCTAAACTCAATACAGCGGGGTTTCGCCCAGAAAATTTGCAAAGCGTACCGCACTGTATCGCTGCACGCCGCACTCGTCCTGACAGGACTGCTTCCACTTGATATACGAATACAAGAAAACGCCAGGCTGTATGAGATCAAAAGGGGAAGGACATTGGATGAAATGGCCGACAGGGAGATGGAGAGACGCGTGGACTTCGCGGAAGCGCCGCACCCAGCAAAGGCAATACGGCTGACGTACGGAATCCTGGACGACATGGATGAAGCTGCTCTGGCGCTCCACGGAGTGGCGGGGCCCCACATCTTCACAGACGGAAGTAAAATCAATGGAAGAGTGGGAGCCGCCCTCACTTGGTGGAGCGGTGGAGCGGAGGTCCGGTCGTCCCGGTTCCGGCTCGAGTCCTTCTGCACAGTGTTTCAAGCGGAAATGTGCGCTCTGGGGCAGGCCGTCGGTCAAGTGCTGAGGGGAGTGGAGCCGGTCGTCAGCATATTCAGTGACTCAAGATCGTCTCTGGATCTGCTGGCGAGCGGATCATACTCTCATCCGATGGCCTGCAGCATACTGCACGACGTGTCCGCGCTGCGTGCAGAGGGGCGCGACGTTAGACTGTACTGGGTGAGGGCGCACGTCGGCACCGCGGGAAACGAACGGGCCGACGAACTAGCGAAGAGCGCGGCTCTCAGTCTCAAATGCTCGGCCCACTACAGCAAATGTCCAGTGTCCTTCGCCAAAAGACTCATACGGCAGGGCTCAGTGCAACTCTGGCAGAAGAGGTATGAAAACAGCGACAGAGCCGCCGTGACCAGGGTGTATTTTCCCGGGGTCGCGGCGTCCAAGAAGATCGTACATGATGTCTCCTTGGACGGGGCGACCACGCAAATGCTGACTGGTCATGGCGGTTTTGCGCAATATTTACACAGGTTTAAACTGAAGGACAGTGCCGCATGCATATGCGACTCGAGGATGGAGGAAGACATCATGCACCTCCTGTTGGTGTGTCCCAAATATAGCGCCCAAAGATTTGAAGTAGAATGCAAGATTGGTATCACATTAAATGAAAACACTTTGCCAAACATAATGGGAAACAGGGCGCTCAGGGAAATACTAATAGATTTTGGAAGGAAGGTTGTGGCAGATGCTAATAGACGTAATAAATAGAAGCGCGCCAAAGGCAGCGGCGGTCTGCTCTCTGGAGTTGTCGTTCGGCGGCGCCAGGGACCTCCGCGGCCGGCCGCGCGGCCTCGGGTCTCGGCACGGGGCCGCGCGGCAGTCGGTGGCGGTTTGCGCTCTGGAGTCGTCGTTCGGCGGCGCCATGGAGCTCCGCGGCCGGTCGCGCGGCCTCGAGTCTCGGCGCGGGGCCGCGCGGCGGGCGGCGGACTTCGCGCGCTCTGGTCTGGTTGTCTGGCGTCTTACTGCCTCTGGGCCGCGCCACGTCCTAGTACTATCAGTATCAAATAAAATTAATATAATAATAATTTGACATAATAATATTTACAATAATAATTTTGACATAATAATATCTGCAATTTATAATTATAATTTGACATAATGATATTTACAATTACATAATATTTTGACATAGTAATATCTACAATTTATAATAATAATTTGACAATAATATCTACAATTTATAATAATAATTTGACATAATATTTACAATTTATAAAAATAATTTGACATAATAATATCTACAATTTATATTAATAATCTGACATCATAATATCTACAATTCATAACAATAATTTGATATAATAATATCTAAAATTTATAATAATAATTTGACATCTACAATTAATAATAATAATTTGACATAATAAAATTTATAATTAATAATAATCTTGACATAATAATAGTAATCACATTAAAAAAAAAAAAAAAAAAAAAAAATAGCTACACTAATTACCAGTACCTCTCGCATTCTGGCTGATAGTCATGGATCACTTTAATATATATATAAATGTAAACAAAAGTCACCTAGGAAATAAATAATTGTAAATAAATTCATTTTTGACATAGATGATTTTGTAGATTTGGTAGATTTAGAATTTGGACATATTGTAACATAGTTAATTAATTGTAGAAATAAATGTTATGTTGACATGAATTGTAATATTATATAATTGGAAATAGATTTAGTATATTTAGAACTTGGACATATTGTAGCATAGTAAATTAATTGTAGAAATAAATGATATGTTGACATGAATTGTAATATTAAATAATTGAGAATGCAATCATAAAATGAGGCAGAGTTGTATGTTTTATAAATGTACAGCGAAAATAGGGAAATGTTAATGTTTCAGCTACCGGAGATATCTTTAAATGTATGATAAAATAACGTAAGTATGATTAAATGCATGATAAAATAATGTAAGTATAAGAAAAGGAAAATAAGTATAAGGGAAATAAGTACAAGGAAAATAATTATAATTCAAAATAAAAAAAATAAAAAATAGAAATTATAATAAGTGGGAATAAATTTGAGATGTTAAGTCTAAGAGCTTTAAAAAAAAAATTATAATAATAATAAATAAATAATTAATAAGGTCTCTGACGTCCGTCAGAGGAAAACCAGAAAAAAAAAAAAAAAAAAAAAAAAAAAAAAAAAAAAAAAAAAACCTAACCTAACCTAACCTAACCTAACCTAACCTAACCTAACCTAACCTAACCTAACCTAACCTAACCTAACCTAACCTAACCTAACCTAACCTAACCTAACCTAACCTAACCTAACCTAACCTAACCTAACCTAACCTAACCTAACCTAACCTAACCTAACCTAACCTAACCTAACCTAACCTAACCTAACCTAACCTAACCTAACCTAACCTAACCTAACCTAACCTAACCCAGTCGCGTTCCGCCGGTCGTGCCACACGCCCGCGCGAAATTCACACGAAAGCCGCTCCGCGCT
The DNA here is from genome assembly GCA_905220615.1 of Tinea trinotella. Lineage (NCBI taxonomy): Eukaryota > Metazoa > Arthropoda > Insecta > Lepidoptera > Tineidae > Tinea > Tinea trinotella. The sequence goes on along the minus strand of HG992308.1, from coordinate 15,219,479 downwards.
CAAAATATTCTAAAAAATTCCTAAAAGTGAGAAAAAGTGTTTAAAGTTAAGAGTGTTATACATTAATCGATCAGGAAAATTGTGATCAACATCACTGTGAAAAGTGTTTTAAAAAATTCATATTTTTTATTAGTAAAAAGTGCAAAAAACTCAAATTTTGAAAAAATAAGAACTTAGAAGTGAAATTTCTTTAAATCTATCGCGACAACATATCGTTTTTATGATATTGTAAAAACCGCCTTCTTCTAAGCTACAACCTGATACCTCATTTGGATTTTTCCCGTGGACCACAAAATTAATATCGACAAATCAATTAAAAAGACGTGGACACGAGGTATCATTTCCAGAACAGCTACACCAAAACTGACTATTGCACCGCGTAGAAGAAAAAGAGACGAGAGCAGCGCCGTTTGAAGACCTGAAAAAAGTTTAAAGACGACAGAGAAAAAGAATTTTGAAAATATCGGAACTTTAAAAAATTATTATCTTTAAAACAAGATCGACGACATATATATTAAATTACATATATAAATAGATAATAGTTAGTTTTATATGCGTACAAAATTTTGTTAAAAAATAGTAAGTACTTTTTAAGATATTGTATTTTGAAAGTTAAGGGTGGTTTTTTGTCATCAGAAACAACCCTCACGCAAAAAATTTGTATCTCTAAAATTAATATAAACTCAGCCCAATATTATATATTTTTTGTGGATTTTTAAACTCATAGTTAGTATTTTAAATTAAATTTTTTAGATATAATTTTATAATAATTGCTTTTAAAAATCAGGGCTATAAAATAAAAAATTTTCGTCGATCCTAGATTAAGGGCAATCAAATTCCAAGCCAAACAAGCCCAAACTCGGGCCAAATCAGACAAAAATTGCGACCTTGATGAAGCAAGGTAAAATTAGGTAAAATAAGGTAAATTATAAATACAAAATCTTTCAAAATTCAAGTTAGAAAATTTTTATTGACAGTGATACATAGTACTCACGATCCTCTTCTTAACGAGCCCAAACACGGGCATAATACGAGACCTTTAGGAAACAGTAATTTACCTAATTTTACCTCGTCGGTCACAAAACTTCAAAACGACATAACTTTGTTAACATTAGACGTATCGAAACGCGGTTTTCGGTACTAAGGTGGCCATCCGATTCTCTACATGTGAGACAGGACATTGACTCTATGTAGAGTCAAAAAATTTTTTTTATTGCAAAAATTGCAGCCTGACAGACCGAACTGCTTTACAGAAACGGCAAAGTGCTGTTTAGACGAATTTGACTGTACATAGAGTCAACGCGACAAGCAAACAACGAAAGTATAACTCGCATTATACCCAATATTTTATTTTAAACTAGAATTAAGTAACATATATTTATTTTTACAATTTTATTATTGACTAATCATATTTTAATATTTTTATTTAAATTACTGACGCGTTTCTTGACAAGAATGTTTGGGATAAGAACGCCAACTAAAACAGTTGCAAACGCCACGGACATGAAGGACCAAACCCAGAAGGCGGGACCTTCGCAAGCAACAGCGTCCCGCGTAAGACGCAGCGTAGGAGAATGGGAAATGGGAAAGCCTGAGGCCAAGCCTGAATCTAAGCCCAAAACTTCACCTACTCAAAGAAAACCTCTACCAACGAGTGAAACGAAAGAAGGGGCACCGGCCCCTCAGGAAACGAATGCAACGGAAACCCCAAAGTCAAGGTTCCAAAATAGAGTGGCTGAGGCTAAGGCTTGCTTAACCAAAGCTAAAACAGGACTCGCCAACTCGAGAAATCTGCGAACTGACATAAAGGCAGACGTTACTGCGGCAATAGATAGACTATACGCACTGGTCAAGGAGGCAGATAAAGAAGCCCACAAAGGGAAAGAAAAGCCAGATCAAATACAGCCACTTGAAAACAAGGATAGGCCAGCTTCCACTGCGGTTACGACCCAACCACCTGTCGAAATGGTGCAGTCTCTGGTGGACACGATACGGAACCACACTCTGTTGATGGCGGAGAGCAACAGATGCGCTCGGACATTAACTGAGAGTCTACAATCTTCGTTGCCACTAGAGTGTGCATCAGATCGCAAAATGACGTACGCCATGAAGGCTGCGAGTGCCAAACAGGCGATCCACTCGATAGTGGTCACCAGCGAAGGCGACAGCAGTGGCCAAGTGGTGGAAAAGATTAGAACCGCAGTGGATGCCATATCATCAGGCCTGCGGGTGGACAGACTGAGAAAGGCTAAAGACCAGAAGGTCATACTAGGCTGCACCTCTAAAGAGGAAATTGAGAAAGTCACGCAAAAGATAAAAAGCGCCGGTACAAGCCTAAAAATAGAGCAGGTCTCAAACAAAGATCCCTTGGTCATTCTCAAAAATGTCTTATCAATACATAAGGATGAGCATATTATAACAGCGTTGAGAAACCAAAATAAAGAAATATTGGGAGATATACCACCGAAAGACCAAAGGATAATGGTAAAGTACCGACGCAAAGCCAGGAACCCACACGAAAACCACATAGTGCTACAGGTGTCACCAAGTGTGTGGAAACGTCTAACGGCTGCAGACACGGTGCACATTGACCTCCAACATATATGCGTGGAGCATCAATCACCCTTAGTACAGTGCTCGCTCTGCCTGGCGTACGGGCATGGACGGCGCTTCTGTACAGAGCAATGCAAAAAATGTAGCCATTGTGGCGGACCACACTTGTGGAAAGATTGCGAGGACAGGCTGGTTGGGGTAGCACCATCATGCTGCAATTGCACTAGGGCCAAGATAGACGAGACGAATCACAACGCCAACAGCTGGTCCTGTGCATTGCGGAAAAAGTGGGATGCCTTAGCTAGGGCCACGGTAGCATATTGTTAAGGGCACCACAAGGAAATCCAGTCACAATCACGGAATCCCTCCAGAAGGAAGCAACTACCTCGTAGTCCAGGCCAACCTACAAAGAAAAGAGCTGGCTACCAACGAGATCATGATAGAGGCCGCTAGAAGAAAAATCGCTTTTGCACTACTCCAGGAACCCTATGTGGGCGGGGCGAAAGGTGTGAGGAGCTACAGAGGAGCGAGGATCTACCAGAATACTGATATAGGAGAAGGGCCTGTGAAAGCAGCAATAGCTGTCTTCGATCATGACCTAGACGTCATACAGGACCCGAAACTCACCACGAACAACATCATAGTGGTGAGGATCCGAACCAGTGCCTGGGAGATCGTCGTCGTCTCCTTCTACTTTGAGCCGGACCGCCACATAGAGCCATACCTGGAGCAGCTTAAGAAAATAGCAGAAGAGGTTAGGCCAGGAAAATTGATTATAGGAGGCGATACAAACGCCAAAAATACGTGGTGGGGGAGCAACAAGGTGGACTACAGAGGGGAGGCAATGTTTGGAATGCTGCAAGAGATTGACCTGCAGGTACTCAACGAAGGTAAAACTCCAACCTTCAGCACCATAAGGGGCAACAAGCTCTACACCAGTCACGTAGACGTAACAGCCTGCTCTGAGGACCTGCTGTGCCTAATAAAAGAGTGGACAGTGGATGAAGGCTTGGCGAGCTCAGACCACAACGCCATCACCTTCAAAATTGGATTGACCAAAGCAAAGGCAGTTACCATCCAGAGAACAACAAGGAAATTTAACACTAAGAAGGCCAATTGGCACATATTTGATGAAAAATTTGACCAATTGAAAGAGGAACAAAAAATGAGGGAACTGCTGGAAAAAGTCAATAAAAAGGTGGAGCTAGATAATTTGGTGGAAAGGTACTCGAGCATAATAGAGAACGCATGCTACAGTACGTTACCAAAAAAGAAAGCAAATGAAAAACCCGGCTCACCGTGGTGGTCTGAGGAACTCGCGAAGCAGAAGAGAGATGTCACCACCAAAAGACGTCGCATTAGATGCGCAGCACCGGCCCGTAGAGCTAAAGTTATCGACGAGTACCTGCAGGCAAAAGAAAAATATGAAAACGATGTTAAATTAGCAAAAATTGAGAGCTGGAAGGGATTCTGTGAAAAGCAGGATAAGGAAGGAATGTGGGAAGGGATCTACAGGGTAATAGGAAGGACCGTCAAAAGACAAGAAGATGTGCCACTTATACAGGATGGGAAGGAAGTAGACCTAAAGGAATCGGCGAAAGCGTTGGCTGAAGCTTTCTACCAGCAGGATTCAGAAGTGGGAGAAAACGCGTACCATCAGTTAATAAGACAAAAGGCCAGAATGGTAAACGAGCTGGATAGCGATGAGTATAGAGACCCGCCGTTCACAATGACTGAATTGAAAACTGCTGTGGAAAGCTTCAATCCAAAGAAAGCGCCAGGAGCCGATGGACTCACAGCCGACATATGCCAGAGAGTCATCCTTAAAGACCCAGTATTCTTTTTAGCCCTGACTAATAAGTGCTTGGAGTTGGGGCATTTTCCGACCATATGGAAAATAGCTACGGTGGTAGTCCTAAGGAAGCCAGACAAAGATGACTATCGGAATCCTAAGTCATACAGGCCCATAGGGCTGCTGCCCGTGCTAGGAAAGATGCTGGAGAAGATGACCGTTGGCAGGCTTAAATGGCACTTGCTCCCAAAAATAAGTACTCGCCAGTATGGATTTGTGCCACAAAGGAGCACCGAGGACTCCCTTTATGACTTGATACATCACATACGCAATAGGCTAAAAGCAAAAAAGCTGATAACGATGGTGTCTCTGGACATAGAGGGAGCCTTCGACAACGCATGGTGGCCCGCTGTGAGAGTAAGACTGGCTGAGGAAAACTGTCCGATTAATATCAGGAAGATCATGGACAGCTACCTTCAAGACAGGATCGTCAAAGTAAGGTATGGTGGTGAAGAGCACACAAAGAGCACCAATAAGGGATGCGTGCAAGGATCTATTGGCGGTCCTATCCTATGGAACCTCCTGTTGGATCCGCTCCTTAAGGATCTTGTAAAACGCGGCGACTATTGCCAGGCTTTTGCGGACGATGTCGTGTTGATCTTCGACGGGGATAGGGCAGCAGATGTGCAAAGACAGGCTAACGCTTCCCTCGCCTATGTTCAGGAGTGGGGTGTCAAAAATAAGTTGAGCTTCGGAGCTCACAAAACAAAAGCAATGGTTTTGACGAACAAACTAAAGTTCGACACACCGCTCCTGACCATGGGCGGGGTCAGTCTCGTATTCTCTAACGAGATAAAGATCCTGGGGCTCACGATAGATTGCAAACTAACATTCAATCAACATGTCGCGAACGTATGCAGGAAAGCGCTAAATGTTTACAAGCAACTGTCGAGAGCCGCAAGGATCAGCTGGGGACTCCACCCAGAGGTAATTCGTACCATCTACACTGCAACTGTCGAGCCTATCGTGATGTATGCCTCTGGAGCTTGGGCGGACGCATCGAAAAAACTAGGGGTGCAAAAGCACCTAAACATGGTGCAAAGAGGCTTTGCGCAGAAACTCATCAAGGGTTACCGGACCATCTCCCTAAACTCGGCGCTGGTGCTGGCTGGGTTACTGCCACTTGACTTAAGGATACAAGAAGCAGCCGCGCTGTATGAAGCCAGGAGAGGCAAGTCCCAGACGGCACCGGGAGACTGGGAGATGGAAAGGGTAGGGAAAGTTCTCGAGGGTCCGCACCCAGCAGAACATGTGAGCCTGGAGTTCATGAGCTTGATAGACCAGGAACAAGTCCAGAGCCAGAACACCCAGGCCATTAGAATATTCACTGACGGCAGTCGGATTGAGGGCAAAGTTGGAGCCGCCTTGTCCATATGGAACAATGCGGCCGAAACGAAATCCCTCAAACTGAAACTCGCGTCATACTGCACGGTCTATCAAGCGGAACTTCTGGCCATATGCGAAGCAACGAGGTGGATCCTCGACAAAAATGAGATGAGTTTTGGGATCTATTCTGATTCGAGATCGGCACTGGAGTCAGTGACTGGTCTAGGTTCTCTCCATCCCCTTGCAATAACAATCAAACAAAACCTTAAGATCTGCAAAATCCAAAACAAGGAGGTATCCTTGTTCTGGATAAAAGCGCATGCGGGATTGGAAGGGAACGAACGTGCTGACCAGCTGGCGAAAGACGCAGCTCTAAAGCTGAAAACTAAGCCAGATTATGACCTGTGCCCGGTCTCATTCGTCAAGCGACAACTTCGGAAACGTTCGTTTGACGAATGGAACCGAAGATATAAGTATGGTGAAACAGCTGGGGGCACCAAGATGTTTCTGCCTGATGCGATAGAGGCTTACGGAATAGTACGGCAGTTGCGGCCGGTGGGCGTGTTGACACAGGTCTTGACAGGGCATGGTGGGTTCTCTCAATACCTATTTCGGTTCGGGTGTAAGGAGAGCCCATCGTGCATCTGTGAGCCGGGTGTGGAGGAGACAGTGGCGCACGTATTGTTCAAATGCCCTGTCCACGGGAGGGAGAGATACGACCTAGAACGCAAACTGGGAACAGAAATAAATGACAATAATGTCCATAAGATATTCATGAATAAAAAACATAGAGAAGAAATAATAAAGTATTGTAATAAGGTTGTAAAGATAATTATAGATAGAAATAAAACTAGATAGATAAGTTATGATAGATATATATTTTAGATAAATATATATAAAAGCATATGTTTTAAAAGTAGATAATAAAAACAAATTTAAGATAGACTGTACACAATAAATATAGGTAAATATTATACACATTAGATATAAGATCTTTAATGTTTCAGCTGGCAAAGGAAATATACAAAATAAGGAATGATAATGGAATAAGTATTAGTAATTAAGAGCAAATTGGAAAGTAAAGTTAAGTAATAAATAGTGATAGAAAGCAAAGTAATAAATAGTTATAATAAAGAAAAATAAAATAAGTAAATAGTAAAGTAAAGAGTAAATGTAAAAATGTGTACTTTTATAACACACAACAAAACAAATAAAAGTACAAAAAACTAAAAATTATTAAAATAAAATGTAGTAGTAACAAAGACTCTGAAAAATAGATTAATCAGAGGTATTAGGAAAAAAAAAAAAATAAAAATAAAAATAAAAAAAAAAAAAAAAAAAAAACCTAACCTAACCTAACCTAACCTAACCTAACCTAACCTAACCTAACCTAACCTAACCAATAACTTCAGAGAGTTTTGCCAATGGCAAACCAAAGAAAACGTCTGGTCAGTCACCAACAGGCTAATCCAAACCAAACCTATCACACAGCCTCCATCCACCCTCAAGAAAGAAGATGGCACATATACTAAAGACACAACAGAAACCGCTCAATCCCTGATGCACCGATTCTTCCCGGACGACGACACCGATGTCACCAACACACAGAGATTAAAGAGGAAACTTATGGAAGACAATATCAACACCCCTGCTGACCCTTACTTTACCTCCACCGAAATAATTGAATCCCTCAGGACCATGAATCCTAATCGAGCCCCTGGTATTGACAACCTAACTTCGGACATCTGTCTCCAATTCGCCACTAACTTCCCGAAATTAATCACCAAAATTATGAACAACTGCCTTCACATCGGTCACTTCCCCACACCATGGAAAACTGCATACGCCAAAATCATCCCCAAACCTAACAAATGTACCTACAGCGAGCTCTCATCATACAGACCAATTGGACTCATCAATGTTCTAGGGAAACTGCTAGAAAAACTGATTAACACCCGCCTTCAATACCACATCAACAAGAATCAACACAACTGCCCATCTCAATACGGTTTTAAACAGCAAACCTCCACAGTATCCGCAATTACCAATGCCTTAGAAACTATTAATAAAGCTAAACTCAACAAGGAACACATTATAGCAGTCTCATTGGACATTAAATCTGCCTTTGATCACGCATGGTGGCCTGCAATCTTCCACAGACTACGAGAAATCAACTGCCCTAGCAACTTATATAACATCCTCAGGAGTTATACAAAACACAGAAAAGTAATAATGAAATTCGCCGATTGCCAACTAGAAAAAACCATGACCAGAGGCTGCATACAAGGTTCGGTCTGCGGCCCATCTTTATGGAACCTAATTCTTGATGAAATACTCTGTACACCCCTCGAAGAAGGATGCCATCTACAGGCATACGCGGACGACATCCTGCTAATATGCCACTCTAAGCTACTCGAAAATGCAGAATCCATCACCAACCTAACTTTGCAGAAAATACTTCACTGGGGAACGAGCGTCAAACTCACCTTCGGAGCAGACAAGACCCAGATCATCGGGTTCACAAATAAAGCCACCAACTGCAAAATTTACTTCGATTGCCACCTACTCAAATTCGTCAACCACTTCAAATATCTAGGCATAATTATCGACCGAAAACTAAACTTCATCAAACACACGGAACACGTCATCAACAAAGCCCAGAAATTATACAATAAGATATCAATATACATCAGACCTACTTGGGGCGTCCATCCCGAAAATATAAAAATCATCTATCTGCAAGTCATTGAACCCATCATCTGTTATGCCGCTAGTATTTGGTCCGGCAGCCTACAATACAAATACATACACAAAAAACTTATATCCCTACAAAGACTACTCGCCATAAAAATGATACAGGGATTCCGTACCGTCAGCACCATCGCCTCCATCTCCCTGGCACAACTCACACCTCTGCCAGCTAAGATCGCCGAAGTCGCAAATATAGAAAACTCCAGAATCAAAGGCTTCTCCACTTTTCTTCCAGAAGACATACTCATAGACAGACCCGCGCAACCCTCTCAACTTTTACACCCCTCTCTCAGAACTTCCATCTTAATACATGACATCTCTTCCGAGGAAGAATTCAACTCCTTAGATTTCACCGACTGTCATCAGATCTTCACTGATGGCAGCAGACACGACAACACCGTAGGGGCCTCCTTCGTAGTTATACGCCCCAACAACCCTAACACGCTTACCAAGAAATTTAAATTACATGGAGCATGCTCCGTTTTTCAGGCCGAACTACTCGCAATCAACAAGGCCTGTGAATGGGCTCTTAACAACCAAATAACAAATACCTTCATCCTATCTGACAGCAAATCAGGACTGACCGAAATTTCCAATAGTAACAGTCATAATAACTTCGCAGTTCAAATCCACAAAACCATACATTCCATTCAAAACACTGGACACAACATACGATTTTACTGGATTAAAGCTCACATAGGTATTCAAGGAAACGAACTAGCAGACTCCGCCGCAAAAACGGCAGCCTCCTCCCACAAATCCCCTGACTACTCCAAAATACCCATCAGTTACATCCGATACCAAAACAAAATCAACTCCAAAGCTGAACTCAACAACTTCTACAACCAAACCTCCAAATGCATCCACACTAAAAGTATCCTACCTACCATTGACGACATAAGAACCTTCACCCAACACATTAACATCTCTTTCTACATAACACAATTTTTAACAAACCACGGATATCACAGAGAATACCTTCACAGGTTCAAAATATCCAACACCAAATCCTGCCCCTGTGACAACATCTCCACCCAAAGCATTTCCCACCTCATCCAACACTGCCCCCGCTTTCACAAATCTAGATTCCAACACTATATGACAGCCACAACATTACAATTAGACCCTTACCACATTCAAGATATCCTATCCCTTCAAATAACCACCAACACATTTAAAAAACATCTCCTCAATATATTCCAAAACCTAAAAGAATTCAACAATTAACCAACCACTCCCCGCATACCAAACCAACTCTTAACTAATATCACAAACCCTCTCGACCAGCTAAGGAATGGAAGTATCCCATTAGCATCCATTCCTCGGCTTGCACAACCACCTTTCCTGAGGAGGAGGTTTTAGTCCGTAGGTCCCCTGAGGCAACCTCTCAGGTGGAAGTCGGGCATGCGACAGCATACGGGTGCTGTCGTATACATGAGTATTTCCTCCTCCTCCGCAAAAAAAAAAAAAAAAAAAAAAAAAAAAAAAAAAAAAAAAAAACCTAACCTAACCTAACCTAACCTAACCTAACCTAACCTAACCTAACCTAACCCAGTCTTCCCCGCACCGCCGAGGCGAACAAACGCGCCAAAAGTGCTCCGCGCGAGAGAAAGTGCAAAATAATTCCTAAAAAATCACAAAAGTGGAAAAAAGTGTTTGAATATTGGCATATTATACATCAATAGATGCGCAAAATTTTGAAGAATACAGTGGTGATAATTGTTTTTAAAAATTTGGAAAATTGAAACGAAAAACTGTGAAATAGTAAAAAATTCAAAATTTTTTAACTTTGACCTCAAATATCTCGCGATTTGTCGCGACGACATATGTTTTTAAGTTGACTTTCGGAAGCGCCTTCGAGAGAAGAATCGGTCAATACTATCTCCCGAATTTTATCTCCAGAATTGGAAATAGTAGGAACAAAAAAGTGAAAAACCACGTGGCACGTGGTACAAGTTCCCGAAGAGATACGACAAAACTGAAGCCTAATCCGGGTGCAGGAAGACCAGGCGAATTCAACACCGTTTGCAGATTGGAAATTGGACATAAATTGTAAATAATATTAATATTTTAAATTTTTGTAATTTTAAAAAATTTTTTGTGTGGAAAAACGATCGACGACATATGGTTTTTATAGCTTGTAAATATAGATATTGTAGATAAGTAATAGTATAATTAAATTCATAAAATTTGGCATAGTAGTTTTGAAGATAGGATTTTTGAGGATCAAGGGTAGGCACGTGGTACCATAAATACTGCCCTGATCTTTATAATTCATATCTCAAAAAATAGGATAATTCTTTTGTATTATATAAAATCTTTTTTCAAAAATTTAGACCCACTAGTTATATTTTTAGACAAATTTTTATTCAAATTTTTGATATTATTTCAAATAAAAAATCGGGGGTTCTAGATAAGAAATTGTTGTCGGTTGTATCAGTTTGTATATACTAAGACTTGTAAAACGAGCCCAAACTCGGGCAGATTCGGACGGAAATTGACCGAGTGGCACAGAGTGGGCAACAAATGACAGCCTAATATACCCAAAACACCAGGAGCACTCCTAAACTAAAAACAAAAGTCGCCACTCGATAGAAAACTGTGCCCTCTTTTAAACGATACCAAACTCGGTCACTTTCTGATCGAAAAATTTGTAAGGTGCACCCAGTTTTTGCCCACTTAGGCCCAAATAGTTAAACGTCCATAACTCCCAAACGGATAATCCGATCGCGACGCGGTTTTCAGGTTTGACGTGGCCTCCGCCCCCTCTACACATTGGAACTAGTCGGGACTCTATGTAGAGCATTTATGTAGAGTCGCTCAAAAACAGTAGAGCATACATACCGTGTATTGCGCTGGTTGATTGGAGCTGCCTCGACGAATCTGAAATTAGACAGTATTATTGTTAGTTATATTGACATTAAAAACTTCCTAGGAAGTAGACCTTAAGTCCCTATTGACTTTTTATTAGTGACATTTTATAAATATTGACACACTTATTAGTGTACCGTTTTAAATATAAAGTTATTTTATAACTTGACCATTTAAATAAAATTATTTTATATTTTAATTTTATACCTGACTATCCCTCACGACATGTTTGGACATAGAACGCCAACAAAAAAGACAAACCCAACCATTATGACTAACCCGAAATCCCCAGAAACGACGGAGAGGGCAGGTCCCTCGCAAAAGACGTCCACGTCTACCGCGACGTCCAAAGTAAGACGAAGTGTGGGAGAGTGGGAATTGGGGAAAATGGGAGCAAAACCTGTGACTCCCCCCCCTCCCCCTCAAAGTAAGACTGCCACCACTTCCGCTTCTATAACTGGGAGTGGAGCGGCTCCACCGCAGGAGACTAAGACACGGAAGAACATCCATTCCGATAGCACTAGTAGCTATATAAATAGAGTGGCTGAGGCGAAGGCCTACCTCATGAAGGCAAAGGCCGGCCTTGCCAGCTCTAAAAACATTCGGACAGACATAAAGACCGATGTGACTCAGGCGGTGGAGCGGCTCTATGCCCTGGTGAAGGAAGCTGAAAAGGAGAGGCAAGAAGGGGGAAAAGAGATGGTAGAAAGAAAAGAGGACAAGGTCAAAGAGGCAGATGGAAGAAAAGCGGAAGTAATAGGGAAAGCAGAGGAAATTAAACAGATCTCTACTACGCCGCCGGACACTACTCCTACGGCCACTTCGCTGATGGCGACACTCATGGAGAGGATTCAGGAGCACGGGCGACTAATGTCGGAGTGTAAAGAGCACACTTTGACATTGACCGACCGCATCCAGTCTTTCTCCCTGTCTGGGCCGCCAGTTGTGCAGAAGGCAACTTATGCGCAGATGGCGGCCTCAGGCAGGAGGCCTCTCCACTCGATAGTGATATCGAATGAGGGGGACAGCAGCGGGGAGGTTGTGGAGAAGATTAGGACGGCGGTCCAGGCCACAACATCTGGCATAAAAGTGGACCACATAAGAAAGGCCAAAGACCAGAAGGTCATTATTGGTTGCAGCTCCAAGGTGGAATTAGAAAAAGTAGCGCACAAGATCGCAAAAGCAGGAACGCTACATGTAGAAGAAATGAAAAATAAAGATCCCCTAGTGACAATCAGGGACGTTTTGAAGGTCCATACCGACGTGGACCTGATAAATGCTCTGAGAAATCAGAATAAGGACTTAATAGGGGATATACCCTTGGACCAACAGAGGATGACCGTCAGATTTAGGCGCAGAGCGAGAAACCCACTGGAGAATCACGTGACGCTCCAGGTCTCTCCGCTGGTGTGGCGGCGCCTGACCGGGGCAGAGAGAGTGCATATAGACCTGCGGCACCCGTGGGTTGTGGACCAGTCGCCGCTGGTACAGTGCTCTCTCTGCCTTGGTTATGGGCATGGCAGGCGACTATGCGGAGAAACCATAGCAAAGTGCAGCCACTGTGGGGGCCCCCACATGCGAGCGGATTGTCCGGACCGGCTTGTGGGTGCAGCCCCAAACTGCTGTAACTGTGCACGGGCAAAAATTGAGGACGCAGCCCATAACGCGTTCAGTAATGACTGCACAGTAAGGCGCAAGTGGGATGCACTAGCGAGATCTTCAGTGGCGTATTGCTAAGGGCGCCACTGTGGATACTGGGACCCGCCGAATTCCTACCAAGCAAAGTAACTACCTCGTGGTCCAGGCAAACCTGCAAAGAAAGGAATTGGCCACCAACGAGCTCATGGTAGAAGCAGGAAAGAGAAAGATCGCCCTTGCGCTGCTTCAGGAGCCATATGTGGGCGGGGTAAGAAGTATGAAGAACTACAGAGGAGCGAGGATCTACCAGAACACTGATATAGGAGATGGGCCTGTGAAGGCTGCGATAGCAGTCTTCGACCATGACCTAGATGTCATGCAGGACCCGAAACTCACCACAAACAACATCGTAGTGGTGAGGATCCGAACCAGTGCCTGGGAGGTCACCGCCGTTTCTTTCTACTTCGAGCCAGACCGCCCCGTAGAGCCATACCTGGAGCAGCTCAAGAAGATAGAACAGAAGGTGGGAAGAAAGAAACTCCTGCTGGGAGGCGACTCGAATGCCAAGAGCACTTGGTGGGGCAGTACAAAGCCGGACCACAGAGGGGAGGAAGTGTCAGAAACGTTAGAGGAAATGGGCCTGCAGGTGCTAAACGAGGGAGACACCCCAACTTTTTACACAATAAGGGGACAAAAGACATATACCAGCCATGTCGATGTAACGGCTTGCTCTGTGGACATGCTGCCTCTGGTGGAGGCGTGGACCGTGGATGACAGCGTCACGAGCTCGGACCACAACAGCATTACCTTCAGAATTAGGCTGACTAAGGCAAAGGGCATAAACATCCACAGGACAACGCGTAAATACAAGACCAAAAACGCCAATTGGAACATATTTATTGAAAAGCTGGACCAATTGAAAGAAGAGAGTAAAATTAACAAGGAAACAATGGATAAAATCAGCCTAAAAGAGGAGTTGGACTTTTTGGTGGAAAAGTATACGAGCATTATAACTAAAACATGCGCCGGTACATTACCAAAAAAGAAGTCCAACGAAATACTTACCTCACCTTGGTGGTCCGAGGAGATTGCGAAGCTAAAGAGGGACGCTGTCACCAAGAAACGTCGTATCCGGTGTGCTGCACCGGTCCGTAGAGCGAGGGTCGTTGAAGAGTACCTGCAGGCAAAAGAAAAGTATGAAACTGAAGCAAAGAGGGCAAAAATAGAAAGCTGGAAGGAGTTCTGCGGAAAACAGGACAGGGAAGGACTGTGGGAGGGGATTTACAGAGTTATAGGTAGGACCACCAGAAGACAGGAAGATGTGCCACTGCGAAAAAACGGGAAGGACCTGGATCTGAAGGAATCCGCAAAGGTGCTGGCTGAAGCTTTCTATCAGCAGGACTCGCAAATCGGGGAAAGCGCAGAACACCAGCGCACTCGGCGAACAGCCGATCAAGTGAATGAGGAGGCCCGAAATGGGACACTAGACCCTCCCTTCACATTGGTCGAACTGAGGACTGCTGTGGAAAGCTTCAACCCAAAGAAGGCCCCGGGCGCCGATGGATTCACGGCTGACATCTGCCAACAAGTCATTCTTCAAGACCCGGAGTTTTTCCTATCCCTAACTAACAAATGCCTGGAGTTAGGACACTTCCCTACCATCTGGAAGGAGGCAACGGTAGTAGTCCTCAGAAAACCGGGTAAGGAGGATTACCGAGATCCGAAATCCTATAGACCCATAGGACTGCTACCAGTGATGGGAAAGATTCTGGAGAAGATGACAGTTGGCAGATTGAAATGGCATTTACTTCCCAAAATGAGTACTCGCCAGTACGGATTTACGCCACAAAAGAGCACCGAGGACTCCCTGTATGACCTGATGCATCACATTCGTGGAAAACTTAAAGAGAAAAAGTTGATCGTGTTGGTGTCTCTTGACATAGAGGGAGCCTTCGACAACGCATGGTGGCCTGCTTTAAGAGTGCGTCTGGCAGAGGAAAACTGTCCAATAAACATCCGGAAGATCATGGACAGCTACCTTCAAGACAGGATTGTCAATGTAAGGTATGGAGGCGAAGAGCACACGAAGAAGACAAATAAGGGCTGCGTCCAAGGCTCTATAGGTGGTCCTATCCTTTGGAACCTCCTACTGGATCCACTACTGAGAGAGCTGGAAGACAGGAAGATACACTGTCAAGCCTTTGCTGACGATGTCGTCGTGGTTGTTGACGGTGAGACTGCACTGGAGGTGCAGCGGCAGGCCGATGCCGCTCTCGCCTGTGCGCGGGAGTGGGGTGTCAAAAACAAACTGAACTTTGGGCCACACAAAACAAAGGCCATGGTCATTACAAACAAGTTAAAATTTGACACACCACTCCTGAGCATGGGGGGGATCGGCATTGGCATGTCTGATGAGATTAAGCTGTTGGGGGTAACCGTGGACCGCGGGTTGACGTTTAACAGCCATGCTGTGAACGTCTGCAAGCGGGCCATGGGTATTTACAAGCAGATGGCTAGGGCAGCAAAAATTAACTGGGGGCTCCACCCGGAAGTGATCCGTGTTATATACACAGCGGCGGTGGAGCCAATAATAACGTATGCAGCTGCGGCCTGGGCACCAGCTACACTAAAAATCGGGGTACAAAAACACCTGAACGCGGTCCAGAGAAGCTTTGCCCAGAAGATGACACGAGCGTACCGCACCGTCTCCCTGAATTCGGCGCTGGTGTTGGCGGGCATTCTCCCCCTTGACCTCAAGATAAGGGAAGATGCCGCTCTGTATGAGGCAAGGAGGGGATTGTCGCAACCGGCGCTGGCCGACCGGGGGACGGAGCGGGTCGCCAGCTTCACTGTGACTCCTCATCCGGCAGAGCATGTGAGCCTGGAGTTTGTGTGCCTGGTGAACCAGGATCAAGTAGACAGCCATAACACCCAGGCAGTCCGAATCTTTACGGATGGTAGCAAGATCGAGGGTAAAGTCGGAGCGGCATTGTCCATATGGAGCAATGACGCCGAGACCAAAACCCTCAAGATCAAGCTTTCACCGTACTGTACGGTTTACCAGGCGGAACTTCTGGCCATATGTGAAGCCATGAAAGTCATAGTGAAGCGCCCAGAGTCAAGCTTCGGGGTATACAGTGACTCTCGATCAGCGTTAGAAACAGTCACCAGTTACAGGTCCCTTCATCCCCTCGCCGTTGAAATACGGGAACACATCAGAACCGCTGAAATCCAGAACAAGATGGTATCCTTGTTCTGGGTTAAAGCTCATGTGGGTCTCGTGGGAAACGAGAGGGCGGACGAACTGGCCAAGGAAGCGGCCTTAAAAACGAAGACGAGACCACTTTATGACCTGTGCCCTGTTTCATTCGTCAAGCGACAAATCCGAAAGGACTCGCTTGACGAATGGAACCGGAGGTATGGGTCTGGAGAAACGGCGACTGGTACCAAGATCTTTTTTCCCGATGCTGTCCAGGCATATAAAATCGTGAGGCAGCTGGAACCGACAGGAGTAATGACACAGGTGCTCACTGGGCACGGTGGGTTCTCAGCATATCTGAGTAGGTTCAGGTGTAAGGAGGACCCATCGTGCGTTTGTGAGCCGGGTGTAGAGGAGTCGGTCATGCACGTCCTGCTTGAGTGCCCCGTTCACGATCGAGATAGGTTTGACGTGGAACAGAAACTGGGTGAAGCCATAAACTTGAAAGGCATTAGCGAAATAATGAAGGACAAAGATAAAAGAAAAATATTTATAGAATATTGTGTAAAAATTAGTAAACTAGTAATATGTAGAAATAAATAGAATATGTAAACTATGTTATAAGTATATAGTGTAATATATATATTATAAGCATAAATGAAAAAAAAAAAAAAACAGAATAATAATAGGATAGATAGCACAATAGGATGTATATAAAGTAAGATTAAGTTTTCATGTATTTTAGCTAATAATATGGTGTACGGAGTTGGTATGTAATGGAGATGAATTAAATTATGTAAGTATAGGCGAAAATAGAGTGTAAGTATATAGAATGTTAAATATAAAAAGCAAATAGTTGACAGTACACCTTTCTTTAGTAAATTACAGGAGAAAGGTGCGCTAAAGCTTGAATGATACACAAAGACTCTGAAAAATACTTGTCAGAGGGATTTAAAAAAAAAAAAAAAAAAAAAAAAAAAAACCTAACCTAACCTAACCTAACCTAACCTAACCTAACCTAACCTAACCTAACCTAACCAGGCCCGCATTAGGTAATTGTTGTTGTATATGTGTAGTTTGGATATAAACAAACACAGTATTGCAATAATAATTGTATATAGGGGGGCCCGTTAATTGATCAATCAATCAATAAAAACTAGCAAAAAATACTGTGTGCGTGAAAAGTGGACACGGAAGTGCTGACCGTTTACCAGGAATGTACTTTGGTTGGTTTCTAAAATCTTCGCATATGTTCTCATAAATGTCGAAAGAACAATACGAGGGCGGTTCAATAAGTACCCGTGTTAGAAATGAAGACACGATTTTTTTCAAAAAAATGCTTTTTATTTTTCAACATAGTCCCCTTTTAGTAAGATACACTTCTCCCAACGTTCCGGCCATTTTTTTAACCCCTCCAAAAAATAGGATTTGTCGAACTCTCCGAAATACGCCTCTGTCCCGGCGATGACTTCCTCGTTTGAGCTAAATTTTTTTCCCGCGAGCCATTTTTTCATGTTAGGGAACAAGAAAAAGTCGCAGGGAGCCAGATCGGGTGAATACGGGGGGTGCGGCAGCGATTCATAACGCAATTCTTGCAGTTTGGTCGCGACAACACCAGATGAATGTGCTGGTGCGTTATCGTGATGAAATAACACCTTTTTTTTCGCCAAATGTGGCCATGTCTCCTTTAATTTTTTGTCGAAGCGGTCTAATAACTCACTGTAGTATAGTCCAGTGATCGTTCTTCCTTTTTCTAAAAAATCCATGAGGATGACGCCCTTCGCATCCCAAAAAATCGTCGCCATGACCTTACCGGCCGATGGGACGGTCTTCGCCTTCTTTGGTGCAGATTCACCGGGAGAAATCCATTGTTTTGATTGTTGTTTAGTTTCTGGTGTGTAATGATGAATCCAGGTTTCATCAACGGTGACAACTCGACGCAAAAAGTCCTTAGGATCTCGCTTAAATTGCCTTAAACACTGCTCTGAAGTTAACAGCCGCATCCGCTTGTTGTCCAGCGTGAGCAATCGCGGCACCCATCGGGCCGACAATTTTTTCATCTCCAACTTATCATGCAAAATATTAATTGCCGTTCCGGTCGACACACCTACGGCCTTAGCTACTTCGCGGACTTTCGTTAGTCGATCAGCGAGAATCATGTCGTGGACTTTTTCAATGATTTCCTCGGTAACCACGTCTGCCGGGCGTCCTGGTCGCTCCTCATCAAAAACAGATGTTCGCCCACGTTTAAATTCGTTAAACCAATATCTAACTGTGGTCATAGATGGCCACGTGTCTCCATAAACAGCATCCAACTTTGCTTTTATCTCCTCGCACTTTTTCCCATCCAAAAACATAAAGCGAATTCCGAACGATACTGCTCTTTTTCCATCTTAACGAAAATCACGAAACACGTCTGACTCGAATGGCTGCCAAATCGAAACTAACCTATCAATCAGTCTGAATTTTATATTAGCGCCGTCTGATAGATGGCAGCACACGATGATAACACTAACTTCACTCAGGAACGCCCTCTGTCTTCAAACACGGGTACTTAATGAACAGCCCTCGTAAAACGATCAAGGTCATTGACACGCAGTGGAATGTAGGTCACGCTAAAGAGATCGCTGCAGACCGCCGTCTCAACACTCGCTATCATTGCGCCTTCTAACCGGACGGGGTAGGCAGATGATATTTTTCTGAAAAATATAGAACACCTTTTGGCAATTTGATTGATTGATTAATTAGCGTTCTCAAATATAGGTAATAAATGTATAGTTTATTATATAGGATATATAGAATAGGCCCGCATTAGGTAATTGTTGTTGTATATGTGTAGTTTAGATATAAACAAACATGGTATTGCAATAATAGTTGTATATAGGGGGGCCCGTTAATTGATCAATCAATCAATAAATACTGGCAAAAATAGTCAGCTGTGGGCGTGTAAATGAGACACGGAAATGCTGACCGCTTATCAAGAATGCACTCTGGTTGGAGCCCTCTTTGTATGGTCTCGAAAATCTTTTGCATATAGTATTATAAATGTTGATTTGTCCTTCTATATAGATGTGTTTTTTAAACGAATGCATTGAATAAAATAAATATAAATAGAGAATTGTATAAATGAATATATTAATTAAAATGTAATGTAACATAATGTAAAATAATACTTAGCTATAATTTTCTGTATAGTTTTTAAAATTATTACATATGGGAGAGGGATAATAAAAAAAAATATATATATATATACAATATAATAATCATAATAATAAGAATATAAATAATAGATAAGAATACTAACAATAGAAAATAATAATATTTATAAATAAACAAAATACATATATTTAAAAAAAAAAAAAAAAAAACTATACCTCTCCCATAAAACTCTAAATTAAATCACTGACACTGTCACATTTGCGTGGGCTCAATCGTGTGGAAAGTCAGTATCGAGAGTAACATTCCTTGATTCTGGCCGACATGGGCGGGTCCGCGCGTGTGTGGTAGGAACTAGAACTAAGAAAACCAGTGTCTGCCTAACACCTACAGGACACTGTCGCATGAGCATTGGTTCGATCATGTAAAACGGCGGGTATCGAGAGCAAAATTCCTTGATCCCAGCTGACATGAGCGAATCCATGCTCAGGTGTAAATGGGACTCCGAATAAATTCCCGATTCGGATTCCCATCACTTTAAAGAAATCACAATAATAATTTCACACCTTAATAACAAAGGCACGGGTTCATGCCTGTGGAATATTACACTGGTCTTTAATAAAAAAAAAAAAACCTAACCTAACCTAACCTAACCAGTTGCGCTTGGCCCGCCCTTGCGAGAGAACGCGCCAAAAGTGACCTCCGCGCGCCTCCGTGTCCGGAAATCACATATAAATTATTTGAGTGCGAAAAAAGTGCGTGCATATAGCAGTGTTATACATTAAAAAATGTGGAAAAAAAAGATGTGCTTAATGTCCTAATATAATTTGTTTAAAAATCCATCGAGAACTGGGATTTTTATTAATAAAAAAGTGACAAATTGTGAAAAAAGTGAAATTTATGTGTTTTTAAAGCCAATTATCTCAAAATTGTATCGAGTGACCCCCAAACTTTTTGACATCGATCGACGCGCCGTCCGAAGACGCTTCTGGTGCACCTATCACCTAACTTCTGCATTGCACCAAAAAATTTGTATTACCAGAAAACACTTTTTTGCAAATTCACGAGGTCGAAGATCCAGCACCCGTGGAAAACTTTTATTAACGGCGATCGAAAGAGGGAGTGACTGCGAACAAAACGACACATTGTGAGCTTAAATCCGCTGACAATAGAAAATAATACAGACGAAAACGGCAAAAAACCATAAAATTCTGGAAAAATCAATCGACGCATCTCGTGAAGGCGCTTCTGGTGGACCCACGCGGTGATTTTTACAGTGCTAAATAAAATTAATATTGGCCAAAAACAAAAATTTGAAAAATCACGAGGTCACAGATCCAGCACCCTTGGAAAAAAAGTGACAACGGCACCAGAAAGAGAAAGTGACAACCAGTACATAGACAGTTACAGAGCTTAAAAATATAGTAAATTCAGTGAGATATAAATTTTTGAAGTTTTTTAGTAAATACAAAAAATTATATTAGCAGTGTCTTTCAACCCTTATCTGTGTTTAGGCCTTTAATTGATAGCTCTAATTTAGTAGTATAAGTGTAGAAACTTTCAAGAGGTTCTGGTCAGTAGTCTTTGAATTATAACCAATTTTAAGTTAAGGGCTGTTACAAAAAATTACACACAACCCTAATCTATTATATCAGTGAAGAAAAACATTGTATAAGACCCTTACAGTACCTCCACAACTTTTTGAAAATTTTTATATAACTAGTTTAATTTATATTAATTAATTTAGGTATTTTAGCAAAATAAAAATTCGGGTGCCTGTTTCGGGAGTTTTAACCAGTGTTATACGACAGGAAATAAATTTCCGCGTAAAAAGAGCCCAAACACGACCAGGATAGGACAAGGTTTGGGTCCAGTACCAAAACTGGTACTGCTCAGGGTACTGTCCTGACATAGAGTAAAGGGGGTTGGTGTGACGGCCTGGAGCTTAATTGTTTCGCAACAAGCAGACCATCAGCTTTTAAACGAGTCCAAACTTAACTCGATTACGAGCAAAAAAGTTTCTCACGCCGGTACCGCCCGTACTTGCCGTACTGTGATAACAAAATTGGTCATATCTCCCGAACCAAACATCCTATCGCGACGGGGTTTTTTGCTATAGAATCAGCTAAAGCGGCTCTATATACAGCATTACAAACGGCGACTCTACATAGAGTCCGAAAAATAAAATTCATTTTAGTTTAATATATATATATTTGACAGATCAAATAAGATAAGCACTAGGCAGTGCATACTGACAAAAGCCCGCAGGACAAATATTGTGACTCTACATAGAGCAAATTATAGTTTAAGTTAGATAACTCGACCCTTTTGTTGAGCATAATAATAGAATTAATATCTTATTAGTTTTAAGAAATTTTATTTACAATTTTATATTATAAGGACAGAATATTTGTGATATTCTATAGATATTTATATACAACTCATACAATCTTATACATATTTCAATACTGACGAGTCCCCAGACCAACAAACAATAAACATGTTTGGCTACCGTACGCCAACTAAAAAGCTGGACACCGGAGATCAGAGCTCCCAAAACCCCTCTGAGCTGACAGAGCAGGCAGGGCCTTCTGAACAGGTCAATACCTCAAAAGTGAGGCGCAGTATTGACGAGTGGGAGTCCGGGAAATCTGACGGGACTCCAAAATCGGATAACCAACCTATAACCGCAACCTCTCCCAAAAAAGCCATCCCCACCTCCGCCTCGGGATCCAGGGCAAGGGTGGCTCCGGCGCAGGTGGGCCGTGCAGCGCCGGCGGAGGTTATTGGAGGCAGGTCGGAGTCGAAATTTGCCAGTCGGTCGGCCGAAGCAAAGGCATGCCTGATTAAGGCGAAGTCGGCCCTGGCCGTTTCCAGAAACCTAAAATCCGACATCAAGACTGATGTTACACAGGCGCTGGAGCGGCTCTATGCCCTGGTAAAGGAAGCGGAGAAAGCGGTTCCAAACCGCAAACCTCAAGAACCTGGAAAAGACAAGAGGGTAAATTCAGATAACGAAGAGGTGGGAACCCCCGCGAAGGAGACACCGGATTCGCTGATGCACTCTCTGATAGAGAGCATGAGGGAGCACGGTCGGCAGATGTTGGAGTGCAAACAGCACACCGCCACATTGGCCGACCGACTCCAGGCGTGCTCTCTGTCGGGGAGTGCATCGGGGGGCCGGCTGTCCTACGCAGAGGTAGCATCGGGAAGTGCGTCTGTAGCCCAGATGCACTCCGTAGTCGTATCCAGTGAGGGAGAGAGCAGTGAAGAAGTGGTGGAAATAATTAAGGCCGCTGTGGATTGTAAAAGAACTGGCATCACAGTGGATAGGGTGCGGAAGGCCAGGGACCAGAAGGTGGTCATCGGATGCAACTCTAAGGAGGAATTGGGAAGAGTCTCCAAACGAATAAAAGAAGCCGCTGGGAAAAAGTTATTGGTAGAGGAAGTGGTAAATAGAGACCCACTGGTCATTCTTAGGGATGTCATGGCATACCACAAAGATGAGGATATCGTGACATTCCTAAGAAGCCAAAATAAGGATGTCCTAAAAGACATACCCACCTCTGATCAAAGATTAGAAATAAAGTATAGAAGAAAAACCCGAAACCCACATACCTGCCACGTTATCATGCAAGTCGCCCCACTGGTGTGGCAGCGTATGATAAGTAAAAATCACGTGCACATCGAAATCAGGAAGGTTTATGTAGCAGACCAATCGCCACTTCGCCAATGTACGCTCTGCCTTGCCTATGGACATGGCAGGCGCTTCTGTACGGAAACGATAAAAGTGTGCAGTCACTGTGGGGGTCCGCACCTCAGAAATGAGTGCGCGGATCGCCTGGCAGGTGTTAAGCCAACTTGCTGCAACTGCACACGGGCAAAAATTGACCAGAATGAACACAATGCATTCAACCCTGAATGTACAGTACGCCGTAAATGGGACGCTTTAGCAAGAGCCTCCACTGCGTACTGCTAAGGTTGTCACTGCTGCAAATGTTACAAATACCCAGAATAAATTCTCCAAAGGCAACTACCTCGTGATCCAGGCGAACCTCCAGAGAAAGGAAATCGCCACCACGGAACTTATGTTAGAAGCAAGCCAAAGGAAAGCGACGTTTGCACTGCTCCAGGAGCCATATGTGGGCGGGGCGAAGATTATGAAAAATAGAAGGGGAGCGAGGATCTACCAGAGCACTGGACAGGAAGAGGGGCCTGTGAAGGCGGCAATAGTCATCTTCGACCAAGACCTTGCCGTCACCCAGTACCCGAAACTTACCACCAACAACATCGTGGTGGTAGGGATCCGGAGCAGTGCCTGGGAGATCACCGCTATTTCATATTACTTTGAGCCGAACCTACCTATCGAGCCGTACCTGGAGCAGTTGAGAAACATAACTGACAAATTTGATTTCAGAAGGTTGCTCATTGGTGGAGACTCAAATGCAAAGAGTAGCTGGTGGGGTAGCGGAAAACTGGATCATAGAGGGGAGGCAATGAGTGGTACACTAGAGGAACTAGGCTTGCAGGTACTAAACGAAGGAGATACTCCAACCTTCGACACGATAAGAGGAGACAAGGTTTTCACCAGCCACGTGGACGTGACGGCCTGCTCTTTGGACATGCTGGAACTGATTGAAGACTGGAGAGTAGATGACAGTGTCACGAGCTCCGACCACAACGGAATTACATTTAACATCAGGTTAGAAAAGGCTAAAGGTACCACTATTAATAGAACAACTAGAAAGTTTAAAACAAAAAAAGCCAATTGGAAAGGTTTTATTGAAAAATTTAACCAATTGAAAGAAGAAGAGGAGATTAATAGTGGTAAGATCCTAAGCATCGACCAAAAAGAGGCTTTGGATTCTTTGGTGGAAAAGTACTCGAGCATAATAGAGAGAACATGCACCGATACATTACCAAAAAAAAGAATCCAAAGAAAAACTTACCTCGCCGTGGTGGTCCGAGGGGCTCGCGTCGCTGAAGAAAGACACCATCACGAAGAAGCGCCGCATACGATGCGCCGCACCGGTCCGAAGAGCAAAAGTTGTCGAAGAGTACCTGCAAGCAAAAGAGAAATATGAAAATGAAATTAAAAACGCCAAGATAAAAAGTTGGAAGGATTTTTGTGGTAAGCAGGACAAAGAAACGGTTTGGCAGGGAATATACCGGGTGATAGGAAGGACAAGTAAAAGACAGGAGGATATACCATTGATGAAGGATGGGGAAGAAGCGGATATGAAAGAATCGGCAAAGCTTCTGGCGGAAGCCTTTTATCAGGAAGATAAAAAAGACGGGGAAAACGCAGTTCACCAGCGTGTTAGAGAAGCAGCGGAACAGGTGAATGCCCCGTGTCATAATGAAAGCCATGACCCGCCATTTACTATGGTTGAACTGAAAGCTGCAGCAAGTAGTTTTAACCCCAAAAAGGCACCAGGAGCCGATGGCCTTACAGCCGATATTTGCAGTGTAGCTATCCAGAACGACCCAGAAATATACCTGGCTATTGCCAAAAAATGCCTCCAGTTAGGACACTTTCCCAGGATTTGGAAAGAGGCGACGGTAGTGGTCCTAAGGAAACCTGGAAAAGAGGATTATAGAAACGCCAAATCGTACAGGCCCATAGGACTGCTACCGGTGCTTGGGAAAATCCTGGAAAAGATGATAGTAGGCAGGATAAAGTGGCATATACTGAAAAAGATCAGCCCCCGCCAGTACGGCTTTATGCCCCAGAAGAGCACCGAGGACTCCCTCTATGACCTAGTGAATCATATACGAGATAAAATAAAAGGAAAAAAGCTAGTCGTCATGATATCATTGGACATAGAGGGAGCCTTCGACAACGCCTGGTGGCCAGCTATAAGAGTTCGGCTGGCGGAGGAAGGATGTCCAGTAAACATAAGAAGGGTAATGGATAGCTACCTGAATAAAAGACGCATTAAGCTGCGATACGGTGGAGAGGAACACTCAAGGAATACCAACAAAGGGTGTGTCCAAGGCTCGATAAGCGGGCCGATTCTTTGGAACCTCCTCTTGGATCCACTGCTGTGGGGATTGGACCGGAGAGGATGCTACTGCCAGGCATTCGCAGATGATGTGGTCCTGGTCTTCAGCGCTGATACTGCATTGGAGGTCCAAAGGCAGGCCAATGACGCCCTGGTCTATGTTCAGGAGTGGGGTGTCAAAAACAAGCTAAACTTCGGTCCACATAAAACCAAAGCCATGGTTTTGACCAAGAAGCTGAAATATGACACACCACTCCTGACCATGGGCGGCGTCAACATTGGCATGTCCAAGGAAATAAAAATTCTGGGGCTCACAATAGATGACAAGCTGACCTTTAACACCCATGTCACAGATGTTTGTAAAAGAGCACTGAACATATATAAACAGCTGTCCAGAGCCGCCAGAATAAGCTGGGGTCTCCACCCGGAGATCATACGCCTAATATATACGGCCACGGTGGAACCAGTTATTCTATATGCATCCAGCGCTTGGGCCGGGGCCGCTGAAAAGCTGGGGGTGCGCAGGCAACTCGCCGCCGTCCAAAGGGGCTTTGCCCAAAAGCTGACCAGGGCGTATCGAACTGTCTCCCTAAACTCGGCGCTGGTTCTGGCTGGCATGATCCCCCTTGATCTCCGTGTACAGGAAGCAGCAGCCCTGTATGGGGCCAGAAGGGGCGTGCCCCAGCCAGCGCTTGGGGGAAGGGAGGTAGAACGGGTCGTTGCATATGCCGAGACTCCACACCCGGCTGAACATATGAGTCTGGATTTTATAAGTCTGGTAGACCAGGAACAAGTGAATAATGTTAACAACCAACAAATACGAATTTACACCGACGGCAGCAGAATTGAGGGACAGGTCGGAGCAGCATTATCCTTTTGGAGTAATGACGCCGAGACCAAAGCCCTCAAGTTAAAACTGTCCTCGTATTGCACGGTCTATCAGGCGGAACTCCTGGCCATATGTGAAGCTTCGAGGTCCACTCTGAAGAGAGCGGAAAAGAGCTTCGGCATATACAGCGACTCACGATCGGCCTTGGAAACAGTAATAAGCAATGATTCTCTGCACCCCCTGGCGGTGGAGACAAGAGGAAACATCAAAGCCGCAATACTCCAGAACAAGGAAATATCCTTGTTCTGGATTAAAGCACACGTGGGACTCAAAGGTAATGAGCGTGCGGATGAACTCGCAAAGGAGGCGGCATTAAAAAGCAAATCCAAACCGGATTACGACCTGTGTCCGGTTTCTTTCGTCAGGCGACTTATCCGCTCGGGGTCGCTTGACGAATGGAACCAAAGATACAGGTCCGGCGAAACAGGTTCCGTGACCAAAATGTTCTTGCCTGATGCTGTCGAAGCATACAAGGTCATTAGATGTTTCCAACCGACCGGCACAATGACACAGATTTTAACGGGGCACGGTGGGTTCTCAGAATACCTGCACAGGTTCAAGTGTAAGGAGAACCCATCGTGCGCCTGTGAACCAGGCTCACGTACTTTTCGAGTGCCCCATCCACAATCTGGAACGACTCGAATTTGAAATTAAAATTAATAGCCAAGTTAATAAAAGCACTGTTAGCGAAATATTAAAAAACAAAAATAAAATAGATCAACTCATTGAATATTGTACAAAACTAAGTATATGTGTAATAAATAGAAATAGAACAAATAAAACATGATGCATACATATATTGTATATATATTTAGCGCATACATGTACACTGTAAATAGGATATAAAAGTAGAATAAGCCAAATGTACAATACTAAATAAAGTAGATCATAAGATAGATAGAAAGCACAAGAAATATAAATAGAATAAGTTAAGTACAGTAAAAATATATAGCAATAGTAAGATATCCAGAAAGTTGTTTAGGAATAAGAGATGCTTTTTTACAGCAGGCAGATTTGAATTAATATATGGTATGAATAAAAAAGTTATCGTAAGTATGGTATGCTAGACTAAGGAATAATAAATAAATAAATATAAACAAGACAAAGTATACAAGATTATAAGTAATTCTGTAAATTTAGTTACAGATAAATGATGTTAAGGCTAAATAAACTAGAGAATGATGTTAAAGCTAAAGAGAACTAACACAGTCTCTGACAATATAGAAAGTCAGAGGGGATAGAAAAAAAAAAAAAAAAAAAAAAAAAAAAAACCTAACCTAACCTAACCTAACCTAACCTAACCTAACCTCAAGCTGTACTGGGTGAGGGCGCACGTCGGCACCGCGGGAAACGAGCGGGCCGACGAACTAGCGAAGAGCGCGGCTCTCCATCTCAAATGCTCGGCCCACTACAGTAGATGTCCAGTGTCCTTCGCCAAAAGACTCATACGGCAGGGTTCAGTGCAACTCTGGCAGAAGAGGTACGAAAACAGCGACAGAGCCGCCGTGACCAGGGTGTATTTTCCCGGGGTCGCGGCGTCCAAGAAGATCGTACATGATATCTCCTTGGACGGGGCGACCACGCAAATGCTGACTGGTCATGGCGGTTTTGCGCAATATTTACACAGATTCAAGCTGAAGGACAGTGCCGCATGCATATGCGACTCGAGGGTGGAGGAAGACATTTATTTATTTATTTATTTATTTATTAAAGGTTGACTTACAGCTAGTACAGTATAACAATATAAACAGAATAACTTTAACCAATTATAAGGCCATTTACGAGTCAACGCAAGTTGCAGGCAAAAATATAAAAACAAAATGTAAAGTAGTCAGTACATTCAAACAAGAAATAGTCAATTCCATATCAAAAAAAATCAATCTATTTAAATTATCATGGATTCAGGGTGTCAAAAAACTGTCTTGTCATGTGCTTACGGACAATTGATGGCTTGGTGCAGAATAGATCGATGTCCGAACAATGCTTATTGATGTAGTCGCATGTTCT
This sequence comes from Tinea trinotella, assembly GCA_905220615.1. Classification (NCBI taxonomy): domain Eukaryota; kingdom Metazoa; phylum Arthropoda; class Insecta; order Lepidoptera; family Tineidae; genus Tinea; species Tinea trinotella. The sequence goes on along the minus strand of HG992308.1, from coordinate 15,191,232 downwards.
CCAAAGGAAGGAGTTTTGTTTATAGTTCGAGTGAGCAGTTGGCAAGTGTAGAAGTGAGGTACTCCTTGTTCTATTGCCTGTTGTTTTAAAAAAGATATTGCCAAGGAGTTCTGGTGAGTCAACCGTCCCGTTCAGAATTCCTATTAAAAAGCAGACATCAGAAATATTCCTGCGATAGAATAGCGGAAGAATGTGATGAGTTTTACATCGAGCTAAGTAATTCAGGTTCCTTTGCTTTGTTCTGTAGCAGACGTGACGTGAAAAACGTTTTTGAATTGTTTCAATTCTAGATATGTGCACTGCGTATCTTGGATTCCAAACATGTGACGCATATTCTAGAAGGCTCCGGACAAAAGCACAATATAGAATTTTAAGCGTCTTCACATGTTTGAAATCTTTTGATATGCGTAGTATGAATCCTAGAGCCTTGGATGCTCTAGAAGTGATGTTGTCGAAGTGAGCATTAAATGAAAGTTTGCAGTCATGAATAACACCAAGGTCTCGTATTTCATAACAACGCGGCAATTCACTTGCTTTGAGAAAGTACCTGGTTAAATTATATGACTTTTTATGACTAAACGATACACATGCACATTTATCAACATTAAGTTCAAGGTTGTTTTTATCACAATATTCGTCTAGGCGGAACAAATCAGATTGGAGATTCACTGCATCAGAATCATTCGATATTGGCATCGAAATTTTCATGTCATCTGCAAACAATAGTACTTTCCCAAATCTAAAACATAATTCAATATCTTGGATGAAAATAATAAATAGAAGGGGACCAAGTATGGATCCTTGCGGCACTCCTGAAGGAATGTTGGCCCAATTGGATACATAGCCACCGAGTGCTACAGCCTGCGATCTATTGTCGACATAAGAACAAAACCATCTAAATAGACTACCATGAATACCAGCCCGACGAAGTTTTTTGAGCAGTATTTCGTGGTCAATTCTGTCGAACGCCTTGCTGTAGTCTGTGTATATGGCGTCAACTTGACCGCCTCTTTCCATGTGCTTAACTATAAAATTGTTGGATAAAATTAGGTTTGAGGTCGTAGATCTGCCGCTCAGAAATCCATGTTGATTATTACTGAGAAAAGGTTTTAAAGCTGTATATACTCCGTTATAAATTGTTCTCTCCAATATCTTGGCAAAGATACACAGCTTTGAAATTGGGCGATAGTTTATAACCTGATCTCTAGGACCTTTTTTATGGATAGGGGTTACATAGGCAGATTTCCAAACGTCAGGAACAATTCCCTCATCAAGTGATCTGTGAAACAGTAAACACAATGGAAGCTTAAGACTGGAGGCACATTCTTTGATAAAAATAGGAGAAACATGATCAGGCCCTGCTGATTTGTTTAAATCAACATTGAGAAGTAGTTTTAGGATATCGTCGGGGTTTATTTTAACAGATCCAACAACACCATACGCGTTGTGGTCACTATCATCTAGAGCTGTAGGAGATACGTCAACTTTCCGTTGTATAAAGTTTGTATTAAAGAAGGTTGTAAACAAATTACATATGTCAGGGCCACTGGTAGCCTCTGTGTTTTGATAAGTCATAGTAGAAGGTAACGAAGTGTATTTATTTTTCGCTTTCACATATGACCAAAAGACTTTGGGATTTGTTTTAATGCTTTTTTCCACCTTAAGTATATAGCTATTGTAAAGTTTAGATTCCAGCTCCTTGGCTCTATTGCGCAGAATGGCGAACGAATTGTAGTCTGCGCGGTTACCATAAATTTTAAATTTGCGATGGCATTTGTACTTTTCCTTTAGAACCTTTTTAAGGACGTAATTATACCACGGTGGAAATTTCGACGTCGACATAAACTTTGAGGGTATATATTTATCACGCAATGTATATAAACTTTTATAGAAAAAGGATACCGATTCAATTAATGTACGGGCTCGAAACTCATCAGGCCAATCAGTGCAGTTAAGTTCCTGTCGAATTGCCTCGTAATTACCAGACTTGTAAAGATATACAGTTCGAGGTTTTTCATTGAGTACACGATATTGAGCGAAGTGAAGTTGGATTAATAATGCTTTATGGTGAGGGTCTTCAGAGACCAGAGGATCATTAGCAGGTCGCACGTCAATGGAATCATTGCTTGCAAATACGAGGTCCAAAATACGCCCATAATTATTTTCCACTTTGTTGAATTGGGCAAAATTGCACACGTTAATGGTATCAAAGAGATGATAAATATGCGCTCCCGATGCATTAACAGGGGATAATCCTGTTGATTCATTATTGCTCGTCCATTCTACACCACTAATATTGAAATCACCTGTTATTAAAAAACTATCATTTGGAGAGCTCATCACAATATCGCTTAGTTTGTGACTGAAGGCAAACATTTGCTCAGAGAAAGAGTTACCGTTATTCTGGGCGCAAAGATAGAGTGAGCATATGTGAAGTTTGAACATAGATCGAGTATTTTTATTTCGCAGGGACAGTGTAACCCATATGTCCTCAGCTGACGATTGCCATACAGGACACTCGCAGGAAGTAATATCACGGCGCACGGCAATAAGGACTCCACCACCCAGTGTCTGATTTGTCTTTGTATAGTTACGATCACGTCGATAAACAATGTAACGGTCATCGAAGTACTCACGGTCACTGACACCATCAATAAGCCAAGTCTATACCAAACAGATAACGTCATAATTCTCTAGTAGGACATTACGCATAAAAGTGTTGGATTTGGTCCGCAATCCCCTTACGTTTTGAAAGTAAACTTGCACAGTATTAGCCATTGTCTAGCACATACATATTCATTGATATTGTGATAAAACGAAAGGGTATGCGTACCAATAAGACTATCAAGTCTTCGAGAGAATCACGTAATCCTTGTATTAGCACATGATCATATAGACCACTGCAAAAACACATGACATTGACTAAAACATTAACATTGACATTGACAAAAACCCATGACATTGACATGACATTGACTAAAAATAAAATTGATAACTTAGTGGAACAAAATAAAAATGACTTAAAGCAATAATAAAATGATAACAGTAACAGTAATAACAAAATACTTCTAAAACTAAGTAATAAGTTTAACATAATAAAAAGAAAAGTGAATGGATAAAACACATAAAATGCGTACAAAACAATGAACAAACAATTGTGGAATTTTAAAACATGCAAAAAGCTTATAACATTATAGATTTTGATAATAAAATATAATGACGTTAGGAAATCTTTTTCAAATTCTGTTCCGCCTTGATTAAAAAACGAGGCGATTTCGAATCCTTCCGTACGTAGATTTTACAGTTCTTAACCCAGACAAATTGAAATCCATGTTCCTGTGCTCGTTGTTTAGTTTTCGTGAGAAGCTGCTTATTGTGAGAGGTCAGGTGATCGTTGACATAAATACGGTTGTCAGTATGGAGCCCTAGATCTTTTCCGTTTAGGGTTTTGAAAGATCTCGCCGCCGATACGAAATCCTCTTTGACATATCTGTTAACAAAACAAGCCACAATCGATTTCATGTTATTGTCACCGCGGCTACTAATACGAGTCACAAAGTTAATTTGACTAACAGATATCGGAAAGTTTACATAACCAGCAACCTTGACAACAATATCCAGGGGATTCTCGTTATTTGTTTGGGGGATTCCCTTAATCTCCACATTATTCATCCTGGCAAAGTGTTGCCGTTCATTAGAGTCCTCCTCAATTTTCTCCCACTTACTACGGATATCCGCAAGATTTGCCTCAACTTCCTCTACGGCTTCCACCCTAGCCTCTATTGAATCGAATCTCGCAGACATTTCAGCAAAACTCGACTGGACACCATCAACGGATGAAGTAAGCGATGCGAAATCAGATTTAAGTGATCGCAAATCATCCGCAAGCCCTGGAAGTATAGCTAATTGAAGCTGAAGTTTTTTTATTTCATCCATGATTTTTTCATTTGACGTTGATGATGGTGATGAGATAGGAGAAGCACCAGCTTGTTTACAACCCAGGCATCTCCAACTAGCCTTGCGATCACCCAATTTTCTGTATCCAGCCTCTGTAATACCGCCGCAAGAAAAGTCAAAGAGCTTGCGGCACACACTGCATTGGATAGCATCATTCACCATAGTCATACACTTCGCACAAGGATACATTATGAGTTTAATTGGACGTTTACCACTAGATGGCGCTGGAGGATTCAATTGCTTTATTTAACAATCAAGTCACAACTCCACAGTGAATTATTATTCAATATTGATATTGAGATACCAATAGTGCTCGTTAGATGGCGTTATCAGATTTTTTACTTAAATAAATTAATATCATCATTAAATATATTTATAATATAACCAAATTTTGAGATTATTATAATAATAATTTTATCTCGATTGGACATGAAAATTTTACATTAAAAATGAATGAAGCAACCCGGTCTCGATCCGGCGACAAGAAGCTTGCAAGTCCACAGCGTCGGAGAATCGGCCAAGACGTATTTACCGGCGAATGCGAAAAGTGTGATTAGTTCAAACCCTTGAAGGCAATTTGTACGACACAATTTAACTTCTGATTGGTTATGAAATTTTGTTATAGTTTTAGGTTATTTTCACTTTTTACAAATACTTAGCTTTGAATTTACAACACTATTATATTTAAGAAAAATAAACACACTAAGTAATTTGTACTGTAGGTTAACACACACTATATATGCACTAGAAATTTGGTTTTAATGGGGATATTTCACGAAGCACTTTGAAACCTTTATTTATTACCAGTAAAAGTGAACTATCGCGTTATAACAATAACGACCCTCCACACCAATGTACTCTTGCAGGTGCACTATTTGATAAGCACTTTTATCGCTAATTAGTAATAGTTATCAAGTTTAATTATAAGAGCTATGTTTACAGTACCAAGAACTACCCACTTTTTGCATCTCCTGTTAGTATGTCCCAAATATAGCGCCCAAAGATTTTAATTAGAAAGCAAGATTGGAGTAACACTAAACGAAATTAATTTGCCAAACATAATGGGAAACAGGGCGCTCAGGGAATCACTAATAGATTTTGGAAGGAAGGTTGTGGCAGATGCTAATAGGCGTAATAAATAGAAGCGCTCAAAAGGTGGCGGCGGCGCCAGGGACCTCCGCGGCCGGCCGCGCGGTCTCGGGTCTCGGCGCGGGGCCGCGCGGCGGGCGGCGGCAGTTTGCGCTCTGGAGTCGTCGTTCGGCGGCGCCGGGGTCCTCCGCGGCCGGCCGCGCGGTCTCGGGTCTCGGCGCGGGGCCGCGCGGCGGGCGGCGGCGGTTTGCGCTCTGGAGTCGTCGTTCGGCGGCGCCAAGGACCTCCGCGGCCGGCCGCACGGTCTCGGGTCTCGGCGCGGGGCCGTGCGGAGGGCGGCGGCGGTTTGCGCTCTGGAGTCGTCGCTCGGCCGCGCCACGTCCTAGTACTGTCAGTATTAAAGAAAATTCATATAATAAATTTTTTACATAATAATATCTACAAATTATAATAATTTGACATAATAATATTTACAACTTATAATAATAATCTGACATAATAATATCTACAATTTATAATAATAATTAAACATAATAATATCTAGAATTTATAACAATAATTTGACATAATAATATCTACCATTTATAATAATTTGACATAATAACATCTACAATTTATAATTATAATAATAATTTGACATAATAATATCTACAATTTATAATAATAATTTGACATAATAATATCTACAATTTATGATAATAATTTGACATAATAATATTTACAATTTATAATAATAATTTGACATAATAATATCTACAATTTATAATAATAATTTGACATAATAACATCTACAATTTATAATTATAATAATAATTTGACATAATAATATCTACAATTTATAATAATAATTTGACATAATAATATCTACAATTTATGATAATAATTTGACATAATAATATTTACAATTTATAATAATAATTTGACATAATAATATCTACAATTTATAATAATAATTTGACATAATAATATCTACAATTAATAATAATAATTTGACATAATAATATTTACAATTTATAATAAAAATTTGACATAATAATATTTAAAATTTAAACATAATAAACCTTATAATTGATAATAATAATTTTGACATAATAATAGTTAGTAAATAAAAATAAAAAATCAGCTGCACCAACCACCTGTGCCTTTCGCATTCTGGCTGACAATCATGGATCACGTTATTAATTGTATCATGTTGGAAAATTGTGTTAGTTGAAATAAATAGATATTAATAATTTTAAAATTGTAACATTAAATATTAAAATAAATTTGCATCAAATAATTGTATAGTTGTAATAAGTTGACATGAATTAGAGTTTAAGTAAAATTTGACATTGCATTAATTTTAATAACTTGAGTCAATAATTCGGTTTTAATGTTTCAGCTTTTTGGAGAGTGATAGTATGTTATAATGATAAATGTAAGTATAGTAAGTAAGAATAATTATAATAAGAGAAATATAATGGGAATAATAAAATTTGATGTTAAGTGAGATAAAATATTTAAAAAGTAATTAATTAAAAAGAAAATAAAATGATTAATAAGGTCTCTGACATTTGTCAGAGGTAAACAAGGGGTTTAAAAAAAAAAAAAAACCTAACCTAACCTAACCTAACCCAGACCGCATCAAACACGCGAGACGAGCGCACGCGCAATCGGTTGCGCTCGGATAAAAATATAGTAAAGTAAAGTGTAAATAAAATGTTTAGTTAACAAAACTTTAAAAATTCATAAAAAAACAAATACCAGTGATAAAAACCAGTGTAATATACCAATCGATAGTGCTCATTAGGTATATTAAGGGCAAGAAAAAACCTAGTCCAAAATCGAGTCCAGAAAAAAGTTGTGGAAGAGGGAAAATTGTGGGCCACAAACAACTGAAAATCTCAGAAAGTAGATCGACAACACCCTCTTTTTTCTCTACCACAAATACGAGGGACCTTCAAAGGACGTGACTACAAATTTTCAGGAAGATCGCACGTAAATAGACGGTTCTGGAACGGTGGCAAGGTATCACAAAAGAAAAACTCATTACCAAACAAAAATTCCACCTAAGCTACGCTGTTCCAGAAATATAATCAAGATCACCCAACGAGTGCAGTGAAATAAGCAGTGACAAGATAACAGGGTAGGGGTCAGGAAATAAAACAAACAACAACAGTCCACTGAGGGAAGAGCTGGAACATTTTCCATCCCATCTACTAGGAAATACTCCGGACACCTACTCCTGAAATACTCTGCTGAGGACCAGACTCTCCGCGAACGTCATCAAACGATCTTCAGATACCACCGGTATAGTCAAATTTAAGTTTAACCCTAACTTTAACCTTACATAAGTAGTTGTAATATATTTGTTTTATAAATATACATATATTTTTAATATAAGGACAATAAACATATCTATAGTTAGCCAATTATCTGGGGTATTCCACCAGAGTATATATTAATTGTATAATATAAAATAGAGATTAAAACAAATCCAAAGTTCTCTTGCGCTATAGTCAGATAAGTTAAAAAATAGTTATAAATAAATAATAATTATCACCCACCACCCCCAAACTATACCGAAAGCTTCTTTCAAACAAAATGTCCCTCCCAGCAGCGACATCAAAAACAACAAAAATGTCCCAGCCCAAGGCCGCATCCACTATCGGCGTAGACAGGAAGCCAAGGAAAGTGGCTAAAAAAGCAAGCCCGGCAGGGAACACAACACTATTGGTGGATGTGTTAAATGCCGAGGCGGCTAAAAACCCTATTGAAAGGTTTCTTGACGACGTCGAGGTACACAGGAATGACCCAGAACCATGGTCTGACACCGGGTCACAAGCGTCCTGGAAGACTGGTAGAGACAGTCTTCTACCTTCCAGGGACAACAAGACCCCGGGAGCGACAATGGACACGGCGAAAATCCAGGCCAATAATCTAATGTTGGCTGGGAAGGATGCGCTGGAACAGGCGGGGAACTTGAAAAGGGAGTGCAAGGCCACGGCAATAGAAAGCCTACAGTCGTTGTATGAGATAGTGTTATCTCTATCCGACTCCAGAAATCGTCACAGATTTAACCTGAAGAAAGAACGATCCTCCCATGCACAAGAGGTCGTCAGGATAGAACGGGCACACCATGCAGAGATCATGGCCATAAATAAAGCCGGTGCCGAGGAACTGTCCCTAGTTCGAGAGAAGCTAGGCAATGTATCAAAGGACACCAAGGACATCAAGTCATGGTTAAACTATGAACTTGATGTCCCGATAAAGAAAATAAAGGAACTGAGAGAGAAACAGCTGGCTATGGAAGTCAAGCGCCGAAGCTGTAGAGGGAATGAAAACCACCAAGGCGGCCTCATGTCCAAGCACCAAGGACATAAATGTGGCAAGAACACAACTGCAGGGTCTAAAGGATGACCTAGAAAAGCTGACGCAGATGGTCGCCAACCCCCCGCCGCAGGTCACAGAGATCCCTCCACGCGGTGAGATTCTTGAGGAGATTAAAAATCTCCAGGGAAAGGTGGATAAATGGCAGAACGCCCCACAAAAACCGATTCAGGAATCTAAAATCGCAGAAATAATGGACGGGATTAAATTGATCCAGGAGGCGAAAAAACAGCTTCCGACTGCAGACAGATCTCTCTCAGAGATAAAAAACAAAATAGGGGAAATCGGGGAGAAAATAAAGGAGAATACGGAAACCATCATTGAGACCGTAGTATTAACCACCGCCAGGAATAACAATAATAACATCCAAGCTAAAAAAACACCCAAATCGTTGATTGTCTCTTCCTGTGACCGCAATAAAACGGGAGAGCAGGTGATTCAGTCGCTCGAAAAGGCCCTGAACCCCAAAAAAACGGGGATACAACTAGAGGGATTACGAAAGGCTAAGAACCAGAAGGTCATAATTAAATACCGGAGCGACGCTTCTAAAAATATCATAAGAAGCATCAACGAGAGCAACACAAAGCTCAAAATAGAGGAGGCTAAAGATAAAAACCCTCTAATTAAAATCAAAAATGTTATGAGGTACCACTCCGATCAGGGACTGGTGGAATTCTTGTTGGCTCAAAATAAAGGGCTTTTCAAGGGCGTGAAGACTGAAGACATCAAGGTTAAATACCGACAAAAAGCAAGACAAAGTCTGCAGTGCCACCCGGTACTTGAGGTACCACCGACAATATATAGAGAGGCCCTGGAGATGGACCTAACCTAACCTAACCTAACCTAACCTTGTTGTATATGTGTAGTTTAGATATAAACAAACATGGTATTGCAATAATAGTTGTATATAGGGGGGGCCCGTTAATTGATCAATCAATCAATAAATACTGGCAAAAATAGTCAGCTGTGGGCGTGTAAATGAGACACGGAAATGCTTACCGCTTACCAAGAATGCACTCTGGTTGGAGCCCTCTTTGTATGGTCTCGAGAATCTTTGCATATAGTATTATAAATGTTGATTTGTCCTTCTATATAAATGTGTTTTTTAAACAAAAAAAATAAATATAAATAGAGAATTGTATAAATAAATATATTAATTAAAATGTAATGTAACATAATGTAAAATAATACTTAGCTATAATTGTCTGTATAGTTTTTAAAATTATTACATATGGGAGAGGGATAATAAAAAAAAAGAAAAAAAAAGAAAAAAAATGAATATATATATATATATATATATATATATATATATATATATATATATATATATATATTATATATATATATATATATATAATATAATAATCATAATAATAAGAATATAAATAATAATAATAATAATAAAGAATACTAACAATAGAAAATAATAATATTTATAAATAAACAAAATATATATATTAAAAAAAAAACACACACAACCTCTCCCATAAAACTCTAAATTAAATCACTGACACTGTCACATTTGCGTGGGCTCAATCGTGTGGAAAGTCAGTATCGAGAGTAACATTCCTTGATTCTGGCCGACATGGGCGGGTCCGCGCGTTTGTGGTAGGAACTAGAACTAAGAAAACCAGTGTCTGCCTAACACCTACAGGACACTGTCGCATGAGCATTGGTTCGATCATGTAAAACGGCGGGTATCGAGAGCAAAATTCCTTGATCCCAGCTGACATGAGCGAATCCATGCTCAAGTGTAAATGGGACTCCGAATAAATTCCCGATTCGGATTCCCATCACTTTAAAGAAATCACAATAATAATTTCACACCTTAATAACAAAGGCACGGGTTCATGCCTGTGGAATATTACACTGGTCTAAAAAAAAAAAACCTAACCTAACCTAACCTTTTTTTTTTTTTTTTTTTATTAACGTGGGAGGAAAGCTCTACCAGCCGAAGTGCCGGGCTCTCACCGGCTAAAACCTCCCACACCGTTTCCACAAACCGTCATCGGCGGAGCACTGGTATCGCGTTAGCAAACCCGCGTAACTCCGCCGACGTTGGCCCTTTCGGGCCCCAACTAGCAATGTGGCCCGCTCAATCGCGACATTACTGACTCGACGAGCGGGCCCCTCTTTCTGGGAGAGACGTGCGGAAACGGCTGCACTCCTCTCCCTTACTGCCACTGCCCGGCATGGGCAGCGGCAACCTCCATTCGCTCTACCCCGGGCTATGCTGAAAAGCACTGCCCGAGGGAGCACCTTGTTTTGGCGCTGCCGAGCAACCGCTCAAGGCAGCGCCACCTCTTAGTAGTGCGCCGCTCAGGCAATGTTCGGTCATTGCCTGGGTGACGCACTCTCTTCTCCGTCCCAGCCAGGCGCCAAGACACCCAGCTGGGACAATCATCTCGTGTCCTCTTCCCGATGCGCCTCTGGTAGCCAGAGGCTAACAGGAAGAGGACGGGGTGAGGGCGGTGTCAAGTTCACCGCCCTCGGGTTGCGCCACGCTGGCCGTTAGGCCGGGGCGCCCACACGCTGTTTTTGGTCCGCGTCGGAACCCGGGTGCACTACGCCCGGGTCCCGATACCGCGACGGTGTACTCCGTCGCGGCTCCCTATCCGCCACCCGGGAACGCGCCCGATGGGAGAACAGCAAAACTCCAGCAATCACCTGCGCGTGATTGCTGTCGCCACAGACATAGTCTGTGGACGACCACGGGAACCTAACCTAACCTAACCTAATCAACCTAACATAACCGACGGTGGTGGTTCTAAGGAAACCTGGAAAGACGGACTACAGGAACCCGAAATCGTACAGGCCCATAGGACTACTGCCGGTGCTGGGAAAAGTCCTGGAGAAGATGATGGTGAGCAGGCTGAAATGGCACTTACTAAAGAAGATTAGCCCCCGCCAGTACGGCTTCATGCCCCAGAAGAGTACGGAAGACTCCCTCTATGAACTGATAGAGCATATACGATGCAAAATAAAAAGTAAACAGCTAGTCGTTGTGATATCATTGGACATAGAGGGAGCCTTCGATAACGCCTGGTGGCCAGCGATAAGAGTACGGCTGGCGGAGGAAGGATGTCCAGCAAACTTAAGACGGGTAATGGATAGCTACCTGGAGAACAGACGCATTAAACTGCGATACGGCGGTGAGGAGCACCCGAGAGATACCAATAAAGGGTGTGTCCAGGGCTCAATAAGCGGGCCAATCCTTTGGAACCTTCTCTTGGATCCACTGCTGTGGGGATTGGAACGGAGAGGTGAATATTGCCAAGCATTCGCAGATGACGTGGTCCTAGTGTTCAGCGCTGAAACTGCATTAGAAGTCCAAAGACATGCCAATGACGCCCTAGCCTATGTTAGGGAGTGGGGTGTCAAAAATAAGCTAAACTTTGGTCCACACAAAACCAAAGCAATGGTTCTGACCAAGAAGCTGAAATATGACACACCACTTCTTGCCATGGGCGGGGTCGGCATTGGCATGTCTAAGGAAATAAAAATGTTGGGGCTCACAATAGATGACAAACTGACTTTTAACACCCACGTAACAGATGCTTGTAAAAGGGCACTAAACATATACAAACAGCTGTCCAGAGCCGCCAGGATAAGCTGGGGTCTCCACCCTGAGATTATACGCCTAATTTACATGGCAACGGTGGAACCAGTTATTTTGTATGCATCCAGCGCTTGGGCCGGGGCCGCCGAAAAACTGGGGGTGCGAAGGCAACTCGCCGCCGTCCAAAGGGGCTTTGCCCAAAAGCTGACTAGGGCGTACCGAACTGTCTCCCTGAATTCGGCGTTGGTGCTGGCTGGTATACTCCCCCTTGACCTTCGTGTACAGGAGGCAGCCGCCCTGTATGGGGCGAGGAGGGGTGTGCCCCAGCCGGCGCTTGGAGGAAGGGAGGTAGAACGGGTCGTTGCATATGCCGAGACTCCGCACCCAGCCGAACATATGACTTTGGAGTTCATGAGCCTGGTAGACCAGGAACAAGTGAACATGGCAAATAAACAACAGATCCGAATTTACACGGATGGCAGCAGGATTGAGGGTCAAGTCGGAGCAGCACTATCCTTTTGGAATAGTGACGCCGAGACCAAAACCCTCAAACTAAAACTGTCACCGTACTGCACGGTCTATCAGGCGGAACTCCTGGCCATATGTGAAGCCTCGAGGTCCGCTCTAAACAGAGCGGAAAGGAGTTACAGCATATACAGCGACTCACGGTCTGCCCTGGAAACAGTGGTGGGCAATGATTCCCTACACCCCTTGGCAGTGGAAACAAGGGAAAACATCAAAGCCGCAGTACTCCAGAACAAGGAAATATCCTTGTTCTGGATTAAAGCCCACGTTGGGCACAAAGGTAACGAGCGCGCGGATGAACTCGCTAAGGAAGCAGCACTAAAAATTAAGCGCAAATCGGATTATGACTTTTGTCCGGTCTCATTCGTCAGGCGACGCATCCGTTTGGGGTCGCTTGACGAATGGAACCGAAGATACAGGTCCGGGGAAACAGGATCCGTGACAAAAATTTTCCTACCTGATGCTGTCGAGGCTTACAAGGTCGTTAGGCAGCTCCAACCGACCGGCATAATGACACAGGTGTTGACGGGGCACGGTGGGTTCTCAGAATACTTGTATAGATTCAAGTGTAAGGAGAACCCATCGTGCGCCTGTGAACCAGGTGTTGAGGAAACCGTGGCGCACGTTTTGTTCAAATGCCCCATCCATAGCCTGCAAAGGCTAGAATTTGAAATTAAAATATCTAGTGTAGTAAATAAAGATAATGTAAATAAAATTTTTAAGGATAATAACACTAGAGATCAACTTATTGAATTTTGTACCAAATTAAGTAGGTGTGTAATAGATAGGAATAAGTGCAAATAATAACATGATGCATACATATATTGCATATATATCTATAGCATACATGGACATGTAAATAGAATAAGTAATGTATAGAACCTCAATTGAATAGATCATAAGATAAACAAACTATTAAAAAGAAATGTAAATAGAATAGGTTTAATAAAAATAGATATTGTCAAGATTGTCACAATTAGACTTAAGAGATGCTGCTTTTACAGCAGGCAGAGTATATAAATGGTATGATTATATAGTAAACGTAAGTATGGTATGCTAGACTTGATTAAAATAAATAAAAAATAAGTATTTGTAAATAAAACACAGTAGATGTATAAGCTATATGTACAGAATCTTATATTAGACATATAAGACCCAGATGTTGAGCTAAATAAAATTAGGTAAATGATGTTAAGCTAATTGGATAAACAAAGTCTCTGACAATATTTAATATCAGAGGGAACGTGTATAAAAAAAAAAAAAAAAAAAACCTAACCTAACCTAACCTAACCCGAACCTAACTCCAACCTTTATTCACGTCAACTGAAAAATTAATAATGTACGCCCAAAAAAGGCACGTTCTATGTTACGAAGATATTTCACTAATAGATAAAATATGTTTTATGAAAATCTCGACGACGTCACATAAAGATTTTCACGCCGATGTAGAAGTTTTATTAAATACAATCCATATAATATTTAAACTGGATGATAAAATTATGGAATATATGATACAGGATTCGGCTATTAATGAGAGATTATTAGATGGACAGAAACAAACCGACGCCTACAGACACAAATGGTCAAAAATCCAATTATTAAGAAAACAAGAAAGTGAGGCCCCTTCATAATTTTTTAAATACCAATAATGTCAAACATAATTTTAACCTGCCAAAACTCGAACTTATTAAAGACGTTGATGATGTAAAGGAACATAAAGTAATATTATTAGGTTGTTCGGAAAGTCATTTCGTTTTTTCCCGCCAGAGGACTTAATTACGTTTTTTCGAAACTAACTTCACACTTAAGCCCCATAACCATTATATGTCTTGAGAGCTGATATTGCAAGGCTTGTGTGTGAAAAAGTTCTATTAATTCTACCCAGTAGTTTTTGGTTGGTGACCTTTTAAATATGGAGAGCAATAAGCAGCATTTTCGTCATATTTTACTTTTTTACTTCAGAAAAGGTAAAAATGCTGTCCAAGCGAGAAAAAAATTGACGGATGTGTATGGAGAAGGCGTGTTAACAGTACGCCAGTGCCAGAACTGGTTTGCAAAATTTCGATCCGGCAATTTTGATGTCGAAGATGCACCACGGTCTGGAAGGCCGGTCGAAGCTGACAAAGATGCGATAAAGGCATTAGTTGATGCAAATCGGCGAATCACCACACGAGAGATCGGTGAGAGGTTAAATTTGTCGAATTCAACTGTTTATGGCCATTTGAAAGGCATGGACTTAACCTCGAAGCTCGATGTGTGGGTGCCCCATGTCCTTACCGAGCGAAATTTGTGTCGTCGTGTTGACGCGTGTGATTCGCTCCTCAAACGTCTAGAAAATGATCCATTTTTGAAGCGGATTATTACTGGGGACGAAAAATGGGTTGTATACAACAATGTTAAACGCAAGAGGTCATGGAGCAGAAAAGATGAACCGGCTCAAAGCGTGTCAAAAGCCAACATTCACCAAAAAAAGGTGATGCTCTCCGTTTGGTGGGATGTCAAAGGAATCGTTTTTTTTTGAGCTTTTGCCGGACAATACAACGATTAATTCAGAAGTCTATTGTCATCAGCTGGACAAATTGAATGATTCACTTAAAGAGAAGAGGCCCGAATTAATCAACAGGAAGGGTGTAGTGTTCCACCAGGATAATGCGAGACCTCACACAAGTTTGGTCACTCGCCAAAAACTTTTACAGCTTGAATGGGACGTACTGCAACATCCACCATATTCTCCAGATCTGGCGCCTTCCGACTACTATTTACTGGATTTACTTATTTGATATACAACTTTATTTATATTTATTTTCTTTGCTGGAAGTATGTTGAGAATTAAATACAAATTGTCAATTTTGACATATCAGAAAAATATATTGCTCAAAAACCTATGTTGTATTATTTATAATGAAAAACGTATATATTAATTTTCTCGATTCACAACTTATGTTAAGTTTGGCTAATCTGTAACACGTCATTAATTGAATAAAATTCTAGCAATGCCATCTGCTCGCCGCTAGATGGCATTGACCACATCACTTAAATTTCAGACAAAATAGGAAACGGCTTTGATCTTTAATATCTAGCTTAATATTGCACTTAGAATACTTTATAAAAAAACATATTGTTCATTTTTTTACCTGCTACAATTTTGTTGTTTGTAAAATTTTCGATAAAACGTATATTTTTGGAGATATTTGCAAAAAACCGATGAAAAACGTGAAAAAATTGCGAATTTTCAATTGCCAATAACTTGAAAAGTATTGGATTTTTCGAAAAACTTTATAGATGATTTTTTGCTTAAAATTAGGCCTTCTATCGATATCCGATATAAAATTCACTCCCGAGAAGCAGAGTTCAAATCATTTTCACTTTTGAAGTTA
The DNA here is from genome assembly GCA_905220615.1 of Tinea trinotella. Classification (NCBI taxonomy): domain Eukaryota; kingdom Metazoa; phylum Arthropoda; class Insecta; order Lepidoptera; family Tineidae; genus Tinea; species Tinea trinotella. The sequence continues at coordinate 15,175,356 of HG992308.1, read as the reverse complement.
AGGGTAAGATGAAACTAATTTCAAAATTGTATGCAATTCGGTTCACAGTAACAAAATTAGGAGCACTAATGCTTCAATGACTGCACTACAAATAATAATAAAACTATGTGTCTTGCAGCCGATTTTATGAATATACATAATTTCTTTCAGTTTAATTCGTACTTTAACCATAATAATAGGCTTCTAGACTTAGTTTTTAATAACATATCTTGCACGGTGAACACATGCGAGGGCCCTCTGGTACCAGAAGATCCACATCACAAATCACTTGTAATCGATGTTGCCATAAAATACCCGCCGTCTCTTATAAGTGAGAAAATTCACAAGCGTATGTTTCACAAAGGTGACTATGTATCATTGAGAAAAGAGCTCGGTGCGGTCGACAGGGATAGGGAGTTTTTGTCTCTATCTTGCGTGGATGAAATTACCAATAGATTTTATGATATACTAAATGGTCTTATAAATACTTATATACTTATGCACAGTTTTTCTGACACCCGGAGCTGTCCTCCCTGGTACACTCTGCCCTTGATAAAGTTATCTAAAGAAAAATGCATGTATCATAGAAAGTGGAAGCGTTATAAGAATTATGGTGATTATTTTACTTATTCTTTACAACAAGGTTTAAAAAAAATAGAGAAACATTGTTACACAAATTACTTAAGCTATTCAGAAAATAAAATTACAGAAAACCCTAGGTACTTTTGGAACTACATAAAGTCTAAAAATACTACCTCCAATGATATTCCTCAAAACATGATGTACCAGGGCAGGACGATCTCGGATGGTCGGGAGATCTGCTCTGCTTTTAATAGTTATTTTAATTCAATGTTTGTTTCTAGTACAAGTACAAATAATGACAAATACTTATTTCATAATGAAGAATCATATAACTTGTCAGAATTATTAGAAGACTTGCCTCTAAGTGATTTACGATACTTATGGTTTCAAAATGATGGTTGCCCAGCTCACTATGCCCGTCCTGTGCGAGATTACTTGAACAATGAGTTTTCAGGGCGTTGGGGCCACCCCGTTCGCCCGACCTATACCCTCTGCATTTCTTCTATTGGGGTTGTCTCAAAGACAGGGTCTACTCAAAACCCATTACAACATTGGACGAACTGCGCCAAAAAATCACTCAGGCTGCGGATCACATAAATGCTGGAAGTTATGCAAGACGAATAAAACGATCATTTTTAAGGCGATGTCGTGCTTGTATTAATGCTGGTGACAAACAATTCGAACATTTATTGTAATCAAATTCAGTAAAAAATTAAATGTTTTATTGTTTAAACTAGTTGTTTTATTTCATTTTATATCCATAAACCCATTTTGGATACAAAATTACAATAATATTCAAAAATTAACATCTGTCTATCTCGCTCTAACGTAAAATCTCTTTCTCTACTTTTAAAATGATATTGACTAACAAAAACCTGTTTGGATCCCATAGTAAAAGTGATTAATTTAAACAACAATTTTATGAAATTTGGTTTTTGTTTAGAAATACCACTCGTATTTTTTAATGTGGCTAGTTTTCCTAGAGTATTATACCATTATTATATTGATTAGTTGCGCCTTTTTTTGATAAAACTTGCCATAGTAGCATTCATACTTTTATTTTACACCACGATGAGTGAAATACTGAAAGTAAAAATCTTTCAACATTTTAAGCAAAATCATTTTTATGTAAAAACTATATTATGCTGACGACACTAAAATCTTTCTAAAAATAAACGACATTAACGATTGTCCTAAGATTCAGACCGACTTAAATGTTCTTCTTACCTATTGTACAGAAAATCAATTATCTTTAAATATTGAAAAATGCCACGTAATTAGTTACACGCGCAAAACTAAACCTATTTATTATAAATAGAGTAAGTTCCCTAAATATGGACCACCATATGGTTTTCTTTTAATAAAACCCAAATTTAAAAGGATAATTAAAGTGTTTTTATTTTAATGCTTAGGTAAACTATTTATGTATATCAATTTTACATCAAAAAGTAATAAAGTAACAAATTTTCTAACAAACTTACTAATTATTTGTCGATACGCAAAATAGGAACTTTTGAAAGAGGGTGTCTAAAATGGACCACCAAGTTTTTAATATGGACCACCGTTATATACTGTATAATTTTAGTATTTTTAAAATATTTCATATCATTAATATTATAAAATAATTTACATCAAGTAATTTTATCTACTTGAGATCCACAAAATAATGTCTCTAAAACTATATTTACTTTAAAACTTTGAATATATTCACTTCCACAATATTCACACATATGGTTGGTACTGTTATCACATTCCTCATAAGCCCATCGACTACAATAAGGACATTGGAACCACTGCTGTCCTCTTACATCGTCAGAAAATAAAGCATCACAGTAAAAGCATTTAGTGTTGGTGCTTTAAGTTCTATTAGGGCTTTCTTTAGTATCGTCGTGAACTGAAAAGTGTCTGGTTAACGTTGCGGAGACTTATATTTCTGGCATCTTTGCAGGCACAACTAAGTTCCAGTCTCATCTACATTGTAAATGTTATTGGCAGGGTAATGCTTTTGGTCTATTGCTGTCTCTAGTAATGTAAATAAATTACTAACATCGTTAAAACCTCTAAATCTGGCAACGACTTCTGGATGCCTTTGGAGAAACAAAAACGCAGCCACGTCTTTCCAACAGATCCCACGTGCTTATAAGTAGGACCACTTACTTGGTAGTCCATATTACAAAAGGGTATCTTATCGAGCTTATTAATTTGTAACAAAATATTGAAACTAGATAATGCTACAAGCTATATTAGAAATGCATCCTAATACTATGACGTATGCAATATATGTATCATTGTAACTGAATAAATAACAACCACAATAAAATATTCTTAGATAACTTATCAAAAAACTACATCAAATTCTTAAAAAATCAAAAAATGGCTGCAACTGACACTGTTGCGGTGGTACGTCCGTTATGTTGCAGGAAGACTGAGAGGCGGGGCGGGGTCACCGAATGTAGCTAACGTCAATTAGTTAGCAGCGACAACTAGCGAATTAGGGCGGTGGTCCATATTACACGACTAGTCCATATTTAGGGAACTTACTATATATATTAAATAATACTTTAATAAGTCGCGTCCACAAAATCCGGGATCTAGGAATTATTATGGATGAGAAGGTCAGTTATAAGGCACACATTGATTCCATAGTACAAAGGGCCTACCGGAATTTGGGTTTTATTAGTCGCACCAGCAAGCCCTTCAAGAGAACGGCAACACTAAAAGTTTTGTACTCAGCATTCGTCAGATCTATTTTGGAATTTGGTTGTAATGTTTGGTCTCCTAATTATAATTGCCACTTAGAAAGGCTAGAACGAATACAAAGAAAGTTTATCACCTCTCTTAGAAAATATAATACGTCTTCTCTTAAAAATCGTCGTGTTCTAATGGATATGGCAATACTATATAAAATTATTAATAGCAAGATTGACAGTCCCTACTTATTATCTAAAATATCTTTTATTAACCGTTCACGTATGTTGGTTCGGCCCTCACGTCTGGTACATAAGGATATGAATTCACACATCTTCGTACCACCCCCACTTAGGAGAAATTACACTCGTAATGCTTATATCTATCGATCTCTAAGCACGTACAATAAGTTATTCGCAAATATTGACATATTTAATACCTCCTTAAATAAGTTTAAATCACTTGTACTGCAGTCTTTGCACAATAATGATTGAGACTATGTTTTAATGTATTTTTCGCAAATTGTCACGCCTTCTTTATATGTATATATTATGTATATATGTATATATGTGTAAATATTTGTATGTATGTAGGTACTTATGTTTTTGTTATATTTGTATTAGTTTAATCTTCGCCACTATAAGGTCTTCATTTAGCATATTAATATATAAGTTCTTCTTTTGTATGAGTGCAACTTGGCAGGCATGGCGGCTTTGTGCGTCCTTTATCGTTTATACCACGGAGAATGTTCCTACCTCGTCTTTTTACATCCGTGATACCCGCACAGGTCGTGGGAAGCATTTGCATTTTGTAAACTGAATCGGCAGTCGAACTAAAAGTTTTGGTGCGTTTCTTTGTAGAACAATCGACAAGTGGAATGCTTTACCGAGCCATATGTCTCTCCATCCTATAACCGTGGATCCTTCAAGCGATGAGTGAAGAAGCACCTTTGGCCGGCATAGTGGCAGCGACTGCAGTGGTTGGCACTCTTGGACCTCCTCTTGCTTAACATCAGGCGGGACGAGGTCAGAGACATTCTAATAAATAATTTGAATGCGCTCCCTATGACACAATAGATTAGAAGAGCCGGTGTGTGTTAGTGTACACAACAAAATGAAATGCACGTCACCTTGTTTATATATATATATATATATCTTTAATATAGCAACACTTCACAATGCAACATAGTCACTCGGCAGGGGCACCATTTCATATTGGCCTAATGCGAAATAGTGCCCCGCCACCCCCCTTACTATAATCACTCACAGCTCGAGTGCTATTGCCCAATTTAAGTGAACGAAATGGATTCCATTTTATTGCTATTCCCATTTCATAAATTATTGTTTAATCCACTTGGGCAATAATACTCGAGTTGTCAAACGCGAACAAAACCGGTGCATTCAAGCGGCGCCACCTGTCGTCGGCTCCTCGGGGTCCGCATACTTGGGCGGATTGGCCCACGGGTCGTAGCCGAGCACGCTGAGCATCGGCGCCAGTTGCGCGGCGTCCGCGCGCACGTCTTCGGGCATTCCGCCCGGCGCGGCCCATCGGGCGAGCGCTTCCAAGTAGACGGGTCTCGCCACCTGGTCGGAAGAGCGCTCCACCGGCGAGAGCGCCACGCCGTTCTCCACGCCCACGTAGCGCTCGTGGTGCAGCCCCGCCTCGTCCCACGGCAGGCCCAAGAATGCGAGCACACGCGTCAGTTGCTCACGCGGACGCAGCACGAGCTCCTCGTATTTGACGCGCAGACATCTCGCCTCGCCGAGAGCCTCGCACTGGCGGTGCATCGCCTCCGCGGCCCGGTTCCATTTGCCCAGGCACTGCCGGTAGCTGCTCAGGTCGAAGCCGGTGATGGTCACCTGGCGAGAAATGATCGAGTGCACGGTCGCGCGGCCGTCTCGCACCATGAACAGAAACTTAGCGTTGGGGAAGAGCTCGAGCACGTAGGTGCCCATCTTCAGCATAAGGGGGTCCTTGTTGCAGAGTCGAGGCGCGGGCTCGCCGTGACGCGCGATTACCTCCAGCGAGAACGCCGCGATGGCGTTGTCGAGCACGTCGTCCGAGACTCCCGCCTCCCTGAGCCTGACTCGCTCCCTCTCCGACCTGTACCAGTGCTGTCTCATCTGCAGCAAGCGAGGCAGCACGCGCGTCTCCTGTCCGCAGCGCACGAGCGGGTGTGCGTCGAGCATCGCGCGCATCAGCGTGGTGCCCGAGCGAGGCACTCCGCCCACGAAGATGAGTGGCAGGTCTCTTCCGAGCACGCGGCCCTGCCCGATGCGCGGGCCGCCATACTGCGCGACACCACGCCACGCTATGATCGCCAGCAGCAGCGCGGCGCAGAGCAGGCACGCGCGCGCCCAGCGCCCACGGATCATGCTGCAACAACACATTCGATCAGAACACTCCGGCCACAAATATTACTTTCATATAGAAACTCCTGCCCATGGACACTTATGCGAGTAATTTGGTCAAATTTTTAACAAAAAAAAAACCCTATGTTGCTGGATAGTAGAAAATGTGATTGATGGGATTGTTTGCCAATCGTCCAGCTGATATGTTTAAGAAGTGCATCGATTGCACGATTGAATTGGGTAATACTTTAAAATGTACAAAAGGGCCTATACTATAATAGAAGATAAGTTACGTACGGCGAGAACACAGAGTTCGCGTGACCTCTGCATCACCTATAATTCGGACAGCTCGGCCCTGCAATGAATCCAGGGCATTGCGGTGCGACCAGTCCTCCGCGAAAGAGCGGATCTGAGCCTTGTATAGTAGCAGGTGAAGCTCCGGCCCGGTGTACGCCAAAAGGTCACCAGTTGACCGTTTCGGCCTAAAGCCATATTAACGGTCATTGATTAGCTGATGACCCTCCAGGTAGGTAACCCCTGCCAAGCCCGAGGCCAGTGTGCCGACGAATATGAGAGCCGGTATAGCCTCGTCAAGATGGGAGTCAATTCCGCTGCACACGTTTTAATCACAAGCGCTGGGACACCATCAGGGCCATAGCGTTGTCTGATACATATATCAGGCACCACGATCGTCGATCCGTGAATTAACGGCAAAGAGCTCAGCCTTTGCTTTCGCCGTATGCGCCAGTGAGCCATCAGACTGTCTCAGCGGTGGTGGGTGCGGTCCTGGAAATGCCTTCGCTCTATCAGTTGTATTATTATTCTTTTTGCATGTCAAATATATTCGCAAAACATTCGCATTGTTAGTTGCGGCCGCGAATGTCCAAAAACATGCGAACATGCTTTAACGCATTGCATTGGACCTATTATGATCTTGATAGAGCGTTCCGTGGGAAGCAAGCAACACCCAGCAGTAGGTGTCTTCACTGTCGGCGAGTCCCACCGCTCACACAATAATACGTCTTATTTGCTATGTTATATATATATATATAATTTCGAAAATATGTTTTATATATTCGCCGACTCCAAGTGAGTATTATATAAAATGCATGGGCATTAATAGAAGCGATCTATATCGGAGCACGGAGTAATGCGCAGCGATAACGTTCGCACGCAACTCAAAACCTATAAAATTGCACGATCTGTATCAATATAATAAAGTTCTATATTCGATTGAGCGACTTGGGCATGTGTCTTAAACTCCATTATCAGCATTATATAGGCTGCAGTGGTCACGAGCCGATTCTAAACAATCGCCTCACTAACAAACAACTGATAAGCTTCGTATAATGCGTTTTTCTTTACTTGCCACAAGTAGTAAACAAACCGTCTGCAAGATGGCGGATTACGCATAAAACGCACCTCCTACTTAATTTCTCTCTTCACCAATTTGGTATGTGATTATAAAGTATTTGGTAGAACAGTATCGCGTCGCAGTAGAAGCTGCGTTGTCGTGTGCACTTTTCTAGTTTGCATAACAACTAACATACTTGGGGCTACCTGTATTACTTTCACTATATTACGACAAATCCAAACAAGGCATATTAAAATAATAATCACACCCAGCACCCCGCTTCATGTTAAGTCAAAGTGTGGCCCATCAATGAATGTCACTGCTAATACAATTCAATAACTGTCAGTAGCAATCACATCCACTATGCCGGCCTAGATGGAACCGGCAACTTACAAGCTGATCCCGAAACGTGACCAAATCACTTCACGGTCTGTACACTTGTAACTGGTGGTACTACCCCGGATCGGCAGACTAGGTACCACTGCCTACCACTCTTTGATAACCAGATCCGAAGCAAATATCCATAAAGATAACAAGCTATGAAACAAATATTTGCTTTGACCGGGATCGAACCCTGGACTTTACGCACAACAAACCAATTGCTAAACCGTTTGTCCACGGCTGTCGTCAAAAGACCATTTGTCATAGAGACCAATGAGTTGTAGGTTGGTACTAAGTAGGGTTATTATTTTGTGCTTTTTAATGTAGTCACATTATATGGATGCGGCTGGTGGGTGGCAGGTGAGTTGTGTACCTATACTAATTCAGTTGTTGCTAACATAGAGCCATGAGCGGGCCTTCACTTCAACACAATAAGGAGTGATTATTAAGGAATTCCAAGTGAAATGGCAACTACAAGTGACAGATGATGCATTTGTATTGACTAAAACAAATGTGTTCATACATATTCTTTTTGTTTAGCATATATAGCAATTTTGGGATTGCACTTTGTTTGTGATGTTTTTATTAAGTTTGAAAGCAGCCCATAACGACATACAAAGCCAAAATATATGTTTTTTGTTACCCATTTGAGGGTTGCCCCTTTTATGTTAATACATTGGTAAGCATTTGGTTGGTGATGAGCGCTGTTATAATACTAATTTGAAAGCATATAACCATTTCACAGATAATGCTTCTCTTTGTATTTAGCAGTCGCCTCCATTCATCAAGCACACTCCAGCCTAACATCATGCGGTGTGCTGTCATATGCTAGACATGTCCCTTTGTTGCGACTTCAATCACAGACACAAATTGAGCAGGCTATTAAGACAAACTTAGCATTTAATTGCAATATTAACACTTATTTAAATTATTTTTTTCAATGCAAGGGGAACTGGGACTACAGTTCTTCCGGAAAAGTGCAAGTTTTTATATAATTTCTTAATTTAAAGTCCTTTCTATAATGCCACAATTATAGCAATTCCACATGATACATACAATATTATACTAATGTAGTTCTTCAAACATAATTATTATATACCGATTGAACAACAAATCTGAACAAGTAAACCTGTTCATTATGAAAATGTTGTACTTAATATATTGTCCCTACTCAGAATGACACCGGTTTAGGGATAGGTGATGCTCCAAAATGGCAATATTATGGCAGCTCGCACGTTACTTTAAATAATACAACTCACCAATTATGATCGAGCATTTGAAAACAATACAATGCGTTCACTGATAAGTGCACGTTGCAAACTCACCTACATGCAGCTGCCACCGCCGCCCGCACGGTCACTGCTGACGATCGCAGCCCACTGTTCACTACCAAACGAATATTTGCATCTTCGTTATTATTTATTAGCACAATTACTGCCGCACGACAACAACACCTCCACACTGCGCTGACAACGGCTGTCACTGCCAAACAAATAATACGGCCCACAGACTATATAGAGCAGCTCTCAATTATAGATAAAACAAACCCTAAAATAGCTACAAAGATAGTATAAACGGTTGTACGTTTATACTATATTCACTTATGGCATTAAAAAGAAGTCAGAAGGACATAAATATACATTTTTCCATTCGTAATTTAGAAGGTTATCACAAAGAATTTGTGCAAAAATATTTTTTAACCAATAGATATTATGAATCTTTTTAACAACTGACGATAATATTAGTAGGTTATTATCACTAAGTATCTGTTTTGTGGTAATTACTAGTACTTCCTTATTATCCTTGTTTTGGTTTTGCTAACACATTTTATGATTTTTAAAAATTTAAAACAGATAGTCATTCATTATTTAAATGTCATTGGATTCCATTTTGAGTATTTCATTTTAGTAAATTCTTTTTGTTTTATTTTAACATCGATATCTTGATATCTTTGTTATGTAAATAGCTACTATATGTCTAAGTTTTATTCAGTGTTCTTTCATAATTCGTTTTCATGTACTACTAGTAGTTTGTAAGCCATAATATTTAAATTGTACTTAAATAGTTATAATATTGTGTGTACTTAGTAATTTGATATAGTAGCGAGGAACATTGTACTCAAGAGAAGAAGCTCGACTGCCATAGAAATCACGTGGCAATTAGAGACGCCACGACGGAATATCACCCGAACTAAAAATGGTGGCAATTTTAAAATGGCCTGGTTGATATTGCGTATTTGTAAACATATTAGGTCCACTTTCACATCCTAAATACGTATAATAATACAACAATGAATATTATACGTATTTAAGATGTCGGTGAAAGTGAACCTTACTCAGTAGGAAATAATCTAATTAGATCAATAAAACAACTTTTTATAAAACATTATCTTTTTTATTTAATTCCAACTTACTTTTCAAGACAATAGTATCACTAAAAATGTGTATGTTAATTACTAGTTAACATCATAATAAAATCACTATCTCAATAAAATAAAACATAATAAAGTCACTTCTTCAACACAATGGGTTTGCATGGAATACAATAAAGTCACTATCCTAAGAACACTTTTTATACAATTAGGTATAACTTAATGCAAATAAAACAAAGTATTAATAATAAACTCGATGATTAGCGCAAAAAAACAACATAATCAGGTGCAAAATCAAAGAACACACTCAACAGCAAGGAAAATTGTACTCAAGAGAAGAAGCTCGACTGCCATAGACAACACGTGGCAATTAGAGACGCCACGACGGAATATCACCCGAACTAAAAATGGTGGCAATTTTAAAATGGCCTGGTTGATATTGCGTATTTGTAAACATATTAGGTCCACTTTCACATCCTAAATACGTATAATAATACAACAATGAATATTAGACGTGTTTAAGATGTCGGTGAAAGTGAACCTTACTCAGTAGGAAATAATCTAATTAGATCAATAAAACGACTTTTTATAAAACATTATCTTTTTTATTTAATTCCAACTTACTTTTCAAGACAATAGTATCACTAAAAATGTGTATGTTAATTACTAGTTAACATCATAATAAAATCACTATCTCAATAAAATAAAACATAATAAAGTCACTTCTTCAACACAATGGGTTTGCATGGAATACAATAAAGTCACTATCCTAAGAACACTTTTTATACAATTAGGTATAACTTAATGCAAATAAAACAAAGTATTAATAATAAACTCGATGATTAGCGCAAAAAAACAACATAATCAGGTGCAAAATCAAAGAACACACTCAACAGCAAGGAACATTGTACTCAAGAGAAGAAGCTCGACTGCCATAGACAACACGTGGCAATTAGAGACGCCACGACGGAATATCACCCGAACTAAAAATGGTGGCAATTTTAAAATGGCCTGGTTGATATTGCGTATTTGTAAACATATTAGGTCCACTTTCACATCCTAAATACGTATAATAATACAACAATGAATATTAGACGTGTTTAAGATGTCGGTGAAAGTGAACCTTACTCAGTAGGAAATAATCTAATTAGATCAATAAAACGACTTTTTATAAAACATTATCTTTTTTATTTAATTCCAACTTACTTTTCAAGACAATAGTATCACTAAAAATATGTATGTTAATTACTAGTTAACATCATAATAAAATCACTATCTCAATAAAATAAAACATAATAAAGTCACTTCTTCTACACAATGGGTTTACATGGAATACAATAAAGTCACTATCCTAAGCATAGAGATATATGTTATCACTAGAGACGCTGCGGTAAACAAAATTTGCGAGCCGAAAATTCCCCTCCATCGGCTTGACGTTGACACATTCTATCACAGAGTATGTAGAACGTAAAGTAATAGGTGTTACACAAGGAATTGGAATATGTGCACGACTGTAGCGCCATCTAGCATCACTTGGGGTTTTTAAAATTATAACACACATTTTTTTATTAAATAAGTAATAATGTAATTTAAAAGATACATATAGTATGACGAATTGTGTTCTCAGAGGAGTATGTTAAATCAGTACGTAGAAAAATGTAGATCCTACTATTTATAAATGTGAATGTGAGTTTGTTTGTTACGTTTTCACGCTACTATTTAACCGATCATCATGAAACTTTGTACACATTTTTTTGGAGGTAAGATAGGATACATTTATATATATATAAAAATCTTTACTATAGTTTCCAATTGACTATAGTTTCAGCTGTTTAGGATTTTTCTATAATTAATTTCCGTCTTATTCAATTATTTGATGCACAAATAGGAAATGACCTCAATAAAAGGGCTGATATTTATAAATCATTTATTCAAAAAAAAAACGTTGCAGACATTTTTTACTATATACTGCACCAATGCGAAAGTTTGCATTAACCTTTCACTATTATTCTTCAGATGCCTATAAATATATTAGAGAAACATATAATAAAGCACTTCCGCATACAATAACAATCTGCCGTTGGTACTCAACAGTGGACGCAGAACCGGGCTTTACCGACGAAGCTTTTAAAGTTTTAAAAAAGAAAAGCCAGTTGTGTGAAAAACCTGTACTATGTTCTTTGGTATTCGATGAGTTCGCAATCAGGAATCAAAAATTAATCAATAAAGATCGAAAACTTGGTACAGTCAACTTTGGCGCAGGTCCAGTAATAGGTGAAGACGAGGACGCTACAGCAACTCGAGCTTTAGTGTTCATGCTAGTTTCCATGAATGAAAGTTGGAATTTGCCAGTTAGGTATTTTTGATAGCTAGTGTAAATGCGAATATAGATACAAAATATATGTAGGCAAAAAACGAGAAAAATTGATTGTATGATCACCGCTGGCCGCTCGCGGGCAGCGGCAAATAAGAAATCACTAGTTGTAGTGTTATTCGTATTTGTTTTTATAAATTTATTATCATTAATAAATAGTAGAAAATTGTCAAATATTAAGTAATATTGCCAAAAACTTTATAAAAAAACAAACTATAATGAACATTTAAATTGTGAAAATAATTCGACAAGTTTGAATTTTAACTACTGCGCTATTAAATACTCTTAGATAATGTCACACTGCGGCTAGTGGAGTAGGGTCGGGCCACCTTTGTGTATCGTTTTGCTTCTTAGCAATGTCAACTCTAGTAATATATCTCTATGATCCTAAGAACACTTTTTATACAATTAGGTATAACTTAATGCAAATAAAACAAAGTATTAATAATAAACTCGATGATTAGCGCAAAAAAACTACATAATTGGTAAAAATCAGGTGCAAAATCAAAGAACACACTCAACAGCTTTTACTAACGTCGCCATTTTGTTTACAATCGCAGCATTCCGACACGATCTAAAAGTGCTTATGGTCTGCGCTCCGAATTCTAAAACTGACAAATTAAATTTAACATGCATAAAAGGAGATAATTTTTTTCAAATTTAATTCATACTTTTAATCTATTTTTTACTAGTTTCAAAATGTTTAACGACAGTATTATATTGATGACGTTCCCGATGCCTAAACATTTGGTGCGAAGATCAAACCGGAAGATTCGTGATCACCGCCATGACCTTGAATGAGAGTCGAGACCCGATGATATAGTAGTCAGGTTGTTGTAGCATTGACTTGGCACCGACTCCAAAATTATAAAAGAATTATTTAAACATATCTATTTAACTAAATGAAAATGCGTATTACTTTATGCGAAGTAATTTTTTTTTTGCTTTTAAGTTTAGAGTTTAAAGTCGCTTTTCTTTTTAATAGAAATTATTTTATTTTACGATTTTAAGTGATGGGTAGACCGAGCAAGGATGCTTCTCGAATGAGGAGACAACGGTTACTTGTGATGGAAAATGATTAGACATAAGACATAGAAAAAAAACTCAACAAACGCACTAGTCGCCTCTACGATTTTTTTTTTGAAGTTCCCCTCGATTTCTCTGGTCTTCTTTATCATGGGACCACCTTTGGACCACCTTTGGACCACCTTTGAAATCTTTGATATCACCTTTGATATCTTCTTTCCAACAAAAAAAAGAATAATTAAAATCGGTTCATAAACAACGAATATTTACGGCTGAATTGAGAAACCTGCTCCTTTTTTTTAAAGTCGGTTAAACTTTGATACCCTTATCATCTAAATCGGTTCATAAACAACGAAGTTATCTGCGAACAAACATAAAAAAGATATATACATACATTTGACAAACCTTCCCCTTTTTTGAAGTCGGTTAGACCCTGATTTCCTTATCATGGGACCACCTTTGAAATATCTTGTTTACAAAAAAAAAGAATAATCAAAATCGGTTCATAAACAACGAAGTTATCCGCGAACAAACATAAATTAGAATGTTGCAAATTTAAGACTTATATGATTTTCTCATGGATGCCATTCTGAGAACTGAACCAAATTAAAATGGGACAACACGGGAAGCACCAGGTTTCAAATAAAAAAAGAATCATTAAAATCGGTTCAACCAGTCGAAAGTTTTGAGGTAACAAAACTTTAATCCTTAAAAATAAGCTGTAAATAGGAAACTTTACGAAGAAAAAATAAATCCGGATATTGAATCTATTTGTGGGATATATACGATTTGCAACCATCTGTTGTGACATGCCATTTTAGATTATTATACTAGCACTTCGTACGCGTAAAGAAACAAAAATATAGGTTATATCTCTTATAGTTTTGTGGAGCTGACAGCCATCATTAGTTGCCATATTAGGAATGTTGCCATATATTAGGTTGACAAAGTTTTATCGCAAGTGGATGAACGAAAATTATTTAACAAAGAAATTAATTAACTTCTTTGGTCAAAAATGTAGAAACATTTATAGTTTCGTATTAAAAGTATAATTATAGCGAAAGACGTTTTAGGGCACATTTTTTCACCATGGTTATGTTACTTAAGTTTTAGTAAGGATCTAAAAAATCTTTTCTAGCAATAAATATAGCCTATGTTACTCAGTTCTTGAATATTAATATGTGATAATAGTGGAATTGTTATACTGTAATCATTTTTAAATTGACCAAGTGACCAAGTGATTAAAAGCTGTTTAAGCCCTAGCGCACACATGCGGAAACCGTATTAGGTTTTCAGATCAGGAATTCACATTCTGAAACTTAAATGCTCTACTTACATACAAAATGTTCGACAATGCGCACATGTTCTTATTTTTTCCGTCCTGAAAAAAACCTGACGTTCGGTTTGGAATTCTGTCAGTGCATTCGGGTTGTAAGTGCCAGCGCACACATCAGGAATTCCGGATCTGAATTCAGATAAAGAATTCAGACCCGGAATTCCGTGACACTAGCGCACACTACCAGTTTTTTTGTATTAGGAATTTTTAAGACTAGTAAGAAGTACTAGTAATAGAGAAGCTATTGTGATAAAATAAAAATAAAATTATAAACCCCGACAACACTTGAAACAACTTTAGTCATTGCATTATAGTTATATCTGAATTAAACAAATTGTATGCGGCTTACTATCGCGCATATTTTGGTTTTGATTTTACAATTTTATTTTATTATTCCGACCTTTCGAGAACGCTATGCAGTTAAAATAAAATAAACACGATAGTAAGCCGCATAAAATTTGATTAATTCATTAATCAATGTTCACGCAAAGTCTAAGAAAATATAGTTATATCTCCTAAATATCCCTTGCATCCTCATGGTGCATCATCAGGTATTCAGGTCTTCGATTTGATAACAGCCCAGCTAAAGCCTTATAGTAAGAAACAACTTAAGTCATACAATATTAGTTATATCTCGTACATATCCGTTGCATCGTGATAGTCCACCATCAGATAACCCCAAATATTCAATTTGATAACGGCCCAGCTAAGTAGTAAGTAACAATTTTAGTTTAAGCACTATAGTTTTATCTCTTTTTGTTTTGCTGATCTGAGAGGATCCATGATCAGGTTCTTCAGATCCAAAATGTTTTCTTTCACCATACCTATTTTCCTACACTCAGTTTTCTACAGTTAAGAAAAATCTAATAAGACCAAACATAGTAAACCCATCTCGGATTTCGTCTCCTACTTTCGAGCTCCATCATCAGAGTAGCTTTGAAACTTTGAAATAAATACGCATTATGCGTCTAAGATCTCTCCACAGCTCACAAAAAGAGCTGATGACCTTAAATAGCCTGAACAAATCTTCATAAATTAGAGCTATGATCACTTCAGCTTTAAAATTTAAAAAAATAACGCATTAGGGATGACACGTCAAACTTATAACACCCCTTTTTTGAGTCGGGGGTTAAAAATACGTTATTATGGAAGACGACGAATTGATTGCTGTTACACTGTTTCCCAATCAGAAAAAGTAGATTGAAAATTTGCTCTCAAGCCAATACCTTTTAACGTCTCTATTTTTGTTTTCTCAATGCAATTCCGAATGCAAATTTCCGTCTGTGTGCGGCGGACGAGCCAAAATGTATGCGAGCGCTGCGTTCGGGATGACGTCATTAGGTTTTTTTCCATTCTTAGCCCCAGCGCATACATGCGGAATTCCGGATCTGAATTCAGTTCAGGAGTCTAGCCCACACTACCGGTTTTTTTTGATTAGGAATTTTTAAGACTGGTAGAATTATAGAGACGCTATTGTGTTAAAATATTGTGTTACACTTAAAACAACTTTAGTCATTGTATCATAGTTATATCTGAATTAAACAAATTGTATGCGGCTTACTATCGCGTTTATTTTGGTTTTGATTTTACAATTTTATTTTATTATTCCGACGTTTCGAGAACGCTATGCAGCCAAAATAAAATAAACCCGATAGCAAGCGGCATAAAGGACATCATTCATTTTGGGCTTTTATGTACTACTTTTGTAATGTCCAATGATGAAGAAATATATAAATAGTAGTTTTGATACTTCTATTGATAAAACTAATAACAATTTTGTTTTTAATAGCTGTGCAATTAAGTTATTTGGAAAATAAGATAGAAATTTCTATGAATTTTGTATCAGCTGTCAATCAACGCCATATTTGTTCTGCTTTGAAGTGTCATAATTATAGTTTGGTCATTTTGCACACATAAACTATGCAAAATAAAGGATATATTCTAATTACATTGTAATCTTCGTACATCAAACTATTTTAAGATGCATATTAAACTGTTAATACAATTAAGCCTAAGTCCCCATACAAAATAAATGATGTCCTTTGTTTATTTCATTAATCAATGTTCGCGCATAATCTAAGAAAATATAGTTATATTTCCTAAATATCCCTTGCATCATCATGGTCCATCATCAGGTATTCAAGTCTTCGATTTCATAACAGCCCAAAAGAGATAGAACTTTAGTGCTTAAACTAAAATTATTCCATTTTACTAGCCATTGGCTGGGCTGTCATGAAATTGAAGATCTGAATTTGTTTAATTCACATATAACTATGATACAATGACTAAAGTTGTTTTAAGTGTTATCGGGGGTTGATAATTTTTTAAATTTTAACACAATAGCGTCTCAACAATTACCAGTCTTAAAAATTCCTAATAAAAAAAAACCGGTAGTGTGCACTAGACTCACGAATTCCTGATCTGAATTCAGATCCGGAATTCCGCATGTATGCGCCAGCACTTACAACCCGAATGCACTGAAAACCTAAGTGCTGGCGCATACATGCGGAATTCCGGATCTGAATTCAGATCAGGAATTCGTGAGTCTAGTGCACACTACCGGTTTTTTTTTATTAGGAATTTTTAAGACTGGTAATTGTTGAGACGCTATTGTGTTAAAATTTAAAAAATTATCAACCCCCGATAACACTTAAAACAACTTTAGTCATTGTATCATAGTTATATGTGAATTAAACAAATTCAGATCTTCAATTTCATGACAGCCCAGCCAATGGCTAGTAAAATGGAATAATTTTAGTTTAAGCACTAAAGTTCTATCTCTTTTGGGCTGTTATGAAATCGAAGACTTGAATACCTGATGATGGACCATGATGATGCAAGGGATATTTAGGAAATATAACTATATTTTCTTAGATTATGCGCGAACATTGATTAATGAAATAAACAAAGGACATCATTTATTTTGTATGGGGACTTAGGCTTAATTGTATTAACAGTTTAATATGCATCTTAAAATAGTTTGATGTACGAAGATTACAATGTAATTAGAATATATCCTTTATTTTGCATAGTTTATGTGTGCAAAATGACCAAACTATAATTATGACACTTCAAAGCAGAACAAATATGGCGTTGATTGACAGCTGATACAAAATTCATAGAAATTTCTATCTTATTTTCCAAATAACTTAATTGCACAGCTATTAAAAACAAAATTGTTATTAGTTTTATCAATAGAAGTATCGAAACTACTATTTATATATTTCTTCATCATTGGACATTACAAAAGTAGTACATAAAAGCCCAAAATGAATGATGTCCTTTATGCCGCTTGCTATCGGGTTTATTTTATTTTGGCTGCATAGCGTTCTCGAAACGTCGGAATAATAAAATAAAATTGTAAAATCAAAACCAAAATAAACGCGATAGTAAGCCGCATACAATTTGTTTAATTCAGATATAACTATGATACAATGACTAAAGTTGTTTTAAGTGTAACACAATATTTTAACACAATAGCGTCTCTATAATTCTACCAGTCTTAAAAATTCCTAATCAAAAAAAACCGGTAGTGTGGGCTAGACTCCTGAACTGAATTCAGATCCGGAATTCCGCATGTATGCGCTGGGGCTTATACGGTTTCCGCATGTGTGCGCTAGGGCTAAGAATGGAAAAAAACCTAATGACGTCATCCCGAACGCAGCGCTCGCATACATTTTGGCTCGTCCGCCGCACACGGACGGAAATTTGCATTCGGAATTGCATTGGGAGCAAATTTTAAAAGTACTTTTTCTGATTGGGAAACAGTGTAACAGCAATCAATTCGTCGTCTTTCATAATAACGTATTTTTTAACCCCCGACTCAAAAAAAGGGGTGTTATAAGTTTGACGTGTCTGCCTGTGGCATCGTAGCTCCTAATCGAATGGACCGATTACGATGCGTTTTTTTTTTCATTTTAAAGCTGACGTGATCATAGCTCGAATTTATGAAGATCTGTTCAGGCTATTTAAGGTCATCAGCTCTTTTTGTGAGCTGTGGAGAGATCTTAGACGCATAATGCGTATTTACTTTACTTAAAAGCTACTCTGATGATGGAGCTCGAAGGTAGGAGACGAAATCCGAGATGGGTTTATTATGTTTGGATTTATTAGATTTTTCTTAACTGTAGAAAACTAAGTGTAGGAAAATAGGTAGGGTGAAAGAAAACATTTTGGATCTGAAGAACCTGATCATGGATCCTCTCAGATCAGCAAAACAAAAAGAGATAAAACTATAGTGCTTAAACTAAAATTGTTACTTACTACTTAGCAGAGCCGTTACCAAATTGAATATTTGGGGTTATACGATTATATACGATGCAACGGGTATGTCCGAGATATAACTATTATTATATATTTAAGACTTAAGTTGTTTCTTACTATAGCTGGTTAAACTGTTTTTGATAACGGAAAAAGGCTCCTTTTGTATGAAACATTTGGGACCTTTTTAATAAACAAATGAAATTTCTCGAAAACGAATAAACATTTTTCAACGAATTTTTGTTTGTAAGTTAAGGTTATTAAGACACATATTTTACCAAAGTTTCAAGAGTCTAGTATTTTTCGTTGAGGAGTGAAATATAATTTAAATTTTTGAAAATTTTGATTGTTTATACTTGATTAACTTATAAACTATTACTGGATAACAATTCCACCATTATTACACATTAATATTTATGAAAACACAAGCTTTTCAAATAAATCAAAATTGCGCGTCCTGTCACTTGCAGTTGCCCGCCAAAACTCCGATCCCTTTCTTTGCCTTTAATTGAAACAACATGAACAAAACCAGTGTTGCCAGATGAAAATATATATTAATCGTATAATGGATTTAAAATGTCGTTTGTGAAAAAAGGCTAATAAAAAATCGTACCTTAATACAAACTTAAAAGTATTAATAGCTAATATTAGAAATAACGATATTGAAAACAGCTACTTAATTATAATTTTAATGTATTTTACTAATTTTCTCGATTAAAAAAAATATAAGATGTGAGGAAATTTAGTTTCATAGGCTGGTATTAATAAATTAGTGGCTTGTGCTCTACAGGGAGAAAATATTGTTTTTTATAGTTAAATATTAAGTTAGTTATGAAAATAAAGCTTTCGCTTGGTCCCTAACTGTGTTAAGAATCGTTAATACATTAAATTACAATATGATTGTTATTAGGTGTAGTAATAACATAAGATTTTGACTTGACTTCACTATTACGGTTATAAATAAAAAAATGGCCGACTTTGCCGGAACAAGTGCCGCTTGTTTATATGGTTATGCCATCTCTGTATTTAAATTGTCTATTTAATGAAATTAGTAAATTGACGGGACTGTAAGCGATGCTGGAGCGAATTTGGACCTCAGACGTGTATATATGTGTGCATAG
The DNA here is from genome assembly GCA_905220615.1 of Tinea trinotella. Classification (NCBI taxonomy): domain Eukaryota; kingdom Metazoa; phylum Arthropoda; class Insecta; order Lepidoptera; family Tineidae; genus Tinea; species Tinea trinotella. The sequence continues at coordinate 15,155,533 of HG992308.1, read as the reverse complement.
TGCAAGTAATAGATGTGTAAACAAGGGAAGTACAGTTATTAAGTCTATTTTATGATGAATGAGAAGTGCACAATCCCGTCGCAGAGATGAGTTTTCATAACGAAATACGAATACCGGTGAGTAGTTTATTCATTTTGACTGCAACCTTTGCCGGATTACCTTTTGTAGAGATTATTATTAAATTTAGTAGAATTGTGTTTATTATGAAGTGTGTTGTATGCTTGTGCCATTTAGGATGTGTCACTTTGACGCCACTGGCTTGAGATGCTATTTATTGTTATCTGCAGGCTCGTTTGCACAATTTTCTCCTCTGTGGCTTTTTTGTGCATTCTCTAACAGTTTGCGCTCAGTGAGCCACCCTACCTCTTCCAGGAAGCCAGGAGGCTCTTATCCTTCTTGCAGTCCTTTCGTTGTCAAACAAGCAAGAGCAAACAAGGGCTGTTTCCACCTCTTGCTGGCAGCATCTACAAAGGGGCTTATCCCCTTGGATAATCCTCTCCACAGTACCCTCCCTCCAATCCAATGACCCGGTGGCATTCTTAGAGCTAAGCTGAGTTTTTGCAGTTGCTTTCCAGACTTAAAAGCATTGCTGTACTGTCAGTGACATGTGTTCCGTTATTGCATATGCAGGTCTGCAATATACAGAGCTGTTTATGTCCTTCTCCTTGTTGTAGTTTGTAACATTTTAGAATACATACTTGTTTGATAATGCTGCTGTAAACTAAATGTTTACTTTGCCAATGGGTGCGTCTAGGTGGTATGCGTTTGCCGTTACCAAGTGGCAGAAGTCTGTAGAAGGCATTATGCATTACTTGCCCTAATAGTGAATGCTGTCATGTGTGCTATCCATTATGTGCATTTATTTTACATTCTGGGGGCACGGCCAAGTCGAGCAAAGCGTCACGGCCGTACCATCCTTTTCTCGAAGCAATTCAGACCATTTTCGACCCCCTGTAACTTCGTTGTGGATAAAACTAGAAGACTGAAATTTTCAGTAACCACATGCAGGCATTGTAAAGATACGTATATTTCAAATTTCATTCAATTTGAACCAGTATTTTAAGAATTATAACGGGTCAAAATTCTTAAATTTTGTCACTCACTGACTCACCGATCATCAAAATTCTAAGGCACTTCTAGCAGACCTAGAAGCTTCAAATTTGGAATATAAGTAGTGTTTGGTGTATGAATCAAGGAAAAACTAAAAAATCTAGAAAAGACCGCAAAGAATTATATTAAATTTCTATAAAACATTAAAGAATATTAAAATTCTTTAATGTTTTATATAATTATATTGAGACTTGGCCATCGCCTGAAAACACGTGTAAATTCAATCGCCTGAAAACACATGTAAATTCAATTATGTAGTGCGATGGCCAAGTCTCAATATATTTATATAAAACATTAAAGAATTTTAATATTGATATGCGTCACTATAAGATGTTTTTAATTATTACGTAACAACTTAATGCTTCGAGTACGGAGATTCCAGACACAATTGATTTTCAATTGTTATGGACCACGATTGTGGTCTTAGAGACTGGACGTATTAAGACAGAAAGTCGCTTAAGTAGAGACTGAATAAATTAATAACCGACTTGGTTTACATGGATCTCACAACTTTTTACCGCAGAACAACTGAGTTATATGAGTATATTTCAAATTTCATTCAATTTGAACCAGTATTTTAAGAATTATAACGGGTCAAAATTCTTAAATTTTGTCACTCACTGACTCACCGATCATCAAAATTCTAAGGCACTTCTAGCAGACCTAGAAGCTTCAAATTTGGAATATAAGTAGTGTTTGGTGTATGAATCAAGGAAAAACTAAAAAATCTAGAAAAGACCGCAAAGAATTATATTAAATTTCTATAAAACATTAAAGAATATTAAAATTCTTTAATGTTTTATATAATTATATTGAGACTTGGCCATCGCCTGAAAACACGTGTAAATTCAATCGCCTGAAAACACATGTAAATTCAATTATTTAGTGCGATGGCCAAGTCTCAATATATTTATATAAAACATTAAAGAATTTTAATATTGATATGCGTCACTATAAGATGTTTTTAATTATTACGTAACAACTTAATGCTTCGAGTACGGAGATTCCAGACACAATTGATTTTCAATTGTTATGGACCACGATTGTGGTCTTAGAGACTGGACGTATTAAGACAGAAAGTCGCTTAAGTAGAGACTGAATAAATTAATAACCGACTTGGTTTACATGGATCTCACAACTTTTTACCGCAGAACAACTGAGTTGCGAGACTTGGTTTTTTTGACAAGTATTGTTTTTGATGGGATGCAAATATGTCCAAAGAATAAAAGGTTTCATACAAACATTAATTCCTTATTTAACCCTGTTGGTTGAATTATGTAAAATTTGTGGATGCCTTCATTATACATGTATTCATTATTCATATATGAGGGATAAAGGGTTTGGCCTGTGCGGTTACAGTTATATGCGGGCTCGGTGCACCAATGCTGCACGATCTTCAGTGCGGATTGCATGACGTCGAAGACAACGCTGGTTACCCTTCCACCGATCAAAATAGCTAGATCGTCTGCATATCCTACTGTATAGTAGTTTTTGTTGTTCAGTTTGGTTATGAGGTCGTTGGCTACTATATTCCACAGCAGAGGGGACAGGACCCCGCCTTGAGGGCAGCCTTTCGCCGCAATTCCTCATTTACGCCGTTGGCCTTTTGTCTTAGCATGCTACTTATCCATCTATGTGTTGTCTCATCAATACCATGCTTGTGTAGTGGCCTTGCGATGCTATTAAAGCCTGTCTTGTCAAAGGCTCCCTCTATAACTATGAAGGCCCCTAAGCAGAGTGCAGTGTCTTCAATGGCCAACTCTATCTTCCTCACAACGCAATGTAGCGCTGTTTCGGTGGATTTGCCAGTGGTATATGCATGCTGTTGTGAGTGAAGTGGTACCCTAGTCAGTGCGTTGTCTCTTATGGGCCAGTATGATTTGGCGTTTGTGTAGTCACTTTTGCCAACCTTTGGGATGAAAACAATCTTCACCTTTCTTCAGGCTTTGGGTATGTAGTGTTGTTATAGACGGTGTTATCTCGTCCACACCCCATTTTAAGAGCGCGGGAAATATGCCGTCGAGTCCTGGTGCCTTGGAAGCTGTTCAGTGCCCGCTTTACTTTATCTGGAAATATCACGTCGTGGGCGATGTCGCAGTCTTCTACAGATGGTCGGGCGGGTGGTGTTAGACAATGGGGGAAGTGTGTTTGTAGAAGCACTTCACTAATGTCTGAGTCCGTTCTTGTGAAAGTTCCATTTTGTTTCCGAAGGGATCCTACACATGTCTTCCTTCGTTAAATAGTAGCTTTTTGATTCGGACGCTTCGTTTGTTGAGTCTATTTTAGTGCAGAATTCTCTCTTTCTGAAGCGAATACGCTTTTTGTAAAAGAGCTGGACATCTTTATAGTGGACCCAGTCATTGTCTTTTCTCGTATTCTTAACTGAACCTTTCCAGTTGAGGACCCCACCAGTTTGACCTGGTTTCCAAGTCCTTGTTGACCGTAGTAAGGGGCCATGCAGTATGATTGGTTGCGTCTGGGTGCAGGTGTATTATAACGGATCCATCAATGCTTCATTTGAGACTTTCCAGTCAGCTATCAGTTTTTCGGCTCCCATCGTCGCCAGTGTTATTATGTGTCTACACCGTTTGGTTACAAATGTCGGTTCAGAGCCTATGTATATCAGGTGCAGTTTGGTAGTTAGGAGGTAGTTAAATGTGTAATGCACCTTATAGTAAGAACCAACATTAGTCACGGCTCCACAGTTATATCCCTTGCATGCTCATGGTTCTTCATCAGATACTCCAGGTCTTCAATTTGATAATTGTTCAGCTAATGGCTCATAGTGAATAACAATTTTAGTTAAAGCACTATTGTTCCATTTCTGGTTGATTTACTGATCTGAGAGGATCCATGGTCAGCTTTTTTAGATCCATAATGTTTTATTTTATCACACTTAATTTCCTACAGTCAAGACAATTCTAAAGAGCCCAAACTTAGTAAACCCATTAAGTTAAAACCTATCCAAGATCATCTACAGTGGTACAGTGGTACTATTTAAAACACCCATGTATGTGTATACGTTTGTGTTTCAAATGTTGGGTCATAGTAATACGAATTAATAATGTACATTTGCAGAATGGCGGTGGTGACGTTTGCGACACAGACTCACCGCCGCGGAAACGACTCAAAATGGCGGCCACGGAGGAGGAACAACGGCGGCGGGCGCTTGAACACAAACTGCTGCGCTCGAAAACGTTGCGCGACAAAGCCACGGAATTACTGTGCGAGCTGTACTTCCTGCAGGCGGGGGGCAACATGATGGACTACGCAATATGGAGGAAGAGGCCCCTCGCACCCGCGCTGAGGGCTTTCCTGGAGGCGCGCAGACCGCCGCCTCTCGACGCACCGCCCTCGCCGCCCGCACCCGCTCCCGCGTCCGCTCCGCCATCGGACGACGCCTCGCCCGTCGCCGGTGTCGCGGCGGAGCGCGCCAGGCAAGAGGCGAGCGTGTCCCGTCGCGCGGCCGCGTTGGCCGCCGCGGGCATGTGGGGCCCCGCGAGATTGCCGCGAGTGCTCGAACCGCCGCGTCCCAAAGCGCACCGCGACTACCTGCTCGAGGAGATGGCCTGGTTGGCGGCGGACTTCGCGGGCGAACGGAGATGGAAACAGGCCGCCGCGAGGAGGCTGGCGAGACAGTGCGCGCGCGCAGCCACGGCGAGGGCGGCCGCCGAGGAGAGAGCGGCGCGCGCCGCGGAGGCCGCTCGGAGACGGACAGCGGCCGCGATGGCCCGCGAAGTGCGCGCGTTCTGGGCGATCGCGGAGAAACTGTCCCGGTGGGCTCGCGGGCGGCGACACGCGGCGAGGCGGAAGGCGCTGCTCGACCGGCAACTGGTGGACATGGTCGGGCGCACTGAGAGATACTCGCGCCAATTGGCGGCGACGCTGAGGGCCGCGCGGACCGACCACGAGCGGTCCGAAGAGCCCGAGCGACCGGAGCCTCCGGACACGGCGCCGCCCACTGACGGTGAGTTGCCATTCGTACATATAAGTATTGCGACAATGGCGTGATATTTCTATCTGGCTGGTTTTCATAACATTAAAAAAAAAGACATTTCAAAAATTGAATCAAATTAGGAAAAATTTGTTTCCCGCTATTTTTCATTTGTTTTTCTTTCTGTCAAAATGAGCGAATCGAATAAAGAAATTAGATACATTTTAAAAGTTTATTACAAAAAATGCCACGCAGTCCGCGAAAATATGTGACGTTTATGGACCTAATGCAGTCTCTGTGAGAGTAGCACAAAGTTGGTTTAAGCGTTCTCAATCCGGGAATTTTGATGTCAAAGATACACCTCGCTCTGGTCGCCCTGTTACGGATAAAATGGACGCTTTTTGTGAAAAAGTGGACCAAGACCGGCATATCAGCAGTTACGACATAGCTGAAGTACTGGGAATTGACCACAAAGTAGTTTTGGCCCCATTTGAAAAAGCTCACTGAAAGAAACCTAATAAACCGTGTACTCATTTGCGATTCTTTATCGTTCGAGACGTAATGAAACCGAACCGTTTTTAAAGAGATTTATAACTTGTGATGAAAAGTGGAACACGTATGAGAATAAAATAATCTCTTTCTAAAATTTCTTTCTAACCGACTTCAAACAGTAAAAATACAAACAGGCAAAAAATAAATTTTCTTCGCACAAAGTAATACGTATTTTCATTTAGTTAAATAGAAATGATTAAATAATAACTTTATAATTTTTAAGTCGGTGCCAATTAAAACAATAACTGTGTATAGATGAATCTTTCTAACAACTGACAATAATATTAGTAGGTAAATATTTGAGTATTTCATTTTAGTAAATTCTTTTTGTTTTATTTTAACATTGATATCTTGATATCTTTGTTATGTAAATAGCTACTATATGTCTAAGTTTTATTCAGTGTTCTTTCATAATTCGTTTTCATGTACTACTAGTAGTTTGTAAGCCATAATATTTAAAAAGTTACTTTGATAGTTAGTAGGTACCGATTCTTATATTTTTCTAATACTGTTATTGTTTTGTAATTGCTTTGATATATTTAATAATATTGTGTGTACTTAGTAATTTGATATAGTAGTAAGGTTGTTGTAGCATTCACTTGGCACCGACTCCAAAATTATAAAAGAATTATTTAAACATATCTATTTAACTAAATGAAAATGCGTATTACTTTATGCGAAGTAAATTTTTTTTTTGCTTTTAAGTTTAGAGTTTGAAGTCGCTTTTCTTTTTGATAGAAATTATTATATTTTACGATTTTAAGTGATGGGTAGATCGAGCAAAGATACAATTATTATTATATATTTATTTATATATATTTGCAGAGGAGTTTTCACCTTCGTCTGCGTCGTCGGACGACGAAGAGACCATCGCCTTGGCCGACGAGGAGGCGGGCGACACCCACGACGAACTGGAAGCTCTGCGGAAGGAGTCCGCGCTCGAACTGAGCGACGTGCTGGCGTCCCTGCCGCCGGGCTATTTGCATTCGCCGGCGCCGCGGCCCCCGCCCCCGTCGCCGCCCGCACTGCCGCGCCCGCCCTCGCCGGCGCCGGCGACCATAGCGACGCCCTCCCTCCTGCGGCACACCCTGCGCGAATACCAGCGCGAGGGGCTGCAGTGGTTGGACACGATGCACGCGCGGCGGCTGAACGGGGTGCTCGCGGACGAGATGGGCCTCGGCAAGACCATCCAGACGATCGCGCTGCTCGCCCTGTTGGCCGAGCGCGGCGATTGGGGCCCGCACCTGGTGGTCGCGCCCACTTCGGTAGTGGTCAACTGGGAGATGGAGCTGAAGAAGTGGTGTCCGGCGCTCAAGGTGCTCACGTACCTGGGCAGCATCAAGGAGCGCAAGCAAAAGCGCCGCGGCTGGACGAAGCCGAACTCGTTCCACGTGTGCGTGACCTCATACAAGCTGGTCGTACAGGACCACCAGAGCTTCCGTCGCAAACGATGGAACTACATGATACTCGACGAAGCGCAGAACATTAAGAACTTCAAGTCGCAGAGGTGGCAACTGCTGCTGCACTTCCAGACGGAGAGGTGAGTGATGTATTGATTTTGTGTGGGCCAACCAAACGTGATTTCGTTCAAAATTACCTCAACTATTGCGGCAGAAGCATTTAGTATGTATAAACTTGTAATAAAATATCTTGGCTGGATTTCATAACATTAAAAAGGTGACATTTCAAAAATTGAATCAAATTAGGAAAATTTTGTTTCCCGCTATTTTTCATTTGTTTTTCTTTCTGTCAAAATGAGCGAATCGAATGAAGATATTAGATACATTTTAAAATTTTTATTACAAAAAATGCAACGCTAGCCGCGAAAATATTGTGACGTTTATGGACCTAATGCAGTCTCTGTGAGAGTAGCACAAAGTCAACTAACAAAATGGGACATATATTATATATAGTGTAATTTAATGTAAATAAACTTTGAACAAAAAGTGTTTGATTTTGTGAAGTAAAAGGTTCGTTTACCTTTTTATCACGTTTGGTGGACCATCGGTATATGCTTAGTGTTACCATTAATATTGTTATTGCACGTAACAATCAATCAATCAAATTATCCACAGGGATAGGCAGAGACAATGGAGCGCTACCTACCAAGATCCCTACACAACTCCCTTGCTTACTTCACATCCACAATTCTCTTCATACAGGCTCTGTGGTTATGGGCACTAGGCAACCTGGCTTTCTTGAGGGTGTCTCCGATGTGGTCGGAAAACACTCTCCTGGGCCTGTCTTGTTTAACGCATCCATCCACATCAGATTTATAAATTCCTTTCGTCAATCTGCTTTCCCTTTTCTTTTCCATGTGCCCAAACCATCGAAGCATTCCTTTGTCAATCCTTGTCACTACATCCTCATTCAAACCACATCAATCACGCAATGTGCTATTCCTTATTCTATCTGCTATCGTCACTCCACATACACTCCTTAACGGCCGCATTTCTACAGTGTTAATTCTACTCTAATGCTTCTTCTGCCATACCCAACCTTCACTTCCATACATTAATGTAGGAACCAGCACCGCATTATGAACAGCCATCCGTGACTTTTGGGACATTACTTGGCTGTTCATTATACTATGGATGGCACCGTTCACTACGTTACCCTTTTGCACTCTTCTCTCAATATCTTCATCACACTTTCCATCCCTAGTAAACATACTTCCCAAGTAATCATTATCTCACATTCTGTCATTTCATCCTCTTTCTCCAAAACCATTTCTTTTCTTTTCTAATTCCGCATTCATTATAGTAACCATTTTCTGTAACTCATACGCCGAAGATGCAAGGATAACTTGATCGTCGGCGTACCATACTTCCTTTCACGCAACTCTTTCAGACAACTGTCCATGAATAGATTGAAGAGCCATGGTGACCTATTTACAAACATTGATTTAATTGAGTTAAGGTTAATGTGTATACGTAAAACAAAGGTCATTTTCACTGTATTTGATTAAAATACAAATGAAATTAATCATGTTTTCTCAAATTTTGCGGTTTACTATCGCGTAATAATAATAAAAAAAATGTATAATCAGTATTCGAAATAAACGCGATAGTAAACCCCATAAAAATTGTTTAATTCATTAATAAATGATGTATAAAAAAACACCCATCCTAAACAAGTACATAACATAAAAACAGTAATAGCATTTATTGAGTTGCACTATTAGCATCCGTGCTCAGAGATATATATTTTTTTTCAACTAGCTGACCCGGCGAACTTCGTACCGCCTAAAAGTGAATAAATGCCATGTTACAGATTAGCTTATCTTGAGTTGTTGTGAATTGAGAAAATTAATATAATATTTGTTTCATAATGAATTATGTTCATAATGGACATAATGCGTCCAATTCTCGTTGCAGATAATGCATTCAAAATCTGTCATTATAATGTACCATCTGATATGTAAATGATAGTTCGTACACCAGCCTGTTAGGTCATCTCATGTTGCTCTCTTATGGGGATATTTAAAACTATTAATCTCGTCACTAAGAATTAGTTTAAACTTTCAACAAACCGTCTTTGTAAACGTTAATTACATCAGTCTTTTTATCCAATTTTTCCTTTTATAAAACTTTCAAGATTCTCGTTTCAGCATTCCATAATTCACCTGAGCTGTTATTATTATGTTTATGTCATCGTCTTTAATAAGTTCTAGTTTTGGCAGATTAAAATTATGCTTGACATTATTGGTGTTTAAAAAATTATGAAGGTGCCTCACTTTATCGTTTTCTCTCATTCGTAACATAGAGCGTGCCTTTTTTTAAAGCCTGATTATTAATTTTTCTTCTTAATAAAATTACTATAGGTTTTTGAGCAATAGTTTTTCTTTACAGAGACAACCTTTTTTATATTGATTGACTGATATGCCAAAATTGACAATATGTTTTTTAATTCTCAACATCAATGGGTGAGATCAAGTAGCTTGAGATATTTTCCGTAGTTACCACAAAATAAATTTCTGAACGCACGCATAAATTTTGAATGGGATAATGTTTTATCTTTGTTGAAAGTTTGTGAGTGTGAATTCATCCATCCATACTCACATTCGCGTTTATAATATAGGGAATAAGTAAGGATAATATAATAATTTGTTTTCAATTCTCAACAGATTGATATATTTTCCTTAGTTTACCCAAAATAAATTTCTGAACGCACACAAAATGAATTTCTGAACGCACGCAATTTTGTATGGGAAAATGTTTTTCTTTTATTTTATTTATTATAAAATATTTTTTCTAAAATAAACGTAGCTTAAGTTACTCCTTATTACATCAGCTACCTGCCAATAAAAGTCCCGTCAAAATCGGTCCAGCCATTCAAGAGATTAGCCGGAACAAACAGACAGACAATTTTTTTTTTAATGTTGTTTAGGTGTATGTACCGTATATATTCATATACTTACATATTAAAAACGGTTGTTTCAATATTACAAACAGACACTCCAATTTTATTATATGTATAGATAATATTCTCTTTTTTCACGTCTCGTTCAAAATCATCTGTAATTATTATATACTTTGTCTCGACGACTTTTCTCCAGGCTTCTGTAGTAACCGGGCAAGGATGCTTCTCGAATGAGGAGACGACGCTTATTTGAGACGGAAACGATTAGAAAAAAACCTAACAAATGCACTAGTCGCCCCTACGATTGTTTTGAAAGTTCACCTCGATTTCTCTGGTCTGCCATTATCAAACCCTGATTTCCTTATCATGGGACCACCTTTGAAATATCTTCTTTCCAACAAAAAAAGAATAATTAAAATCGGCTCATAAACAACGAAGTTAACCGCGAACAAACATAAAATGATGCCTGTCACTGCCAATCGTATGGTTTATATTAAATTGATTATTACGGCATTCGCAGACGCCTGCTGCTGACGGGCACGCCCTTGCAGAACTCATTGCTGGAGCTGTGGTCGTTGATGCACTTCCTGATGCCGAAGGTGTTCGCCTCGCACTCGGAGTTCAAGGAGTGGTTCGCGCCCGTGGCCGACGACGCCGCGAACGAACACCTCGCCAAGAGGCTGCACGCGCTGCTCAGGCCCTTCCTGCTGCGGCGGCTCAAGAGGGACGTCGAGAAGCAATTGCCCAGCAAGAGGGAGCGCGTCGTCATGTGCAGGCTCAGCAAGAGGCAGAGGTGTCTCTACGACGACTTCCTCTCGCGCGCGAAGACGAGGGACGCGCTCGCCGGCGGCAGGTTGCCCGCGGTCATCGACGTGCTCATGCAATTGAGGAAGGTGTGCAACCACCCGGACCTGCTCGAGCCGAGGCCCGCGCAGGCGCCGCTCGCGCTGCCCGCACTCACGCTGCGGCTGCCCGCACTCGCGCTCATCACCGCGCAGGAGGCGCCGGGCCCTCGACTCGTCGCGCTCGAACGCCTCGGCGCCGTGCCCGCGGCACGCTCGAGACACTTGTTGGCCGCGCCCCGCCTCGATCCGACGCCGGACCCACCGCTGCCCCCTCCGGCGGCGCACCTCCGCCTGCATTTGCGGCTCGCCCCCCGCCCGCTGCCGCCCGCGCACCCGGCACCGCCGCCGCTCCCGCCTGCGCCACCGCCGACGCCCCCATCCGCGCGCGCTGACCCCGCCGACGACGCGCACGCCGATCGTGACGAGGTGAGCGAGTGTGAATTATTAAGAGGTCGGAGAAAAAGTTTGTTCGCATTTTATATGAAAATTACATTTGTTTTTTCAGTTTATTTACAATAAATTACAGTATATATGTGCCATTTTGATAAAAAAAAAACGCAACACGTAGTTTTGGTCCTTTCTTGATGTTAATCTGACACTGCCTAAAGAATTCTGAAGAGACCGAAACACACTGAAGATGTGTGTGGTCTAGCGTTATCGTGATAAAGACCACACCCTTTCTATTAATCAATTCCAGCTGCTTTCTCTCAACTTCTTGCTTTAATTTCATCAGTTGTTGGCGGTAAAGATCCGAATCGAAAAGACGAGCTATTTTTGTGTACCCAGCTTTTTTCAAATGGGGCCAAAACTACTTTGTGGTCAATTCCCAGTTCTTGAGCTATGTCGTAACTGCTGATATGCCGGTCTTGCTTCAAATTTTCACAAATAGCGTCCATTTTATCCGTAACAGGGCGACCGAAAAATGTTTCTTATTTCTTCATTCGATTCGCTTGTTTTAACAGAAAGAAAAACAAATGAAAAATAGCGTGAATCAAAATTTTCCCAATTAGATTATTTTTTTGAAATGGCACCCTTTTAATGTCATGACAACCAGCCGGAACCGGTTGACACTTGTCATACCTTCAATATCCCGGCTGCTACACGCTTGAGGTAAAGATACCGCGCGAATGCCGGTGTGTGCGTTTACATTCGGTCCGATATCTGTTGTCTCCGTCTGCTTTGCTTGGAGGATCCTTCTCTGTCCCTCCTATGGGTAGAGAACGTGGACCTGGGTTCTCAAGCCAGGATCTACGGGTGCCTTTATCGTTCCCACCACGGAGATTCGGAGACAACCCCGCTTTTCGATTCTCTGAGCCGGGCGACGTCGAGGTCGTGGTCTTGGGGGACTTCAACGCACACAATGAGGTGTGCCGTGACAGTCGTCGTCACTCTTGGACCTCCATTTGCTTATCATCAGGCGGGTCGAGATCAGATGTCGTGTCACGATAAAAAAAATGTTGAGGTTAATTGTGGTGATGTTAATTCGCAGCATTGGATGCGGGCGCGCGACACGCTCCGGCGCAGAAAGACGAAGAGGCTGACGAGCATGGCAGACACAAACGAACGGCGCGCGGCCACGCTGCCACTGATGGGGGAAGACCTGCGCGCAGCCGTCACGATCGCAGCGCCGCCCGCGCCCGCGCCACTGCCCGCACGGCTCGCGGGTGAGGCGCCCGCCGCCGCGGAGAGGTTGGCCGCCGCGACGGGCGGAGCCACGGCTGCACCTCTGCGACTGATCGTGGGCCCGGGCGCCGCGTCTTGGCGGGCCTCACTCTGCGGTGCGGAGCGTGCGCTGACCGCTCTCGCGGCGCCGCTCCTCGCCTTGCTGCCGGGCCCCCGTGTGCTGGTGCCGCATCCGCGTCTCTTGCAATACGACTGCGGCAAGCTGCAGACCCTGGCGCCGCTGCTGCGACGGCTGCGCGCCGCCGGCCATCGCGCTTTGCTCTTCTCGCAGATGACGCGCACCCTGGACGTGCTCGAAGCGTTCCTCTGCATGCACGGCCTGACGTACCTGCGGTTGGACGGCGCCACCAAGGCGGAGAGGCGGCAGGCGCTCGTGGACCGGTTCAACAGAGACCCGCGCGTGTTCGCGATGCTTCTGAGCACGCGGTCGGGCGGCGTCGGCCTGAACCTGACCGGCGCGGACACGGTGCTCTTCTACGACTCCGACTGGAACCCGACGATGGACGCGCAGGCGATGGACCGCGCGCACAGGATCGGACAGACGAGGGACGTTCACGTGTATCGTCTCGTTTGCGCGGGCACGGTCGAGGAGAACATTTTGCGCAAAGCCGAGCAGAAAAGAGCGCTCGGCCACCGGGCAATAGAGGCCGGGCGGTTCACGGCGGCCGGCATACGGGAACTGCTCGGCGGCCACGCGACCGACGGCGACGACGAGCGAGAGGACGTGGAAGTGGCGCTAGCGGCCGCGGAGGACGAAGCGGACGCGGCCGCCGCGAGGAGAGCGCAGACAGAGACAGACGCGGACGGATTGGAATTCGAGGAGAGCGCGGCCGCCGAGTGCCCCTCTGAAGACCCCGAATTGGTGCGGCTGATGGAGCAGCTGTCCGGCGTGGAGAAGTACGCGATGCGAGTGATCGCCGCGTCCGAGTCCGCCGCCAGCGAGGACGCGGAGGCGGCCGCGGCACTGAGACAGCAGCAGGAGCAGTGGGCTGCCCGCGGGCGCTCCCCCACCCCACCGCCGCCGCCGCCGCCCCTCCTGACGTACGCCGCAGCGCCGTCGCAGGTGCCAGCCCCCGCATCGCCGCCGCCATCACCGCCCGCGTGGCCGCGCCGACGTGCTCGCCGATGCAATAATAAATCGTAACAACACGTACGCATGCGTTATCATATCACAAACATAATTCCTGACGTTTTCGACGTTTTGGCGGTCTGGTGTCGCCGTAAATGCTTGCGCCAAAACCTCGACCACGTCACGGATGCAACAACAACGCCTGGCGAGCATTTACGGCGCGCGGTCACGCTGATCCCATCCCACACTCCCCCACCCCACCCCACCCCCACCCCCACATGCTGCTGGCCGTTGCGTCACCACCGCGTCACACAACGGCCGCAGAGTAGTTAGTTGTAGACAATAATAGTTGGTAATAAATGCAACACCGGCGCCAACCAAACGTGATATAAAAAAGGTAAATGAATGTTTGTCTATGAAAAATTTGCGTTCCCATTTACGCAGTTACAATAAATAAATTACGCAACACTGCTGCCATTTATAATTAAATATTAAAGCTTTTATTTCAACTTCGCTCGATTCAAAGTTGACCGAATTGCTACGTTTTTTTGTAATATTAAAATGTACAATTGATAACTTAAGATATCATTATTGTAGTGGCCATTTCATAGACAAAAAGAATTAGAAGAATTGCCAACGAAATCAACATTTATGCATGATTAATGTTGCAATTATGAAATACGTTCATAATTGCAGCTGTTGAATATAACAATGTGCTTAACATAATTATGTATTTAATATCAATAAGGGAACGGTCTGATTTTGTGAAGTAAAAGGTTTCTTTACCTTTTTATCACGTTTGGTTGGTATATATCGGGTCCGCCAAATAATTTATTTTTTGAAAATGCTATAAAAAAAACTACTTAATATTTTTTTAAATTTCTTTTTTTATTTGAAAGTACAATCCTTCCGGTTAATGATGGAAAATGATTTCATTCAAATGGCTGCCTCGGCACATTATCGATTGTGTGCTTCACGAATATTGTCCTTTAAAGCATCAATTGTCTCTGGCTTGTGGGCGTAACACTTATAATAATAGTCCAACGGTGTCAAATCGCAGCTCCGAGGCGGCCAAACGACATCAGCTCTGCGGCTGAAAATGCGATTTTCAAACACACGGCGCAAAACATCAAGTGTAGCGCCGTCCTGTTGAAACCAACTGTTGCCAATATCCTCCTCTTCAATTTCTGTGAACAAAAATTCGTTCAACATGGCCCGATAACGATCGCCATTGACTGTAACGGCCACTTCTTGCTCATTTTCGAAGAGCATTCAACAAAATAAAGTTATTTGGCGGATATATATATATATATATTCAGTAGTTTTATTTTATATAGCATTTTCAAAGGCGTGTGTGTGTGGCTGTGTGTGTGTAGCTGTCCATTGTTGTGATTATGAAATATATTGAATATGCAACACAATAATATAAATAACAATATAACTAAATTAGATATGAAAATTGGATCACATCTCAACTGCTACCAGAATTGTCCCAATGGCTCAGCCGTGTGTGGGGAAACTCTAATAGATTTATGCCATTGATCAAAATTCATGTATCGTAGCAATCAAAGAGTGTATCGAACGTGCGTCGTCATCATCAGCCCGAAGATGTTCTTTGCCGAACATAGGCTCCGCCATTCTCAAGATGCATCCACATGTTGTTCACTATGTCGTCACTCCACCTGCCTACGCCGCGTCTTCACACTAGACCTTTCTTCCCTATCGGTTCTTTGAGCGATGTGGCCATCCTGGCACAACAGACATTGCTGTCCATGTGAGTTGCATCATTGGAGCAACGTGTTTGTCCAAGTTGGACAATGGCCACACAACATGCACATGGTTTCCGTTTTGAGAGCCACCTGTTAGGCAACATCACCCGGGTCGCAATTGCACTTCATCCATTATTTTCATCATAAATATATATATTTATATATATTCGTTTATTAACTTGATTGATGTGGAAAGCCTATATACAATTTAGTAATAAATATAATTTTGACAAAAAAGTGATATTTAAGTGAACATCTGGGGGCCGTGCCCGACCAAGTCGAGCAAAGCGTCACGGCCGTACCATCCTTTTCTCGAAGCAATTCAGACCATTTTCGACCCCCTGTAACTTCGTTGTGGATAAAACTAGAAGACTGAAATTTTCAGTAACCACATGCAGGCATTGTAAAGACACGTATTTTTCAAATTTCATTCAATTTGAACCAGTATTTTAAGAATTATAACGGGTAAAATTTCTTAAATTTTGTCACTCACTGACTCACCGATCATCAAAACTCTAAGGCACTTCTAGCAGACCTAGAAGCTTCAAATTTGGAATATAAGTAGTGTTTGGTGTATGAATCAAGGAAAAACTAAAAAATCTAGAAAAGGCCAAAAAATTATATTTTTTTTATTATTAGCAAAAAAAATTAAGCCCATACAGCCAAGTCTACAGTTAAAGTTGTTTCGCCGTGTTTTCGCCTGAAAACACGTGTAAATTCAATCGCCTGAAAACACATGTAAATTCAATTATTTAGTGCGATGGCCAAGTCTCAATATATTTATATAAAACATTAAAGAATTTTAATATTGATATGCGTGACTATAAGATGCTGTTAATTATTACGTAACAACTTAATGCTTCGAGTACTGAGATTCCAGACACAATTGATTTTCAATTGTTATGGACCACGATCGTGGTCTTAGAGACTGGACGTATTAAGACAGAAAGTTGCTTAAGTAGAGACTGAATAAATTAATAACCGACTTGGTATTACATGGATCTGACAAATTTTTACCGCAGAACAACTGAGTTGCGAGACTTGGTTTTTTTGACAAGTATTGTTTTTGATGGGATATATTAAACGTTAAGGGTAGATCGATAAGAGAAAAGATCAACACATTTTATATTAAAATTCAAGACATAACAATAAATTACAGTATATATATATATGTGCCATTTTGTTCATAAACTTTGTGCCAAACTCTGGTGAAAAAAACGCAACAAGTAGTTTTGGCAGTCCTCTCTTGATGTTAACCTGACACTGCCTAAAGAATTCTGAAGAGACCGAAACAGGTGGAAATCTGAAGGTGCAAGGTAGATGGCGGATGCATTAACACTTCCCAGCCAAACTCTCTTAATTTTTGCTGAGCGTCCCTAAAAGCTCATAATGAACAATGCCCTTCCAATCCCACCATAGACACAGCATCACAGAATGAACCCAAGTTTTGAGACTAGCCTGACCGACCTTTGACCACGACCTTTTTCGTACGTTTTTTTCATATGTGATCCACTTTTCATCACAAGTTATAAAAGATTGAAAACGCTTAAATTAACTTTGTGCTACTCTCACAGAGACTGCATTAGGTCCATAAACGTCACAAATATTTTCGCGGCTAGCGTTGCATTTTTTGTAATAAAAATTTTAAAATGTATCTAATATCTTCATTCGATTCGCTCATTTTGACTCGATTCATTCAATTTTTGAAATGTCACCTTTTTAATGTTATGAAATCCAGCCAAGTTAGAAATAATACAGCTAATGATATTTTCTATAAAGATCAGCTAAGATATGGCAAATGATGATGTGCGTGTGATGGCAAGCGCACCTGGCAGCAACACATAACAATTGCGCCATTCGCAATCATAACGATCATAGCGCTGCAGCCACATTCATATATATATATGTTAATAGGTTGTCTGAATATAAATGGCCGTACAACAAAACATAAGCTCATTGGTGGCAATCTTTGTGAAATTCCCCAACTTTTGAAACGCTGACATTATTGAAGGCATTTTTGCCATAGTGTTATCCATATCCGTCCGATGCAACTTGAAACAAACTATCTTTCTTACATCCAAATCTGCCGCAACTTGTACATGGATTCACGGCCTTCATCATTTGCATCGCGGAATGTAATAGCGTACCATTCAATAACGGCCATTTATATACTTCATTTCGCTATATTACAACAACCTAATAAACATTGGCGTTTACAATTATAACATTATGTTATTATTCATTTGCAGGTGTGGTGCAGCGTGCGCAGCGGCGACGTGTTCATGCCGGTGAGTGGAGGAAGGCGAATGGTGATGATTGTGAATGCGGTAGAGAGGGAATTATATGCGTTCGTTTGTGGCACAGATGTGGTCGCCCCCGACACCACCCGGCAGTGCGGCGGACGCACGCGAGCACACGTGCTGCCTGTACAGGCCTGGGCCGGCGCAGGATCACATGCTGCCGGCACTCGCGCGCGGCAGAACGCACGCCAGGCCCAGGCGGGCCGCACGCTCTCTCGCGCCCGCCGGCTTGTTCGAGCGCGTCGGCAGGACTCCCGCCGGCGGCAGACCGGCGAGAGCGAGGCCGCCGCCGGCGCCTCCGCACGCGCAACACGAGTGGACGTGGCGCGAAGATCAGCTGCTGCGACGCGCGCTCCGATTGCAACGCGCCTCCGCCGCTCAGCCGTGCAACTGGGAGTGGTGCGCGGAAGTGTGCGGCCGCTCGGCGCGCGCGTGCAGAGAGCGGGCGGAACTGGCGGCCGCGGCGGCGGGCAACGCGGCAGGTCACAAGAGGCGGCGACCCCCCGTCGGACCCGATTGGGCGCGAATCGAGGCGTTGCGCGCGGCTCTCGAGCGCAGACGCGGCTTGCCGAGACGCCGGGCGACATCGCCGCTGGCGAGCAATCCGGCGCACGAAGAGCTGTTGCTGTCGGCGGGCATCGCGCTACACTCGCCGCCGTCGCCGATGGAGGTGGCCGCGAGGAGAGCGGAGAGATTGGCGCGCCTCAAAGCCGCCCCGACGCCCACGTCCTCCGCCACGCCGGCCGCGCCGCCGCGCCTCGTGGTCTCCGGACACCCGATCGCCACCGTCGTCAGGGGGGAGTTGAACGCCGCCGGCACGAACGGGCGGGGTGCGGCCGCGAGCGCCCTCTATAGGCAACACCAGCAACTGGTGCGACACCAGCAATTGAAACTAATGCAACAAGTGAGAACGGCCGGCGCCATGCCCGCGGCCCGCGCCACCATCGCACCCAGAGCGCCGCACGTCGTCGTCGCACACTTGCAACAACCGCCAACATCTGACAGACAACAATAATATACATATATATATATACGTGTGTGTGTGTGTGTGTGTGTGTGTTCGGTCTCGAGTGGAGCGTGTTGTATATATACATTTTATTAAAGGAATAATATTTGTGACTACATATACATACATATATATATATATTTTATTGCAACATCCCCCCCCCCCCTCAATATATGTTTGCGCGACTGAAGCTGTTTATGAGCTGCGCTAAGGCGAATTTACGAAGGTGTTCTGAACAAAATATAATAAAAATTAAATTGAAAAGTATTAATACATTGTGATGTAAGTGTTTTTGTGTGTGTGTGTGATGTATATGAGAACGCAATGCAATCACCCCCATAAGAGCATGAATGGTTATGTGCCCATTTTGTTATTCGCTTATATTTGCAAAAGGAGTCACTACATTTGTTGCACTCATTATTCAGTGAGGGGAGCTCTTGATCACCCCTGACAGCACACATTGAAGGCATTGTACAATTGCAAAGACACACAAGTTTAAATATATTGGTCCCTGATAAAGTTGGAGGATTTTTTTAAATTAAAGCTTCTACAATTCTTCATAAAAGTTTGCTCCATGAGTTGTCCATGCGCAACAACTCATTTAGTCGCTTCCCGCTCTCTTCGCGATAGCACGTAAAATCCTGATTAAAAACAACTTTAAAAATGACATCGTGTAAAAACATGAAGAGTAAAGAAAAAAATAATGGCATAATGTTACATTGATTGGTGTTCATTGTAATAGATAAAAATATCATCAAAGCCGAAATAAAGTGTATTTTTGGGATTTTTTTTTTGTTTTCGTGCCGTATTCTAATGGACCAAAATATAAAAAAATATAGTATGATAAGAATGATAAAAAAGCGCTCTAAAAGATGGTAAACCGTTTTTTAATTCGCTTAAAAAACTGTTTTTTTAATTATTATTTTTATTGTGACACGACATGTCTTCTACCCACCTGATGATAAGCAAGAGGAGGTCCAAGAGTTACGACGACTGAAAAAACCGAGTTAGTTCCCGGCTACTTCAGTGAAAGGACGTGGTAGGAACAAGGTTAAAGAGCTCTTCGGAACATTCTCCGTGGTCCGTATAGGCGATAGAAGAGGTACAGAGCTGCCATGTCTCTGCGTAGTTGCAGGGGCTCCTGAGTTCGCGTGACCTCTGGATCTCCTATAACTCGGACAGCTCGGCGCTGCAATGAATCCAGGGCATTGAGAAGATACTTGGCAGAGCGATCCCAGAGGTGCGAACAGTACTCCGCGCAAGAGCGAATCTGAGCCTTGTGTAACATATATTTGAAGTATAATAGGACACACACACTGTTGTTGTTATAACTCCCAATGAGTAATGGCTATATGAACATCTCGTTATTAGTATCACTTAACAGCAGGTGTTGAGCTATTGCCCTCCTGACAATGATGACCTTCATCTGTTGTTTCGTCGTTAATAATTCATCTAAAACAAATATTACAATTATTTGTTTTACAGGTGTGCAAAGCAATCTTTAATTCAGTATTTATAAAAAATATACATTGTTAACTTAAAACTCGATTGCAACTCAAAAGTTATGCACACACTGCAAACGGTAATAAATAATTACATAATTTAATCATAAAAAACAATATTACAAAACACTAACTACTATTTAAACATCTATTATTCAAACATATTAGGCATTATAATTTCATTTCAATATTAAATCATAAAAAACATACATAAAATCACTTAGACAACAAACGTTAACGTTATTTATTGAATATTGTATTAATTGATCTTTTAAAGATGGAAAAATTGTGGTTGAAAATGTCTATGTCGATGACGAAGACGGTTACTTGAGACGGAAACGATTAACATAATAAAAAAAAACTTAACAAACGCACTAGTCGCCCCTACGATTTTTTTGGAAGATCCACTCGTTTTCTCTGGTCTGCCATCATCAAACCCTGATTTCCTTATCATGGGACCACCTTTGAAATATCTTCTTTCCAACAAAAAAGAATAATCAAAATCGGTTCATAAACAAAGAATATATACGGCTGAATTGAGATACCTCCTCTTTTTTTGAAGTCGGTTAAACTTTGATTTCCTTATCATCAAAATCGGTTCATAAACAACGAAGTTATCCGCGAACAAACATAAATTAGAATGTTGCAAATTTAAGACTTATATGATTTTCTCATGGATGCCATTCTGAGAACTGGACCAAATTAAAATGGGACCACACGGGAAGCACTAGCTTTCAAATAAAAAAATCATTAAAATCGGTTCAACCAGTCAAGTTTTGAGGTAACAAACATAGTCTTTATCTTGTTAAGAATTGCCACATCTTGATAGTCTAGCTCAACTAATTTAGCAGTGGTGTAAGCATGCAAATATGTGCATATAGGCAGATTATATATCATCAAAAACAATACTGCTTCAAATAAAATCAGTTGACACTGCTTCAAGACAGTTTAACAATAGAACCTAGTGAAAAACGGCAAAATATGCCTTTTATACGATTATTTCAGGTTTTGGTATTTCTAAAAAAGATTTGTTTGCCTCTACACATAATCATAAGTGTAAGTTATATATTTGTTGGCGACCAGACCACTATGCCATCGCAAGAGATTCTTTCACAATCTCATGGACGTTTTCCATACAGGACTTTTTACAAATATCATTCGTTTTCCACCCTTTTCAATTATAATAAAGCTTTTCTAAATTTTGTAACAAGGCACCTAGGGTAATTATAGTTGGCTCATATTGACCATTGCAACCATAGTGTCCTTTCTCCAGGTTAAACCGCGTTCTCACAGGGCGATTTCAGTTGATCAATATTTGTCGTTTAACAAAAATTCGAAAGCAGATATTGACGGTAGCGTTCTCACGATTCAATAATAATCGACTTTTTCTTTTAATCAATTTTATTAGGGGAATTACGCACATAAAATGGCGATGCCATTCCCATTATAAACTAAACCTAGACTATTTACAAATACAAGCTCTAATAATCGACCTAATATTCATGACCGAAATGGCGGATAATGAAGAAATTAGGAAGTGTATATTGCTTATTTGTGATGGTTTAAAGGAGGAACTTAATGGTTTATTACTTAAAGAAAAAAAAAGAAAAAACGTCGCATTTGGGTCAATTTAGCTGTCAACTATTGAATTAATGACAGTTGAGCTTTGGCGAGCAACTGCAAGTGTCAGGACGCGCAATTTTGAATTATTTGGAAAGCTTGTGTTTTTCATAAATATTAATGTGTAATAATGGTGGAATTGTTATCCAGTGATCATTTTTAAGTTGATCAAGTATAAACAAGTAATTTCTAAAACATCTTCATATTTACTTGACAATGTTTTAACATTGAACCATATATTTTTACTTTGACACTGGCAAGTTAAATACTAAAGCCATAAACAAGAAGAAAGAAAAAATTAATGACAGTTGAGTCAACAAAAGTTGAAAAGTCTTTAAGACCGCGTTCTCACGAGGCGATTTGAGTTGATCAACTGCGAAATCGTTCGATATTTGAACCGTCTGAACAGACTTTCAACCAAATTGAAGCAATTAATATACACTTCTCGCATAAATTAAAGGAACAAGAAAATTTTCTAAATTTTTTGGCAATTTTCAACAGGCTGTATTTCAGTGAAAAATGGTCGTACAAGAAATGAAAAAACATAGCTTTTGAAGCTTAAAGACCCTAGTTTTCGAATTTTCAGGTTAAAAATTTTTTGGAGCACCGGTAGCCCTGAAATTCTTGGATAAAGCACGAATAAAAATTTTTATAATTTTCTTTTCGCTCTACGGACATGGAAAATTTTTTTCAAGCTAGACCAATGCATAAGTCCCATATCCTGTTTATTCAGCTTTAATTTGTTTTTTGCGGAATTCAGATACGATCATTTGTCTTCGAGATATCGAATTTTGAATGCAAAAGGATCCTTTTTCACTCAACTGCCAATATCTCTGAAATTACTGGTCACCCAGCGAGCAGACAGAAAGTTTCGTTATTTGCAGAAATTTTCCTACAAAAATTAGTCATGGTCGATTGGAAAAAATTTTTTTTTCCGCCTGTAACGTTAACGTGAAAAAAGAGCAACAAAATGCCATTTTCCCTTTTTTTGGTTAATCGACTGTATCTTCGGCAATATTGGGGGAAAAGCTTAGGTTAGAAGAAATTTTTTCAGTCTAATGTACCCCAAAGGCCCTCCTAAATTTTTAGATCGCTCGGCCCAGCGGTATTCCTGGACTGATTGATAATTGATAACTGATTCACCGCTGGCATTAGCGTTATCCAAAGCATACCACGTGGAGGTTGCACGGTCGGATTTACGCTTCTTTTGTGCTTACGCGCACGTGTGTTATGATTCTTCGTAAAAATGAGACCCTCAGGTCGTTCAGCTCCACAGTATTTAACGACTCCAAACTCAATTTCTAAAGTGTGAAATGTGTGTATGTGTGTGTATCGTGTTCAGTATCGAGTGTTCCCGCCTCTACTCCTAATTACAACAATCTTTGTCGCATATTCGAAATGCAATTTCAGATCATTCGTTGAGGGATCTGACGCCAAACTCTTATCAAAGCGTTCTCTAATGCTGCTAAATTATTCAGATTGGGATAATTTTGACGCAATCGGCGGCTCAATATGTCCCAGACGTGCTCTATGGGATTCAGATCAGGACTCATTGCAGGATGCCTCAACAATCTAATGTTGTTAGTCTGAAAGAATTGACGGGTGATATTCGCTGTGTGAGGCCTAGCATTATCCTGCATAAAAATAAATCCTCTCCTGTTTCTTGCTAAAGGTAACACCTGAAATCGCAAGATTCGGTCGATGTAACGCCTAGCATTGAGAGTGTCTCGAACAATCACTAAAGGAGTTCGATAATCCTGTGAAATTGCAGCCCAAACCATCACCGATCCCCACCGTGAGCAGCTATGGGACGAATAAAACACTGTTTATAACGTTGACCTGAACGACGCCAAACTCAAGGTCTTCGGTCGTTACCATACAGGCAAAACCGAATTCGTCGTTTTTAATCGTAAAAAAAAAATTTTAAATTTTTTTTGTTAATCAATCTTCAGAAAACTCAAAATTGAGTAAAAAGCCGAAAAAAATGAAATTATTGATTTTTAAAAAGATTAAGTCAAGTTTAAGGAACAAAAATCTTGTTCCCTTAATTTTTTCAAAATTTCAACCACTCGGTCCAGAAAAACCGCTGAACCGATCGATCTAAAAATTTAGGAGGGCCTTTGGGGTACATTAGACTGAAAAAAATTCTTCTAACCTAAGCTTTTCCCCCAATATTGCCGAAGATACAGTCGAATAACCAAAAAAAGGGAAAATGGCATTTTTTTGCTCTTTTTTCACGTTAACGTTACAGGTGGAAAAAATTTTTTTTTCCAATCGACCATGCCAAATTTTTGTAGGAAATTTTCTGCAAATAACGAGACTTTCTGGTCGCTCGCTGGGTGACCAGTAATTTCAGAGATATTGGCAGTTGAGTGAAAAAGGATCCTTTTGCATTCAAAATTCGATATCTCGAAGACAAATGATCGTATCTGAATTCCGCAAAAAAGAAATTGAAGCTAAATAAACAGGATATGGGACTTATGCATTGGTCTAGTCTGAAAAAAATTTTCCATGCCCGTAGAGCAAAAAGAAAATAATAAAATATTTGGAATGTTTTTTATTCGTGCTTTATCCAAGAATTTCAGGGCTACCGGTGTTCCAAAAAGTTTTTAACCAAAAAATTCGAAAACTAGAGTCTTTAAGCTTCAAAAGCTATGTTTTTTTATTTCTTGTACGACCATTTTTCACTGAAATACAGCCTGTTGAAAATTACCAAAAAATTTAGAAAATTTTTTTGTTCCTTTAATTTTTGCGAGAAGTATATATAATTTTTGTTAAACGACAAATATTGATCAACTGAAATCGCCCGGTGAGAACGCGGTATAACTTTTGTTAAATAGATATTTGTTGCTTCAATTTGGTTGAAAGTCTGTTCAGACGGTTCAAATCTCGAACGATTTCGCAGTTGATCAACTCAAATCGCCTCGTGAGAACGCCCCATTACACGGTATATTGCCTGTAAGTGCAGGTGCTTCATTGTCAATAACATTTTGAAGCAATGTAATACATACCTAAAAGATTATTGTAATAGTAAAAAAATAGTATCACAAATATACAGATACATTACACTTCACAGATAGATAACATTTCTCTTATTTATTCTTATTTATTAACCTTTTTCTAATACTTCTAATAAAGGCTATAAGTTATAATTCAGTAAATTGGTATATTCAGCAATAGCCCTCATTTACCAAATGAACTTACCTCTGACATAAAGGATAATAACCGCTCATAAAGGATAATCCTTATCTTTAATTAAAAATAATAAAATGATTATTTAAAATATTGCAAGTTAAAATATAAATAATAAATTTCAATAAACCTAGGGTCAGGTCGTACACAACGAACTTTATTATTGCCTCTATTGTATAAATCCTAAAATATCTTTTGTAAAAGAGAGTTTATCTGCCCTGCACAAAACTCTTTCAGTTATATAAATGAAAAATAAAAAAACTTGTACGTTTACAAACTTCAAGCAATTAAAATAAAGATACACTTGAAACTCATAGTAATAGACATTTGTCAACATCTACTAGTTAAACACTACGAGAGAATATTGACACTATTCGTAGAACTGTTGGATGGTCCGAAAAATCCAACACTTTTGCAAACTTTTATTACTTGTGCTTGAACACTGTAATGACTTAGAGGACGCATAATTATATAAATTTAAAAATTAGTTATTATAGAACTAAGTTAATGTGATTGAGGAGTTCTGATCATCCAAATTTCTGGTAATACTTCCATTTCAGCCTACAAACCTTCAATCTTTAAACATCTACTTTGTGCTTATATATAAATACTAGCTGTGCCCGCGACTGCGTCCGCGTGGAATAGTTATTTTGGGAATCATATTAATTTTTTGTTTACCTACCTGCTCAGCTTTATTATAAATTACCTATAGGTATCGCGGGTATCGACTTATTTTGGACGATTAAATTACGTAACTATTAGAATATATTTTAAAGTAGTTTTAAAAAGAATATATTTTAAAGTACTTCTGCGTAAATTATATTTTCAGTTTTATTTTCTTGTGCGAAAAACTCGCTGCCGCTTTGCAGCAGCAGTCTGCCGAGAACGCTGAGTCCTATTTCTAGGCAATAAATACAGTGACGAAGAAAGAACGAAGGAAATGAAAACTTAACCAAACTAACTGTATGCCTCAATCAAAACCTAACCTAATAAGAATTGTAAAACCTAACCTTGAAAGAATGTAGATGACACCTACAGGTATTATTTACAACAAAACAAAAAAAGTGTTATTGTGAAAATATTAGAAACAAAATACTATACTTAAAACAAACACTACCTACTATAGAGAAAACTACTACAAAATGAAATTGTATAAAAAAGGATTTTGCACGATGATATTATATCGTAAAAACAAATTAACGCTGCATTCAACCGATCAGTAGGGAGCCGACCGCATAGTATGCTTGTCTGTCTATAATTGACGCGCCCCTCCACTTTATTAGTTTATTTAAATGTGTGAATGCAAATATTACTAACTATACTATTAAACTTCATCACGTTCGTTCCTCCTTTGTGTCTAACCAGCAACTGAATAACCAATTACTGCATTTTCGGTGTGTTTTATCCATATTTTATATTTGCTTGTATGCATAAATGCAGTGGAGGGGCGCGTCATTTCGGCTTAGACAGACTACACCTCGTAGAGCTACACCCCCCTCCGCCTCGCCCGCAAGCACCGCCTCTCCTAGCCCGCCGGTTAGCGCTCATCATGCGACGCGTGTGAATTTTGTTTCAGAGTTATTTTAAAATTGTTATAAGATGTTTATTGAAATTAGGTGATGTCAATGACAATTTTGTTCACAGTTAAAAACTCTTAATTAATAACACATTTATGTCGATAAAGAATAATATTATTATTATTATGTTAATACAACTCTGACAAATAAATAATAATAATGTTACAAATAATTTGTAATAATGCATTAATTTAGACCAAATTTGACTATCATAAAAACGGTTATTGTGAGTTAATCTTAAAAGATAGACAGATACAATCGCGGACATTTTTTTTGATAATTTAAAGAGGAATAATTCTTTCATACATATTTTTTGGGTATCTCGTACGGTTTTCGCAGCGCACGCAACGGAAACCCTCAAAGACGAATAATATTCTCCGTTTTTTCCACATTTTCGACTGTTTCTTCGCTTCTATAAGTCACAACGTAATGTTTTATAGCCTAAAGCCTTCCTCGATAATTGATCTATCCAACACAAAAAGAATTTTTCAATTCGAACCAGTAGTTCCAGAGATTAGCGCGTTTAAACAAACAAACAAACTCTTCCGCTTTATTATATTAGTATAGATATATAGGACAATCGGCAAAGTACTAGGAAGTTCATACAATTATCATCGAACTTCACTTACAGGTAAGTTCGTTTGATTCTCAATTATATAAGTACTTCTATATTAAATATTATGTCAATTAAGTCTGATGTCTCTTCAAACTCTGATGCCTTTTTTTCTTGTGAATCTTCTATTTCTACCCCACCTTGGTGATTTGCTGCATGAGACTTTTAGTGTTAATCCTATGACACATTAATGCTCAAAGCATACCGTCTCACTATCCCGATCTCCTTACCACATTTTCGTCTGTTTCTTCGCTCCTATTAGTCGCAACGTGATTATATAGCCTAAAGCCTTTCTCGATAAATGATCTATCTAATACAAAAAGAATTTATCTAATCGGACCAGTAGTTACTGAGATTAGCGCGTTTAAACAAACAAACTCTTCCGTTTTATAATATTAGTATAGAAAACATCTAAATACAAATTCAGAACTTTTCTTTAACGCAACCTCTCCAAAATGAACCTGGAGCAACTTTTGACTGACGCAACTATCATTGACTGAGACGAAGTGGTAAATGCCGACACTATTGAGGAAAAAGTACGCATCTTTAATGACCGCCTATTAAACTTATTTGACGTGCATGCGCTCGTACGACCAGTACGTATGAAGAGGCCCCATGCTCCATGGTTGGATGATCATATTCGGAAGGCTATGAGGTGGAGGGACTCTTTATATCGTAAATTTAGGAAATCACCAAGTGAGGAGGGGTAAAATGGCTTCAAGCATGCCAGGAATCGAGTCAACCAGATGTGTAGAAATGCCAAACGGAAATATATTCACAATTGCATCGAAAATTGTCCGGCAAAAAATATTTGGAATTTTTTTAACAATTTGGGTCTAGGGAAACCTAAGGCTAAACTAGAACTGCAAATGGATCTAAACGATCTCAACCTCCATTTTTCCTCTCCTCCCGTCACTATTGATCCGTCAGCGAAGGCTGTCACAATTAATGAAATTAATTCGGTGACTCTGCCGTTTTGCCCTGTGACCTGCTGTGATATAAAGAAAATTATTACATCTATTAGTAGTAAAGCTGTCGGATCTTATAATGTGGGTCGTGTCCTACTAATTCATGTTTTAGATATTGTTTTCCCTGTCATTACCCAAATAATTAATTTCTCCCTTATTTCCGGCATTTTTCCCAAATCATGGAAAAATAGCCATATAATTCCTAATCCGAAAAAGCCCAACCCCAGTGATGTTAGCCACCTCCGACCTATATCAATACTGCCTTTTTTATCTAAAGTCCTCGAACGCACAGTTCATCGCTAATTATTTTCCTCAACAAACATAATCTCTGAAACCCTAATCAATCCGGTTTCCGTACGGCCCACAGTACCATCTCTGCTCTTACTAAAATCACCGATGACATAAAATGATAGCAATAAATGATCGGAAATTGATGCTGATGGTACTTCTTGACTTTAGTAATGCTTTCAACTGCGTCGACCATGACATACTCTTGGCAGTACTAAGATCTTTGAATTTCTCACAGAATGTGGCGCAGTGGTTTAATTCATATCCTAGTGGTCGTCGACAGCGCCTAAATCTTGATGACGCCTTTTCCGACTGGTCTCCGGTTAATACTGGTGTACCTCAGGGTGGCGTGCTATCTCCATTACTCTTCTCTCTTTTTATTAACACCCTAGTTTCGATCATCCATCAAGCAGCATCAAACATGATGCCCCTCGTAATCGCAACAAACTCATAGAAAACAAAATCAGTGACGGAGATCTCAAAGGTGCCGCTCGCCTTTTGTACTCCAACGATGTGCTATCACCAGATACCCCTGACACCCTTCAGGCCTTACGGACAAAACATCCTCCAGCTCCAGTAAACCCATATTTTCTCGACCCACCAACAACCAAGCATGCCTTCAAATTCAAAACAAAGATGTTACGGATGCTTTTTTATCTTTTAAACCAGGTTCGGCTGCAGGTTTGGATGGAATCTCACCCTAACATTTGAAAGACTTAACGTCGCATTCTGTGGGTGATGCAGGCAAGCAACTTATAAATTCTATCACAAAATTAATCAACTTTATGTATTTCGGTAATGTCAATCCAGAAATTGTTTCCATTCTTTTCGGCGCGAACCTCATTGCTCTCACCAAAAAGGACGGAGGGGTGAGACCAATTGCTGTTGGATCAACACTACGACGTCTGGCCTCCAAAATTGCTGTTCGACATATTTTACCAAAATTAAATTCGGAATTTGAACCCGTACAGTTAGGCTTCGGTGTAAAAGGAGGGTGTGAGGCAGCCGTCCATGCCCTACGCTCTTTCCTAACTTACGGACAGCCTGACGTGTTGCTTAAAATTGATGTCAAAAATGCTTTCAAATCGGTAAATAGTAATACCCTGCTGACGGAAATAAAACAACATATACCGGAAATATACAATTATCTTCTACTCAGTTACGCTGACCCAACAAAATTGTTTTATCGTTCTAATGAACTGTCCTCGGAAGTAGGTTGTCAACAGGGTAATCCCCTTGAACCTGCAATTTTTAGTTTGGATATAAATCCTATATCAAAAATTTAAATTCTAATTTCAACGTTTGGTATTTGGACGACGGGACCCTAGGAAGTGATGTGAATACTGTGTTTTCGGACCTTTCTTTAATCAAAAGTAAATTTGAAGCCATTGGTTTGGAGCCTAATTTTAGCAAATGCGAACTTTTTATAAATAACTGCGCCTTAAATTTAAACGACGTAAAACAAAAATTTTATATTTTGGCTCCAAATATTAAAATAGTTAACAGTAATTCACTTTAGTTTTTAAGTTCTCTAATTTTTGATGTATCTATTTCTGAATATATTAATAATTCAATTACTAATTTTCAAAATTCTGCTGATCGTCTTGAAATTAGTCCACATTATGCACTTTGCATCTTAAAATTCTGTCTTTTCGTCCCAAAATTCACGTACGACTTAATAAAAAAAAAGTAAATAGAATCGATTCTTAATATGCAGCTGAACAAGCAATCTTATAATAAGCGACGTAAAACAAAAATTTTATATTTTGGCTCCAAATATTAAAATAGTTAACAGTAATTCACTTTAGTTTTTAAGTTCTCTAATTTTTGATGTATCTATTTCTGAATATATTAATAATTCAATTACTAAATTTCAAAATTCTGCTGATCGTCTTGAAATTAGTCCACATTATGCACTTTGCATCTTAAAATTCTGTCTTTTCGTCCCAAAATTCACGTACGACTTAAAAAAAAAAAGTAAATAGAATCGATTCTTAATATGCAGCTGAACAAGCAATCTTGGACCCAAGCATCCCTACCCATCCGATATGGTGGTTTAGGGATTCGCAATATTTCCAGTGTAGCTTTACCTGCTTTCTATCTTCTGTCCATAGTTCAGCAAATCTCATAGGTAAAATTATAAGGGCAACCCCTTCAAACTGTGAGATTGCTGCCTTGGAAGAAGCTAGAAACGGTTTCTTAATTGCATGCCCAAGTCAACATTTTTCAAGTTCTCCAAATTCACAGAGGAACTGGGACGACATTGTAAATTGACTTATGACAATATTTTGAACAATACAGGGTCGGCGCGTGCTAGGCTTTTGGCTGTGGGTGAGGCCATGAGGCCGGCTACTGGCTTCACGCGTACCCTTCGTCAAATACAGGAACATTTCTTGAATCGCAACCTGTCTACGGCTCGGGGTTCCGGTCTGCGCTCCTCATAAATGTCCCTGTGGCAGTGATGTCGACAAGCTAGGACATCACGGACTGTCATGCCGGTCTCTTGTCTCCGTCAACGTGCCTTGAGCCGACTGGTATTGCAAGAGATGATGGTAAGAGACCGGATGGTATGAGTTTGATTGCATGGCAGATGGGCCGGGTACTGGTATGGGATGCAACCTGTTCAGACACGCTGGCACCTTCCCATCAACATGGAACTAACAACAAAGCTTCATATGATGGGATCACAAAGTTATTTATGCAGTTGGTGTATCTCGAAATCTTTTTTTATTGTGACCCGACATCTGACCTCGACCCGCCTGATGGTGAGCAAGAAGAGGTCCAAGAGTGCCAACGACTGCGAAAACCGAGTCTTCAAGGCTGCCCCAGTCGCCGTCACTATGCCGGCCAAAGGTGCTTCTCCACGCATCGCTTAAAGGATCCAAGGTTATAGAATGAAGAGAACACATGGGTTACTAAAGCATTCCATTTGTCGATTGTTCTACAAAGAAATGACGCTCCAAACTTTTTAGTTCGACTGCCGATTCGGCCGATGCGGATGCTTCCCTCGACCTTTTATTACGGGTCTGAAAAGACGAGGTAGGAACAAGGTTAAAGAGCTCCTCAGAACATTCTCTATGGTATAGGCTATAGCGGACGCACAAAGCCGCCATATCTCTGCGTAGTTGCAGGGGCTCCAGAGTACGCGTGACGCGTGATTGAGCCTTGTATAACAGTAGGCGAAACTCTAACGCGAAGAACCGCCGCACCTTGTTCAGGATGCCAAGTTTGGTCTTAATGGTTTGGTCTCAAGGTGGTCTTAATGGCCCGCTCGATGTGGTCCCTGTGATTTAAGTCGCTGCGAAAGGACATTCTTAGAATGTCAAGTGAAATATATTTTTATCACTCTCGTTTTTGGACCCACAAGTAGCAAGGGAAAAAGTGCCAATCAGCAATCATAAATATACTAATTACTCTTTAAATTTGGGAGTGAACACTTCCGGTGCATTAAGTGTTCTCAGCTGGTTGAAATTAATTACCCTACACAGATGCAAATCTCCCCATAGTGACCACGTTCCATAGTTCACGTTCGGGGACTAGTTTGAGTTTGTGTAGCACCAGTTGCGTTGGGGGTTGTGGATTCGGTAAGGGACAGTGGCATCCTGCTGATCTGCAGTATCCCGGTGAGAGTTTGTTGACCCATCGGCCAGGGAGACCCGTAGCAACGGTTAACCGCTGGCCGCCCGCCGTATAGTACAGGGGCCTGAGCCCACCGCTAACCAAGGAGGGAGGCAGCCTCAACATGCGGCGCATAATCTCGGGGTGATTTGTCTTGCCGATTGGTGATCGGATATGGGGTCCAGGAGATCACTTCCGGGAGGGTACGGGGGCCCTCCTGTCCGACGGATCAGCAAACTCACACCACCGGGATACATGTGGCTAAGCGGATGACTGCATTTTTCGTCCCTGCTGAAGAAACAACCCTCGACATTTTCACGCACCCCCCACCCCCCTCTATAATGCAAGCACAAAACAGAAAAATAGTTTTTCCTGCGGCAGTTAAAACCCCCATCATTATTGAGTTTGGAGTGGATTTCACGAATATACGTGGAATCCACGCCAATCTCAGTGCCGTCCACCACCTTCTTGAGACGGCACAGCCCGCTTTGCTCTTTTTGACGGAGACGCAGAAAAAGGTACCGGCAAACATTTCACACCTTCAATACCCCGGCTACTCGCTTGAGGAAAGATTTCTCGCGAAAGCCGGGATATGTGTGTACATCCGGTCCGATATCTGTTGTCTTCGTCTGCTTTGCTTGGAGGATCCTTCTCTGTCCATCCTCTGGGTACACGTAGACCTTGGTTCTCAAGCCAGGATCTACGGGTGCCTTTATCGTTCCCACCACGGGGATTCGGAGACAACCCGGCTCTTCGATTCTCTGAGCGGGCGACAGACGAAGCGCTGGAGACCGCGGAGGTCGTGGTCTTAGGAGACTTCAACGCACACAATGAGGTGTGGTTGGGGTCCCAGAGGACCGACCACGCGGGATGGGCCGCTCATGCTTTTGCCCTTCTGCATGATCTGACACAGCTGGGGACCCAGCTCACCCGGTGACCACCCCCTCTCTGCTGGACCTTCTACTGACCACTCATCCGACCGGTACAAAATTTCGGTCAAAGCCCCTCTGGGGAATTCTGACCACTGCCTGGTCGAGACGATAGTGCCGCGCGTCGTGCCTCCTCCTGCCAGGAAGAAGGTGCGACTTTTGTGGCACCACGGGTCAGCGGATTGGGAGAGAATGCGAAATTATTTCGCTTCGCTCCCTTGGTGGCAGCGCTGCTTCAACTCTGAGGAACCATCCACGTGTGGCTGATGAGATAGCACGGGGGATGGAATATTACGTTCCATCCAACTGTGCATCTCGTAACGACCGGAGCAAGCCCTGATACAACAGTGACTGCGCGGCTGCTGTTTCAGAAAAAAACGCAGCTCACAGTGCATGGGTCAGGGGTTCAAAAAAATCATGACCCTCACGTGGATGAGTTGAAAGCAGCCTATAATCGTGCCACCAAGTCTTGCAGAAAGGTCTTTAAAAGGGCGGAGGCACAGCGCGTTTCCAGGATTGGCGAGAGTCTATTAGCGCACCCAACGGGTAGTCTGCGAGTTAGATTTTTGGAGTCTCGCCAAGACTGTAGAATCTAGAATCTAACTTCTGTCGTTTTGTTATGCCACCGCTGAGACAACCTGATGGCTCACTGGCGCATACGGCGAAGGCGAAGGCCGACCTGCTGGCCGAAGTCTTTGCCAAAAATTCGCATATCGACGATCGTGGTGCAGGGCCACCCACCCTGCGTCCGTGCGGACATACAATGCCTGAGATTCCTATCAGACAACGCGATGTCCGCATGGAGCTACGATCGCTCGATGTCCGGAAGTCCAGTGGTCCCGATGGTGTCCCAGCGCTTGTGCTTAAGACTTGTGCAGCGGAATAGACTCCCGTCTTGACGAGGCTATACCAGCTCTCGTACGCATCGGGCTGTGTGCCTCGGGCTTGAAAAGGGGCCAATGTGCAACCGGTCCCGAAAAAAGAGACCGATCAGACCCGGCAAACTACCGTCCGATAGCTGTAACCTCAGATCTGTGCAAGGTCATGGAGCGGATAATTGTTCGCCTCAGGCCTGCCTGGAGGGTCACCAGCTGATCAATGACCGTCAATATGGCTTTAGGCCGAAACGGGCAACTGGTGACCTTCTGGCGTACACCACGTCTGCGGGGCTGGACAGCCGACTTCCTGCGCGGCCGCTCCATAGGCGTTGTTGTGGATGGAAGCGCGTCGCGCAAGATGTCGGTGAATGCTGGCGTTCCTCAGGGCTCCGTGCTGTCGCCGACTTTGTTCCTCCTGCATATCAATGACATGTTGGACATCGGATCCGGCATTCATGGCTATGCAGACGACAGCACGGTGCATGGACGCTACACTGCCTGCCCCGCAGCCGGCAAACAGGAGATAGCCGATATAAGAGAGTCTGTTGTAGCGGAGCTGACCCGGGTTCTTGATCGTATTACCCACTGGGGCGACAAGAACCTAGTCAGTTTAACGCAGGCAAGACTCAGGTATGCGTGTTTTCGACGAAAAAATCCCCGTTTACTCCACTTCCCTCTCTTTGTAACATCTCCCTCAGGGCTTCGGACAGACTGGACATTCTTGGAATGTCCCTTTGCTGCGACCTGAGTCACAGGGACCACATCGAGCGGGCCATTAAGACCTTGTTCAGGAACTTGGCATCCTGAACAAGGTGCGGCGGTTCTTCGCGCCAGAGCTTCGCCTGCTACTTTACAAGGCTCAGATTCGCTCTTGCGCGGAGTACTGTTTGCACCTCTGTATTTTTTAAGTATATTTTTAATGCCCTGGATTCATTGCGGCGTCGAGCTGTCCGAATCATAGGTGATGCAGAAGACACGCGAACTCTGGAGCCCCTGCAACTACGCAGAGACATGGCGGCTCTGTGCGTCCTCTATCGCCTATACCACGGAGAATATTCCGAGGAGCTCTTTAACCTTGTTCCTACCTCGTCTTTTCACTCCCGTAATACCCGCACAGGTCGGGGAAAGCGTCCGCATTCTATCGACCAAATCGGCAGTCGAACTAAAAAGTTCGGTGCGTCCTCTATTTGTCGACAAGTGGAATGCTTTGCCTGCCTATGTGTTTCTCCATCCTATGACCTTGGATCCTTCAAGCGATGCGTGAAGAAGCACCTTTGGCCGACATAGTGACGGCGACTGAGGCAGC
This sequence comes from Tinea trinotella, assembly GCA_905220615.1. Classification (NCBI taxonomy): domain Eukaryota; kingdom Metazoa; phylum Arthropoda; class Insecta; order Lepidoptera; family Tineidae; genus Tinea; species Tinea trinotella. The sequence goes on along the minus strand of HG992308.1, from coordinate 15,120,412 downwards.
CGTGAACAAACTCGGTTTCTCAGTCGTCGTCACTCTTGGACCTCCTCTTGCTTATCATCAGGCAGGATGAGGTCAGATGTCGTGTCACAATAAAAAAAATCTCCATTTTTAATAACACTTAATACTTTTAAAAAGTATATATTTTTAATTTAGCTTTGTTATATTAATGCTCTTTTTAACCCCCGACTCAAAAAGAGGGGTGTCTGTATCTGTGTGTCTGTCTGGGGCATCGTAGCTCCTAAACGAATGGACCGATTACGATGCGGTTTTTTAGTTTAAAAGCTGACGTGATCGAGATGGTTCTTAGCTATAATTGATGAAGATCTAATCAGGGTATTTCAAGGTCATCAGGCCGTTTTGAAAGCTTTGGTAGGGTCGTTGTAAACTTGGACGCATAATCTGTATTTACTTTACTTTTAAATATATCTGTTACCTAACATTTGAAACACAAACGCATACACCTACTTACGTGGGTGTTTTAACTGGCACCGCTGAGCTGCTCTGATGATGGAAGGTAGGAGACGAAATCCTGGATGGGTTTAAACTTAATTGGTTTACTAAGTAGGAAACTAAGTGCAGAAAAGTAAGAGCGACATTCTGGATCTAAACAAACTGATCATGGATCCTCTAGGATCAGCAAATCAACAAGAAATGGAACTATAGTGCTTTAAATTAAATTGTTACTCACTATGAGCTATTAACTGGACCGTTATCAAATTAAAGAGCTGGTGAATGAATCAAGATCTGATGAAGCACTATTAGGATGCAAGGGATATACAAGAGATATACCTAACTATGGAGCCATGACTATAAGGCTGGTGATATGACTAAAATGGTTTCAGGCGTTTCGGGGGTTCCTTTATTTAACGCGCAAGTACAAAAATCTCTTTTTCCTACAAATTTATTATGTTTATTGGTCTCATAACTTATTGTTTATTATAAGAAATATGAAATAAAAAAATTAAAGTAGGTATATATATATTTAGATAATTATAATATGTTAAAAATACTGAACATTGCGAGACAAATAGTGGTCAAGTTAAATGACGGCATGTTGAGTATTCTTTACATTATCCAGGGTGTGCCCTTTGTGATAAAAAAGAAAACATCGTATGTTTATTAAGAAATGTTTATGTATGCACATGATAAATGTAAAAACAATTTATTTTAGAAACAATCTCAGTTGTGTCACTCTATATATGTAAAACCGTCTTTAGGGTTCCGTAGTGAAAAACGAAACCCTTATAGATTCGTCATGTCTGTCTGTCCGTATGTCACAGCCACTTTATTCCGAAACTGTAAGAGCTATACTATTGAAACTTAGTAAATAGATGTATTCAGTTCACAGAATACATCTACATTAAGATTGTCACACAAATATTAAAAAAACAACAATTTTTTGGAGGTTCCCCATACTTAGAACTGAAACTCGAATATTTTTTCATCGAACCCATATGTGTGAGGTATCTATAGATAGGTCTTTAAAAATGATATTTTTTTTAATATCTTTTTTTTCTAAACTGAATAGTTTGCGCGAGAGACACTTGGTACAATGTTGGTCCCCCCTGTAACTTCTAAAATAAGAAAATGATAAAACTAAAAAATATATATGAAGTACATTACCATGCAATCTTCCACCGAAAATTGGTTTGTACGAGATCTAGACGGTAGTTCTTTTTTTAATACGTCATAAATCGAAAACCGCAATTTACCTTTCATTCAATTAACTCACATATAAAATCGATCAACGAACTACAAGAACTTTTATATTATGGTACTTGGTGCTACGGAACCCTTCATAGGCGAGTCCGACTCGCACTTGGCCGCTTTTTACAATATTTGCACCTCCCATAGGATCTAATTGAATCTGGAGTCCTTGGTGCGAAGGGAGTTTTAAATTGGTGTGGTTGCTGCAGCATTTTTTTAATGGTTTTAATGGCACTGATATTAATTCTTTTAATATAATAATAACATCCAGCCATTATTTACACTTATAGTATTATGCACTTAGAAAACAGCCAAATACCAAGAGCAGATTTCGATTTGAAAAGAATGTTAAAAGTTCGATTTAGATGTACTGCTTCCAAAAAAGCTAAATATTGAAATTTTGTTGATTTCCATTTAAAGTTAAACTTCTTCGTCTTCTTAATTACAATTGTGGTAGCAGACTGCACTCACTACCTGGTTTGTATGCAACAAATATGGTTGACACATCATATTTGTAATCTATGAAAACGACTGCGGTAGGAGCGTCCACGTGACTATTCGGACATACTCATAAATAACACATTCGAATAACGAAAAGTAATGGCGCTCTTTTATCTGTACACACCCATTTTGATAATTCCCATTGCACTCGAGTCCCCAATAAATGCACTTTCAGTGCGCTAGGAAGAGTAGCTACTAGAACTAACGTGTGATACGGCGCCTAAAGTGCGCTTCCATCGATCTTTTTGTTGCAATGCATCCCAAAGTGATGGTCCAATCGCCGCAATATGCATATTTAAACAAATATTTGTTAATAAATACATTTAGCAACACTTCCACTGCGTAAAATAACGAATCTCATACAAACCATTGCATATTATGTGTATTTATTCATGATATATTGATCATTCTATATCATGAATAAATACAATTTTGTGATTGTGCCCCATGTTGAGCTGCAGTGCGTTCTATTAATCCAATTGGAATGTATTTGGCTTTGGAAGTGTATTGATGACAAAGCAATATTATATTATGCGTGTTTTGATGCAATGGCATTCACATCGCGGCAAGATGCGAACCAGTTTACTACTAATCGCCGCGAAAGTTGTCGTCGCCGCGCTCCTCAGGCGGGCGGCGGTGTGGAGAGGCGAGGTCGGCGCCCCCACCCGGCGCCAGTGCAACGCCGACCGCGGCCCGGCAAGCACGCGTTTGTGTCATGGAGCAGCTGAAGCGCCGAGTTGCGCGCGAGTGCGGCGAACTGAACGATATGAGCGGCCGAGTGCAGTGATATATTAGTGAAGTGACGATGACGCGCGGCACGGGGTGGCTGCTGGTGATTGTATGCGCGTGCGCCGCGCTCCGGGACGTGCGTGGGGCACGCGCGAGACCGGCGCCCGTCACCGTGCTCAGGTGCTGCCCCGAAGGGCGAACTATGCACGTCGACGAAGCGTCGTGGAGCTGCCTCGACGACGGTGGCGCAGAAAGAGACGAATGGGCACCGCGCATTTACGCTCCTGCGCTTCGCGACTTCCTTCCGCCGGCGACGGTGCCCCCGCACTGGAAGGTCGCCGTCGGCCCTCCGCGCTGCGAGACCGCGCGGCCGGCACTCAACGACGAAACGATGCCCTACATGGCGTTCGCGAACAACGCGTCGCTGCTCATGACGAGAGTCGGCGTGACGCTAAGCGCCGACGAGTGGTGCGGCGATCGGCGGGCGACGCTCGTCTGTCTTGAACTCGCAAAGCCGCGCGCGCCCAAGTGTTGCCCCGCCGACAAGGCGTTCGCCGCTGACGAGGCGTATGACGCTGACGAGGCGCGCTGCAAACTATCCGCGGAGGCAGCGGAAGCTCTGAGCGCGCTGAGAGCCTTACGAGGGAACGACGAGCCGCACAGGCAGCTCGGCGGCGGATGGCCGGCGTGCAAGGACGGCAGTTACGCGGTCGCGGGCGAGCTGGCCGGTGCGGTCCTGGAGCGGGACGGGTCGCTGCGTGTGGGCGGCGCCCTGCTGGAAGCGGGCGCTTGGTGCGCCGAGGCGGTGATCGGGCGGAACGTGACTGCGGTGCTCGCGTGCGTGGGCGGGGAGGGCGCCGGCGGCGTGCGGCACCTGCTATACGGCGCCGGGCTAGTGGTGGGCGCCTGTTTCCTGCTGGCGACCTTGTTGGCCTCGCGGCTGTTGCCCGCGCAGCACCACGCTCTGCACGGCAGATGTCAGTCGAGATATCTGTTCACGCTGATGCTGGGCGATGCACTTTTGGCGGTGACCCATCTGGCCGCCGACAGAGTGCCACCGGTGCCGTGCAAAGTGCTCGCGGTGTGCATGCATTTCCTGTTCCTGTCCGCCTTCTTCTGGCTGAACACGATGTGCTTCAACATTTGGTGGACGTTCAGGTGAGTGTAGTCATTGGGAATGGCCGCTAACACGTCTGAGTATAACTGAGTATGTTGTTTGTTCACACACTGAAAGTAACTCATAAATAATTTCATAAACAATTTTTGTAAGCACCTATTCTAAAGGCATGTTATTGACGGCCTCTTCTGGCCTCGTAATTGTCATACCTCTTATCTAATCTTAATTTTTGGGGAAAATAAAGAAATCGCATAGTGCCAAGTCCGGGTAAAGTGCAATAGGATGCGATTTCTTGGTCGTGTTTCCCTAACCTTTTCAAAGACACTGGGCAACCTGTTGGTTTGTTGTCTCCCACAGTGTGTTGCTTTGTTTTCGGCATCTAACAATATATTCATCTCCTGTCGCACAAAGCATTTGAACGTCCGTGATTGACATTTTTAACACCAATCAACACGAATCCGTTTTTGTTCTGGGGTGAGTTCATGAAGCGACAACAAAGTTTTCTAACTCTAATATAAGATTGCATTAACACACTAATATAAGTGTGTTGCGCGGTTGCAATTTCAATTTTGAAGCATGATCTTATTGTGGTTGCGTTACGCGGTCGGCCCGCAGAAGCGCAAAACTGTCTGTGTGTCAAATATGCGTTAACGATTGCAGGGACTTCCGGCCGACGTCGCTGGAGCGCGGTCAGGAGGCGCGGCGCTTGCGGTTGTACCGCTTGTACGCGTGGGGCGCGCCGCTGCTGCTCGCGGGCGCGGCGGCCATCATGGACGCCGTGCCGGGCGCGCTCTCGCCACGCTTCGCGGAGAGGCGCTGCTGGTTCTACGGCGACACGGAGCTGCTCGTGTACTTCTTCGGGCCGGTGGGGGCGTTGCTGTTGGTCAACTTGGCGCTGTTCCTGTCTACGGCGCGGCAGCTCACTTGCGGCCTGTGGCGCAGGGACGAGCTCAAGGCGAGCAGCGAGCGCGCGGCACTCGGGCGGGTGTGCGCCAAGCTGCTCGTGGTGATGGGCGTCTCGTGGGGGGCGGACGTGATCTCGTGGGCCGCCGGCGGGCCGCAACAGCTGTGGTACGCGACGGACCTGCTGAACGCTCTGCAGGGCGTGCTCGTGTTCCTGGTGGTGGGATGCCGCGCGCCCGTGCTCGCCGCCTGCAAGCGCCTGCTCTCCCGCGCGTGCCCGCAACTGTGGAGGGAGCCCCCCGCGCCCCCGCCGCAGCCCACCTCCTGCGGGGACTCCCTCACGCACACCACGGCGGCGACCGCACCGCAACAACCCACGGAGACTGGCTGCTGACGCATTTATTATTACTCTCAAGTATTATTATTATTATTATTATAACAATAATGTTTATAATTATTGTTGTTTCATTAGTTGATGTGTGCCTATCCTTGGGTGATGCAGATTGGCATAACATTATATTTCTCACAACATGTATGTCTGTTTGTATGTGTGTTTGGGCACTCGAATGTTATCTCAATTGGATGGGGCTGCTGAGTTATAAATGATGTGCCAACATTTTCATGCTATTAATTACATTTGAGCGAATAATGTTTTTTAGTGTTTACATTTCGCATCACTATGCCGGCCTTGTTGGAATCCTTAACTCACAACCTGATAGCGCGTTTCCATTATAAACACACGTTATGAAAACGCGTCCATGTTAAGAAAATTGAAATTTATAAAGATGTTTCTTTATTTCTGACTGTACACTACTACAAATGCATAAACGTCTCCAGGCCGCGCGACATTGACATTGATCTAGGCATGGGTGTAGAGAGGCGTGACAATTTGATTGATTGATTGATAATTGGACTAATGGCAACGGATGCAATAGGCCAACCTTCGTCACCGTTTATATATAACATTGGAATGGGCGGCCCATTTTGGGTGAGATTTCCTATCATCAGAATAAAAGAAAAATATTTTTACGCCCGGAATAGCTTTAGAATTTAGAATTCCCTAATTGCGAAATATAACAATATAGCTTTTATCAAGCGAATCTTGTGCTTAAACTAAAGTAGTTCCTTGCTATCTATAAACCATAAATAGTTGAATGGTGTGTCTTATGATGGGCCAACATGGCGGCCACGTACACGTGTCAATCAATTGTGCAAGGACAACGTTGTTGTGTTAAACCTATTAGTATAGTTTTTGATATAATAAAATGTTTCTTTGTATCACGCACATTACGGCCGTGTGATATTAATACTTTCATAATAATATTTTGATACGAATGCGAGAGACACCTCGCAGTTATGCCGGTTCTACATAAATCACTACATCGATATATCATGGCAACTATTCCTGGCACACACGCACACACACACACATATAGGTCTGATAATGTGTAGGAGTGTGGGGGTGCCGCCATCAATACTAATCAATGTCACTATTATAATTGTATTAAAAGTTTGTGTGTTGGTGATGTTGTTGCGAAGACACAGAGAGAGTGGTTTCTTTGTTATGTCCGCGAGTGATAAGGCCACTCATTAACTAACAATGTGCATGCGTTGATGCCATTGTGGCGCTTATGCATCAGTGACAATAGGGGCGTTATTCGTGCGCACAACGCATCGGCGCCACAACCGGTTGTGCCGTTATTACGGGCGATGCAATGCGACGCCTATCACGAGCAGGTATAGGCACATACGAGTGCATGGAATGCCCGCTGCCCACGTCACCGCACAACAATGACACCGCACGCATTCGTGGAAAGCACTCGAAGACACCATTAGCAACTGTGCGCGCGTGTGTGCGTGCCTTAATTATATTGCACACACACACGCGCGCTACATTTATATAAACATTCAAAAATAGCAGTCTAATGTAAATATTATGTTTAATGCGCGATGTTTGTGGCAATAGGAACGGCCAGGTATATATATATATACACTATGATATATAATGAGTGAATGCTATATTTATATGCGCGTGACGTCACCCGGCCGCAATGGGATTCGCCGCCATATTATGTTAGCATGTCTCGTTTAATAGGAAAAGTTTTCTCCAGCCGCCCGCTAGGTGTGTGTGTGTGTGTGTGTGTGTGTGTTGTGTGTGTGTGTGTGTGTTTGGTGGATGTTAACGCATTATCATTGGTGGCGTTGGCAACTTTGCGCTGCACTTCCTAATTGGCAACCATGAGCAAGTGCAGTCGTCGCAGATGTTGCCAATGTGTTTATGCTACTGCGGTCGTTATATTGCGAACGCAACTAATGTTGCTTTCAATAATGTTGTCTGCATTGAAATGGACGCTTTCGCGATGTCTTTTCTTTTTTCATGTTTATGGCTTTAGTCATCGATGTACTTTAGTATTTAAGTTGCCAGTGTCAAAATATATGGTTCAATGTTACAGTTATATGCGGGCACGTTTCCGCACTTGAAGTCCTCTTCGGTTTCTTTGTACGTTCTTCAACAGTTCTCCTTCAGTGGAGCCACACGATCTCCTCCAGGAAGGCCAGGAGACCCTTCTCGTTCCTGCAGACCTCTAGAAGCGTCCTCGCGTTGCCAAGGAACTTCTGTCTTGCTTCTGCTACTCCTGCAACTCATGAGCACATGTGCAGCTGTCACTTCCTCATTCAGGCAACCCCTACAAAGGGGGCTGTCCGATATGGTGGTGCTTATAAAGGAGACTGCCCGGTCATGCTTCTACGTCGTCGTGTCGGCTGAATATTGACGCTTCGAAGGTTTTGCTGTGTATTTGTTGAGACCAGGACGGTGTTATTAATTATGAGCTGTTGAAACAGGGCGAAACCATCGCCATTGATGCGATTGAGCCGAGCACCACAATACGAGCAGACACGAGAAAGTGGTTTTACAGCATGATAAAACCTACTTAGAGACGCTCAAATGGAAAGTCCTACCCCACCCACACACGCTACACCACTGGGAGTAACCAGTTGCGTAGCGTGGCGGGGGCGGCACATTTAGGGGGCGGCAAAATTTCAATAAACTAAATTAATCGTTAAAATTTGAACCTGCAATTCATATTTTTGTTGTACCTATGTTTGAAATTCCTATAAGGGGAATTTCCACGCTAATTCCCACGCTACGCCACTGCTTACTCCCCAGATATTACGCCGTCCGATTATTACTTGTTCCGTTCGATGGCACATGGTCATATGAACACATCTCATAATGGCTTCATTCGTGGATAGCCTCGAAAGACGAGCACTTCTACCTTGACGGTATTAGAGCTCTGCCAGAAAGATGGGAAATATTTGTAATAATTCGTTTGTAAGCATATATATATATATAAGTATAAGTATATAATATGAGGAATGTTATAATTGGTATGTGTGCATAATGACACGTTACACTTGTTACACAAAATGCTTTTATTGCAATTACAATAGTTTAGGGTTCATTCAATAATACAACAAACACAGGCAGCCATTTTGCAGGCACTGAAGCAAATTAATAATGCATAAAGGATTTCAAAAAGGGCAATCGGTTAATCTTTTTTTTATTATTGTGACTCGACATATGACAGCACCCCGCTTGATGTTAAGCCGAAGTGTGGTCCATGAATGAATGTCACTGCTACTACAATTCAATAACTGTGAGTAGCAATCACATCCACTATGCCGGCCTAGATGGAACCGGCAACTAACAAGCTGATCCCGAAACGTGACCAAATCACTTCACGGTCTGTATACTTGTAAGTGGTGGTACTACCCCAGATCGGCAGACTGGGTACCACTGCCTACCACTCTTTGATAACCAGACCCGAAGCAAATATCCATCTCTTTTTTTTATTAACAAATATTTGCAATATTTAATACTATTAAATATTACAAATAAAAGCTATGAAACAAATATTTGCTCCGACCGGGGATCGAACCCGGGACTTTACGCGCAACAAACCAGTCGCTAAACCGTTCGTCCACGCCTGTCGTCTATGAATAAATCAAAAAATATTTAATATTTCATCAAATATTGTGTCGGGGAAAAAGTCATTTCGCATTTAGTATATATGTATAAACTTGTAATAAAGTATCTTTAGTTATTTGTATCTGGCTGGATTTCATAACATTTAAGGCTGGAAATACAAGTCCGATTTTCCTCTCCGATAGTCGGATCCGATTGTCTGATCAGACAATCGGAAGGCACTCGTGCCATACATTTGCTTATGTCGCGTTTACACTCTCGCGCGAGAACACTCGCGGTCCCTCGCCCGAGCACCTTTGGCCGGCATAGTGACGGCGGCTGAGACTGCCGTGTACTAACTCGGTTGTTTCAGTCGTCGGCGCTTTTGGATCTCCTCTTGCTTATCATCAGGCAGGTCGATATCAAATGTCGTGTCACAATAAAAAAAAACTGACTTTAGAAAAAGTCTGACGCAAAAATCGGATGTGTATTGAGTGAATACGATCCAATAGTCTGATCAGACAATCGGAAACAAAATCGGATTTATATTCCCGGCCTAAAAAGGTGACATTTCAAAAAAGAATCAAATTAGGAAAATTTTGTTTCCCGCTATTTTCATTTGTTTTTCTTTCTGTCAAAATGAGCGAATCGAATTAAGAAATAAGATACATTTTAAAAGTTTATTACAAAAAATGCTACGCTAGCCGCGAAAATATTTGTGACGTTTATGGACCTAATGCAGTCTCTGTGAGAGTAGCACAAAGTTGGTTTAAGCGTTTTCAATCTTTTATAACTTGTGATGAAAAGTGGATCACATATGAAAAAAACGTACGAAAAAGGTCGTGGTCAAAGGTCGGTCAGGCTAGTCTCAAAACTTGGGTTCATTCTGTGATGCTGTGTCTATGGTGGGATTGGAAGGGCATTGTTCATTATGAGCTTTTAGGGACGCTAAGCAAAAATTAAGAGAGTTTGGCTGGGAAGTGTTAATGCATCCGCCATATAGCCCTGATATTTCCACCTGTTTCGGTCTCTTCAGAATTCTTTAGGCAGTGTCAGGTTAACATAAAGAGAGGACTGCCAAAACTACCTACTTGTTGCGTTTTTTTCATCAGAAGTCCCAAAATTTCTACACCAACGGGTTCGTGTCTCTACCTACACGATGGCACAAAGTGTACGAACAAAATGGCACATATATACTGAAATATAATATAAATAAACTTTGTGAAAAAAGTGTCTTGAATTTTCAAAAAAAATGCAAATATTTAACCCAAACTACCTAATATTTAAAAATCTATAATGCCATATTTTTTTGGCACGGGTTTAAGCCATCTACGTCATACATGGTCTGCTACTGGCATTGGCATTTTGTAATTCGTTTGGGGATACGACACGCTAAGACACAAGTTAACTAAAATTAAAGTTAACGAAACTATAGTTTAAAAAAACACGCTTATATCACAATGCTCAAAGTAATAAACTAAAAAGTTAATAATGATTTCGTTTAGGAGCGACAGTGATATCTGTTCATTGATTTATTGTATTTATATTTTAGTAGCTAAGCTTAAAATGACATTAAAGTGATTGAGAACATAACTTTAAATGGAAATCAAGCGTAGGGTGCTTTTTAGTGCCATCTAATGACAAAATTAGTATTGGGCACCTCACACTTTTGAAACTACTCCTTTCACTTGTTGGTCCCTTCGGGAAAACTCGGTGCTAGTGCCTGCGTGGGCCCGATTTGGACTGTAAATAGGAATTTTGGATTTTTGACTTAAAAAATTAAAGTGCTTGCCGCCGCCCGGGGCCATGGCCTCCTCTGAACCACGCTACGCCTCTGAATTTACCTAAAATAGATGGACTTGGAATGGGCGGCGGTTTTATTATATTTGTACATTTTCGCACAACACATTATATTCTAGTATTTAGACTTGTAACCGTGAAGGGACTTGTGAGTTCCAACTAAGCCAGCATAGTGGATATGACTGCTACTTGGAGAGTCATTAGAGAATGTGCAGAAAATATATTATTTGCAGTTGATCATTTAAGTAACGCTGATATTTTGAGGAAACCATTATTTAATTGCATTCATTGTGATAATGTTTTTATATATTACATTATCACAATGATTAATTATAGTGAATACATTTGTGAGATACTTATTGAATGAATTTCTATTTACTTATTATACATTTCTATACTAAGCTACTAAAGTGCTTGTATCATAGAAACAGGACAACCAAAGTACATATATCAAAGATACATTGGTACCGGTGAGTGGTTTCGAACCCGTGCCACTTGGCTTACGTAGCCATTGCACTGCCACTAGATCACGGTCGCCTATTGTCACGCCTCTTTCCCACGGGGATAGGCATAGACAATGGAACGCCACTTGCCATGATCCTGACACAACTTCCTCGCTTCCCTCACATCCACAATTCTCCTCATACGAGCCCTACCTATGACTTTAATGAAATATGAATTATATGTGCTACCTACTGATTGGCATCTCCTAACTGCCGCTGCACTCGCGAATGTGGTGCGATCAATACAAGTAATAATAATGTTTGTACTTTGCATAACCCTGCTAACCATCAGCGGAACAATGCTCCCCTGTGTCTCATGTGAGTCACGCTTAAGCCAACTCTTTGATCATTGCGTCGCGCGTTATATAACACACTATATGTTGGCTGCTCTATTTGTTATCTGTGTTATTATTCTCGCGTATCAATGAAACGTGCATTTACTATTGAATCGTCGCGAGCGCTACACCGTTACTATGTCAATGGAGCCTCTGCTATATTTATGAATTCTCCAAACTTTCACTGCGCGCACGCATACTCGGGACCGGTTGCGACATCTAGTGACAGTTGTGAGCACTTAAACAATAATAATTTCACCACTCACCAATAGATGGCGCTACAACATGACCTTTCTTTACAAAAGTGGAATGAAAAAGTGAAGTTTTAAATCATTAAAACCATTGAGTTCTATCGTATTAGAAGTGAAATAAGATTAGTTTTATAACGATAACTTCACTCTTAGAGATATATAATAGCAAAAAAATAATAATTAGCGTCAAATCTTTGAAACCTTTATTATTAATAATAAATGTAACTATTATGGTCCTCGCACTCGCCTGCGAACTCACATCAATGATATCTCAATTATATTTGGCGAAAGAAAATCCCTGAGACGGCACAGTCCGCGTTGCTCTTCCTCCACCTGTTCTCGCGAATGCCGGTGTATGCGATTACATTCGGTCCGATATCTGTTGTCTCCGTCTGCTTTGCTTGGACACGTGGACCTTGGTTCTCAAGCCAATATCTATGGGTGCCACAACGGAGATCCGGGGATATTGTTTGTTGAATGTATGTATCCATTTGAATGATTATAGAGGTAAGAAAACAGAAGAACCGGTGTGTGAGTTTTCGCTTAAGGTCGTGTGAATGACACACGAGGTCCTTTCTCCTTTTATTATTCATTTCCAGTGAATCAAAAGTAAGTATGGAGTGTTTTTTGAGGATGGTTTGGAGAATAAATATTTGCCGTACATTTAGAACCATGGTAGACTGATAAAGAATGGTTGTTGGGTAGCGGAAAGGTTTGAACATAATCACTTTAAGAATAGCTCGGTGAGCTACCTCTAGGGGTTTTACGTGAGATTTAGCCGCACCGCCCCAGACGGTGATACAGTAGCTTAATTAGGATACATAAAGAGCATTGTACGTAAGTTTCAAGACTCTGTTTTCGGCAACATGCATTAGATTTTTGAAAATGTATATAAGTTTGCGAAGGCGAGTAGTAAGGAGAGAAATGGGATAGGTGGCTATCTAAAGTTACACCAAGGTATTTCGTATAATCAGTCTTTTCTATAGGTTGGCAGGAGCACGTGTCTGAGTAAGGAATGCGGCAATTATGAACTATTATAAATTTAGAAAAAGAAAGCTGTGTTATGTTTTTTAATGTAGAAGCTATATATTTAGTTTTTATTACGTTTATTGTTAGAACGTTATAATGAAGCCGACAGCTTACCATGTCAATGCCCCTCTGGGCAGCATTATAGGCCTCATCCCACGACTCGCCCGAAAAAAGTGAAGTTGTATCATCAGCGTATGTTACTATTTTCCCGTTGGTAGGTGATATCGAATAGAGATCATTAATATAAATTAGAAAAAGAGTTGGGCCTACTATGCTGCCCTGAGGGTCACCGTAAGACATAGGAAGAGCATCGCTTCTGACCCCACCAATAGTGACAGACTGATATCTGTCACTAAGGTAGTCATTAAAGAGTCGAAGTTGATCACCACGAAGTTGATCGAAATCTCTCCAGTTTATCTAACAAAATAGGCACAGAAACAGTATCGAAAGCTTTTTCAAGATCTATAAATACCGCAAGGACTTTGTTTCTCTTATCAAGGTGCCCTACAATAGTCGGTGAGTGAATGAACCGCGTCACTGGTTGATTTACCAGAACGAAAGCCAAATTGGTTTGAGGCAAGCAGTCCATGACTCTCCAGATAATGTATTAGACGCTTTTCTAAGATTTTAGATAATGCAGGTAAAATGGAAATAGGTCTATAATTCTGGACTCTAGTTCTATCCCCACTTTTAGAATAGGGTAAATAAGAGAAACGCTTAAATACACGCGGAAATACACCATTTTCCAGACATAAGCTGCATAAGTAAGTGGGGCAAATAGTATATCATTAGAGATACTGTCAATACCTACTGCACAGTCGCTTCTTAAAGATGAGATTAGTCGATCAATCTCACTCACATCAGTTTTAAGTAAGACAAAAGATGATTGATGAAATTGTATGTCTTGATTAGGAGGGAAAACAAAAGACTTATCTTCTTTTAAGAGTTTTTCAGATACAGATTTGCCGACATTGTTTGTACTCTGTAAAATTTTTTTGTACTCTTCATGACTTGAATGAACATAGAGGTATTTTATAGATGATGTAAGAAACCACATTATATAATTAGGGAGTGACTGCTTCTGAAAACGAGACTTGGTATAGGTGCTTGTATAGGCTTGTAACGAGGCAAAAAGGAGTTCAGGAAAGAAGGAATCTAAAAAATGAATAGGTGCTTGTATGAGGGTGGATATGTGTATTAAATTGTATATTAGCGTAGTATACATTTTTATACTAAGAACTTTTAGTTGTCATTTGGAAATCCTCAACAATGCGAGTTGAGCTTCATTTTTGATACACCCATGCGCTGTCCAGCAAAATTTATAATTCTCAGTATGTGCAAAGTCAGTATCTAGCTAAGAAATGGAGTCTCCTTGTTTTGCCAGAGAGATGTTCAGATATATAAAAGAGGACATTCTCGTTGGATCCCAGGAGACCAGTTAGTAGCTTGCCAGATGGATTTTTGGTTTTGTATTTTTTGTATTTGGTTTTCACAGCGGTTAATATTTGATCCTTCGTCAAGGTGTTTTGCAGCTCCAATATAATGGTAGGGTTCTCTTTGCCTGGCTTTGTTGGTAAGCGATAAACATCCCTTATATCATTGTTCTGAAGATCAGTGTTGAAAATCTTGACAGTAGATAGAACCAAGTTATTTAATTCGACTTTGATTTCTTTGTCCTTTCTAAGTATATTATGTAATTGAATACAAGTCTTTTTGTTTGACCTTTCGAGCTCATCAATACGATCAGCGATTAATTGCATCTCCAAGGCTCGTCTCTTATTCTTATTTTTCAAAAGGGTTATTTTATTTGAATATCCAACAATAGTTAATTAGAATACTCAAATTGATATCTTTTCTCACAGATGCGAGAGTAGCATTTTGTTCAGCAATAATTTGTGTTATCATTTGTTTTATATCACATGCTTTAAGTTCAGAGTCGGGACCACGGAGATGTTGCCCTCTTTGAGTAACATTTGTCGCCTGGAGATCTGTATCAGAAAGGGCATCAACTTATCCGTTTTATTCAATTGCTTAGTTCTTCGTGGAGATGTAGGAGAAGTTCGCATTTTATGTATTTACGAGTATATGTGGTATTTGTGAAGTAACGTGTAAACAATATGAAATATTTCTTTAAAAGACGGTAGTTTTATAATAATGTAAGGAAACACACTTTAAACAAACCAGTCCAACACGAATGTTAGTTGAGGTAGAACTCATCAAACTATATAAAACACACTCAAAAAGTACACAAACGTTTTGGTTTTATGTTAAATATAAATAATAATGTAACGAAACACGTCCAACTCGAGTGGCCGTTGCGGAAGAACTGCGGCCAAGTGCGAGTCGGTCTCGCCCATGAAGGGTTCCGTAGCAGCAAGTAACATAATATAAAAGTTCTTGTAGTTCGTTGTTACTTTGATCGATTTTTATATTTGAGTTGATTGAAATAAAGGTAAATTGCGGTTTACAATTTATGGCGTATTAAAAAAAGTAACTACTTACTAGATCTCGTACAAACCAATTTTCGGTGAAAGTTTGCATGGTAATGTACATCATGTATATTTTTATTAGATTTATCATTCTCTTATTTTAGAAGTTTCATGTCAATGACATGCTGGACCTTGAATCCGGCATTCATTGCTATGCAGACGGCAGCACGGTGCATGGACGCTACACTGCCCGCCCCGCAGCCGGCAAATAGGAGATAGCCGATATGAAAGGGTCTGTTTCATTGTACATAATTAAAGGTAATGAAATGTAATTACTCGTCATCTGCTTATATGGCGATCTTCACCTCCAAATATCTTGGGAATGCGACACTTTAGGGTGTTGATATTATTTGTTTGTATATGTAGCCTCTAGTGCGGCCCGGTTGCATGGAGAATTAATTGAAAGCGGTCGACACATATTTTGTGATTGAGGTAACACACGTTCAATGGATATTTGCTTCGGGTCTGGTTGTCAAAGAGTGGTAAGCAATGGTAACCAATCTGTTGACCCGAGGTAGTACCACCACTTACAAGTATACAGGCCGTGAAGTGATTTGGTCGCGTTTCGGGATCAGATTGTGAATTGCTGGTTCCAACTAGGCCGGCACAGTGGATGTGATTGCTACTTGCAGTTATTGAATTGTTTTAGTAGTTATACCCATTCATGGACCAGACTCCAGCTTAACATCAAGCGGGGTGCTGTCATATTTCGAGTCACGATAAATAATGGCATAAACAAACATGACGTGTTTGTTTAACGTGTTAATAAATCGCCATTAATTGAGCAGCAAAATTAATTATTTAAGTGTAAATAATTTTATTACAACCGTTATTTTTACAACTAATATTTATTCACATAGTAAAAGTTAAAAGCAAATACTTATAGGTTTATAATTATTGTATAGTATTGAGAACAAGTGCCGCGGCTTTATCCACATAAACTATACATTATATTTTGTCATTGCATTATTTAGCATGCTTACTATACGGGCTAATAAACCGTTACGTGTAAAAATGTAAAAGATGCATAAACTATATGAGAGATGACACACTTGCGCGTGCGCGTGCTAATGGGAGCGCCAACGTCGCACTTAAGCGAGCTGCGACCAGACCAAGCTCCAACGTTTACGCATGTCGGTGCTGCGCAGCAGCGTTGTATATTTTTACAATTTTTATTAAGTTTTTAAGCGCTTTTTTATTATGGACGAGAAAAAGTTAATAGACATAATGCAAAATTACGAATGTATCTACAATACGAAACACAAAAACTACAAAAATAATAATTATAAGTCGTTATTGTGGGAGAGAATCGGAACTATACTGGAAACATGAGGTACATTCATGTTGTTTTTTTTATATATATATAATATAGTAAAAATTTAAAGAATTAGGTGTTAAAATATGTGACAAATATGCTAAATGCTCGCAATATGGCTTCTGTCAAAGTAGCTTGCACCGAAAGTGCACGCATCGATTCTCTGCGTGACGTGTGCAGCTCTGCGAGACAGCAATCCAGCAGTGACGCCACGCGTCTGGTCTGACCCGGGCTTTAATAACATGTTGTGTGGCATAGCGTGGTGAGTGCTGCAGAGCATTATAAGCGGCAGTCAACGAATGTATCACAATATGCCAAGAGTCCTGCGTTAGGCGGAATATTGTCAATGCATTTAAATATTATATAAGACAGACAGACATAATTGTCTGTTTTCTGTACATTTGTATTTGACATTTGACAAGTTGTCAATCGTCAGTGGTGAATGATGAGTGATGATCAGCACGTGCGCCGTTCGCAGTGTACGCCGAGCTGCGTGCAATGGCACAGCGAGCACGGCGTGGACAATTCCAATATTAAATTACCAACGACATACATTCGGCCATATATATTGCAGCCGGACAACTTTAGCACACCAGATTCTGGCGGTCTGCTGCTCGAACTGTACGGTCTACTGCTTAAAGTGGACGGGCCGCTCGTGGCACTCGATGGCCTGTTTATAGTTATTAACGGTCTACTGCTCGTGGTAAACGGTCTATTGAAGGAAATTAACGGTCTATTGGTAGAAGTGAACGGTCTACTGCTCGTAGTGAACAGTCTGCTGGTAGAACTTAACGGTCTACCGGTAGAGGTGAACGGTCTACTGTTCGCAGGGTGCGGTCTGTGGTTAGCTGCGAACGGTGTTTCGGTAGCGGTTGTGGTTGTGGCCGGCGTCGCAATGGTGTGGGATTGTCCCAAGACGAGATGGTCCATCCTTTGAATGGTGTTGAGCGCAGTGGTCGAGCGCCTGGTGGTGCTTTGCTCGTAAGCGTCGCTCAGCAGCAATTTGAGCACGCTGCCGAATGAGAACCCATCCTCGTCCTCGTCATATTCCTCATCGGGAGCGCTCGTAGCGGCGGCAGGCGCTGCATCACCTGTAACATTGGAAGCGTACGTCACCGATTCAGTGCAAATTGGGTGCAAATTGGGTGTGCGGACAATAAAACGATACTTAAAATATTATATACCTTGTTCGGTAGTGTCCAATAGTACAGATGTAATTTCGTTCTCAGGTGTGGCTGTAATGGGCTGTTCAGGAGTGGGTGTAATGTGGTGTTCAGGAATGGCTGGAATGTGGCGTTCAGTAGAGGCTAAAATGTGCCGTTCAGGAGTGCCTGTAATGTTTTGTCCAGTAGTGGTTGTATTGTGGGTATCAGGAGTGCCTGAAATGTGGTGTTCAGGAGTGGCTGTAATTTGGCGTTCAGGAGTGGCTTCAATGTGGTGTTCAGGAGTGGCTGTAATAAGGCGTTCAGGAATGGCTGAAATGTGGCGTTCAGGGATGGCTGTAATGTGGTGTTCAGGAGTAGCTGTAATTTGGCGTTCAGGAGTGGCTTCAATGTGGTGTTCAGGAGTGGCTGTAATAAGGCGTTCAGGAATGGCTGAAATGTGGCGTTCAGGGATGGCTGTAATGTGGCGTTCAGGAGTGGGTGTAATGTGGTGTTTAGGAATGGCCGTGATGTGGTGTTCAGGTGCCGATGTGACGTGATGCCCAGCAACTGGATTTACATGATGTTTCGGAGCTGGCGTAGCGGGGAAACCTGCGTAGTATTCACCGCCGGGCGCCTTCGGTATGAACCCACCTGATTGAAACATAGATTAAACTCCATGTGCTGTGTGCCCATTATTCCAGATATAAAAGAAACAACATGAACTAAAGCAATAGAAGCAAGCCGCTCTAAAATAAGAACTAATTCTTAATCTAATTCAGTGTTATTTGTCTCATTGATAACATGTTTATACTATGGATTTATGGATTTCAGCCATTGTCAAAATGCTCTTGATGCCCTGATCTAAAAGGCTATACGCAGCTCTTTTACATTTAAATTAACAAAGAAAGAAAACACATTTGAGCACGTTATTACTGAAATATAAAAAAAAAACAATATTATCAAATTATACAATTACTCGAATAATACATTATACGAGGGTTGCCTTTGCCTTTATGTTTCGGGATTAGAGAACAAAAACAAATATTAATAATCAAAAATCACTTCATTGTTTTCCTAAATATTCCCCATGCAGAACTATACACTTTGCATGCGTTTGAACCAATTGTCGAAGCACTTTTGCCACTCTGATTGATGTATTTCCAAAACATGCATTCTGAATGCAGCAACCGCTTCTTCAGGTGTCGAAAAACGTTAACCTCTCAGTTTGTTTTTTACGTACGGGAATAAAAAGAAATCATTCGGTGCCAAGTCAGGACTATACGGCGGATGACTCATCAAATCGATGTTTTGGGTGCTCAAAAATGCAGTGGTTTGAGCCGATGTGTGAGAGCTCGCGTTGTCGTGGTAAAGAGTGATCCGTCTTCGGCGGTTGTTGGTTTTCCTGATTTCTTGGAAGACAAATGGCAAACAAATGGTTGTGTACCACTCAGAATTGATTGTTCTGCGTTGTTCTAGTGGTACGGTTGCGACATGTCCAGTTTTTTCGAAAAAACAGGCGATCATTTGCTTGGTAGTGCTTCGTGCGCGAACAACTTTTGTTGGATTTTGCTCATCTTGAAACACCCATACAGTCGACTTCAGTTTACTTTCGGGCTCATACGCGTAAATCCACGATTCATCACCTGTAACGATGTCATAGACGTGTTTCGAAGCACCGCGATCGTATTTTTTGGGCATTTCTTTCGACCAATCGACACGAGCCTTTTTTTGAGCGATTGACAAATTGTGTGAGATCCAACGCGAACAAAGTTTTTTGACAGTCAAATGTTTATGCAATTTTGAATGTATGCTGCTCCCACTAATGCCTAAGGTTATTTCAATCTCACGATAGGCCACATGATGATCTTGTAATATCAGTTCGCGCACAGCATCAATTGTTTCCGGAACAACAACTGATGTTTTTAAATACTCTACCCTGTCTCAGGACAAAGCCAAGCATCCTGTACGCTTTAGCTGTAATGTGTTCAATATGAGAGTTGAAATGTAGACCTCTATCTAGGAGGACCCCAAGGTCCCGCACCTCAGTCACTCTATTTAGGATTTGATTGTTTAGAGTATAATTATAATGAATTGTAGTAGATTTTCGAGAAAAAGTAATTAATGAGCATTTATGTAATGTAGTTCATTATTTTTACAGTATTGACCTAAATTATCAAGATCAATCTGAAGAGCTAAGCAATCTTCTTCTGATTTTATTGTGTATATTTAGCATCGCGCACAGCTGGTTTCTGTCCATGGATATGACTCTGCAACGTTTTTTGCTGAATCCAGCGCCCCACAGGGATCCAATCTTGGTCCGTTATTGTAACTGATTTTCATAAACGATATTTCCCTGAATATGCAGATAGGTTGAAGCATTTTAAGCTTCAGAGTCTACAAGCTAGACGTTCAGTCAGTGACCTTACCATACTTACTTATATTATAAACGCGAAAGTTTGTGAGTTTAGATGGATAGATGGATGGATGGATGTTTGTTACTCTTTCACGCCAAAACTACTGAATTGATTTTAATGAAACTTTACAATAATATAGCTTATACATCAGAATAACACATAGGCTACAATTTATGAAGATATTGTGTGAATTGTCCAAAATATGACGACAAGTGTCAAGTAAGTAGGATATAAATCTACCATCTGCGAGCTATTCAGGCGTGCGCTGCCAAAACCGCTAGAGTTTCACATATGTAATGTATGATGAAAATGTGTATCTTAAATAGACCTACAAAAAATCCCGCGACAGCATATATCTATATCTTATGTGTAAGCTATTATAGCCAAAATAGTGTAGCGTAAATCCTACGCACGGCGGGTGAGGTGGGGGAAGAAGTCGGTCATGATTGAGTGCGCGACCCGCGGGCAGGCAGTCGCGTGAGGACAAACGTCATTGACGGTTGTGTCGATGTTGCGATTTGTTAAAAACGCATTGTATTTAAAGAATTATATGCCCAAGTTTAGTTATTGGCAGGTTTTTTTGTTAGGAGTTACGCGTACAAAAATTTTTAAATTTTTTTTTGTAACTCGACATATGACAGCACCCCGCTTGATGTTAAGCCGAAGTGTGGTCCAAGAATGAATGACACTGCTACTACAATTCAATAACTGTCAGTAGCAATCACATCCACTATGCCGGCCTAGATGGAACCAGCAACTTACAAGCTGATCCCGAAACGTGACCAACTCACTTCACGGTCTGTATACTTGTAAGTGGTGGTACTACCCAGGATCGGCAGACTGGGTACCACTGCCTACCACTCTTTGCTAACCAGATCCGAAGCAAATAACCATCTCTTTTTTATTTTATTAACAATTATTGCAAATATTTGTTAATAAAAAAAAAAAAGAGATGGATATTTGCTTCGGGTCTGGTTTACAAAGAGTGGTAGGCAGTGGTACCCAGTCTGCCGATCCGGGGTAGTACCACCACTTACAAGTATACAGACCGTGAAGTGATTTGGTCACGTTTCGGGATCAGCTTGTAAGTTGCCGGTTCCATCTAGGCCGGCATAGTGGATGTGATTGCTATTCACAGTTATTGAATTGTAGTAGCAGTGACATTCATTCATGGACCACACTTTGGCTTAACATCAAGCGGGGTGCTGTCATAATGTCGAGTCACAATAAAAAAAAAAAAATATTTGCAATATTTAATATTATTAAATATTACAAATAAAAGCTATGAAACAAATATTTGCTCCGGCCGGGAATCGAACCCGGGACTTTACGCGCAACGAACCAATCGCTAAACCGTTCGTTCACGCCTGTCGTCATTTTTATTTTAGTTTATTTATTATTAATAGGTGCGATGGTATTATAGAGTAGAATCTGTCCAACCCGATATGACGCGCCCCTCCACTGCATTTAAGCAAACGTGCGACTATAAAATATGGATGCAACACACCGAAAATGCAATTGTTGTCATTCAGTTGCTGGTTAGACACAAATGGAGGATCACGATAATAAAGTATAATAATAAAGTAATATTTGTATTCACACAATTAAATAAACTAATAAAGTGGAGGGGCGCGTCATTTATAGTTAGACAAGCTATGCTATATTACCATCGCACTATATTACCGACAGTCACGTCAACACCCAATCCAATTAACTATACTATGAAGACTATACACTATACTTTCCATAGACTATACTTTCAGCTGTTTGGAATTTTTCTTTATTGTTATTTCCTTCTGTCACTATTCACTATATGCATATCCTACTATTATTATAAATGTAAATGTGAGTTTGTTTGTTACGTTTTCACACAACAACTACTAAACCGATCACCGTGAAACTTTGTACGCATATTTTTGGAGGTACTACAAGTAACATAGGTTACTTTTAATAAAGATATATATATATTGGACTATAGTTTCCAATTGACTATAGTTTTAGCTGTTTGGAATTATTCTATATTTATTTTTATTTCCGTCTGTCATTTGTATATGAGTTATCGAGTTATAAATACAAAAAAGGCATATACAGTCGAATTGAGAACCACCTCCTTTGTTATGAGTGTGTCATAAACCTAATTATACGCGGGTGAAACCTAGTACTTGTGAACAGTGATTTAGATGGGCAACTTATCAACTGTATTATGTTTAAAATCACGACCAGATCATCCAGACATCGTGAGTTGTTCACTATTCCCAGAGCAAACAATAACATATCATTGAACAATCCATTTATCAGAATGAGTCGTCTATATAACTCCCTTGATAGTAAATATGATATTTTTAATATGTCACTTAACAATTTTAAAAAGTGTTTATTTTTGCAATTTTAGTTTGTATGTAGTTTATCTTAGTTAATTGTCCTATTAAGTATTAAAATTGTTGTGCATAGTTGTTATTGAATTGTATGCTGTTAAATGTTATATATATAATTAAGTTATGTTTACAATTTGTTACTGTGCCAGATAATATTGATTGCTTATTATGTTGCAGTTTTATTTTAAGTGTTTGTTTATGTATTGCTTATGTTGTTATATTGTTATTAACGCATGCAGTCCTGTCCTATGATTGAGATTGCATTTAGCCATATTATAATATATGTACTATACGAGTGTGTGCAACAATGTAATAAGCCATGCGATACCTTAATTCGCAAACCGGCTAACTCCATTTTTACCGAATTTTAGTTTTTGATGCAGGATTTAAGACTGACATATTTCGCACATTTTAAAATAAATAATAACTCTCTACACTTTAAACTTCTTGAATAAATCACCACAAGAAAACCGAACAACTCCAAGCAATACATAAAGTCCACGATTATGACGGCTAACTCCAACAAATCAATTTTGTTTGGCGTATTACACGTGTGCATACAGTGATATTTAATCAAAAATCAGCAGAGACAATGGAGCGCCACTTGCCTCGATCCTTACACGATTCTTGCTTCTTTCGTATCCCCAATTCTCGTCATATAGGCTATGGTTATGGGCACTAGGCAACCCAGATTTCTTGACCTTGTTTAACGCATCCACCCACATTAGGTTTATAAATTCTTTTTGTCGATCTACTTTCACTCATCCTTTCCATGTGCTCAAGCCATCGAAGCATTCCTTTGTCAATCCTTGTCACTAGATCTTCTTTTAAACCACATCTATCGCGCACTGTGCTATCCCTTATTCTATCCGCTAACGTCACTCCACATACACTCCTTAATGACCGCATTTCTACAGCGTTAATTCTACTCTCATGCTTCTTCTGCTATACCCAACCTTAACTTCCTTACATTAATGTAGGAACAAGCACCGCATTATGAACAGCCATCCGTGACTTTTGGGACATTATTTGGCTGTTCCTTATACTATGGATGGCACCGTTCACTACGTTACCCTTTTGCATCTTCTCTCAATATCTTTATCACACTTTTCATCCCTAGTAAACATACTTCCCAATTAAACAAATTGTTTGACTCGTTCCACTTTCTTGGTGACGCTACACAACCATTGGCAACCCTAAAGGTGTCTTACACTTTTAGAGATGCCAAACCAGTCAGATAGCGCCTCATTAATTTGAACACATGCACTGGAATCCTCATAGAGAGATTTCAGTGCACGGACCAAACGCTCCCTTAACCCAAACCCGGACAGCTGCCGCCACAATTCATTCCTGTTCACTCTACCATAGACCTTCTCAAGGTCAACAAAAGCACAAAACACCTTATGGTATTTTGCCAACATTTTTCGCTGACGCATCTTAAAGAGAAGATTTGATCAATACATCCCATCCCTTTTTGAAATCCCGCTTGCGCATCCTAAATTTCATCATCTGTTTCATGCATCACCCTTTCAATCAATTCTTTTGCATACAACTTGCCAACAATACTGAGAAGGCTGATTTTTAGGTTCCTGATGTGACAAGATCTTACGATAATTTGCCGCATGACAGCTTAACTTTACAGCCAGCATAAATACAGCTTCCTCGAGCAACAGACTGTTATTTAGCATGATCATGTATGTTTCACAAATAAACAACAAAGTATTAGTTTACATTCTACTAGAGGTAATGATTTATGTTCTATCCCTTCTACTTCATGTACTAACACAATGTTGATATCTGACTATGAAATAGTTGAGAATATTGTATTGGAAAAAATATCTGAAACTGAAATGAACACCTCATATTCTCCAAGTTTATTGAGCCACAATCAAGCTATAACTCATTTGGACATAACTAACAGTGACTGCATCCAAACACATGTTTTAGATAATTGCATATCAAACAATTCCTTAACATTAGATAGCAACATGCCTCAAGAGCTCTTTTTCCCAACAGATTTTTAACCAGATGTCTTTACTTCATTTTAGAATTAAACTACACACACCGGCAAAATTAGAGGAACATAACAAAATTTTCAATATTTTTGAAAATAATTTATTGCCTATGTACTTTTAGCACATTTATTTAATTATTTATATATGAGAAGCTAAAATAACACAAAATTAGGTTATAAAAACTTGTAACATAAAAAAAAAACAGCAAAAAGTATAAATAAACAAAATCTTTGAAATATGAGTAACAAGAGTTGAAGTAAAATTATTAACATTTATAAAAGAAATGCAAAGTTAATAGCGTGTACTGCCTTCTCTGGCTCTTATAAGAGCCTGGATGCGCCTTCCCATACTCTCAATTTGATTGTTAATCATTTCTTGTGGGATATCCCACTCCTCCAGTAGCGCAAACTTAAGCTCCTGGACATTTCTTGGAGCTGGAGTTTTAGCTCGTACCCTTCTTCCAATGATGTCCAACACATGCTCTATCAGGTTCATACCCGGGGATCGCGCTGGCCAATCCATCTGGGCAATACCAACATTATTAAGTTAATTTTGTACGATGTTTGCGGTATATGGCCGCGCATTATCGTGCATAAAAATGAAATTTTGCCAAAAGGCAAAAAAAAAAAATTTGACAAAAGGCACACCATGGGGTTCTAAAATGTCTGTTATGCATCTCTGTACTGTTAAAGAACCACCGTCAACGATCACAAGCTCTGTGCGGGCTCCCAAACATATGCCACCCCGAACCATGACGGAGCCTCCACCATAAGCCACTGTTTCCGTAAAATTTGTTGGGTTATAACGTTCTCTGCGAAATCTCCACATTCTTTCTCGCCCATCAACAAAGTTTACACAAAATCGAGTCTTTTCACTGAATAAAACTCGACTCCACTCACTTGTCCAATTTTGGTGTTACGTGCAAATAATAATCTGGCTCTCCGATGTCCTGCCTCCAGTTTCGGTGCTTTTGCTGGCACCCGTGAGTTTAAGTCAATTTCTTTAAGTCTTCTTCTCACTGTACGTTCACTTACACGCACATCTCGGACCTCCTCCAACAGATTTTGGGTCTGCACAGCTGTTTGACGGCGATTTCTTAAGGTTCGTCTCTTATTAAACGGTCATACTCTATCGTTTTCGCCCGATGTCTGCCTTGTCCTCGTCTGCGAACGTAAGATCCAGTCTGCCTGTAACGTTGAACATCGCGATGGACCACAGAAACCGATACACCTAAGGCCTGACTGACCGAACGGTAGGTGTGATCATGGTTACAGCCCTGGCGAGTGTAGTTGCTGGCAAGTCACTCATTTTGTATTAAAACGATGCGTTCTTTCCAAAATCAAACGATAAAATGAGCTAAACTTACATTGCACTACAAACAATTGTAGGGGTAGGATTTCAATTTAAAAAAAAATAATTTGCCCGAGTTATGTCAGCGTAATGGTATACCATCGCTACAAATAGAATGTGAACTTTGGCCCCAGTTTCCGGACCCTTTTGGAAATAATAAATTATGTTTATCACTAAAAATAATCAATTTCAGAATAATCTATTAAAGCTAGAATCGTGGGATGGAATCTTCCATGTTTTTTGTAACTGTTCGACACCAATATATAAACCATTGTGAATAAGAATTAAATCAGTATCGACCTTATCTTCGTGTAGTTATTATTTAACTAAAGTCCTCCGTCAAGCTATACGCACGACCCCGAAAATATAACTGGCGCAGTCGGTAGGATCACGTATTAATTAACGGGATAGGCAGAAGCTCATCACCGCGACGTGACTCTAACCAAGAACCTGTTAGTCGGATTACGGATTATTTAACGGGATAGGCAGAAGAAGCTCATCACCGCGACGTAATTCGAAACAAGAACCTGGTGGTAAGATCACGGATAAATCAACGGGATAGGCAGAAGCTCATCACCGCGACGTGATTCTAAATAAGAACCTGGTGGTCGGACGACGATAAAAGGGCAAACCGAAGTGGCGATACTCACCTGATATGTTTTTGGGGTAAGCATAAAATCTGTTTTCCTCAAGGCATTCCTTTTCCTTAAATTCTAAAATCGAATTTAGAAAAGTTTATTTATTTATTTATTCCATGTTTTTGAGGAAGGCATAAAATCTGTTTTCCTCAAGGCATTCCTTTTCCTTAAATTCTAGAATCGAATTAAGAAAAGTTTATTTATTCCATGTTTTTGAGGAAGCCATAAAATCTGTTTTCCTCAAGGCATTCCTTTTCCTTAAATTCTCAAATCGAATTTAGAAAAGTTTATTTATTTATTTATTTCATGTTTTTGAGGAAGGCATAAAGTCTGTTTTCCTCAAGGCATTCCTTTTCCTTAAATTCTAAAATCGAATTAAGAAAAGTTTATTTAATCCAAATGATATGTTTTTGAGGTAAGCATAAAATCTGTTTTCCTCAAGGCATTCCTTTTCCTTAAATTCTAAAATCGAATTTAGAAAAGTTTATTTATTTATTTATTCCATGTTTTTGAGGAAGGCATAAAATCTGTTTTCCTCAAGGCATTCCTTTTCCTTAAATTCTAGAATCGAATTAAGAAAAGTTTATTTATTCCATGTTTTTGAGGAAGCCATAAAATCTGTTTTCCTCAAGGCATTCCTTTTCCTTAAATTCTCAAATCGAATTTAGAAAAGTTTATTTATTTATTTATTTCATGTTTTTGAGGAAGGCATAAAGTCTGTTTTCCTCAAGGCATTCCTTTTCCTTAAATTCTAAAATCGAATTAAGAAAAGTTTATTTAATCCAAATGATATGTTTTTGAGGTAAGCATAAAATCTGTTTTCCTCAAGGCATTCCTTTTCCTTAAATTCTAATATGGAATTTAGAAAAGTTTTATTTAATCCAACTAACCTTAAAATGGCAATTAAAGGCTTAGAAGGAAAATCAAAAGACATTTTAATCTCGATAGATTGCGGGATAATGTCAATATTAATACCAATATATAATGGTAATAATAATAAATTTGCATTCTATACTAAAATAGTAGAAAATGCACTTTTATTAGCGAAAAAGCGGTATTATCCGTACTTCGCTTGTTTATTAAAAAACGAATTGCGAAAAAGTTTTGTAATAAAATTAATAATATTAGATCCATCTAAAACGGAATATTATGAAACGATTGCAATCAAAGTATTCCTCGACATACTAAAACCGACATTGTATCGTGCCATTATTCTGGCAAAACAAAAGGAAGCACTGCTTAAAAACAGAAGAATGTTCTTTGAGCAAAAGCAACCTTCTAGCGTAAATATGTCGACGCGTACAATGAAGCCGTTCAATCCTAATATAGTTATTATTAAAAAAGAACCGTATAATAACAACTCACGATCAAAGGATCCTCTGAAATACACTTCTAATCAGAAAGAACGATGGAAAATGATAACGAAAGTTTTATGAATAACAATCTTAGTATCTTTATAAATACGTTTATATAACAATTACTATAAAATACAATTAACGACATCTACTCACAAATAAATAAATAAAAATGTTTAAAGAACATATGACCCCGCATAGAACCTTCTATTGTCTCTGTATTCATGAATAGTACTATCCGATATTATACAATATTAAACATATAAATAATCGTATTTAATAATCGCGAAACAAAATTAGTCTGTTGTATGAACCGTGCAACATTAGTAAATAATAGGACAAAACAAATGAACTTTATATATATAAAAAAACACAAACTAAACATAGAGACATATAGGAAACATACAGTTACTTTAAAAATATCACTGGCTGAATATATTATAATACAAAATACATAATAAATAAATTCGACAAATGTTTAAAATCAAAATACGAACGCATTCCAATAAAACAACCCAAATCTGTCATTAACACCCAAATTTCGATTAGAGGCGACATAAAAACACAAACAAAAATAATGCGAACAAGAGATAGTGATTAAGAAAAAAATATCACTTACCCTTAAGACCTCTACACTTGAAAAAAGATAACACGCCTAACGTCGTTAACTTCATGCTACTCGAAACGGATATTAATAAATTATTAGATAATAACTCACAGAGATAGTGATTAGTAATAATCATAACTTGCCTTCACAACCGCGCTTCATAGCAAAAAATATCACGCCGGATGTCTTAACTTCATGCAACCCTAATAGTAGGGGAGCCCAAGCGGGGATTTCTGGATTTACTCCAGCGTGACAGATTAAATTATGGGAGATACCTTGTACCCTGTAGAGTATATCTACCAAGTATTAGCCCTTAATACAGGGGGGTACGTGTATGGCAGCTGGTCAGAATTGTAAAAAAAAATCGATCTTTGAATATACTCGAGCGCGTCAGATTAAGCTAAGGTGAGTTAATTACATACTAATAAGTGCACATTTTCTTAATCTGACGGATTGAGTGTGACGGAAGAGAATGGGAAGGTCACAAACTTGTAAAAAAAAATCGTCACCTGGACATTCTCGAGCGCGGTCGATTTTAATTTTATTTTGAAGAAAAATGACTAAGAATTACTAAAAAACTATAATCTGTCAATTTCAACAAGCCGAAGTAGCAAAAATCGTTGATAAAGTTTTGTGCGAGCAGTTGCAGTAGAGCATGTATTCCCCACTTCGCGTCTCTCGTTCCCTTTCACTTCTTCTTTATCTATTACTCTCTCGCACAGTCTTAATATATAGGGTGTTACAAAACACCTCCTAAAGCCGAACCCCCTTAAAGGTGTTAAATGGTCTCTTATAAAATATTTATTTCAATAATGTGCCAACCCTGTTTCAGTGAAATTAAACAGTAAATTACATAGAACATATATTTTATGGAACGCCTATGAACATTTTGACCTAATGTACAATGTAAAAAAAGTATAAACTGTACAAGAAAGAAGATTTTAAGATCTTATCTTAATAACCATAAATTATATATACTTTTTCGTAAGTAAAGTAAAGTTTATAGTATGTATTGTATGGATGGATGGATGGATGTTTGTTACTCTTTCACGCAAAACTACTAAATGGATTCTATTGAAACTTTACAATAATATAGCTCATATTCCACACAGTTTCTGAGATATTATTACTTATTAGTAAAAGTGGGCAGTGATTGTGAGTGAAAGAGAGAGAAATAGTCTAAACTATACCGCGATTAGTGTGCTATAGTGAGTGTGTAACAATTACCTTAAAAACCGTTTACCAATTACCGTTTTTTTTTCAAATTGTCAGATTAATGAAATCCCTCCAGATAATTGTCAGATTAAGGGTCAGTACAATTGGGTCATCTTACTGAACCTTCTGTATAAAAGACTGACGCGCTCGAGTATTTCAAATTAACGATTTTTTTTTACATTTTCAAAACTCCGCCACGAACTTGCGTCATGTCGGAATGGTCAGTCTTTTGAATGGGAGCTTCTGTGGGGCTTATTTAACATCCCCTCTGAATGTCTGACGCGCTCGAGCAAATTTTTTTTTTTTTGTTTTTCTACCTTTCCGTACTGCCACCCCCACCATGCAAACCGTCAGATTAACATACCTACAGTATTATGGACACGTGGAGTATATACAATATCAAAATCTGACGCGCTCGAGTATATTTTTTTAATTTTTTTTTTTACATTTTTGAAAATCCGTACAGCCTTCCCCCACCGCTAAAATCAAAAACCCACGTAACATTTAATTTTTTTTATCACCTAAACTTTAATATTTAATAGGTCCCTACGACGCTCGAGTAAATCCCCGATTAGCCTCTTGGGCTCCCCTACTATAAATAAATATGCTTACAACAACTCTTAGAAAACGCGATAACATTCTCGCAATCAAATAAAATATACCCCAGCATTGTAGACTCGCAACATATCGTTACTGAAATAGTTATTATTCAGATCGACGTAAATACAATATTCACTAACTTTAGAAAAATATACAGTTATTAGATACTAATAAGATTTCAGTATATACTAATAAGATTCCAATAAGAGATGCCTATAATACCTGACCATTTATACTATCCTTTTATACTTGTATGGCATAACCAATTATAACAACACAATCCTAATACCAATAAATCCTTAACTTGCCTTGCCTTGGGAAGTAACGAATTTGCATACCACCAAGAAGCATGTCAGCTAGTCGCCGAAGATGATCTGTAAACACTTAAACTGACAAGCATTACGAGAGTTCGAAGATTGTATCGCCCAATTAATACAACACCATCAGTCATCACCCATGTGATTGTAATGACGCAAAAGCAGAGTACTCAAACAACATTATAGAGCAAATCTATGAGAATTTCTGGATAACTATAATAAAGGAAGAAATAACCAAAACTACATGCTGAAATGAAGTGTATGTAGTACCAGCGAAATACAAGTGATGTATTAGCAACAATAGATAACAGATGTAGCGTCGAATTATTGAGACAAACCCTAGAAATACATGAAAGATATAATACTTAGAAAACAATACCTGCCGCAAACTTATAACTGAAAAAAAAATACTGAAAATTTGCAGATAAGAAAACATACAATTAGACAGTCTGATGAACGCAGTTCAATGAACCAAAGATATCCTCCGAGATGAAGAAACACCTATAATAGGAACACGCCTGAGCTGGACATCAATAACGTTGAGGATCATTATCATCATAACCAGTTCCAGCTTTGCAGTAAACAAATACTGGTGGGCCCCGAAACGATCGGTTACCTCAGGATAGCAACGTAGGGCTGAAGATCCTCTCCTACCACCGTCGTTGCAATCCCCGGTACACCTCTCACTTAAGGGGGGAGGAGTTATGTCAGCGTAATGGTATACCATCGCTACAAATAGAATGTGAACTTTGGCCCCAGTTTCCGGACCCTTTTGGAAATAATAAATTATGTTTATCACTAAAAATAATCAATTTCAGAATAATCTATTAAAGCTAGAATCGTGGGATGGAATCTTCCATGTTTTTTGTAACTGTTCGACACCAATATATAAACCATTGTGAATAAGAATTAAATCAGTATCGACCTTATCTTCGTGTAGTTATTATTTAACTAAAGTCCTCCGTCAAGCTATACGCACGACCCCGAAAATATAACTCCCGTTCAATATTTTATTTCTTAAATGCGTCGGAAACTATAAAAAAGAATTACACGTCGCTCGACCCACTTGAATTGAAGATATGGACCTTTTTACCAATGTTCCTCTAATTTTGCCGGTGCGTTTAGTTGATTATAGTAGCTCTGATAGTAAATCATATGAGTATTAACTTAACGGAAATAACGATGTGAAGTAAATAAGGAGAAATAGTCAAGTGAAAAAATAAAAAATGGAAAGAGAGGAAAAGAATACTGCGGTAAAAATAAAATTGATGGTACATGGAAGAAAGATATAAAGAAGTTTCAAAGATATCAAATTTTATAATTCCATAAGACCAGGCAAAATAAAAAAAGATTCAAAGGCCAAACAAAGGTGTGTGCAATTTTAATATTGTCTTTTTAGAAGAATTAATTGCTTACGCAAAGACGACATTCTTAAGTTACTGCTATAAAATAAATATTTGGATCTTCAACAACTCAAAACATGCCCATAGATTATGAAACCAACTATAAAAACTTACCTCATGAGAATTGAATAAAATTTAAGTAAAATATACTATTATTTTCATTAAATTGCACAGTTTTATTTTTCCCTATAAAAACATACAACTCCCTCTTCATTCGTATTTTGAATTTAAAAATCCGGCCAACTCCTAAATCGGGTCATTTTATAAGAATAATAAAAATGTTTATCTGTCTATTAATAAAAAAAATGTGTATTTACTTATTATCTACCAACGGGATTTTCATTTTTTCTAGATTCCTCATAGTTTAGATATAAATATGTTTTTAGTGTCTCCTGTAAAATTCACTAAAATGGAGTTAGCCGGATTGCGAATTAAGGTATCGCATGTTATATCCTAAAGGCACATACCCTCAGTCTCAATCGGTGGCGAGAACATATTGTCAGTGGGGGCTACGTCTTCCCTCCTGCTCGCATATTTGCTCTCCTTGTCTGCGTAATACACGGGGTACTTGTCGTCTCGCTCCAACGACGGATACGCCGAGACGGCGGCCGGGACTGATTTCTCCTCCAAGACCGCATCCGCCGCCACGAAGGGGATGATCCTGCAATTGCGGAGTGCGCAGGTTGAGTCGCACGACACCGTTAAGTGTGAAGTGTGGGCGCGTCACTCACTTTAAGTTGGGCAACGAGGGCGGCAGCGTCGCCTCCTCGTAGTCGTAGTCGTCGCCGCCGGCCGCGGTAGTGGCAGTAGCATTCGCGCGCAACGAGCTCGTCACGTTCACGGCGAACACGCCGCCGTAGTCGGGCTCCGTTATAATCCGGCCGGGCACCACCTCGTCCGTTCCGCCAATGTAAGGCGCTGAGGACAGGTGCGCAGTGCAGTTGGTCGTGCCATTGATCACCACGTTGACCGCACTCACGGCCACCGCGGTCGTATTCGTCGCCGCATCTTCCGACTCAGGGAAAGCTCGCCCCTCGTTGTTAGTCGGTGACAGCGCCGCCTGCGCTGCCTGGTGCGGTTGCGATGAATTCGCTGCAAGAGGGAATTATATATTACGTGCGTGCGTGCGGGCGTCGGTCGAGTGCCACGAGCGCCACTTACTGTGTTGCGGGCACTGGTAGCTGTGCGGGCAGCATTCCTGCGCGGCGACCAGCGGCCGACAGCCGAGCAACGGCGGCGCGCATGACACCGGATGGCAGCGCACGTCGCCGCGTATGCAGTAGCAGCGCGCGCACGCGTCGGCGCCGGGCACCCGCTCGCCCTCGCTCACCTGGCCGCCGTTCGCGTGGCAATCTGAAAGGGAGACGCGCGTGACGGTCACGAGAGCGACGGCCGCGGGGCACAGATGCCGCGCGGGGCCCACCTCGGCGCTCTCCATGATGCTCGCAACGGTATCTCTTGGGACAGCACAGCCCCGGCGCGGGTTCCGCGCGGCAACCGGGCGGCGGCGGCAGACATTGCGGCGTCACGCAGCGCCGAACTCCGCGCAGGCAATAACACCGCTCGCAGGCGCGTCTGGACGGCATCGCGCTGCCCGCGGAATAGAGCACTCCGGCCTCCGTGCAACCTGCGCAACAACAAACACACGCCGATGAGCCCGCACCACCCTTTTGTGAGGCGCACCGCGCGCACTCATACTGACCGTGCGACGCACCGCCGCCGCCGCCGCCGTCCTGCCGCTCGCCGTCATCGGGCGCGCTCGCAACGCTCTCGAGGCTCCTCACGGAGTCTGCGAATGCGACATTAGTGTGAGTGAGGCGAGTGTTGCGCGTGCGCCTGCATCGCGAGGTCGTGTCTGCGCTCACCGGGGCAGTGGATCTCTGGGCAGCAGGCGTTCTTCCTGTGGCGCGTGTGACAGTGCGGCGGGGGCGGTGCGTCCGTGCGCAGGCATGTGACGCGCGCGCACTGAACCTCACCGGCGCCGACGCACTCGCACCGCAGACAGGGATCGGCAACGACGACCGCAGCGCCCTCTGCACAACCTGCGCGAACAACACGGCCGAGCATAAGCAGAGAGCGCTTAGTGCACCAGTAAATGTTATAATGATGTGAACAGGCTCACCATTCGGATGTTGTTGATGAGCGGCCGCCGACGCGAATGCTGCGAACACAACAACAACGTATTATTGCAAATGGAACGGCGATCTGCGTACAGTTATGTTTTTATTGTTAGTTTAACTGTTCACGTGAGTTCGTGAACTCGTGTGAACGCGAGACGCCTTTCGGCGGCCGAGCAGTGTAAGCGGCGAAGGTATCGCACGTCTCGAGGCATAATTTTCGCACACACACACACACGGCCGGGGTTGAGGGTCAACGAACTCTCGCGGCGATCACCTCTTCCTGCGTCTGCCCACATCCGACCTAAATTGTTCACAAATTACGGACTCCCGGACATAGATGTGGATGTCCGCGTAATGTGAATAATGTGCGCGCGCACTGACCTGCGAGTAGCATGACAACGAGGAGAGCGCCCGCCGTGGCCATTGCGCGTGCGCACCGCACTGCGCTCGCAGAGACACTGCCGCCACCAACCCCATGCCATGTGTCAGCCCGCAATGCTAACAACCATAATGCATTGGCCCATAATTATTCCAACTAGTGAAGGTGTCTTATACACCTGTAGTAGCAGGTTTATAAATTTCAGTGACAATTGCATTATCCTCATAAAAGCACATTATGTTAATTACTTGACGCAAATGAAGCCAACAACAGTGTACAATGTATCCCTCATCCACGAACATACCTTTGCAGACCGGCCGCGATCTCCTTATTCGAGGACATGGCCTTGTTTGGGGTCAAAGATGCGGAATTTTCCAATAGTTCCCACTATGAATGGGGATGATGGGAAATGTGAGTTGCACTGGTCGCAATAAATCGATCTACAAATTGTTGAGGTCCGTTTGTCTCATGTGAAAGCCCATAGCGCTCTTAGGTAGGAACATAACAGAGGAATATGTTACTCTGTTCTGTGATTTGTGCTGTTAGGCTATTTAATAATAAATGGCAACTACAACAAAACTTTATTCATCAAATTAGTAACCATTTGACCAACGAGGCACAACTTTATTAATGCTTTTGAAACGCTGACATTATTGAAGGCATTAAGAAGTGGTAGTGAGACCACCCAACGGTCACCATCAAGTTCTCTAATTATTGTGGACCGTCCTTCGCCCATGGCCTTTCTTATCTGCAAAGTGCAAGTGTCCCTCAATATATCGACAAATATATCGATGGTGATTTAATAAAGGAAGGCCGAACATTGAGAATGAGTGGCATCTCCTATGAAGGGACACAAAATATAATTGTTAATTGCCACTACACCACGGTCGATTTGATAACATTTAGTTATTTGTGAAAAATATTACAAACAGTATTTATAACATATTTTCGGACAGCGCAAATAATAAATGCCCTAAGAAACATAAAAAGTGCTTTCCCAAATTATATTACGCACTGTTTGTATATTATTCACGAGTCCTTAGGTTTTAATTGGTCGCAAACGCAAAAACGTGTCCAAGCTATAACTAAACCCAACATGTTAACCTATCGCCACGACATAATGGAAACGCGCTCTTGGGCTATTACAAATGCAGAAACGTGTCCAAGCTAACTTGTGTGTACTTTGTCCAAGTGTACTTTTAATTAGTGATGTCGTTTGTGCCTTTTTCAAACGTAATTGTCTGTTGGAGCTCCGTTTGCTTCCCAGTAGGCAAGTCGATGTGCGTTACTTATTGTTAAATAATAATAATAATGTTGGCGATGCTTTCCATTATTCATTATTAAAGGTCATTTATATTCTTTGAAAACAACATATAAGACATACTTGTTGGAACGAAGTTCCTTATCGCGCGTTGCGAAAGGGTAGCCCGGAAAAAAATAAGACCAAAAGTTGTAACGACACTTTTTAGGGTTCCATAGTAAAAACGGAACCCTTATAGATTCGTCATGTCTGTCTGTCCGTCCGTCTGTCCGTCCATCTGTCCTTCCCTCCGTCCGTCCGTCTGTCCCTCCGTCAGTCCGTCCGTCCGTATGTCACAACCACTTTTTTCCGAAAGTGGTTTAATAATTCTATTTAAATAAAATAGAATTCCAAACATATATTTCCTACTTCAGTTACCACAAGCCAATTATTACTAAAATTGAGCCTACTGAGTTTATATTACATTATATTTGTTATTTTTTTTATTACAATTCCTTCACTAATTAATCGAAAGAAACTTCGTTCCATCCGAGTGTCCCTTGACACCTCTCAAGTTTTTTTTATATAATAACTACTAAGTACCATCATTTTAATCACGAATTATGAGAAACCGCGTGCAGCGGGGTTAGGTTGGGCAAGTTAACACGATTATCGTCACTCGTCGGAGATTGTCAAAATAATGAAAGCTAGGCTAAATCCACTAAAACGAGACTATTAATCGTTGCGACGAATATCTTCTGTGCGACGACACGTTTGATCATTATCATCAATAGTCTCATTTTGGTGGATTTAGCCTAACTTTTATTATTTTGACAATCGTCGACGAGAGACGATTATCGTTTTTTAAATTGCCCACCAGACCAATTGCAGTATTGACTCGCGTACACACGTTGCGCGTTGAGACCCGCTTTCGATTCCGGTTCGGAGCTAATATTTGTAATATTCATGAATTAGATTCAATATTATAAATATTTGTTAATAATAAACCATAGAGGCGGTTGTTAGGTGTAATTGTGAAAGAGTGGCAGGCGCAGGCAATAGTGCTCAGTCTGCCCGGCTGAGGTAGTACCACCACTAACGATTTATGTTGTATGTTGCCGATTCCAACTATGCCGGAGCGTAGTGGATACGACTGCTACTATTCTAACTGTATTAGCAGCCGCCTCCCTCGATCACTGAACGATTGATGCATTGCTGTGCTGGTGTGATGGTGTGATAATGTGATTCCCCAATAAACAAAATGGCGCCTGTCACATACAATTGAATTGGCAGTGAGCGCCATCTGCCGGCGTCCAGCGCGACAACGTGCATATTCAAATGTAAATAATAAGTGAATGCTTTCACTATGCGGACACGTCGCTGCTTTCCTAAATAACACATTACGCAACACCGGTGTCCGTTAGCGACGAATGAGAAAACAAGTTTTTGTGTTGTTATATTTATTTAAATATAAAAATATAAAATGGCTGTATCACATTGTAGTAATGTTGTTTGTGTTAATGTTGTTTGCCAACTTGGTCGATTTGTCCCTGCAGGTTGTTGATCACCTCCGAGGGCACCTGATCGCCGAGTATCTCGAACAGGTTGATGCGCTGGTTGCCGGGAATGGACTCGTACGCGGCCAACTCGATGCCCTCCTGCACCTGCGAACGTGCGACCACTTTGTAACGTCATCTCCCATTAGTGCGACACCGTCATCCGTAGCTGAATTACCTTTTGTATTTCCGCATCCTTCGGAATGAGGAACGTGTTCTGCGCCTGCTTGATCGCCTCGCGCGTGAACGCGGCTCCCTCGCGCTGCTGGCAGCTGACGGCGGCGACCGCGGCCACAATCACCAAGAGCACTGCGCACTTCATGCTGGCGACGGCTGCGCACAGAAACAGGTTAACAGTGTGGTGGATACGTCGAGCACCGCGCGTTGTATATTGTTTGTCTAACTCACCGGTGTGTGAATGTGCCGCTGCGACCCCACACACACACATATATATATATGGCGCCCCCACTGCGCACACTTTCACCACCAAACCGCACACAACGGCCATTGCAAGTTGTCAAACACATGGATGTACATCAGCAGTTGCACAATGTGATCCCCATTATTATTATTATTATGTGTTATTATTATTATAATTGTGCGCCGTTGTTCACAACATGAGTATGCCATTTCACTATTTCATACAGACACACGTGTCCATCAGACTGGGCGCACGTAACTCAAATTGGTGAATTATTATTTTTACATAATACGCATTTGTCTTCCTGTGGCTTTTTCCTATTTGCGAAAGTCCGCATACTTTCCCCTACAGCTGGAGCCACTACTGTTCGTGACCTTGTTTGCTGTTATTATTGCTCCGCGACCACCTAATCATATGTATCAAAGGTCGCCATTCATGATTGTTCGCACTATTCTGCTTCTAATGGAGGTGTGTCACGTTCGCTGTTCTGTTGTAAGTATGCCAGCCGCACACGAACAGCAATTGCTCAGCATTCCCAGGGCGCAACACAATTAAGTGTGCATTGTTGAGAATATCACCTCTGCCTCTGTTGATGGTGAGTTAGCCATATTAAGTTATGTCATGCCAAAGGTAACACGCGGCGGCAGAGTTCCATGCGAATGTCACCGCTGTGCCACTGAACGCCAATCACACATCCATTGCCATGTTCTGCAGCACGAGATCGGTGTTACTGAACGAACGATTATATTATGCTGGCCAGTATTGTCCGTTCAGCCACCTTATTGAAGAACTAGCCTGCACTTAATTCACAGGCAAATGACACTTTAAATTAAATGAACGCCCTAAGAAACATATAGACAAAATAACACACAGGTATAACATTTATATGATATACCTGTACTCGTATGTAGCTTTTTTTATAGTATATTTATATGGCATATAAGCTTATCGCAAAATATCCTTAATATAATAACAAAAATATAATGATTACTTGATACATGAAACAAATGAGAAAATTTGGGATTCAGGGAAGGGATGGGATGTATGGAAAAATGGTCGCATGCGCTCAATTCTCTCTATGAGTATTCCATTGCATGTGTTCGAATTAATAAGGCGCTATCTGACAGGTTTGGCATCTCTAAAGGTATTTGTTGTAGGCAACTGACTATTCATAAACATCTTCGGCGTATGAGTTACAGGAAATGGTTACTATTATGAATGCGGAATTAGAAAAGAAACGTATGAGAGAAACCATTACTTTAGTTTTACTTAAAACTAAAGTAATGGTTTTGAAAAGAGAGCAAGAAATGACAGAATGTTTGATATTGATAGACGGAAAGAAAGTGGAACAAGTTTAACAATTTATTTACTTGGGAAGTATGTTTACTAGCGATGTAATGTAATGAAGATATTGAAAGAAGAGTTCAAAAGGGTAACGTAGTGAACGGTGCCATCCATATAATGCGCAAAATTCACGGATGGCTCATAATGCACAAGCTTCCACATACATTAATTAATAATGTATCGCTTCCATACATCATGAATTAATGTATGGAAGCGAATGTTGGGGTTGGCAGAAAAAGCATGTGAGTAGAATGAACGCTTTAGAAATGCGAGCATTTAAATAGAAGATTGTATTAAAAAGTGTGTTTTATGAATTATAAATACATTTAATCAATGGAGAAAATTCTCTATCGCTCTAAAGCGAAATCTTTAAAAGTATTATTCATTTTTCCCAACATGATCACATAAACGTGTTTTTTTAAAATATCTATAGTTTCATTTATAACAAATATTCGCAAAAACAAAAAAAGTAAGCTTTGTTTTTGTTAAATATTTTATTAGTAGAGGGCGCCATGTTCCCTCATTTATTTATTCATTTACAAAGCAACACTTACAGCTAACGGCAAACATGTAGGCTTTTAGTGAATACAATCAATTATATAATGAGCCATAATGAGGAAACGATGAAAAGCGGATGAATAGTTGAGGTGCCACTCTGATGCTGGCCCCAGTGGTAACCATTCGTACTAAATGGTACTTTCGTTGCAAATAAAACAATATTTCAGTCGACTTTATTTATTTGTAAAAAGAAACAATAATAATAGTTTTAAATTAAATAAAAATGCACTTCTTGCACGGGAAAAGGGCGTCGCCGTCTTCCGGCGCAAGAAGCCACGACGCAGAGAAGCCATCATGGCTGACGGCCGTGCGAGAGGAACTAATAAACAATATGTGATGCTCGGAATGGCGCACATGGCAGCTATTGACTAGCGTGGCCCTACAATAAATACATTCACCTATGTACTAAACGCACTACGGCGCCCCCTCAGCGCCGAGCACTACTTTGGTCGGGCGTCTGTTGATCGTGGGCACATACGACTGTGTAATTATCTCTATGTCTTTGTTGAGCGTCTTGTTCGCGTCGTTGGCGTGAGCGCCGACGGTGTCTATGATCGGTCTGCGCGTGGTTGGCTCCACGTCGTCCCCCGGAGGCGTGGCGTCCGTGATGGGCGCATCGTCGACGTCGTCGATCTCGCCGCGCATTTTGTGCGGAGTGTCCGTGATGGAGTTGGCGCTCCAGTTGTTGTTTTTGCTCTTGTAGCCCGCATTCACGGGGATCAGCTCCTCGGACTCCGGTATGGCCCTCTCCGGCGGTGGTGGGCCGTTGCCGCCGATCGTGGCGACGTCGCCCACCAAATTAATCAGATCGGCCAACACGTCGCTCTTGCCGCGCGTCGCTACGTTCGGGCGGTCAGTGGTCGCATCTGCCGCCGTCGTCAGGTCTCTGGAAATATCTGCGGGTGAGGGCTTGTGCTCTATTGGCAGCGAACTGATTTCCGGTTGCGACGTCACCTCGGTGGCAATATTGGATTCGTCGATGGAGCTCGTCGTCTGTTTCTGCGCATCGTCGTCCTCAGCCTTGGTCGCGGGCCCAGCGCTGTTCGCAGTCTCCTCTGGTTCTATTTCAGCGGCGGCTTTCGACTGTTTCTCCTGTGCGGTGGGCGCTTCCGTGGGCGTCACCTCCTCGTCCGCGTTCGTGGCGTCCTCCTCGTCGTATTGGCCATTGATCTCCTCTGCGACGGCGGCGGGCAGATTGAGGATATCCGTGGGTATGGCGGCGCGCAAATTCAGCATGGGACTGCTTTTGATGGCGAGGCCGTCGGCTGTAATGGAGCGCTCAGTGGACGCGTCGCCCGGCGAGTGCGTCGCGTACGTTTGAGTGTCCCGATTGTGATCGTTGTCCATGCTCGCCTCCGGCACGATCTCGTCGCCACGATTGCTCAACACGGAGAGGTCGTCGGGTATCGGCGGGAAGGCTGGGTTATGATCAAACAAAGACGGATCCTCCTCGTCTATTAGGGATGCGTTCGCGGTGGTGGTTGGGAGAGGCGTCGCAGTGGACGTCGGACGTTCGGTCGACGAGTGCGTCGCAGTGCTGGCGGACTCCTTTTCTGGGAGCGCGCTCGTCCTCGCCGATGTTTCCGGTGTCGATGTAATGTCCGTTCGGTGGGTGGTGAGGAGGGGCGTCGGAGTGGTGAGCGGCGTCTCTGCGGTGGTCGTCGTGCGAGGCGTGTCCGTGCTCGCTTCGCGCACAATGAGCGGCGATTTGGAGGAGGTGAGCCGGTCGTCATCCACGTTGGCCGTCGGCGGCGACTCCTCGACCTGCACTCCGCCGATGATTGGGATTTCAGATATGGGCGTTATCTCTTTTATTGTAATTTCTTGTTTAACTTTGTCCGGTGCGGCGGACGGCGACGTCGCCTCTGCGCTCTTCTCGGACGCGGCCGACGGCGGCGACAGGCCGGGAAGTGCGGTCACACCTGCAATTGCGTAAG
The DNA here is from genome assembly GCA_905220615.1 of Tinea trinotella. Taxonomy (NCBI): domain Eukaryota; kingdom Metazoa; phylum Arthropoda; class Insecta; order Lepidoptera; family Tineidae; genus Tinea; species Tinea trinotella. Next base: position 15,078,777 of record HG992308.1, on the reverse strand, counting down.
AAGCACACATAAGTTGCGGGTTGCGTGGTGACGTGTCGGACGTCAGCCTGCGCGTGACTCACCTCTGATCGGACAGTTGTCGTATTCGGGACAGCACCTGCCCGGAACGAGTCGCGGCTTGCAGTCGTCCCGCAAGAAGCAGGCGACCTTCCTGCAGACCACCTCGCCGCCCTGGCAGTAGCACACGCGGCACGGCTCAGTCGCGTCCACCAGCTTCTCCCCGTTGCCGTAGACGCGGCCGCCTTGCTCGCACTCTGTCACAACAACGCGAGTGAATATACCGCGCGTGCGCCTCGCACCCGTGGCCGGCGACAGGCGTGCACTCACCGCACTGGTACGTGGGGCAGCAGTGGTCCGGCCGGTGGATGGCCTTGCAGCCCGGCCTCGGCTCGCACCTCACCCTGCTGCAGCTCACCGCGCCGCCCTCGCCGCACTTGCACCGCTCGCACGCACTCGCGCCGGGGATCTCATCCGCCATTGTGTACACCGCATCGCCAACAGTGCACCCAACTGCAACATCACACACACATATATATAATATGTCCACTATGCCGGCCACGCGTATGTAATAATAATATAAACCATTTGTCGTTGTGATGGCACGGCCGGTCACGTTCGCATCAAGCGCACCCAGAGGACCTGCAACAACATTGTTAACATTAATCTCTGCTTTCGCCTCTTGCGCACGTCTATTATGGCGTAATATTGTTTTTGCGAAATTAAACCGCCAACAATCAACAATCAAAATATGAAATGGGCTAGTTTTATAAACAATGACAGCATCGCCCAACACCTCAGTCTCTCCGTGACCACGATACCACGGTTTTACGAACATATTATGTTAAATTCGATAATTATTGTGACACGACATTTGACATCGATCTGCCTGATGATAAGCAAGAGGAGATCCAAAAGTGCCGACGACTGAAACAACCGAGTTAGTACACGGCTGTCTCAGCCGCCGTCACTATGCCAGCCAAAGGTGCTTCTTCACGCATCGCTTGAAGGATCCAAGGTTATAGGAGGGAGAGAACACATGAGCTGGCAAAGCATTCCACTTATCGATTGTTCTACAGAGAAAAGATGCACCATACTTTTTGGTCCGACTACCGATTCTGTCGACAAAATGTGAATGCTTCCCCCGACCAGTGCGGGTGTTACGGGTGTGAAAAGACGAGATAGGAACAAGGTTAAAGAGCTGCTCGGAACATTCCCCGTGGTATAGGCGATAGAGGACGCATAGAGCCTGAAATTTGATGAAATGTGTCGGCAAATATTGAAATATAATAAGATCACGTCTTTTAATATAATGGAATGGAAGTGTAATAACATGGAGGTTGTATTCGGCCATTCTCTTGACAACGCACACTCAGTGTTGCCAATAATAAAAAAAATGTTGATGATTTTTATTTAAATTAAGAACAGAATGAAATTAAAAAAGGGTGTCTCAGCGCCGAATTCAAACTTTAAACTCGAATATGTCAGCAATCACTTGAACTAGCGGGTGTTTGATACATTACACGACTCTACAAAAAAAATTCGTTCTTTGTCCTAAAGTTTATTTTATGATTTTCCAGTTAGTTATGCACAAAAATAAAAAGAAAATACCTTTTTTTGGTGTAAAGTTTGCTTTTGTGATAGTTATAGTAATAATACTCATTTTTGAATGTTTTTAGAAATTTTAATTAATTTTAATACATTCACAAATACCGCGCGATCAGATTGGGATTTTATCATTCACATAGTGCCACTAGATGGATAAACAATGATCAGGGGTTTTGTACAAATCTAGAATAACCTAAAATATCGTCCCGAAAGTGTAAATATGATGCTGATGCATTTTGTTATATATGTGGCCAACTTATTAAAGTTCAAGACGTAAAATACAACCTAAAGACATCTTACGTTCTCTGTGAAGCCTACGAAGCATATTTTTTCGTTTATTTATATTTTTCGCATATATTTATGTTTGGAATCAAGACAAGACGTGGGCTCCACATTTTGCTTGTAGTAATTGTAAAAGATGTTTGGAAGGTAAGCAATTTTTAAATGAACGATTCATTAAATATAATAGACATATTAATTTCTATATTTTAGGTTGGTATCGGGGTGAGAAAAGGTCTATGAAATTTGCAATACCAAAGATCTGGCGAGAGCCAAAAGACCACGTTAACGACTGCTACTTTTGCATTGTGAATCCGAGTAAAAGACGTAGAGATAAAAATGCAAAACCTGTCGAATATACCTTGATTCTTCTTCTGCTCCAATCGCACATGATCTGACACAACCAGTACCTGAGCCACCGAAAAAAAATCGCAGAAAAGTACAGAAAAGTATTTTTTCGCAGTTATCAGAAGCAAAGCTGCAGTTTTTGTTGGTCCACAAATCAGACAGATTTTCACCGATGAAACATTGCCAACGTTGCTGAATCGTACTCAAAAATCAAGTGGGAATAGTTTCAAAGCAGCCATTTCTGGATTTTTAAAAAATAACAAAGCTGAAAACTACGAACAGCTAGTTGAGAATATGCTAAAAAAATTAAGGCCATGGGCTGTAGGATGTCATTAAAAGTACATATGCTGCATGCTCATTTAGATAAATTTAAAAACAACATGGAAGCGTATTCAGAAGAGCAAGGAGAACGTTTTCATCAGGATATTATGAGCTTCGAACAACGTTATCAAGGCCAATACGATGAAAACATGATGGGAGACTATATTTAGGGTTTATTAAGAGAAAGTACTTATGAACATAAAAGAAAAAGTAAAAGCGTGCACTTTTAAATTATTTTCTATTTTTTTGTAAGTTGTTTTAATAATAAAACCTAATAAAAATAATAAACATGTTTATTTAAATGGTTTCATCTTCAATTAAAAATTAAAACCACAGATTTTGAAAAATATCGTTCAATCGGTCTCCTAAATACAAAAGCAAACTTATTCATGCCATATATTATTTTTTCGTCTAATTACGACATAAAGAATAGAAATTTAATGCTTTAAAGTTAAAGACAAATTTTGTGTTGACCCGTGTTATTTATTCGGATTTTTTAGTCACCATGTCTAAGCATGCACCGCGCTTACGCCGTGGAGGCGTATTTCTGTAACGTTTTTTCTCTTAGTGAAGCACAGTGGCGTAGCGTGGGAGTCAGCCGCCCCCTTATTTAGGAATTTCAATCATAGGTACAACAAAAATATGAATTTCAGGTTCAAATTTTAACGATTTACTTTAGTTTTTTTAAATTTTGCCGCCCCCTACATGTGCCGCCCGGGGCTACGCCACTGGTGAAGCACGAGGTGAGTCTTGTAATCCTTGTAAACCTTTAAATCCAGCGTTTTAATAATGGACCAAGTGTTCAGTTAATTAAGTTATGGGTACAAGTTTAGTTAAGTTCAGATGTACACTGAACCATTTAAGTGGACCTCGAAATAGACCCGTGCGATCAACTGAAAACGATAACCGCGTCGCCGCTGCGCTGCCTCTTTGAATATCCATCGTTTAAGTCTTTCACGAATTTTGGCCTTCGACCTTAATTCATCATCAATTCATCGCGTCATCGCAAATTCGCGCGTTTGCTTTGAGAAGTTCGTTAGCCGTGATGGGATCCGCACTAATGTACTTCATTTTGCTTTAATTAAAATTTTGATAATATAAGAATTGTTTTTTTAATTAATGTTTAAAGTTTGAATTCGGCGCCTTTATAAGGGCCGTAGGGGCATTTCTCATTTTGTCTTTAATGAATAATCTGCTCCTTAGGAAATAAATATGCCGCCGCTTTTGTACCATGAACCGCACGACAAGCCATTGTCGGAGTAAATCAACATAAATACTATATTGGCATGAATGGTAGTCTGCCATTGGTCGTCACTCACAACACTTATAATGCTAACAAATGCAATGCGACAAACGCATGTATTAGCTTATTATAGAAATAATGTAGGTCATTGTGACTTTTGGCCAAATTGTTGTATCGATCGTACGGTATCAGCGTGCGCCATCGCCTATACTTTCACTTTGCCATTATCTCTCTCTCTTTCTCTCTCTGTGTCTGATTGCAATGACCTAATGTGCTCAATACATTCGCGAACCACATGAATGCGTCATGCCGTGAGTCAGCAATGCGTGGTGGTGATCCAACAATAGGCCATGATCATCATCATCATCTACTTACGGGTTACTTACTCGAGAATGTCCTAATGATCCTGCAACGTCTTCTTACTCCCGTAACACCCGCGCAGGCAGGGATGTCCGCATTCTGTCGACTCAATCGGCAGTCGGTGCGTTTTATTGCGATGCGACACCTTTATATTTCTCATTGTAAACATCTCACTTTTTTTCTGTGCGTTCTTTTTTTTTCTCGTCCATGCCGACAAAAAGAAACCTAATCTGTTGGGTGCATCATTTGTGTTGTAGAGCAATGGACAAGTGGAATGCTTTGTTTGTGTTCTCTCCTTCCTGTAGCGTTGTATCCTTCAAGCGAACATCTCTAACCGGTGGCGGCGACTGAGGCAAATTGTATTGTAATTATTGGTTTTTCAGTTATTTTGTTGGTTTCACCAATAATTTATTGCACATTTCATAGAGAATAAGTTTTGTTCAGCGAATTTGTGCCACATGGGCACGCGCATACAAACACCACCGCAACAGGCACACAACGCGAGATATTAACATAATAATAATACTCTTTGGTGACATAGTGGTGATAGACATGCGGGAGGTGGGCACAGCAGGCATTGTGCCAATAGTCGTGACTGCCAATGCTTTAATAACCAAGTGCCTCGACGAACACCTAAAGAGGCTCTCGTTAGGTACTCCTGGACACGACGCGTATTGTTAGGAGCCCTGACCACCGGTGGCTCGGACCCTGCTCTCGATGCTGGTGGACAACTATTATAATAATAATAGAGCCACACCATTCGCAGTCGTGGATGGAAGTGGATGCAGTCGCTCGCAATTGTGATGTCACATATACATGAGCGTCTCCATGGTAGGAACTGACGATGAGCAAGTGCATGCCAACAACATTATAATATATATCTACATTAACAGCACATAGTACACTGCTACATTCCCTAATGATGCGTCATATGTAGTTACTCACCAGCGCGCGCATCGCTCAACATCACCAGCCACACTGCGAGGAGTGCGAAGGGCCGCATACTGCCACTGACACTTCTGAAAGCAAACATTACACACACGTATTATTACAATGCAATGTGATTGACACACATGACGCCTTTATAACTCACAATTGGATAAGTGCCGGAGAGCGTCTGTTACTCCATTTGTTACCAATGTCAGTTCAAACACCCCGTGGGAATCAATCGGCAATTTCATATACATACTTATATTATACAGGAAAAGATTTGTAAGTTTGTTTGTAATGAATAGACTAAGAAACTACTGGGCAGATTTTAAATATTCTTTCACCATTAGAAAGCTACATTCTTCGTGAGTAACATAGGCTATTTTGGATTTTCAAAAAGTTTAGGGTTCCGTACAAAATCTTAAATAATGTAACCCAAGGTGTAAAAAAAGTACTCATAAAATTTCTTACATCGCGTACGCTACGAAAACTATTGACGATAGAACAAAATAATTGTTTATAAAACTATAAATATGCAATAAAACAAACTACTTTCGAATTTGATTTATATTTATTTTGATAAGTTAATTAATGAATCAATTTTATACACTGTATACATATACACAACAACATTCTTTTAATGGAAGGTACAATGATTATGTATACCATACATAAAAGAAATACTGATTATTTAACCATTAATCGTGCGATGTATTTTGTCCTGGGCAACGCCGGGTTACGCGGCTAGTATACATATATGCATATACGCATATATTGTGATAAGAGGTGCATTTAGTTATAACAAGGCAGGTGGTTTGTTATATCTCGCACATAGCTCGTGGTGAACATCAATTGACCTTCGTGAGGTGCGCGTTCCAATGCGCGCGAGGATGTACGTCGCCAATGTTTATAAACACAATGCGTGAAACAATGAGAACACGCACACACGCGCACACAGTGCCAATGTCATATCAGTGACACATTGCGAGTAATAGAGAAAGTGAACTTTCATAATTATGCCAATTGTAGTGAAACAATCCCATGGCGCTGTGTCACCAAGGCGCTCGCATCACCACTCAGAGGTATGTGATGGACGTGTGCTATCTATGTGTTATAATATATAATGGATTGTGTTTTAATAATATCACTCGACGCGTCCATTTGTCATTCACTACAATTGTACACATAACATATAATATTTGCCATTGTAACACGTTGTGAGCGAGCCACCCCGCTTTGGCCAATGTGCCGTTACAATGGCGCGAGTGAACGTACATTTGACACACATCCACTCACACAAACAACACGCGCACTTGTTAAGCTCAATCACAAATCATATATCATATTAATATTTTCTCATACACCATCATAAACCACTTGCACATGTGACGACGTGGAAACTTGAAATTCGTCATCTGTAATAGATGGCCATTGAGGAAAAGTGGTCAACAATAATGGATGTTAAGGCGACCGGGGTATTTCCATCAATAGAAAAGTGGTGGTCACAAGTGCACCAACAAATGCTGCGGCCACATACACATAAACGAATAATACATGGAACAGGCATTTTGTAATGTATGCGAGCGAAATAATTATGAGAAATATGTTTATTACGCAATGGCAGCCAATTTGATACATATTATTAATAAATGAGCGCCATATTAGTATATTTAGAAGTTACTACCAAACCCAATGAAACATAAAATGATTCAATGTAAGAAAGCTCTCCGTGTGGGGTGGCTATATTCGCCAACAAATGGGTTGATGCCCATTATATAGAAGTTGTTCATATTAAAGGAATGCGAAATACTAGAGTGTCCCACAAGTAGACACAAAACAATATTAGCAATACCTTTGTATCCAATTTTTCTGATATTAATAGCAGCACGCTTTATGACTGCTTTTCTAGATGTTGATGCTACTCTTTTAGCAAATGTGGTTCATCGGTGTTTCAAAGATGTCAACGTTTGTAGTACATCTGTGTACTTTTTATACTCTTTTTTAACACAGGGCCCACAACATTAAGATGTTGAGGAGCATTCGGGGCATTGTTTTGTCTAGTTATGAACTCAACACCTGCACTCAGTAAATACTGAGTAACTCAAAACAAAACGTCTTCTCTGTGATAATGCTTGTCCATAAACGGTATTACTTAAATCTGGAAGTTCATAAACCCGGTTATATAATTGGGTTCGGAAACAATACCGTTTTCATCAATCGCTTGGCAACTTATGTTTTTGTTTAAATTTAGCCTTTGGTACGATTTTTTCGCTATAATCAACGTGACGACTGGTTGCGTGAAAATATTGCTTTCCGGGAGCGTCACTCTGGTCATCGTCATAATAAGAAAATTGTTCATAAACTTTACAGCACCCTCGCTTGGCCTCCTGGTCCACATATTTGGGGGCAGCTTATTTTACAAAAGCCTCCGAGCCTATATCATTACATTTCATTATAGATACACTTAACTTAAATATATATATATATCCGTCGCAACTCTCAGCGATGTTCAGATGCCTGTTCAAAAATCTTTTTTTATATTTCTAGTTGTAGATATTGTACGTGATCTTCCCAGAATCTTTTCAGTCAGTCTCTGCTATTTCTTCTTAACATTTCATTATTATGTACAGAATAATTGTTTTGTTCTACTTTAATAAAATAACACACTGTCTCAGATTTTCCATGACACAAATAGTATTGAATAACTCTCTTCAAAAAAAAATAATTATTATATTGTTCGCTTCTTTTTGAAGAAAATCCAAAACGATCTTGAAATCCGCCTATTTTGACAGATATGTTATCCATGCCTATCATGACAACAACTTATTAAGCTTTTAAAACTATTTCCGTGTCCAGTTTGATTTTGCAAAATGTCTACTTCTGGGTCAACGTTTACTCGTCAATTGTTATGAAAGAGAGCCTGTTCTGTTGTCGTTGCATGACCGCAAATAGATATATCTAATTGTTAGCGGCACAATTTGTTTGGCCGGTTATTGGAATTAATCGATTTATTAATTGTTCACTTAGAAGAGTGAACACCCCATTCATTGGGCCACATTGTTTACATTACATTTGCGCGAACATTCATTTGTGCATTTCGCATTACACTATCCCATATGCAGGGACGTTCCATTGGTCATCATCACGTGTGACAGGTTCTCTGACTGAGACACACACACACACACACACACACACGCACACATACGTACAATAACGCACATAAACCTGTTAATTTGGTGATTATAAACGAATCACAAATAAATCAATTTTCATACAAAATAACACATTAATATAATAAATGCATTTTTAATATTTATTATTATCATTAGTGAATATAATAATAAATACTCATTGTTCAACCATATTAAGAAGCCGCGTGTTCGCCATCCGACAATATTATTATAATAATAGTAACAATCAAAATGGTTGTGTTCATTATGTATCTCCGTAACATAATTATAATAATGCAAACTCAGCGAATGTGAATGGCATACATATCAATACTACACACATTATTATATCAAACAAATTGACATGCCTGTTTTTCACAAGGATAGGCAGGGACAATGGAACGCCATTTGCCACGATGCTGACACAACTTCTTCAAAATAGGATTGATAATAAATAAATAATGTAATATGTATGCCTGTTGCGTTCACCATAACTAATATGCGTGTGATCGGCACTCACTGATTAATACAGAGCTGCTATTGAACAACAGATGTGGAGTGTCGGGGGTGTGCTAGTGTTGCAACCAATGGGCGTGTCCGCAATGGGGCGCCCCAACCGTATTGCAATGGATGTGCACTCATACGTTTGCCCACATCGAGCACAGGTGATCACTCGCGATTGCAGAAGCAACGCACTTGCGTGTGGCCGATGGAGCCCTACTCATGTGTGCGCAGAGCTCTGCATGGAGTCGCAATGAATTAGGCGCGCCACCCCCATCCGCACACACAACGTGATAACGTCTGCCTGAGCACAAGGAGTGCATCGCGGGGCCGCCTCTACTCACCGGTGCATCTCTGTCGTCCGGTTGTTCGCCGTCGTTAACTACGATCGCGTTGCGTGCGCCATCACAAGCGCGCCGGCCGGTCGACACTGCACGCGAGTGCGGCTGTGCGGTGAGTGTGCGCGCCCCCCGCCGCCGCCCACCGCTCACCCCCATGGGCGACGACGGAAGCGCCAATACTTTCGCGAGGCAACAGCTAATACAAAGCAGGAAGTAAATATTATTAATTAACTATATAATAATATATATTTGTGCGTCACTTACATTTGGGACAAATTGTAATTATTATAATAATAACTCTTCTCTTATAGTTGATAGTGCAGTTGCTTTCGTTGTGCGATCATTGTAATGTGAGGAGAACCGCTTGCATCAAATGAGTTAAGCTATGAATCAGTTTGGAGGCAACTCAATTCCAGTTGCCCTCACTACGTCTTTCATGTGTCAAAGTATTTTAATTGCAATTTACACATTGTGCAATGGAATTTGTTTGTAATGAACAAAAAATATAATAATTCTTTTACTAATAGAGTTATCACTAATGTAGTTTTACTGATATAATTGCAATCACATGAAAATAGTACCTCTCACTTACTATTAAATATCAATCAATCAATCGAATTGTCACGCCTTTTTCCCCACAGGGATAGGCAGAGACAATGGAGCGCCGTTTGCCACGATCCTGACACAACTCCCTCGCTCAGTGGCGTAGCGTAGAAGTCAGCCGCCCGAGGCGGAAAAAAAATTAGCCGCTCCCTTATTTAGGAATTTCAATCATAGGTACAACAAAAAATATGAATTTTGGGTTCAAATGTTAACGTTTTATTTTAGTTTTGTTTGGCCGCCGCCTCTGCCCCCGCCACGCTACGCCACTGCCCTCGCTTTCCTCACATCCACAATTCTCTTCATATAAGCTCTATGGTAATGGCCACTAGGTTACTATTAGGTAAAGAGTGAGAAATGAGAAATATTCATATTATCAAAGTACCCTTAACAAAGGGTATTAATATGATAATATTCTTCGTTGATCAATGTGTTAAAGTTAACTTTCTATTACTTTACGAACTTTATTTAGCAAAGTAAGAAAAGGGAACTATTTTGCATTGATGGTCGATTACGTATTCTGCGCAAAAGTAGTACATCAAATTGAAATAAATTATTTACCTTAAACAGCTCTGTGCATTGATTATTTTTTCGTGTGGTTTTCCGCAATTAATTTGAGAACCTTGGATGCTTAAAACATTCAAGATCAGATCTTAAAACTATTTTATATTCTACAGACGCTTGTAGCTACCAATTGCTTTTTGGAATGTTTTGTAGGACCATTTTCCTCCCAGTTCCCTTGAAAGTTGCCTAAGAAATGTTTTTTTAATGTAATAGGTATTGTATATAAATTGTTGTGACTAGTGTCTCTTATATATATAACCTACTTAATTGTGTGTTTCTAATATGTCCCGCGAATGCACAATATTGGCCAAATGTAATAAAGGTTGTCTTGTGACGCAACCCAACGAGAGTGACCGCTGAGTCAGCGCGCACACAGCCGCGAGCCGCGAGTGACGCAACGGACATTCCAGAACACACAAGTTCAACCAACTAACTAATAACACTCACGCATTCATCATTATTAAATAATATAACATGCCCGACATGGCCGACAGCCACTAATATACAAATGCACCATTAAACTATGGAAATGCAAATTAAATTGATTTTCTGCTAATTACACTAATTCATATAACGTGTATAACCGTAGCGTATTGAGAGATCAAGAGTATTGTGGATATGATCAAAATACACAAACAAAAACCAAATTGAACGATTGCCTTCGTTTGGTCTGCTCCAGTTGAAACGTTTTAAGCGATATAAAACAATACCGCAGGAGTGTCTGTCACATGAATATCACTTTATTGCCCAAGTTGCCATCACTTTATTGCCCAAGTTGCCATTACTTTATTGCCCAAGTTGCTATCACTTTATTGCCCAAGTTGCCATCACTTTACTGCCCAAGTTGCTATCCCTTTATTGCCCATGTTGCCATCACTTTATTGCCCAAGTTGCTTTTACTTTATTGCCCAAGTTGCCATCACTTTATTACCCAAGTTGCCATCACTTTATTGCCCAAGTTGCCATCACTTTACTGCCCAAGTTGCTATCCCTTTATTGCCCATGTTGCCATCACTTTATTGCCCAAGTTGCTTTTACTTTATTGCCCAAGTTGCCATCACTTTATTACCCAAGTTGCCATCACTTTATTGCCCAAGTTGCTATTACTTTATTGCCCATGTTGCTATTACTTTATTGCCCATGTTGCTATTACTTTATTGCCCATGTTGCTATTACTTTATTGCCCATGTTGCTATTACTTTATTGCCCAAGTTGCTATCACTTTATTGCCCATGTCGCCATCACTTTATTGCCCATGTTGCCATCACTTTATTGCCCAAGTTGCTATTACTTTATTGCCCAAGTTGCTATTACTTTATTGCCCATGTTGCTATTACTTTATTGCCCATGTTGCTATTACTTTATTGCCCATGTTGCTATTACTTTATTGCCCAAGTTGCTATCACTTTATTGCCCATGTCGCCATCACTTTATTGCCCAAGTTGCCATCACTTTATTGCCCAAGTTGCTATCACTTTATTGCCCATGTTGCTATTACTTTATTGCCCATGTTGCTATTACTTTATTGCCCATGTTGCTATTACTTTATTGCCCAAGTTTCTATTACTTTATTGCCCAAGTTGCTATTACTTTATTGCCCATGTTGCTATTACTTTATTGCCCAAGTTGCTATTACTTTATTGCCCAAGTTGCTATTACTTTATTGCCCAAGTTGCTATTACTTTATTGCCCATGTTGCCATCACTTCTAGAATCACTTCTAGAATCTAGAATCTAACTTCTGTCGTTCTGTACTGCCACCGCTGAGACAGCCTGATGGCTCACTGGCGCATACGGCGAAGGCTAAGGCCGATCTACTGGCCGAAGTTTTTGCCATAAATTCGCGTATTGACGATCGTGGTGCAGGGCCACCCACCCTGCGTCCATGCGGACATACGATGCCTGAGATTAGTATCAGACAACGCGATGTCCGCATGGAGCTACGATCGCTCGATATCCGGAAGTCCAGTGGTCCCGATGGTGTCCCAGCGCTTGTGCTTAAGACCTGTGCAGCGGAATTGACTCCCGTCTTGACGAGGCTATACCGGCTCTCGTACGCATCGGGCTGTGTGCCTCGGGCTTGGAAGGAGGCCAATGTGCAACCGGTCCCAAAAAAAGGCGGCCGTTCAGACCCGGCAAACTACCGTCCGATAGCTGTAACCTCAGTACTGTGCAAGGTCATGGAGCGAATAATTAATGTTCGCCTCATGGCCTACCTGGAGGGTCACCAGCTGATCAATGACCGTTAATATGGCTTCAGGCCGAAACGGTCAACTGGTGACCTTCTGGCGTACATTACGCACGTCTGGGGTGAAGCTTTGGATGGTAATGGAGAAGCCCTTGCCGTTGGCTTGGACATCTCCAAAGCGTTTGACAGGGTCTGGAACAGGGGCCTTTTATCCAAGCTCGAGGCATACGGTTTACCTGACCGTCTGCGGGGTTGGATAGCTGACTTCCTGCGCGACCGCTCCATACGCGTCGTTGTGGATGGAAGCGCGTCGCGCAGGATGTCGGTGAATGCCGGCGTCCCTCAGGGCTCCGTGCTGTCGCCGACTTTGTTCCTTCTGCATATCAATGACATGCTGGACCTTGGATCCGGCATTCATTGCTATGCAGACGACAGCACGGTGCATGGACGCTACACTGCCCGCCCCGCAGCCGGCAAACAGGAGATAGCCGATATGAGAGAGTCTGTTGTAGCGGGACTGAACCGGGTTCTTGATCGTATTACCCACTGGGGCGACAAGAACCTAGTCAGTTCAACGCAGACAAGACTCAGGTATGCGCGTTCTCGACGAAAAAATCCTCGTTTTCTCCCCTTCCTTCTCATTGCAACATCTCCCTTAGTACTTCGGACAGACTAGACATCCTTGGAACGTCTCTTCGCTGCGACTTGAATCACAGGGACCACATAGAGCGGGCCATTAAGACCACCTCCCGCAAACTTGGCATCCTGAACAAGGTGCGGCGGTTCTTCGCGCCAGAGCTTCGCCTGATATTATACAAGGCTCAGATTCGCTCTTGCGCGGAGTACTGTTCGCACCTCTGGGACGGCTCTGCCAAGTATCTTTTTAATGACCTGGATTCATTGCAGCGCCGAGCTGTCCGAATTATAGGTGATGCAGAGGTCACGCGAACTCTGGAGCCCATGCAACTACGCAGAGACATGGCGGCTTTGTGCGTCCTCTATCGCCTATACCACGGAGAATGTTCCGAAGAGCTCTTTAACCTTATTCCTGCCTCGTCCTTCCACACCCGTAATACCCGCACAGGTCGGGGAAAGCATCCACATTTTATCGACCGAATCGGCAGTCGAACTAAAAAGTTCGGTGCGTCTTTTCTTTGTAGAACAATTGACAAGTGGAATGCTTTGCCAGCCCATGTGTTCTCTCCATCCTATGACCTTGGATCCTTCAAGCGATGCGTGAAGAAGCACCTTAGGCCGGCATAGTAGCGGCGGCTGGGGCAGCCGGGAACTGACTCGGTTATTCCAGTCGTCGTCACTCTTGGACTTCCTCTTGCTTATCATCAGGCGAGTCGGTCAGATACAATAAACAAAAAAAAAACTTTATTGCCCAAGTTGCCATCACTTTATTGCCCATGTTGCCATCACTTTATTGCCCATGTAGCCATCACTTTATTGCCCAAGTTGCCATCACTTTATTGCCCATGTTGCCATCACTTTATTGCCCATGTTGCCATCACTTTATTGCCCAAGTTGCTATAACTTTATTGCCCAAGTTGCCATCACTTTATTGCCCATGTTGCGATCTCTTTATTGCCGCCAATGAAGCACAAAACATTGAATAATTTCTACGTCGAATATGCGTCGTCAGTTTTTAACACGTTCAGTGCCGGGGGTTAACCTGGCGAGTTCACCTAAATGTTCACTCAGGTGCCGGGAACTCCCTAAGCGAGTCCAGAGTTTTTCTGTATTATTTCAAAAACGTAGCCGTATTTTCTTTTCAAAATCAGTGTAGACTAAATATGCGTTAATTAATAAATTTATAAGGTGGGCCGGGTGTAAAGAATTACTTTTGAAAAAAAAAATGTTATTCTGCAGTGCCATGAACTCGCTTTAGGCAGAGACAGTGCAATATGTATATATATATATATATATATATATATATATATATATATATCCCAAGTTGCCATATATATATATATATATATATGTAATGACAAAGCAAAGGCGCGCGTGTCGTACACCTGTTATAATAATATGTGTTTTGCGTGATGCGAACAAAAGCGCACAAATAAAACAAATAGCAAATAACAAATCAATTTAACACAAACGCCCGTGGCCCACTTCCTTATGTTGTATCTATTTAACATGTCCTACAGCTAAAATGTAATTCACGATGTCATATTGTTTTAGCACTTCAATTATAATAGGTGCTGTGTCAATATACATACATACACGCGAATCATATTAACAATTATATTGCCAATGCAAGTTCCCACGAACGTCATTCCATTCGTTCTCAAGGATCAGCAGCTTCACAAGCGATCCATCAATGTCCCACGCTGAAATGTCCGCAATGAAACAAAACAGCCAAAAAGCAACTAGGCATAGAGAATTATTCATTAAACAATTTAAAATTTGTTAACCCATACTTTATGTGTCTCCGTGACCACGATGCCTGCAAAGCTCTCGGATAGATGGAACAAACAAAAATTAAAACCAATAACAAAAAATAAACCGTATAAAATCTAAGAAAATTCTATACTTACTTTTATGTTGTTTAAATGAAATGTTGTTGCTATTTTAGATAGTTCAGGCGTTTAGTTACCTATTGCTGCCTTTCCCAATCTTTTCCAAGGGCCGACCCCCTAGCGCCACCTTCCCATGATCCGCGGACCCCGTAAAAAGGTGAATAGGTGAATCTATTTTATTCTTAAAATCTCAATTAAACTCTAATACAGTGTTTTTGTATGTAAAAGGCTAGCCACCTATTACTTGACACATAGTTCCATCTTGAAACACTATGCTTTCGTACTTTTCTTGTTTTGTCCTATATAGGCTCGCGGTCCCCAGGTTGGGAAAGGCTGACCGATTGCATAAACGTAGAGGCATTTATTAAAAATATGCTGACTTACGATTTTAATTGTACGCATCAGCTCCCAAAAATGTATGTATTAAGGTTGCTCAGTTGCTATTACTATGCCGGCCAAAGGAAAATGTATGCTTATATTAATTTACGTTATTTTTTTATTTTTATTATAATTGACTTGATACACAACACGCAGCATATATTATTAATTTTAAATTGTATTTAATATTATTTCAAATCTTATAATTATTAAATGAAAAATTTTAGTAATAAAACAAAGTAATAATAAAAATAAGACCGCTAGTATTGCTGACGTCGCTGAGGACAGGATTCGAACCTGCGCGGGTAGAACCCATTGGATTTCAAGTCCAACTCCTTAACCACTCGGACACCTCAGCTGTGGCGTGCAGCGCGAAATTGTGCCATATACTATGATACATAAAATAGATATTATGTATCTGTTTAATATTTGAACGTAATAGTTTTTTATTTACTTTATAAATAATATTACATATCTTTTTTACACGCTTGCACCTCCGGAAAAAAGGTCAAATTACTTTTAATCCTAAGAATAAGAAATTAGCATGAGTATGACTGTAGTGTCGTTTAAAAGCTGATATTCATTATTGGATCTTGTTTTTAAATACCCGGAAAATAAAATAAAAACAATTTTATTGTTAAAGGTATGTTCATTTTAGCATTTTTTTCGTGGATGCGGACGCCATTCGCTGTCAGCTATCAAATGAATGAAACAAAAGTCGAAAGGTCTTTAACTTTTGTTGAATAGATATTTATTGCTTCAACTTGATTGAAAGTCTGTTCAGACGGTTCAAATCACGAATGATTTCGCAGTTGATCAACTAAAATCGCCCCGTGAGAACGCCCCATTAACGATAAATATTAATCAACTAAAATCGCTCCATGAGAACGCCCCATAATAAAAACCGATGACAATATAAGTTGGTTGAAAATACATAAATATAAGCCTCAATGTCGTTATAAAAATACACGTTTTTTTATTTGTAAAGTTGCTCTGAATCTTAATTTAAATATTTTGGGTATAATATGTTTCAATTAATGTATCGTATGTAATTTCATTTTACATTATTATTGGAAATTGTAACTATAATAATTATATTTTTAACAGACGTCCATTTTAAGTATGACAGTAACGAAACGTAAATGACCATACACTGGTGAAAAAGTCAAAACTGAAAATCTCAACAAAAGCAGTAATTATTACAATTTCCCCCAAAAAATGATAAAAGTACAAAATTAACAATGTGCATACGCGGTGAACATGTTTAGTATTATAATAACAACAAAATATCCAGCACAAGCTCGTTAAAAGAGTGTTTGCGTATTGCATACTTTTTGACCTTATCAATGCAAATTATGATGTAGAAAGATGCCCTGTGAGAGTTGTGCGATACAATTTAGTGTTTTTAGAAGGAAACGGGTGTGTTCGGAGTGCGACAGATATTATTGTAGTGGTTGTTTCCGGAGAGGTGGTGGGTCGATTTGCGCGGCTTGCAGAATACTTTCGACGAGGCCCCTCACGCGGCCTGCGCTCGCGCATCTTAAAGTTCGAGATCTCCAATGCTTTCTACACAAGCAGAACGTGTCGACGCGCGCCTGTGTCGGTATGTTGGTGTTTAGTAGAACTTTACAATGTCATCAGTTGGCACAACATATATTTATATAAGGATGAATATTTATATTTTAAATAGAGAAGGAAGATCTAATAAGTTTGGTGCTCGGGCACGTGAACAGCTCTACATTCCGCCGTCGCTCCTCCCGGGGCACACCTGGTGCATTCAGCTCCCTAAAAGGCTTCACCAACAATATCAATGACCTCCTGAACTCGGCATTAGACATCCAAGGCACGGGGCAGAATGTACGTTGCACTGGTGAGTTGTCATTTGCATAATTATGTTAAGTGGTGTTGTGCAGAACAGATTGGGTGCAATGATTACATTATTAAAAGTGTTTGAGATTGTTACAAGCAGTAGTTGAATATAATCAAACATTATGCTTTTCTCAATTAAATTCAATACTATTTTACTTCATTCAAATGTTGTTATATTACTAATTATAGGTAATATAGTAATGCACTGTCATTTCACATGATGGTGATTGTATGGCATGGCATTGAGACAATTGCTGAATGGAGTGTGTTGTGTCATATATGTCGTAATAGACCTGTTATTCCCTCCATTCTGGGCGAGTTCATGATTTACATTCATTTTGTAGACAAATTTGCCATCAGTTGAATAACTATAATCAGATGTGATTCATGTTACTTTGGCATTGGAGTATTTAGTAAGTAGGCAGATACACTGCACTTTTACACATAGAATACATTGATGGTTAAAATTTTATTGCAGCCGAACATTGGCCTTGTCAATATAAACGATTATACATAATTATATATTATTCAATTAATAATATGTAGCTGCAAAAACACATTGTTAATCTTATAAATATATTTAACAATTTTTAATTAGCTGCTCCATACTTGCATTGTCAACTTATTACTAACTACAACAATATGTGTATTGTCAAATTTTCTTTCCATCATTACATTATATTTGCAATCACATATAATAACAATAAACAAAGAACAAAGCTTCATTTAGATTATAATAATCTTTTGCCAGTAGCATTTATTTTATATAATCCCTAAATTGTAGGCTTTCCATTTCTTTGATATTCATGGGCAATTTACTATAAGGAGGACTCCTTATCAAGAAGCACTTGGCTGGCTGTAGTCTTTAAGTTGGCATTATTGTTGCCAGTTGGTTGGGGAGACTGTCTGGGTGTGATATCAAACATTGTATACACGGCCATGGCATATCAGCTATTATGAGTAAAATTATATTTTGTATTTGTTGAAGGCTAGAGATATTGCTTTTACTAGCAGTATGCCATATTATGTCCAAATAGGTTTTAGGATAGAGCAGTACACAAGTATAGTCAAATTAGTTTGTAGACGTTTTTGCATTTGTAGTGTGTGTAGTACACACGCCTAAGAGTGCGCATTTCCATTATGTTGTGGCGGCAGATAAAAATGTTACAATCATTATGTTGGGTTTTAGCTTGGAGACGTTTTTGCGTACGTAGTAGTGTACAGTCAGCAAATAAATAATTAAACCGATTTTTAAATTATTTTATTTATTAAAATAATTTGCCCAATCGCCCTTTAATATATGTCGCTTCAAACCTGAAGTGCTTTCATCTGACCAAGATTTCGAGAAGTTATGTGACATATGGGAGTGTATGTTATGTCCCAAAACTCAATGATAACCTGGTACTGGGCGAGAGGCCACGTTATACCAGTTCTGGGATAAATAAAAAAAAAAGTGTATGTCATTGGTTAAGCGATTACAGAGTTTTTACAAAAAGCTAAAAATCGTTAGGTGTTATTTTTTGAAAAAAAAAATACGAAAGCTCAGTTTTAATGGCAAGTGTTGCACTATTTTGAAATGTTGACTAAATTGGCCGTCTGTGAACTAGCTTGCCAAGGGTAGTGTGGTACTTTGTTTATAGAAAATGAAGTGCTAAAGTTGACTAACAATATTTGTGTAGACCATCACTCGATGAAACTTATTGATTTTACTAAATTAACAATGTTTATTACATTGATGTGTGGTTGCGCAATTAATAGCAACGTTATTGTAGATTACGCCAAGAAAAAAAAAATCACTGCTAAAATGTGAATACCGTTTTTAAAAAATACGATCAAGGGTGTCAATTTGTACTTAACTGAGAGACATAGAATTTTATTTTTATTTTTCCCAGAACTGGTATAACTTGACCACTTGCCTATCAGGTTACTGTTGAGTTTTCGGGACAATCTGTATATGTTTCGTTAGTAAAAACAATTGGTCGGTTTTGTGCATGATATTTATTTATTTAACTTTATTAAGGAAACATACAATTGTACAATGCAAAAAATATAACATGAAAGATAGAACACAAATCAGCAAAGTTTCCAAATAATTATAAAACATACAAAGAGATAGCAATTTTACACAAAAAAGGAATTAAAAACTATATGGTAAAAAAGAAACCTAAAAAATTACACTAACAAAAACGATTTTCAATTACTTAAGCTATGAAAAAAAGTAAAAGAAGAAAAAAAGGCAATAGTGTTGCAAAGTCACTTCATTCATTAATAAATTTAATCTGAATTGTTTCTCGTACCTGCTTCTTAAATACGGCCAAACGTTGATTAAAAGGATCAATATTACAGAATAACTTGTTGTACATACCACATGCACAATACAAATATAAATGTATGGGATATTCTGTAATTTTAAGTTTCCGTTAAAAAAAAACGATTATATTCTGTTTGCTTCCAATTAAAACGTAACTACAACTACGTGTGTTAATAATGGAAACGCGCTCGTAGTAGGCGCACTACTACAAATGCAAAAATCTCCAAGATAATTTTCTGCTGACGGACAATTTGGACTTTCTTCCAAGGAGCCATAGGAAATCTCTGTATCGATAGTTTATCTCGTCTCTTTAGATCTTGATTTGGTTTTTATCGTGTCCAAGGTATTTTATGCAATCCTTGTGTGGTAAGATGTTGTTGCCCAATCTGACTCAAAGTGAAAGTTATGTGATAGCAATGTTGTGATCTTTTGGGCTTAACACACCATTTCGATAGCCATGAATTGGTGAGGTCCATTTGGGTTTGGAGCACTGCGCTGGCCAAAATGTCATTGGCCAATTATTAATTATTGAGAAAAACTATGCTTGTTATGAATATAATGAGTAATTTATAAATATTACTGTTTCAGCCAATTGCTTCAACTCATCTCACAGCCACTACGCCCCTCCCAGGGCCCCCAACCCCCCTGCCGCAGCCCCCCAATGCACTCAGCCACCTCGCAGCCAACCTCCAACTGACTCACAACCAAACAACATCAACTACAGACCACCGTGTGAGTATTAAACATTATAACATGAGTTGCTCCACAATGCACATGAGCTGCCTTTCACTTAATAACAATTACATTTCAGCTGGTGCACAATCACCAACGGAGAGGTCCACATCATCCGTCAGGCATGAGACAGCCGATTGTGTCGAGATAGAGGACCTCGACGACGCCGAATGGGAGTTCGTCACAACACCAGCTGAACCTCTCTCCAATGGTATAAATTATAATAATGTTATATTACATTAATTAACATCACATTAATGCATTTCGTATATTTATGTTGTGACAGACTCTGACATTTTGTTGAGCGTGCCTGAGCCTCCGCCACCGGTCGACACCTACGGAGAGCAGCGCGCCGCTTCCGAATTGGATCTGCGACCACCGGCGTCAGCGTCTCCGGACAGGTCCAGTCTGAGGGAGGAGCGTTTCGTGAAAGGTCCCATCACCATCGAGAGCTTCAGCTCCGAGGCTGACTTGGAGCGGCTGAACGCGAAGCAGTTGAAGGAACTGCTCGCACTGAACCGCGTTGACTACCGCGGCTGTCTGGAGAGAGGCGAGTTTTTGGCACGCGCGAAGCGGCTCTACAGGGAGACGATGACGGGCGGCGGCGCCGACCTGGACATTGAGGACAGCTGCAAAATATGCATGGCGGCGCCCCTGGAGTGCGTTCTGCTGGAGTGCGGTCACATCGCCGCGTGCACTCGTTGCGCCAAACAATTGGCCGAGTGCCCCATATGCCGGCAGTACGTGGTGCGCGCCGTGAGGGTGTTCCGCTCCTAATGTAACACATGCCCAAATATTGTTTATTGTGATATATTGTGTTGTATATAGTTTTATTTAGATATTTTTTTATGTAATATTATTATAAGATGAATAACAATGATTATGGACTATTATATATATATATCCTTTCGTCTGTTACTTAATAAATTGTAAATGCATTAAATACACATATTAACAACAGTTGTGTTTAATTTGTACATTGTCTGGCTCAGTCTCTGCCAATGTGATGCGTGACGGGTGGCGCGTCTATGCGGATGACACTCTGCGCCATTGCGAAGTAACCCTCGTATTGGACATCCTCGGGCGTGGTGTCGCAGTGGTAGTGGCCGCCGTCGCCATGGTCGCCGGTGCCGTGGAAGTGCTGCACGCGCAGGTCCAGCCCCTAAGCAGAACAACACATTATAATATAAACTATATCAAATAGGTGACCGCAACAATTGCCACTAATTGTAAAATCCATTTAATAACCTCTACATCACAAAACATTACATTCACAAAAAATTGTGCTTGAAGACGCTCTATCTATTCCAATGCACAAATAGAACAGTCCAAGCCGGGTGTTCCATTGCCGCCATTTTGCATTGAAAATATATTATTTTAAGTTCATTAGTTGACCAAATCTGCACGAGGCAGTAACACACCAGTTTGGTGGTAGACGTTACTGTACAAGTGCAAGTACGATTAAGGATCACTTTAAAAGTTTCCGGTTCCACCCAGGCCGGCATGGTGGATACGACTGCTACGTCATATATAAAGACGCATGCCAATTGTTTTCTTCGTCGCCACTTGTAGTGTTTGTACTACAACGTATCATGCCACACTGCCTGCCCTCGCCGAATGGTAGTCGTGTACTGCCACGTTACGCACGAGACCGTGCCACGTGCATCTAGCAATAGCACCTACAGCAGCAATGTTGATACAAGATGGAGAACATGTGACAGTTATTATGTGATAAAGAACCCGCAATATATTTAGTAGATGGGTGCGTTCTCTTACATAACAATTCTCGTTTGAGGCATTATTATGTAAAATGCTGAAACACCTGTTCTTGTTGTTTAATGCACCGCTCTCCCCTTAAGGAAATGTATAAATGCTGGTGCCATTGCTTATGCTGCGAACAGCCACTCACCAGATCGCCGGTGACCAGTGTGCCGACGTGCACTATGGGCGCACTCATCTGGAAGTAATGCAGCCAATCCTCCACTTGCTGCTCGGTGCGGATGGGTGCGCTGGAGAAGGCAGGCATCACGTGGTGACGCACCTTGCCCGCGCGAAGTAAAAACGCACCACCAAGACCTGACACACATATATGCACACGTGAATCATAAACCCCAATTTTGTAATACTCCTCACAAACACAACATTATGGATAATGTTAAAACACAATAAGTAATATAAGTTAATTAATGATAATGTACTCGTATTAACATTAGCGGATGTTGGGACAAGAAATGCTGCGATGGTTTGGCGAACATTAACGAAGGGAATTTATAAGTGGACATCCTCAAGAATGCTGAGGATGTATGGAAAAAGGCGAGACAATTTGATTGTATAAACAGTATCATCAAAGTGGGCACTCACAACACATCATTTAAATTATCAATCAATCAAATTGTCACGTCTTTAGGCAGAGACAGTGGAGCACCACTTGCCACGAACCTGACACAATTTCCTCGCTTTTTCCTTCATACAAGCCATATGGTTATGGGCACTATGCAACGCAGCTCTATAGTTCTTGAGGATGTCTCTGATTTGGTCGTAAATCAGCCTGCCCTGTTTAACGCACCCATTCACATCCGATTATGTATCATATATATTCGTATTTAGTTAATACAATAATTATTGACATATTGTTACTCTGTGCGCAGTAACCCGAAAGCAGTGAAAGCCTAAATACATAAAATGCTCAAATGCATTTACCATAAAAGCAATTGCAAAACTGTGTGCAGGCAACCATCACACAATTGCGCATGTGCAATGGCCACGCAAACCATTTACTGACATATGAACATACTTTGGTTGTTCTGTTTCTATGATACAAGCACCACTAGAAGCTTATTAGTATAGAAATGTAAAAAACGTAGCGCTCCCATATCTGTGACAATATCTTTGGTGCATCTACTAAAATGTGGTCTGAAGTATTTTTTTTATTGTGACTCGACATCACCCCGACAAGCGACAGCACCCCGCTTGATGTTAAGCTGGAGAGTGGTCCATGAATGGATGTCACTGCTACTACAATTCAATAACTGTAAGTAGCAATCACTCTACTATGCCGGCCTAGATGAAACCGGCAACTTACAAGCTGATCCCGAAACGTGACCAAATCACTTCACGGTCTGTATACTTGTAAATGGTGGTACTACCCCGGATCGGCAGACTGGGTACCACTGCCTACCACTCTTTGATAACCAGGCCCGAAGCAAATCTCCTCCTCTTTTTTATTAACCAATATTTAATATAATTAGATTGCAGCTTGGCCAAATGACGAACAACTATGTGTACGCCGCTCTTACCGAGCAATATCTGCCTCATTAACAAACACAATTGTAAAACAAATCCGACAAGGAATCGAACCCAGTAGTTATGCGTAGCTGACCTGTGTGTGTGTGTGTGTGTGTGTGTGTGTGTGTGTGTGTGTGTGTGTGTGTGTGTGTGTGTGTGTGTGTGACGATATAAACTCATAAGCAAGGGGGCATTGCTGCAAAGGTGTTATAATAAATCCAATGACGATATTCACCGAGAACTTTGTCACCATAATGTTTCTGCAGTGTCTCCCTGATGGCCGTGATGAAGTTGGCCTCCCCCACTCTGCGCTTGGCGACCACTTTGATCACCTATAATGACATTACCACGGATTGGTCCTTCGTGCCGGACTTAATATTTACGCGCGAAACGGAACGCCTGCCGACCTGTCCTGGTGCGCCATCACAAATCAAATAATTGCCAAGCAACGCTGTTCTGGTTTCCTCTGGCGGCAGTTGCGTCATTTTGTAGCCACTGGCGCCTTTGGGAGCGCCGCGGGGCTCCACGTTCATCGTCCGGGAGCGTTGCGTTATCTTATTATTGGCCATTGCCACGTTGAATATGCCCTAAAACATATTTTATTAATATAACAACCTCCCAAAACATATAGAATAATACACTTTTGAGTGATAAGAGGAACTGCATTCATACGTTCGAACAAAAAGCATGGATTAATATAAAAAGGGAATACTCTGTGTATGGTGTAGTAACAGTTTTGCGTGAGACATACATCTTACGGAACAATGGCGGAATCACACCTCCTTAATTACTATTAGCCAAACATATAATATTTATATTTATAGTACCTGCAATTAAATATTAATCATTCCTGAATGGTGTCTCTGTCACTATTTCGTGTTACTCTCTTGTTGTGATGGGGGAAGCCTCGGTGGCCCTTTATAATGAGAAGTATAAGGAACTGCCGGCCAATCCTCACAAAGAAGAGGCACACGCGTCCAATCGAATCGTCTCGCAGCTATCTCTGCCTATACATCGACTATTAACGCCGCATCTGTGTGCTGGACATTATTACTTAGCAAATACTAAAAACATGTTTTTGTAACAAACAATATTTGACCTCCACTTGGCTGATGGTAAACAAGGAGTAGTCCAAGAGCGACCGCGATTAAGTGAACCGTTTCATTATACAATTGCTGCAGTCACCATCACTTTTGGAGGATGGGGAGAACTCATGGCTCAGTAAAGCATTCCACTTGGCGATCCTTCCACACAGAAACGATTTTTTAGTTCGACTGTCGATAGAATACGGATGCTTCCCCAGCCTATGTGGGTGTCGCGGGTGTGAAAACACGAGATAGTAACAAGATGAAATTCCAACATTCTCCGTGGTACAGGCGATAAAGGCAGATAAGAAACCTTATCTTGTTTGTTAGTACATAAAATATATTCAATTTGTTACTACGTTCTTCGCGCTGTGTATGTTGCACTTATAAGAAAGGGCAATTGGGCTTTACCTCGCAATTGACGCCGAGGTGAGGCCATGGGCCGGCGCCGGCGCCGCACACGAACGCGGGCTCCCTGTTGAGGTGTCTGATCATGTCCGCGATGTCGTACAGCTTACATTGTTGCACCAGTGGCAGCAGATACGCATTGCCGCCCAACTCGATCAACTTGGGCGCGCCGCACAGACCTGCGCACACATCGCAATCAGGCGGCACTCGAGCGCTGAACATATCAACATCAACATAATCAACATGATAACGTACACAATCATATTATCTGCACACAGTTCGCAGGTGTAGAGCCGGCACACGAGCAAATATAAAACATGGATGCAATAGAGTTGAATTATGCATGTATTGTTTTATATGTTTAATTCACCTTTTACATCATTCTAACACATGCATATTCCCTTTTGTAATTGCTCATTTAGTTGCTGGTTAAACACAAAAGGAGGAGCACGCTCATGAAGTATCAATCAAATTGTCACGCTTTTTTCTCACAAGGATAGGCAGAGACAATGGAGAGCCACTTGCCGTGACATCCTGATACAACTCCTTCGCTTCCTTTACATCCACAATTATCTTCATACAAGTTCTATGGTTATGGCAACTCAGCTTTCTTGAGGATGTCTCCGATTTAGTCGGCAAACACCCTCCAAGGCTTGCCTTGTATATAACGAAGGCAGGCCTAGGCAGTTAGTAATATTTGCATTCACCCATTTAAATAAACTAATAAAGTGGAGGGGCGCGTCATTTATATTTAGACAAGCTATAGTGTTTCATGTACGAACCAGGCGCCGCAAGTCCGAATGGCTTTTGCGTGAGATCAGGACACTGTACAGCCTCCACTGACACGTGCTCGAATGTTAGCGGCAGACCCCTCGAAAGGACTAAACAAAACAAATTATTATTAATATGCAACGAGGCAACCAGGTGGCGTCTCATGTAGACACTGCACACAAACATATCTTCAATAGCCAACC
This sequence comes from Tinea trinotella, assembly GCA_905220615.1. NCBI lineage: Eukaryota > Metazoa > Arthropoda > Insecta > Lepidoptera > Tineidae > Tinea > Tinea trinotella. The sequence continues at coordinate 15,052,758 of HG992308.1, read as the reverse complement.
CACCTCGGGCCATTCGCGGAAAGTGCGCTTAGTGACATTATCATAATTTTACTTGAATAAATTGTTATCATGCAGTTTAAGTAATAATATCATATCAAGTACAAACAAAACTTTCCAAATTATTATTTACGTAAAATAATTTCATAATAATGACAATGAATAGCTATTAAGACATAACCAAGCAAACCTAAGTAGGTACTTACATACACATCGACATACGTACCATCGGCTACTTCGCTTATATCAGGTTTATAGAATTCTTTCTCAACAATTGGAACATCATCAAACTTTATTGTTGACATTCTGAAATATATATTTAGATACTCATTAACGTATAATACATTTTAATAGTAGTTACGTTATATATATTAATAAATTATATGAAAAGCATGCGATGGTTGACGTGCAAAGGCCGCCGTGATAGCAGCGTACGTTTGCAGTTAACGCAAAACAATTATAATATTACAATCAACATTCATATAACCTCCATTAATTAAATGAGAGCACAACAATAACATGATTACATTACAATATTCATAAGGTCATTGTACTCAGCGAACATAAACCAGTTCCTGATATAACGCCTGTTAAAATAAAAGCAATACTCACTCTGCCGTGGCGGCGGCGGCGGCGGCGGCCATTGTATACGTGCGCTGGATGCGCTACGTCAACAACAAATGGCAGACATACAATTAATATATTGTTTTGTGATACGAATGGCGCCTATTATGAGCTGTCATCTAATACGATGGTTTGCGCATGTGATGCCATCAATGCAGTATGGTGACAAAGTGAGCAATTCATGAATTAGAGCCACCTCCACTTGCATGGTGATAGGCAAGGAAAGTTGATAAACATAATAAAAAAAACCGCCACGCTTTACATCCGTCCCGGTTGTTGTCAAATTGTGCTCTGTCACTCATTACGTTGTATTGAGAAAACAACACAACCGTATTATAATATACAATTATATCTGCACCTATATTAAAAGGCGTTTTAAGCATTGAAGCACTTGTAATTTTACAACAACTAGAAATATATCTAACAGTGGCCTCATTCAGGAATAGAACCTCATTAATTTAGATAAATATATAAATAATAAAAACAAAAATAAAGTCGCCAAAAATGAATGGCACTCGAACTTAAAAGTTTGCTGCGTCTTTTCTTTGTAGAACCATCTACAAGTGGAATGTTTTGCCAGCCCATGTGTTCTCTCCCTCCTATGACCTTGGATCCTTCAAGCGATTCGTGAAGAAGCACTTTTGGCCGGCATAGTGACGGCGATTGTGGTAGTCGTGAACTAACTCGGTTTTCTCAGTCGTCACTCTTGGACCTCCTCTTGCTTATCATCAGGCGGGTCGAGGTCAAATGTCGTTTCACAATAATAAAAAAACCATACTTCAGCGGGTTGCTGTGACATGTGCACAAATAATAATAAAGTGGCCATTACCAGCTCTCCATACTTATAACCTTGGATTGGCCTGGACTGGGGCGGAGCTTCTTTTTCCATGAGGGTAGTCGAGGCCCTAGATAGGCATATAGTAGGGATTTCACACATTTTTTTGTTCATCCTGGGTAGTACTACCACTTTCAAGTGTGCAGACCGTTGAGTGACGCAGTCGCGTTTAGGGATCAGATCGAAAGTTATTATTTTCAAATCGATTCGTGGACCGCACTCCACCTTAACAACAGGCGGGTGTCATATTACCAGCACGCAAATGTTTATGTTATAAATGATCTGAATATATTATCGCTAATAAAGTTTTAATAATTGTCAACATGAAAACTGATTTATAACAAAAATGCTTGAGCTATATTGAGGATAATAAAATCACAATTTGAATGTATAACAATAGTTTTATTTGCGTACAACAAACGAATGTGATAACAAAATGATAACCGAGAAGATACTTTGGCATTTATGACAACTGAGCACTATCACTTACATAACAATGTTTATATAATAAACTGGGCGCACACTACTCTATGTGACATGTGCATTGGTGGCATTATATGCGCGTGCATGTGATAATGATGTATTCACAATAATTCAATGACACCTATGTGCCAATATATCACGGCTGCATTCATTTGCTCCAACGGCACAGCGCACATGCACGTTATAAGGAAGTGCGTGTGTGCTCATATTATGTTCTCCTGGTTGTCGGGCGTGACCGTGTGCGCGGCGTCGTAGTAGAGTGCGGCCGCGTGTGCCGCGTGCGTGGCGAGCCACTGCGCCGTCTCTGCGGTGTCGCACTGCACGCGCGGCCGCCTTACGCCCTCGCCCGCCTCGCCGCGCACGCCCAGCTCCACGTAGTGGCCCTCCGGCGTGGTGATGGGCGCGCACGACACCAGGTTGCCGAGCAGCGTCTCCAGCACGGTGTGCGGCCGCCCCTGCTTGAGCGTCACCAAGCGCAGACACCTCGCCGACACCAGCGCGCGTATGTCGTGAGGCGCCGCCCTCAGCGCCCTGTACGCCAAACACACGTCGCTCTCGCTAGCCTCGCCCGCCAACTGATGCAACAGCGCCGCCCCGGCCGCCTGCTCTTCCGAATACCTCGGCAGCAGCCCCGCTCCTCCCCACACCCCTCTGGGGCCTCTCACCCTCTCCGGCAGCCAGCGGTCGGACCTGCGCGACGTGTCCCTCACCGCCGACGCCGTCTCCGCAGCCAGGTCCAGCACGCCAATGACGGGCTTCGTGACGGTGCCCACGAGACCCTTACCGACACCGGCCAAAAAGCCTGACACACCCTCAGCGGCCGCACCCTCGTAGCTGTGCTTCACCAGTGACGTGACGCCGCCTGCGAACGAAACGCACACATTTGCAACGGATGCTTTCATAGATATTTCTGCGTGAATCATCATTATCAACAAATACTGACCCAAGAGTCCGAGGCCGAGCCCCCTGAACCCAGCCAGCAAATGCGATTGCGCCCCTGCGCTGCGTATCTTCCTCCTTGTCTCCTCGTGTGCCTCGTCCACCACGACGCGTTCCAATCCATCGCCGAGTGACTCTGCACATCAACAGCAATCAATTATTATTACATTCATATAAGTCATACATATACATTTATATATATGAAAACCACAATTTCAGTGACCTGTAACTTTGGCTGCTGAATTTGATATGCCGTGAGTAATATTCTGCAACAGTGCTCCAACGCTACCCTCGTAGATGAGTCCCGACACACCCTCCGATACGTCCGACACGAAGCCCAGGGGGTTTCCCAGAAAGTCCACGGAGCCCAGGATCTTGGCCGCTTGCCATTTTAGTTGCTGCAATTATTATTTTATAAATTTAAAATAAACCACACACATGTTTTATTTATTTTGACGTATAACAATGAATCACCCAAGTAAAATTAAATTTATACATATTAGATATATTATTTTTTTACAATAAATCAGCATGTTTACAATTGTTTGTTCCACTTATATAAATATACAATGTTACAAAACTGACGCATACTCGTATGTCTCAGACAATGATGGCGAATGTTCATCAGAAATACTCCATTCGTGTCTTCAATTTCATAACAGACAAGTAATACACATTGTATGAAACAAACATGAACAGAGCACTGTACTTCTACCTCCTCCTCATGATACATCACCAAAACCTCCAAGTCTTCAAATTTATAACAATTTATAGTAATAAAGGCTTAAGCATCACAGTTCTAGATTTTGAGTATTGCTGATCTGAAAGAATCCATTATCAGGTTCTTGAGATTTAGAACTGTTAACCAACAATGGCGCGTTTGAAAAATGACAACAATTTTTCATGGCCCTTTTTCCAAAGAAGATCAAGTATTTGTGTGCGTATAATAGAGCCCACAAAACACACAAACATTGTAATATAGTTTTGGTTATAATACCATTTGTGACGTTATTATGCAATCAGAAAACAAAATGTTCATAATTATATTTTCGAATATGCTTATTCTATTGGACTAATAAACTTGCCCAACAATTGATATAACTACAATTCGAATATAACTGATTTCAAATATATCATAAGAGAAAGCGCCATCAAACAAACACTACTGCTTAGTTATATGTGTTTTGATTTAGTTATTTTAAAATCTGTTATTGTCACTTAACTATAATAGTTTGATTCCTTATTGATTTGAGTAACAAACTTGTTGAACATTGTTTTGTTAAACAGTCAATAGTTTTCTGAGCGCATGCGGGAATTTCCCTAATTTAATTATTAATCATTGTAATAAAATATATTTTAAAATTGCTGCAATTTATTTTGAGTTAATTCATTATATACAAAAATTGATAAGTTTCACCTTTATAGTAATAGTATAGTTGATATGATAATGCGTACATACATCTTTGAAGTGTTTGACGAACGCCCTCGCCAGCTGCGCGGCCGTCTCGAAGTGATGCACTCTCTCGAAGGGCTGCAGCTCAACGGCGGCGTCCTCGAAGCGGATCAGCGTGAGGCCCAGGTGACGCTTGAGGGCGGACAGGTCGCGCTCCAACTTGTTAGCAGTGTACATTGACAACCGGATCTGCACACATTGTGACATAAGCGGAATGCATTTCATGCGTATGCCATTCGCCCCCCCCATTCGCCATGCTCACCTGACTTGGCATTATTTTGATAAGTCCGAAGTAATATCTGGTCGCATGCACCGCTGTCAGCTCTGCCAACATGCGCTGAGTCTCATAGTCCGCCTCGTCGGGCACTTCGCGCGCTGCCGTCTCTTCAGCCGGATACGCGAACCATTGCCACAGTTTGAGGATCAGCCGCTCTTCCAGTCTGCGGAGTGTTACGCGTGAACGGTCGCTCGTGTGGTGGTGTGTGCATGAACGCACGCCAATTACCTGATCGCAATGGGCTGCAGCGTGAGCACGAAGTGTTTGAAGAACAGGGCATTGTACGCATGATGGCCGCAATGGGACATTTCCACGTCCACCAGCAGCACGGGCAACTCACTGCTGCGCGTCACCTGATGCAGCAGCACTGGACTCGGTGTGCCCAACAGCTGCGCCAATTGGACATCACGCGTTAATGGTGCATTAGGATATGTTGGTGCAACGTGATGCATGGCTCACCTGGTTGTCCCATTGCATGTCCATGGCCGTCAGCGAGAACGTTGTGTTGTGTTGACCCCCGGCCCCCCTCAGCGTGATCCCCCCACCGACCGCATGCAGCAGCTCCACCCCCGCGACCAACGACACCCCCACGCCGCTCAGGGCGACTGACAAGCCCCATTCTGCCCCGGACGTTCCCCTCGTGGCTCCCCTCGCAGCCGCGGCGCCGCGCCCCACGATGTATCCCTCTTCACCGGGATCTGTGATGGTGACCACCCAAGTGGGCCCGTCGACCGTGAGCGCCGCGCGCAGCTTCCCCGAGCCGGGCCTCAGCCGCACCAAGCGCACCAATTGCCAAGCGGGCGCGTCGTGGCCTGCCAACCCGAGCACCACTTGGCTCCCCTGTCGCAATCCAAACAAGCCCCCGTCTGGCATGACGCACAGCGCGCTGTGACCGCACGTGAGCCTGCCGACCGCATCCGTGCGCCACGTCTGCGTGCTGGCCCTGCGTGGGTCGGCTCGCCTCAGCCGCAGCGCCGACAGAGCGCCAGGCCGCGGCGCCGGACCTTCGATGTCCAGAACCTGTATATATATAATATATATATATAATATATATATATATATATATATATATATATATATATATATATATATGTGTGTTTGTGTGTGTGTTATAAGAATATATTGCATTGAATGGCAATCTGACCATCGCGTGCGCCGACAATGGCGCGTCTTGATCTCTGACGGCGTCCGATTGTTGCGGGGGTGAGCTGCCTTCGTGCACCAGCTGACCAGCCGGACCTCGTTTCCACAGTTGGCATCTGCGCAAATGAAATGTGCCATCAGCGGCCGTGGCGATCGCCGAACAACATTAATGTCACACGCACCTATCTCCATATCTCTTCTTGCCAAGTATCACCTTAGTGCTGCCCATGGGCACTTCTAGCACGAGCATGTCGTCATGTCCTTCCGCCGAAGCGCCCTCTGTCGGCGCACAACTGAAACGGAGCACTCGGTTAATGCATCGACGGAAACGCAGCGTAATAGTGCATCAGTCGGCGACCATACCCGTCGGTGGCGGTCGCAGTGAACGCGACGTAAACGAAGTTCTGGTAGGTGAGCGTGACCTGGTGTGGTGCGGTCAGCGTGAGCGTCTGCCGCGGTCCGCCTGGCGCGCGAAGCCACAGCGCGGCCGCCAATTCAGGCTCGGGCAGAGCGGCGGGCGTGCTGCAATGAGCGCCCACCACGGCCTCCTCCCCAGCGCCGCATTGGCTGAACATGACCGCGACCGCGCTGTAGTTGGCCAACACGAGCGGCGGCGGCGCCGCGTCCGCGTCCGTCAGCACCACGAACAGCGTCGCGCCTTGCAATACCACTTCCGCGCGGAAGAACTGCTGCCCGCCCTCGCGCTCTCTGCGAATGGTACGGCCAATCGTGAAAGAGTGCCTCGGGACACGAATGCGCAAATGTATGTTGCAGCACACACTTGCATGCGATGTGCAGCGAGCGGCCGGCCTGCAACCGAAAGCCGCCACTCCACGCGGCACCGCTCGACCGCAACGCCAGCAACGGCGGCTGGTTGGGGCTCGACCACTGCCACGGCAAGAAACACCCAGGCGCTGCCACCAACTCGCCGGAACATGACGACTTCTGCAAACCATACATAAATGAATTGTCGATCACACACACACACACACACACACACACACACACATATTGTGAATGGGCAACTCACGGGCGTGGTCGCGTCGCACTTCTGTGCCAAATGCAACGTGTATGACGTGTTATTGTGGATCTGATAACGCGGACATATTGTCACAATGTTCGTGTGACGATACCTGCCAACAAAACACATTATATATAATAACTAGCTGTGCCCGCGGTTTCACCCGCGTAAAATTAGGTTTATAACAAAGGAGGTGGTTCTCAATTCGACTGTATATGCCTTTTTTGTATTTATAACTCGATTAGCAGCCCGAGCTAGAGCAATAGCTAAATTGGACTTTCGTTTGCGAGGCATCATAGAAAAACAAAAATAAAATGAATCGAACAAAACAGATGTACAGATTGAGATTTATTATCATAAAAAAACCTTTAATAAGCACCTACGTAGTAAAAATGATGCGCTCACCGCACGGCGATGTGTTTAAGTCACGTTTAAATGAAAAAAAAAAGAAACTAACAAATTAAATTATCAATACTTATTTACAAGCAATGCATAAAAAGAGTAAGAGGTAAGTAGGTTAGGTTAGTCTTACACCTACTACGACCTACTAGATTAATTCAAAAAAGGAAATAAAAGCAAATCGGATTTTTTTTAAAGTAACGGAAACTATTTTACCTACCATTAACTATGAACTAAAAGATCCCGAAATATTAAGTATGTACAAAATTAATTTACAGGACCTAACTAATAAAAAATACTTACTTAAAAATTATACGAAACAATAAAATAATTTTACTGGATCGAATAATGTAATTCTCTGTAGCGCAAACTTCTCTATTCGCATGCGTCCGACAACGACGTCTGCCCTCAAGTGTCTGCCTGTTCGGGTAGGCATAGTTAGATTCGTGCGCTCCCCCACCACACGACAGCGCCGTCGCCGCCGCCAAACTTCGGCGAATGTGCGCGACGACGACCGACGACTGACGGCAGCGGCGGCGATACAGAGTATTCGTTAAAAGGAATTTAACTTTAAAAGCCAAATTTTTTTTACTTGATTCACCCAAAACTTCTGAATATCATGTTCTTAGGTTCAGTGGTTAAAATTTTGTATACCTTTTTTCGCAATAAAAGGTAGTCTATGTTCTTTCTCATGGTCTCAAGATTGTCTGTGCTAAATTTCATCAAAATCGGTTGAGAGGTTTAAGCGGGAAAGCGTAACAGACAGACAGAGTTACTTTCGCATTTATAATATTAGTAGGGATAGGGATAATGTTGTGACGTGCACAGTTACCTGCCGCGTCCAGCTCTAACTGTGATGCCAACTTCTACAACGGCGACACTGCCGTCATGTGCGCGCGCCTCGAGACGCTTCACAGCCGTGCCAGGGCCGAGGCCGAATGGAGAACACCACTGCAATCATAGCAATATATTACAACGCGCTGTGCACGTTGCACACACGGACACGTGCTGCGTACTCACTTCCGGCGCACTGTACAGCGCCGAGCCCAGCCTGGCCTGCAGTGTTGGTGCAGCGTCCGGCGCTGGCAGACAGAACACGAGCGGGGCGACCGCCCTCGCACGCTCGTGATCGGCGGACTGGCCGGCCAACCCGGCGCCCAAACCGCCGGAGCCCAACCCGCCAGCGCCGACCCCGCCGGCACCCAGCACCAACGGCACGCCGCTCTTATTGAGCAACCAGTACGCCGCCGACAGTGACACCTTGATGGCGTCGTTCCGTTTTATGTGAGTCCTGGCGTTCAAATACAATCGCCGCCCGTGCGCGTCCTGCAACCGCAACCGGGCACTGAACGAGGCGGTGGCCGTGGGCAACACGCTGAGCGGCGTCGACCAGCCGAAGCCTTCCAGCCGCACACATATCTCCACGCCCTCCTCCACGTTCACCTGCAACGCAACAACGTCACCGTGTTCATTGGGACGTTCGTTTGTGGCGACGTAATCATATTGAATGCGCATATACCTGATGCATCGGCAACAGATCGCCCGGTGGTACACTGGTGATGGGCACGCCGGCAGTTTTCACGGTGAGCTCCAATGGCAGCAGGTTCTCTATCCTGAGCGCTGGCAGCAGCGTGATAGTGAGGCCGCTGCCGTTGCCGCTGGGGAATTGGCGCACTGTGCCCGCGTAGCAAAACCTAAACAACACACATTTATGCTTTGATCAAGTACTTCTTCAATTTTTTCAAATGTCCGTGGTAACACACGACCTGTGCGTGTATCACGGGTGTGGAAAGGCACGGTGCTATAGGAGATCAAAGACGCATAATGCCGCCATGTCTCTGCCAAATTGCAGGGGCTCTTATGCGGGGTTCGCTTATCCTCAGTATCTCCTATAACTAAGACAGCTCGGCGCTGCAATGAATCGAGAAGATACTTGGCAGAGCAGTCCCAGAGTTGCGAACGAATTTTAACCTTGTTCACGATTCCAAGTTTTCACCTATAGAACGCAATGATGATTGTGGTCTCATTCACTGAACTGAGAAAGTGTATTTTTGTATGACAAGTAATAATCAACATTATAACAAGTACCTGTACACGTGGTCGCCGAGGCCAGCTCTGGCGTGATGCAGTCCGGCGGCGTGCACCAATGGGCCGGCCGCTCTCGGCGCGGACAGAGGGCGCGCCCATAGAGCTGCGCGCGCAGGGCACAACGGCGCCGCCCACTTGCCACCGGGGGCCACTTGCCACGTGCGGCAATACGACACGCCCCATTCACCTGCACAACATACGCACTCATCACTGACACCACCACAGGCCATTGCATGAATAACAACACATATATAACACAACGAGCACCGTTCAGTTACCCATCGCCGGCCACAGGGGCCTAAGGTGCAGGGTGAGGGGGAGGCAGGGGGACCAGGTGATGTGGAACAGGGACAGGCGGGCGTGCAACATGGCGTATGTCTTACCAATAACTTGTGCTGCAAACAATGGAAAATAATCAAATTATATTATTCACGTGTTTTGATTTACAATATAAATGGATGCACGGGCGTCACCTGTTCCCGGCGCGTGGTCAACTCTCACTTCGACGGGCAGAGGCAACTCGTTCCTGAGCACCAGCGCACCCCTCAGCGTGATCAGTTTGCGAGCAGAGCCCTCCAGCGATATCTGAATGAGTATGGGCACGCGCACGCCTGTCTTCTGCGAATTCGTTCAATCACAATCAGTCAACAGTCAGTCACGTTATCATAGACATGTATATATATAAGTCAAACATACATCGTGTTCCAGAACGCGACAATAATCAGCGACGCGGTCGACAGAGACGGCGCCGAGCGGCCTCCATCCGGCAACCCTGACGGCGAGCTGATGTCTCTTCCTCCTGAGGTCCCTGGCCACGCTGCCGCCTGCGCCGGCACAACTGAAGGGCACCGTCTCGTTTGGCCTGACGGGCGTCCACGAGTCGTCCACAATGAGGTCTGTGGTGCGATCGGCCAACGTGTCCGACATGGTGACCAACGTGGTGAACCAGAGCTTGTGGCCGGTCTCATTGCGCAGCGCGTAAGGCACGAACGGCGACCGCCGCCGGTGCCCCGATGGGCTGCACTTGCTCGGCGATTGCTCTGACGCACTGCTGCTCTGTGATGGCAAACAATAACATTGTGACATCACATTCACATATTGTATTTGTATGTTTTTGAGTATGTTTGTGCGCCCACCTGTGTTGTGTATAGGTCCTTGGTCCAGTTCTCGTGCACGAGTGCGAGCAGCGTGAGCAGTGTGCGTGTGATGTTGATGCTGAGCATGTCCTCGCTCGACAGCTCCAAGTTCAACCGCCGCGGCCGCAACTGCGAGCTCAGCTGATGCTCCCAATGCACATTCAGCCTGTTCGCGCAACAACAACATTATGTTAATAAGCCCATACACGCGGCCTACTATACATATACATATATACACATACAACACATACTTCCATGGTTCCACGACCGGTTCCCATCCCGAGAGTGACCTATTGTAATAATCAGCACTGAAGCATGCGGCCAGTGCGCCACCTGGTGGGCGGGCGGACAACTGCGCGGGCGGCTCCAGCAGCAGCTCAGCTTTGCGCAGATCCTGCGTCATGGAAATTATTATATTTCAATTATAAATGCTGTGCGATAAATTCGGCTGCGATATAACACCCGCTTCATGTTGAGCTACAGTGCGCTTATTAAATGGAGGCGATTATTGTGATTCGACATCTGATCACGACCCGCCTGATGTTAAGCAAGATGATGTCCAAGTTGCTGATTCAGTTATTTATACGCTCTGCATGTATTAATATGAAATGCAAACCTGTTGCAATTGTAAATCCTGCAAGCACAACTCGAGCAGTGGCACGTCCGAGTCCAAGCAGTCATCAATCACGCACAGTGTCACAGACTCAGCGCGGACCTAAGGGCACATCAACAAATACATAATATATATATGTTTATTATATATATATTTAACAGAGATGGCGAGACGACGTAGAATCTTATATAAGTTTAACAATAATACTTTTATGTAATTCTTAACTCTATGTCAATTTACGAGTATTGACATAGAGTTAAGAATTACATAAAAGTATTATTGTTAAACTTATATAAGATTCTATATCGTCTCGCCATCTCTGTTTGGGCGAACAGCGATGTCTTTTGCAATGTGGAGTCCACTCAGTAGTGAGCTTTGGCCATAATGCACCAGACATGCGGCATCTCACTTCAGTTTGGCGGCCATTTTGGATGCGTGAGCAATTAGTGTTTCGCCCCTATAACTGCGCTCCACAGCTCGTGACTATGTTTGTGTACATACATAAAAACATCAATCAATCTATGAATTGAATCATTACACTCGCGTGGTAAAGGCATATGGGTTATTATTATGCTGTGATGTTAGTGATGACCCTATTTAATAATGAACCAACATTGAGTGCCGAGAACGGCCACAGGGGTGTGTCCTTGGGTGTTATTGCTGTGAGGCTGGGCGAGTGCGATACGGCGTCGGCGATTTGCGACAATGGCGTTGGCACAGGCGCGTCGTTCGCGGCCATAGTGGGCGGCGACATGAACACACTGTTCGCAGGAGCGGCGCGAGACGAAACCGCAACACCTGCAATCACACAAAACATCAACACAACACGGCGGATGCACAACGGACTTACACTACCAGAGCAGGTGATACACCATGCATACTATCAATTTAGGGCACACCATCCACAGTCGTTGGATGGATGAAAGAAAGGAACGACCTTTCTTTGTCCTACAATCCTTCAAACGCAGCACGAAGAAGATGTAACTCACCAGGCCAATATGGCAGCAGTGTCTTCTACGCGTGAACTGTAAAACGTGTGATAACATTACAAGGAGAACACAAAACATACCTCCTGATGCTTTCCTCGCTTGCGCTGGTATTGACTTGAGCATGGCGGCAAACATTCGCATGTCATGATACGAGAGACGGAGGTTCAGTGTGCCCATTTGCAGCTAGAAAAATAGAAATTAAATGAAAGCACACACCATAATGCGGTATTTGTTCCTACATTAATGTATGGAAGTGAATGTTGGGTGTGGCAGAAGCATTAGAGTAGAATTAACGCTGTAGAAATGCGCTCATTAAGGAGTGTATGTGGAGTGACGATAGCAGATAGAATAAGGAATAGCACATTGCATGATACATGTGGTTTGAATGAGGATGTAGTGACAAGGATTGACAAATGAATGCTTCGATGGTTTGGGCACATGGAAATGTGTAGTGCAATTAGATTTAAGAAAGCTGGTGGCCATAATCGTATAGCTTGTACAAAGAGAATTGTGGTGAAGAGAAGATTGTAGCTACAAGTTGGAAGACAGAATGGATAGATATAATATAATTGTATGTATGTATTGAATTGCAATATGCACGCACATGGAGCACCCTGTCCTGGTCCAAATCTGCATGAATGGAGGCTGGCTCAACGATGGGCAACGATGTCTCATGTTCTAATCCGAGCACACAGGAGCACACCTCCACGTTGTTCAGCGAGCAGGACAACGGCTTGCGCGCCTTACTGCGGTACGATAGCACTGTGGTACTCTGCAAAATTATAACATGATGCAATTTATAAATCCACAATAATAATGAACCACATAAGGTCCAATTGGTGGATCATTATTAGGCTGCGGAACAATTATTTTATTTTAAAAAACGACAAAGTATAAATTGATCGAAAATTTCCTAAACATGCTTTAACTGAAATCGAGAAAGTAGAAGTTATGTTCTCATAAGGACGAATAAGATATATTTTAATTTTAAACCTGTTTTAATTTGATATTATAATTTATTTATTCGTTTACATGTCATGGGTTAGTAATATGTTATGTCTAATGTTAGTTGTAGGGTCTGTCTAAGCCGATATGACGCGCCCCTCCACTGCATATACGCACACGAGCAAATATAAAACGTGGATGCAACACACAGAAAATGCAATTGTAATTGGTCATTCAGTTGCTGGTTAGACATAAAAGGAGGATCACGATGATAAAGCATAGTTTGTTATATTTGCATTCACACATTTAAATAAACTAATAAAGTGGAGAAGCGCGTCATTTATAGTTAGACAAGCTATAGTCCATTACTGCCCGATCAGGCGTGTAAATGATTGCATATATTTCAAACAATTTGAAAAAAACAACATTACTTGACTGTATGAGTTTGTTCCTTTTGCCTTTAAGTGAACCAACAACCAGTGCCCGATTGAGCGTCACCGAACCGAGCGTGATGGCTCAGTTTCATTCACTGCTCAGTGTTCACTTCTAAAATAATTATTATATTTTCGAGTAACCACTACACTAAATTTATTCTCTTTATATTATGTGAACTTTCCAAAAGCAATTCCATTAGTGTGAATTCTATATTTATGATATAAATCAGGCAAAGTACAATAATAACGTCATTGTTAGAAGTTTGAAACATCATAAAAGAAACCTCTCAAGTAATAGTTACCTTTAATATAACAGCATTTGTATCCCAAACAGACGCATCCTCAACAAAAACCACCTGCGACTCTGTGATATTTAATTTGACCTCAAGCGATGGAACCTCCGTTGTTACATTCTCACATGTTAATTTGCCTTCCATTGATGCGCTCGTGTTGAATATTTCCATGCCACTGTCATAGTACAACAGAATAACATTAATAATACAAATTGTCATATGCAAAGCCATTGATTGCCTTAATCATAACACTCCATTGTTAATAACTATTATGGTGCAAATAAATCTAAAACATAACAAATGCATTTTATATATGTTCCATCATAATATAATAATAATTGGAACAGATGGAAATTTTCAGATTTATTAGAGCAACAATTATAGGTGTTCCGCAAGGAACTGTTCTAATTTGATTTGAGTTCATTAATTTCTAAACTTACTTCATATGTAAACTTAATTTAATAGTTTTATTGTTTGTGAATATACCTGGCAATAGCAGGACTTGGTGCACGTCCTAGGAATCGTGTCGCTGCATCCCACCAATCCAACACCGCCATTAGACGGACTGAGTTTAATAACACTGTGTACGCTGTGCCAGTAAGTTTACGACGAGCATGAACTTCTGCCTGTACAGAGTGTGTACTGCCGGACAGTGGACGCACAATGTGACCGAACACATTGCCACGCCGATTGGCGGGCTCGCGTTGGTATCGGCTGTCACTCACCAAAATTTCCTATAATATTAAACAAAACTGTGATGGTTTTCAATTTAAAATTTATCAATTAAATCACCAAAATGTCATGCCTTTTTCCCACAGGGATAGACAGAGACAATGGAGCGCCACTTGCGACGATCTTGACACAACTCCCATTTATTAAATATATAATTATAAACGGCGTCTCTGTTTTATGTTTAATTAAAGTTGATTACGCTGACGAATACACACCTGCGAGACCAGATCAATATCCATGCTTAGGTCTGAGTAATTTTCAACGAGCAATCGTGACTTAATGAAATTAATGCAGGCCAATGAATTGACGCCATGTTGCAATTCCAATTTTACAATAACATTTTGTAAATCCAATTTGAGCGATGTCAGCGTCCACACTTGGTGGGATGGCACCGGGTTCTGTGAATGCAAACATTCCAATATGATGATTCCTCATAGCTAATGATGATGACAATCACTTCATGTGTGTTATGTGTGTTACCTGTAGCTTGGGTGTGGCGATATAAGAGAGGTCCTCTCCCAAATTGTGTGCCAAAACTCCACGTATCAAACTATATTGCGATGGATCAACTCGGAACTCCAATGATTCCAAACTGCCATAGATTGTCAAATCGGGAACTGCAACGTATATATCACTGTTAGATCATTTTATAAGTATAGTAAATATTTTCTGATGTAGACCTTTACGTCAATACGAAAATACGCTTTAAAAATAAAATAAAGAATAAAATATTTAAAAAGGAATAATTTATACCAGTGGCGTGGGGGGCGGTCTGGTTAGGCACGTTTAGAGGGCGGCAAAATTAAAAAATAAATCGTTAAAATTTGAACTTGAAATTAATTTTTGTTGTACCTATGATTGAAATTCCTAATTAAGGGGGCGACAATTTTTTTTCCGCTCCAGGCGGCCACTGATTATAAACACACTTCTTTTCTTTTATTTGTTAAAATATATCGCCTGTGGGAAAAAGGCGTGACATTTAGATTGATTGATTGATTACAATATATAAGCAAAACAATGTACCTACCTACTAGATTTTGTCTAAATTATAAGTTGAGAATAGCGATTATTGGCAATGTTTTTTTTGTTGTTTGACAGCGAGCGGCCCAATGAGTACAATATTTACATGCTTATATTGCTGTCCGATTCCCGTGGCTGTTCACTCATTTGTTAGTGGTACGAGTATGTGCTATATCACTGTATCTGTAATATATGATCTTACCATTTCTGGAGTCGTGCACGTTCTGTTCCACTTGCAGCGTAATTGTGCACAGCTCCGTGAGCAATGGTGGCCCCACTCTCACTGTGCCGGCCGCACCACGACGCACGCAATACAGAGAGGTGCGTTCCAATAGGATGGAGCGCACGTTCACCAGCTCACGTTCAACTGTATACATAAAGTAATGATATTTATGTTGTGCGCAAATCACACTATACCCATGTCCAGTCCAACCAAAAGGTAAACAAATTTATGTCTATGAAAGTTTTGCGTTCCCATCACAAATCAGTGGCATTTGTAATAATAAAATTTTAACGCTTTTATACAATTTTGTTTCAAGTAACCTGAACTGACTACTTTTTTTTTTAATATTTAAATGGTTAATTTATAACTCACGATATCTGTTAATGTTTCTAGTCCGCATAGTGACAGCCGTCAATGGAGCCGTCACTCTATGCCGATTGAATCAGTTTCTTTATATGTTGGCGCTCTTGGTACTTACAACTATGCTGGCCTATTTGTAACCGATCTATCACGTACCTGCGTCCGCATCCCTCCTAGTGCTGACAGTGCCCATGTCTCCTGCATACATGTATTTGTTGTCAGCCGCCAACTTGTGCAATGACACTTCGAGGGCCAACGGCGATTGCTGCGACACAGGCACCAGCATTACCACCGATGAGAACGCCATGCGCACACGCGAGCGACGCGTGCGGCCAGCAGACACGGACGCCTGAATATAACATACATTATAATTAAAGACACTCTCACACGACACCCTTTGTCAATCCTCTTTCACGCATTGTGCTATTCCTCTATCCATCCGCTATCGTCACTTCTCATACGGATGACCATTATATAGTATTAAATGACCAATATACAATCTAATTATTAAATGTTACACATAAAATCTATATAATAAATATTTGCTCTTACCGGGAATCGAACCCAGGCAGCTAACTGGTGTGTTTTTAACCAATGCACTACACCAATCGTCAAAATTATTATTATTACTATATTATTAAGGTGATGTATTATTTAGTTAAATATCAAAACAAAAGAATCACTTTGAAATAATTATATGTAACCACAAATAGTTGCTTTATCCAATTCGATATTTAAAGTGTTAAACTTTAAATATCGAATTGGTTGTTGGCTGTTATTTCTATGAATTTGTGCTGCAGACGTTGAGCGTTGAGAACATTCAGGCAAAGATCATTAGGAGAAGAGATAAGCCACCTACAGTGCGTGTGATGCGAAACTGTCCAATGTAATTGGTTGTATGCTATCATGAATTCATTGTTATTATAATGTTTATGTAATGCGTTGACAATTGTCAACTTGCACAGTTAATGTATACCTTCCTCCTGGCCAACACCCTCTGCAGCAATGAGAAGTCCCTGAGGAATGCGAGCAGCTCGCTCACCATACGTTTCGTGTGCACATACTTCACACCGCCGCACTCTATGCTCAATGATGACGTGAACCCACCGGCGGCCGCCTCCGATGGATTGAATCTGACCATATGACATTCAAATATATATATATATACGGCTGGCATAGTAAAGGTGATGCTTAGCAGCATGCTCAATTAACCTCTGATAGTGGAATGAGAGTGGATCCCTTGCGCATGTGCTGAGCGTGTCTCTCCACCTGCCTTGGTTGTAGCCAGCCAATAGCAATGCGCCGACTGTGCCCCGCAGCCCCGCGCCCCCCGCTGCCCCCCTCAACTGTAACCTCCTCACGTGGCCCCTGAGCAACTCATGCCCCCGCCACACCAACACTGCACTGAGCGCGCGCACACGGCCGCACAACTCCATTACGCCCGACTGCAGGTCAGGGGAGTTGGTGCCGATACCTGCATGCATCACAGAATAATAATAAACTTATGCGGAGTATTATTCAATATATTGATGTAGGAGGGAAAAAGAAGGGAAGATCTCCCTGCTGCCGTTAGACGTCTCGTGTTGGGGCGTATATATATATACTAATACTTGGTGAATAAACCATTTGCGAGATATTGGACGCTCAATCCTATTGGTTGCAATTGCTATCTGCAAACACATGATGGCGACACATGCAACGCCATCTATTCTACGGCACAGACACTATCTTTGCAACGCCCTCTATATCATGTAGCTGCGGTCGCTACAGAACATTAGACCGCACACAAAGCTCCGCGATCCATGAATGGAGGCAACTGTTGTTACACATGTATTAACATGCTTACTTGACTTGTATATTGGATTTAGTAAAATATATAATATGTCCCACTTGCCTGTATCATCAGGTGATACATGTGGTGTATGTTCCTTCGCATGTACTTCCTCCTCATCCACATTGTCATCAGATATTCCAAAGAAGTCCAACACAACCACCCAACTATCTATGCTGATCACTAAGTTCAGACAATTGAAATCAACTTTCGTAAACTTTGACACCTGTCAACATATAATTAATACAAATAAGAAACTGTGTTTTATATCACAAATATGATCTCATTGCAGTTGGTGTTAAGCAAGTGACCAATCAACGTAAGTTACATATTGATTAGTCATTCGCTGATTGGTTACGAAGATTCGATGCCATTACGCATTAAGAAAATCGGGGCCTTAATATGCGGCAAATTAGCAAAAACAACAGAGAAAATGTAAACATCGTAAATATGAATACTTTGGCTCCTTTATCAAGTAATTTTACAATTAGGTTCAGCTAAAAAAAATGTCACTCGAGTCACATGATACTCGAATATCCCAAGAATATGTCATCGAACATCCTCACTGTGTCAGGATCGTGTCAAGTGCGCTCTATTGTCTCTGCCTTTTCCTGTGGGGGAAAAGGTGTGACAATTTGATTGATTGATATGTCATCGAAAGTTAGCTATTGCAATAAATGCCCAACCTTTTTATATTTCTCTTCGAACAACGGATGTTTAGGATCTCTCATATGCACTGATATCCAAACGAGGTTGTCATCGGAGCCAGTGAGATCATCGTTGTTGTCGCATTGCGGCGAGCAGGGCGGCGTTGTGACACATTTGCTGTTCTTCCTTCCATCATGGCGGTCGGTCGTGTTCAACTCATTCAATGAATACCTCCATTGGTGATTGATGGTCTCCTTGGAATATTCCGATATGAAGTCGGGGCACGATTTGGACACAAAGAATGCCTTCGGTATTTGCGGCGTGTGCGACACCATCAGCATGCGATGCTTCGAGTCCACGTCCTTGGTGAGGTCCTCCATTGTCACAGAGTGCAACGACACCTATACAACAAGGGGCACACACGTAATCAATAACATGGACATGCGTATTGTGGTGATATTCATGTATATACCTGAACACTGGTTTCAAATTGTTGTAATTTTTCATAAATCACGTTGAAATCTTTGAATGACAAATCAACGAGACTCCTCTCCCCGTTGCCGAGGTCGCCTCTCAACTCAACTGTGAATGTTGCCAGGTTGAAGTTCACTGCAACACATAGTAATATTAATAGGGAGGCCCAACTCCAACAGAGAGAGAGAGAGATGCAACAGAGTGCACAAACCTTTGAAGTATGTGTTTGTGTTCCTGATGGGTTGTTCGGGCGGCGGCACGACCACTTGCGCCCTAACATGGGGGTCCAGCCGCAATGTGACAGCGCCGTCTACCTCCACCCCCTCGACGCCCTGCGCCGGCCCTGTGACAGGCCCCTCCCTCCCCCCGCCCCCATTGCCGCCTCTACTAACACTTATGTATCGCACAGTCTCCAACAACTGCTCGTATTGCTCACGCGTCGATGACACGCGAAGGCCACCAACAATTTTGCCACTTATTTCACACTAAAACATAACAATAATATTATTCCATTTCACGCAACATTACATAACAACAAACAATATCGAAATTGTAATCTATAAACATATGAAGTGATGTTTTGCAAGAAAATCGCTCATTATGCTTGGCTTTGTAAACGTGCTGGCTGGCAACGTTTCTTCAGTTCAACCTTGACCAGTTTATACGTGAACATATATACCACGTGTGCATGTGTTAATGCTTCACTGACACATGCTGGCGCACTGAGCTCTTTCCAATGCTCAAGTGAGTGTGTATGATAATGAACAGTTTTGACGACAGGCGTGGACGAACCGTTTTGCGACTGGTTTGTTGCGCGTAAAGTCCCGGGTTTGATCCCCGGTCGGAGCAAATATTTGTTTCATAGCTTTTATTTGTAATATTTAATAGTATTAAATATTACAAATATTTGTTAATAAAAAAAAGAGATGGATATTTGCTTCGAGTCTGGTTATCAAAGAGTGGTAGGCAGTGGTACCCAGTCTGCCGATCCGGGGTAGTACCACCACTTACAAGTATACAGACCGTGAAGTGATTTAGTCACGTTTCGGGATCAGCTTGTAAGTTGCCGGTTCCATCTAGGCCGGCATAGTGGATGTGATTGCTACTCACAGTTATTGAATTATAGTAGCAGTGACATTCATTCATGGACCACACTTTGGCTTAACATCAAGCGGGGTGCTGTCATATGTCGAGTCACAATAAAAAAAAAAGTAGTATTGCTTACCATTGTGTCGCCATTGCGCAGGTCGCTGTAATGCAACGTGAGATGCAGCGCGGTGTCGTGCAGCACCGGTTTGCCCAGCAGGCTCCAATTGTTCAGATCACCACCACACACGGACGTGTCCATCTGAACGTAACAGGAGAGACTATTTGGGTTAGAAAGAGACAAACTATACACATTCGGACATTTTATATCCTGTACATTCGATTATTATCAGTCCGAAATTAGTGACGCCCTCACGCGTTACCGATTCGATTTAATATAATAATCGATTTTTATTTCATCTAATGGCGCATTCATTACGTCAAGCCAGTTCGAAATTTAAATAAAATCTAGGCGAATTACCTCCAATAAGTGAGCGTTGCCCGCCAATAAAGTACGACATTACTGTAATACGTTATTCCAAGATAAACAAACCGCTAATTCATAAGCGTGATGTGTAAAAAAAATAAAAAAATAGGAATGGACAGGATATAATAAATTATTAAAATCACATTGGTTTGCTGGGTGTTCAAACAGAAAATAGGCAGATGCAAGTAATATGTGATTTTACATTGTTCATTTAATTATCAGCCTCAAGTGACTTCTCATACATCCACTAAGTGTATATGGGCCTGAACTTAAAGAATGGAATTTTATTTATGATGTTGATATGGCTCTCGTTGTCAAAGAGTGGCAGGCAGTGATGCTCAGTGTGTTGACCACCACTTACAAGCATATATACCGTGAAGTGTAAGTTCCCGATTCCAAGTGGACCGGCATAGTGGATGTGACTGCTACTTGCAGCTATTTAACCGTAGTAGCGGTCAACTTCATTCATAGATCGCACTCCAGTTTAACATCGTGCTGTCAAATTTGGAAGCACAATAAAAAAGTGAGCCATCGTGGGACGCCTGGCAGATGAGCATGAAGAATTCATAACCATTTAGTATATTTAGTAGAAAGCCGAGAGCACCAGTTTAAAACCACTCGCCAGTACCAATGTATCTTTGATATATCGATACCTTAATTCGCAATCCGGCTAACTCCATTTTAGTGAATTTTACAGGAGACACTAAAAACATATTTATATCTAAACAATAAGGAATCTAGAAAAAATGAAAATCCCGTTGGTAGATAATAAATAAATACACATTTTTTTTATTAATAGACTAGTAAACATTTTTATTATTCTTATTAAATGACCCGATTTAGGAGTTGGCCGGATTTTTGAATTCAAAATACGAATGAAGAGGGAGTTGTATGTTTTTATAGGGAAAAATAAAACTGTGCAATTTAATGAAATAATAGTATATTTTACTTAAAATTTATTCAATTCTCATGAGGTAAGTTTTTATAGTTGGTTTCATAATCTATGGGCATGTTTTGAGTTGTTGAAGATCCAAATATTTATTTTGTAGCAGTAACTTAAGAATGTCGTCTTTGCGTAAGCAATTAATTCTTCTAAAAAGACAATATTAAAATTGCACACACCTTTGGCCTTTGAATCTTTTTTTTATTTTGCCTGGTCTTATGGACTTATAAAATTTGATATCTTTGAAACTTCTTTATATCTTTCTTCCATGTACCATCAATTTTATTTTTGCCGCAGTATTCTTTTCCTCTCTTTCCATTTTTTATTTTTTCACTTGACTATTTCTCCTTATTTACTTCACATCGTTATTTCCGTTAAGTTGATACTCATATGATTTACTATCAGAGCTACTATAATCAACTAAACGCACCGGCAAAATTAGAGGAACATTGGTAAAAAGGTCCATATCTTGAATTCAAGTGGGTCGAGCGACGTGTAATTATTTTTTATAGTTTCCGACGCATTTAAGAAATAAAATATTGAACGGGCAAGTTAGTTTTTTTTTTAAATTGAAATCCTACCCCTATAAGTGTTTGTCGATGATTGACGTTATAAGTGTTTTTGATAAAAACGGTGTTTTGTTTAGTGCAATGTAAGTTTAGCTCATTTTATCGTTTGATTATGAAAAGAACACATCGTTTTAATACAAAATGAGTGACTTGCCAGCAACTACACTCGCCAGGGCTGTAACCATGATCACACCTACCGTTCGGTCAGTCAGGCCTTAGGTGTATCGGTTTCTGTGGTCCATCGCGATGTTCAACGTTACAGGCAGACAGGATCTTACGTTCGCAGACGAGGACAAGGCAGACATCGGGCGAAAACGATAGAGAATGACCGTTTTATAAGAGACGAACCTTAAGAAATCGCCGTCAAACAGCTGTGCAGACCCAAAATCTGTTGGAGGAGGTCCGAGATGTGCGTGTAAGCGAACGTACAGTGAGAAGGTGAGAAGAAGATTTAAAGAAATTGAATTAAACTAACGGGTGCCAGCAAAAGCACCGAAACTGGAGGCAGGACATCGGAGAGCCAGATTATTATTTGCACGTAACACCAAAATTGGACAAGTGAGTGGAGTCGAATTTTGTTCAGTGAAGAGACTCGATTTTGTGTAAACTTTGTTGATGGGCGAGAAAGAATGTGGAGATTTCGCAGAGAACGTTATAACCCAACAAATTTTACGGAAACAGTGGCTTATGGTGGAGGCTCCGTCATAGTTTGGGGTGGCATATGTTTGGGAGCCCGCACAGAGCTTGTGATCGTTAACGGTGTTTCTTTAACAGTACAGAGATACATAACAGACATTTTAGAACCCCATGGTGTGCCTTTTGTCTTATTTGTAGGCAAAATTTCATTTTTATGCACGATAATGCGCGGCCATATACCGCAAACATCGTACAAAATTAACTTAATATTGTTGGTATTGCCCAGATGGATTGGCCAGCGCGATCCCCAGATATGAACCCGATAGAGCATGTGTGGGACATCATTGGAAGAAGGGTACGAGCTAAAACTCCAGCTCCAAGAAATGTCCAGAAGCTTAAGTTTGCGCTACTGGAGGAGTGGGAGAATATCCCACAAGAAATGATTAACAATCAAATTGAGAGTATGGGAAGGCGTATCCAGGCTCTTATAAGAGCCAGAGAAGGCAGTACACGCCTTCTCTTTGCACTTCTTAACTTTGCATTTCTTTTATAAATGTTAATAATTTTACTTCAACTCTTGTTACTCATATTTCAAAGATTTTGTTTATTTATACTTTTTGCTGTTTTTTTTATGTTACAAGTTTTTATAACCTAATTTTGTGTTATTTTAGCTTCTCATATATAAATAATTAAATAAATGTGCTAAAAGTACATAGGCAATAAATTATTTTCAAAAATATTGAGAATTTTGTTATGTTCCTTTAATTTTGCCGGTGTGTGTAGTTTAATTCTAAAATGAAGTAAAGACATCTGGTTAAAAATCTGTTGGGGAAAAGAGCTCTTGAGGCATGTTGCTATCTAATGTTAAGGAATTGTTTGATATGCAATCATCTAAAACATGTGTTTGGATGCAGTCACTGTTAGTTATGTCCAAATGAGTTATAGCTTGATTGTGGCTCAATAAACTTGGAGAATATGAAGTGTTCATTTCAGTTTCAGATATTTTTTCCAATACAATATTCTCAACTATTTCATAGTCAGACATCAACATTGTGTTAGTACATGAAGTAGAAGGGATAGAACATAAATCATTACCTCTAGTAGAATGTAAACTAATACTTTGTTGTTCATTTGTGAAACATACATGATCATGCCAAATAACATTCTGTTGCTCGAGGAAGTATTTATGTTGGCTGTAAAGTTAAGCTGTCATGCGGCAAATTATCGTAAGATCTTGTCACATCAGGAACCTAAAAATCAGCCTTCTCAGTATTGTTGGCAAGTTGTATGCAAAAGAATTGATTGAAAGGGTGATGCATGAAACAGATGATGAAATTTAGGATGCGCAAGCGGGATTTCAAAAAGGGATGGGATGTATTGATCAAATCTTCTCTTTAAGATGCGTCAGCGAAAAATGTTGGAAAAATACCATAAGGTGTTTTGTGCTTTTGTTGACCTTGAGAAGGTCTATGGTAGAGTGAACAGGAATGAATTGTGGCGGCAGCTGTCCGGGTTTGGGTTAAGGAAGCGTTTGGTCCGTGCACTGAAATCTCTCTATGAGGATTCCAGTGCATGTGTTCAAATTAATGAGGCGCTATCTGACTGGTTTGACATCTCTAAAAGTGTAAGACACCTTTAGGGTTGCCAATGGTTGTGTAGCGTCACCAAGAAAGTGGAACGAGTCAAACAATTTGTTTAATTGGGAAGTATGTTTACTAGGGATGAAAAGTGTGATAACGATATTGAGAGAAGAGTGCAAAAGGGTAACGTAGTGAACGGTGCCATCCATAGTATAAGGAACAGCCAAATAATGTCCCAAAAGTCACGGATGGCTGTTCATAATGCGGTGCTTGTTCCTACATTAATGTAAGGAAGTTAAGGTTGGGTATGGCAAAAGAAGCATGAGAGTAGAATTAACGCTGTAGAAATGCGGTCATTAAGGAGTGTATGTGGAGTGACGTTAGCGGATAGAATAAGGAATAGCACAGTGCGCGATAGATGTGGTTTGAAAGAAGATCTAGTGACAAGGATTGACAAAGGAATGCTTCGATGGCTTGAGCACATGGAAAGGATGAGTGAAAGTAGATCGACAAAAGGAATTTATAAACCTGATGTGGGTGGATGCGTTAAACAAGGTCAAGAAATCTGGGTTGCCTAGTGCCCATAACCACAGAGCCTATATGACGAGAATTGGGGATATGAAAGAAGCAAGAAAGTTATGTAAGGATCGAGGCAAGTGGCGCTCCATTGTCTCTGCTGATTTTTGATTAAATATCACTGTATGCACACGTGTAATACGCCAAACAAAATTGATTTGTTGGAGTTAGCCGTCATAATCGTGGACTTTATGTATTGCTTGGAGTTGTTCGGTTTTCTTGTGGTGATTTATTCAAGAAGTTTAAAGTTTAGAGAGTTATTATTTATTTTAAAATGTGCGAATTATGTCAGTCTTAAATCCTGCATCAAAAACTAAAATTCGGTAAAAATGGAGTTAGCCGGTTTGCGAATTAAGGTATCGATATGTACTTTGGTTGTCCTGTTACTATGATACAAGCACTTTCAAATATAATTATCATATGCGGTCTCTCTTATTAGACGACCGTAGGAGTTGTTTTATTATATACTTTGACATAAAGAATATTATAATGTGCAACGCGTACCGTATACAATGATATGTCCCTGAGCCTCATCCTGTATGTGGTGCTCTTGTTCACCAATGTCATTCTGCCCAGCTGCGCCACGAACACGCGCGTGCTGTCGGCGGCGCACGGCAACACAACGACAGGTGTCTCCAACTCAACGGAAACACTGAAATTACATTATTATTATTATTATTACGCAATGCTTTATCCGCCCGTGTGTTCCCACAGTTCGTTATTGGAGCAATGATTTGCTGCATGGCTTGTATTTGTAATATTTAATAATCAAATTGCAAATATTTGTTATTAACAAAAGACACAGATAATTGATTGAAGTTAATCAAATTGTCACGCCTTTTTTCCACAAGGATAGACAGAGACAATGGAGCGCCACTTGCCATGATTCTGACAGAACTTACTCGCTTCCTTCACATCCACAATTCTCTTTATATTTGCTTGGAGTCTGGTTGTCAAAGACAGGTATGCAGTGGTACCCAGGGTAGTAGCACAATTGACAAGTAAACAGACTAAGTCGCGTTTCGGGATCAGCATGTAAGTTGTCGGTTCCAACTAGGCCGGCAATTGAACTGTAATAGGATTTCATGGACCGCACTCCAGCTTAATAAAAGGCGGGTTGCTGTCATATGTCGAGTCACAATAAAAGCGAGCGTAAGTATTATAAATCATTGTGTGCGATGCCTCACCTGAGCGCAATATTCTCTGATTTGAGACAATCGGCCAATGAGTCATTGTCGAGGCTGGTGGCCACACTGATGGTGCGGCGGCGCGGCGATGTCACGTCACTGCGATTGCCGCACTGGCCACCCTCACCACTCCTGCAACATTAACAACCCCATCATAAAGCAGTATTTTTGAATGCTAGCAACACTCAGCATTGCGGGCGCAGTGGGAACTACTTACTCTCAGTAACTAGTTCTATTAATATGAAGTGGCTGTTTAATAAATAATATATTTGGTTGAGATAATGATGATTTACATTCATTCGTATTACAATTATTTTAATAAAACCCAGTGAGAGATAACAATAGCGTCAATACATAAAATATTACTGATCCGCCATCTTTGGGACTCCTCTGTATTGTAAGAACTCATTGGCTACAAATATTTTTCAAACAAGGCGACCGTGGTGTAGTGGCAGTGCAATGGTAACACAAACCGGAGAGCACGAGTTCGAGACCACCCACCGGTACCAATGTATCTTTGATACAAGCCACATTAGTAGCTTAGCTAATAATTATAATACACATGTCAAGAATAGATGACGTGTAAGTGTTAAAAATACATATATAATATTTTATTTATTGTAATGCAAAATATACGAATATGTGAAATTTCAGCTCAATCGGTTGGGGAGAATCATTTTAAAATTCAGTTGAAAGATTTGACCCATATTACAAGGCAACGCCATATTAGAAGCTTTTAATAATAGTTTATAATTGATGCTCACCTGGTCTGCATGAGCCCAATGGCCATGTCGGCAGCGGCGGCGCGTATATTCCTCGCCAGGTTGCTCAAATAGGCGCGAAACTCTGCGCCGCACTCACTCAACTCGCCCAACGTGTGCGGACAGTGCACGTAGCGCACGGGGGCCACGTGCAACGATACGCACACGGACACCGCTGCACGGAAGGAACAACACAACTATTAGATCACAGACGCTGGTTGCACAAATATGTACAACTGTATAATTACCGTGCGCCTGTTGTCCCTCCCTGTGCGTGTCCATGGTCCTGTTCACCGTGAAGCTGAGCGCCTGTTCGTTGTTGATGTGCTGCTTGTCATCGTGCTCACTGCCGGCGGAGAGCAGCCGCCTGTGCAGTGTGCCTTCGCGCTGCGACACCATTTGCACGGCGCCCAACGACCCGCACACCATCACACTCTCGCCATCTGACACATAATACATTTAATATTAACAGCTCCACCACCACCATCAAACATCAATTGCGGGATGCTTATTAAGTGACAAATTAATAAAACTTTTATAATGCAACTGTATAAGTTATTACATTGGATATTAATAAATTTATATATTCCTAATAAAAAGTAATATTCTTAATAATAAAATCACACATTAAATGATATTTATCATTAATTCACAATTATTTAACATTCTACATTTACATTATATTGTATAACCCGTATTTTTTTTTTATTGTGACTCGACATATGACAGCACCTCGCTTGATGTTAAGCCAAAGTGTGGTCCATGAATGAATGTCACTGCTACTACAATTCAATAACTGTGAGCAGCAATTACATCCACTATGCCGGCCTAGTTGGAACCGGCAACTTACAAGCTGATCCCGAAACGTGACCAAATCACTTCACTGTCTGTATACTTGTAAGTGGTGGTACTATCCCGGATCGGCAGACTGGGTACCACTGCCTACCACTCTTTGATAACCAGACCCGAAGCAAATATCCATCTCTTTTTTTTTTATTAACAAATATTTGCAATATTTAATACTATTAAATATTACAAATACAAGCTATGAAACAAATATTTGCTCCGACCGGGGATCGAACCCGGGACTTTACGCGCAACAAACCAGTCGCTAAACCGTTCGTCCACGCCTGTCGTCATTATCTTATCTAGCCGTATAATTATCTTCAATGAATATAATATAATATTAACCGAGTGTTGCTTGTATCTTTGCCTTGCTGAGCGTCGCGGTGGCAATCTTCTTGGCGACGAGGGCGCCATCTTGTGTCGCAGCGCGCAACAACAAAACACCCAAACGATGGAAATCAAATGTTATCTCCGTTTTCACATCATAACCGGACTTCTCTGACACTAAAACATATTATTTTCATTATTACAAACACATGCATTATTGTTTATTAAAAATTGTTATATCTTACTCGTAGCAGCGTCACACGGGCGTAAATCGCTTTGAACTAATACCACCATACAAATATACAGACCGTGAACTAATTGAGTCACGTTTCAGAATCAGCTTGTAAGTTGCCAGTTCCGACGAGGCCGGCATAGTGGATGTGATTGCTGCTTACAGTTATTAAATTGTAGTAGCAGGGACATCCATTCATGGACCACACCACAGCTTAATATCAAGAGGGGCGCTGTCATATGTGAAATCACAATAATAAAAAACCTAATCTCTCATGTATAATAGATCACCTGGCGCCATTCCAAGCAACGTACTCTGCGTTGTGCTCTGTTCTGGTGATTTATTGTTTGTATTATTTGTGCCCAGAACACGCTGCGTGAAACCAATCAGCTCCACAATTGTCTCCTGATTCGCTGGAAACATAATGTAATACATTTCGTAATTATATTAAAAAAAAACTGTGACATGCAAGCCAAACTAACGTGGCATGCAAATATTTACACTAAATGATTACAGCGCTCTATAAAGTGCTTATATCAAAGATACATTGTATCAAAGATACATTGGTACTGGCATGTGGTTTTGAACCCATATATTGGTTTTATCCCACATCATTGCACAACCAATACACCACACGGCCTACTTAAATATGGAAAGTATTCTTGCGTAATGCCGCCATTTTATATTTATCACCTAACACATATTCCTTGTAGATATGTGTTAGGAATATGTGTTAGGTTCGTGTGCGTGCTCACCGATGATGTCCAAATTATTAAACAATATATTCGCAATCCTGAGGTCCTCCCTTGTCTCCCCGTCGCCTTCCACGAAACATATCTCCACCGCAATCAGCGCCTCCGAGTCAACAACACCTGCTGAGCCCCATCCGCCTGCCCCATACGCGTTGGGGCGTAGGCGATCAAACTCAAAACAACCTGCAATACACAAATGAGACAATTAGCACTTATTAACTCTGCACTTTTAAACGTGTCGCCTATTTGTGAAAATTAATCTGGTACTACATTTGTAATGTCCAATCATGAATAAATATATAAATGGCACTTTCAATACTTGTATTTATAAAACTAATAACAATTTTGCCTTTAATTGCTGTGCAATGGAGTTATTTGGAAAATAAGATATGGATTTTGTATTATCTGTCAACCAACGCCATATTTGAACTGTTATAATTATAGTTTGATCATTTTGCACAACTAAACTATGCATAATAAAGGATATTTTCCAATTGCATTGTAATCTTCGTACATCAAACTATTTTAATATGCATATTAAACTGTTAGTGCAATTAAGCCCAAGTCCGCAATGTATTTTTCGCATTTATTTTATTTATTTAAATTAATAGGTAGATACAACAGGCTATAATCTTGGTTAAGTTAAACATTTAGTACAAAATAGGTTACATTGCTGGACTATAGCCCAAAAAGTATCATACACAACAGATTAAACATAAATTAATTAAAAGCATAGCATAAAATGTCAATAAAATACAATGGTAAATAATAATTAAAATAATAATAATAATGTTAAAAAGCTAAATTAAATTAATAAATCAAAATAATAATGTTATTGTTCATTTCAAAAAATACCAAAATAATCTTACACAATATTGTGCGCGTCAATTAGGGGCGGAGCTGAGGATGTCAACAATCTGTCTCTTTAACAATCTTTGATCCGAATTGAATATATCCAATTCATCGTTTTTCTCGCTAATTTCATTATAGAGTCGACACATGCGAACCATAGGATTAAAGTATGATAAAGCATTATAAAATATATTAAATTATAAATTTAGTAATATATATATTGTTGTTGTAGGTGTGTATATAACATACGTGTGTTGTATGTGGGCGATGCGGCCAAGTGGCAAATGGCGGCTGCGAGGTTGCGCGATTGCGGCAGATTGGCGCCGGCGGGCGGGCTGCTCGGCGACGAAGGCGACGTTGGCTCAGAGCCCAATATTGAGCCAGACACAACGTCCATGCTGAAATTATATTACAATCATACAATATTATGAAAATAGTTCATAATACTTCTATAATAATGCAAACATGTTTGGTTAGGTTAGATAAACAATATAGTTTATAAAATTGCTAGTACTACCCGGATTCGGCTGACTGGGCATTACATTTATTACAATGTTACGGTGAATGTACAGATGTGACGGTTGCCACGTTCCTCGACTAGATGGCGTTTCCAATTCAATATATCGCAGGTGGTTTTCGGCGAGGACGAGGACGACTTCTAAGTGCCATGCGTATTGTGAGATCTTCCTTTCCTTTTCACACCTGCAGCGATTATGTGACACCACGCCGCCCCACATATATACATTGTTAAAGCCTTTTCCTTCTTAAAACATCAAACCCGCCAAGTTTGATCAAATAATAATTAGTTTTCATTTCATCATCATGCCCTCATGCACTCATCAAATATATGTTATTTGTTGAGTGGCAATAACTCACCCGACGTGCTTGTGGCTTGCGACGAGCAACTCATAATCGGGCCCGTACGTCTGCAGCGCGTCCACCAGCAGCAGCGAGTGCACCGACAGCGACAACGACCTCTCCGCGGGTCTGCGGCTAACACCCGCACGCACGCCGCACACCTGCACCTCGGCTATACTGCGCCCGCGGGACTGCACCTGCCACGTGTACATTGCGTTCAAGTCACCATTTAATTCAATTAAAATTATTATTCGATATAATTATTATATCAAAGAAACATTGGTACCGGCAAGTGGTTTTTGAACTCGTGCTCTCATATGAACGAGTTTGGATTCTAAGTATGACCATATCTGGTGATAATAAAGTAATGGGGCTGTGAATATTGAATAACTCCACATGGTTAATGGCCATAGACAATGTCGCTTGCTCACCGACTGAGCGATGTGACCTAATTGAAGTAGCAAGCGTATGCCATAGAGCTACAAACGACTGCTGCCTTAAAGTTATCCAGGCCATGGCTCCATGTCAGCTGGCATTAGGGCGTTTAACAGTAATGGCACCTACCTCGAGTGACATTTGCTCAATGGCGAACTGCAGCATGAACAGTGGTGAATTGTGCTGCGTGGACTGTTCCGAGTGCTCTGAATGCAGTGTCTTCTCACTGGCGCAATCACTCGCAGCGCGACTCAGTTGCGGCGCTCTCTCATCAGCTGGACTGCAATTGTATTATTACATAGTGATCAGCAGGAGTTCCCAGGAAAACTAACTTATTTATTAGAGATGCCGGCATATAAAAAGAGTGGTGCCATTCAAACTGCGCAGTTAGTTGTTGTGACAATTTGATTGATGAATTAGAAAGTATTATTGATAAAGTGCACGACTGTAAAAAAATGCACGGATTTTCCCCTACCGCAGTTGTCTAGTGCTCTACTTATATATCTTGATTCTGCGCAGCTTAAAAGTCAGCGCTATGTTTCTCTACCGGTAGTTATAAAAGTATGTACAGATGGGGAACGAGTTAACGAGTATGGATTCGGGGGCTGAGGTGCGGCGGGGCGTCAAACAACCCCCACCCGTATCTTAGTGGCCGCTATTAGTGACGCTCATGTAATATTGATAAAAACGTGTCCATATTTTCTTTGTTTGATTATTAAAAATTAGTGAGTTAATTGAATAAAAGAGACTCGTCATCCGTAGTCAGGCTAGAATTGTTATTAGAAACGTGATTAAAATGTGTGAAATAGAAAAAAAACATGCAGTCACTATTCTCAAAATTAAATTAATATATAATTCATTAAAAATTGTTGCTGTCTAATATTTATACTTTAATTTAATACACATTTCTAATTTTTAATAACTAAATCTATTTGCGTTTTAAGGAAAATGTGTGTTTATTGTTATCGACATTTTGCATGTTACTTCACTATTCATAATAGACACGTGACCATGACGTCACAACTGCATTCCTAGCGCGTTTATTTAGCTCGTTCCCCATCAACTATACATAATGCGGAGTGTTATAAATTATTTATTTACCATCTATTTTATTACTCCTGTTCACCTGGCTGCACGTGTAATAATAATAATAGCTAAACTCCGTTCACCTGTCAGCCCGTTGTGTTGTGAATGTGTTAGCCAACGCCCTCACTGCAGCCAACTTCTGCTCACTCAGATGTACAACGAGCGCTGGCAATGCGCCGCAAAGGGTCGCCGCGGGGAATTGGGGGTCACACGTTTGCACAACACGACGCTCGGCCTGGGGGGATACACATGCAAATATATTAGTTTATTATAAACATTATACGAGAGGCATGCTATGATGGCCGATTTTGACATTTTAACCGTTCATGAAGTGTCGTATAAAATAATAATTACGTATGAAGGAGTAAATTGCTGTTTTTTATAATGATAATAAAAAGGGACAAATTGCTCTCTCAAACGTAATTATTAATTAATACGAAACTTCATGAACGGTCAAACGTCAAAGAGCCATCATAGCATGACGCTGATATAAATGAATATACGTAATAGTAACAATATGCCGCAGTGCTATATTCATATTACAACACTTATAATGTATTTATCCTTATTTGGCACAAGTAGTAAACAAACTGTCGCCAAGATGGCGGATTAGGTTAGCTGTGAACAATTTAACACATTCAATTAAGGTAAACAATAGTAATTCAATAAATTTTGTATTTACATGAATTATAATAAACAAAGAATTGAAAGAAATTTATAAATCTTGTGTGGATGGATGCGTTAAACAAGGCAGACCCAGGATAGGGTTCTCCGACCAAATCAGAGACATCCACAAGAAAGCTGAGTTGCCTAGTGCTCATAACCATAAGGCTTGTATGAAGAAAATTGTGAATGTAAGGGAAGAGAGGGAGTTGTGTCAGGATCTTGGCAAGTGACGCTCCATTGTCTCTGCCTATCCCTGTGGGGAAAAGGCGTAACAATTTGATTGATTAATATTGTGTTATTGTGTATCTCAAGAAAACATGTCGCTGATCGTTTTCTTTATTGCTATTACCTTTGCCTGATGGTAAGTGAAATATAACCTATATAATTTAGTGTGTCTTAGTGGTTGCCACAATGCCGGCCGCCATTACCTGCAAAGATATATTGAATCTGTCGAGCACGTGCAGCGTGGAGGTGCTCTTCGTGTGCGCAAACTTCCAGTTGTCGCGCGCGCGGCCCACCAACACTTGCAGGTCACTCAGCTCAATCGAATAACTAAACACACACAATAGTTACACAACAAGAGACATATTTAAAGGTTCATTTGTTTACTTAATTACATATATCAAAGATACAGTTGTGGCTCCATAGGTACCTTACAATATAATAAATAACATGAATTAAACAAATTTTATGCAGCTTACTATCGCGTTTACTTTGGTTTTGATGTTTTTATTATTATTCCGACGTTTCGAGAGATTTGCAGACATCAATCTATCCGTGACCACGATGGATGTAAAGCTCTTGAAACGCCGGAATAATAAAACATTGTAAAATCAATAACCAGAATAAACGCGATAGTAAGCTGCATAAAAATTGTTTAATTCATTAATCAATGTTTGCGCAAAATGTAAGAAAATACAAAATAACATGAATACGTACGTGTCATACAATCTCTTGTGCAGCTGAATGTGATCCAATGGCGGGTGGGGAGTACTCGTGGCTGATGGCAATTGGAGTGGGGACAAGGGGGAGAGGGGGGACGCGGGCGGGGTGGAGCACGGCGTCATGAACAACTCGTCATCATCAGATATTGTTATTGATTCGTCCTCCGCGGGGCCATTGGTCAATCTCATTTTCCCAAAGTCCACCAACATGACCGCACCATCGCGATCGCACAAATCCTGCACGAGTAATATCTGCGGCGCTGATATGTCCAACTCTATCTGCCAATTGCTACGCTCATTCTGTAATATACATAAACACTTATATGTGTGTCTAACGAAACACTTCAACTATTTTTTATTTCTACTTTCACATTTCTATGTAACTAAGTTTTTATTTATTTTATTTTGTATTTAGTTACTAAATTTGAAATTACTAAATTCGATTCACTCGCCTAAATTATACGAGCGGCACGTTATGACGGCCATTTTGACGTTTGACCGTTCATAAAGTATCGTACAAATTAATAATTACGTTTGAAGGAGCAAATTGCTGTCCTATAAGAAACAGCAATTGTTCCATCAAACGTAATTAATAATTGATATTTCATGAACGGTGTAAACGTCAAAATGGCCGTCATAACGTGCCGCTCGTATAGTAATCAAAAAGTATGTTATATTAGTAAAATAATACAGTTTTGGTCGGCGGACGCCCTCCTGGGCCTGCCTTGTTTAACGTATCCATTCACATGAGATTTATTAATTCCTAAAATTTCCAAATTGAAGTCATCCTCAAGAAAGCTATGTTGCCTAGTGCCCATAACCATAGAGCTTGTATGAAGAGAATTGTGAATGTGAGTGAAGCGAGGGTGTTGTGTCAGGATCGTGGCAAGTGGCGCTCCATTGTCCCTGTCTATCTCTGTGTGAGGAGGGCGTGACAGTTTGATTGATTGATTAATAATACAATTGTGATATAATGTGAATACGTGCCAATTCCCCTTGTAGTATTTGTTCCCAGTGATTGATGATTTTCATTTTGGCGGTGTGCGGCACATTCGTTGTGACATGTGCTGCCATCTGTCGGTGTGGCGCGCAAACGAACTCGGACACCCACTGCACGGCCGCCGTGTTATAAACCACCTCCAGCGATTGGGATTTCACATACACTCTGCAATTGTAATGGAGTTTAACATACGACCAACATTACAATTGTATTCATTCTGCATTGAATACAATGAAATGAAAATTGAGCAACCTTATTGGTTAATATAGTGTAATGCGATACCATATGATTGCAATA
Organism: Tinea trinotella; assembly: GCA_905220615.1. Classification (NCBI taxonomy): domain Eukaryota; kingdom Metazoa; phylum Arthropoda; class Insecta; order Lepidoptera; family Tineidae; genus Tinea; species Tinea trinotella. Next base: position 15,017,681 of record HG992308.1, on the reverse strand, counting down.
AAAACGCATTTGATTGGTCATTACAATTGTCACTGTCATTGAGATCAGGGCCTCGATTCTTGGAAAAGATTCGGCGTCAAAAAGCAGTGATATTCTCGTCGCACTGATACTTGACATCTTCGCAACCAATCAGCGATTAACAAATCAATAGGTAAACTACGTTGATTGGTCACTTGCAACCGCGACGCATATTTACTGCTTTTCGCCGTTATTATTTAATAAGAGAATTGGGGCCCTGGGGCCCAATTAACATAAATTCTGACTTTTTAATACTATATATAATTCATAACTAATATATTTAGTTATTTTAGTAATATAAATACAACATTCGCTGTTGTGATTTGTGGACATTGTTTGATAGTTGCTGAGATGCAACTAATTTACTAACACAACATACTTGGTGGCAGAATTGTAGCGTGCCTTGGCGGGCCCCGTGTAGATATTTGTTCGGGGCCCTTAGGAAGGGTAGATTTCTTACAAAAGAAAAAAGGTTTCTTATTAATTTTTGCCTAAGCACGTTGGGGGTCTCGTAAAATTGATACGGCGGTAGCCTCGCCCCTGGTTGGTGGCCACTGACACTTTTCTATTTTGGCAGTAGCATCCACTTAGGTACGGACTGCACTCCAGTTTATCATCAGGTGGTGTGCGGGCATATGTCGTAACGTATTTTATTTTGCCACACCATATGACAGACAGCACTCCGCCTGATGTTAAGTTAAGGACAGATGATGAATTAGAACGGCTGGTGCTCCAATAAATAACTGCATGCAGCAGTCGCCTATATTGTATTTCATAAACAAACGTCATACTTGTAATCGCAATTGACTGCTCCTGGCTTTGTTTCATATGTCATCAGGAATAATGGCTCAGCATTGGTGCGACGCACATTCTGCTGCAATGCGGGTGGCGCATGCGGATGGCTCAGACCTTCGCGGATCATACCCTGGAGGGGGGAGAAACAATCAATCATATATTATATATAAATGTTTATAATAATGAAAATTGGATACTATAAAAGCACACAATCCGTGTCCCTTCTAGCTATTGGGTAGATTAAAATGACCTTTGTCCGGCGCCCAACGCAACCGTGAACGTCGGTTTGTCGCCGGCACTCTTGGACCACCATCATGCATACTAACAAGCAGGTTGAGGCCTGATGTCAAGGCACAATAATAATAATAAAACGATGCAACATATTTGCAACATTTTTTAATAAAGGTCATTTTAGACTAGGTAAGTAAATATGCATTACCTGTGGTGCGACAAGTACTGGGAACAGTGTGTTCTGTGTCAGTTTGTCAGCAAGCGATAGATGATCAACGGAGATGCTGAGTGACATGCAGCCGGCGCGAGGGCGTGACTCCATGCGCACGCGGACCACGCTCAGCTGCAACTCGAGGCGGGGGCTGCAATACAAACAATACACTAACATAACAATCATAATTAACTACTCTTTGGCCGGCAAAAGTGACCGCGACTGAGACATGACAGGTTTTTATTGGTCATCGGCGTTTGTGCATCTCCCCATGCTTGCCTTCAAACATGCCTGTCGTGTCATGCCTTCGTTCTCACAGGGATAGGCAGAAAAACGCTTTCTTCACATACACAACTCAAAATTATAACATTTATTGTGAAGAGGTCTTCATGGTCAAATGATTCTACAACTATTATAGGCTTTTATAGGCCACGCTTATGCATTGGGTAGCATCACGCGTCCCAGGTTCGATTCCTGGTCAGAGCAAATATTTGTTTTATAGCTTTTATTTGTAATATCTTATAATTTATTAAATATTACAAATATGTGTTACTAGGGAAAACAAAAGAGGCGGATATTTGCCCCTGGTCTGATTGTTAAAGGCGGTGGTGCCCAGTCTGCCGATGGGGTGGTACTACGTTCGGAATAAGGCGGGATTCTGTCATATATCGATACAAAAAATAAATATATTATAAAGCGTTTAAAATAAGGTTCATTTTTGCTATAGTCTTGTTTCATTAACATGAGGCAAGTGTTGTCTTAATGTAACACACGTACATCGTTTCCTCGTCATTCGCTTCATTCAATATTAGACATGCATTGTTAAGCAGGAATTCGAATTGTCCAAACACTGTGTCCCTCTTTAGCAGCGTATTATTTTCCAATGAGTCTGCAATCACATCCAAAATCTCCTCCTCGAGATCGTCCACATCCGCCGTGGATGGTGATGTGGATGGTGCCGTGGACGTTGGTGATGGTGCGGTGTCGTCGTTGGTGTTATACCAGCCCCACCATTGGGGGAACCATTGCACCAGCATGCTGCGGCTGGCGCTGCTCTTGTTGCCATCAGGGCTCGGTTGTGGCATTCGACTCAGTGCGATCTGAAAATAATATAACTCGTAGCATTATCTTACATTTAATTAATTAAACAAATTTTATGCGGCTTACTAACGCGTTTAGTTTTGGTTACTAATTTTACAATTTTTTTACGTTTATTATTCCGATGCGATGGTAAGTCGATTTTTTTTTTTTATTTCTTTAATTTAAGTCAGTCAATGGCTGTCAGGCACGAATATGCATCACGCACATTTTTGTAATAGTAGTTGACAGGTGATGGTCTTTTGCCCATTCTGAAGTGACTTAGTCGTGTTTCGGTATTAGCTTAAAAGTTGCCGGCTACCACGAGGCCGGCATAGTGGATGCGATTGCTACTTGCATTTATTTAACTGTAGTAGCAGTAGCATTTATTCAAAGTCCGCACTTAAGAAATTATGACTATACCGACTATACATGCAAAAATGTAAACTATTTTTTTCAATGAAAAATTTTCGTTTCGATTTACGCAGTTACGATAATAAAATTACACAACACTGCTGCCATATTAAATAAAATATTAAAGCTTTTATTCAACTTCGCTCGATGTTACAACTCGATTCAAAGTTGACCGAATTGGCTACGTTTTTTTTTAATATTAAAATTAATAAAAAAAATTCAAGAATGTAAACGTGTAGTAAACGTTGTTACATTTTTATCACGTTTGGTTGTCCATCGGGTATAGTTAATGTGGCGAGTGTTAATGTCAGTTACCTCCCTGAGTGACTTGAGCAGGTGCAGTGGCCAATTCCACTCGATGGTGTCTTTGATAGCTTTCTTCTGCGGCGTCAACGTGGCCGCCGGGTTCGTGAGCATGTACACGCACAGCTCCACGTATGTGCGCATGTCGCGCGCACGCTCCACGCACGATTGCCACGTTGGCCGGGGCTCCATCCCTATAAAACACACTCATTTAGAAAACCAAACTCATTTGCGGCAACACAAATAAATTAAACGTTTGTTTCGTGAACGTTTCATGTTCAAGTTCATTTACATTTCAATGCTACTAAATGTACTTATATCATAGAAACAAGACAACATTGGATTGGCAAGTGGTTTTCAACCTTTCTATTGCGTAACCATTTATCTCTACCCCCAGTCCTAGACATCCACCAGAAAGCTTGGTTGCCTAGTGCCCATAACCGTAGAGCTTGTATGAAGAGAATTGTGAATGTGAAGGAAGCGAGCGAGCTGTGTCAGGATCGTGGCAAGTGGCGCTGCATTGTCTTTGCCTATCACTGTGGGAAAAGGTGGGACAATTTGATTGATTGACCAGACTAACGTTGCCTTAATGGTTGATTGCGATCTCCGTGACCACGTGCAACTGCAAAGCTTTCAAAACCATTTGGATTAAATAACTAAAATAAACACAATTGTGCGTGTGTGTGTGTGTCTAACTTACAGGTGTGTTGTGGTTTGTGGCATTTGAGTGCGTAGTGCCACCATGCGCGCGCATTACCAATCAGCGGCACCGACGGCCGCAGTGCGCGCCACTCACGGCGCTCGGCCAACAGGGACAGGCCACGGCCACTGCACACCGCCGACATGTACTGGTGCTGCATACAGTGACAACACATTAAAACATAATTAAAACATTAATATTTACATCATTCCAAGGTTAATAATTTAAAATAAAACTTAATTAATATAAAGAAATATATCTAATGACAAATATTATTATTTGAATTAAACAAATTTTATGTGGCTTATTATCGCGTTTATTTTGGTTTTTTATTTTATATTTTTTAATATTATTACTCCCCTTTTCAGCCCCCCTAGCACGGCAATTCAGGAATCAAAATAAAGAACTGCAAGGAATATTATTGTAACTCATTTTAAAAAAAGTATTAGGCCGGCACATCAAAATGTTTAAAAAATATATTAATTAAAGTTCAAATATCTTTTTTGATGCACTGTTCTGGTAAGTTATTTAAAATGAGTTTGAATGATATTCTTTGCAAGTCTTTATCTTGCTTCTTGGATTGCCGTGCTAGGGGGCTATCGTGGTCAGCCGCATAAAATTTGTTTAATTCATTAATCAATGTTTGTGCAAAATTTAATAAAATCCTATTATTATATGAGCTAAAATTACAGTAATATTGCAATAATGTGTGATGTGTGTGCACTTACGTCTGTGATGTGCAGTGCGATGGTGTCCAGTGTGAGGCTGCAATGGAACCTTGGCTTGGAGCGCGACCGCAGCGGTTGTGTGCTGCGCGAACGGCGGATGGCGGCCGTGGCACTGCACGGGGGCAGCACGCACGCGCCACGGCTGTACGGCAGGGACATGCGACACTGGCAAATTACAACATAACGATTATAATATTAACATTATCAAGTGGAATAGGTGGACATTGGAGCTTGCAATTATTTGTTAATGTTAGGTTTTCATGCAGGCGTCATTTGATCCCTGTGGTAAGCAAAGGCAGGTATCGGGAGGACTCAATTCATGTTCCCCGTGAATAGTGACGCTGTTGCCACAGTTGTATTGCATTATAATAAGTTGTATTTTAATTATGTGACATTTATTTGTCATAAGTATTAAGTTAATTTATGTCTGCTTTGACGACAGGCGTATTGGTTAGCACGTCCAGTCCATTACGCGGAAAGTCCTGGGTTCAATTCCCGATCGGAGCAAATATTTGTTTCTTAGTTATTTGTGATAATTATTAATTTAAAAAAAGATGCGGTTATTTGCCCCCGGTGTGGTTATTAGAGTGGTAGGTAGTGATGTCCAGTCTGACGATGTATGGTAGGAATACAGGCCGTAGATAAAACTAAGTCGCGTTTTGGGTACAGCTTGTAAGTTGCTGGTACTGCTTGTATCATAGAAACAGGATAACCAATGTACATATATCAAAGATACGTTGGTACCGATAAGTGGTTTCAAACTCATGCACTCTGCTTACGTAACCATTGCATTGCCGCTACACCACAGTGGCCTTTTTAAATACATATTAGTAAGTATGTATACATATATAATGTTAGTAAGCATTTCTGACCTGCAATTCATTGAGATCACAATTAGCCAATAGCTGCGGCTGCGTCTCCCAATACACTGCCAACTTGTTCAGCTCCACCAATTTGTATGAGCACGTGTCAGCGTCCGAGAGCAACGTGAATCCACGGTTCCATGCTTTGTCACATGACTCCGCTGACAGGCTGCTGATTGTCACGCCGCACGCAAACGACAAACTTGGCGGCACTGTGCTCGCGTCCTCATAACGGAAATGGACGTCCTTTATTTTTAACTAAAAACATAATACATGCTTTAATTGCTTTAAAAGTAATTGCTATGAAGGAAGGAATACTTAGGCAAGACTCGGAACATTTACTGTTTATCTCATTGATTTCCAAATTAGTCCAGGTCCACGGGAGACTCACGGGGGTCTATGTTGGCGTGACAATAAAATGGGAGTTCATGATTCGGGGGTCCACGAAAATTAATCTCGTTTCGAAAGTAAAGAACCAAAATGTTGGCTTGACTTCACCTATTAATTTAGGCAGATAATATTTTAGAAATGTGACTTGTAAAAACTTGCACATTCCATGTTCAGTACAATGTGTCGAGACTTGCTGAGGCGGTTTTTGTAGAGTTTTGCAAATATTTATGAGAAAAAAGTTTGGGCACCACTACTTAAGCTCAATGAAAAAGAACTCAACATCATTGTCTGGAACAATATTTAACCTCTCAATTAATTTAGTGCTGCATAGGACCAATATATTGTATGCTTCAATGCATAATTTTTTTTCTTCTATTTTCTGTTTGCGTGGCCATCTGTATTTAATACAATTATCCATTGAAATGTCTGGACTCTTTTAGTCCTTTTTATGTTATCGAAAATAAGACAACCCATTGGTTTCACCTTTTAAGGATGTTAAAATCTAATGTAAAATACCTGCAAATTCTCAACAATGTTGGCCAGCAGCCCAGTGCCATAATTGAGCCATGATGAATAACTTGTGGCATAATAGTTTGGATCCTGCGCCTCGTGCTCAGCTCGCCAACGCGCCTCCACTGCGTCCAGGAGGGACACTTTGCGCTCGTGCGCTATATTCGCTTCCACCACACTGTCCCACTGGACAAAATAGAAATAATACAATGTCTCAATATTATTAATGAATGTTGTAAAAGCAGCCAGGGGTCTAATTCTCTTAATACTGTCCATGAACATGCACTGCTTTATCAATGTGATTTTTATATTTGATGATGGAATTTCTTAACACTGTATTTCCATATTGCTATAAATATAATTAGATTTGTATAAAAGTCATATTGCTAAAGCAGTGAAAGTTCGTGGACAAGTCATTTTGCTATGATGAATTTAGAGAATGAGGGCCCAGTCCTTTAAAACACTTGTATTGGCCTAATTTATATAGAGTTAGTGTATGTTTCGACATTTTGCTTATAAACAGCACAAGGGAAGGGCAAGGCCAAAATCTAAAACAGAGGGATATCTGTTTGGATGTATGTCACTATTATGGGCAAAGGTGCATTTGGACATTGCGCTTAAGGAATACAACATTGACATTGTATGCTTCACATTTGACAGTCTCAGTGAATTAACAACAATGTATTTAGTAAGTTACTTTGTTATCATGAATAGTGTTTGTGCATAATGTTGTTACTGCAATAGGTCACAATTCACAAACATTACCAGTTAACAACGCATATGTTAAACTAAATAACACTTTACATAGTGCAGCAAAATTGATTATATATTGGCCAAAATGAGTTTCTCATAATGTCATGCTATGCATCATTGGCAGTAACAATGGCAATGGGAGCAAAGATTTAAATCGTTAGATATGCCCTGACACCAAAAACAGTGGCGTAATTTTGTAGTATGTGCAGTACAGAGAGAAAAGTGTTATCTGTTTCTCTGCCATGCGCTCACAGACTAGACTTCAATATTAAATGAAATCTAAATACTTGAATGTTACACCATTAGCTTTATTTGTATTTTTAGAATTATAAGATCACTTTCGAAAGGCACATTTTGAGTCACTTTTCTTGTAAAAAATCATTGCAGTTTTTCTTTTGCAATATGCAACTGTCCCTGTGTTCACATGAGCGCTGATCAGAGTTGAGTGAGCTCACTCAATTGAGTGTTCATTCATTTTGGCACAGTCAAAGTGTTGTACTTAAGGGTGCAACTAACAATTTAAATCTTAACAAGGGACATGTAACAATTACCTCATTTAAATTGACAGGTGCCACAACCACATACAATCTCTCAATTGATATAATCCATGGCGCTGATCTGATCTGCCGCACGGGCACCTGAAGCTGCACTTTGCCTATGAAGCCCGCTCTCACTTCCACGGGCAGTCCAAGGTGGCGCAGGGCATCCTTCCTCAATGGCAAATTCTCCAACTCTACCTTGCCTACAATTATTATTGTCTCACAATTAATTCTCATGCTCAATTATATTATTCACATAATACAGTTCATAATATTAAAATAAATTTTATATACTTTAATACATGAATTAAACAGTGCACCATACTACTGCGTTTATTTTTTGTTATTGGTCTTACAATTTTTATTATTCTGATGTTTTGAGAGCTTTGCAGCCATCATGGCATTTCTGTAGCCACAATTTGTTTAATTCATTTTTCAATGTTTGCACAAAATCTACAAAAATACTACTTTAATACAACTGATGCAGCACAGCACTTTTACACAAACATATGCTGTGAAAATAACAATATTATGTGGCACACTGATAAGGACAAAGTTCTATAAATCATAAAATCCATTGGGCAAGCATCTAAGAATGACCCTTTTTAAAACCTACTCTATGCACATCTATATTAGGCATATTTTTGTGATGCATTTTGTAATTATGCAAATTATTATTAAATAGGCCTATTATTTTAGTAGCTATAAATTATTAGTCAGTCAGGTATTTTGCACACAACCTCTCCTTACTTTTTGCTTAGTACCTACGGTCAACTGCTACAAAATGTCGTTGAGATTTTAATAAAGTTCAATACAACTTTAAAAATAAATAAAATAATTATTTAAGGGTATAATGTAAGCCTTAATACTAATTTATTAAGTTTTGCCATATCCCATTATCACTTACAATTTAATAACAGTAAGTAAACATCGATCACACGTTAAACTACCGACGCCGGGTTCCATTCCAAAACAATTTTCGTTACTAATTTATAAAAAAAATTATACTCATTTAATACAATATAACATTACGATGACCAACCTGACAGCAGTGCCACACTCAGCTGATCTGTGTTTAGATTCTCCACGTACTTCCCGAGATAATTGTTTAAAACCCATACCACTAGTCCTTCCAACATCGCGCATGGTCGCCTTTATAACAATTTATCTAACGTTATTATTATATTCCAATCATTGACCACTTCACAGCGCCTGCAATGCAATTGCATATAAATACATTACAACTGCGTCTCACTTTATAAACATGAAAACATATTCTATTGTAACTTTTGGGTCAGGACGACATCGACACACACTTTGCTATTTAAATACTTACTCATTCGGAAAAATATTCTATTTATATTTTGTTTATCTTTTATGGAATATCAGTGAAATTATTCTCACGAATGACAAGAGACTGGGTGACATTTGACATTTAAAATAGTGCAGTATTCATTCACATTTACTTTGGAATTATTTTTACAATTTTTTTATGTAGCTTATTTTGTTTATTTTGACTATTTATTGAATACCATAACTAGTGCTGTTTTGTATCGAACTCAATAAATAGAGGTTTTATTACACAAAATAATACTTTTGCGTACAAAGTTTATGAAACTAATTTCCATGAAACGGAATGTAGTTCTAAGAAACGTCAAAATAAGTTCTATTTTTCTAGTTGTTATTTCGATTATTTTTATTTTATATATTATTATTGTGTATAACATGAAGTCAGTGCAATCGTTACGAAGGTTTTGTAGGCCTGCGATAAATAATATAAATGTGTGTTGCCGAAGACAGTCTGCGAGTGTTGTTATGAGTCATAGTTATAGTTACAGTGATTGTAATGTTTATATTCCACAATACCACAGTTTGCGCGCTCTAGGTTTAGGTCCGACATCCAAAGACTTTACAGAAACATCGTCAAAGACTGGCCCATTGACAAAACTGCACGCCGCAGAGCTCGTGTTACATTTAACAGACGAGGAGAGGAAAGTGTTATTTGGTGCATTACAAGAATATGAATCAAATAAAATCAAAGAGGAATATGAGGGTAAATAGGGCAATATATACCCCACAATTAATTATATGTTATAATGTAATGATGCGATGCTTATACAGATACACTGGCTGGACACAGGTGGCGGAGTAAGATGGGCAGGCCAAGTAAAGTTCCAACATTAGGTGATGTGGACCCAACAGGCACATACTGCCCTGTGCCCGAAGATTGGCTTAAGAAGAAATATGGTAAGCAATGTTTTTGCATAAGTTTCATTCATGACAAATTAATCACATTCATTTTAAAATTATATTTATTATTTTAGCTGAAACTGTACCAAAGCCTAATACCAGAGAGTTATGTCATTGTAAGTTTAATTTGAATTTATTTTAAAAAGTTTTGCACTCTGTACAAAGGTGGCTAAACATTCTATGTGAGTTAACCTACAGGATAATAAAAACACTATTTATTTACCCATAAATTATACAAGAATCAGAATAAGACTACTTGATGCCCTAAGGGATCAACGCATGTGGGCCTACATATCTACATGTAAAGTAGTATCTAAAAAAACTATTTGATACAATGTATATTAGATGATTACATTCTTTTAGAATATGTATTAAGGATGAAGGAGTTATGTGAAGTAAGTATTACATACAATAAAAATTTGTATTTATATATTGTTTGTTACTATTCCTGTTGCTCCCTGAGACATTATGCCCTAAGTAATTGCTTATGGGCTGCAGTGCCGGATTTAAGCACAGGCAACATAGGCAGTTGCTTATGGGCCGCCACCACACCACAAACAAATAGATAAAGGCTGAGTAGAAACAAAAATATACTGAGTTTTGTTACAAATAGACCAAGAACTAATTTTTATCTTTGAGCGAAAAAATATGAACACAAATTATTGATATGTTTATTGATATAAAAGTCAGACGAAAAAGTTTAATTTTGAAATAATTAAATGTTAGCCAACTTATTCAGTTGCTCTCTTCTTGGCCATAATAGAAACTTTCAACAGTTAACCACACATGATTTGAGGGCCTCCACCATATGCTCTGCCTATGGGCCGCCAAAGTCTAAATCTGGAGCTGATGGGCTAATGGCCCTCCTTTGTATAATTTTGTTAATGTTATATTTCAGTGTGTATTTATAATGCTGTGCCGTTCATTGGTTTTGGATTCCTTGACAATGCCATCATGATTATTGCTGTAAGTATATACTTTATAATATGCACTTCTCGCAAAAATTAAGGGAATATTTTTTTACAAATTTTTGGGTGATTTTCAACAGGCTGTATTTCAGTGAAAAATGGTCGTGCAGGAGTCTTTTAAAGCTTGAAGATTTTAGCTTTGGATTTTTTTGTCAAAATTTTTTAGGAGCTCTGGATTCTATGCAACCCTTAGATAAAACACGGGAATGACATGGAAACTTTTATGAGCTACACCAATAGGTTGCCTGTTCATTCAGCTTTAAGGGCCGCTTTTGCGTGGCCCCGATACAACCATTTGTCTCTGAGATATCGCATTTTGAATGCAAATGATCCTTTTTCTTTCAACTACCCGAACAGCACAGCAAATGGACCGAGAATTTCATTATCTGTAAAAAAAACTACAAAATACAGTTATGAGTTAGTGGAGAAAATTTTTTTTCCACCTCTATCATTTAATTGAAAAAAGTTATGTTTTGGTTAATTTACTGTATCTCGCTCGGGAAAGATAAGGTTGAAGAAAAATTTTACAGCCTAATAAATCCTAAAGGACCCCTAAGATAAATTTTGAGTTTGTATGTAATTGATAATCGGTTAATTTGTGTTCTGGTTAAATGAATTGAATTGCTTATATAACAACATAATGTTTGCAGGGTGACTCAATTGAGATGTCAATGGGCGCTTATGTGACATTGTCAACGATGGCCGCCGCTGCGCTGGGAAACACGTTCAGCGATGTCATTGGCATTGGCTCATCGTATTATGTGGAGAGGGCCGCCGCTGGGCTCGGGTTGAGAGCACCAAACCTGGCCCCCATGCAATTGGAAATGAATGTCACAAGGAGATTCGCCAATATGGTTAGATATTATTACTCAATTCGCACAGGCAGAGACAATGGAGCACCACTTTGGCATATTTTAATGTTTTGTCACATTATACATTTAAATATATATAACAAGATATGTAGTGCTACCAGGGCAGATTAAGTCCACCTTCCATTCCCAAAGCAGATGCTACATAGTATACTATTATATTAGTGCCAGTTGCCTCTTCATGTTGTATCTGGTTCAGGGTTATGGGGCAGGAAAGTTACTATACAAAGGAGATTACATATACATTTAAAAAAAAATGTATTGGATATATATATATTTATTTTGCATAGTTTAGGTGTGCAAAATGATCAAACTAAAATTATGACAATTTAAAGCAGAACTGTTAATATGGCATGTCTTTGATTGACAAACGATACAAAATCCATATCTAATTTTCCAAATAACTCAATTGCACAGCAATTAAAAGCAAAATTGTGATTAGTTTTATCAACACTAGTATCGAAACTACCATTTATATATTTTTTCATAATTGGACATTACAAAAGTAATACATAAAAGCCCAAAATGAATGATGTCCTTTTATTAATCTATACTAATATAATAAAGCGGAAGAGTTTGTTTGTTTGTTTAAACGCGCTAATCTCAGGAACTACTGGTTCGAATTGAAAAATTATTTTTGTGTTGGATAGATCAATTATCGAGGAAGGCTTTAGGCTATAAAACATTATGTTGCGACTTATAGAAGCGAAGAAACAGTCGAAAATGTGGAAAAAACAGGGAATATTATTCGTCTTTGAGGGTTTCCGTTGCGTGCGCTGCGAAAACCGTTCGAGATACCCAGAAAATATGTATGAAAGAATTATTTCTCTTTAAATTATCTAAAAAAATGTCCGCGACCGTATATGTCTATCTTTTAATATTAACTCACAATAACCGTTTTTATGATGGTCAAATTGAGTCTAAATTAATGCATTATTACAAATTATTTGTCAGAGTTGTATTAACATAACATAACATTATTCTTTATCGAAATAAATGTGTTATTAATTAAGAGTATTTAACTGTGAACAAATTTGTCATTGACATCACCTAATTTCAATAAACATCTTAAAAGATAATACATTTTTAAAATAGCCCTGAAACAAAATTCACACGCGTCGCATGATGAGCGCTAACCGGCGGGCGAGGAGAGGCGGTGCTTGCGGGCGAGGCGGAGGGGGGTGTAGCTCTACGAGGTATAGTCTGTCTAAGCCGAAATGACGCGCCCCTCCACTGCATTTACGCATACGAGCAAATATAAAATATGGATAAAACACACCGAAAATGCAGTAATTGGTTATTCAGTTGCTGGTTAGACACAAAGGAGGAACGAACGTGATGAAGTTTAATAGTATAGTTAGTAATATTTGAATTCACACATTTAAATAAACTAATAAAGTGGAGGGGCGCGTCATTTATAGACAGACAAGCATACTATGCGGTCAGCTCCCTACTGATCGGTTGAATGCAGCGTTAATTTGTTTTTACGATATAATATCATCGTGCAAAATCCTTTTTTATACAATTTCATTTTGTAGTAGTTTTCTCTATAGTAGGTAGTGTTTGTTTTAGTATAGTATTTTGTTTCTAATATTTTCACAATAACACTTTTTTTGTTTTGTTGTAAATAATACCTGTAGGTGTCATCTACATTCTTTCAAGGTTAGGTTTTACAATTCTTTTTAGGTTAGGTTTTAGTTTAAGCATACAGTTAGTTTGGTTAAGTTTTCATTTCCTTCGTTCGTTTCTTCGTCACTGTAATGCATAGAAAAAGAACTCAGCGTTCTCGGCAGACTGCTGCTGCAAAGCGGCTGCGAGTTTTGCGCACAAGAAAATAAAACTGAAAATATAATTTACGCAGAAGTACTTTAAAATATATTCTTTTTAAAACTACTTTAAAAATATATTCAATTAGTTACGTAATTTAATCGTCTAAAGTAAGTCGCGGGTAACAGCTATAGGTAATTTATAATAAAGCTGAGCAGGTAGGTAAACAAAAAATTAATATGATTCCCAAAATAACTATTCCACGCGGGCACAGCTAGTAATATATATTTTAACTTTATACACCTATCTACTGTGGAATTTCACACATTTAACTACCTACATTCATTAGTAATTTAGAATTTGTATAGTGATTGTGTTATCACTATACAATAATCACTGTTTTTATCAAAATGTAAATAATAAAAAATATAAATTTGGTGAATATAGTATAAACTATATTTTTTAATATAAATAAATTATTTCTATCATTTAAAGTATTATAAAGACACCTTTTTAATATAACATATTGGCAGAGACGTTTGTAGCCCATGTGGCGCCCGTGTGCAACCAGTACCCTGGCGCCCTCTAGTCTAGTAGGAGCGGGGTCAAAATGGAATACTAACCTCTAATGCGGCACTTTGGAGTTGTCACATTAGACCCGGCGCCCGTGTGCGCCGCACACCCTGCACCATAGGTAAAGACGCCTCTGCATATTGGCAACAGCTCTAGGGCAGCATTGACTGATTTCATTAAGATTGCCTAAACCAAGTTGAGTTTGAAATATACAGATAGATCTGAGTGTGTAGATCTAACAGAGTGGTTATTTACAGCAGTTGATTGTTGTTAACTTACATTGTTGCAGGGCCGTGTGTTGGGCATCACGTTTGGCTGTTTGCTTGGCATGACGCCATTGCTGTTCATGGCCGATGAGAAGAAGGAAACAAACAAATGAACCATTCGTGTGTATATGTATATATATACATAATTGTAAGTGCCATTGTAACTATACACAATAATGTTAAGTGAAAATGTGTATTCGACTTTTTTGTTACAATAATTTATTCTCATAATTAGATGATACTAAGTTGCATATAAATAGTGTGTACATATTGCGAGGTGATGTGTGATGGCAGTTGCTAATGGCAATGGGTGCGCCACCATCGAGCGCATTAGCAACTGCCAAGCAATATGCACAATAGTTGTAATATTACATATTACGTTGCAACTAAACACTACATAATGAATATGTACTTAAATATATATAATAGGTTGTCAAATATCTCCATTACGCTTTTTTGCTCTTTATTCAATGCTTTATAAAAAGTGTTACACTGATCGGATTTAATTCAAATATGCGCCGTTTTGTTCAATAATCTGTTTCCATCTATAGCGCGGTCGCCGAGCAGAAAGAATTTCGTACATTAACTTTTTTGCGTACGGGCATTTGTCACCAACATTTTTTGTGAAGTGCAAGTTTATATTGATTCTAGTTCGAACAGGTCTGTACAATCAATGTACATTTTTAATCGTATTTTAATTTAGTTTATATTCTCGCGTATTTTTCGATACGATTTCAGATTTCAAAAATTCGTTGATGACTGATTAGCTGAATAATGCAGTGTATAACTCGATTTTTGTAACTGTTATCAATGACTTCCTGGAATAATAGTCTAATTATGAAAATGTTGACGGTTTGCAGTGAACTGTTATAAAATTGAGTTAGATATACTTATTATTTACAATTTACAATAAAATGTAGGTACGTAATTCAAAAATATATGATTTATTAATCAGAATCATATTCCGCGGTATCAGTGTTACTGCTTTCTGACGAAGTTTCTGCCTGTCACATTGATTATAAAAGAATCGATGCTTTTGTCTATATCGTTGTCAAGTCCACCTAATTTCAATTCTTCTTCCTTTACGTGACGAATGCAATTTTGCCACTTTTCTGCTGAAATGTTGTGCAAAGCCTCCCGGAGCAGGTTTTTCACGTCCGCCATCTTGAATGTAGTGTCTTTCCTCGCCACATACCCCTTTATGTCTGCCCACACCAATTCAATGGGATTCAACACACAGTGGTATGGAGGTAATCTCAATACCTCCTTTCGCCATTTCGTCGATGACGTACGATTCGTACTGCGATTTTACATCTTTCACCTTTTCCAAAAGCTGAACTTTTGTTTCATTGGGCTCAAAAAATATTTGCTTTGATGAAAGCCATTCCTGGATGTCCTGTTTTTTCCAACTCGTAACTGGAATTTCCACCAGGCGTCTTGAGTGGTAGCTCGCATTATCCATGACAATCACTGCGTTTGGCTCAAGTCTCGGTAGCATAGCTTGAAACCAATTTTCAAACTTGACTGCATTCATCGATTCGTGATAATCGCCCGTACCTTTGCATTCAAACACCAATTCTGATTCCGATACGAATCCTTTTTCACCTCCTATATGCAGTACAATTAGACGGTTGCCTTAGGAAGTAGGATTCTTTGCACCTGTCGACAAACCCTCCAAAAATGCTTGTTTGCGTGAATTCACTGTAGTGTCTTCCCACACTTTGCCTACAGTGTGCCCTGAGAAGAAAATTCATAACATTATTATAAGACTCTTGGGCCTTATGCGTTGCGCGTAAAAGTGAAAAACACGCTCAGGCAATTACAATCGCGTCTACTGATAAACACATCTACGTTTATATACCCACACATACACAAAAAAGTATTCACTTGATCCTGTTATTAGATATTTTGGGTTTTATTATTGATGGAGGATGGCTTATAAGAAATAAAAATTCCTTCACACAAAAGAGAAATTATTTATACTTTTATACGAGTGAAGTCGCGCGCCAAACGTAATATCACGTTTATGTAATAAAACGAAAAGGTTACCTGCATTCACCCAACTCTCATCTAAGTAATATATTGGTCGTTCTTGGTCTTGGTAAGCTTTAATCTTTTTCAAATATTTGATACGCCACAATGCTATGTCATCTCTTTCGATTTTTGCGTTATTTCTCCTTCGTTTGACATACTTAAACTGCAAATGTTTCAGTAGTTTTTTTTAGCGATGTCAACCCCATGTTTGGTAAGGATTCGTCTTCATTTATGACATGTAGCACCTTCTTTACAGTAGGTAACTCTGCTTTTAAATAAAAGCTGTGCACTATCCTTCTAATACACGATTTATCAAAGTCATCGATCTTTTCAATAACCGAGAGACGTTTTTTTGGTGATGTAGCTGGCTTGACGGTGTCTGTTTTGTTGTATTCTGTTAAAATACGATAAATGGTCGATTTCGATATGCCCAAGGTATCGGCTGTTTTGTCCTTCATTTCTTGTTTTGAGGAATATTTATCAGCACGCCAGGATTCTTTAACGTACTTAAACACGTTAATAATCATCAATTTCTCAGATTCACTAAAGTGTGACATTTTTCTTTTTCGTCCGCGGAGAAACAAACGCCTTAAATGAGCGAGAAGTGGAAGGCACTGGTTCCATTTTAAAACAGTCAAGATAACTTAACGAAAGGTAGCGTAACACGATAACAAAACAACAATTAAAACAAGATAACATAACACAAACAACTTCAGAAATGATTTCACTGTGTCCGAAAATTGAGCGATCACTGGCGCATCCCAACATGGAATGTCGTTGTTGCCTATTTAAAATGATAGGATTGACTCAAGGTCAGAACAGACCTTACCGTCGCAGGTAAAAGGCTTGCAATCTCTTAAGACAGCGGCCAATGCATCTGTGCGAGCGTGACGCAATATATTCACGCAGGAGCAACAGAGATAGCTAGTAACAGGTTAATGTACGAAATTCTTCCTGCTCGGAACCGCGCTTTAGACGGAAACTTCATATTACCCCCCTCGTAGAAACCCCCCTCATTATTTGCGAAGAACTCAGACAGCCGCTTTTCACAAGCCTTTTTTGAGTCCAACCTTACACCACCAAGGGCGTTCGCCATGGACAGAAACAGTTGGTAATCACTTGGCGCTATGTCTGGGCTATATGGTGGATGCGATAAAACCTCAACGAAGTGTGTAGTCTGGCGTTGTCCCAGGAACACTACACCCTTTCTGTTGGCCAATTCTGGTCGATCGCCTGCTTTAAGCGGTCCAGTTGTTCGCAGTAGTATAATTAAGCGTCTGGTCATATGGGAGCAGCTCATAGTGGATAATTCCCTTCCAATCCCACCAAACAACAAAACTGCTCTGAATCGTCGAAACCATTCCTCCGCGGTTCGAAGTGATAAGAGTACCATCCCCCAAAACACCATTAATCTCACGGAACGTTTCTCTAGCGGATTTGCCTTTAACGAAGGAAAACTTTAAAATTGCGCAAATTTCGGCGTTAGTGAACTCCATGTATACACGTCTATAACTGTTCAACGCAATATCCAAACTAATCATGCATAGCGTCGTTTTGTAGGTTATGTCAAGACTTTTCAAATGATGTGTAGCATTGCCAGATACGAGTTCTGTAGCGCTTTGCCGCGAAATTCAAAAGACAAAAAGGCGGAAGAAAGATATTTGACAACCTATTATATATATATAACATCTTAATAATCAAATTATTTAATATAAATAAATGAATGCTAAATCCTTTTCTTTGTTAGAAATATAATTATTAGCATTGCATTTCAAATTTCTAATGAGTTGTTTTATATAACCTCTGTCTGCATAATTGCAATGTTTCAGTGTCACCTGACAATGCCGAGAGTGAGATAGATGGGGAACTCTCTCTCTCGCTCGCATCTCCACATACAATAATAACTTGTATGTGGTGGGTAGATATAAAATTGAATGACCTGTATCTGGCAACTACTTTGTTACCTGCGGATATACTAAATGTTTTGTATGTTATAAGCATTAATGAGTTTTAAATATGTGTATCTACGAATATATATATATTGGTGATAATTTATTAACAATTTGTTTCATAGCTTTTATTCGTAATATTTTATAATTATATTTAAAATTGCAAATATATGTTGAAAAAAAAAGAGGCTGATATATGTGTTTCGGGCCTGGTTATCAAAGAGTGGTATGCAGTGGTGCCCAGTCTGCCGATCCGGGGGAGTACCACCACTTACAAGTATACAGACCGTGAAGTGATTTGGTCACGTTTGGGGATCAGCTTGTAAGTTGCCGGTTCCAACTAGGCCGGGATATTGGATGTGATCGCTACATACAGTTATTGAATTGTCACGATATTCACACTCCAGCCTAAGCGGAGTGCTGTCTTTGTTGAGAAACAATAAAAATAAATAATAATATACAGGTATATTAAGTTGAGAAAGTGTGAGCTTTTCTAATAGATGAAGCAGCTATTATAAAAATATATTTTGTGTTTCATAATGTGACACGCCTCTATTAGGAGACTGTTTTATTACACAGACTACAATGACAAAGCATTAGGTACTTGTCATTGTGTAAATATGTATTATAGGTGCACACACACTTTATGTTAGAATAAATTATAATATCAGCGTTATCATATATAGTAAATTGTATATATATATATATATAGATAACGCTTACAATTGTGTGATATAGTTATGGTGATGGCAGCAGGGGAATGTCAATGAAGTGACGTTGAATTAATAGACGTTGTGTGGAATATTGACACGTGACAGGTGTCGCTGCAGCCAATAGAGGCATCGCAAGTACAATATGAGGCCCACGAACAATTCCAGGCCACGGTGCGTTGTTAAATATAAAAAGACAATTTGATAATAAAAGAGCCCTCACAACAATAAATACAAAAGCATGACCAATTCACATAGGAATTACTTTAACTTTAGTTTTATATAGCACAGGGCCCGGATCCTCTCAATACATAATAAAGGGAAATTGTGTTGCACTCATATTTGACATCTATATAACCAATTAGCGATTAACAAACCAATAAGTAAACTACGCTGATTGGTCACCTGCGAGGGCGACGCAATTTCACTGATTTTTCGTCGGCATAATGTATTGAGAGAATCGGTGCTCAGAATGATTATGCCATTGACAGCTTTATTGTAATGTAAGGTGATTTACATGCGGGATTATTAAATAATGTCTTTAGCTAATATAATGACACAGAGCAATCCCATAAACCCAATATCTTATGAGCCTAATTTAAGGTTATAAAACTTTTAATATCACTAACTCATTAATAATGGCTGCCAATATTATACCAAACATCAGTATAATATTGGTCCAGTCAATGATGTCTAGTCATATATTGACTAGACATCATGAAGTTTTAGATAAAATTCAATGCCTTTGACTAGATCTGATGCAGTAAAACTATTGTTAGATTTTATAACTTATTTTAATATTATTTATCACTCATACTTGTAAAGTGTAAATATAACATTTTTTATATTAAATATGTACTTAAATATTGACTCAAGACAATTCATACATATAATATGATATTTTCATTATTTGCAGACAGTATTTCGGTCCATTGATTGATTGATAATTAGGTTTACTAATGCTAAGTGTATTTGCATCAAATTTCGACATTCATCAGTGAAATAATGTTTTGCGAACGAACTCTACACTACACACCTGTTAGTCAGGCTATATATAACCTTACAATAAGTGTAACAGCGGATTGCTATGTTTATATAATAGTTGAACATATCGCAGCATATATTCAGTTATATATACGAACTATTATATTTTAATATAATGCAAGTATTAGTTGACGTCTTTCTCACATAATTATATTATTTATGTATATAATATTATTTGTTGTCTATGCCTTTTCACTTGATAATATATCATGCTATTGTTTAATATTAAAATACTGAACTCAATATCACTATTTTGATACAATGTTTTATTACGTGTCTTTGATATTATCAGATGATCTACGTATTAACTTTGGCATTTTATTCTGTGCGTTGTATTATTTTGTTGTAAATATTTTGTTATCAGTGTTGCCATTCAATATGGTTGCTAAATTTGTTTAAAATAAATCATTTAAACTAAAATGACTATTTATTAATAATATTAAACCAAACATGCCTATATATACTGAGGGCCAAACAAACTTTTTACCTAATAAAATAAAACACCTCCCTTATAGATTTTGATAAATTCATTTTTTACCACATTTTATTTATTCTTCAGCTGTTTTTATGAACGTATTTTGCTGCAGGATTAATGATATATAAATGTTGATTTCGTTGCGAAAACTGATTTTATGCGTACTTTCATAATATGTCACAGTTTTCCTACATAAAAGCTTTAATATTTTATTATGAATGGCGCTGCTTTGTAATTTTATTAATGAAACTGCGTTAATCGGAATGCAAAATTTTCATAGACAAGAGTTTGTGTATCTTTATCACGTTTGGTTGGCCATAGGTATACGCACCTGAGTGTGTCTTTTGCCACCAATGCTAACTCTCTCTTCTTGTTAATACAATTTCTTCTTCATTTATTGTGACCTGATATTATGCTGATAAATGAACGCGAATGGTAATACTGCAAGTAGTAGTGGATAGACAATTTCTTAGCATTCTAAGTTACTTGATAGTCTGCACATATAGACGTTGTGGTAGGCATATTGGGGTCACAATATCATACAAAAAATATCGTCGCATTGTATGAAGAGTTTAGGAAACGCTTGGTTTTACTATAAATTATATTAATTTCATTAGTCTTTTGGTAGTAAAGTCATGAGTAACAGATTCTTCTGTCCGTAGTGCGCCAGTTATTAACGAAAAAAATTTAATACTGGTTGATAGCTCGCGCTGAGTTGTTTAAAGCTGGACAAGTGCCTATTAACATAAAGCTTGTATGAACGGAAATGTGGGTAAAGCAATAAAATGGCGGATATGGGTGTCATCATACATTGATTGTATGGAAAATAAAACATCATAATTGTATAATATTATTTATTAATATTTAATATTTTCTCACTATGAGTATGGGGTATGCATTAAACGCATTTATTATATTCCTACATCGTTCACGGTGTGACAGACACGCACATCTCGCCTAAAGGAGGCGCGCGCGCGAGAGAGAGAGAGACAATGGCAATGAAATAACTGGCAACACTAACCTAATAAAATTCACAAATAAATTATTGCTCTGGTAACATCCACCCACAAAAATCATATTATAATTCGAGTATATATGAATTTATCCTGCAAATTATACATCACCAAAATGGTGACAATTACATCTAAATGTACTAATTATTATTATAATTAGCCTATGTATGTATTACTTATTATTTGTGTATTTATTACATTTGCAATTCGTTGGGAATACCAGCTGCAACGCACAACACAATGACATTAATTGAGCCACCCAGTATCACCAACAAATTGCATGTTCACTACACCATTTGTAACAATTAACAATTCTAATCTACTTACTATATAATATATATTGAGCGACACAATTTGTGCTGGTGATCAATTAATATGCAAACAATACACACATTATGTTGTTCACAATATTATACGCACATAGCATTCAAATTAATAATAATTCACTTGGAGGTAGATTCATTGGAAGAAATGCACAATTATATCCACGTGACGTCACACGAACCCAATGTCACGCTATGACAATAATGCAATTGACACAAAAATTATTCAAATCAAGCAGAACATAAATGAGGCACCAGAAGGCGCCACATAGGTGCAATCCTACCCTCCGCCGTTGGACGTCTCCGTTCGGCGTTTGTTAACAATGGCGGCTGTTTCATCATTAATTCACTGGCAAACTTATTGCATGCGAAATGAAGGTAACGAGAGGTAAGTCACTTTAATGTACATAACTTGAAATTATTATATTAACTTATACAAATACTTATATCATCGCGGCAAACTATAATTTGGTACATACGACTAGAATTATCTATTCTACAAACATAAACGTACTTAAATATGGCGCGCAGTTGCCCAATGACATACGCAAATATTATTGGAATGTCTACTATACATATATTTGTAATATTCATGGAATAATATAGACGTGAATTTGTTTGAAAATTAAATACTATACGTATATTAGTACATCAATTAGCAGTACAATGATATGATTTAACAATGAATTGACTCATTATATACCTGCGTCACATTTCATAGAATATAATTACAAAGCAACTATTCATTATTACAATAAGTTGAAACGGGCTTTATTCACTATACAACATATTCCCTACTTTACACACCATTTGGTTAATAATATAACGATCGGCGGATATGAATAGCGCTGCACGACTGCAATGGGATGTACAGTCGTGCACGTAATTTATAAAAAATCAAAGAACGAAAACGCAGTTGCTACCAAAACAAGTTAATGCGCAGCTTGAATGGCAGAGCTCTCTTTATCTGGCGGGGTCTATAATACTTTGGAAGAGCACTGACATCCAAGCTAAGATACTACAGGTGTCAGGAAACAACAATTTTATTATTATTATTTGATCACAACAACTCTGTTCTGTTTTCACGAAACGTTGCCGTGTACAAAATATATTATTAGGTCAATAAAGCCCACTTCGACCTATTATAATTATGAATGTAATTGCCACTAACATTCGCCCAGCACGGTGGCCTTTTATATATTTAAGTACAATCAATGCCAACACTGCAGAGGCTGGCAACACTCACATAAACACTGTTCGCACAATCATAGGCAATGGCACTCGCTCGCCATGGGCGCAACAATGGGCCAATCACGTGATTTCAATGACAATTGCTTTATTACGGTTGGCTAAGCCGGTTCACGCTACGATTAAAGCATCCATAGATATAGGATACGCGAGGGCTGCTAAAGCAATGTACAGCAATCACTAATCCGTAAATTTATTCCCGTAATATTTTATTATTACGGGAATAAAATAACGAGGTTGGAACAACGGAGGGTCCTTCCTCGACAAATCGTCATTGAAATTACGTGACATTTGTGGGGGGAGCGTGTATATTATGTGAGATAATTGTTATATACTATTTGTATTTATGTGAAATTCATATGAAATTGTCCATTTAACTCATATACCATTTTATATTAAATTATAATAAACAATCAAATGGACAATGTTGCCAGCCTAATAATATTACAACTTACAAATCTAATTTATTAAAATATCACATATTTTATATAAACAATTACTGGGCGTCAAGCTGTGTGTTATTAATATAATTATAAAGTTATCACTGGAGCCCTCTGAAATGGGGTCATTTGCAGCAAATGTTTATGCAATCATTTGTAGCGCACACACGCACACACAACATATGATATTCATTCACAACCATTTGCTACACACGCAGGTAGCACAATTCACACATTCGCATACATCATTCAATGACATGCACAAGCAAATTAAACTATGAAGTTATACAATTCAATAAAGAGACCATTGCGAGTGAGACGGCGAATTAGACGAAGGAATAACATGATAATTGAATAATATATGCAAATGTAACAAATAGCTACACAAATTAATACAACAAATTAACAAAATAATTAATAACATCACAATCACTCAGCATACATACAATCCTAACATGGCTGTGTAGCCACGCATGCACGCACGCACGCACACATACAAAGCAATGTCACAATTTGTTGAACTAATTTATTTCCAAGACACACACATACAAAAGGAATTATTGTAAAATTTGTCATATAAAAAGGTTTCATTACAAAAATGACATTAACAAACAGAGTCTGTACAAATGTGGAGGGATTACTGTCACGAATTGTGACCAAGAGGAGGTTATAAAAGCTCAGTGTGCAAATGTGTCATGTAATAATGATTATTAATGAAGCAAATGGCTCGCTGTATTATGTAAAAGTTGCTTATACATAAATAACACCTCAATTATAAAAAAAATGTATTATACATAAATAAGGTGTATTATACTTTTATTAAGAGATCCTACATTGTTACATGAACAACATACTTTACTATAACAATAGTGGCACATTGTTCATGTGGGTGGTGTGTTCTCTGGTGTGGTTTCCACGTCAGTGGCATTCCTCCTCAGTGCCAGATAGTCCGCCTTGGCCTCAGGCTCGCTCCTCTTACCCCACAGTGCGGCGGCTGCGCTCCCTTGGGTGTACCGCGACTCGTCAAAACCAAACTGCAGTCCGAGTATGATGCTGAGCGCAGAGGCGTCTTGCTCGTGACAACCGCTGTACCTGTATTGGGGCTTCTTGTCGAACTTGCAACCGCCAGATTGAGCACCTGCAAATCACCGTCCAATCGTTAGTTTACAGATTACTAAATGATCCCAAAGCACACAATTAATAGTACACAAACTTTTGGCATTATGGAGGAGGAGGTAATATACAACTAATAGTGATCTGCCAAGTAATTGCTGGTATTCCTACCCATAATACCAGCAACCATGTTTCACATCTGTAATATCCGCACAGGTCAAGGGAAACACCCGCATTCTGTCGACCGAGTCCGCAGTCGAACCAAAGGTGCATTGTTTCTTTGCAGAACAATCGACAAGTGGGATGCTTTACCAGCCCATGTGTTCTCTTCATCCTATAACCTTGGATCCTTCAAGAGATGCGTGAAGAAACACTTTTGGACAGCTTAATGACGGCGACTGGGGCAACCGTGAACTGACTAGGTTTTGCTTAACATCAGGCAAGTCGAGGTCAGATGACGAGTCATATTAAAATATGTTATACCTATAGGCATAATGCAGTCCAGTGTGAGTGCACATTGTATCCATGTCTTCATGAGTTGTTGCACGGGTAGTTTCTTCGCCACCATGAGCCTGGACACGTCCAACATTTGCACAAACAGGAAGTCGTCAATGGTCGCGCGGAAGTACTTGAACATGCGCGGGTGCGTTAGCGAAGTGACTGCGGCCCGCCGCGGTATTGCCGAGACACCGGTGTCCGTGATGGCGCCCCATGCTGCCTTCAGTGAGTCACTGCTGCCAGCCCATCTCTGCCATGGCTCACAGAATATTACACCGCCAACACGGCTCAGTGCATGCTGCAAAGTATTATTATTAAATAGACCAACAGCTTGTGTTTGTCAGCACTTGTGAGATCCTTGGCTGTCATGTGCTTGTCATTATTAAATTGGTCCACTGTGTCTGGCCCAATTACCAAATAGGGAGCAACTAATATTTAGCATAGTTGGAACCAGGCCAGCATAATGGTTGCGACCGCTACTGTATGATGCATTATAATATGAATAATTATAAATATTATAACTTATATAGATAAAATATAGGAATAGCACAGTGTGCGATAGATGTGGTTTGAAAGAGGATGTAGTGACAAGGATTGATAAGGGAATGCTTCGATGGTTTGGGCACATGGAAAGGATGAGTGAAAGTAGATTGACAAAAAGACTTCATAAATCTCATGTGAATGGATGCGTTAAACGAGGCAGGCCCAGGAGGGTGTTTGCCCACCAAATCGGAGACATCCTCAAGAAAGAAAGGTTGCCTAGTGCCTATAACCATAGAGCTTGTATGAAGAGAATTGTGAATGTGAAGGAAGCGATGGAGTTGTGTCAGGATCGTGGCAAGTGGCGCTCCATTGTCTCTGCCGATCCCTGTGAAAAAGGCGTGACAATTTGATTGATTGATATAAATATCGATTGCCAAATGTGTTGGAAAATTAAATTATGTTAAGTAAATTGTTTCTTAATACCTGAAGATGGATCATTAGGATTAAAAGCATCTATACGAGTGTTTCCCAACCTTTAATAGGCCATGCCCCACTTCAACACTTCTAAAATTTATATGCCCCCCCATACATAATTTTTAACTTTCATAAATTGTTTTGTTCCTTTAAGAAATATAAACAATTACAGCATTTTTTAAGAAATGGTCTTTTTTGTTAAAAAAAAATATTTTTAAATTGCCCCCCTTATCTATCAAAATACCCCCCTGTGGGAAACACTGATCTATACAGATACTTTCTATCAGCTTATATCTGAGCTAATATAAGCTGGTTAAATGCGTGTGAAACGGCAGGGAACAGCTGGTAATCTATATGTTTTTACTCTTAGTTTGAATTCCAGATAGGTTTTGGTGGCCGCCACAATGTAGTGGATTCCACAAGCTGCAACTAGATGTCAACCACTATCTCACAATCAATATTGAGCAAAGGCTGTAGCATACCCAGGCCAATGCAAGACCACAGTGGTGCCCACACACATCATGAGTGCGACCATACATCCTGGTCTCTTTTTTTTTATTATGACAGACATCTGACCTCAACACTCCTGATGATAAGCAAGAGGAGGTCCAAGAGTGACGACGACTGGAATAACCGAGTCAGTTCCCGGCTGCCCCAGCCGCCGTCATTAAGCTGTCCAAAAGTGTTTCTTTACGCATCTCTTGAAGGATCCAAGGTTATAGGATGGAGAGAACTCATGGGCTGGTAAAGCATCCCACTTGTCGATTGTTCTGCAAAGAATAGATGCACTGAACTTTTTAGTTCGACTCCTGATTCAGTCGATAAAATGTGGATGCTTTCCCCAACTGGTGCGGGTATTACGGGTGTGGAAGGATGAGGTAGGAACAAGGTTAAAGAGCTCTTCGGAACATTCTCCATGGTATAGGCGATAGAGGACGCACAAAGTCGCCATGTCTCTGCGTAGTTGCATGGGCTCCAGAGTTCGCGTGACCTCTGCATCACCTATAATTCGGACAGCTCAGCGCTGCAATGAATCCAGGGACTTGATATTTGGCAGAGCCATCCAAAAGGTGCTAACAGCACTCTGCGCATAAGCGAATCTGAGCCTTGTATAATATCAGAGGAAGCTCTGGCACCTTGTTCAGGACGCCAAGTTTGCATCCTGGGTGGTCATAATGGCCCGCTTAATTTATCTGCCCCCTCTCAAGTGATTCATCCATTAAGTGGGGGTGAAGATCATGGTTTTAGTAAAGGGGTGAAAACTCTACCGATGGAGTGTTGAAGGAACATACTCAATGAACTATTAAATAATTACCCAATAACAATTCCACCATTATACACATTATTATGTATGAGTAATAATACATACCTGTATAATGAGTGGTCGGAATGCACTGATGCTCTCATCACTCACATGAGATGGAAACTCACTCAAGTCAAACTCTATTATTGCACATTTGGAGGAGTTGCAATAATTGGACACCTGCAACAAACACACACACATTCACTTCTCCACCTACTTGTGTGCATAGGTACATTGCAGCCACTTACAATAGCCAATGAATGTGGCGCAAGTCCCACGTTGTAGAGCAGCACGGTGTGAGTCAGCCGCGCGGTGACGGCGCGCAAGAAGCCGATGGCCTGCGCATGGCCGTCGCCTCGGGCATAGGTCACCAACGCAGGCACTGATGTGTTGTGCCACAGTTCCACAGGTTGTGAGCCCAGGCCGACTGACGACAGGTACCTCTCCTCCTCCACCAGGTGTCTTTCTTCCACATCACGTAGGTTTTCCTATAATATTGTGCCATTTTATAAACAACAGTCAAAGTGCAACTTTAAATGCAAAATTTCTACTCACTTTAAAGTCTTTTATGTGCTGATGAGTTTGCGTGACTATATTTTGTATAGACTGAGGTTGTTGCGAATGAAATAGTATTAAAAAAATACTCGTAGCAAAAACAGACGTCGAAAATAGAAGAAAACTTTTAGTTTTCATGTTGAGTGACCATTATCAAGTTAGCCCATCAAACACTTAATCTATTAAGTGGTTCAACACTATTATTATAATTACACGGGTCTACCGCTGACCTACATTGTATTCAATAGAAATCCTCTTTTGAAAATAAGGGTAATCAATAATAGCCAGTGACAGTACTTTGCACCCTCCCTCTAACACACTATTACTACAATTTATTACTATAAAATACTGCATTAACCTAACATTTAGCCATAATTTTGAGTTGGTCCTACAAAATAAAAATATTTTACAATATTGTTTAAAAAATACTCTAATAAAAGCGGCCCCCTCGAAAAAAACTAAACTACGAAATGACAGTTTACCTCATAAACTCATAAATAAAAGCAGAAACAACCAATCTAAATTGAATAGAGGTAACTTTTATTATTACTATTCTAATTATGAATTAGTCAGAATATATTTATCCCAATTATAATTTAAAATTGATTTATAGTTTCTGCATATAGTGCTTTATCTTTACCTTTCCTTAATCTTGTCTATGACAAGTGATATGACTGACTTCATTCTTTAAATCTTCTTTATTTTGTATTGTTCTTGTTCAGTTTTGTAATTGGGGGAAAATTATTCGGTAATATTTTGTTAGTTCTGATGTCGGCTAATATATAAATACGGGGTAATAGATATAAGTGTTTTAATTCTCTAGTTGAACATTTTGCAACATGAAAGTCAAGATCAAGGTAAGGAGGTCATATGGTGATGGTATCATATTTTGGAATATTTTAAATATTTAATAAACCCACCAAATGTAAAATATATTCGATATAATTTTGGACCATATGGAGGTTAGTTGTCTGTGTGCCAACATCGATGTCATGGGTATTGTAATCATAATACGTGTTAGTTTTGTATTGTTTATCAGCTTAAAATTATTAGTCCACTAGCTGTGCCCGCGGTTTCACCCGCGTAAAATTAGGTTTATAACACAGTCATAACAAAGGAGGAGGTTCTCAATTAGACTGTATGCCTTTTTTGTATTTATAACTCGGTATCTCATATAAAAAAACAGACGGAAATAAAAATAAATATAGAAAAAAATCGAAACAGCTGAAATTATAGTCAATTGGAAACCATAGTAAAAAATATATATATTTTTATTAAAAGTAACCCATGTTACTTCTAGTACCTTCAAAAATATGTGTACAAAGTTTCATGATAATCGGTTAAGTAATTGTTGTGTAACAAACAAACTCACATTTCTAATAATAGTAGGATATGCATATAGTGACGGAAGGAAAAAATAAAAATTCCAAACAGCTAAAAGTATAGTGTATAGTCTTTATAGTATAGTTAATTGGATTGGATGTTGACATGACTGTCGGTAATATAGTGCAATGGTATTATACTAGCTTGTCTAACTAGAGATGAAGCGTCCCTTCAGTTTATTAGTTTATTTAAATGTGTGAAAACACATATTACTAACTATAATACTATACTTTATCATTGTGATCCTTCTTTTGTGTCTAACCAGCAACTGAATGACCAATTACAATTGCATTTTTGATGTGTTGCATCCACGTTTTATAGTCGCAGGTATGCTTAAATGCAGTGGTGCCTCATTTCAGGTTGGACAGACTCTACTCTATAATATCATTGCACCTATTAAAAATGAATAAACTAAAATAAAATGAAGTATCTTTTGTATGTGTAACTAAAAAAAATATAACCCTGCCAATAATAACCCTTGGGCCTATATTACGTTAAGTACAATACGTTTTAACAAATCGCTAGAAAATTCGCAAAACGGACACAACCGTCAATGACGTTTGACCTCACGCGACTGCCTGCCCGCGGCTCGCGCACTCAATGATGAATGACCTCACCCACCATGCGTAGGTGCTACACTATTTTGGCTATAATGGCTTACACATAAGATTTAGATATATACTGTTGCGGGCTTTTATGTAGGTCTATTTACACATTTTCATCATACATTACATATGTGTAACTCTAGCGGTTTTGGCAGCGCACGCCAGAATAGCTCGCAGATGGTAGGTTTTTATCCTACTTACTTGACACTTGTCGTCATATTTTGGACAATTCACACAATATCTTCATAAATAGCCTATGTGTTATTCTGATGTATAAGCTATATTATTATAAAGTTTCAATAAAATCCATTAACTAGTTTTGGCGTGAAAGGGTAACAAACATCCATCCATCTATCCATCCATACTCACAAACTTTCGCGTTTATAAGTAAGGATTTTGCAGGGTATGGCGGAACAGGATGAGTTTTTGAAGCGGATCAACAAAACACTGTACTATGGGCAGTTACCAACATTGGCCTGCCTCAGCTTACCAGTTACGGGTAAGCTTCCTCCAATAACCATAATTTGAGTAATAATCAACAATGTCACACGTGCCATTATAATTGTGAACATTGACAAATAAAATGCTCAAAACATGTAAATTTCAATTGATTTTAATGTTTGTTAAGACCTTTATAATATTAAATTTATTACTATATATATATATTACAATATAAGGAGATACTAGTTATTATTAATACAAAATATTTCAGAGATTTCATGTTCTGTATGGTCAGAATGTCAAAGAGGTCGTTCACTCCGTCGGTTAAGGCCAGAACAGGCGGCCAATTTAGCTCATGGTGCTTGCGTGTCACCTGCTGCCCTTGTGCTTGCATTGTTATATGTGGAAAGGCTGAGGGCTGACAATAGGACATATCTTGCTCAAACTGAACCTGCTCATCTATTTCTTGTGTCTCTTGTGAGTTTTAATATTATTAATTGTGAAGGCAAATAGGAGGTGTTACTGTTTGAAGAGGTAATTATTGAAAATGATCAACTATTACAGATGGTTGGTAATAAATTCTTGGAAGATAATGGTGAGGATGATGAAGTGCTAATGTCTGAATGGGCTGACAGCAGCGGGGTGGAGGTTGAACATCTTAAACATTTAGAAATTGAATTCCTTCAGGCTATTGTGAGTTATTATGAAACAAACTTTGAATTAAAATGGAAATGGTATTGCAACTATATTTATATTGTTTCAGGACTGGAACATATTTGTGAGCAAGTTATCATTTGAGGAAAGACTGCAATGGCTGGAGAAAGAAGTGGCTCTGCGGCAGGGCTGTGAACGTGGCTTTTTTACTTACACAGATCTCAGGGTACTAAGCAATGCGATACCATCGGGCACTCTGGGGGATATGTTGACCAGTGTCTCTGCAGCCATGGTGGCGATGGCAGCGGCATACACGGCTGCGCTCGTCACATTGGTGGCTTCTGCTCTGCTCGTGTCGCAGGCGTGGCTCGCACAACAGCCACAGCAGGCGAGCACATCAGTGCAGCACACAACAAATGTGAACAATGTACAAATGTCTGGCTTAATGAATGCTACATTGGAAGAGATCCTCAACTCGGAGGACATATTGGATGAGATGACCACGGAGCAAGTGTTGAGATGCACAAAGTGGGTGAAATATGAGGAGAAATGTGTGATACACAAACATAAGTGGATACAGGAAGCAACGACAATTGATTGGTTTCAGAGTTGGTGGTCAAAGACGTCAGTTCTTAATTGGTTGTATCAGAGCTCACTTATAAATCCAATGCAACGCTGGCTGGACAAAGTGACAGATGTGAGTGATATTGTGAAAGCATATCTGAACTATGAGCAAATCAACAAATGTCCAATGCATGATGATCGCACAAACGAATATTGTCTCAGATTGAATCTAAGTAAACTGAGTGCGCTCATTGTCTCTGTGGCCGAGTAGCATTCATTTGCTCACAACAATTAAGTGTGATACACTGCATCCACCAGCAGCACTACATCACTGACAGATGTGGACAATATATCCACCACGCATTCTATACATATCTAATAATAATTACCATTATAGTTGTACATAAACTATTTTTCTATGTGACTTCCATTACTTTCAATAAATGGTTATTATTTATTATTGCTTTTTATTAATAGGATTGGAACGAGCTAATGCCTCGCTCGACTACGAGACATGCGTTGTATTGTATTGTCAATGTAGACTCGCGAACGTCGATAAGAAATATGGAAAGAGAAAATAAAGTGCGTTTGTGGAGCGCTAGTCTCGGCATTTGAGCGAGCGTGACGCAATATACGAGGCACGTTTATACGAAATTGGTCCTGCTCCGCTATCACGCTTTAGTAATCGTTTAAGATAATTATTTCACAAAATGATGAAAATTCTTTGGATTTTCGTATAATTTCTTGATCGTCTTTTTTTTATTATTATTAAACAACCAGATAACATTAAAGTAGTAGTGACAAAAAATATGTATTTCTCCATCATATACCGAGAGAGAGGTGTCTCGCTAGTATGATAGCAGAGAAATGACCGCAACGCAGTGGCGTTGCGTGGCGGTCCACCACGGGCGGCTCAATTAAAAAAAAACATAATAAAATCGTTAAAATTTGAACCTGAAATTCATATTTTTGTTGTACCTATGGTTGAAATTCCTAAATAATAGGAAAATAGAAATATAATTTGCCGCCCCGGGCGGCTTACTCTCACGCAACGCTAATAAACGCATGGCTTGTGAGTTATGCTCAGTCAGTCTGGGCAAGCATGGCTCAAACTTGTTTTTATTTATGATGAAATCAAATCAAATTGTCACGCCTTTTAGGCAGGCAGAAAAGTCATCACATAAAAAAGATATAGGTTGCAGCGTGTCGTAATGCAGACCAGGTGGAGACAGGTAAATGAAACACATTGTAAATGTAATACAAAAATATATAACTATATGAGCAGAGACATTACAATTGTGCTTTCAATGTAAAAATGCTTTGTAATGTAATTGCCATTTGTTGCAAATCAGTCGAGTGTGTATTTCGAGTGAATCTTAACTAATTCAGCTACCAATGGCCTTTTCATTTGTTTCAAACAGTCCAGGATGAAGGTAGAGTCTTCGATTGAAACCCCAGTTCTCAACAGAGGATGTCTGACGATATTGTTTTTCCTCGAGGTCCTTGTCCACCAGCCTGAGGAGGTCTTCGACGTGTGTGTCGTGCGCGTGCGCCGCAAACACTTTGCAGAGTGATTGAATATACAGGGAGCCATTGACAGGATCACGCAATGACACAAAGCCTGCCAAATGAATTGGTTTTATATTATTACAGGGCTCCAATTAGGCTGGCATACTACTGCAGCAGTTATTCAGCTGCAGTAGCTGTGGCATCTATTGATGCACCACATTTCAGCTTCACATCAGGGAGTTGTGATTGTGGCAAGTGGGCTCCATTGTCTCTGCCTATCCCTGTGGGGAAAAAACGTGACATGTTGATTGATTGATATATGGATAAAGACAAGGCTGGTAGAGAATGCCAAGTGGCCTTTTGTTTTTTATAATAAATGAATAAAGCTGCCGTGTAGAAAGGGCGCCATACTCAGCTTATACTTTAGTTTAAATTTAAGGTGACCGTGGTGTAGTGGCAGTGCAATGGCTACGTAATCTGAGTGGCACGGGTTCGAAACCACTCACCGGTACCAATGTATCTTTGATATATGTACTTTGGTTGTCTGATTTCTATTTTCACTCCCCTTCTCTCTCTTTGTAACATCTCCCTCAGTGCTTCGGACAGACTGGACATTCTAGGAATGTCCCTTTGCTGCGACCTGAATCACAGGGACCACATTGAGCGGGCCATTAAGACCACCTACCGCAAACTTGGCATCCTGAACAAGGTGCGGCGGTTCTTCGCGCCAAAGCTTCGCCTGATATTATACAAGGCTCAGATTCGCTCTTGCGCGGAGTACTGTTCGCACCTCTGGAACGGCTCTGTCAAGTATCTTCTTAATGCCCTGGATTCATTGCAGCGCTGAGCTGTCCGAATTATAGGTGATGCAGAGGTCACGCGAAATCTGGAGCCCATGCAACTACGCAGAGACATGGCGGCTTTGTGCGTCCTCTATCGCCTATACCACGGAGAATGTTCCGTAGAGCTCTTTAACCTTGTTCCTGCCTCGTCCTTCCACACCCGTAATACCCGCACAGGTCGGGGAAAGCATCCACATTTTATCGACCGAATCGGCAGTCGAACTAAAAAGTTCGGTGCGTCTTTTCTTTGTAGAACAATTGACAAGTGGAATGCTTTGCCAGCCCATGTGTTCTCTCCATCCTATAACCTTGGATCCTTTAAGCGATTCGTGAAGAAGCACCTTAGGCCGGCATAGTGGCGGCGGCTGGGGCGGCCGGGAACACTTGGTTGTTCCAGTCGTCGTCACTCTTGGACCTCCTATTGCTTATCATTAGGCGGGTCAAGGTCAGATGCCGTGTCACAATAAAAAAAATACAAGCACTTTATTAGCTTAGTCTAGAAATGTTTACCTAAAAAATACAATTGTAGTGTGCATAGTAATAATGGTTAGTTACCAATCAATGTTGAGTATGCAATGAGCATGTCTGAGTATACTCTCAGGGACAGTGTGCTCCCATCGCTCTCCAGTTTGCGTGTGATTTTGGAGTCTGGCACCCATGTGTTGCCGCGGCACGTCTGGAATATGAACACCTTGGGTACGCCATAGAGGCGCGGGCATCTGCAACAAACGTGCGGATACGTCACCAACATGCCACACCACTCCCACATAGAGTACGTGCAACAAATATACAAACTTTATATTATTAAAACATTCTATGATGTATCTGCTTGTGATGAGTAAGCCATCGCTGCATCTGATGTCTGTGTCGTTCGCTGAGCGGTTCTCGTAGCCGTGCGATGAGACGAGCACAAACAGACTCTCAATGTCAACGTCAAACTTTTCATTTATATTATAGAGCACTTCCTTCACTTCCTGCAATCGCACAACAATCCTATTATTGGAACATGTCACACCTACTATTATTACTATTATATATATATATTTATACATACTTTCAATGTTAAATTGTTATAAAGTATTGGTTTCAGGAATCCCATTTCATCAAATAAATATTTAAGATTTCTGCTATCCACTTCCGCCCCCCTCCTATATTCATCAGAGTTGTGATGGAATTTCATAAATGTGAATGCCAACAGTATTCCGCGTTTGCTTGATTTTGTTTTGTAATTGCCTAAAACACCCTCTTGGCAGAATGACGTCGATTTCACTACATTGAACTTGGGTATCTCTTCGCGTGGTGCTTCCAAATCCGTGCTCACCAAGTCAGGTGGACATTCAGATGCAGCGCACGTCACTGAAATGAAGAGCAACTTGGCAATTACACATAAGGCTCCTTTCTATTAAATTAAACATTAAAATGGCACATAAGGTGTTTTCATACTATGATTGTTTTTATCACCTTTTAAATTACAATTAATATTCTTTTTATATTCACACGTGCATCTAACTTGGACTTTCTTAATGGTAAGCTATAGTGGTGATTAGAAAACCGATACAGATTATGTTTGTCTCTGTCGCCGTCACTATGCGGCCAGAGGTTCTTCTTCGCGCATCGCTTAAAAGATCCAAGGTTATAGGATGGAGAGAACATAAGCATTCCGTTCGTCGATTGTTCTACAAAGAAACGACCGAATCTTTTAGTTCGACTGCCACTTCAATTGACAATGCGGATGCTTCCCCTGACCTGTGCAGGTATTATGGGTGTAAAAACACGAGGTAGGAACAAGGTTTAGCGATTGGTTTGTTGCGCGTAAAGTACCGGGTTTTATCCCCGGTCGGAGCAAATATTTGTGCGTAAAGTTCCGGGTTCGATCCCCGGTCGAGTAAATATTTGTTTCATAGCTTATAATTTGTAATATTAAATATTACAAATATTTGTTAATAAAAAAAAGAGATGGATATTTGCTTCGGGTCTGGTTATCAAAGAGTGGTAGGCGGTGGTACCCAGTCTGCCGATCTGCGGTAGTACCACCACTTACAAGTATACAGACTGTGAAGTGATTTGATCACGTTTCGGGATCAGCTTGTAAGTTGCCAGTTTCATCTAGGCCAGCATAGTGGATGTGATTGATACTCACAGTTATTGAATTGTAGTAGCAGTGACATTCATTCATGGACCACACTTCGGCTTAACATCAAGCGGGATGTTGTCATATGTGGAGTCACAATAAAAAAAATTGCTCCTTGGAAAATTCTCCATTTTTCCCCAGGTTTAGGCGATAGAGGATGCACAAAGCCGCCATGTCTTTGCGTAGTTGCAGGGGCTCCAGAGTTCACTATATTTTTGAATCATCTATAATTCAGACAGCTCGGCATTGAAGATACCCCCATTATTCCAAACGCAATAATGGGCGCTCAGTTGTCAGTCTGTCAGAGTGGCCATAGTGGAGGAACACAAATTATTATTTTGCTTTCATTAAATGACAGCTTTTAGTAATGACACTATGTTGAATTACAACACAACAATTACACTCACATTCTTGTACCCTTTGCTTCTGTTGTTGTTGTTGTTGTTCCTGACTCTTCTTTTTGGCATCTTTCAAACTTATATCTGTAATATAATAATAAGTCTTTATCCTATTTGAGTAA
This sequence comes from Tinea trinotella, assembly GCA_905220615.1. Lineage (NCBI taxonomy): Eukaryota > Metazoa > Arthropoda > Insecta > Lepidoptera > Tineidae > Tinea > Tinea trinotella. The sequence continues at coordinate 14,981,145 of HG992308.1, read as the reverse complement.
CATAAGCAATTTCACAAAGTATAACAATAATTTGTGTGTCTTACAAATGCAATTACACAAGAGACATGCAATATGTGTCAATGGACATGTTCATTAATGCTCCACATCAAGGTGTGCTTCTAACTTGAGTGTGGATAGTGGATGCTACTTACTGTAAGTAGCAGTCACCATCATCCATGGACTCCAGCTCATCATAAGGCAGGGTGCTCTCATATATTGGGAAATAGAAAACCAATGAGTTAATGTGTGAGTGAACAATATTAATATATAATAAACCTTGTGCTTCATTGAGTCTTGATATTTTCTTCATGTGCAACACACTATCAGGATTGAGTGCCCTAACAAGGTGCCAGTGGCCTTGCTCATTTAGTGTCTCAATTAGCTTAGGGAATGCTTTGGGACCACGCCGCTCAATCTCCCTGTACAATTGCCTTTTCCTGTCCGTTTCATCTTTTGAGTTATCCTAAAATGGGTTTACAATTAGCAATTATTACCACCATAAGCATGGCCGCTCAATGTACTTCCATTATTAATATATCCTTTGCACATAAAATAATGGCACTTTAATGTACATAGGCGAGCTAACCTTTCTATTATATAGAGTGAAATGCAAATGTAGAGAACCATATGCATTAAGGAATAGTATAAATCAGGAATAGATGTGGTTTGAAAGATAATGTAGTGACAAGGATTGACAATGGAATGCTTCGATGGTTTGGGCACATGGAAAGGATGACTGAAAGTAGATTGAGGAAAGGAATTTATAAATCTGATGTGGATGGATGCGTTAAACAAGGCAGGCCCAGGAGAGTGTTTGCCGACCAAATTTGAGAAATCCTCAAGAAAGCTTGGTTGCCTAGTGCCTATAACCACAGAGCCTGTATGAAGAGAATTGTGGATGTGAAGGGAGCTGTGTAAGGATTGTGGTAAGTGGGGCTCCATTGTCTCTGCCTATCCCTGTGGGATAAAGGTGTGACAATTTGATTGATAAATCAATTAAACACAAATTGACATCATGCTTCATCCCAACAAGGGGGGCACAAACAATAGTCCAATTTATATAACTCGGGAATGATCTGGAAATAGTAACCCCAAAGAAGCTTTTGGACATCTTCCCTGTCCTTCCCTAAGGTGCACTTGGCAAGGACAATTGACTTGCTCTTTGACAGATTATCACAAGTCCAGGCTTAGATCTGTCTAATAGCTATGAAGCAGCAGCAGTATTCAGGGTGTAAAATTAATAGACAAAATTCGAAACACAATATTGCGCAATAGGGGAGGCAGATGAAGATGCGTTATGCCCAGAGTCCACTACTATGTGGATTCCAAATGGCAAAAGACATTGCGGTAGGCCCAAACAGAAATTACGAGACCGCAGTGCAGTGAGTCATGGTAAAAAAAAGGAAAGCCTTTGGCCATCCGTGGAACAGCAAAAGAAGGGGCTAATAATAAATAAACAAATAAGTAACCTTATATGGTTCTATCATAGCTTCAGAAAAGACACCCTTTTCAAATAAGTCCAAAACCATCCGTTGTAAATCTGTTTGTGCTACAAGAGACGAAAAGTTGTGCTGAATAGCATTCCGATGTTTCTGCTCCATTGTCTGTTAATTACTCTCTTGATTGTTCCCCAATTTAATAACACTGATTGTATCTGATTACCTAATAAACGTATAATGAATCCTCATTACCACGAACAACCACGCAGAACACAAATGTCGCACTAAAAACTAAATAAATACATTGAAATAATATTACTAGTATAAATATAATATCAGTGAATAAATATCGCCCACACAGATGTCAGAGAAAACCACAAACTATTATATATTATTACTAATTACAGATTATATAGTCTTATGTACTAGAAATACTAATTAAGAGAATATCCCACAGTATAAACAACAACACAACTCAAGTTGGGTAACTGTGTTCCATGCAACTCAGTATTAACCGATTCAATGCCGGTGGCCCTAATTAGGGTCCTGTCAACTCAGGGGGGTGACAGCTTAGTTCTTAAAGTTCACACGAAGCGCTGCACAAAGTACGGAGTAGCGATGTGCAAGTCGAATGATTCCATTAATCGAATAACCAATTGATTATTAAACTAATATAATCGAATGATAATATTAATATTAGTAGCAACAGCAGTAGTGGAAAACTTACAAAAACATAATCATCCTTGTATAGCACATACTATAAATTTAACGCATTAATACTAGTGATGAGTGCGTTTCCCTGTGGGCACATTTTGATCAAAAGTTTTCCCAAAAAAATACCTTCGAAACCCCCAGTATTACGGCTTATATAATGGTAAAACAATATAAAGATATGGCTCTGATAGATAGAAACACGAATCCTCTAACATTTTGGGAAGACCAAGACCAAAATGACAGATATATAATATAAATTAGCCAAAAAATATTTATATATTCCTGTAACATCTGTCCCAACTGAAAGACTTTTTCCAAAAGCAGGATGTTTAACTGATCGGCTTAATCGGTTAAGTCCAGAGAAGCTAGATTCTTTCAAAATGATAATGTCTAAATAATTTTTAGATATGTATTTTCTTTAAAATGATTTTCCAACTAAATAGTTATGTTGATAATTTACATGTTAACTTCTATTTAAATTATTCGAATCGGATCTTTGGTTTAGATGTTACGACGACAGGTATAAAAATGTCTTTCGAATGACAGATGTTTCCATACATAAATGCTGTGCTACGAGCGAACAAATCTATGCTTAGTTTAGTTTATTATTACTAATAACTTACTTACACATTTTATTTTTATCTGATTATGTTAACCCGTCGTATTCAATTGTCGCAGATCTACGACAAACAAAAACAACTTTTTTTTTATTCATTTCTTTGTGTCTAATTAAACGATTGTTTTTATATATTAGTTTTGTTTTACTTTAATACGTGTCTTGCTCGGACACGCTTTTTGTTACTTTTTGTTTAATTAAACAGTAGTAGTTGCAATAAATCGAAATCCATAATACTATTTTTTAATCAATTTATTCGAATTGTCGAAAAAAAAATTTAAACAAATGTATGCTAGTAAATAATTACAACGGAGTTTATTGTTCTTAACGCTAAAGTTAGTAACTAATCCCTATTAACAATCGACTAAGTCGAATGATTACTGAAATCAATTAATTCGATTATGCACATCACTACTGTGGAGTGAAAATGGCGTTCGCGTTCGCTAGCGCTGCGTGTAAACTTTTAGAACTATAATAACTAATGTCAAAGCAGCTGTCCATCTGTCAAATAGTGAATTTGACGTGGCATTGAATCGGTCCGATTCAATGCCGGTGGCCCTAATTAGGGTCCTGTCAACTCAGGGGGGTGACAGCTTAGTTCTTAAAGTTCACACGAAGCGCTGCACAAAGTACGGAGTAGCGATGTGCAAGTCGAATGATTCCATTAATCGAATAACCAATTGATTATTAAACTAATATAATCGAATGATAATATTAATATTAGTAGCAACAGCAGTAGTGGAAAACTTACAAAAACATAATCATCCTTGTATAGCACATACTATAAATTTAACGCATTAATACTAGTGATGAGTGCGTTTCCCTGTGGGCACATTTTGATCAAAAGTTTTCCCAAAAAAATACCTTCGAAACCCCCAGTATTACGGCTTATATAATGGTAAAACAATATAAAGATATGGCTCTGATAGATAGAAACACGAATCCTCTAACATTTTGGGAAGACCAAGACCAAAATGACAGATATATAATATAAATTAGCCAAAAAATATTTATATATTCCTGTAACATCTGTCCCAACTGAAAGACTTTTTCCAAAAGCAGGATGTTTAACTGATCGGCTTAATCGGTTAAGTCCAGAGAAGCTAGATTCTTTCAAAATGATAATGTCTAAATAATTTTTAGATATGTATTTTCTTTAAAATGATTTTCCAACTAAATAGTTATGTTGATAATTTACATGTTAACTTCTATTTAAATTATTCGAATCGGATCTTTGGTTTAGATGTTACGACGACAGGTATAAAAATGTCTTTCGAATGACAGATGTTTCCATACATAAATGCTGTGCTACGAGCGAACAAATCTATGCTTAGTTTAGTTTATTATTACTAATAACTTACTTACACATTTTATTTTTATCTGATTATGTTAACCCGTCGTATTCCATTGTCGCAGATCTACGACAAACAAAAACAACTTTTTTTTTATTCATTTCTTTGTGTCTAATTAAACGATTGTTTTTATATATTAGTTTTGTTTTACTTTAATACGTGTCTTGCTCGGACACGCTTTTTGTTTAATTAAACAGTAGTAGTTGCAATAAATCGAAATCCATAATACTATTTTTTAATCAATTTATTCGAATTGTCGAAAAAAAAATTTAAACAAATGTATGCTAGTAAATAATTACAACGGAGTTTATTGTTCTTAACGCTAAAGTTAGTAACTAATCCCTATTAACAATCGACTAAGTCGAATGATTACTGAAATCAATTAATTCGATTATGCACATCACTACTGTGGAGTGAAAATGGCGTTCGCGTTCGCTAGCGCTGCGTGTAAACTTTTAGAACTATAATAACTAATGCCACCATTTGACGTGGCATTGAATCGGTTAAACGGCGCAATAGCAGAAACCACAGAATACAGCACAGACTACATAGAGATACTACGTATCAGACAGACGTCTGCCATACATTTGACGTTAGACATATCAACGACCTTCCGATTGGTCGACAGAAAATGATGTTTGACATTCGTTTTTTTTTCTTTTGCTAAATAAATATTCGACGCAATGGAACTGCACTTTTAGAGCCAACTGGAAAATGAAATCGCTACTCCACTAAATGAGACTTCAAGGTTTCGAATTAAAACACAATCGCAAATTCATTTTTTTTATTTTATTCTTTTTTTATATTTATTGAGAGCTTTCAATTGCATAGACGGAATAGATTTTACCTGATCTAATCTAGCAACATCAGTACCCCGTAAAACTTTATTGATTACTGTACACCAATTAAATATAGCTAAGCGGACGATTGTCTGCACAAAGGCGTGAACGATAAACGCTCTATGTTCCTCACATTCGACAAAGTCGAAATTTATTTTGTCGAGAATCACTGTGGACACTTCGCTACTAATATTCCTCCGGTGAGCATTCATTTCTAGGTATCTATTACTTATTTGAATTATTTTCCCAAAGGAATTCAGACATTTTTCTGACACATAATTTAACCTTTTTTTTATTGAGTCATATTCTCTGTGGGTCACCCATTTGTGAATATCTGTAGCAGTGTCCACAGTAAAACTCTTCTTACAATTATCACAAGATGATTTTTTTTAAATTTTGCGTACCACCCAACCGGCGGTATACGCTCGTGAGTGAACATTTAGCCGTTCACGCCTTACCTCGTCTATAAATAGGTCAATGCTTACTGGGTCACTTTTGTTATGTAAAATCGAGCCTCCAGAAACATCATTTACAGATATTTCTGGAGTATCATCAATGAACATTGATTTAATTTTGATAATTTGTTCAGAATAATCATCCTCGCAATTGAAAGATCCACAATGAAATTTAATGAAACCTGTTAACAGTAAAGATTTAAAAGTGTTTCTGAAACTGTGGCAATTGGGATTGTTGTTTCTATAATTGTATGATCTAACTAGTCCAAAAAAGTTTTCGATTCCATCGGAATTAAAATATCGAGGGCGAAATATTTTAATATTTTTGGCAGAGAAAAATTGCCACAGTCTCTGAAAACTTTTCAAAGTAGTACCCCAATTATTTAGGGTAGGCACAGTGATGCTGCCTTCTTTATTATTAATAAACCTAATTTTCTCTAGTTTATTGATGGCATCCTTCCAAAATTCGTGGTGTTTGGACGACACTGTTAGGGCCCTTCTTAGGCCTTTTCCTTGGGTATGGCTCCCATTTACGCTATCGAATAATTTGTCCAGAAAAGACACAACTTCAGCAGTATTTTTCAAAGTGCTACTCACTGGCTTTCCATTTACATAATGAGCTGTAAAAAAATTATGAACATCTTTATGCTGGATTAATTTCGGATATGCATGTTCAATCATTTAATATGGCGCATAATAAAGTTGCAGATCAGATTCCCTTTCTATATAACCTTGAATATTTCAGGCACAGGACTTTCATCTGGCATAGACATTGAGGTTGGTAACTGTTTGCTTAATAACAGTTGAGGAATGTGATCCCACTTGATGTTAAGCTTGAGTGCAGGTCATGAGGTAAGTAGAGAGACTATTTATCAATTTATTGTTTTAACATAATTGACAATTACTTACAAAATGAGGACGTATATAGAAGAGCACCAGCCATTGTATTGCTAAAAACTCGAACACAATTTTTAACCTGAAACAATAAGTCATTTTAGACACCAAAAATATGTGGTTTACATAAAAGTTTATTTATTCAATAATCAATGTTTTGTTTTATCTACATTGTTTAGCTTGACCCTATTTTACCTTGGCATTATAAACTTCTTTCATCGTGAGTTTAAAATCACTTAATCATTGCATTGTCAAGAAAATGTGTATTTGTCCCTAAGCATCTTACCATCCACCCCAATTCTTGTGTGTAATAAACTTATGGTGATAAATATATTACATTGTGCATAATACCTTCATTTTCTTAATTTTATCAGGTATAACATGCTCGTCGTTGAGTTTGTGTAGCAAACGTGTTTCTGCATGTTGACAATCTGTCATATAAACATCCACAATATCTGACCATCTTGCTCTCTTCCCATCAAAATCTATGTCCTTGGTCAAAAAATTATTTCTAATGCCCTTTATATAATCTATGAATGAAATATAATCTATGACCCACCACACCTTATGTGGTGGGTCATAGATTATATTTAATGTAAATCCGTTAATTTTAATAGTGTCATCTGTAAAAGAATTAATATCTATAAATTATATATATATACAGATACACCTAGGGAAATACCACTAGTGTATAATAGATTAGATAATGTACATTTATTTATAATATCTTAATTTTTCTAAGAACGGTCCTATGAGAGCTGTCAAATATTCTTGACTACGTAATCCCTTTTGATTATACTTATAATTTTTTAAATATTATAAAAGTGTTAACACTAAATTTCAATTGCCAGTTTAAAGTAAATAATTATTCTATCATAAAATTATTAGAAAATCACAAGTTTGTTTGAATTATGTACACTTTTTTTCTTTTTTTATTGTGACACGACATCTGACCTCGTCCCGCCTGATGATAAGCAAGAGGAGGTCCAAGAGTGCCGACGACTGAGAAAATCGGGTTTGTTTACGGCTGCCCCAGTCGCCGTCACTATGCCGGCCAAAGGTGCTTCTTCACGCATCGCTTGCAGGATCCAAGGTCATAGGATGGAGAGAACACATGGGCAGGCAAAGCATTCCAATCGTCAATTGATCTACAAAGAAGACGTGCGGTATTACGGGAGTGAAAAGATGAGGTAGGAACAAGGTTAAAGAGCTCCTCGGAACATTCTCCGTGGTATAGGCGAAAGAGGACGCACAGAGCCGCCAACTACGCCATGTCTCTGCGTAGTTGCGTAGTTCGCGTGACCTCTACATCACCTATGATCCGGACAGCTCGGCGCTGCAATGAATCCAGGGCATTAAGAAGATACTTGGCAGAGCCGTCCCAGAGGTGCGAACAGTACTCCGCGCAAGAGCGAATCTGTGCCTTGTAAAGTAACAGGCGAAGCTCTGGCGCGAAGAACCGCCGCACCTTCTTCAGGATGCCAAGTTTGCGGGAGGTGGTCTTAATGGCCCGCTAGATGTGGTCCCTGTGATTCAGGTCGCAGCGAAGGGACATTCCAAGAATGTCCAGTCTGTCCGAAGCACTGAGGGAGATGTTACAAAGAGAGGGAAGGGGAGTAAACGGGGACACTTTAAAGTAAAACAAAACGAGCGGTTGAGGTTATGTGCTTAACTAAACCTAATGTCATTTTGCGCAGTGTTGTACCCCGAATTAATACAAATTTAATTTTTAGGTTTTTATTATTAACATTTTTCCTGCATGATTAAAAAGACATTTATTAATGACTTGAATGTCATTATTTTTATTTTTTTATTTTGTATCGCTGCATTCTGTACTGCTAAGTACTTTCGTCCGACACACTGATAATAAATTCTGAGGAAAGATTTAGGGGGTAAGTTTCTGCCACGTTAGTTCAGCGTCCGAACTCGTATTCAAAGATTACTCGGATTTTCGAAGTATACATCTTGCCCGTCTATGGTGATTTAAAAAACAATTATTATTTGAAAATCGATTGTTGGACGATTGTGGAGACAATGGAGCACCACTTGCCACTTCTACTTTCACTCATCCTTTCTATGTGCCCAAACTATCGAAGCATTCCTTTTTTTATTATGACACGACATTTGACATCGACCCGCCTAATGATAAGCAATGATAAGCAAGTCTCAGCCGCCGTCACTATGCCGGCCAAAGGTGCTTCTTCACGGATCGCTTGAAGGATCCAAGATTATAGGAGGGAGAGAACATATGGGCTGGCAAAGCATTCCACTTGTCGATTGTTCTACAAAGAAAAGACGCACAGAAGTTTTTAATTCGACTACCGATTCTGTCGACAAAAGAATTGAGGGCGAGAATAAATTAGCCGATCAGATGACATGCTATTCACATTTACAGATGACATGACATGTCAGTCGCCTCAGCTAATGAATCCAGCTTAACATCAGGCAGTTTGTGCCAACTTAAAAAAAATTGTCTTGTGAAAAATGTCTGTAGTAGTTTACCTGTGACTGTATTGGAAAGTATTTGATCTCTCCTCGTTTCCCGTTGTAGACTTCTGAGACATGATTGGAATGCTGTCCCCTGGTCAGAAACCAGTGCCACGGGTATGAGGCCAGCCTGTCCAACAGCTTTAACAATTTCTTTGATAATTATTTGTAATTGTGGCCCCTTGGTAGCACCCTCACAAAAGTAATATGCAATTGTTTGCTTCCAATTGTATATTGCACCTTTTACCATGAACACAAGTGCATGGTCGGCAAAATTATTTTCCCGTTGAATATGGTCAACAAAACCATCAATTGTGTCATTGTTGGTATATGTCAGGCCAGTTTCCAATGCCATCTCATCAAAAATAATGGAGCAATACTTTTTATTTTCTGTCCATGAGCTTACCTGGAAAATAAAATGTTTTAATAATTATTTTTTATTATGAACAGTGAATTATAATAAAACCTTCTCACTTATCTTAAAAGTATACTCACCTCTCCTTTTATTAAGGAAATAATTTGTGAATTAATGCCTGGTCCAATATTTAATTTAGTTATAACTTTTTTCAAAGTTGTTTCCGATGGCAATATAAAAATTTGTTTTAAAAATTTGTAGCACTTCGGGCTCTGTTTTAAAATAGCCAAAGCAATTAATTTTTCATCTAAAGTGAATCTTCTAGCTTTCTGCTTTTTGGTACACAACTTTATTTGCATCCACAAAATTTGTCTTGCCAGTGGATTCATGTTAGAAACTGCTTTTTCAAATGATAATTTTTTACTTATTTCAAGACTTCTTTTAGCTCTACGGGTAAAACTTAAAGTCTTTTTAATTTTTCTGTATTCCATGTAGAGGCGTTTTGAAGTAGTTGATAAAGCATCAACCTTCAAGACAAGTTTTTTCCTTGCAGACCGTTGTGCATGCACAATAACTTTCGGTTTGGTTGGGGCAACTAATCCTCTGATCTCTTCCATTTCTTGAGCCAGACTATGGCCTTGTGTAAAAGGTACACACTGAGAAGTAGAAGGCACCTGATCTGCAAATAAATACCAAATGTATCCTACTAAGAAGAAAAGTTAAGAAAGCAAATGTGTATGTCCCTGTATGTCACAAAGTAAATTTTATATCAGTAATATTATTAATTTATTTAGAGGCTTTATTGTACCAATTGTTGTAGATATACAGTGTACTCTTTATAACGAAACTCAATGGACTGAGCATTTTTCATCGTTATAGAGTTTTCGTTATATGGAGTGAACAAATACATATTATGGGTTTTAACACAAACCAACCAAGTTGTGCTCACTTCTACTTTATAGAGAGTTATAACGTTATAAAAAGTTTACACTGTATTTTTTTATTGTGACTTGACATATGACAGCACTCCACTTGATTTTAAGCCGAAGTGTGGTCCATGAATGAATGTCACTGCTACTACAATTCAATAACTATGAGTAGCAATCACATCCACTATGCCGGCCTAGATGGAACCGGCAACTTACAAGCTGATCCCGAAACGTGACCAAATCACTTCACGGTCTTCACTTGTAAGTGGTGGTACTGCCCCGGATCAGCAGACTAGGTACCACTGCCTACCACTCTTTGATAACCAGACCCAAAGCAAATATCCATCTTTTATTTTTTATTAGGAAATATTTGCAATATTCTATATAATTATTAAATATTACAAATAAAAGCTATGAAACAAATATCTGCTCCGACCGGAAATCAAACCCAGGACTTTATGGGCAACAAACCAATGACTAAACCGTTCGTCCACACCTGTCGTCAATTACCTATTATCAAATTTTATAATACTCTACTAATAAAATAATTATATCTAAAACATACCTGTTTGTACTTTTGAAGTTTTCTTTTGATGAGACAAAACAGCAGGCAGCGGGGCCTTTGAATAATTGTGATCACAGAGGCTTTTTACAGCATAACTATGATCAATATTGGGATCCAAATTTTCTGAAAGTAATAAAGTACAATTTAATAAACCAAAGGACATCATTCATTTTGTATGGGGACTTGGGCTTAATGGTATTAACAATTTAATATGCATTTTAAAGTAGTTTAATACATGAAGACTACAGTGTAATTAGAATATATCCTTTATTTTGCACAGTTCGGGTGTGCAAAATGATCAAACTATAATTATGACAGTTCAAAGCAGAACAAATATACCGTTGATTGGCAGATAATACAAAACCCATATTTTATTTTCCAAATAATTCAATCGCACACAAGCAAAATATATCAATACAAGTATCGAAACTACTATTTATATATTTTTTCATTGGACATTACAAAAGTAGTACATAAAAGCCCAAAATGAATGATGTCCTTTAGGATTTTAATTGTATTTCTAGTAATAATATTAGTATATTTAAAAACAATTTAATTTTAAGTAAGGGGACTGGGGTCTAGTAGTAGTAAAATGATCTTGCAAACCAAAATACCCCAGTTCAAATTCACTAGTTGGTATTAATGCGCTGATATATGTACTTTGCTCGCCTAGTTATGATACAAGCACCATAATTGAATCACTTGACACTAAAGCATAATTCTTAAATAGTACCAACCTGAATTCTGTTGTAGAATATTTCTGGATGGAACTCCACTAGATATTTCCTGAGCCGAAAACAAGGTTGGATAAGCACGGCTCAAAAGACGCGATCGCGGTGTAACAAATCTTGCTTCAAAATGCTTGTGGCAAATAAGCAATTGATCAAGATTGTCCGAAGCAATACGTATCGAAGCACAGGCAAGATACACAGGCTCTTATGAGAGAGCTTTTCATGTTGTATTTACCAACGCCACCCCAATATCTATAACCGATCGATTATAGAAAAATGTGCCACTCTTTTATTTTTCGAGTTGTTACACAAACTATATTTTTAGGTTATGTTCATATTTCGTGAAGCCCATACTAATAAAATATACAACGTTTTTACATTACTTCTTACGAATAATTTACCACTTACGGCCGCTAAAAAACACTATGATTAAATTTAGGTTTCTAAGTTATTTTCTAAGTTATCCACTTATTAAGTCTTTGTTCACTATTCGGAAACTTGTGTAAAATAACGTCCTGTCGTAAACTTTTGCACCCTGGCACACAACACTTATTGTAATACATGATGCAAAGAACTCTTTTAACAGACAAAGCGTGCGGAACTTAATCAACGCAAACACTTAGAAACCAAAAGAGAAAATATATCACTAATTTAAGCAGGAAAAGTATGCGGAACTTAATCGACACAATACTTGACACGGCAAAAACAGCAATGGCGTCGCATAGCCACCGGGCCGCCGGCGCCGATCCATCGACGAAAATCATGCACGGAGGGCGAATTTAAAAGTGAGTAATTTTTTTATATATTAGTATTTAACATTTTCATTAATATTAGGATTAAATATCATTTTATTGATCAATTATGCAATTTTAAAAATAATACTAAATAAATAATTTATTCATGCTAATCAATATCTAAGCCTTTTAAAAAGTTAAAAATATAATGAAAAAATATTCACTGTCAAAAATCATTTTCTGACTTGTCTGAGCACTTTGTTGGCAACATTTCTACCCGCGGAATACAGAGAGTACTACACAGACTACAAAAGATATCTATTTCTTTTCTTTCTTCATTTTTATGGCTTTAGTATTTAACTTCCCAGTGTCAAAGTAAAAATATATGGTTCAATGTTAAAACAATGTCAAGTAAAGATGAAGATGAACCACGCGAGTGATTCATCAAATGATGATGATGAGAATGAGGTTGATGATGATCGTTTTAGTAAAGCGGCTGAAAGCCTTTACTAAAACTTCAGAAGAAGTCTTGGCGGGAACATGAAGAAACACGTTTCACAACTTTAAATTACTTGTTTATACTTGATCAACTTAAAAACTATTACTGGATAACAATTACACCATTATTACACATTAATATTTATGAAAAAACACAAGTTTTTCAAATAATCCAAAATTGCGCGTCCTGTCAGTTGCAGTTGCCCGCCAAAACTCCAAAAGATATCTGTATGGCCGTGACAGCTCTTTATTAGGACCACAGTATGACTTGTCAATAGTAATTTAAAAAAAAAAGTTTTGTCGCTAGTGTCGTTCAATCGTCAATCTCACCAAAATCGTTTCGGATACAAAAGTATCGATAAAAAATACAGATTACATATTTTATTTTGCTCCGTTATCCTGTTTATTTATTTGAATTTGATACCACGTACTTATTATTAAAAAAATATAAAGATTACATTTATTACTTATTATGAGAGAGCTTTTCATGTTGTATTTACCAACGCCACCCCAATATCTATAACCGATCGATTATAGAAAAATGTGCCACTCTTTTATTTTTCGAGTTGTTACACAAACTATATTTTTAGGTTATGTTCATATTTCGTGAAGCCCATACTAATAAAATATACAACGTTTTTACATTACTTCTTACGAATAATTTACCACTTACGGCCGCTAAAAAACACTATGATTAAATTTAGGTTTCTAAGTTATTCTAAGTCGCAATTTTTCTATTTTTAATACTTAAAGTGGTAAATTTTACCTATTAATCGGTTGTAGATATTTATAGAGAATCTAAAATTTCACCGGCTGGAGTGGCGTTGGTGGGCTAGGCTGCCATATAAAAATCATATTGTTAGTTCCATGGACGAATAATCACAATTATTATTATTCGTCCATGGTTAGTTCCATTTAACGCCACGACGGTTCTCTTTCCGCACAGACTCTCTAAGTACAATGTTCCTTGGACTCTAGCTTTACTTACAATTTCCTTGAGGTCCATAGAGACTTTGTTTCCTTTGCCTATAATTAAACAAGAATAAAGCCATACCATAAATAAAGTCATTGAGTTTTGGCGGGCAACTGCAAGTGACAGGACGCGCAAGTTTGAATTATTTGAAAAACTTGTGTTTTCATAAATATTAATGTGTAATAATGGTAGAATTGTTATCCAGTAATCATTTTTAAGTTGATCAAGTATAAACAAGTAATTTAAAGCTGTGAAACGTGTTTCTTCGTGTTCCCTCCAAGGCTCCTTCAGAAGTTTTAGTAAAGGCTTTCCGCCGCTTTACTAAAACGATCATCATCGTCATCATTTGATGAATCACTCGCGTGGTTCATCTTCATCTTTACTTGACAATGTTTTAACATTGAACTATATATTTTTACTTTGACACTGGCAAGTTAAATACTAAAGCCATAAACAAGAAGAAAGAAAAAAATAGAGTCATTTTTTATCCATTTTATCTGTTGTTTATCGCCGATTAAGGAACATTGTACTTCAACGTTTATTCTTCTAAAAATCATATTTTCCAAATTATCATTATGAAGTATTTTGTGGTTGTGTTGTGTGTCATATTTCCAATAGCATTAACTTCCAAGACCACATTTTCGGCACGGATAGAGGTAAGTCATAAATACAAGGCGAAGTCGTACCATAAAGTTGCATTACAATCATTGAGTTAACTATTATACATGATAACTCAATGATTACAATAATAAATATTTTTAGAGTTGCAGGGGATGTTCTCTGAATCGTCTGCCTGAAGTGAAGACATTTATTCAGCAGGATGTGCCTGAATACGAAGGCGTTGAAGTGAAATACATCAGCGGTGCACCTCCAGAGCTGGTGCTGTTATCTGAAGATGACAAAGAAATGGAACGATTGCCCCTTTCACAACTTGATAGGAAACAGTGCAATGAATTGTTACAACAAAAAGGTTTTGTTAGAAAGCAAAAAAATGAATTCTAATGTTCAATAATAACTTTGTTTAAAATACAAATAGGTAGGTACATTAATGTTATCAAGTAATTTGCTCTCGTAGGTTTTTACAAATAATAAAATGTACTAATATTCATTATATAATTAAGCATTATTATATTATATCAACACCTGAAACCATAATACATACTAATAGATATGGTGGTTTAGGTTTAGAATACTGCTGTACAATTTGAGGCTCGGAAAGGGATTTAGGATCATTGGAGCACCCTTGTAATTGCTGAAATGTATTATTATGCAAAATAAGTCAATAAATTGTTGGTTGCAATGTTTGTGTAGATTGGCCTAATGTGGTATAATTATATGGGTGATGGCTACTAATTGTGGTAATTCTGATATTGTGTCATATTGCCTACACCACATTATGTTTAAAACTAAACATATTGCCAAATTAATACATTTCCAGGGGATGCTTACAATTGCCTTTCTTAAATTGTGCTACGGGACACTAAACTGTAACCTAGCCCCTCTTTCGCACTCGACAGGTGCCCCCTAGTTCCTGCCAGATCATCAAACTATAGCTGATATTCATCACCGAAAAACATATTTATTTGGAAAATATCAAATGATAATCACTGACTACAATACCAACATCATCCCAGCCCGTGGACCTGGTATTGTCTATTCTAACAAAATATTGCTCTGTCAAGCTCATATGGGGCCCCATTATCCTAATGTGTCCAGGCCCTCAAATAGGTCAAAGACGGCCTGAAAAGTAACCAAAAAATTTTGCAGAATCCAATTGGTTGCCCATAACATATTGGTTATATTAATATGTGCCATTATAATACATGATCCATAGTTTAGTAATTCAATTGCACTGTTTACATAATGCATTTAATTTTACAATTATAGTGTACTAAATAAAGTAGTGAATAATTTGCAACACTACATTGATAGCGTGCTTTGGCGGGGCTCTGTATAAAACTTTATTTGGGGGCCCTTATGAAGGGTAAATTTCTTACAAAAGAAAAAATGTTTTTTATTATTTTTTTGCGTATAATTGATACGGCGGTAGCTACGCCCCTGCATAGCACAAAATTTGTAGTGAGTGATAATAAAACATAATCTAAATAGGCATTTACAACTTTATAAACATTGTAGCTCACCAAGCATGCCTCCAATTCCACTTAGAATGGACAATGGATCATCTGTTGTATTGCATATTACCTATTGAAACAGTCAACTGTTGTTACACCGTAATTTTCGTTATGGCTTCGCAAGTCAATATGTTGTTACACATCAGTTACTGCAGAGACAATAGAGCGCCACAATCGTTTGGAATCAAATCACAAGTGGAATGTTACAACAAAATTAAAACCAACACAAAAAAACAATGTTAACATACATATAAGCAATAAAAATTTCAATAATTTTTAATAAAATTGACGCATCGTAATTAGATGTTGAAACACCACTTGACACAACCCTCTAGGTTTTCACAAAATGTAGCTCTTTGTTTTTGGTAACAAATAGTCAGATGGTGGCGTAGCAGACATGATGCCCGGCCAGAGAAGACGAACATTTATTTTTCAAATTTAATAAAACTCTTGAATGTGCCCACCTACTAATGTAAATAACTTAATATCCGAGTCTCGTCACATTGATACAAGACAGCATTCTCATGAGCCACAATTAATGGCTCATAGTAGTTTGCCTTCTTATTGGATACAAATAAATAGCAATTTTGATGAAGAAACGTTTTATTTGCACAAAGCAAATATTCTTATCGTCCGAAAGTTCAATTGTCAAGTCGTATCGTACTCCTTGTTTTTCACGCCGAAATCCTCGCTTCCCAATCACAGGTTTCTCTGCCTCTACCAGACTGAATGCAGCGGTCCTTATACATATAGGAATATTGAACTACCCAGAAAATTCTATTTGGATCTAACTCGTAAACAGCTTTTATTTAGGTTGTTAACACGATACGGCTTTGTTAGAAGGAACTTTTGGTTTTGTTCCAGTTGATACTGTGTCTGGTCTTATTGTTGTGAGCCCGTCGTTGTTACGCTTTTTTTATTATTGTCATTCGACGTATGACTGCAGCCCACTTGATGTTAAGCTGGAGTGCGGTCCATGAATTCAGGTAACTGCTACCAGAGTTAAATAACTGTAAGTAGCAGTCACATCCACTATGTCGGCCTAGTTAGAACCGGCAACTTACAAGCTGATACCGAAACGCGACTAAGTCACTTCACGGTGACTTCGACGACAGGCGTGGACGAACGGTTTAGCGACTGGTTTGTTGCGCGTAAAGTCCCGGGTTCGATCCCCGGTCGGAGCAAATATTTGTTTCATAGCTTTTATTTGTAATATTTAATAGTATTAAATATTGCAAATATTTGTTATTAAAAAAAAAAGAGATGGATATTTGCTTCGGGTCTGGTTATCAAAGAGTGGTAGGCAGTGGTACCCAGTCTGCCGTTCCGGGGTAGTACCACCACTTACAAGTATACAGACCGTGAAGTGATTTGGTCACGTTTCGGGATCAGCTTGTAAGTTGCCGGTTCCATCTAGGCCGGCATAGTGGATGTGATTGCTACTCACAGTTATTGAATTGTAGTAGCAGTGACATTCATTCATGGACCACACTTTGGCTTAACATCAAGCGGGGTGCTGTCATATGTCGAGTCACAGTAAAAAAAAAAAAAAAAATCTGTATACTTGTGAGTGGTGGTGGTACCAACGACGTAACGGACTGGTGTGCTAAGCAATATGCCACGGCTGTCGTCAAAATTGCAATTAAAAATAAGATCTAAGCATGGCAGAACAATCCGTGCTAAGAACATACAGAGCGTTTTTATTAAATCAATTAATCAAATTGTCACGCCTTTTTCTCACAGGGAAAATAAGTGTTTATAAGTCTCTGAACAGTCACACAATGAATTGCAGAGAACGCGATTGTTGTGAGCTAGTTAATTGGCCACCAAGGCAGCGACAATCGCAGACGCAGCGGCCCTCAATTGCTTCGTGAGTTCCCAAAGTATTTTTTTACATTGTACGGCGAGCCCGTCACCTTATAGCTCCGTGCGTTCTGAACGTGAAGCCACACGGTGCGGTGCGGCGTCGCAACAAAAAACAAACAACAGCGGGGACCTAGAGTAACGCCTGCGGTACGGCGCTGGAAGGCAAGGTGTACCTATGTGAAATTTAACGCAGCAGCACGACTGAAACGACGGTTGCTCGCATTTAGGCTGCGCTCCCTCGAAAGGCGCTACCACAATTTTGGCTAAGTGGTTTCTATAGGGCATTGGTTAGAGTGTAGCCCATACTCATGGCAATCCAACTGACTGCATGGCATATATTAATAATTCAAAAGTACGATTCAACAGAGGGCAGCGCTCTATGTTAAAAATAAAAAAACGCAAGTTAACTATTAATTATTCAATTCAGAACATATAATTCTACTTATTTCCAAATATACGCCATGTAGTCAGATCGAATTAGCTTTTTGGACAAATTCCTATTGGAGCGAAAAAAAATTTAAATGTAGATTCAACTATCAGGAATTGATGGCAAGTAAAATTATAGCATGATATTGTCAGGCAAGCTGTCAAAAATTATAAAAAACCTGTTTTTTGCATCTGAAGTGAAAAGTAAAGCTTTTACAAAAAAAGCTCAACGAGAGACACACGTGCCTTAATATTCAAAGCAATGATGCGTAATTGGAGCATCGAGCTGTTAACCGGCTGGCTCTTGGTTACAATGCTCCTGAGGCGATTCCAAACATTTTTTATCATTGCACAAACGCTCCCAAATTGGCGGCAACAGAGATACGCGAGGGTGGAAAAAATTTTTTTTTTTCGTTTGTTAACTGAATTAAACTTCGGTTAACATGAAGTTTATACCCAAACTATACTACTACAATTTTTCCAGCCGAAACGTACGAGGAGGTTGCAAATTATAAATAATTTAAAAAAAAATTTTCGCTTATTAACCGCTTGAAACTTTGAGGGATTAACTTTGAGTTACAAAAAAAATAGCAAAATCATATTTAATATTGTTAAAAACTATAAGAACTAAAACTATAAGAACATAAAAAGAATGAGCTCTGGTGGAGCAAAATCAAAACAGTGGATCGCTCGCAATTCGCAAAAACACACGGTGTTTTGACAATTTTTTTAAATCTTATGACTCGCGTTTTGAAAGTCAAGGAGCTGAGATGTGTGGATATGTTGTCAATGTTGCGGTCTTGTAGTTACGGTTAATATTTTAAATTAAAATTTTGAAAACTTTTTGCAAACCATCAACTTATGCAAAAAGTTACGATTTTTCAACTAATTTGGACGGTGTTTTATTATTAATGAATCAATTCCTGATAGCTAAATCTATAATAAAAATGTTTTTTCGCTCCAATAGGAATTTCTTTGATTATACAGGTTTTTTTCACCAATGTTGTTTTTTCAGATGTTTCTTTTTGTTTGAGATTGGAATGAGTTTTCATGTTCTGTCCAAACATCTTTAGCTATTTATACTGGTGGTAAAACTAATAAATATATTGTGGTATTAATTTCATGAACATGAAATGTTAAATAAAATATATTGCAATTGTTATATCAACATGTATTATATATTACCATAAGCACTGCTTGCCCTATCTTATGTGAACACTTATAGGCGACGACACGTGTGGTGTGTTGCGCAGTTATATTGTGGCGCTAATGCACAACACCCGGATGCTAACATACAAATATTAGATATAGACCGTAGACAGACTCAAATAAATGTGCAAACAGCCAGAATCGGCCAAGGTGTGCAGTGTGCTCTATCAGTAATCACTGGTCATAATCACATTATAATTGGTTGAGCGTATAATAACATAATACTCTGTCACAAGTAGTTGTCATTGTTTCCTCTGAGGGCATCATACATTATAATACCAACAAATAACTAGTAATATTATGCAACACACACGCTAGACTGCATATGGTGCCACTTGCGCAAACAATTGCTAAAATATATCATTGTAATTTACTTCACTCAGCACTCCTATTTTCCAATAAATGATCCTTCCAATGCAATTAATCCTTTAATAACAATAATTACATCGCCAAACCAACAACTATAATAATAATAAGAACCATTTATATAATTAATATAAAATCTAACACACATATTTTATTATGATAGACATATTTGCATGGACCTTGGTGGTGTGCTTCTAAACAGGAACCCCAAAAGTCCACATTGATACAAATTATTGTAATAAATTACTTACATGTGATACATTAACATTTAGTAAGGCTTTTGACAAAATGTCATGCAGCAATTTAAGTTAGGAAAGAGCATATAAAGCCCTTATATATATATGCCATAGTCATTTTCGTTGTTCAATCAATATAGCCAATTCAATAACCACATTGCCCAAATAATTGTTTGCAATCATTCTACAATGGGTGAAGATTTAAACAAATCACAAAAACAAACCACATTTGTTTGTGTACAGTAAGGAATGTTCAGTTCACTCTAGGTGTTGTGGCCCATTGTCCAGCATGTGCATATGTATCCATGGGGACTTGGGATATTATTAAGAGCCACAAATAAAATAGAAATCCAGTTTACTTACAATTCTAAAGTTAGCCTTTTTCACCTGGCCAATTACATTATTTTATACACTGCTCCTGTATGTTATATACATCAATTTACACATATAAATATATATTTAAATTATAATAATAAATATTTCACTTAATTTTTTCACAGTACTTATAAATTTGAAAGCCACATTCAGTTTATTAACACATTTGTGTACGTGAAGCAGTATATATTATTGTATACATTGCAATGTTCATTGTCTATCATAATACAAATGACTTTGCACTATTGATGTGTATGTGTGTGTGTGTGTGTGTGTGCGCGACAAACAATTTAGAATGACCCAATCAGCCACCAACCACCCACTCTCACTATTGCCACCAATTGTGTGTATTGTTAATTGAACATCATTGCCCTGTGTTACAACTTGATCACTTGTACTATTATTGATAATGAGCACTCAAATGTGTTGGATGCGACAATGTTGCATGGTGTCAGATTCACCTGTCAGGCAAATATTAACCATACCACAAACAAAATGGCCACCCACAGGAATATCTTTGAGAGAAACTGCTCCTCCTCATATTGGGCAGTGCCATGCACAGCTGAAACACAAATTATTGCTGATAGGAAATCAAATTGAAATAAATCATTAACACAGGCATGGGTATGCACTTGTTCATTGGCTCATCCCACTATGGCTGCTTTGTCTCTGCGCTAGGGCATTGAGAAGATACTTGGCGGAGTTATCCGTTCTATCCGCTATGGTCACTCCACATATTATTATTAACATATAGTTCAAGAGTGGTAAGCAGACAGTTATTGGTTATTTGCCCTATCTCCCAATCTGGTGTAGTATCACTACTTTCAAGTATTCAAACCATCAAGTGACTCAGTTGAATTTTAAGAATAACCACTAGTTGTAGTTATTCAAATGTAAATGTAAGAGCTTAACAATAATAATAAAGAACACAATACCAGAAGAGGGCCTGTTGTCTTCACGATTGAATGTGGAAGTGAATACACCAAAGGGAAATGCCCCAATGCCAAACGACATGTGGAATCCATCACCAAACCCAAAGCCAGGGAAGCCTCCAAAGTTTTCAGGCTCAGTGCGTTGACCTGCTGGCCTAGGTGGTACCTGAAAATATAATGTGTTTAGAGCGATTGTTCACATTTGACACTTTGAACATTAATAAATATAACAATACTTTATTCCGTGGATCTTCTTGCTTTGTGCTGCCTCGTCCATACAATGGTATAACTTTGTCGCGGCTGATTGCAGCTTTGCACACGGGGCACACTTGACGATTGGGCCTGGTCTCCAGCCACTGATGCAAGCAGGGCCAACTGCAATCAACACATCCATCTTAACTGAGCACAACATACACACCTATGCTTGCACAACATACAACGCACAACAAACTCATTACCAAAACAGATGTCCGCACATACTGATCACGGCGTCACGTGCTGTGTCTAAACATATATTACACTCCATCATGCGCTCATCTTTCTTTTCCTCCTCGCTGCCATTGCCTCCTGGCGTTGGAGGGTTGCCTTCCGTCTGATTGCCACGCGCGCCTTTGCTGGTGCTCGTCTCCGCCATTATGCTTTAATAATTCTATAAACATATTAAAATAACAACATTTCATTCCACTTCGTAAAAACCCTGAAGTGAATGTCATTGTTGTCACCACAATCTAATGATATATAAAATGCGTGATACCAGCTTACCTCTAACTTTAGATTTATATCAGGACACTTTATTTAAATCTAAATTGTTGTTAAAACGGGTAATCACACATTTCTTTGGTTTTGCGATGATGAAAAATAAAAAAATATTGATGAGTGAGCTGTCCAAACCAAAACTGTCATCTAAAGAGTAAATTAGGTAATGGAATTATAAATAAGTGTCATCTGTGAACTAAAGGTAAGAAAAGTAGAATAAGAAAAAAAGGAACAAAACATTTTACCTTAACATACTTAATATTAATTAAATAAGAGGATTAAACCAGGATTTTTTTTATTAAATTTTAAATGGTTTTAAATATTAATCAAAACCAGTCTTTAAAAATTAAAAAGAAATACGTTTAGTCTATGGTGCATGTTTAGGAAAAAATATACGTCGTAGACTGTGGTTGTCTCTGGCCATAAGGGGAAATCAGGAAAAATATAATAGAAGTTTGTTGTCTCTGGGGAAAATAACGAGACATCTCGCTCACGACACGGCTGCTTTTGTTCAGAGATACGTAAATATCAATGATGAAGAATTTAATATAGTAGTAGTGTTAAATTTAATATATTTCAAAGTTTCTTAAGTGTGTTTAGTATAATTCTTCAGGAGAATGTGATTATAGTCAACATCATAATTTTTGTGTATGGGACAGGGTTGGCAAGGATATAAAATAATCTTATTGTTTTTAATTTAAAAAACGAGAATTATGGGAGGTACAGTAAGTTCGGGAAAGAACAACAATGCATTTACTGATAATTTAATCGACGGTGCGCACATTCGCACTCCAATGGTGGAAAGAGTGTTCCGTATCGTGGATCGCGGGCATTATATGCCACCCACTGCGAGACACCAGGCGTACAGGGACTGCGCATGGAAGCAGGATCACCTTCACTTGTCAGCGCCATGTATTTATAGGTTTGTAGTTGAGCAATGATTGTTGCACTTGGCACACCCTTTGTGTAATAGAATGTGTTCGGATCTTGCAGTGCTGCAATGGAGGCCCTGGAGCTGCGTGAAGGGCAGTCGTTCTTGAATGTGGGCTCTGGGACAGGTTACATGAACACTATGGTGGGCCTGATTGTGGGTCCCAGTGGGGTCAACCATGGTGTGGAGGTGCATGCGGATGTTGTGGAATATGCAAACGAGCATGTGAAGAAGTTCATATGGCAGAATCCAGGAATTGATGAGATGGAATTTTGTGAGCCTAAGTTTATTCAAGGTTGGTGTTAACAGTTTTTTGACAATACATTTGGTGTTATTAATGCATTACTAGTGTTTTAAATTTAGGTACCACTACTCTCATTAATATTTGGTGCTTAAGCGGCCCATGCGTTCTGCCTATCCTTCTTTCTAATCTTGGATCCTTGAAGCAATGTGTGGAAAGCACCTTTGGCTGGCATATTAACGGAGACTAAGGCATCTTTATAGTGAATTGGTTTAACCAATTGTTGGTGCTCTTGGACCTACATAATGGTTTATACTTTTATTTATTAATACCTAATAGTCCAAATGTATGGAAATGAAGATAGCGGAAGAAGCATGAAAGTAGAAATTACGCTGTAGAAACACTGTCGTTAAGGAGTGTATGTGGAGTGACAATAGCGGATAGAATAAGGAATAGCACATAGTGACAAGGATTGACAAAGGAATGCTTCGATGGTTTGGGTGCATGGAAAGGATTAGTGAAAGTAGATTGACAAAAGGAATTTATAAATCTGATGTGGATGGATGCGTTAAACAAGGTAGGCCCAGGAGAGTGTTTTCCGACCAAATCTGAGACATTCTCAAGAAAGCTGGGTTGCCTAGTGATAATAGTCCAAAATCCCCGACTCGCCAGATATTACTTATATTCTGAAGGACAGAACTTAGAGTTGTGTAGTGTTTGTATGTACTTGTAATACCTGTGTACCCACTAAGTTGGGTCGATAAACAATTTTTAGGTGCCAGGTGAGAATAAATAGGGCTAAAGGCTCATGGCTGATTTTCATATATATCATGTAGAATATGATCACAATATAACATTCCCAGCCAGCCAACCATAACTTTGACCAACACATAGTTGATAACTTGGCTTTTAATTTTTTTTCATTAGATAATAAGGTCCAAAACAGTATAACTATGTTCAATTGTCGAAAATCCATATGAGGAAGAGCTTCCCGGGACTGTATGTTGTCTGCTTTAACATGAACACCTAATGTCAATAAGATTAGCTCTTAATGTTTTGCAAAAAGTTAATATTTATGAAAAAAGGTCTTTTTGGAAAACTGCCATCACCCGTGACGGGATTGTTCAGAAACGGAGAGTTAGTAGGAGAGCCATCCAGACAATGTCCACCTCTCTGAGCATTTTAATGCAATGGACAATCGTCGACTGGTTGCAATTGAAGTCATCGGCCATCATTCGGCCTGCTAGTTGCACTCCTCTTCCTTCTTCGTCTGCTAAGTTTGTGTCGCCCGTTTGGAACTTCTTGAATCATTTTTAACTTGGCTTTCGCTGATTGCTCTCTCACCGAAAAGTTCATTAAGATGTCGAAGTGACTGCTGATTTTTATCTTCTCTTGATGTGCTAAAGCATAATGTAGGAAATATGAAGATGATTAATTTCTATATCAGGATTTCTATTATGATGATTCAGTTTGTAAAAAAGGTCCTTTTCCCAATTTTGCTAACCTTACTCTTCCTGAGTCGCGAGACAGTAATGATGCACAAACATAAAAATAATAAAGTCTATTTCTTAATAATAATAATAAACAAAAAAAACGTTTAATTCAAACAATATATACTTCTCGCAAAAATTAAAGGAACAAAAAAATTTTCTAAATTTTTGGCGATTTTCAACAGGCTGTATTTCAGTGAAAAATGGTCGTACAAGAAATGAAAAAACATAGCTTTTGAAGCTTAAAGACTCTAGTTTTCGAATTTTTTGGTTAAAAACTTTTTGGAGCACCGGTGGCCCTGAAATTCTTGGATAAAGCACGAATTAAAAACATTCCAAATATTTTATTATTTTCTTTTTGCTCTACGGGCATGGAAAATTTTTTTCGAGCTAGACCAATGCATAAGTCCCATATCCTGTTTATTCAGCTTCAATTTCTTTTTTGCGGAATTCAGATACGATCATTTGTCGTCGAGATATCGAATTTTGAATGCAAAAGGATCCTTTATCACTCAACTGCCAATATCTCTGAAATTACTGGTCACCCAGCAAGCGGACAAAAAGTTTCGTTATTTGCAGAAAATTTCCTACGAAAATTTGTCATGGTCGATTGGAAAAAAATTTTTTTCCACCTGTAACGTTAACGTGAAAAAAGAGCAAAAAAATGCCATTTTCCCTTTTTTTGGTTAATCGACTGTATCTTCGGCAATATTGGGGGAAAAGCTTAGTTTAGAAATTTTTTTTTCAGTCTAATGTACCCCAAAGGCCCTCCTAAATTTTTAGATCGATCGGTTTAGCGGTTTTCCTGGACCGAGTGGTTGAAAATTTGAAAAAATTAAGGGAACAAGATTTTTGTTCCTTAAACTTGACTTAATCTTTTTAAAAACCAATAATTTCGTTTTTTTTCGGCTTTTTACTCAATTTTGAGTTTTCTGAAGATTGATTAACAAAAAGAAAACCAAAAAAAATTGAAAAAAAATTTACGATTAAAAACGACGAGTCTCGGTTTTGCCTGTATGGTAACGACCGAAGACCTCGAGTTTGGCGTCGTTCAGGTCAACGTTATGAACAGTGTTTTATTCGTCCCATAGCTGCTCACGGTGGGGATCGGTGATGGTTTGGGCTGCAATTTCACGGAATTCTCGAACTCCTTTAGTGATTGTTCGAGACACTCTTAATGCTAGGCGTTACATCGACCGAATCTTGCGACTTCAGGTGTTACCTTTAGCAAGAAACAGGAGAGGATTTATTTTTATGCAGGATAATGCTAGGCCTCATACAGCGAATATCACCCGTCAATTCTTTCAGACAAACAACATTAGATTGTTGAGGCATCCTGCAATGAGTCCTGATCTGAATCCCATAGAGCACGTCTGGGACATATGGAGCCGCCGATTGCGTAAAAGTTATCCCAATCTGAATAATTTAGCAGCATTAGAGAACGCTTTGATAAGAGTTTGGTGTCAGATCCCTCAACGAATAATCCGAAATTGCATTTCGAATATGCGACAAAGATTGCTGTGATTAGAGGCGGGAGAGTAGTAGAGGCGGGAACACTCGATACTGAACACGATACACACACACACACACACATACCCACATTTCACACTTTAGAAAATGAGTTTAGAGTCGTTAAATACTGTGGAGCTGAACGACCTGTGGATCTCATTTTTTCCGAAGAATCATAACACACGTGCGTAAGCACAAAAGAAGCGTAAATCCGACCGTGCAACCTACACGTGGTATGCTTTGGATAACGCTAATGCCAGCGGTGAATCAGTTATCAATTATCAATCAGTCCAGGAAAACCGCTGAACCGAGCGATCTAAAAATTTAGGAGGGCTTTTGGGGTACATTAGACTGAAAAAAATTCTTCTAACCTAAGCTTTTCTCCCAATATTGCCGAAGATACAGTTGATTAACCAAAAAAAGAGAAAATGGCATTTTTTTGCTCTTTTTTCACGTTAACGTTACAGGTGGAAAAAAATTTTTTTCCAATCGACCATGACAAATTTTTGTAGGAAATATTCTGCTTTATTCGTGCTTTATACAAGAATTTCAGGGCTACCGGTGCTCCAAAAAATTTTTAACCCAAAAATTCGAAAACTAGAGTCTTTAAGCTTCAAAAGCTATGTTTTTTCATTTCTTGTACGACTATTTTTCACTGAAATACAGCCTGTTGAAAATTGCCAAAAAATTTAGAAAATTTTCTTGTTCCCTTAATTTTTGCGAGAAGTGTATTACTTGTTATATTTAAAAGAAGATGATATACCATCCATATCACACAACCACAATTAAAAGAAGGTATTGCATTACTGCACATTCACCAGATGCCTAAAACATACAGAACAATTATAAATAATATAATTAATTGAAAGGCAGTAACTGGCTCTGCAGTCGTGTCTCTTTTGTTAAGGCAATTTAAATGTGCTTACATTATTATCACTAAATAGAAAATACACAAATAAATTTGCCATGGCAAACTGTAATAATGGTTTAAATTACATGATGAAGGGTTAATTGTTTTAGGTAACATTCTCAATGTGCCCAAAGTTGAAGGCGTCTACGACAGAATATATTGCGGCGCCGATGTGCCCCTCGGCTATAACAATTTCTTTCAGCAGATGTTGCGGGTGAGTGCACTCATATTCGCGCGCTGTGGCATAGCTCACACGTATGAGACAATATTACACGCGGTTGCAGGTCGGCGGCATTCTGGTGATGCCGTACAGGTCGAACCTGGTGCAGATCAAACGTATCGCGCCAGGCATCTATCAGGAGAAGAGGCTGCTGCAGGTGTCGTTCGTGCGGCTCATCACGCCCGCGGCGGCCGAGGGCGACACTGACGATGTCTCTCTACCAGGTATTCGGCGGTCGCGGGCGACGGTCTCGGAGGCCGCCGGCGCTCACTCTACCGATCCCTGCCCTCTCGCTTTCAGACGTGTCTCCGGGGTCACTGCAATCGCTGTGTCGCGCTGTGGTGCGCGGATCGCTGCGACGGCAACTGTTGCAGTCTCGGCCAGAGTTGGCGCCGGCCGCGCCGCGTCCGCCGCCTACTCAATGCCCCCGGCGCAGGCGTTGGATCAACAGGTCGTTCAACGGAGACGAAGGTGAGCAACGCCACCGGCTCCTCGCCGCTCGTTTGCGCGTCACCCGTCACCCGTTCTCATCGCTTGTGACCATTTCAGCGGAACTGCTGCTTGACGAACTGAGGGGCTTCGGGGGCATCATAGAGCC
This sequence comes from Tinea trinotella, assembly GCA_905220615.1. Classification (NCBI taxonomy): domain Eukaryota; kingdom Metazoa; phylum Arthropoda; class Insecta; order Lepidoptera; family Tineidae; genus Tinea; species Tinea trinotella. The sequence continues at coordinate 14,953,367 of HG992308.1, read as the reverse complement.
GGGCGAGCAACGCGACATGAACGCGCTGGTGCGCATCGTGCTGAGCATGGATGACTACCACAACGTGTTGCGCTCACCCAACGACCACAGTGACAGCGAGTCAGAGGAGCCACTGGACCTGCGCCAGAATTCGCTGGAAAACGTCAGGTTGAACTTACGTGACGGTCAGTTGGACATGTATATTATATATTTGGTGCACTTTTGGCTACTTAGTCGGTTCACGGTCTGTATGCTTGCAAGTGGTGGTACTACCCTTATCGGCACCACAGCATATCATTATTTAATAACCAGACACGAGTAATTTTATTATAATAATATATTGCAAATATATATGAACACAAATTGTTTCAGTGAGGAGAAGGGCCCCAGCGTCGAGCACATCCTCCAGCTCATTAAGCTTAGAAGACACCTGTTGGGTTGAGACTGACAGCTCCATTGGTGATATTGACAGCGTATCAGACAGCTCGAGCGGCGACGACCACGGCGCCAATGGAAACAATCAAAATGCAAGTCGCAATCGAACCGAAGTACCCATGGACGACGTCGTCGTTATCACCACGAACGATAGTGTCGCGGACAACGTGGCGACAGACAAGGCTGTCACAGGCGACGCGATAAGAGACAATAGTTGCCACTCTGCGGACAAGTTGAACACAGGCAACGCCTCCATTCGCACAGCCGCTCACGATATTATAGACAACATTAACGTCACTAAAGATGTCGCCGACGACAGCGACGATTCCTTTTATAAGAGATCTGACGGCTCATCGACGAGTTGTGATTTAGATAAAAATGTGCAAAAACATTTAAGAAGTGAGACTAACAAAAATATAGGGGATGTAAAGAAAGTAGAGACAAAGAAAGTAGAGACGAAGAAAGTAGATACAAAGAAAGAAGAGACGAAGAAAGTAGATACAAAGGAAGAAGAGACGAAGACAGTAGATACAAAGAAAGTGGAGACGAGAAAGCCAAGATCACTCGTCCGCCTGGCTGAGAGTCGCATTTTCGGTGTAAACTTGGACACGAGCGACGACTCCGACGACGAGAAGCCGTCCACTTCCGAACCAGCGCGAGATAGCAGCGGCTCATCGGCGATCGCGGCGGACAGCGGCGTCGGGTCCTTTTCCCCTTCCTTACCCTGGGACCCTTTCAGCAGCGATGAAGGTGCGTGTCTGAAGTTGGACGCGTAATATGGCCGATCCTATACAATCGTATTAATTGTGTTTGCAGCAATGAATGGCGCGGCGGGCCGCGGCAGGAAGCGGCGCCACGCGACTAGAAACTCGCCACGCAAACGCAAGGAGAAAGAGACCACACCAATCAGTTACGACGGCAACAGACAGGTGACAATCAGTCCCATTATAGCGAGGGACAAGCAAATGCGATACGAATGTCAACGAATTTTTGTCTATGATCATTTTGCGTTTCGATTTACAATAAATAATTACAAAACAGTGCCATTATATAAGAAAATATTAAAGTTTTTATGTAATTTTTAACTAGATTCAAAGTTACTCGAATTGACTACGTTTTTTTTTAATATTCAAATTGTTAATTCATAACTTACGATATCATTTCTTTAGTGCCCATTTAGTAATTGTAGTCAATTTCATAGACAAATAATGTTATAAATGAAAAAAAAAACCATTTTTACAGATTAATGAAATATACATTTGTATACTTTGAATAATAACAGCTGAATAATGAAATTGTGTTGTAAGCATAATATGCATTTATTATAGATTTAAATAAATTCATATGTTGATTTTGTGAAGTATAAAGTTTGTTTACATATTATCACGTTTGGTTGGCCATCGGTATACATGTGTTTATTAATAATGTGTGATATAACTCTAATGATATGTGATACAATTGGCAGACGTTGAGCAACCTGCTGCAGCAACTGGTGTCGCAGTTGCCGTTGCCATTGTCGCTGCGGCTCTACATCAACTACCACAGGCCGTTCGACATTGAGAGCACAACGCACGCGCCCAAACAGAGCACTGACACCGAGGAGCACAAGCCGGAGCCCATGTCTGAGTGAAACCTATGTGTTTGTGTGTTGCAGCAACTAGATGTGCTTTTAAATTAACGCAATTTTAATTCATAATAAATTAGACTAGATTGGCTCTTAAAGCGCGTTGTTAGGCATATTTTATGTACATGGACGTTTTCAAAACTAAATGGACATATGGACGCATATGGACACGCAAATAGAACATGCTTATTAGCGCGCCGGGAACCATTTTAATGTACTCTGATGATGTTATGGCAATTGTCAATACCAAAGGGCAAATTAGAAATGAGATTATTTCATATTGGATTCATAATATTCGCCATACGAATTATTTGTGTTATAGAAATCGCATCCACTATGCCGGCCGGCTAACTCATTTCATTGTTGGGTACACTTGAAAATGGTGATACTACCCCAAATCCATAGAATCTATAATATAGACTGTGCATATGATTAAAAATCTGTCACTACCTGGTATTTACCTATAAATTGTACATCTGATCTCGCCTTCGTTTCCGGCTTGAGAGTTGCCGGTTACAAATAGGCCGGCATAGTGAATGCGATCGCTATTTACAATTATTTAACCAGAGTTGTGGATGTGAGGGAAGCGAGGGCATTGTGTCAGGACCGTGAAAAGTGGCGCTCCATTGTCTATTGCAATCGCAATAGATTATAACCCCAATTGCAATGGGGAAAAGGCGTGACAATTTGATTGTGGAATTGCCTTCATTTATGGACCGCATCCTCAGCTTCATAGGCGGAATGCGGTCTAGACATAATAAAAGAGATTGATTCAATATTATCGTTATCAATCTTCAGTGATATCAATCATAATTGAGTGATTGATGAAGACCTTATTTGATTTGTCATTATTATCTATTTAATAATATTTTGTTTATGTTATGCTGGAATTATAATAGTCAGATCGAATTTGATTTTTGGACAAAGATATTCCTATTGAAACGAAAAACATTTTAAATGTAGATTCAACTATCAGAAATTGATTGCAAGTAAAGTTATAGCATGATATTGTCAGGGAAGCTGTCAAAAGTAGTAAAAACCTGTTTTTTGCCTCTGAAACGAAAACTAAAGCTCTTATGAAAAAAGTTTAATTCGAGACATACGTGCATTAAGAACAAAAAAAGAATGAGCTCTGGTGGAGCAAAATTGGACCAGTGGATCGCTCGCAATTCTCAATAAACAAGGATTTTTAAATCTTATAACTCGCGTTTTGAAAGTCACAAGGAGCTGATATCTGGATATGTTGTCAATGGATATACTGTCAACTTATGCAAAAAGTTGGGATTTTTTTAACTGATTTGGACGGTGATTTTTTTCGCTCCAATAGGAATTTCTTTGATCATAGAGGTTTCTTTCGCCAATTCTATCTGACTATAACAATAATTATTGAATTTAGTTACATTTGTCACCAATTCACAGATATTGTTGGGAATTATTAATAATTACTCATTGATGTCCTTTGCCGTAACACATGATGTATATATATATATATATGTATTTGTGTGCGTGTGTGTGTCACTGTATAGTAAGCTTCTGGTTATATTATTAGAGGTTATGAATTGATGTTGGGTTAAGATGACATCTCTCATTAGTAGAGCGTGCATTTGTTGATGTAGTTGATATTGTACAGGCTCATTGCACAGAGGTGGCACAACGTAAACGAAACACAAACAATAACTGTCAGGAGAAGCTTTCTCTCTTAAATATGAATTGTGTGTTCCTGTGTACACGATCGAGAAAGTGTTTATAATTATTGTTTTATGGAACAAATTAGATAGTGGAGACAAATTAGACTTCAAAGAGTGGTAGGCAGTGGTACCCAATCTGCCGATCCGGGGTAGTACCACCACTTACAAGTATACAGACCGTGAAGTGATTTGGTCACGTTTGGGATTCCATCTAGGCCGGCATAGTGGATGTGATTGCTACTTACAGTTATTAAATTGTAGTAGCAGTGACATTCATTCATGGACCACACTTCGGCTTAACAACAAGTAGGGTGCTGTCTTATGTCGAGTCACATTAAAAAAATAATTAAAAGATATATCTGTTCAAATTGTCACGCCTTTTTCCCACATGGATAGGCAGAGACAATGGAAGTCATAAATAAATAAACAATTATTGAGACAACCTTTTGTTCATGTATATAGTGTTCTCTATATACATGACAGCGTGTTATAAGAATTGTGTATTTCGCCCTCAATTTGACAAAGGTTTGCCTGCGTTTCGTTTTCGTTGATGCAGTCTGTATATTTGGTAATTTATTATATTTGTGATATATCAAAGTTGTAGAAATTCACATTTGATGTTCTCTATTATATATGTACTCAGAAATATTAAAATGTTTATAATAAATAAATATATTAGTTTTATTATGATACATCCCCTGTGGGAGTGAGGGAGGGGTTATTATGAAATGAAATAATACAATCAATGTGTATATATTGCGGTGGGTGCTCAATTTATAATAATATATATATAAAAATAACTTATACACTAATGAGGGAGGCGTTCAGCACCATCTGGCCACTTCGCCTCTGTTGGGCGAGTGTGCGCGCTCCGGGTAGAGGTCGTCCGCGGCTGGTGTCTCCAGCACTCTGCGAGGAGGGCGAGGTGTGTTGCGGCTCCAGTGGCTCCTCTTGACTGGCTTCTTGCAGCATTCCATTTCAGAGTTGGTGCGCGCGCTGTCCGCCTCCCCGCACTCCCCGCTCGCCGCTAACGAGTGTGCGCTGCGGGCGCGGTGCAGCGACAGGCGCATAGGCTTGCGCGGAGGCGTGGGTCGCGCGTGCGCCTCCTCGCCGTCGGGCCGCTCGGAACATTCCGACTCCCATTCGGATGATCTGGCGCTGCGCGTGTTGCGTGAGAACCTTCTGCTCGACTTGTGCGCGTTCTCTAGAACTTTACCATCTATGCGCCCGTACGTGTGTCGGGCGTCGCTCTCCGGTCGGGAGTCGACTTCGACGGTTTCGCTCTTCTTTAACTTCCTGAGCCTCTGTGACTTCTTCAACTGCTCTATTATCGAGAGCGTCTTCCTCTCCGCCCAGTTCGTTTTCTTTATGCTCTCTTCGATGCTGCGATCGACGGTGCGGTCCAGTTCGCCGTCGGACTTGAAGCGGTCCACGCTGACTGTGCGCGCGAGCCTTTCGCACCTGTGCTTGTGTTTGTCGATGTGCCTCTGGTTGCGCTGGATGAGCCTCAGCGCCGCGTCCGTCTCTGCGCCGTAGTCTGCGAGGCAGTGCTGAGAGAGCGGAGTGCGGGGCGGGGAGGGGTGGTGCCGAGCGGATGCGCCCGACGCGTTGGAGCGGGGACGAGCGAGAGGTAGTGCGGCCTCCGCGTCCAAACCCGGCAGATTGGCAACGAGGGCGGTGATGTCGGGTCCCTTCTGGAACACTTGCACTTCGGACTTGGCGCTTCCGTTGGTCGGTTCCGACGTGATGCTGATGTTAGTCACGTTCTTCTTAGATTTGTTGACTGTGGATTTGATGCGACTCTCGCCGCCGCTCGTCGAGTGGACCTGACAGACAAACAAATCTATCATTTGACGCACTGTGTCCGCGGACGGGTTGTGGGCGTTGTGAAGTTACCTTAGTGTGTGCTGGCAACAGTTCTGCAACCTGCTCCTCCAGATAGGAGATCCTGTGCGTCAGCCTGATGTTGTCCGCCCTCAGCCGTTGTTTGTCACGCGCCGTCTCTTCCGCCGCCGCCCGGAGTGCGCTCAACTCTGATCTTAGCGATGACACCTCATTCTGGAATTAAAATATTATTAATTATATTAAACTTATACATTGTGTTTTATTTATTAACCCTTTCCGTACGGCGCACGCCAATTGGCGTCAATTTTTTCCTATTTACCGTACGGCGCACGCCAATTGGCGTGCGAACTAAAATGACAATATCTTCGCGAAACAAGTTTTGTTGATAATGTCCTTTCTATACAAGCTTATATACAATGTTCTTAATAATATACTAGCCTTCGATTTTGTAAATCACGATATTTAAAAATATGATCTTTTTATCCACATACGGCAAACGTAAATCAGAAATTGACAACATTTTGTCTGAACATGATAATGAAATAATATAATTAAAATAAAACATATTTATGTTTCTCATAAATATCGGTCGCATTTATTGATGGATAAATATAATGGCAGATAAATCATAACATGTCCGAATTTGTTTGGAGATGATATATTTTTTTGCCAGGGATCTTATACAAAGTCGTTATTATTGATTAATAATGACTTTGTATTTATGCATTTTAATGTATATTAGTATACCGTCACGGTATTATATACTTTTTTTTTATTGTGACTCGACATATGACAGCACCCCGCTTGATGTTAAGCCAAAGTGTGGTCCATGAGTGAATGTCACTGCTACTACAATTCAATAACTGTGAGTAGCAATCACATCCACTATGCCGGCCTAGATGGAACCGGCAACTTACAAGCTGATCCCGAAACGTGATCAAATCACTTCACGGTCTGTATACTTGTAAGTGGTGGTACTACCCCGGATCGGCAGACTGGGTACCACTGCCTACCACACTACACCACTTGCATGCATAGAATGAAACCTTTTTGTACATTTCGATTTAGAACCCAACATAAAAACAAAGACTCTCCAAACAACAAATGCTAACACAATATTGAGTGTGTACCTGCGTGAGTGTTGTGTGCGGTGTGTGTTGCCGCGCCCTGAGCAATGCCAAGTGCGCGGGCGCCGGGCTGCATCGCACCGCGCGTTCCAACTCCTCCTGGCTGCGGCATGACAACACCGACACACCGTTCACTTCCACTAATCTGAAATATAACAATTATATATATGTATAAGCAATTAAAGGAATCAAGTGGCCGCCAAGTGATAGTAACATAAGATATAAAAACAAATCAAATTGTCACACTTTTTTCCCCAAATGGATAGGCAGAGACAATGGAGCGCCACTTGCCACGATCCTGATACAACTTCCTCGCTTCCCTCACATCCACAATCCCCTTCATGCAAGCTCTATTATTATGGGCACTAGGCAACTCAGCTTTCTTGAAGATGTCTCCGATTTGGTTAGAGAACACCCTCCTCTGCCTCGAATAACGCATCCATCCACATTAGATTTATGAATTCCTTTCGTCAATCTACTTTCACTCATCCTTTCCACGTGCTCAAACCATCGAAGGATTCCTTTATTAATCCTTGTCACTACATCCTCATTCAAACCACATCTATCATGCAAAGTGCTATTCCTTATTCTATCCGCTATCGTCACTCCACATACACTCCTTGACGGCCGCATTTCTACAGTGTTAACTCTACTCTCATGCTTCTTCTGCCATACCCAACACTAACTATGGATGGCACTGTTCACTACATTACCCATTACAATTCTTCTCTCAATATCTCCATCAAATTTCCCATCTCTAGTGAACATATTTCCCAAGTAAACAAATATCAAATTGTAGTGGAATATAAAAACAAATTACTTATTTTGTGCGGATTTATTTAGAAAGTGGATAATATATTGTACGTTAATCAAGGCAACCGTGTCGTCAGCGCTCTTGCACCTCTTCTTGCTGACCATCAGGCAAGTGGAGGTCAGAGTGTGAATTACTGTAAAAATATTACTGTCAAGTGCCTTACTATAATGGATGGTATTCACGATGACGTCACGAATAAGTCCAAGAGCGCTATACAACTTACTATTGCCTCAGTTGCCGTCACTTTGCTGGCCAAAGAAAAAAAGTTACATGAAAGCCTGATGCGTTATGTTCACAAGTGTTTGCCCAACTATATAAAAACGGCTGTGTTTATATTATACAATGGCAGTTTGTGGTGCATAATTCCTTATATGAGCATTATGTGTCGTGAATGTTCATGTGAATACCTGTCTCCTGGCTTCAGTGTGGTATGCTCCCTCGCCCACTCGACGTAGAGGCCCGGCCCTGTCCGCGCACTGGCGCCCCATGAGCCCTCCCGCGCCTCCGCAGACACCAGGACAGGCTCGCCGGGCAGCTCGCGCAGTGCACTGTCAATTAATAGTAATATTTACATTAATTTATTAACTGTTCAATAATAATATTAACGATAGCGTGGCTTTCCATGTAGATTATTATTTGCATGGGAGGACTTTTGACATGTTTCAATCGAATTCAAGCGTGTACATAATGTATCTTTATGATAATTTGGCTTTAAAAAAATGGAAACCTTTTTAAATAAGTATTATATAAAAAAGAGAGATGTAGGTATAAGCAACGTGTCTGTATAAGGGCATAAACTTGCCGCATAGCAATATTTATGGTGAGTTAAAAAGCCAGCAAGAGGTCAATGGGTCTCGCTTTGCCACCACAAGCACAACAGTACACTGACCCTCAGTTTGCACAGGCACATATAAAATTCATATTCAAATGCCTTTAATATAATATATCGCATATGTCACACACATCGCTTGATTGTTAACGCAGCTACTAACTCCCGAAACGAAAGTAACTTTAATTGAGATTGACATCAAGATGGGTGAGTAGCGAGGTGCCTTACAGGCTATATTATTAGTAATGCTGGACTATGCCACAATTCAGGCTAGGAGCAATCATGTGCTTATATAATATAATGTGCTTCCATTATTATGTTGAATGGGGCTTTGTTGGGATGTCGCTGGAAGGATATAAATAGACCGAGAATAAGACGGAAAATGAAGTTCGATGGGCGTTCTAACAAAAGTCAAAACAACTAGTCTAACTAGTCAAAACAACAAATCTAACAAAAATAAAAAACATATTATAATCTATTTATTTATTAATTTTTTATTTATTTGGGTTAACAACAAAATAAGCACTAATCCTAAAATAATTAACATTACAATGTATACTGTCTGAGTGTTATTTCAATTATAGTTAACCACAGCATTCGTGTCAAATCAAATCAAAGCAATTTCCATTCGCAATTGTGTGAAATTCATTTATAATTGAAAAAAAAAAAAAAAAAAAAAACATGAAATAATAATAAGAGAAAAATTAATCAAATCAAATCAAATTAAATTAAATCAAATAAAATCAAATTAAATTAAATCAAATTAAATTAAATTAAACCAAGTTAAATCAAATTAAATCAAATCAAACTAAATTAAATTAAATCAAATCAAATTAAACCAAATTAAATTAAACCAAACTAAATTAAACCAAATTAAATTAAATTAAATCAAACTAAATTAAGTCAAATCAAATTACATCAAAACAAATTAAATTAAATTAAATCAAATCAAATTAACCTAAATACAAATCAAATCCATTAAAGACATCAAGACAAATAAGTAAGTAAAATCAAATCAATTTTGTCACATATTAATCATTTAGCTAACGACTGTGGCCGCATCTCTCTTGTATTTCCCTATGCTGTGGGAAAATACGTCGAGTGCCGTCCGCTTCGATAGGTCGTTATATCGTCTGAACAGTCTATTAAGGGGTGCAAAATGTCCGAGGTTTGTTTTCGCTCGCGCTAGTTTAAAAGGAGAATATACACGAGCACGTGGTATCCTGGATGGCACTTCTATCCTCATTCTAGTCAGCAGGTTTGGCACATCAAAAGCACCGTTAGCAATTTTATACAAAAAGGTAAGGTCCGTCAAATCTCTGCGGGCTTGAAGCGGTTGGAGTTTGAAATGGCACAACCGTTGTTGGTAGCTGGGGAGTTTCTTGCCTAGATTGTAGCCAAAACATAAATGCCAGAGAAATCTTTTCTGGATTCTTTCGAGCCTCTTTGTGTATACATCGTAGTGAGGGTTCCAGATAACGCTGGCATATTCCAAGCTGCTGCGCACGAATGCATTGTATAAAAGTATTTTGGTTTTTTGATCGTGAAAGTCTTTGCAGCTGCGCAAAACAAATCCCAAACTCTTAAATCCTTTGTTGGCTATATAGTCAATGTGTGTGTTAAAACGTAGTTTGCTATCGATGATTACTCCCAGATCGCGAATTTCGTTGACTTCGGCCAGTGGCAGATGGTTGATGTGGTACAGGTATGAGGACTTATATTTACGACGAGTAAACTTGATTACTTGGCATTTGGCAGCGTTTAACTCCATGCTATTGTGTGCACACCAAGCTTTAAGTCTGTCAAGATCGCTTTGAAGTAGATCGTTGTCTTGGATAGAAGATATTCTTTTATAAAATTTTAGGTCATCTGCATACATTTGAACGGTTGAGTGTTTGAATACAGAAACAACGTCATTAATGAAAACATTAAAGAGGATAGGTCCAAGATGGGAGCCCTGTGGCACGCCGGATACGGCGGGAAACAAATCTGAAGTATAGCCATTTATAACTACGCGGGAAAATCTGTTAGTTAGGTAGCATCTGAACCACTCCAAAATGTTGCCCGCTATACCCGCGGCCGAAAGTTTCCGTAGGAGTATATTATGATCCACTCTGTCGAACGCTTTGCTAAAATCGGTGTATATGGCATCGACAGAATTGCCTCCATCAAGCAGCATCGATACTTCGTCCACATAGGATATCAGATTTGTTGAAGTCGATCTATTGGCCGTAAAGCCGTGCTGAGCAGAAGATATATGATTTTTAAGATGACTTGTTATGATGGGATATAGCAGTTTCTCAAATACTTTGGCGAAAGTGCAAAGGAGAGATATTGGTCTATAATTTACAATGTCAGATTGCGAGCCTCCTTTGAAGAGAGGCACGACTAAAGATTCTTTCCATATTCTGGGAAACGAACCGGTCTGCAACGACTTGTTATAGATTAAGGTGAGTGGTGTGCTTAGTACCTCAGCGCATTTAGCTGCAAATATAGGAGGTATGCCATCGGCCCCTGCACCTTTGTAGATATCAAGTCTTTTTAATGCTTCGCTAACCGTAGTCGTGCTGAAAATGAACTTATTTAAGTAATTAAGGTTTTGATTGAAAGTTACTTGCGCATCGGAGGGTTTGTTGAGATTATAGACTGATGAAAAGTGTTTTTCAAAGAGTCTGCATATGTCGTTGCCATTGTTTGCAATTTCGTCTCCAAGGTGAAGTTCTGATGGATAACTACTTTTAAGTCGACGCTTATTCTTAATGAACGTCCAAAAGAGTTTAGGATTTGTCTTTAGGGAAGATTCAAGACAGGCAATGTATTCTTTGTAAGTGATTTTTATGAGCTTCGAGCATCTAGATCTAAGAATTTCGAATTCGAGGATATCGAGGGGATTCTTATGTTTTTTAATTTTAGCGCGGCATTTGTTCTTTTCTTTGAGTAATTTAATGAGTGTAGCAGTAAACCAAAACGGGTATTTGTTTCGAGGTTTGGATCCAGATTTGGGAATATTCGTAAGTATTATCTTGCGCAGTATTGAGTAGAACTTTTGCGCCATGGAGTCAGCTGTACTGCAAGATGTGAGTTCGTCGTGCCAGTCTATGGAAGCAAGCTCGCTAATTATTTTATCATAATCTGCCTTGTGAAAGAGAAAACGTGGAGAAGAATTAGGTATCAGACTGGACAAGGACTGAACAGATAGTGAAAACTCGATAGGGGGGTGCAGCGGATCTACGGACGATAACTGAGTGGATGCTTTGTGTAAGTCGGTCGTTGGTAAGGAGCTAAGCACGAGGTCGAGAATCTTGTCCTTGTTATTAAGAACGCCGTTGTATTGGTCTAATGCGTGTAAAGATAGGAAATCGCACAGCGTTGTAGCGAAGAGACTTCCGCCAGGGTACCCTTTAAGAGCGGTGACATTAGATTGGCGGTTCCATGCGATATTGCTTAGGTTAAAGTCACCCATGAGAAGTGTGTCGCCTACATTCGAGTCCAAATTTTTATTAGCCTTGTCTAAGAAGTTATCCAGAATGTGAGACTTAATGGGTGGCGGGAGGTACACACAGCATATATATAAAGGTGAGCATTGATTCTCAACACGAATCCAAACGTCCTCGCAATCAGACTCAAAATTGAGCATTCTGCTCGACTTGTATCGTTTCGACACGGCAATCAGTACCCCACCGCCATTCCTGCCACTGTGAAAACCTGAACTGTTTCTGTCGCGTCTATAGATATTGTATCTGTCATCGAAAAGTTCGGCATCGAAGATTCCATCATTCAACCACGTCTCCGTAAGAGCTACTATGTCATAATTGCTACATAATATATTTTGATAAAAGTCGAGCGTTTTGGTTCTTAAACCTCGGACATTTTGATAATAGAAGTTCAACCTAGCCAATGTTGGTGCTCTCTGAATGATCATAATCTGTTAGTATAAGACACGAAAACTATTCCAGAGACTTTAGTATATCCGTATTGCGGACGTATATGTAGCCGGACCTTTCGTCTTTTCGCATGAAAATTTTGCCGTTGCGCACCCACACGAACTTGTAGCCAAGCGCCCGGGCTTTGTGTCTTGCTTCAGCGTGCAGTGCTTTGATTTGCGGTATCAAGTGCTCTACGACATAGACTGCGTTTTTACTGCCTCCGATGCCTAAATGAGAAGTATTTAGTTTGTCGCTGGAGTTATGTTTATTAAATTTGATAACTGCTGCTAGAAAAGTGTCCCTTAGTCTCGGGCTTCTGAATTTTATAAGTATAGATCTGGGTCTTTGATTCTTAGGGTCTTGTTTTGCCAGTCTGCAGCAGTAATGAATGTCGCCGTCATCTATTGGACAGTTAATAACCTTTCCCAATTGTTGCACGATTTTTGGTAATATCTCGTTCTTATGTTCTGGGACACATTGCAATTCGACGTTGCTTATGCGTGTGTGCTGTTCCATCTGCGTAATTCTTGAGCATAATTCTTGGGATTGAAGATTCAGTTGCTCGTTCTCGTTGCTGAGTCTTTGAATGATCTCTGATTGCTCTTCCGACAACAATTTGAGTTCCTCGTATTTGGTATTAAAATGGTGCATGGAATTTTCTAAGGAAGATATCTTGTCTTTGACTTCATCTAGTTGAGGCTTCAGTTCACGTTGTACCAACTCTCTTAGTTCTTCCTTAAATATGTTGCGTATGTGCTCCGCTGTTAGGCAAGTACAATTCTGTGAGGTGTGAGGCCTAGCATCAACATAAGCAACGTCGTTGTTATCTTGTGTTTTCTGATGCACGCCGCGTACGGGTGTGTGAGTGTTATCTCCGGTTTTAGGTTCATTACATTTGCATGACACGCACACCCATGCAGCTTTGAAATCGTTCGAGAGTTGTTTGTATTCGAACACAGAGTAGTTCACACAGGTGCAATGGTATTTATTGGAGCACCTCGTACAATATAGAAAAGATTTTTGTTTGAGTGTATTAGGACAAGCTGCACATTCGTTATATTTGTTCGGTGGCATTATGCTTGAATTTAATCTAATTTATTAAGTGCTGTACTTGCTTTTCTACTCTGTATAACTTACTATCTTGATTCTATGGTTGTTCGATTGTGAACGTTGCGCTTATGTTGGTCTGCAGATACCGAAATCTATGATCAATAACTGAAATGTGGCGCCATCTGTTATGAGCTATAGGTATAACAATCCTAATCCCAATGAAAGTATTGTAAATACTATATTTATAAAAATTTCAAGTTAAAAAACAAATTCATAGGAAACAACCGCTATCGGGTGCGAGATTTGAACGCGAGCGCTGCGCGTAGAAATCCACGGCCCGCCCGGCTAGGCTACCAGTACTTTAGAGGAGATGACGAAAATACTGGTTCTATGTTAAGTGAATTACACTGAATAAAACAAAAATGAAGGTATTAATATTATTCGCTGATAAAAACGATTCATCCAATTAAAGTATATTTTAACTATATTATTATTAACACTATTTAAATGTTTTTGTTTGTAGGCACTGTTGATCGCGTAATTTCACTTTTGTTTTAGCTCACTATATTAAAGTTTAACGAGTTAATTTCACTTATAAATGTTATGTTTGATCTTACACATCGAATGTTTTTTTTTTTTGCTTTAATATTGTTTACACACTCCTGAAAACACTGTCACCCATGCTTTACAACAATTAGACAATATATTAAGCGTAATATTTAAGCCTTAGCACTTTATTAATTATTTATAATATTTTATGTTGCCGAATCGCTGCTAACGTCACTAGCGCGCACCTATTATGAAACCTTTTTTTTGATCTCTATGTTATATGTAAAAAATATAACATATATATATATATATATATATATATATATATAATATTTATATTTAGTGCACTCGTATTACATTGTAAAATGTATATTATACATAATAACATATTTTATGTAGTGATTATTTAATGTTAATGGCTAATGGCCAATGTGCTGCAAACTTAAGTGCAATGAAGGTTTTATTATTATAATAAAAACATTTAAAGCAAACCTTTGTTTTGAACGTTGTGTTTTATTTAATAAATCATATATTGCACCTTTCAATTGAGTGCGGATCGATTGCGCGCATACACCAAATATGGTTGGCAATCTCCGACCGTGGGCAGCACGTGTCAGCGCATATGACGAACGAGCAGATTATACCAGGAACATGGCGGCCGGCGAACATTTTCATAATCTAACTTGTGTTTTTTGTCATGAGCACAAACATGGTATGCGTTTTATTATTAATATCAGATTTGTTGCTTCTAAACGGCCATACAATATTTATGTTCATGACCATCTGCGGTGGGCATATGCTCAGTTAGGAAATGTCCACCATCCAGCATCCTTGCATTCATTTTGGTGTGCAATTATGCAGTCTGCCATGTTGCAGAAATAACATTGCTTTGCTTATACTAAACTAATAATACAAAGCTGAAGAGATACTACCATTTTAAATGTCATTTCTACATAACAGATTCTTCACATTCCTGGATGTGGAAAATCAGTTGTTGAAATAACATATAACTGAGGCGGTTGCCTAAATCTGTTATTCAAATTAAAGACCCTGTTTACCTGGTTATAGACCATAGTTCCATAGTTCCATCCATGAGATGGAATATCTATTATAAAAACGTTGAGTACCTGATTATGGACGACATAAGTGCCATGTTTTTACAATACGAAAAACAAAACAATTAAAATTCCTAGATGGAACCGCGGGGCACATGCAGTGAAACACAAATGAACGGGCGTACATAATATAATATTTACAATTACATGCACAATGATAGCACAAATATTTTTTTGTATTTTAGAAACTATTCTATTATAATTTTATATCATATCACGAGAAACATTTTTATTTACTAAATGTCTTTTTATTTGCTCGGAGCCGATGGTTAAATATAAAGAGGTTTTTTTGTCTTCCCTGTAAAGTTTAAGCCTAACGTTACATGAAACGTATTCGTCGATGAAACGTATTGCAACATCAACGACGATATATCAATATAGTTGCGCTTATATAGTATTATTAAATTTCGCATAATACAAATTATTATGCGAATATGTGTTATAAAGCAATTCATGATTGCGGCCGCCTCCGTGAGAATGTCGAGTGACCATACAATTGGCAGATTTGAAAACAATCAAGGAAAGTGCGTGGGGCCCAGTGAAAGTGGTAATTGATGATCGTTTGCATTTAAGAAGTCATTTTTGTATGTTTGGAGAGTGCTTCAATATAATAAACATAAACTTAACTTCGTATATATGTTGGAAATAAGAGTAGGAGTGCTATACGTGAAACTCATAGTTAAAATAGATTTTGAGTCGTTATGCGGCTTTTTGGGATACAATATAGCGATTACGTTAAAGGAACGCTTTCTTCTCACAAATCAAATAACCCAATGGTGTGCACTGTCGGTGTTCAATAGTAAAATGAAAGTCGCCCTTCGATCCCCCCCAAGTTGTATCGTAATGGCTGGTCTTGCTGTCCAAGCCCAAGTCCTCGATTCCCAATCGCAGTGGTAACCCTGTATCGCTGTCCAAACCAGACTCAGACGGAGAGATATCTAAACGTAACATTATACTATAATTGTTTATGATGTGTGTGTGTGTGTCATTTTGTAAGATTGTTGAATTAATTAATGTTAAAGTAAGTTACAATAAGTGATCACGGCGCCCCCGCATGTGTTTTGGTGTCAACATTTGCTTGCCATGTAATTAAATCACAATCAATATCACCGCTGCAGTATTAATTCCCGCTTATACATTGACACACAATTATTTCCGAATACATTTATAATTATATTAACTTATTTGAAGGCATCTAGTTTGTACACCTTAGGACTGCGTTTGTTATAATAAATTGTGTCATAAAGAACGTGTTATCTTTCACAGTTAATTAACTATACAATATATTTATTAAATGTAGTGTAAAAGTAATTTTTTAATACATTGTTGAACATTGAATCGTGGGAGGTTACATTTTAATAGTAATATTAAGCTTTATTCACATTGCTATAATACATAGATTTGTTTAAATGGTATGCTTTGCAATGCCAGCGATGCGTGAAATATGGATATGCAGGAATTACCAGTAAGGTATATCGTAAAACTGTTCTTAACATTTCATAGACAAGAAATTGACGATAAATTATTATTTAATTATAAACATTCAAGCGACCCCCATTTGCTGTAACGGTTTAGGTCGATAAAAATGTTAGGTACACACGTACATGCTGGGTACATAGGTATTTCATGTGCACGTATTAGGTGCAAGGAGAAAATGCACCAACACAATCGAACGTATAATTAAGGTTAACGGTAATGTTCTAGAAAAATCCAAGTAATACAAAGAATTCGCTCAAACACTCCCTCGGGGTGACAATTAAGTGATTAAGGTACACATCTATAGAACAAACTTTAATATCACTCAGTTAAAAAATAAGTTAAATATCACTTTAAAAAAATTAACAAAATGACAAGAAATATAATCAGAATCAATCTAAATGCAGTGGAAATTGGTGCAAGAGGAATTCCGACGAAACCATCTTTGTTTAAAGCATCTTTACCGTATGTCAAAGGCGGCTATGGTGAAGTCTTATATCGTTAGGTTAGGTAGAGACAAAGTGTACGTTCGCAAGTTTGGAACCCTGCCTCCGTTTTCCCGCCTGCCACGACATGGACCCGACATCCGCACGAAGAATTCATGGATGCTAAAAAAATTGTCTCTTATTGTGGCTCGACATATGACAGTACCTCAGATAATTTGCGGTATATGGACGACACATCAATTCAATAAAAAAGTTACTTGTTACAACTAAGCTGTAATTGGTATTAAATGCAATAATTATTCATTTCTATATTTATTAATATTATATTATATTGTCTTTTTATTAAAAATATAGGGACAATATAATCCTTCAGTTATATTTACCTTATTAGTTTTGTGGATATTTTTGAACTGAGATTAAGTCAAGACATACTCGTAAATATAGACATGAAAATATAGACATAATTAACGTAGTTAGATTATAATTAAGTAATGTGGCTTAATTAGGCGGAACTTATAGGTATTATAAAGCGGGAGGCGAGTGAGCAGAATGATATAATAAATTCATATATTGAATGTATGTTCTATAGATATATTGTTAACGATATCGTAAGAATGCCGCCCGCCACACCATCCATACGATATACACAAAGAGCACATCAAACACATAATCTCGGCCATGGTGCTTAGTGTTTTGATAGAACCAATCAATCGTATTTTAAACATTACAATAACTACGAATTTCTCATATACCTAATTACACTCCTTTGTGATATATTATTGAAGCCCGATGCAAACAGAGAGGTGTTATAAGTTATAAGTGTCTCTATCATTTGGCATCGTGGCTCCCAAAAAGATTCATTTTAATTAATTTTTTTGTGTGATTTGATCAAGAGTGTTCTT
This sequence comes from Tinea trinotella, assembly GCA_905220615.1. Lineage (NCBI taxonomy): Eukaryota > Metazoa > Arthropoda > Insecta > Lepidoptera > Tineidae > Tinea > Tinea trinotella. The sequence goes on along the minus strand of HG992308.1, from coordinate 14,935,562 downwards.
AGGTTATGAATTAGTAAAACCTATTCAGCCTTCTTTAGTTAATAAAAACTGGTGATCAATTCGAAATTTGGTATCCTGTTACTTCGATGATATTCCAAAAACATAATAACCATAACCTAATGCCGCAGCACCATTTGGAATCTGCATGATATGGTGCACCTCACCACCTTACTGTAGAGGTATAATTTAAGGCTTAATGCTGAAACGTTTAGGCGCCGCATCCTTACATTGCCGACCAATAAGCAACTGTACTATCGTTTGTGGCGGGTTAGTATATGTCGAAGGTATTTAAATAAAATACATTACTATTATGTAATGGTGGATGTGAGGAAAGCAAGTACGAGTAGTTGGTCCGGATTGTGGAAAATGAGGATCCATTTTTATTTTGCTTATCCCTGTGGCAATTTGATAGACAGATAAATTTAAATGGGTGTTTTTTTTTTTGTAGGAAATATAACCTTAGTGTTTACGCCATAACATAAATTAAAAAATAAATCATTTCGCTGTCATTGTATTTAAAAACATTCCTTTCCATCCCTTTCTTATGCGCACCAAAATATAGCTTACTCGCCTCGACAAAAAACAGAAGAGTTTTTTGTCGGAAGTTTTGAAGTTTATGAAAAATGAAGAAATGTAATTGTGAATAAAAACACAAATTTAATTAAACCGCGCCGCCCAGTTAATCTGAGAATAAAATTAATAAAACCGCATAATTATATTAAAATAAATAATTAATTAAACTTATAAGGTTGTGTGCATGAACTTTGTGACCAGTGATCCCGGGGCTCTTCGTCGAGGTTGAGATTCACAGAAGCGAAATCAAGTAAGTGCGCATAATCCTTCCTTTAATTCCTAAGAAAGCAGTCCACTTATATATCCCGCTCCTATTATCCCGCACCGCGCCTTTTCATATTTGGTCTCGATACGATCCGGATTATTATACTTATTATATTATAATTCCTAATCCTTTCCTTACTTTATTTATGTATGTATATTATTTCATAATACATATCTAACCCGCGCCCGCCTTGGTATAAATATAATTAGCCTTGATTTCCATAATAAATATGGCTTCATCTAGATCTATATCTGATGATGATATAAAACATCAAATTTACTTATCTAGGCGCAATTCATTATTTGCCCGCCTACAAACAATCTATGATTGTTCAAACGCCGCAGACGTGGAATTATTCATAGCATCATGTGTCAACTTAGACAATCTACGTGCTGAATTCCATGATACTGTAGAAAAATTAAACATGTTAACTTTAAAATTAAACCCTGAATCTTGTATTGATGAGCAATCCTTCACAGCCTTTGAGGATCTGTACTGCAGGACTAAGCATAGGTACAATTCTAAATGCACAAATGTGGTGAAGTCTGAGAAAGTTCCTGCTGTTCCTAGACAACACACCCGTTTACCCCCCATCGAGTTGATGTCATTTGATGGAGATATAAAGTCATGGCCCATGTTCTTTGCAAGTTTTAAGGCCACGGTTCATGACAATTCATTGCTCTCAGATTCAGAGAAATTATATTATTTAATGGGAAAGTTATCCATTAAAGCCCAGTCTGCATTTGCTGGCACCACCCCTTGTGGTGAAAACTATAATTTAATAATAAAAAGTTTAATTGATAAATATGAGGACAAGCGAATGCTTGCATCATCTTACTTGAATCAAATATTTAACCACAAGTCTTTCACTTCAGCATCCATTACCAACTACGAATTATTTCTTAATAAATATGTAGCATCTGTAAATGCTTTAAAGAACCTAAAGTTGAATGACCTTGCAGACTTTATGTTTTTTAATATTGCTCTTAAGTTGTTAGATTGTGATATTATCCGTTCATTTGAAATGAGTCAAAGTAATGTTGAAATTCCATCATTTAATAATTTAGTTCAATTTGTAAAAGATCAAATGAGAATTTTACAAAATACTGGTTTGAGCTTTCAAAATAATGTTGTAAAGAAAAATACTCATACTTCTTTTATTGATAAACCAATTAAGATTCCACATCAACAAACCTTTGTTGCTGTTGCTAATTCTTATAAATGCTTATGTGACAATATTGTACATGATCACTTATATAAATGTCCTGCATTTAATAATATGAATGCAAATATTCGCTTTAAAAATGTTAAAGATCTTAATGGTTGTATAAATTGTTTAAGTATTAAACATAAATCTTCCAATTGCCATTCTAATGCAGTTTGTAGAATATGTAAACGCAAACATCACACGTTGCTACATTTCGATAATCAGCAACAAGGTTCGAACTATGTGTCTCGAAATCTAAACGCTGTCAACGCAGCCACCGTAAGTACTCCGCTCACAGCATCGTCTTCTCTCTTTCCCACTCCCGAGATATCGCAGCCGTCTAACTCTCGTGCTACGCAGGACGCGACCGTCACCACCGCGCTGGCCTCAAATGATATATCTTTTTGTGCAACGTCCATTGCGCGCCCAAGTGCGGACGCCAATAGTACAATTATGCGCGAGCCGCAATGTAATGCGCCCGTCACTGTTTTATTAGCTACGGCAGTTGTCATAATTCAAGATTCGAACGGCAAGGACCACGAAATACGTTGTCTTTTGGATAGTGCATCTCAGGGGAATTTTATAACATCTGAATGCTGTCTACGATTGGGACTCAATAGGTACATTGATTCTAATCATAACTTAAAAGTAAAAGGTATTGGTGGTACAGAAAAGTCTGTTAAAGGCTCTGTAGCCTTTCAATTTTCTTCGCGTTTTAACCCGCAAATAAAATACAATATTTCTTCGCTCATAGTAGATAAAATTACTGAAGATTTGCCAACCGCTATCATTGATATTTCTGCTATGCCCTTCTTACAAGGGATACCGCTCGCCGACTATAGGTTTGATAGACCTGGTCAGATTGATGTTCTAATTGGAGCTTCATTATTTCCGCATTTATTACTTCCTGGTAGTATTATAAATAATAATAATAAATGTTCGCCTCCCGCGATACAAACCGTTTTAGGTTATGTTATCATGGGTTCTGTTCCCGTTCTCCATACGCGTGGTGGAACGACACTGACCCATTGTTGTGCAACTGAAGCTGACGTGTCAATGGAATCTGTTGATACAATGCTCAAAAGATTCTGGCAGATAGATGAGTCTCCAGTTTCCGCGTCACATGAACACTCCCTCGAGGAGTTGAAATGTGAACATTATTACCGCGAGACCACTGATCGTAATAAGGATAGTGGTCGTTATACTGTTGCGTTACCATTTCGCGCAGATAAGTTTTCTCTAGGCGAATCCTATGACAACGCTCGCAGGCGTTACATGTGTCTGGAAAAGAAGTTAGAAGCTTCACCCGCTTTCCGCTCGGCTTATAATCATATTATTAATGATTATATTTTTAAAGGCTATCTAACTCTTGTTCCACAATCTCAATTAAATGATATTACCGCTTATATTATTCCGCACCACGCAGTCATTCGCTTAGATAAAACTACTGCAAAAGTTCGCTCCGTTTTGGATGCGAGCTGTAAAACCAGGACAGGTGTATCGCCTAATGATATACTTTATACTGGCCCTAATTTACAGGGTGATCCACATACAATAATCTTAAACTTTCGTTTAATCGCCGTCGTATGTTCCGCCGACTGCAAACAAATGTTTATGCAAATAGATGCATGCGATCGTAGTTTCCAACGTATTATTTCTAGATTTAATATACATGCTACGTTAACAACTTACCAGTTTACTAGAGTTTGCTTCGTACTAAGATCTAGCCCTTACCATGCGTTACGCACTGTACGTCAGTTAGTTGAAGACGATGGTGGGTTACTTCCCAACGCTCGTGAAATCGCTTCTAAATTTTTATACATGCATGTTATAAAGTTCAGTGCTAGTTCTGAATCGCAAGCTGCGCAGACGTCACGTGACTTTATCAACTTGTTCAAGCGAGGGCAATTCGATCTAGTCAAATGGACTATTAACTCACAAGCTGTTTTAAGTAAATTACCCGCTTCACATGTTATTTCTAATCAAATTAAATTTCACAAATCAATGTCAATCGCAACTCTTGAGCTGTGCGCAGCCGAGTTACTATCGCAGACGCTACGTCGCGTTCGAAACACTTATAATCCGCGCTATAATATTTCAGCAATTTATGCATTTATCGAATCCAGAGTAAAACTCTGCTGGCTTCGTTTCTCGCCATATCGCTGGCAGACATTTGTTGCCAACCGCGTTGTTAGAACTATAGAAAACATTCCATATGATTACTTCTATCACATTGTTGGTAGGGAAAACCCCGCAGACTGTTTATCTCGTGGTCTAACACCCGCTAAATTATTGGACCGCTGCCTTACTTTGTGGCTACACGGGCCTTCTTGGATGAAGTTAGATTCTCCAGAGTGCCCAACAAATAAATTAAATGATTCCGAAGATAATGCAAATATTCCTAAACAAAAATTGCAAGAGCCTTTAGCACATCCCGTAATTTCTAATAGGGAATCAGTGCTTCAGCTTTTAGCTCAACGCACATCATCATGGTCAATAAAACTCTCGCGTAGAGATAAAATTACAGCAGAAAATTTTGTATTCGCCAAGTTGACATTATTACTAGATGTTCAACACAGGCATTTTAGTGAAGAATTTTGTAAACTAAAGGAAAATAAAAATGTTTCAATTTCTTTATTAAAATTATCAACTTTTGTTGACAAAGACTTAGGCGCCATACGTGTTGGAGGCCGTTTAGGTCACCTCGCTAAAAATTAAAATTAAATACTCCTTATTATATAATTTTATAAATATTAATTACCGCTCACGTTTTCAAGAACATCTATCTGAAAGCCGCATTAATTGGAAGTTTATTCCTACCGCATCGCCTCATTTTGGTGGCTGCTGGGAGTCTATGGTGATAGTTGTAAAGACTCACTTGTTTCGCTCTATTGTACAGCAGATCTTATCAAATGAAGAATTAGTAATTTTAATTCAGATAGAATGTGTCTTGAAGTCCCGCCCTCTGACGGTTCTCAATGCAGATCCTTCAGAGCCGACCGCATTAAGTTCACATATCTTATTATGTTTGTCACCGCAAAGTTATATTTATCTATTAAAGGCGACCCTTTAAGGCGGGGGGAATGTTTACGCCATAACATAAATTAAAAAATAAATCATTTCGCTGTCATTGTATTTAAAAACATTCCTTTCCATCCCTTTCTTATGCGCACCAAAATATAGCTTACTCGCCTCGACAAAAAACAGAAGAGTTTTTTGTCGGAAGTTTTGAAGTTTATGAAAAATGAAGAAATGTAATTGTGAATAAAAACACAAATTTAATTAAACCGCGCCGCCCAGTTAATCTGAGAATAAAATTAATAAAACCGCATAATTATATTAAAATAAATAATTAATTAAACTTATAAGGTTGTGTGCATGAACTTTGTGACCAGTGATCCCGGGGCTCTTCGTCGAGGTTGAGATTCACAGAAGCGAAATCAAGTAAGTGCGCATAATCCTTCCTTTAATTCCTAAGAAAGCAGTCCACTTATATATCCCGCTCCTATTATCCCGCACCGCGCCTTTTCACTTAGTTTTATTTTAAATATGATTGGTAACATCGGAAAATAATCTGGTAACTATTTCATTAATTATTGTTACATTTTTGTTTTGTTATTAATTAGGGATCCACAGAACTTCGTCAGTGTAACGTAGTATAACGCGAATAAGCGTTGTACAAGTTGAAGAGGAGGAGATAAAGTGTTGTGAACGGAAATGATGACTTTCTCGCGTTGCTTGTTAAAATGTTGTTAAGCGTGCAAGTCATCCGCGTAATTATACACATCGCTGAATTACTTAATGATTGTACTGACGATTTGTAAATGAGAACAACGTCATACTCGACTTCTAAACAATATTGACATGATACTATTTCGTATCAATATTCGTACCAAGGCTTATGTCGCGTTGGAAACCATTTTTGATGACGAACAAGGAAACAACAATTTAGTTATTTGGGTAGAAATTTATTTTTGTACGAGGTTTTCTATCAGGTTGAGATTTCTATTTTTCTTTGTTATATATTTTTACCAAGCATTTACATATTTTTTTCATATAACATAGATTTTACATTTTTAAAACGTATGTCGAAGGCGGCATTGGCATTGGCGGCCTATAATATTTGGTTGGGTAGAGGGGATAGTATGGGCTGTGAAGGTGCCCGCCCGCAGTGGATGCTAAGAAAAATGTTTCATTTCCCTTTGCACCTATTTTGCCATTGAATTCATAATTGGTACTAGTAAATTTATGGAATTCTAAGAAGCATATATCTCAAGTGCATTGCTAAGAAGCATCGCGAACAGTGTGTATTCACGATTAACTGACTAATCTCAATCGAATCTAGAACGCGCAAGAATAGTATTTCCTCATGAGCTTTCACTCATCACCTCCTGTGAGATGTTCCCAAGGAGCGTTCGCATGTAGAAAGTGGGCCTTCGCACCACGCCCCTCCTCACTAACAATGCAATACACAAATTACGTAACGTCTGAAACCACTAACAATTAACAACTATTTGTTATCCGCTATCATCATTCACAATCACAATCTCAATGAGTTAACGTTGCATACAATGAGTTTCGGCAACATACAAATGGAAGTTACATGTCACTCCCATTCTGATACTTATTTCCTTAAGTAACACGAATCACACTATATTAATTAATTTTATAATAGTGGATGTAGTGGATCATCACAGTGGAACTTAGTATACATGCAACAAATAATAAAAAATCCTTAATGACGCTCTAAAAATGCGCTCATTAAGGAGTGTATGTGAAGTAACGATAGCGGGTGGAATAAGGAATAGCACATTGTGCGATAGATGTGGTTTGAAAGAAGATGTAGAGACAATGATTGATAAAGAAATGGTATCTGCCTATCCCTGTGGAAAAAATTGAATTGATTGACTGATTATAATCTTTTATGTACTTTATTATTTTAGTGTTATCATTTCCTGTATTGAATCTCATCTATTCATCGCCAGCATTAATTTAGTTTTCTCCATGTTCATTACGTGTATGGGTTTTTATAATAACCAAAGTTCCGTTCCCATTTCCACGTTACAAATTGAATTTCGTGTTAAAAATTCAATTATGAATATGGTATTGTTGTTAAATGCAAAATGTGTTATCTGTGATGAGAATCAACATTATTAACGCATCATGGAATATGGTGTTACTTTTCTATTTTACATAAGTTTGTGTGTCTAATTGTTTTGTATACTAAATCAGATGTATGATAGCGCCTAAAATAAATGGCTATACTTTTGAATAATAAAATAATGTTTTATAATTGCATAATTACGAGACAGGTTCTTGAAGTTGGCAAAGCAAGAGGTGCGTTGTGCCTATGTTGGTTGATGTTGGAGTATTTTTTATTATTATTTACATTTGTACACTAAGCTACTAAAGTGCTTGTATCATAGAAACAATATATCAAAGTAAATAATATATCAAAGATACATTGGTCCCGGCATGTGGTTTCGAACCCGTACTCTCGGTTTGTGTAACCACCACGGTCGCCTTGAATGCAGTCTGCATTGGGCCCATATTGGTTGTTGTTGTTGTATGTGATGGAATGTCCAACTTACTTGTATAATGTGACATTGTCCGTGTTGTCGGCGTGTTGTATGAGGGCATGCAACACGCGCGCCTGCTCACTCAGCGTTAACAACTCGAGCTCCTCTCTGCCCAATTTGTATTGCAACTCCGCCTGCTGGATGCGACTGTCTATGTTCCTGATAACAATATATATAATGCACGTGTTATTACCCATAGATATATCGCGGAAGCAGTACAAGATTTATACAGTTGTGTACAGATCGTGAAGCGATTAAGTCGCGTTTCGGGATCAGCTTGAAAGTTGGCGTTTCTAACAGCTAAGAAAAAATATAAAAGTGCATTAGTCATTTGTAAAAGAAATAGTAAATAGTAACCATTTATTTGCGTATTGTGGCGTATTATACTTACTCTGTGACGTGTGTCCTTTCGAGCCTTCGTCTTAGGTCAGCTATGTTATTCTTTCTAACTTCTAGATCTTTCCTCACGGCATCAGCGCGCTCCTCCAATGCTCGTCTTTCCTCGGCAGACAGTGGTCCGGTGACGTCATCCCGGCCAGACTTAATCACCAGAGGAGAGGCCGCCTGAGCTGCCAATCTGGCTGCACTTAGCGATGCACTTAGTTGGGCTTTCAGACTATGGGACAAAAAATAATACTTTTTTATATTACATAGATAAAACTACATAAGTATATAAGTTTACCTCTGCTTACCTCTGTATTAGTGAGTCTTTATCCTGCAACGCATTGCGCAGTGCATCCAGCTCCCGGCCCTGTTCCCTGGCAATGCTGCTGCGTCTCCGTGAGCTTGCCAGCGATACCTCGATACTCGCCATCTGACAAAGGATAAGTTAGGTTTAAGTAATATTCAAGTAAAAAAATAATAATAAAAATATGCCATAGAAGCCTAAACATAATAAGATTATTATTTAAATTTACATATGTTGAAATATCAAAGAAATAAATATTTTAAATTCCTCTAGAATTGTTTAAGTATGTAAAAAACAACAAAGTTTCCTAGCATTATAGTATGTGGCTCAGAAGTGTTCGCGATACGATCTCCAGCTCAGTAATGAAGGTATCACTGAATCGCGCGCGCAATTCCTGCTTATCTATATCTCTCAACTAAGAGCACAGGGCTTGCAGATACAACATACGATTGTATTTAGACAATATTATTAATATATTTTTACATAAAAGCAGAAGAATGAGTCTCTCCTGCATAAAATCAGACAAGCAAATTAAACTTTTACACTTCTATCCCCACAGGGATATAGTACAGCGAAAATGGAATACCTTTTCACGATCCTGACACACAGGGCCGTCTTAAGCATATTTAGCGCCGGGGTGCGAAAGTCAAGGCGCCGCTCGCGTGGTCTCAGTGTAGTAGGTACCTATCGAAATTTAAAGCGGTCGGCATGCGCCCCCTAGGACTCTGCGCCCGGGTGCACCGCACCCCTTGAACCCCCGGGTAAAGACGGCCCTGCTGACACAACTCTCTCGTTTCACATACACAATGTCGTTAGAGGAATAATCTACTGGTTCCACTTTAAATAATATCTTTAAAATAATCTCATTAATTTAATAGTCATATTATCGAGTATGTATCACTATAGGTATCCTTTCTCACTAGAAAGGAGTCACTTTTGAACGTTGCCGTACGAAGTTCATCAGCACTAGACAGTTTTTAAAATGCTATGTACCTATCTATGTATATATTCAATGACAGTAATATATATATATATATATATATATATATATATATATATATATTATATTACTGTCAATATATTACATTAAAATGTGAATGGGTACCCTAAATGCAAAGCGATGGTGTATCATCGTAACAATCAGTTATCCGACGGCGACTCGCATTCGAACGAGGAAACGTTAACTCATGCTTTACTTTGTTACAAACAATAATTTTATTATATTAAACGAAATATATATTTCTTTTCTTATATGAGGCAGACCCAGGAGGGTGTTTTCCGGTCAAATCGAAAACATTCTGATGAAAGCGGGGTTGCCTAGTGGCTATAACTGTAGTGCTTGTACCTTTATGAAGAGAATTATGGATGTGAGGGAATCGAGGAAGTTGTTTTAAGGTCGTAACAAGTGGCGCTCCTTTGTCTCTGCCTATCCCTGTGGTATATTCTTGCTACCCAAGCCGTAAGTAAGATATTTCTGGCCTCATTACACTTCAGAAAGTGCTACTTAAAGTGTGCTTATTTTAATAATTTCATTATATAAAAAAATAGATCAACAGATTTTTCGATTTTTCACATGAATATTTTACGAAACGCTTGCCAATGGCCGTTCTATGGATGCCCTTAGGCACGAGTATGTTAAAGCTCCCAATCCCCTCGCATGCGCCAACTTTCTGGTCTAGTATCGTAAGTGCTCTATGATTACAAACACAAAATTATAACAATGAATATAATTAACTATGCAATATATCCTAGCAATTTTGTTTCATAAGCTTGGCAAATATGGTGATCGCAGAGAGATCGTATTTTTATTAATCGCGCAAAACCTTATTAAATTAAGTAAGTTCAAATTGCCACGTCATATTACCGTGAATTGTGTGAAACATTATAATAACTGTGTTATAGTTTGCATAGAATGCATTTAATTAACTTTCAATGTGACTTTCTCGATGTTACTGTTTAGCATAATGTATTTTTCATAACATGCCCGCGCCGCCCGCCACCTCACAATTAATTACATTTTACAGCCAATCTGCTTATTTACACATCTTCGTAATATTATTTTTATGTTGTAAGTCATTAAAAAACACTTCAAATAATATAAAATTTATTTACGCGTTCCGTCCGTGGTATAATGGTATAATGTATTTTGAGTAAATAGACAAATCGACCGTTGTGGTAATAGTAGTGCAATGAACGTATTAGAAGCAACTTATGGGCAACTCAGCTTTCTTAAGGATGTCTCCGATTTAGCCGGAGAACACACATAGAGCTTGTATGAAGACAATTGTGGATGTGAGTTCTTTCCAGTGTTCTATAATTTTAATTAAGCATTAAAATTAATTAAGCATTGAAATTAGGCCTCCGCGCGCCAGCTGCCGCAAGATTCTCTAAAGTGATTACACAAGAGAACTTATTTTATTAGAGTACCTACTAAATATTATTTTAATAGTTTGAAATAATTATGGTGTATTCTATACACATGAATGAATAAATTCTTAATGAATAAGTCCTAAATTTTTGTTCAATAGTTCAACAAGAAGAGCTAACACAACAAGAAGTTAATTTGTTGCTCTATAAATATGTTTATAATAGAAAATGACAACTTAATAATAATAACATAGTAATAAATACCTTCGCCTCCAAACTCTCCAAATTGACCACCCCGCCATTGGGCGTTATTTCCAACGTTTGCTGCAACAAAAACATTAATTATTATTATTACTATTGATCACAACTGCATAACATTACCTATGTATGCAATTCATAATATCTCTTTCATTCACTTCAATTATTGCAATCAATCAATATGTCTATTTATAACGATGAAATAATCCGTTTCAACCTAATGCCGAGTGACTGTTGGCACTACATCTAACTAGACAGAACTATTTTATTTTATTGTGACTCGACATATTATGACCTCGACCTGTCCGATGGTAAGCATGATGGGGGTCAAAGAGTGCCGACGACTGATAAAACCAAGTCGGTTCAGGGCTGCCGCAGTCGCTGTCACTATGCCGGCCACGCATCGCTTGAAGGATCCAAGGTTAAAGTAAAGTGTTCCATTTGCCGATCCACAAAACCTTTTACGAGTAGTTCGACTGCCGTGCTGGTATTACGGGTGTGAAATGACGAGGTTGTTGAAAAGCTCCTCGGAACATTCCCCATGGTATAGGCGATAAAGGACGCTCAATGTCTCTGCGAAGTTGCAGGGGCTCCAGTATTCGCGTGACCTCTGCGTCTTTGCTTATAGAGTGCTAGGCAGAAAAGAACAGCGTTGTGCCAGACCCTGTCAAACGCTTTGGAGATGTCCAAGCCGATGGCAAGGGTCTCTCCATTACCATCGTTGGAACATGGCAGTGTTTGACAGCAATGATTAGGATGTCGAGATATTCATTCGCAGTAATGATGTGAATGATATAGCTGCCCAAATCATGCAAAAAAGATGCACTATACTGCATGGTGTATTGTCTATCCCCTGTATATAATGAATCAGATATATCATGTGCTATGTATATATAAATAGATACGAATAGTAAATTATAAAAAGAGTTAATGTTCTCGACACAAATCTTACGGGCTAATAACTTAAATAATGGTTGGTTTTTGTTACATTCACTGAACATTGCCAAGATTTGTGTGGAATAAACACGAGTTCATGAATTCGTTATGATTTGGTGAGTTATGGGTGACTCACAGGTAGGTAGGTAGGTGAGGGAAATGCTCAGCTTATGCTAAGATAATTAAAAGCTATAAAACATTTAAATAGTATAATTAAATGTTACAAAGGAAAGAAAATCCGCAAGATTTTCTATTTATCCACAAGACTCTATTTTGTTTTTACATTTCTTTACTTAGCTACTTAAAGTGCTTGTATTATAGAGACAGGACGACTAAAGTTACCGGTTACATACATTGGTGGTACCGGCAAATAACCCAAAGGTTTTGGTTTAAAAGACCACTTTTCGATTACTACACCACGTTTGCCTTTAGGATGAATTAAATAGAGTAAAGAAAGAGATCAATTATAAAAGTTAAGGTTTATAAATCTTCAGATTTTTTTTAAAAACAGGATAGATCTGTAATGCCCTTAACCGTGGAGATTTAATGAAGAGAGTTGTGGTTGTGAACGAAAACGAAGCGAAACAATTACGTCATGATAAGGAAAAGTGGCGCTCCATTGTCTCTGCCTATCCCTGCGGTAACGCAGGCGTGACAGTTAAGTCAGTTATCAGCCATAAAGCGCAATTTCCAATGTTAATTGCAATGGAAGGAGAAAAAACAGTCAAGAAAAAAATGTTTGCTGATTTTCTAAAATATAATTCTACTAATTGGTAGAGTTAACATAAGTGAGTGCAGGTATATCCGGAGTGAGGTTAATTCCACGTAATTCATTTTATATCCATAGAATAAACTGTACACTACATTCTAATAGAGGACAGCTGGTGTTCATTGTCTCAGTCTGACGATCCGGGCAGTACTACTACTTTCAAGTGAACAGACGGTAAAGTTCAGTTAGGTCGGCATAGTGAATACGACTGCCACTTGCCATTCAAATGGAGTATACTAATAAATAAATAAAATAAAAAAAGCGAATAGAAAAAATTGCAGAAGAGAGATGAGTCATATCGAGAGGAACGTTAAGACCCAATTTATAACCCTTTTACTTCCCAATAATAAACCCACTTTAGAAAAATATACAATTATTTAAATCGTTCTGTATCAAACATGAATAATGATTTATTTTGTAAGGAGTTGCTTGTTGTTTTCAAAGTATTCTCTAAGGATTGTATTTGTTATGTTTCTCGAGTGAGTGAGGCTAATAGCTGCATGGCGTCCTACATAACTAATTAGCCTTGAGCTATTTTAATTATGCACTAATTACATATATAAACCATTTATATATATATACATATAGCACTCGCAATTACGCCATGTTGGAGAAGTTGAATTGTGACGTTTTAGTTTGTTCATTAATGGCGATTAAAGAGATTTATTAAGACTCCCGCTGGTATGGCCCACTTTGAATTTGCTTACGATTTTATTTATTATTTCTATTTTAAACTATTCTATGCTTGTGATAAACTGGACGACCAAATGATTTTGGTACAGGCGATTAGTTTATGATTCGGGCACTCTCGTTATGATTTAGCCGTTTAACTACTACACCACGGTCGCCTTAAGTCGAATAAATTTGAATAGGGCTTTGAATTACTTGTAGACGTCTTAACTACTGGGTCACTGTGACCTCACTGCACTGAAAATCGTTATGAACTTAATTGTGTCAGCTGAGCACCACACTACGCTTCAGCGGATAGTGTTAGTAATTCTGCTGTGCGTTCAGCTCAAAATCAAATAGTATGGGATCCCCTAATGTGCTAATATAAAAAATGTCGTTTAATTTGACGTAAGCATTTACTAGCAACTTGACTTTAATTATAATTTTGTGCGGAGGTTACTCTCTTATATCTGCGGTGTGGTACCAATGGTATTTATTAAACATTTGTAATTCATTCTAATGTCTACTATTATTAAATATGATTTATACAACAAAACAATTAATATTTTATCTATTAGAAAATCATAAAAACAAATAAGTAATTACATATTATATATAACTGTACATACATATATCAATGAAAACAAGTTGATTGTAAAAAAAGTAACATGACCTCGCCTTTCTGGGAAACTATTATAAGAAAAAAATATTACTAAAATACTACGTGGGAGACACAAACAATACTATATGTATACATTTGTAATTATATATATAAGTATATATAATACTTCACAGTTATATGATAATATCTTGTCACTGTTTAATGTTATTTAACGCCAAATTATTTACTAACCAAAGAATTGCCTAATGGGGTACTATTAGTATTAATTGTTATTAAAATTTTGTAAATTGATTTGGATCAGATATTTTTACACCTTTGCTGCCTACCCCATTAAGACAAAAAGTCGCCAATGTTAAACATTTAAAAAAGGCGATAGTGGTGTAATGGAACTGCAATGGTTACGCCGGTACCAATGTATCTTTGATATGTACTTTGGTTGTCCTGTTTCTATGATACAAGCGGTTAAGTAGCTTAGTATAGAAATGTAAATAAATAATACAAATGTAGGCACGGTTGAAAGATCATTTACATGTTGTATACTTTTTGTTTCTTAACTGATGGACCTGTTCACGAACGTGTACAGCTTACAATTATATAAAATGTACATTTGTATAACTCACCAATGAAGCAGACCTTTGCTTGAGATCATTGTGTGACCTACTTCTCTCATCGCCAGCATCAGAGAATTGGCCAGATTTGCGGCTGCTGAAACAATGCTCGTATTAATATTTGTTCACTTAAATATATACATAGGCGGAAGGGGCCTGGGGGGCTCCAAATGTCTAAGGTCCTCTTGACCAAATTCTAAGCTAGTCTTATGTTCAGCAGTACCTATTTTTATTGTGACGACATTTTATATGACAGCACCCCGCTTGATGTCAAACTGGAATATGGTCCATAAATAGATGTCACTGCTACTACAATTCAATAACTGTGAGTAGCAATCACATTCACTATGCCGGCCTGTTTGGAACCGGCAACTTACAAGCTGATCCCTAAACGTGACCAAATCACTTCACGGTCTGTATACTTGTAAGTGGTGGTACTACCCCGGATCGGCAGACTGGGTACCACTGCCTACCACTCTTTGATAACCAGACCCGAAGTAAATATCCACCTCTTTTTTTATTAACAAATATTTGCAATATTCAATATAATTATTAAATATTAGGCTATGAAACTAGTGGGAACCCGGGACTTTACGCGTAACAAACCAAACGCTAACCATTCGTCCACGCCTGTCGTCAAAAAGTTGGGAGTTACATTAATTTCTTAGACTGAGAGCCTCATTGAGCTTTGCCGCCCCGGGCCTCTGGATATATAGCAAGTGAAATATAACATAGAAATGTGTACGTGCCTGTTTGTCAATTTCCGATGTGCTCGCCTGCCACCGCTTATGATGGAGAGCGTGCTCATGACAGCCGACATGCTCACACCTCTGGACACACATCTGAGCACCTATCTGTAAGCAACAATGTCAATTAATTAACAGAAGTTTAAGATTTATCCTATGGCCGGCATAGTGACGGCGACTGAGGCAACGTCAACTTAATCTTTTATTTCAGTCGTTAGCGCTCTTGGACTTCCCTATGCTTACCATCAGGAACATCGAGTCACAATAAAAAATACTATAGTATTGAAAAGCGTTTATGATAAATGCAAGAAATCAAATTTACCTATTAAAAAAACTTCACCATCTAAGACCCATTAAAAGAAACATTACATAAACCATAATAATAAATGAAATATAAAAAAACATGAATTACTCGTATATGTAATCAATTCGCCCGGAACGGATTGTAGCCACGAGATGACAAAAACCTGTTCCGCCTGTCGCTGGAGCAATGGAATAGCTCTTTTTTGCGATATAGCACCTTGGCACTCAGATAATTTGGCACGTGCCAATCTATATCAACACACTTGTTGGTCACAAAGCACATTTTAGCAGCAGCAGTATATTATCTTGCTCATTGTTATAGTGTTTGTAGTTGAAAAATAATTTATAGATAATTTTTGTATTTTTAATGTCTTATTGTAGCGAGGTTCTATCAAATGAACTTTATCGTTTCATAACCCATAGATTAATGATTCGTTGCGCTACGACCAATCATTAATAGCGCCAGAGAGACCATAGAAGGTCATAAAAGATTTGAAAGAAGCGAATCCGTTGTACCAAACTGGCATTTTAAACCTAGGTATCGTCCCTGAAAGAACACAGGTTCGAAATACAATGACTACAAATTTATGCTTATAATTCTTCGTAATAGACTAATAATGGATATCTTTAAAATTATTAAAAGAACAGCATCGCGCAAACCAGAGCGGAGGGCACCACACTGCTAGAGAAATTACTATTGTTAAATCAAACTATTGTCAGTCCATTGCATGAATGTAAAGCCGTCGATGCACAGGGAGAATGGGAAGAGCATTGGGAGTATATGGTGATGGCAGCCACACCAAGTACGACATGTCGATCACCACTTTTTCTGTCAAGACCATATCGACAAGGCAGAATTAATAAAATCAAGTCGCGACAAGGATCGAAGTAATCGAACCTTTTTGTAGCCTATCGATTAACGTGCTCTGACTATACTCTCATGATGAAATATTTCTATACTATCATTTAGCAGTTCTTTCAAATGCTGGATCCACTTTGCACATTGCCAGCTTAGCATACTCCAATGATAATATAGCATCATTGGAATGCGACATTTAAAAAAAAACTAATAATAAGTTACCAAAATGCGAATAATAATGTTATCTATGACTTTATATATAGATGCTATATATGCATAAAGGAGTAAGCAGTTGTGCCTGCTTAGGTAATGGCACAACATTATTTGCAATGATACCTCCTAGATGTAACTGTAATGCTGTTATGGTGAGTTACGAGCGAAGAGGGCCGCAACCAAATGGAGCAACTTAATATATAGTAAGCCGGCTGGCTCTATTGCGATTCTAGAGTTGGTTGTAAAATCACTACGATTACATTATTATCTTACAAATTAACATAGGGTTGTTAACACACGTTATTTAAAATATTATTTTAAGATAAAAAATAACTAATTTTATGTCTATACTAAGCTGTTATACGTCTTTCACTCAACCAAAGTAGCCTAGCTTGGTGACTTGGTTAACTGTTCCCTTTTGGTTTTCTTTATTACCTACTTCTATCCTAGAGTCATTTATAAATGTTTTTGTAATAAAAACATTTATAGACGATAATTTAGAGGACGAGTTCAAAACCACCGGTACCAATCTTTGATATGCATTCGTACTTTGGTCGTCCTGCTTCTATGATACAAGCACTTTATTAGCCTAATATAGAAATGATTACTTTACAATCAGTAGCAGAGCAGTTTTAGTTTTAGTATCATTGTTTTTATGCATTTAACAAATTGCAGTGATTTGCCCGATTACATGAGTCACGCTCGTCTCTGAAGGCTCAAGGCTTTTGTGAGGTTGTATACCGCAAATTAATATATAATTACATCGGCTATAACACAATATGGCCACAGTTCATATCTAACGATGGCCACCCACTGCCTATATATAAACATGAAAGCCTAAGTATATACGCAAAATAAATTATATTATATTATGTAGTTTGAAATAATAATTCAAATGAAAATAAGTTATTCAACGATATAATCAGATGATAACCATGCCTTTGCTTATCGTTTGATTCAACCATGGCTTCGGAAAGGCGTATGACGAGATTAAGGCCACAAGAAACTCTGCAGTTAAAGGCTGATATAATACTTAACAAATAGATACTTATGGATACTTAGTATTATCCATAATTATGAATAGTACTATTCATAAATAATGGATCACCAACACGCAAAATAATATTGAAATGAAACTATGCAGTTTTATTTAAGTAAAATAGACTTCCTATTTGGAATATAAACAATCTTCGAATATTAAGGCGACCGTGGTGTAGTGGCAGTGCAATGGTTACAAAAACCGGAAAGCACCGGTAACAATGTGTCTTTGATATATGTAATTAGGTTATCCTATTTCTATGATACAAGCACTTTAGTAGCTTAGTATAGGAATGTAAAATAAAATAAAACATAATAATAATAAATAATACGTTTATATAATATTAAAATAATACGTTCCTAATATAAATATTGAATAGAGCACGTAATGTTTGTTTATAAAAAAATCCAATAGATAATTGTGGTTTATAATTTAATATTTGCTATAAGTAATCAATTTAGAGGCATAAGGCCAAATGTTTCCAATCGTTGGTATACCACAAAACCACAACTTCCCGTAACACTATAACCATGAGAAATATTACAGAAACACATTCTCCTTGCATTCAAAATATTTAATATTTAAGACTTTACGAAAAAACTTATAGTTTTAATAAGTTACTATTTACATTTTGTTGAATAAGTATGTATGTCTGTTCTGTTACTTACGTGTGGACAAAACTTCACAAAAACTATTACATTGGATAGACACATATCTGGTACTAAACTAAAACAATATTACTTAGTATTTTCTTATATTTTACTTTCGGCTTACTATCTGAGTTTATTTAGGTTAATAATAATTTAACATTGGCTTTGCAGCCATGGTGGTCAGCCGCATAAAATTTGTTTAATCCATTAAAACGATAAAAGTTGTGTTTTTTTATAAATAAATAATAAGAAATTAGATGTTTCTACTAATATTAAAACTGTACGAGTATCATAGACACAAGAGCAGTGAACGGAGAGATGCTTATCACTTGAGATTATCAGAAAATTCACATTCTTGTCTAAACCCATATAATCATGTTAATGCACAAAACAACCAATCAAATTGTTCCTTTGAAATGCTCACATTTTATAACTCAAATAGTGCCACTATATGCCCGTCTAAGTAAAACAATCGACAAGTAGAATGCTTATGTGTTCTTTCATAAGCGAAGTGAAGCGTAGTAAACCACCTTTGCCCGGCATAGTGACGGCGACCAAAGTAACTGTGAACTGAAAGGGTTTTTTAAGTAGTCAGCGCTCTTGGACATACCATTGCTTGCCATTATGCGAGTCACACTAATACGAGTATAAAGGGAGGAAGTTGTGCCAAGAGCGCTTCATTGTTTCTGTTTATCCCTGTGGAAAAATGGCGTGACAATTTGATGGATTGATTTTTTCCTTGCTTCGAATAATAACAAATACACCGTCTAATAATGTAAATGTGTCTCTCGGAAGAATGATAAGTAAACTAAATTAACAAACAGTAACAATTCAAAATTGAGATGATTATGCCAATCATGAACAATGGTCATTATTTTATTTATTATTTGTGTTATAAAATGCATGCACAAAATGTAGAACGTAACTATAACGTGAACGTGTTGTTATAGTTAAGTTAGGGAGTAAGGCATTGCTCGGGGTAGGTGTTTCAATAAACCGGTCTTATAGCCGAATGTGGAACAAGCACGAAAGCTGCATTTTTTATTTAATCACATTTCACTCATGAATTAAGCTTTTTAAATTTTTTCGTATTTCTCTCATTGAACAGTTATTTTGTGATTATTTTCGTAATGCAATATTATGCATATATTTCCTACTTCTGTATAACATGATCTACTTGTTTGATTATGTTGTTTCTGTGTTTTACATAGTTCCAATATATGAACTATCAAAAGGCCGATTAAATTATTATTATTATATTTTATACATGTTACACCGATTTTATGTCCATTACCGTAGAACTTGTATGAGGAGAATTGTGGATGTGAAATGAGGGAGTTGTGTCAGGACTGCGGCAAGAGGCTTTTCATTGTTTCTATCTATCCCTGTGACAATTGATTGATATTACACTCCTTAACTCCTATATCTATCACATAATATGCAACAATTGCATAGCCACCATTATTAACTACACTAACAATATATTACTTACTATTTATAATAATATTATCACAATTATATATGTTTTTTGAAGAGCATCGCATTCACTTCTGTATAATAAAGTAGTGACACAAAATCGTAATGTTAACCATAAGTCCTAATATATACTTATTGAAGCAGCTAATTGTACAGGAAAATTAATAGTATAATAGAAATGTAACAATCAAAGTTTAAAGCGATAATAATTAAATATCATAAATATGTTTGTACATGCCACAAGTAAAAGTATAAAACGTACAACAAAAAATAGGAAAGTCAACAATTATTTCTTAGTAATATCAATCAGATGCCAAATGACCTACGTGGGCGTTGCAATGCGATTGTATTTGCGACAACTACTTCCCAACTAATCGACTGACTTCTTCTGATAAGGGGATGGATGCGTTAAACAAGGCAGAACCAGGAGGGTGTTTTCCGACCAAATTGAATACAAGAAAACTGGATTGTCTAGTGCCCATAACCGTAGAGCTTGTATACAAAGAATTTGTAGATGTGAGGGAAGCAAGGGGGATCTTGGCAAGTGGCACTCCATCGTCTCTGCCAATCCTTGAGGGTAAACGAGTGACAATTTGATTTTCTTTTAATATTAGGAACATATAAAATTATTCATTGCTTTGGAGCTGGCATTTAAACACCCGACTTTTGGAATGCCACTTTTTATATTAAAATACTCTTACTTACAAGTTTTTAAAGTGAATACAGATAATACAATTTGTAGCACACCGGTTACGTTGGACAATAACTATAATTATACTAAATGAAAGATATAGCACACGTTAGCATCACGCGTCATTGGCGATCTAATTATTATTTGTGATTTCAAACAACACGTGCGTACGCGCATAAATTCACATAAATATCCGCTTCCCTTACGTTTAATATTAATATTTCCTCAAAGTTAAAATAACTAATTTAGTAGTGCAATAGAAAGAATCAGTGTGGGGAAGTGTACTTTTCCGATAGTCAAATGACTAGCTGAAAGCGGGAAGGTAACTTAATGAAATAAACATTTTTATGCGGATTACTATAGTGTTTATTTTGGTTTTTTATTTTATTATTTCGACTTTTTGAGAGCTTTGCAGTCATCGTGGTCACTAAGAGGCTGATGTGTTGGTCGTCCTATTGGTTGATTCTGTCATTGTTTTCAAAACTACCCCGTTTGATGTTTTGATTTTGTTTTACAGTTGCCGGTTTAATTAATTTTTTTGCAAAAATAACTGACGGTATCATCTGGTTTGGCAGTTTGCTGGACTTGGGACTTGAGTTTCTGTATTATGGGGTCCCAAGTGTTAGATTATCGCTAATCTCCTCTATTAAAATTAGGATGTTTTTATCTCAATAGCCTCGCGTACCATCTTGGGTATCAGTCGACTTTCCTTTACGAGGATCTTCGGTTTGTCGAAACGGATGTAGTGGTTGGCACCGTCCTGTTAATGCTCGCAAATTGTTTAATTCATTAATCAATGTTCGTGCAAAATCTAAAAAAATACTAAAAATATTAATTTATTTTCATTAATTGGCCATAGATAGGTATGAAGAAAATAGTGAGCCCTTGTGTATGACCTTTTTAGTTGCGCCTCCTTGCCGGGAGTGTGTGGGAATATAGAAACAATGGTGTCGTTTCACGCTTCGGTGGCGGTGGCCCTCTGGCTGAGGGACTAACTGTTGTCATGCTGCTATGCAACGTAGACACAGATCACACACATTTTAAAATACATTTTAATGCACTCACTTTGGTTTTAATATAAAGGAAATGTCTGCTCTTTATTAAATTCGATGGAATTACACCATTCTTTGATAAGATGGATAAACTTGCTGTGATTTTTTTTAAAGAGTGGTAAGCAGTGGTTCCTATTCTGCTGATCCAAGATTGTATAATATACCACCACCACATACAAGTATATAGACTGTTAAGTGATTTGATGGCGCTTCAGGATCAGCTTGTAAGTTGCTGGTTCCAAATAGGCCGGCATAGTGGATCTGATTGCTTCTTACAGTTATTGAATTGTAGTAGCAGTGACATTCATTCATGGTCCACACTTTGGCTTAACATCAAGCGGGGTGCTGTCATATATCGAGTCACAATAAAAAAATATATAAAAAGAAATGACTAGATGAAAATACAATATTAATGTAGAATAGTTTGTAATGAATGGCAGCAAGTAGTAACAAGTGCATGATGATTACGACATAATATAGTTGACACGCCTTGCACCTGTCCGGTCACGGGTCATGCACTGACTCACTCTACACCACTCGGCTGGATGGGCCAGTTTACTGTTTACTTTAATTACATATTTAAAAGAATGCCGCACTTTTTATAATCTAAGCTAGTAAAGTTCATTTTGATAGATCATTAGTGTATTTCCGCCTTAAATTATGTAAAAAGAAAAAGTATTTTTTGTGGTTGTATAAAGTTAGTTGTTTTTAACCCTCAACTCAAAAAGAGGGGTGTTTTAAGTTTAGCGTGTCTGTGTATCTGTGTGCCTGTGTGTGGTATCGTAGCTCCTAAACGAATTAACCGATTATGATGACGATGGTAGCGATCTTAGACTCATAATCGGTATTTACTTTATATTTAAACATATCTGTGACCCAACATTTAAAGCACCAACGTATTCACGTACATGGGTGTTTTAACTGGTACCACTGAGCTACTCTGATGATGGAACTTGAAGGTAGGAGACGAAATCCTGGATGGGTTTAAACTTAATGGGTGTAGTAACCCATTAAGTTTAATTCATTGAAATTAATCTAACTTGGAAGATGCGAATTCGCAGACTTGTCTTTTAAATACGTTAAAACTAAAACGTTGGTTGAAAATGTCGATCTGGTTATGAACGAAAACAGAATGTAGAAGCGATCTTGTGCAGAACTAACAACTCATACCTTACTCTGCGATCTTGCAGGGAAATTACATTGAAATCTCTTCTTAGATGTATTAAAGATATGCTTATTTTTAAATTAATTTAATTACCTTATTTGTCCAAGCGGCTGACGGAGAAGTCTGGAGACAGGAAGGCTGGCAATTATTTCTGCCAACGTATTAGCTCTGCTATACAAAGGAAAAATGTTGTCAGTCTCCTTGGGACCATCTCTGATGTGACTGATCAGAGATGACTGATATAGATGATATTTTTTATTTATAGTTTAATTATAGTTAATCTGTTTATTACCTACAATAGTGCGTAGCTATTCTAACTTTAATGTACATCATGTTCACATAGCGTGACATTGATGGCATAGCTGCGTCTTCCGTTGTGCTAATGAACATCGAATGCCACAGCTCTTCACAACCACTCACATTTCCTGCACATCGGCCGTTATTACGCGCAAAGCAATATTTCATTACGACTCACGATCACATACAACTTAATAATGACGGCCGTATTACGCACGAGGATAGGCACATCTCTGCTAATATTTATTGCCCGTTATTAATTTAGGAACACACTTAATACCTATTATATTGTATTTCGTAGCACAGAGATAGAGGCGCAGTCGTAGAGGCGGGCCACGTGTCGTCTTACCAAATCTTAGAGATGGCTGTAGAACAGATACGACTGCTTTTCACTTTTTGGACAACCCTAAGGTTGATTGGGAGATAAAGTCATTTGGCTTTAAGTCCGCCTGTATGCAACTAGCTGTTGAGAAATGAATAAATGATCGTTGATTTTGAAAATTTGTCGAATGTATACCACGTACAGAAGTACGCAGCGCGGGACATTCACTCATAAAATGGCGACCTGCCAAACCTGAAAACTGCTGGATGCAGGATGCAGGCCACTGTAGAGATCGCTGGGGGAGAGAGTGTCTAATGACTAAGAAAGAAAATATTAATTTCTATGATTTATCTTTAGGTTTATAAAACAAGTACTTAATACATTTTCATTATATTGAGACAATTTAATAAAGTAGTTTTTAAAGACTCAGGGCCCTCTTAAGCATATTCAGCGCCGGGGTGCGAAAGTCAAGGCTCCGCTTGCATGGTCTCAGTGTAGTAGGTACCTATCGAAGTTTATCGCGGTCGGCATGCGCCCCCTAGGACTCTGCGCCCGGGTGCACCGCACCCCTTGAACCCCCGGGTAAAGACGGCCCTGTAAAGACTTACATTCCAAATAATAAATATTGCATAAGATCGTCTAACTATGTTTTAAATATTACAAAGAGATTACAAACTGTACACAAATAAAAGAACATAATAATCATGCATCTAACAAAAAGAAATAATGAACATCTTGAATTCTTTAATCGAACAAAACAATAAATACTTATCTCTGTGTAAAATGTAGTTTTTCAATTACGAAAATAGTTGCAGTATATTTCTCCCACGATGCACAAAACATTCACAAAAACCAATTCTAATACGTAATGGGGGAATATTTGTGATAATATTATATGTGAAAGCTGACAGCAATTTCTAAGATATGCACACGCGACTTATTCACGTGGGTGTGTTTTTCTGTTGAGAATTATTAGTTCACTCATGGCTCCTATCATTCGCATCATAATTTTATGTTATCTATTTAATAGTAAACAATATTGGAAAACACACTTATTATAATTTTACTATCACATGACACTACCTAGTAAAGTACTTAAGAGTAAGTACCTACTTACATTCTCTTCTCTATTCATTTAGAAAATACTTATACATGGGTACATTGTAACAAACTCGATACAAAATAAAAAAAATGTAAAGAATTCGTCTGTCTGCGAAACAAAAAAACACAATATTTTATAATATTTTCAAATTTTAGATTTTTTTAATCAATGAATAGATGGGTCGGTTCTAACATGTTTTATTAGTGATGAAGATTGTATGTGACCGATATAACCATGTAATGACAACCTAACACAAATTCTATTATACTTGTAAAGAATTGTGGATGTGAAGGAAGCGAGGGAGGGAGTTGTGGCAGGTGGCGCTCCATTGTCATTGCCTATCCCTGTGGAAGAAAGGCGTGACAATTTGATTGATTGATTGATATACTTGTATATTATTATAATAATTCTCAGTGATTTTTTATACAGCACTTATTTGGACACGTTTGGGACTAACACTGCACTGTAAAGTAATTGCTGGTAATTGTTGCAAGTAAACACTGCAAAGTAATTGTTGGATATTAATTATTGGATAAACCTCAGAACATATATATATATGTATATTATATGATTTGAGGTATACACCTTAAATATAAAGCATGTATAATATAAAATATTAGTTCATTATAGTTACAGGGACGATGAATAAATCAAAGAGTCATTGGGCACGCAACTACTACGCTCACGGCCGAGGATGGAAGGATTTGGCGTCATATCTTTGAGTAAAGACACGATGCTTAGAAGTAAAGAATCAAATATGTACTAATAATAAATTATATTAAGTAAATTTCAATGTATCTAATATAATATAAATCCAACCCTAATACCCGACTATTGTAATTAACTTGGGAATAACAAAAAGGATTTAAAAAATAACCGCCTGTAGAAGCAAAGAGCGATTATAAACCGGTAGGGCGCGTCCTTTTTTATTTGAAGTGAAATGAAGCGAGTTGGGGTCCGCAACTATTGTTTGAAAGAACAATACTTTAGTTGTCCTCTAATGTTGAATGCGTCTGCGCAAACGAACGTGACCTCTTTTTGCTAAATATTATGATTTTTACATGGTTAAAGAAACCTTTGTTCTATGTTATTACAACAAAAATATTTATTTCATTACTCACAAACGATACTTTTGTATATTATTTTTATTTAGCAAAATGAAATGAAAATGAACACTCGCATGATGTTAAGCTGAAGTTTAGTCCATGAATGGAGACAACTCATTAAATGTATGCAATGTATGCAGTCGCATCTACTATACCGGCGTATTGGAACCGACAACCGACAACTAAATCCCAAAACGCGACTGAGTCACCTGAGTCTGTACATTTCATAGTGGTGGTGTTGTAGCAGGATCGGCAGACTGCGCAAATGGCCACAATTTTCTTAACATTAAATTATTTCGTTTACATTAGTTATTGTTCTAATACCTTTTAAATGCTTAATGGCCATTCACATTCCGCCATTTTGGGTGCTTCAGCATTGTGCACGCCCGCCCTGGGCTATTTTGTAATAAATCGTTTGTCTGTTTAGATTGACAATGAACAATTACTTTGCGATTCGGGTCAATTCCGCCACAAAACAGTAACTTGGAAGTTGACGCTGTGACTGAATCGAATTGCATGATATTGACAGTTCATTCATTTATTTCAACTTATGAAAAGTCTTACGTGTCACAATGTAGTGACACTTTTCACGATGCTGACACAACTCTCTTGATTGCTACTTTCTGATTTGCTGATTTCTACACAACCACAACTCTTCATAACCAGCACTATGGTTAAAAACACTCTGCATAAGTTAATAATTACAATAAAGGATAGTTAAATCGTCATGTAGCATCATGTATCTGTCTTACTGCGAACCCGACACGCACAAACGATGCAATGACATTAACAAACACGCATCAATCAACTCATCAATACAATTGTTACAATATGACATTTACAAATTGATTCCTAACTGACGGACTGCATTCAAAATTATATCTTAAACTTCGCACAGAATATCAAACCTTATAAATACGAGCACAAAGTCAAATTTTATTCAGCAATTTAATTCTATATTATTTTCATTCTGAACATTGAAATATCACTTTTTATCTATTTATATATAACGGTTAAATTCGCTTAATAATAATAAATGGGGTTTGTGTCATGTTTTGGTGGAGCCATAAGGGTAGCAAATGTCACCCCTCGAACTGTTGTATGAATGAAAAACCTGATAATCCGCTCGAGGGGTTGAGATCACATAAGTTTTCGAGTGTATTATTAGAATTTTGTAATTTAATTATTATTTATTGAAATATTATATAGTGCATTAGGATAGCGTGGATTAAAGTAAATATATTTAATGCCGGAGAGATGCACTGGCCGGCATAGGCGACCGAAGCAACCGTAAACGTAACAGTTTAGTCGGTCGTTGGTGCTTATAGTAAATATATATATGTTAATAATTATAGTTAATATCCAATATGTACAATAAGTAATCCAATTATTGTTAAGTGTTCTCTGTCAGATCACTATCTTAATGCAACCCTTATGGCGCAATAATCCGTTAAAGTTGCAAAAAGAAACGCATCCGTCAACACGTTGCCAAATGTTTTTACAAACGGCTGCCTGCGAAGCCCTTTGGCATTACAATTTATTTACAATAGTTTTTTAATAACATCTAATGGGCTTGATAAACCAGTTCCGCACAGATCAGATAACAATGTAGAGAGGCATTTTTTGTAATAATACAAATTTGTAACATGATATCTTAGTATGGGAAGGGAAGGGCTATTAATTCGCAACAAATCTTTCATTAAAAAAATAGATTTGGAATAATTTAATAAATCGTTTTGTCATTTTATGTAGAGTTTTGTGTATTTGGGTTTTCAGTAAAAATAATTTGATGGTTTACTTTTTTATAAGTACTTATCTTTTATTAAAATTATGTATTTATTTTATTAATATAGGTATATATATGTTGTTAATTTCATTTGCCTATAACTACGAATATCAACACTTGCAAGTAACACTTCACAACTTGGCGACATTCCTTTGGATTCGCGTGAAAAGCCTCTTTCGCCGGCATAGTGATGACGACTGAGGCTGCCGTAAATATATTTTTATTGTGTCTAGACATTTGACTTCGACCTTCTTTATGATAAGCATAATGGAGGTCCAAGAGTGCCGGCGACGACTGACAAAACCGAGTTAGTTCATGCCTGTTGCATTCACCGTCTCTATGGCGGCCAGAAATCTTACTATTGAGCCGAGGCCAGAATATATCATATCTTAATTAATCAAATATATAGATATTATTAATTTTATGTAAACACATTAAGTAGTTGAACCGGTTATTATATATTATTATGAATTCTTGTACAAATCAGGTATGTATACTATTGAAGTGAATTGTATTGCGTGCGTGGGTGGTGGACGGCCGACGACGCGTTGATGTCTTTTATATAGCAACTCTCCGGTTGCGATGCACCCAACTACATTTACTAGAGAGAGATATGTAAATTTTTATTGAAGATATTTCTATGTTGATTAAGCAATTGCGTTTTACGCGGGTGGTCTAAGAATGGAGGATGGTACATCGGATCGGCACACTGGGCAAATGGCCACTGAAACCATACTACTCTTTAAAAAATGTTAATTTATTTTATATTATTAATTTGATTTATTGAATTGTGTATGTAAGGAAAGCGAAGGAGTTGTGTCGGGATCGTGACAAGTGGCGCTCCATTATCCCTGCCTATTTCTCTGGGACAAAGGCGTGACAATTTGATTGACTGAATTATTAAATGACTCCATGTTTCTTTTTTAAGGTAAATGAAGTAATTGACATTATGACTCTTCGCTAAAAGGTATTTTTGAAATTACAAAAAGTAAATATGCAGATAGTTTATTGTAGTATAATAGTACGTAATGTTTGTGGAAAACTGTTGCTAGTAAGTACGTTTATAATCGTTGGTTGTCTGTAAGATGATCTCAATGCTCTAATGATGTTAGAACGCTTTCTGCACAACGGGAGCACGGGCGCGCGCTACATCAACTCCGCGTGTTTTATATTATTATTAGGGAAATGTTAATGTTCAACTTAATGTTTCAGTTGGTCAACCAAATGGCTCCATCATCCTGACATCTCTTGGTTCCTTCACATCCACAATTTTCAATTATTTTTCATATTTCAATACTAAGCTAACAAACGCGAAACAGGACAAGCAAAGTTTAAATAACCAAGATACATTGGTACCGGCAATTTGTTTTGAACCGGAGACTCCTGGTTTGTGTGATCATTTAACTATCATTACCACAGTGGCTTATACAAATTCCGTCTGATTTAGAGTGGCCCCAATTATGTTCTCACTGTATTTTAACAACTCTCCACAGTGGTACAACCATTATTCACAACTCCAACATATACATAAATATACATATGCACGGAGAGCGTAGTTATTGGCGAAAGTACTTAGTGGTCGTGGCTCGAGTGTGGCTATCTCGTAAATTGTCAGACAATTATCTTGTTACACGGATATCATATTAAATAATAATATATACATATGTACGAATGTAACATACAATATAATGATGCATAGTGCCGCCATTTTATATATAAAATCTAATAACGGGTTTGAATATATTACAAAAATAAACTTTCACAACTATGTTTAAGAACGAGACTATAACCACGAAAGTCAAAATGTTTGGACAGTCCGTCTTATAGGACCGAACAGTTATTTTCTATGCTCTATAATCCTAGATCTTTTCAGCGTGAAGTAAAGAGAGAAGTCACACCAGGCTGGCATAGTGAGTGGGTTTACAGCAGCATCTATTTATGAATCGCACTCTACTGTCCTAAAATCGGATAACGTTTTTATGGTAAGATATAAATATAGATAATTATGATTATAATTATAAAATAGATATAAAATTATGCTGTTAATTATATTCATAAAAACAACTTTACAAGAAAATCACAATTTGTTAAAATCATCTGACCCTGAATACAAACATGCTCTATCCTTATAACTAGTCCTAAATAATTATATATTTGAATACAGATTTGAAGGACAGATAACTTTGAAAATATGTACAGATATATTGTAAAGTTGTAATACACCTTACGGAATTTAGTCAACTATAATCGCTCCTTTGTCTCTGCCTTTCCCTGTGGTTTCAATCAATTTGATTAATTGATTGACAATTGCATTTCGCAAGGTAGCGCGTTTTAAATTCGTTTAGGAAGGTGTAATCGCATTTAGTTACTGATTTGCTTTTGAATAAAACGATCTCAAATCCATTTGTAAATAATTTGTAAGGCCGCTGGTTTATAAACACTCATAATGTTTATGTTTGCTAACTTTTCTCGCAGCAATAAATTTATTCTTTCACTCATTGTCTTCTCTTTATATGCTGTATTTTAATTTACCCAACGAACAGCCTGGGTTAGGCAGTGGGAATGTTGTCCAGACAGTACTGGAGCCATCCGCGTACCTACTCGAAACATCCGACTTCATTTCGTCGGTAACTAGTAGCTGATTCAGTAACCCATATTAGGACAGTATGATCAGAATCTTCCAATCAGCATCTCATTAAGTTTATAAATTTAAAGGATTATAAATTTAAGTTCAGCCAAGTATAATATCCGCACAAGAAATTTAACAAGATTTTATTAAATTTCAATTTATTACTTAATTCCGAATACACGAAATTAAAGTTTGTTATTTCAAAACGTAAAACAAAGCTATACTTAGCTACATACCAAATAATAAATATTGTTCCTTTTTCAAAGTTAGCGATTGACAACAAAAAACAAATCCACTTTGTTCCCACTAAAGTTTCAAACACAAAACACACACAACGTTAATATTTAACATACACGCACACATATTCGTTCACAAACAAATTAAAGTTTATAAACAAGTAAAATGCTTCACAATTCACGGATTAAATAAAATTTTGTTTTGCCGCGATATGTTCCCGCGCAAATTAGTGACGCGCTCGAGTCCACAGTAATCGGTAGACTGAACCGAAACTACCAACTATGCCCACCAAGCCCCAGACCCAAGTCAGTGGGACGACCCCCAACATTGTCTGTGCGATAGCCATACGCATATTTGCATTCTTTATAGTTTTAGTAATAGGGAAAACTATAACACAAATTAAAGAATTATATTATTATTGACACGAAGAAAAAAATACATTTTAAGCTGAGTATATTTCTTTTTCTTGTAGTAATTCCTTAACAATACATATAATTAAAATAATAACAAAACATGAACACTGTTTTAACATATAGCATAACTACATATTTATTTATTTATTTATTTATAGGCATACATGACAGGACACAATCGTTACATTAAATTTATTTACGCAAAATGACAATTATGAACTAGATTGTGTCCCAAAATTATGTACAATAATTATGTACAAAACAATAGATTAAAAACTCCTAAAACATAAAATAAAAATTACCAATAAAATCCATAAAATTACATCCAAATAATTACAATGACTACTTTTAAATAATAAATTAAAAATAATGTCTTAATGTCTTATAAAATTCTAATTCAAAAATTACAAATTAAATTAAATTAATCCTAATTATTCTCATTACTTAATTATTATCTATTTTAGTAGGCTTGAGGTTATCAGTGATGTGTCTTTTGAAGACGCTAAAAGAGAGATTAAAAATTAATAATAGTAGTTTTAAAACATCGATGAGTTTTAATAATATAAATTGTAAATATATAACAAGTGTGTGTATGTTGCATCATTTTATGTCTTGGAACCTACACCATATTTTAACATTTATTAAAAAATCCAAACAACAAAACTATACATTAGATTTTGTTATCTCTACCAACATAGAGTGGTAACAGAGTGTGGTAGGCAGTGGTACCCAGCTTATCGATCCGGGGTAGTACCACCACTCACAAGTATATAGACCGTAGAGTCTATATACTTTAGTCGGGATCAGCTTGTAAGATACCGGTTCCAACGACTTAGAGTTATTAAATTGTAGTAGCAGTGACATCCATTAATGGACCGCACTCCAGCTTAATATCTAGCGGGGTGCTGTCATAGTTCGAGTCACATTAATAAAAAAAAACATTTTACCATGTTAAAACTAAAATGGTTAAAAACTAATTAAAAATTGAATATATAAAAATCACCCGTCGCTCGTACTACAATGGTGTGACCCCACGCACACACGCACAGCTTTGTGCTCGTGCGCAGATGAACTCGTCCACTTGTATGCAATAAACTATATTCACACAATACACACATTCATATAAATATATATACAACGTTTACTCCTCCCTATAGAATAGGTAAGCTAACAATTTTGTAATTAAAGTTCGTTTTATTATTAGAAATGCTAGGTAAATGCTATTTCACATAAGATGATGGGTAAACTAATAAATGTCTTAAAAGATATTATAATTGGTAGTCCTTTTAAAAGTACTCCATTTTACCATTTACTAAAACACGCCTTTAAATATACTTTGTAAACAATACAAATTGTTTACGTTGTCCGTAACTCGCAACGGTAGCGAGTGTAAATGTTTTTTCAACAAAGTCATTAAGTCGTGCGCCGATTATTTGGCAGTTCTATTACTTTTTAAGATTTTTATTTATTGATTTCAGCAACATTAATTTAAAAACTAGATTTACTTTTAAATTTATCATTTAATAAACATAATTATTGTGATAGGTAATGCCTAAACTACTGCTTCTCTACCTGTTTTAAAGGAACAAGTTTTAGAATCTTAGTTTGCCATGCTTTATTAACTTAGTTTAAGGCAAGACGATGTGTTTCCTGAGTGACATAAAACTTCATATAAAATGTAAGTGAAGTATAGAACGCGGCACGTAAGTTGGCAAGAGTAGTCAGAAGTCGTTTTTAAAGTGTGTTTAGGTACGCGGGGCATGAGGCAAAAAAGCCAGCCGTGCGCGCGATTATCTGGCCAGTCGATTATAGACTTCCGCGTGGCATCCACGCTCCGTTCGCTCCCGCGTACAGTTGGGTATTTGACCACTGGTTTTCGTATCATATTAATATTATCACTACATATTAGTCCCCCGCCGAGTCTGTCTGTTCGCGATAAAATAAATCTATCAAATAGTCCCGCCTTTTCCCCACAGGGATAGGCAGAGAAAAAGGAACGCCGCTTTCAATGATTCTGACACAACTCCCCTCGTTTCCCTCATATCCACAATTCTCTTCATATAAGCTCTACGGTTATGGACACTAGGCAGCCCAGTTTTCTTAAGGATGTCTCAGATTTGATCGGAAAACACCCTTCTGGGTCTGCCTCGATTAACGCATCCATGCACATCAGATTTATAAATTTCTTTCGTCAATCTACTTCACTCTACTACATATTATTATTATTACTTTTTATGAATCTAAAGACCCTTTTTTATTGCACGGCCAGTGTACATGCGCGAACGTTTCCCCACTACGTTAAAATCTTGCCAATTTAGATGTCGGCAGTTATACGTTTATAGTAAGTATAGGTAAATGAAGTAGATATTGTAACTAAATAAATGCGTGCAAATCGTAATAGATAAAAAAAACTACTTTGAATTCTCGTTTATTATAAATATGAATTCATGTTAATTATCTTATTAAATATATCTTTATTCGTGTCATAAAAATACTTGTAATTAGTTCCAGTTTTACGCACTGATGCATTTAATTTTAGAATTATACCGAGCACTTGTTTCTAAGTTGAATAATTATAATATTCGTTATTTTTAATAGATGAACCGTTGTGTTATAGTGTACGATAGATTAGCTACTTTATCTATCTTATTTTATGGCAAATCGTACAGAGAAACTAGGAGTTCTACCACTCGTATAGTTATTGAAGCGTAAAGATGCTGTGCTGAAAGGAAATATCCGACCATTGAGTGCTCTACTACACTGCTACTGCCTTCAATGGCAAATATGCTGCAGAGACCTCTAGTTTCAATAAATCACAAATACATAATACAATATTATACAGATCCAAGTATATCCCATCATCACCTACTTACTTTCCGTTTTACGTATGTGTATAAATTTTTGAATATTGTTAATTATGTGCACGACTCTATATGCAGACTTGATTCCACCGCAGTCGTCTGCCGATCCTTATACTGCGCAGTCAAGTCATCGCTCTTTTTGTTTGCCGGGACCTATACATTATACACAAAACAAATTGTAACTCTTTTTATATAATGGGACGCATTTTTTTTTTTAATATTTGCAATGTCATTAAATTCCTTATGATGTTAAGCTATAGAAGAGACTGCGCTCTGCTTTACGTTAGTATCCGTATAGTTGTTACAAGACGGAGAAAATGTATAAGAATTATAATTATTTCATATTAACACATTAAGCTTTGATTTCACATTATAGGCGGGAATTAAAATGTCATTGTGTAATAATGGTTGTTCTGCATGAATAGCTGTGAGAGTGACCGTTCAATTTAAAGTGGGAAACACGCGTGTACGAACGTTTAAATTATATGCAACATTTTTATATATTGATTTACACTTGCAACAATCAATGGCGAATGGATCGATCACCGGGATGCGAAAGGTTCGGTGAGTTTCTATGCGAGTTCGCGCGCGGTGAGACCGTTGCGTTGAGACCGGAGAGGAATCCTTTGAATGTTATACATTGATTTACACTTACAACAATCAATGGCGAATGGATCGATCACCGGGATGCGAAAGGTTCGGTGAGTTTCTATGCGAGTTCGCGCGCGGTGAGACCGTTGCGTTGAGACCGGAGAGGAATCCTTTGAATTTTATACATTGATTTACACTTACAACAATCAATGGCGAATGGATCGATCACCGGGATGCGAAAGGTTCGGTGAGTTTCTATGCGAGTTCGCGCGCGGTGAGACCGTTGCGTTGAGACCGGAGAGGAATCCTTTGAATGTTATACATTGATTTACACTTACAACAATCAATGGCGAATGGATCGATCACCGGGATGCGAAAGGTTCGGTGAGTTTCTATGCGAGTTCGCGCGCGGTGAGACCGTTGCGTTGAGACCGGAGAGGAATCCTTTGAATTTTATACATTGATTTACACTTACAACAATCAATGGCGAATGGATCGATCACCGGGATGCGAAAGGTTCGGTGAGTTTCTATGCGAGTTCGCGCGCGGTGAGACCGTTGCGTTGAGACCGGAGAGGAATCCTTTGAATTTTATACATTGATTTACACTTACAACAATCAATGGCGAATGGATCGATCACCGGGATGCGAAAGGTTCGGTGAGTTTCTATGCGAGTTCGCGCGCGGTGAGACCGTTGCGTTGAGACCGGAGAGGAATCCTTTGAATGTTATACATTAATTTACACTTACAACAATCAATGGCGAATGGATCGATCACCGGGATGCGAAAGGTTCGGTGAGTTTCTATGCGAGTTCGCGCGCGGTGAGACCGTTGCGTTGAGACCGGAGAGGAATCCTTTGAATTTTATACATTGATTTACACTTACAACAATCAATGGCGAATGGATCGATCACCGGGATGCGAAAGGTTCGGTGAGTTTCTATGCGAGTTCGCGCGCGGTGAGACCGTTGCGTTGAGACCGGAGAGGAATCCTTTGAATTTTATACATTGATTTACACTTACAACAATCAATGGCGAATGGATCGATCACCGGGATGCGAAAGGTTCGGTGAGTTTCTATGCGAGTTCGCGCGCGGTGAGACCGTTGCGTTGAGACCGGAGAGGAATCCTTTGAATGTTATACATTGATTTACACTTACAACAATCAATGGCGAATGGATCGATCACCGGGATGCGAAAGGTTCGGTGAGTTTCTATGCGAGTTCGCGCGCGGTGAGACCGTTGCGTTGAGACCGGAGAGGAATCCTTTGAATGTTATACATTGATTTACACTTACAACAATCAATGGCGAATGGATCGATCACCGGGATGCGAAAGGTTCGGTGAGTTTCTATGCGAGTTCGCGCGCGGTGAGACCGTTGCGTTGAGACCGGAGAGGAATCCTTTGAATTTTATACATTGATTTACACTTACAACAATCAATGGCGAATGGATCGATCACCGGGATGCGAAAGGTTCGGTGAGTTTCTATGCGAGTTCGCGCGCGGTGAGACCGTTGCGTTGAGACCGGAGAGGAATCCTTTGAATGTTATACATTGATTTACACTTACAACAATCAATGGCGAATGGATCGATCACCGGGATGCGAAAGGTTCGGTGAGTTTCTATGCGAGTTCGCGCGCGGTGAGACCGTTGCGTTGAGACCGGAGAGGAATCCTTTGAATTTTATACATTGATTTACACTTACAACAATCAATGGCGAATGGATCGATCACCGGGATGCGAAAGGTTCGGTGAGTTTCTATGCGAGTTCGCGCGCGGTGAGACCGTTGCGTTGAGACCGGAGAGGAATCCTTTGAATGTTATACATTGATTTACACTTACAACAATCAATCTTCTTCACACATTTCTAAAGCATTTCGCTTTAAACCCCACAGGGATAACTGTCAATCAGTTTCTTACTCACATACTGAGACGAAACTCAACAACTCTAGTTTTCTTTATATTTATTCACATCTTTTTGAACAGTTTTGTTATTTTCTGTTTGTTTTAGTTTAATAATTGTTGTTGCTCAATAACAGCACTCCGCCTGATGTTAGGCTAATGCTAAAGCGGTCCATGAAAGGAGGATAGTTTAATGACGGTAAGTAGAAGTCGCAAAGAGGACGATGTTCAACAAAGGACAATGAGCGTTGAGGGTTTGTGGCTATTACCTTCTAATTCTGCAATTATGGCGGACAATGGACACTGAAAGAATGACAACGTAGTTGTGCTTGCGTTTGTATGTATGAAGTGGAGGATGGCATTATGCAATATTACTTGGGGAAATCGCACAATAACCTAAATATTATTATTCAGCGCACGCAAATATTGAATAATTATTATTATCATTGCAAAAGAGTATATATATTTGAGTTCATTTAATAAATAATGGGTGAGATACATTTTAACAGTCCATTTTATACAAGGAAAGGGTTGTTCGTGATATGCAATAATATGCGAGATGTAAAGCCAGCACCAAAACTATGCACTTTTCTCAATGAAACAATGTGACAATACTCCCAAGGATTCAATATACTTGTAACTAATGAGCTTGATACTTATCACTAACTCCTTCATATTGCTTTAGACACAGCCTACACTATGATTTTCAGAAGATAATACTCATACGTATTCAAATAAATACAGCGATTTCCCGGCAGCTTATCTAATCTCGCTCGGTGAGTTGGCGGCACTAGACGTGTTAACATACTTGTTTATAGGTTTTTTTTTTTACCGAATCAGAGACATCCTCGAAAAAGGTAGGATGTCTGTTGCCTTGTGGTCATAATAGTAGAGCTTGTATAAAAATTATGTGAGGGAAGCGAGGAAGTTGTTTTAGGATCAAGTCTAGTGGCGCGTATCCCCGTGGAAAAAAGGCTCGACAATTTGTTGATTATTTATATTGTACTTAAATTAACCTAGTTTCCTCCAATATACTATGTCCGCTCACAGTAGTAATTGTGGTTAGTAACTATGCTTTGCTGTAAGCAGAAGCGTAGCGTGCCTTGGCGGGGCCATGTATAAAAATTAGTTTGGGGGCCCTTAGGAAGGGTAAAGATTTCTCACAAAAGACAAAAAAAAGTATGCACAAAATTAAAATAATTATTTATTCATGATAATTATCTATCTGTCACTTTATCCGAAACTTACAAACAATTCCTAATTAAATATACACTCTCCTTGCCTTTTTTTCGGCAAACTGATTTATTAAATCATTTATAGCTGATGATGACTTTAGTTTTTCTAGTTTCTTTTTGGGAAGTTTTTATTAATTTTTGGTACGGGCCCCGTATAATTGATACGGCAGATACGGCGGTAACTACGCCCGTGACTGTAAGAGAATGCTCAATGGCATTAATCTCGCCAATGCACTAGAAATTGAAGAATTTATTATCGTTAATAAACTAGAGTAGTTCAATACCTGCTTCTTTGCCAGGGTGAATTATTAAATAAAACAATAATAATAATAATTTAATATTTATTGTTATGTGATCTCCTATAATCCTTCTTATAACTATAATCCTTCTTTTCTCTATATTTATAATCTGTTTCATATTTACTTCTATTACAATCATCTCTTGTCTCTCTATGAGTACTTTCTTTACTACATCTATTATCTCTTTCTCTATAATCACTTTTATCTTTTACTTTCCTTTCATTGTTATATCTTTTTTCTTTATAATCACTTCTCCTCTCTTTATGTTTATCCCCATCTCTTCTTGTTTCATAATAACTCCTACTATGTCTGTCATTATATTTTTCTTTATTCCTATTTGTTCCATCATCACTTCTTTCCAAACAATATTTTTTATCTCTCACTTCAAATCTACTTCTACTGGAATCTCTACTTGACTTTTCACTTCTTTCATCTCCTTTACTCATATAATCTTTTCTATCTTTATGTCTCACACAATCAATATCATCATTAGATCTTCTACGTTTTTTGGAATCATATTTACTGTTGTCATCTGCTGGGAGATTTTGTTTTTGTTCTGGTTTTATATTTATTTGAGTTTCATGATACAGTTCCATCTGTAATAATTATGATGAAATGTAAATAACTTATTATAATATGTATAGGATGTCCCAACAAGACCGCAAGATTTAATTTTAATGAAAAACACATTGATTTATTGAATTTGTTATTCAATTTAAAAAAATAGTTTCAATTAAACGTGAAATAGAACATCAGGAAAATGGCCACTACCAAACCACTGGCACAGGGTTATTCTTTTTTTTTTTAAATGTAACACGACATTTGACCTCGACCTGCCTGATGATAAGCAAGAGGAGGTCCAAGAGTGACGACGACTGAGAAAACCGAGTTTGTTTACGGCTGCATCAGTCGCTGTCACTATGCCGGCCAAAGATGCTTCTTTACGCATCGCTTGAAGGATCCAGGATCATAGGATGGAGAGAACACATCAGCTGTTAAAGCATTCCACTAGTCGATTGTTCTACAAAGAAAAGACGCACCGAACTTTTTAATTCGACTGCCGATTCGGTCGATAAAATGCGGATGCTTTCCCTGCCCTGTGCGGGTAAAACCGGCGCTCTTGTTGGGATACCCATTATATTTGAACGTTTGCACAAATATTTACCTGATTATGTATAACTTCTCTTAATACTTGTGAATAGTTCTTATGTTTAGTTGTGACGCGATATTTTTGTCGCCGTCGCTTCATGTCGCGCTGTTCAGCCAATATCTCCAAGCGTGATTTCTGTTTGTCCTCCTGGCCATCCTTCTGTGAGCCATCCACCCTGGGGTTTAATATAAAATAATCAGTATTAATATATAATAATAATAATTGCCGATTGTTCTACATAGAAATAATGTGATTAAAATGTTCCACCGTGATTCCTGAAGGTAAGTAAGTAGGTAAACTGCCGGTCTAGGGTAGTACCACTACTTACAAGTGTACAGACCGTGAAGTAACTTAGTGATGTCTCGGGATCAGCTGGTAAGTTGCTGGTTTCAACTAGGCCTGCATAGTGGATGTGACTTTAATTCATGGACAGCACTCCAACTTAACATAATGCGGAATGCTATC
Organism: Tinea trinotella; assembly: GCA_905220615.1. Taxonomy (NCBI): domain Eukaryota; kingdom Metazoa; phylum Arthropoda; class Insecta; order Lepidoptera; family Tineidae; genus Tinea; species Tinea trinotella. The sequence goes on along the minus strand of HG992308.1, from coordinate 14,896,429 downwards.
ATATGATGAGTCACAATAAAGAAACAAACAAAATGACTAACCTTGTAAATATAAAGTCCCCATCATCATCATGTAACATTGGTGCTTTTGCCACCACAGCATCATAAATGGCTCTCCTCTCATCACATGTGTATGTTGTTTGTATTCTATCCAATGTTAGGGGCTCGGCCATGTTACTGGAGATACCTTTTGAGAAGTTTAAGGAAGTATATTCAATGGTTGTATTAGTCCTACTCACAAACCAGGGAAAGAGAATGCATATATTCCCTACATATTCTTTTAATATTTAAAACCTTTTTATATATTTAATTATGTAAATGAAGATGGGGTGATGTGGGGGAAAGTGGTGAGGAATATAAATTAGAGTCAAGATCCTCACCACTGGGAGAGTAAAAGAGAGAATGACTGTAAAGAGAGAGAGAGGGAGAGTGACAATTGCAATGCATAAAAATTTTAAAAAAATGCCATGAAGAGATAGAGAATGTGTGTCATTAGTTTATAAATTGAATAACATGCAAGCAAACAAGGTATTTGCTGAACCAGACTAATATGAGGTTCACTTATATGAAATTGTATTAATACATAATTTTGTTATTATTAAAAAGGACATCATCAGTTGCATATAAATATATTTTAAAATAGTAAGATGTACAAAGCTTACAATTTGGTATATGTCCTTTATTTTACATAGTTTAGGTGTGCAAAATGATCAAACTATAATTATAACAGTTCAAAGCAGAACTATTAATATGGTGTGTCTTTGTGATTGAGAAACGATACAAAATCCATATCTTATTTTCCAAATAACTCAATTGCACAGCAATTAAAAGCAAAATTTTATCAATACAAGTATTGAAACTACTATTTATATATTTTCTTCATCATTGGACATTACAAAAGTAGTACATAAAAGCCCAAAATGAATGATGTTCTTTTATATAATTATAATATAAATAATTTCATCAGAACTATAAATTAAATTAATTTTTTTTACATGATCTTGACTTGCCTGATGGAAAGCAATGGGAATTAACAATTAAAACTTATTACAGTTTTCAGTTGGCTCAGTCACCATCACTGTGCCAGAGCATTTGTTACCAGTGTTGCCTTAAAGTAGGTAGTCATTGTGTTTAATTATTTGCCATTTATATAGTTATTAACTTCAATAATAAAGTACCTCTACATAGACATGTAAATGTAAGTTGTTTTAACATAAAAATCTAAAAGGATACAATAAAACAGGCAATATTTGCAATGATCCAGTGTACTGAAAAGTTTATAAATTGCATTAAATTACAATTCAATATTTAATAGTTGTAATGGAATTGTTAATTATACAAATTGCAGAATGAGATACCTTTCTTAAAAACTGGATCCCCTTTGGATGCATTCTCTATTATTTCCTCAATATCATGTTTGTCTAGAACAGAATAATAATTAAATTTAAAACTAATAAAATGCCATTACAATATATCCTTAGTAAACTATATTATACATACTAAGTTGTAGGCATGCTTTTGACTGAGGATATGCAGGTTCTGGTAATATTTTGTCGTCTTCTGTATATCCCAGACTTCTTAACATACACCATTTTTCGTGTTCTTCCCTCTTTGAAGCTGGAATTCTATGATTTTTATTGTAAGCACATGTCACTGAATCTATGCCCTAGAACATATTAAAAAGGATATGTGCTGCCATATTGATCTTTTCTTTATTAAATATTAAGTAGTTATAGTCTTACCTGTATTACTTTATTTCGATCCCATTGTAAACTTTGCAAAGCCAAGCATAAATCGTTATCAACTTTTCCTATATAAGATTCTATTTCCAGTAATTGCTGCTTCCGCACTTCCATGCTACGATATTTTTAGAAAATTAAATATTGAATACACAGTTAATAAATAATATAATTAAAATAAACTAAGTATTTGCAAGATAAACATTTTGTAGGTTAAGTATGTTATGACTTTTGATATTGCGTTTAGAAATAAAAAGATGACGGTTATTTGTAAATTAATTCTATTTTATTCTATATTTCTATAAGCGAAATGGAAAAAAAACTATTTATTTTTATTCCAATTAACGGTGAGTTATATTTTAATGAATTAAAGTGTACAGAATTGTTTCTTTATTTTGAATATATTTACTTCTTTTTTCTTATTTTCTAGAGCAACAAAATTTTATCTGTCAATGTCTTCTCCACGGCGGACGTGTTTCTAGATTCGGCGATTTTTGTAGATATGTTTTGAATAATGGCAGATTCTGAAGTAAACTATAGTCTTTACGTTTATTATTAAAGGCTACGTGTAGGGTTTAAGTTAACGCTTTATTTATTTTTCAGATTCTTAGGATATTGAAGGATATTCCTGTTAAAATCCAAACCGCTAGTTTCAATGAACGTTGCGAGGTGTTTGTGCAAATTCAATCTGTTTTATCCAGCAAAGGTACTATAAAATATCATCATAATAAAATAAACTATAATATTTCGTTATATATATAGTCTACTTTCAATTAAAGAAAAGATTGTCTTTGTCTTTACAATAAATTGTGAAATATTTAGGTTGTTTTTGTGTGAAGAATATTGATCTTATAATCACGTATTGTATATATTGCACAATTATTTATAACATCTATAAATAATAAGCATGTACTCCAATACTAGTTAATAAAAACATTAAAAAGGCACCTAACCTATAATTTTATTTTGGGCCAATTCCTATGACCAGCATAGTGACAACGACTGAAGCATCTGTAAACTAAGTCGGTTTTTTGTTCAGTCGCCTGTTTTTAGACACCACCAGGCAAGCTTAGGTCAGAAGTTGCAACTCATTAAAAAAAGTTAAAGAATTAATACACTGAATATTTTATTTTTTAGATGCAAAGGAGCCAGTGTTTAAGTTCATATGTCGACTTCTACCTTATACGTTGCACCGTTATCGAGACTCCGCTTCCCAATCATTAGTTAGAACTCTAATATCACAACTTTGTGGCAAAAATAGTCCATGGACCCTGAAATATCTATCACCAGTTCTTTTTGAGATTGCTGACCAATTGAGGGGTGTGGTGCCTTCGTAAGTATATAGTTTATGATCTTTCTAGACATACCATCTTAATATAAACAAAAGTATATTAAGTTTAAGTGTTGGATTAGTATAATCAGTGTAAGAATATTAAAATTAGCACAGACAGTGAGCAAATGTAATTATTTATTATAAGCATTATTATTAATAACTGCGTTATCATACCCACCAAATTTGCACATTCAAGTATACTAGAATTTAAGAAAGTGCTGAGTAAAGTATACTTAATAAAACTAGTAGTTTCTGCCATAATTCTGTCCTGATTATCTGCCATAATTACTGTCTTACAGGTGACACTATTTTTGTTGACCTCAAAGGTAAGGAGGTCATAGGTGGTCTGACCACCTGGGGTAGTACCACCACATTCAAGGGTACAGACTGTGAATCAGGATCAACCCATAACAAAGCTAATATAGTTAAGTTATTTATACTAAACTAATAAATGTGCTTGTGTCATTGAAAGTGCTTATGGACACCTGGTAGTTTTTAAACCTCTTGTTGTTGGTTTATAACACTATTGTATTACTTATAGAGCAGGCCAATTAGATTTTCGTGTACTAAATAAATCTCGGAAGCCACTGTTTTGGCTTTGGGTGTGATTTAAGTTTGTGTAACTTTTATTTCTATAGGCAAGGGTTAGCGTAGAAAAGATGAATCATATTTAATAATTAATCTTTTTTGTTCTTATAATTTGTCACTGAAAAAGTGTTGTTACATTAAACTATATAAACAAAACAAGCGTAATATTTTGCAGCAAGAACACAAGTCAAACAGCTTTGTATGTATTGAATTGGTGGAGATCATTATTGGAGTGTTGTTCAGTGGATGATGAGTTGGATTACAATTGCTTGGTGAACGCTGGGGCGCATTTGCTTGGTGCAGTTGTCACTGCGGGAAATAGTAAATGCACTAATAAAGCACTTAATACTGTGAGTATTTATTAAACCCGTATATAAATTGTACATGATTAAATCACTAAATAATGATTTACTTTATTAGGCATATAAATTAAAAGGAAATTCATTTCATTTACATGTAAAGGGTAAAAGCAAATGCAACTAAGCTATATATTATAAGCAAAAGACTTAATAATTCCATCTGTTTAACTGTGGTAATGTCATGAAATTATTGTTTTCATCAGGTCCACTTAGCATGGCTGTCGCTGACGGAGGCGCGTCGCCAGAAATGGCTGGAGACATTGTTGGGCATGGCGGAGCCACACGCAGCCATAGCAGTGTCGCTGTCAGTGATGTGTCAACATTACACGAACATTGGCCACAGAGACAAGTGTTTGCAACACAAGGTAATGCATAAGTTTAATAATAAATAAAGTCTTATTTGAATCTAATTGGTAAAATAATAATATCAAAGTCTTAGTAATTTAGTACTAAACTAAATAGGAATAATATGTAAAGTGTTTTTTATATCACTTTTGTTTTAGATTATAAAATCTGAAATTGTAATAATGTAAATAATGAATACTGAAAATAATGAATAACAAATATTCATGTAACTGATTGACTAAATTAATCATATTTATTTGTGTTTTTTTATTTAGAAAAAAGGGGGTTGGGTTGCCTTATTGCGCGGCTGACTTTCAGACACACTAATATTCGTTTCTTTTTTATTTTGGTGTTATTGTTTTAATTGTTTAATCCAGCACTTTTATAATTATATACCCCTCCAGAACACTTCTAAATGACTCACACTCTATTTTTTAAAATTGATTTTGTGACACGTGCCTGATGTAAGGAGTTTTTATGGGGCGACCAACCAAGTGGTTTGATAAAATATACATAATTAATTGTAGTAATATTATTTGTATTATTTTACTAACAACATTGATAATGTTATTTTTTAGGCCAAAATGCTGGAGATATTCTCAAAAAGTATGATTAATGTTAAGAGTCGCCCTAATGTGCACAACATAAGCCAATGCTCCGCACTGCTCGGACTCCTGGACAAGAGTGACTTGAAGGACTCATTACTGCCGAGCATGCACAAAGCTATATTGAGGAGCCCTGAGATCATAATAGAGGGTGTCGGTGCAGTTTTCACTATTCTTCACATTGAAGATGACGATGTTTTAATTGATATTGGCAAGAGTTTGATTGGTGAGAATAGGTTTTAATTATTGGCTGTTTATCCCAGCACTAGAGAAAGTAGTTTTTTTATTATGGAGACCTTGACTTGCCTGATCATAAGCAAGGAAATGTCTAAAGTGCCGACGACTGGAAAACCATTATAGTTTACGGTTGCCTCAGTTGTCGTCGCCAAAGGACAAATTTTTTGTTTCATATATTTCTTGAAATACAGTTTGATAATTTTAACTATAATAATATATGCACATGGGAGTCTATATCGTCTATCTTTGATATTGTCAGTATTGACAATTGTACCAAACTTCAAACTGATCTTGATTCTCCTGGTAGTTAATAACTCATATTTAGCAGTTATTATAGAATTGTGAATGTGAAGGAAGCAAGGGAGCTGTGTAAGGATCGTGGTGGGTGGCGCTCCATTGTCTCTGCCTATCCCTGTGGGAAAAAGGCGTGACAATTTCATTTATTGATTGATTGATATAGAGTTCATGTTATTGTTTTTAAATTATATTTACATTTTTTTATTTATTCTTTATAATAAATGTTTGTGAATGTTGTTTCTATTTGCAAGGTAATCTTCATTCGAAGGATGCTTCAGTTTGTGCATTCGCCGTGAATAGTGTTGGTGCATTGGCAAGCCGCGTTCATAATTCACAAACTGCACTCACATTGGTGCGACACGTCTTCGCATATTATCATGGCGATGGTGGGAAATTGGCAGCCACAGAGCAGAAGATATCCGTTTTAGATGTAAGTCTGTTATTTTTATACACTTTGTACAAAGGCAAACTTAATACTCCATTAGGTAACTGTATAGAAATTAGATGGAAGCAAAACTAGGACAAACTTCTACAACTTATGAATCGTAAAATTCTAGTAACATGACTTTACTAGAATTTCCTAAATTATTTACTAAAATTACATTTGGTGGTTTGCTGTCATATATGTATATATAAATTTATACCCTGTCCATCCATTTATTTTCTTTTTGGCGGCTTACGCCTATGATTTGCCATATTTCTTTAGACAGAATAATGTACTACAGTAATGTCATACGAAATCATATTAAAAAAATAGTTATAAACGCACAGAAAATGAATCACAAACAAGATTCAAAAGGTAACTGAGGCGAGGCTATCTAGTTTTATCTAAAAATCGTTTGTATTTCAAATCGAATTGGTAACGTGTGAGGTTGTTACTAATTTCGAACTGTCAAAAAGAAAATAAACAGATGGACAGGGTATATTTAAATATTTAAAGAAATTACCATGCCTTAAACCCCATAGGAATAGTCAGAGACAATGGTGCGCCACTTATCACCATCTCTTGTAATCTTCACATCCAGAATTCTCTATGGTAATAATTTCTACAGAGCCATGTTATTATTTAAATTATTTAGTTTATATTATTATACCATTCAGGGTGCTGCGGCATTATCATCTGTGAGAGTAAACGAAGAGACACGTTACAAACTATGCTTGGAGGCGTTGGCGCAACTAAACAGAATATTGGAATCGGAGTCGCATGAGAAGACAGTGTGTGCGGCACTCAATTGCCTCGCGAGTTGGTCAACAAACAAACTATGTGATGATTATGTGCAAATGTTCAAGGTACATTCAAACATAATTCTAAGTGGGAGGCCTATGTTCAGCAGTGGGGATGTCTTCTGGCTGATGATGATGAAGGATTATGAATATAGAATTCATGATCACTTAGTCAATTTATTATGTTATTAAATTAAACAAATTTTATGCGGCTTGGCTTGGCGTTTATTTTGGTTTTAAAAATTTTTAACATTGTAAAAAATTGAAAATCAATAAAAATGTGGTAGTAAAGCACATAAAATTTATTTAATTTATTAATCAATGTTCGCGCAAAATCTAAGATAATATTATTATGTTATTAAAAGCACTTTTCCTCATCAAAAATATAATACTAACTAATGCACATTACATAGCAATATTGCATTTGCTATTCTGAGATAGCATTGTCAACTTAATAACTAATTATAAATTTTATTATTACATATTGTATGAACAGTAAAAGTTAGTCAAGTCACTATTCACCATTTTGACATTTGACCTGCTCATGAAGTTTCCTATAAAAGTTTCTTTATAGTGATGGCTTCTTCAAATTTTAGCAATATGCACCCTCCAGCTATCGGCTGTGACATTATTAGTAATAATAAAACAATTTCTCACACAAATTGTATGTATTGCAGAAAAATCTAAATCTAAAAACCAGCACACCTGTTATCCGCATTGCCTATATGAAGTACATTGCCACTGTTCTAATGGAGGCACAACCAAAGGAGAAGGACAGCGAAACAATTTGGACAATATTTATTAAGTCACAGGAGAAGGCCATACAACAACCAACGCAGGTAGGTTCATTACTTTGTTAAGCAAGCTTGCATTAAAACAAAATTAAACTTTCATTTGTTTAACAATAAATAGCTAAGACTAATCTTAAATAAGTGATTAAGTGTATTCGAAACATCTAAGATGGTTGTTAATATAAATATTTGTTATTAAATTTACCTTATTACTAAACTTGCTGGTATTGTAAAAGCTGTGCGGCGAAAGTACAAATATTTTATTAAGTAATTTACTAAATTATATTTATCCATCAACTGTGTTTAAAATAAGTGGTAACTTATTCTAGTTCCTCGCCCCACAATTTTGCACATTGTGGTGACCGCTGTCTGTCGTATCCAATTTGGTTTAAATAAGGCGTTTTGTTTTAATGTCCAATTAAGGCGACCGTGGTGTAGTGGCAGTGCAATGGTTACACAAGCCAAGTACCAAAGTATCTTCAATATTGTACTTTGATAGTCCTGTTTCTATGATACAAGCGCTTTAGTAGCTTAGTATATAAAATTAATAAAAAATATCCTTAATTGCAGCACCAAGCCGTGAGTGAGGCAATATGCGCAATGCGTGCTCTATTACAATTGGACAGGGGCAGAGAGTTGAATAGCAAACACTCAGCCGTGTGGGCAGCACTCGCTAACAAAGATAAACATATATTATTACATGACAGGAGTTTGCACGCGGCAACCGCTGATGGTAAATATTCGCATGCATTTTGTGGTTCTACGTGACGCTGCGATAACTTTAATCGCCAGTTTTCAGCCAATATCTCACCATTGATATTTGGACAGTCCCTTTAGGCCAACGGTGAAGACTTCCTCATCGCACAGTCTTAATGTGATGAAGATAATTAAAATTTTATGACAAATTGGGCTTCCTGGGCTCTTAAACCAGAATGAATCAGCATTTTTATCATCTTCTGTTTTTGACGTTATTGTTCTAATCTACATTGTCGGATCAACATCTTGTAAGATTGACTCGTAGTAAGTAATGAATAAATAAATTCATTATCAATTTATCATTGTTATTTACTAATATGTAAGCAGTGAATAACAACGAATATACTACTATGGTTGGTTAATCCTGCCTAAAGTCTAAAGTTTTAGTGAATACATTCACAATTTAATGAAATAAATTACATTGTAAATAAAACCTAATAATAATAATAAATATATCTTAGACATTAAGGTAGTCACTATGGCAAAATTATAAATATTAGTGAATAATACAGTGTGAAGCATTGTAACGCCACTTGGAAAGAAAGTAGCTTTAATACTGATGATAGAAGAACTTTACGTTTGTTTTAGAACATTTTGTTTGCGAAACTCCCACAGACTTGTCCGTTTATGGTCTTTAACTTATTTCAATAACACTTAATTACCCAAAACAGGGCACATATTTATTAAACCTCTATGTCTACTAGCCACTGCAAAAAGTGACAGCCAAAGAAAAGCCTAATTGTTTGTGCAGTTTTATTGCAGGTTGTCCTATTATGTCGGGCATTGCTTGAGAAGTACTTCATTATTGCAAAAGACAGGGACTCGCCTGTCTACCGAGCCCTGGTGTGGACATTATTGTCAACTCACAAATGTGTCAGATCATCAGCCACCAAGAATGTGAAATTAATGCTAAGTGTGGATAGTAGAGGGTACATTGCAAACAATCTAATTGACAAACTCAACGAGATGCTTGAAGAGAAGAAATTCATGGCAAAGGAGAAGTCACCTTCTGATGAGAAGGCAGAACTGAATGGAAAAGTTATATTGGATTGTGCTAATGCAATATGCAATTGCGCAGGTATGTTTATGTACAACTCCATTTAAGTGTTCCCAATAAAGTAGTTTCTTTAAGTAGGAAGACATAGTGAAAGTCATGAATAACCAGTGGATGCAAGTGACATCTTGGCGTTATTATACCTAGTAATTAATTATCCAAATAATAATAATATGTTTTTTAAGTTATATGAAAACATTTAGATCTTTTATTTATGAATTTGAAATTATCATTTTAATTATGTTTATTTTACTATACTTTTATAATTTAAAAGCAGAACACGCGAAGACAACGCGGGATGTTCAAAAGAAGCATAGTTATATTGAAATGACTGAACTGAAACTTATCCCTCTTTCAGATTATCGTGAGGAAGAATTGGAGCTATTGGCAATCAATGCATTACCATGCTACCACCACCCATTGTCTATGGCAGCTAACAAAACATCATGGCTGTCTATGGTTAAGCGTTTACAATTGACACCTGACGAGCTCATTGAGAAACATAGCTACAATTTGATTGGATTATACATATCTGCATTCAAACATAATAATGAGGTAACAATTATTATTATTATATACTGTGTTTCAATAGAGAGATTAGAGCAATCTGCAGTTTTTTTTTATTGTGACATTTGACCTCGACCCGCTTGATGATAAGCTAAAGGACGTCCAAGAGTGATGGCTGAAATAACTGAGTCAGTTCTCGGCTGCCTCAGTTGCCGGCCAAAAGCGGCCCCAGGGTATTCGCCGATTCTAATTAACTGGATGCGATTGCTACTTTTAGTTATTCATACTGTTCTGGCAGACGTCTTTTATTATGGACCACACTCCGGTCTGACATCAGGCGTTGGCTGATGTTTGTAGAGCCAATATTTTAATAAAAACGACAAAAATCAACTCGTTGGAACCCCACCCCAGCAACAACTGAGTCTCTTCTGCGATAGTCGTGACCATGGTCTATTGGTCACGCAAACCAAGAACTCACGGTTCAATACCACTTTTTTAATATTAATAATGTGTTGCAGACAGTATCTAACATCGTATCCACGTTGGTGTGCGTGAACCCCGACGCCATATTGCCATCCTTGGTGCAGTGTGTCATAAAGCACATCAAGGAGCCGTCATTGTTGCGGGTGACACGCGATGAGTATTTTGCATATTTGACACCAGAGGGAGAGTTGTACGACAAGAGTGTGGTGCCAGGGTATGTGATGTTCTCATTATATATACAAGTATATATATATATTTACATTTCTATACTAAGCTACTAATGAGCGTGTATCATAGAAACAGAACAACCAAATTACATATATCAAAGATACATTGGTATCGGTGGGTGGTCTCGAACTCGGTTTGCGTAACCATTGCAGTGCCACTACACCACGGTCGCTTTATAAGCTAGTTAATAAGCACAAGCGGCTGTCAAACATTGCTTTAGATCGCTCGCGAGAGTTAGACATGTACTTAGCCAATAACGGAGCGCCATTCATTTTGTATATATAAAAGCGTCGAGGCTGCTTTGAAGAAAGCACTTAGCAATAAGAGCACAAGTTCGAGACCACCCAACGGTACCAATGTATCTTTGATATATATACTTTGGTTGTCCTGTTTCTATAATACAAGCACTTTAGTAGCTTAGAAATGCAAATAAAAAATGGTTGCTCTTATACCTGGGCAGAGTAAACAAAACCTTAAAATTAACTTTACAATTACATAGAAAAAAAGCCTAAATATATTATGTGTGTATATTTGAAGAATTCTTTATATTTCCAGCAATGACAATAACAATGAAATGAATATGAAACGTGAAAGCAAAGCATACAGCTATAAGGAGCAATTAGAAGAACTACAACTGAAAAGGGAATTAGAGGAAAAGAGAAGGAAAGAGGGGAAAACTACTGAGGTAAGCGTTTAAATATATTGATAACCACAATCGCGGATGAAATTGCCAATTGATCTGTGTTGGTCTGCAGTGTCTTTAATGGTACACTATTAATAATAGAACGTGTGGGACTTATTGTGGTCATGCATAAGAATAATCTCAATGCCCTTGATTTTTTTTATTGTGACACGACATCTGACCTCGACTCGCCTGGAGCTTGGATAAAAGGCGTATGGAGCGGTCACGCAGGAAGTCAGCTATCCAACCCCGCAGACGGTCAGGTAAACCGTATGCCTCGAGCTTGGATAAAAGGCCCTTGTGCCAGACCCTGTCAAACGCCATTTCCGTGTTAAGCCCCCAGGAAAAGGAAATCACTAAACCACTTTAATATTTTTTTTTATTGTGACACTACATTTAACCTCGACCTGCCCGATGATAAGTAAGAGGAGGTTCAAGAGTGACGACGACTGATAAAAATGTCTTAGTTCACTGCTGTCTCGGTCGCCACTAAGCAAGCAGGCCCAAGGTGCTTCTTCACGCATCGCTTGACGGATTCAGGGTTATAGACGAAAAGACGAGCCGCCATGTCTCTGCGTAGTATAATCGGGAAACTGCAGTAAAAACGCAAAGCGAATGACCCTTAGCCGCTGATCACCATAATAATATTTGAACAGAATAATTGAGATATACTACAATGATTTCAGGCGCCACTTTCTGCCAAGCAAAAGGAGGCGATAAAGATGCAATTAGCAAAAGAATCCGACATCAGGCAAAGATTGGCAGAAGTAAGTACATTATCTACGATTTGTTTTTTGTTTTATTTGTATTACCAATTGCAAAGCAGTCTAAGTTGATTTCATACACGCAGAGATTGCAATCGCGCTTGAGTTTTTATGGGAGACACTCGAGTTAGTTGCTTTTTCACACTTTCCGGTTGCCGAGTAACTGGCGGTTAAGTGTAGCCATGTAGCTTTCACACGTTCCGGCGTAATGGCCATTCTACATGCGCCGACTATGCGGCAACTACTACGTTCCGGACGTATGAAAACGTACGTCTTACCGTTCACTTAGTTTGTTTGGGCGACAAATTTAAAGCTTTGAATCAATATCAATTATTTGAATATTATGCATCCTAAATAGCCACACCAAAATGTAAAACAGTTTATAATAGGTATGATTTACTAATAACAATAAAAGTCAATTTTCCACCATATCATCAACAAACAAAATGATAATTAAGAGCTTCCCTCACTGAATAATACACTTGATTGGCTACTATTTCTTTAAAATTAATTTCTTTTAATGCACTGCCTTCTAAATACCACTATAGTGGGGGGCATCACGGCGTGCAGCGTCATTGATTTGGCTGCGTTTCAATAGATGGTTTACATCAATATTTAATATGTTTGTATATAATTTCAGCTACATGAGAAAGTGAGCATCGCGTGTGGCCTCACGTCGGCTGCAATGAATGGCTCAATTGATGCCCTCGCATCGTACGCGAGGATATTTTTGCCGCGAATTCTGGGTGCGCTCAGATCACCATTGGCGGCGCCACATCTCGCACAATTGTACATCAAACTATCAAAACTGATGCCAAAGGAATACTCGCTGTTAGCCATTACTGTTGCCAATATTACACTCAGGTATGATTATTTATTTGTTGATTGTGACCCGACATATGACAACACCCTTCTTGATCTTAAGCTGAAGTGTGATCCATGAATGGATGTCACTGCTACTACAATAAAATAACTGTGAGTAGCAATGACATCCACTGTGCCGGCCTAGTTGGAACCGGCAGAAAAGCTGATCCCGAAACGCGACCAAATCACTTCACGGTATGTATACTGGTAAGTGGTGGTACTACCCCAGATCGGCAATTTGGGTACCACTGCCTACCACTCTTTGATAACCAGACCCGAAGCAAATATCCACCTCCTTTTTTTATTAACAAATATTTGCAATATTTAATAAAACAAATATTTGCTCCGACCGGGAATCGAACCCGGGATTTTACACGCAACAAACTAATCGCTAACGCCTGTTTCATTAATTATATATTTGATTGAACTAACCTGTCGAGTTAACTAACATGTGAACGCGTGCGTAAGATATCACCTCGTATACGCTATTACGTCGTAATATCTTGAAGCTCGCCTCCCTCCCATTTGAGCGCCATGTTCGGGCCAGAATTATCAAAAAGGGAACAAACATTTGTATATCCCTTTAATGAGTTTATTTTTTATTTGTTTAGTAAACGGATTCCTAGTCTTGTAAGGTTTTTTATTCTATTTAATGCAGTGTAGAATTAGGCAGCGGTTACAGTTGTAATGTTCATGTATAATGCATGTTTTGTCCATCATCAGATTGCATCGTCCCCAATGTGACCTCGATGCCAATTGGGAGGCTGAACCATTGGAAGCAGCAACGACCCGATGCATACATTTAATATCGGACACAACAATTCCAGAAGAAAAATATAATGATGAAGCCAACGAGGATCTCGAAATGGAACTCAACGGACCTGCATTCTGTTATTTGTTCCCGTTGCTCGACAAAGGTAAGCTCAAATTTTCATTAGATGTTTATGTAATCTCCCCACCCTTGGACTCTTCAAACAAACCGTCAAAAAGCATCTCTGGCTGGTATAACGATGGTGGTTAAGCCAACCATAAAATGTGTTTTTTTTTATTGTCGTCGGCGCACTTTAATCACTCTGCAATTGATCAGATCTGGCAAGTCGAGATCAGATGTCGCGTTACAACAAAAATTATAATCTTTAAGGACATCATTCATTTTAGGCTTTTATGTACTTTGAAATGCGATGTCCAATGATAAAAAATATAAAAATGGTAGTTTCCATACTTGTGTTGAGAAAACAAATAACATTTTTGTTTTTAATTGCTGTGCAATTGAGTTATTCGGAAAATAAGATATAGATTTTGCATCGTCTGTCAATTACAAACACACGCCATATTAAAAGTTCCGCTTTGAACTGTCATATTTATTGTTTGATCATTTTGCACACCTAAACTATGCAAAATAAAGGAAATTATCCAATTACATTGTAATCTTCGTACATCAAACTATATTAAAATGTATATGCAACTGTTAATACAATAAAGCCCAAGTCCCCATACAAAATGAATGACGTCCTTTCGAAAGCATGAAAGCCTACGGTAAAAGAAGTAGGGTTATTTAAGATAAAACAAGATAAGCAGTGTTTCACTATTCTTTTGACGTGACAACGTCTTATAATTCGATGGAGCCGGCTGCACGCACAAAAATCATGACTCATGCGGAGGTAACGCTCCATTTAAGGTTTGAAGTGCAAGCGAGAGCTCGGAACGAGCGACAAAGAGGCACAATCGGCCTCCGCGTTCGGCAGCGTTCGACATATGTCTCTCTCCTACTTGAGTGAGCGATGCGTACTATTAATATTACTAAAATTAATACTATTAATATTTAATTTACTATTAGTATTTATGCGTACAAATAAATGTAACTTGATCAATTCAATTGTGATTTCCATTTACCTCCTTCTCTATATCCATACAAAATCTCTATCAAACAAATAAAATTAAAATTTTCGTTTGAAAAATGCAACCATTCCATCAGTATTTTCTTATGACGTTGTCACGTTCAACTATCGTCAGTAAACAGACTTTACAGACAACCGTTTTTTATTTATTGACATTATGACTATATATTGTTGTGTGCATCCAGGTCTGACAATGTACCATTCCAAATTGGGCGATGATGCAATAACGTGTGCATTGAATATAATATCCCACCACAGTATGATGAGGGCTGATGATGTAGACAATCCTTTCCATCCAGTGCATTTGCCTGTCGATCATATGTTCAGAATGTTATTGGAGCTCACAAGTAAGTTGATGTATATTTTCAATCAAGTGTGACAAATGTAAGAATAAAATCACTGTGAACAAGTATCACCTCACCTCGTTTTGTGTGAAGGCCAGAAGAATATCGATACAATATCTTGCAAATGTCGAAGTCAAACGAAAAGTTCGGCGCGTCGTTTTCTTTGTAGAACAATCGACAAGTGGATTTTACCAGCCTATGTGTACTCATCCTATAACGTAGATTTTGTCAAGCGATGCGTAAAGAAGCAAATTGGGCTACGTGATGGCGACTAAGGCAGCCGAGAACTGACTCGATGTTTTTTAGCCGTCGGCACTCTTTGACCCCCATTAGGCAGGTCAAGGTCAGATGTGGAATCCACTTCCCATCAGGTGGAGCCATGCTTATGAACTTAAATATATTATACCAGCGGCACGCTATGATCGCCGTTTAACCGTTCATGAATTTTCGTATAAGTTAATAATTAATTAATTTAAATAATAATTGTTTGAAGGAGATTATTTTCATTCCTTATTATCACTATTTGCTCCTTCAAACATGATTATAATTCGCGTCACGTAAGTTGGCAAGAGTAGTCAGATGAGGTAACAAAGTTCCGTGCGCGCGATTGGCTGGCCAGTCGATCATCGACTCGCGCGTGGCACCCACGCTCCGTTCGCTCCCGCGTACACATGGGTGCACTTAAATAGTGCACCGCTGGTTTTCTATCATACTAATAGTTTTACTTCATATTAGTTCCCCGCCGCGTCTGTCTGTTCGCGATAAACTCAAAATCAATTAATTCAATTGTCCCGCCTTTTCCCCACAAGGATAAGCAGAGAAAATGGAGTGCCACCTGCCACGATCCTGATACAACTCCCTCGCTTTCTTCACATTCACAATTCTCTTCATACAAGCTCTATGGTTATGGGCACTAGGCAACCTAACTTTCTTGAGGATGTCTCCGATTTGGGCGGAGAACACCCTCCTGGGTCTGCCTCGATTAACGCATCCATGCACATCAGATTTATTAATTTCTTTCGTCAATCTACTTTCACTTAAACTACTATTAATTTTTTTATGAATCTTAAGAGACCCTTTTTTATTGCACGGCCAGTATACTACGTTAAAATCTTGCCAACGTGACGCGGACTCTATTAACTTATACGAAACATTATGAGCGGGTCAAACGTCATAGCACTCATCATAGCATGCAGCTGGTATAGTATGTTATCCGGCCAGGTGTGACATCGAGCCGCACTCGTTCGCAAGTTGTGGCCACCCTGCTGGACGTGTGCGCCGCAGCCGGCGGTGGCGATGGCTGCTACTATGCCACCTATGATGAAGTAGAAGTGTTGCTCAATGGATTGCAACATCCCATGGAGGTAATCACGTTTTTGTTTATATATTTATATAAGGGATGTCGACAAAGTATACACTAATTATTTACATAGTAATACATACTTAAAACTAAGTGTTATTTAATTAAGACAATCACAGCTTTTTTTACTTACTTAAATGATGCATTCATTTAAGTAAATAAAAAAAACTTATTAACCCAAAAATAAACATATAAAGTACATAAGACAAAACTAAATTTTACTTCGATCATTTACTTATTACAACAGTTGATGCTTGCAATGAAAATTCATTAGTTTTGAGGTAATCTGCGACAGATCGCTTAAATGTATAGAGTGTGTCATAACTCATTATACATTTTGAGTTAATGTATAATGAGTTAATGCGAGTTAAGTCCTAAGTTGGATTTCCTGAATGGTACATGAAACAGTGGACAAGGCGACCTCGGTAGCCTACGCGGCACATTACATTGTAATTCTCCAAGCAATGCTATACAGTCCAATTGATTATGCATTATCTTATGAAACAGTGTGATGTATTCAATTATTTAACCTGCAATAACCTGTATACTCATCTTTTCACACCAGTAATACCCGCACAGGTCGGGGGAAGCATCCGCATTTTGTCGACCGAATCGGCAGTCGAACTTAAAGGTTCGGTGCGTCTTTCCTTGTGGAACATTCGAAAAGTGGGATGCTTTACCAGCCCGTGTGTTCTCTCCCTCTTATAACCTTGGAACCTTCAAGCTATGCGTGAAGAAGCACCTTTGGCCGGCATAGTGACGGCGACTGGGGCTACCGTGAAGACTCTGTTTTTACAGCAGTCTTCACTCTTGGACCTCCTATTGCTTACCATCAGACGGGTCGAGGTCAGATGTCGGTCAAAATAAAAAATCTATAATTAAAACAATAACTTATGACAACATTGACGCGCATTGCTAAGCACACTGGTTCGTTAAGCGTAAACTTCTGGTGTCCATTCATGGTCGAAGCAAAAATTTGTTTTATAACTTTTATTCCTAATATTATTATTTTTTTATTTATTTATTGTGACTCGACATATGACAGCACCCCGCTTGATGTTAAGCCAAAGTGTGGTCCATGAATGGATGCCACTGCTACTACAATTCAATAACTGTGAGCAGCAATCACATCCACTATGCCGGCCTAGTTGGAACCGGCAACTTACAAGCTGATCCCGAAACGTGACCAAATCACTTCACGGTCTGTATACTTGTAAGTGGTGGTACTACCCCGAATCGGCAGACTGGGTACCACTGCCTACCACTCTTTGATAACCAGACCCGAAGCAAATATCCATCTCTTTTTTTTTATTAACAAATATTTGCAATATTTAATACTATTAAATATTGCAAATAAAAGCTATGAAACAAATAAACAATGATCCGAGTCTCGTTGTCAAAGAGTGGTAGGCTGTGGTGCCTGGTCTGCCGGTCCAGGATAGTACCATCACTTATAAGTATACAGACCGTGAAGTGACTTTGTCGCGTTTTGGGATCAGGTTGTAAGTAGCCGGCGTTGTTCATGAGACCTAAATACTTTATCTTTAACATAATGCCTATAAACTTATCAGGAGGTCCGCGATGCAGCGTTATGTGCACTGCAATCAATCCAAAATGTTTTGCCAAATTTGATGGACGATGAGGAACTGCAGCCAAAGATACTCAAGCGGTTGTTGCTCGCTAAGTTTGATGTTGTCGAGAGAAATAGGTATGTATACTCCTTGTTTATTATAAAAACATTCTCATATAAATTGAGTTGTAGTATTACCTTTGAAATCAATCTCAATCTGTCAAAATAGATCTTAACCGTTTTAAGTTTTGTCATAAGGATCCCACTTAGGACCTCTCCCTTACAATATTACCATTAGGTATTTGTCCTGACGAGGTACAAGGAGGAACTAGGGAAAAGAATTATTCTGAAAATTCACTGTGATATATCTATCCAATACATTTTCATTTATTTATTAATGTTATTAATGTATAAATCTGATGTGGATGGATGCGTTCAACAAGGCAGGCCCAGGAGAGTGTTTTCCGACCAAATCGGAGACATCCTTAAAAGAAAGCTAGATTGCCTAGTGCCCATAACCATAGGGCCCTGTATGAGGAGAATTGTGGATGTGAAGGAAGCAAGGGAGTTGTGTAAGGATCGTGGTAAGTGGCGCTCCATTGTCTCTGCCTATCCCTGTGGGAAAAAGGCGTGACAATTTGATTGATTGATTGTTATTATAAGGTGTACACGACAGGACAGGAATTTTAACAGAATTTTAAAATTCAAATTACACCTTTTATTAAGTTTAATGGGTGGCCGACTTCTCGAAAATGTCGGTAATACTCTTTTTAAAAGACGAGAATCTGGGATTAAATATATCTAATTTATCCTTTTATGTTCATTTGCCGTTTTCCATTTGTATTACCACAATAGGGCTGTAGTTTTCTATTTATAGTTTTAATTTTAATTTATATTCACTTACAGTGAGTTGGGTGAGAAGTTATATGAGTCATTGTTGCCACCGGTGGTTAGTGACGTACTATGGGAGCAATTACTAAATGGAGCAGTTTCCGACTCACAACACCCATCTGAGGCGGTTCAGCGGGCAGCTGCGAAAGCATTGGCTTACTTACTGAGTCAAAAGCCACACGTAGCGAGCACAACACTAGCTGATATACTTGCTATTTACAAGGAAAAGTTGCCTGTGAGTAGTGATACGTAAGCATTTACATAGGGGCTCAGCTGAATATGAAACGCGACTGAGTTACTTGACTGTTGAACTGAAATTCAATTCATTTATTATGTAACTAATGACGGGTATATTTCTTTGAAACCTTGCCAAAGAAACACTCATATACGCCATTAAAAAAATACAATAATACACAAACCGAAAACATAATTGAGCTTAATCATTATCTACCAGCAGCCAATCAGTGACGTGGGCAAGATGGCGACCAACTGTCACATGTAATTTTTAATGTAAAGACTATTAACATTTTAAATGTGATTATCATCCCGCCAATGTTTACAATAACAAAAAGAGAAATGCTAATTTTCTAGGTCGCTACTTGCAGTCATTTAACAGTACTAGCAAGCGCCTACATTCATGGACCGCACTCCAGCTTAACATCGAGCGAAGTGCGGTCGATATGTCGAGCCACAATAATAAAAAAAATGCCTAAGAATTGAAACTTTTTTATTTTTTATACCTACATAGTTTGTGTCAGAATTCTCAATCAATCTAATTGTCACGCCTTTTTCCCACAGGGATAGGCAAATTTCTATGTGCGGGAATTTAAAAATACACATTTGTGGTCGTGATAGGCGGGTCGACGTTTTATATGTTTTAAAACCTCCTAATAATCTTAGTATTTAATTTCCATAATTAGTTGATCCCCGCGCGCGTTGACCAATTCGGTCACGTGACCGAAGCAGCCGTCGACGAGTGGAGTGGCCGCCGCGGCTGTGGCTTCGCATTGACTACCATCGCCCCACTGTTGCAACCAGATGCAGTACTATCAGTGCTTAAGTTCTTTGTACAAGAGGGGCTGGCAGACAGGGAGGAGAAGGTGCGCGCTGAAATGCTGAATGCGGCCATGGCTGTCGTTGAATTGCATGGCAAGGTAATTCACCACTCACAATTGCTCTCTTGCATTCTCAAACTAATAGTAAGGATTTATTATTGGAAATATATTAACAATGTTTCTTGTCGAGAATAAAAACTTGCTTATACCGTACTATTTTTTGTTGCATAAATTAAAGTTGGAAATATATTTTACAACTATTTAATAAAATAATTACGAATGAAAAATCCAAGAGAAGGGAAGAAGGGTTGCCAGAGTAAATATCTACGTTTATATCATATCTACGATTAAATATTATTTTTCATCTTCAATTCATTTATATATTTTATTCCTTTTAGTAAATAAATAGATAAATAAAAAACTTTAAACCTTTTTTGCCATTTTCATTTTATAAAATGTACAGTAACTTAAAGTTAGCCATCCATATATCATACTAATATCAGCCAACAAATGTAATTTTATCACCAGGAAACGTTGGGCATCCAGTTACCAGTATTCGAGGAGTTTTTGGACAAGGCACCAAAGTCTAGCGGTTTCGATGCTGTTCGCCAATCAGTTGTGCTGCTGGTGGGCAATTTGGCAAGGCATTTGGAGAAAGATGACGCAAGAGTTAAACCTATTACGCTTAGATTGGTCGCATCACTAAATACACCAAGCCAACAAGTAAGTACAATTTTTTTATATTATTGACACGTTATATCTTGCTTCGACTTGATGGTAAGTAAGGAAAGTTCCCTGGGCGCCAATGACCCCAGTTGGAGTTGCCTCAGGCACTATGCTGACCAAATGTGCTCTGTCATGAGTCGCTTTTAATTGAAAAAAAAAAACATGGTGGGAGAATAAAGCATCTTATTTATAGATCTACAAAGGACCTGTTGATTCGACTGACGACTGATGATTTGGTCGACAGAATGCGGATGCTTCTTTGACCTATGCGGGAGTAAAAAGTCGAGTTAGGAACAAGGTTATTGAATCCTTGGGAACGTGATGAAAGACGTAGCTTCACACACCCGATTTGCCAGCCCATGTGTTTTCTCCCTCCTATAACCTTGGATCCTTCAAGCGATGCGTGAAGAAGCACCTTTGGCCGGCATAGTGGCGGCGGCTGAGATAGCCGTGTACTAACTCGGTTGTTTCGGTCGTCAGCACTTTTGGATCTCCTCTTGCTTATCATCAGGCAGGTCAAGGTCAAATGTCGTGTCACAATAAATAAATAAAAATCTCCACTTCACCTTATGATGAGGCGTTGGGCTGTTAGTATCTGTGCCACAATAATAAAACATATGTAGCTACTTTTATTAATGAAGATAACTGTATTTTGTGATGATTAACTATATTTGCAATACGACTTGAATGTGTTATTTCCACTTAGGTGCAAGAGGCCGTGAGTAATTGTCTGCCACACTTGGTGACGTCACCGGCTCTCAAGGACGACATACCAGCTATTGTGAACAAACTCATGAAACAACTCTTCACTGCTGAAAAATATGGCGATAGAAAGGTATTTTTATTATACATTTTTATATCAAAGATACATTGGTACCGGTGAGTGGTTTCGAACCCGTGCCACTTGGCTTATGTAGCCATTGCACTGCCACTACACCACGGTCGACTTAAATACAATATACATCTATATGCGAAGGTGTGTTTCAAAAGTAACGGTCATATTAATTATTTTATAAGGTACTTTATGAATTACTCTACATCAGATGACCCTTTCAAATTAGTTCTCATATTGACAATGTATTCCTGCTCCCAAATAAATTATCACTTATTTGTATTGAATTGCACTTTTACCTGCTCATATACACAGTTGTACACCTCTCCACAACCGCAGGAGCCTCTTTGTACAGTCAAATTAGCTTAGAGACGTTTTTGCATTTGTAGTAGTGCGCCTAAGAACGCGTTTATGTATTAATTTGCTGACTGTACACTACTACAACCGCGAAAACGTCTCCAAGCTAAAACTAAACATAATGATAAGAGATGGTAACATCTTTATCAACCGCCACGACATAATGGAAACGAGCTCTTAGGCGTGTGTACTACACACACTACTACAAATGCAAAAACGTCTCCGAGCTAATTTGACTGTAGTGTAGTTCTCCTACTTGATGTCTATACAAAATGAGACGTGCGTATGTTCGCAGGGCGCTGCGTACGGCATCGCTGGCATTGTGAAAGGTTTGGGCATATTAGCATTGAAACAATTGGAGATTATAACAAGACTTACGGATGCAGTACAGGACAAGAAAAATTATAAATACAGAGAAGGTAATAATATATTAATGTTGTAGTATTTATTTATTAATTAGGATTATTCAATTTGGGGAAATACCTATCACCGGCGATTGCTAAAGTGCTGGAACTTTGTCAAAGTAACAAAAGGTGACGTCACACAATAAGTCCACAATTAACTTCAACGTAGGGTTACAATAACAAAATAATATTGCAATGTTTCAACGAAGATAATTGCCATGCTGGTGGTAATGCCAGTAGTCTTATAATACGTCACAATGACGTAGATTCCCGTCGTGTGACCAAGTATTCATAGTCTGTATACTTGGTGGTACTACCCCGTATCGGCAGACTCGGTACCACTGTCTACCACTCTTTCATAACCAGACCCGAAACAAATATCCGCCTTTTTTTATTAACGAATATTTGCAATATTTAATAATATTATTATATATTGCAAATGAAAATCTTGAAACAAATGCAAATGCTCCGACTGGGAATCGAACCCGGGTGCTGGTGTGATAACCAGTCGGCCACGCCATATGTCGTAATATTATTTCAGGTGCTCTGTTCGCGTTTGAAATGCTCTGCCTGAAATTGGGCAGATTGTTTGAGCCATACGTGGTGCACATATTGCCGCATTTGCTGATGAGTTTCGGTGACACGTCGCAGTATGTGCGCACAGCCGCCGACGACGCGGCCAAACTCATTATGAGCAAGCTGAGTGCGCACGGAGTCAAGTTGGTGTTGCCGTCGCTGTTGGACGCCTTGCACGACGACAATTGGAGGACTAAGTCAGGTGAACAGTTAAATTTGAGACCACAATACACACACACACACAAATGTAGTATAGTATACATACACCTTGTATGAGGAGAATTGTGGATGTGAAGGAAGCGAGGGAGTTGTGTCAGAATCGTTGCAAGTCGCGCTCCGTTGTCTCTGCCTATCCACGTGGGAAAGAGGCCTGACAAACTGATTTGGAATAGTGAATTAAACAAAAACGAATTTCCTAATACCTTTCCATCGTCACCACATCCGTATCACCATCGACATCGGTTTGTTTACATGATGTCCACTTCTAATAAGTCTATTAACAGTTGTTTTACTATTTTACATTATTTCAGTTTAGATATTATAACTTTTAATGTTAAGTGTTAAAGTTGATCTGTATTAACTTATATCCATTTAAGCGTGATTTAGTGACAAACAAACATCTTTACATTCACATTTATTAAATATAGATATAAACATACACAAGAACACTTTCAAAAATAAAGTGGGTTAGTAGTGATCCCGAACCTAAAATCTCAATTCATACAGGTTTCTGTATATCTTCAAAGGTTTGACAGACACCAGGGCTCTTATTCTAATGCAAAGCCTTATTCCACCAGGTTCAGTCGAGTTGCTCGGCGCAATGGCGTTCTGTGCGCCCAAACAGCTGTCCTCCTGTTTGCCATCGATAGTGCCCCGATTGATCGAAGTGCTCGGTGACTCGCATATGAAAGTGCAGGCGGCTGGCGTTGTGTCACTCGGCGTCATCGGTTCAGTCATTAGAAACCCAGAGATTCAAGGTGAGGATTAATAATGGTGTTCAACAGAACACAGTGGTAATTGCTGAGTATTGTATTTATATTGTAATTGTGTGTTATAGCGATTGTTCCAATCCTGCTCGAGGCGTTACAAGATCCATCGAACAAAACAGCAATGTGCCTACAAATCCTTCTGGACACCAAATTCGTGCATTTCATCGACGCACCATCATTGGCTCTGATCATGCCCGTCGTCCAGCGCTCCTTCCTCGATCGCTCCACAGAGACGCGCAAAATGGCCGCACAAATCATCGGCAACATGTACTCACTCACTGACCAGAAAGACCTGCTGCCATACTTACCCAACATCATACCAGGACTCAAGAACTCCCTGCTGGATCCCGTGCCAGAGGTGATTACATGCACATTACATTATTAGAACACGATATGCCTGATGTTAAGCAAGACAACAGGCGTGGACGAACGGTTTAGCGATTGGTTTGTTGCGCGTAAAGTGCCAGGTTCAATTCCCGGTCGGAACAAATGTTTATTTCATAGCTTTTATTTGTAATATTTAATAATTATATTAAATATTACAAATATTTGTTATTAAAAAAAAAGAGGTGGATATTTGCTTCGGGTCTGGTTATCAAAGAGTGGTAGGCAGTGGTACCTAGTCTGCCGATCCGGGGTAGTACCACTACTTACAAGTATACAGACCGTGGAGTGATTTGGTCACGTTTCAGGATCAGCTTGTAAGTTGCCGGTTCCATCTAGGCTACTCACAGTTATTAAATTGTAGTAGCAGTGACATTCATGGACCACACTTCGGCTTAACATCAAGCTGGGTGCTGTCATGTCGAGTCACAATAAAAAAAAGCATTAACGTTTAGTTTGGCTATATGGTCGGTAGAATCCATACAGGTATCACAGTAGTGAAAATACGACGTAGAAAGAAAGTATAAATAACGCTTGTATTCCAGGTCCGTTCGGTATCTGCGCGCGCGTTGGGAGCCATGGTTCGAGGCATGGGGGAGAAGTCGTTTGAGGATTTGTTGCCGTGGCTGATGCAGACATTGACATCAGAAGCAAGTAGTGTAGATCGTTCTGGTGCAGCGCAGGGACTCAGTGAAGTGGTCGCCGGTTTAGGCAAGGGCAAACTGCACGCTATCATGCCAGGTAAGGAAGCAGACGAACTCCTAACAATAATAATTGCAATCCGCGAACCCAAATGACGATGGTGTTTGCTTTCAGAAATAATTGCAACATCAGAGCGCTCTGACATTGCGCCGCACGTCAAGGATGGATACATTATGATGTTCATCTACATGCCTGGAGCGTTCCAGGTGGAGTTTACGCCATACATTGGGCTCATCATCAACCCTATACTGAAGGCGCTCGCTGACGAGAATGAATACGTGCGCGAGACTGCTCTCAAAGCAGGTCAGCGCATCGTCAACCTCTACGCTGAGTCAGCCATCACTCTTCTCCTGCCAGAGCTGGAGAAGGGTCTTTTCGATGACAACTGGAGGATCAGATACAGCTCTGTGCAACTGCTAGGTGACCTGTTGTACAGGATATCTGGCGTCACTGGCAAAATGAGTACACAGACAGCATCCGATGATGATAATTTCGGAACTGAACATTCGCACCAAGCCATTATGAGGACTCTCGGGGGAGAGCGCAGAAACAGAGTGCTTGCCGGCCTGTACATGGGCAGGAGCGACGTTGCCCTAATGGTCAGGCAGGCGGCACTTCACGTCTGGAAAGTGGTCGTCACCAACACACCTAAAACTTTACGTGAGATTCTTCCGACACTTTTCAATCTGCTGCTTGGCTGTCTCGCCTCGACCAGCTACGACAAAAGGCAGGTGGCGGCCAGAACGCTCGGGGACCTCGTCAGGAAACTGGGTGAGCGTGTGCTGCCAGAAATAGTGCCTATACTGGAACGCGGATTGGAGTCCGATAGACCCGACCAGAGACAGGGCGTGTGCATCGGTCTTGGAGAGATCATCTCTTCTACGTCTCGGGATACTGTACTCACATTCGCGGATGGACTCGTGCCCACTGTTAGGAAGGCACTCTGCGACCCACTGGCGGAAGTTCGATTGGCTGCTGCCAAGACATTTGACAGTCTGCATGCCACAATCGGCACCAAAGCATTGGATGACATATTGCCACATATGTTGAAAGCGTTGCAAGATCCAGACGAGGAAATTGCGGATGCGACACTGGACGGATTGCGCCAGATAATGGCCATCAAATCGCGCGCGGTGTTGCCATATTTGGTGCCTCATTTGACATCCGTTGGCGGCAACACGCGCGTACTGGCAGCGCTCGCGACCGCAGCCGGCGATGCGCTAGTGAAGCATTTGCATAAAATCCTGCCAGCGTTGCTAGCAGCCTTAGATGCGGCGCACAACACTGAGCTATATTTCAAAGAGTTGGAGCAATGTAGGGACGCATTGTTGCCCGTCACAGATGAGGTGGGCGTCAGATGCATCGTCGACACCCTGATAGAGGCCACGCGCAGCACAGAGCACACCAGGTCAGCGCAACCAATTTATTTATTTATTAAAAAACCTAATGCACAACAGAACAAAGGCGGACTTAATGCCAAAGGCGTTCTCTACCAGTCAAATCTTCAGGATGTTGATATGACGATGTAAATGAGAGGTTCAGAGATAGACATAAGACCACCAACTGATACCCTTAACCACCCAGATCCGAAGCAAAATATATGACTATTTTTTTTTTAAATTATAAAATTTCTAATCTAATAATTAACTAATATAAATAAATATTATAAAACAAATCTTAGCTTCGACTGTGAATCGAATCGTTGCGAATTGGTGTGCCACGCCTGCCGTCAACGCGGGTAGTTTTAAATTCATAATGACTAAACTTGTTATGTACACAGGAAGCGTTCGGCGACATCCCTCCTCTGCGCGTTCGCTTCATCAACTCGTGCAGACTTGTCACCTTACGTGCCACAATTGCTGCGTGGACTGATGATGCTGATGGCCTACGATGACAGGGCCATCATCACTATGTCATGGGACACTCTCACTGTAACGTATATTTTGTTATGTTATATTGTATTGTATTAAATTTAAAAGTCACGGATGGCGGTTCATAATGTCACATTAATGTATAGAAGTAAATGTTGGGTGTGGCAGAAGAAGCATGAGAGTACAATAACTCTATTAAAATGCGGTCATTAAGGAGTGTATGTAAAGTGACAATAGCGGATAGAATGGGGAATAGCACAGTGCGTGATAGATGCGATTTAAAAGATGTTGTGACAAGGATTGACAAAGAGATGCTTCTATGGTTTGAGCACATAGAAAGTATGAGTGAAAGTAGATTGACGAAAAGAATTTATATATCTATGGATGGATGCGTTAAAAAGCCAGACCCAGAAGGTTGTATTCCGACCAAATCGGGGACATCCTCAAGAAAGCTAGGTTGGCCCATAACCGTAGAGCTTGTATGAAGGGAATTGTGGATGTGAGGGAAGCGATAGAGTTGTGCCAGGATCGTGGCATGTAGCGCTCCTTTGTCTCTGCCTATCCCGGGGGGAAAAGGCGTGACAATTTGATTGTAAGAAGGAAGCAAGTATGCCGCTTGCTCTCAAATCAGACGCCAGTATTCAATCGCATGTCAACCTTTAGAGTGCACATACGCGACCTTCACACCGCTAATTTGAAAAATTAAACCTCTATACAAAACAGCAAAGTGGCGCATAAGTTATAACGATTTGGCCATTGTACTCAAGCGCAAAAAACCCACCTAAAATTGGTGGAAAATCTGGTGACAGGAGCAACCAGCGTCTAAAATCAGGCTATCAAAGGAACCTCCAGCTATACACTTACCAGGTAACCCATCAGAACTTGACTGCTACTACAGTTAAATTATTGGAAGTAGCAGTCGCATCCACAATGCCGGCCTAGGTGGAACCGGCAACTTACAAGCTGATCCCGAAACGCAACCACTTCACGGTCTGTATCTTGTAAGTGGTGGTACCACTGCCATTAATAATTGTTATAATTATTGGTAAAATTTGTATTAATCAATTTCCTCCCATTTAGGCGCTGACGAAGGGCATGGACACTGAACGCCAGATCCAACACATATCGGACTTAAGGCAGGCTGTCAGATATGCAGCGTCAGAATTGAAAGGAGAGTTTATGCCTGGGTTCTGCGTACCAAAGGTAAGGTTACATTGTGTAATCCGTGTTTTCTTTAATCGGCAGAAGTAGTAAACAAACATCGCAACGTGAAAATCACAATTCCTATGCCCTGTATACAAGGAAACTATTCAATACTTTTTTATTCTACAGAATAAACACACACAATGTTACAAATGCACAAAACTTATCGGAATCACGCAGTGGCGTAGCGGGACGGGGGAGGTCCGCCCCGGGCGGCAAAATTTAAAAAAAAACTATATAAAAATAAATCGTTAAAATTTGAACCTGAAATTCATATTTTTGTTGTACCTATGATTGAAATTCCTAAATAAGGGAGCGGCAATTTTTTTTTCTGCCCCGGGCGGCTGACTCCCACGCTACGGCACTGGAATCACGAACATAAATACATTATTTTATTCATTAACCATTCACACCAACGACAATGACAATTTGCGTGATATTTCAGCACGTTAGGAATCTACATTGTCTTTGGATTTATTTTATATTTATTATAATATAAATCCAAAGGCGTGACAATTTGATTGATTGCTTGATTATATATATTATAATGCATAAATTATCTTATTCCCATTAACAGGGTATCCTGGCATTGCTTCCAATCTTCAGGGAGACCATTCTGAACGGTTTGCCCGATGAGAAGGAGAATGCGGCGCACATGTTGAACGAAGTGCTCAGATTGACTTCGAACGAGGCACTGCAGACATCAGTGATACTATTGACAGGGCCACTCATCAGGATACTCGGAGACAGGTTCTGTGCGAGCGTGCGGGCGGCGGTGTTGCAAACAATCGGAGTGCTATTGGCTAAGGTGAGGAACACACACACTCACTCACTTGGTTTGACTCTTGAGGTTGTATACAATATACTCTATAAGCGCGGGAAGGCCTATATGACCCGAAACGCGCTTCAGTCACTTGAGAGTTTTTAAATCTCTATTTATTTAATTTTAAAACTGTTTTAGGTCGGACCTATGTTGAGACAGTTCATGCCTCAACTTCAAACATCTTTCTTGAAATCTTTGGTCGACCCATGTCGAGCCGTTCGCATCCACTCTGGTTTTGCTATCGCA
Source organism: Tinea trinotella (assembly GCA_905220615.1). Lineage (NCBI taxonomy): Eukaryota > Metazoa > Arthropoda > Insecta > Lepidoptera > Tineidae > Tinea > Tinea trinotella. Next base: position 14,867,343 of record HG992308.1, on the reverse strand, counting down.
GACCTGGTGATCATACACTCAAAAGCGGATGTACTGTTTGCTGACATGGTGGCTGGACTGCGAGCTGCCGATGATATCAGGGATACCATTATACTAGGTAAGCGCTATACGTACATAAAATAAGCTGCGATGCGTATTTGCCACTATACTTACATACTTATAAACACGTCATACAAGATGGAAAATTTTTATTACAATCGGTACAACCTTTTACGGGATAAGCCCCAACAAACACCAAAAACAAAAACATAGTAGGTCAACTATGCTAAATAAGACTTTTATTGTGACTCAAAATCGCCTCACAAGCTGATCCCGAAACGCGACCAAATCACTTCACAGTCTTTATACTTGTAAGCGGTGGTACTACCCCGGTTTGCAGACTGGGTACCACTGCCTACCACTCTTTGATAACCAGACCCGAAGCAAATATCCAACTCTTTTTTTTAATAACGAATATTTGGAATATTTAATATAATTAATAAATATTACAAATAAAAGCTATGACACAAATAGTTGCTCCGACTGGGAAATGAACCCGGTACTTTACTTGCAACAAACCAATCGCTAACCGTTCGTCTATTGAAACACTAAATTTTAATGACATTTTGATTTGTTGCAGCTATCCGTGGCAGCGTAAGGATTGGCGGCGACAGAATGTCAAGTGAAATGGCGTTGACCATGTTGACAGCACTGACAGCGCCCTCTACGTATGGCGCCGTCAGTTGCGGCGGTGTGCTGGGCGCGGCCGGTTGTGTGGGCGCCATGCTCTATGTATTGCCTGAGCCGCACAAGTCAGCCGCGTTCACGCATCACGTGCTACCTGTGGACGCAAACGACCATTTACTGCCAGCGCGCTCTGCAGCATTGTTCGTGGTGCTCAAGGAGACACCCCAACACTTCTACGACGACCACCGCGCCCAGATACACTCCTCGCTGCTGTTCCACCTGGGCTCCGATCGCATACCTGTGGTGTGCAATGGCATCAGAGGTGTCACTTACCTGTTCCTGTATCTCATTAAGATTGGCACACCGCTGCCCCAGAATATGTTGCAGCTGTTCATTAGAGTGAGTGGCACAACTATGAACACCAACGCATGATAATGACATGTGGCAATTAACAATTTCCTATTTCTCTGATCGCGCAGGGCATGAACCACGCGAACAACGAAGTGAAGCAACTGACGGCGCGCGCCTTCTCAGAACTGGGCAAACAATTGGGTGCTGAGAAACTGCCATCAGAAATGATCCGCGGCATATTGCCAGCGCTCGTGAATGGCACAAAGGAGAAGAACGCTTACGTGAGAGCAGACGCAGAACTGGCACTCAGAGCACTGCTCAGACTCAAGTCGACCACCAACAATGCTTATAAGGTAGCTATAATTATGAACGATGCGTTATTTATGCATATACAAAACAACTTAAACAGACCATATTTTTTTAGGCTTCGCGCTCAACTCGTCGACTTCTTTATATAGCCATCATGTTCAACCCTCTACCTATACTAGATTAAAGCTTATCATAATGCCTCTGAGTAGTATATTTATAAGGAATTTGTAAATCTGATGTGGACAATCAGAGACATCCGCAAGAAAGCTGGGTTGCCTAGTGCCCATAACCGCAGAGCTTGTATGACGAGGATTGTGGATGCAAGGAAAGCATCGGGCGCTCTATTGTCTCTGCTTATCCCTGTGGGAAAAAGGCTTGACAATTTAATAGTATATACTCAAAAGAAGAGAAATAATATTAATAATAATTGTTACAGTACTGCCTATCTGTTTTGGACGAAGGCGCCCGCGAGGCTCTCTCTGATGTGGTGACGCGCGCTTTACGCAGACCAGCCGTTGACATCAAGGAGGAAGACCTCGATAATACTCTCGTGTTAAATTAAATGTATTTATTCGCGCATATTAGATGTTATGTAATATTAATTATATGGTTCAGTCAATGTGAAACCACACGTTTATACTATAATAATCCAATTGGGCTGGCATAGTGGATGGATAATTATTTAACCACAGAAGTAGTCGCCTCCATCCAAAGATCCTAATAAAATGTTGAATCTAGTTTCATATTGGTATTATAATCAGCCATTTAAAATAATCCAATGTGAACATCTAGAGATGTTTATTTTTATTGTGGCGCAACCTCTAATAGTTTACACCTGTCTCAGTCGTCATCACCATGCCGGCCAATTATTATAGTTCAGAGGACAAGGTGTCATAGCCACTCATATAGGAACATTTGTATTGCAGTAATAAATAAAACAATGCATTAGTCTTATCTAATAGTCATTTATTAAATTATAAGTCGTATGCGTTTACGCCCTGGGTGCGTAGATGTGCAGCGTGCGGTCCATGGCCACTGAGGCGAGGTATGCGGCGTGGGGGCCGAAGCGCACTGCGGTGGCCGCGGCCGTGTGGGCGCCCAACACGCGCAGTGTCTGCCACGCGCGGCACAACACGACACGCACGTCCGTGCCAGCCACACCCAAGTATGTGCCACTGCGGTCGAAGCACAAGTCCTGCGGAAGGAACGGCGTCGGTTAAACGATGAGGGCACATACACAATTACCGAGCAATACGCTTCGATCATATACATACATAATTGCCGCTCAAAAAGCGACAAAATAAATGCAAGTCCGATTGATGTTGGACTTGCATTTGTTCTCAGTCAAAATGACGTATGTGACATTACATTTATGTACGTTTATACTTCAAAACAATGTGGTAACGTTCAGTTTACAACTCACATTCAATTCACTTACACAGTTTATATCGGTGTAAGTGAACTTGTAACGCGCGGATACACATGGGACTGTGTATCTATTAAACTGCATATAGTTGAGCAGTGGGGGAGTAGCGCTATTAAAAATATATGATCGGTAGCAATACGCATATAAGAGCAAACTCGCCTTTATAACGTAGCCTTCGTCCAGCTGGATGGTCTTGAAGTTCTTCAACTTCCTCAAATCCCACAGCTTAACGCAGGAATCCTCTGCAGCGGTCGCCAGATAGTAACCGTTCTCAGAGAACGATATGGACGTGATTGCGCCCACGTGTCCAGGGAAGTTGGCCACGTTGCTCTGCTCCTTCAAGTCCCAGATCTTCACTTGGGAATTCTCTGTGCCGGTGCCGAAGATCAGACCGTCAGGATGGAATTGCGCGGTCGTTAGGCTGACGCCCGACGAATCTGTCACCTGTTTACAATGTCAATTTATATTCACTCTTAGTTTTTGCCACTAGTTATCAATCAAGTGTTGAATATATATATATACCTTAGTGAGCAGCGTGCCGGTGCGTATGTCTGAGAACGCCCAGTGCTGGTCAGTGGATGTTGAGAGCACATAGTCACCAGTTGGATGCAATGAGAGGCCCGTCACTGGACCATCGTGAGAACGGAGAATTGTTGTTGTCTGGCTCCTGGCAAGAAAATTATTAATTTTGTGAATAATACAGCATTGCAGCAAGGGGCTAAGTGACTTTTCACACATCCCAGTTGCCGTTTGGACATGTATAATAGCTTTTAAACGTTCCGGAGTTATTCCCATACATTTCGCACCGACTACGCGGCAACCGGAACGTGTAAAAAGGCACTAAGGGCCAGTGGTTACATTAATTGACTCCTGATGGCTTACATTAGGATATTAAATGTGTATTGCACTAATTTCCTTAATTACACTTTAGTACTGAATCTAAATATTTTTTAAAAAAATATGTTAATTAAAATAAAAACAATATGAAAATAAAAGAATTTGATATTAAAACAACATTGTAACATTAAATGACGAAAAAGTCAATTTATAAATTAGTTATCCGCGGATTTGTTACCGTTATAGAATCTAGGAAATAAGGTCATTTTATAAGAATGGACAAGTAATAATGACATACATAATATACATTTTATAAAGCATGTATTACATAATTCGTTAAATATGTAATACACATTTAATAGGCCACTGTAGCAGGAATTATTATTTAATTAATATTTTAATTGTTACAATAATAATATTATAATAAGGCACCTTGAGCTATTAGCTTACAGGATTATTGTCTTACTCTGCATATACATAACATACCATTAATGTGCGTGGCGATGACACCTTGTGCTTCGTACTCCTTGTTTAAGTTAAAACGTGTTAGGCATAGAATATATCCCCCTGTGACTATTATAAACGTGACTGCTTCATATTCCCATTTATGTATTTTAATTATAATTTGTTTTATGAATAAATAATTTTTATTATTTTGTTATGTACATTTATTTAAATTGCGACCGACATCTAACCTCGAATTGTCTAAAGGCAAGCAAATAAGAAACTGATTTAAAATACGGTTGTGTTAGCAAAAGTATATCATGAGATGTTGAGTAAATTTATTATGCAAACATTGTTTATGAAATTTAAGTTTTTTACAACTCACAGATTGCGTTTACTTTTATTATGTAAATGAGAATCCCCGCGACCACGATGGATTGTCATATGAAACTTCGGATTTAAATAAAACAATAAGAATAGATGTCGGGATGCAATAGAAAAAAACCTACTTTAATGGGTTTTTTATTGAAATATAAACCTTTTTTTATTGTCTTTATTGGAGTTGAGCTGTATTTAGTGATATGATATAAACATTTGTAATTGTAAGAGCATTATTGCCAAATAAATGTCTTTATTTGTTAATATTTGTGTTATTTCATCACCATCAATGTCACATGGTTAAACAAGGAAGCACCTCTTTCCACGATCCTGACACAACTATACTATTTCATTCACATCCACAATTCTCTTTATACAAACTATTGTTGTCTTGCTTTTTAGGAATGCCCCAATTTGATCAAAGTTTAATCTTCTGGGATGTGCCCGTTTTTATAGATATAAAAAAGTCCCATATAAAATAAGTGTCCGCGCGTCACAATTCACTTACACCAATATAAACTGTGTAAGTGAATTGTAAACTGAACCTTACCACATTGTTTTAAAGTATAAACTTGTCACGAATATAATGTCACATAGGTCATTTTGGACTGAGATGCAAATGCAAGTCCAACATCAATCGGACTTGCATTTATTTTGATGTGATACATTAAAAGAAGATGTGGTTTATTGCCCACATCTTTCCCTTCACTCTTTCTTGATCTTACATGCACTCCTAAATTAGCACATTAAGGAATCCTTATTAAGTTATTTTACAGATAATCCCTGATTTCTATTAGTTATGGTTATTCCATTAAACTTTACTCTTTCCAACATCTCAAAAGCACGACATCTAAACATTCTGTCAGAAAGCATCTGCATTCTGGCGACCGAATCAGCAGTTTAACCATAACGTTATTCGTAGAACTACCGCCAAGTGGATCCTTAGATCACTTAACTGAACATCATCTGACCTGACCTGCCTGATGATATGCAAGAGGAGATCCAAGAATGACGACGACTGAAAAAACCGAGTTAGTTCACAGCTGCCTCAGTCGCCGTCACTGTGCCGCCCAAAGAGTCCAACTGTGCCTCAGTTAGACTCTCAGACTATGAGTTGAATGGGTTTGTTCAATTGTGGACACTCTTGGACTTCCCTCGCTTACCATCAGGCAAGTGGAGGTCAGATGTGGTCACAAGTGCTGTTAATAATCAAATTATATATATATATATGTATACATACGATGGCACATTCCACACGCGTATAGTGTGATCTGGTGAAGCCGTAATGACTGTATCCTCATCCGGATGATAGATGACCCTGGTGACTTTCTTTGTGTGACCTTTCAATATGGCCACCACTTGCTCTGTGTCCTTGTTGAATACAATCGCATTGCGATCATTGCCGCCGGTGAGCAGTTTGCTTGGATCCGATGGATTGATGTCCAGCGCCAAGATACCAGGAATACTGGCGGAATGTAGACCCTAAACATAAAAATGGTTTATTGGCTTAGGCACATTAATTTGCAACAATCACAAATGCAGTTTTTTTATTTTTTTATTGTGACTCGACATATGACAGCACCCAGCTTGATGTTAAGCTGAAGTGTGGTCCATGAATGGATGTCACTGCTACTACAATTCAATATCTGTAAGTAGCAGTCACATCCACTATGCCAGCCTAGTTGGAACCGGCAACTTACAAGCTTATCCCAAAACGTGACCAAATCACATCACAGTCAGTATACTTGTAAGTGGTGGTACTACCCTGGATCAGCAGACTGGGTACCACTGCCTACCACTCTATGATAACTAGATCCGAAGCAAATATCCACCTCCTATTTTTTAAATTAAGAAATATTTGTAATTTAATTTTTTTTCAGGGGACTTTAGTCAAAGTTGACTATGCCAGTCCCATCTTAACAACTAACTAAACTTTCTAGTTCAAGCTTAATCATATAACTATTCTCAGTTATATGATAAAGCTTGACTGTGTAACTTAATCACAGAACCTCTCACAAATCGATAAACCTCCAATGCTTCCACTGAAGTCGGACATGCCAATATTGGTATAAACATACCCACATCCAATCTATTTATGTTACATACAGCAATTAGACTATTTCTGTCGCCATCGTTCGGACACATTCCTCTAATAAATGATGACAGTCCTCTAATTTTCCACACCAATCACAATTCGGACTATCACTCTTCTTCATTAAATTATAAAATTTATTAAGAGGCATATGTCCCGACCGCACTCTAAAAGCCATTTTCAACAAATTACGGTCAATTCTTAAGCTCGCCCACCAAGGACTATGAGAAGGCGAACATTGCAGCGTGTTATACCAAATACCTTTTCTTTTTGCACAATTTACATAATGTTTCTTCCAATTATTAATGCATATATTTTTGAATTTTGTAACAATTTCCAAATAATGAGGTTTAACATTAACTTCTACTCCCTCTAAAATTCCTAACTTTGCCCTTTTATCCGCCTCCTCATTGCCATCAACTTTGATATGACTCGGAATCCATTGGAAGCATAAAACTTTCCCAATACTATTAAAATATAATACAGAATTTAAGATATCATATGCTATGGAATTACCTATTCGACCTGACAAACATCCATTTAGATGTTGTAAAGCACTCCTACTATAATTAAATATTACAAATAAAAGCTATGAAACAAATATTTGCTTTGATCTGGAATCGAACCCTGGACTATACGCGCAACAAACCAATGTGATTTAAACCTGGAAACATGTATATCATGACATGGGGACCTAGCAGTTGAAAGAACTGCATTATCAAAAAGTGAGATAGAAGAATTTGTACCCGAGCACATAGGCACTGTCTAGCACAGTGGTCAATGCCAATCAATAGATGTTTTTTTATTTTTTTTATTTTTTTTTTTTATTGTGACACGACATGTGACCTCGTCCCGCCTGATGATAAGCAAGAGGATGTCCAAGAGTGACGACGACTGAGAAAACCGGGTTTGTTCACGGCTGCCCCAGTCGCCGTCACTATGCCGGCCAAAGGTGCTTCTTCACGCATCGCTTGAAGGATCCAAGGTCATAGGATGGAGAGAACACATGGGCAGGCAAAGCATTCCACTTATCAATTGATCTACAAAGAAAAGACGCACCGAACTTTTTAGTTCGACTGCCGATTCGGTCGATAAAATGCGGATGCTTTCCCCGACCTGTGCGGGTATTACGGGAGTGAAAAGATGAGGTAGGAACAAGGTTAAAGAGCTCTTCGGAACATTCCCCGTGGTATAGGCGATAGAGGACGCACAGAGCCGCCATGTCTCTTCGTAGTTGTAGGGGCTCCAGAGTTCGCGTGACCTCTGCATCACCTATGATCCGGACAGCTCGGCGCTGCAATGAATCCAGGGCATTAAGAAGATACTTGGCAGAGCCGTCCCAGAGGTGCGAACAGTACTCCGCGCAAGAGCGAATCTGTGCCTTGTAAAGAAGCAGGCGAAGCTCTGGCGCGAAGAACCGCCGCACCTTGTTCAGGATGCCAAGTTTGCGGGAGGTGGTCTTAATGGCCCGCTCGATGTGGTCCCTGTGATTCAGGTCGCAGCGAAGGGACATTCCAAGAATGTCCAGTCTGTCCGAAGCACTGAGGGAGATGTTACAAAGAGAGGGAAGGGGAGTAAACGGGGATTTTTTCGTCGAGAACGCGCATACCTGAGTCTTGTCTGCGTTGAACTGAACCAGGTTCTTGTCGCCCCAGTGGGTAATACGATCAAGAACCCGGTTCAGTCCCGCTACAACAGACTTTCTCATATCGGCTATCTCCTGTTTGCCGGCTGCGGGGCGGGCAGTGTAGCGTCCATGCACCGTGCTGTCGTCTGCATAGCAATGAATGCCGGATCCGAGGTCCAGCATGTCATTGATATGCAGAAGGAAGTTTGATTCAATTGTCGCTTTAGACGCGGCCGATTTGATATCCGCGCGTGATTTTTGCAAATAATAAAAAATGGCAAACTCACAGGATGTGATGCAACAGTGACAAAGTTGGAGACAAGTTCTGGTGCCATGAGTCCCTCCGGCACAGTGCGGCCTCTCTTCTTTCTGTCCTGCGTGAGGGCAGTGGCACGTGCCTGCAACCTGGACACCACCTCAGCTGACATTCCACTCGGAGCGATGCCTGACACTGGCGCCTCAGCCTGTTAACATGTATGAATGTTCATAACAATTTTTTTTATTGTGACACGACATCTGACCTCGTCCCGCCTGATGATAAGCAAGAGGACCAAGGGTGACGACGACTGAAAAACCGAGCTGGTTCACGGCTGCCTCAGTCGTCGTCAATATGCCGGCCAAAGGTGACACAAAATTATAGTTCTTGTTATGTTCCTAATACAGTGATCCCCCCTATAACGCGGTAGATTGGTTCTGCGTGAGAAAACGCGTTTTTACGACCTCGTATAACGCGTTACGTATAAATGATTCTGGCTGCAGGGGGTTTAAATAGAATATTAAGAAAAAACTATGTAATGAACGAAATATGTACGTTATTAAAATTAAACCAAAATAAGAACATTTAAAATAAAAAAAAACTTATGCATATGAATTTAAAAAAAAAAGTTAAATTCGAATAAATTACCAGTTTATTACTTGTTTATTCACTTTCAGACCTATCTAAAATAATGTTCCAACATCATATGTGGGAAATCCCCGCATTATATTGGGGAATGCCATGTTATACTGGGTGGGATTGAAATCGCGTAATATGAAATCGCGTAATATGAAAGCGCGTTATAGGGGGGATTAATGTAGTTAATACTTACAGGAGGTGCTGGTGCTTGTGGTTTAAGTGTGGCGAGCGCCTCTCTGGCTGCTGTCACTTCCTTTGTGAGCCTCGCAATCACACGACATGCTGCATCATGCTGATACAAGGCATGGCTTAATTCCTGCAAAGTATATATTTATGTACAAGTATACAGAATCCAGCTTTATACAGTGCAAGAGGAGTTTTAGCAAAGTTCTTACACTGTCTTTTAAGGGCCTTGGCCTCAATCTTTAAAGAATCACACATTCATTTTATTTGTTTCTGGGATCAAATGTCCTTTGTTGTATATTTGGTAAGGTAGAAAGGAAAGTGAGAGCAGTGTAGGTAAGTATTATGAAGCGGATAGTAATGGCACAGTGCACAAGAGATGCGGTTTGTAAGATGTTGTGACAAGGATTGACAATAGGATGCTTTGGGCATGTGAAAAGGATGAGTGCAAGTAGATTGACAAAAGAAATTTATAAATCTGATGTGTATGGATGCGTTAATCAAGGCAGACCCAGGAGGGCATCCTTGAGAAAGCTGAGTTGCCTAGTGCTCATAACCATAGAGCTTGTATGGAGAGAATTGTGGATGTGAGTGGAGTAAGGGAGTTGTGTCAGGACTGTGGCAAGTGGCGCTTCATTGTATCTGCTTATCCCCGTGGGTGGGACTATCTGACTGTCAGTTTAAGCAGATAATAATAATGGTTGTCACCTGTCTAGCGGTCTGCAGTTGTTGCCTTTGCGTGAATGTGTGCAACATGAGAGCATCCCACTCATCCTGCATACTCTTCAATGTGGCCGGAATTGATGTGGCACTTGGGGGCTTCGGCTTCACAATCGCTGGCGCTAAAATAACACACTTATTTAACTAATCCACGTGTTTGTTTATTAGATACTTAGTGCACAGAACTTACTCTTAATCTCTATCAAGTCTTCAACTTTTAGCTCTTTTCCAGAAATGGGATCAACGCCATTTTCAATTATATATTTCTCTATAATACGCCTCTCGAAGACTGACCCGGACGACGGCGACACCACGGGAACCTCAGGGACTTCATTTGATACTATGAAACCAATTGAGGTTATAATATATTTTCAACAATTAGAACATCATAAACAAGAAAAACTGATTAAAAAGCCATTCAGCAATTGTATTTTCACCATTTAATATATAATTGTGTCGTATTATAAATAATTGTTATAGAAAACTGCGGCGACCAATGAACGAAATGTCACTGTTGTCCTGTTAAGCTATAATAAAGCACTTACTTGCACAATAAAGAGCCATTTGTACACTTCTATTTACTACTTATATGAAATTCGTATGTTTTGATATTCACATGGATATAAACATGAAAAACAAAAATAAACGCAACTCGGCGCGAGATCGCGTTGGGTCAATTTTTTTTATTACAGAACAGAGGCAAAGGAATTTATTCAAACAGCTTAGTCTCCAGTAAATAATTATAATTAATTAATAGTAGAGACAACAAATCACAGAAGTCAAATATATTCTGTGGATGAAAATACAAAGATAAAGCACAATTTATCCGTTATTTTGTAAAGCGGCGGAAAATATTTCTAAAACACTTCTGACGGAGTTTTTTTTTATTGCGGCTCGACATATGACGGCACCCCGCTTGATGGTAAGCCGAAGTGTGGTCCATAAATGAATGTCACTGCTACTACAATTCAATAACTGTGAGTAGCAATCACATCCACTATGCCGGCCTAGTTGGAACCGGCAACTTACAAGCTAATCCCGAAATGTAACCAAATCACTTCACGGTCTGTATTCAAGGTGTTTTAAGCCAGTTGCGGATACACTATTAAATTATTATTACGCATTAATATTAAAACACATAGTCCGGTAGAATTTGCCGATTCGAAGCTTAAAACGATCTTAAAATCTTAGGTTTTAAAATTTACTATGTTAGATATAACGTAACAAATAGCATAACCAACTTTTGGCGTTTATGTCAGGAAAACCGTAGAAATCGTCAAAAACTGTTTTTTGCCTTTTGCTCCCTTTTCAAGTTACCAAGTTTAGGTGAAGTACAGCCAGGAAAGAGACATATAAAACGCTAAATGGTTCCATCGGCTTTGTTGTAGTAAAACGTGGTACAAAAAAAACAAGTATTATTTTAATATTTTATTTGAAAAACTTTCACAAAAGAAATGCCATATAAAAGGAAACATTTGTATTTTACTAAAAAAACAATAATCCACGTTCATGGTAATAATCCAATTAAGTTATATAAAATAATACATTGTCCCCATTGTGGCATACTAATGCACATTTTGAATCACATCAAACATTTATATATTTAAAAATACTTTGTACACTTCCTGTCCTATAACTCATTAACAACATACTTATCAAACCTCATAACATTAATTAGGACCTGTTAGCCGGGACAGGGGGCGACTCCGCCGTTCACCATATTCAAAATAATGTGCTTAAACTACAAATATTTCAATTTTATTCACATGCTCTGTTTTGTTTACTAAAAGCAATAAAATCTACTCAGAATAATCATGAAAAATATGTATTAGGTTTATTTTGATGAAAACGTACTTTTAATGTTAGGTATATTACAATCATGGCATATTTAAAACTTATACAAAAATAATATTACTGGCTGCCCTCGTTAGACTGAGACAACTGTCCGCGAGCGAGATAGAATGAGATCCAAATTATAGTCTGACCAAAGAGAGTTGATACAATAACAAATAAAATATATTTCCCTATAATACACTTAAATAATTTATATTATAATAACACTTTAAACTAATAAAAATAACTAAAATTTAATTAAAAAATACATTTTTGTATCTAATTTAAATTGTTTTCGTATATTAACAAATTAGATTTTGGTCAGACTAATGTCGTTTGCCAACGATTTAGTAATTTTGGGTTGCTAATTTGTGTAATTGTATTAATAGGAAGAACAGCTTTAGAGCCAATTTTAAAGGCACTTCAATAATGGCTGTTCTGTCATCTATGACAGCATCCCGCTTCACGTTAAGGCCGGGAATACAAATCCGATTTCGCTTCCGATTGTCTGATCAGACTATCGGATCGGATGCACACAATACACATCCGATTCTTGCGTCAGACTTTTTCTGAAGTCAGTTGTTCTCGAGCTGTGAATGATTGCTTGTCAAGATTTACGGAGCGAAAAGAAAAGATGGACGACGAATTATTGCATACTAGCTGTGCCCGCGGTTTCACCCGCGTAAAATTAGGTTTATAACAGATATAACAAAGGAGGAGGTTCTCAATTCGACTGTATATGCTTTTTTTGTATTTATAACTCGATAACTCATATAAAAATGACAGACGAAAATAAAAATTAATATAGATAAATTCCAAATAGCTGAAACTATAGGAAACTATAGTAAAAAAAAAATATTTTTATTAGAAGTAACTTATGTTACTTCTAGTACTTCCAAAATATGTGTATAAAGTTTCATGATGATCGGTTAAGTAGTTGTTGCGTGAAAACGTAACAAACAAACTCACATTCACATTTATAATAATAGTAGGATATGCATATTCAGAAGGTAATAACAATAAAGAAAAATTCCAAACACCTGAAAGTATAGTCTATGGAAAGTATAGTGTATAGTCTTCATAGTATAGTTAATTGGATTGGAATATAGTGCGATGGTATTATAGTACTCTATAATACCATGCACCTATTAAAAATGAATAAACTAAAATAAAATAAAAATGAAGTATCATTTTGTACGTGTAACACCTAACCAAAAAAAACCTGCCAATAACTAACCTTGGGCCTATATTACTTTAAGTATATAGTATACTTAAGTATATACCTATATACTTGAAAATTGGTAAAACGGACACAACCGTCAATGACGTCTGCCCTTACGCGTCTGCCTGTCCGCGTTCCGACTCGCCGTGCGTAGGATTTACGCTACACTATTTTGGCTATAATGGCTTACACATAAGATCTAGATATATACTGTCGCGGGCTTTTTTGTAGGTCTATTTAAGATAAACATATTCATGATACATTACATATGTGTAACTCTAGCGGTTTTAGCAGCGCACGCCAGAATATCTCGCAGATGGTAGATTTTTATCCTACTTACTTGACACTTATTGTCATATTTTTGACAATTCACACAATATCTTGAAAAATAGTAGCCTATGTGTTATTCTGATGTATAAGCTATATTGTTTTCATTAAAATCCATTCAATAGTTTTGGCGTGAAAGAGTAACAAACATACATCCATCCATCTATCCATCCATACTCACAAACTTTCGCGTTTATAATATAAGTAAGGAAGTAAGGATAATTATTACTACTCCAGATGGGCAGACGGGGTACCACTGGCTACCACTCTTTGACAAGCAGACCTGAAGCAAATATCCATCTCTTTTTATTTAATAACAAATAAATAATTATTTTTTCCGACCGGGAATAGAACCCTTTACGCGCAACAAACCATTCGCCAACCGTTCGTCTGTCGTTAAAAAATCTTTGCGAGATTGCCAGCATATACATCACAGCATGACCAGTATATGAATGGTAATCATCACTGCTACTCAAGACCCAATCTGCACTAGCATAAATTGTAATAGGTTTACAAGTTTACTTGAAACATAGTTGCTAGTGCCTTTGAGATATCTTAAGAGCCTTTTACCGCAGCTATGTTCACACTTCCCAATGCGAATAGAATTGGCTCAAGTAACTGACTGGACGTGTACAAATTGATAAGCACAATATAGAGCCTATTATCTCCTAGTATGAATAGTCCACAATTTTTGGACCCAACTTAATGTAGGTACAAGCGCCTACATTAATTTGCCAAATATTTATTGGGCAAATTATTTACAAATCGGAAGTACAAATCAGAAGTACAAATCGGAAGTACAAATCGGAAGTACAAATCGGACGTGTATTTTGTTTCTGTATTTTGTATGCAAACTGCACCTTCAGACAATCGGATCGGCCATAAAATCGGAAGCGCCTTGGCGTTGCTTCCGATTCTGACATCCGATCCGACTATCGGATCGGACGTGTATTATGTATTCAAACAAATGTATGGCAAGAGTGCCTTCCGATTGTCTGATCAGACAATCGGATCCGACTATCGGAGAGCAAAATCGGACTTGTATTCCCAGCCTAAGTCGTGGAGAATGGAGGCAACTTTTACCACAGGTACAACTTTTACCAACAATTGACGCAATGTACCAAAATGCTTTATTTGATTAGGTCATTGTAACATCTAAATGATGTCCTAATTGACTGAACACAATATAAAACATATATAATATATAGATATGTTTCATATGTATATCATAATATATACTATAGAAACCGACACGTAAGTTGGCAAGAGTGGTCAGATGCGTAGAAATAGTTTTTTTTAGATGCGTTTAGGTACGCGGGGAATGAGGTAACAAAGTAGCGCTGCTTTTCCGAGTAAAACGTCTGCCGGGTCCGCTAGTAAACGCTAAAGTAAATCTGCCTATCTATATGTCCGTTACCTTTTCAACTGATGAACAGATTTTAATGAAGTTTGGTTATAGTCAAGAAAAGACATGGTTTAATGTTTATTCCGATAGTACAATATGTTCCTGTGAGGCAGTGTAGTAAGCGCGATGTACCAAATTCCACGCTGGCGAAGTCGCCGGCGAAAAGATAGTTTATCATAAATAATTTTCATTATGATAAGATAGAATGATTGTAACTTTCATGTAAAAAAAGGTAGTTTGAAAAATATTATCAAACTTTTCGCAAACTTTTCCCCACTACGTTTAAATCTTGCCAAGTTAGGTGCCGGAAACTATATCTATATATTAATATTTTCTTAGATTTTTCGCGAACATTGATTATTGAATTTAACAAATTTTATGCGGCTTACTATCGTGACCACGATGACTGCAAAGCTCTCGAAACATTGTAAAATCAAAACCAAAATAAACGCGATAGTAAGCCGCATAAAATTTGTTTAATTCATATATCTATATATTGATATTGTAGACATTTAACAATATTGTTCGCATACATTATATTGACCACAATTATACCAGCGGCACGCTATGATGGCCATTTTGACGTTTGACCCACTCATGAAGTTTCGTATAAGTTAATCATTACGTTTGAAGGAGCAAATTGCTGTATTTTATTGTCACCATTAAGAACAACAATTGTTTCTTTAAACGTAGCTATTAATTTATACGAAACTTCATAAGCGAATCAAACGTCAAAACGGGCATCATAGCGTGCCGCTTGTATAGTGTCCGATCATAATATTGTGGTGCCTGAGTGCTATGTTGAGGAGTGAAAGACTTTTGGTCAACTTAACTGGAACTGGAGATGACTGATTGTTTTAAACGTTTGCAGGGGCACCCATAAATATAATGATGAGATATTTTTGATTAAATATGATAAATTGATCTATATTATGTTTACGCAATATTACAACATGAAATGCGTATATATAAAAGTATATTACAAAACACATAAATATATTCAGTTCAATGGGAATAGACCCTTTTATATTATTCATTACAATAATTTACACATACATATAAGACTTTATATTACTAATTATATATTTTATTAATGAACTATACATAGTTATTGTAATTACAAAATGACAAGGACATAATTGCCATTTCTGCCAAAGGTCTTTGTCGTGTGGTCATACTAAAATTAGCGCCAATTATATGTTTCATATTTACTTAACATATCGTTGTATCGCCATTAAACAAGACAATGACAAAATTGTTTGTAAGAGCATGATTTCACTTGATTGTTAGCCAGAATTAAAATAAAATTCCACCTAACAATCACGTGTACATGAATATCGAGTACGCTCGCCTTCGTATAAGTCCGACCAGATTGCTTTAGTGCTTTGGTTACTCAAATACTTATACCCGACGCAAAGGAAATCATTCATTTTGTATGGGGACTAGGGCTTAAATGTATTATCAGTTGCATATACATTTTAAAATAGTTTAATGTACGAAAATTACAATGTAATTGGAATATATCCTTTATTTTGCATTGTTTAGGTGTGCAAAATGATCAAACTATATTTATGACAGTTCTAAGAAGAACTGTTAATATGGCGTGTCTTTCTGATTGACAGACGATGCAAAATCCATATCTAATTTTCCAAATAACTCAATTGCACAGCAATTAAAAGCAAAATTGTTATCAGTTTTATTAATACATTTTATTAATCATTGGACATTACAAACAAAGTACATAAAAGCCCAAAATGGATGATGTCCTTTTGTTAGTATTTTCCAACGTCAAAAATAAGTAAAAGTGTTGGTTCGATATTTATTCTAACAGTGAGAAGATATCAAAGCGATTTTCATTACAATGTCAAATGTAAAAAAAGCATCGGTTGCTCAAACTCGAGTTAAATCATTCGGACACCCGAATACGGACTTGAACCAAGTGTGATCGCGCCGTAAATCCATATAAAGTGGTTTTGGTAAGTGGCACATACTGCAATATAAATATATTTCGAATCGTTTAATATTTCATACAGAAAATGTATCATGCCAATTCATTCAATCACAACCACAAGATTTACAACACTTATAATTATTAAAATTATTACGTTGATAGTTAAAATTTTGTAAGTAATTTTTATTATATTTTTGTACTATTGTAATAATAAGTATAAGCAACAAAATGTCCCATAACATCGGATCCAATAGTGAAGGCGACTTGCTGTGCTGGTGTTTTTAGTTATCGGCACTCTTGGAGCTCTGCTTGCTTACCAGCAGACAAGACAAGGTCTGATGTCTAGACCAGATACTGTTTGATACCAAGATAGTTTTGTTCATTGTGGTTGATACATAATAAATTGTACTATTGAGGTTTTTTAATGTATTACTAAGATACTAAAAATAATTGTATAATAGAAACTTGATGATCAAAATACATGTATCAAAGATACATGGGTACCGCCAAATGGTTTTGAACCTGGGGATCTTGGTTTGCGTAACAATTTCGCCCCACTGGACCAAGGTCTGATTATCATCTACTCGTAGTTGGTCTTTATATGAACATAAACAAGTTTGAAATAGGCCATCGTGGTAGCGGCTAAACACTTTACACATTGAAGGCGTTTTTATGCTGTAAAATACAATTAATCATAAAAGTCAAATATATTGTTTTGTTAATAATTTAAAATAAAAACAATAACTTACAAACTAACACATTTGGTCAATAGTTTTATTACTTTACATTATCTTAAACTTGTCCATTTTAAAGTCACTTGTCACAACATCATGTCCGTGAGTGTACTACACATACTCTCTAAACTTACTAGTATTTGACGGAATTCATGGTTTTATATTTCTAAACTTAACTACTAAACATCATAAAAACGACCAAAGTATAGATACAGGCAGATGAAAATAGCGCTCAGTTTTGATCTACACAGTATAAGGATCGGCAGACTAGAAGAGATCTGGACGACTGCAGTAAAAGCAAGTCCGCCTATCTATACAGTAAGTAGGTAACAAAACATCCTAGTGAGCAGCTATGATGCTATCGCTCTTTTTTTCTGCCGGGTCTATACTTAGATACATATAGCTCTTTGATTACGAGACCATTTACCTAACACTAAACCATGGTCGTCATCAAAGTAATCAATCAATCAAATTATCACGTGAAACGCTTTCGTTGTCTGTGCCTATTCCTGTGAGAATAAAGACGTGACAATTTGTTTTAGTTGATTTACTTATCATCGTAAAGTTAGCAGAATAAGGCAAAACACATGTGACCGCCTAATAATAAGTTTAGAAGAATATAGAAAGTGCACTATAATTCGTGGATCATATACACATATTTCTCAATATCTTAACTGCGGTGTATATTTTCAATGCTGGGCCGAGTCTCAATTTGAGACAATCGACCAACTCCTCCCTGGACGCCATTATTAGTTCAGCTCCGCCCAGTTTGGCAGATTTTGCAGCATCCGCGGCATCCGCGCCGGCCACCGTCTCAATTAATGATAACACATCGCTCTGCAACAAATAATTAATATAAATATAATGCAGCGCAATAGATGGGGAACGAGTTAAATGGATTCAGGGGCTGAGGTGCGGCGGGGCGTCAAACAACCCCCACCCGTATCTTAGTGGCCGCTATTAATTAGTGACGCGCATAGCTCGGCGATGTCAATTAATATCGATAAAAACGTGTCCATATTTTCTTTGTTTGATTATTAAAAAAATAGTGAGTTGATTAAATAAAATAGAGCCGTCATCCGTAATCATTGGCAGAATCATTGTTAGAAACGTGATTAAAATGTGTGAAAAAGGAAAGTCACTATTCTCAAAATTAAATTAATATATGATTCATTAAAAATTGTTGCTGTCTAATGTTTATACTTCAATTTGATACACATTTATAATTTTTAATAACTAAATCTATTTGCGTTTTAAGGAAAGTGTGTGTTTATCGTTAGCGACATTTTGCATTTTACTTCACTAATAGACACGTGACCATGACGTCACATTCCTAGCGCGTATATTTAGCTCGTTCCTTTACAGTAAGTTGTCAATATGCTCTGAGTATTAGGGATTTATTGTGGGATTTATTTTATTAATTTCTGAACGCAAGCAATTTTGCATAGGAAAATGTTTTTTCTTATAAGTAAGGATTTAACAGCACCAACCTCAGTCCAGCGTCTTGGTTCTTCACTAAGTGACAGTCTTTCTAATATTGGTGCCAGTTGTATGCCGCATGCGCCTGCTGACTTGGCATTGTCCCTTGCGCTGTACTCTGATGTAACGGACGCCTCCACCTCCTTGCTGCTGTGACGCCAACGCTTACTGCCGCTGCTCGCTAATGAATCCTAAACATATACAATTCGCGGTAAATAACTTACTGTAAAAAAATACAATAATTAAAAAATACAGTATTTAAATAATACAGCAATTTTAAGGCGACCGTGGTGTAGTGGCAGTGCAATGGTCACAAAACACAAGTTCGAAACCACTCACCGGTACCAATTTATCTTTGATATATGTACTTTGATTGTCCTGTTTCTATGATACAAGCACTAGTAGCTTAGTAAAGAAATGTAAAAAAAATGAAAACGTTTCAATGGCGATTCTTTCGGAAATTGTTTGTCAGAAAGAATCAATCAAGCGAATTGTCACACCTCAATCCCCACAATGCCATTGGAACCAATGAAGTCACACTGTTCACGATCCTTACATAACTCAGCCACTAACATTACATCCAAAATTCCTAACACACAAGCCTCGATGGACACTAGTATAGAACGACAGGCGTAGCCGAACGGTTAGCGATTGGTTTGTTGCGCGTAAAGTCCCGGGTTCGATTCCCAGTCGAAGCAAATATTTGTTTCATAGCTTTTATTTGCAATACTTATAATTATATTAAATATTGCAAATACATATTTGTTAATAAAAAAAGAGTCGGATGTTTGCTTCGGGTCTGGCTATCAAAGAGTGGTAAGCAATGGTAACCAATCTGTTGACCCGAGGTAGTACCACCACTTACAAGTATACAGACCGTGAAGTGATTTGGTCGCGTTTCGGGATCAACTTGTAAGTTGCCGGTTCCAACTAGGCCGGCATAGTGGATGCGATTGCCACTTACAGTTATTGAATTGTAGTAGCAGTGTCACCACACTCCAGCTTAACATCAAGCAGGGTGCTGTCATATGTCGAGTCACAATAATATTAAAAGTAAACCCCTACTTTTTCAACATGTTCCTTATCCTTAATGGGCATTTCAAAAGCATTGATCATACCATCATGATTACCATCAGGCAGGTTGAGGTCAGATGTTGAGTCACAATAAGAAAATGACTTACCTCATCTGATATAGGTTCTGGTTTGGATTTGTGTTTTGGTGGTCTGCCTCGTGGTTTAGAATCAGTGCTGTTCGGTGAACTTGGCCGCGGTGCTTTGCTACGGGGTGCAATGCTATAACAATACAAACACATACATATGTCATGGTTAAGATGGCTGCAAAGCTCTCGAAACGTCGGAATAATAAAATAAAATTGGAAAATCAAAACCAAAATAAACGCGATAGTAAGCCGCATAAAATTTGTTAAACCCAATATTCAATGTTCGAGCAAAATCTAAGAAAATCATTAAGTATGGTCAAGTAGATACAAATAAATAAAATTGTATTGAACAAAGAGATTAACCCATTTGAATCAATTTTAATTTTTTAAAATACATCAATCAATCAAATTATTACGCCCCAATCTCAAAGACACATATACAATAATGTATAAAGTTTATATACAATAATTAAAGTCATCTTTTATACATATTATCATCATCATCATCATCATCAGCCAGAAGGCGTACGTCCACTGCTGAACATAGGCCTCCCCCTTAGAATGTTCAAAGTGCCATTCCAAACGACGAAATGCCAGTTGCGATTGTAAAGTGATTTGGTCGCGTTTCGGGATCAGCTTATAAGTTGCCGGTTCCAATTAGGCCGGCATAGTGGATGTGATTGATACTTACAGTTATTAAATTGTAGTAGCAGTGACATCCATTTATGGACCACACTCCAGCTTAACATCAAGCGGGGTGCTGTCATATGTCGAGTCACGATAATAATAATAAAGTTGATTACTCGTGACTTTTACTATGTCGTCAGTCCACCTAGTGGGAGGCCTACCTACGCTGCGTCTTCCGGTTTGTGGTGTAAATAGTATAAATTTATCACAATTGACTAAGCGCTAAATAGTAATAAGTCCAATGTATACCTTGGCAGTCTAACTCCCCTGCTGTCCCCTAGCTCCTTGGCCAATCTGTCTGGTGTTGTCTGCGAGCGTATATCACTGTATGGGCATAGTTCAGCACGCGAATGCGTCTTCTCACCACCACCTAGCAATGAGCCAAACCCACGGCAACCAGCTACGCCGCACGCACCCAATGTTGCTTGCTCCAGTTCCGCTGAAAACAATAACTCATTTTAAACACTCCATTTTTGATATATAGAGCATGTATAAAGAGGATTATGGATGTGAAGGAAGCGAGGGAGTTATGTCAGGATCGTGGCAAGAGGCGCTCCATTGTCTCTGCCTTTCCCTGTGAGAAAAAGAAATGTCAATTTGATTGATTGATTTTTTTACAACTCTACATTCTCTTTTGGTCTCCTTTTTTGCTGTCGACATATGACAACACCCCGCCTGATGTTAAGCTTTTTTTTTATTGTGACACGACATCTGTCCTCGACCCGCCTGATAAGCAAGAGGAGGTCCAAAAGTGACAACGACTGAAAAAAACGAGTTAATTCACGGCTGCCTCAGTCGCCGTCACTATGTCAGCCTAAGGTGCTTCTTCACGCATCGCTTGAAGGATCCAAGGTCATAGGATGGGAGAACACATGGGCTGGAATGCGAACCATGAATGACAGCACTGCCATTTGCAGTCAGAGGTTATGGAAAGTGTGAAAAAGATGTCTACAAATGTATTGTAGACATTTGTGACATCATTCTTAAATATGGTCCAACTTTAGTAGATTAGTACAGAAATGTAAATAAAAAAAATTATAATTGAGTGGTGTGTGAATAAATTTTGCATATTTAATTTGTGCGAAGTGCGGCCACGATGGATGATGTTGCCAAAGTGTTAGGTGCCATTGGTGATACTCACTTAGCGGCGGTTCCAAAGGGTGTCCTGTCTTCAAACACCAGCCCACGGGATGTATATCAGGTGAATCATCCTCTAACCAATATGAAAACTCATCCGGCCATCCATCAAATGATATGCGCACTTGATAACCTTTTACATCACTTATTGATGCTACGCGAATTAAAAATGGTACCTAAAATTATATTATTAATTATTAATATTCTCTAATTATATTTTATAATTTTAGGAGTTTATATATTTATATAGTTATACTTAACAATATTTCCGTCTACAAAATGGCATTATTCAATGATTTGTGCAATTATTGTTTAATTAAAGCATAAATGATATATGCTTATATATACCCGCGGCAAAGATGGCTGTGAAGCTTTCTAAATGTCGGTTTAATATAAACGCAAAAGTAAATCGCAAATATCTTGTATTTTAATAAACAAATATTTAAAATATAAATATACAAATCATGTAAAAAGCACAGATTTCTTAATATAAATACGATTTTGAAATCCCTGTAGGCAAGCAGCAACTTAAGATTGGTGCAACTGCTCGGCCTCAACTTTATTTTGGAGCCTAAGGAGGTTCACGTTCCGAGAAATCAGGAAGGAGTTCACCCACTGAGCTCTGGCGAATATAACAAACTCACCCGCTTATCAACAACTTCAAGTTTCATGCCAACTTTGAATTCCATTGGGGGTCGTGGTTTGAATGCACGGGCAGGCACGGCCGTGGCACCTGTCTGTGACAAATATGCATCCCAAGAAAATGTCTCTGGGTCTTTGATAACTAAAACATAAAAAACACAAAACATAAAATTATAAAACATAAATGTGCAATATTACTGAGAGTGACCACGGCGCGGCGTGTATATAAACATTTTAACAGATAACAGAATGATAAGTGAATGAGGTGTATGAGCCTGCCTTGCCTACTTGTATATAATCATTTATTAAATAGTATGATTAATGCTGTAGAAATGCAGTCAATGAGGAGTGCATGAGGGATAACAATTCTCAGGTTCTCAGCAAAAATCGGAAGTACGGCGATTTTTGCTGAGAACCTTAAGCCGCGCAAATACGCCAACCACGGTACAGGTTTCGAATTTGCACTGTTTGGGGTCGAGACGACGAGTCGAGAGTTGTCCAAACGGCTGACGGAAAAGGCTATTATTTCTGCCAAAGGATTAGCCTTTATCTGATGGGACATCTCTAATTATAATATTTACAAGTCTATACTATTAGCGTTTATAATTAACAAAAAGTATTTATTGATTAAGCATAACAACAGACATATGAATACTTACAATTGGGTGGCATCAGTGGCAGATCATTTTCCATGGCCCAACCAACGGGATGTATATATGGTGATGTGGGGTCAACCCAAAAGTCATACATTTCATCCCATGAATCAAAATTAATGAGCACCCTGTTATCTAATACATCAGCAACGGACGCAACACATACTAAGTTGTTCTTGCGATCTTCAGCCTCCAACTTCATGCCCACACGGAAACCATTCGGCAATACAACCTGCACACATTAAATTACACTATTATTATTTATCAGTACTACATATTATATCCAACAAACATTCACCATTTCTGTGCGATAGGCACAGACAAACATAAATAAGTAACAGACATAGTGACGGCAACTGAGGCAGCGCTTCTAGTCGTCGCCGCTCGTGGACCTCCTTTTGCTTACGAACCAGGGTCAGATGTCGAGTCACAATAACAAAAACACAATAATAAATAAAATATTAGCAAAACAATAATACTTACATTGTTGCTGACATGGCAGAACAATTGTCTGGGTGCTCCGATCCCTTTTACTTGTTTCAAATATGTGACCCATGAGAATGTGCCATTATAACTTGGTGGGATTCTATAACTCCTGCCATACTTCTCGCACCATCCAGCAGGAAATATATCCAAACAGTCAGCATTTACCCAAAAGTCATACAAATCGGGATATTCATCAAAATGCAACCTAATCCTATAACCTTGTACCTCAGCAACAGAAACGACACAAAACAACGACGGATGGCATGGATCTATTGCTTCTAACCTCATGCCAACTTTAAAATTATTACGATTTGATGGGAATGGGTCTTTGAATAATGCAACAGGAGCGTTCTTTGCTTTACAATATTCTAAATATGTTTTCCATGAGAACCCACTCTTCTCGCACATCCATGGACATTTCTCATTCTCTATCTCTTCAATAGTCAAACACACATCCACGGGCATAGAGTCATATTGTTTCAATATTATCTGGTCCTCTTTTTCACAACTCTCGCTATCTAAATGTGTTTTTTTTATTAGGCTCTTCTTCATCTTATGCCTTTTCTTTAACATTTCCAGGATCTCCTTGCTTTTCTTTTTATTTCTACTTCCTGCTATTCTATTTTCTTCTTCCGCTTGACATGTCAAACTGCAAAAGTTAGGGTTTATAAACTCTGCCGCCATCCCATGACAGCCGCAATGGTCGCAACTATACAAATCCTCAGGCGACATAGGTTTCTTGCTGCGAATGACACCCGCGCGGTCGTTTAGTGGTGTTTGATACTTTCCCACAGTTTCAGGCATATTTTCGTCCACATCACTGTTAATCATTACATCCATTAAGCCAAATTCATTTGTCTCAAATTTAATAGAGCTTCCATTCAGTACACCAACACCGTTGTCCCACTTAACACCTGGTAAATCCTCCTCCATAGGTGTCACATCGCACTTTGTATTATTTTTCAATAATGATATTTTCTTAGTTAAGTATTCTGTACTTAAATTATTTGTAACAGTCTTGTACTTATTTTCTTTGCGTGCATATTGTTTGGCGCGCAAATCTTCCGCTATCCCTTTTATGTCTAAATCTTTATCCATTTTTTCATCACAAAATAATGAGGGTACCCTGTGATCATCTATCTCTTCCCTTTCTGGATACTTTTTTAAATTAATGGCGCCTCTCCTGCTTATGAGGTTATCTGTACATATTGAGATGCGTCTCTTCATGTTTAAATTGACCACATCTCTTTCAGCATTATCAGAATATGATCTTCTCAATATAGCAGGAGCGGGCACAACCATACTTGAGACTTCTCTATCAAAAACATTTCTGTTTAGCAAGCTCTTCCCTTTCTCTGGAATGGCTAATGTAAATGATGTCTCATTACTTTCACCCCCATCTTCATCAGCAATGGAGACTGTATATATATCATCATTCATAGTTGCATTTGTCTCTGGTATTGAGAGTGTGTATTCCTGTTCACCCGTGGGCTCAGCTCTGGAGCCAGGAATGGACATGGCAAATGCATTCTCTCCTTTGTGCATGTCAGCACTTGTGGGGGTTGTGCATTCATTACTCTTCATCTTTAAGTTGTCATTGTTATCTAATGTGTCCCTCATAACAGTGATGTTCCCCTGGGGGTCATCCTGTAGCTTCCCGTTTGTAATTTGGAGATTAATGTAAGGACCTTTGGATGCCATTGTGACAGGCAGTGTTACCGGTAATACCAACTTTGCATTCTTTGTTATGAACACTTTCTGATTGCTGCCATTGGAGTTTGATTGATTTGGCAATAATATAGATTGGTTCTCACATTTATTTTTCTTAACTGAACCAATGATTGTAACTGGTTTCCCAGAATTTGCTGGCACTATTATTTTGTCTGTTGATTTAGATTTTTGTATGACAATAGGTTGTGAGGGTGTTGCGGGTGATAATATTGATGGTTTATTAGTAATCGACACTTTGGGTGCTATGTTTGCTTTGCTCACTAATTGGATACCTGGCGTTGTGCCCTAAAATATTATATCATTATAAACAAAACATTTCAAATAAAAGCATTTTATACTGGTAGGCAGTGGTGCCCAATTTGCCCATCCAAGGTATTACCACGGTCTTACATCTTACAATTATACAGACCATGAAGTACCTAAGTAAGTTTCAGGTTCCAACTTGGCATGGTGGATGCTACACTTAAATAATTGCAAGAAGCAGTCACATCCATTCATGGACCACACTGCAGCTAAAACATCAGGCGGGATGCTGGCATATGTCATAATAAAAAAATGTGCTTATGAGAAATTAATTACACACATTATATTGTCTGTCATGCTAATTACTTTTTAATTAATCTGTAATGATAATTACTTTTCAAAGTCTATAATAAAGCACAAACTATGTTTATTTAAAAGTATCTATACAGTGTGTCTTATGGCTATGCCACACGGAAAGACCTCAATAGTGTTTTGGGATCAACTTGAAGGTTCTAACATAAGCCTACATCCTCCAGCCTAACATTAGGTGGGGTGCTGTCATATGTCGAGCCACAACAAAAAAAGAACCTTATATATTGAAGATAGCTAATTCTCTTCAAATCCTTAACACTTCATTTTTTTTAATGCATTCAAAGATTTTAGAACAAATTTTTGTTTCAGCCATAAATTGAACCAAGAAACTTACAGAAATATTACACCATATTATTATTAACCAATCAATAGGATCATTTGGTGAGGAACAAATTACTTCAAAACATATTGCCCAAAACAAAAAACTATGAATTGTACTAAAAACATGCTTTAAAAGTTGTAATAGAAAAATCCATTCAAATCCATTATTGAACTATAATTTATCAAATTTCATATTTCAGTAAGTTTAGGATTGAGGTAGAAAGATTTGTCTTTTATTACTCATTCCATGGGTAAATAACAATAAAGGTTGATTATGTTATAAACTTCAATCAGGTCTAATTCTCAGATTTGGTATTCGTAATTTTATTTTTATATATCTTCGATTGCATTTACTTTATTTTGTAGGACTTTTCAAAGAAAGGACATCATTCATTTTGTATGGGGACTTGGGCCTAATTGTATTAACAGTTGCATATACATTTTAAAATAGTTTAATGTACGAAGATTACAATGTAATTGGAATATATCCTGTATTTTGCATAGTTTAGGTGTGCAAAATGATCAAACTATAATTATGACAGTTCAAAGCAAAACTGTTAATATAGTGTGTCTCTGTGATTGACAGACAATACAAAATCCATCTTATTATCCAAATAACTAAATTGCACAGCAATTAAAAGCAAAATTGATATTAGTTTTATCAATACAAGTATTTAAACTACTATTTATATATTTTTTCATCATTGGACATTAAGAAAATAGTACATAAAAGCCCAAAACGAATGATGTCCTTTGCTATCTTCAATATTCATGATGGTTACTATCCATGTGGCATAGCGGTGGGACACTCTGTTTGTAATGTAATAATAACTTACAGGTTTTCTAAGGATGATCTGTGGTGGATTTCCACTAGTGCTCGCCTGACTGATGACTTCTGTGCTCGAGACCACTTTTAAACCAGTAGGTGTTTGTATATACATCATTTGTGGACCAGCTGACCGAATAGTAGAGTTCCTAATTTGGAGTGACTTTGAAGCAGGCACAGCTTGTATTGTTGTATTTGTGTTGCCGAGCTTAATTTTTGGCATTTCACCATTCATTTCATGATTTTGAACATTTAAATCAACTCCCTCCATTGACCGCCCATTAGCACATAACTGAGCAATAGAATGTGTATTTAGATTTAATGGTACAGATTGCACAGTGTGCATGGGCACATTCAATTCAGATACGGGCAACTGCATGGGTGCGGAGGTCACCTGAATGGGTACATTCATTTGCGGAGCACTGATGTGCAATGGGACATTCCCAGTGGCTCCTGTTAGTTGCATTGGCACACTGATTGGTGCAGGAATATGCATAGGCATGTGCACCGTAGATAACTGTATGGGATAAGATGGGTTCGGGTGAATCTTAACAGGTGCCAATTGGTGTGCTAATAACTGAGAGCTATTCTGCTGTGGTGTCTGAATAGAGGACACAATCATATTGTTTGACACGGATGGCTGAAAATTATTAATAACAATATTATTATAAATACATGCATCATATTTATAGGCATATTTCAATATAGAAACTCACACTTAACGAGCTCATGGTGACATTTTGTTGTGTTGAGGTCTGGCTGCCAGTTGGGATAACAGATTGCATTAGGTGTCTTTTTAAAATCTCTGATTTACAATCCTGTAAATTAAGTCCTGTGTGTGGATCCATGTCGCGACGTCGGAATTATCCTCCGAATCATTACCAACAGTTTAACAAAGTGCGCGACTCACAACTAATGTGCTGAAACTTATAAAATATAAAATAATGCACTCCGCAAAAATAATCTCTCGCACGAGGAAATTAAAAACTAGCGGGACATAAACAGACTTTGCCGTAATTAAAATAGTTTATGAATAATTCATGCATTGAAAGTTATTATTTACTCAAGTTAAAATATAATAAATTTTGCTTAACAGCACTATTAGTATTGTGGAGATATTCAACACATTCGCAACCTTTTAAAAAAGTTCATAAAACAGTAAAAACACACTTTATCGTTCACAATATGTCTTGCAAAGCAATACTTAATGAAGTTATTATTATTTTAAACATCAATTGAATTATTGCCATATAAACAATATTATCTAATAAAAATAATTTTCAATTGCAAATTATATTTACCTCTTGCTCCACCAGTAGAGAATTCTGACAACATAGCCAAAATATATTTTTATAAAGTTGGTGTAACCGAAATTCTGGGCCAATAAACGATAAGGATTGACATGACGAAGCTTTCGTCTTTCGTTTCTTGTTCGCGCCTTTTTAGTGACTAGAGCAATTATCCAAAATTATAATTTTATTTCGGAGGACAAAATGAAAGTTATTAGTTTTTTAATCGTATAATGGTTTAACGATGTTTAAAAATAATTGTTTCATATGTCATTAAGTAATTTCCTTCAGCGTTCATCTATGATAAATGAAAACAAAAACATAAAAGTCTGTACATGAAATAAAGATTTAATTCATGTTTAAAATACAAAGGAGATTATTTTCGCTGGTCTAAAAACACTACAGGTATAAACCAGATTAGAAACTTAGGTTACATTATTCTGAATAATGTTAAATGCAAAAGTTAGGCTACGTGAATTTATTGAATCCATTGCCAAAATATTTATTATAAAAAAATATAATTGAGGTTTGGCGGGCAATCAAATTAATTGCAAAATTAATGTTTACTTAAATATTATTGTCATTTTTTATAAGTTGGATCTATGTTATGTATTCAAATGTAGCCAATAGTTTTGAAATACTGTGACCGAGACTGCGTAAAAAGCTTTGGTGAAGTTTTCCCGCGCTTACGTTTTCTTACCTTCATGCGACTGAGGCAACCATGAACCAAGTCGTTTTTTTTCGGCATTCTCGGAACTCTCCTTACTTACTATCAGGCAAGTTGAGGTCACATTAAGTCACAATAAAAATAATAATAATGATATTGTCAGAGGAGTTTCTCCTCTTTTTTTGATGTAAAACCTCTATTGGCACGCAGTAAAATCGAATGCCGTGACATCAAACGGCACGACGCTGCTTGCAGTGATGCCCGCGCACAGTAATCAACATGCCGTAATGCCACATGGTAGGTATTACTGGTATAATATTAGTGGTGGTATTCATAACTCTCATAACTTTAACATTGGAAGTAAATGTCAAGGCTAAAGTGGCCAAAGTAAATGTCAAGGTTCATTTCCTTTATTAAATAAAATAAATAAATGAAACACTAGTAAGTATTTTAGTAAAGGATTTTCTCAGCTATTTAAATCTAAATACGATTACTACATAATATCATCTTCATTCCTATGCATATTGGATGAAATAAAACATTAGCGTGGTGCGCGTTCTTGGCGAAAAAAAATCCCCGTTTACCCTCTTCCTTATTTTTGTAACATCTCCCTCGGTACTTCGGACACAGACATTTTAGGGATGTCCCTTTGCAGCGACCTGAATCACAGGGACCACATCGAGAGGGCTATTAAGACCACCTCCGGAAAACTTAGCATCCTGAATCCTGAACAAGGTGCAGCAGTTTTTCGCGCCAGAGCTTCGCCTGCTTCTATACAAGGCTCAAATTCGCTTTTGAGGGAATACTGTACGGGGAGTACAGTACTCCCGCATCTCTTGGACGGCTCTGCCAAGTATCTTCTCAATGCCCTAGATTCATTGCAGCGTCGAGCTGTCCGAATTATAGGTGATGCAGAGGTCATGCGAACTTTGGAGCCTCTGCAACTACTAACATGGCGGCTTTGTGCGTCCCATATCGCCTATACCACAGAGAATGTTTCAAGAAGCTCTTTCACCTTGATCCTATCTCGTCTTTTTACATCTGTAAATCTGTAATACCCGCACAGGTCGGGGGACGCATCCGCATTCTGTCGACTAAATCGGCAGTCGAACCAAAAAGTTCGGTGTGTTTTTTCTTTGTAGAGCAATCAACAAGTGGAATGCTTTGCCAGCTCATGTGTTCTCCCTATTCTATAACATTGGATCTTTCAAGCAATATCCGGTTTCTTCGGCATATCCAGTAATTTGTCATATCCAGTATAATATTAATTAGAACCTATCGGTTGTCTTTTTTATTGTTTTATTTTTGGTTAAGTCATAGGCAATATCTAAACTGGATATGTAAACTAACGGATATAACAAACTCACAGAAGAGTTTTTACCGAAGACAAGGCTTAATGCCTCATAATCAGACAATTATTGAAGACGTTACTGTATGGGCTCGATCCCTTTGCCTTAAAATGAAACAACAACAACGATAAAAAATTCAATCAAAATAATATCTAAATGTCAGCTAATAGTTTACTTTCACCACTGCTCGAGTATTTTTTTACAAAATTTTAATTAATTTGTCAATTAAAGTAATATTAGTGATCAAGAATAAGATTTGCGAGAGTTCAGTAAACCTAAAAGTACTATTTTCTTGAGTTCTTCATTATTACGATGTACGTTAAAAATTATATGTTTATTTTCTCTACTGATGCAAAATTTCCGTATTTATCATTTCAAGTTTATCTAACAGCTTAGTAAAACCATGAATCTTTGAAAAGTATTCATCGTTATTTTCTACTATTTGCAATGAATTGAGAGCTATTAATTGTTTATATCAATTTGTTGTGACAACCTTAGAAATTACATTGTAAAATGTTACTAAGTTTATTGTTATTGAATTTATATTACACTTAATTTGGTTAATATGATAGTTTTATGAATATATATGGTTTTTAGTGTTGAATGAGTGTATTCCAAGATGAGTTCTCAGCGTCAGTTCCTGGCAAACACAACAACAACAACAACCAACCGTGTGGGAGATATTGAGCATGTTGGTTAGTATAACCCATTTCCCTACATTATTAAGCTTCACACAATTAAGCCTGCCTTTTCCCTCAAGTCGTGGCATACCACACAACAGTGTGCAAGAGTTTCTTTGATATATGCTCAGGCTCTCTGCATTTATTGATTGTTAGATTGCACACAGATGATAGCTTATATGTTAAAAATATTATTTACTTACCAACCTTTTTACACACAATTCTGGCATAAAAAATCACATTAAATATATATATATGCCTTGTTTTGTCCATTCAAATTATGATACTTGAATATGAAATCTGTGAATATGATTAAAGCACCTGCCTGATGTTAAGCTGGAGTGTGGTCCATGAATTGAGGTGGCTGCTACTACACTTTTTTTTACCCTTTATTTTTGTTTTAAGCATTTTCTGCTTATGCCAGCTCCATGGTCACTTAAACCTTAATTTTTCAATTTACCCTAACTATATGTAACTCTACAAATAACCTAGCCTAATCACGCCTAAAATAAATATCTACAAAATCATATATCATCCTAGCTGAAATCGATATTGGTTTATATAGGATACTATTAAATGCTCCTCTATAAAATAGTTTAAGCTTTAGTGTATTTAAAAGCACCGTCCTTTCATTCTGGCACTGGCCACATTGCCACAACACATGCGCAATGTCCTTTACCTGTGCGCATGACATGCAGTTGGGGAAGTCCACTTACATCAACTTAAATGCAATTGTGTTGAGGGAATGTGACCAGTATGGTATGGAGCCAAAATGCATTTATCAAACACAATCTTGTATTTTTTACATGCACAAACCACAATCTGTACACTTGTTAGTAGTGGTACTACTCTGGAATGGTAGATTGGGCACTATTCTTTAAAATGATGTTGAAATAATAATGTTTTTGTCTAACAGGACATCTATCAGAGAACATTGGAGCATTGTGCTTATCATCAGAGTACTCTGATGTGACTCTCATAGTTGAAGGGCAGAGGATCCCCGCACACAAAGTCATACTTGCAGCCAGCAGTGATTTCTTCAGAGCACTCCTTTATGGAGGCATGAAGGAGGCCAATCAGGTAATTCAATGATTGTGTGCTTTTATTAATAATATCAGTGTTCTACGACCATCAAGAAAGTCAATTAGTCAATGTTTCTTTTTTATTGTGACTCCAAATCTCATCTTTTCGGATGATATGCATAGAGAGCTCCAAGAACTCCAAATCCGACTAGATTCACAGTTGCCTCAGTAGCTGTCATTATGTCGGCCAGATGTTGCATTTAAAAAACAATAGTTTTCTTTGCACTAAACTGGTTTCTTCCATTGATGGCTTTTCACATATTTGGTGAATGAATGATGTAACATGCCATCTATTAAATGAAGCGGACAATAATGCTGCACCTTTACTAAAGGTAAAAGGCACCTTACTTTTAGTAAGGGTGCAGCAAGATGTTACTGAAACTTCAAACATGATCTTAGAGGAAACAAGAAATAACATTATTTACATTATTTCAAATACCTAGTTTGTTCCTAGAATATTCCAATTAGCTGTCTATTAGGAATTACTAAAATAGTAAGCATGGACCAGTCCAAAAATGATGACGACTGAAAGACCAATTCAGTTTTAGTCACCACTAAAGAGTGGTAGGCAGTGGCACCCAGTCTGCCGATCCGGGGTAGTACCACCATTTACAAGTATACAGACCGTGAAGTGATTTGGTCACGTTTCGGGATCAGATTGTAAGTTGCCGGTTCCATCTAGGCCGGCATAGTGGATGTGATTGCTACTCACAGTTATTGAATTGTAGTAGCAGTCCATTCATTCATGGACCACACTCTGGCTTAACATCGAGCAGGGTGCTGTCATATGTCGAGTCACAATAAAAAATATAAAAAAACTACTATGGCAGCCAAATACAAATTTATAATTAAACCACCAGTATAATACATTAATATATTTAAGAAAACACAAGTTGTACAAGTAAATTGAAATTGTCCAACCTGTCAGATGCACAAATTGCCTTTGACAGGTTTCATTATGACATGGATGTAAGAAATATTGGTGATGATCACATTTGGTGACAGACAATAATGTGCAGGCTATTACTGGTATAGCGCTTAACTGAATAGCATGGCACATAACTAGCGAGCTAAACTAGTAGTGCAGAAGAGGGGTTCTCTCCATCCAATAGCCTTGGATCCTTCAAGCGATGCGTTCAAGCGAAGCACCTTTGGCCAGCACAGTGGCGGCGACTGGGGCAGCCGTGAAGACTCTGTTTCTGCAGTTGTCTGCACTCTTGGACCTCTACTTGCTTACTATCAGGCGGGTTGAGCCACAATAAAATATATATATAAACTTTCTTTCACATGTCTACTCTACCTCATCAGTTAGGCACTTGTATAGTTGTCCCATTGTTTGTAAAGTTTTAGCATGAACAATTTCAAACCTGCTGCTTCAATTATATTATATTTAATTATATTATATACATTCAATTATATTTCAATGTTAATGTATTACAGATATGATATATTCTTAATATTTCAGGCAGAAGTAGAGCTTCAGGCACCTCTAACCGCATTTAAGGCATTATTGCACTATGTGTATTCAGGTAATTATAAAAACAAAACTATTAATATAATCCTTTTGGTAACTTAGTATAGAAATGTAAATAAATAAAAGAAATTGATCTATTATGTCCATATCTACAGGTCACATGGGTCTATCCATTCATCGTGAGGAGACTGTCCTGGATATGTTGGGTCTGGCGCATCAATACAACTTCCCGCAACTGGAAGCAGCTATATGTGATTATCTGAGACAAATACTTGGCCTCAGAAATGTATGCTCCGTGCTTGATGCTGCAAGGTATGAAATCATTATTGTTGGTTATAGCTAATATTGAACATAAGTGAATACTACCGAATATGAGAAAAGGCTTTTTTTTGCACAAGCAGTCTGTAAACAATCTTTTACAAAAATGTCAGGGCAGTAGTGACAGTGACGGTAGCAACCATGTATATTTATTTTTATTGTGGTACGGGTTCAAAACCACTCACGGTGGCCCGGTACCAATGTATCTTTGATATATGTAATTTAGTTGTGCTGTTTCTATGATACAAACACTTTAGTAGCTTTGTATAGAAATGTATAATAAATAAATTTAATAAATATTGACAACGTGGGTATATGGAAAGTGCAATAAATATTAAGAACATATTAGATCCGCATATATGAGTATTATCATAAGTGTAAAGTCAATCAATCAAATTGTCACGGCTTTTTCCCACAGGGATAGGCAGAGACAATGGAGCGCCACTTACCACGACCCTTACACGGCTCCTTTGCTTCCTTTACATCCACAATTCTCTTCATATAGGCTCTGTGGTGATGGGCAGTAGGCAATCTAGCTTTCTTGAGAATGTCTCCGATTTGGTCGGAAAACACTCTCCTGGGCCTGCCTTGTTTAACGCATCCATCCACATCAGATTTATAAATTCCTTTCGTCAATCTACTTTCACTCGTCCTTTCTATGTGCCCAAACCATCCAAGTGTGATGAAGATATTGAGAGAAGAGTGCGGTAACGTAGTAAACGGTGCCAACCATAGTATAATGAAGTGTAAAGTACATAAATAAATATGTGCTATATATATATAAATAAGTTCGAAGGTGAATAGAAATATATTGTTGAGTTTAAGGTGTTTGTTTGTTTAATATGTTAGGTTGTATGGGCTGGAGGGTCTGATGAACTACTGCTACAGCTACCTGGACAGGACGGCGACTGAAGTGCTTAATCATTCATCATTCTTGCAGCTCTCCGTTGTAAGTGCATTTGCCTTTTGTAATTCAATTAACTTTACTACGAACCACTAACTTTGGGGTCAAATTATATATTTCTCTGTAAATAGCTCTAAATCTATTAACTTTTGCAGTAATCTATTGACCTAAACTACTACTCGGTCACATTTCTTTGGTCGGCATAGTGACGGCGACTGAGGCAGCTGTGAACAAACTGGGTTTTCTTAGTCGTCGTCACTCTTGGACCTTCTTTTGTTTATCATCAGGCGATCGAAGTCAAATGTCGTGTCATAATTTAAAAAAAAATTACCATGCTGGAATGTGAAGCCCCACACCACTCCCCTTTTACCACTATTTATTTTACCACTTACTATATTAAACATATTTAATAAAATAATGTGGTTGTCTATTAATTATAATGCAATTAAAATAAGATTGTAAAAATCGCCGCCATTTTGTGACGTCTAACTCTCCAACCAACTTCACTTTAGTATGGTGTATTTTCTTTGCGGACCGTCAAGAAAAAGACACCTTTAAATCAGTCAAGTGAAGTTAGTCAACAGCCCGTCCTATTCTTATTCTAATAGCCATAGTACCTATTTTTGTTTTTTTACACCGTACCAGAGGGCTGACGTGACGTCATCGACACCAGGTCATCAGATAATGTAACCGGGTAGTAAATAGTTTTTGTTTAATTCTTTAATAAAACGTAGTGATAGGTATTTTTATCCTTGTTTGCGAGTTTATTTAATTTATAATTACGCACGTAGCGACGCTTAAAGTTAATTTACTTTTTAAATTTAGTCATTTGTTATGATCTTTATTTTTATATTATGATTAGTTTTGAATAATTTTAATAATTCTTATTTCGGAGACCCATCGCGACACACCAAAAAGTTTGCCGGTTTGAAGTATAAAAGCGAGATGTAATAAAACCTAATTAAATAGTAGTGCCTAGACCTGCCTGATAGTAAGCATGATGGAGGTCCGAGAATGCCGACGACTGAAAAAAACGTGTCAGTTCAGTTCCGCCAAATGTGCTTCTCCACGCTTCGCTTCAAGGATCTAAGGTTTACAGGATGGGAAGAACACATGGGCTGATAAGGTGACCTATTAATATATCCGCTCCATGTGATCGGTCTTCGTCGTATGCTCCAGTGAGCCTTCATGCTATCTCAACGTCAAAACGCTGTTGAAAAATATATAAAGCCGGCACAGTGACGGCGGCTGGGGTAACCTCATAATAAAACGGCACTCTTAGATCTCTCCTTGCTTACCATTGCTTACATGTAATTTAATGTATTATTATTGTGAATTATGGACATGACTCTGAAATTAAAATTATTATTATTCCATTTATTTTTTATAATTCATATTTTTATATTTTTAAAATGAAAATAATTTAATAATAGCCTCCAAGCCACCGGTGGTCAGGGCTCCTAAGAAAGGAACCTCCTAAAAATACGCACCGTGTCCAGGAGTACCGCTTTCTGAATCGATTATTATAAGCCATGATAAGGTCAAATGTCGCGTCCCTAAACAAAACTACAATAGAGAAAAATAGTTGATTTTTCATTTGGTTGTTTTAAGGAAGCACTCCAAGGTCTGTTGTCCAGGGACTCATTCTACGCACCGGAAGTGGATATCTTCAGTGCTGTATGTGAATGGTTCAATGCAAACAAACAATGGATCAATGTGGACGAGAGGAAAAATGAAATTGTAAGTTAACAAACATAAGCTGTTTGGTTTAAAAAAGTCTAAGAGCGCCCACGACTGAAATACGTTTCAGTTTACGCCACTATGACAGCCGATTGCTTTTTTACGCCTCGAATATTAATATTTAATCTTGTCTCGATATATGACAGTACTCAGTCTCATTTTAAGCTGCATTGCGGTCCATGAATGGAGATTGCTACTACAGTTAAATAACTGCAAGCAACACTCCAATCCTAGATTATATGTGGGATTCCGAGAGCATAATATCCAGCTCTGAAATCGCCTTGCTTTTCCGCTGGTTTAAAAATGTCGGGGCACACGTGCCTTCCTTAATTAGAGAAATAAACCGCTAACCTTAGGTCTCTTCGCCTTCAGCTACCACATACTCGTTCCATTCGTTATGACTTTTATGTGTGTGATAATAAACAGTTAATTTGTACTATTTTTAATATATTTGTTACATTTGCACGGACAGTTGCAAATACGCGTTCGTACACATGAGAGACGCCAAGCCACGCGATTAGTGAATAAGCGTGATGTAGCAATGCGATAGGCACTGTTGGTATGAGGCCCTATTTGCATGTGTCTTTTGTGTGTGCACGGGCATATATTGTTTGTTATGTTTGCAGGAGGCCATACTGAAGTGTGTCCGTTTCACTATAATGAGTTTGGAGGAGTTGTTGACAGTTGTGAGACCATTCCATTTGGTAACACCCGACATGCTGCTCGATGCCATACAACAGAAGACACAAACGAAAAGCAGCGATTTGAAATATAGAGGATTATTGGGTAAGATGATTATTATTTATTTTACTTAGCCGGCATAGTAAAGGCGTCTGAGCCAGCATTAAAATGCATAATAAATGCGCTTTGGGCTGGGAATACACGTCAAATTTTGTTGCCGATTGTCTGATCAGTCTATCTGATCGAGTAAATGTGTATACATCCGATTCTTGCGCCAGACTTTTTCTGAGCTCAGTCGTTCTCGAGCTGTGATTGCCTAGAGAGTCAATAAATTTATTTACACAATTTGACAATTATGACCTAGATTGTGTCCCAAAATTATGTACACACAGCAAAACAAGAAATTATTATCTCTTAAAACATAAAATAAAAATTGGCAAGCCGGAAGAAGGAATCGAACGTCTATTTCGTCTCTGCACAGAAGTATGCAAACTGCACCTTCAGATAATCGGACCGGCAATAAAATCGTTTCCGCAATATATTTCCGAATCGGACGTCCGATCCAACTATAGGATCGGGTGAGTATTAAGTATTTAAATAAATGTATGGCATGAGTGCCTTCCGATGGTCTTATCACTATGCCGGCCTTTGGCTGGCATACTGACGACGACTGGGGCAGCCGTGAACTAATTCGAGTTATTTGACGTCGTCACTCTTGGACCTCCTTTTGCTTATCATAATAAAATCAAAATTAAAATTTTAAAGGAACCCCCGAAACGCCTGGAACCACTTTGGTCATATCATCAGCTTTATAGTAATAAACAACATTAGTCATGGCTCAATAGTTATATCCCTTTAATATCCCTTGGATCCTTATGGTGCATCATCAGATAACTACTCCAGGTCTTCAATTTAATAATGGCCCAGCTAATGGCTCATAGAGAGTAACAATTTTAGTTCAAGCACTATGATATTATCTGTTATTGATTTGCTGATCTGAGAGGATTCATGATCAGATACTCCCGATCTTCAATTTGATAACGGCCCAGCTAAAGGCTTAGTTAAAGCACTACAGTTCTATCTCTTTTTTTGCTGATCAATTGATATCAATTTGCTGATCTGAGAGAATTCATAATGGTGCATCATCAGATTGCCCGGTCTTCAATTTGATGACGGTCCAGCTAAATGCTCTTAGTGAGTAACAATTTTAGTTAAAGCACTATATTTCTATCTCTTGTTGATTTGCTGATCTGAGAGGATTAATGATGGTGCCTCATCAGATACTCTCGGTCTTTAATTTGATAACGGTCCAGCTAATGGCTCATAGTGAGTAACAATTTTAGTTAAAGCACTATAGGTCCATTTCTTGTTGATTTGCTGATCTGAGAGGATCCATGATCAGATTTTTTAGATCCGGAATGTTTTATTTTATCGCACTAACTTTTCTACACTTAGTTTCCTACCTTCAAGACAAATCTAATAAGTCCAAACTTAGTATACCAAAAAAAAGTTTGAACACATCCAGGATTTCGTCTCCTACCTTCGAGTTCCATCATCAGAGTAGCTCAGTGGTACCAGTTAAAACACACATGTATTTGTATACGTTTTTATTTCAAATGTTAAGTCACAGATTTGTTTAAAAGTAAAGTAAATACCTATAAGGCTGGGAATTCAAGTCCGATTTTCCTCTCCGATAGTCTGATCCGATTGTCTGATCAGACAATCGGAAAGCACTCGTGCCATACATTTGTTTGAATACTTAATACACGTCAGATCCGATAGTCAGAATCGGAAACAACGCCAAGGCGCTTACGATTTTATGGCCGATCCGATTGTCTGAAGGTGCAGTTTTCATACAGAATACAGAAACAAAATAGACGTCCGTTTCCTACTTCCGATTTGTAAATAATTTGCTCAGCAATATCGGACGTGTATTCCCAGCCTTATGCGTGTTTAGAACGACAACCCTTGTACGTCGCTATGCGACGAAGATTGTTATTTTATGTCAAATAAATATGCCATTGTTAAAACACGTAAAAAATGTTATAATTTTTCCCCTAAAATATTCAATCAAGGTAATCGATCTAAACTGCAAACCAACCTCGCCATATGAATATTTTAAGGGAAAAATTATAACATTTTTTACGTGTTTTAACAATGGCATATTTATTTGACATAAAATAACAATCTTCGTCGCATAGCGACGTACAAGGGTTGTCGTTCTAAACAGCGCGTCTAAGATCGCTACCGCAGCTAACAAATCGAGCTGATGACCTTGAAACCCCTGATCAGATCTTCATCAATTGTAGCTAAGAACCATCTCGATCACGTCAGCTTTCAAATGAAACAAACCGCATCGTAATCGGTCCATTCGTTTAGGAGCTACGATGCCACAGACAGACACACAGATACACAGATACACAGATACACAGAGCCACAGATACACAGATACACAGATACACAGACAAGTCAAACTTATAACACCCCTCTTTTTTGGTCGGGGGTTAAAAAAGGGAATTCCCTAGCTATTCCCAGCCTTATAGAGGGCCCTTTATTTCGCATCAAAATAATCTTTCTATTTCCGACATTTGTACCTTAACTAATTGTGCAGTTCCCGAGGAGAACGTAGCGACTATAACGCGTGGCGCATCAGTTGTATGCGGAGATATGCGTGGGGCGCTATTGGATGAAGATGTGGAGCATTACGACATGGAGAGGGGATATTCCAGACATAACATCACTGAAGACCATGATCGTAATCCTGGATTGCAAGTGCGCTTGCTACAACCGACTATTATTAACCACGTCAGGTTGTTGCTCTGGGATAGAGATAACAGGTATGCTATTTTCAAACAATCAATCAATGGAGCGCCACTTGCCACAACTCCCTCGCTTCCTTCACATCCACAAGGCGAGAGCATGGGTTCAAAAATATATTTGCCGATACTAATGTATCTTTAATATATGTACTTTGGTTGTCCTGTTTCTATGATACAAGCACTTTAGTAAATTAGTATAAAAATCTTGATACAAGCTCATGGCTATGGGCACCAGGCAAATCAAAAATTTGGTCAACCACTTTTAAATACCCAGAACTAGAGTAAATGTACTTACAAATATAATTATGTTATTGTTATTTTATTTAAATTATCATTGTTATTAAAAATAAAACAATAAATCTTGTGGACTGTATGTGAGCTCCAAAACATGAATGTGTTGTCGCATGTCGAGCTACAATAAAGTAATGTTATCGGCAAATGCAATATTGTTCTCCCCCTTCTATAAATCCATACTATGGTCGGCATAGTGACTGAGACCGAGGCGATATAGTCGTAGTAGTGAAGTGATTTAGTCGCGTTTCGAGATCAGCTTGTAAGTTGCCGGTTC
Source organism: Tinea trinotella (assembly GCA_905220615.1). Classification (NCBI taxonomy): domain Eukaryota; kingdom Metazoa; phylum Arthropoda; class Insecta; order Lepidoptera; family Tineidae; genus Tinea; species Tinea trinotella. The sequence continues at coordinate 14,826,635 of HG992308.1, read as the reverse complement.
TAACTAGGCCTTGAACTGTAGTAGCAGTGACATCTATTCATGGACCGCAATGCAGCTTAACATATCTATAATTATTTTTCAGATCTTACACTTACTATGTGGAAGTGTCAGTTGATCAGAAGGATTGGGTGCGTGTGATTGATTACTCCAAATACAACTGCAGGTCATGGCAGAATTTGTACTTCGAGCCAAGAGTTGTTAAATACATCAAAGTTGTTGGAACAAGTAATACTGTTAATAAGGTAACGCTTTTATTTATGTATAATAGGACAACTTACGGCCGGGATCCAACCAGGCCGGCATAGCGTCTCCTGCTTGAAGAAATTTATCTATGTCACAGTCACAGCCACTCATGGATCATACTATGTTATGCCAAAATAAATAAATAAAACCTACAAAATAAAAACCTTTATTTTTATTTTGACTCGATTGCCTTGATGGCCCAAGTAAGTCGACCGACTCAGTGTGGCGTACTTAAGTCGCCGTCACTATTCCGTCACTTCTATACAAAAAACGTTTTATTCGGTTAAATTTGCTAGAATTCGCACTGAAAACCGACATTTGTAGAATTTGGCTTTTATTAGTAATATTTATTAATTATATTGAATATTACAAATATTTGGTAAAAAAAAGGGGGATATTTGTTTCGGGTCTGGTTAGAGAGTGGTAGGCAGTGGTACCCAGTTTACCGATTCGGGGTAGTACCACCACTTACAAGTATACAGACCGTGAAGTAATTTTGTAGTGTTTCGGGATCAGCTTGTAAGTTACCGGTTTCAACTAGGCCGACAACTTACAGTTATTGAATTGTAGAACATCCATTCATGGACCACACTCCAGCTTAACATCAAGCGGGGTGCTGTCACATTAGACAAGTTGAAGTCAAATGAGTAACCCAGTAATCTTGTCTGTCAGGTGTTTCATGCAGTTGCCCTGGAGGCGAAGCACACGGCGACTGTCCCTCCATTGGTCGATGGCCTAATCAGGCCTATTAAGAATGTCGCTACTGTGGAAATGTCAGCGGTTGTCATTGAAGGCATTAGGTAGGTATGGCTGTGAATAGCAATAATAATGTACCTATGTACTACATCACCTGAGCTTGATACTTTTGATTGTTGCAAATAGTTAAGTTTTAAATATATATATGAATTACTGTGTGTAAATTTCGTGGAAATAAGTTAATAAATCTTAGCGGGAAATATTTAGAAATTATATTAAAGTTATAAGTACTTAATTATGTATTTTCTCCTTAAATAAATAAGTATATTTAAGAACAGTCACACTAACCAATTATTTATTAAACTTAAACAGCATTATTACCAAAAAAAATTGTAACTAAAAACATTGGCAATAATAGACTTCACTATTCTCAATTTATAATTAAGACAAAAATGTGGTAGGTACATTGTTTTACATATATTGTAACAAGTAAAAATGATTTCACAAATAAGAGGAAATATAGATGTAGTTTGAAAGAGGATGTAGTGACAAGGATTGACAAAGGAATACTTCAATGGTTTGGGCACTCTTCCGAGTGAAAGTAGATTGACAAAAGGACTTTATAAAGTTCCATCTAGGCCGGCATAGTGGATGTGATTGCTACTCACAGTTATTAAATTGTAGTAGCAGTGACATTCATTCATGGACCACACTTTGGCTTAACATCAAGCGGGGTGCTGTCAAATGTCGAGTCACAATAAAATAAAATAAAACTATTGTGGATGGATGCGTTAAATAAGGCAGGCCCAGGAGGGTGTTTTCCAACCAAATCGGAGACATCCTCAAGAAAGCTAGGTTGCCTAGTGCCCATAACCGTAGAGCTCGTATGAAGAGAATTGTGAATGTGAGTGAAGCGAGGGAGTTGTGGCAAGTGGCGCTCTATTGTCACTGCCTATCCCTTTAAGAAAAAGGCTTGACAATTTGATTGATTGCTATATTTTAATTTCAGCCGTTCCCGCAACGCTCTGCTGAACGGTGACACTGAGCGCTACGACTGGGACAACGGCTACACTTGCCACCAATTGGGCTCGGGCGCCATTGTTGTCCAATTGGCCCAACCGTATTTGCTGTCATCAATCCGACTGTTGCTATGGGATTGTGATTATAGACATTACTCCTATATTGTGGAGACATCAGTTAACTATTGGAATTGGGAGACAGTCTGCGATCGCAGCAGGGACACGTGCAGGTGTGTGGGTGTTCTATATCAATACGTGATATCTATTTTTATGTGTTTTTTCATTTATTTTATTTAGTCATTAATTTACATTGCTGTACTAAGCTACTAAAGTACTTGTATCATAGAAACAGAATTAGAGTCAGTCTAAGCCGAAATGACGCGCCCCTCCACTGCATTTACGCGCACAAGCAAATATAAAATATGGATGCAACACACAGAAAATGTATTGCATATTTGCATTCACACATTTAAATAAACTAATAAAGTGAAGAGGCGTGTTATTTATGGTTAGACAAGCTATACCAAAGTACATTATATCAAAGGTACATTGGTACCGGCAAGTGGTTTTGAACCCGTGCTCTCGGTTTGCGTAACCATTGCACTGACATATTGACGTCGACTTGCCGAAGAGTAAGCAAGGAATGGTCTAAGAGCGGCGACGACTGTGAAATACGTTAAGTTTACAATTGAGGCGATCGTGGTGTAGTGGTAGTGCTATAGTTACGCAAACCGAGAGCACGGGTTCAAAACCACTTGCCATTGGTACCATGTATAATATTTTTATTGTGACTCGACATATGACAGCACCCAGCTTGATGTTAACTGGAGTGTGATCCATGAATGGATGTCACTGTTACTACAATTCAATAACTGTAAGTAGCAATTGCATCTACTATGCCGGCTTAGTTGAAACCGGCAACTTACAAGCTAATCCCTAAGCGTGATCAAATCACTTGACGGTCTGTATACTTGTAAGTGATGGTATTACCCCGTATCAGCACCACTGCCTGGGTACCACTGCCTACCGCTCTTAAAATCTTTGATATATGTACTTTGGTCATCCTGTTTTTATGTTCTTAATACCTCCATGGCTTCTTTGTGCGTTCTTCATTCGTTCCTGTGTCATTAGACAATTAACCAGTTATATATGTAAATGTATATTATATTTCAGATCGTGGCAAGTAATCTACTTCTCACCGCGTCCTGTCTCAACTATTCGTATTGTGGGCACTAATAATTCAGCTAATGAGGTAGGCTATTGTTATTGTGACGTACCGCCGTGTGAGTGGGTGGTAGTGGCTTCTTATTGGATACAATCGAATGCCAATTAGTTGAAGAAGCGCTTTATTTGCACAATACAAATATCCCAATCATAAGCACGTCCAAAGTCCAGTTGCCAAGCCAAAGTCATCCTTATGTTCCTCCTCGCCGTTGTATCCCAGTCGCTCTCTATGTCCTCGCCAATACCTTCCAATCGCAGGTATCGCTTGTCTTCGCTTCCGCTGCCCTTACTGGTCTGACTGCCGTGCCGCCCGCTTTCCGTATATATAGGAATATTCAATCGTTCCAGAACGTTCTACTTGGATCCTAATTCGTCAACACTTTTTGTTTATTTGTTTACCTGGCGCGGTCTCTGTTTTCTAACAAAGGAAATCGAGACTATTCTGTATTCATCCCATGCACCATATTGTGTTTAATTTATTGTGGCGAGATTGTTTACGTTTAACTATGTGCATTGGGAAATTTCAAAGGTATTTCTAGAATGATCAGCTTGTAATTTACTTAGGTTCTAACTTGAATTGATAGACCGCACTCCAGGATAACATCAGGCGGAATGCTGTCATATGTTGAGCAACAATAAAAAAAATGGAAAAATATGCATACGCTAAATCAATTTGAATGTCAATTTGCCACAATAAAAAAAATGACAATTTGATGCCAATACAAAAAATGAACAATTTGACAAATTGTATTTTATTAACTACATAATCAGGTCATTTGACGAATTATTGTGACTTGACATCCATGCAATGCAAGGATGTCAAACAGGTGTGCGGTCTATTAATAGAGGCGGATTTTTTCTTTGACATAGTGACGGCGACAGGCAGCCGTGAACTAGACGGTTTTTTAGTCTTTGGCACTCTTGGATCTTGATTATGCTTACGACCAGGCAGCTCGAGGTTACAATAAAAAAAACGACTGCTTCTATAGTTAAATAAATACCCGTTGCAGTCACATGTACCATGCCGGCCCAGCTAGAACTGGCAACTATAAAACTGAGCCCGAAACGCGACTGAGTCCTATCTTTATTTAAACTGCAGGTCTTCCATATGGTCCACTTGGAGTGTCCAGCCCAAGTTGAAGATAAGGAGAAGCACAGACCATCACCTCTCAACTTACCACCACCACCACCAGGTCAGTTACTATGATAACAATTGGCAAACATTATGGAAACGTGGGTGGGTTTAAATTCAATCAATCAATCAAATTGTCACGCCTCCTTCCCACGGGGATAGGCAGAGACAACGGAGCGCCACTTGCCACGATCCTGACATAACTCCCTCGCTTCTCTCACATCCGCATTTCTCCTCATACAAGCTCTACGCTTAAATTACGCCTCAATAACCCAAAAAGGGTGAATGAAAGGCGATATGTAGATGGATGCGTTAATGGCATACCCAGGAGGGTGTTCTCCGACCAAATCGGAAACATCCTTAAGAAAGCTGAGTTACCTAGTGGCCATAACCATAGAGCTTCTATGAAGAGAATTGTGGATGTGAAGGAAGCGAGGGAGTTATGTCAGGACCGTGGCAAGTGGCGCTCCCTGTAGAAAAATAGGCGTGACAGTTTGATTGATTGATATATATTAATTTAATTTTGAGAATAGTGATTGCATGTTTTCTTTTGCTTCTTGGGGGAGGGGGGGGGGGTTTAGGCCCCCACCGCTTTTTCAGTTTAAATTTAACTAATAGTGTTTTATTCTATATTCACAGGCAACAACAACGATTTCTCTGACGCCAGTAGTTCATCATCTGATGATGACCAACCCCGCAGTATGCCTTCATGCGGCCAAGCACGACATCCTGACGCAGCATCGAGGGTCTCCAATGCAACGCCACCGGTCGCAGAAACAGCTGCGGAGGCACACGAAAGCTAAATTCTGTGTAAGTGTGAGGTTTTTTATTATTAATTTACATATGTTAAGCTATTAAAGGTCTTGTATCATAGATAGAAATAGGACAACCATAGTATATATCAAAGATACTTTAGTACTAGCAAGTGGTTTTGAACCCGTGCTCTCGGTTTGTTTGCGCAACCATTGCACTACCACTAAACCACGGTCGCCTTGTATGTAGACATTGGATGGAATATTAATAAATTGGATATGACCTAGAAGATTCCTCATGGACATTCTTAAAGAAGCAGGGGGGACATTGCCTCTTTTTTTATTAAGACCCCCGACCCGCCTAATGATAAGCAAGAGGAGGTCCAAGAGTGACGACTAGAAAAACCGCGTTAGTTAACTACGCAAGCCGAGTGGCACGGGTTCAAAACCACCCACCGGTACCAATGTATCTTTGATATAATATGTACTATGGTTGTCCTGTTTCTCTGATACAAGCACTTTAGTAGCTTAGTAAAGAAATGTATAATAATAAAATAATGTATATTTTTACTTATTTTCAGATGAATATTGATAGTCACCCGTCACTCCTTTGTACCTATTATATTATAAGTTATTATTTAAGACATTTTTTACATTTACAATTTGATTATAATTGCTTATTAAAGTACTTTGTGAATCATTAAAAATGAGAATATGGTGTTTGAGAATTATGCTAAATGTTATGGCCTACTAATTAGGGTATTATTTTAATAGAAATTATTAATTACAATTTAATGGGCGGCTTATATTTATATATCTCTCTTTTTATATAAAGTTCTAGTCTTGTCTCGCATTATTGCATGATTTTAATTAATATTATTAATTTCCGTTAATTTTTGTAATAAAATAGAGAGATAACAATCACAGTAACTTGAAATTGTACATAGTGCATGCGAACGCCTGCAAGTCGACTATGTAAGTAATTATTTTTTGTATTAATATTATTTGTTTATAAATCAGATTTGCTGCTGTTTTTATCTGTTACAATATTTGATATTTATAATAAAAGATTATATGTATATGTGCTTATAATGCACATATATGGTTACTTTACAGGGTTGAGCACTATTTACTCTAAGTAAAATAAGTCGTCAACGAAAACCCTGACTCATCATTGGTTTTTAAACTAATAGAATTGCTTGCATTTCTAATAAAAGAACTATTTATACTTAGTAAAAATAACTTTCTGGCATTGCTACTCTACAGTCTAGCAAGCTAGTCGTGGCACAGGGAAAATCAATTGTAAGGCCTTAATTTCCAAAGTAAGCCATTATTTTGAGCCCACCAATGCCGCCTTCAACAAAATGTCTAAAAATGTACTTACAGTGCAACTTAATCCATATAGAAATATTTGTACATAATAGATCAATATAACTGTGATTAAAAAAATTTACTTATCTCATTCTTAAGATTCTCCGATAAATTGTTTTTTTTTTATAAGTTTCAATAAATAAACGTATTGTACTTGGCGTATTTTTTTCACATTAATCCTCAAACCCTTTCTGATTACGCCAAAACGTCGACTGAGAATGTGCATCAAATTCACATATAAAGCATGTAATGTAAAAAAACTGTCAGGATTGTGGAAAGTGCCGCCCTGTAGTTTCTGCCCATCCCTGTGGGAATTAAGGCGTGAAACTTATGTTACGGCCTATACCTACCATCAAATCTGTTGACAGCCTTTTGAGCACTTTATTAGACCATTTAACCTATTTTGAAAAATATCTAGGTGTTCCCTATGTTGAGACAAATATAGCATCCTTATGTACTCCAATACAGGTGCCAGATATATTACATGGCAATGGCAGGCAGGGAATGCATTCCAGATTTGCAAACAAAAAGTAAGTTTAAGCCATGTGCTCCATATAAACCTTACTACAGTCTCGTGGAATCAAGATACCATTACTTTTATTGCACCCCACCTGATGTTAAGTCCATGAATGGAAGCGACTGCTACTAGAGTACACTGACGACAGGCGTGGACGAACGGTTTGTTACGCGTAAAGTCCCGGGTTCGATTTCCGGTCGGAGCAAATATTTGTTTTATAGCTTTTATTTGTAATATTTAATAGTTATAATAAATATTACAAATATTTGGTAATAAAAAAAAGAGATGGGTATTTGCTTTGGGTCTGGTTATCAAAGAGTGGTAGGCAGTGGTACCCAGTCTGCTGATCCGGGGTAGTACCACCACTTACAAGTATACAGACCGTGAAGTGATTTGGTCATGTTTCGGGATCAGCTTGTAAGTTGCCGGTTCCAACAAGCCGGCATAGTGGATATGATTGTGAAATTCATTCATGGACCACAGTTCGGCTTAATATCAAGCGGGGTGCTGTCATATGTCGAATTACAATTAAAAAAAAACAATGACTGTAAGCAGAAGTCGCTATGCCCAGCCTAGTTGGAACCAGCAAGTTGTACTACCCCAGTTCGGCAGACTGGACACTGCCACCAATCTTTGACAACCAGACCCTGAGCAAAACAAATATTCCATGTAAACAATATAAGCTATGAAACAAATCTTTGCTCCAACTGGTGTACTGACTAATGCGCCACGCCTATCGTCAAATCATATGAGTAATGCTTGCGAACTGTGCATGATTTTGTATGCAAAATATAAGAAATGAGACAAATATTATAGGAATTAAATTTTTTAATAAATTAAGTAATTTGTGGACCTCTTTCTCTAAGTATTGCTTTCGTCTTTCTTAACAAATCACTAGCATCTACTAAATCTGGATTTGTCTCTTCTGCATACTGATCTAATCTTTTTCTTAATAAATCCCTCAGATCTATTATGTCATTGCCTTTTAATAATGCTGATATGCCAACAATGTCTTCAAATTTGATCACTCTTTCAGGGCGAATCTCTGCCGGAATCGAATCTAAATTACTATGTATATTTTCAAGCTTATTTCTAACTGTATCGAATATTTTTTCTGCACCCTCTGTATCCATTTTGTTTATAGCTAATATGGCTGGTTTTTCAAGAAAATCTTTATTATACAACTCTAATTCTTTATTCAATAATAAAACTGTATCAAAGCATGACCTGATCGCATGTTGGGGGCTTAATGCAAATCCCTGGACATCAGCCACAAATAGTAATAACTTTGTCCTTTCAACATGTTTCAAGAACTTGTGGCCTAATCCAATATTAATGTGAGCACCTTCAATAAGTCCAGGCAAGTCAGCCATAGATATCTGCCTATGGTCTGGATACTCTATTATACCTAAGTTAGGTTTCATAGTTGTGAATGGATAGTTAGCTATTTTAGGTTTAGCCCTAGAAATCGCTTTTAGTAAAGAACTTTTGCCAGCATTTGGGAATCCCACAAGACCAATATCTGCTATCAGCTTTAGATCTAGTCTTACATGGTGCTTTTGACCAGTATGACCCAAATATCCATTATTAGGATTCCCGCCTGGACCTCCTCTTGCTACAATGACCGCTTCGTCCTCTTCATTGATTTGTCCGAGCACTTTTCCGTCTTCCCTGATAATAGTTATTCCAAGAGGCACAGGAAGTTTTATATCAGTTCCAGGAGATCCAACTATCTTAACTTTGCGACTGTCTTCCCCGTGACCCCCGCTTATAGTTTTTCCTCTGTATTTACTCATAATATTCTTAAGATTTGACCCTTCTTTACCGACGCAGTAAACACATCCTCCTTGACCCCCTAAACCACCGAATTTAGGAAGACCAGTACCCCCAGAACCTCCCTTCACATGAAGACGAATCGAATCTAAGAATTTAGTCCTAAGATATCTACGCGGGCGCTTTAATTCCTTAGTAAACAATCTTCCCGTAAAAAATACCATTTTGTATATAGTAATAAGAAATAACTTGAACTCATAGGAAGGGAAAATCTAAATTTGGGGTTATGTTTATAGTAAGATTAGTTTAGTAATTCCACTTAGTTTAATACAAGGTAGTTATTTTGTACTTCATTTATAATAACAATAACATACTTTCTATCGCACTTTAAAAGGATAGTTGTCTCTGCTTTAAAACTAACCAATCATTTAGAACATCATTATATTAAGAAAATGTGTAATTTATTATTCAACTTTGCAATAACATAACAATTATTGCGTTTTATTATTTGTTAGCGCGTTAGATTTCTTAAAAGACGTTGATAGACAGGAACCAATGAATGACCTTCCCTCTTTTCTCTTTGCTTTAGTTATTGGCTCATCATCTGTTAAAAATTTAGCACTGCTGACGCTGCTTTTAATTAGAACGCACAATATTTTCTTTTCGTGCCATGGCCTTTGGCCAAAGCTTAAATAAATATAAATCGTTTCGAGTCTTTCGAGTTTTGGCGGGCAACTATAAGTGACAGGACGTGAAATTTTAAATTAAATCTAAATCTCATGATCCGCAAATATTAGTATATGAGAATAGTGAAATTGTTATCTAGTAATTATTTTAAAGTCATCGAGTATAGACAAGTATTTTAAAGCTGTGAAACTTCAAAACTTAAGGTCGGAAGAGTTAAGCTAAAGTTTTCTACGGCTTTACTAAAATCAATACTATTATGTTTAATTGTTGTTTATTCTTGTGTTACGGATAAGACACCAGAGTTTTATCTTAGTCATTTATCCACTAAATACATAACTAACTATTTTACTGAATACTAGGCTATAAATGGACTAAACTAAAGAAAATATTTTGGCGCCATTTTGGCGCTCACTCATAAAGAAAGATTATTGTTTTAATCGTTATATTTTATACAACAAAATCTAGTTTAACATAACTTATGGCGAACTAGTAATATGAAAAAAATATTAACAATAATATTAAAGTAATTATCCTTATCCTTATGCAAAAAATATAAAAAATGTCATTTTTATCACGACCGTCCATTTGACAGCGTTGATAAAGAATTTATAAACACCTGTTTTCTTGGAAATGTATATTAAAGATAATTTCTATTAAAATTCTAACATTGTTGAATTAACAATGTTGACCTCAAGAATATTCACATGTATACTATTCTTGTGTACAGTATTTATAACATACGTTTCGTCAAGTATCGGCGACCGCTCAAGTGTTTATCAAAAATGCCTCTTGGCGTGTAAAAACAAGAATTGTACTAAAAGTGAAAATAATGAGAGTGAGTATTCTTTAGTATGTACATGTCAATAATTAAGTTATAGCAGTTATAGGTAGTTGGTATACTTATATAGATAGAAAACTTTTATACTATAGGATATCTAGGCTTTTACATATAGGTAGAGATTGTCTAAGCCGAAATGACGCGCCCCTCCACTGCATTTACGCACACGATCAAATATTAAATATAAGTAAAACGCACCGAAAATGCAATTGTAATTCGTTATTCAGTTGCTGGTTAGACACAAAAGAAGGAACATGCTGATATACTTCATAGTATAGTTAGAAAAATTTGCATTCACACATTTAAATAAACTAATAAAGTGGAGGGGCGCGTCATTTGTAGTTAGACAAGCTTTTTTATAATGAATATTTTTGTTGTAGGACTTCTGGTTTTCACGGAGGAGGCAGCAAAGAATCAGGCTGTTGGGCCAAAACTGTTAGGGTGGGGGTGTGAGGATGAGTGTAAATATGATTGTATGTGGATGACAGTGGATTGGTTTGAAACACAAAATGTCGTGCCCAAATTTCATGGAAAGGTATATTTAAAATTGCGATTAACTTTTATCTTTCTCATAGAGGTGTTCACAGAGACAATGAATTGCTCCTTGCCATGATCCTAAGATTACTTTAAAGCTCTTTTTATTTGTACAGTTAAATTCTTATTTAACTTGCCTTTTTTTAGTTTATTTTGATTGTTCTCTTGATCCCTTGGTTAGATTAACTGGCTGAGATTGTCTAGATCAGTGTTTCCCAACCTTTTAAGGCCATGCCCCACCTTAACATATCTAAAATTTTTATGCCCCCCATCAGGGGTTCACCCCCCGGGGGTTCAAGGGGTGTGGTGCACCCGGGCGCAGAGCCCTAGGGGGCGCATGCCGACCGCTTTAAATTTCGATAGGTACCTACTATACTGAGACCACGCGAGCGGAGCCTTGACTTTTGCACCCCGGCGCTGAATATGCTTAAGACGGCCCTGCCCCCCATACATAATTTTTAAGCTTTAAAGATTGTTTTGGCACTTAAGAAATATAAATGATAAGTTTTAGGATGAAATCACTATGAAATTGTTATCAAAACATATCTAGCATTGCATTTAAAAGCGAAAGATTAAAGTTGTGATGAGTCCGTTTTTAAATAGCCCCCCTGTGGGGCATGGGCCCCACGTTGGGAAACACTGTTCTAACTAGAGGATAAGTTGTATAAGTTAGTTCTTGTACTCACATAGTGTCTAAATAGCAGTCGCATAGTGGATGTGACTGCTACTTACAGTGATCAAACTGTAAGTAGCAGTCACATCCATTCATGGACTGCACTCCATTCCAATAATAAAAAAAATAATTACTTACTCCACAATTATGTGCGCTGGTGGTTATATTTAGTACCAATATTGAGTTATTAATGTTTCTTTCAGTGGCCGTTCTATCGTCTGTTTGGCATACAGGAGCCTGCATCAGCATTATTTTCCATATTCAATTTATTATCGCACATATACATGTATAAGAAATTGAAGGTCCTATTTGCAAAATATGAAACACCATTTCAGACAAGCTGGAGAATGTTTGCTATGGTAAATTGCTATTTTTTTTATTCATCAGATTACCAATGTGCAGAATTGTATCAGTGTATTTAAATTACACTTTTATGCTAAACTACTAAAATTACTTGTATCATACATACTGGACTACCAAAGTACACATATCAAGGATACATTGGTAGTGAACAATTGGTTTTGAACCTGGTGCTCCTAGTTTGCATTGCTATTTTGCTACCACTACACCACAATTGCTTTGGCACAAAGGCAGTCTATTGACAGTGACTAAGGCAACAGTAATTGAGGCTTTTTTTAGTCATCAGCACTCTTACCGACAGGCAAGTCGAATCTCAATTTTAAAAAACATAAAAAAGACATTATACACACTCAAAAACATTATATTCCCTCGATATAAATAGTGTATGATTCAAAATTAACCTTCAAGCTAGAGGGAGGACAATGAGCTGGTGGCAATAAGGACATTTCCACTTTTAGTAAGACTGAAAATTTGTTAATAGATGGTGGATGCTAATATTATTATACAAAATCCATATCTTATTTTCCAAATAACTTAATCGCACAGCAATTAAAAGAAAAATTGTTATTAGTTTTATCAATACAAGTATCGATCAATCAATCAATCAAATTGTCACGCCTTTTTCCCACAGGGATAGGCAGAGACAATGGAGCGCCACTTACCACGATCCTTACACAACTCCCTTGCTTCCCTCACATCCACAATTCTCCTCATACAGGCCCTATGGTTATGGGCACTAGGCAACCTAGCTTTTTTAAGGATGTCTCCGATTTGGTCGGAAAACACTCTCCTAGGCCTGCCTTGTTTAACGCATCCATCCACATCAGATTTATAAATTCCTTTCGTCAATCTACTTTCACTCATCCTTTCCATGTGCCCAAACCATCGAAGCATTCCTTTGTCAATCCTTGTCACTACATCTTCTTTCAAACCACATCTATCACGCAGTGTGCTATTCCTTATTCTATCAGCTATCGTCACTCCACATACACTCCTTAACGACCGCATTTCTACAGCGTTAATTCTACTCTCATGCTTCTTCTGCCATACCCAACCTTCACTTCCATACATTAATGTAGGAACAAGCACCGCATTATGAACAGCCATCCGTGACTTTTGGGACATTATTTGGCTGTTCATTATACTATGGATGGCACCGTTCACTACGTTACCCTTTTGCACTCTTCTCTTAATATCTTCATCACACTTTCCATCCCTAGTAAACATACTTCCCAAGTAAACAAATTGTTTGACTTGTTCCACTTTCTTTCCGTCTATCATTATCTCACATTCTGTCATTTCATCCTCTCTCTCCAAGACCATTACTTTAGTTTTACTTACATTCACTTTCATACCTTTCTTTTCTAATTCCGCATTCATTATAGTGACCATTTCCTGTAACTCATACGCCGAAGATGCAAGGATAACTTGATCGTCAGCGTACAAGAGACATTTGATCACCAAGTCATTCATTCTTACACCATACTTTCTTTCACGCAACTCTTTCAGACAACTGTCCATGAATAGATTGAAGAGCCATGGTGACGCTACACATCCCTGTCTGACACCTTTAGAGATGCCAAACCAGTCAGATAGCGCCCCATTAATTCGAACACATGCACTGGAATCCTCATAGAGAGATTTCAGTGCACGGACCAAACGCTCGCCCAACCCAAACCCGGACAGCTGCTGCCACAATTCACCCCTGTTCACTCGATCATAGGCCTTCTCAAGGTCAACAAAAGCACAAAACACCTTTTGGTGTTTTGCCAACACTTTTTCGCTGACGCATCTTAGAGAGAAGATTTGATCCATACATCCCATCCCTTTCCTAAATCCCGCTTCCCACAAGTATCGAAACTACCATTAATAAATTTTTCCATCATTGGACATCACAAAAGTAGTACATAAAAGCCCAAAATGAATGATGTCCTTTGTTTATTTTTTATTTACATTTCTATATACTATACTAAGCTTATACTATATATTATACTAAGCTACTAAAGTGCTTATATCATAGACACAAGACAACCAAAGTGTGTCAACATATATCAAAGTACCAGTGGGTATACATTGGTACCAGTGGGTGGTATCGAACTTGTGCTTTCCGGTTTGTGTAACCATTGCACTGCCACTACACCATCGGCGCCTTAAATGCAACATTAGTATAAATCAGATAGTATCTAACAGCAGTTGTATTCATTAGAGGGGTCTATACATACTTTTTTTGAAAAGAAAATTACGCAATGAATTATTATTATAAAATATCGAATTTAATTCACAGGTATGTATCCATGCATGGATCTGGTCAACTATATTCCACACCCGGGACACCCCATTCACAGAGTTTATGGATTACACATGCGCTTTGTCTATGGTTATGGGATTCTATGCAACAGCTGTTGTTAGGTATGTGCATTTTATTATTAAAAAGAATTGTGAATGTGAAGGAAGCGAGGGAGTTGTGTCAAGATCGTGACAAGTGGCGCTCTATTGTCTCTGTCTATCACTGTTGGAGGAGGGCGTAACAATTTGATTGGTTGATTGATTGATATGGAGAAGACATGTAATAAGTGTGCACAATTTGCATTCCAGAGTGTTATATCCTCTGTGGCATCCATATGCCGCGCTCTTCGTGCTCGCCCCAGCCGTGTTGTACTATATGGACCACACGCGTTATTTGTGGTCAGGTTCTTTTGACTATGACGTGAACATGACACTCAATATTGGAATAGGTGCGTATAATGATACTCACACTCAGTGGCGTAGCGTGCAAGTCAGCCGCCCGGGGCGGAAAAAAAATTTGCCGCCCCCTTATTTGGAGTTTCAATCAGAGGTACACCAAAAATATAAATTTAAGGTTCAAATTTTAACAATTTATTTTAGTTTTTATACATTTTGCCGCCCCATAAATGTGCCGCCCGGGGCGGGCCGCCCCCTCCGCCCCCGCCTCGCTACGCCACTGCTCACACTAATACAAAAAATATTTTATAAAAATAAAGTCAAACAAAATGTTTTGATTATCTATTTGTATTAGTTTTATATTTTATTACCAGCACCTAACTAAGGAGTAGTGGAGCGGCGGGAGTTTTTTATATATTTGTATTGTGTGGTATATATGATGGAAGTTCAAGAGTGCCGACGACTGAAAGAGTCACCCCAGATCCCAGCTGTCTCATTCGTTGTCACTATGCCGGCCAAAGGTGCTTTTTTACACATAGCTTGAAGGATCCAAGGTTATATGGGGAGAACACATGAGCTGTAAGCATTCCACTTGTCAACGCAAACTGCAAACCGAGAGCATGAGTCAAAAACCACTCACCGGTACCAGTGTATTTTTGATATATGTACTTTGGTCGTCCTGTTTCTATGATACAAGCACTTTAAAAGCCTAATTTAGAAATGTAAAAAAAGGAATAAAATAATAATAATAATTTGGTTAATTTATTGTTTTCAATTATAAAATTGTTAAATGCTGTGTGTATTAAGTAATGGGACACAACCTTGATTTTTTAAAATCTATTTAAATAATTCATGTAAAGTTTGTGTCCTGCCAACCTGTAATAAATAAATAAATATGGCGAGGGAGTAATCCGATCTAAGTAGATGCATTTTATTTCAGGCGTAACAGCTGGCATAATATGGATATTGTTTTCCATATGGCATTATTTTAAGCACAAAGCTGATGGCCATTATGTTTGGCGAATCACACTGTTCACTATGCTGACAGGAGCATCATTGCTTTTGGAAATATTCGATTTCCCACCAATCTATGGTGTCTTGGATGCCCATGCGCTATGGCACTTGAGTACGGCGCCATTGCCACTGCTGTTCTATGGGTAAGTCACGAAACAATATAGTGGTAGTAAATTTTTTATTTCAAGACATTTAACAGCACCCCGCCTGGTGTTAAGCTGGAGTGCGGTCCATGAATAAAGGTGACTGCTACTACTGTTAAACAACTGCAAGTAGCCGTCACATCAACTTACTAGCTGATCCCGAAACGCGACGAAGTCACTTCACGACTGAAACTCTGCCCTGAGAAATGTCTAATAAGGGAAAACGTTGCACAAATTGTCATATATTTATATAGTAGAGACACTTTAAAGAATTTATATTGAAAATATTAGCACACGTGGCAAAATAGTAAACACACCAATTAGTTACGCGCAAAGTCCCGGGTTCGATTCCCGTTTGAAGCATATATTTCAAGAAACACGATTCTCTTAATAAATTATGGCGAAAAATCAGTGAAATTGCGTCGCCGTTGCAAGTGACCAATCAACGTAGTTTACCTGTTAATTTGTTATTCGCTGATTGGTTACGAATATGTCAAATATTAGTGCGACGAGAATGGCCGACCAACAATGACCAACAACACTATTTTCATAATGCGTTAATAGGTTATGATGTAATTGTGTATATTTGTTTTCCAGATTTCTAATAGAAGATCTTAACTTTATAATGTCCAGTACGGCTAAGTTTAAAGACATTTAAAACATTAATAAAAACTACAATCCTAAAACATCAGTCTAAATTTGTATTTAGACTGATGTTTGGGGAGGGAAATTGTTGCGTAGTTGGATACTGTGTCGCGGTCTATGACGGACGTCAGATTGGTGGCCTTGGTTCGCGACTGTTCAGCCAATATGGCGAACGCCTGATCCGCAAATTAACCAGGAGATTGAGCAGGAAACCATTCGCATCAAGAGGAATCCTATGAACTCGCTTGGACTTGGTGATTCGTCGACTGCAAATTAGATTACTTCGTTATTTTTGGTTTGACTAAGTCGCGTAACCCTGGGTCCGCCATTTTGGGTGTCATAGACCGACCGCCACGCACGAAGTCGTAAACCCCAGGCAGCACACATAAAACCAGCACCTACACCACCAGCGTACACGACGACCGTCGTCAGACGGCGGTCACAGATACCATTGCGTTTCTCCTATGAAGACTGTACAATTTTTATCACATTACAGGGGTCAAAAGTTCATTAAAAAGAATATTTAAAAAAATATATTTTTCCCTCATTGGACATTACAAAATTAGTACATAAAAGCCCAAAATGAATTCTTAAATATATTTTATAAATGCATTTGCAGTAGTTTATTTAAGGGGAAATAATAATTAATTATTTTAAATGTTATGTGTTTAATTAGGATAACTCCTCACGCATGCGCTAAGGTATTAGGCGCATGCGTACTAGTTTATTAAAACATATAACAACAGTGAGGGTAATTGGCAATTTATTTCCTTAAGTGAAATAGTGCCCGGTATGGTAAAAACTATTTTTAATACTATTATGATTGTAAAATATGTATATAGAGCTTATATGAAGTGAATTGTGAATGTGAAGGAAAACGAGGGAGTTGTGTCAGGATCGTGGCGAGTGGCGCTCCATTGTCTCTGCCTATCACTATGGGAAAAAGATGTGACAATTTGATTGATTGATTAATTGAAAATATGTGATTGCAGTGTTTGTATAAGCATAACTCCTTTCCCCATTTGCCTTCCCTATGCCGGCCCACGTGTATAGGGACAACACACGTAGGCTTACTTTACTTACTTTGTTAATTGAGACACTGTCCGTTACCACAAAAAAATTAAACACGCTTTAGACATGCATTAAACATGTTTTATGTCAACTTAGTACCACAAAATGATGTTTGATTTCATACAAATATTTAAACAGTTTTAAATATTTGTTTGTATTAAGACCGGTTTTAAACTCATTACTAATACAACCATGCTACAGTCTGCGAACACCACGCTCTGATTAAATCGCCAAAGTACAAAATAATTGTAATAATGTATAATGTGATATTAATTTTATTTGTTAATTTATTTTTGTATTTATTAGCTTAATAATATATATATATATATTTTAATATTCTTTTATTTTTTATTATCCATTTCTATACTAAGTTCTTGACCATAGTACATATATCAAAGATACATTGGTACCGGTGAGTTGTTTCGAACCCATGCCACTCGGCTTACGTAGCCATTTTACTTCCACTACACCACGGTCGCCTTAAATAATGTATACTAATATGTGTTTTAAAAGGAATGAGAGACAAAATAATTTTAAGAGATTTCGAGTAGTATTAGCAGTGACTTAGTTGCGTTTCGAGCTCCATAATATCGTCTTCAGTGATGCCACAAACAATTGCTGAATAATTATTTTTCTACTTTCACTGAAGATCCAACATTGAATCGGCCACTTCTTCCTTCCATACATATTGAAGATATTAAACTTTATGTATTGACCAAAATAAAAATTACATTTATATATTTTACTAATATTGTTTAATTTTATTATACATTTGCAGGTAACTCTAGTTATCTTTAACATCAAATAAATGTAGTAAGTTATTTTGACTAGCACTGCACAAAGCAAATACTTCTTTTTGTGACTCAACATATGACAGCATCCCATGGCGAGATCCATGATGAAAGGCGATTGCTACTACAGTCAATTATCTGCAAGTAATAGTTGCATCCACTATGCCGGCTTGTGGAATCGCATTTTGCGCAACGGAAATTTGCTTCATGTGACATTTAATGGAATGTCTACATCAAAAAACGATAAAAACTACCTTTAATTTAAATCAAAAGTGGTAGGCAGTGGTACCCAGTCTGCCGATCCGGCGTAGTACCAAGTATATACAAGTATACAGATAGTGAAGTGATTTGGTCACGTTTCGGGGTTAGCTTGTAAGTTGCCGGTTTTAACTAGGCCAGCATAGTGGATGTGACTGCTACTTACAGATATTGAATTGTAGTGGCCGTGACATCCATTCATGGACCACAGTTCAGCTTAACATGAAGCTGGGTGCTGTCATATGTCGAGTCACAATAAAAAAAAATGAATATGAGCGAAATCGTCTTTAGTGGACCAATCTGTGGTAGGCAGTGGTGCCCAGTCTGGCGATCTGGAGTAGTACAGCCATTTATAAAACTTAGTCGAGTTTCGGGATCAGCTTGTATGTTGCGGATTCCAACTAGGCCGGAATAGAGAAGGTTGTAGCAGGCACTGGAGGTGCCTTGTAGACCGCATTCTAGCTTAACATCGGACGAAGTGCTGTCATGCCGAGCCACAATTAATGAAAAATCTTCTCATCGCCTTGGGTTCTCCGAGTGGAGTTTTACGAAAACCCAAGTATTTTAGCTGACTTTTATTTCAACCGTTTCTAATAGATGAGTAAGAAGAAAAAAACGCATTTCATTCGAATGTTATATTTATATACAAATACAAACGAACAATTTGGACTATACATTTGGTAAAACAAACAATTGCTATTCGGCTAAGTGGTGTGTCATCGAATTTCAGTTAGCAGTGTAATTTTTAGGAGGCAAATTTATTTTTTCTTATTTTTTCTCATTTTCTTCACTTTGTTAAATAATTTTATTAAAACTCTTGCTTTATCTTTGTTCTCAATCTGAAACATTTATATTTATTATCTTAGGGTTGTGGTAATCTGAAAAGAGTGCGATCTATGACCGGAATATCGGTCATAGATCGCACTATGCTAGTACAATAAGAATAGGACGGGCTGTTGACTAACTTCACTTGAGTGATTCAAAGGTGTCTTTTTCTTGACGGTCCGCAAAGAAAATACACCATACTAAAGTGAAGTTGGTTGGAGAGTTAGACGTCACAAAATGGCGGCGATTTTCACAATCTTATTTTAATCGCATTATATGCTAGATGATAAATTTTCAAGCGAAACGTGATAAAGCATCTTTGCGGCATAGTGACGGAGACCAAGGCAAGTATATATATAAGTATGCAAGTATAACTGAGTCGCATTTTGGTAGCGCGGCTTAGTCGTGGTCAGTCACTACACTTTTTAATTAGAAAATCCTAAAAATTTACATCAGATAAAAATAAGTTGTGGTGCCGCTCATAAATGACTGCGAGTAGCAGTTGCGTCTATTGATTGAACCGGCAACTTTCAAACTGACACAGATTGATAGACCAGCCAACTATCTGCTTACGAGTATCACTGTTAAACAACTTGTCCCGGTGCAAATATCCGCCTCATTTGTTTTTATTGAAAAATAAATGATATGAAACAAGCTCCGACCGGGACTCAAACTCGGGTCTTTACAAAAAGCGGACCATTGCGCCACGTGTTATTTATAGTATTTATTTTATACCAACTGTTTGAAAAGCGATTGCCTTTCTTGCATTGCCATTGCCTGTTTTGTTGAATTCTCTACAATATTCCATCAATAAATAATATTGCTTACCGGTTTATCTTCTTCTGCACTAGTGCTCGAGGGAGCGTTGGTGGTGGTATATTCCTGTAGTGTTGTCACTTTGGATGTCATCTCTTTGACAGGCTCTACTATTTCATGTGGGGTAGTTTCGGTGCTCGGTTCTAATGTGACATTCTGTGAATCACTATAACTGGTTATTGGATTATTATAAATATCATTTATTAAATCATCAACTGCAGTATTATATTGTGTTTGGGTATCTCCATCTTGAGTTACAAGTATCTTTTCGTTGCTGGAAATATCGGGCTGATGTTGGATCTCGACTTCTTCTTGTCCTGCTTGTGGGATCTCGGGTTTTTGGGTTTCGGGTTGTTGGGTTTCGGTTCGTTGTTGAATTTGGGGATGCTGTTGGATTTCGGGTTGCTGTTGAGATTTCAGCTGTTCTTGGGTTTTGAGTTTTTCTTGGGGTTTGTGAATTTCAGTGGGTCTATTATTTTGGTCATAGGTTGGTAAGCCTACTGGTACATAAGGTAGTAGTTGCGGAGGATAAAATGGCGAATAACTAATATTAGGACTATAATTTTGTTGATTATTTTGTACTTTCTGTTTATTTATGGAACAACTGTTTTTAGTTTTGACTTTTTCTTTAATTTCATATAAAACGTCTTTCAATAAAAGTTTTATTTCATCTACGCCTTGGTTGGTTTTAAGTGTTTTATCATCCCTGTAATTTTTATTAAATGCATTTCTATGAATATTTATGTTTTCTTTATTGTTTTGACTTTTATAATAATTCACCTTACTGTTCATATTGTAGTTTGAGTCTATTAAATTATTGCATATCTGTATATCGTGTTTATACTTGTTACGTTCTCGTTGTTCCTCTTTAGAAGTTGTATATGAATTCTCATAATTCATTTCCATATTATTGTATAATTCATTTACTTTACTATAATCAATTACTCGCATTTGAATTTCAGATTTTTCTTTAACTGGAATTACATCTAAATCGTTACCATTATAAAAGTGGGTACTTTCTGAACTAATTCTATTATTAACTATTTCTGGTTTAAATGATTGTCTGTACAAGTTTCCTTTGTGATAAATAAAACTAGGACCACTTTCTTGTTGTGCATCTTCTGTATTTAAATTATAATCAAGTTCATCTCTTTCATAATATGTTTCGTGTTTGAATTTATCCTTTGGTTTGGAAAATAAAACAGGATATACTGAATTCGGAATTTTTGACTTTGAATCATTATATAATTCCCGATTTTTATTTTCTCCTGGCATATCTTTTGCTGCATTTTCAACTTTATTATCGCCTAAATAATTTTTTGCTCTTTCTAATTCTGTCTCTAAATATGTTATTTTCTTGTGCAAGTCTGCGATTATGGATTTCTTGATGGTTTGTTGCGATTTTAATTTATATTCTAGTTTTGTTATTTTTTGTTGTAGTTCTGTTACGTCTATTGGTATGCATGATATTACCTTAACGTCCGACTGCGATGGGGTGTTGCCTGGAACATTTTATATAAATATAATATACAGGTATATACAATCGCGTTTAGTTGTCTTGAGGAGAAACGGTATAGATAAAAGGTATAAAAATAGAAAGTGTCATTTCAAGACTATTGTTGCTCACGTACACGTTAGCAACATAGACCAGGAATCAAGTTCTATATAGAGGGTGTCTGGTAAAACAAAACAAACAATAAGGAAACCTTCAAGGGATCATGGCAAAACTTATGACCAATCTAAATAAAATAATTTAAAAGTAAAGTGATCCATAAAATATGATTTTTTATATAATAATAACAATTTATGACAACCTAAATAACCAAATTTGCAATATTGAATATACTTATGGCTTATCTCTTAGCACAGTTATCGTTAATTGAAATAACAAAAAAACATTAAAATTCATTTGTGATGGTGCTTAGTTTGTGGTAGTGCTGAGTAAGAATGTAAAATAGGGGGATAATATAGATTTTTAATAAAAAAACATCTACCTTAATTATGGACCTTATGCAAGATTACCTGTATGATATGTGACTACACAATTCTACCATTGCATAATATAAAAGCCCTTACATGGACTTTAATTGCCGCCAGAGACGAATGACAAAAGCCGTCTCAGTTCACGGCTGCTTCAGTCGCCGTCAGTGTGCCAGTAAAAGGTGCTTTTTCACGCATCGATCCAAGGTTATAGGATGGGGAGAAAACATAGGCTGGCAAACCATTCCACTCACCGGACCTATTAGTTTGACTTTTAGTTGACTTGACCTGTGCTTCGGGTAATACGGGTGCAAAAAGACGAGGTAGGAACAATTTTAAAAGGTACTCATTACATTGTTATAGGCGATAGAGGACACACAAAGCCGCTATGTCTCTGCGAAGTTGGACCTCTTATAACTCGGACAGCCGTCCCAGAGGTGCGAGTAGTACTTCGCGCAAGAGCGAATTTAAGCCTAGTAGTAATAGGGAATGTTAAGAAGGTGCGGCGAGTGATTGGTGTGGTGTGATTCAGGTCGCTGCGTAGGGACATCCCTTGGACTTCCAGTCTGCCTGAGGAGGTGTAACAAAGAAGACGAAAATGGGTAAACGGGGTGTTTTTCATCGTGACGCACACACCTGAGTCTTGTCCGCTGTTGTATGTCTGCACCACGATCGTCGATCCGTGAATAAGCGAATAAGCTCGGCCAAGAAATCGGCGGTATGCGCTAGTGATCCATTTGACTGTCTCAGTGGCGGCAGTGAAGAACGATAGAAGTTAGATTCCACAGTTTTGGCGAAACTCCAAAAGCTCGGACAACCCGTCCGAGCTAATAGACTCTCGCCAATCCTGTAAACACGCTATGCATTAGCTCCTTTAAAGAATTTCGTGGTGGCACGATTCATAAGCTGCGTTCAACTTGACCACGCGAGGGTCATAATCACGCTGCAGCGTCATGAAGACCAATCATTAATCTAAGCTACACAGGGAATATTCTAAGACATGATTTAATAGGATAGTAATTACCAAGGTTGAGAGCAAGTCTCTTTAAAAAGTTCTCGATTGGTTTGTAATTGAATTTGTTTGTGAATCGAGTGTAATCAATATCCATCAATAAATTACAAAAGTACGGCGCACATTAAAACCAAATGATTTAACTGTTTATACTCAAATTTATAATACTGGAACATTTGAATTATTTTAGGTAAACGTTATAAAATTGGCGCATTCAAAAACGAGAAGATAAATTCCTCACATATTTTTATATATTGCAACCAAACGTCACAGAAAAGTCGTCAAATGACATTCATTTAAATATGATTCGCAAGGATTATAGGGCACTGGACCTGAATCAGCATTTGGCAAGGTTCGTAGAGGTTCTATCACCAAATATGCTGGACGCTAAGAACAAGGATTAAAGAAATTTCTTTAGTACTTATTCAAGGCTGGACCAACCAAAAGTTTGACTTTCTCCGGGTACGGAAAGAATATGGAAACCTCAAAAAATATTATACATAATATATCTAAGGATTATCGAGTGAAAAATCCAACGCTACATATCGATACCTTAATTCGCAATCCGGCCAACTCCATTTTAGTGAATTTTACAGGAGACACTAAAAACATATTTATATCTTAACTATGAGGAATCTAGAAAAAATGAAAATCCCGTTGGTAGATAATAAGTAAATACACATTTTTTTTATTAATAGACAGGTTAACATTTTTATTATTCTTATAAAATGACCCGATTTAGGAGTTGGCCGGATTTTTAAATTCAAAATACGAATGAAGAGGGAGTTGTATGTTTTTATAGGGAAAAATAAAACTGTGCAATTTAATGAAAATAATAGTATATTTTACTTAAATTTTATTCAATTCTCATGAGGTAAGTTTTTATAGTTGGTTTCATAATCTATGGGCATGTTTTGAGTTGTTGAAGATCCAAATATTTATTTTATAGCAGTAACTTAAGAATGTCGTCTTTGCGTAAGCAATTAATTCTTCTAAAAAGACAATATTAAAATTGCACACACCTTTGGCCTTTGAATCTTTTTTTATTTTGCCTGGTCCTATGGACTTATAAAATTTGATATCTTTGAAACTTCTTTATATCTATCTTCCATGTACCATCAATTTTATTTTTGCCGCAGTATTCTTTTCCTCTCTTTCCATATTTATTTTTTCACTTGACTATTTCTCCTTATTTACTTCACATCGTTATTTCCGTTAAGTTGATACTCATATGATTTACTATCAGAGCTACTATAATCAACTAAACGCACCAGCAAAATTAGAGGAACATTGGTAAAAAGGTCCATATCTTGAATTCAAGTGGGTCGAGCGAAGTGTAATTATTTTTTATAGTTTCCGACGCATTTAAGAAATAAAATATTGAACGGGCAAGTTAGTTTTTTTTTAAATTGAAATCCTACCCCTATAAGTGTTTTCGATGATTGACGTTATAAGTGTTTTTGATAAAAACGGTGTTTTGTGTAGTGCAATGTAAGTTTAGCTCATTTTATCGTTTGATTTTGAAAAGAACACATCGTTTTAATACAAAATGAGTGACTTGCCAGCAACTACACTCGCCAGGGCTGTAACCATGATCACACCTACCGTTCGGTCAGTCAGGCCTTAGGTGTATCGGTTTCTGTGGTCCATCGCGATGTTCAACGTTACAGGCAGACTGGATCTTACGTTCGCAGACGAGGACAAGGCAGACATCGGGCGAAAACGATAGAGAATGACCGTTTTATAAGAGACGAACCTTAAGAAATCGCCGTCAAACAGCTGTGCAGACCCAAAATCTGTTGGAGGAGGTCCGAGATGTGCGTGTAAGCGAACGTACAGTGAGAAGAAGACTTAAAGAAATTGAATTAAACTCACGGGTGCCAGCAAAAGCACCGAAACTGGAGGCAACACCAAAATTGGACAAGTCTCCGGACTTGGAGAAGAACTCGATTTTGTGTAAACTTTGTTGATGGGCGAGAAAGAATGTGGAGATTTCGCAGAGAACGTTATAACCCAACAAATTTTACGGAAACAGTGGCTTATGTTGGAGGCTCCGTCATGGTTTGGGGTGGCATATGTTTGGGAGCCCGCACAGAGCTTGTGATCGTTGACGGTGGTTCTTTAACAGTACAGAGATACATAACAGACATTTTAGAACCCCATGGTGTGCCTTTTGTCTTATTTGTAGCCAAAATTTTATTTTTATGCACGATAATGCGCGGCCATATACCGCAAACATCGTACAAAATTAACTTAATAATGTTGGTATTGCCCAGATGGATTGGCCAGCGCGATCCCCGGATATGAACCCGATAGAGCATGTGTGGGACATCATTGGAAGAAGGGTACGAGCTAAAACTCCAGCTCTAAGAAATGTCCAGGAGCTTAAGTTTGCGCTACTGGAGGAGTGGGAGAATATCCCACAAGAAATGATTAACAATTGAGAGTATGGGAAGGCGTATCCAGGCTCTTATAAGAGCCAGAGAAGGCAGTACACGCTATTAAACATTTATAAATTTCTTTTATAAATGGTAATAATTTTACTTCAACTCTTGTTACTCATATTTCAAAGATTTTGTTTATTTATACTTTTTCTGTTTTTTTATGTTACAAGTTTTTATAACCTAATTTTGTGTTATTTTAGCTTCTGATATATAAATAATTAAATAAATGTGCTAAAAGTACATAGGCAATAAATTATTTTCAAAAATATTGAGAATTTTGTTATGTTCCTCTAATTTTGCCGGTGTGTGTAGTTTAATTCTAAAATGAAGTAAAGACATCTAGTTAAAAATCTGTTGGGGAAAAGAGCTTTTGAGGCATGTTGCTATCTAATGTTAAGGAATTGTTTGATATGCAATTATCTAAAACATGTGTTTGGATGCATTCACTGTTAGTTATGTCCAAATGAGTTATAGCTTGATTGTGGCTCAATAAACTTGGAGAATATGTAGTGTTCATTTCAGTTTCAGATATTTTTTCCAATACAATATTCTCAACTATTTCATAGTCAGACATCAACATTGTGTTAGTACATGAAGTAGAAGGGATAGAACATAAATCATTACCTCTAGTAGAATGTAAACTAATACTTTGTTGTTCATTTGTGAAACATACATGATCATGCTAAATAACATTCTGTTGGTCGAGGAAGCTGTATTTATGCTGGCTGTAAAGTTAAGCTGTCATGCGGCAAATTATCGTAAGATCTTGTCACATCAGGAACCTAAAAATCAGCCTTCTCAGTATTGTTGGCAAGTTGTATGCAAAATAATTGATTGAAAGGGTGATGCATGAAACAGATGATGAAATTTAGGATGCGCAAGCGGGATTTCAAAAAGGGATGGGATGTATTGATCAAATCTTCTCTTTAAGATGCGTCATCGAAAAATGTTGGCAAAATACCATAAGGTGTTTTGTGCTTTTGTTGACCTTGAGAAGGTCTATGGTAGAGTGAACAGGAATGAATTGTGGCGGCAGCTGTCCGGGTTTGGGTTAAGGGAGCGTTTGGTCCGTGCACTGAAATCTCTCTGAGGATTCCAGTGCATGGGTTCAAATTAATGAGGCGCTATCTGACTGGTTTGGCATCTCTAAAAGTGTAAGACACCTTTAGCGTTGCCAATGGTTGTGTAGCGTCACCAAGAAAGTGGAACGAGTCAAACAATTTGTTTAATTGGGAAGTATGTTTACTAGGGATGAAAAGTGTGATAAAGATATTGAGAGAAGAGTGCAAAAGGGTAACGTAGTGAACGGTGCCATCCATAGTATAAGGAACAGCCAAATAATGTCTCAAAAGTCACGGATGTAAGGAAGTTAAGGTTGGATATGGCAGAAGAAGCATGAGAGTAGAATTAACGCTGTAGAAATGCGGTCATTAAGGAGTGTATGTGGAGTGACGTTAGCGGATAGAATAAGGAATAGCACAGTGCGCGATAGACGTGGTTTGAAAGAAGATCTAGTGACAATGATTGACAAAGGAATGCTTCGATGGCTTGAGCACATGGAAAGGATGAGTGAAAGTAGATCGACAAAAGGAATTTAGAAACCTGATGTGGGTGGATGCGTTAAACAAGGTCAAGAAATCTGGGTTGCCTAGTGCCCATAACCACAGAGCCTATATGACGAGAATTGGGGATATGAAAGAAGCAAGAAAGTTATGTAAGGATCGAGGCAAGTGGCGCTCCATTGTCTCTGCTGATTTTTGATTAAATATCACTGTATGCACACGTGTAATACGCCAAACAAAATTGATTTGTTGGAGTTAGCCGTCATAATCGTGGACTTTATGTATTGCTTGGAGTTGTTCGGTTTTCTTGTGGTGATTTATTCAAGAAGTATAAAGTTTAGAGAGTTATTATTTATTTTAAAATGTGCGAATTATGTCAGTCTTAAATCCTGCATCAAAAACTAAAATTCGGTAAAAATGGAGTTAGCCGGTTTGCGAATTAAGGTATCGATATGATTAATTTTAATTAATTAATTTAAATGTGACCTTAAATTTCACCTTAACCTGATGTTCAAGGTCAAATTTATTTTTTTAATGGAAAGCCCTATTTTTGACGCCAGCAATGGAAAGAGGCAAATTTTAAATCTAACAACTATTTAACTCTAGTAGCAGTCGCCTTTATTCATAGACCGCACACCAGCTTAACATCAGGTGGATTGCTGACATAACCTACATTCTAATGATAAATGATAAGGAACTTATTTTCTAAGGCCTCTACTTTATGTAATACATTAACATGTCTAATAGCTTTTATAAAAAATTGCTTATTTATATATTTTTGTAGAACAATCAAACGCGGTCTTTACGCACCGAACTTTTTAGTTCGACTGTTGATTCACTCGAATGCGGATGCATTCCCCGACCTGTGCGGGTATTACGGATGTGAAAAGACAAAGAGCTCTTCGAAACATTCTCCGTGGTATAGGCGATAGAGGACGCACAGATCTGCCATGTCTCGGCATAGTTGCAGGGGCTCTAAAGTTCGCGTGACCTCTGGATCTCCTAAACAGCTCGCGCCGCTACAATGAATCTAAGGCATCGTGAAGATACTTGGCAGAGCTGTTTCGGAGCTGCGAACAGCTCTCTACGGCTATCTGAAATGACTTTTAGAGGTTTTTTCTAATTTTGTATGCCTATTTTTTTAAATACTTAATGTCTTTTTCTTTGGTTCCTAGCTTCCTTAAACTCAGAAAAGAGTGTCAGGAGTGTTTAATCTTTTGGCTTACCATCCTATAAACATGTTTTTAATTACAATTACAATTTACAATAGTTCCTAAAATTACTATAAACAGTTTGCGACATAAAGTAAATAATTATTACTTATGATACTAATTTTATTATTATTTATTTCCTTTTTTGTTTGTTATTATTCATTTATTTTAGAGTGGTTGGTTCTTTATGCAACTCCTCCTTTTATTAATTGTCACTTGACATCGACCTCGATGATGACCGCCTGATGATAAGCAAGAGGAGGTCCAAGAGTGCCGACTGGATAAAAAGTCAGTTCAGATACCCATGAACTAAGTCAGTTCATGGCTGCCCCTAGTCGCTGTCACTATGACGGCTAAAGGTGCTTCTATACGCATCGCTGGTAGGATCCAAGGTTATAGGATGGAGAGAACACATGAGCTGGTAAAGCATTCCACTTGCCTATGTTACTTTGTTGTGGTTTAGTACCTACCGGCATTAGGATCAACCAATCAAATTGTCACGCCTTTTTCCCACAGGGATAGGTAGTAACAAAGGAGCGCCACTTGGTCGAAAATTATCATATCGATTAGAATGGATTGGGTCATAATAAATATTGAAATTTTTATTCTTCTGTTTCGTTAGAAATATTTTTTTCCAAAGTAAAATATCTGACCAAGTTGGTTTAAGTGGAAAAAAAAAACCATTTATCGAGTTCTATTCTGCACAACCAGGTTCTTATTTATTCCCGAATTTTATCTGTTTTCTAATAATTTTACATGGCAGTTATAGCTCGTCTTTGAAATTAATTATGTTAAAGATGCTTGTATTAGGTTATATTAATGGAGTTAGTCACTATGCCGGCCAACAATTCTTAGCCGGCATAGTGACGGCGGTTGCGTAAACTGAAACCGTTTTATCAGTCGTCGATGCTCTTGGAGCTCTCGTTGCAACTCAAAGTCCCCTCGCAGCTATTGCGTCTCCATTAAACTTAAAAGAACCGATGTTGCCTGTAGACCCAAATATCAGTGTAACGTAATAAAACCATTTTTTTGGTTCATGTTTTTATTATTATTATATAATTCTCTAAATATCGACACAAAACACTTACAAAATAATAATCTGGAAATTAATATGTTACCTAAATACGTTTTATTTCACATAAATTTGGTTTCTTTATTTTAAAAATTGGCGGTTTAAATATTGTTTTGGGTTGACCAATATCTGTATCTTTGTTCATGAATGTTTTGACGAACACATTATTTTTTATGAATGGACTCCGTTTCGTAAATAACTTCATGACAAGTGCATCCCTTACTTTGTTATTTTGCTGCATTTTGGTTGGATCATGAAAAGGGAATTCTTTCTCTTTACCTTTATTCCAATTTAAATTTATTGGTAACTGATGCGCTATATTCTCTTTTTCTTTATAGTTCTTTATACTTTTCATTTGTTTTTGAAATACATTAAAGATATATTTTTTAATTTTATTATCACTCTGTGTTGCTGTACTCCTCACTTCGATTTCTTTTAGGCAAATTGGTTGTTTGTTGGCAGCACGCCGAGACACGTATGGCACCGGCTTCACCTTTGGTTGATATACAGATTTCCTTCGCATATGTTCTTTATCTCTATGTTTTCTAACGGTGTGTTTTTGTTTTTTATATTTGCTATAGCGTGGAGTTCTATATTCAGTGGACATTATTGTATCAATGGAGCTGTGAGGATTGTGTAACTGAGGTTCACTTTCTATTTGGTAATCTTCCTCTTTCAACTTTCTTAAAATACCAATCTTCCTAAATAACTTTATAAAGTTATTTTCCTTTTTCTGAAACAGCATTATGGGTATATGATTATTTATATGACCTTTTTAAAATACGCTTCCTGGCCAAATTACTTATAGACGCACTGCGTGCATTTTTAAAATTATTTGTAATAATGGATGGAATCAATCGTAAAGTTTATTGTATTATTCAATTTATTTACTATTTTTCTTGTAAGATATTAAATTATTACATAGTTAACCACTCTTAGGGATGATTATCTATATGTGTGAAATTATCATTTAAAAATGCAGGAGATACGGTACAATCCTGTATCGATAGCATGCTACGTCGGTCCCATACCAATCCTAAGTGATATTATAAATACGAATATAACACTGAACACTGGTATAGAGATACACCAATGTTATGAAGTACACTAAACATACACTTACAAGTAAATCAAATCATAATAATTCATTTAATTATTAAAAACCAAATTCAAGAGCTAGTTTGGGGAGAGAGGGGAGCGTTGGGCAGTCGGGAGGTTCGGGCACCACCTTGTAACTAGAGAATTATAGTAGATATTTATTTTTGTGTACTGTAGTAGTTTAGTTTAACGACTGGCAATAATGCTTAGACTAATGTCATTTGTCATTTTGTTAAGTTGTCAGTGTGGCGTGCAATAGACGGTTTCGTGCATCCAAAAGTAAATATTTTGTTGTGATTTCAAAGGAAATAACAGAGCAATATGTGAAAAGGCGTAAGTTTCTTTAATTATACGTAAATGTGTGTTTATAGAAGATAATATTAACCTATAAAATGATACTTAACGTTTGAATAAAAAATATATATTTGGATTAATTGCAAAACGAGGGTATGGGGAGCATTGGGCACTAATATTGAAGGGAGGTTTGGGCAAGCCCCACCATTACAGTGATTCGGTGTAACACTTTTGTTGTTTCATATTATTTGTTATACCTTTGACTATTTGATACCCAAACTTGATGAATCATTCACATCGAAGCTGAAGAAACCAAAGGAAATTATTAGCAATGATGAAATGGAGAATGAATCATCAAAAGAAGAATCGTTTGACGAAGATTATGTTGTTATTTTAGATCGAAATTTCAAAATCAATGATTACGTCTTTGTCAAATTCGACATCAAAGATATTCCAGATATCGAAGACATTTCAAGTGTCCCATTGACAGATATTAAAACTAAATTGCCAGAACCTAAAATTTGAACTAAACGTGGCAACTCCAAATACGCTTTTAATAAGCCTATCTGGGTTATACCAAATGTTAGATAAGTTTTATTATTTATGCAAGAATACTGATTTTTGACCATCTATTTGTTAAGTTACTTTATTTATAACATATCAAAATTATTTATTAGGGTATTATGTGGCGTATGCAATATAATGCCCAAACCTCCCTCAGAGGTGCCCAAACCACCCAACCGTTGGGAGGTTTGGGCAGTTATGGCAAGGTTCAGAAAATCTCTTGCAACTTTGAGACTGATAACATTTGTATAACTATTCGTCGCAATAATTTGAGCCAAATGTATGTGCTATTGATATTAGAAATAAATAGTGGATTTTGTTAAAAAATAACAGTTTTATTTTAATTTAAGTAGAAAAGTGCCCAATGCTCCCCTATCTCCCTTGGAAATATTTAAAAAAAATAAAAACTGTAGTGCGTCTAATATAGTAATTTGGCCAGGGTCGCACGGTAAGTAATCTAATCTATTAAGGATTGCCAAAGTTAATAACTTTAAATAAATATATATTTTTTAAGTTGTCACTTATTTAGTTTTTAAGACTCACCTTTTCAATAGTACTAATAGAGCTTGCAGTTGTGACTGACATAGTTTCAGAGTCGTCATCTCGTTTTGCTTTGAATTTTCGTTTATCCATTGCAATTGAATCAGGAGTTCTTGGCCTGTTTTTTATTGCGTGTTCAGAATCTGAAGATCTAGACGCAAATACTTCACAACTTTTAGAATGTGTTTTAAGTTTCATTGAGGGTGTTTTGCTATTCTTTGTTCCAGAACTTGTTGGTTTTTCTATGACACATTTATATATTTCTTTTACTAAATTTTCTGTTAAACTATGTTTGTTTTCTGCGTCATGTTTCTTGTCACGATTTACTTGAGCACATTTTGAACATACAGCTGTACAATTTGGATGTACGCAATTTACTGGGTATATTGGAGGTATGGATATAGGCAATAATTGGAGGTATGGAGGCGGCAGGTATTGTGGAGGCTGGTTTTTATTCTGATTAAAAGTATCATTGGAAAGGCCATTATCTTTTGACATATTCAGTTCAGAATTATTTTCGTTGACAGGTGCAGTTACATTTCTTACTTCCTTTAAAAACGTTCGTAAAACGTCTTTTATTTCATTAAGGACTCTCTCACTTCTTTCAGTGTCAGCAGAGTGATCTTGGCTAGACTCGTTATGAAAGGGACTGCTCTGTGGTAATTTTAAATTGAAGTTATACGAAATGTCTCCTTCATCTCCCTTATCGCATCTCTTTGTAATAGTTCTAAGTTTTTCATCTTGATTTGAGTTCATTTCATGTGAGCATACATATGAATCGATTTCGGGTACATAATAACAGCCTAGATTTAATTTTGGACGATGCGTTTTTGGTGAAGGCAATACTTCATTGACATTATGATTTCTTCTATGTTTACAATTTTCTTTTACTGGAATTATATCGTAAAGATTTGTATCATTATAAACGTCTGTATATCTACTGCGTTTACGTTCTCTTTTGTTACGTGATTTTATGTTATATTTATAATCCGGGACTTCATATTCTTCTGAATTTAAGCATCTATCGCAATCTTTATAGGGTATTTTCTGCTCCTCTCTAATATCATCCCGACATATTGGAGTAGAAAATTGGCTCAACTCACAGTCACTAATGACATATTGAGCAGAATTATGTAGCCGCTTTTCAGCATTATATTTCTGGTGACATTTACAATGTTTCCTGGTTTCATAGTTTATTTCATCTTCATGACATATTAAAGGATCGTCTGAACAGTATCTATCTGACGATAGTTTATGTGTGTGATGTTTAGTATGTTTCTTTCTTTTGTTTCTATGTTGATCTTCAGTTTCATTGGGTGTAAGTATTGAATTGTAGGTTGTACAGCTTAAAGTATCGACTTGGCATTTTCGGGATTTGCATTTACATGTGTCATATTTTTTATGATTTGATTTATCATGCCTAATTTGCTTATCTCGTGCAGTAATAATTTCATTATCCGTATAAGTGGATTTAGATATTGGTGTTGTTGCTTGTTTAATTTCTGATGATAAACTTTTGTTATTAATTGTGTGTGGTTTTTTAATATAATTATCAGGTTTACATGATAAACTTGATTTGTTACATTTGATTTCTTCGCTGTTATTATAGTCCGTGTGACAATCATTGGATTGTCTATTATTTGTACTATGTGTCCTAGATATATCCTTTTTATTAGTTGTATTCGATTTGGTTGTTGCAGATGTGTTGGATGATTCAACAGTTACTAAAAAATAACCACATGCAATTAGAGAAATATGTTAATCAACACAAGACTTTATATTTTAATAATGACTTGAAATATATAATGCTTTATAAATTTTATTATTGACTATGAATTAAGTCAATATAATAAATTATAAATATATATCTACAATAACATTTTATATCATATTTTATTTTATCACTTACAAAAAGATTTTCTTAACAATTTTTTGAAGTCAATATACTTTTTTCGGGTACGTGGTGATGTTTTCCTTCTTAGTACTGTGAAGGTCATCTCCGGGCTTCCGAGACACCCTAAGCAGAGTCTGTTGAAGGTGAACAAAATATATTTATTTAATTACTTGCCTACTTAATAATGCATCGTTAGAAATTATTGAATTCTCAAAATACCATAATCTCACGGGAATTATACAATTTTAGTGCTAGCACACAGATCCTTAACTTTTTGTGTCGGTTTGCCACAGAGGCGTCTCTAGCCCTTGTGGCGCCCGTGTGCAACCAGTACGCCGGCGAGGCACGCATCTTTGGAGGTGTCGCATTAGAGGGCGCTCGGCCCCCTTAGGCCCGGCGCCCGTGTGCGCCGCACACCCTGCACTATAGGTAAAGATGCCTCTGGTTTGCCATTTATTCTGGTTGGTTATTTTGCTGGGTACGCTTAAGACGCCTCATTTGTCGGTGCAGTATTGTTTTCATCAGTCTCGGTTTGATACAGTCCCCGCATGCAGAGTGGGAAAGAATACCATGCTTTAAGTGTTCTCAACTGGTTGCAATTGCTATTCTACATGGATAAAAATTCCCCCATAATGACCATGTCACGTTTAGGGAGTGGTTGCATTGGCCGTCTTAAACCTATTGGGGGCTCTGGGCACGTTAAGACATTAATATAATCCTCAAAAGTAACTCTTTTAGCACTCACAGGTGAAACTAATGATATATTTTTGTTTAACAACTCGAAAAACAAAATCTTTTTCTGCAGGTTTGATGATCAGCAGGAACGGGGGGCTCTGAGCACGTGCCCAGAGTGCCCAGTGAGAAAAAGGGGCAGATTGTGGATGCGGTTAGGAAGAAAAACCTGATCTGCAGTATTCCGGTGA
The DNA here is from genome assembly GCA_905220615.1 of Tinea trinotella. Taxonomy (NCBI): domain Eukaryota; kingdom Metazoa; phylum Arthropoda; class Insecta; order Lepidoptera; family Tineidae; genus Tinea; species Tinea trinotella. Next base: position 14,791,977 of record HG992308.1, on the reverse strand, counting down.
AAAATTGTTGACCCATGCTTCAACCCGCCATAATCGTTAAAAGAAGGCTGACCTATCTTGCAGCGCCCTAACTCGAGGCGCCCTAACTGAAGGACATGAACATGTGCTGGGTTTTATCATTCCTGATAGCGTAGTGTGGGCAGAGTGGCAGCCCGCCCCTGGCGGCACTTTTCGGGGGGCGGCAAAATTTTCCACAAAATGTTTAATATGATTATTATATTGTCATAAAGTGACAAAAAATTCTTTGGAATGACTCCATATTTAAGTCTTTTAAATTGAAATACCAAAATGAGGGAGTTGGCGGGTAACACCTACGCTACGCCACTGAATAAGCTCCCGACATTTTCTCGCCTCATATAAAAGAAATTTTCATTCACATAAAAGAAAGCAATAAATCAGTAAAAATAACCTACTGGTTAGGTTTAGAGTGGATGCATCGATATAGCATCGACATCATCGAATCGACATAATGTCATTTTCTTACCTGTATATTAGGCACGTTATTTTTAAAATACAAATTATAAAATCTGCATCTTATCTTATAATTTAAAGTTAATATAAAAACAATTATGTATAAGATAACTTGAAACATTAATTTAAAGGTTTTAGAATTTTCGAAAAAAGCATACTTTGATTCGTTGACAGGTATGTGACCAAATTGACTTTTATATTTATGTTTTCGCATTAATGGGCTCAGAGTTATTAAGCTATCATTTCTCTCACAATACCTATATTAGGAAAAACACTTAAAACAAATTTTAAAGAATAAATGTAAACGTTTATCATAATATATAATTACAAATTGATATAATTTTGCAATTTTTTTTACGTGTACATATTTACCTATTTCGTAAAAGTTTGTTTTATTCAAAAGCCTGTCAAGCATCACTGTCAATGGTTAACTTTTCTTAATTTCTTCAAATTTAATATATAATTATTTTGTAAAATCATTTATAATAGAAAATGTTCTCAAAGTTGGCACGTTTCAAGTATAGTATGGTACAATTAGTGATTCCACGGAATCGTGTGCTCGTGAGGAAATATGGCAGTATGATCCCGGCCACGCAGTATGACATTCCATTACCTAAGCGGCTCTTTCCAACATACTTTTTGGTGCATTATTGGGAATTATGGCCATTAGTTATATGCACTATGCTGGGATGCACTTTCTGCTTTCTCAGTATAATGTGGGCTTGCTGCAACAAGGTTACCATTTATTTATTAAACACATTGCAGTCGGGTTCCATTACCGGTCGGAGCATTTGGTTTATATATCTCATGTCTGACCTCGAATTGCTTGATGCTAAGCAAGGGAGGTTCAAAATCGCCGACGTATAAAAAACTGATCAATTTGCGGTTTTCTCTGTCGTGGTCACTATGCCGGCCAGAGGTGCACGTTTTGTTTGAAGGTCACATTTTTATACATGGCCACACACTTGGTGGTTATTTGTTCATTCCATGGAACCTGAGTAATACCATCACTTTTAGGTTAACATACATTATTTTGAATTAGATACTTTTGTATTTCTTTGGTCTAATAAAAAGTCGTGGATAAATACCTGAAAAAGTAAGAAAGTAACCAGGATCGTGAAAAGTGGCGCTCTGTTGACTCTGCCTATCTCTGTGGGAATTAGGGCGTGACAATTGATAATAATGATGATGAAATGACTGAAGGCCATATACTGACTCTACTAATAGATTCCCCAGTTTCCCACTGCCAAGTATCTTCTCAATGCCCTGGATTCATTGCAGCGCCGAGCTGTCCAAATTATGATGCAGAGGTTGCAGAGGTTACGCGAACTTTGGAGCCCCTGCAACTACGCAGAGACATGGCGGCTTTGTGCGTCCTCTATCGCCTATACCACGGAGAATGTTCCGATGAGCTTTTTAACCTTGTTTCTATCTCGTCCTTTCACACCCGTAATGCCCGCACAGGTCGGGGAAAGCATCCGCATTCTATCGACCGAATCGGCAGTCGAAGTAAAAGTTCGGTTCGTCTTTTCTTTGTAGAACAATTGACAAGTGGAATGCTTTGCCAGCCCATGTGTTCTCTCCTTCCTATGACCTTGGATCCTTCAAGCAATGCGTGAAGAAGCACCTTAGGCCGGCATAGTGACGGTAGCTGAGGTGGCCGGGAACTAACTACTCGGTTTTTTCAGTCGTCGTCACTCTTGGACCTCCTCTTGCTTATCATCAGGCGGGGCGAGGTCAAATGTCGTGTCACAATAAAAAAAAAGGCTCAAATTAGCTCTTGCTGTGGAGTACTGTTCGCACCTCTGGGACGGCTCTGCCAATGCCCTGGATTCATTGCAGCGCAGCGTCGAGCTGTCCTTGTATAATAAGAGATGCAAAGTTTACGCTTTCTTTGGTCGGGGGAATACTTAGCCTGCCTATGTGTTCTTTCCATCCTAAAGCCTTGGATCCTTGAAGCGATGCGTGAAGAAGCATCTTAGGCTGGCTGTGACAGCCGTAAATTAATTCTATTTTTTCATTAGTCGATACTCTTGGACCTCCATAATGCTTACCATCAGGCAGGTCTAAGTCAGATGTCACAACAAATATGCATGGCGTTAGATCATTAACATTTTGTAATGTCCATAGGTGGATGTTGTTTTCAAAACGCACACCCGCGCCTCCATCTCGCGCACAATGAACTTGCGTTGCCCAACCGTTCACAAAATAGTCACGATCTCACAAAAGTATGAGCCCTGGCCTGAAATGCAAGACGCCCTTGACAAATTGAGGGAAGCCGAACACCGCGCACTCACCCGAGCTAAGATATGCCCTTAGATGTCGCAGCGCGTTTTCATCAAATAAACGCCTAACAATCACTTAAATTTATTACTTTATCAAATTGGATAAAGCAGCCAACCGCCAAGCCAATAATCCGGTACCAATGTATCTTTGATATATTTTCTTTTGTCGTTTTGCTTCTATAATACAAGCACGTTTAGTAGCTTATTATAGAAAAGTATTTGTATTAGGTGAGTAATTGTTAGGTGATTATTTTGCGAAATGAGTTATTTGTTTTTTTTTTAATTATATTTTTTATTATACTTTTTGATAAATTTAGTGTTTATAATAAAATAACTGAAACTAATGAAATATAATTTGGAATATTTTTATTTTTAAATTAGTGGCAGTGAAGTTGTCACGAATAACATTGTCTAAATAACTGCATAATGCCCAACTGCCTCAGTCGCTTCACTTATTTAAAAACAACGAACGTGCTCTGTGGCATAACACCATTGCGTTTACTAAACCGCATCACTTATTTATAGTCATTTTGATCAATCAATCAAATTGGCACACTGCCGTTCCCAAGGGGATGAGTAGAACCAGTGGATCAAAGATCTACACTCAGTTGCGTGACCTTTTCCCAACCACTACACTAATGTCAAATACTCGCAGCCCGCCAATCACCTGCCAGGGATACACTTTTCATAATAATAAAATAATAATAAGTAATGCCTAAGTATGCCGGAGTGCGACAGAGATAGCAACATGTGGCGTTCTCTTCTCACATTTTATACATTTTGTGCAGCGAGTGTTTGACATTAGTATAGACCACGAATGCCTTCTATTCATTTATTGTAACAGAAGAGTTGGGTTGGACAAACAAGAACATTATAAAAAGCTATGCTAAAACCACCAAAACGAGAATATTGACGATAAAAACTGTCATCGCGCAGACGATTAATAGACACAACGATTAATAGTCTCTTTATGTGGGTTTCAGTCTAGCTTTTTAATATTTTTACAATCGCCAACAAAAGACGATATTCTTAATTGTCTAACCCAACCAACTGCTGTACTGTGCCAGATACACCTCCGAGTTATATTTTTATCATCATCAGCCAGAAGACGTCCATTGCTGAACATAGGCCTACCCCTTAGAACGCCATTTCAAATGACAAAATGCCAGTTGCATCCACCGGTTACTCGTGACTTTCACTATGTCGTCAGTCCACCTAGTGGGAGGTCTACCTACGCTGCACCTACCGGTTCATGGTCTCCACCCTAGAACCTTTCTTCCCCATTGGTTGTCGGTTCTTCGAGCGATGTGATTTTTACGAGATATTTAGTGAGGTGAAATATCAATAAAATGACTCGATAAATTACAAAATAATAATAATAAAAGATGTCACCTTATAGGGAAAATATAATTAAGTACAATAGTTATCATTATTGAGCAAATTAGTTGGTATTGGAATATTAGATGTTTATAAAAACACACCGTTCATTCACTCAAATACATGGTCATGGTGTGATTGGTCAATTAAGTATACTTTGTCAATAAATTGTGTTTAAAGGGAGTAAACTTTACTCCCCTTAAACACACACTTTATATCAGAACTTGTGCATCTGCTTCATCAAGTGGTTCACAATTATGGTTTCAAAATATTAAAATTATTCAATGATATTTATTTTCTTCGATTCGACAGCACCCCGCCTTATGTTAAGCTGTCTATCAATGGAAGTGACAGGTACTACAGGTAAAGTATCAGTCACATCCACTATGCCGGTCTAGTTGGAACCGGCAACTTACAAGCTAACCCCGAAACGCGACTTTCACATTTTACAGTCTGTAAGTGGTGGTACTACCGCACCACTGCTTACCACTCTTTAACAATCAGACCCGGAGCAAATATCAGCCTCTTTTTTTATTAACAAGTATTTGCTCAGACCAGGAATCAAACGGACTGATGTGATAACTATTACGCCACGCCTGTCGTCAAATATTACCAACAATTTCTGCATTGTGTAATTTGACAAAAGTAGTTTCACCAATAAATTACAAAGTTGACAAATCACGTCATGACCAAAAAATACACATGTATGAATAAAAAACTATGTTAGGATGTAATTCAAACCTAAAGCGTCAAAATCACCGATTTACTAAACTTGAAAATGGTGTCAATCTAATTGTTGATTGAACATTTAAAAGAGACACTTGAAACATATTTGTAGGTAATTAAAAGCCAAGCCAAATTATTAATGTGTAAGCGTACATCTCTGTATTAATAGCCGGCATAGTGATGGCGACTGAGGCAACCATAAACTGACTCGGTTTTTTCAGTCGTCGTCACTCTTGAACCTCATCTTGCTTAACATTAGGCGGGTCGAGTTTAAATGTCGGTCACAATAATAAAAAAAAGTTATGATATACCATATTGCCTACAATATTCTTTACAATAAATTCTTTTTTATTGTGTCTCGACCCTGATGATGACTCATCATCATCATCAGCCAGAAGGCGTCCACTGCTGAACATAGGCCTCCCCCTTAGAACGCCATTTCGAACGGCGAGATGTCAGTTGCATCCACTAGTTATTCGTGACTTTCACTTTGTCATCAGTCCACCTAGTGGGAGGCCTACCTAGACTCCAGTGCCGTCCATGAATAGAGGCGACTGCTACTATAGTTACATAACTGTATGTACTATGCGCATTCTCTATGCCGGCCTAGTTGGAAATTTAAAGCCATATATTTTTTAAATAACGCCTTTATATTGTTTCTACTGTCAGGGCCATGCTCGCTATTATGGCCTTGCATCGTTCATTAAGTATCGTATTAATTAATAATTACGTTTGAAGTAACAATTGTTGTGCTTTATGGTGACAATCTGTCGTATATCATGTAGATATACAATTGCCGCTCAAAAAGCGACAATATATATGCAAGTCCGATTGATGTTGGACTTGCATTTGTTCTCAGTCCAAAATAACGTATGTTACATTACATTCGCACTTGTAATGTAACATTACATTACTGGCGCACAAAAGAATACATGAAAGCGCTTGAAATAAGTGTGGTTATTGTGTGAAAGTAAATTAATTGAATTCTTAAATGCTGCTTGACAATTTGACAGAGTCATCTAACAATGTTAGAGTTTGTGTGATTTTGACGCTTATTTTGAACTGAAACAAATGACAGCTTGACTGTTTACAATTTGGCACATTTTTGTCAAAGTAATATGACGTCACTAAAACACCTAAGTAAATAATATTCACTGCTATTTATATAATAATGTACTAATTTTACGTATCTTCTGCTTACAATTTTATATTTAATTAGTAGCTATTTCATTTATACCGGTCATGTTTGTCATTCTTATATTAGGGCAACACAAAATAGTTTTTCTTAGTATATTTTAGGACAAATAATAGTAAATTAATTTGTGAACTGAAATGAGTGAGCTTTCAATTCAGCGTATGTGTAATTTGACACAAGATGATATAATAAGTAAGCATAATTAACGAATATACAGTATAATTAATATAATAAATGTAAATAATAGTGTTTGGTTGTCGAAGGTCTCTTACTGTTACAAGGCATTGAACACAATTTCATATAATTTACATTCTCACACTTATCTAATAAAAAAATCACTCAATTTATTAAAAATGTCCGCCTCAATATTAATTCTTACAAAATGTAAATATTTATAATAATAATATTGGATTAAATTAATATAATGTACAAATGTGCGTATTAATACATAATAATTATGATAATCGCCACAACGTACAACGAATCTTTATTATATTATTTATAAAGTAAAATTATAATTTAAAATTATCTATAATTACATTTCATATTTTACATCATAAATTAAAACATATTTGTCACCAACCATCTCTCTGAGCGCAACAATTCGTCCACTTTGAACAAATACTTATAATACTAGTAGTATGGTAGTAGTCAGTATGGCCCCCGGCATACAAAGAGCGCTGGAATTGAAGCTGTGCAGTAACTTGTGTATTATTATTAATTTTGTGCACATCTGTATTGATGGGCGGATTTGCACCTATCGCGGTCGTCTATAGAGCTCCTCTGATCCGCCGATCCTCATACGCGCAGCTCTCTTTATCTCTGCCGAGTACTATACTTTTGGCATATTTTGGACTCAATCGGAATGACGAAGCCATTGATGTGATAAACGATACCATCCTGTAATATACTGAGCTATCTCTTAATGATAGATTGGCACAAAAGAGTTATAATGCTTCATATTATACACGTGACAGTTTTGAAGTAATAATTCTATGGAATAGGTAATTCGCCCAAATATATTATTATGTCATTCTCTTGCACAACTCTTCACTCATCATCATTCCCACAGGAATAGGCAGAAACAACGGAGTACCACATATCCGCGATCCTGACACATTGCTTCCTTCACATCCACAATTCTCTTCATACATGCTCTTTGGTTATTGGAACCTCTGCTTATTTTGAGAATGTCGTCATTCATTTGTATAATTAATGGATTTCATAGATTTCAACAATCCTAATTTATTATTATTTTATTACACAATTTTACACCATATCTCACTATTTCGCATGTCATGTCATTTCTTTATTATGGCTCGATATATGACACCATCCTTCCTGATGTTAACTTTTAGTCACGAATAGACAGGGCTGCTACTACTATAGTTAAATAACCTTAACTTAGTTGGGACCAGCGACTTATAAGCTAAACCCTAAAGTCAGTTTTCAAAGGTACGATTTAAACATTTTCGAAATATGTCTTGAGAATAATTGAAGTTAAATTGTTTCGAATGTAATAATTGAAAATAATAAATTTTAGGTACTTTATATTTTAATAAAATTGAACCCTCAATGAAAGCTAAAACATGATCGTCCCAAGTGAAGCTGGTGATAGACAATACAGGCACTGGGCACTCCATGTCTTGCCGATGCTCATCTGCAATGGTGTGGAGGTGCGCTGCCTCATCCAGAGGATTTAGATAAAAAAAACTAATTGTGAAAAGTAATGAAGGAAGATGTTATTAAAATTAGTTTTAATCCCAAATTTGATCATGTCCTAACAATATTTTAAATCTTAATATGCGAACTTCTCACGTACCAAGAGTAGGTACTGTATTATAGAAAAAATAGTACAACTACATAGACCTATAAGAATGTTACTTATTCTCTCATGCCTACTGTAAAACCAAGTTTGTTTAAGTCATTCTCTTTATATAAACTGGCTTAATCCAACCAGTTTTTACAACCAGTCTTCTTTTGTTAACATTATTTGATCTCGATTGCGCCCTACTGTCTTAGACAATAATCAGTAACAAACTATTTTTAAATGAAAGTAAATAGTTAAAACTGTTATTAGAGGTAGGATTTCTTCTGTAGAAAATCAGTACTCAGCCAGAAATTAGATATTATATTTTATACATGTGGGTTTACAAACTTAAAAACATTTCCTTTTTTTCTCTAATGTGATTGCATATTCCAATGCTAGTACCAATACATCAAACATTCACGTGTTCGGTCTGTCGCGAATGCCAACTAAAAATATGGCGGATCTCTATTTTAATTAGTAAATTGGCGATTATCAAACTTTATTGTGAACGCAACATAAATCACTTATACTATTAAAACTGCTTTCATAATTAGTAATTTATTAGTTACAACCTTTATTTTCTCTATTATAACACTATTGACGTATTATATAATTATATATATATATATATATATAGTATTGTGCTCTCTCTGTATTGGCGGATCTAAGAATCCATTTGGCTATAATCAAAGAATTTGGACTTAAGAACTAGAAGGAGCCCTAAAATAGCGACAAAATACAACCATTTATACTATTTTCACTTATGGCATTAAAAAGAAGTCAGCAGGGGATGAATATACATTTTTACATTAGTAATTTAGAAGGTTGTCACTAGTTTTAATGATCATTTGACAACCTAATTTGACACAACAACTAATGACACTAAAATACTTAAAAAAAGGATGACGGAACAATTATGCCGCTACTCTAGCTACCACGTGACTTTTAATTGAGCAGTGTTAAAAGTTAACCACAATTAAAAGTGGTTGTATTTGCAAAAAAGTAGTGACTACCTTTGAAGTACAAGTAGTTGTCTCTTTCAGTCACACGTGGTATAAACATAATATAAATGAGACAAATAATAGTTCTAATTAATTAGTTCTATTTTTCGTTAGTATTTTAGCACAGATTCTATTCTTTCCAAATTCTTTGGCTATTATATTAAAATGACGTTCAGCACCATTTGAAATGTACATGAACGAGTAGTGACGTCGCGCCATTTTAACATTCACAAAAATCACTATCAAATCGAATATGCCATCGATATTCGTTTGTTAGTGTCATAATTTGACAGTAATTGTTCTACATTTCATTATAATAAATTATGTATATATTTACCACAACATTATTTATATGAATAATATACATAGGTATATGTATAGGAAATCATTAAGATATTTTGTTGTTCATTACATAATAAACATAGAACCGCAGTTCATAAACGTTTCGTAAATTAGGCCAAAAATTAATTGTTAGCCAGAGTGGTACAATGGTACAGTGAACATAATTCAGAACATTATACGTTTGTTTATTATTAATAATTCGCTAGCTATTATGTACAATAAAAACAATTCACTGCATGGGTGATTAGTGATGTAGATGTGTCTCTCTCAACCAATATTATAATACATATATGCTCACCGTACAATCGTCCATCGCAACGAACGAACAAACATCCATTTACACTTGTATACTATGTAATTAATTTACCTATTTAGAACGTCGAGTGTCACCTCGATGATAAAACAATCGTGCCCACGTGTAATAACTCGTATAACTATACTATGTATATAGAGCCGCACGCAACGTCCACGTAACATTATAACGCTTGCAAGTCACTATTATACAACCAGCGACGACGAACGACTAGCCACACAGTGCGGTCCGCAGCGAGCAGGACGCGCGAGCCGCGGCACCGCACAGGCCGGATCAGAGACGATCCTCCTCCTCTTCTTCCTCCGCCTCGTCAGCCGCATCCTCGTTCTCCTCCCGGTAGCCGGGGTGTTCGCTGATCGCGTAATAGTTACCGTTGTATATGACGCCCAACTCCCGTAGTGCATCGCCACGTATCGTCGCTTTGATCGTCCAGTTGTAACAATCGTCCGACTCGGACTCGCGGTCGAGCCGCTCCACGTCCAGGATCTTTGAGTTGAGTCTTTCGAGAATAATACCTATGTCCTTTATCGTCAGATGACGCTTCTGATCGACACTCAACTGGTCGATCAGTAGCAGGAACTTCTCAGAGGTGACCGGCTCGTCCTCTACGAGAGTGTTTTCCGTTTCGCTCTCGGAGGAATCCCTATCGCGGCGGCCACCCTCAGCATCTAAAAACCTCACGTGACCCTTGGGCCTACCCTGTGGCGACGCCCGCGGCTGTGCGTCCTGTATCGGTGACGTGGCCACACTCTTGTGCACCGCAATGCGACGACCCTCCTCGTGCAGTGAACAGCAATGGAAGTCGCATTCGTCGTGTGCGGTGCGGTGCGGGTGCGGCGCAGGCGCGGGGTGCGCTGCGGGCGCGCACTCGGCGGTGTGAACGTGCACATCGAGCGAGCCCGACGCGCGTGAGAGTCGTCGCACGGCGCCGGGCTCGTCGTGATTGACGACAGTGATGTGCGGCGGCGGCGCGGGCGTGGGCCTATCGAGAGAGGTCTGTATTACGAGCGAGGGCCGGCGGTCTGGCTTGGCTTGCCGCGAGGGGGACCTGGCCGCGGGCGAAGCACTAGGCCGCTGGTCCCAGTGCAGCACGACCGTCACGCGCCCTTTGTTGTCCATGATCTTCCACGACGGCGCTTCATCGTGAAGATCTAGCGCGTGTATCGTCTCGCAGACGATTTGCGGTATCGTTGAGATTGCTGGAATGAGATGAACGCCACCCGTAAATAGCTGTTCCTCTATGATAGCTTATAACCTAATGTGTATATTATTTTACCTGCTGTGATGACATCTACACCTGATGGAGTCCATCTTTCGCCTGCCCTTAGTAATAGCAACACTGTATTTGGTGGCAATGTCCTCCAATATTCGCCGTCCTCTACTTGTGTGCCGTCGTGTTCGAGTACTACCCTTACTGGCTCACTTTGTCCTAATGACAATTTTTCTCTACCTGAAAATAACAATGAAAAATATGATGCTTAAATTAATATGATTAAGTAATAAAGCCGCTTCCCACGTCCTCTGTCTGTACCCTTAGAACCTAAAAAGATTTTGATGCGGGTTTACTATGATTTAGATAATTTCCTCTTAATGGTTTATTGGTAGGTATGAAACAATGATATTTTAATAAGAAAAGACGTAGATATGTTATAGGCGCTCCGAAAGACGCACGTTAAAACTATGCTTATAAGCAAATCTGAACCCAGTGTCGCGATGCAGAGCAACATATATTTATCTCTTTTTCGCTCTCAGTAACTATCATTCTGTACTACATCCACTTCGTCTTGGTTGACCGTTCAAACTGGTGCCATTTGCGAATACTAAAACTGGTGCATATAACGTATCTACCTCATTTAATATCATTGGTATAATACATACATGTTATATAATAAAAAATCAATGATTTGTAAAATATACAATTTTTAGCCCTTTCATAAACTTGGTATAAGAGATACATCAAATTGTTGTACTATGGAATTGTGTATTATAAAAATCTATAAAAAATCCACAAAATGGCGTATCTTTTCTATCTTTTAAGGATATTTTCCTATCTTCAATGTTTACCCATTTAATGTAAATGTCATCCTATTGTTTAAAAGTATGGTCACATATAATGTGGTTAATTGGAATGTTATATAAACGGATACGATATTAATCCTTGTCAAATTAAATACGTATGGTTACATTAAGCATTTCGTGCACATTAAAATTACCTTTTACAACATACAATTTAAGTTTTAGCAGTTATCCCAAAATAAAACTATTGTACAAAATAAATTCACACAAAATGTCTATGCAGTATTTAAAAAAAATGCACGATGAAAATAGGTGCGACTAGTTTTCTAGATTTCAGTTTATTTCAGCTATTTTTATTGTGACGACTTTTGACCTCGACCCTGCTGATAATAAGCAAGAGGAGGTCCAAGAGTGACGACGACTGAGAACAATGAATCCAATTGTATCCTTTTTAAGTTGTGCAGGTAGTTACATTTAATAAATTACACATAATGTTTAAAAAGCGAATTAAAATGTGATTTGGGTCGGATTGTGTTCGATGAAATAATAGTTGAGGCAGGTTGCGGATGACCTAGATGTAGGTCTTCGACATAGACTGCCTAATGCAATTAAAATCTCTATTTACCGTCCACTCTGTTGGGAATTTAATTTAATTTTGGATTATTCTGATATTTTAAACTGGATTCTCCTATTTCATTATTTAACTGGAACACTTCTAATCTTAATGATATTGGAATTGAATGCTTATATGTTTATCTGGCTAAATGTGGCAAATTGTCACGCTTCTTTCTCTGAGATTATATCGGAGTTAATAAAGCACTACTATCCACGATCCTGACACAAGTCACTATCGCTAAATGTGGCTATTTGAAACAGTTTTAGAAATTGAAACAATCAACGTCTGGTAGTGCTGTCAATGCCATCAGAGGTCTGATAAAATATACTCGTATTTGTGGTGTTTTAGTTTTTGTAGGACGGATTGTTCTCCATTGACTTCTGACGTATTCACCACTTATTTTACCTTATTTTGTAATAAATAATATTGCCAAGAAATTCCTAAAACCGATTCCAGTGGAACCGTAGCTTTTAAACTGATGATAAATTTTAATATATAATAGCCAATCTAATGATTAAATATATCAAATGAATTCTATGGAACAAATTTTAGCGCCGACCGGGAATCGAACCTGGGACACATGTAAGATGTCAAACTATAATATCTTGTGATAAACAATCTATCCATCTTTCCTTCTTTTGAGAACACTCTGTCGTCACAAGAGGGAAATATAAACCCACTGCTTTCAACAGTGGAAACACAAAGTCTCTGCTGGACCATTCTAATGACAAGTGAATGATGAAGAGGAATTGAAGATGTTACCTTTATGTAATAATTCTTCAAAGCTACTAATAACTATTCCTTTTCTAACGCTCCTCGAACAATCCCATATCTTAAAAGGTTTCTTTCCTCTGCCCTCCTGTAAAGATATTGACATAGATTAGAACCATTTGCCGGTACCAATTTATCTTTGATATATTAAACTTTGGTCGCTTATATCAACGGCATGTTAAGTAGCTTACTATAAAATCAATAAAAAACCAATCAAACCTACTCAAAGCGATCGTGGTGCAGTGGTAAAGACCCCCCGATTTAAAACCACTTGCCGGTACCAATGTATCTTAGATACATATGTGAAAGATACATTGATTATCTAGATTCTAGATTATTAATACAAGCACTTTTAAGAGTTTAGTATAGAAAATAAAATAAGAAGAAAAAAATGAGAGCCAATCAATCGAGTTCAGTTCGGCCAGGTCAGTACAGAGGATGCCACTTGCAGACAGTTTGTCCTGCAGAATTTAACATCAGACAGTGTGCGAGCATATGTCGTGCTAATGTTAATAAAATTCAATCAATCAAATTGTCACGCCTTTTCCCACAGGGATAGGCAGAGACAATGAAGCGCCACTTGCCAAGATCCTGACACGCTTCCTCCCTCGCTTCACTCACATCCACAATTCTCTTCATACAAGCTCCTATTTTATTTAAGATTCCTATTTTATTTGTTAAAACTTATTCAAAGACTACTTTAAGACATGGTCAAAGAGTGCCCAAAATCAACTTTACATTATGAAGATACGGTCTGTGACCTCGACTTGTGTGAGGGCCAAGAGTGTTAATGATTGAAGAAACTGCCTCATTGTGAGGTTGTTTCAATCGCCTTTACTATGCAGTCAGGAGGTGCTTTTTGGCGGTCCTTAATTTATTTACTTTTTATCATATTGTTTGAAAAGTTTTGTAACCATTTGCGGCCAGACTAACTGGTGTCTTTACATCTATAAACGATGCACACCGCGTGATGTTAATCTGGAGTAGGATGGAAGCGACTAATGCCATAAACATCTGCAAGTAGTAGTGGCATTCCTCCCTGCTATTCTGACCTGGCTGCATTCCAACAACTTTCAAGCTTATCACGAAACGCGATTAAGTCACTTCACAGTTTTGTACACTTGAAAGTGTACCAATAATCTCTGCAATATCTGTTTATTCTCCTGATATGTACTATGAATACATTCTATTCAAAACGTAATGAGTATTAAAAATAGGTTGGCAGTTAAAAATATTTGCCGTAGTCGGTGAAGTAGGTGACGTGTAATCAAACTTTTAAAGAGTGGTAGGCAGTGGTACCCAGTATGCCGATCCGGGGTAGTACCACCACTTACAAGTATACAGACCGTGAAGTGATTTAGTCACGTTTCGGGATCAGCTAGTAAGTTGCCGGTTCCATCTAGGCCGGCATAGTGGCTGTGATTGCTACTTACAGTTATTGAATTGTAGTAGCAGTGACATCCATTCATGGACCACACTCTAGCTTAACATTAAGCGTGGTGCTAAATTACAATAAAAAACATATATTTTATACGTGATTAGGACTTAAGACGAGAACATGAGGAAAAATGACAGACGGACAGACCCGAATTTAAAAATATGTAGTTTTTTTTTCAGAAACGCACGTGAAAATGAAACCCTTTATGAAAATGTTATATGAAGTGGGCATTTTATGGTTCGGAGGACTTTTCAGTGAAAATTCCTTTCCATCACTTGTGGAGTCACTACACTGTATGCGGCCTTTAAGAAAAATGTTTTTAATATTTGCATGAATCTTTTTTACAGGCTTTTAGAATAATTAAGTTTTATTTTATATATAAAAATTATGATAATTATTAATTAAAATGGATCTTAACACTATTAACACTTTATAAATTCTCATGCGAATGGATGCGTTAAATAAGGCAGGCCCAGAAGGGTGTTTTCCGATCAAATCGGAGACATCCTCAAGAAAGCTAGGTTGCCTAGTGCCCATAACCTTAGAGCTTGTATGAAGAGAATTGTGGATGTGAAGGAAGCGAGGGAGTTATGTCAGGATCGTGACAAGTAGAGCTTCATTGTCTCTGCCTATCCCCGTAGGAAAAAGGCGTGACAATTTGATTGATTGATTAAACATATTTCAGTTACTTTGATGTTTCAGCCCTGTTGTATATTGTACATCGAAATAAATAAAACATATTTGATTAAACGCTAAGAACCGTTTTACATAATAACACATTCTTAATATTGACGAGAACATGAGATTTTATTTCAAAAGAAGTATGAAAATATATATTTTTAAAAAAATATTTTATTGTTTAAAGCTACTACAATTCAATAATTGTAAGTAGCAATCACATCCACGATGCCGGCACAGTTGGAAACGGCAATTTACAAGCTGATCCCAAAACGCGACCAAAACACTTCACGCTTTGTTTACTTGTAAGTGGTGGTAATACCCCGGATCGGCAGACTGGGTACCACTGCCTACTACTCTTTGATAACCAGACCCGAAGCAATTACCCATCTCTTTTTTACACATCATAACCATAACTTAAGATATTTCTGAAAGTGGATCAATCATACCTGTTGTTTCTTTAACGTTTAATTTGAGAAAACATGTAACTATACAAGTAGCATATTAATACTATGAAAAGGAGCGCGATATCACAAGAAAAATCAATTTGTGCAAAGTGGCAGGAGTCGTGTCTGAGTGTGCACTGGCGACCATTGCATATGCAACGCCCCTAGAGCCTCCTAGAGCACACCCCTGCCCCTTCATTCCCCACGCACCGTGCGTTGACCTACTGACATCGTAGCGCCTTTCGATCTTTACAGATAACCTAGGCGATCTAAAATATACTAGATTTACGACAAATAATAATATACCTCTTATATAACATATCTTATACATATTTATATCAATTTAATAATTATATAGGTACTTATATATTTACTGTGTTTAAATTGACAACTTGGTGTTTGTTAGAAAATAGACTTTATAACAATGTATAAAGAAATGAATATTAAACGTTCGTTTGTAATCATAAAAATACATTTAAGGCGACCGTGGTGTAGTGGCAGTGCAATGGTTACGCAAGCCGATAGCACAGGTTCATAACCACTTGCCGGTACCAATGTGTCTTTAATATATTTACTTTGGTTGTCTTGTTTCTATGATACTTTAGTAGCTTAGTATAGAAATGTATAATTTAAAAAAAAATTAAGACTATGATAGGAGTAATATTATATTTCATATTAACTTTGAGCACTGATAACACGTATAGGGGATGTTCTCGTGCACTTATCTAACAATCCATAAAACCCATAACTCTTATCTTAAACATTCACACATCTATATCGTTATTATATCACAAAAATAAACACTTAAACGATATTATCAATCAATCAAACTATTAAGCCTCCACTTCCACAGGGATAGGCAGAAGCAATGTAGCACCACTTTCCACGATCCTGACACTATATTCTCCTCTATTCACATTCACAATAATTTTACAGTAAATATACATCACTAATTTAAATCATGACTTAAAACAATATTTATTTTATTAAACGTTCTTAAATTCACCTCTTTTATTTCTACAATCATTTTTCAGTTCAATTTTCGGTAAATTGGTATTTTCTTTTAGGTTATGATGTTTGCGCGGATGGCGCCGAGCGCGCAAGCTCCGCACTACAGGCGCGGTGACCGGGGCGACCCACCCTCCTCTGTGTGCCCCCCCGCTACTCTCCGATCACCCCTCTGCCCCCCTCCTGCAGTGCAGCCTCAGCGCACTTTCCCCGCAAGAGTAAAACGTAATCTTTTGATATGAACTCGTAGTGATTAATGT
This sequence comes from Tinea trinotella, assembly GCA_905220615.1. NCBI lineage: Eukaryota > Metazoa > Arthropoda > Insecta > Lepidoptera > Tineidae > Tinea > Tinea trinotella. The sequence goes on along the minus strand of HG992308.1, from coordinate 14,775,224 downwards.
ATATGGTAGGGCTAGTGGCAGATAAATGGTCTCGCAAACCAAGAGCTCACGGTTCAAAATCACTTGCTAATGTATCGTGTCTGTACTTTGATCGTCCTGATTCTATGATACAAGCACGTAGTATAGAAATGTAAAAAAATCAGAGTAAAATAGCAAGAACCGAGAAGAGTGACCAACTGATCAAATCTGGGACATTCTTGAATAAGCACAAGCCATCTCATAACCATAAGGTTTGTATTATGATATCCAATCTTTTCACAGAGGAGCTGGGACGACATAAACTGTAAATTGACTTATGACAATCTATTGAGCAGTAGTACAGGTTCGGCGCGTGCTAGGCTTTTGGCCGTGGGTACGCATGAGGCCGGCTACTGGCTTCACGCGTACCCTTCGTCAAATACAGGAACATTTCTTGAGCCCGACACGCTCCGAATCGCAACCTGTCTACGGCTTGGGGTTCCGGTCTGCGCTCCTCATAAATGTCCCTGTGGCAGTGATGTCGACAAGCTAGGACATCACGGACTGTCATGCCAAAAAAGTGCAGGCCGGTTCTCGAGACATGCCGCACTTAACGATATCATACGCCGGTCTCTTGCCTCCGTCAACGTGCCAAGTCTACTTGAGCCGACTGGTATTGCAAGAGATGATGGTAAGAGACCGGATGGTATGAGTTTGATTCCATGGAAGATGGGCCGGGTGCTGGTATGGGATGCAACCTGTTCAGACACGCTGGCACCTTCCCATCTACATGGAACCAACAGCAGAGCTGGTGCGGCTTGTGAAGCGGCTGAAAAAGCTAAAGCGTGCAAATACAGGGGTCTAGGCTCCGAGTATGATTTTGTCCCATTCGGTGTCGAGACCCTTGGTCCGTGGGGTCCTAGCGCTTTAAGGCTTTTTAAGGAAATATCAAAAAGGTTAGTCGACATCACAGGAGACCGAAGAGTTGGCAGCTACCTCGGACAAAGAATTAGTCTAGCTATTCAAAGGGGGAACGCTGCCAGTATCTTCGGAACCTTGCCTAAAGGGACTCCTTTTAATAATGAATTTTAGTTAATTTTTTTTTTTATCAATATGTTATATTTCTGTTTTATTTATTTAATTTCAATTGTTATTATTTTTATATTTTTATAGATATCGTTATTGAAATTCAGTTTATTTAATTAGATAATTAGTTTATTATTGTCACATAGATAGACCAATCTAATATTTAAATGTTACAAATAAATAATATAAAACAATGTTTGGCCTCGACCGGGAACCGAACTCGGGACTTATAGCATAACAAAGTGATCCAATGCGTTATGCAGTGTCTGATTGTTATTTGTAATGCTACGAGTGTCGTTGTTGCTACGAAGCTTCATGTATGGAAATTCACCATTTAATATTAAGTTAAGTTTATAATATTCGCATTTTATAAGTCACAGATTTTAAATTACAGATTTATACTGAAAAATTTGATGTAAATAACATTTATTGTTCAAAAAACATAGTGCTTTATAAATACATTTTAAGTACAAGATATCTTATGTCTCACCGTAGAAAAAAGAACCGTGACAGTTTGATTGATTGATTGATATCTTATGTTTTATTTTTAAAAATCAGCCAATCTTCTCCTCGCGCAGTTCTTTGCTGAGTTAATACCTGATGTAAGAAATGCAAATTACTTATTTAGATTAGAACTGGCAAAACATTTCTTTAACATTTCTTAAAAAATTGGAATATGGCAAAACATATTAATTTTATCCAAATAGTGCTAGTTATTACCACGTTTATTATTATTCACGAAAACCCGGAGTCTTAGCCGCGGAAACCCATTTTGGCAAATAATGGTAAAGAACAAATCGGGGACATCCTCAAAAAAGCTAAGGTGCCTAGTGCCCATAACCATTGACCTTGTATGAAGAGAATTATGAATCTGAGGAAAGCGAGGGAGTTGTGTCAGGATCGTGGCAAGTGGTGCTCCATTGTCTCTGCCTATCCCTGTGCGAAAAAAGCGTGACAATTGATTGGTGAAGATATAAATAATGCACGGCTATGAATGAAATAAAACATATACCTACTCATAGTAGGTAAATGTCTGATCAGTTCTGACATTATTAAACCTCTGGCCACTCATGAAACTCGAAGAAAAGTATTTAAATTAATTAAAACAAAAAGTTAACTCTACTTCAAATAATTTAGTAGAAATGCGGTCTTTAGGAAGTGCACAGTGCGAGATAGATGTGGTTGGAAAGAAGATGTAGTGACAAGGATTGACAAAGGAATGCTTCGGTGATTTGGGCACATGGAAAGGATGAGTGAAAGTAGATTGACGAAAGAAATTTATAAATCTTATGTATAAATTAAGTAGGCCCAGGAATGTGTTCTCCAACCAAATTGGAGAACACCCTCAAGAAAGCTGAGTTGCTAATGCCCATAATAGTAGAGGGAAGCAAAGGAGTTATATTAGGTTCGTGGCAAATGGCGGTCTATTGTCTCTGCCTATCCCTGTGGAAAAAAACAATTTGTTTTTTATTGTGACACAACACTCCGACCAGCTAGATGATAAGCAAGAGGAGGTCCAAGAATGACGACGACTGAAAAACCGAGTTAGTTCACGGCTGCCTCAGTCGCCGTCATTATGCCTTCTTCACGCATCGCTTGAAGGATCCAAGGTCATAGGATGAAGAGAACACATCAAACGCAAAGTATTTGATTTTATAATTAAGTCATGTAATGTGATAATAAGTTAAATGTATAATTTCAAATACGTCTGGTTATTTGTTCACCTAAAGGGTGAGGTTGTTTAAATGTCAAAGGTGAACGAAGCACGTGCCCGCGAATGAATGAATGATCAATGAATGGGAGTGCATTTGTTGACAAATATATATTTTACAATTGAAAATATAATTAAGTTATACGTAAAATTATTTGCGTTGTTTTTAACAGATTTTTATACAGTTCAAGGTTGAAATAAACAATTAAATGTCAATTGAAGGGAATATATTTTTAATATTACCTACTTACATAAAAATGTTATTTAATCTGTTGCCTTAGCCGGGAAACAAACTTGTATTTTTATTTATCTATCAATATCATTTCTATTCTATTGCTATCGGGTCATTAGTGATAAACATTTTTCTAATAAACATTGTGTCCTATATTTAAGTATAGTCATAAAATCACAGAGATAGGCGGAGACAATGGAACGCCTCTTGCCACTAACCTGGCACAAATCCCTCGCTTCCCTCACATTCACAATTCTCTTCATACAAGCTACGGTTTTGAGAACTAGGCAACCCAACTTTCTTCAGAATGTCTCCGATTAGGTTGAAAAACACCCTTCGGGATCTACCTCGTTTAACGCATCCATCCACATTAGATTTATAATTTTTTTTTGTCAATCTACTTTTACTCATCCTTTTCATGTGCCCAAACCATCGAAGCATTCCTTTGTCAATCCTTGTCACTACATCTCCTTTCAAAGCACATCTATCGCGCATTATGCTATCCCTCATTCTATTCGCTATAGTCATAAAATCCAGTCAGATAAACGAGGTTGAGTAACAAAGGATTCTATGTCTTCTTATTTGGTAGATATAAGATTTTTATTTTATGGATACTTTAAGCGATCCGGAATAGTACCACTAACTTATAATGCTGTATACCGTAAAGTTACTTAGTCAGGTTTATGAATCAACTTCAATTGTCTTTGGCAGTACTTCATGGATATGTCATGCTTAAAGTTGGTAATTATTTTAATAACATTAACATTAATAAAATTAAAAGTAGTTAAGGCGACCGTGATGTGGCAGTGCAATGTTCTCGCACCACTTGCCGGTACCAATGTATCTTTGTTCAAAATAAAATTAAAATAAAATTAAAACAGTGGCTTGTTGAGAAATGTTTTTATAGCATTAGAGAGTTTTTACCATAACATTAATTACGAGAAGTACAATTATATACTTGTGCAATTTTAATTTATTGACATATTTAAATAATAATAATGACTAATATAATAATTTAATAATAACATTACTTAACAATATTTGCACGCCAGATTTGGCAAATATAATATAAACCAATATGTAACACCTACATTTGTAACCCATATTAAGCAAATAAATAATTCATTTCATTTCATTTGATGTATGTATGTACTTTGGTTGTCCTGTTTCTATGATACACAAGCACTTTAGTAGCTTAGCATAGGAATGTACGAAAATATTTACTATAAATAAAAATATCATCTAGAGACATCCCATCAGAAATAGTTCCAACGTATCAGCCTCGCTATAGATTTTCCCTTTGTATAGCGAGCCTAATCCGTTGGCAGAATACGTTCCTGACTTCAGACTTTTCCGTCGGCCGCTTGGACAACTCAGTGGCCAGGCGCTTGGCTGAAGGTCTCCAAGGGCTCATCGACTACGCAAAGCCACCAAGGATACGAGTTCAGTTATTTTTATAATGAAATCGATGTTAAATTAAAAGTTGATTGTAACCCGACCGCTAGGCTATAGGTGCTCAGGCACGTGGGTGTATGATAATATTAAAATGAATATATTTGTGAAATATTCCAAGAAGGGAACATCGATTAGGGCGTGTATAAATTAAATTTCCATCCCACATATTCCACGTACAGTCGCCAACTGTCATAATAATGGTGCAGACAACTGGTTCACGAACAAATTGAAAAAAATCACTATAACATTATACTTTCATAAATGTTAGGTTAGTTTTTTAATTTATTATTATTTACATTTCTATACTAAGCTACAAAAGTGCTTGTATCATATAAACAAGAGAACCAAAGTACATATATCAAAGATACATTGGTAACGGTGGGTTGTCTCGAACTTGTGCTCTCGGTTTCGGTGCTCTCCCCTCGTTTAGCACCACTTTTTTTTTTATTCCTGAGTCAAAATAGATTAACGAAAGCAATTTATAAATCTGATGTGGATGGATGCGTTAAACAAGGCAGGCCCAGGAGGGCGTTTTTCGATCAAATCGGAGACATCCTCAAGAAAGCCAGCTTGCTTAGTGCCCATAACCATAGAGCTTGTATGAAGAGAATAATTGTGGATGTGAGAGAAGCGAGGAAGTTGTGTCAGGATCCTTTCCTGTGGGGAAAAGGTATTTGAGTGATTTAATAATGAACGATTGTGGCAGCCGTGAACTGACTCGGTTTGTTTTAGTCTTCTGCACTTTTGGTTGCCACAGTCGCCGTCGCTATTCCAGCTAACGGTGCTTCTTTACGCACCGCTTCTAGGCTTCAAGGTATGAGGGATAGTATAGGATAGTATATGGGCTGGAAAAGCATTCCACTTGTCGCTTGTTTCTGGTACAGAACATTCTCCATGGTATAGGCGATAAAGAACGCGTGAAGCCGCCATGTCTCTGCGAAGTTGCGGGGACTTTACAATGAATTTAGAGCATTGAGAAGATACTTGGCAAAACCGTCCCAGAGATGCGAACACTACTCCGCGCAAGAGCGAATTTGAGCCTTGTAATAACAGGCGATGCACCGCAGACCAATGGTGGATCGATTACCTGGCAGCTTCGGTTTGTACAGGACAATCTTAGTGTTTTACCGATTTAAGGTAAAATTGAGTATATACTTTTTAGGGTTCCGTAGTAAAAAACAGAACTCTTATTCGATAAGATTCGTCATGTCTGTCTGTCCGTCCGTATGTCACAGCCACTTTTTTCCGAAACTATAAGAACTATACTGTTGAAAATTGGTAAATAGGTGTATTCTGTGAACCGCATTAATAATAAAAAAACAATAAATTTTAGGGGTTCCTCATACTAAGAACTGAAATGCAAAAAAAATCATGATACCCATACGTGTGAGGATAAGTCTTCAAAAATGATATTGAGGTTTCTAATGTCATTTTTTTCTAAACTGAATAGTTTGCGCGAAAGACACTTCCAAATGGTAAAAAGTGCCCCCCCCCCGCCCCCTCCTTCCATGTAACTTCTAAAATAAGACAATGATAAAACTAAAAAATATATATGATGTAAATTACCATGCTAACTTCCACCGAAAATTGGTTTGAACGAGATCTAGTAAGTAGCAAGATCAACGAACTACAAGAAATTTTATATTATGTTACTTGCTGCTACGGAACCTTTCATGGGCGAGTCCGAGTCGCACTTGGCCGCTTTTTAAAATTGTAAGTTACTGTTAGTTTTGGTTCGGTGCTTGTCCCTACATTAATGTATAGAAGGTAATGTTGAGCATAGCAGAAATGTAGTCGTAATATTAAAGCGGTTTAGAGCAGTTAATGTGATTTGAAAGAAAATGTAGTGAACAAGTTTAGGACAGGCATGATGCGATGGTTTGGTCACATTGAAAGAATGTAAAATAGGTAATTGGCGAAAAAGATGTATAAATTGGAGACGAGTGGAAAACAAGGACGACTCAGAATACAATGCCGGCCTAGTTAGAACCGACAATATAGAATTCGAAAACGTAACTAAGAAACCTACGGTCTGTACCTACACTTGGAAGTGGTGGTACTACCCTAAATCGCCAGAAATACTCCTCATAAAAAATACAGCTACTTAGATATTTGTGCAATATAATAGAAAACTATTTATCTCACTTTCTAAAGTGATATACAAAAAAGTGAGTTTGGGTGGTGGGTGTACACTTTACCATTACCTTACGTGGGAGTCTGAATATAGACCGCGACAAAAGATACGAATTTACTTTTTCGTATTATTAATGCTAAGATTAATAATATAAATGAGGTAATTAAACACATAACATATTGATTTTTTAGCCCACTAGGACAAAAGGTTCATTTTATAATTTCATTGTTAGGTACCTATATAAATATATAATTTATAAAAAAATATATTGGTAGATATAACTTTTAAACTTATGAATGCGATTCAACTATATTATTGAGCAGTGGTCGCAGTCGCACTGAAAGCGCTACGTAGGAAGCCGTATCACGCTCACCGAGCACCCTCCTGGATTCGGGAGAAAAATCCAACGCGACAAAAGTTTATGAGCTACTTTTATTACAGGGTTAATGATTAAATGAAAGAATTAACGGAATTAAAACCAAGAGGGGGTCGCAGAATCGATAAATTGGCAAATCAATTATCTGGAAATGTTTTTTCATTAAGACAAAAGCTACGATAAAACTGCGATTTTTATTATAATTAAAGATGATAAAATATTTCATTATGTTTATGTTTCAGTTTAATTGAGGTAGATTCACATCAACAAAATGTGAATACACAATGTTTTCAGATATCAATTTGCCTTCATAATTCATACAAACTCCTTAACTAATTAATATAATAAATAAGTGTAACGTGGGCTTAATTGTTATAAAGTGTTATATGTTCCCTCTCGCATTCAGCACACTCGTGTAGAATGTGGGCCACCCCTCGTGTTCTACACATATATAAGTAAATATAGCTATATGTGTGTGTACACTCAGCGTGTAAACGGCATATCATATATAACGTGACGCTCTTATCTCATAGAGCCTCCGCTAGTGACCAGCCTGGCTGAATAATGCAGGCTGCATGTGCAACAAGGACAACGGCGCGCCTCGCCACCGCGAGAGAGCGAGACGCACGCTGCGGCAACTATCGCGATTTGCATGTTTTAAAAACCGACAAATACATACACACATCATAGATGAGGGTCTGTCCGTCCACGAGTAATGATTCCACGTTTGTCGCGCGTCGGGGTCACGGGCCCCTATTACATAAGCGGGCGGTGTACCTCTCTTGCCATCGCGGCTCGTCCGCCGGAGCGGGCCGCGGGCGGGTCAGCTTACGCGAGCATCTTGTCTCGCGGGGGAGCGCTCTCGGGAGCGGCGTCGCGGCTCGCGCTCGACTGATGGCGCGCGTGGGCGGCGATCGATGCGCGCGCCGCCGCCGCTGTCCTCGCTGCAGCCCAGCACGCAAGCGCCTACGAATTAATACGAAAAACACACGAATCAACTGACCCAATTCCTCTAGCGAATGACCTCGTTCTGCAAGCGAGGTGCCTTTTGGATGCGGCACTGGTATACGTTAACAGTAATGCCGTTATCATCTTAGGTACATACTTACTTCGTTATATATTATATCATCTTTTGGACTTATGATCATTTTCTAGGAAATATATTGGTATGTGGGTACACTGAATTTTTACTTTCAAGTGTAACATGCATGGCAAAAATAAAAATCAACTTAAGCGAAAAACACATGTTTAAATATTTTAGGAATTTAAAAATATGAGTTAAGATATCGACTCGGACTTAAAACGCTTAGTTAAATTTTTTAAAGATGTAAATAAACTAAAAATTCGAGTTAGATAATAACAGCGAGTGAGTTTTCAATGAGCGAGTTTGGAGATTGAGTTGTGTTCAAACGTCATTGTCAGCTGTCAACACATATTTTCAACTTTGGTTTGTGCGTATTTTTATTGTTGAGATAATAAGATTAATTTAAATGAAAGTTCAATAAACGTACTATATATTAAAAGATGCATTAAGAATATATTGGACATATGAGGAGGTTTAGTTATACACCAAACAAATCGCGCTTAGATGGATGGTATGGAACTGGCCTGTATCAAGTAAGTAAATAAAATCAAAATAGAAACATTTAGGTTTTATTTCGAGCGTAATATCAATTACAATAAAGTATTATATCTAATAAGTGTTATTTTATATAGTTTAATTGATAATAAACATAAATAAGTTTGTAAACAGAAAACGCCGCCCACGCATTCATTTTACATTCAATCGTTTCTATTTATAGAAATTATTTTAATTATTACTGCTTTTGTAATTAGAAAGTGAATCTCTACATATGTGTAACTAATTATTGTAATTACCGCGCCCTTATGTCAAATGTTGTTAAATAAATCTATCCCCCTCCCAGAACTCAGTGGGTCTAAATATTTTATCTAAGATCCCCTTAGAATTCTCAATTTAAATCATTGGCTATGAATTACTAAATTGTTTGCCACTCTGAGATGTCGAACATTGCATTTGTTTTGTGTAAACAATATTGACATTTCTTTTTAAGTTTATTTTGTTTGTACAATAGTAGTGATCTTTTCTTAGCTGCTAAGCCATCTGATTCGTTCAAGAAAGCAAGGAATTCCTGCAGACTTCCATAAGCTTCAGCAGAAAAAATCACAAGGTTACACAAGTTAATAAGTTAGTTTGAGTTAAGTTGTGGATGTAAAGGATGCGAGGGAGTTTTGTCAGGATTGTGGCAAGTGGCGCTCCATTGTCTATGCTTATCCCTGACGGAAAAAGGCGTGACAAATTGATTAATTGATTGAGTTAAGTTTTATGTGTTATATAGATAATATGAGTAATTTGCATGTTTCAGGAAGTGACAATGATGTTACTCCGCATGAATTTGCGGGTAGTCTTATCATTACTATGTGCTGGTGCTATGATATTCACACTCTTCTGGAGCCAATGTGGTGAACTCAATACAAGACATAGACCAGGTAATTTATTATTATTATTGTGGCACACCATATCACATCTCTCGGCATGAGTTCACACTTAAGTCCACTTCAGTTTCTTTGTGTGTTCTTCAACAGTTCTCCTTTAATGGAGCCATCCTATCTCCTCCAGGAAGGCCAGGAGACCCTCCGAAAGTGTCCTCGAGTAAATAACTGTAAATAGTAGTCATTTCCACTATGCTGGTCTAGTTGGAACCGGCAACCTATAAGCTGATCCCGAAACGTAACTAAGTCACTTCACAGTCTGTAAACTTGTAATAATGAATACTTATTATCAGATAGCTGGATCCTTAATTTTCAACAGCAATCTACTCTGCACTCCTAAATTTTGTGTTATAATGACATAGCTTTTTTATTTTACTGTGAGTCAACCGAGAGTCCAAGAGTGCCGACTACTGTAAAAACCATGTCTTCACGGTGGCACCAGTAACCTGCTGCTACTACAAACTAATTTCATGGAATGCAATATTTTGACGACAAGTGTACACATTTAACAGATACACCAGTTTGTTAAGCATAAAGTCCCAGATTTGATTCTCGTTTGGAGCAAATATTTGTTTAAAAAAGAGGGAAATATTTGCTTCGGGTCTGGTTATCAAAGAGTGGTGCCCAGTCTGCTGATCTGGGGTACTACCACTACTGACAAGTATACAGACTGAGAAGTGAGTTAGTTACATTTCGGGATCAGATTGCCGGTTCCAATTAGTTAGTGGCTGTGACCTCTATTCATGGACCGCACTCCAGCTTAACATCAGGCAGGGTGATGTGATATCGAGTCACAATAAAATAAATATTAAATAATGTTATGTATAATCCATTTCAGGTTCAATAATCTCAAATGGGTTGTCAGAGAGGAATTTGCCATATTACAGTGATGAGATCAAGTGTGTAATAAATGGTGAATACAGCGTTATGTGTAAGAGAGCTGCGGATGATGTTTATGTGCCATTCTCATTCATACATAAGTATTTTGAGGTGAGGGAATACAGAAATTCAAATACAGTGGACCCCCGTAATCCAGCATATGTTTCAGGGCAGTGTCGAACTATCAAATTTGTCAGCTCATAGAGTATTGCCTAAGACCCCCTATAATTTTTTACAAAAGAGAACCTTGTTATTCGACACCTACCTATGCATAGAGCACAATAGTGGTAGCGTGTATAAGTTGTAACCTGTTCAATGGTGCATTATTTACATTATTGTAAAAGAAATATTCAATAATAATGTGGGATTACAAGGGGTGCCGGATTAGCCACGGGCTAGATTACAGTGGGTCCACTGTATATTAAATAGCAAACTATGAATATACACAAATTTGGTCCCATATCAGAAAATGTACATAATAATAATAATACTTTTTTTCTCAGGTATATGGCAAAATAACATTGACAGATAGAGGTGTGGAACAATTTGATTGGTCACACAGCTATAGTAAAGTTTATCACCCTAAAAAGAAGTATGACCCTTACGGTACTTTCACTACCTTTGAAAACTACAATGTAGAAGTACGGGAACGTGTGAAATGTATCAGTGGTACGGAGGGTGTGCCTGTGTCCATACAGTGGGAACCTCGTGGATTTTATTATCCCACACAGATAGCGCAGTTTGGACTCTCTCATTATAGTAAAAATATAACTGAAGCGCCTCCTAGGAGAAAGGTATTTGTTTTGTTTCAATAACTTCTATATTCCACAGGAGGGTACACAATGATAAAAGTGGTAAGCGGACAAATATATCTAATTTCATTGATGGTGAGAATTTACTAACATTTGCTGTTTTGCGTACGTCACGGATAGATGGCGCCCACTCTAGTTGAAGAATGTAATGAAACAAATATTTACTGTTAAGATTTTTAAACCTTGATGGTAAATGTTTTTTGCACTTCTTACATTTATTGTCTTAGAAGATGGTCTAATCTTTAGTTTTAATTCCAATTTTCTGACGTACCACCCACTTCACGGGCATTCATTTCTTACTCATGCTGGATTGTCCACTGTGGAATAAGCTGTTATTCTCGCAATACATCTTTTGAACTACTTAACCCACTGTCTTAATGGGTTTGAGCTTGTAGATTGACCTACTACCTAACCTACAAGTCAGAGGAATAATATTATGTCTACTGACAGCACCAAACATTCATCATCAGCCAGAAGGCGGCCACTGCTGAACATAGGCTACCCCCTTGGAACGCCATATCGAACCACAAGATGGCACTTGCATCCACTGGTTATTCAAGACTTTCACTATGTCGTCAGTCCCCTACGCTGCGTCTTCCAGTTCATGGTCTCCACTCTAGAACCTTTCTTTCCCATCAGTTGTCGGTTCTTTGAGTGATGTGGAAACATTAATATAGTATTATTTGTCCAGGTAATTTACGATGGTGAAAAGGTAACTGGCAACTGGATAGTGAGTCAAGATGCGTCAATGACGAGAGAGTTTGATGAGATCATGCATTCAAATGTGATGGTATTCTCGACATCGGATCAAATGTCAAGTCAAGTGTGGCATAAACTTAATATAACTCTAGACTTTGTATTAAGTGTGGATGTCATTTTGAAAGCCAACTCAACATTGACAATAGTACTACAGAGTATTAAAGATAAGAAGGAAACTGTCTATCTACATTATGTTTGCAGCAATAATTTGATTACGACATTGGTAAGTAAAGCAAACAATCTAATAGTGGTAGGCAGTGGTGTCCAGTCTCTAAACCGCGGGCCGACCGCGTAACTCAATGACAATGGGTTTCGTTTTGATGAACTCCATTATTGAGCTTCAAAATGTAAATTGCGACCGCGCAACACCCACTGAGAATTAATGCTCTTCTTCATTAACAGTTTACGCTCATTAAAACACATTGTCCGAATGAATAAAAGTTGTTTTGAATGAATAAAAGACACAAACAGCGACTGCCTAACTTTTTGACAAATGGGAATTAATTTTATTGTCATTACAATAATTGAAATTGCACGGACAAAATACAGACCGTGAAGTTGACGCGTTTATAAGTTGCCAGCTTGTAAGGCCGGCATAGTGGATGCAGTTATTTAAATACAGTAACCGTTTCCGGTTCCAACTAGGCCAGCATAGTGGATGCTAATGCTTGCAGTTGTTCAACTGTAGTAGCAGTCACCTTCATTCATGGACCATCAAAATTAAATCAAATTAAATTGTCACGCCTTCCTCCCACAATGATAGGCAGAGGCAATGGAGAGCCACGATCCTGACACAACTCCCTCGCTTCCTTCACATACACAATTCTCTTCATACAGGCTCTGTGGTTATGGGCACTAGGCAACCCAGCTTTCATGAGGATGTCTCCGATTTGGTCGGAAAACAATCTCCTGGACGATACTGCAGTTTAACATGTTGTCATATGTCAATCCACATTAAAAGAAAAAGAGACGCGACTTGCCTAATGGTGAGCAAGAGGAGGTCCAAGAACGGCGACAACTATGCCGGCCAAATAACACCATTTATTTGGCGCTTCGCTAGCATGTTTAAATAATATATTTGATATACCTAATTGTAGGATGAGCATATATACTATGGCATTGGGACGCAACAAAAATGGAAACATATCACAAGGGATTTACTTATTGACATGCAAAAAGGTTTTGCACTTATTAATAGGCAAAAGAGGAAATTGCACAGAAGTAAATATAAGGTCGGTTATATTTATTTTAAATTATTTACATATATACGAGTATATTAAGCAACTAAAATGCTGGTATCATAGAAACAGGATAACCAAAGTACATATATAAAAGATACATTGAATCGAATCATTCCTTTGTCAATCCTTTTCACCACATCTCTTTCAAACCACATCTATCACACACTGTGTTATTCCTTATTCTATTCGCTATCGTCACTCCACCTAGACTCCTTAATGACCGTGTTTCTACAGCGTTAATTCTACTCTCATGCTTCTGCCACACCCAACATTCACATTCATACAAGTACCACATTGTAAACAGCTATCCTTGACTTTTAGGACATTATTTGCCTGTTTGTTATACTATGGGTGGTAACGTTCACTAAAAAAACATCAACAAAATCCTTTTTAATATCTTCTCTCAATATCTTCATTAAACTTAATGTTTAGGTAATAATATAGCTTATTTATTTATCGCTAAGTCGCTTGGGCGGGGAGCGTTGAGCGGGGCGATTTCCCATACTAGTATTTTTTTGTATTGTGGCTCAACATATGATTCCTTGATTGATGTTAAGCTGGTGTGCAGTCCATGACTGAAAACGACTTTTACTACAGTTTCATAGCAAGTAGCAGTTTCATCCACTATGCCGGCCACGTTCAAGCTGATCCCGGAACGCGACTGTGCGTCCTTTATCGCCAATACCGCGGAGAATGTTTCGAGGAGCTCTTTAACCTTGTTCCTATCGCGTCTTCTCACACCCGTAATCCCCGTACTGGTCGGGGTAAGCATCTGCATTTTGTCGACCGAATCGGCAGTCGAACTAAAAAGTTCGGTGCGTCTTTTCTTTGTAGAACAAGTGACAAATGGAATGCTTTACCATCCCATGTGTTCTCTTTATCCTATTACCTTGGATCCTTCAAGCGAAACGTAAAGAAGCTTTTTTGGCTGGCATAGTGTAGGCGACTGAGGCAGCCGTGAACTGACTCGGTGTTTTTCAGTCGTCAGATGTCGAGTCACAATAAAATAAAATATTTATGTAAATTTTCCATCACCAGATATCAAGCATAATCCTGACAGGGTCGGGCTCCATTGACAACTTGACAGTATCAGGAAGTGAGCACATGTCGCACTTTTTCGCAGCAGCGGAATGGCTGGTGAATAACGCCCACAAGCACAGTGGCGGATGGCCAATACCTGTCACTAGGAAAATCACTGCCGGCGTCACTGACCTTAAACCTGGATGGTAAGCCATTTAAGAACATATATTAGAAGATAGAATAGGCAGAGACATAAGAAAGACCCACCCAGCATGGCAATTCAGGAATCAAGATAAAGAACTGCAAGAAATATTATTGTAACTCATTTTAAATAACATTAAGACAGCACATCAAAATGTTTAAAAAAATATTTATTAAAGTATTCAACGTTGTTTTGTGTAAAGTTTTACAGAATGTTTAAATATATTTTTTGTTACACTGTTCTGGTAAGAGTTATTTAAAATGACTTGGAATGATATTCTTTGCAAGTCTTTATCTTGCTTCTTGGATTGCTGTGCTAGGAGGGAAGTAAGCGTAAAGTTCCGGGTTTGATTCTCAATCCGTATAGCTTAAATAGAATTGTGAATGTGAAGGAAACGAGGGAGTCCTTTGTCTCTGTCTATCTCAGTGGTAAAAAGGCGTAACAATTTGAATGGTTTATTTATTTTCAGTAAGATAGGTTTAGACAATGAAGCATCTCTTCCACGATTCTAACACAACTCTCGGTTTCTTCACATGAACAATTCTCTTCATACAAGCTGACTTGTAATAATTTATAACTTTAGAAATTATATTTATTTTAAATATGTTTGTGAAAAGCGTCGTTCAATTGTTTATGCCCAATCAATTGTTTATCAAATGTTTATGTTATCTCTTGGGAATACGAGGATATAGATGTTACTACTCGACTACTTTTCGTGTTAGTATCATAGAAACAAGACGACCAAAATTGTGACTATTTTAAATTTTGTATTTTATATTTTGATTTTTGATCTTGTATTTTTTCATGTTTTTTTCTTTAAATGTATGGTCATGTCATCTTTCTAATAATGACCTAAATATTTGTGAGTAAATAAGTATTGTATAATTATTTTTTATATATTTTTATGAGTTTATAATTAATAAATGTAAAACCTAAATTACTAGTTTATACTGGTACCGGTTTCTTGGTGGTGTTTTTGAACCGGAACTTCTTGGCTTGTTTAAGTACCACTAAACCACGGTCGCCTTACTCTGTATATATTTCAGGTTCTCGGCAATGAGTCAGGGGCATGCGATATCATTGTTATCACGTGCCTATCACAGGAGCGGTGATCAGAAATACTTGCAGGCGGCCAAGAAAGCGCTCTACGTGCTAGATGTGCCCGCCGAGAATGGCGGTGTTAGGGCTATGTGGATGGATAAATATGTTTGGTGAGTATTACATAACAACCGGTAGCTTACGAGCTAATTCAATCAATCAATTAAATTGTCACGCCTTTTTCCCATGAGAATAGGCAGAGATCCTGACACAACTCGCTCGCTTCCTTCACATCCACAATTCTCTTCATACAAGCTCTAAGGTTATGGGCACTAGGCAACCTAGCTTTTTTGAGGATGTCTCCGATTTGATTGGAAAACACCCTCCTGGGCCTGCCTTGTTTAACGCATCCATCAACATCAGATTTATAAATTGATTTCGTCAATCTACTTTCACTTATCCTTTCCATATGCCTAAACCATCGAAGCATCCCTTTGTCAATCCTTGTCACTACATGTACTACCCCATGTCGGCAGACTGGGTACCACTGCCTACCACTGTTGGTAAAATGGTAACAAGGAACTGCACTGGAAAAGTGTGCGTATAGACCAAAGTATAGGTAGAGAGGACAGTGAGAGCAGTGGCGGTGAGCGTCGACATGTCGCAAAGTCCCTAATTCTACTTTTCGGTCGCAAGTTAGGAAGGCTATCTTTACACACGATTGTGGTCTGATAATTATGTTTCTTATAAGGATGCGTGAAGAAGCACCTTTGGTCGGCATAGTAAAGGCGAGTGGTTGGCACACTTGGACCTCCCCTTGCTTGCCACCAGGCCAGGTAAGGTCAGATGTCGAGTCACAATAAAACAAAAGGTAATGAAAGGTAATATCACAAGCAAGCAATATCGCTTGCCCATAGTTAATATTTCACTTTTTTAAATTGTGACTCAACGTGCGATTACTAGAAGAACTGCCTCAGTTTAAGGTTGCCTCAGTCGCCTGCATTATGAAAATATGCAGAAAATAAAAATGTTAGAACATGATTTATTCATGAGTGTTAAGTCTACATAATATATTTTTTAATTTTTATGACATTATAAGCTAAGCTTTACATACATACTAGCTTTACATACTAAGCTTTACATAAGACATTATATACTAAGCTGCTAAACGTGCCTGCAAAACAAAGATACTTTTGGTGCCGGCAATTGGTTTTCCTCGCCTAATTATTAGAAATAGGCATAGACAACGAAGCGCGGCTTTCCACGATCCTGATACAACTCTTTTGCTTTCTTAACATCCAAATTCTCTTCATACATACTCTATGGTATTTTAAGAATGTATTAGTATGAATTTTATGCAACCATAATATTTTCTTAGATTTTGCGCGAACATTGATTAATGAATTAAACAAATTTTATGCGGTTTACTATTATAAACGAAATAAAATAAAATTGTAAAATCAAAACCAAAATAAATAGTAAGCCGCATAAAATTTGTTTAATTCATTTATGCAACCATTTCAGGTACGAGGAATACCCAACAAAACCATCCCTGTTTGTCCTCAACGGCTTCATTTACACGTTACTAGGCCTTTACGACTTGCACATAATCGAGGGCGAGCACTCAATATCGCTCGCCAAGAAGATGTTCGACGACGGCATGACATCACTCAAGTCACTGCTACCACTGTTCGACACCGGCAGTGGGAGCTTCTATGACTTGAGACACTTCACGTTGGGCGTCAGTCCCAACATTGCCAGGTGGGATTACCACGCGACACACGTGAACCAACTATATTTGTTAGCAGGGCTGGATAGCGACCCTATATTCATTAATACGGCCAGAAGGTGGGAGAGCTATATGCAAGGCAAAAGAGCCGCGCATAATTGAATACGCATAATTCGAATAGTTCAATTGATTATAGTATTTTCTTAGATTTTGCGCGAACATTGAATATTAAATTAAAAAAATATATGTGGCTTACTATCGCGTTTATTTTTGGCTATTGGTTTTACATTTTTTTTTCTGACGTTTAGAGAGCTTTGCAGCCATTGTGAGCATGGAGATGGCTGCAAGGTCTCAAAACGTAGGAATAAAAAAAAAAAGTTAAACTAATAACCAAAAATAAACGCGATAGTAAGGCGTATAAAATTTGTGTATTTCAATTAAATATTATTTTCATTTCGTATTCTTGTTGGGATAGGCTACCCTGATTACGAGAATGGCCTTAACTTCTGTCTATGCTAGAATAAATAGCTTAGTTCAATAATATTAAATTTACTTTCTAAATACCTCTGATTATATCAATTGAACTATTAGAAAACAGTTTATTAGCGTCTAACAAGATTGATTATTCAATATACAGTATTTGATATTTTTATATGGCTATAATATAATACGTATATAATTTTTCTTACACCTTGATTAAATGCTCGAATTTTGTCCCTTATTTGCCCTATTGTCTGCAAAAAATAAAAAAATAAAAATGGTACTTTAATTTTGGGCATTGATTCGGGCCTTATGGTTGGTAATCAGTCTCTGTGACCTCTTAGTGAGCAAAATGTACTATTAATTTAATATAAAATAACAAATAAAAATATATAAATAACTAGAAAAATAGGACTTACGTTGTATAAAATTTCTGTTTACCCCTGAACGTTTAAGCGGGTGCAATGAATTGGCTGTTATTATTAATGTAGTAGTTTTATATTAATTATAAAAATATATACACTCGCATTTGAATTGTCGGTTTTGCTAGCATTCGCCAATAAAATGCCAGATGAATGAATGAAATCCGTTGACTGTCGAATACTAAATGCTAGCGAAGATGAAATTCGAAGAGCGAGGTTCTTAGATCTCCCGGCAGATAAAAGAGCGCTGCCATTAAAGCTGAGCAGTAATTTACTTACTTTTTGCATTGCGCATGTGTATAAATTTTAAAGTATTATAAATTATGTGCACCACTGTATAGATAAAAAAAAAAAAAAAGAGGTGGATATTTGCTTCGGGTCTGGTTTTCAAAGAGTGGTAGGCAGTGGTACCCAGTCTGCCGATCCGGGGTAGTACCACCACTTACAAGTATACAGACCGTGAAGTGATTTGGTCACGTTTCGGGATCAGCTTGTAAGTTGCCGGTTCCATCTAGGCCGGCATAGTGGATGTGATTGCTACTCACAGTTATTGAATTGTAGTAGCAGTGACATTCATTCATGGACCACACTTTGGCTTAACATCAAGCGGGGTGCTGTCATATGTCGAGTCACAATAAAAAAAAAAAAAAAAAGATAAATTATAGGCACACTTGCTTCCACCGCAGTCGTCGAGAGTTCTTCTAATCTTCCGATCCTTATACTGCAAAGCTCATAAGTCAGCGCTCTTTTTCTCTGCCGGAAACTATATGTATTCAAAATCTACTTAAGTTGCGCGTGTGGAGTCGCAGCGCATGGAGACACCCGTACATTATTTCGCTCTTACAGCGTTTCACACTAACAGAGCGATTTTAAACATCTACAATTCAGTTCGTGTCGAGAGTACAACCGTGTCGCGCTTACAAAATATAAATGTCATGTTCTGTAATCAATAAAGGACGTAATACAGAAATAATTTTAATTTCGGCATTATAACCCGAACACATACGTTTATGTCAATGTATGTGGTCTGGACCACTTGTTATAGTAAATAATTAACTTTTTAATATATAATTAAGACGATGACGTTGTACTTCATCACACATGGCTGCGTTGAACGTTTGTGTTTGACCGCGTAACGCCCCGTCACCGCCCCAACTAACGCTTTGTTTCAACGCTCTCCTGCGAGCTGTAGCGTTTGAGCCTTAAGTGTTGATCCATTTTGCCATTAAAGACTGATCTGTAAGTCGATTTGAAACATATAGGTATTTTTAATATACTAAGCTGAATAATCATCTAGTGATAGTCAACTGTCCCTATTGCTATAGTCTGTCTAAGCCGAAATGACGCGCCCCTCCACCGATGCAATTGTAATTGGTCATTCAGTTGCTGGTTAGACACAAAAGGAGGAGCACGTTGATAAAGTTTAATAGTATAGTTCGTAATATTTGCATTCACACATTTAAATAAACTAATAAAGTGGAGGGGCGCATCGTTTATAGTTAGACAAGCTATACTATAATACCTATTTATTTATTACATAGAATATTAGTAAGTAATATATTTTATAATTGAAATATATCATATCACTATAATTATTGTTGTATTGTAGCCATTTTAACTTAACAATCATTTTATAGAAGCAAGCGAAATCAAACAAAGCCAGGCGTATTTTAAGCCATTAGGTTGAGTGATTGTTTAGTGATGTAGTTTATTGTTTGAAGAGATATACTTCTTGCCTTGTTGGTAATTTATGTTTGTTTTTGTAATATTAAGTAATGCTTAAAACTAGTACCTCTTTGTAATCGAAAAGACTAACAAACTAGATGTCCTAACAATTTCTTATAATAAATGACAAATAAACGTATCATATCATTATTAGTATTATAGAAATATATATTATGTTAATATTAGAAATAAATAACTCATTTTTTGTACACTTTTGTATACTTTTTCTAATGGAGCTTAGAGAATTGTAGGAATTGCTATAATGTTCTGTTACTTTGACTTTATTTACAATGAGCTAGTAAGGCGACCGTGGTGTAGTGGCAGTGCAATGGCTACGTAAGCCAAGTGGCACGGGTTCGAAACCACTCACCGGTACCAATGTATCTTTGATATATGTACTTTGGTTGTCCTGTTTCTATGATACAAACACTTTAGTAGCTTAGTATAGAAATATAAAATAAAACAATTCTGGACCTTCGATTTTCTCTTCTTACATTTGGCGAGCACCTTAAACGCCCGTTGATTCTTTAGTAGTGAATTCGTACCGTTTCTTAACCCAGTCACATTTCAATTTTATTTTGCTCTAAATTTCCATTTACCTGAGATGGGACAGATGACACGCGACTAAAAGTTGCTCTCATATAAAATGTATAGAAAAAGAAATGTCCAAATGTTTCCATCTTGGTATTTTGTTTTATCTTGATTACCTTAATGTATATATGAAATAATATAATTTGTTTTCTAATTTTAATGTAATTTTTATTATGGTGAAAGATCTTGCCGTATGTTTCATATGTTTTGGTTCCTTAATTCGAAGACTAATCATTTATGTATTTCTATTCTTAGTTCAAAAATTTGTTGTTTATGTATGCCATTAATTAGTGTTTTTATTTAGTTTTTAATTTAACATTTTACATAGGTTATTCTTCTAAATACATACGAACTACGAATAATGTCGAACAAGATAAATTGCGCGCCATTGAATGATAAAATAGTGTTGTAAATATGTTTTAATATTCAATTAATTATCATTGATATAATATAAAAAATATTTCTCGAATATACTTTAAAAGAATATCTTGCACAAATTTTATATTTATGTTATGTAGTTTAATTATAAGTATATTTGCTAATTCATATCGACGTTTAAAAGATTAAAGGGTTTAAGTTGTTATTTTTTATATTGAATTCTATGTATAGGCGATTTTTATTTTTACTTAGCGTACATTGGATGATGATAAAGGAAAAGTAAATTGTTCAACCCTTTATGCTTTTTGTGTTGGTATAATAAGAGATATTATTTATACTTATGGATTATAATACATTAACTGTATGCGGTACTTTCTACTTACATAGATATCTAACAAACTTATCTTATTACTTGAAACTGTTTCAATTAATCTAGTCAATAGTTGTTTTACGTCCAATTTAAATGAAAGGAAGTTTTGCTTATGATTAAAAAATGTGCCCCAATTTATAAATAATGTATTTTAATTATATAGGGCTGGGATTTAATTATGTATTTCTTTTAGACAGTGAAGTCTATTATTAATGGGCGTGACAAGTTTATTAAAACAGGGTTTTGATGAATATAATTTTCCAAAATTACTTAGGTCATGTTAATAGTAGTTAGCTCTTGGACTCATCGCGGCTGTAACCACCACTAGATGGCACTGCAAATCTAGCCAATGGTATGTCGCGGCCAATATTTCTCAGCAGATATTTTAGATAGTCGATAGATCGTTAATCGGTGGTATAACAGCCGCCGGCAATCAAAATCCTGGTCAATATAATTTGAATTTTGTTTAGTTTTAAAACCCACTCAGTCTTAACTGTAGAATTATTATAAATTAGATATTATTATTAAACTAACACATTCCAATATTTAATGAGCTTACTGTTCTAGTATTATATATTGTTTGTTTCACTTATTAATAATTTGTTGACTTGTTCTTGTTATTCTGCTTTAATTTTGAAACATAATGATTTAAAAATCACAAACATGTACAATTTGGTCAAGTGTATTTAATCTAACCCATTCAATACCAGTAAAGGTTACAGATCCCGGCAGAAGAAAAAGCGCTGGCATTTAAGATGCGGTGTAACTTATTTTGTTACCTACCCACGTTTCGTTTTTCAAATGTGTATAAAGGACATCATTCATTTTTGGCTTTTACGCACTACTTTTGTAATGTCCAAAGATAAAATAATAAATGAATGGTAGTTTCGAAACTTGTTTTGATAAAACTAATGACAATTTTGCTGTTAATTGCTGTGCAATTTAATTATTTGGAAAATAATATATGGATTTTGTATCATCTTTCAATCAACGCCATATTTTTCCTGCTTTGAACTGTCATAATTATAGTTTGATAATTTTGCACACCTAAACTACGCAAAATAAAGCATATATTCCAATTACATTGTAATCTTCGTACATCAAACTATTTTTAAATGAATATGCAACTGTTAATACAATTAAGCCCAAATCCCCATACAAAATGAATTATGTCCTTTTAAAATATCAATAACGTGCAGTGCTGTACGAAGATGTGCGTACTTGTTTCCATCGCTATTCTTATTTACTGATTCTTATACTGCACAACTAAAAAAGTCAGCGCTTTCTTTTATCTACCGATGGTTCTACAACAGCAATTAATTGAAGCCATTCACGTCATAAACATCTTTACTCGTAAGTCGGCTGCCGGTGTACTTACTCTTTCAAATAGTGATGTTTTTTATATTGAGAGATTTAAATTCAAATTATATGTATTCTGAATTTTTCTAGTCTAATCATAAATAAGTACATTTGACCAAATTACTGCACCATTATTCATATTTTGTTGTAAAAATGTCTGGCCTTTCATTACTTTAAACAAACTAGGCGCTGTATGATAAATGTAATTAGTAATTTTCTGTATGGTATGGAGTAGTCTAGCAGCACTTGTGGATGACAATAAAGAGTCTCAAATGAATTTTTGGTTATTTTATTTAACCCTAATTAGTAGTAGTGAGTTGGTAATATACCTCCCTGCACCGAAGCGTACGATCGCCTTGCATATACCAGTCTGTTTACAAAACCGCAGGCAGCTGTCTCGGGAGGCGCCAAAATCTAAAATAAAATATGATTGAAAGTGACATCCTCAAGATAGCTGGATTTCCAATGGCCCATAACCATAGAGCTTGTTTAAAAATCATTAAGGGTATGAGGGAGTTGTGTCAGGATCGTGCCAAGCGGCGCTCTATTGTCTGCGTATCTCTGTGGAAAAAAGGCGTGACAATGATTGATTTATTGATGTTTACCCCCCAACCCGATTCCCTTTATCAGCAAAAATAAGCAAAGCTCTTACCGATGCTTACGTAAACATTGGTAAAAATAAGCATATCGAAACTACCGTTTATATATTTTTCATCATTGGACATTACAAAAGTAGTACATAAAAGCCCAAAATGAATGATGTCTTTTTTCTAAAGTAATTAGGCTAAACGCCACTATCAAAATTCTGCCCCGATTCGAAAAAGTCTATTCGCCGAAGCTGAATCTCTGAATCTGCCAGCAAATACCTCTCATTTGCAGGCAGTTATTCTATAGACATAATTCTTTTCCGTCAGAGCCTTGCACAAAATTAAAATGTAAAACGTCAAAATAGTGTCAAATTGTTTTAAAGATTGGAGGAAAATATCGCAAAATATATATTTAATTTTACTTTATTATGTAAATAAACTGATGTCTTCGTCGTGTATTTAATTAAATAAAGTGACAATGAATGGAGAGATTAAATATGGGTCTCAACCACTGTCAGTGCTTAGCTATAAATCTCGTATTTTGTTGTCTTCATTACTGAATCCGAGAAAAGTGATACCCAGTGAGGACTCCGATAAACTCCCCAGGTGATTAATGGTGTTTACAAATATCGTATCATTTAAATGCCCACTGCATAATGGACCACTGTAATAATATTTGTAGTTAATCAGAAAAATACAATTTGTCTTAAATAACATTGATAATTTCATCTAACATTATTTTGTTTCTATTTGAGTAGGACCTTGTAATATATTTTTTTAAATAAAGGTATATGCAGTATAGGACCTTTATTGCTACCTCTCACCCAATCTGGTAGAGAATACTTTTTAGCATTAAGATTGTTTATTGGATTGTATTTTTTAATGTACAATAATTAATATGATATGAAAAAATATAATTTTGAATTTGTATAACATGTACAGCTTTTGATTTATTCTGAGCTGTGTCAGGATCATGGAAAGTAGTGACATTTTATTTGATTGATTCATCCAAAATTATTGCGTAGTTATCTTTTTGTAATTGTTAACATACCCTTGGTTCATTTCCATACTTATTTTCTAACATTACATTTGTGTTTTAATAGAGATTGGCAAGGATTGGCTGCTTTAATAAAAATACCATCGGAGCTACTCTCAGACAATGGCCTCTGTCATGATAAGACAGCAAAAGTGTTAGAAATATGGCAACAAAAGAATGATGGCACAGCAACTTTAGGGAACTTAATAAATTACTTAATGAAATTAGATAGATATGATATTTGCGATGATTTAGATGAGCTGGACAAACAGGGCTTACTTATAGGTAACCACATTCAATAATATATTTTATAAATGTATAGAATTAAATCATTAATAATATTACAATGAGATTATTTTTAACAACTTCAGAGCTTGTATGATGAGGACTTTGGATGTGAGGGAAGCGATAGAGTTGTGTCAGTATCGTGACTAGTGGCGCTCTCTGCCTATTTCTGAGAGAAAAATTTGATTGATTATTTTTAATATGAGATGGGACATCTGACCTCGACTTGTCTGATGGTAAGCGAAGCAGGACCATAAACGTCGACAATTGTAAAAAACTCTCTCAACTTACAATTGACCCAGTTGCTGTCACTGCCAGCTCCAAGAGCATTAAACAGATTGTTATTTTTGATATATGCTCTAGTTTCCGATTGAGCGATTAATTCTTTTTATTGGTGTGATTTAAATACGTTTAACACAGAGTCATGCCTATACTAGAAATGTGGTTGAATTATATTTCTTAATTGTAACTTAATGCCAATGCTTCGATGGTTTGGGCGCATGGAGGCGAGTGAAAGTAGATTGACAAAAGAAAATTATAAAACTGAGTGGATGAATACGTTATTGGAGACACCCTCAAGAAAGTTGGGTTGCCTAGTGCCCATAACCATAGAGCTTGTATGAAGAGAATTGTGGATGTAAGCGAGGTTTCTTTGTCTCTGTCTATCCCTGTGGGAAAAGATGTGACAATTTGATTGATTGAAATTGTAACTCAACCTTTTGCAGAAATAACCATTTTGTCTATATAAATATACCATGGTGTTGTCCAATAATGCAATAATTTTCAGAATCGATGCCCCTCCCCATAATACCTCGTAGACAGATCTCAATGCTGAATGAAGTTCGTCAGGACTTAATAACCAAAGATGATGTGTTGTATGGTGAGCCACAAAGATATCATGGCTATGTTTTATATGCTGAAGAAGATAGGCCATTTGTGGATGAACTGCTGTTTAGGATGAGGGGGCAGAATTTTAAGGTAATTCATACTAGAAGTTGGGCTATAAGTCGATACACTTAGAGACAATTAAGAGCATGGCGAAAAATACAATTTAATAATCATCAGCCCCTTCACGATCATATTTTGGCGTTCATGTCAACTTTAAATTAAGAAATATTTTCACTACTACAGAGCCGATTTTAAAAATTCTTTCACCATTAGAAAGCTTTAGCGAAGTTTAGGGTTCCGTACGAAATCTCGAATAATGTTACCCAAGGTGCGAAAACTATTAATGATATATAAAAAAGTGAATTATATATTAATAGTACTTATGATTACTCTCAAGAAAGTCTGCCATGGTATATGCCTAAAATGTATTTTAACTCAGGCAACGCCTGGTTACGTAGCTAGTTGTTAAAAAATTGTCAGATTAAAAAAAAAAAGGAAATTATAAGTGAAATTATTTTCTTGCTGTCCTTTACATACACAACCTTCTTAATACATGCACCAAACAAAACATTTTTATTTATTTTTGTCATTGATAATGTTTATCTTCATAAAAGTTTATTTTTTGTTTACTGTTTGCATCTGATATTGCCTCGTTTTATTTGCTTTTGTACATCATTTCCCCATTTATATAAATATTAAATATAGTTTTTTTACGTGAAAATACTCATCTACATTTTGATAATGGGTAAAACACAATCTATAATTAAAAGAAGAATTTATATTATGTTTATATTCATTTGATTTTAAGAACATTTGATGATGATTCTATTAAATTATTAAATTTTATTTTCTAGATATGCACCCAGGATGACATAATGCCAGGTTTTGAGAGTCCAATAGCAAAAATATCAACATTATTATCAGAGAGATGTCATCGTATTATACTTATTTATTCACCAGATTTCTTTCGCAGTCCAGCTAACAATTTCTTCATAAACTATGTACAAGCAGATAGCATAAGTAAGAACAATTTTTGTTTATTTTATACAAACTTGCTTGCTCCCATGCTTTTTCCCATTTGCATTCGATTCGGTTGATTTATGGCTGCCTCAGTCGCCGTCGCTGCGCCGGCCAGAGGTGCTTTTTCACACCTCGCTTGAAGGATACAATGTTATAGGATGAGGAGAATACATGGGCTGATAAAGTATTTCACTTATCGATTGTTTGATAAAGAAACGACGCGCCTAAGATTTTAGTTCGACTATTGTTTTATAACCCAAAATGCGGATGCTGACCCTAACATGTGCGTAAAAAGAGCTCTTTGGAACACTTACCAAGTGTTTAATGGGGCAGCCTCGGTTTTTGCTGTCGTCGGCAATCCTGGACCTCCTCTTGCTTACCATCGGGTCGAGGGCAGATGAAGAGTCACAATAATATATATATGGTTTTGTCTTCCAGCAAATGAACGTGTAAACATAATACCATGCATGTATAGAAAGTGTGACTTACCAAACAATCATAGGTACTATCACAAATTATACTATACACCGCCTGGCGAAAAGGCCGCCTACGACTTTTGGGAGAGACTCAGCGAAACATTGAGAATACCTGACGTTGCCAAGTAAGTTCGCCATTTTGACATTTATCATCAGCCTGCTGAACATAGGCCTCCCCTTTAGAACGCTATTCCGAACGACAAGATGCCAGTTGAATCCACCGTATCTTGTCGTTCATAATGTGGGGGTGGGGGGTCCTCATAATACCCACGCTTAGGTATTATGGGGACCTCACGTTGAGAAGACGTTGCTGTCCATCCTCCAGTGATAATTTTATATGTGAGGAATATTAATATTTTCAATCAAATTGTCTTGCCTCAACTCCACATTAAAATGTCGCCGGTTTTGACAATCTTCTAAGTTGTTCCTGTTTCATTCCTTTCAATTATCTCTGATATATAAATCTTGTCATCTACCTTTCCTTTTATTTTTTTCATATACTTGTATGCTTATAAATATTTGGATTAACAAAATATTGACTTCAAATTTTCAAGTTGATGTTAGACCCGACAGATAAAATGAACGCTGCAATTGGAGCTTGTTTTGTTACCTATTTTACGTTTTACGAATGTGTATAAAATTTAAATATGATTAATTATCCACACGACTGTATAGATTGGCGGACTTGCTTCTACCACAGTCGTCCATTGCCCTTCTAATCTAGCAATTTTTATAATACGCAGCTCATAAGTCAGCCGGGAACTATAACTACAAAGCTGTTGCTACTTCACAATATAATTAAATCATCAGCATTCATAAATAGCCTCAATAAATAATATCTAATTTGATATTTCAGAATTACGAATACGTCAGTTTCTCATTCAAGTGTGGACATCACTGAAGTTGGTTCCTCAGTCTCAAACAAATGTTTATTACCACTACCTCCCATCAGTTCAACCAAGAGCCATTCAGCGACTGAATTGAGCATTCAATCACAAGTGACTGATGACACCAAATCCCTCAGTAATGTCAGTCAATGCAGTGACACAAGGAAAAAGAAAAAATATAGTAATTTAAAAAGATTCTTTAAAATTGGAACAAAGGATAAGAAAATGTTTTTGGGCGATAGTTTTTTATATAAATAAATATGCTTAATGTCTAAGCCGAAATAACGCGCCCGTCTACTGCATTTACGCGCACGAGCAAATATGAAATATGGATGCAACGCACCGAAAATGCAATTGTGATTGGTTATTCAGTTGCTGGTTGGACACAAAAGAAGGAGCATGCTGATGAAGTATAGTTAATAAACTAATAAAGTGGAGGGGCGCGTCATATATAATTAGACAAGCTATATTATTAAGCAATATAACTTGGTGGAGCAATATAACATCATACCATAGTTTTATTCACTTTTTTATACTAAGCCACCAAAGTGCTTGTGTCATAGAAACAGGACAACCAAAGTACATATATCAAAGACACATTGTTACCGGTGGGTGGTTTCGAACCCGTGCTCTCGGTTTGTGTAACCATTGCACTGCCACTACACCACGGTCGCCTTAATACATTGTAAGTGATTCGTAGATACACCTGGATGCATAGTAAGATTAAATTTACAAATATTTGTTAATAAAAAAGAGGCAGATATTGCTCTGGGTCTGTTTGTCAAAGGTGGTGTCTGGTAGTCAGTGATGACCAGTCTGCCGATCCGGAGAAGTACCACTACTTACAAGTACACAGACCATGAAGTGACTTGGTCGCGTTACAAGATCAGCTTGTAATTTGCCGGCATAGTAGATGTGATTACTACTTACAGTTATTGAAATGTAGTAGCAGTCACCTCCATTCATGGACTGAACTCCAGCTTAACATCAGGCGGGTGCTCGCATATGCCGAGTCACAATGAAAAAAGGCAACTCCCACAATGAAATTGTTAACGTATGAAAGATAGGTGTAACTCCAAAGCTTTAAATCTGTTATTGAGTTAGTTCTTAAAAAATATATTCACTTCAAACGCATATTTTATGAGTTAACTTCACTAAAGATTGTGAGGATAAGGTCTGAGTCTGATTGTCTCTTTGTTATTGGTGAAAGTTTTCTCCAATAACAATTTTTGCAGAACTTTTCCAAACAGCTTCCACATGTGAATTGTATTGCCAGTAAGTTGTCCCAATCAAAATAATTGGTATAGTTTGTAATGAGATGACAATGTCGTAAATAATTTGTGCTAAAATTAGTCTATTTTTATATAAACCTTTACAAATCATAGATTTAAGAGTATTTTATTAAATTCAAGAGATTGTATATGTTTATGAGATTCTTATAATGTTTGTAAAACATTTGATATGATTATTTTATTATTTCTATGTGATAAATTGTCTTCCAAATAAAACACATTATTTAAAGTTAATAAGATATTTTATTATATTATAATAATAGGCTTAAATAAGAGAATAAACGTATTTGAATTTATTATATTCTTTTCTTATACCAGCGGCACTCTGATGGCTGGTTTTGACGTTTGCACCGTTCATGAAGTTTCGTATAAATTAATAATTATGTTTAAAGGAGCACATGGCTGTTCTTCATTGTCACTGTAGTGTATGAGGAATACACATATATATGCATGTACAATTAGTAGATGTACGTGACACAATCTCGAGCGTATCAGGCAGAACACGACAGCCGGGGCGGCAGTAGTGTCGGCGGGGGACAGACACTACTGCATGAGGTACAATACAAACACTACACTCACTATAAAGAATAATAATTGTTCCTTCAAACTTAATTAACAATTTATACTAAACTTCAGGAGCGGCTCAAATGTCTAAACGGCCATAATAGCGTGCAGCTGGTATTATAATATACTTAATATAACACATACATAACAATAAGACGCACATACACACAAACACCTAGCACTACTAAACTTCTCTACTTTTATTCACCATACATATCTAACGAACCAACCGCCTAAAGTGGCTTTGTTCTTGTCGAGATCTTTCCATCGATCCGCGGGCCGACCGCGTAACTCAATGACAATAGGCTTCGTTTTGACAGTAGAACTCCATTAATGAGCTTCGAAATTAAAATTGCGACCGCGTGTTGCTGAGAATTTATGTTTTTTTTTCATTAACAGTTCAAGCTCATTGAAACTCAAATGAATAAAAGTTGTTTTTTTACACTAACAGCGACCGCGTAACTTTTTAACGAATGGAAATGAATTTCATCGGCAATACAATTGAAGTTGCGAGATCGGCCCTCTGGATAGCTGCCTGCCTACATAGAAATGAAAGAAATAAATTGTCTACGAACAGACAGGAACCCGTATCAATTGTGACATTTACTACTGATGAGTAACAGAGTAGTAAAATAGTTACGTAAAAGAAGAGACTCAAAACCACTTGCTGGTACAAAGTAATATAAGTACTTTGGTCGCCCAGCTTCTATGATACCAGCACTTTTAGTGCTTATTATAGAAATGTACAAAAAATATAATAAAATTATAAAAAAAGTTAGTCCTATTAATTGTCAAGGTAACAACTAAATTTTATTGTAGATTTTTGGGAACGAGTCCTATTGGCCAGATGCAAAATAACCCATCAATCAATATAAAGAAACCAATCAATCGAATAGTCATGCCTTTTTATCACGCCCTCTATTGTCTCTGTCAACGGATAGGCAGAGACAATAGAGCGGCCAAATCGGAGATCCTCAAGAAAGCAAGGTTACCTAGTGCCCATGACCGTAGAGATTGTATAAAGAAATTTCCAGTAATTATCATGCAGTTGAGAATTCCAAGAGAATCTATGCGAAAACTTTAATACAATGTATTCTAACAAAATGATCGCTGCCGCAACTTGCTAATTTATATTCATTGTTCTCTGATAGTGGATTGAAACACAACCTTTTCACTGTCAAATGATGACCGCAACTGTAACAAAAAATTATACATTAAAATTAGTTGCCTTAAATATATCCGAGTATAGTACAATACTGCAGAACTAGCGGTAACTGACCAAAGTATCAAAATTGAAATTTCGTACAAGTGAATTTCCAGAAATCAATACAATATTTTGTAAAATTCATTTTGTATGGGGATTTGGGCTAAATTGGAACAGTTGCATAAATTTAAAATAAGATTAGAATGTAATTGGAAAATATTCTTTATTTTGCATAGGTCTGCAAAATGATCAACCTATAATTATGATGTTTCAAAGCAGAATTGTTAATATGGCGTGCCTTTGTGATTGAAAGACGATACAAAATCCATATCTTATTTTCCAAATAACAATAAAAGCAAAATTGCTATTAGTTTCGAGTATCGAAACTACCATTTATATATTTTTTTCATCATTGGGCTTTACAAAAGTAGTCTAAATTGTTTGATGTCCTTTATGTGGCACTTACGTCAGTTAGACGACCGTGGTCTCGAAAATAAAACCGAAAGATTTCAAAACCGGCTCTGTTAGTAGGTATATTTTTTATGACTCGACCTGCCTGATGGTAAGCATAATGGAGGTCCTAGAGTGCCGACGACTGAAGAATCCGAGTTAGTTCACGGCTGCCTTAGTCGCCGACATGCCATGCCAGCCAAAGAAAAAATATGTAAGTACATTTAATATTCTGAGGCAACAAAATTTCGCTGGTTATAGACAATGCTTCTGTGACCAGTTGCCTCTAGTGCATACCTAGCTTCATACGATATTTATTAAACAGGTACTTACTTTTTACTTAATGCATATAACATATTCCACTTATTATCTAAAATATTGTATAATCTTATTATTCCACTTTCAAATCCGGCTGCTATAATTCTAGACTTCGCGGTGTCATATTTTAGTGGCGCGAACGCTAGTGCTGTGACACTTATTCCTGTATCTAGTGACGTACCCACAAGTGCATAATCATTTAGTGATGTATCTGACTTGATATCAGTTTTGGACCATAGACAAATCTGTAAAAGAATTTTATTTATGCAATCACTTTCACTAAACATTTCTACTATTTATACAAATTGTATTAATGTATAAATAAAATTGTAATTTAGTTGTAAGACAAAAACAACTGTTAGATATAGTTCACTTGTCTTGTTTACAGTGAAGTGACTTGACTTAAAAGCCAACTCCACGCCAGGACGGCGTAATAGATGCATGATATGATACGATATAATTGATTCAATAGATGCTTCACAAACCTAAATTACACATTTTAACCTACATTTTACAAACAATAGTAAATTCTATTATATACCTTGCCATCCCTGGAGCCAGTAGAAAACACGTCAGAGTCAATAGCCCAAGCGCAACACCAAATGATTCTAGAATGGATGCCATTTTTCTTGTCTGTGGTCGCCGCTATTTCGAATGAATTTCCACCTTCGGCTCTTTTGAATAGGGTCCATTTCCGATCGCGAGAAACAGAAAGGAGCATTTGACTGTTTGGCGCGAATGCTAATTGCGTGACAGTTAAAGAATGCGATTGCAAGCTTTGGATTTGCTTCCACGTTTTTGTCTCCCTAGAAATTAAGAATAATCAATAACATAAATTACAAAATCAAATCTTATTCTATACCCAATGTCACGATAGCAGTGATAATTTTTCGAAGTTAGCATCTCTATTATTGGTAAATAGGTAATTTGTTATTTTTTTGCGAGCAGAATTTTATTACCAGACAATAACAAGTGAAGCCAAATACAAGATTAATAAATAAATTGTGCCGGCGATCGAAAAAACTATGTATAATTGGCGATCCTACCAACTTCCAGGCATCCAATCTTTAAGGTATTAGATATAAAAAATGCACTTTTGTATATATATCTAAAGCGTTTTCTATAGTGAAAGCGAGTGAAAGTGTGCCAAAGTGAGTAAAAAGTGCACACATTTTTAGTCGGCATAGCAACGGTGACTGAGGCAACCCTTAACTGAATTGGTTTATTCAGTCGTCCGTTATCTTGAATTTCCCCTTACCATAAGGCAAGTCAATGTGGGTCGATATCGAGCCTCCATAAAAAAGGAACGATCACGTTTACTTCTCTTATTAAACAGTAATAATCATACCATATAATAACGGCGCAATGTTCAAGCGACGTAGCTTTACATGCTGACGCTACCAAAGTACCGTCAGCAGTTGCATCGCAGCAAAACACTTCATAGCCATGGCCATACAGTTTGTGCGTCTCCGGCCATAATGTATTTTGCATCAATGTCTCCTCAGTTGGAGGCTCTAAAAAATACATACGATAGTGGAATTAAAACGTAAAAATGGGGAATCCCAAAAGTCTGTTCTTTGATCAAAAAGCAGGGGTCCTTAGTGCTATGTGAAGCAAGAATTGTGTTAGGGATCTTAAAAAGAGGCGCATCGCTGGTTGTCTGTCTATGCCTGTAGGAACTGGTTACCAGAATTACGAGTTTGATATCAGAATAGAAAAATAATAACATATTTGATATCAACCATATCTTCTTGAGGCCGACATAGTTGCTGCAACCGTGAACTGACGTGAACTCACGAAGAATATAGCTTTCTAATGGTGAAGGAATTTTTAAAATCGGGCCAGTAGTTTCTAAGCCTATTCATGACAAACAAACTTACAAATCTTTCCTCGTTATAATATTAGTATAGGTGAGTGATTTCACCTACCTGTTAATTTGACTGACACAAAATATGTGTTATTTTTAGTGTCACTCGCGTCAATCACGTCACCATCGAACACTGCCTTGTTGGACAACCCAAGGGATGGCACAGTCGCTCCTTCAGGACCTGAAAAGTACGACTTTGTTTATGGGAGTAATATGAATTTAAAGAGTGCATATTAAATTAGTCGCGCTTCGGGATCAACTTGTAAGCCAGTTCCAACTAGGACGGCATAGTGGAAGCGATTGCTACTAGCAGTTATTGAACTGTGGTAGCAGTCACTTCCATTCATGGACCGCTTTACAACTTGACATAAGAAAGTCATCTGTATTTTTTTTTAATTTTTTTTTATTGTGTCTCGACATATGACAGCACCCCGCTTGATGTTAAGCCAAAGTGTGGTCCATGAATGAATGTCACTGCTACTACAATTCAATAACTGTAAATAGCAATCACATCCACTATGCCGGCCTAGATGGAACCGGCAACTTACAAGCTGATCTCGAAACGTGACCAAAATTATTAGAATTATTATTATTATTATTAGAATAAAACGAAATGTGAAGGTATAAGATACCCTGGTATTAATATGTGGTGCCATAATTAAAGGTGCGCGAAAGAATCCGGAACGAGGATATTCGCCAAAGAACCGGAGTTACCGACATAGCTCGTAGGATATGCGAGCTGAAGTGACAATGGGCTGGCCACATTGCTCGAAGAACCGATAACCGATAAGGAAGAAAGGTTCTAGAGTGGAGACCACGAACCGGAAGACGCAGGCCTCCCACTAGGTGGACTGACGACATAGTAAAAGTCACGAATAACCGGTGGATGCAACTGGCATCTTATCGTTCGATATGGCGTTCTAAGGAGGAGGCCTATGTTCAGCAGTGGACGCGTTCCGGCTGATGATGATGAGGTATAACTTGTGTGAACTCACCTCCGCTATACTCGCCTTCAACCAAGTCAACTCCAGTAATGCATTTGTAGTTCTCAACAAAATTTTGTGGCGCTTCAAACACACGAAGCACCTTCTCTTCAGCACCAGACACAAAAGTGGTACTTGAGATCAGAGCTATTGAAGACATGTCATAACTGAAAATAAATACATATTGACGATTTAATTCTTAATAATTCAATAAGGGTTTATCTATGTATTTAACTATAATTGTCACGCCTTTCTCCCACAGGGATAGGCAGAGACAATGGAGCGCCACTTGCCACAACTCCCTCGCTTCCTTCACAATCCTTTTCATACAAGCTCTACTATTATGGGCACTAGGTAACCCAACTTTCCATTCCCTATTTAATGAATTGGAAGTAAGCTGGATTTTAATTTTATATTTCTATACTAAGCTACTAAAGTGCATCATAGAAACAGGATGACCAAAGTACATATATCAAAGATACATTGGTACCGGCAAGTAGTTTTGAACCCATGCTCTCGGTTAGCATGACCATTGCACCACATAGTACACCACGGTCGCCTTAACTAGTGAATGTGATTGTAGATGTATTCGCCTCCATTCATGGAACACTCTCCAGCTTAACATCAGGCTCCACCATATGTTGATCTAAATTAATAATAAAATTATGTAAAAGTGTCCATCACCACAGAGCCTGTATGAAGAGAATTGTCGATGTGAAGAGAGTGAGGGAGTTGCGTCAGGATCGTGGCAAGTGGCGCTCCATTGTCTCTGCCTATCCCTGTGGGAAATAGGAGTGAAAATTTGATTGATTGATTGTTTGCATGACTCACCCGTGAACCTGTGGCCTCGCTAACTCATTCCATTGTCTCTTTTTATTCCACTTGGCATGTATTCGGGTTGTCTGATCATAGGAAACGCTGCACAGATATTTCCCAGCTGGCTCCCATCTTAGATCCACAACCTCGGAGCAATGGCCACCACATACAATGTTCGGTTGCCACACATTTAATTCCTAATCATTATAATAAATTAGTATTACAGATTATTTGTTAATTTTTATTTATCACTATATAGAAATAAACAAAACCCAACAGGATAGGACTAGCCAAATACCCAATACCCAAATGCCCTAGCAGTTGAGCTATACGAAAAAATCATTTTTGACGACAGGCGTAGACGAACGTCTAGCGATCGGTCCCGGGTCCGATTCCCACTAGGAGGAAATATTTGTTTCATAGCTTTTATTTGCTTCTGGTTTGGTTATCAAAGAGTGGTAGGCAGTACTACCCAGCCAGTCAGTCATATGTCGAGTCTCAATAAAAAAATTACATCAACATCTAGAATCTGCAACAAGACGAATTTAAAATAATTTCTCCCACCTTAAAGATATAAATGTAACCAGTCGCAACATAACTACATACCTATAAAGGTTAGCTGTTAAAAAATCCTATTTAGCACTAAGCTTAATGGGCGAGCTTAATGTTAAATACATTTCTACCAGCTATTATGTTTTTACTGTGCAATAATTTTATTATTATTATATTTATATCAAATCAGTTAAAAACAATTCGGACATGTAGGGAATTCCCCTAAATTATTTCACGTGTTTGTGTAGTGTTGCAAACGTTACTTGATAAAACATACCCAATTTAGACAGGACCTTAATTATTTGTTAAGACATCATCTTACAATTACCTTATCAAAAGTCCACATATGGAATGAGCCATTATATCCATGTGCCATGAAGGCGTCACCATTTGGCCCAAAACAGCCGCCATAAAACCCAAGGCCATTCCCACCAACTTCTCCCACTCTAACCCTTTCAACCCAAACTCCTTGTAACTCTCCCTCCCCACCACAGTCCGCTTCGATGCTTTCAGGTTCCCAAATTATAGCGGTTTTATCCATAGAAGTCGAAAGTAGACGGTAAACTGGTGTTACGCAGTTTTTTGCTAAAACATAAATATTTTTTTATTGTTGTAATATGAGCGGATTTAAATAGCTTATTTAAAACTGATCAAATCAAAATAATTCTTAAGCAAAGATCTGCAGCGCCCATAGACCTAGCTTAGGTTTTGACTGTAAGAAAAGCTAGAGATTATATCTGCCTATCCACATAAGTATCGTTTATAAAAAGTATAGTAAGTTGAAAAAGTTAAAAGTAAGTTGAAGTGTTAAAAACCTACCTTCATTGCGTGCAGGTGGATGCCACTGCACTCCATAAACCCATGCTTCATGACCAGATAATACAGCATCCAACTTCATGGAGAATTCCTTTCCATGCACCTTGAACACCTTCTCCTCAACTTGGACACCAGTTCTTTGAAGGTTGTTCGCAAGCTGAAGTTTCCAAATACGAATGTATGTATCTTGTGAGCATGAAGCCAGAAGTACCGATGTTTGGTCTGGAGAACAAAAAAATAGTATTAGTTTTGTTTTTTACTATACCTCAGTTTAGTATAAAAACAAGGTCTAAGTTTCTTAACTATTCACTGATCCATTACTTCCTTAGTAACAATGCCTGGTTAGAGGATCCACAGGTCAGTCTGACTTCCCTTGATTAATGAATTTAACAAATTTATTGCAGTCGCCGAGCTTTCCAGCCATCGTGGTCATGGAGAGACTGTGGTCAGAATCAAAAATTGTACAATGATTCCCTAAAAATAATCGAGATAGTAAGCCGCATAAAATTTATTGAATTCATTCATTAATCTTCACGCAAAATCTAAGAAAATTCTCCTGTTGAATCCTGTAACTCGCCAACCTTACAATAACCTGTTAGACCGCACTATTTGTAATAAAACAATCAATCATACATACCAGTGACCATAACATCTAATCCCCGAACCCAATCTTCATGTCCAGACAACACATGTAACTTGTGCACTTCTCCATCATCAGTAGAAGAACCAAAAATATGTATTTTGTGATCATCTAATGCAGCAAACAAAATTGGCTTCTGAACATGAGGTACTAAGCAACCCCGTAATGTGAGACAGATGCCACTTCCAAGGGATAGAGTTTGACTGCCTGTGACTTTACCTGAAATATAGTTAATAATAAAAATAGAATAATTAAATATTGAGTATACTAAGCTACCAACGTGGTCATCAGACTAGGCAAATGACCATCAACTGTCCGGGCTTCACTTTTAAACAACCAGACCGGAAACAAATTTTTGTTCCTTTCTGAAAAATAATGATTTTTCTCAACATTTCTGAACAAAGGTGCTTATTCACGCTTTGCTTAAAAAAACAAGATTATAGAGAACACATAAGCTGGTAAAGGACAAGGATAAAACACAAAGATTTAGGAACCAAGGATCCACAGTGCCCCCAATCTCTATAGATTTTATGAAAATGAAGGAAGCAAGAGAGTTGGCAAGAACATGGACGCTTCTGGAGGGCTACAGGAATGAGAACAACATGGAAACAAACCCGGGACTTTACACGCCACAAACCAATCGCTAAACCATTCGTCCACACCTGTCGAACAGTTTAGCGATTGGTATTGGATGGGATAAGATCATGTTTAGGCTCAGCTTTAGATTAAGCTGATATTAGCACCATACTTTTTTTTATAGATAGGTTTGCTAAAGAAGTATTATTTTGCTTCAAATTCAAATTTGCTGACTCCGACTCCACATGGTACTTGTCTGCCCAATACTAGAGTGTTTTTATAAATCCGGAGGCGCAGAGAGATGGCAGCCCTCGCCCGCTTTGTTACACAAAGGCGAAGGTATGTTAAAAATGTAGTTGCTACCAGAAGTAAATTTATTTTCAGAATAAGTTTGCAACTGCAAGGACCCATGTTGATTAGAATCGAAATCTCATTATTTAAACAGCAATTCAATATCAAATATTTATTTATTTTGCACAGGTGAACTGGGAACCAAAGAGCCTTTTATGGTGTTACTTAATCTAAGGTACTTCCCATGTTTAGTCCACTTCCGCATCAAATAAAGCACAAAGCAATACAAATTAGGGCGACCATGGTGTAGTGCAGTGCAATGGTTATGCAAACCAAGAGCATGGGGTCGAACCACTCACCGGTACCAATGTATCTTTGATATATGTACTTTTGTTTCCATGATACAAGCACTTTAGTAGCTTAGTATAGAAATGTATAATAAATAAATAAAAATATAAATAATTAAAAAATAATACAACTAACCTTCAAGAACTTCCCACACTTTGATAGTAGAATCAATGGCAGCTGTGTACACAACAAGTTTGTCTCCATTGTAAATACCATCAACATATGTCACTCCCTCTGCATGACCTGGGAGGGTAGTCTTAACTGCCCAATTGCCACCAACTTTGCCCCAAATCGCTGCACTTTTGTCATTGGAACATGTCACAAATTCAGTGCTAGTTCCATCAGGCTGTCTCAGCCATTTAATACAGTTAATTCTACCGTCATGGT
Organism: Tinea trinotella; assembly: GCA_905220615.1. Lineage (NCBI taxonomy): Eukaryota > Metazoa > Arthropoda > Insecta > Lepidoptera > Tineidae > Tinea > Tinea trinotella. The sequence goes on along the minus strand of HG992308.1, from coordinate 14,736,473 downwards.
GGTTGTAGACAGTGGATGGGTCTCCATATTTTTTATTCTGAAATGTTTTATAATTTGATTATTGAGCTTATTGTACTTTGTTTCAACACATTTATCTATAGGATTTATTATATGTATTATATTGTATCTTATTATTTTGAATTAAACAAATTTTATAAGGCTTACTATCGCGTTTATTTTGGTTTTGATTTTACAATTTTTATTATTCCGACGTTTATTATTCTTATTATTTTGTTTTATTGTATTATTGAGACCCAATATCTGACCTTAACTTGCCTAATGTAAGCAAGGGGAAGTCCAAGAGCGACAACTGAAAAAATATTCAGTTTACGGTTGCTTCAGTCGCTGTCACTATGGCATATATATTTATTCATATATATATGCCATATATGAATAAATTGTAAAATATTTTTTAAACTTAGTGTCAATATTATCACATTACTATACCCTAAAATTATCCTACGTTTGTTTCATCTTGAAGTTCACATTCTTATAAAAGATATTAAACATGCTTGTATCATAAACAGCCAAAGAAAATATAGCAAAGATACATTGATACTGGGCATTAGATTTGAACTGGAGCAACAACAGTTTCCAAGACCATTTTACTACCACTAGCCCACAGTTACCATAAGAGTTGTTACTTTGTGTGGTTAAGTGAGTCAACCACTTAAGTGAGCACTGGTTAAACCAATTGCCAATATAGTCTATCTAATCCGAAATGACACACCCCTCCACTGCATCAAAAATGCAATTGTAATTGGTTATTTAGTTGCTGGTTAGACACAAAAAGAGGAGCACGCTGATGAAGTATACTTGTTAGTAATTTTTGCATTCACACATTCAAATAAACTAATAAAGTGGAGGGGCGCATCAATTATAGTTAGACAACCTATACCCATGTATCTTTGAGGTATGCACTTTGGTTGCAGTTTCTATGGTAGTTATCTATGTAATATAATGTAATGTAAATATAAAATAAATAACTAGCAGACAGCTTCATGTCACAACATGCATTACCTCCCCCGCATTTGCCTGTTTAGTACTACTAGTAGTTTTGTAGCTAAGTGCTGGACATGTAGATATAGCAATGCAAGTCACGGTCTAAAGTTAAATGGCTGTAAGTGGGGGAGTAGCCAAATCATGTCTTCACACGTAGTGGCACATGTATAAGCTAATGATATTGCTTTCACAATAAACTCTAAACACAAATCATATATATATATATATGCCATGTTCAGTTCAGTTTATAAATTAGCGTGCCGAGACATTTACATGTTTTAGGGAATAACTCAATATGTATAGAGCATAGGCTGTTTTTACACTAGTTTGTTAATATGTAAAGTTATCAAGAAATATAATAAAAAACCTGCACACAATATTTCAATGTAAACAAGTTCCAAATATATTAAAGCAAAAACAAAACAAACTTAGAAATATAAAAGTGATAATAAAATATCGAATACTTACGGTGTCGTATATTACAACAGCGTTTGTAGCGCCATATATAATGAGCCCTTCGCTATTCCAATCAACAATTGATGGCACTCGATTACAAGCCACCGATATATATTCTGATTTTACGAGCACTTTCATATTTAAATATTTATTTGCACCTTATTATATTATTTATAGGTTATGTTTATAGATCAATGTGAAAATGACGTCTGTTGCCAATGTAAAAGCCAAAATATCGGTGTTTACGCGGGTAACTGTGAGTGACAGGCCCTACAGTTTTAAATTATTTGTAAAATTTGTGTATTTTAATATGTAATATAACAAGAATTATTATAAATTAAGTTTGAGTAGTGTATTCAAGTATTAGCAAGTAATTTAAAACACGTGTTCCCATAAAGAATCTGTCGGAAAAGTTTAATAAACTTTTTCCAACGCTTACCATAACCTAATGTAATAGATGAAACACGTGACAGTTTTATCTTCATCATTTATCTACTGAAAACATAACATGACTATCATTAAATATAACTAATTTTTTTTATTTTACAGAAGACAAAGCTGTTAAATTTGTTTCCTTTGCCTCCCCAGAGTAGGAGAACTAAACTAAGAAAAAAAACTATAGTTATTTATTTATAATTGTTTCGGTGTCTTTTTTAAACAATAATGCCAGATTTAATGATAAATGGTATACCTGTTACATTTCCTTTCGAGCCGTATGATGTTCAAAAAGTGTATATGGAGCGAGTTATTGAGTGTTTACAGAACAATACTAATGCTCTTTTAGAATCTCCCACTGGCACTGGAAAAACTTTATGTTTACTGTGCTCTTCATTAGCATGGCTATTAATAAAGAAAGCACAACTTCAAATGAACGCGCAACTTGGAAATTTTGCTGAACATAGTGCGGGAAACAACCTTATACAAGATAACCTCAACGCTGCTGGGAAACAGAAGAAGACTGCATCGTGGGGTATGCCTAAGATAATTTATTCATCAAGAACACATTCACAATTAACTCAAGCAATGCAGGAGTTGAAACGGTCAAGTTACAAGCATGTTAAAGCAGCAGTTTTAGGATCTAGAGATCAGCTGTGTATACATCCAGAAGTTTCCAAAGAAACTAACAATATGAACAAAGTTTACATGTGTCAGCTCAAAGTAAAATCAAGAACATGCCACTTTTTTAACAATATAGAGAGCAAGAAGGATGATAGAGCTGTGAAAGGTGATGATATTCTTGATATAGAGGATTTAGTAACAGTTGGTAAAAAATTAAATTGTTGCCCATATTACCTGGCTAAGGAATTAAAACAGGAAGCAGATATTGTCTTTATGCCATACAACTATCTACTTGACCCAAAATCAAGGAAAGCAAACGGGGTAGAGCTATTAAACAATGTTGTAATACTTGATGAGGCGCACAATGTGGAGAAAATGTGTGAGGAATCAGCATCATTGCAGATAAGGACAACTGATGTCGCTCTATGTATAGATGAGATTACATATATTATGAGATCATTCAGTGAAAATGCTGAGGAGCAGTTGGATGTGAGCCTGGACAATGCACAACCTAAAGATTTCACTGCTGATGATCTATGTGTCTTAAAAACAATGATGTTAGCTTTAGAAAAGGCTATAGATGAAATTGAAGCCACCAATGAAGGCACTACATTTCCCGGAGCATTTATATTTGATATATTATCTAAAGCTGAAATAAAAGATCACAACCAAATGGCCGTTATGTCATTGATGGAGAATTTGATACAATATTTGTCAACAGCTGGAGCTTCACCATTTCAGCGCAAAGGTGTTGGTATACAAAAGATCCTGGACCTATTAAATATTGTTGGGTCATCACATACTAATAAAGAAAGAATCAAACTCTGCTACAAGGTCCACATACAAATTGAAGAAAAGAAGAATATTAAGAAAAGTGACAGTTGGAGTACAATTAAAACAAGTACAAAGAACTCTGAGAGGGTCTTAAGTTATTGGTGTTTTAGTCCTGGCTTTGGAATGAAACAACTGAAAGATCAGCAAGTGAGGAGTATAATATTAACAAGTGGTACATTGGCACCATTAAAGCCTCTAATATCTGAGCTTGGCATCCCAATTGGGGTTCAGTTGGAGAACCCTCACATTGTTAGTGGCAGTCAGATTTGTGTTAAGATCATGAGTCAGGGGCCTGATGGTACACAGTTGAATTCAAGCTACCAAAACAGGGATAATCCAATATATATATCATCTTTAGGTAGAACAATATTAAGTTTTTCCCGAGTTATACCAGATGGCTTGCTTGTATTCTTCCCATCATATCCAATTATGAATAAATGTCAAGAAACGTGGCAATCTGAAGGTATCTGGTCTAGCATTAATAGTATAAAACCCATATTTGTGGAACCACAGCGCAAAGAAACATTTAACTCAATAATTAATGATTTTTACTCAAAAATAAATGACCCTACTACTAGGGGTGCATGCTTTATGGCTGTTTGCAGAGGCAAAGTTTCTGAGGGACTTGATTTTGCAGACATGAATGGTAGAGGTGTTATTATAACTGGACTTCCTTTCCCACCATTGAAAGACCCCAGAATTGTTTTGAAAAAGAAGTATTTAGAAGAGTTAAGAGTAAAACAGAGAGAGTTTCTTTCTGGTGATGAATGGTATTCTTTAGAAGCGACAAGAGCAGTAAACCAAGCTATAGGTAGAGTTATAAGACACAAGAACGATTATGGTGCTATTTTACTCTGTGATAGTAGATTTAATAGTCCAAAACTAAAAGGGCAATTGTCAGCTTGGCTGAGAGACCATATAACAGTTTCAAGTAAATTTGGTGAGACAATAAGTGAAGTTTGTAGGTTTTTTAAGAATGCTGAATCAACATTGCCATCACCAAAATTAAAACCGTTGCTTCCACATGAAGTTAATCAAGCAACTAATAAATATGAAACTAAAAGTGGAGTATCATTTCCTACAACTAAAGCAAGGCTTATTACAAAAACAAATAAGAAATCAGTAAATCAATATCCTAATTCAAATGAGGTATATGCAGATTTTTCAATAGATTTCTACAAGAATGCAAAGGAATCTAATTATGTGAATGAATTTAAACCTAAAGAAGCAAAGGATCTGTTTAGTGCACTTGACAGTATGGATTCCAGTATGGCATCTACATCACACAGTTTAGTTAAAATACATAAGAGAGATAGTACAGAAATAAGTGAAATAGGTGTTCTTAAGAAGAAAAAGTTAAAAATAAAGCCATTTGGTTTTGAAGAGAATCTCACACCTGAACCTAAAACAGAGAAACCAGAAAAGAAAGCTCCTGAATCCTTAGTAGAATTTGTGAAGGAAGTAAAGTTATTTTTATCATTGGAGCAATATAAACAATTTCAATTATCAATATCTAGTTATAAGAAAACAAATGAATATGATGAACTATTTAATTCACTAATTAATTTATTTAATGATGCAAGATTGTATTATTTATTAAAAGGAATGAAGAGATTTCTGAAAGAGGACCATAAGGAATTATTCCAGAGTTACTGTGATAATAATTTGTGATTGGAAATAAAAGTTTTTGATCATTGAACTTATATTTCCTTATATTATTTATCCTAAAAATTATCTATAACTTTAAATGTCTGCATCAAATTAGCTTGGAGACATTTTTGCGTTTGTAGTAGTGTACGGTCAGCAAAAAAATAACTTATAAATATTTTGGCTGATTGCAACTAATATTTTAGTTGCTTTAAACCTGAAGTACTTCCATCTGACCAAGATTTTGAGACCCTCAGTTTCGTTGGTGAACACAATTGGTTGGTTTTGTGCACAATATTAAATAGTGAATATGTAAGTACAGAATTTTGAGCTTATCCATTAAAATTTTTGAAGACCTAAGGACATGTTCTCATAAAGTGTGTTAATAATGGAAACGCACTACTACAAATGCAAATATGTCCCTAAGCTAATTTGACTGTAGCTCATCATCCAGTCCAGGGATGCATCTGATACCGGTATATTGTTAGTTTTCCTATAATAGTTTTAAGAACAAAATGGTAAATAATAAAAATAATCACTTATAATCCATTTATTACCAAACTAAATTACCTATTCATTGTACATTATCTGGTTTGTTTATTCTACCATTTATTTCTACTGAGTTTATTCTTAGCATTGTTTGCTCAGCTCTTTGAAAATTAATCCTCATGAACTGCTTCCTTCTTTTCTTCTTGAAATGTGTCCTTGTGTGTGATAGACCTTTTGAAATAACTGTGGCGGTGACATTCACTAAATCAGGCTGTACTAATGGGCGACCAATAAGAGAAAAATCTTTAGTTGCAGCCAATAATACTTTGTCTAAACGTATTTTATCACCAATATTAGGTGGCCAATAACCCTCAACTACTAATAAATCGCCATCTGTTACCCGCCATTGTTTGCCAAGGACGTGAACTATGGCAAAATTTCTGGATGTCTTTTCCTGAGCCAATTTATTACAAGTATCGAAAAAATCATTTTTAACTTCTTTCTCTGTTGTTTTGCTGGATATTTCTGTATTTGTAATGAAACGCGATATTATTCCACCTAAAATAATAAATAATTATGAGGTCAATGAAAACTTGTATTGGGTTTAGTGTAATAACCTAGTTTTGTATTAAAATTCACCTTGTGCGCCTGTAAAAACGCTAGAAAGCTTTTGAAGACCAGCACGAATTAATGCCATTTTTAGTATTGTGAATTTCTCTCATATAACATAATATATTTTAGGTTTTTAATAAAAATACTAAACCTAACCATAAAATTGCTTGGAAAGGTTCTGACAGTTTACTTTTTAATTTTTAACTTTGCGCACTTAAAACTTTTTGCTTTAGTTTTATAATTTACCTCGTTAAATTTAAAAAGTTTTTAGAATAACTTAAATGTAGCATAAAAATTTATTAAATATATTATGTTAATGCTAATCCATTTTAATTTAAATATATTTCGTTTAGTTTTAACTCCAGTTACATAACATAGATGGCGCTGGCGAATTTTGTTCGTAACTGAAATAATTGTAAATAAATAAAGCAATTGTTTAGTTAGACACATTAGAATAAATATTGTATAAATTTTATCCGCTGTATGTTGTAATTATGCCAGCGTAAGAATAAATAACAAAAAAATAAAATTTAATAAGGATACACTCCTCAGGATCAAAGAGATTACAAAGATATATATATATATATATATATATATATATATATATATATATATATTTAATGTCTTTGGGTGTATTTATTTATAACTATATCCGAAGTATTTTTTTTATGAGAGTTTTTGTGTCATAATTCAAGAATAAAACGTTGGCCTAAACCCTAAACTATGTATTTTATGAAGGCTACCATGTGGTAGTAAAATGAGCTCGCAATCCAACACATACATTGATTAGTATACGACTTTGATTGCCTAGTTTCTATGATGCAATGATGCATATCATAGAAATTAGAAATCATAGTCAACATAAAAAGAAACATATATCACGAATATAACAAAAAAATTATAAGAAATAAGCATAATGCCATAGATATCTTTATGGCATTTTACACGATCTCATATTGATGTGTCTGAAAACCGCTCAAATACACGATTTAGATTGGAATCATCACGTCCATCGGTTGATATCCTGAAATAAGTTGGGCCAGCCGGCAAAATAAGGAATGGAGGCTTTCGGGGGAAGTCGAGCAGTTCCGCCGATGGTCGGGCGGCGTTTGAGCGCCGTAGTCATAGCGACGAGGGGGGAAGTACGCGTTCGCGGCGAGCGCAGAAACATAAAACAAACATCATGTACTGACCAAGCGGTGGCGTTAAACAGAAAACAAATAAATGCAACTTGTGCACTTATTGCATTCTAATTATTAAAAATATTATGCTGAGTTTTCTTACCTCCTCTATAATTCAACAATTAAAGCTATTTTCGATATTAAGAAAGTAAACGTATAGTTTCCCTTACTTGAACAATAATTATAATTGTAGTTTTAATTCTACCTAATTGGTTTGATTAACTTTTCAGAACTTTTATTTTAACTCAACTGAATAATTAATTTATTATTTTTCAGGAATATTATTGTAATGACAACTAAAAACTATTTAAATAATTAAAACGGAGAATTTGTATTTCATTTAATAATTTGTATTAAAATAAAGTTCAAATGTATTGCCTGTTGTACGCCACCAGTGGTAGGAGCGGGGCGGGCTCATGCCGGTGGGGTGCGAGGTTTGTGCGCGCGCACTGATATGCCCTCAGTCGCAGGGCGGCGGGCGACCGGCGCAAAGTCGATAGCTTGCATCCCCGCAAATCTGAGCCCATGACCGCGTGACAAGAGAACCCTGAGGTCCCGGGCCCGAACATTGTCCCGGGATAAGTGTGTTTAGTGTTTGTGTGTGGACTAAATGACAATGCTATTAGTTGGATGCCTCAAGAAGAAGTGCACGTGATAAGAGACGTGCTTTTGTAGGTATTGTTGTTTCAAGTGTTTATAATATTTAGCCTAATGTAACAGTTCATGCTTGGGACAGGTTCGTGCCCTATAAACAATCTATGTAATAGGTTAATACATTCATACATACATTCAATCACGCATACATGTTTTGGTAAGAGGCGATTTCCAATTAGAAACTTTTCAGGCTGCTGAAAACACATTTACAGAAAACATTTTATAAATATTGTTTTAATGTAATGGAATGCTTTACGTTGTGTACTTTGATATTTTGAGATTTTTATTTTATTTTTGACATTTATGAACGGGTCTAACCGCAGAGTTTGTAGAAAGATAATTGTCGATATGTAGGAGGTAGAAAATTTATGGGAGGATCGTAGGAAGTTGCTTTTCGTGCCTGTCTCTGAGAAAATTCAATGATGATAATTTGTTTCATAATTATATGATTAAACGTGACTTGACCCCGACTTGCCTGATGGTAAGTAAGCAAGAGCGCCGATGACTGAAGCCAGCTTTAGTTTGTGTATTTGACTTACTTAATAATTCGATTCCCTTTTATAGTAAACTTATACTATTGTAGTTTGTTTATAACAATAATTTTATTTTTTATTGTAACTCGACATATGACAGCACCCCGCCTGATTATAAGCTCAGTCCGGTCCATTAATGGAGGCGACTGTTACTACCGTTAGGTAACTGCAAGTAGCAGTCCGGTCTACTATACCGGCCTAGTGGATACCGGCAACTTTCAAACAGACTTCTGTACACTTGTAAGTGGTGGTACTCGGTGGGTTGGTCTGCCTACCTACCACTCTTAATATGTATCTTTAAGCATATATATATATATTATATTACCCAATAAATATATCATCATTATTATATAGTATATATATAGACATCCTCAAGAAAGCTAGCTTGAAGTAACCGTAGAGCCTGTGTGAAGAGAATTGCGGATGCGAGGGAAACGAAGGAGTTGTGTCAGGATCGTGGCAAGTGGCGCTCCATTGTCTCTGCCTATCCCTGTGGTAAAAAGGCGTGACAATTTGATTAATATCACCCAATAGCGTTTTTGAATGCGTGCTACAAGCGTGTCGTAGATTTTTAACCCGTAGTACATTTTCGTAGTAATAACGAAATATGCGATTTATTACGTTCGGCGGTTTATTTATTTTAACTAAAATGACCTCTACTGATATAACAAAAGGTATTCTGTTTTTTCTGTACTAATCTAAAATCGTACATATCATAGAAACATTCTGTTTCTATGCACACATTAGAAGCTTAGTATATAAAAATCAAAGTAGAAAAGCGATATTGAAGATTGATTTACACATTCTATACATTATTTAGCCCGTCCGATGTCAACTGGAGTGCGGTCAGTGAACGCATGAATGGAGGCGACTGCTACTACAGTTAAACAATTGCAAGTAGCAGTTGCATCTACTATGCTGGCCTATTTGGTATCGGGAATTTGCAAGCTGATTCCGAAACGCGACTAAGTCACTTCACGGTCTGTACACTTGTAAGTGGTGGTAATACACGGATTGGAAGACTGGGCTTCACTGCCTAATATACTAATCAGCTGATCCGGCGTAAATATCCGTCTCTTTTTTTATTAACAAATCTAATATCAAAAATTACAAATAAAAGCTTATTTATTAATTAAAAAATAATAGACATTTCTATACTAAGCTACTAAATTGTAGAAACAGGACAACCAAAGTACATATATTAAAGATACATTGGTACCGGTGAGTGGTTTTGAACCCGTGCCACTCGGCTCACGTAGCCATTTCACTGCCACTACACCACGGTCGCCTTTGAAACAAATATTTTCTTCGATACAGACTGTGAAGTGACTGAGTCACGTTGTGGGTATAGCTTGTAAGTTGCCAGATTCAGCTATGCCGGCATAGTGGATGTGACTGCTACTTGCAATTATTTAATTGAGTAGCAGTCTCCAGCTTAACATCAGATGAAGTGGTCTCATAGTCGAGTAACAATAAAAAATATTCAGCTAAATGAATGTTAACGATTAAAAATATAATATAAAGGTCAACAATAAAAAGAATGGCCGCTGGCGTTTGTGTCTGTATAATAAATTTTATCTGGTACCTTCTTATCTGTCTGTCAGATTTGATTTACATTCCGTTACGAAGTAGAAATGTAATCTTAAACAGGTACCTTTTATTGCCTCCATTTTTTAGCAATGGTATTCTAAATATAATAAATAAAGTCTGCACTCACATAGGGACTACCACCTACCCTAACATGAGCACTAATTAACTGAAAGTAACAATCGCATCTACTATGATGGCCTAGTTGGTACCGGCAACTTTCAAGAGGTGTTCCCGAAATGTGACTGAGTCAAATCACAAATATTATGTACACTTGAAAGTGGTGGTACTGCAGACTAAGCTACTAACTATCAGCCGCCTAGCCTACCAAATCAGAATAAAATATATCTCTTCTACCTACTATTTTGAGTGTAATCTATTAAATAATACTAATAAAAACAAATCATTGTTCCGACCGGGAATCGATCCCGGGACTTTGCATGTAACGGCTTCTTAACAAATGCGCCACGTGGGTCGTTTTGTATAAACTGTTCCCTTGCTTTTTCCCAATTAAATCGCAGTAATTGTTTTAATAAAATCGTATTGTGTTGTTGAAATAGGAAGAAAAATGCGTACTTAGAACTCCTTTAAGCCAAAAGGAATTGGGTGTAATAAAATGTATCCCTTACTTGGTATGCCCATAAAAACAGAGGGATATTCTAGTTATATTTAAAATTGAAATTAGTAACAAATACAATTAAAATTATTGCACAAAATGATTTATTCGTTTATTATTATTTTAATAAGACCTGTCGCCGTGGTCTATTTCTTAAACCAATATATATTTTATAACCAGTTTCACTACAAATGTGTCTTTTATTTTGTATTTATTCACGAAGTTTTTTTTTGATACAAGCACGTTTAGCAGTTAAGTATAGGTATGTAAAAATAAATATAAAAAAGGAATGTTATTGTCCTTGAATTAAATTAAATATGGAACAGGAAAAATAATATTTTTCTATGTAAAAGACATCAGAAAATCGTTAAAGCCTAATATTGAAGCTATTTGAAGGTTATATATTTTTAATGTGGCATTGATAAATTAAGGAGATATATGATAATTAGAGATGGATATAAAGTGCTCTATATACTCTATGAAGAGAATTGTGGAAGCGAGGGAGTCGTGTCAGGATCGTAGCAAGTGGCGCTCCATTGCCTCTGCCTATCCCTGTGGGAAAAAGGCGTGACACTTTGATTTGATTTGATAATTAAGTGCATACTTTTATTTAGTTTAGCCTTTTAATTAATTAAGGACCATAATAACATTTCAGAATGATATAAAAACGTGCAATAATAAAATTATTATCCAGTTAAAATTGCAAGAATAGCCCCTGAGTGGTGGCAACTGCTTAGATATCCATAAAATTTGAACCTCGCAAGCGGTATGCCGAACAGCTGATACAAGTGTCTGTTTTATATCGAAAACGTGAGACGACCGTTGTATCATCATTATATACAACCTTCGTTTTATAAAATGTCAAAGTTTTGGCGGGTAACTGCAAGTGACAGGTCGTGCAATTTTAAATTATCTATAAAGCTTGTATTTCTTAAAATGTAATGCGTAATAACGGTGGAATTATTATCCAGTAATTTTTTATAAGTTATTAGAGTATAGACAAGTGATTTAAAGCTGTGTACCGTGTCTTCTTCGTGTTCCCCTTTAAGACTCTGTCGTAAGAATTTTAGTTTTTCCACCGTTTTACTAAAATCATCATCTTCACCCTCATGTAATGGATAAAACACTGAAGTGTTTCATCATTATCCACTGAAATATTAACGATTACTACGCATTAATATATCATTTCTTAAAAATAAATGCGTAATTTCTGGTTATCGAGTATTGACAAGTAATTTAAAGCTGTGAAACGTGTTTTAGTAGCTTTTTCGTCGCTTTATCAAAACCATCATCAATCAATTAAATTAGGATCAGGTTAGGATCGTAGCAAGTGGCGCTCCATTGTCTCTGCCTATCCCTGTGGGAAAAAGGCGTGACAATTTGATAAGATTTGATTATTGGCTATAGATATTTATTTAAAACGTAATTGCACTATGTACAAAGGCAGACTTAATGCCGTTAGACATTCTCTGACAGCCAAACCTTTAGGGCATTAAGACAGTATTAATGGTAAGTAGGTGCAATGACAATTTGTAAGACTAAAACAACAAATACATAAATAATAATACTTAATAATTAAATTTTAATACACATAAAATAAAATAAAACTACTCATGTCATGAAAGATGTGGAAAAGAAGAAAGGTAGTGTTTGTACACATACTCGTAACTTGAATATTACACGATATTCAATATGAACGATATATAATAAATGTCATCAATAATAACATATATTTATAATATTATTAAACATGTTTTATAATTAGACCTGCATAAAAAATGGGGTCAAACTTTGAAAGTAGTTTGAGTGCATTTCCCCGTGGCCGTGACGTCACGGGGAAATATAGGGCGGTTGTGACGCGTTGAGGGGCGGCTCTATTTATAAACCAAAACCACCCTGGCTAATGCACCACACTATTGAATGCATTTCCTTTTATAATTTTAAATATATAAAAAATAATTATATTAGTCTGTTTATATTAAATATTATTTTTATATAATATAATAATGTAACGATCTCTTTTAATAATTTGATAAGCACCTCTGACCGACATAGTGAATAAGGAAACTGAAAAGTGGGATGTTTCAGTGATTGGCGTTTATTACATAACCTGTATTACTCTACTTTCATAAATTTTGTTCTTAATAAACTACAACATGCATCTAAACCTCTTAAATCAAATTAACATACCGCAAGGATCCGGGCACAACTCGCTTGTCTCCTACTCAACCGAAATTATCTTAATACAAGCTCTATGGTTATTGGCCCTCAGAACCTCTGCTTTTTTAAATAATGTCCTGGATTTGATTGACATTATTTAAAGAACCTTCCACTAACATCTGTAAAAAAATTAAAGTGAAAATAAACTCAATGTTCGTCTAATTCTTTTCCTAAAGTAGTTTTGTTAGACCACATCTAGTTGTGACGTAGTCGGAGAGTGCAACGCAGATTGACCTCGACCTGGCCTCGCTCTCAGCATCATGAACGTATCAACCAAAAATAGATACATTCATACAATTTGTTGAGACCACTGTATATAATGAGAGATAGAGTTCTTAAATTTAAAAAAATAACACTAAATAATATATGTTTTATTTTCAATAAAATATTAATTCACTGTTTGGGATCAGCGTAGGAACTCATTTAAATAAAGGAAATCATTTTAGATGTATGAAATAATACATTTTGATTTCTTAACCGACGATAGCTGCAAATACATATTTAATTTCTAAAACAATGTTAGCGCAATATCTCAGAAAACTTTCTTAATCGGCCGTCGAACTAAAAGGTTCGGTGCGTCGTTTATTTGTAAAAGAATCGAGAAGTGGAATAGTTTATTAGCCCATGTGTTCTCCCCATCCTATAACCTTGGATTCAAGCTATGCAAAAAAAACACCTTTGGCTGACATAGTAAGCAACGGACGCAACCGTTAACCAAATAAATAACATAAAATATTATTATATTAATTAATAAAATATTATTATATTAATATATAAAAAAAATATTTATTACGTGTAAAATTACTTATGAAAGCAGAAATCCGCACTGCGAGATAATTGCGCGAGAAAGTTATGAGAGGATCGTGGAAATTTAAGCTTCTTGTCTATTGTCTCTGTCTATCGTTGAGGTAATTGAGGCGTGTGAAAGATTGAATAAATTAATTATATTTTATATAAAATATTGCGTAAATGTTATATTATGGATGACTGGTTTCCTGACTCTATGACGTATACAGAAAGAGTGTGACGTCAATACTTTAGAGTTTACAATGATGACCTACATTTTATGACGTCAGAAGGCTCGGGAAATTCCCCGCACAATTCACCAGTCAAAGTGCATTAGCGTCCGCTCACTCAATGAAAATGTTGGTTCACTCAATGAATATTGGTGTTAGCCTGCGACTCGCATTAAAAAACTGGACCGCGTTTATGTAAATATGTAAAGATCCTACACAATTCTAGTTATCACACACAAAAAGTAGAAATAGCATTTTCTTAGATTTTGCACGAACTTCTTTCTCTCTTCTTTGGCCTCGCTTTATCCCGTTACGCGGCTGTGGCTAGGCACTTCCTCACGACATGGTCATCTGGTCGTCGCAATTCATGACCATCTGAGCCTGGACTATTTGATTTTATCGGTTATTTTTGCAACTCCAAAGCTCTCCCTTACGTGCTCGTTGCGAATTCTGTCCTTGAACGTGACACTACCTGCTCATCGTAGCATACGCATCTCTGCTGTGTGCTGTGCACGAACATAGATTATATACACTTTAGCTACATAAATAAACCTATTTATATTGATTGCTGTATTGACTATTGACTGCTGTATTGACTGACCCTACGTGTTCTAAAAATATAAAATATTTTTCAATTAATATAAACCTTACTAGGGCTTTAAAGTAGCTTTTCGGAAGCTCTAAAACAACTTCCAGCCTTACTGTAAAATATTAAACAAGAAACATAAAAAAGTCTGAGCTTTCATTTCATTGAGAGGCTTCGGCACAAATCCAAGTTATTATAATTTGATCTTAAAATTACACTTTTCGCTTGGAAAACAAAGATTTAACATAACATTTTTTTATAATAACTTTAAACCAATTATCTTTTCGGTTCTTTTTAAATACATTAAACTCACTCAAAGCTGTTCAAACTCACTGTCTTGTCAACAAAACGTCAGTGATATTCATTTCTTGTAGAATAATCGACAAGTGGAATGCTTAACCAGCCCATGTGTTCTCTCCATAAAGCAACATAGTGACGGTGACTGGGGCGGCGACTTCGACCATTAGGCAGGTCGAGGTCAGAGGTCGAGTCACAATTCATAATAGGTAACTACAGTACAAAATGTTCTAATGAGATTGACACCTACAAGAATGCCAAATATCATCGCAATATCACTGGCTTTCCGTCACTTTGATAAAGCAGTGACAGTTCGTAGACAAGTCAATTCGCTGTTGTGCTTTACGAGAATCAGGGCCCAGGAGTCATTATGATGATTTCTGATTGCCTTATAGTGGAATTCGATTGCACGCGTCACATACTGTAAAGCATTAACATTATTCAAATCATATGCCTCATTTTTATTAGGACTCAACATCTGACGACTTACCTAATCTTAGGCAGAGCAAGTCCAAGATAACGACTGAGAAAACCGATTTAATTTACCGTTGATTCAGTCGCTGTCATTATGTCGGCTTAAATGTGCCCAAACCAACCTTAATACTCGTTAATTATTATCATCAATTTTATATTATTATGTAATTAAATGATCTGTTGATAACCAAAAGGTTGTGGTGTAATGGCAATGCAATGGTTACACAAACCGAGTACACGAGTTCGAAACCACCCACCGGTACCAATGTATCTTTGATATATGTATGTACTTTGGTTGTCCTGTTTCTATGATACAAGCACTTTAGTAGCTTAATGCCTATGGAAAGGTAAATAAAAGGTCCAGTGAAAAATGAACTAAAAAATAGTACTATTTTTAAAAATCTTTTCATATACTTAGAACATTTTTAAATGAGTAATAAACTTAGTAGTACATAGAGTGAGTAGGCTCTAAGAGGTTTTCGACATAAACCCCACGCCCCATTACTTACCTGCCCAATGTTATCTTTTATTTTTCCTCATTCCTTGCCTCTATGATTCCCTCCAATATATCTAACTATACCCTTTTTAAGCGTATTATTTTTCCTTTTGTTCAGCTATACGTGTTCGTGCTTACCCCTGTACACCAAAATTACGATTAGAGGAAAAATGAGTGATTCCAGTTCAAGCTCATTACCTCTCATATGTTTTGTTTTGTTATATTTATGTCAACATTTCATATTTTATTCAGATACTTTTAGTATTACTTGTATGTTGGAATCGATTGCTTTTGGGTAACTTTAATAAGGGGGCATCTGTTACCACAGTAATTTAATCGTACTATCAGTATATGACTAACAATGTACGGTTCGCCCTATACCGGCCAAACTTTAAGAAAAAAGTGTGAAAAGTGCCAAACTTTAAGAAAAAAGTGTGAAAAGTGACCCATTCGCATCTCGGGGTCATTTTGAAAGTACGTGGAGTTCATCTTGTGGACTGTGGTAACAGATGCCCCCCTTCCCTGCGAATGCACCCCAGCGTAACATCAGCTGGTGTCATGCCATGCTAAATCTATAGGTACTAATATTATAAATGCGAAAATTTGTATAGATGGGTGTTTGTTACTACTCAATCATGTCTCAAAGACTAAACGGATCCGAAAGATAGTACGAGTCTAAAATTGTAAATAGGCTACTATTTGTACCGAAAAAAAAGATGTATCAATATATATGTAACATATATAAATAGATATAGTAATTTAACAAGAATTATTTTTTAAATCAGAATCTAAATTTACGCCTTTTCCCCACAGCGGTAGGTAGAAACAATAAAGCGCTACGATCGTGACACAACTCCCTCGCTTCCCTCATATTCACAAATAATATTTATACTATCAGTATATGACTGACATTAAATTATCACATTAAAGATTTGGAGTACCAGATGAAGGACCACGAGAATGCAAGGGTCCTGCAAAGGTCCTGTCATGTACGAGTCACAGTATATAATATAGTTTTTTTATTTATTTTTATACTAAGCTACTAAACGTGCCCTTATCGTAGAATTTGTACGATTAAATGACTCATATATATTACAATATAAATTCCGATAAACCCAAACATGTCAATTATATCTAAATACCTCATTATTAATTGCCAATGAAATTCATATAAACTAACAATTTTGGAATAACAAATAAGGGTTCGGGGTAAACCTGATTGCTTATTTATTGCCCATCCCCCTCACAACTATTCGGTAAAATATGACACCTACCTATTAAAACATAGGGTAAGGTAGTAAAAGTAGCAAATGTTTTTTACAGTGGGCTGAAACTTAAACTAGAAAATTACTAGTCAATATTAATATGATGTAGACACGGTGATTTGGCGGTATCGTTCTGAAATGGTCAGAATCTTTTGTACCATCTTCTTCTTCTTTTAATAAATGAAGCCTGTATAGATAGAAAACAATACCACTCGCGAAGTATGGGCCAAAAAAAATTATATTACTATTATTAACTCGCTGCTCCACGTGTCCCTTTGAGAGCAGGACACGTGGAGCAACGCCACACGTCTGACTTTTAGCCGTCTGTCCTTAAAGAAAGTTATTGACTGATGCCCAGGGTGCACCGGCCCATCTGCTTTTCTTATCACCGAACCGATATGGCAAGCAAACAGACACACGAGAAGGTAGTCTGCCTGATATCGCACCCCCTTTTGTATGTTAAAAACTGTTATTACAGAAGGCTCTGAGCGCTCCTTATTATTTTCATAACCAGTTCACCGCTTGTGTTGATACCCCACCGACTAATCAGCGACCCCCGTGTATAATATAATAAGCACCCTATGTGGGGAGTACGGAGGAGCACAACTTTACAATAATTTACCTTTTTTTTTATTGTGACTCGACATATGACAGCACCCCGCTTGATGTTAAGCCGAAGTGTGGTCCATGAATGAATGTCACTGCTACTACAATTCAATAACTGTGAGTAGCAATTACATCCACTATGCCGGCCTAGATGGAACCGGCAACTTACAAGCTGATCCCGAAACGTGACCAAATCACTTCACGGTCTGTATACTTGTAAGTGGTGGTACTACCCCGGATCGGCACACTGGGTACCACTGCCTACCACTCTTTATAATTTTTATTTTATATTTACCTGATAATATTGTTAACGGTAAAAATTGGAAGTTTAAAAAACAGTTGTATAATATGCTTGTGACAGTTTCTTCTAAATGATTAATTGCATCGAACACGTAAATAATACTTATACTAATATTAAGTTGTATTTTCTTATAAATTAAATGTTTTTTTTTTATGAAATAAAGTTATGTTGTGAAACATGTTGAAAAAAACATGTTGTGTTCAATAAAATATTGCTCTCTTTCTTTAATCGAACGATCCTATTTCTCTTATTTATTAGTTTTAACATGTAAAAACGGCTTTAAAACAAAATAAAAGAAAATAATAATATGTTTTATAAATAGAATTTAATTATCTTAAAAGGATTTTTAGTAATTAGCCTGCTGTGCCCAGAGGCGCTAATTATAATCCTTTTAGGCATTACTTTGTGACGTTTAGAAAGTTTTTTATATTGGCCCAACATCTTTTAAGCCGGTCCTACGATATCTATAGTTACATATCTAGGTTATATAAGCTTGGTTGCCTAGTGCCCATAACCACAGAGCCTTTATGAAGAGAATTGTGGATGTGAAGGAAGCAAGGGAGCTGTGTAAGGATCGTGGTAAGTGGCGCTCTATTGTCTCTGCCTATCCCTGTGGGAAAAAGGCGTGAAAATTTGATTGATTGATTGATATCTGTATTGTAACTATGTTTGTATCTGTATTGTAAAATTGTTTTTTACTATGACCGTACTATACCTGGGCTAATATTACATTAAAGATCTGGAGTTCCTGTTGATATACCATGATGACGGAATGGTCACTGTCATGTTACTAGATACAGTTTATAAATGCAAGTAAACCGCGGAAAAGTTAGTGATAAATAAATAAATTTTCTTAAATTTTGTGCGAACATTAATTAATGAATTAAACAAATTTTATGCGGCTTACTATCGCGTTTATTTTAGTTTTGATTTTACATTTTTTTATTATTCCGATGTTTTGAGAGCTTTACAGCCATCGTGGTCACGGAGAGACTGAAGTGTTGGTCGTCCTAATTAACCAAAATAAACGCAATAGTAAGCCGCATAAAAATTGTTTAATTCAAATAAATAGTCAATCAAATTTTCACGCCTTTTTCCCATAGGAAAACCAATAAAACAATTATTAATGCACCATGATTAACCTAAAAGATGTTTCCTAAAGAGAATTAAAAAATCCACGCATCGAGGCCTTTTGAATTTTTACGGGTATGATATTTTAGAGTCTGGCCAGAAAAAAAAATTAAGTCTACATACTTAAAACAAAACTTTCTATTGAACTACGAACTAGAATTCACCAAGCACCTCTAAAACTAGACACTAACAACAAAATATCACCTATAAACAATCCGATAACTTACATACATGTAAAAATATTTACCCGAAATACGATCTTATTGGTAAGGCAATAAGACCTTTGTAGTGTAACAGATCGTTTCAAAAATAAGCTTGCACTTTATATGTCAGTGTTTACGTGACATTGCTGTGTTGACAGTCACATTTGAACTTTGCCAAAGTAAAATTAATATCCTCTGTTTGGATATTGTATTTTACTTGTAATGTTATATTTTATTAAGACGTGACATCGGACCTCAACTCGACTGAATAAAATATTTCAGTCACCGCCACTATGCCGGCCAAATGCCACTAATTTGTAATAAGAATTAGTGGTAAGACAGTTGGTGTTTGTTTGCTGAGTTTGCCGATTGGAGGTGGTACTTTTTACAAGGTATTTTTAAGTAAACAGACCGTGAAGAGACTCAGTCGCATTTCGAGATCAGTATTATAGGTATAACAGATGTTCAGAACTATTTTGATGATGGTAATGTTCTTGTTCATGTTACAGTTGTCAGTTATCCAATAAATATTCCTTAAAAGAGATTTTTTTTTTTATTTAGCTTTACGACGCGTGTTCGTAACTACATACATGCCACAAGGGTTCTCCAAACATAACAGGATAACTTGTGTAACGTAAATTATTTTATAAATTCAATTCCCACTAAATCTCACCGTTCCCTTACAATACCTCATTTTAACTTAAAATAATATTAACCCATTTAAATAAAAAAGGCTTTAAGTATTAATTTAGAACTAAGCGTGCCAAGTTGACATCGTAAAAATTGAAATATTCATAAAATGGCTGTTACAACATTATTGGGGCCAAGTACCGTCGAGCCTTCAGAGACCTTTCTTGGGAAAACTTTTATTATACGTATACGATTATAATTTATATTAAAAGCCTTGAGAAAAAAAGGGGAAAAACTTTTTCATGCATTAAATATTATATACTTTAATCTTGTAATTCTTTGGGACTTAAATTAAAATTATCGCCCTAGGTGACCATAACTGTAGAGTTTATATGAAAAGAAATGTTGATGTAAGACATTCTCTGGATAGTGGAAAATCCTTTAATAGTAACTTTAATACAGTACATAAACTGTCTATTTTTTTTTTTTTTTTTTATTTATTTAAAAACTTTATTACATTTTGTATAAAGGCGAACTTAATGCCGCTAGACATTATCTGCCAGTTAACCTTCGGGACAGTCGAAAAGTTAAATGGGAGTATGAGATATAAAACTGAATAACATAATATAGTACAATATAATATAATATAATATAATATAATATAATATAATATAATATAATATAATATAATATAATATAATATAATATAATATAATATAATATAATATAATATAATATAATATAATATAATATAATATAATATAATATTGTATTCTATTCATTCTAGCCCACCAGGAAGACACGAGTGAAATGTTATATTTACGTATATAAATAATAACAAATATATAATCAAAACAATTATATTTAATATACGAGTAATCATATTTATATACTACTCATTAATGAATGTAAACATATGATAATGCATAAAATATACTTTCTTAAAATCTAAAAGATGAAAATATTCATATATCAAGGCTGCAAGGCTAGGTCACGGCGACCGAGGCAACCCTTAACTGAGTCGGTTTTTTTTAGTCGGCCGCGCTGATGGACCTTCCCTGAATCACCAAGTCGATGTCACGTTTCGACTAAATAAAAAAAACCATTGATAAGTCTTTCATTTGATTTAGGTGCTTATATTAATAAATGAACAAAGCCGAGTATATTTTTCATGACAATGAAGCCGCCGCCATCTTCTATTCACTATCAATCGAGCATGATTGAAGTGTTTTAGATAAATGGAGAGGCTTTGAAGATTGTAAAGGAGAGAACAATCTATATCTCTTATCTCTGCCAACTTCAACTGTTCACTTTAGAAAAGAACTTTTTGAGATATTACGCTTCAATTTCTTCGATGTTTCTATAAATTAATTTGAGAATAAATAATAATATGTAATTATGAGACAATTAGAACATTACTTTTGTTTTGATCTTTGTTAGTTTGATGGAAAGATTTACATTGCGCGTAAGAACGTAATGTAAAGTTCTAAACTGCGAAGTGACTCAGTTGCGTCGTTCGAGTAGTTTACCTATTTAAAGAAACCTTTACTCTTTTAAATCATTATTACAATAAAAATAACTTTTTACGGCAGTAGGCAGTGGGCCTATAGACGTGTTGCTAAGTACATATACCTGTGTACCTGTATACGTCGTATACCTGTACGTGTTCTTAACTTAGCACCGGAGCCGGTGTAAAATTTGTGTAACACTCATCTTATAGAAAAACGTATGGCAAAGGAAACATATTGATAACATTCCTAGAGATCAAGTGTCTGTACGTGATAACCTTGTAGTGGTAAGTGTAGTGTAGTGAGCCTTACATTATTATTTTTCGTCATCTCGCTTAAAGTGACTACTTCAATGTTGATTGGTAATGAAAATAGATAACATAGAGATATTCCACGCGTGCACATCGGTTAACTGCAACGGGGGATCTGTCGCTAAAAGCGTAACCGCTCTGACTACTAAGCTATACAGCGACTGTGCACTAAAGCCGCCATTCTTTTATTCTTCTCTACCTTCACTATATCTTTTCGAGGTGCAGTTTTGCCGACATTGAAAAAATATAATAAAAAATATATTCCTTATAATTCTGCCACCCCGTACGTAAGGTAATAAAGTGTAAGCAATTTGTGTTTCTAAATGTTAAAACTAAAAACTGACGGCAATCACCAATAAAAAATCTGAAACAGGTTTGAAACAATGACAAAATTATCATTTAAAATAATTTTCAATAAAGCTTAGGTAAATTATTTGACATACGGCGTAGTAGCGAGAGTGTTTCTCGACAAACTGTCTAAGTGTCATTCATATTTCAAGTCAAGCGTAACAACCTGTTTAACATGTAAAGGGTTCAGCAAAATTTATTAGGTAATTTAATATTTTATTAAAACATAACCTGCGGCTAAGTTACTGCGACTCTAAGTTTTTAGGAAAATAAACTTAATCAAGTTTCTTTTCATTTTTTTCTTGAGAAAATACAGACGTTAGCAAAACGTTAAATAATCATAATTTCCTTAAAGTTTTATAGTTATATCTTTTTTATATTAAAGGGGGCTTTCTTTAAAACTTTATTTCCCTCATAGTGGCGGTTAAACGATTTTTCCTTTTCACTATCAATTCTGAATCGTTAAACATTCATGCGGATCTCTTACCCGCTTCTTGTGAGGGATCCCGATTATTTTTTTCACCGGTACCCTAACCGAAACACTTTCATAGTCACCCTAAAACCCCCAGAGTCGAGACCGAGGTTCCCTGAAGAATCACATGATCTGAAATATCCTGAAAAGATATTTCAGTAATACATATAGTTTATCAATTCAATTTTGTGTATTATGATAAATTTTATTTCAGCATATTTTCACATTTATTTCAGGATGATAACAGCGTAATATTAAAATAATTTTGTTTATAATGTTCCCCCATCTCTTAGTGGTATCTTAAGACACTTAAGCATTCTAACTGACTTTTAAGTAAAAATTAAGTTGGAATAAAAAAATAAAAACTACCTAAGTACTACCAAGTTAATTCTCGTTACTTTCACTTATAACGAATAAGCGCGCAAGTTGAAAAACACGTAAAACACACTTCCCTGGTAATAATTTATGCAGACGCTTTTCGTCCGGTTTGTAATGAATTCACTCCTTTTTGCACGATCTTGAGAGTAAAAAAGAAACTCAAGATCCTTTTTCATTTATGTAATCCCAACAGTTTAGCGATAATGCCCATAAAGTATTTAGAGTTTTGTCATTATTTTATTTAACTAATTTTTATGAACTCTCTTTCATTTTATAATACCGTAAGATCCCTCGTCCTACAAGATTAAGTCATATATGTCCTTACCGTTATATTATTACTATTTTTAGAAAAATCTATCAAAATTAACCATATTACGTAAAAAAAAAGAGATTCTCTATGTTATTGTTATCCTTTATTATATGTTATGTTAGCTCCTACACGAGTGTCTGCGCTCTGTTTGCGTTTAAGTACGCAACGTACACGTTGCGTTTCTACCACGAACAATCAACGCAAAATAACGTAGCGTCTACGCAACGTCAGCGCTACGCTTACTGGTGTATGCTATATGCGTAACTGTTGCTATTGAATTAAAATGGCTTTGTTATAAATGTTCTCTAAAAGTGGTTGTTTTCGAAAACGCCGGTATCTTTCGCTTATTTCGTCTTAAAAACGTCAAAACCATTGATTGCTTCTTTGTCTGAACTCTACATTTCACGTCCACTTTTTACCATTTTGAACTGTGCAATTGTGTAACTACACATGGCGCCTTTTGTATGTACGCAAAGCCAAAGTAAGACTAGCGTTGCGTCGCGCAACGTTTTTTATTTGCGCTTATAAAATTGTTTAGAAACGCAACGTGCACGTTGTACCTTCCGTATACTTAAACGCAAGCGGAGCGCAGACGATCGTGTGATAGCAGCCTTAACCTAAAGCCCAAAAATGAAGTTAGCTACGAGCGCGACCACGCGCAGATTTAGTCACAATAACAAGCTCTCTTACCTACTATGAGACCCGCTATACTGTATTTTTTATATATTGCGCATCGACTTGCGCTTATTTATTATTAGATATTACATTTGATTTAAATTCTACGTAACATTTTTTTTTATTAAAGGTCTACTTCGGTACTTGGTCTATATTATAAGTATGTATTTTTTTTCCGTATAAGTTTACAAAGTAATAATACCAATACATTAAAAGCAAGGTTCATGCTTGTTATTCAATTTAATTGTATGCAGTTTGAAATACCTTTGCTTGTGTTGATACAAAGCCAGGTGTTAGTACACACACAAACACAGAATAAAGCCTTTTATGCGCACAAAAAAAGGTGTGAATGAAGTTTAACAAATTTCCACTCGTCTAACACAACTTACGTTAGCGTTCCACGCGAATTTCACCTCGAAAATATTTTACCATGCGTCCATTTTTAAGCTTGATGCCAACAAAAGAGACTGGGGCTATTTCTCCTTTTTTTCTATTAACTCCTTGTACGTATTCCGTATTGAATAAGCAAGGCGTTGTTTTTCCTTTGCGAGCTGCGTCCTCGGCTTCTATTACGAGTTGATAACTAGCGTGAAATAACATCAGATAGTCTGTCTAAGCCGAAATGAGAACGAGAAAACATAAAATATGAATGCAACACACCGAAAATACAATTGTAATTGGTCATTCAGTTGCTAGTTGGACACAAAAAGAGGAGCACGCTGATAAAGTATAATAGTATAGTTAGAAATATTTGCATTCACACATTTAAATAAACTAATAAAGTGGAGGGGCTCGTCATTTATACAAGCTTGTCTAACTGACAAGCTCGTCAGTTAGACAAGCTATAACATCATTTCAGCATAAAAATTAAATTGAAACACAGCGTAGGACGTCCACACACAAGATGGACAAACGATCTGCTTAAGGTAGCAGGAAACTGCTGGATGCGGGCCGCTTCCAACAACCCACTGTGGAAATTGCTGAAGAGGAATTATGTTCGACAGTAAACAACTAATGGCAGACATGATGGTGATGAAATTAAAATAATGTAAGAACAACTGAAAGTGCTTTTATGCCTGCTTGCATATTCATCATCATCAGCCAGAAGGCGTCCACTGCTGAACATTGGCCTCCCCCTTAGAACTCCATTCCGAATGGTAAGATGCCAGTTGCATTCACGGCTACCTGTGACTTTCATTATGTCGTCAGTCCTAGTGGGAGGCCTATCTACGCTGCGTCTTCCGGTTCGTGGTCTCCACTCTAGAACCTTTCTTCTCCATCGGTTGTCGGTTCTTCGAGCTTTCGGTTCATATTACAGATGAAAATTTAATATGTGTTTAAATTCGTTATATTGTTTAAAAGTTTAAACATCGTACAGTATAGTGATGCGATTGGCGATGAACTCATGGTAGAGTCACTGTATATGCTTCATAAGCATTCAACTTGTTTTATTATTTTTGCAAAATGAATAGGATTTCAGTTTAGACCGTTATATTAATGTTGTTTATAACAATCATATTTTCTGCTTCGTTTCAATGTATTTCAATTATCTTATGGAATTCTTTTGTTCTAATAAATATTGGACATTCATAAATATCTTAGGGATTGTTTAGTAATGGTGCTTTTTGTATTTAAAATATATATATCTATAATATAAAAGTATTTATAATAATTATATATATATAAATATATATAGATATATATATATATATATTTAGTTTGTTTTATTATAAATTTTCTAAACTAAGCTACTAAAATGCTTGTATCATAGAAATAGGACAACCAAAGTACATATATCAAATATACATTGATACGTTACTGTCGTCGTTAAAGGAATATAGGTTTTATTATAAATTTTATTTATATTATGAGTGTAGTTTTAATCTTAAAGGTTTTCCGTTAGCTTTGCAATTTTAGCAATAGTTTTATATAGAACAAAACGGCTATTTGGAAAGTTTTGTCGAATATTAGCCGCGAATCCGCACTTAAGTTAATATATGTTAATATATTTTACAGTGCATGCGCATTTAATAGTAACTACTTGTTGCTTTTGGCAGAGTGAAACAATTGTCTATATATCGATTCGTTATTATTATTGTTTTTAATGGAGCGATAAGCTCTCGTATATATTTTATGTGCACAATTCTCAATAAATGTAAGAATTGGATGGATTTTCAAACCAATGTTATTCTACTATAATATTAGAACCGTTCTACTCGAATATTTTATTTTATGTGCAGCATAAAATTGTGTTTAGCATAACGTAATTTAGATTTCATATTATTTTAGGGAAAGTTATGCTGGAAAATATTTCTAACGTCGTTTATTTAAAATATGTACAGAAATGCCTGTATCTATGCTAGTAATTTTATTTATTGTGACTCGACATCTGATCTCAACTTATTCGATGGAAGGGTAGGAAAAGTCCAAGAGCGGCGACGGTTGAAAGAAAACCAGACTTACTTGCCTCAGTCATCGCCGACCAGAGAAAAATTAAATACAACCAAATTAAAAATTACTCGCAAAATTATTGTAGGCATGATTTTCCTGTAGTTATGCCACCTTATTTGCGAGTAAGGCGTAAATTGTGACAGCTCTTTCGAGGAACATAAATAGGAGACATAATAATTTTCATAAAAAGATTATTATTGCTGAATAAAAATATTCATATCTCCATCTCTTGGTTATAATATATATATATCTTTTTGCTCACGTAAGTCGCGGAGCCATCTGCATTTACATAAATTAAACTTATTTCAAGTCTTGTGGAGATTTTCCTTTTTTTCATCCCTCACTTTCGTTGTTAAGGGAAGTTTGGGTTTTAATTTTTTTCTTTGGGATAATAAGCTAGGTAGTCAAAGCATCGTTGAGGTTTCGTTTCTGAATTACTTTTATACGAATAATAATATTATTTTCTTATAAAATGGCATTGGATTTTATTTATAAAAATAAAATATATAAAATTCCAGTTTATTACTCGTATATTGTGCAGCTCTTACTTATTGGTGTACCTACATACTTAGTTGTGTCAGGATTGTGGCAAGTGATTTGTCCCATTGTCTCTTTTTTTTATTTTGACACGACATATGACAGCACCCCGCTTGATGTTAAGCCGAAGTGTGGTCCATGAATGAATGTCACTGCTACTACAATTCAATAACTGTGAACAGCAATCACATTCACTATGCCGGCCTAGATGGAACCGGCAACTTACAAGCTGATCCCGAAACGTGACCAAATTACTTCACGGTCTGTATACTTGTAAGTGGTGATACTACCCCGGATCGGCAGACTGGGTACCACTGCCTACCACTCTGCCTACCCATGTGGGACAAAGGCGTGACAATTTAATTACAATTTAGATACTTATTAGTTATGCAGATGTTAGTTTCCTGTAAATAGTATTATGTGGCAAAGACTTATTATATTTAAAAATATATATTTTTACATTACTTTTAACACTCTAAACATGTACCAGAAGCATTAGTTCTACTGAAAGGCATTTAGTGGTTTTCTGAAAATGTGCAACAGAAATTGTTGGAGT
Organism: Tinea trinotella; assembly: GCA_905220615.1. NCBI lineage: Eukaryota > Metazoa > Arthropoda > Insecta > Lepidoptera > Tineidae > Tinea > Tinea trinotella. The sequence continues at coordinate 14,709,032 of HG992308.1, read as the reverse complement.
ATAAATTCTTCAAATCACTTTTCCGCTAACAGATTAGCTTGTGTTGCTTGGGGAAGATGCAGAAATAATAATAGCATATCATATCTAAACAGCATATGAGCGCTCCAGTCGTCGGTTGCTTGGTTATCAATTAATAATAATAATATATATGTAAGGTGTAGTTTACGTTATATTCTAATCAATATAATTATTAAGGCGACCGTGGTGTAGTGGCAGTGCAATGGTTACGCAAGCCGAGAGCAAGGGTTGAAACCACTCACCGGTACCAATGTATCTGTGATATATTATGTACTTTGGTTGTCTATGATATGATACAAACACTTTAGTAGATTAGTATAGAAATGTATAATTAACGTAATATAATTAACGTATAATTAAATAATATTATTATTATTAAGTCTATGAGGAAAACAATGAATTAATGCACATTAACAACACCTGCGGCGGCGGCGGTCCAACGTTGCAGCTTTCTATTAACTCACTTGTTAATTTAAAATTTAAATTACTATTTCTGTATATATTAGATAAATATTTTATATATATACATACAGAAATAGTAATTTAAATTTTAAATTAACAAGTGAGTTAATAGAAAGCTGCAACGTTGGACCGCCGCCGCAGGTGTTGTTAATGTGCATTAATTCATTGTTTTCCTCATAGACTTAATAATAATAATATTATTCACGCCATTTTCACAATGTTTTCGGGGTGAATATTGTAAGAGCAAAGCCTACCTTTATCATTATAAGAACATTTTTTTATAATAAAAAAAACATAAATGTTCCTAGGTGTGTTTGATGGGGTTTTGAATACCTTTTAAAACAGACTTGTAGAATATTTTTGCCATTAGAATAACTCTTGTAGTTTAAATTATCAGATATAATATAATCTTAATATTATTAGGATTAGTCGAAGACATCATCAAGAAAGGGTTTCCTAGTGCCCATAACCGTAGAGCTTGCATGAAAAGAATTGTGAATGTGAGAGAAGCGAATGAGTTATATCTATTATATAATAGAATTGGTAGTGGCAATTGGAGCTCTATTATCTCTGCCTATTCTTGTGGGATAAAATGGGTGACAATTTGATTGTTTTGTTTGATAATGATTAATTTATTTTGAAAATATACTAGAGCCGTGTATGTAGGACCAAAAATACTTTTTACTGTATTAAAAGTGTTATTCGTTATTTGCTTTAATAGCCGATTCTACTTGATTTTTATGTACAATCAAAAGTATATATATTTGATGTAGAGTTATGTGCAGGCTCGTTTCCGCACTTGAAGTCCTCTTCGGTTTCTTAATGCGTTCTTCAACGGTTCTCTCTCAGTGAAGCCACCCGATCTCCTCCAGGAAGGCCTTATCGTTCCTGCAGACCTCCGGAAGCATCCTCGCGTTGTCATGAAACTTCTGTCTGCTTCGACCACTCCTGTACTCCTGCAACTCAAGAGCACATGCGCCTCCTAGGCAGACCCTACAAAGAGGGCTGTCCGATATGTTGGGGTTATGCAGGTGCTTATTAAAACCACAATATTTGCTGTATATATATACATGTAGTATTAATAGTGAGAGCAAAATGAATCAATAAGTATTTTCGTTGCGAGGCTTAGTCAACAACGGATGTACAGGCGTCCCTGTGTCTTATATGGAATGACATAGATATATAAAATTTAGAATTTGATGTGGTAACTTTTAAAACAAAATGCCATTCACCTCGCTTTAATTTAGCAGCGTTTAACTAAACTATATGAAATAAATAAATATTACGCAGTTTATTTTGGTTACTATGTTGGTTATTGGTTTTACATTTTTTTATTATTCTTCTGTTTCGAGATCTACGATGGCTGCAAAGCTCTCGAATTTTTATGCGGCTTACTATCTCGTTTATTTTGGTTATTGATTATACATTTTTTATTATGTATAATCAATAACCAAAATAATGAGATAGTAAGCCGCATAAAATTTGTTTAATTTATTATTCAATGTTTGTAAGAAAATACTATAAACTACCTATATCTTATATATACATTTTTATAAAGTTATGCATATTTTAATATTACTTACGAGTATATTATAACGAATATATAGATTTTTGCTCATTAAAACGTGTATGGTGTCTGTGACGTAAAAGTGTTTTGTAAGTTGGTATCTATAAGCATAGATATTTATGTTGTATGTATTCTACCAAATTAGTAATGAATAATTTATAAGTGCCTTATCAAAAATCATCCCATTCATAGGTCTACGTAACTCCGTGTGTAGGAAACGATCAATCAAGTCGACTTCATGATGAAAACAATACAATTCCTTTACATTGCGACCGGCTTCGTCGCCAAACAATTATTTAGGCACCCCCTGTATATATTAGCTCACTTCCTTCTTGAGTGTTCTAAGACAATGAATTGCATTTTCTTTGATAAAGGCGTTTTTATTAGTTCACGCTTTTATATAAGTTTGTGGTGACATTAATTAGAGGAATTTTATTATTATTCTAACGCAACATCTGACCTTGATTTACCTGATAGCACGTAAGGGGAGGCCCAGGGGTGCTGACGACTGACATATAACTGACTTGGTTTACGTCTACCTCAGTCGTTGCACTTTGCACATACATTTTTTTTACAAATTTAGCCGGCATAGTGACGGCAACTAAAGAAACATTGTCGGTGCTCTTGGACTTCCCTTGCCCCTCAGGAATAATAAAAAGGAGTATAAATGGAATAATTAAATAGATTATTTGCAATTTAGAATATCAGAGAGTTTAAATATGATAAGAATTGTAGATGAAAAGCAAACAAGAAAGATGTGTGATAAACGTAAAGGTGTCTGCTTACCCATATGGGAATTACAGCATGTTTCAGTTTTAATTTAATTAGAAATCTTTTATTTCCAGGTTTTCAATAATGCAGTAGTTTCATTGTAACGCACAAAACAAAGCCTGTGAGTATTTCAATCTTTATTACTAAAAATTAAAATACTAATAAATTAAAGAAAATCTTTGTTTTGGCACGGCTTGATGTTAAGATGGAGTGGGATTCATAAATAGAGGCGACTGCTAATATCTGCAAATAACATTCGGCCTGGCTGAATTTCGGCAACTTTCAATCTGATTTCGAAACGCGACCGAGTCACGTTTTTACATTAATCATATTCCCTTTAATAATAGACTAAAAAACTCTATATAACTAAGATCCTGTTAGTTTCTAATCTCCATTACTTATGTACATAAATACATCATGAGCAATTGGGGTTTTAGGGTAGGCTTTTTTGGACAGCATCACGGCGCGCACCCATCAGGGTAAGCAGTAAATCAAGCTACTATATAAAATCTGACTGACACTGATCGATTGATCTATTGTATGTTTACGCAGAGATTCCACGTTGTAGGTCCCATAGTGATGCGAATAAACGTAAATGTTACTTTCGACAACATTTTTTACAGCACGATTTTTTATTTCTTATAACAAACAGTTGTACACTAACAGCCGGTTGTACCAAAATTTATAATTTACGAATTTGTAAAAAGTATCGTATAAGTAAAAGAAAAATGGGTTGCACCACTCTTTAACTTCACATTTTACATTTACGTTTAACGGATATTTTATACAGAGCTAAAGGACATGATTCAATTTGGGTTTCTATGTACTACTTTTGTTATTTCTAATGATAAAAACATATATAAATGGTAGTTTGGATATAGAGTTATTAACAACCCAATTCACGATTTCGTAATAGTAAACGTAATAGAATAAGTATAAAGTAAAATTAAAACTTTTTTGGTAGAACCGGCTTTAAGAATTTAGATGTAGGTACTATATACAAACAATAACTGCTAAGTAGTGTTTTATGTGAAAGAAACGAGGGAGTTATGTCAGGATCGTGGCAAGTGGCGCTACATTGTCTCTGCATATCCCTGTGGGAAAGAGGCGTGACAGTTTGATTAATAGTGTTATATGTTTACTAACAACACCGTTATCCTGGAAGTCGTCATATTCAAAAGAGTTTTTATATATGTTTAAATTTATCAATTAATCAATCTAATTGCCACGCCTTACCACAGGGATGGGCAAATCAAAAGGAGCGCCACGTGCCACGATTCTGACACAACTCTTTCGTTTCCCTCACATCCATTTTTCTCTTCATACTCTACAGGTATATTACAAGGTTATGTGCACTAGCCAACCCAGTAATAATAGTAACAAGTAAAAGTAATTAAATGTAAACTAAATAATTACATTTATTCAAGTACCTCAACCGTCAAATGAAAAAAAAAACCCTTGGCCGGCATAGTGACTGAAAACTGCATTGGATTTTCCCATAGGCCCAGGAGGATGTTGCCTATCAAACCGGAGACATCCTCAAGAAAGCTGGGTCGTCTAGTGCCCATAAACTTAGAGCTTGTATGAAGAGAATTGTGGATGTGAAGGAAGCGAAGGAGTTGGGTCAGGATCGTGAGAAGTGGCGCTCCATTGACTCTGCCTATCCCGGTGGAAAAAAAGCGTGACATTTTATATTAAGCATTTTAAATATTCGCTTTTAGCTGAAAATCCTTATTGGTATCTTTGTAGTTAATTTAACTTGGGCAGTTATCTGATAAAGTATGAACGTAGTCGAGTGCTGCATACGCTCAAACATTAGAATTCTATACAACTACATAGTAATTATCATGGACAAGACGGGGAGCTTTTGCTGTAGAAATAGTGTCAAGTTTTAAGTTTAAATTAATTACAATTATAACACACATAGAATGAAATTGTTAATAACTGGCCCAGCAACCAAGACCAGCTCAAGCTGAAATTGTCTAAAAAACTAAACGTATACGGCTCCGTTCCCATAGGTATAAGCAGAGATAAGAGTTCGTTACTTTCTACTATCCATCAGCCAAAGACGAGGAAAATTAGCACCAATTTTTGGCTAGCATAACTGGAGAAACTGTAAACTAAGTCGGTCGTTTTTTTCAGTCGTCGATACTCTTCGTCGAACCTCCCATATCCTAATATCAGGCATTTCAAAGTCAGATGTAGCGTTTGGATAATATTATTATATATACATGGATACTATAGTATATATTTAATATATATATTTATACTTCTATACTAACCTACTAAAGTGCTTGTATCATAGAAACAGGACAACCAAAGTACATATTAATCAAAGATACATTGGTACCGGTGAGTGGTTTCGAACTAGTGCCAATCAGTTTACATAGCCATTGCACAGCCACTAAACCACGGTCGCCTATTAAAAAATAACAATCCATTTTCCTAAAGTATAATAATAAATTAAAATGTAAACGATGGCTTCCCTTTCCTTTTGCCCCGTAATTATATGAACATAAATGTGGAATAACATTTAGGGGGAATTGTTAAAAAAAATAACCCGTGAGCGGAAATTGATGAGTGAGGTAGAAAGTGGGAGTGAGGGCGATTGGTTATACATTTTAAACATACTTCATATCCTGTTAGGATTACAATCCCCACTCTGACCTCTAGTATGGATGGACCTCTAGTATACGATTACGCGTGGATTGGATTGTCTCTGCCTATCGCTGTGGAAAAAAAGCGTTACGATTTGATTGGAGTGGCATCTTGTCGTCCAGAATGGCGTTCTAAGGAGTAGGCCTATGTTCAGTTGTAGAAGTCTTTTGGCTTATTGATAATGATTGGACCGGATTAAAGCGACTGTGATCTAGTCGTAGTAAAAGGGCCACTTAAACCAAAAGCTTCCGGTTCAGTGTATCAATACAATATGTACTTTAGCCGCCCCGTTTCTATGATAACAAAACAGTAGTATTGAAAACTGAATTGTGAAAAAAAAAATCCCGCAAGTCAACGCATCTGTGTGCAAAATATTACTATAAAATTTGTTTTGTGTACTATGCTTAACAATATGCCTAACAATAACTCGTACTATGCTTAACAATATGCTTAACAATAACTCGTACTATGCTTAACAATATGCCTAACAATAACTCGTACTATGCTTAACAATATGCTTAACAATAACTCGTACTATGCTTAACAATATGCCTAACAATAACTCGTACTATGCTTAACAATAACTCGTACTATGCTTAACAATATGCCTAACAATAACTCGTACTATGCTTAACAATAACTCGTACTATGCTTAACAATATGCCTAACAATAACTCGTACTATGCTTAACAATAACTCGTACTATGCTTAACAATAACTCGTACTATGCTTAACAATATGCCTAACAATAACTCGTACTATGCTTAACAATAACTCGTACTATGCTTAACAATATGCCTAACAATAACTCGTACTATGCTTAACAATATGCTTAACAATAACTCGTACTATGCTTAACAATATGCCTAACAATAACTCGTACTATGCTTAACAATATGCCTAACAATAACTCGTACTATGCTTAACAATATGCTTAACAATAACTCGTACTATGCTTAACAATATGCCTAACAATAACTCGTACTATGCTTAACAATATGCTTAACAATAACTCGTACTATGCTTAACAATATGCCTAACAATAACTCGTACTATGCTTAACAATATGCCTAACAATAACTCGTACTATGCTTAACAATATGCTTAACAATAACTCGTACTATGCTTAACAATTTGATTTCACTTTTTCTTCATAATTAATATTTTAGGTTTTTTTTAATTAATTAATGTTTTAAAATAACCGTTTGTATGTACAAATTTTGTAAAAATATGTAAAATGTTGTAAAATCAAAATTTATTTTTTAAATTTTATCTTATAATATATTTTATATTTGAGAATAAAATTTAAATTTCCCATCCCTAGAGTTGTATTGAAGATAACGTCATAAGTTGGGTCAATGTTTCGTGTTGACCTTTTCGTGTGTTACGTAATACCTATGTAGGTTCTTAGAAAATATATTGCTGTTCTATTAAAACTGGTCATATCTAGGGCTACTCTAAACTACTATATGCCTCTTTTATATTTCGATATGTGTTTTTTTATTGTGACTTGACATATGACACCCCACTTGATGTGGTCCATGAATGGATGTCACGGCTACCACAATTCAATAAATTTAGGTAGCAATCACATCCACTATGGCGGCCTAGTTGGAACCGGAAACTTACAAGCTAATCCAGAAACGCGACTAAGTAACTTTACGATCTCTATACTTTTAAGTGGTGGTACTACGGCAGACTGGGTACCACTACCTGCCACTCTTGGTTATCAAACCAGACCCCCCGAAGCAAATATCCGCCTCTTTTTTATTAACAAAGTTGTGCAATATTTTATATAATTATTTAATATTACAAATTAAAGGTATGAAACAAATATTTATTCTGACCGGGAATCGAACCCGGGATTTTACGCGCAACAAACCAATCGCTGATCAATCGGCCACGCCTGTCGTCAAATGAGATGCAAGCCGCGCCATACAGATTCATACAAACAAGTAGAGCAATTTTCAGTCTGCAGTCTGCGGTCGCATGAGAATGGAGAACTGCAGTTTGCATAGCATCATGCTCTTCGACGTTATTTCACGCGCCGCTTGAAAGATTCCAAGTTAAAGGCGGGGAAAACATGATCGCAAAACTCATCGACAGTGTGACAAAGACAGTATCCGCTAACGGCTAAACTTTATCTTTTAGTCGACACTAATCTCCTATTATTTTTTATTTTATTGTGAGTCGACATCTGGCCTCGACCCGCCTGATGCTAAGCAAGAGGAGGTCCAAGAGCGCCGACGCCTGTAAATACCGAGTCTTCACGGTCAAAATTCATACACTAATATCTGATTTAAACATAAACGTCATTTCCTAGTGCTATCTATCTTCACGTCTATTATGCAGATGGTCACGGTTAGTGTCTCTATTAATAGACAAAGATATCTCACGCCTTTGTTAGTTAATGCTATGCTAAATGTATTAAAATTTGAATATGGAAGATTGTTTTACTCTATAGACTATTTTACAAAGCATTTGAGGTTTAATTGGCTATGGTTTGTATACTTACTTATATGACTCAATAAATTATTTATACAAGTTAAGCCGGCATAGTGGATGTGACTGTTGCTGCGTATGACTATCTGACCTTATCTGGTGTGACAAATGACTTACCACTTCAGGTAAAGCTGGGTTACGATGCGTAAACGGAGTCGAGTACTAGTACATCGAATACTACTTTAGATAAGTACACTTTTTTTGTCAGTTATTAATCAAATTAGGCGGCCGTGGTGTAGTGGTAGTGCAAGTCACGCAAACCGAGAGATCCTGGTTGAAAAACCACTAACGGGTACCGCTGTCTCTTTGATATATGTACTTTGGTCGTCTTGTTTCTATAATATAAGCACATTTATAATATAGAAAAACGCTTTAATTCCTACTAAGTTTGACATTGCCAATGAATCGCTACGTTCCACGACCCTAAAACAAGTTTCTAGCTTCCTTCACGTCCACAATCCCCTTAGTACAATATCAATAGGTATAAGTAACCAAACACAAAGAATAACAAAATGTTGTTTTCTCCTCCGTTAAAACATAGTAACAAAACATGTTCAGAAATTTAATACTAAGACAAAAATATGAAAGAACATTCAATATTTTTCTATAATTTTCACATTCTTGAAAACGTCTGGCTACCTACCACGCCTCGCTGCGTCGTGAGAGTAATTTACGCTATACTCGTTTTGCTACGAATAAGATCCTGTTTACACTAGCTGAACCTTAAAAACAATGATGATATTATATTTAATTTTATTTACGGCCTATAGTAAGCTTAGTTGACGTGTTTATATCATTTGTTGTTCTATTTTAGGCAAAGGAATATAGTTTATCAGCCCAGTCTTAAGCTGATTATTTGTTTAGCATGCCTTCAGTGGTCGTGTAATGAAAATAAAACTGTTTCTTTCTACTACATGACGGCAAGAATGATGATGGTTTAGTAAAGTGACGGAAAACTTTATTAAAACTTCCGACGAAGTCTTGGAGGAAATACGAAATATCACGACTTTAATTCACATTATTTCAAATTGGATACCCTATTCAATCTTTATTAATAACAAATAAACAATTGTCTCTGCCTATCCCTGTGGGAAAAAGGCGTGACAATTTGATTGATAAACCATTGTTATACATTAATATTCAAGAAAACAAAGTTTTATAAATAATTTGAGATAGCAAAATGTGTGAGATACGATTTTCGGCACTTCTGTATCATAGACTAAAATTCTTATATAATTCTGAAGCAGAGCTCGCTTTTAGATTTAGTTTAATTTCTTGTTACCATCAGAAATTTATTAGTTTAAAGAGTATATTATAATGAATTTTAGCAATAATTTTAATGTATTTATTTATTAGAGCTTGTATGGAGGAGTTGTGTCAGGATCGTGGCAAGTAGCGCTCCATTATCTCTGCCTATCCCCATGGGAAAAGGGCGTGACAATTTGATTGATTGATTTATTTAATATACATATATTTTTACGATTTCAACCGTAGAGCTTGAAGAGAATCTCGAATTTTTCACGTTATTCCGTTATTTGTATTTATGTTAGATACTATGTATTTAATATCACTAATATATAAAAGGTATAGTATAAGTTCAAGTAGTGTGAATTAGGCTTTAGTTTAAAACGTTGTAGAGGCTAGCATCGTGTCACCGAGACGTCCCTATTGTGTTCACACCTTTAAATGGGAATTTCATATTATTTCTACTTTCATATTATATAATAAATCTATTAAAAGTTTAATTAAAATGCTAGCAAATACAAATAATAATTGTTATTTCACTTCTATTGTTATTTTCTTCATTCAAATCGAGGATATTGTTAAAAAAGCAAGAGTTTGCTGTGCAAATATTTATAAAGATTGTATGAAAAGATGTAACAAAATGCATGTGATGGAAGCGAAAGAGTTCTTTACCAGTACCGATCGGATACGGCGCCATTGAGGATTCGTAAGTTACCTAAATGTAAAATAAAATATTCTTGCTTAAAATATTCTTCAATTAAGCTTTTAACGTCCTTTAGACATATCTGGAAGAAACCAAGGAAGAAACTAGAACTGATTTTTTTCTTGGTTTATAAATATTTTTGAATTTTATCATTTGCAAATTGCGCCCCCTTCGGATGGTTTCCAGGGCACGTGCCCTACCTGCCATACCCTAGTTACGCCTACAATTTTGTATATGTTTTTTACTTAATCATATACAAAATTGTCAATATGTTTATTCTTATGTCAAGTGGTATGTATATTTTCAGTATAAGCTAATATTATTATATAATACGACAGTTTTTAATAAAAGTAACTTTGGTTAATAAAATTGATATCTAACTAAAAATCTATAAAAATAAATTAACCCGTATCAATCAAGCAAGTTTCCCTGTTTTCTTTAGTTCCACCGTTGTCTTTACAAGTTAAACGGTTATAGAGCTGTTTTTGTTCTAAAAACAATTTTTGGATAACCATGTATAAGAACAGAAAAGCATAAACAATTACATTAAAATAAAAATCACTTTTAAAAACAATGTCAAAGTATATCCAATGAATCGAGTTTGCTGAAACTTGTGTGGGGGAAAAGTTCGCAAATCGTCCGTCTGCACTGTCAATAATTGATAATTGATGACGTCATTATGTCAGAAGTTGATTGATTGGAGGTTCCGCTTTCCCCCCACCCCTTACTTGGATCATACCGTAATGGCTTGATAAAAAATCACCTAAAGTTATTGTTTAAATGTATTTTTAGAGGTTTATGGATCAGAAACAATTGGTTTAGGCTATCTTTTTTTAAATTAGACAAAATAATAAGTAACTTACGCTGATTACTCTGATTACGCTGATTAATATTTATCATTGCAAATAAAATGTTACGCCTCTGTTTCTACGAGGATAAGCAGAGACAATAAAGCCCCATTTTGATTCCTTCATATTCACAAATTTCTTTACACAAGCTTTATAGCACGGATCTCCAGCTTTATAAAGAACAACTCTAGACATTCCTAGACATAGATCAAAGGCTTTTTAACTTATACCTTCGCAAAATGAGAACATTAATAAATATAAAATAATTGGTTTAAAATGATAGGCTGAAGGCACGCCTTTTCCTCACAGGTTTCTACTACTGAACGTATTAAATCACACTTTTAATATAAAAGGGCGAGAACAATGTATATAGAAGAAAACTGATGTTAAGAGGAATAACCTCTAAAAATCTTACATCAACATCCAACAATGAATAACTCACATAAATATGCAAATCCAATCTCTCCATTTAGATACTCTGACATAAACGTAAAACTATACGTGTTCATCTTAACTAATTTAATAGACTTACCAACCAAATTAAACCTCTAACACAATAGTTATAAGGTTCCAAGTCAAACTTTACATAATGCAGGCATCGTTGCAATTTGGGACAAAGTTTTTGAGTCAATTTCATTAGTTAGAGTTACCTTGCAGTTTGTCCAAACTTGATGGATGTTTACTAAGCTAATACACGTGATATATATAACTTTGCGCTTTATATTTACGCCTACAATTACAGTTAGGGATGGGTACGGCTGCTTCACAAATTATTATTAAAGCGATTAAATATTTTTTTTAATTCAAAATATAAAATATTTTTATAGGCCAGGCCTCAAATTTGTCCCACTGTTGGGACATAAGTCTTTCAAATGCACATGCATTATAGGTTTCATGATTCACATTTGTAGTGAAACCAAGTTTGTCCTGCGCCATCTCCGTCTGCCTCCGCCGCAATGTCTTTTGCAGTAGTAGATGAAAACCTTATATTGAAATTTTAATGCTAGAATTATTACTGAATAAATTGTAATAGTATTTTTTTATTATTGTGACTCGATAATAGAGGTGACTGCTACTACAATGAAATATCTGTTCTTAGTTGGAACAAGCAACTTGCAAGCTAATCCCAAAACGCGACTAAGTCACTACACGGCCTACATAGTTGTACGTGGTGGTACGATTCAGGTTCGGCAGACTGGGCAGACCACTCTTTGACAACCAAACCCAGAGCTAATACAATATCCACCTCATTTGTTATTAACAAATATTTGTTCTAACCAGAAATCGAACCTGAAACTTTACGAGCTGGTGTGTTAACCAATGCGCCATGCCTGTAATGCGAATTGGATATTTTTTCAGGCATGCATGGTCAACTGCGACCTAAGCGAAGGTGTCTGTCGCTTAACGCGCGACCTATGTCTTTTTTAACCAGAGCTTTTGTGGGACCTAATAATAATTAATTTGCGTTATACAATATAATAATAAAAAAACATATAATGTACTTTCTACATTAGTGCTGAAAAGTGCACAAATAGTATTTAAGTCTACATAATATATAAATCCTTACATGTATCATTTTCCAAACTTAAAGTACGCAAATTCCGTAGCTTACAACTTTTCGCATAATAACATACAGTTACATACGTTTATTCGCAAACACATTTTAGTTACAAATGCATTTAAATATTATATTTACCGATGTATCCTTGAAATGTAGATTTGGTCGTCCAGTGTCTATGAGACAAGTAACATAATTATTTTATTAATTACGTAATATAATATTTACTCCAAATCATCAACAATTTCTAGTTAAAAACGAATATATTTTTTTATATCTCAAGGCTTGTTTACTGATTTTATCATTATTTTATTTATAAATTAATTTTTTAAACATATTAAAAATTCACGTTACATAAGTAGGATATAAAAATGTATAAAAAAAGGCAATATAAAATTACAAAAGTCTTTTATTCCATGTGCATTGTTTGCGAAAATTCTTAGAAAATCTTATTCAATGAATCAATGAATCAATCAACAACAATAAGTTATAAAATGTATTTAGAATTTGAAATAAATAGTTGAGTTAGATGTGACGCAGAGAACTGCTTGAGGACCGTGAAAGTGTCGCTCCATTTGTTCTGTCAGATAGGCGCATGTAGAAATGCAAAGTTAACAATTTGACTGGTTGTTTGAAATATTCGTTGAAATATGCAATACACAGTGTTTAAATTCAATATCGCTTGTGATTTATTTAAATTTATTGGTCAATCCAATCAGGATAAAAATACATTTAGTTACATGGCTACATAGTATATTATACGGTACGAAAAAGTATCGTATACGACAAATAATAAAGTTGTATGAGTAAAAATTAAATTAAAAAAAAAAGATATTTAACAACAAAAAAATAAATTATAACATAATTTTTTGTTGTATTATAACAAATAAATAACATAAAATAATAACATAAAAAACACAGAAAGTCTACATAATTTTACAGAATGTTATTTTTTATCATAATTATCTGCTTTTTACATTAGTAATCTTATTAAGTAAATATTTTATAATTATATATAGTATAAAGTAGTAAACGTTTGCCAGCAGTGTTAAAAGCATGTGTCGTTCCACCTGCCAGCTTCCTGGTATGCATTTAAATAGAGTATTACCTTCCTACTAAGAGCTTACTTGAAACCTAAAGTCCTAAACGGTCGAGCTTAAAGCTTTCAATGTTATTGTGTTCATTTTAATAAAGTTTTTCTTACATCTGTGACTCTTTTTATGGGATTACTGTCTTATGATAAATAAATATTATCATTATTAGTTTTAATTTATTAAAGGGAAACTGATCTGAAAAAATAATGTATCGTTTTACCTTTTTCATCGCGAGTTTGTGACTACATTTATTTTGTTTTAAAAAGATACTATTAATAAAACAATAAAATCTGAATACAAAAAAGGCCAAATATGTTCGAACAATATCCGCCATAACTGCTGATGCTTATCATCCATCATATGTTCGTATTATCAGATCCAAAGCGAGACCCTATTTTTAAACTATTTTTTATTATTATTCGATTTCAAATCGTTTATAAACTGCATGGGGTCATTTGCGACTACGTTTAAATACCTAATATGACCTAACAATTAATTAAAATTTGTTATAAAAATCAATATTTTTATTAGTTTTTTCGTATGTTTTAAATATATTATTTTATTATTAATATAACATTATCGCCTTATTAGTAATCATAACAAAATTATTGACATGCAAATTATTTTTATAACAAAGTATGATTTATTAAACTTTGTGAACTCACTGTCAAAATCGAAATACAAAAAGTTGGTTAGCTGAAATGAATAGAGCCGACTGCTACTACAAATAAATAATTGCAAGTAGTAGTCGCATCAACTTTGTATAGATCCTCAAACGCGACTGAATCACTTGGCGGTCTATAAACTGTTGTGGGCAACCAAATGTTTGCTTATCACTCTTAAAAGTAATAAAATGATTTATTACAAACATTTCCATTTAGTAATTGTAGTCTAACCTCGTCGAGTGTCGATCGTAGTGTTAACGCGGCATATGGGAATACTCGATGAAAGCCGATTAATGCTAAACCTTGGGCCCATGGAGACTTAGGTTGCCTGGAAACTTGGAAATTGTTGCTCAGATTGAACACGTGCTTTCTTTGAAATGCAATTTTAATTGGTTACCTCGCTCTTGGGAGATTTGTATTGTATTATAATTTGTTATTTTCTTGTAATTTATATTTCATTATTATTTAACTAAATTGGATCCTTGGTATCTTTGGAAAAAGGTATCTCTGGCTGGCACATTGATGACAGTTGCAGCAACTGTAAAATAATCGCTCTTGATTTATTTTAACTTTTAATTGCAATATTTAATAATTGGATTACTTAAATATATTATTTTTATAGAGAAACAGATAAAATTAAAATAAATAAAAAATATCATCTAATGACGTTGCATCAGAGATAATCCCAAGGAGACTATTTCCCCTTTGCAAGGCTAATACGTTGGCAGAAATAATTGCCAGCCTTTCTGTCTCCAGACTTCTACGCCGGCCGCTTGGACAACTCCTTGGCCAGGCGCTTATGGCACAAGAAAGCCCGTGGTGTCCGAGATTATCTACCGGTTCTCCGAACCGAGACTGGTGTTGGTGTACAGTCCGGGCTTCGAGACGAAGGCATACCGCCAGGGTCAGGGTATTTCCGTCGGGGAGTGTGTCAACCGATGCAGACGGAAAAGCCTGCAATCAAAAACCCGACTCCCTAGTAGAGACGGCTAAGAAGCGAGCTCTCTCTTTCATGTTACTGTAAGAAAAGATATCTTCCATTACCATTTTGCAGAGCGGCTCGTCCCATAGTTTTGAAATTGTGGCGAAATTAGTAGCAAAATATTGGGGCACGCAACTGACCAGGCATCTCTGGCATCCGACATGTACGCCGGATAATATTTTAAATTGTTTTTGTGATAAGCAATGGTAAGCAAGGGGAAACGGCTGAATAAACTGACTCAGTTCACATTTGCCTCGTCGCTGTCACTATGCCGGCCAAAAAATAATATCATATTAGTGTTTGTTGTTTTATGCAGCAACTAAGAGTTTTATAGAGCTGGTGCAGTTTTTTTTTAATTGTGACTCGACATCTGACCTCGACCCGCCTGATGGTAAGTAAGACGAGATCCAAGAGTGCGGACGACTGAAAATAAAAACGTGTCGCCATCACTATGCCGGCGAACGGTGCTTCTTCACGCATCGCTTGAAGGATCGAAGGTTATTGGATGGAGTGAACACATGGGCTGGCAAAGCATTCCACTTGGCGATTGTTCCACAAAGAAACGCACCGAACCTTTTGGTACATAAAATGTTATCTACAATTTAAATACATTTATAGCAACCTTTATACATATGTTTATAAATATACTTTTAAATACATTTCCAAGTATATTCGTGATTATTTCCAGCAAATATAAATAAACTTTGAAAATATATTTTTATTGAATGTAGTAAATTATTTTCCTTTGAAGTGGTTGTAAGAGAAAATTTCATGTTTACAACACGCTGAGGACTTTGAAACCTTAAGGTTATCCTCACTAAGCCGTTGGGTAGACAAAGAACAAATTGAAATAGATATTATATTTGAAATATATTTTGTAATTGAAAAGCAATCAGCGCAACTATTTCGTAACTAGTTTCTGTACATTGTATTTTCTTATTAGAGCTTAAAATTTTTAAGATTTCAAATATCTAGGATTCGAATTGTTAGAGGTATTATGGATGCGACCAGAGAGAGATTTGTAAACAATATTTTTTGTTACATTCCAATGCCAGTACCGTTATTTATAAATTAGTAATAAACATTGTATATATAATAACCAGCGAATATCGTTCGGCTATTTGGGGCTACACAGCGCTTACCTCTCGCGTGGAAATTCTTTTACTCTATCTTTTTATCGCGCAGTTTTGCGCTTATAAATATGCGAATGAATTCGTGATTTTTGTACATTTAACACATTTAGAAATGAAATAAAATATATATTTTTCCAATATGGCTTACAAATTTAGTTGTTTCAAATTGATTTATGCTATATATCCGCCATGTTTACCAAATCTAGCTTGCATATGTTTTATTTATTATTATTTATTATAATTAAGTCATAGTTATTCATTAATATTTTAATATCATAACTTACATTATATCATAATTTTCTATCTGGTCATAAAATAAATATATTTATATTATTTTAAAATCGCACAATTATATAAACTCAGTGATTCATTTTAGTAAAAGAAATAAAAACAAATTAAAATACATTTAAAATAAAGAATGAAAATAAGTTAAAAAGGATAAGTGCAAAACATGAGTTCACAAAATTCCGAGTTATCATTCTACTGAAGTTTCATTTTCAAAAGATCTTAATGAGTTATTTTTCTCTCTTACGGACAAAGAGCAGATTAATGGTTTAACATCTACCCACATATACAAGTAAATACCACTCATAGACTAAATAAATTACTTACACGAAAGAGGTTTACGCTTTTATGCCCGAATAGGTGATCACTGGAAAAATATATTTTAAGACACCTTTCAATTAATGTCTGTTAATCTTTACTTAATCTATATTAATAAATTGTGTATAAAATCAGATATAATTGTCCTTTAATAGTAGCTACCTCTTAGCATGGTATGCCAAGTCATGTAGTTTTGTCATGGTAAGAGTCCTGCCTTACTTTATACATTATATAAGTTATTTGCTGTACCTGTATCATTAGAAATGGGCAACCTTATATCCAGTTAATTAAGATAACCTGGTAAAAATAAGGTGGTTTTGAACCACGACGCGTTTGTTATGCGAGACCATTTGCCTTTACCCATATACTCAGACAGTATACTTAAAAAATAAGAGGAAAACGGAAACCTGAAAAAGCGTATCTTTCATTTATTTTAAGAATATAGCATCAATTCTCTCAAATCATTTTCAGCCGTCACGCATATGATGTACGCGTAAAATAGAAATACGCAGGTTAATAAGAAAGACAAATTAAATCAAAGTTACAAATTGTCACTGATATAAAAGAAATAAACGTTTTTTTATATAATAATAGGTACTTTTCTAAAAAACAAAAATTCTTTTTTTACACAAGTTTATGCAAAGAAGTCTTAGGTAAAGAAGTATGGTAAAATCGGATAATAACTTTGCAAAAATTCAACAATAACAAGCTGTAACTTCAAATTTACATCTAAGAATAGGTTTGAATTGCCTTACAAAGGTAAATACATTGTGCTTGAATTCGTTTGAAAAACTACAAAGCCTCAAAAAATTACTCGTAAATCACTAAACTTGTAATAAAAACATTAAATGTATTTACATACTTAAAATAAAATATATAACACAGGTATTTATTGAAGTGTTCAATGTGAAAACAAAATTGTATAGAAATTCCATCATACGGAACCTTTCGTACACATAGAGGGTGTTACGCAAACACTTGTACACGCCTCACAGAATTACCTCCGCTTCAGCGGCCGCGTATTTATTGATTTATGTAAATTTCCAATGTTGCACGGAGGCTGTGTGTATTTTTATCTGAAAGCGATGAAGTGTGCCTTGTTAGGGTTAACTCGCAAAGTACTCTTTCACATATTATTGTAACTAATATTGGCAACTTTGCACAATCCCGTTTTATTGGTACATTTGTAGTTAAGAAATAATAATTAAAAAATCTATGTTAATATTTTTTTATCTCATCTATACTTGTTTGCAAATTATTTTACGAATCAATCGTGTTTTATCTTAGAAATTTCCTTTCTGAGCGACCTGTATCAAAGGGACAACACCAAGCGGGCCATTAAGGCCACCTGCCGCAAATTTGGCATCCTAAAAATATGCGGCGGTTGTTCGCGCCTGAGTATCACTTATTCCTATACAAGGCTCAAATTAGCTTTGGCGCGGAGTACTGTTCGCACCTCTGGAACTGCTCTGCCTAGTATCTTATTGATGCCCTAGATATATTGCAGAGTCGAGCTGTTTGAGTTATAGGAGATGCAGAGGTCACGCGAACTCTGGAGCCCCTACAACTTTGCAGACATGGCGGCTTTATTCGTCTTTTATCGCCTATACCACGGAGAATGTATCCTTGTTTCTGGCACGGCATTTCACACCCGTGATTGTACAGTTCGGGGGAATCGGTCGTCGAGCTAAAAGATTCGGAGCGTCTTTGCAAAACAATTAACAATTGGAATGCTTTACCCCCATGTGTTCTCTCCAACCTATAACTTTTGGCCGACATAGTGACGGTAACTGACGGTATTAGGAAAAAAACTTATACGTTATTTTCAGTCGTCGGCACTCTTGGATCTTCACTTGCTTACCATTATTCAAATCGAGATCAGATCGACATCGACATCGATATGTCTAAGTCGACACTTACAATATATATAAAAACAACAACATATAAATACATATTATTTAATGTGACTCGATATATGACAGCACCCTGCCTGATGTTATTCTGCAGTTCGGTACATGAATACATGTCACTGCTACTATAATTCAATAGCTGTAAGTAGCAGTCACATCCATTATGCCTGCCTAGTTGAAACCGGCAACTTACGAAACGCGACTAAATCACTTCATGTATACTGTATACTACTCCGGATCGGCAGACTGGGTACCACTGCCTACCACTCTTAAAAATATGTTAACGTAACGTAAAATATACATATGTTTCGTTCAGAAAGTTGTTTATCTCAAAGAGGTAGGCAGTCAATACATATCGAAGGACATGATATTTTTATATAAATAAGGCAATAAATATTTATTGGGACCTTCGAGTGTCGTATTGGTGACACGTTTGACTTTAATATATATATATATATATATATACATATATATATATATGTATACAATTTAAAGAAATGTATATAAAATATTATAAGTATGCTGGATAAGATGATTCGGAGTATTTCAAAGTTCATGAGTTCAAATCAGTCTTTGCAAAATAAATTCTTACCATTCGTTTTAGGACATATTATAATTGAGTGTAAAAAACTTACACGTACTAGTTAAAGCTACACTTTTAAAATGAAAATAATAACTATTACAAATAGAAAATAGTTTATTTTAGAAGATTTGAACATTATAAGTTCCTTCATTATTGGAGTTGTGTCAGGGTCGTGGCAAGTGGCGCTTCATTAGTTTTGCCTATTCCTGTGGGGAAAAGGCTTGACAATTTGATTGATTGATTAATTTACACATTAAATATTTAGCAATTTAGCTAAAAACCAAACCGTACATTTATAAATTGGCGCTGTATAATTTCCATAATTTCCTTTTCCATTACTACTAAACTAATTACAAATATAAAGATACAACGATAAAACTTAGAACTGTATATCATTTTTACACGAATAAAAAAGTTTGTTTCTATAAAGGAAGCTAAATGCATTTGTAAATTAGTGTCTGTGATAATAAATCATGTACTTAAGGCCGCAGCACACTTTTGTCCGGCGACAGTTTAATTGGTTGGAAAGAATACCCCTTTTTCATGCTCATTATGAAGCTATAAACATAAACAAACAATTATTAAAGTTACAAGTTGTGAATGAAGCTTTTGTTTCTTTATTCACGGCATACCCTTGACTACACACTACAATCTTCACGACAAAGAAGTGTGGTGCACTAGTTCGAGACAATAGATTGTAGATGATTTTCTATCTATAATTTCTTTCTATACTCATTTTAGCTTATAATCTACGAGGGCGGTTCATTAAGTACCCGTGTTTGAAGACAGAGGACGTTCCTGAGTGAAGTTAGTGTTATCCAAAGAATTTGGACTTAAGAAACAGAAGGAGCCCTAAAATAGCTACAAAATACAACCGTTTATATTATTTTGACTTATGGCATTAAAAAGAAGTCAGAAAGGGGAGGAATATACATTTTTACATTTGTAATTTAGAAGGTTGTCACTAGTTTTGATAATCATTTGACAACCTAATTTGACAGAATAACAAATGACATTATAATACTTCAAAAAAGGACGACGGAATAATTATTCCGCTACTCTTGCTACCACGTGACTAAATTAAGCAGTATTAAAAGTCAACCACAATTACAAGTGGTTGTTTTAGCATAAAAGTAGTACCAACCTTTGAAATAAAGGAATTGAATTACAAGTAGTTGTCTCTTTCAGTCACACGTGGTATAAACATAATATAAATGAGACAAATAACAATGAATTAGTTCGTATTCTAGCACAGATTCTATTCTTTCTAAATTCTTTGGTGTTATCATCGTGTGCTGCCATCTATCGAACGGCGCTAATACAAATTTCAGACTGATTGATAGTTTCGATTTGGCAGCCATTCGAGTCGGACGTGTTTCATGATTTTCTCCCTCGTACTTAAACAATTTGTTATTTTATCAACCTAACTTACCAGTAAGATTGGGTGGCAGACAGTTTGTGGTTATATTGCCAGTCTGCCAACCCAGCGCAGGGTACCACTACTTTCAAGTGCAGACCGTGAAGGGACGCAGTCGTGACATTACGTTGAAAGTTGCCGGTTCTACTAGGCCGGCATAGTGGATACGACTGCTACTTACATTCATTATTACATTATTAGGTAGGATTTTTTTAAATGTTCCAGCCCCGATAAATAAATAAAAAGTTGCAGCAACTAGTATTACATTTTATAGTTGTTCCCTTATACAATTTATGAATCATGGATATTCTATTTACCATATTAGATTGTGTCATGTAAAAATGCTGAATTCAGTGTACTTGAATGCAACGATGCATTTATTTTATATAACGATACAGTATTAAGTGAAGGTAAATACAGTATATACATATAGCGATTTTCTATCACGGCATTGGAAAAAATATATCTTTAGGGTTTCTTAAATTGAAACGCAACATTCGATCTCGACATGACTGATGATAACCGATGTGCAAGAGCGCCGATGACTGAAAAATCTGATTTAGTTTCGGGTTACCCCGGTCGTCGTCTCATCGTTAGTGGTCTTCATGGAAGTCGCAACAAAAGGGCATCCCTAGGATATCTAGTCTGATAAGATATCTAGGATAAAAAAAAACAGTAAGTTACTAAGGAAGGTGTTGCTAAAATAAAAAACTATATAAACATTGTATCTTTAAAAGATATAAATAAATACAATTGTGACGAATTGCCGATAACCTTCATAAATAGTGTTCCCCGTCTGCTGCCCCGTCTCTCAATTGTACATTTGCCTTATGCAGACTAAGTTTAACTTCTCAAAGGAATGTAATTATGTAATGTTATCGATAGTAAACAAGTTGTGTCGATTAATAACAAGATTAACTTTATATTAGCGTAAGAACGATAACGATGTTTTAATTGACGTGTAAATATGTGCGGAAAAATGAAGACCATTCTAGCATATTTATATTTTCATATTCTACATTATTATGCGTCGAAAATTGTTTATTATTATTCACCTTAAATAGATTTGTTTGTCCTTAAATATTCTGAGAACTCGTTAATAACTATTTGATATTATTAAGAAAATTCCGAGTGACTTATCAATTTTCTTCTTTTATTTTCTTATGTTCAAGCCTACAAGGAGATCTTATCTCGCAAACTGTCAACATAATCTTATTTATACCGCACGTCAGTCAGCTGATAACGCACTCAAACGCGTTCATCACGAATGTAACTGATTGGCGATAATACAGTCCGCGAAGAGCCATGGCGAACGTTGCCGTAGTGATCGACGGAGCAAGCAATATTGGCTATCAAGTGTTAAAGAAACTCATAAAATGTTATCACGGAAAGATATATTTCACAACAGAAGACAAACTCGCCGGATACAAAATATTGGACGAACTCAAAATCGGAGACGTTGAACTGTTCTATCACCAGCTCGATGTAACAGACACACATTCCATCATTGATTTTAGACATTACATTCAAGATACAGAAACAGGTATTGATTTATTAATAAACAACACAGAATATAACCCAAAAGGAAAGAAGTTGACACAAGCTGAAAAAGTAAGACGAATACTTAATGTTAACTTTTATGGTAATCTAAATTTGGGCAAGTTGTTGTACCCACTCCTAAATGAGAACGCAAGAGTAGTGAATGTCTCTGGTCCAGCTGGTCTTTTAGCAACTATACCAAGTGAGGAGAAAAGGAGTAGAATAAGTGATCCAAATTTGAATGAAGATGGTTTAGTGTATATAATGCAGGAGTATGAAGCAGCTGTTCAGAGAGGCGTTGAGACACAACAAGGATGGGGGAGCAGTGGCTTCGCAATGAGCAAAGTGGCATTAAACGCGTTAACATTTCTCCAGCATCGTGAATGGTCTGGCAAAGGTATTGTGATAAATTGTGTGAACCCGGGACATATTACAAGTAAAGTTGAAAGGAAAAGTTCTAGAATATACGAAGAAGGTGCCGACTCCATAATATATTTAGCAACGGAAGCACCGCTTCATATAAATGGCAATTTTGTTTGGAGTAATTATGCTGTGATTGAATGGAATTCTGACCCTTTTTTGGAAGTGACTAGAGTTTAATTTTGTTTGCTATCGATGTGTCAGTATTTGTATTTTTGTGCGTCTCGAAAACATTATTTATTAACAGGTAGCTTTAATTAATTAACTTTGTAACTGTTGATATAAATTATTAAAATAAAATTTGTTAGTCTAATGTTTCTTTGATTTTATGTTTATATAATTTTTATCTTCTCTTTGATTGATGCGTGAAGTGATTTTATAATCAAGGATTTAGTAATTTATAATTAGTTTCAGTATTTTAGGTAACGAGGATTTTTAGAATAAACATATATGTTTAATAAATAAATATAGAAATCAAATAAGCCTCGTTTACTCTTAGCAAACGAAATAAATCCTATCCGCAAAAACTAATTTATCCAAAAATAGGTAACCAAAATTGAAAATTAAAAAATTGCGTATCCATTAAATTGACAGAATCTATGGATTATAAATTACAAATGACACATTCCTTGCATACCTCTAATGTACATCTTTATATCAGTAATATAGATAAGTTCCTAACATAATTAAGTTAATACATTTAGTAAACAATTAGTTAATTATTACTAATTATAATTCATAAAGTAAGCATTGTATTTATATGATAATATAAATACACACATATTTTATATTATCTTATCTTTATAAGATATCTTTTATAATTGCATAATAGTTTGACCTTTATTTAAAACGTGTATTCTAACTTTCATAAATGAACATTTTGTGTTTAAGCAAAGTTAAATAAAATATATTATTTTAATTCAACATAAAAAGTAGCAGCATTAACCAATAGAACGACCAACACGTCGATCTCTCCGTGATCACGATGGCTGCATAGCTCTCGAAACGTCGAAATAATAAAAATCAATAACCCAAATAAACGCGATAGTAAGCCGCATAAAATTTGTTTAATTCTAAATAAAAAATGCATCAAAACTGAGCTATAAAATGGATACCAAGATGATTTAAAAAAAGTAAATGTATAAGGTAGTAAAGTAAATAATAATAAATAGTATATAAATATTAATAAATATTAAATATTTAAATATTAAAATAATAAATATTAAATAAAATAAATATTATATAAATAGTAAAGTAGTAGTAACAAAAACTACTGAAACTCATTATCACACATATTTATCAAGAATCAGATTTTATCAAACAATGTATCCAAGAAAATAATCTATTTCCTATTATAATAAATTATGCGTGCGTTTAATTATAATTAAAGTGTAATCACTGTTACAAGGAAGACATTATTTTATGTAATTATCTTGATAAAATAATTAAGATATTTTACTAAAATTTTCTATAATACTCGTATATACAATTATGTATAGTGATAAAAACATATTATATGCTTCTACAATAGTAATTTTAATGGTTGTTTAGTTAGGTTATTTAATCAATCAAATTGTCATGCCTTTCCCCACAGGGATAGGCAGAGACAATAGAGCGCCACTTGCCACGAAACTAACATTATTCAATTTAGGTGTCATTAGTAGGTATATCATTGTTTTTATTGTGGCTTGACATATGCCACTATACTAAGCTGGAGTGCGGTCTATTAATGGAGGCAACTGCAACTTACAATTAAATAACTCCAACTAGCAGTCACATCAATTATCCCGGCCTAAGTCACTTCACGGTCTGCATACTTGTAAATAGTGACGCTACCCCGGGTCAACAGACCCAGAGCAAATATTCGCCAAATATTTGTAACATTTAATCTAAGTTGCTCTGACCGGGAATCGAACCCGGAACTTTTGGCGTACTTAACGAACTGGTGAGCGAACCAATATTTTTTATGTTGAACACTTTAAAATTAATTTCTGTTAGAATTCCCTAACCATACCACATAACGAACATTTAACGGTTCTAAATCGATGTTCTTTGCGGTTGAATCATGATCAGAGAAGTCCTTCAGGCTTCAGGAGGGTTCTGTTATAGTCGTAAACAGTTTTAGTGTCTGCAAATGTCACTTGCGAGTTGTTACGGTGTGCTCGTATAAAATACACCGTTAGAAGCCAATAGTGAGGTAAACGTTCTTACTTAATTCATACAATTCACTTTTGTTTATAGAGTTTATAATGTTTAACACACCGCCTGACTGCCATCGATTAATGGATACGGCTGCTAGTACATTTAAATAACAATTAGTAGCAGTCGTATCCACTATGCTGGCCTAGTTGGAACCGTCAATTTTCAAGCTGATCCTGTGTTACTTCACGATCTGGCACACTTGTGACATCCTTAATTATTAAGCTACAGCTTATTACAGTTATATTATTAGTAGTGGCATCCGCTATGTCGGTCTAACTAAGCTTTGGCCACCCCGGGGTAGGCAAAACACTATCAACTGCTGCCTATACCACGTTAACCACTCAGACCTGAAGCAAAAACTTACTAATAGGTTGTATTGTTTATGCGAATCATAAATATTTTATTATTTATAAGTTATATTTTTAACCCCCGACCAAAAAAAAGGGGTGTTATAAGTTTGACTTGTCTGTGTATCTGTGTATCTGTGTGTCTGTCTGTGGCATCGTAGCTCCTAAACGAATGGACCGATTACGATGCGGTTTGTTTCATTTGAAAGCTGACGTGATCGATATGGTTCTTAGCTACAATTGATGAAGATCTGATCAGGGGTTTCAAGGTCATCAGCTCGATTTGTAGCGATCTTAGACGCGCTGTTTAGGACGGGCAACCCTTGTACGTCGCTATGCGACGAAGATTGTTATTTTATGTCAAATAAATATGCCAATGTAAATACACGTAAAAAATGTTATAATTTTTCCCTTAAAATATTCATATGGCGAGGTTGGTTTGCAGTTTAGATCGATTACCTTGATTGAATATTTTAGGGGAAAAATTATAACATTTTTTACGTGTTTTAACAATGGCATATTTATTTGACATAAAATAACAATCTTCGTCGCATAGCGACGTACAAGGGTTGCCCGTTCTAAACACGCATATGGCTGGGAATACACGTCCGATATTGCTGAGCAAATTATTTACAAATCGGAAGTAGGAATCGGACGTCTATTTTGTTTCTGTATTTTGTATGAAAACTGCACCTTCAGACAATCGGATCGGCCATAAAATCGTAAGCGCCTTGGCGTTGTTTCCGATTCTGACATCCGATCCGACTATCGGATCTGACGTGTATTAAGTATTCAAACAAATGTATGGCACGAGTGACTATCGGATCGGACTATCGGAGAGGAAAATCGGACTTGTATTCCCAGCCTTATAGGTATTTACTTTTAAACATATCTGTGACTTAACATTTGAAATAAAAACGTATACAAATACATGTGTGTTTTAACTGGTACCACTGAGTTACTCTGATGATGGAACTCGAAGGTAGGAGACGAAATCCTGGATGTGTTCAAACTTTTTTTTGGTATACTAAGTTTGGACTTATTAGATTTGTCTTGAAGGTAGGAAACTAAGTGTAGAAAAGTTAGTGCGATAAAATAAAACATTCCGGATCTAAAAAATCTGATCATGGATCCTCTCAGATCAGCAAATCAACAAGAAATGGACCTGTAGTGCTTTAACTAAAATTGTTACTCACTATGAGCCATTAGCTGGACCGTTATCAAATTAAAGACCGAGAGTATCTGATGAGGCACCATCATGAATCCTCTCAGATCAGCAAATCAACAAGAGATAGAACTATAGTGCTTTCACTAAATTTGTTACTCACTAAGAGCATTTAGCTGGACCGTCATCAAATTGAAGACCGGGCAATCTGATGATGCACCATTATGAATCCTCTCAGATCAGCAAATTGATATCAATTGATCAGCAAAAAAAGAGATAGAACTGTAGTGCTTTAACTAGGCCTTTAGCTGGGCCGTTATCAAATTGAAGATCGGGAGTATCTGATTATGAATCCTCTCAGATCAGCAAATCAATAACAGATAATATCATAGTGCTTTAACTAAAATTGTTACTCTCTATGAGCCATTAGCTGGGCCATTATCAAATTGAAGACCTGGAGTAGTTATCTGATGATGCACCATAAGGATCCAAGGGATATTAAAGGGATATAACTATTGAGCCATGACTAATGTTGTTTATTACTATAAAGCTGATGATATGACCAAAGTGGTTCCAGGCGTTTCGGGGGTTCCTTTAAAATTTTAATTTTGATTTTATTATTTTTTAATCGAGCTTTTAATTGCTATAGTCATGCGGCTAGTCAGTGAGCCAACTGTGAAAAATTAGTTTATAAAAATATTGAGTTACAAAAATCAATCAATGCAACACAAGTCAATGTAAATATCTGCTATCTGTATATCTGCTTTTTATAAAGCGAACATTGAAAACGGTTTTATAAAAAAAGTTACCATAATTAAAAGCGTGCCTACAAAAGTTACGCTAACATACAAATAAGACTAAAAAATCATTGAATTAAACAAATTTTATGCGGCTTACTATCGCGTTTATTTTGGTTATTGATTTTACATTTTTTTAGTATTCCGACGTTTCGGGAGCTTTGCAGCCATCGTGGTCACGGAGAGACATAAAATAAAATTTGTTAATAAGACGCAAAAATTTGTTTAATTCAATAATCAATGTTCGCGCAAAATTTAAGAAAATACTAAAAAATCAATTCGCGTACATCTAGATTGTATTGAATGCCACCAGCTCTTAAACTATAAAGCAATATTTAGTGATTCAAGCAGCAAAAATCTTTTCTTCAAATTTAATCAGAGAGCTTTTAAAATTTAATTAGAAATTGAAATC
Organism: Tinea trinotella; assembly: GCA_905220615.1. Classification (NCBI taxonomy): domain Eukaryota; kingdom Metazoa; phylum Arthropoda; class Insecta; order Lepidoptera; family Tineidae; genus Tinea; species Tinea trinotella. The sequence goes on along the minus strand of HG992308.1, from coordinate 14,681,431 downwards.
GAAGCTTTTGCAAATGGCTTCTTCTGTATTTTGTTGTATAGCTTTTGTTTTGTAAATCGTACTGTTAACGGTGTTATATTCAACTCTCTTTAGTATTTCTTAAATAATTTAGAGCTTTATTAAATATGGCGTCTCTCCCAAAAACAGATAAATACGTTGAAAGAAACTCTAAAATATGTGATTTTTTCACATAATTTATATTTATTTATATTTATTATTGTTATATTGTTTTATTTACAATATTTAATAATATTTAATATTGCAAATATTTGTTAATAAAAAAAAGGAGATGGATATATTTGCTTCGGGTCTGGTTATCAAAGAGTGGTAGGCAGTGGTACCCAGTCTTCCGATCCGGGGTAGTACCACCACTTACAAGTATACAGACCGTGAAGTGATTTGGCCACGTTTCGGGATCAGATTGTAAATTGCCGGTTCCATTTAGGTCGGCATAGAGGATGTGATTGCTACTCACAGTTATTGAATTGTAGTAACAGTGACATTCATTCATGGACCACATTTCGGCTTAACATCAAGCGGGGTGCTGTTATATGTCGAGATACTTAAAAAAAGTTGCTAAATCATCATAGATATTAATGTTTCAGTAATTTCTGAAAGATTACGCTTTGTTTCAAATGGTTGTTTTGTTTATTTTCATCAATGTTAAATTTCGAATGCTGAAAATGTGTACAGTTCATAACTTGTAGCATAAGCACAAAACGACGAAGGGTTCTACTATGAACACTTTACAATAAAAAGTTTTACAACACAATATTTCTGTAGAAACAATGTAATATTGTGTACGATTTCTATTTCATGACTTGTTCTAAAAACTTATAACACGTCGTCGCCTTAAATTGTTGTTTAACTCGCATATTTATTCGCTGATCCTAGTTAAGTGATAACTGTCATTTCACTCGTTTTTTTTAAATTTTAACTCAACATCTGACCCTTCTGAACATTCTGAAAGCTTTTAGTATAAACATTTAATACAAAATGAACACTGATTGCCTGCGTCCTACTGTTTATAATCGCCATCGCTAATCTTGCTGTGAAATAATACTTTCACAATCTTAATGACATATTGTGAATATGGACAATTTGTAGCGAAATATTTTCCATAAATAAATCTACATACACTAACCAAACAGAGGGTGTTGTAATATATTGTAAGCATTATATATTTATAACAGAACCATAATAATAAGAGCTCGTGGTACTCCCTTTAAACTGTACAATTAATTACCTACTTGACGTGCAAATTCCCAACTAAACTTGTATCATAGCATTTTGTGTTTATTTCCAAAGGATTAAGGTATAAAATTGTATATTATTGAATGGGAATGTGCGGTCTGCGAGGAATTATATGTACGAGTATATCCGAAACAATGGAGTAGCAAACTCAGCTCGCGTACATTGTATCGTCAACTTTACTCGTTATATTTAAGCTGCTTGCTGTGAATTGCAACAGAAACAATACCTTATTATATAGAAATTAATGTTTAGAAATTATTGTTTTAAATAAAATTTCCTATAATATATTAATTATATTTACTTTCACTATATAGCTGCATATAGCTGAAATGCCAATATTGAAATTTTTTATTTTATTAATAATATTTAATTTAAATAAATTTTATGCGGTTTACTATCGCGTTTATTTTGGTTTTTGATTTATTTGGTTCAATATTTAATGTTCCCAAAAAATTTAAGAAAATATATTATTATTTTATTTTTAATTTCTAGTAAAATGAATTAAAATTAAAATCAAACACAAAGTTTTTTTAAAAATAATTGATACATATCTAACTATAGTAATCGTCCTAACTGTCCTTGTATCATAGACACTTGGACGTATCAACAATCAAAAAAACATTGGGTACGGGTTTGGAGGTTCTTTTTGATTACGACTTTTAATCTATTTGTACCGATATATGCGCCCTATATTTATCGCTAGCATTAATCGCGAGTATTATCGTTGCAATGCATATCTTAACTCGTTACGTACCCATCATGAACACTCGTTTCTTGGTCGCAAGGCGTTCGGAAGTTGGTGTCGTGAGCGCCACGATTTCCTCAACTATTTTAATCACTGGCAACTTGTTTATTCTTTATGAATACATGCTTTTAGTTCTGTTTGTTTCGCACAAGTTTGGTTGTTATTCTTAGATAATTGCAGCGCTAAATGGCTCCATTCGTCGGTTTGTTGGTCGGGATCTTTAAGTATACATTAGGATCCTTCGAGTATCCTAATGTATATCGGAATAGTGACGGCTACCAATGCAACCGTAAATTAAAACGGTTTTTTGTTGGATGTGCTCTTAGTTTAGACATCGTTGGACCTCTTCTTCGAGTCTTAGTTTGATGTAAACAATAACAAAAAAATATACAAAAACAATGAAAACATTAAAATGAAATAAAAAATAATAATTCATTTTGGAGATGTTAATATTTGACTGATTGCAATTGCACATGTATAATAAATATTATACATTATGACAATCGCTAAAGGCAGGATGGATTGCTCGGAATTATTGCATCGGGTAAAACTGAAAGTGCCCAACAGAACAACACGTCAACAAATTACGCTGCATGTCCCAGGAGCGCCAACAAATTATGGTCAGAATTCTTTCTTCGTTAGATCAGCTAATTGTTTCAATAGCATTAACAGCATTTGTCCGGACATAGACCTATTTCATACCAACATATCACAAAGTAAGAGAATATTGTCCGGAAAAATGTTGGAAAGTTATAGTGTGGTATAATGTTCTCAACTGTCGGCTGCGGCGATTTTATTTTTCATACAGATAAATTAGTGTGTTTATTCATTGTATACATACACACTCATAGGTTAAGCTGTATAATATGTTGTTTATTGTTTTTGTGTGCGTTTGTTTTGGTTATTTCTTTTGTTTTTTAGTTATATTTCTTTTTCTTTTGTATATAGGTACCATTGTACAGGTGCATATTTGTGCGTATGTATACATGCGTGTGTGCCTGTATAGTGGTAGTAGTAATAGTAGTGGTGTATAGTGGTATATACATTTTTATATATTATATTGTATGATTCGCCTACCTATGTGCGAAAACTTGTAAAGGCCTAGTATTACTGCTGTTACATTTTTATTGTAAAATAGAGGCTGTAAATTTTCCAAATAAAATAAAAAAACAAAAAAAAAAAATATGCAGTGCGCAGGCTCATTGGGAATTTACTTTTAATTACCAGCAATGATGTCAATCATTACATTTGTAATTTCAAACGTTTAATACTTTATTGATAAGAACCAATACAAAGACATCCTCAAGAAAGCCAGTGCCCATAATCGTAGAGCTTGTATGAAGAGAATCGTAGATGTAAGGGAAGCAAGGGAGTTGTGTCAGGTTAATGGCAAATGACGCTCTATTAACTCGGCCTATTCCAAAAGAAATAGAGTGTTAATTTGGATGGTTAGTTTTATGTAACTCGACATGTAAAAACTGGAAAACAGGAGTTTCCAGCGGTCCACAGTTTGGTATATAATTGGAACCTCGGAATCATTAGTAATTTTCTTATATTACAATCTAGTTTTATTTCCAAGTGCGAAAGTAAACGTAAAATACATAATACAAAATATATATTATGTAAAAACAGATTTAAACGCCGTTGTTATCAGATAACCTGTCAACACTTTCAAGTGTTTCATTCTTACACAAAACCACACTGAAATACAATGATGAAATGTAGTATTTAAAAATATGTATTTGAAGTAACGAATTTAAGTACTTACACGTTCTTAATAATTTTCAGTATTATTTTTACTATTCTTTCAATAATACTAAGAAACGTAAAAAACTGATAATAATTTAATAATATTTTTTATAAATATTATTTCCGATTCCCTGTTTGTCAATAATTTAAGGCGACTGTGGTAGTGCGAGAAGCGGTTACAACGGTTACATAACCACTTGCCGGTATCCATGTAACTTTGATAATGTACTTTGATTGTCCTGTTTCTATGATACAAGCACTTTAGTAGCTTAGAATAGTAATGTAAATACCATGTATCAACAAAGTTGCTAACAATAAGGCTGAAGAAAATAATAAATCCGTTTACTATAAAGCCTTAATTGCAGCAAGCATTGGGTGAATGAAATAAGTGTGACAAAAAAGTGCATTAAAACTCAATCGACAACGTTTGTGACTATTTTAGACTATAACCTATAAACTAGGTGTACTAGTGCGAGCACGAATCGTTTGTGACAATTTTATGACCACCAAGAAGGTCATTACATGCAAAAGGGTGTCTCAACTTTTTAAAAATTCATGGATAAAAATTATATGAGGTTCGATTGTATACCGTTGTAAAAGGTTATGAAGGTCTTAGAGGCAAGGGATACTGTCCAGATTTCTTATTGTACTACGAGGTTAATGCTTCATATTAGTAATATTTATAAACTAATATTAGTATGATCTATATAGTAATCATAGCACGTCACATGCACGCGCCACGCATGTCCGTCTTATATTGTTTTTTTTTTGTATTATAACTCGACATTTGAACTCGATCTGCATCGACCAACTTGACTGAAAAAAAAACAAGTCAGTTCACGGCTGCCTTAGCCAGCGTCACTTTGCCGGTTGTTGCGTAGGCGCTATGTTTGGAGTCGACGTCTCGACAATCGGCAAACAAATATTGCTGATGCTACTTCTAAAAGTGTTCGTACTATACGATAAAATGACCACCACTAACAAGAACAACTTGAATCTGAGGCCGAAATAACGGTTATATCCCCGAATTGACAGAGTGAGAAAATTGTCTGCTAATTGTCATATTTTTTTTACGATTCACTTAAATTACTAGGTGATTTTGTAATATACGGACCGGCAAAGCGAAGGCTATTCTAGTTGCTCTGTTTTATACGGAAGCCGGTGATTTATTGTTTTTGAGCATTTTCATTCAGAGGTCACATGCTACGTCAAGAAGAAAAAGGGTATAGTGCTATAATTGCTGGTAAATATGTAATGTGAACCCGGAACCTCTTATTAGGGATCTTTGAACATAAACGAAGTCGTATGTTTATTGATTTTGTATATTTAGGGACCTCGTAAAGGGCCACGTGTGAATATTTTATGTGTCTAAAGGATTAGGATAAATATTAGAATGTTGTGTAAATTGCTTTGGGGATATGTTATTTAGGCTTGGAATTTATGATGAGTGATTACTGTTTTTGCTTGTTATGGCTCTGAAGTGCTTTGTTTGACATGTTTTTACAGTTCAATCACAAACTAAGAAATAGTTGTAAATGTATTTTGTTGTATCAAGTTTTGATAAATATTTAACATCGATCTTATTAAATTTTCGTTGTGTTAGGCAAAATATATTAATTTACAAAAACTAGTCTACCTAAGGTAATACACTAAACATACAAATATCCTACAGCCAAAACGTATCTTTAGACAGTATATCAATCAATCAATCAAATTAATTTTTTTTAAGCATGCTGAATTCAGCACTTTTGAACATTACAATATTACAATATATAAATTTAATTACCAAATTATTTCATATTTAACTGCTGTAAAGAGGCATTGTCAATTTAGAAAACTAAAATATAATACTATGTTGAAATATAAAGAAAATTAACCTAAACCTTAAATTACAATCTATTGTGTTAAACTGTTATAGTGACAATGATTGAGGTAGCCGTAAACTTATTTTAATCAGCCATCGGCGCTTTTGGATCTACCCTTGCTTACCATCAGGCAAATCGATGTCAAATGTTGCGTCACAATAAAAAGTTTGAATATAAAAGTAGAATGTAGATATAAGACGCATTCTAATTGATGTGTTTTTAATTTTAGGTAACTCGATGGTCCTTTAGCTTATCATCAGGTAAACTAGGAGAGTCTAAGAGTGATGAGGTCTGAATAAATCTATTGTGTTAATGGTTACCTTAGTCTCTATCACCATGCCGGCCAAAATATATTTTTCACGCTTCTCTTGAAGGACCCAAGGTAATATGTCCTGTAGGGAGAACAAATAGGCTGGTATATTATTCCAGTTGTAGTATGTTTTACGAAAAAAACACGCTAAACCTTAGGATTTATTTGGATTAATTAGATCCAGCTTTGATTTACGGCTGAAATTATCCTAGAGTTCACTAGTTTCATAGTCACTCTATCGATTCACAGAGCGGATTGTTAGCCGTAGAGACAGCTCGTAAAATTTCATTGTTTTTAAAACAGTCATCTTAACACTTGTATCGACTGTCAATTACCAACGTTTTGTCTACAATATACAAAAGAACTTTTACGACTTCACATTAAAGGGTAGACATAACAATATAAAAAAAGTATTAAATTATTAATAGAAATTAACTCGCCCTTCATAACAAATACTCGTATATATCTGATTAATTTTTAACACAATTTCGATAACCTACTTTTTTTTATTTTGCGCTAACATTGATTAATGAAATAAACAAATTTTATGCGGCTTACTATCGCGTTTATTTCTGGGTAATGATTTTACAATTAAAAAAATAAATAAACGCGATAGTAAGCCGCATAAAATTTGTCTAATTCACTACTAATTTCTATTACAAAAGACCTTATCTCTTTTAATAGAGGTGATTGCTACTATGTACACAAATAACTGCAAGGAGCAGTCGAATCTACTATACCGGCCTAGTACATGCGACTTTTTAACAGCCTCGAAACGCGACCAAGTCACTTCACGGTATGTAAAAGTGGTGGTATTATAAGGGATCGGCAGATTGGGCAAATTTTATTATCTACTTACCACTATGATTTTTCTAATAAAAGTTAAATCAATCAATTAAATTGTCACGCCTTTTTCCCACAGGGATAGGCAGAAACAATGGAGCGCCACTTGTCATTATAAAAGTTAACACTATAATATGATTTTTTGTATCTGCCTATTTCTTTCGAAATGCAGGCGTAACAGTCTAAGTGAATCTGAAGAAATTAAACCGTAAATGTTTTAGAATTCATTGTAACACACCAACAAGTGTAATTGGCACGAATTTTATGTTAACTACATGTTGTTGTCGCTCCGACAATTAATCAAAACTTTACATAGTTTGTGAACATGTTTCAGCTGAAAATTCATCAATTTACAAAGTCACGCCACTGACCATTAATGGGGCTAATGAACTTTGTAAAACCAAAAAAAAAATATTATAATCAATTATGTGATCAAATAATCTTTATTCTTATAGATATAGGCAGTAACGAACGAATCAGTTTCACAATAAATTTAAAATAAACAAAAGGAGGTCCAGGCGTCTACGACTGAAAAATACTAAGTTCACGATTGCCTCAGTCACCGACACTATGCTGGCCAAAGGTGGTTCTTGCAATAGTAATGGGATAGGGAGTACACCTGGGCTGGTAAATTATTTCACTTGTCGATTGTTCTACAAATAAAAGACATACCGAACATTTTAGGTCGACTGCCGATTTGTTCGAAAGAATTTGGATGCTTGCCCCTGTGTGGGTATCATTTGATAAAATATTTTGAGTAAATAAAATTTTGACTGAAGGAATTATATCAAAACCATATAATAGTATTATATCAAAAAAATAAAAATAAAAACGTTAAGATAAAAACAAATTGTTAAACAACCTTATTTCCCAAAAAATGACAGAATCATAAGTTCGTGGAATTGTGTCTGACGACCTCAAAACCTTATTATTTTATTGTGGCTAACATATGACAACACTTCGCCTGATGTTAAGCTGGAGTGCGCTTCATACACGGAGGCGACTGCTACTACAGCTAAATAACTGCAAACAGCAGCCGCACCCAATAGGCCGGCCTAGTTGGAACCGGCTACTTTTAACTGAACCAGAAACACAATTGAATCACTTCATAGTCTGTACACTTAAAAATGGTGGCACTACCCTAGAACGGTAGACGGGAAATAACACTATAAACTGTCTGAAAAATGCTGTATTATTTTTGTACTTTTTTTATTGTGACTCGACATTTGGCAGCACCCCGCTTGATGTTAGGCCGGAGTGTGGTCCATGAATGGATGTCGCTGCTACTGTAATTTAATAACTGTGAGTAGCAAACCCGAAACGTGACCCAATCACTTCGCGGTCTGTATACTTGTAAGAGGTGGTACTACCCCTGACTGATCGGAAGACTGGGTACCACTGCCTACCACTCTTTAAAATATCACTTATAACAATTTAATATTTTTAATTAATTTACAATTCTATACTAAGCTACTAAAGTGCTTGTATCATAGCAAACAGGATGACCAAAGTACATGTATCAAATATAAGTGATTATGAACCCGTGCTCTCGGTTTGCGTGACCATTGCACTGCCACTACACCACGGTCGCTTTTACATTGAGGTCACACAGAGTCTTAATATATTAAACAAACCTAATCTAAACATAGACAAGAAGCCAGTATGGCAAGGTTGTGGTTAGTGCATAAACAGGTGGGCAGAGCATCCTAGATTGAGACAGGCTATTTGATGAATACTAAATTCAGGGAGAAGTACCTATTAGGGTTCACACAATTCTTTCAAGAAAAATATTTTATAAAATGAATTATTGAAGTAAGCCAAAGGTTTGTATCTAGATCGAATTTGACGCTCATTGTCTCTAATAATAAAATAAGGTTTTAATATTCCCAAAAAAGCCTTATAATACCCAAGTACGTTCAAGGAATTCACTATTCTAATAAACATCTGTTGTGTCTTGGCGAATTATGTTTCACGCATATACCTACGTATACATGTCATAATACTGTACGAATGATTGTCATGGTCCGTTTTCCTGGAAAGCTGGCAACCCTAGATACACCTACTGGGAGGTGGGGAGCCTACATAAAATTACATGGACAAAGATACAACCTTTGTAAGGTATTGTCCGTTCATTTTGAAACAAGGTGCCTGTTGGGAATATGTGATATTTATTAATAAAAAACACTTTTAAGTATTGTTGTTATTATTTTCAGAATAATGATGTATAAAAGAAAATGATGGATGACAGTAGAATGATGAAAGGGATTTATAAATCAGAAGCTAGTGGAAGAATTAAACGGGAAAGACACATGAAATTGTTTCTTGATGCAATTAGGGCCTTTTTAAAAAAAATGGATCTATAGTACCCATAACCATAAAGATTGTTTGAAAAGAAATATGGATATGAAGGAAATCTAGAGAGTGCTCCATTGCCTCTACTTAACCCTGTGAGAATTGAGCCGTAACAACTAGATTATTATTTGATAAAAAATATATAATAACTTATTATTTACATTTTTGTGAAGTTACTCACTTACAAACAGTGTTTTATACTCCCGTTCCTGAAAATAGAAATAAAACACCCCACCCAAAACTACTGGCTGGTACCAATATATCTTAGATTATTATGTATGTAATTTTATCGCCCAGTTTTTATGATACAAACACGTTTAGGAGCTTAGTATAGAAATGTATAAAAAATATCTTCATCACTCAAAAGACCTTACTATATATAGGTATTTGAACAAAGTAATAAATGAACTATAAGGCTGTATAGGATTGTCAGAATTAACTTGAGCGTTAACGTTAACGAGTGAAAATCGTACATCGGAAGAATCGTAACAGTACTTAATAGAATTTGCTTCGACCCCTCGCTTTGAATTCTTTTTGTTTAACACTTGAAAGTATTCTATTGGATCGGCGGCGTATAACGTTTTTTTACAATGATTTCTTTTATGCTGATTTTATTTAACTTCACGTTTCGACTTGTTCTTGTGACCACAACCTCGAGGCAAATGAAATATGTTAAGTAACGCGATTGATTCGTTTATAATTCCATTAAATTAATAATAAGTAGCTTTAAATTCATTATTGCATTTTTAGGAGCGCTGGGTTGCCTCGTGCCCATAACCGTAGAGTTTGTATGAAATGAATTGTGGATGTGAGGGAAGCGAGGGAGTAGTGTCAGAATCGTGGCAGGTGGCCCTTCACTGTGGTGGCCTATCTATGTGGGGAAAAAAGGCATAACAATTTGATCGATTAAATTGAAAGCATTAGTTTTTATTATAGATTAAAATAAAAATACTAATAATGTATAAATAGAAATAAGCCTCAAATTTGAATTTTTTTTCAAGACACATATTTGCAAATCTTTTATTTTGATAAATACACTGCTCTCGTACGATTTTCTCATTTTACAGGTGAAAAGATTCACAAGATTCCATTGACTTTTCAGATAGGCTGTTTCGTGCAAATCCGCTGTTCACAGTAATATTTATGTTAGTTTTTCTGTATATTGTGGGTTTTAAAGTAAATTCAAGAAAGCATCACGTAGCATCGAAACAACCGTCGCCGCCATATTTATGTTAAACAAATGACGACGAACTTAGTAGGGTTAAGTACGAAAGAGAGTGCGCGTGTTCTGTTTTGTCCTTGTCTTTAAAAAAAGTACTGCTTTGAGCCATTTAGTAATTAATCGTGCCTTGGAGCCTTACTGGACTAATTTGGCTTAAAGACTTTCCCAATTTCAGTTGGGTTTTTTATGTCGCGAGTGTTTATTTGATTACTGTGTGTAATTATTTATAATTTTCGTTTAAGGTTGCCGTTTTAATTAAGAGTTAACTTTACATGAAAGTTATTTTATATTTAATGCCAAAAAATTATTTAATATTCATATTTATATTAAACAAACAGTGTACATACATCTAGCACATCAAATAATGTTAAATCTTATTATTTACTAGTACATGTGTAAAACAACAGTATATTATATAATAATAGTTATTTCCAAAGCTAATGAGAAAGTATATTAGTAAAGTATATATTATTCCTAACATATACTAAGTTAAAGTGCTTTGCGTTTCAAATAACGTATTTTTATATCAGAGTTTAAATAAAATTAAAGGCTAATTAAAATCTAAAGGTATTTTTTTGACACCCCTCAATTCCTAAAGGGATAGACATATACACATCGGAACGAGATATAAGTAAGTTCAATTATTAAATAAAATTCTGAAATTTATACCCTATATTCTAAGCCGGCATAGTGGTCGGGACTGCATTTTGCAGACATTCGTAGTTGGCTCCACTCATGGACCGCAGTTCAACCTTGGGCGGTGTAATTATAGATAAAATATATGTCGTGTAAATATTGCAAAAGTAAATGCGACCGTGGTGTATAAAATGGTCTTGCAAACCGAGAGTACAGCTTCAAAACCACTTGCATCTTTGATTTATGTACTTTGGTCGTCCAGTTTCTATGATACAAGCACGTTTAATAGATGATACGTATATAAATGAATAAAATAAAAAGTCAATCGTAACATGAATTTTAGTATGTGTATATTGTATATAGAACTTGTACAGAAGTGCTGTTAGGATTGCAAGTACTTTCAATATCCGCTTCAATAATTTGGTAAGTTACAAAGAATACGTACACGTCAAAGCTCCTGGTAACTTTATAACAAGATTCCTTTGACAAGTTGCAGGAACTTTCAAGGTGTTCAGTAAAAGCTTCACTCGATAACAGATGCACAAGCAATGATGCGATCTATTGCTTCTTACTTTACACATTTAAGTTAAATAATGTGTGAAATATTCATGTTAACAAAGGTAGAGTTATTTTTTATTCTTACATCTGACCCCGGCTTACCTGAGTAATGAGTTAGGAGATGTTCAAGAGCGCCGTGGTGAAGTGGCAGTGCAATGATTACGCAAACAGAGTGCTATGGGTTCGAAACCACTCACCGGTACCAATGTATCTTAGATATATGTACTTTGGTTGTCCTGTTTCTATGATAGTACTCGTAGCTTAGTATAGAAATTAATAAAAAATAGAAAATTCTATTTAAAGAAAAATAAATAAATGTCTCAAAAAACCGTCTCAGTTTACGGCTGCCTCCATCGTCGTTAGTAGCCGGAGGTGCTTCTTTAGGATTCGCTTGAAGGACTGAAAAACTTTTAAAACACATTCGTAAAGCATTTTACTTATCGATTGCTCGATTAAGAAACGATGCGCTGGACCGTTTACTTCGGTTGATGATTTGGTCTATAGAATGTGAATGCTTCCCCTGTTCTGTAGTATAGGAGTAAAGATATTGTTAGAATCGTGATGATTAGTAATTCATCCTTTTCATCCCTGTTAAAACAAAGGAATGATGAGGCGTTTACTTAGCTATTCCGACATAATTCTCTTGCTAATTACTTATCAATAAACATCAAAATTGTTGACAATAATAAAAAAAAATGTCTTTCATAATTAGAGCCGTGGAAAGTTTGTTTCATAAAAAGCTGAAATGCATGAAAAACGTTATTAAAATGGCGTGCAATTCAGCGGTTGAACAAAATCCGGCACGACACCGAAACCAGGAGAAATCAGAATGTGGAAAAATTGACACTCTGGATGCAAAACACCGTATAAAAAATTACCATTTTTAATTGTTTTTTATTTATTTCATAAGGCACACAAAAATAAATTGTAACGTTTTTATGCTAGGGTAAAAAAATACTTAAGATAATAATTTTATCATGTCAGCCAATTTCCGTCTACTGGTAGACTTCCCAACGATGGCATACGCTTCGTTTTCCCATACTTGGTTTAAGGACTTTATGGACATATTTTCTATAAGCCATATGTCCTATTCCAACCTTCAAGCGCATTGTGAAAAAAGCTCATTTGGCCGGCATAATGAGAGCAATTGTATCCAACGTAAACAATTTTATTTTCAGTCGTCAGCGTTTGCATGCTTTTCCGTCAGGCAAGCATAAGGAGGTCAAATGACGCGTCCTAATAAAATTAAAAACAATCCTCCCTAAAACCAAAATATTACCTTCGCCAAAAACAAGCACAAACTTCAGATTATAATCCATAATACAAATGTCTTTCCCACACTACTCAAGCAACGGTTTCAAAACTTTACTCACTACAAAGTTTGCATGCGGTATTCAGTTTAGTTTATAGTGAAATTTAACCATGGTTTAACATTTGCGGTTTTAACGTAATTGTTAAATGTTGGAGAGCGTCGAGTCTTAGTGTCAAATTAATCCATATTTATAACACGAATATCGTTACGGCGCCTTCTTAACGGATGGGGTAGATTAAGAGAGCATTTAATTGCCGCATTTGATGTTAATAATCTATTTGAAGAGCTTTTTAGCTTACACTGAGATTTACTTTTTAATGTTACAGTAGATTATATTCATTTTAACAGTTCTATTATACATAATAAACACATTTTGGGGGTTTATTTACATTTCTAGTCTTTTATAAAAGTTCAGTTATAGGTTATAATTTGATGCGTCAATCAACGCCAATTATTTTGGATTTGCATAAAATTACATCTGCGTAATAAATAGGGGTCAAGTTAGTAAATAACCTTAAATTTTGTTATTGTTAACAAAACTATAATTTATATTATTTTTATAATAAAATAAACAATAGATAAATACATATGTATGTAATATACTATAACAAACAATAAATACAAATAATGTTATAATTTTGTATATTATTCCTATATTGTATATTTTAAATACAACAAAATTTATTTTAAAATTTCAATCAATAAATCAAATTGTCACGCTTTTTCCCCACAGAGATAGGCAGAGATAATGGACTCCCTCATAATATGGGCGCTAATTTTAATAGAAAAACACCCTCCTGCTTCGTTTACCGCATCGCATCAGATTTATAAATCCTCAGTCGCCGTCACTGTGCTGAAAAAAAGCCACTTTTGGTTAGCGCGACTATATCTCTACCACTAATCGTCGGTTGCGTTTATTTATTTAGTTTCTAAAACAAAAGGCATTTTTAGAAGAAATATATTTTTCGTTGTACATGATATGACACCAGTTAAACAGTATGGCAAGTGTTCCCCCAGGGCTGGATGCATGAATATTTGCTATACCACTTGATGGCACTATATTCACCAACTATTATGAAACGAATGTAGATCGTATTAGAATCAAATTTGTTTTGAAATTATACATACTCGTAATGATTGGTAATTGAAACTTACTTAAAATATTAAACAACACAATTGGTGTCACCATTGGTGTCAATTCTCTTGGCACACGATTATCCTAAAATCCTTCTAAAAATAATTTAGACCTGTCAAAGGACTTTCGCTATTCTGTGTGTCCCATATTAGTCTTAATTTAGAGCTGTCAAAGCTTTGACAGGCCTAAATGTCAATTTAGTTACTTAACTTAAAATTTTAGGCAGTTTTCCTATTCTGTTGTACCAATTTTAGGTGTAAAATTAGAAACGTCAAACTAAATTCGTTTAAGATTAGAAGACACCATTTTAGGTCCCGCTTAACCTAAAAAATGTAATTCCTAATAAGAAATATGAATAATTATGTGGTTAATGCTCTAACTGAAAATGCCGAAAGGTAAAATAAGGTGATTTATGTATTTTTATTTATAGTAGCTCGCCATACGACATCATTCAACCTGATAAAATAAACTGGAGTGTGATCTATGAATGGGGGCGACTGCTACTACTTTTAAATAACTGAAAGTAGCAGTCGAATCCACTATGCCGGCCTAGTTGGATCCGGCAACTTGAATTATTTCGATTTTAAAGTTTATCTGAAGAAGTCTGGGAGGGAACAAAAAAAAACACGTATCACAGCATTAGATTACTTGTCATTATACTGTATAACATTTACTTAATGACAATTTCACCATCATTATACAATTATGTTCATGAAACACAAGTATTACAAATAATTAAAATCTGTCTCCTGTAATTACCGCCAAAACTTATCTTTAAGATGCGTTCAAAAATTAATTGTGTTACTATTACAAAAGTACAAAGTTTTTCTATTTTTATTAACGTGAAATTAAGTTTTTATTTACTCAAACCATTATAACATTCAATATGGTACATTATTACTTATTTATTATTAATAATTATATAACTCTCTTATTATTTAATATTATTTTTCAAAAACATAAATTTTACGTTGGCAATAATTTAGGCCTGTCATCTTAAAATTTAGACATTTCTTATATTTAATTCGTTTTCGACAACAGAATTGCGTTTTCTTTAAAAAAACTTATATTTGACAAGTTTAAAATTTAGGATAAGTTAGTGAATGTGCCAAGAGAATCGACACCAATGTCGCGCTTAAAAATACCGGGTTCTGTCCCCGGTCATATTTAACCGATTATGAGCTAAGCATGTGGTATTTATTAACTCGGCAATATAGGCGCCTGTGTAGTTTCAGAGTCAGGGTACGATGCCCGGTCGCATTTGACCGAATGTAGACGCATCGAGCGATGACTAGAAAACCGATTTAGTTTTCGATTGTGATGCCCTTTTTTACGTTTTGCTTAAAGCATAGTGTTAAAAAAGGATCGTTCTTCTCATTCTATAACCTTTAGGATCAGGACAACACTTCTCTTATAACGATCCTGGCCACAACTTTTTACATTTTTTTATATTAGTATTTTTGATCATACAGGTAAATTACGCAGAAATTACCTATTTATAAACTGCATGGTGTAGTGTAATATATATATATAGTGTAAATTTTCCAAGAATAAGCCTATGTTGCAACAAGACAGGGTTGTTGCATTATTGAAGTGAAGGCACATTAGATGTTTGTGAGCCAAAATGTTTTACTCTCACACGTTCATGTGCTCCTGGTATCCTTGGGACTTATTGTTATGATTTTTGACAACAAATTTTATGCTATTTTCTTTAGTATACACACTTTACTAGGTGTTGCATTCGTAGGGAGGAAGCAAATGTCAGGCAGGATAGTGGAAGGTTTTTTTCATTGTCTCTAACTGTAGTAAGAACTTAGATGAGATTAAAAACAATATAGATTAAACTTAAGGATTTAGAGCGTCTTTTCTTTGTCGAATAATTTACCAGTAGAATGCTTTATACCTGGTAAATTAGGCGAAGCGTCAAAAAGCACTTTTGGCCGGCATAGTGTGGTCAGCCGTCAGCGTTTTTGGATATCTCCTTGGCACCAGACAAGTCGAATCACATGTCGCGTCTCTGTACTGTATTATCACTTAAATGCACATTTTCCTGCCTCCATATCAGTTTACTAAGTGCAATAAAAACATCTTACTTTGTATTTATTAACCAAACTTTTTAAAGTTCTCCTTTATGTAATTAATTTAGTTGATTACATAAGTTCAGCTACATAAATGGGAGTTTTCTTCACCATCGTGATAAAGCCACAACTTATCTTTTAAACTTTGCTTTAATGGAAAATCTCAATTTGATTTATTATAAGTGTTGAGCAACTCTAGTAGCAGTCGCCTCTATTCATGCACTGCACCTAGTTGAACACCACGCAGGGTGCTGTCATATGTCAAACCACAATAGGGAATTATCATTAATATTTATTTACATACATTTACTCTGCTCATCCCTGTGGGAAAAAGACGGGACAGTTTAATTGATTGATTGATGATTCCTGTACTAAGCTACTAAAGTGCTTGTATCATAGAAACAGTATAACCAAAGTACATATTGAATTTAAGAAAATACAAAGTACATATTATATATCAAAGATACATTGGTACCGGCAAGTGGTTTTGAACCTGTGCTCTCGGTTTACGTAACCATTGCTCTACCACTACACCACGGTCTCCTTAATGTACCTAATATCTAAAATAAAGCTAATTTAACATATACATTTCAAAAGTGTTAAATAAGTAAAGAGGAGCTCTTGATAAAAACGTACTATGTTCCAGTTTTGTTAATTTCTATTCATAGTACCGACGCGTGTGCCGGGTGTGCAAAATCCATCTGTCAAAGTGTGATTTTTTTATACACTCCACGTCCATTATTGTGATGAAAAAGAATTATACATGAACACTTTTGCAAAAGTATTTTTTGCGGTTTGCTTTTCTTTTAATATGTTTTAGCGTTTTTATTTTTTGTTACAAATATTTCCTGTTTTTAATTTAATTATTCAGAGTTTTTATTATTTGCACGAAGACACAATATGTATAATAAATAAATAAATTTTAATTTTAAAGTAAATGCAATAATTTATTATAATTAAACAACAAAGTTATAATGAAATACTTATTTGCTTAAATCGGAGACATCCTCAAGAAAGCTAGATTGCCTAGTGCCCATAATCGTAGAGAATTGTGGATGCGAGGGAAGCGAGGGAGTTGTGTCAGGATCGAGGCAAGTGGCGCGTTATTGTTTCTGCCTATTCTTTAATTAATTGATTATTTGATCCACTTTCATGCAATAGAATTTGTGATAAATTTTTAACATGCTCGTAGATTAATATTTAAACATTAAAAAGTCTGTGTAATAAAACCTTAAATATAAGAGTAAAATAAAGACTTAACCGGAATGCGTCTTCATTCGAAGCGAAGAATGGCGAAGCGAGCATTCCAACCGTAGCGAAGTTAGCGAAGCGTACTCTTCGGAGTGAACACAGGCAGGTCAGTATGACTGATGTTGCTATTCGTTCATCTATAAACGCTTTTAATATCTATACATACATACCTCATAACATTGCTATATAAATTAAATTTAAACCACAGATGTTCAATTGTTTTGTATATTTGAAATTATAAGTAGTTGGTACCGATTAATATCTACGTACCAACTATATACTTATAATTTCAATTATTCAAAACAATAAGCGGTTTTTAAATAAATTTAGTTTTAAAATACATCAGCAATACCAGAAGACTACTCTCGTAAACATTAATGGCAATCGTAATAAATTAGGACGTATTTACAAAATAAATATATTGTCGGTTCCAACTGGCCAACTGGCAGTCACCTTCATTCATAGACCATAATCCAGCTTATTGACAGTCGGATGCTAACGTATGTCGATCAACAAAAAAATAAATAAAACAAAGCACATTACAGTACTATAGAATGGATCTTAGGCCGGCATAGTGGCGGCGGCTGGGGCAGCCGGGAACTGACTCGGTTATTCCAGTCGTCGTCACTCTTGGACTTCCTCTTGCTTATCATCAGGCGAGTCGAAGTCAGATGTCGTGTCACAATAAAAAAATAATTAAGAAATATAGGTAAATGCTAAATAAGTAATATGAAACATAAAGTTATCATATTATGTTTACTAAAAGGGTCTTTATATCTCCACAATAAACATAATATTGATATTCAAATAAAAAATACTCGTGATGTACTAAACATCATAAATAGGTCTCTTATAGTAATAATGTAGGAACGTGTTCCCGTGGGAAGACGCCCTCCGTTACGGACGTCATACAAGTTCCTCATAAACAAATTTTTGGATCTATAAAACGATCTGGAAATCTCTTGGCGTCTTACCCTACTTGGTCCCGGGGGTAACAAATAGTAGGAGAGCTCACTGAATCCTGTATCGATATTTGATATTTTTTTATCATACTTGTATGCATATATGTATATATAGTTTTTTGTTAGTATAACTTTACTATTGGTAAAAATGTTGATGTCTTATAAGAATGCTTCGTCGGCGCGGATAATTGTCCTGCTTGTAGACATCTGTGACATAACAGCAGTTATCACGGATCGTACTTCATATTAACATTAGGCGGTTTTCGGTCATACGTCGAGTCGTGCCAATAATTATAAAATATATATACAAAGTTGTTTATAAAAGTTTATAAAAATATAAACTTAACATTTAGTAATAGTAATAACTATATGTAAATATATTTAGTTAGAAACAGCAAGTGGTTTGCTCTCGGTTTACGTAACCATTGCACAGCCACTACACCACGGTCGGTATATTTTATAAAAATAATGCGAGACCTCTGTAATACGTTTTATAGACGTATGTGTGGTAGCTAAAAATCGGGTGGTGTAATATGTCGTTACAAATGACTTATTAATATTATAATTTGATGTCGTAGATAGTTTTGCAAATAAATATGTAGTAAAGTATTAAAGTGGGCTCCTGTCCCTGGGCACGTGGCAACATTTGGTAACTTATCGAAATATAGTAATGGTGGATTGATCTGTGTTTGATAGGCGACGCGTTACTACGCCCGCCACTTGGGGATATATCATTTCTCGTTTCCATTTACATTTATTCAAAAAAGTTTCCCAAATATAATTATTATGCTTGTGTACTATTAATTTATTATATTTGTCTAAATGTGCTCATGAAACACTAGACTTAACAACATAATTGAAGTTATGTTGTGAAATTAAGCTATGAAAATTAAAAACATAATTAAACTGCCATGATAAATTTGATTTATTAGTTTTTAACCTCATAAATCTCAGCTTCCGAAATGTCAGATTAAAATATTTAAAACAAAAGCGAAAATATTTTATTTTACTATAAGTATAATTATCATAATTATTATAATTATAAAGTATAAATTATAAATTTAAAAATAGGCAGATAATTTCAATCTTAAAATTAGTAAATATGCTCGTTAAGATAGTTGTCTACAAGTGGTATGCAGACAATGGCTTGTCATTTGTTTACTCTTGCCAGTCCAACACTCACAAGAGTACAGACCGTGAAGTGACTTAGTCGCATTTCGGTATCAATAATTAGTCTTAAAAGTTGACTTAGTCGCCTGAAAGTTGCTGCTTCCAAATAGGCCGGCATAGTGAGGTTATTTATTTAAAGTAGCAGTAGCCTTCATTCATGGACCGCACTCCAGTTTTCGATATGTATAATCGAATGTTTTAAAATTCTTTACTAGCCCATGTGTTCTCTCCGTCCTATAATCTTGGATCCTTCAAGCGAAGCGTGAAAATGTAGTTAAGGCCGGCATAGTGACGGCGACTGTAATATAAAAAATAGTATTGAGTCAATAAATAAATAGACAGTAGTAATAGTTCGTAAAACCTAAACAATCAAACATTTTATTGTTGTAATATGAATAAAAACAATTTGGGGATATTTACTTATGGCACAAACAAACAGACTTACATCAAATATAATTTTACTAGTGTGCAATAAATTCACATTTTATAGACAATCATTACAAACAATTATACACTCTAACCGCCAGGGAATAAGTTTGAGAGTGGCACGTGAATGAGTTAGTAGTTTTGTCTATGCAAATGAAATCCATTGTTTGTCCGTCACAAAGCAATATTGTAGTTTGCCCCAACAATTTATAGTTTCATATCAAACTAAAACTTTAATTTCTACTAAATTTTCAACCAGGTGTTTTTGTTTCACAATACAAAAACGACATATGTGCTAACTCTGACGTAGAATATAAGTATTTATAGAGTAGATAACAAGACTCATTTTTCAATGTATTTAGTTGCAGGAATTATATTTTATTGTTTTAAATGTAATAATGATATTTAAGTACGCTTTAAGCTGCTTTAAAACTAAGTACTATTATATTAAATTTTAATATTTGTTTATGTAATTAAATATATGTATTGTTAAATATGGTAAAATTAAATATTTCAATCTAAAAATAATTAATTTTATATATCAATTTGTGCTTAAATTTTAATCTTAATCTAGTTAAATTATGCATGCTGTGGTTATCGTTAAATAAAATTACACCTAGATTTAAGTTTTTTGTTGTTGTAATTATCACGTTTACTTGTATCGGTGTATATTTTGTTGATAACCCATTAATAAATAAATACGTTATGTTTTGGCCGGCATAGTGACTGAGACTGAGGCAAACTTAAACTGAATAGGTTTTTACAGTCGTCGGCACTTTTTCACTTTCTTTCGCACAAGGCAGTGGAGGTCAGATGTGTTTTTTTATTGTGACACGACATTTGATATCGACCCGCCTGATGATAAGCAAGAGGAGATCCAAGAGTGACGACGACTGAAATATCTGAGTTAGTTTGCAGCTGCCTCAGTCGCCGTCACGCCGTGTCTTAATAAAGAAAAATATATTACCGCTTATTGTTACAAAGATATGTAGAATTGTCAGCGTATTCTCAATAGACTTTGTCATGCCATTGGGCCGGTTGGCCACAGCAACTGCTACTATAGTTATACTATAATTTTTGGCCGGCATAGTGACGGCGACTGAGGCAGCCGTGAACTAACTCGGTTTATTCAGTCGTCGTCACTCTTGGACCTCATCTTGCTTATCAACAGGCGGGTTGAGCTAAGATGTCGTGTCATAATAATAATAAAAAGTCGCAGTAACACCCTCTGTGTTACTAGATGGAACCGGCAACTTACAAGCTCATCCCGAAACCCAACTGGGTCAGATCACGATCTGTACACTTATAAGTGGTGGTAGATTAATCAAATTGTTACGCCGTTGTCCTACAGGGATAGGCAGAGACGATAAAGCGCCACTTGCCACGATCCTGACACAACTTCCTCGCTTCCCACACATCCACAGTTCTTTTCATACAACCTCTACTATTATTGCCTCTGGGCAACCCAGCTTACTAGAGGATATCTCTGATTTAGACGGAGAACCCCCTTCTGGGTTTGCATAGTTTAACGCATCCATCCACATCAGATTCAAATAATAATTGATTTTAAGAGTGGTAAGCAGTGGTACTGAGTCTGCCGATCCGGGGTAGTACCATCACTTACAAAGTATACAGACCGTGAAGTGATTTGGTCGCGTTTCGGGATCAGCTTGTAAGTTGCCGGTTCCAACTAGGCCGGCATAGTGGATGTGATTGCTACTTATAGTTATTTAATTATAGTAGCAGTGACATCCATTTATAGGCCACACTCCAGCTTAACATCAAGCGGGGTGCTGTCTGTAGAATCAAAATTAAAAAAAAACAAATAAATAACATTTCCCATGAGTCTTAATACTCTAAATTGTTATTATATTGATGTTATGTAAATCTATTATCCAACCTCCATTGTCTCTACTTACCCCTTTCCACAATGAATGTACAACTATATACATGTCACTATTGTATTGAGAGATTGCTTGTGTCCCCTGGGTGAATCCGGGGAGTGGCCATCTTTATACAGCAATCTGTTTTCTGATGAAATAACTAACAAGACTAATCGATGTACATACAATATGTTTACCAAATAAAATACATTGTGAAATTATTAGTAAAGAAATATTATACTTATGGTGGTGATCTATTGACTATACCTACGGGAACAGAGGCGTGAAAGTTTAAGTTAAGATTTGTATACACAAAAAAATATACAAATATTCAAACTTATAGTATACAAATAAATTTCATAGCTTTTCTTTGTAATATTTCATATTTATTAACAAATATTGCAAATTTTTGTTAATAAATAAAAAAGAAGCGGATATTTGCTTCGAGTCTGGTTATCAAAGCGTGGTAGGCAGTGGTACCCAGTCTGCCGATCTGGGGTAGTACCACCACTTTCAAGTATACAGACCGTGAAGTGATTTAGTCGCGTTTCGGGATCAGCTTGTACTCGTAAGTTGCCAGTTCCAATTAGGCCGACATAGTGTTTGTGACTACTATTTACAGTTATTTTATTGTAGTAGCAGTGACCTCCAGCTTAACATCAGGCGGGGTGGTGTCATATGTCCAGTCACAATATTAAAATAATATTATTTATGATGTCAGGAACAAATAATTTATTGGAACTATTTGTGGTCTATGTCAGTGCTTGATCTCGTTTTAATTTTTTGCTTCAGTAACCACAGGAAGGGTAAGCTTCACTAGATTAGTATTTTCCCCAAAGTTTTACCAAGAAAATGTTATTTGGTCAACAACATAAAATTTCTAGGACAAGGTTAGTGACTTTGGCAAAAGTCAAGGCTGCAATCATTTCCTATGTGTTTTTATATTAAATTGTATATACTAGTAAATAGCAAAAAGATTACTCGACATCACAAGAGACCGAAGAGTTGGCAGCTACCTCGGACAAAGAATTAGTTCATTCAAAGGGGGAACGATGCTTGTATCTTCGGAACCTTGCCTAAAGGGACTCCTTTTAATAATGTATTTTAGTTATTTTTTATATTTCTTAAGGTTTTTAGTGTTAGCGAAATAGAGGTGTAATTAGTAAAGATTTATAGTCCAAAGTCACTTTCTAGTGTGAAATTAAATTGTAATTTTTGTCTCTATAATTATTATATCATACATGGTATAAAACGGTATATGCGGTTATTCGGTAGCTGGTTTTGTTCGACACACGTCTAAATTTCAATATGAGTTTTGACGTTCGCCTGTCAGATTGTGAAATCCGATGCAAACGTCAGATTGTATTAAATTGTATACACTGCAAGTCATAATGTCACTCAATGACCAGTTTAGATTAGATTTTAGTAACTATTGATATTGTTTTGCTTTATACTTGATTTCATCTTGGCATTTATATAAATATTACATTACAGGAATATTTATTTATTTACTAACATACGAAAATATCACAGAAACAAGACAATCAAAGTACTTATAGTTAAGTTACATTGGTACCAGCAAGTGGTTTTAAACCCGTGCCTCTCGGTTCAATTGTATACATATACATACATACATTCATTGTATACATTTATATAGATTTACATAGAACTATTATTTTATTATTATGATTTTTTTATATTACGCATACACAGGTCATGTACACGAAAAGGATTGTCGAATGCCCTACGCGTCCAATTCAACAATGTTTTCAGGGTGCTCACGGGTTTGCCTCTGTTCTGTAGCGCATCAGAAATGTTTGCTGAGGCGCATATTTATTTATATATGATTTCCATGATATAATGATGCGCCGGATGCCAAATACTCGTATTATTATTTTTAATATTTTCGTAGTTTTTGCGCGAACAATAAAAATAATATAAAATTGTAAAATTAAAATTAAACTTAACGCGATTGTAAGCCGCATAAAATTTGTTTAATTCATTATTATTTTTCTTTAGTTTTATTTTAATTTGCAATGAATTATTTAAGTTTATTCTTTGTAAGTAGCCTTCTGGTAAATGAGAATTCAAACATCATTAAGCGTTGATCTCATTTATTATTGTACTAAGAATATGATTACACATTAGAGACGAACGCCTCATTCAATTGAAAAGTTAAACTCAAAGAGGGTTTAAATTTAACTTTTAAATTAACTTAAGCGAAGATCTTGTTTCTTAACTGCTGTTTACGAGGCAATATTTACGAGTTAATTTAATTAAACACAAGTTCAGTCCCGAAGTGTGCATAGGTCGCGGTTTTATCTGGAGAGATTGCGAAAACACATCTACCACGAGTTCGCTAATGGTCGAATGTTCACATCTAGGTCTAATTAAGAAAAAAAAAATTGTACTTTCTAAGAAAAAAACCATAGAGTTTGTATGAAGAGAATTGTGAATCTGAAGGCAGCGAGGGAGTTGTATCAGGATCGTGGCAAGTGGCGATCCATTGTCTATGCCTATCCCTGTGGGAGGAAGCCATGACAGTTTGATTGATTGATTAAGTTTCGGTATTAGCTTATTTAACTGTAGTAGCAGTCTATTTATCGACTGCACTCCAGCTTAATATCATGCAGGGTGATGTCATAGCATATGTCTAGTCACAATAAAAAAATTAAAATATGCTGACCACTTTGAAAGCAGTGCGATAGAAATAAACATGGGTTTAGTCCAGATAACTATCTGTAGTAGTTTGCTTTTCATCTCACGTCATATTGGCATCATACTAAAATATATAAAATATTTGCATCTCATAATAGAAGCACCGAACGAGCTTAAGAAATTAATTAAACGATTTCCTGTTTCCGAATGCGATATCGATTGTCTCTCTCACACTTATATTGTTTAGGGTGAGACGGGTATATTAAGATTGATTGTGAATTGAGACGTGTCTTAGACGTTGCTACGTGTCACAGTAATACGTTTGCACTATTATTTATGTACTTGACGACTCGGGTTGAGTAGTGTTAACACGCCAACGTTAAATCACGGGTTCGATTCCCAGTCGATATTTCATCTTTCTTTGTAACTCGACATATGGCAGAACCCCGGCCTGATGATAAGCTGGAGTGCGGTCCAAGAATAGAGGCGACTTCTACTACAATTCAATAGCAGTCATATCCATATACCGGCCTAGCTGGAACCGGCATATAAACTAGTAAACACTTATCTTACGTACTCTGGACCCGAAAGTATTTGGGTACTAAATAGTTATTATTTTTATTTTCAATCAATCCAATTTTCACGACTTTTTTCCACAGGGATAGCCACTTACCACGATCCTGACACAACTCCCTCGCCTCCTTCACATTCACCATTCTCTTCACACAAGCTCTATGGTTATGGGCACTAGGCACTTAGTCGTTGGTACTCTTGGATCTCTCCCTGCTTACAATCATTGCTTGCTGTCATTCGGTGGTCCCGGCACCTGCACGAATGCTATGCTAATTTCCTAATTTCCTTAGCATCGATGCTAAGAAAATTATCTCATATTATATCATATTCTGTAATCTAATTTCAGCCTATTATAAGTTCATTGAATTTTTAGGAATAAAATCAATCAAATAAATAGTCGCGCCACCTGCTACGATCCTGACATAACTCTCTCGCTTCCCTCATATTCATCCACAATTCTCTTCATACAAGCTCTACGGTTATGAGCACTGGGGAACCCAGCTTTCTTGAGAATGTCTCCGATTTGGTCGGAGAACACCCTCCTGGGTCTGCCTCGATTAACGCATCCATCCACTTTAGATATATAATTTTAAAAAAAATTAACTAATTATTATATTACAATGAAATATATATATATAAATAAATCACTCAATTTCATAAATAAGTTACGCTCATCAAATTATTACGTACAACATAACGATTGAGTCTAACTTCAGACATTCTGTATTGTAAACTTGCAGACAACTATTCGAGCGACTGTGTAAGCGAGACAAAAGTTGCGCCACTATGTTTATGCAACTCTTCAGCTGAATGAAACTTTGCACTGACTAAATTGAAAGTCTGTAGTATGTACTTTTACTATTCAATAAGTTGAATTGTTAGAAAATTGTTTCTGTGACGTGTTAGAAATATTACATAGTACACATAATACATAATACATGGCTATACGAGTATTTATTTATTTTATTTATTTATTTAAAAGTTTAATATTTTTTTTTACAAAAGGCGGACTTAATACCACATGGCATTCTCTACCAGCCAAACCTTCATATATGGTGAACGTTAAGATGATGGTGCGTAGTGCAACAAAGTTTAAAATATGGCTATATAAGTATTAAAAAGATAATATTATATATAAGTAAGTAAATATATTATATAAGCTACATACAAAAATACATGCTATACATTTAAATATATATGTATATACACATACATACAAATACACACACAGACACGTATGAATAAAGAAATACATAAATAACAGATATAGAACATGACTATTGCTGACTTATCAAATATTGATAAACAAGTTTTTTGAAAGTGAGTCTATTTGGCACCTGTTTTATTTTTAGTGGTAGTTTGTTCCACAAATTTCTAGTATTATAGGTGGCCAACCCGGGGCAGTACCACCACTTTCAAGTGTAAAGAAGGTCATCAAAGTAAATCAGCCGCGTTTCGGGATCAGTTGCAGGTTCTAACTAGGCCGGCATCGTGAATGAGATTGCTACTTATAGTTATTTATCTGTAGTCGCAGTTGCCAATATTTATAGATCGCCATCCAACTTAACAAAAGGCAGTTTGAGCTACTATGAAAAATAGCTAAATATGTTTTTAATGTTTTTAAATATAAATCTGGATTTTCCAATTAAATTTTGAAATTAAGGCCGGCTAATGTTTTTTCGGAGCGATATATAAGTGGTAAATCCCAAGCTGCCACGTACACAGCACCTACAATTTTTATCTCGTATCGTCGTCACTCTTGGACCTCCTCTTGCTTATCATCAGGCGGGTCGAGGTCAGATGTCATGTCACAATAAAAAAAAAGTTATAGAGATTTTATTAATTCACTTTATTTTTTTATGTGACTCGACATATGACCTGCATGATGTAGGTTTAAGAGTGCCGACGGCTAAAAATACCCGCTTTCAGCCGGTAGTTTACGACTGCCTCAGTCGCCGTCACTATTTCGACAAATTCGTCCGGAATATTTTAAGTACGACACGTACTGATGAAATCGATACGGCAACGACAAACAAGGACGCCTCTTTAATCTGTAATCTGAAACACCCATTTAGGCACTAAGATACAAATACATCTTTAATAACAAAATGTCGTATTACTAAACTGCGTAAGATCTACGTCGTGTATTATATTTATATCTAGGAATAGGATGAAATTAACAAAAACAACGCCCACGGTTATTTATTTTTGGACAAAAAAAATTGTTACTAATACCATATTATTCACCATTTACAAAATCTTGTTTTTCTTTTCTTAGGGAAACAAAATGACAATCGCTATTATAAATAGAAATATAGATCAAAATATCCTAAAAGGTTTAATCAAACCTTTATCACCAGGTAGACATTCAATTAATGTCAATAAATCAAATTATTACGCATTTTTACAACAAGGATATGCAGATACTTGTCACGATCCTCTCTCGCTTACCTGCCATCCACAATTCTTATCATACAAATCTTGAAGATTTGTTTGATTTGGACGATATACACTCCCTGGGCCTGCCTTGTTTACCGAAATAACTACAATTTAATTTAAAAAAGTAAAACTAAGAAATAATAAACAAATATCGTAATTTTTATAATAAACTTATTGGGAGACATTAAAAGAATAGATAAATAGACGTTAACAAAAAAGATATAAGAATCAGAAGGAAGGATCAAAAGGGAGAGACCAGATCCAGAGAGATTAGGGATGTTCTCGAGAAAGCGCTGGTCAGCAGTGCCCATTGCCATAGCATGCAGTTCCATAGCTATGTATCAAGCGATTTGTTGATACATAGCTATGGAAAAAACCCAAAAGTTGGGTGAAAAGTATCGGTCTGTTTTCTCAATTTGACACGTTATAATTAAATTGATTGATGTGTTATGATAGATGTATATTTTTGTCGTATTTCGTATTCTCTGGGATAACTATGTCGTGTACTAGTAGAATCACGGATTAAATTGACGTTTGAGAAGTGTTCGTTCGTAAAATGTTCGGCTATCAAAAACAACACGTGTCGGGGTTCGAATTTCACGCTAGTTGCACCAATGAACAAACGCTCGCATTTGCTTAACTTAATCCAAAGTTTTAGTAATCAGTGTTCTTTAGAGTTAATTGATTTGTTTATTGTTACAGATACATGTCATGTGCTGATCTTCTACGCTATGGAATTCGCTTATCGTAAGTTTTAAATTATAATTTCTATAATCTCAAAGAACTTAGAAAATAATTTATAATAAAAAACTTATAAAACTTTATAGAGAAGAATCGTAAATTACACCCTAAATGTTAATTAAATTAGATTTTATTCATTATTTTGAATCACATTATAAAGAGATTTAACAAATATCAAGTAATAAAAGTATTACGCTTCGATTCTTAAAGAATAAGATAGTGATAATTAATTCTGACAATTTCTACGATACTCGCACATTTCCCTTCCTTCTATACAGTGCCTTTACAGCTATAGCTTTTTTGAGAACGTCCCTTATTGTATGAAAAAAATGGAAAAGTCTTTACTGTTAACAAAAGTATATTAAAAATCTGTCCATGTAAAAATGTAATTTGTCAACTACAACATTATGAATCACAGGTGCCAATTCTAAGCTCCTTGTGACGAAAAGCATTGTCGAAATTCCATTCCAGAATAGATAACCATATTTTTTCACTATTTCTTGTGACATTCTGTCAATTTCCATCGTCAGGTACATACATATTTATGTATGTATGCATACACATAATCAGTTAAACGGTTTAGAGCTAAGTTAATGTATGTTTTATAACAACGGGTTAGAGCTTATTGTTGAATGTGAAATTTGTATTTTCGTGTACCAGGAAGCGAGACATGCCCGGAAATCGAGTGGGTCATGCCCCGAACCTTGTCGAATATGGCAAAACATGATTTTGTAAATTCGTGAATATCAGAAATTGTGCAATTTTCTTGATGTCTGCAGCAGGCAATTTTGCCGCCTTTTCTTGTTATTGATGCTTTTCGCATGTTTTAAGATATTGCTGAAATTTATTTTTAGGCGACAATGTTTGTCTGGATTTTTGTAACTTACATGGAAGTCGTTGAAAGAACATAAATTTTTGAAATTTTAATCTGTTTTTTAAAAATTGAATATTTAATATTAAGTTAGGAATGTTTTAACGCTTCATTGTTTTAACCTATCTCTATAAGAATGTAGGCGTGAAAGTTTGTTTGAAATGAAAATAATTTATTATCATGGGCATTGGCTTTTCAATGCACTTGCTTATCGTCAGTTCTACCATGGCTTAGGAAAGGCATATGACGAGAAGAAGACCACAAGAAACTCGTCGTTTGATTGTTTATTTTATTTTATCCATTATTTTTATTTAATTTCTTAATATAAACTGTTTCTATACGAAAAATGCTTCTTTTACAAAAGTTTAGTATAACAATTGAACCTTTTCAGGAACATATAATAACATTTTCGCACAGTGTTACGTTAAAAACAGGAAATTGTAACAAAATAGAATTATTAAGAGACAGATGCAGGGAACACTAGTTAATTTTAACTTCCATTAGATTTAATTAACATAGTTATATAACAACCGTTGCAAAAAGCTCAGTTTTAATGACATTTTGGAAACGAACATTAAAAAAAAGTTCTGAATATGTCTAATTACAAAACTTTAATAAACTATTGTACAATATTAATTTACTTTCCACTATACCTGCTTTAATTTATTCAGCAGCGTCCATCACACAGTGACGACTCAGCGATATCGTTCCCCACGGACTAGTTACTTAGGAGTTGGAAACATCAATTAACTAGCTCCTCAACTTTCATCATACACACATATACATATATAAATAGATATAAAATACTATACGATACATTCACGACTCACAGTACACACAGGAAAGTAAATTAATATTGTACAATAGTTTATTAGAGCTATGTGATTAGGTATAGTCAAATTTTTTAATGTTCGTTGCACAACATGTCATTAAAACCCAACGATAACTGAGCAGCTTAAACAGGGGATCCAACAGCAAAGTGATCTTACGTGTAAACGTTGCAAGGGTGAAAATGCTGAAAATGCAACGGTGTTGTCCCTTTAGGACAGATCATTGTATGATGTGAGCATACGCTGAACCGGCGAGTCTCTGCCCAGGGTAATGCGTGATGGTGAGATGGTAAAAATCCTTCTTGTATGAAGTTTGGCAGTACAGTACTTAAGAGTTGCAATTAACAATTAAAACAAACAAACAAAGACAGTAACTAAGACAAGGACAATGAGAATAACTAAACGTACATATTTTCTAAATAAACCAAGATTAGGTTATAATCAATAGGAGAAAAATGTGTCAAAAGTGCCTCCCGCCTTTACTCAGGCATTCGCCTTTACTGTGAACACAAACACTCCGCTGCTCATTAGGTGTTTGGTGTGTGCTCGTGAAAAACACCCTTAATGTAAACGTTATGCACGAACAAGTGCTAAATAAAATGGTTAAATTAATACATCATTAATCAATCAAATTGTCACGCCCTTTCCCACAGACAATGAAGCGCTACTTGCCACGATCCTTACACAACTCCCCCGCTTCCCTCACATCTCCCTTAAAATTCTCTGTATACAAGCTCTACGATTATTGGCACTAGGCAATCCAGCTTTATGAGGATATCTTCGATTTGGTCAGAAAACCCACTACTGGCTACCGGGGTAGTACTACCACTTACAAGTGTAAAGATATGAATATCAGCTTGTGGGTTATCACCAGAAACTGTAACTATTGAATTTGAATTTAATGCAATTGGGAAATAAACCATAAATAGAATATCTGCATGCAGCAACTCCTGAGGTCTTTAAGAAAGCCCTCAAGTCCGTTTGGTTACTAAATAAAATATTTACAGCATCTCTATATAGGGCAATTACGTTGCAGATACATCTACAGAGAGAATTTTAAATGTACAGCAATGGACAAGGATAGATGACATTTTGTCTAAGAGTATATGTGTAATTCTTTAATATATATATTTGTATTGTGACTCGACGTTGGACCTCGAACCGCCTGATGATAAGCAAGAGGAGGTCCAAGAGTGACGACGACTGAGAAAACCGAGTTTGTTCACGGCTACCTCAGTCGCCGTCACTATGCTTGGCCTCGACCCACCTAAAGCGACTGTAAACAAGTAAGAGTAGCGAAGAGTGTCAAAACCGAGTCAGTTCACGGTTGCCGCAGTCGCCTTCACTGTGCCGGCCAAAGGTGCTTCTTCACGCATCGCTTAAAGTTTCAAATCGCTTAAAGTTTTTTCTGATTAGGTCGACAAAATGCGGATGCTTCCCCCTTCGCCCTGTGCGGGTATTACGTGGAGAAAGGACGAGTTAGGAACAAGGTTAAAGAGCTCCTTGGAACATTTTCCGTGGTATGGTATAGGAGATAGAGGACGCACAAAGCAAATATGTAAAAGAAGAGTTATATTTTAGATAATTTGCATTTATCTAAAATATTTTTTACGAGTACTTGTTTTAGTAAAAAAGGAAAAAAGGCATAAAAAGTGTAAAAAATCAAGTTTTTTTATTGCGAACCGACATCTGACCCCTACTTGTCTGATAGTAAACAAGGGTAGGTCCGAGAACGTTGACAATGCCGTACTACCCTTTAACCAGGTGTTCGATTTTATGTTTAGACCATTTAGACTAAAAAAGTATTATACATTTTTTTTTAATTTCCTTTCTATTGTATACATATTCTATTAAAATGTAGTAAAGCTCTTGACCGAATATGTTATTCGATCATGTTTTTAATTCAACGTTAGTTTAATTGCTCGCAGATAATCTAACGTTGAAGGCGACTGTGGTGTAGTGGCAGTGCAATGGTTACGCAAGCCGAGTGCACGGGTTTAAATCCACTAACCGGTACCAATGTATTCTTTAATATATGTAGTTGTGTCAGGATCGTGGCAAGTGGCGCTCCATTGTCTCTGCCTATCTCAATGAAAAAAGGCGTGACAGTTTGATTGGTTGACTCAATAAATTAAATGGCAAATCTATAAATAAAATGAATTAAACATTTTAGGGTAATGGAGCGTTGGTGTGACTATTTTTATTAAGGGAAAACGCTCAAGGCACTATCACTAAAAGGAAAAAAGCAAATTGTTTTTGTTTTTTGTTTAATTAGTTAATGACTAATTAGTAACAGTATCGTAATAATGTATTAGTGAAGCTAATTTTGTTTAAGCTCCAAGTACACTTAAATACATATTTTATTTATTATTTTCTTACATTTTGCGCGAACATTGGTTAATGAATTAAACAAATTTTATGCGGCTTACAATCGCGTTTATTTTGGTTTTGATTTTACAATTTTATTTTATTATTCCGACGACAATGGCTGAAAAACTTTCGAAATATCGGAATAATATAAAAAAAATGTAAAATCAAAACCAAAATAAACGCGATAGTAAGCCGCATAAAATTTGTTTACTTCACATATTTTATTTTATTAACACCTTAACTTTACTGATGGTTTAGTCATCGTCACTGGCTACAGTAAGTTAATAGCAGAATCACTCACTTTTTGTTTGTTAGTAGCGTAAATTTTGTAATAAAAGAGTTGTGCATGAAAGGGAAGTAAATTATATCAGAATTGTGAAAAGTAGTGCACATTCTCCCTGTGTAAACAGCATGAACGAGCATGACAGTATAAGTAATTAGATTTTATTTGTTTTATGACAAAAATAATATTTTGAAATGTTTATTGACATTGTAATTTAAGGCTTTTGAAGGAAATATCAAAAAGGTTAGTCGACATCACAGTAGACCGAAGAGTTGGCAGCTACCTCGAACAAAGAATTAGTCTAGCTATTCAAAGGGGGAACGCTGCCAGTATCTTCGTAACCTTGCCTAAAGGGACTCCTTTTAATAATTAATAATGTGTTTTAGTTATTTTTTTTTAATCAATATATATAAATTCACATTAAATACTAATTTATAAAAAAATAATCTATGAAGAAAAGGATCTTTTTTTATTAAGAATTTAATTTAAGAATTATGTAAATTGAAATGTACAAGAAATTTAAATTATTATTGTAGATGAATTATTATTTGACGACAGGCGTGGACGAACGAACGGTTAGCGATTAGTTTGGTGCGCGTAAAGTCCCGCGTTCGATTCCCGGTCGGAGCAAATATTTGTTTCATAGCTTTTATTTGTAATATTTTATAATTATATTAAATATTGCATATATTTGTTAATAAAAAAAAAGAGGTAAATATTTGCTTCGGGTCTGGTTATCGAAGAGTGGTATTCAGTGGTACTCAGTCTGCCGATCCGAGGTAGTAGTGCTGTCATATGTCGAGTCACAATAAAAAAATAGTCATAAGATAAATAAGATTACATCAATAAGATAGTCATTATTAATGTAAATTCTAATACCTAATAAATAAAAAGTGCTCCCTTCCGGCTACGAGTGTACATCTTACTAATTTCCCTAGCACGCCACTCTGTCATTAAGTTTCAGGGATAATTGTGTTTTTTTTAATTCAAGATTTTCACGGCCATTGACCTCAAGGGTATGGCAAAAATCCCCAAGCAACGGGTTTTTGCGTCACTTTTTTCTGTATATACCTACCTACTGTTTGTTTCCTTAGTGATGGTGGGACTACTTATCTACTATCTCATTTGGATAAGAAGCCTTGAACTAACAATGTTTTTAATTTAAAGTGGTAAATTTTACCTTAGGGCCTTTTAAATGAAGAGCTATAAATTTAAATACTCAAAAATATAAATTTATACATTTTTAAAATAGTAATATAGTGTTAACGATGCGCATATTTCTCGATATTTAGGACGATTATTTGTATGATAGGAGTTTTTAGTTATCTTACTTGGACAAATAACATTTTTTAATTTTTTTATTGTGACACGACATCTGACCTCGACCCGCCTGATGATAAGCAAGAGGAGGTCTAAAAGTGACGACGACTGGAACAACCGAGTCAGTTCTCGGCTGTCCCAGCCGCCGCCACTATGCCGGCCTAAGGTTCTATCTATCTATTGTCTATTTATTGTGGTCCATCTATCATAACTGACATAACGTAACTTGTGCTTCTCCTGTCAAGCTACTAGTGAGGACAGTTTTTCTCCAACAAGTCCTATATTTAAGACCACTTTTTGCTTAATTTTTTATGGATTATAAACATTTTGTTTCCGTCCTCAAAAAAATACTAACACACTTTGTGCTTTCACCGCTGTGCTTTTACTAAAGCTCTGTGGATTAAGCTTTAAGCAATGTTGTAGTATTAAAATTTCGTGTTTTAGTTGTAAATACTTTTACACACGAGTATTGTGATGTTATCTAGACAAACCATTAAATCGTCCTTTAACAAATATATTTATTTTTATATAATGGTTTAATATTTTTTTTATGGTCGGTCATTGTACACTCAGAGATAACGAGAGAGCACAGGTGATACATATTATGACACAACGGTTAAAATTAACAAAGAATATAGAATGAATTATCGCGTTTATTGGCGACAGGCGTGGACGAACGGTTTAGCGATTGGTTTGTTGCGCGTAAAATCCCGGGTTCGATTCCCGGTAGGAGCAAATATTTGTTTCATAGCTTTTATTTGTAATATTTAACAATTATATTTAATATTGCAAATATTTGTTAATAAAAAAAAAGAGATAGATATTTGCTTCGGGTCTGGTTATCAAAGAGTGGTAGGCAGTGGTACCCAGTCTGCCGATCCGGGGTGGTACCACCACTTACAAGTATACAGATTTGGTCACGTCAAGTGATTTGGTCACGTTTCGGGATCAGCTTGTAAGTTGCCGGTTCCATCTAGGCCGGCGTAGTGGATGTGATTGCTACTCACAGTTATTGAATTGTAGTAGCAGTGACATTCATTCATGGGCAACACTTCAGCTTAACATCAAGCTTAACAATCATATGTCGAGTCACAACATAAAAAAAATATTGACACTAGTCAATAAATAATTTAGCAAAATAATTGATTTTTTTTAAAAGGACTAAATATAATTGAAGCCATCGTGTATCAATGGTCCAACCATTAGCACGGCCGCAGTATTGTAGTAAACACGTAGCAACATTTGGTATGTTAGCACGTATCATCCGCAAAAGCACCTCGGACACGGAAATTGCACTCTCACGTGCAACTTTACTAGCTGGACTCAGTTAGGTGAAAAGCCCAAGAGTATTCACTATTTAAACTTGCATCAGGCTCTACCTTTTACTAATACCATAGATAAAAATACGAGAAAATTAAAAAAAGAACTTGTCGCAGGCCAACCAAACGTTGGTAAAAAGGTAAACAGATTTTTGTTTATGCGTTCCAATTTACGCAGTTACAATAATATAATTACAAATCAGTGCCATATTAAATAAAATATTAAAGCTATTATACAACTTCGTTCAAAGTTACCTGAACTGGTGTGTTTTTTAATACTTGGCCGGATTACGTAAATATCCTAAAAGTAGCCGAAAATTATAAAGATCCATATAACGGATGCGACTGTGCTACTAAGCATAATGGACCGCATTCCAGATTTAAATCAGGCAGTGTGTGATTACATGTTTTTTTTATTGTGTCACGATATATGTGTGAATCCCGCCTGGTGTTAAGCTAGAGTTTGGTCCATGAATTGAAGCGACTGGTACGGTTAAATAATTGCAGTCGCTTTCACTATGCCGGCCCGCCAAATGTCTGCCTATCACACTACATGTCGCGGTCAAATAAAAAAAATCAAACTTCAAAATCCTAAAAACAAATATGTATGACTAATGATAACACAATTAACGCAAAGAAACGAAATGTTGTTTGCGAACGTAGCAATTAAAATTCATGCCGAAAACAGATCTCATGGCGGCATGTGTCATTTTGCGCTCGATGTCTGACGCGATGCGTCACAGCTTAATTTGTACATGTAGATTTATTATCACTCGACACTACTTCATTATATTTAATCACTCTTAAGACTAGAGGATTTTTTTATTTATAGTTTGATTGTTATATTTATGTATATATATTTGTGTATATTTTAGTAATCATATTTATTTGGGTGTTTTCTAACCAAATCGGAGACCTTAAGAAAGCTGAGTTGCCTAGTGCCCATAACCAGATTGTATGAAGAGAATTGTGAAGTTTAGTGACGGCGACTATCGCAACTGTGAACTGTGCCGGTATTTTAAAGTGGATCGGATCACAATTAAAAAGCCCTTTCCATTTATGATTACTTCAGTCGCCGTCAAATTAAATCAAATCAAATCAAATTGTCACGCCTTTTTCCCACAGGGATAGGCAGAGACAATGGAGCGCCACTTGCCCACGATCCTGCCACTTACTCTTCTTATAATAAAAAATTGAATATAATTTTGTTACTATACTAGAAAAAAAGTAGTTGGATAATAATAGATAATAATAAAGTAATGTACAAAGATGTAAAATATTAGATTTTTGTGGCGTTATCGTGTTTTTTTTGTGACACAAATATGACAGCACCCCGCTTGATGTTAAGCTGGAGTGTAGTCCATGAATGGATGCCCCTGCTACAATTAAATAACTGTAAGTAGCAGTCACATCCACTATGCCGGCCTATGGAACCATCAACTTACAAGCTGGTCCCGTAACGCGACTAAATCACTTTACGGTCTGTATACTTGTAATTTTCGCACCTCAGTCTTCTCGCTCCCCTTACATTCAATCGATTTCGACTTGCACGGGGTCGACATCAAGAAAAAGAATTCGGTCTCGATTTAAAAAAAATCGGGGTTTAAACCGAAAATCAGGCTGCGTAGTACTTAAGAAGTCAACTGGAAATAAAGATATTAGGACCTTTTTTACTCAACAATGATTACAAAACAGAAATAAAGGTCAAGTGTTTGGGGACATTTCGACCTGTATACTGTTTGATGCTTATATTGAGTGGCAGCTCTTTTTAAAGTTATATTTCTATATCATTATGTTAGTTAGTATTAAAATAATTTGTGTGCAACTAGCGATGTGTTGTGACGTATGTTCATACGTCACAACTGACAGACGTCCTGTCCATTCTGTTGGAAACATTAATAATGAGGCGCCTGTCTATCCCTATTCAAAGTAACTCACTTGCACATATTAAATTATTACCTATAAATAGCAAACAAAATTAGATTGAATTTTTTATTACTAAGAAAGTAAGTGGCAGGATCCTGGCAAGTGGCGCTCTATTGTCTCTGCCTATCCCTGTGGGAAAAAGGCGTAACGATTTGATTTGATTGAAGAAAGTAAGCGTCGAAGAATTGCTTTATAAAAACATTATTACCTTTTTAAGTGTCATAGGCAGATAAGTTCGTGGACATTTTCCCAGTCTACCGATCCCGGATAGTACACAGTGCACAGACTGTGAAGAGACTCAGTCGCGTTTCGGAATTTGATTTTCGCAAACATTTTAGTATGCAGTTACAGAAATGTGTTACTTAAATTATTGTATGCCCGATGGGTGAAATATAGAGGACCATGCATTTAAGTACACATAAAAATACCTATGTTTGCAATAAAATATTTTGATTTTGATTTTTAGATGTGTCACAATTTACAAGAAAATATATTTAGCGCAATATGACAAATAATATGATATAAATTATATTAGTAATCGAAATTAGATAGAATAAATTAATAAATTAGTAATTCTATTGAAATATGACAAAATTTTGTGAAAAGTAACTAATATGATATGGCGTATGCGTCAAGCACGACGACAGGCGTGGACGAACAGTTTAGCGATTGGTATGTTGCGCGTAAAGTCCCGGGTTCTATTCCCGATCGAAGCAAATATTTGTTTCATAGCTTTTATTTGTAATATTTAATAATTAAATTAACTATTGCAAATATTTGTTAATAAAAAAAAGATATGGATATTTGCTTCGGGTCTGGTTATCAAAGAGTGGTAGGCAGTGGTACCCAGTCTGCCGATCCGGGGTATTACCACCACTTGCAAGTATACAGACCGTGAAGTGATTTGGTCACGTTTCGGGATCAGCTTGTAAGTTGCCGGTTCCATCTAGGCCGGCATAGTGCATGTGATTGCTACTCACAGTTATTGATTTGTAGTATCAGTGATATTTATTCATGGACCACACTCCAGATTAACATCATATGTCGAGTCACAATAAAAAAATAAAAACTAGTCACAGAATTTTCTCCTTTATCACGTAAGACTTTGTCGCAACTTAAGTCACAATAAAAAAGTGGAGATCAGATGTCAAGTTACAATTAAAAAAGTAATTAATGCTTAGATGTGGAGTCATAATAACAAAAGTTGTGGTCATATGTCGAATTACAATAAAAATATCGCCTTGTATCCTTCAAGCGATGCGTGAAGAAGCACCTTAGGCCGACATAGTGACGGCGGCTGGGGTAGCCGGGAAATAACTCGCTTTTTTCAGTCGTCGTCACTCGAGTCGAGGTCAGATGTCATGTCACAATAAAAAAAAGAAGTTGGTGTCATATGACGGATCACAATAAAAAGAAGTCATCATATGTCGAATCACAACGCATTTTGCAAGTATAATTGCATAATATAATCGAATGGTTTTTCCTAATAAATTCGAATACATTTAGAAAATGTATTCGTAAATGAGAATGAGGGACCAGGGACCTTAGTTCTAGGGTCAAATGTCTCCCAAGTTAAAAGTTCAAAATATCAGCGGCGAGCCCGGGAGAAGGCGTGGCTAACGATCTGCGCTTGCCTGGCAAGATACGTGCTACTCACAATGAATAAATTATTATTTATTCTAAAGTAATTAAGAATAAATAATAATTTATTCTAAGTAAAAATAATATTAATTCTAAGTAAATTAAAATTATTTTTGGATTAATAGATAATTATCTCAGATTATCCAATATTAATTATTATTTAGTTTTGGTATTTTTCTATATTTAGTTTGTTTAATATTTATTTTCTGTCTAATCAATATTTAATGAATTAAACAAATTTTTAAGCGGCTCACTATCGCGTTTACTTTAAAATCAAATAATAAAAAAAAATGTAAAATCATTACTAAAAATAAACGCGATAGTAAGTCGCATAATTTTTTAAAAATTCATTAATCAATGTTCGCGCAAAATCTAAGAAAATATTAAAAACAAATTTTGCAAATATTTATTTAATTAAAAAGTAATATTGATTTATATATGAATACTTTTAATAAAATAACTTTTTTTATTGTGACTCGACCTATGACAGTACCCCACTTGATGTTAAGCCGAAGTGTGGTCCATGAATGAATGTCAATGCTACTACAATTTAATGACTTTGAGTAGCAATCACTTCCAATATTACGTCCTAGTATATAATTATTATAATATATTATAATACCTACGTAATAACTCTATTCTGCTATTACTGAAAAACCTTAATAATAATGAAAAATATATATATTTATTTTAAACTAAAATACATTATTAAAAGGAGTCCCTTTAGGCAAGGTTTCGAAGATACTGGCAGCGTTCCCTCTTTGAATAGCTAGACTAATTCTTTGTCCGAGGTAGCTGCCAACTCTTCGGTCTACTGTGATGTCGACTGACCTTTTTGATATTTACTAGTTTGAACCGGAAACTTGGTGAATAAGTCACTTCACCGTTCGTGTACTTGTATACTTCCCTGGATCAGCAGACTGAAAATCAAAATTTCCAAAAAATAAAAATAAACAAAATAATATAAAATTTAAAAGTAATATTGATTTATATATGTATGAGTATTTTTAATGAAATAACTAATTTCTGCAACGATAACTCGTTTCAGAGTGAATGTTTGTGAACGTTTTTCGAATATATGTTAAGGAGCGGTTGTAGGGGTTTGTCTGTTGCCGCGCATGGCAAGCGCCGTGGCGGACTTCAGTGGGAAGTGGTCCGCGGCGCGTTTAGGTCGTACGTAGTGAAATGTCCGCAATTTCGTTATGACCCGCGAACAATGTAACTTGACGTTCACCGCGAACCATGACTCTGCATCTTGCTGCTAAAAGTGATGGATGGCTTTACAAACTAACACACCAAGTGCGTAATTTATTATTATTATTTAAAAAATAATAATTATAGTTTTTTTTTGTGATTTTTTCACCTCATAAGTGAGAATATAACCGTTCGTAAGTACTTAGCGTAAGAAAATTTTCAATCAATCAACCAAATTGTCACGCCCTTTTCCGACAGGGATAGGGAAGAGACAATGGAGCGCCACTTGCCACGATCCTGACACAACCCCTTCGCTTCCTTCACATTCACAATTCTCTTCATACAAGCTCTAATAGATGAATAGATGAATAGATGCGTTAAACGAGACAGGCCCAAGAGGGTGTTTG
Source organism: Tinea trinotella (assembly GCA_905220615.1). Taxonomy (NCBI): domain Eukaryota; kingdom Metazoa; phylum Arthropoda; class Insecta; order Lepidoptera; family Tineidae; genus Tinea; species Tinea trinotella. The sequence continues at coordinate 14,641,108 of HG992308.1, read as the reverse complement.
CTGATCAAATCGGACACCCTCCTCAAGAAAGCTAAGTTGCCTAGTGCCCATAACCATACAGCTTGTAAATAAGTATTTAAAAAATAATATTTGTATAAAAAGTAATAACCATGACATAAATTTTTCAGTCTTTAACACTCTTGGACTTCCCCTTGCTTATCATCAGGCAAGGCAAAATCTGATGTTGAATTTCGAAAAAAAAAAAATTTTTTTGAAAAAAAATGAAAATGAAAGGCAAGTTAACCTTTAAATAAAAATAAATACCTGCTTGGGTGCAAGTAAAGATTGATGTACTCTTTCAGCTATATCGCATAGAAAAGCCTTCCTTTGGGATCCTGAAATGATGGATCGTACCTTTAACGGTAACAACATTTTACATAACTTACCATTTCAATTATTCATCATACATTACCTTTATTATTAGTTTATTATATTGTGTATAATATTAATCAATCAATCAAATTGTCACGCCTATTTCGCACAGGGATAGACAATGAAGCGCCACTTATCACGATCCTTGCACAACTCCCTTACTTCCTTCACATTCACGATTATCTTCATACAAGCTCTGTAGTTATGGACACCAGGCAACATAGCGGAATATTATTGTATATAAATTGTATGTATAATATTGTGTGTATATTCAGTGTGTAATAAATATACATAGTGTATTATTTATGCAGTAATCGAGGTAGACCCAGGAGGGTGTTCTCCGACTGAATAGGAGATATCCTCAAGAAAGCTAGGTTGCCTAGTGCCCATAATCGTAGAGCTTCTATGAAGATGTTTGTATATGTGAGGGAGGCGAGGAAATTGTGTCAGGATTGTGACAAGTGGCACCACATTGTCTCTGCCTAACCCTGTGGAAAAAAGGCGTGACTTATTTACTATTTTATAAAAATATATATAAATATTTTAACCTAACTTGACATCTGACCTCGATGGTATACAAATAATGTTTAAGAGTGGCAGCGACTGAAAAAAAAAACGACTCAGTCTTGGGTTGCCTCAGTCGCCATCACTTTCCACGATCCTGAAAAACTCTTGCTTCCTTCACATCTTTCGTTTGTCACTGTAAGAAGTTTTTTTTGTTAAAAATACTAAGTATTTTCTTGGATTTTACGCCAATATTGATTAATGAATTAAACAAATTTTATGCGGCTTACTAACGCGTTTATTTTAGTAATATATTTACATTTTTTTATTATTATTATCAGTATCTCCGTGACCACGATGGCTGCAAAGCTCTCGAAACGTAGGAATAACAAAAAAAAAATGTAAAATCAAAACCAAAATAAACCGCATAAGTAAGCCGCATAAAATTTGTTTAATTCATTAAAAATATTTATTAAATAATTTGTTAAAAAACAAAGTGTTGAACTTGCTGCAATTAACCTACAATCTTAGCTATTATGTGCGGGAGCTTTCTAAACTGCGTAGCAATTACTGCTACGACGTTACGACGTCGCTTGCTACGAGATGGCTAAGAATCATAATTACTCGTAGCACTGAATTAGTTCCACAGGAGATTTTGCCCACTAATACAGATTAACTATCAAATAATACTTTAATGTAATAAAAATATTCAAAAATACTGAAATTATAAGGTAAAACAATATTCACTATTTATTTATAAACTCTTTATTGCACAAAAATAAGGTACATAGGCGAGATTAATGCCTTAGGCATTATCCACCAGCTAACCTTTGTTGTGTTGTGCTGAGATTGGATGGGTGCAAATCATTTAATAAAAGATTCAATATTATTTTTAAATGACATTTGTTATGAATATATATAATATAATATATAAATACAAGCAATACATACATCTCTTGGTTTCCTACCTCACCAAGTAGAATATATTTATATATTTTTTTTAAGTTGGCTTGACTTATGGCATCTCTTCACCTCATGTGATAGAGGTGATTGCTACTACAGTAAAAAAACCTTTTTTTTATTGTGACACGACATTTGACCTCGTCCCGCCTGGTGATAAGCAAGAAAAAGCCTAAGAGTGATGAAGACAGAAACAACCAAGTTAGTTGATGGCTGCCTCAGTCACAGTAAATTACAATTAAGCGCTTCTTTCCACGTTTATAGCACTATAAACCATTATATGATAACTGTAAATAGTTGTGGATGTGAAGGAAGCAAGGGAGTTGAGTCAGGATTGTGGTAAGTGGTACTCCATTGTCTCTGCCTATCCCTGTAGGAAAAAGATGTGACAATTTGAATGATTGATTGATTTTAATGTAAAAATAAATAAAATAAATAGTGTCTTATCTTTATCTCTGCCTATACTTCGTGCAACCTCGCCATGAAGTTATCAACGATTCATAAACATGCATTAATAAAGAAGACTTTCATGAACTGAAATTATTGTGAAAATGAGAACAGTTTTGCTTGTGTTTCTGAAAGTAAATATTTGTTTTTATGAAAATTTGCTCAAATGACCTATTTTCAAATACAACTCTTATTAACATTTTCATGGTTTAGTTTTTTGTAACACTTGTTGGTTCATTACTTACAGTGACTATGTTACAACTTGGTGGTCTAGGTTTGATTCCCGGTTCACATGAAATGCTATAAAACGCGTTTTAACAGTAGAGCTTCAATGAAGAGAATTGTGGATCTGAGGGAAGTGAGAGAATTGTGTCAGGATTGTGGCAAGTAGCTTTTTTTTTCATACAAGCTATGGATATGGGCACTAGGCAACCCAACTTTCTTGAGGATGTCACCGATTGGTCGGAAAAACGCCCACTGCCTTGTTTAACGCATCCATCCACATTATATTTTTAAATTCCTTTCGTCAATCTACTTTCACTCATCCTTTCCATGTGCCCAAACCATCGAAGCATTCCTTTGTCAATCCTTGTCACTACATCTTCAAAACCACATCTATCGCGCGCTGTGCTATTCCTTAATTTAAAATAAACATTTAACGGTAACTGTGGTCCTACTCAGCTAACGAGTATAACATTTCTTTTTTGTTAAGCTTGCAATCATTCCCTGAACTTTGATTGGAGTGGTTGATTGGAATCATGGCGTGTTGATTGCATTTCCCATCAGTAATACACCCCTCACTATTAAAGCTCAATACTGAGGGGTGTGATTCAAAGACAATTTTTTTAATCGTATTTACATTTCTGTGTTTGTGAGGTCAACAGCCAGTCAATCAATAAAAAAAAATCCACGCCTGTTTTAACAGGGATAGACAGAGACAACATAGCGCAAGTTGCCACGATCCTGACACAACTCCCTTGTTTCCGTCACATCCACAATCAATCAATCAAATTGTCACGCCTTTTTCCCATAGCGATAGGCAAAGACAATGGAGCGCCACTTACCACGATCCTTACACAGCTCCCTTGCTTCCTTCACATCCACAATTCTCTTCATACAGGCTTTGTGGTTATGTGCACTAGGCAACCTAACTTTCTTGAGGATGTCTCCGATTTGGTCGGAAAATATTCTCCTGGGCCTGCCTTGTTTAACGCATCCATCCACATCAGATTTATTAATTCCTTTCGTCAATCTACTTTCACTCATCCTTTCCATTTGCCCAAACCATCGAAGCATTTCTTTGTCAATCCTTGTCACTACATCTTCTTTCAAGCCACATCTATTACGCAATGTGCTATTCTTTATTCTATCCGCTATTGTCACATCCACAATTATTTTTCATTATTAAAAATTATATGTCGTGTCACAAAAAAAATTAAAAATACATATAAAAAAAATTGGTTGATATTAAAAGGCATTTTAAAAAAGATTCAGTGAGGAAAACATCCTGTATTTATTATAAAGGAAAGTAGGTAATAATATGGGTTGGAGCTAATAAAAATAACTCGTAAATCTGGAAAACCATCAGCGGAAGGGTTTCACATAAAAAAATCCCCCGTTTTAGTCTCATTGTCTTTGACAGACCTTTATGGGAATTGTTCAAATTGAAATCTGTATTAAGGATTATTATTTTATAGCGAATAATGGCTTTTTTGTATTCTCAAACGGAAATAGTGTATTTTATATTTATATTTATTAATCGTATCGGTTGTTATTTCTATACATAGGGTTTCCTTTAAATCTTTTTACAGTATTGAGATTATTTTCTGTATATAAATCCTTTCTATACTAAGCTACTAAAAGTGCTTTTGTATCATAGAAACTGGATGACCAAAGTACAAATATTAAAGATATATAGGTACCGGAAAGTGGTTTAGAACCGGAACCTCTTGGTTTGCATGACCTAATCATTACCACGGTAAATTTCTTAGGATCTTTAACATGAAAACAAGAATAAATTGACATGAAAACGAGTATATTATATGCAGTATTATTATTAAAAAGACGACCGTGGTGTAGTGCAATGGTTACGCGAACCGAGTGCACGGGTTCATAACCACTTGCCGGTACCAATGTATCTTTAATATATGTACTTTGGTTGCCCTGTTTCTATGATACAAGCACGTTAGTAGCTTAGTATAGAAATGTACAATAAAAAAAAGTGCCTATTAAAGTACTTAATAGGCACGGAGCACTTTAAAGTAAAAAAAAAACATATTTTGGTTCAACATGTGACAACACTTTAGTTTATTTTATCTGGAGTGTGGTCCATTAATGGAGGCGACTGCTACTACAGTTAAATAATTGAATCCACTATACACGGCTCTTAATATGGGTATTCAATATTCTATGGCTATTACCTTAATATTTTCAATATTAAAACTGAAATGCAAAAATTCTAATAAAATAAAAATCAGTTCTCGCATTTCTAAAACAAAATATAACTTTTCATTAAACGCATTCCACGAATCGCATGTGAAATAATTTGGAACGTATTTTTTCCTGTAAAAATAATCTGCCGAGTTATGAAATAAATTTTCAGTACCATCGGGCTTTGGCTGAATTTTAGTGGAAAATAAACAAGATTTTTTTACACGTATTTGAAATATTTATTTTAGTATTTACTAATAAATATTCGATACATTCAATACTTTGAAAGCATGTGAAAAATATTGTCAAAGCAAAAATTTACTATTTTTATATCTAAAACCTATTTTAAATTGAAAATAATCAAATTGTATATAAAATGTTGTGGGTATACGTCTATTATGCAGTATATGTGAAATACAGTAAACGATTGCGGATAGAGTTAAGGATATAGTTGTGTGGGAAAAATGTGATTGATTTCAAAGAAGCTGTGATGGAAAGGGAAATGTTGCATCGGAATTAAGAGGATGAATAAAAAAAAAATATATTTTTTATTATTTTTATTGTGTCTCGACATCTGACCTCGACCCGCCTGATGGTAAGCAAGAAGTAATCCAAGAGTGCCAACGATTGCAAAAAACGCTTCTCCACGGCTGCCCCAGTCGCCGCCACTATGCCGGCCAAAGGTGCTTCTTCGCTTCAAGGATCCAAGGCTACAGTATGGGGAGAACACATGGGCTAATAAAGCATTCCACTTGTCGATTATATATAGTCTGATAAAAGCGATTTATATATATATTGTAAAATGGATTTCAGGCATTCTCAAATACTAAAGCGAATCCCTGCAGAACTAAATAGTATTTTGATAGCTTATATGAAGAGTGCTGTGGTGATCTATTAGAAGAAAGAGAATAAGGATCGTAAAAGTAATCGATCAAATGCCTCTGTCTATCCCTGTCTAAATGGAAGCGTGACAATTTGATTGATTCATTGTAATTATACAATACTTTTGATTATATTTTTATAGTGAACCATTCAAGTTTAATTAAAGATGAACAAAAGCGGTTATGGCTTAACGTGTTTTGATTTATAACGCTAACAATAATGTCATAATTAAACCTGTTTTAGCATAAAATTACGTCATTAAAAGAGGCTCAGTTTTTCTTGAAAAACCCAAAATTTACGAGAAAATATGCAATTAACGGGCAAAAAGGTAATTATGGAGGGAGGACCAAAAACCTGGATAAAGAGGGGTAATGGCTGATAATGGTTGTGTAAAACTAATTTATAGTAAATCATTTTTATGGTAATAAATTTGGGGGTTGAGCCTCTTAAGGTCCGTTTTAGGAGATTACATCTTAAAGCTTCACCTTAAGCTTATATTCATGGAGTTTTTAGCTGCCCGCTGTTTAACTCACAATATTGTGGATGAGAGAGGAACGAGGGAGTTGTGTCAGGATCGTGGCAAGTGGCGCTTCATTGTCTCTGCGAAAAAGGCGTGACAATTTAATTGATTAATTGACAAACGACAGGCCGCTAACATAAATATGAGCATTAAATGCACAATAATAGGTGAGCAAAAAAATTGCAATTAGTTGTACTTTTGATTTTTAAACATCAATCAATCAATTGTAACGCCACAGGGATAGGCAGAGACAATGGAGCGCCACTTGCCACGATCCTGACAAAACTTCCTCGCTTCCTTCACATTTACAATTATCTTTAAACCCTTTCTTGAGGATGTCTCCGATTTGGTCGAAAAACACCAAATAATAACAAATAAACAAAAAAAGAGTGCAAATAAAAAAAAAATAGAACAAAGTGCAATAAATTAAAAACAAAGACATAATGATTATAATATTTTCTTAGATTTTGCGCAAACATTGATTATTGAATTAAACAATGCGGCTTACTATCGCGTTATACTATCGGTATGTGACGTATGTATATATGTTTCGTCGGTGAAAACAATTGGTCGGTTTTCTGCACGATATTCTGCAATTTTTATTAAATAGTTGATTCGTTAGTACCGAATTTCGTGCTTTTCCAATAAAAGTTTTTGGTTATCTTCCGTTTACTTCTAATTGAAACCTTACATGACGTGTTTTCGTAACGTGTGTTAATAATGGAAACGCGATCTTAGGCGCACTACTACAAATGCAAAAACGTCTCCAAGCTAAATTGACTATATTTAGTAACAAGACCAATACAATATTATTTTTAAAATTCTTTTTCTATGTATATTGTTTTGTGTAATAAAGAATTTTGTCGGTCTGTCTGTTAGTAATAATATTTGTATTTTTTTTTAAATTCACATTTCTATATTAAGTTATTCTCCTATATTTTCATTTTACCTCTATATTTACATTTCTATATTAATAGCGAAGGTCACGTAGTATAATATAAACTAAGTTGATGTTTAAGTTTGTATTGCTTATGGGCGTTTGTTAGTTTAATGAAAGTTAACCCCCAGGTGTATTGTTTTGTAGAATTTAATCGTTTACTAAAAGGTTTTATAGTTTGCGATATTGTTTAAATTGCTTTCGTGATTTTGTTTAATATGGCTCTAACAAGTTTTGTATTAATTATATAGATACTTAATAACTTTCCTTGGTTATTGATCACGTTCTTTCATTTAATATATTTAAAGATTTATATTATGGTTTATATATTTATATATTGTGAATGTGAAGGAATTGAGCGAGTTGTGTCAGGATCGTGGCAAGTGGCGCTCTCTGTGGCATTGTCTCTGCCTATCACTGTGAGAAAACGGCGTGACAATTTGAATGATTGATATTATGGTTATTAGTAAACTAAAATATAAATATTAGTTTTAAATGTAATACTAGTTAATAGGATAATAAAGTTTCCATTTCCAAGTAAGGTATGGTACTCAGTTGTTTCCAAAACAAGATTATTTCAACCCAAAAATATTTTAAAGCAATTTAATAAAAATGTCGTCTTCATCATCATGCCAGCCATTAGTCGTCCTTCTCCCTTCTCTCAGAAATATCCACAGTGGCTTGAATCCAGCTGTTTTCTGCTACCTGAACAAGGTGCGGCGGTTCTTCGCGCCAGAGCTTCGCCTGCTTCTTTACAAGGCACAGATTCGCTCTTGCGCGGAGTACTGTTCGCACCTCTGGGACGGCTCTGCCAAGTATCTTCTTAATACCCTGGATTCATTGCAGCGCCGAGCTGTCCGGATCATAGGTGATGCAGAGGTCACGCGAACTCTGGAGCCCCTACAACTACGAAGAGACATGGCGGCTCTGTGCGTCCTCTATCGCCTATACCACGGGGAATGTTCCGAAGAGCTCTTTAACCTTGTTCCTACCTCATCTTTTCACTCCCGTAATACCCGCACAGGTCGGGGAAAGCATCCGCATTTTGTCGACCGAATCGGCAGTCGAACTAAAAAGTTCGGTGCGTCTTTTCTTTGTAGATCAATTGACAAGTGGAATGCTTTGCCTGCCCATGTGTTCTCTCCATCCTATGACCTTGGATCCTTCAAGCGATGCGTGAAGAAGCACCTTTGGCCGGCATAGTGACGGCGACTGGGGCAGCCGTGAACAAACCCGGTTTTCTCAGTCGTCGTCACTCTTGGACATCCTCTTGCTTATCATCAGGCGGGACGAGGTCAGATGTCGTGTCACAATAAAAAAAAAAAAAAAATAAAATAAAATAAAAAAACCTTTATCAGCTTCATTTCATGGGTGGATGTCATATGCTGCAGTATATTTGCTTGTTTATTCCATTTGAGAACCTTTCGGCCTCAAGGCCACTTGTTCTTGCCTTGCTATGGTAAAAGAATATAATGTATAAATTACAGTGAGATATAGTTCGAAAACTCTACCTTTTATAAAAGAGATTAAACATGTAAATATATAAATAAGTAAGGCGTGTTTTTGTATGTAAAGGGATGACTAATAAATGAGACGGAGTGATCGATCCCGAACTTCCTTACTCCAGGATTTAGGCGCACGGAAGCAATTTTGCGAGGTTTAAGTGGGATTTTTATACAGGGTCGGCTCAACATGGAATTACACGTTTAGTGACGTAGCATATTTTTGTGAAAACTGCCTTAATTCAAGTGGTTGCTTATTCGTCAATATGTTACCTTTTTCCTTCTCATTTAGATTTTTGATAGCCTTTTTTATATTGGTACGATAGTTATTACATGACCCCACACAGCTTAATGTCATGTGCGATCTACGAACGGAGATGACTGCTGCTATTCATTAATATACATTAATAGGCAAGCAGTGATCACATTCACTATGCCATTATAGCTGTTTTCTAGCTGAACCCGAAACGCGATTGAGTCACTTCGCGGGCTTTACAACTGAAACTGTTTTTGAGAATGCCTACCAACATTTTGTGCTTCTTTTTTTATTATTACACGACATCTGACCTGGACCCACCTGATGATAAGCAAGAGGAAGTCCAAGAGTGACGACGATTGAGAAAACCGAGTTTGTTCACAGCTGCCTCAGGCTATGCCGGCCAAGGCTTCTTCTTCTTCTTAAGGGTCATAAAATGGATAGAACACATGAGCTGGCAAAGCATTCCACTTGTCGATTGTTCTACAGAGGTATGGTACTTTATGCGTCCTTCAGTGGACAATTTATTTCTTCCACTTCAAGGTTAGGTGAGAAGTCAATTCTGAGATTATGAAGATAAAGTTAGAGGTGCGAAAGATATATTTTTATTTTATTTTTTAATCACTTCAATACTTAGCTACTTAAGTACCATATTGTATCATAAAAACAGAACAACCAAAGTACATATATCAAAGATACATTGGTACCGGTGGTTTTATACCCGTGCTCTCGGTTTGCGTAACTATAGCACTACCACTACAACTACGGTCGCCTTTAATTTACTAATAAGGTTCGGAAAAGCTACGCAGTAACTGATAAGTTTTATTTTTGTGTAGAAGGATCGGTAAAACAGAAATTAAGACGTGTTCTCTTTTATTTTTACTTATTGATACGAATTTATAAAAAAAATACTTATATGTAAATAAATACTAAAAGTAAATTGATATTTCCCTAAATCAAATAAAATATTCGGTTATGAAACACTCAATTATTGTAAATAACTTTTTACAAAAAACATTTTACCAACATGTTTCATGAAAATATATAAAACGAAATCATTCGTATAAAATATTAAATATTTCGATAAAATAAGAATTAATTAAAGTAACTTGTATTTTAGATATTTTTAACTAGGCCGGCATAGTGAACGTGACTGCTACTCATTGTTATTTAACTGTAGTAGCAATCACCTCCATTTTTGATCCGTACTTCAAACTAACATCAGGGTTTTAGTCGTCGGCAGTCTTGGACTTCCCCTTGGTTACCATCAAGCAAGTCAAGTTATGATTACGAAATCTTTAAAAAACATATTTAATTACTAAGACCTTCAAAAAGATGTTTGTACCAGGATCATGGAAAGTGGCGCTACATTGTCTGCAATAATCAAGCCCTTTTCCCACAGGGATAGGCATAGACAATGAAACGCCACCTGCTATGATCCTGACACGACTCCCTCGCTTTGGTTCATTAAATAGAAATACAAATACATTTTTATTGATAGTCTTAGAGATATAGTGGGGATATTAGTAATTGTTAACCCAGATTGCCAAACCAAATATGATATCAAAGATACAATGATACTAGCAAATGGTTTCGAACCCGTGCTCACGGTTTGCGTAACCATTGCACTACCACTACACCACGTACGTCTCAAATTAGTCATATTCAATTGAATAAATAAATTTTACATATATTATATATTTTGCAACAAATAATTGTAAAATACTTTTTCTATATTTCTATAGAAATAATACAATTTTTCGTATTATATATATTTGTGTGTGTTCCTTGTAGATGTGTCTGTCGAGTGTCTTTGACATGGTTCTCTTGGGATTATAATTGAGAGCACTTACCTTACAGCAGGTTGTTCACGGCGGACGAAATCAAATTAATAAATAATCGCAATTTCTCATAGATTGCGAAACACGCCCTCTACGGCTCCTTGTTTTACAAAGACTTCACTCCAATATAATTATTTACGTATTTTGGCATCAGAGGCTTAGAGGCTTATAATCATACATTTACATTAATTATATTTTATATATATTTATTTCAATTTTAATTTATATACCTTATTTACAAACCTTACTTTAATTTATTAGTAATTTACATTTTTTAAATCTGCCTATCCCTGTGGGAAAAAGGCTTGATAATTAGATTTGATTGATTTGATATATCTACAATCAATCGATCAATCAAATTGTCACGCCTTTTTCCTACAGGGATAGGCTGAGACAATGGAGCGCCACTTACCACGATCCTTACACAACTAGCTTGCTTCCTTCACATCCACAGAGCTTGTATATCTACTCATACACACACGAAGCGAAGGAGTTGTTAGTGGCAAGTGGCGCTTCATTGTCTCTACCTATCCCCATCCGGAGTAAAGGCGTGACAATTTCATTGATTGAATAATTAAGACGATTTATGAAAAAAACTTAATTTTCCATTTCCACTGAAAACAACGATTATTTAGTATTAGCATATTTACAATTCTAAGTATAGTAAGTATTTAGAACTCGAATTATAATCAATCAATCAATCAAATTGTCACGCCTTTTTCCCACAGGGATAGGCAGAGACAATGGAGCGCCACTTACCACGATCCTTACACAACTCCCTTGCTTCCTTCACATCCACAATAAATAGTCGAATAACCTTGGAAGTGAAACTTTTCAAGTGATGCGTGAATACCTTAGATCGGTAACTAAGGCATTCGTAAACTGAATCGTTTTTTTCAGTTGCGGGCGCTCTTGGACCTGCAATTAGGCAAGTCAAGTAAAGTTCAGATGTCGAATAACAATAAAATCAAAATTAAAATTTTAAAGGAACCCCCGAAACGCCTGGAACCACTTTGGTCATATCAGCTTTATAGTAATAAACAACATTAGTCATGGCTCAATAGTTATACCCCTTTAATATCCCTTGGATCCTTATGGTGCATCATCAGATAACTACTCCAGGTCTTCAATTTGATAATGGCCCAGCTAATGGCTCATAGAGAGTAACAATTTTAGTTAAAGCACTATGATATTATCTGTTATTGATTTGCTGATCTGAGAGGATTCATAATCAGATACTCCCGATCTTCAATTTGATAACGGCCCAGCTAAAGGCCTAGTTAAAGCACTACAGTTCTATCTCTTTTTTTGCTGATCAATTGATATCAATTTGCTGATCTGAGAGGATTCATAATGGTGCATCATCAGATTGCCCGGTCTTCAATTTGATGACGGTCCAGCTAAATGCTCTTAGTGAGTAACAAATTTAGTGAAAGCACTATAGTTCTATCTCTTGTTGATTTGCTGATCTGAAAGGATTCATGATAGTGCCTCATCAGATACTCTCGGTCTTTAATTTGATAACGGTCCAGCTAATGGCTCATAGTGAGTAACAATTTTAGTTAAAGCACTACAGGTCCATTTCTTGTTGATTTGCTGATCTGAGAGGATCCATGATCAGATTTTTTAGATCCGGAATGTTTTATTTTATCGCACTAACTTTTCTACACTTAGTTTCCTACCTTCAAGACAAATCTAATAAGTCCAAACTTAGTATACCAAAAAAAAGTTTGAACACATCCAGGATTTCGTCTCCTACCTTCGAGTTCCATCATCAGAGTAACTCAGTGGTACCAGTTAAAACACACATGTATTTGTATACGTTTTTATTTCAAATGTTAAGTCACAGATATGTTTAAAAGTAAATACCTATAAGGCTGGGAATACAAGTCCGATTTTCCTCTCCGATAGTCCGATCCGATAGTCACTTGTGCCATACATTTGTTTGAATACTTAATACACGTCAGATCCGATAGTCGGATCGGATGTCAGAATCGGAAACAAAGCCAAGGCGCTTACGATTTTATGGCCGATCCGATTGTCTGAAGGTGCAGTTTTCATACAAAATACAGAAACAAAATAGACGTCCGATTCCTACTTCCGATTTGTAAATAATTTGCTCAGCAATATCGGACGTGTATTCCCAGCCTTATGCGTGTTTAGAACGGGCAACCCTTGTACGTCGCTATGCGACGAAGATTGTTGTTTTATGTCAAATAAATATGCCATTGTTAAAACACGTAAAAAATGTTATAATTTTTCCCCTAAAATATTCAATCAAGGTAATCTATCTAAACTGCAAACCAACCTCGCCATATGAATATTTTAAGGGAAAAATTATAACATTTTTTACGTGTTTTAACAATGGCATATTTATTTGACATAAAATAACAATCTTTGTCGCATAGCGACGTACAAGGGTTGCCATCCTAAACAGCGCGTCTAATATCGCTACCGCAGCTAACAAATCGAGCTGATGACCTTGAAACCCCTGATCAGATCTTCATCAATTGTAGCTAAGAACCATCTCGATCACGTCAGCTTTCAAATGAAACAAACCGCATCGTAATCGGTCCATTCGTTTAGGAGCTACGATGCCACAGACAGACACACAGATACACAGAGCCACAGATACACAGATACACAGAGCCACAGATACACAGATACACAGATACACAGATACACAGACAAGTCAAACTTATAACACCCCTCTTTTTTGGTCGGGGGTTAATAAAATAAAGTATATGTGATATAATTTTGACATCTGTCACACTGCGTATAGACAATAAAACGGCGGGAGACGAAAAAATCAAGTAAAGTCAGTCAACAAACGTTATCACAGTATTTACTGCGGAGTAACAACACTTCCTATGTAGGGTTACCATCATTTGGGTAAAAACGAATGTTATAATTGAAGAGCCCAGCCGAGATATAAACTTAATCTTGTTAAAATTATATTGTCCTATACAATTCCGTTCAAAAAATCAGCATCAATTAAAACTTGTAGTATAGCTTGTCTAACTATAAACGATGCGCCCCTCCATTTTATTAGTTTATTTAAATGTGTGAATGCAAATATTACTAACTATATTACTGTACTTTATTAACGTGCTCCTTCTTTTGTGTCTAACCAGCATTATGTAAATAATGGCATTATGATTATCCTTTTATTGTATTCAATATTGAATTGATAAGTGAATGAACTATCAAATTTCTATGAAAAAATATATTTTGGTTATATTTGTTTATTTATGCTGTTATTTATATTTGTGTATATACTGTTTTATTACAATGTTTGTGAGCCTGTTCTTATTATTTATTTGATTAAAAGTTATATTATTAGTATATGCAATAGAGTTTTTATTACTTCATTTAATTTCTGTCAAAATACAATTTATACATACAATAATTTCAATGGATTTTACATATTTATTTCCCATTTATTATAGTTCTCAAAAACATATTTGTTTATAATAAATCATGGTTACCCGATCAGTAAGTATAAGTGTGACATAGGAGTGCGTTGGCGACTGTCCAAAGTAGAACTAATTTGTCGAAGCTCCCTGTAACGGAGCTGTGTACGTAAACACAGCCTGGTGGGAAATAATTATTATTGTTAGGCGCTTTTGGAAAGAAAATCGATTTATCCAAGCCTCAACCATCATCATATTGGTCTGTGGAATATTTAATTAATTCACTCGTAATAAATTCACTCGTTTTTTTTTATCAGAATAGATTTTATATAAATTCGTAATTTTAATATCGTCGGTTGAGAGCGAAACGCCGTTATCTCTGAAAATATGAATATCGAGAAATCAGCATTTATAATTTTTGTAAATTTTGAGCTTACTTTGCGGACTATTATTATTATTAATTTGTCAAAGTAATATACACAATTCTTTAGCAAATTTAATGTAGTTTCATTACGTATATGTAAATTTTCTGTATTATTAGCACTTTCTGAATTATTACGTATTTAGTAATAAAAGGTACTTACTTATTGTATTTTCGCTCTACAGGGTTAAGATTATTTAAGGGTTAATGGATTTATGATGTAAATTAAATTACTTAAAATTACTAAATAAAACAGTATTAAGTGCATTTGGCGTACATATATATTTAAAGTTAAGGAAAAACCAACGACAAAATCAGATAGTTTTAGTAAACATTTTACAAGTATAACCATATAAGTAGATATCAGAGAACCATGAATAACCGATTTTTGCTTTTATAAATTCAATTGTATTATTATACATCGCAACTTAATTGATTTTACCGCTAAGTATATCACCTTCTCTGACACTTATCTGTTTTCATCATTATTCAGTTTGACCACTTAGAATTGTAATATCAAAAAACTGATTACACCATTAGATAGAAAACAAAAAACATAATCTAATAGCGTTTATAATGGATTTTCGCCAAAAGTTGCACTTAAAGGGTTTTCGCTCTCAACAGACGATATAGTAAAAGCATGATTTAAGTCAAGTTAAATTGACACTTAAGCTTATTTTAATGTTAAAATAATTAAATAATATAGACAATTTGCTGTAACGTTTAAATAGTCTAAATAATGTAGTCACAACGTATTTCCGTATTTATTATATTTATGTAAAACTCTCATTTGATTCTTTAGTCTATACGACATCTACAAAATATAGTAACTCTTTAATATAAAAAAAAATTGTCACGCCTTTTTCCCACAGGGATATGCAGAGACAACGAAGCGCCTCTTATCACGATCCCTACACAACTCCCTTGCCTCCTTTACATCCACAATTCTTCTCATACAGGCTCTGTGGTTATAGGCACTAGGCAACCCAGCTTTCTTGAGGATGTCTCCGATTTGGTAGGAAACACTCTCCTGGGCCTGCCTTGTTTAACGCATTCATCCACATCAGATTTATAAATTCCTTTCGTCAATCTACTTAATATAAAACAAATAATAACCAGTTTTATTAATTTCTACATGCAATACGAGCCCCTATGATATACGAGATCGTCCGTAAGGGCTACTATACCATTATCACTAAGACATGGAATACAAAGGCATGTACTCTATGGGGATAACAATCAAGCGGGTCATTGACCAGTGTTATCCGATGGACTGACGACAGTCATGTCACTGGACCAGTTACTAAATAAATGTGTCAAAGTTATGTATGTAGTAAGATCGTTACTGTTTTAAAAAAACTATGTTTTTTTTTATTGTGACTCGACATATGACAGCACCCCGCTTGATGTTAAGCCGAAGTGTGGTCCATGAATGAATGTCACTGCTACTACATTTCAATAACTGTCACATCCACTATGCCGGCCTAGATGGAACCGGCAACTTACAAGCTGATCCCGAAACATGACCAAATCACTATATCTATCTCTTTTTTTATTAACAAATATTTGCAATATTTAATATTATTAAATATTACAAATAAAAGCTATGAAACAAATATTTGCTCCGACAGGGGATCGAAGCCGGGACTTTACGCGCAACAAACCGACCGCTAAACCGTTCGTCCACGCCTGTCGTCAATATATGTAGTCATATTTAACCTGTTATACTTGCTAAATGTTTCAGTCAATTAATACAGAATGATAAACGAGTTGATCTAATCAGATTGGACGTGAAGACGACAGTACAACGGACAGGAGTTTCGCGGATCACTGATTCACTTGATTACTGTGCGAGATTGCTCTTCTGTCTATCTAGGTACTGTGTAAGCACTAGTTTAGCTCTTACGTAAGGCACTGCCTTTGTTACTCAATGTGTCACCTATATGGCAGGCGACGTTACTGAGACTCCTTTCTATTAGATAAAGATCGTATTTCATTTCTTTATAAGACTATCATGTTTTCTTTTAAATAGATGTTATATTGTCTTTAAAACATTGGAAACTTTTAAAATTATATTTTAATAGAGAGTTAAGTTTAAAGTTCTGTAAGTTTGGCGTGGCGTATCTTGCCTCTTTTTGTATTAGATATTTTATTTTTAAAAATCTCGATATTTATTAATTTATTTAATTCTTCAATCATTATGTGACGCTTTTTTCCCGCAGAGACAAAGAAGAGCCTCTTCCACGATTCTAACACAACTCCCTCGCTTTCCTTACATCCACAATTCTTTTCATACAAGCTCTACGGTTATGGGCACTAGGCAACCCAGCTTTATTAAGGATGTCTCTGATTTGATCTGAAAACACCGTTTAACTTTTACAATTCCTAATTGTAAAATTTTATAAACTAAAATAAACTAAAGTATATGAACATAGTAACACAAGGGGTGAGTTTATTACTAAACAGCAATCCCTAAGTATCAATCAAATTATCACACCTTTTTCCCACACGAGTATCAGAGACATTTATTATTCTATATTTCCTCTTTATTTTTCGGTTCTTTAAAAAGTTATTTATAATTAAATTTATACAAAGTATAGGTTACTTCTGTTATAGGGGAAAAATCTCGTGGCAGTGAAGTCAGCAACCTGCGTCAGGCTGTCACGACTCTTTGACTGACAAGTGTAGTGATTGCAAACGACTGATTCGGGTCGATCCACTCCCCTCCCTTCCCTTCTTACGTAACATGCGCCGCAATGATTCAGTTTGAAGGTTTCACGTTATTTGTAAATTTATTATTTTATAAATATTATGTCATACATATTTATAGGTTAGGATTTCTAGGAATTCAGAATATTTTGTAAACACCCTATATTTATACACCCAAATGGGTAGTTATGGAGAAACACTAATATAGAAATAAGACCCATGTATTTATTATTATTAACCCATAACAATATATAAATTATTTGAATTTGAATTTGGAAATTAAAGTACATCATATACATTTTTCATGTTTATTTGAGGTTGATTTTTTTGGGAGCGATGTGGATTGCGGGCGAGAGCGATTAGGAGCGGGGTGGTATCACTACTTGCAAGTGTGAAGACCATGAATTCAGTTGTGTGGATTGCACTCCAGTTTACTATTACGAAGTGTGTGACAATACAAAACAAAGTATACAGATAGACAGGCGACCGTGGTGTAGTGGCAGTCCGAGTGGCACGGGTTCGAAGCCACTCACCGGTACCAATGTATCTTTGATTTATGTACTTTGGTTATCCTGTTTCTATGATACAAGCACTTTAGTAGCTTTATAGAAATGTATAATAAAAAATAAATAAAGTAAGGGTAAGTACCTACATTTCACGCGTACTACACTTTTAGTCAATATAAACAATCAGAAAGAAACGCTACTATAATTGGAAACGCATATTGGTTTAGTAATTCGACGTAAAAGCGAAATAAATGTACCGCCATCCCCTATTCCGGCCAATTGGTTTCATTAATCGCACAACTTGTCTTGTATAAGTTTGCTCTCGATACCAAACTACCAATCAGCCGATTCAATGAACCGTGCTCTCTTGGTACCTCAGACAATTGCGTTGATTGAAGCCTGGTCCCTTGCATATAAATTACTTGTAAACCTAAGAAACCTAACTCTCTAGCAAGAAAACTTTAAGAGCGGGTAGTCGGTTTGTGGTAAATTATGCGGAATATTTGTATGGGTCTACCAAATACTACTGGCTATATTTGTGGAGGGAGCATATTAATAGCATTTCAAAATAAAATAAATAAACGAGTTATAGGAAAGAAATCTCCAAAAGAACATCTGCGTTATTTTCTATTTCGTTTACAGATTAACCAGCAGTTTTCGCTTATGCGTCTATTTTATCCAAACTTTTCGTTTACTCGCAAATCAAGTGTTTGTTATGTCTATCTTTAAATTGGTTCACTGTGACCGCCCCAATGATTTCAGCTAACAAACTGTTGGATATAAAATTCTGTTGGATCGGCCACACCACACTTGGACATAGTATAATTATTAATTGGTAATGACTTGGCTAGATTTTGTACAAGTTTAACATCATGCCCCTAAAGTGTAGTTTTTCGTTATGAAGAAATCCCCCAGTTAAGATGCATTGCAGTGACCATTAATTTACTTAATAAAGTTTCACGTTCTTTTCTCTCTTCTTTAAAAGTTGCAGTCTTTCTTCATAACATTATTTTTTAAATTAATTTGGCAACTCTTTTATTCATGAGCTGTTTGTAACATATATATATATAATATATATATATATATATATATATATATATATATATATATATATATATATATATATATATATATATATAACATATATATTACTAAAACCTGTAAATATTATATGCTGGGTTATTCGTCAATCAAATCGGTGACATTCTTAAAAAGAGCAGGGATATGCAGTACCTATAAACATAGAGCTTTCTTCATAAAATTATTTTTCAAATTATCTTGGCAACTCTTTTAAACAGCTGTTTGTAACATATAGCAAAACGTGTAAATAATGCTGGGATATTTCTTAATCACATCAGCCCTATTTAAAAAAAAGCAGGGATATGCAGTAATTATAAGTATAGAGCTTGTATAAAGAGAATTGTGGATGCGAAGGATGTTATCTATTATCATACATTTCCTAACAGAGAGACAGTAAATTTATAATTAAAATATCTCAAGTAGGTATCGTACATAGAGAATATGGTCTAGACTACATAACATTACTTAGTTCCTGCATTAAACTATGAACGCCTTCACCATTATAATATAGAATATACTAAGTACTGTTTCCACTGTATAGTACTTAAGCAAGTAAATGAACATTCTAACAATATATACTATTATTAATTTTACTTAAAATGTGTTTATTTTTGTCTATTTGAAGGCAAAGGAATTTTAAGTCCATACAAGTAAGTGATAAGTGAATAATTATAATTTCTTTAGTGGATGACTGGTAAAGATGAAACACGCCAGTTTAAGGCGGCCGTGGTGTAGTAGTGCAATGGTCATGCAAACCGAGAGCACGGGTTCAAAACCACTTGCCGGTACTAATGTAGCTTTAGTATATTATGTAATTTGGTTGTCATTTTTCTATGACTTTTCTAGCACTTTAGTAGCTTAGTATAAAAATGTAGGTAAATTAAAAATATATAATATAATCCACCATTATTTCAATAAATATTAAAACTGATTTTTCTATTAGTTTGTTATTATCTTTAAAAACAAACTTGGGCTTAAATATTATATGTTAATATTTTTCACGATAGGCTGTATTTGGTACGTTAACCTCAAAACAACGGGTTGTTGTTTAAATTACATTTAAAAAAATGACTAATACCTTAATGCTGAATGTATCGTCTTATTCTTATGTCCTGTTCGTAGGGTAGCGTAATATAGCGTGACAAGATGAACGCCTGAAGCGAAACCAAGATGAGGTGGTCTCCCTCGATCTGTGTTTATAGGCCACAGGCTGAAGACACATTGAGGTCGTTTAACGTGCTACGAATTTGAAGGAGGTCAACTTAGAAAAACAAAGTCCTGTTTTCGGTATTCCTTTATATTGCTTTTTTAAAGAAAGCATAAATGTGTTGCTATGTCCTTATTTTTTAGTAGTTACCTAGAAGTTTATTGTTGTTGTTGTGGATGAGTTGTGTTATTCGTGTTATGTTATGCAGAATTCTTATCCAGGCGCGTCCGTTCACTGACTCCCGTACGCTATCATCTAATTTTAACTTATATCAAATTTTATATCAATATATCAAAAATATACAGAACATCAATAAACAATGTATTCCTATACAATTGATATGTTTATTTAGATACACAGTGCTCTTAATACAAGCATACATTTATTTATGGGAACTAGGCAACCCAGCTTTCTTGAAGATGTCTCCGATTTACTCGGAAAACCTCCAAACCTTTATAATTACAAACGATTATTTTAATCGTAAATCAACCAAAATTTTCAGTATTGTTGTAAAACCTAAGTCGTTCTTATAAAGGTTATGAAAAAAAATTAAATTAAATAAAACAGCTAGATATAAAACTAAACTAAAACAATAGGCTTGTAAGAAAACATTTTTATCAAAATTTGTTAAAATAAAATTAAAGATAAGAAAATTGTTAAAGAAATAAAAAAATGTAAAGTAATGTACTTATTTATATAAAAAAATGGCATTGAATTTAATAAAGAGAACTCTAAATTCAAATTTTGACTAGCTACCACAGGTGTTATATACTTAAGTATAGTATGTATTATGAGGTAGGTAGAGTTACAAAGCTTCTAAGTACTTAGAATAAGCGTCTTGGTGCCGCCTCCAATTCGCAAGTGCCATTAACATTCTGCATTTGATTTGCAAACTTGGGTTAAGTTTTCAAATAGTACCCACTCCAAGGACCACCCATTTGGCTTACTAAGTAATTGTTTCATACTGAATTGTTTACTGACGAATCAACTGGATTATGTAATACACGTTGGCGCCAAAATATCTCTTTGAGATTAAGCAGAAAGTTAATATAGTTTTATCGTTGCTATAGATGTCGAGTCACAATAATATATTTCAATCAATCAATCAAATTGTTACGCCTTTTACCCACAGGGATAGGTAGAGACAAAGGAGCGTCATTTGCCACCTTCCTGACACGACTCCTTCGCTTCCTTCTAATATATATAATACAAAGATTAAGGCGACCGTGGTGTAGTGGCGGTACCAATGTATCTTTGATATATTATGTAACTTTAGTAACTTAGTATAGAAATATAAAAAAAAACAAAGATTGCCATAGGAACATTATTTCGTAGATAATAAAGAAAACTAAATATCATGCACTAAAATCCATCTTTGACAGTTAAAAACACATGAATTCCGTTTAAAATATTATTACACAAGAAAGTTTAAAAGATTCAAAATTCACTCACGACAAAGTTATCGACTAAAAATACACTTCTACTTATAAGTTTGTGACACCACTTTAATTTCGAGTTTCTTATTTGCGAGCTTTCCGGGCTCCAACATCGCGACTTGCGAGGGAAACTTTCACAATTTATATGCAACTGCATGTCTATCATCTTGTAATCTACGAGTATGATCATTTAAAAAAAACCTTTTTAAAAGTTCAGCTTATAACTTTTCTTAAGACCTTTAAACGGTATGCACTGAGAAGTTATATGTGAAGTACTCGTATTGCAGAATAGCGCTGACTGTCTATGTATATAGTCTGTCTATTGTTGTTATTGTAATGTAAGTTAAATGTAAATTATTGTAATCGATATTTAACTACATATTTTAGAATGTATTTTGGTTATGATTTTGTGTGAGAAATAAATAAATAATAATAATTATTAAAAAAATATTATTATTATATTTATTCCTTCAACTACCAGCTCATCTAGTTAAGTTCATAGCCGTTGAGTTTACTCCGGTAGGTTACATTCACAAAATGTTTTTTTTTTGAAAATATATTTTTTTACGTACGTATTTAGGTATTCGCACCTCTACCTTTTTTTTTAACTTGCTTGAAAGACCCTTCCCTAAGCAAGGGGCGAAGAGCGTCGACTGGGAAAACTGACTTAGATTAGCCCCAGTCGCTGTCACTATGCCGATCACTATCACCTTACCTAGATGTGAAACCGGTGTAAAAGCATCGATTGAAAGCGATTTTAGTGATTTATAACAAACCTTGTTTTTCTAAATGAAATATTTTCTAAAATATTTTGGACAAAGAGTATTGGATGAATTTGAAAAGTGGAAATATATTGTACAACTTTTCTAAAAGCACATTAACTTTACTATTGCTTATTTATTGATTATATATTATATATTATTATATATTTTTAATTTGTATTTTTTATGTGTTGATAAAATAATTTTTGTTTAATTGTTAATAACCTATTAAAAATAAATTATGGTTAGTCGTATTTATTACATTTAAAACAATATAAAATCTCTAATTTTTCTTCATAATACATAAAAGGTTGCGTTGGAATCCGTCAGTTGTGAGATAAGCATCGATTTGTGTCTGCATAATGGAAGTGATCATTCTGGATCATTAATTTCATGAACTTAATGCCCCGAGTAATGTCTGTTAACATGTAACCGCATTGTAACTGAATTTTTAGGCAATATACTTGAGAAACCTTTGTTTTGTCAAACAACTTCACGGCTTAATTCTCACAGGAATAGGCAGAGTCAATGAAGCGCCACTTTTCTTGATTCTGACACACCTCTTTCGCTCCACAATTCTCTTCATACCGATTCTTTGTTTATGAGCGATGTGATTTGATTAAGAAACAATTTAAATAATAGAAATAAGTATCTAATATAATAAATTACTTTATAAAAAAGGATTTACAGGTATATTAAATAGTGATTAAGCCAAGCCAAAATGAAAACATATGATATTGCCAGTTCTAATACATCATTAATAGCCCAGTGTATATGATACTAGCACATTTAGTAGCTTGGTATTTATATAAAAAAAACAATATAAGGTTTATAATAGTCATGGAGAAAACAAGGCAAGGCTTTGTTTTTATTCTGGATCAGACCCAGACCCATGCTAGAATGGCACTACAGACCTAGACTGTGTGGTCTATGGCATATATAATATAAACTAACTTTATAACTTAGATAACACCTTAAAGTATTTTTAGTTTCAAGGATGTAAGAACGTAGTTTACTAAAAGTAGTAAATAATGGACTTAATATGAAACTTATAATTGCATAAATAGATAACGTGCTCAAACAGTTATGATAAAGTTGTAATAATTTATTAAAAATAAAACCATTAATTTGTCATAGGGCCCTTCTGGCTCTCGTGCATTGTCAAAATATACTATTATTTCAGAGAGGCATATTACGAAAAATAAATTCCAGAAACTCGTGAACATACGATTAACATCAACAAACGATAAAAACCCATTAAAAACAATTTGAATTGTTGAATTGTTTTAAAAACAAAAAAGGTTATTACAAATAACAAACCCATTTTGGAAAACCACAAACATAAAACAAATCGATTACGTCCAAACAAACATTTTAGGACTGCTCTCAAGCGTAAACTATGTATTATTGGAATTTTAAATGTGGCTCAATATATGAATCAATATATCATGAATGGAGGTGACTACGACTACAGTTGCTATGGCATATTTGTCTATTTAAAATCGGCAACTTACAAGCTGATCCCGAAACCCGACTAAGTCACTTCACGGTCTGTATACTTGATACAGACCGTGAAGTGACTTAGTCGTGAAGCCTACTACTCATAATGTAATTGTGAACTACATATATGTATTAAACAACGCAAGTAAAAGTATTAGGTAGTAATAATAATTATTATTTCTCATTTTTTATTTACATTTCTATACTAAGCTACTTAACTGCTTGCTTGTATCGTAGAAACAGGACGACCAAAGTACATAATATATCAAAGATACATTGGTACCGGCTAATAATGTACACTAAATATGTTACTTAGGTTGTTTAATGAAGATGGTAGTTGCAAGCAAATTATGTGTAAAATTATGAGAGGTTTCAGTTCATTAAATGCTTGTTTAGCAGTAAATGTAGGTAACTAATTTGGTGGTTAAATTTCTTACTCCATTATTGTACGCCGCGTATGCCTTTGAACCTAATTGCTAATACGTAATTTAGTTACATTGAAATTTAGTAGGTTGGCTTTTTGGAAATTTATTCGTTGGTACATCTATATAATAGGTGTCAGGAAATTAGAAATACACAGTCTGTTAGGTGACTAAGTCGCGTTTCGGGATTGAAAGTTGCAAGTTTCAACTAGGCCGGCATAGTAGCATTGGCTTTTGTTCATAGATCTAACTTCAGCTATACATCAGACAGGTTTCTGTCATTATTGTCGAAAAAAAAGTTAATCGCGGTCTTCTCTAGGCATTATAAATTTAAGATTGTTACGATGAAGTTTTAAAAAAAATAAAAATATAACATAATTAAAATATTTATACAAAATATACGAAATAGTAAATCTTACATGATTAATTATCTGTAAATAATATTCACAGAATAATAGAGCATCTAGCGATAGGAAAAAGGCGAAACAAAAAATAAAAACAAGGAAAAAAACGGCAGCTACTAGCAGATGTACAAGAAAATAAATTGCTTGGGGCACGATTAATAAAATTTATGTCCAACTCATGAGCTTTAGCGTTAACGCCATTGTTATGTATAACAAAAATATGTTAAACGTGCGATATGAAAAAATAATTAATAAGTATAGTTGTTATTGAAAAATCCCCACTGTAACAATAAAACTAATGTAATAAAACTAATAACTGTGAAAACAAAACAATCCGTGATCTAGTGGTAATGAAATAGCCACAAAAACCAGGAACTTCCGGTTTAAAACCACTTGCTACTGACTTACTAGTAATTGACTTTGGCAAAGTATTATATGTAAGGCGCTCGCCTGTGTAGTTTCGTAAAGAAATGTAAATATATATAGAACATTTCTAAAATATTAAATTATATATAATATTATTTGTAAACCTAAGTCCTACAACTTTTAAAATTTGTATACAATACTAATCTTTACTTTTATACAAATCCTTTTTTGTATTTTCTTAGATTTTGCGCGAACTTGATTAATGAATTATACAAAATACACGCGATAGTAAGCCGCATAAAATTTGTATAATTTATCCTTTTTTGTTATAATTATCAAATAAACTCTAAAGTTTAAAAAACTTGTAAAAAATATAAACATTGGGTGTAGAAGAAGCAACTAAAAAGGTTAATCCTGTACACCCGCTTAAGCTTATGTTATGTGTCATGCAAGGTTTAGCGTGTTTGTTGTGAGCCGGCCGCGCGATCAATCGATGTCGACCTCGCATTCATTACGAAGCTCAGGTGTTCAGATCGTCTTAGCGCACCCCCATGCGAGTAACTCAACGTATAAATTACACTACGTACACAACTGTTGATTGTTAATTCTCTTCGGCTAATTGTGAATTGTTACTTTGGGACCTTTTTCTAAATAATACAAGTAGGACCCAAGTTTTGCCAAACACTATCTAAAGGTAAGGTTTTCTCTTGTGACTCGATATACACTTACAAATAAATTACTGTAAGCAGCAGTCACATCCCCTATGCTGGCCTAATTGGAACTGGCAACTCACACGCTGATCCCAAAACGTGAACAAGTCACTTCACGGTCTGTATACAGACATCAAGTTGGATTTCAAGTCACAAATAGCAGATTTTTCCATTCAATTTTTATTGTAACTTTATACAAATCTTATTTTTGTTACGTGTAAGTAGTTGTTATTAATCAATCAATCAAATTGGTAGCACACAATTGGCAATTGGCGAAACTCCAATGGGCAAGCTTGATGCTAAATATTATGCATTTTCTACTATCAGCTAACCTTAGCTAGTTAAGTTATTATAGAAATTAATTGTTGCTCTTTTGCACGTTGAGGGCAACATAGTGAATGCAGACCCTAGGTCCTAGGAGTAACATCCTTCGCCCATTGATCGTACACTACTCTAGTTTAACATTAGGCGGAATGCGGTCACACTCGAAGCAAATATAAAAATGTATGTTTTTTAACAGTATGGTTTATGATGAGAAGAGTAAGAGTATGAGAGATCAACAGCAACCCGCCCATGTTAAGTGGGAGTGCGGTCCATGAATGGAGGTGACTGCTACTGCATTTAAATAACTACAATTCACTATTCCGGCTTATCTAAAACCGGCAACTTTTAATCCAATCCCAAAGTCACTTTAAAGTCTGTATCACGTTCACGGCAAACTGGGCACTACACTTTAAATCGGAGACGAGTGGAAAAATAAAGCGGGGATCACCCAGAGGATTTTTCGTTATTCAATTTAAAAGCAGGGGTCCTCAGTACCAATAACCAAAGAGTCACTATGAAGAGAATTGTGGATGTGAAGGAAGGGAAAGAGTTGTGGCAGGATTGTGGAAAGTGGCGCTGTCTATCCTCGTAGGAATTAAGGCGTGGCCATTAATGATGTTCTAATTTTAAATTACATTTCGTTAACTTAAGGCGACCGTGGTGTAGTGGCAGTGCAATGGTTACGCAACCCATGAGCACGGGTTCAAAACCAATTGCCTGTATCAATGTATCTTTGATATATGTACTTTGGTTGTCCTGTTTCTATGATACAAACACTTTAGTAGTATAGATATGTTAATTAAAAAAAAATACGATCCAATAAATTAATCCAAAATTTAACGCTTGACTACGTGCGAGTGTAATAAATGAACGCAAAATTGATACACCGCAATTGATTACAACACTGAAATTCCCCCTTTGCTCTCAACAAAGGCCAACTATTTGGCCTTTTAAACAAAGGACTGTTGGTATCAGTAGCCTGCAAAATATTTCACCTGCGTGCTTTCACCTAATTCAACGCTGTAGGCAATTATTCATCACTTTGACCCCCTACTCGAAATTGTATAGAATCAATTTTCAATCAATCGATCAAATTGTCACGCCTTTTTCTCATAGGGATAAGCAGAGACAAAGGAGCGCCACTTGTCACGATCCTGATACAACTTCCTCGCTTCCCTCACATTTCTTTTCCACAATTCTCTTTATACAAGCTCTATGGTTATGTGCACCCCAGCTTTCTAAATATAGGTAAAAAAAATACATATTATAAACCTGATGTTGCGAAACGCATTATTTTTTAATAGCCGAGATTTGTTAGCAATTGTAAAATTTTGGAATATTTAAAAAGTATGAGAAATTAGAACTTCCAGATTCAACATGATGCCTCTTCACTTATCGCCATTTTGGCGTTTAAATTGCGAAGCCGTTTTGCCAAAATAAAACCGATTGACGTAGATTTAATTGGCTATCTGAACAAAATCCTATATTTTTTTATAAAAAAAGAGTAAGAAAACAATAGCCTAGTGATATTTTTAATGGTATTTTTTTTGACTTGACATATGACAGCACCCCGCCTAATGTTAAGCTGAAATGCGGTTCACGAATGGCGACAAACTGATCCCGAAACGCGACTAATTCACTTCACAGTCTCTAAACTTGTAAGCGGTGGTACTACCCACTCACAAGTATACAGTTTGATAATTATAAAACTACCCAAGTGACCCTTTTGTTTCATAAAATAATGAAGTTAGAACTAATGTACAAACAATTTGTACATTCGATATACGATACGTCAATTCGATTTCGTGACGTATCGTATGTTTATCTTAAAACGTGAATCATGTTACTGCTGATGTGTAATAAACAAACACATGTTATTTATTGATTAATAAGTAGTAAGACATTTTATTTTCAAGAGGGGTTTTAAAGAGTGGTAGGCAGTGGTACCCAGTCTGCCGATCCGGGGTAGTACCACCACTTACAAGTACTAACTAGGAGAAATTTCTGGAAAACAAATTATCGTAATGTATATGTAAATGTACCATTCAGAATTAACCGTTTTCCGATCCTGTAGTGGCACTATAGCCTCAAGTCCATTTATACAAAAAAGGCTTCAATGTGCTTTATACGCAAACAACTTTTGTTGGATTCGGTTCATTTTGGGGTGTTCCAACCGTCGATTATTGTTTTGTTTCGGGGTTATACGCATAGATCCAAGATTTATCATCTGTGTAGGTATTATAAACAACTTTTGGCGAACCACTGTTGTATGCAGACCGTGAAATGACTTAGTCGTGTTTAGGGATCAGCTTGTAAGTTGCCGGTTCCAACTAGGATGGGACTTAGCGTTATTGAATTGTTCAAGCAGTCACCTTTGTTCATGGACCGCACTCTAGCTTATCATCAGGCGGGTGTTGTTATAGTCGAGTCGCAATTATAAAATAAGTAGAAATAATATAGGAAACAGTTGTATTAGGATCGTGTAACTGTCGGGTTATAAAAAAAAACAATATAAAATACTATGAAAATGAATTTAGTGAACTTCCATTACACATCTGTGTAGTGATGTATCATAAATATGTCGTACGTAATACCACGTGACATCACAAAATGCCGTAACGTGTAATAATGTGTGTGCCCTTAATCGTTAGAAAACTTTATTGAGAGTCACCAAGTTAGAACTAGATTATCCGAAACAATCCCCTCAGAGTTTTCCGAATAGTTTAAAATTCCGGAATTTTGACCGGATTGTCCGGGGTTTGGATACAGAATTGTTTACAAATAATTTCAAGTTAAAATCGAATTAGAATATAAGTTTAAGGGTGTACCAGGATAAAGTTGTTCCACAAATTTCTCCGTTGTGTTATCGTATTTACTAGTAAAATGCACAAACTATAAATAAATATAATTTGCAAACGATTTCTTTATAAACGTTCTAACTATTTTTTTAAAGCATTTAAAAAGACAATAAGTACACTTTTATATCTTTAAAAACGGTGTCCCGTTAACTCCTGTTGAATAATTAGCAGAAATCTCTTATCGATTTAACGCAAAACTTATAAAGAAAATTAATTTAGACCAGCACCCCGCCTGATGTTAAGCTGAAGTGAGGTCCAGTAGAACAACTGCTACCACAGTTAAATAAATGCAAGTGGTAGTCGCTATCCACTATGGAATCAGCAACTTTTAAATTTATTCCTAACGCGACCAAGACAGGTCACGGTCTGTACAATTAAAGTGGTGGTATTACCTCGGACTTTTGGCCACTTGGTTGTTGGCCACCAACCATCCAACCAAGTGGCCAAAAAAAAAGTCAATATGTGTTTATATTTCCTATAACTTTGCCTACTCCTAAACTCCAAGTATGTTTGTATTTGCCATATTCAATGTATGAGTAATGAAAAAAAGTTACCAAAAGATAACACTAATGAACTGCTTTGGACAACTTTTTCACGCGCTAAAATATTTACAAGTCTATTCATACACGATGCAAATGTATTATCTTTCTATTGACCAAATCGAATTAAACAGTTCGGCGCGTCGTGTGTTTGTCGACGACAGACAAGTGAAATGCTTTATCCGTCTATTTTATGGGTTCTTAACCTTTTCATTATAATGGACCACTTGCAAAATTTAAACGATCCGATGGACCCCTTTCTTACAAACTTATGTATAGGACCTACAGGACACTAATATTTATTGCCACATAATAAGATAACATTAATGAGACGGTTGCTACTGCTTCTTTTCTATAAGTAAGTTAAATTGCGGGATTGTCTTAGACAAGGCATGCGTTGAGATACAGATCACTATATTGGCACTATTCGAGACCGCGATGTTTCGCGAAATTGTGAGTCTTAAGTAGCGATCAAGCGCTGTGTTTTTGACGTCTTCATGGACCCCCTGTAACCGATTTATGGACCCCAGGTTAAGAACCCCTGATCTATGTGTTCTCTCTATCCTATATCCTTGGATCTTTTAAGCGAAGCATGAAAAAATTCCATTTGCTAATGATGACAAAAAGAACACGCCGTATAGTAAACACTAAATGTAGTTCGGCTGCTAATTCGGTCAATGGAATGCAAAGTCTTCCCTTGATCTGCATCACGGGATGAAAAGACAAGGAACATGGTTTAAAATTTCCTCGGTTCTTCGTCTTATTTGATTTAGTTAAATATATATATATAGAATATAGAAATACTTTTAATTTGATTTTCCTACAATATAGATTAGATTTAAAGTAAAACATAAAACAACATGATCTAAACATTCTCGACATCTGACCTCGACTTGTCTAATGGTAAGCTAGAAGAAGTCTAAGGAAGCCGACGAATGTAAAAACCTCCTAATGCCTCACTTTATTTTCCAATTGAGTTATTTGGAAAATAAGAAATGGATTTCGTACCGTCTGTCAATCACAAAGATACGCCAAAGTTCTGCTGTGAACTGTCATAATTATTGTTTAATTATTATGCACACTTAAACTATGCATAATAAAGGATATATTCCAATTACATTGTAATCTTCGTACATCAAACTATTTTAAAATGTATATGCAACTGTTAATACAATTAAGCCCAATAATCCCCAAACAAAATGAATGATGTCCTTTAAGTAGAAGACATCATAAGTATATTATATTAGGTAATGCAATATAATAATTATTATATTGAAGCTTTCTTGCGTCATGTACAGAGGTGGCTTGTGTCTTATTTTGCTCATTAAAGGTGAGGCGTCAAATTACATAGGTGGTTGATATCCCTGAAACTTTGATGTTAAGACATGCCCACTAATGAGTGACGTCATATGGTTTATATATAACCACTATTATACCTATATTCAAATAGATAATGTACTTTAATATATAGAAAATTTATTCTTTATTTAATATTTTTTATACAACAATAAATTAATTAATAATAGCGGCCTGACACTTTTCTATTAAGACTCGACACATTTTTTTTTCTTTAATTTTATTTATCTGATATCTGCTTGTCTGATGCAAAGTCCAAGAGCACCGATGACAGAAACAAAATCAGCATTCGCTTATTTCAGTCGACGTTACTTATTGCGATCCTGACACCTTATTTTATACAATACAAAAAAAATATGTCATCATCAGCTAAAAGACGTCTACTGCTGAACATAGGCCTTCTTCTTAGGCCATTCCACTTACATAGGCCATTCCGTACGACAAGATGCTAGTTTCGAAATGGTAAGCAAGGATAGGTTCAGGAGCGTCTAAGGGAAATGATAATGGTTCACAGAGTTGACGCTATTATGCAGGGCAGAGGTGTTTTTATTTATTAAATTTATTCAATAAAGCCATTTAATAGAGAAGGGATTTATAAAATATTTTGATGCTTATATTATAAGGGTGATATTGGAATGTCAACGCATAGTAACTAAAAACTCTGTAAACAATATTTCAATGCTGAATGTAAGTAATTTCGTTGGATTCCCATCGCATTCTGCAAAGTGTACACGCAGCCCCGGGACAACGATTTGCCGTTACAATAATTATTTACATTTGCCAAAATACGAGGCTTTCAAAAGCTCAACGCGAAATCTCTTGAAAGCTCTCCCCCTAACAAATACAAACCGATTGCTGGAAATATGTCTAAATTCAATGGCGCGCCTTCTCAATGCTTCACTTCATACATTTTTTCCGTAGCGATACATTTATCTTTTATTTGAGACTGGTGGATTTTAATTTTAATCTTAAACAAGAATTTTAGTATCCTCCTAAGTTAAAACGCAGCCTAAGGATTAAACCAAATATATAAAAAGCGGTGTAGTGGCAGTGCAATGGTTACACAAACTGAGAGTTCAAGTTCGAGACCACCCACCGGTACCTTCGTATCTTTGATATATGTACATTGGTTGTCCTGTTCCTATGATACAAGCACTTTAGTAGCTTAGTATAGGAATATAAGTAAAAATAAATTAATACTAAACCCAAAGCGAACTTGATATAAGTGATTTGGTCGCCCAGTGTCTATGATACAAGATACGAGAACGTATAATAGCTGTGTATAGGCATGTTAATAGTGTACGTATATAGAAATACCTGAAATTACACTTTTGTAATAAAGATATCTTTTATTAAATAAAATACGATTTTAAATAAAATTCTTTTCTAAAAATGTTGTACTCCATGCGAAGGTTACGAACGAAGAGTACGCCGACTTACTCGTGCGTTTATAATCCACATTTATTGGTTAAATAAAAGTAAAATTCTTATGAGCAGAAGGAAAGGTACAAGGAAAATCTTAAGAATGAACTTCACAAGTAATTTCAACAAAACCTTTTGAAATAAATGCATGCAAATAGAAATTATTATATTAATTTTGAAAGTGGCAATGTACTTGTTTTGTCTTTACTTGTGCGAAATAATTATATGTTTATTTCCCTTTCAGGAACTTAATATTCACCTACTTAACACCTTATACACTTGAACACTTGAATGTCTTGAAAATTCCCTGCATATACTAATTTAGTGTCACGTTTTAATACTCTTAAATAAGGTAGCCATCTTTGTTGGTGAAATATTCGAGACTTGTGAAATATAATAATTTAACTTAAACTATTTTAGTGGAGTTGACTTAGATTTTGTGCGAACATTGATTAATGAATTAAATAAATTTTAAGCGGCTTACTATCGCGTTTATATTGTAAAATCAAAACCAAAATAAACGCGATAGTAAATTGCATAAAATTTGTTTAATTTAGTAGAGTTGTTCAAATTTAGTTTAAATAAGTACGTATTTATTTGTTATCATGGTTAATATTTTTTATCATGGAAGAGTGAAATCAAAATATTGTTACGAATTCGGGGCACTCTTAAAATATAGAGACCATAGAGCTTGTATGAAGAGATCTGTGAATATAAAGGTAAAAATAGTAGTGTCAGGATCGTGCAAAGTGGCGCTCTATTGTTGACATTGATAATATTTTATTCACTATTTATAATATAATTAACTGTAAACTGTTTTGTGTTCTTTACTCGTCGTCAATATTTAACTTAAGGTTTTGTTCGGATTTCGTTTCTTTCTTCTTGTAAATATGTAGTTAATATAAGTGGCAATATGTTAATTTAGGGTTTTAGTATTTAATTATCTAAACGTTTAAAAATTAACTGTAATGTGTCCAAAAATATATAAAAAGAGATGTTGAGACAATAAAAAAAAATTCAAGCCAACGTAGTTTGTTATCATCATCATCTCACGCATCAATTCCTACAGAGACGGTGAGGAGATGGTTATTTTTAGTTGTCGCGACACTTGAACCTCCATCATGCTTACCGATAGGCAGTTTGAAGTCAGATGTTTAGTCAAAATAAAAAAAAAATACTATAACAACTTGTTCCATTACATCCACACACAATCACAATTGAATACTGCGGACCCCTGCTCTTTCTAGAATGTCTCCAATTAGATTTAAACGTAGTTAGAAGTGGTAATATAAAAGCGATCTTTCAGTTTTTTGGTAGGTAAAATAAGTAAGT
Organism: Tinea trinotella; assembly: GCA_905220615.1. Classification (NCBI taxonomy): domain Eukaryota; kingdom Metazoa; phylum Arthropoda; class Insecta; order Lepidoptera; family Tineidae; genus Tinea; species Tinea trinotella. The sequence continues at coordinate 14,607,691 of HG992308.1, read as the reverse complement.
ACTCAGTGTTAATGGTACAAGCACGTTTTATAGCATAAGCAATCATAAGCAAATGTTTTATTTTTTTTAGAAAATATCCTAATTAGTAAAAATACTTTGTCACCCTATCTGTACACAACTATTTTATTTGCTTAAATAAACGGCAACATTTATTATGAACTCCTGAAAATGTATAATCATACTAAATACAGAATGTTTCATGTAAAAGTTTTTTATGGTTTATGTTTCTTTTACTTTCTTTTTATAACTCTAGGATGTGTATTGTGGATGTCAAGGAAGCAAGGGAGTTGTGTAAGGATCGTGGTAAGTGTCGCTCCATTGTCTCTGCCTATCCCTGTGGGAAAAAGGCGTGTACTACAGAAATTTTACTACAGAAATCTACTTTATCATATTTAGTATAAAAAGCAAGTACAACTGGGCCGGCATTATGGATACGACTGCTGTTGGCAGTTATTTAATTGTAGTAACAGTTGCCTCTATTCATAGACAGCACTACAGCTTAACATCAGGCAGAATCCTGAAGAAGTACTACGATTAAAAAAGCATAAAAAGTTAAAATAATGTATTTATTTGTCTCTAAAAATATGTGTTTTAAGTTTGGGAAGTGTTGTAAAAATCAAAGTTTTTTCAACCCTTAAACGGAGGCGCTTGAAAGCGATCTTCGGGACAATGGTTGCGAGGTCTCGAGGGCCCCGTAAACTGACAATTCAATTACAACGGGTTTGAAGGGCACACCATGTGAGTACTATTGTATGGACGATTCGCTTTCGCTGGAATTTCAATTTTGGTTTCGTTCTTTTGTGTGAAAAGCACTTTGTTTCTTTTTTGAAGTATCACTTTTTTGTCGTTGAAAATTTCACAATATTTTCGGAATTTTTGTTATTATGTTTAGTTTTTTTAGTAAAATTATTTAAAATAAAAATATATAAATCATTATAGAGATGTCTATATGGTCGCCAGTCTATATGGATCTGCACCATTACTAAACCTAATATCTAATTATTTAGTTATTTAGGTATTATAACGTTTTTTTTTTAAATTAATAATAATAATAATATTTACTTAGATTTTGTGCGAACATTGATTAATTAATTAAACAAATTTTATATTGGTCCCTAAGGTAAACTGACAGTGAATGTCTAGCTACATTAAGTTTGCCTTTGTACATAAAGTTTTAAAATGAAATGAATAAATATATTTCATATTATATAAGTATATAATAAAGTGTTGTAAATGGTACAAAATCTGTTATATAATAAATCTTTTTCTTTTTTCATTTAAACCGTTCATATTTCTCGTCGCCGCCGGTTGTCTTCAAATAATATTACTTTTGCTTTTCACTGTTCATCCATTTTTATTCTTTTATTACATTTTGGGGGCTTACAAATCGCTTATTACAACACTCAGAAGACATTTTTTAATGTTTTAATAAACAATATGAACTAAACAGATTAATGATGGCAATTAGCTAGATTTATTACCACAGCCGCCGTCACTATGAACGGCATAGTGACTGCGACTAAAGCAACCATAAAATAAAACGGATTTTTTAGTCGTCGGCACTCTTCCCTATACTCAATAGGCAAGTCAAGGTCTGAAGTCACGTCTCATTTTAAAAAAAATATGAATAATTTTATAAATAAGTAATTTATTTACTTAGTCCTTATGATACAAGCACTATTTTAGAATACTTTACATTCATATATGTTAAGTATAATAGGTACTTATAAATTGAAACTCTTTCCAATTGTCAAATGAAAAGCGAAGTTATTATTTCTTTAGCTATAAAAGAGAAATTAACATACAAAAAGTATTTTGTGCGTAAACACAATTGAGATCTAAAGGAATTTTCGAGAAGTTAATAACAATCGACTAGTCTTTGGGAAAAATCATGTAAACAACGTCAAGTCGTTGCTACGGCCTTAATTTATTTGAGGCTAAAACATTCATGAAAAATAGATGGATGTGGTATTTTAATCACCTGTTTAAGTAACCGGGTAGTACCGAACCAGGGTAGTACCACCACTTAATAGTATACAGACCGGAAGCGACTTAGTCACGTTTCGGGCTCAGATTGTAAGTTGCCGGTTCCAACTAGACCGGCACAGTGGTTGTGACTTCTCCTTACAGTTAATTAACAGCATTCCAGCTTAACATCAGGCTGGTTGCTGTCATATGTTGAGTCACAATAAAAAAATGTACAGCAATACAGAACAGAAATATATTCTAACATTGAATCATAAAATATTTAGTCTATACTCGCCAATTGGCGGTAAACCCAGCATTTACATTTTTTAATTATACATTTCTGTACTAAGCTACTAAAGTACTTATATAATAGAAACAGGACAACCAAAGTACATATATCAAAGATACATTGGTACCGGTGAGTGGTTTCGAACCCGTGCCACTCGGCTTACGTAGCCATTGCACCACGGTCGCCTTGTACTACCGCCAGTCGCATTTACAACTATTTGACAACACCTATATTAAAGGTTTATTATACTATATTAACAAAGCCTGTAATTATTAATTAGGCACAAAATTACCTTATTTGTTTAAAAATGTCAACCATCCCCGGGCTCCTAATAAGAGAGTAAATGTGCGTCGGAAGGGCGTCCTCTTTGATGTGGTAAATCAGTGGAGTTACTCATTAACAGTCTTCTGGAATTCAGGTTTCAAAGTACATACAGTTAATGGTGTGACAAGGAATTAAAAATATTTCCTTTTGGATAATAATAATAATAAAAAAGACTACAGAGAATTATATCAAATATTGTACGAAGATGGATGTGTTTTCGCATAGTGCCCGCCTATATTAGAGGCTAATATCTACCTGCATATCATCTAAAAGAGCTCTAGGGTGTTACCAACCCAGGCCAAGTCTACCAACCCAACCTAGCACTTAATACCTTTCCTGATTAAAATACTTCTCTAATATATATAATAATATTGTAGTATGTAGTATATATTGTGACTCGACATATGACAACACCCCGCTTTATGTTAAGCTGGAGTGTGGCCCATGAATGGATGTCACTGCTACAACAATTCAATAACTGAAAGTAGCAGTCACATTCACTATGCCGGCCTAGTTGGAACCGGCAACTTACAAGCTGATTTCGAAACGCTAACAAATCACTTCACGGTCTGTATACTTGTAAGTGGTGGTACTACCCCGAATCGGCAGACTGGGTACCACTGCCTACCACTCTTTTATATCTGATATAAGTACATGATTTGGTTGGTTGATTGAAAATGGTATTTAGCATTAAGCTCGCCTAATGTATTGTTTTTACTGTGCAATAAGGAATTTTATTATTATGATCGCCCTGTTATGTGATGTTAAGTTAAATTAGGACACAATACCTTCAATAAAATGGATTAATTAGGTATTAAATAGTGATTTGACGTTTATTTAAATATATTCAAATCACATGTTATTTATATAAATATAAAATGAAAACTTTTCGCTTAAAACCACTAAAGGAAGCCCGCATCAGGTAAACGAAACTAAGTTGTCGATAAAACGTATAAACGTGGCCAATCTTCGAAGACCCCAAAAGTTTTGTTCGCAGAAGTGTTAGATAATGGATAGAAATGGAACGCTTACCTTACTTTTAGAACATTGCCTATATGACACTATACGACTCTTTGACAACTTTGTAAAAAGTGTTTCTTGTACAAAAAAAACACATTGTTTTATAGTGAAAAATAATATGATTGATATTATCATATTTTATTTATCTATCATTTAATTAAATTGTCACGCCTTTTTCCTATAGGGATATGAAGCGCCACTTGCCACGGTCCTGATACATCTCCCTCGCTTACCAAAAAATCCTTTTTAAGTTAGGAGATTGGTGTGCAGTTGTGCAGCGCGGTTAGATAGTCATGTGTTACGCTGCCAACTTTCCAACTAATTAACGAAACGCAATTAAGTCACTTCACGATCTTTATCATACATCTTTACAATGCATCATACGCATTAATTTAATTGTTGAATTATTTGTTTCAGGTGAGGGCGGGCGCGGTTGTGCAGCGCGCGGCATGCGTGGTCCCCTGTTGCCGCTACTCCTGTTGGCGTTGCTTCGCGCGCATGGCCTGCTCGCCGCATCAGCAGGTAAGCCTGCTATACTAATACGAGTATAATATATTGTGAAGTTTCGCGCATCGAAGTTGTATCGCAGGTATCGCTGGTTTACTTCCGCTTTCCTTACCGGACTGACTCGCCGGACCGCTTCACCCTGCCACCCGTGCCGGCCGCGTTCCTGTTTGTAAAGGAATTTCAAACCATCCAGAACATTCTACTTAAACCTTAACTCGTAAAAACCTTTTATTTAGTTGTTTACGCGACACGTCCTTTATTTTTAAAGGTTCTGTTATGTTTATCTATTGGCATTTGGGGAATTCCAAAGGTTTTTTAGACAATTCGATCTCCTTGCGGGTGACAATATTCTACTATATGCGTCCATCATATGATTGTACCAAGGCGTCATTGAAAAGGAAAAACTAATGCTCCAAAAACTGGTTATTTATTATTTACTATTTTATTTGTTATTTTTGTAGTAATTGTTTTAAGCGCTGACATTTGTACAATACAATTGTTACGTCCGTTTTGTTCCTCAGGGGACGCAGATTTCTGAAAGGAAATGTGATTTTGCCACAACAAATGAAACTGTTCGAATGTGTTGAGATTTATTTTTGTGTTTAGAAACAAACTGATTTTTATATTGTTTACAATATAAGTTCGGCGTGTGACAGGCGTACCTATATAACCCCACCTTATGTTAGGTTAGAGCGTTGTCCATGAATAAAGACGATGGGAGCACCAAGCCCTGAGATCTGAGCTGGTAAAAATAATTCAAATAATATTTGTAATATATTATATGTAATATATAAGATCTAGGATACTTTCACTAAATTACAAAGCGTTTCTCCTTGCACCCAACAAACATTTTAAAGTAAAAAACTTAATTACAAAATGCAGTAAAAACAATTTAGTTTAAGACAACTCCCTCCTTTTTAGTTCACTCTAACAAGTAAAGTCTAGCACTAAGAGATTAGCTTAATAGGATTTCTAGAACCGCTGAGTCAACGGTATCACTAACATATCCACTAATGGATTCAACTGAACTTAGGTTGTCTAAACTATGACTAAAACCGAAATTTCAACATTTAACCATTTTACAAATATGAACATTTCAGTACAAGTTTGTATACAATTTTAGATTTTATTAGTATAACCGCTTACATTAAACTTAGATCCCTCAAGCGAAGCGTGAAACAACTTCTATGGCTGGCATAGTGAATGCTACTGAGGCATCCGTGAACTGAGGCGTTTTGTTTAGTTGTTGGCGCTCTTGCTTATCATCAGGCAAGTCAAGATCAGATGTTTTTTAGGTAAAGATACTTTATAAGTAAAGGAGCGAACTCGATGGATTGTACTGGTAAAACGAAATGAATCTTTTTGTTCCATTTGCGTTCTTCTTTTTAAATCTATCCAAGCCCGTGCGCCCTGCTACAAAGGCGGAATAATCTTAAAAAGCTGGATTGTGTTTGTACAAAATTTTCTCCCAAGTTAATTAAAACTTAATGAAAAAAATCTCATAAAGAATACGACTGTCGCTTATTTGAAATATTGAATATGCTGTGAAATGGAAGAAATGACTTGTTTTGTTTTTTACACGTCTGTTTCAGTCTTTATGATTATCAATGACAGCATATCAACAACCTTTGGCCGGCATAGTGCCAGCGACTGCTGGCACTATGCTGACTCGGTTATTTTAGTCGTCGACCTCCTCTTGCTTATTATCAGGCGGGGTGAGGTCAATTATCGAGTTACAATAATAAAAAATAGCTAATACGATTTGGGTAAATCCAAAGAATGACAGACATACAATATTTAATACCTGGGAAATTGCTTATGGCGCTTCCCTTCACCGTACAAACGACTGTTTCCCTATAAGTAAAACACTTTACTGCCCAAACTAAAATGTAAGTAAGGCGAGCTCACAGCCTGAGATGTTTTAAGTTAAAATACAAAATATTGAGTAATTTGGCACTTAAACTTGGAAGTGTCATAAATTAAAAACAATGACGTGCAATAAATCAAAGCAAAGTTAGTTACTTAGAGTATTTATTAATTAATAATATTAGACATAGTAACAACATTGATGGCACAAATTCTTAGGAAAAAATTAAATCAAACATAGTCGAAATCCGCACACTTATGGATCAGTACCGGTGATGGGTTTTGAACACATAATTGGGAACGCGAGTTTATATTCCGAGCCATGTTCGCATTTAATGTTTAAATATTAATGTTAATATTAGTGTATATTATATATTTCCATAATTAATAAGCTAATGGCTGTATATTTAGTTACGCAATTAGCTAATGATGCGCAGGCACGTGTGCAGACACGTATGTTATAATATAGTCAGTTATATTAATATATAATTATGATCTTTTTATGTTATGGATTATTTAATGGGCTAGACAGCAACATATTTAGGTACAAAATATTTTTCTTTTTTGCTTAGGATTCACAAAGAGAAAAACAGACATAATGGCCCAGTACTTTTTATTAGGTGCGACTTAGCTATAACCGCAATTTCAATTATTATAAGGATAAAAAAAATTACACAATATATGATATTTTTCGATTTTCTTTTAAAATACTAATGAAAATATTTAGTAATTTCTTAGATTTCGCGCGAACTTTGATTAATAAATTGAACAAATAAATAATGGAATAAAATTGTAAAAACAAAACCAAAATAAACGCGACAGTAAGCCGCATAAAATTTGTTTAATTCATAAAAATATTTATTGTTAATTGTAAGTAATATCAAATACGAATCAAAGGTGTATAATAGGAAAGATAATGTACGCTAACATTATTCTTATAATATAATATATCTGCATTAACATTTAAATGAATAAACTTAATTAAATGTAAATTCAATAAGGCTTCCGTGAGAAGTGCCTACTTACAGTATCTCGTTACAGGATTCTTTCGTTAAATTATTCATATACCTAATTCACTTTTACTAAAGTTATACTTTTTTTATTTAGGCGCGATATCTGACCTCGACTTGCCCGATGGTAAGCAAGGGAAATACTAAGAGCGCCCACAACTAAAAAACTTATTCAGTTTACGGTTACATCAGTCGTCGTTATTTCGACTACCGACATGTGTGTGGGACGGGTATCACGAAAGTAAAATACTAGATAAGAACAAGAACATAGTGGTAAAAGAAGCTTTTTAAAGCGCAAACATAAATTAGTACTATAAGTAATAAAACGGAAAAGTACAATAAAGATTTTTTGCATAAAATAGATATAAATCGTACATAAACATATATTAAGTTATATGGCTTTATTTATATAATCTTCTATAAGAATCTTACAAGTTTGCAGCTCCATTTAAACTTTGCAACATAGGGTCTCATTATACAAGGTTATAAATGTACAAAGTCAAAAGACAAACAGAATTATTTAACAAACAAAATACTTAACTTTTGTACTGTTTTACACACGTCTCATAAGGTTTTGTACAAGTTGTACCTGTCATAAATTCGTATTAAAACAATATAAAATTCACATACACATAATTAATACCTACATCCAGGCGACTTCGATAATCGCAGGAAGTGCGGTTATTTCTGCTGAGAACCTCAAGCTGCGCTAATACGCTAACCTCGGTACTGGTTACGAATTTGCGCTGTTTGTGGTCGATGGGCCCTTGGAAACTTTCAACTAAGCGCCTGGCCAAAGAGTTGTCCAAGGAGTTTCATTTCATTAACAACGTTCGCACTAATTATTCATGAGTGAATAATAGTGAAAAATGGTGGGCTAGTCCATTTTACAAATAAATAAAAGGTTGTAAAATTGACTAGCCAACCATTTTGTCAAATAAACGGTTAAGAAACATCACGATTAGACGAATTAATGTGGGGTTAAAACTGGACAAACCCTTTAAAAAGACATGCTCAAGAGTTTGTATTACCACCTTAATAAGTTAATTTCTCGTTAACAGCTATCCTAATTAAATATGTAATCCAACAGGAATCTCCGATCTCCCCATGGTCCCCTTAACCCTGTAAAGGTAGTCATTCAGTGGGATCAGCATTCATTATTTTGAGGATCCTATAATGATATCCAAACACAAAGTAGTTGAAAATAGGGTTAATATTTAATGATTGTGGGTAGTTTTACAGATTGTTAGGATTAAATTTAACCTATTTTAGTGGTAGTAAGAAGTTTGCAAATATTATATTTGTCTTAATATTAAATTGTAGCATTGGGCTTTAAGTTTTTTATTGTTATGTATTTAACACAATTCGATCTGAGTAGGTTAAGTACTTTTAGACAGAGTAAAATTACCTCACACCTCGATTCCTAAATATATATATTATAATATATTCCTAAATATATAAATAGATATGTGGATGTGATTTAGCTTCTTTCCAATCCACACACGGTTTTATTTAAGCTCTATCACCTACATGGTGTTTATTTCAAAACAATATATCATTATCGATAAGAGAGAATGTGAGTAGCGGACATAATCGTGCATTGAAACATTTCTTTTTTCACAAACAAAGAGAATTCATTTTGGCAGGAAGGCACCTCGCACTCTCAGCTGGCCCATTTCCAACCACTTCCGACATAGCCTTCGCTCTAACCGTAGTAACATTAGAGCGCGTAAACGTCTCTACGCCCTTTTATAGCGATTATAGCGATAAATTGCTTATGGTATATTGCTGGATGATTAAAAACGATGTCTATTATTTACATTTTTTTATTGTGACACGACATCTGACCTCCACTCGCCTGATGATAAGCAAGAGGAGGTACAATAGTGACGACGACTAAAATAACCGACTCAGTTCACGGCCAGTCGCCGTCACTATGCCAGCCAAAGGTGCTTCTTCACGCTTCGCTTGAAGGATCCAAGGTTAGGATAGATAGGATAGAATAGAGAGAACACATTAAATATATTATCGTAATCCGCCTGATATAAAAGTATAACTGAGCTTAGAAGTTTCAAGATGATAGGTTACGACCTGTTTGCAAAGACAAAATGTTTTGAAGTGAGTTATTGATCATACTTGTGCTTACAGTTCACATTATTTATTACTCGCTCTAGTTGTATATATTTCTAGCGTTCACTAGGTTAGCCACACGACGTGGTCTCTAAGAGAACGCTTCAGGAATTTAAGCCAATAACGTAGTGGCAACTTTCTTGGTTTGCAATTGATATTTGGTTAAGGAATCTACAGAAGCTTAGAGATCTATAAGTATATAAAGTATCTAGAAGTAAAATAACATTTTCTAATTTGTATTTTAATGTATGGATGTATTTTTTAATATTATGAGAGTAAGGAATAAAAATAATAAAAATATGAGAAACAGCTAAATGCATGCAATTTACATCAGCAGTTTTTAAAGAAATAAATAAAGTTAATAAGACATGTTTGTTATAACATTAAGTGCCCAAAACGGTAAAGCGTGTATGAAGAGGATTGAAGATTGTGGGTGGCCTAGTGCCCATAACCGTAGAGCTTGTATGAAGAGAATTATGGATGTGAGAGAAGCGCGTGAGTTGTGTCAGGATCGTGGCAAGTGACGCTCTATTTTCTCTACCTATCCATGTGGGAAAAAGACGAGACAATTTGATTGCTTGATTGATAAGGTTGGGTGTAATAACGCCACGCTTGGTATTAGCTGTGTAATCCATTAGTGAAGACAAATATTTTTTCCACAGTTCTAAAGTAAAAGTAAAAAATATATTTATAAATACGGAATCAAGTATTTTCATCTTACAATTAATAATTTTATTAAAGTATCATTGCTGTTGGTACTTTGATTAATATGGTCTATGATACAAGCTTTTTCAGTAGCTTGGCGTAGATTAATTAATTTCGTCTATTGTAGACGACGCTAGATTTTGCTGTTATAAGGTACAAAACGAGTACGCAAATAAAATTGGTTAGAGAATAGATAATTAAGAACGAATGATAACCAAGCTGAGATGCTTAAAACTGATATCTTTCAATTAAAGTATTCCCTCAGTTATAACTTACAAGTAAAAGTATCTTATTAAAAACTTGAATTATTATGAATTTAAGGTATCACTACAGTACAGAATAAAAAAAGATTCTGTCAGGATCGTCTGTCGTGCTCCATTGTCCCTGCTTATACTTTTGTGTTTTAATAATAAATCATAATCTATTATGTATGATACATACCCGCGCATTCTGCCAACCGAAACAGCAGGCGACTGTGGTGTAGTGGCAGTGCAATGGTTACGCAAGCACGTGTTCAAAACTGGTACCGATGTATCTTTGATATATGTACTTTGGTTGTCCCGTTTCTATGATACAAGCACTTTAGTAGCTTAGTAAAAAATGTATAATTAAAAAAATAATTAAAAGGTTCAGTGCGTCGTTCCTTTGTAGAACAATCGACAAGTAAATGCTTTGTCAGCCCATGTATTCTCCTCATCTTATAACCTTGGATCTTTCAAGCAATGCGTAAGGAAATGGCAGGTTCATCAGGCAGTTCAAGGTCAAATGTCTAATTAAAATTAAAATATCTAAAATTAACATTAAACAAGACATAATCTTGACCATAAATGTGTTTTTAAAAGATCTCTTGTAGAATGAAAATTGAATAACCTTTCAAGGTTATTTAGTAGTGAGTGCTGCTAAATTTCTCGAATCCAACGTACGTAAATCACTAAAAGATAAATAATAAAATAGTGTACTCTGTTAGAGGCCGTTACATTAATCAAGTGTTTCCATTAAGAGATTGCTATGAACAGGTGCACAGCACTGTATTGTTCGCAAACAATTTATCAAAATATTCACTCTATATTGACAAATGGTTTAAAAGTGATATTTTTTTATAATCAATCAATCAATCAATAATCCAATAAAGACGCCTTTTTCCCACAGGGATAGGCAGAGGCTTGACACGATCCTGATATAACTTCCTCGCTTCTCTCACATCCACAATTCTCTTCATACAAGCTCTACGGTTATGGGCATTAAGCCACCCAGCTTTCTTGAGGATGTCTCCGATTTGGTCGGAAAACAATCAGAGACTTTCTGGGTCTGCCTTTTTAATTATATAGATTTAATAATACGTTTTTAATAACCAGTCTTAAGATTTCTGTTTCTATTGTAACATAATTGTCTGTGATACAAGCAAGTCTTTGCCAATTTAATGATACATTTGATAACTTACGTCAATACGCCTGATTGCTTAGTGCCTATGATATAAGAATCCTTAGATACGGATTTAGGACCTAAACAGTGTTCCAGCAAGTACTATAGTTTATCAATAGAAAGAAGTATAGACACATAATCATACTTTGCAGCCTTAGTTCACTGTTGGATATAAGCTCCGCCCAGTAATCTCCACAGCTGCTATATGCGGTCTGCACCCAGCTATTTCCTGCTATCTTTAGTTGGTCGTCGCGTTACTGTACGTGGTCTCCATTTGAACACATTTCGGCCATTACAAAAATATTTCAGAAATCAATTATTGTACAAACTGCTTAGTTAATAATAATTATATGAGAAAATTAGGTTTAGTAAAAAGGTGCAGACATCATTTAGAATATTAAGTAAGATGGCATCAGTGAGGGAGTTAATTACAGAGTAATTGAAATTTTGAGGAAAAATTATGTAAATTGTTCCTGGAATGGAGGAACGGAGTGCGCACGTGAACAACGACCCCTATTTTGTGCGGGAATTTTTCCTCTCATAGCTGGGGGAATATATAAAGATACATTTTACTACAAGCTTTATAATATGTTAAATAAAACTCATCAAATATTTTAAATGTTTTATAACGTTCAGATCGTCAGAGATTATAACAATAATTTTGAATTGTTTTTTGGCAATGCAAGTATCAACCAATACGCAATCATTATTTCACAAAAATCCACTCCCAGCACACAAGAACGCGGGGTCGTGTGAGAGCAAGAAGATCACACAAGTTAAACACACTTTCATCACATTCCATTCATATTTGTTAAAATATACAGTCTATATATTTTTTGGTATCTATTTAAATTTTATTTACTATTTTTGCTATTGTGCCTTATTTTAATAATGAATTTAAGCTATCCCTAAATATAAACTTAAATGACCACTTCCATTCCATTATCTTACTGATAAGTTTTATTTTATTTTATCAGTATTTATATTAAAGTAAATATATGTGCATGTTTCGTATTTCTACATTAACAAGAGCCATAAGCACTCATAATAATTATGATGATTAATGTACAAATATTGTCATTTTCAATGGGCATCTATCAAACGACCACTTTGTCATGCGACCACTTAATCGTACGAAAGTAACATTTTAATTTGTAAATGTACATTGGTATGGATGTACACAAGCAATCCAGGCTTCGTTCGTTGATAGAAATAGATTAATCGACAAGTCCCATTTGACATATTTGTTGTTCCACCCACTTCTGTTGGCGCGTTGACACCGCGGATAAATAAGCGTTCGAACGTGACACGAGCTTCGCAATCGGCTCAGCGGTTTTTGATAATACTTTAATTAATGACAATGCAAATTTGACATATTTTTTGTTCAACTATTCCTTTGATTTGTCATTATTGTATAGGTAGATAATTTTAAATTTAAAAAATATATATGTCAATCAAAATCAATCAAATAGGCAATTTCCCACAGGAATAGGCAGAGACAAAGAACCGTCACTTGCCACGATCCTGACAACTCCCTCGCTTCCCTTACATCCACAATTCTCTTCATACGGTTATGGGCACTAGGCCACCCAGCTTTCTTGAGGATGTCTCCAAACTCTATTTTCTAATTTCACACATCCTTTTTATGTGACAATGGAAAGGATATTTATGTTTATACATAAAATTAATATTTCACTTATACTACATATATTAATGACCACTTTCATTTCTTTATCTTACTGATAAAATATGTTTTATCACTATTTTTAGAATAAACTAAATATACATACTAAAACATTACTATAATTACATTAATAACTTTAGGACATAATTTTGGAATCTGAAGAATAAAGTTAAAGGATGTATTCATTATGTTCTACGAAAAAACAGGAGTTTCGTGATTTAGGTAGTTGAAGTATAATTTTGTGGAGTCATTTTCCCGTGGCCGACGCAGATTGTTGAAATTGAAAAGTTGTTACTCAAACTTTCACAAACGTTATTAAAACTTGGCGCAGAAGACAATGGAAATGTTTTACATAGCTCTCAATGTACTAAACAAGAAGACGGAGTTCAAATCCGCTTTTAAATCTGTAGTAAACGTGTAAAGTCACTCGTATGGATACTTATCATGAGAATATAAAATAATACTTATTTTTAATTTATTATTTATATATAGTCATTATAATTATTTGAATGTAATTTTATAGATTTTATCAGTAATTTTTATTTTATGTTTTAAGAGATTTTAAATTCTTGTTTTGTTGTGCATGTGGAAAAACATATGGAGGCATTTTGGGGGAAAGTTCTGGTATCACTGAGTCATTCGAGTTCGGAATAGATTATTATTTGACAAGTATTTACATTGGAAGCACAATTATGAGTGTTTAATAATGGAACACTCTCATCTTCAAATATCATTAATAATTTGCTTTATGAATTTATTTTAATTTGTACTGTAATAATTTGACCTGTTTATAATATTTAGTTATAATAAAAATATTTTATGATGATTTTTTTATGAGACGATTCGAATTTTATTTATTTTGTAAATAATAAATAAATAAATAAATAAATTTTTTTTAAGTAGGTAAGTATCAAAAATATATTTTAGAGCTATTGTTATAGTTCATCATATATTGTTCATACTGTGGATGTGAAGGAATCGTGGGAGTTATGGAAAGTGGCGTATCTATAGGGATTGCAGTTTGTTATTTTGAACATACTTAAATAAAAAGTATAGTATCAAGAAGGAACGAGATGTACCTAGTATTCAAACTATGTCAATAACAGAGAGAAGGTCAAATTATTACAGAGAGATTCGTATTTACATCTTAAATAAATGAACTCATAATTGTAACTTTCTTCAGAAGTTGTTTCGGGAAGCTCTTTACAATGAATATACCTTTGAAAATTTAAAGGCTTGATCATATCGAGTTACTGGAGGGGATACTCTAATATATTTTTAATTACATTTTTAAATATAGCCTAATATATCATGTTCAAGTACGTATGAGATTTGAGGTTTATTATTAAGCAGTGAAAAGTTTGATTTAAACTATATCGTTTAAAAAACCTAACGAACCCGACCGTGTTAAAATCAATCAATCAAATTGTCATAGATAGGCAAAATATCAATTGGAAAGCTATTTTTTTTTAATTACTGTTCCTAATTGTGTGTTATTACCCAATTATTTATGCAAAATAAAATAATGTATTTCATAATCAAAAATATTCCGCTTTTATATCCTACTTTATCACAACATGATTATGTGGCCAGCATAGGCAACCGTGAATTGTGTCAGCTTTTGCATTCTACGGCAAGTCGAGGTCAGATTTGACTCTAAGTCGGAAGTGATTCGACTTCACACCAAAAAAATAAATATATGAATAACTTCTGAATCATTGCGATGAAGACTACAAGAAACTTTAATAACCATTTTTTTATTGTTTTATTTTTTAATGTACCAAAGTACAGCCAGTACACAATACCAAATCTATATATATCTTCAGAGTTTAGGGCAAATTATCTCGATAATATGTACAGAGGTCATTATGTGAAAGACGTAGTTGTCTATGATGCGGAAACCAGTAGAGACGATAAAGATGAAAAAGTATACCACTAAGTTTTATGTGGGCTCGTTATACGAAATTGTGTATCTTTACGGTGGAACGTTTTGGGCAAGGATAATGATCCAAAGATAAACGTTACTACAAAAGCAACTAGTGTTTTGTAATACTATTTATCTATTATACTTATATTAAGTTATCGAATTTTTTAGGTCTTTAACTGTAGTAGCAGCCATATGTCGAGCTAAAAAAAACTATATTACAAAAAATATATGGATAAATAGGCGCAGAGTTAAATTTATTTATTAACATAATATTTTCTGGGTTTCATAAAATAAAAGTTTTTGCGGCTAACTATACCGTTTATTTTTATTATTATAATCCGATTACGAAGCTTTACAGCCATCTCCCATTCTCCTCATGACTACGCTGGCTGCGAAGTCGTGAAATCTTCTTATTAATATTAACAAAGCAAGCGGCAAAATTAATTCGCAATTGGTACATATTAATTAGGAATTAAATATTAATTAATAAATATTAGTTAATATTAAATTCTAGTGCAAACTGTATAATTATATAAAAGTGTTTATCCGCAATTTAAATTTATAAAGAAATTTTATGTAGGCCCAAAAGTATCTTATGTAATCTTTTAAAGGAAATTATATTAGGTAATAAATAGTTCTAGCTGTGCCTCGTGCTTTTATCTCTATTCAAAATCTGTCTCCCGTAATTTTCTCTTGCTTTCAAATGGTACATTATTAGTCACTATCATTAAATTTAGATTTAGACTAACCAATAGTAAGAAACAATTTTGGTTAATCACCATAGTTATATATCTCACAATATATCCCTTGGATCCTCATAGCTAATCATCATGTACTACTGGTCTTCAGTTTAATAACAGCCCAGCTAAAGACTTATAGTTAGAACCAATTTCTGTTAAAGCACCATAGTTTTAACTCTTATAGTTTTGCTAATCTGAAAGGATTCATCATTAGATTCTCTAGATTTAGAAAGAATTATTTTTTTATTATTGTAAATATGATTTCCGGAGATTACGCCCGTTGAACAAACCTACTTACTAATATTACCTCTTTATAATATTAGTGTAAATGTCATAATAAATAAATGATGTAACAACAAAACTAATATAATAATAATATCTGAGTGAATTGTAATATCCAGTCAGCGGAATGATGTAGTGCTATTAACTCATAAATCATTTAGTATATAGTAACAACATATGTGATTTTCAATATGATTGATTTTATGTCCAATATGTTTCGGCTTTTGTTGTCAGAGATGCATTGTCTGGAATTGTATCTCAAATATCCAAAGTCCATTGCTATAACCATAGTAGCCATAAATTTACCACATGACCTCGTATGAAGAGATTTATAAAGGTGAAGGAAGCAAGTTATTTGTAATAGATAAAAAACATATCGTTGTTAGTTATTTATTTGTATAATTCGCTTATTTATTATATAGACCTATTAAATCGGACCAATTCCCATTCATTTAAAAACAAAACGCGTAGCCAATCAGTTGTGGATCTAAATTAAAGAAAGTCATTGATGGATTCGTTCCATTTTGGCCCACTCTCCCCTTTTTCAAGGGTACTGGTGAGGAACATCGGCTTTATTCTATTCTCAGAGATAATTGAAATGTTAATTACTTTTCTGTCGAGAAAATGTGCCCTCGTGCTGCCCCTTTCGCACTAATGTAATGTTGTATGAGTGTAAGTGACACAGCCTACTTTAGTTGTAGTACAGAAAGAGCTTTTTAATTTAACGAATAAATAATTCATGACAAACACTGTTTGTATTAGAATTCTATGTTATGTATACATATATACAAACACGTAGTTATATTAACACATCAATAACCATAGAGCATGTATGAAGGCAATTGTGAATGTGAAGAAAGCGAGGGAGTTATGTTATGATCGTGGCAAGAGGCGCTCCAATGTCTCTGCCAATCCCTGTGAGAAAAGGCGTGACAATTTGATTGACTAATTGATCAATAATTGGGATTTTTATGCAAGGTATAATGGATACGATTATTGTTTGCTAATATTTAACCTATGGCAACAGTCGTCTTATGGAGCTCCTGACAATAACAATATGTAATTTTATGGATATGAAATTAATTATTTTATATTATTTTTTTATTGTTAATACAAGAATCAAAAGTAAATTTTTTAATTATTAGATTACCATTAAAGTGAATTAGACGAACTTTTAATGAATTTTAATCACGTGAAAAACGTTCGGTTGCTTCCATATTTATTCTTCGAAATAAAGTGTTCTTTATTTTAGTAATTATCTTTATGTCGTTCTTGATTTTTGTATCATTTGACATTTAAAGTAATGCCAATTAGTTATTGTAAAATAATATTCAAATAAAGTTCTTTATAAGAGTTTACTTCTACATCGAAAGGTAACATCGTAATTGAAGTTTTGAGAGACTCAATATATTTATGGTAAAGAAGCTTGCCAATTGTCATTTCTTTATTAACCTACGCTTAATATGACTATTTATAAATAGTATAGAAATATTTATATAATATAACACTTCAAACTATTTCTAATAGTTCTGCCACTCCATTTAAAAAGTAAGCTGAAATCACAAAATCAAAATTAAGTTTTTAAATATTATATTAAAGTTAAACATTCAAAAATCAAAGTCATGCTTTACATAAACAATTTCTGAAGAGTACGTATGCTAAACACTACTCGTTACTTGTTCGGAAAAATATATTTCGTTTTACTACATTTGTATTTTGACCTGTTCTTAATACAGTGGAAATGCGGTCATTAAGGACTGTATCTATAGTGACGATAGCGGATAGAATAAGGAATAGCACAGTGCGCGATAGGTGAGGGTTGAAAGTAGATGTAGTGACAAGGATTGACAAAGGAATGCTTCGATGTTCTAGGCACATGGAAAGAATAAGTGAAAGTAGGTTGACGAACATGATTTATGAATCTGATGTGGATGGATGCATTAAACGAGGCAGAGCGTGTTTTCCGACTAAATCGGAGACATTATCAAAAATATGGGCAGTTATGATGGTTATCATAGAGCTTGTATGAAGAGAATTGTGAATGTGAGGGGAGCGAGGGAGCTGTGTCAGGATCGTGGCAAGTGGCGCTCTATTGTCTGCCTATCCTTGTGGGAAAAAACTAAAAAAAGACATCAAAAGAATTGACATTTTACAATTAAAACATTAATGCTTTAAGAAATGGTGGTACGCCCCCAGAATTGTGTATGTCAAGGAAGGAACTAAGTAGTCTTTAGGGCTGTCAGTGAAAATAGGGACTTGGGAATAAAGTGTGATAATTTGATTCTTCATATATAGTAAGAACTTATTCTATTTATTTGTGAAATACTTGTATGTATACGTATTTGCTAGTTTGTATTAACGAAATAAATAAAAGTTTTAATACAGATCTAAAGTGTAGGTATATTTATAGGCGTCCGTGGTGTAGTGGCAGTTCATTGGTTACACAAATCGAGAGCACGAGTTCAAGACCACCCACCGGTACCAATGTATCTTTGATAAATGTACTTTGGTTGTCCTGTTTCTATGGAGCACTTTAGTAGCTTAGTATAGAAATGTAAATAAGAAAAAAAAAACAAAATAATTTATATATACAGAAACATAATATTTTATTATTAAAGAAAAAAATAAGCATTATTATAATTTGATGTTCATCATTGTTGCGGATTAGTCTTAGATTTTTTTTTCCATTTTTATCAAAGGAAAAGGGTTTGCACTGGTTGCAAAGTTTGTTAAGCATTTCAACCTACAGTAAGGCTCATATAATGAGTAAGAACCATATTTCTATACAATTAAATTTAGCCATATTGTTTGTAATTTTAATTCAGCGTTTTTTTAAAGTAAGTTAGCTACTTACTTAGTATAATAAACGCAAGCTAGCGTTCATTGTTAAAGCAATCCATATGCGATTATGAAGTCCATCGAACTATAAAAAAAATGAAATGATATTCGATTATAAAGGTCAAAATTTGCAGGTTCAAAAAGCATGTGTCCATGAGAAAGATGAATCGGTATTCATTTGAATTTTAGATCATTTCAGAGAAAGCACTGCATTATACTGTGATGTTTAGTACAAAGATGTTATTAATGTACTTTCTTTATTCTTTCTTTTTTATTAAACACAAGTATTCTCATCTTTTTTTTTTTCTTATTTAAACGAATTTTAAACTACTACTAAACTACATTATCCAAGGTTTTAATAATTTAATTTAATATTGTACACTGAATTGAATGTAAATTTGAATTAATCTAAATGTCACGCCTTTTTCCCACAGGGATAGGCAGAGATAATGGAGCGCTATTTGTCACAATCCTGACACAAATATTTTGCTTCTTTCACATCCACAATTCTCTTCATCAAGCTCTACGGTTATGGGCACAAGGCAAAGCAGCTTTCTTGAGGATGTCTCTAATTCGGTCGCAAAACACCCTCCTGGGTCTGCCTCGTGTAACGCATCAATTCACATTAGATTTATAAATTATTTTTGTCAGTCTACTTTCATTCATCCTTTCCATATGCCTAAACCATCTTAACATTCCTAAGTCAATACTTGTCACTACATCTTGAATATTATCTTTTGAATGGAAATATCTTTAAGTCTACCTTGGACTGATGTAGTTCAGCGCTCATAAACATCAATTTTTTTTTTCAGTGTAAGTAAAACATGTTGTTTAGCAAAAATGAATTAAAATATTATGCAATCTATGGCGTGTCAGTAAATGGTTATAAAGACCCTATAATGTTCTAAAAAAGAATAATTTTAATTTACGAGATATATTTGTTGTTAAGAAAATAATGTAGATACTTAAGAATACGTATAGAATAATGTACATACATAAATTCCTTCTTTCAGTATTAGTGACTTGGCCAAATTACAAAATTGCTGGTCACGTACTTAATTTCTTCTTTTTTTACCAAAAAGCATTTCCTTGGAGTGATGTTTTAATTAAAGCCAACAAAGAAATATAACCTCTATTTGTTCCTCGTTTTAAGATTACAATCTTTTGTACAATGATATTTAAGACCTCTCCAGAACATTTAATAGGATTTTTTAATGAACGTTCGATTTACGTAATATCAGCTTAATATTAATTAGTAGCAAACCCTTTTCCTTTGATAAAAATGGAAAAAAAAATCTAAGACTAATCCGCAACAATGATGAACATCAAATTATAATAATGCTTATTTTTTTCTTTAATAATAAAATATTATGTTTCTGTATATATAAATTATTTTGTTTTTTTTTTCTTATTTACATTTCTATACTAAGCTACTAAAGTGCTCCATAGAAACAGGACAACCAAAGTACATTTATCAAAGATACATTGGTACCGGTGGGTGGTCTTGAACTCGTGCTCTCGATTTGTGTAACCAATGAACTGCCACTACACCACGGACGCCTATAAATATACCTACACTTTAGATCTGTATTAAAACTTTTATTTATTTCGATAATACAAACTAGCAAATACGTATACATACAAGTATTTCACAAATAAATAGAATAAGTTCTTACTATATATGAAGAATCAAATTATCACACTTTATTCCCAAGTCCCTATTTTCACTGACAGCCCTAAAGACTACTTAGTTCCTTCCTTGACATACACAATTCTGGGGGCGTACCACCATTTCTTAAAGCATTAATGTTTTAATTGTAAAATGTCAATTCGTACGTCAAATATGCTTATTTGAATAAAATTAGATACTATTGGCAGTTTTGTGATGTCATATCAATATTCAGTGCAAGGCGTACCACCGCGGTAATTACAAAAGATAATATTAGGTTTTAATATTCAAATGCAGCAGCAACACGTTTCTGAACGTAAAATCTATGCGAATGTGGTAATAAATTTGAAGAGATAAAACAAAATTGCAAATAAGAGATCGTTGTACGAAATTAAGTAATCTTGTTTTATACATCATACAGTATTGTCTTGAAACATGCTTTTTTTTAAAGTTGGTGGTTTACATAAGCTCTACGGTTATGAACACTGCATGCAGATCCTAGCTCCGTAGAAAATTTACTTTGTGAATAATTAAAACTATCAACTGTAGTTACCCGTACAAAACTTTAAAAGAATTACTTTTGAAATTTAGGCTGGCAACACGGTGGCATCCTCAGTGCGCTATTTTAAATTTTTGAAATGAAACATTGTGCAGGTGGCTCGATGCCTCTGCCAACTTTTGTTAAAAATGTATTAGCGATTTTTGAGAGCATTTGTCTTTATATATTATTTGGGTCACTAATTTTATTATTCTTTTTTATTCATTTACATTTCTATACTAAGCTACTAAAGTTGCTTGTATCATGGAAACAGGACAACCTCATATATTTTAAAATGAGCTATTGTCCATAATGCGTTATATTTTCTCGTCAAACATCCCACGGTGTCTGTAGACAAATGACTTCAACCAGTGTGTGTCACCAGTGATGACATATGGCACTAAGAAGTGCCCTTAAAAGTTTGCCCTCTTGGAAAAGTTGCTCAGCTGGAAATTAATAGAGCTATTCTTGATGTGTCTTTGCGTGAAAAAATCCGAAAAGAAGATATTAGCCAAAGAACCAGAGTTACCAACTAGCTCGTAAGAATTGCATGCTGAAGTGGCAATGGGCTGACCACATCGTTCGAGAAACCGACACCCGATGGGGAAGAAAGGTTTAGAGTAAAAATCACGAACCGGCAGACGCAGCGTAGGTTGCCAACCACTAGGTGGACTGACGACATAGTGAAAGTCACGAATAACCAGTGGATGCAACTGGCATCTTGTCGTTCGAAATGGCGTTCTAAGGGGGAGGCCTGTGTTCATCAGTAGACGACTTGTGGATGATGATGCAATTGTAGATATTAGTTGTAAATTATTAATTACAAAAATATTAACGCGTATGACGCCCTTAGTGACACACCAGTTATTATGTGAATATACCTGTGTATATATTTTTGGCTGGCATAGTGACTGCAACTGAGACAACCGTTAGTTGAATAGGTCATTATCAGTCATTGGCGTTCTTGGAGTTTCCCTTACTTAACATCAGGCAAGTCAAGGTTAGATGTCAAGACACAAAGAACCATTTGTCTATGGCAGCAGTTGTCTTCGCTCGAAAATCGCATTTCAGCTTAACATCAGCAAGAAGTATACACTAGAGAAATATATGCATGCAAAGCTGTTACGATATGGCGTTAGAAAACTAAGTTACATAACAAGTACTCAATAAAACATTAGATTGAAAACAAAATATAAATGTAAAAATTTCCATTCAAAATATCCGCTGCACGTTCGAACATTTCATTTCTATGCCGCTGTTGAGCTGTTGGGCTCAGCCTCTCGGTCTGGTCCAGGATTTATATAACCTTTTAGACCTCATGCAATATCTCAGGCTGTCTAGAAAGTACTAGAAAGTTCCACTGGTTTAATTCTTATTTGAATAAAAGCCATTCTTCTTGCGGGTTGAAGACAATTGTTATCTCGGTCATATTTTAATGTTGATATCCTAGAATGAAAGTAACGGGTTATTAGTTTGAATTACGTGTGCGTCTATAAATTATATCGATAATAATCGAGAGTGGATATGACACTTATAATGGTTGGAACAGTGGCGTAGCGTGGCGGGGGCGGAGTATAGTGCGGCACATTTAGGGGGCGGCAAAATTTAAAAAAACTAAAATAAATCGTTACAATTTGAACCTGAAATACATATTTTTGTTTTACCTATGATTGAAATTCCTAAATAAGGGGCGGAATCCCAAGCTACGCCACTGGGTTGGAACCTAGATTATGTACAAGTGTCTAAGGATACTTGGTTCTCTATCTGTCGTAGAGTTCATTTACTTCTGTTGTTGCTCATCTTCAGTACAATGGACTTCCTTCTATTAGAAATAAATACGATTAGGTGACTGCTACTCACAGTTATGGAATTGTAGTAGCAGTGACATCTATTCATGGACCACACTTCAGCCTAACATCAAGAAGGGTGCTGTCATATGTCGCTTCACCATGCCGGCCTAGTTGGAACTAGTATTACTTTATGGTGTATGCACTTAAAAGTGGTAGTATCGGCAGACTGATCAAATGACCACCAACTATTTTCCTATCAGTTTTAAAGCACAGTCCCGGTGCAAATATTTGCCACATTTTTACAATATCCAATCTAATAATTAAATATTACAAATGTATTTATGAAACTAATCTCTTCGGGAATGGAACCTGGGACTTACGCGTATTGGACCTTTGTGTTAACCAATCTTAGTATGTACTTAGTATGTATTAAAAAAAATTACTGATAAATACACGCCTTCACTAATGGCCTGCGCTCTAGATTATAATCAGGCTGAGTATGACTCATTAAATTAAAAGAAACAATAGGTAGATAGGAATGCAAGACAGTAGATTTTAATGTTTTGTCTCCATTCACCTTTCACATAACCTTAAAAATATATCAAGAAGACTTAACTTAACATTTTTGAACAATATCTGTGCGGATGGTTCCTGCACTCAAAAGACGCGACAATGAAGATCCTCAGATGTCTCGATTGGCTATCGACGCCCGGAGGAGCCTTCTAAAAAATAACCCTTTTTTATTGAGTGCCACTTTCGTACCGTCTTGCTTTAAGTGCCATCACTTTATTAGGTTTTGTGTACTTTTAAAAGATTTATTTTATGCGAAGTGAAGCGGCCATGTTATTAATAATCAAGTATATAATATAACAGAACAGTGAACAAATTAAAAAAAAGTCGAATACTGTGAGAGTCTGCGTGTATAATAATAATGTAACTAATTATAGTTTTATTCAAAGTTAATTGGTATAACAATTATTTATTGTAAAAGGCGGCATGCCCTTTTAATATATTAATATCTATAATAAATATATTTAATTTACATTTCTATACTAAGCTTCTATAGTTACTATCAAAGATACATCACACTACCTAGCTACACTTTCGCCTTTGGTGTACATAAAAAAAAAAAACTAGGACATATTATTATTAATATTTTTTTATATTAACATATGACTGCACACCGCCTGACGTCCTGGAGATAATGTCTGCAAACATCTGAATCATAGAGACAGGATAACCGAAGTACATATATCAAAGATACATTGGTACCGGTGAGTGGTTTCGAACCCGTGCTCTCGGCTTGAAATTGAACCACTGAACTGCCACTATACTACGGTTGCCTAGCATATAGGTTTATTTTATTTGTATTATATTTAAGCAATAACATTAGCCAAAGGCACAGTGTGTCTCCACAAGATACTGCCGCAGTATTTATTCGAGAAATGCAATAGAGCCCGTTTGATGGCTTGCTTGCGGTTATCCGGTAGCCAAAGAGCTTATATATTTGTACATGTATCAAGGGTATTTCAGATATTTTAGCTTACTCTATACTAAAGCATATTTGTTCCATTTTAATACTTTTCAATTTTAGAGAAATTTATTATCAAAATATCAACATTATTTTGTGAATTTTATTCTTAGCAAGATTTATAGCTTTTTCCTTTTAACTCTTACACAAAGAGTACGTTTTATTATATTGATATGACCCTAAAAATGGACACTCCTTATTTTTACAGTCTTTAAAGCAAGTCAAAATTTAACTACTAGGTTATCATTTTATTTCATAAATTACCCTTTTTGTACAAATTATAAAAAATACATACATGTTTATAAAATGGTCATAGAAGTAATATATATTTTTAAATTACTATGATTTTTTTTAAATAATTTAAATATATATTTTCATAGTACAAAAATAAGTCGAAATTAGATTAAAATTTCTTAACAAATTAATTGAAATGTAAACCCCACAAAATGCTTTCAATGTAAACCTTTTGGGAATAGAAAGATATGCCGCGCTATGGCAAAACATAGTTTGCATATAAATAATATTAATGTTCTAAAATTATTTCCATGTTGTATTGAATTTGGCATATTAATTGGAATAATTGTGGCATATAATAATTGGCCGATATTATTATGCATAATACAGTATAATATTGGCATAGTAAACAAGTATTTTTAGGTGTGAAGAATATTAAAAAAATATATTCATTTGAACAAATATAATGCGGCTCACTATCGCGTTTATTTTGGTTTAGCTTTTACAATTTTTTATTATTTCGACGTTCCGTGACCACGATGGCTGCAAAGCTCCCGAAACGTCGGAATAATAAAAAATTGTAAAATCTAAACCAAAATAAACGCGATAGTAAGCCGCATTAAATTTGTTTAATTCATTAATCAATTTTCGCGCAAAATCTAAGAAAACACTATATTCATTTATTTTATTGTGGCTCGACTTATGACAGCAAAGTAGAGGGCAGACGAGCGAAAGAATACAGCTAACTGCCTTCAATGCTTTACTGTTTTTTATTATTATTATTTACATTTCTATACTAAGCTACTAAAGTGCATTTATCATAGTAGTAGTAGTAGTATCAAAGATTGCGGTTTGCGTAACTATTGCACTGCCAATAAACCACGGTCGTCTTAAACAATTTCGGCTTACTGACTTGACTTTCTCAACGTTATCATGACTTTAGATTTTAGCAGATACAGAATCCAGAGATTGGGTATCGGTGCTATAGAACTACATCTCAAATAAAGTTCAAAATAAAGTGAAAGCATTGTTTTATCATCCACCAACCCTCTAGTGTATGGGTTATTAAGGAAACATGACGCTAATTCGCGTCTATTTAGATAATTGGTCTAATATTAATATGAATTACCTGATCGTTATTAATAAAGCATTTAAATTTATTGTGACTTGATTTATTACAAGTCCTTTTAAGGATTCAAAGGATAACTATAATTTTTTTTTAATGTTCAGCTGTATAATTAACATCGCTCGAAGAACCGACAACCGGAAGACGCAGCAGCGTAGGTAGGCCTTCCACTAGGTGGACTGACGACATAGTGAAAGTCGCGGGTAACCGGTGGATGCAACTGGCATCTTGTCGTTCGGAATTGCGTTCTATTGGGGAGGCCTATGTTCAGCAGTGGACGCCTTCTGGCTGATGATGATGATGATAATTATTTACTATAATATTTAATTTTCATATAATATTGTAAGCAAAAACTAAAAAAGAGCACTAATTTATTCCTATTACAAAGAACCACAACTTCAAAAACCGATAAAAAAATGTAAGACATTTTAAACTCAAACAATAATAAATTTAAAATCAATCTCATTGTGGGACAGCTGGCCTCCTTTGAGAGGCGTATCGAATGTTCATAAATCAGTGCAGACTTTACTACGCTACTTTTGCATTTTACGAGAGACAACTTGTGAAAAACAGTGTCTGTAACAGTTTTAGATGTTTAGTTTAGTACTTCAGTGCTATGTTTATCAAATTGGCATGCTTCCATTACCACAGGTGTAGGCAGAGAAAATGGAGTGCCATTTTTCACGCACCAGACATAACTCTCTAGTTCGTTTCACCGTGAAGGGATTAAGTCAGGTTTTGCAATCAGCTTAAATGTTGAAAGTTTGAGTAGCGTGCAGTCCACCAATCCAGCGACAGTGAGTGGCTCACAAAATAAGGTCACGTAGTTACCTCTTGTATCGACTCCTTTAGAGGCTGATTCACAACCGATCAAAATATCTAGATATAGGGACATACCCACGTAATTTTTGTTAAAAGTTTTTTTTATATTATAACTTTTATTATTGTCACTTTTTATTTTATTTTAACTTTACCCAATGTAAAAGCTCAGTAATCAAACAGTTTTATATGACATTGTTTCCAACTAGGCCGGAATCGTGGATACGACTGCTATTTGCAAGTTGGTAACTGTAGTTACAGTCGCCTCCATTCACTGAGCGCACTCTGGCCTAACTCCAGGTGTGGTTCTGTCATATGTCGAGCAACTATCATAGGTTATTTTAAACCAGCTTACTGAAATTGAAACCTGTCACTAATTACACAATGAAATAATTTGAATGTACTGAAATATACGAAATTGTATTTTTTTTGTATAAATTACCTTCACAAAAGGTGCTGAAATAAATGGCCGTCCCGTATTGTCGTTGAGTGAGACAATGAAAATAATTTTTTATTCCATTTTCTCTTGTTTAAAATGAACTTATTTCGCTATTTACTGACACCGTCCTCTTCTACCCTGTCTCTCTACTACGTGATTGGAAAGGTATATTTTTTTAAATTCTTTTATTTTATGAAACTCCATTCTCTTGGGCATTGGGTTGTATGTATTTGTTTAGGAATTATGATTAGGGTTGTGGATTGTTTAAAAAAATATTGAATTACAAATGTCGTAAAAGTTTTGTAAACAGTAAGGATTTCGGTTAACCTAGACAGGCATAATGGATGCGTTTGCAATTGACATAGGCCGTAGATCGTACTTAGATTGCATTTACTTGTAGATCGCACTTCAGAAAATGTGGTCAGCGATCATTATATGTCATATTAATATAATAAATAAAGGAAATACAGGATGTCCGGTGGAAGAATCAGAATTTAAAAATTTAAATAATAAACAACAACTAAGAGAGAGATTTTAATGTTTATTACAGAGAACATAGAGAGCGGATCTTATTTCCTAAAAATTATGCCATCGATATGTCGATCATTCTGCCGGACGCATTCTTGGAATCTTGCCTTGGTATTCTGTTCAACTCGCTTAAGAAGTGACGTCGGAATGGGGGTACTTTTGTGGGGGTACCCTAAAAGAAAAGCCTATGAAACCAAGCCCGCGACCATCTCTGCACTAAAAGAAAATATCCCTCGCTAGGTTAAGGACATTCTGCCGTCACTAATGTTAAGCTGGAGTGCGTCTATGAATGGGGTTGATATGCATATATATAACCATGTACGTATAATCTTTACGACATTAAATTATCTTTGAATATATTAATTATAAAAGCTGTAGCATCTAACACGAAGGCGGTTTCCTATATGTTTGAAAGGCCGTCTCGTCAGCACTCGTTCTTTACTTACTTTCATTAACAAAACAGCTTTGTCATCGCACCAACAAGAAGTGCTAACTCATTGATACTCTTGGATAGGGAACTCAAATTGTTATTTTCGGCGAAATAAGCTTTTTGCTTAGAAAACTGACATAGTTTGTTATGCGAGTAGCTGTCGTCTATTCAAGTAATTACACTTTTAATATATAGGATACGTCGAGTGTAGAGGCACACTTTGAAAACGCTCTTTTGTACATTTCAATACCAGCAAGTTGTTTTGAAGCGAGAGCTCTCGGTTTTTGTGGCCCTTCATTGCACTACCACTATACCACGGTAGACTTAATTATTTAGAATGACTTTTAAATATCACAAATAGGTTTAGACGTACCTCAAAATAATTATCTCCAAATGATCGTTTAGCATGCTTAATGTCATTGTCTTGCTCTGTAATGGCTTCGGATAAGCGTATGACTAAAAGTCAATCATAGCTAATAGTAGTAATTTATTTAATTATTTTTTTAATTATACATTTCTATTCTACTAAAGTGTTTGTATCATAGAAACAAACAAAGATACATTGGCACCGGCAAGTGGTTTTGAACCCGTGCACGGTCGTCTTACATACAGTGTAGAAAAAATGCACCTTTTTATAATCTAGCAAACGCTGTAAAATGTGTCGTAAAATAAATTGATATGAACATTAAATTGCAAGTGAACGTATTGGACAATTTAACCCGTTAAGCGTCGTAATAGCATTTTGCATTGAGTATCGTCTCTATATTGAATTCCGTGTACCTCCGTCATAACCCTTAACAATTTAAATTTTAGATGACGAGGGGCAAGTGGGTCACGGAGGCCCGACCCAATATTTTCATCCATCTATAATAAATGCAAATCATTAATTTTTAATAACGCCTTTTTATCTTATTTAATATAGTTATATATATTACTGTTTTATGTGTTTCTTTTGTCGTAAAACACATACTCTTTGCGCAAATAATGAGGTTTAGTTTAAGCAAATAACAAAGAACGTTATTATTAAAAACATAAACTTAAAATTATATATTATGTTTCTCATAATAAGTTAAGCACCGAATAGAACATGTATTATTTATTACGGTAATATAATATTTTAATAGTCACTTGAAGTTCTTTATCTTCACCGATTAGTTTACACCGAATAAACCAACAATTAAATGAATAATTAAGATAGGTTTTAAATAAACACCCTACAACATGTTGTAGAAATATTATTTATATTATTAAGACACGATATCTGACTTTTACTAAGGTCCAATGGTCCAAGAACGTCGTCGCGATGATTAAATTAACCAACTTAGTTTTTGTTGTCAATATACCGTCTATATGAACAGCGGCGTAAATTTTGTATAGAACCAAGAAAATATGGTTGATAAATCATTTTAATTTTCGATTTTCGATTAACTGTAAGATCAAGTATCGCGTCGAACCGTTTGACTGCAACTTCGCTCAAAAGATATACATAGATATCCTACTACCGCCCTAATATTAATTTAATATTTTTATTGCATATATTGGACTTAATTAGGTCACTCTGCACGTTGATAATTGAATCATACGCGAAATACATAATACTGGCAAGAGTGGGCGTAATTGCCTGAATTTGGGTGCTTTAAGTGTTAATTGCCCACAACTATATATATAGGTAATTTTAACTATAACATTTCCTTTTTGATAATATGTTACCTAAAATGTTACTTACCTTTTATTAACAATAAATTATATAAGACACTATTTCTTAATAAGGTGGTATTAATAAAAAATATCATTTTTGTATGAAGAGAATTGTGGATGTGAAGGAAGCGAGGGATTTATTTTAGGATCGTGGCAAGTGGCGCTCCATTGTCTCTGCCTATCCTCGTGGGAAAAAGGCGTGACAAATATTTTTAAATCACTTTTTCTGAGCTTCAAGGTGACAGAGAATTTTTTTCTCAAACAAATCCAATCTATAGACAGTGAAGGCGCAATGGTTGTTCTCTAATATAATTAATGGTTATCAATTCGCTGAACAGGAACAATTAGTTTCATCTCAATATTTACAGCATTATTTTCACTTCTTTATGGGCTCGTAGGCGTAGATAGTTTATACACGTGTAAAAAATGTTTCCTTTGTAGATAAAAGGTTATTGTAAATTGTTTTTTAATATTATTTTAGACAAAGTATTATTTTTACAGACCGGATCCTGTCAGCTTTTTAAAAATCTGATATTTTTTACGATCAAAGAATTATAATAACTTTGAAGATTAATTTTAATTCATGTTTTTTTATCTTTTTAATAAAATTATTGTACATTTTAATAATCTGCCTTTTGAATAAATAAATATAAAATTATCTTATGAAATATTTTCAAAGCTTATTTTGTTTTTGTTAAAAGTATTTCAATGTATAAGTACTGAATTTTTCTTATCAGTACCACCAAAAATACCAGTAAAAATAATTTAAAAATAAAAACTACTTGAAATCTTCGTTCGTTCTAGTTGTCTGTGTGAGTAGTTTTTCTAAATTGTTAATAAATGTTTTTATTTATTCGTAGTAAATACATATACATTAAATGTATCTACCTGTACAAATAATACAGAGTACCTGTAAAATAATCCAAGACTAATCCCTAAAGATATTTGTTTAACAAAGAAGACAGCTTGTTCAGATGTTAAAAATTAACTATGAAACTTTGCATATTTCCTCTTTACAGCCACGCTTACACCTTTATTGACCGTAACTTCTTTCATAACACACTAACTTACCACCACTTGCAGTTTTCAGTCGAACTTTTAAACTGTTTTTAGCAGAATTACTAAGCTGACGACGACTGAAAATCCGTATGAAAATCTTACGCTGAGTCTGTAAATGACTGATAGTAAGAAAGGAGATGTCCATGAGTTGCCTCAGTCAATGCCACTATGCCGGCCAAATAAGTAATCTCATGGGTTTAGAGAAATAATTTTTCTATTACAGTAGAAAAGAAGCGTAATTATGATGTTGACGTGTACATAATTCTTGTACTCTTCTAAGAACTACCGTATGACAGTTCACCGACAGTGAAGTGCGATTTGTAGATTGATTACTTCAAAAAATATATTTATAATAACCATTTATTATAAACGTATAATATACGTTATACTATGTCACTAGTAGAGCACATGGAAAGAATGAATGAAAGTAGATTCACGAAAAGAATTTATAAATCTCATGTGAATGGATGCGTTAAGGGCAGGCCCAGAAGGGTGCCCAGGGAGGAACTTGTAAAAAGAAAATTGCGAATGTGAAGGAAGCGAAGGAGTTGTGTCAGGGTCGTAGCAAGTGGCGCTCCACTGTCTCTGCCTATCCCTGTGGGAAAAGCGTGACAATTTGATTAATTGATTGTTTAATACACGTGACCGTCATTTGGCAGCCGTGATCTTAAAGGGGTTTCGTTGGCATGCACTTTTGTACTTTTGACAAACATTCCGAAGAAATAGTGGTAGTAGAACCATCTGATTCTGTAAAACATCCTAGTTATGGCAGTGACAATTTTTTCTTAGAAACTCTAACCGCGACAAATCAAAAATCAAGTTATCACACCTTTTTCCCACAGGGATAGGCAGAGACAAAGAAACGCCACAACAACTTGTTTTTGCGACAACGTTTGGTTGCCTAATTTGCCGTTACTATGTTACTACTATTACTATCGTTACTACATTCGAAAACAGAATCAAGATTAAGGAGAAGAAGAACACATGACCTGGTAAAGCATTCCATTCGTCGATTATTCTACAAAGAAATGAGAATTTGTTTTTGTTTGTTCAAAAAAAAAGTCATCATATCAGCCATTAATGGTCCATTTTTTATTATACATTTCAATTCTAAGCTTCTAAAGTGCTTGTATCATAGAAAGAGGACAACCGAAGTACATATAACAAAGATACATTGGTACCGGTGAGTGGTTTCGAACCTTTACGTAGCCATTGCACTGCTACTGTACCACGGTCGCCTTAAATTGCTGAATATAGACCAACCTCAGTGTTTCTGCACAGTTAATAAATATTGTATAATTATTAAGAGCACCTTTAATAACAACAAACAACCTCTTGAAAAGTTATGAATAAGTTGCAGTCAGAAGTTGGCACAGCAAGTTTTCTCTTTAAAAACCGTTCAATACCTGTCAGTCAGTCAATACCTTCCTGGGGTGGCGCTGCGATGATGTTTGACAACTTTATTGGAGCCATAATTGAATTCTCAAGAACATTTTTAGCTAATAATAAAAACCCATATCCTGTTTGCAAGGCGCAATATTTTGGGAGAAATTTAGGCATCCCCGAAAAATATAATAAGTCGTACGAGTATAATAAAGAATTTTGCCTCTTACCAACGCGTTTATTTTGATTATTTCAAGACGTAGTGTCTAGACGCAACCTTGCGAGACATTTTTTTTATTGTTACTCGACATTCGACCTCGACCCGCCTGAT
Organism: Tinea trinotella; assembly: GCA_905220615.1. Classification (NCBI taxonomy): domain Eukaryota; kingdom Metazoa; phylum Arthropoda; class Insecta; order Lepidoptera; family Tineidae; genus Tinea; species Tinea trinotella. Next base: position 14,575,404 of record HG992308.1, on the reverse strand, counting down.
GATAAGCAAGAGGAGATCCAAGAGTGGAGATGACTAAAACAACCGAGTTAGTTCACGGCTGCCTCAGTCGCCGTCACTGGGCTGGCCTAAGGTGCTTCTTCACGCATCGCTTGAAGGATCCAAGGTTATAGGATGGAGAGAACACATGGGCTGGCAAAGCATTCCACTTGTCGAACAAAGACAAGACGCACCGAACTTTTTAGTTTGACTGCCGATTCGGTCGACAAAATGCGGATGCTTCCCCCGACCAGTGTTAAAAGACGAGATTGTTTGTGTATCTTACTTATCTCTTAGTATAGTACGCTATTTTAAGAGATAAGGAGGGGAAACCTGCATACCTAAAGATATTGTGACTCGACATAAGACAGAACCCCGCTTGATGTTAAATTGGTGTGTGGTCCATGAATAGAGGTAACTGCCTATCCCTGGGGGAAAAAGGCGTAACAAATAGATTGGTTAAAAAAAAATTGAGTCATTGTTTAACTTATAATGTAGAGAGAAATTTGCAAAACTTTATTTAATTTTAACAAACTTCAACTTGACCGGATCCGGAATGAGGCATCGATAAAAGTCCCCGGATATCCGGACCTCCCCTGAAAGCGGACCTGCGCCATTTTATTATGAAAATCTTTGAAATATATTGTAATAATTCTCCCTCTCACCGTCGTCCCTTCGTGTAAGGTTTTTTATTATCTACATAATGACAAATCATAGATGTGCTGAAAAAAAATTTAAAAACTGAAAGAATTGTAGAATCAATAATTTTAAACATATATAATTTTGTTAAGTTTGTACGTATTTTCAAACCAAACATAATTAACATATTTGAAGGTATAATCTAGATTTTTTTATATGAAATAACAGCGATTCGCATGGCCCGCAACAATATTATAGTTTATATAAAGAGATTTGAATTTGTGAAGGACAACGTGAATAATGCGCTCTATCGTCTCTGCATATCTCTAAAAGAATTAAAGCGTGACATTTTAATTGATTGATCCAAATTCTAAACACAATTATAGGTTACCGATAAAAACCGATAAACCGATATCGGCATTAAAATAATATTAACAGCATTAATATTATTTTTAAATTATCACACACTCGACACTCGTAAAATTACCGACATTTATAACTCGAATACCTACTGAATAAACAAAAATAAACAAGAATGTTTAATATAAAAGCATTTCACGCACACATAAACATATTTGGAAGTATCTATATTTATTCAATATATTGTTATTTATTTTCGTCCCCAATCCATTATTTGTGTAAACATCACATTGAGATACAAACCTACGTACAGGGTTATTAGTAGATCGAGGGAAAAATATTATATTTATAAATTACGAGTACACAACGCCTGATGCTACCATACACAAATCTTTGAAGAAGGTCAAACATCCACTACAACGGCATTGATATGAATCTGATATGATATGAATCTGATTGATATGAATCTGAATCTAAGGCTAAAAAACTGATGGTGTCACAGTTAGTGGTCATTTGCCCAGTCTGCCGACTAGGAGTAGTAAGTACTCAACAATTTCACATAGTAAACAAAGTATTAACATAGTATATACCTATACATACACATATATATTTTGTGTGCCTAAATACTTTATCTACCTTTTATTACTTCTATTCAAAGGACTTGATTTTTTTACTAGTCGAGTGGTTTATTCGTTTGAGTATATTTCCTAAATGGTCATTAAAGAAGCGAATATTTTATTGTTAGTAAATAATTAGTAGAACACATCTATATTTATAATGGTTGATTAGTTTTAGGACATTAGTTTAGGGCATTAATCATAAATTAACGCTATATCAATTACGCTAATATAATTAACGGTAAGCGGAGGCGTAGGCCTCCTACTAGGTGGATGAATCTTGTCGTTCAAAATGGCGTTCTAAGGCCTATGTTTAGCAGTGGACGCCTTCTGGCTAATGATGAACCAAGGGTAATAATTTATTAAATTAAAGTTTATTGAAACGTTTAAATAATTAAGTTCTATCAACATTCAAAAGATCTTAGACATCTGAATTTCAGCTCTTTCCATATCAACTCGACGATTAATTCAACTAAATGCTTCTACAGTTATTCATCTTCTCACTAAACCCGTTTTATCCTCAGATTTTACATAGTCTTTTAGTATACTTCCGATGTCATCGACAATGAGCAAACTTTAAAAAATATATGGTTTCTTAACTATTAAATTAATATTCTAGAATAAACTAGATTGCGAAAGAACTAGTGATGTAAATATATACGAATTATGCTACTTTATAAAATATTTTTGATAAATCTTATTAGTTTTGAACCTTTTTTCTTACATCCGGTCGCAGTTACCCGATGTGAATAATTTATTTATTTAATTTTAATATAGCAAACGTGAACCAATGTTATTATAGCTTGATTAACTATGAATGACGCGCCCCTTCACTTTATTAGTTTATTTAAATGTATGAATGCAAATATAACTAACTATACCTCGTACTATACTTTATCAGCGTGCATCCTCATCGTGTCCAACCAGCAGCTGAATGACCAATTACAATTGCATTTTCGGTGTGTTGAATTCATATTTTATGTTTTCTCGTTTGCGCAATTTCGGCTTTGACAGACTATAAAAATATATTTGGTTAAAATGTGATTGCAAATATACGCTGCATTCAAAAGTGTATGTACGCTGGTAACAGCCGCGGCAACCGTAATCCGCTTTGCTAAAAATGAAAAGCTGCAAGCCGGTTCCGCCTAACCAAGTCGAGCATAATTTGAAAATTATGTTAATGGCCGGCTAATTATTATAATTCACCTACATTTGTGACGACGCTGCGGATGTTTCAACAATAATTCTGTTTTAACGTTCTAATATATCATTATCTTATAAGAATTTATTCAAACTGATATATGCATTATATTATTAAAGGCGACCGTGGTGTAGTGGCAGTGCAATGGTTACGCAAACCAAGTGCACGAGTTCGAGGCCACCCACCGGTACCAATGTATCTTTGATATATGTACTTTGGTTGTCCTGTTTGTATGATACAAGCACTTTAGTAGCTTAGTATAGAAATGTAATAAAATATATATAAATTATTTTAAAATGTTTAGAATCTTGCTAATTGTAACATTATAGGAGATTTTAGAACGCGGCCGCCCTTCCGGTGAACCTTAATCCAAGAGCGATTTTTCCTTGAATAAGTTCTATTGTCGCCCAGTATCTATGATACATGCACATTTAGTAACCTAATATATAGTAGATATGTTTTAAAAAAATAATAAAGTTGCTAATATCCATTTTATATATATATATATTTAACCAATACTTTTACTAAAGTGAGGGAGTTGTGTCAGGACCGTGGCAAGAGGCGCCCCTCTGTCTCTGTCTATCCCTGTGGTAATTTAATTGATTGATTGACTATTAAAGCTTGATTTACGAACCACGTTAATGTTATTACCAAATTTAAAAACCAACCAGAAGACAATAGAGCTAGCTCTACTTTCCTTTACATCGACAATACGAGCTCGTACGAGTAAATACAAGCTCTATGGTTATGGACAATTTGAATACGAGATAATTTGCTAGAAACATTTTATTTCACGTTGCGCGAAAGTTACATGCGAATCTTTTAAATAAAACAACGTCCCTCCAGTAATAAATTAACCAAGTTTTTTCGAACATATTGTCGATAGTTGAAACTTTTTTACATCGACACTATGGTTCGCTGTTCAAACAGAAGGTGCAGGAAACGGAAGTGGCGTCGCGCACGCCTGTCGTTTAGCAAAGCGACTGTTCTGTTCCTGCATACATACATATATGTATTATGTAACTATGCGGGTAGCAGTAAACACTGTATCCTGTGAAAGACACTGTTTTAGTAAATAACTGGAAGGGATAATAATGAATTAAATGTTTTCTCCTTATTAAGGCTGGCTTAGTTATATCCGCTATGCTATCAGGCTGGAGAATAAAATGTCACAAATTAGGCACTATATAACTTGCCTTTAAAGCTGACAACTGAAAAAAAAACTACTTAGAATTGACTTTATTATGTGTTTAACTATGAAACCGGGTGAATAGTACAATAGAATAATAATTATTATTTCAGTGAGACAATGGCTTATAAAATAAAAATGACTAAAGAAAGGGTTAGTAAGAATCATGGAAATTGGCGCTGTATTGTATTTGGCCATTGTGGTAAGGCGCAATTATTTTTACTAATTAATTAGCTAATTGAGGATGAGTAAATTATAATTAACAAAACATTTTTTAATATTCCATTTGCGCTAATAACTAATTGATGGATACCAATTCAATTCATTTATTTGTAAATTAATTTGTACCAAAACATATTTCATTATTATATATTATAATAGTTAAATTTATTTGATCATTTTAAATTACCTATTGATTTTAACGTTTGTTAATAATTGATGATATTTTATTAATAAAAAATAATTCTTTTTTTGTGTGTAAGTTGTGAGCAGGGGCTTTTTTATACAACTTGTATAAAAAAGGTATTAGTTTTACTCAATACCTTTTTAAGAGGTAGCGAGAGGGTTGTATTAGGACTATTAGGATCATGGTACATGTAAGGACATTTTATTTATATTTTGCAAATGACAAAACTCAATAATACCCGTTGTTTGGGGTAGTTATATCTTCAGGTTGGAATAATAATGGCGCAACTTAAAACTTCGCAGTCGCTTGCTTAAGAAACAAAATAATAAGATCCCTTGACAATACAATATTTTATTTTTATTACAATTATTAAATTTAATATGGATTTTATATATTTATGTATGTACGTATGTATATGTTTAATTTTTGTATTTGATGTGTATTTATTTTATATTATACACATTAATAATTATTATCACGACAGTTAATTATTCGTCCATTGATGAAAGCCTATTCCCTCAGGGTTGTCTCTGCTGGATGCAGCCTGCTGTCAGTAGGTGCCTGTCAACGTTGACCATGGCGACCTGCTCAATCAAACTATCAATAAATGGCTCATATAATTCAGCAATTAATGTACAAATAATTTTAATTAAAATGAGTCCGAAATAGAGTTCAACAAATGCGTGTGACGTAATAAAGTAATCAAAACAAACGGCGAAAATTGAACAGGAAATTAGTGGAAAAGCAATTATTACATTAAACACACCATTCGCAGACCTTAATTACTTGCGAAAACATCAGGCTCTGTTTATAAATGGTCGCAAGCCTTGCGTGCCTCCAAACTACATTGTTTTCTACAATGGACCTTCGGACGAGGGCCGACAAATCCCCATTAAAGAACATCCGTATTAAGGACCACTTTCTCAATGTTTTCTTTTATGACTTTGTATTAAGAAGTTATAATACGTTAAGAAGTTATAAGTCTTCTCATTGTTAGGTTAGGTTTTAAAAAGTACAGAGTCAACACAGTCAGTGGTACGCAGTTTACCGATTAATGGTAGTACCACTACTTACAAATATACAGACCGCCATCAACATCATCATCATCCAGAATGCGTCCACTGCTGAACATAGGCCTCCCCCTTTGAACGCCATTTCGAACGACAAGATGCCAGTTGCATCCATTGGTTATTCGCGACTTTCACTATGTCGTCCGTTCAGCTCGTGGGAGGCCTACCTACGCTGCGTCTGCCAGTTCGTGGTCTCCACTCTAAAACCTTTCTTTCCCATCGGTTTTCGAGCGATGTGGCCTGCCCATTGCCACTTCAGCTTGCAAATCCCGTAGGAATTGCAAGGTGCTCGTTAGCTATGTCGGTAACTCTGGTTCTTTGGCGAATATCCTCATTTGGGATTTTGTCGCGCAGAGATACTCCAAGCATAGCTTTTTCCATTGCCCGCTAAGTGACTCTGAGCTTTTCCAACAGGCACGTGGTAATGAAAATTTAAATTGGAATTTCTATATGGACACATTTAAGTGTAGCATTTAGCGTAGTTTGAAACACCAATCGTGAAGTAACTGTGGGCTATCATTACTCTTGATTAGAGCGTTAAGACGGGCCTCATTCGGCGAGGAGTGGCCAAATTGCCTACATATGCGAATCGAGAGTTAATTTACTCAGTTACAATGTCCAATCATTAATACTGTAATAAAGTGTTTTGTTTGTTTTTGGAGCCTTCTCCTAATGCCTATTGAGATAAACCTTTGGATAAGAATATTTGTCACAACAAATAAATGTTCTATATTATTTGTTGTGTTAGTTCAGGTGATACGGAAATGACAAACCCATTTCGTTTATGGTATTTAATGACTGAGTTTCTATGATAATATAATGTTTATCCTACTATAATATTAGTAATATAATTATTGACGATAAAAGTAAATACATTTTAAAATATAAAAATAAATTACCCCACAATTTTATTTACAACACGATCAAAATATAAAATATACTTCAAATATAAATATTTATTCTACTTTACGTTTGATTTTTTCTATTGAGCCTCTCTATTAGCCCGGTGGTAAAACTGAAAACCCGATTTAGTTTACGTTTGCTGACCAAGTGACGAGTATTACAGTACCTAACTAGAAATTACAAAACCTTATTACCATTTTTTATATAAAAAAGAAACCTTTATTTCTCATTTATATTATCAAAAGATATATTATAGATAAACATAATAATTTTGTTGGGTTAACAAGAAAGCCTATTCAGGTGAACTGTGAACATTTTCAGGGAGGTTGTACCCGTGTCATAACATAATTGTTTTTATCCCATGTCAAAATTGTCTGAATTTCAGTTTTTCCTTCAGATCATTATTCTGTATCATAAAACGTAAATAAAATAATAAATACTATTCACTGCCTAATTCTTTATTGGCCTGAAACCTTTTTTGTATACTGAAATTTGCTACTTAATTAGAATCATCATCAGCCAGAACGCGTCCACTGCTGAACATAGGCCTCCCCCTTAGAACGCCATTTCGAACAACAAAATGTCAGTTGAATCCACTGGTGATTTGTGACTTTCACTATGTCGTCAGTCCACCGCAGCGTAGGCTTACCTACGCTGCGTCTTCCGGTTCGTTCTCCACTCTAGAACCTTTCTTTCCCATCGGTTTTCGGTTCTTCGAGCGAATCAAAATCTGAAATTTATACATAGTATTAAATTTTGGTAAAAGTTGTTTCTATCTGCATTTGTGAATAATAAGGGACAGTAAATATTATAACAATGTTGCTTATCACTTAAGTTCATATTAAACTAACAAAAATGTCACTTCCCCATTTCTATTCCCACGATATCAAACTTCACGATTCTGCAAATTTAATCACGGTACGAGTATATCCATACATTAAACGAGCAATAAAATAGATGTTTTACATTAATTGGTCCACCAGTACCTACACCTACCAGCACCTTTTAAATACGCGAACGAGAGGCGTTAAAACCAACAAAAGCCCATTAGACGTAATATTAGAAATGATATTCATTTATGTTTTCAGAGATATCAATTTCAGTATTGATTTTATAAAGTTTTTCATTAGAACAGTGAAGTTCCGCGGAATACAGTGTTATTAAAACCATTTAGATTTTTTAATTTCTGTACTAAGGTACTAAAGTGCTTGTATTATAAAAAGAAAGCTAGCTTGTATGAAGAGAATTGTGGATGTGAGGGATGTGAGGGAAGCGAGGGAGTTGTATCAGGATCGTGGCAAGTGGCGCTCTATTGTATCTGCCTATCCCTGTGGAAAAAAAAAAGTAACAATTTGATATATTGACAATGGTACCGGTGAGTGGTTTCGAACCCATGCTCTCGGCTTGCGTAACCATTGATTGCTCTGCCACCACACCACGGTCGCCTTCAAAGTATTGTTTTTCTTTTAAGTTAGACTTTTTAAATGTATAATTTTTACCTCTATTCTCTCAACTAAATCTGTAAATATTTTATTATATAAAAAAAAATTGATGAACCTTTTTAATTTTTTTTAGCAAGTAAGTAAAGTAGCTCAATATAGAACCGTAACCAACGTTGCTTAATACTTTAGAGAGATGAGATCAAATTTTGTTTTGTAGATGTTTTTCCTCTGTTTATACTTTAATCTACTTATATATCAAGAAAGCTAGGTCGCCTAGTAACCATAATTGTAGAGCTTGTATGAAGAGAATTGTGGATGTGGGGGAAGCGAGGGAGCTGTGTCAAGATCGTGGCAAGTGGCGGTCCTTTGTCTCCTGACAATTTGATTTGATTTGATTTGATTGATATGTTATGTGGATTGTGACACTCTGCCTTTCCCTGTTAGGGTTTCGTTAGGTAAAATGTACACGTATCTTGTTTACTCAATCAATATTTTCATCGTGACTGCCAATTTACCATGAAACAAGTTTAGCTTCAATATTTTATATTTTCATTTAAAAAAAATCGATATTGTTCAATTTGAATCTGTATCTATAAAGGTTTGGATTTTCAATTTTCGAATACATCAGCAATTTATATATATTTATATATATATATATATATATATATATATATATATATATATATATATATATATATATATATATATATATATATGGGGGACACTATATCGTTTTTTATTTAATAAACATCAAGCATTCCTGGCATATTTGCTTTATAAAAAGTAAAATATTTTATAAGTACACATTCTCTGTGCACACTGGACTCCGTTTAATTACTCGACTTAATTACAGTTTATTTTAAATTTACATTATTCAATTTTCACAGAGGATCGAAATTATAGGACGGGGAGAACAAATGTGCCGAAAAAACATTCTACTTGACAATTCGTCGACAAGTAAACAATGCATGTCCGGCCGTTTACTTAGACTTTTAATTTGGTTGACATAATGAGAATGCTTTTTTTAATTTGAACTCCTCTTTCTGCTATTAATTTTCCACTGCACTATAGTGCTTTGCGTTTTTATTGTCCGTTAGGCAATCATCAGGCCGACCATCTTGAGGGTGGACGTTTCACGCTGCATTTTCCTGTGCTATATTTTAGAACTTAGTGATCTTTTATCAGTCATCGGCGTTCTTAAATTTTCCCTTGCTGAATATCAGCAAAGTCTCAGCAGAATATCAGTAAGTACTACTTTCATTCTACTACTACTTTCATTCTACTACTACTTTCCTCTTGCTTACCATCAGGCAAATCGAGGACAGATGTCGAGTCAAAATAAATAAATAAAAAAGGCATAGACTGGGAACATATTCTGGAATATGTAAGACAGCTTGGAAAGTTGCTGGAGTTCAGTTCAGTCAGACATAGTTAATGCAAATGCTGCTTGCAGCTATTTATCTCTCGCCTTCGCTCATAGATCATACTTCAGCCTAATTACAAGTCATGCTAATAAAAAAGAACAACAATGAGATGGCAATAAAACATTATATTCAAAAAACGCAATAACTGAGGATATACCTAATTATTATATGTAAGAATAATAATAGTAAGTAGACTTTTGAAGTTCTATAAAAAACTAAACATTTGTTCAAATCTAAGGCTCTAAATTTCGTCCAGGATTGTCTGTCACGGGAGGTCAATGTGAACCTCTGTCAGTCGTATAGCTTCGACCCCTGTCAAAATGTAGTGCTTTTTACATCTTAAGTCTGCAAGTTTTTGCCACTATGTCTGAAGTGTATGTACTACTCAGTGAAATGTATTTCCTTTTTTGATTTATTTAAATTCATGCCTTTATTTATACCTCGATTACTAAAACTACAAGAGATTTTTCTAAAATGTTTCTCTTTACCTCAATAGCGAGCTTTTTTCTTTAAGAGAAGTATACAAACTGTAACCGGGTACTGGGTTTCGAATATGCATATTTAGGAAGGCGAGCCTAACCACTCGGCCACTAGTCGCTTAATGTTACGTTTTACATAAACGTATTCTGCATAAAATAACTCCCATAACTCTTCGTATAAAGTCATTTTTATTTGTATTTTCTGACACAGTTATACTCGTATATTAGCACTCTATCTGATCTTAGGCGAAGTACGAATACAATAAAGTTTTCTAAGAGTGGTAAGCAGTGGTGCCCAGTCTGCCGATCCGGAGCAGTACCAACACTTTCAAGTGCACAAACTGTAAATTAAGTCAGTCGCGTTTCGGGATCAGCTTGTAAGTTACCGATTTCAACTAGGCCGACATGGTGGATGTGACTGCTACTTCAGATATTCAACTGTAAGTAGCAGTCACCTCCATTCATGGGCCGCACTCCAGCTTAACATCAATCGTTTAATTATGTGTAGGTTGTCGGTCAATTGTCATCTTACGACCTATCAATATAGAGTAATTGCCCTAGTACTCGGAATAGTGTTTATTAAATTGAAAATTAATTATAATGTGTAAGATATATGTTTAGTAATTAACTGATATTTTAATAGACAAAGGAATTTCATTGTCTTGGCTTCGCGAAAGCCTTTGGGCGGGCGGAGGGAGGAACCTCTGCCCATCTTTATCAAATTAATATTTGTTATCAAATTCAAATAATATTTATTTATTGATATAAATGAATGATGATAAATGAAATGTTCTTACTTGCAAATAAACTTATTTTGTTAGTAAATTTTTCTAAGGGTTTTTTTATTATTGTGGTCCAATATATGACAGCTTAGACTGGAGAGTGCAGTCTAAATAACAATTAGAAGTCGCACTCACTTTAAAGCTAATATCGAAATTCAAGTATGTCACTTCGCGATCTATACTGGGGATGTTATGGATACGGATATAGGAATAATATTATACCGGTTTCAGATACGGTTACGGATAGGTAATTATTTTGGAATATCTGGATAATTTCGGTTACAGATATTACACTTCTCGCATAAATTAAAGGAACAAGAAAATTTTCTAAATTTTTTGGCAATTTTCAACAGGCTGTATTTCAGTGAAAAATGGTCGTACAAAAAATGAAAAAACATAGCTTTTGAAGCTTAAAGACTCTAGTTTTCGATTTTTCAGGTTAAAAATTTTTGGAGCACCGGTAGCCCTGAAATTCTTGGATAAAGCACGAATAAATTTTTTTACAAATTTTTTATAATTTTCTTTTTGCTCTACGGACATTGAAAAATTTTTTCAAGCTAGACCAATGCATAAGTCCCATATCCTGTTTATTCAGCTTTAATTTGTTTTTTGCGGAATTCAGATACGATCATTTGTCTTCGAGATATCGAATTTTGAATGCAAAAGGATCCATTTTCACTCAACTGCCAATATCTCTGAAATTACTGGTCACCCAGCGAGCAGACAGAAAGTTTCGTTATTTGCAGAAAATTTCCTACAAAAATTAGTCATTGTCGATTGGAAAAATTTTTTTTTTCCACCTGTAACGTTAACGTGAAAAAAGAGCAACAAAATGCCATTTTCCCTTTTTTTGGTTAATCGACTGTATCTTCGGCAATATTGGGGGAAAAGCTTAGGTTAGAAGAAATTTTTTCAGTCTAATGTACTCCAAAGGATCTCCTAATTTTTTAGATCGCTCAGCTCAGCGGTTTTCCTGGACTGATTGATAATTGATAACTGATTCACCGCTGGCATTAGCGTTATCCAAAGCATCCACGTGGAGGTTGCACGGTCGGATTTACGCTTCTTTTCTGCTTACGCACGTGTGTTATGATTCTTCGGAAAAAATGAGACCCTCAGGTCGTTCAGCTCCACAGTATTTAACGACTCCAAACTCATTTTCTAAAGTGTGAAATGTGTGTATGTGTGTGTATCGTGTTCAATATCGAGTGTTCCCGCCTCTACTCCTAATCACAGCAATCTTTGGCGCAAATTCGAAATGCAATTTCAGATCATTCGTTGAGGGATCTGACGCCAAACTCTTATCAAAGCGTTCTCTAATGCTGCTAAATTATTCAGATTGGGATAATTTTGACGCAATCGGCGGCTCAATATGTCCCAGACGTGCTCTATGAGATTCAGATCAGGACTCATTGCAGGATGCCTCAACAATCTAATGTTGTTAGTCTGAAAGAATTGACGGGTGATATTCGCTGTGTGAGGCCTAGCATTATCCTGCATAAAAATAAATCCTCTCCTGTTTCTTGCTAAAGGTAACACCTGAAGTCGCAAGATTCGGTCGATGTAACGCCTAGCATTGTGAGTGTCTCGAACAATCACTAAAGGAGTTCGATAATCCCGTGAAATTGCAGCCCAAACCATCACCGATCCCCACCGTGAGCAGCTATGGGACGAATAAAACACCGTTTATAACGTTGACCTGAACGACGCCAAACTCAAAGTCTTCGGTCGTTACCATACAGGCAAAACCGAATTCGTCGTTTTTAATCGTAAAAAATTTTTTTTCAATTTTTTTTGTTAATCAATCTTCAGCAAAACTCTAAATTGAGTAAAATGCCGAAAAAAATGAAATTATTGATTTTTAAAAAGATTAAGTCAAGTTTAAGGAACAAAAATCTTGTTCCCTTAATTTTTTCAAAATTTCAACCACTCGGTCCAGGAAAACCGCTAAACCGATCGATCTAAAAATTTAGGAGGGCCTTTGGGGTACATTAGACTGAAAAAAATTCTTCTAACTTAAGCTTTTCCCCCAATATTGCCGAAGATACAGTCGATTAACCAAAAAAAGGGAAAATGGCATTTTTTGCTCTTTTTTCACGTTAACGTTACAGGTGGAAAAAAAATTTTTTTCCAATCGACCATGACAAATTTTTGTAGGAAATTTTCTGCAAATAACGAAACTTTCTGGTCGCTCGCTGGGTGACCAGTAATTTCAGAGATATTGGCAGTTGAGTGAAAAAGGATCCTTTTGCATTCAAAATTCGATATCTCGAAGACAAATGATCGTATCTGAATTCCGCAAAAAAGAAATTAAAGCCAAATAAACAGGATATGGGACTTATGCATTGGTCTAGCTCGAAAAAATTTTTCCATGCCCGTAGAGCAAAAAGAAAATAATAAAATATTTGGAATGTTTTTTATTCGTGCTTTATCCAAGAATTTCAGGGCTACCGGTGTTTCAAAAAGTTTTTAACCAAAAAATTCGAAAACTAGAGTCTTTAAGCTTCAAAAGCTATGTTTTTCATTTCTTGTACGACCATTTTTCACTGAAATACAGCCTGTTGAAAATTGCCAAAAAATTTAGAAAATTTTTTTGTTCCTTTAATTTTTGCGAGAAGTATAGATCTTTAACAAATTTTAAGAGTAAAAGCCTGTGATAACATGTCGGTTACGGGTACTATCCGTAACTTTCCGATATCCGAAATAAGTCTTTATTTCGGATATCCGATAGTTTCGTTTACGGTTCAGGAGCCCCACAACATCCCTAGTCTATACATCAACTGTCACAAGTTAGGAGATTTTATTATACCTATTTACTTTTATGAAAGATTTTTTATTATTATATAAAATATAAGTTTGTTAATCTTGAAATGAATATACCTAAAATTTATAATAAGTTTGTTTAAAAGGAAAGCCATAGAAAATGTTGTATTAAAAACAAACTTTTCAAAAGTAAAACCTTTTAAGATAGTAAAAATCAATAGCCGGCAGCAAAGCTATACCCGTCTAAAACGCGTTATTATTTCCACTAATTGAGTTAAAGCGCTGCAGGTTGGCGCTGTGCCAGCGTAGTGGGTTTTGTTCGTGATGCTCGGATTATGCTGGGAGTAGCGCTGGATCTGCTGATTGATTCTGTTGTTCGCTGGTTTAGGATGGCATTATGCGAGATGAGTGGCGGTTTTGCATTCTGTATTATTAAATTAGTCTCATTATTTGGTGGATTATTTTAGCTTTTAATTATATAGATTTTAGCTAAAAACCTATACTAATCAAAACAACTTAGGTATCGTATAAAATAAATTTTATGCGGCTTACTATCGCGTTTGTTTTGTTTTGGATTTTACAATTTTTTAATTGTTTAATCAATTAATTAACTAAGTTATCGTGTTATATATTGTAATTTATGTTTACTGTTATTTGCTAAAGTTTCAAATAATTTTTAAAGTTTTGATATATTCGTATTTATGTAGAGAGGAAAATATATTACGAGTTCCGATTTTAATCTGGCGTGCAAGTTTAATTTGTTTAAATCATAAAATATAATTTGTAATGATAATAATATTTTTACAGTTAACAATGTAAGAAGTAATATCGTTATGGATGGTTAAAGGCAACATGCACATAAATAATTTAATTTATCAAAACAACAGTTTAATTTCATACTTTACTTTCTTCATGGTATTTTATAGTGTCTCGTTTCAACTTTTAATGTTGGCTGTAAACGTTATTATGATAGCATTTTCTGTTGACAGCCAACGGATATGACCCTTCCTGTGCGCGCGTTCACTTTTTATTTGCTCGTTTAATTTTGTTTTAAGTGGCATCATTATAACGCGGACCCTTTACATTGTACCCGCATTCCTTTTTATAAGAATATTCACTTATCTAATGGTATAAGACAACACTAATAGTCGGTTGTATCAAAAAACAAAATTTCCGAATTTGTTAAAAGTATCGTATATGTAAAAGAAAAATGGGTTACATCAATCTTTAACTTCACATTTTACATTTACTTTTCATTTCATTTTCATTTTGGGATTCTATGTACTACTTTTGTTATGTCTAATGATAAAAACATATATAAATGGTAGTTTCGATATTAAATGATTAACAACCCAATTCACGATTTTGTAATAGTAAACGTAATAGAACAAGTATAAAGTAAAACTAAATTCGTAAATTGAAACTTTTTTGGTACAACCAGCTGTTAATGTACTATCTGAATTCTTATCTACAGGGGTTAGCAGTGACCATAGACATTGAGGTTTAATAAAGAGACTTGTGATTTTAAAGCAAGAAAGTTGTGTCAGGATATTGGATTCTGGCGCTTCTTGCTTTTGCGTATCTTTGTGTGAATGGAAACCTGAATATTTGTGTATTGGTCTCTTTGACTGCCTGTCCGTTGCTTACCATAAATAAGTCCTGTTCACGCCATAAATAAATTTAGACACATTATCTTATAATATCTAAAATTGTTTCATAATTTCATAATTTGATAAATAAACGAAATCCCAATTAGGTACTCTACAAATCTTCACAATATTTATCCTATATGTTTTAGTAGGAAAGGTTGTAGAATTACATAACAAGAGGGGATAGGAGACTAAATAAGGCGTATAGGTGTTTATTACTGAAATTTTACTAAATATTATTGTCTAAATTTAAACTGAACAAAATTTACACGTTAATAATCTCTATGAATAACTATTGTTAAGTAGGATCATCGCAACTGGGGCGTGTAAAAACGGGAAATATTTCGAACTAGATAGGGTTGTCAACTTATAGAAATTAAAATCACTTTAGGGGTAAATATTTATTTATTTATTTATTTATATGTGAATTCTGATCTGTTAAACATTTATATATCAACAATAGAATGTATATTTTTTTAAGCGTGAATAGGTTATACGCTTATAGGTTCTGAACGGTCGCCTTTTTTTGGGACCGGTTGCACATTGGCCCCCTTCCAAACCCGAGGCACACAGCCCGCCGAGTATGAGAGCCGGTATAGCCTCGTCAAGACGAGAGTCAATTCCGCTGCACACGTTTTAAGCACAAGCGCTGGGATACCATCAGGGCCACTGGACTTTCGGATATCGAGCGATCGTAACTCCGTGCGGACATGGCGTTGTCTGATATGGATCTCAGGCATCGTATGTCCGCACGAACGCAAAGTTTGATCGCCTTGCACCACGATCGTCGATTTGCGAATTAGTGGCAAAGACTATCTAAAGAAAGAGATCGGCCTTAGCCTTCGCCGTATGCGCCAGTGAGCCATCAGGTTGTCTCAGCGGTGGCAGTAAGGAACGACAGAAGTTAGATTCTACAGTATAATATGAAGTAGATGATGATAAAACAAGAACAAATCGCCGTTATCAATAATGATATATCGCAGTTAAAAAGGCAATGCATTGTACGATGTACCTAATTAATTTATTAATATTTAATATGAAAAGTTCGAGTGCCAACCCTGACAATGAACTCGCCCCGTTTAAACTCACAAAACAACAAAATGAGTTATGAAAAGCAACGGAAATGAGAACAGTGAAGTTTGTGTGCACGTGGTGAATAGTGGATTTATACTATTTTGCAATGTATGCACCCGGCATATAATCTTTTATATATCTGCAGTTCACACAGACCAGCAGAGAGAATGCGGTTGCTACTTGCATGCTCTTCGGCAGACATCTCATAAAGCTCGGAAACGCTTTCCGATTATTAAAACATGTAATTAGAACTAAATTGTCACATCTTATTCTCACAAGGCAGAGATAATTCAATATCACTTTCCACGATCCTGTCATAACTCCCTCGATTTCCCCACATCCACAATTTTCTTCATATAAACTCTATGGTTATGGGTATGTCTCCGATTTGGACGAAAAACACCTTCCTGGGTCTGCCTCGTTTAACGCATCCATCCACATCAGATTTTTAATTCCTTTTGTCAATTTACTTTCCATGTGCCATCCTTTCCATCATTATTTTCATGTGCCCAAAACATCGAAGCATTTGTTTGTCAAAAAGTATAAATCTACATTAAAATTGATTTAAATATATAGATATATTCTAATCGCATTTCTTCGGTACAAAATTACGTTGATAATATTATTTTGTAAATGTTATAGAAACATGAATCTCACTGAAAAAGATAATCAAGGAGTTTAAATTTCGCTTTTCAAGATGTTAAATGCAGTAGTGAAAATTAAGTGAGCCTTTTATACAGCCACCATTCAGCAATTCGGATCCATTTAAATTTGTCAAAAGCGGATTAAGTTTCTAATTCGACGAGTATAATAATTTATTAATTTTAATATTTACCTAAATGGTTTGGCCTTGCATAAAATACTTTTACTAGATTTATTCGGAAAATCTAAGAGTGGTAGGCGTTTAAGTGACTTAATCGCGTTTCTGAACCAGCTTGTAAGTTACCGGTTCGAACTAGGCCGGCATAGTAAATGCGATCACTAAATTATCAATCAAATTGACACTCCTCTTTCCTACAAGGATAGGCAGAGACAACAGAGCGCCACTTGCCACGATCCTCCCACGCTACCTTCACGTCCACAATTCTCCTTATACAAGTTCTACGGTCATGGGCACTAGGCAACCCAGCTTTCTTGAGGAAGCGATCACTACTTGCAGTTATATTACTATAGTAGCAGTTGCCTCTATTCATGGACCGCATGATTAAGATTAAGCGAAATGCTTATATATCATATGTTGAGCCACAATGAAGCCAAATTTGAAGGAGATTCCTAATAAAGTAGGGGCAACAGCGACCATAGAGCACCAACACAAATAATTATATTTTGTCACCTAATTGGTAGTTTAGTTGCATAAAGCCATCCTCTGTTGGTGTATAAATACGCCAATAATATTATTAAAATATATCATAATTTCACTCTTCCGTGCATGTTTTGGCAACGAATCAACATTGTGAAAAGCGAATGAATTCCGCCCATCATTGTTGTCTGCTTTATAACATCATTGGTATTCAGTTATCTCGTTTTTATCAGATCTGTATTCTATTTAAATAGTACTTTAGAAGGACATATTATTCTTGATAGACTTGTCAATTTAGTTTTGTCAATAAATAGTTTTAGCTTTCTTGTTATAACTTGTTTAATCTAATTGCTAGTATCTATTTCAGATAATATTTGTATCAAATAAAAAGTTCAAATTTGTGTAAGTATCTGAATTATTATTAAACAATGCTTTACACAAACCTTATTGTGGCTTAAAAAAGAATAATAAATAAGTATTGATTTTTTATAAATTTGAAATAAAAAATTGTCTGTCACTACTATACAAAATACAAAGAATTCGACATTAAGAATATGAATTACAACACCGAGTTATTCATTTTAGGCGTTATGTGATATGTTACGAAATATACTTTACAAAATACTTTTATATTTATTAATTATTTTATAATATTTTCTACGTTTAGATACTAATCTACTAAACGTGTTAGTACAATATAAATTGGTTTATCTAAGTAAAAAAAAGATACATTGGTACCAGCATGTACCATAGACCAAATCTATGCAACATCATTTAACAAAATATTCCTTTGCGCCTGGCAGGAGCATAAGCCACGCCTCTTTTACCTTCAACTAATAGACAAAACCAATATTTTGGTAACAAAAAAAAACTAAACAATAGAAAAGGTTTGTTACGTGCAGATCATGAAACAAAAAAAAATTATAGAACAATACTCGCCTTCAATAGGCTAACGTCGAAGCAGCTGAGAATGGGCGTATTACGTGCGCGAGAGTAGTTCATACTATTGTATCCCTTAAGGTGGTGCAGCGAGCGTTTTGTCAACTGTACCAAAATAATTTAGTTGAAACCGGGAACTTTTAAGCTGATCCCGAAACTTGACTCTACTCATAGACCGCACTCGACCATTTATCAAACAAATTGTTACGCCTTGTTCTTATCAACCTCTGTCACAATGTTTTGTTAATAATAAAAATCCTGAGATAAAATAAGAGAATATTGCGAAGAGTAATGTGCGGTGGAAAGGGAAGAAAGAAGTAGAATAATTATTAGAAAAAATATTAAGTATTTACATACACAAGAAATATATTAACTTAAATAATGCTATTTATTATAATTTATTTATATATTTACATAATTCAAGGTCGTTAAAGATAAAATAAAGATAAAATTATATTAACTAAGATTAAACTGCAAATAAAAAACATCACCTAATGACGTCGCATAATGTTTAAAAAATGAGTGGAGATTTTCCGTAGAGATGCAATATGTATTTTGTATTTGAATGTGTGTATATCCGTATATTAGTGTAATAGAGTGCATGGCTGTAGTGAGAGTGGTTGACCTTTGATTTCCCAATGGAATAAAAGGTACAAACTCGAATGGATTGCATCCACTTTTTGCGTTCAACTTAATTTTGCAGTTGAAAGACTTGACGTGAAATTGGATAGCTCGTACGATTTGCAATTATTAAGGTTTGTGATTGAGTTTGTCTGATAATTTTGTTTTGTTTTATTATAAAAATAAATACATGGATTGCTTAAGACTCGGTTTAGGTAGTAAAATTTTCAACGAGGCCGGCATTGTGGATCTCATTCCAGCTTCACGTTTAAACTAGGCCGGCATAGTGTATGTGACTGCTACTTGGAGTGATTTACCTGTAGTAGCAATCACCACTATTTAATAACCGCATAAATAGAGTTTATGAAGGTTAGATACTTTTTTTTATTGTGACTCGACATATGACAGCACCAGCTTGATGTTAAGCTGGAGTGTGGTTCATGAATGGATGTCACTGCTAGCATTAACATCCACTATGCCGGCCTAGTTGTAACATCAAGTAATTTCTAATAATTTCCTTACAAAATACAAATTACCCATACAAAAATAAAGCGAATAATAGATTTCTGAATCGTTTTAATAGTTTTCCTCTTTATTTTGTTGTCCCTAAATCCGAGCTTTATTTTTGCACTTTTTTTGTGAAATACCTTATAGGTTTATATATGTGTTTACTCGTGTATGTTTGGCGTGTCTCCAAGAATGGACTCGGTGGTGCGAAATAGAGCATCCAATACTGAGGAGGATCACAAGTTTCCATGTGATTTACTTTCAAATACTATTCACATGTCTATTATTCTATTTATATAACATTATAGTTCTATTTTAAGTATAAATATAGACCAATATTATATTTATCCTCAAGAAAGCTGAGTTGTCTAATGCCCATAACCATAGAGCTTGTATGAAGCGAATTCTGGATGTGAAGGAAGCGAGGGAGTTGCGTCGGTACCGTGGGAAGTGGCTTGATTTGATTATTATGTTAATAACAAAAAAGTCTCTGCCTATCCGTGTGGGAAAAGGCGTGACAATTCGTTAGATTGATAACAAAAAATCTGAGTTTTTTTTAAATAAAAAACAATGAAATATAGAAAACATTTTTGTGAAATTAAACAATATTTGATATTTTATAAAGTTGGAACATCAAAATGCCTATATCATTTCTTTTTTAAATAATAATCAAGCAAGTTAACATGTCAATCCAGGATAATATAAAAATATTTAAAAAAATCAAAACCAAAATAAACGCGATAGTAAGCCGGATAAAATTTGTTTAATTCATTAATATAAAAATGTTCTTTCTCATTCACACAACTGTAATTTTAAATCACCTATCTCTATACCTAGACCTTTTTTTCCGGGAGCAAGGGTGCAGAGTCCCTTATCCCTTAAAATATGACAAAAAACTACGTTATAAATATAAGAAATGAAGTTATAAGTAAGGATCAAGGAGGTTTATTTGCAAATTTTATGGAAAAGTTTATACCTTTTTGGCAATAAGTTTTTCAGAGTATATAAGTTTTACTTGATAAACCCCGAACACGGATCCTTTCATGATCTTAATTTGACTTTTTTTTTATTGTGACTCGACGTATGTTAGCACCTCGCTTGATGTTAAGCTGGAGTCTATCAATGGACGTCATTGCTACTACAATTCAATAGCTGTAAGTAGCAATCATATCCACTATGCCGGCCTAGTTGGAAACTCTTTGATAACCAGGCCCGATGAAAACATCCGCCTCTTTTTTTAATAAAAAATATTTGCAATATTCAATATAATTATTTATTATTATAAATTAACCATAGAGCTTGTATACAGAGAATTGTGAATGTGAAGGAAGCGAGGGAGTTGTGCAAGTGGCTCTCCATTGTCTCTGCCTATCCCTGTGGGAAAAAGTCGTAATTGGTTGATCCAAGATTGTAGAATTGAGAGAACCATTAAGCATGGCACTTGTTGATTGTGCAAACACAATTGTTATTTGAAGAAATAAACTGGAATCCTTGAAGTTAGTTCTACAAGAGTAAATTATTTATAATAATATATTTCAATGATACTCAAGCACTGAATAATGAAGACTTTGGAGATAACATAAAAATGAAAATGTAAAATAATTATTTAGGTTACTCACGATTTCTAAATCCTAACATTTAGTTTACAAAATATTTGGTGAGAGTAATTGGGAAATAGTTTGAAAAGGTTTCCTTATCATTCAACACAAGCCAAATAAACTGGTGAAACTGGACGTTCCTCTAAAAGCTTAAATTCCAACCAAGCTTTAGAGTTTCATACAATTTGTCTCCGTATTTCACGGAACTCAGTACATTCCACAAATTTCAACATCAAAGAGTCAAATGGGGTACAGTTTGCAAAAGTGATAAAAATAACTGACATCTGTCCGAGTGGTTTTGGCTATCTGTCAAATTGAGTAAGATCTAATAACACAGGCATTGATTTTGACGTGTTTCATAAGGTCATAATGTGAATTGATTAACCAATACATGTAAGAAAGCTGCGTGGTCTAGTGCAACGTTTATGGATATTTTATTACTTATTTTTAAGAGGTGATAGTTGGTAGGCAGTTGGTAGTTATTTGCTGTTGGTACCATTTTCAAGTGTACAGACCGTGAAGTTATGCAGTCGCGTTTGGGATCAGTTTAAAAGTTGCCGGTTTTGACTAAACCTGCTTAAATGGTTGCAACTGCTACTTACAGTTATTAGACTGTAGTAATAGTTGCCTTCATTTCCTGAACGGAATACAGCTTTACAGGGTGCTGTCATATGACGAGCCACAAAAAAACTTTTTACGATCCTGACATAAACCTCTTAGTTTGCATTTTAAAAAGTAGGGATGCAACGGACCCCTCCTCTTAAAAATGCATGGAACATGATTAGAAAATGTTATATATATAACATCGAAAATTCATTGTATTCGTAAATTTTCATTCAAAAATCAAAATATTTCAAAAATCAGTTGTTAGATCAAAAAAATCGGAACCCAATTTACTAAGATTATTTCATTCGTGCGAAGTAAGAGGCCAAAAGCGGGCAAATTGGAGGAAATTCCCTCGAGGATGTGCACCTTCCCCCCTTAACCTCCCAAAGATACAAGGGTAATCCCGGAAAAGCTTCGGATACCCTTAATATTGATGAAGAAGCGAAAGAGAATTAAAGTAACACTAACGAACGTCCTATCGCTCCGATTGCTTACTTAAATCTATTTAAATTTGGAATTTCTTGGACAATTTAAACGATTATTGCTGTGGGCGGCTACAAGTGGTAGGAGGGATAATTTGACAATTTACTTCGATTCACAAATTCCTTGTAATACTAACATTCCCTTTAATATTGGAATTATTATTTAATTAATATAATAATTCAAATATTTTCCCATTAGCCTGGAATGCCATATTTCATACTTTGGCCGGTATAGTAAAGGCTACCTTAAACTGAAACGGTTATTAGCGATATAAATCGTACTTTTGGATTTATTTTAATAAAGTCTCCTATATAAATACATACGTAAAGTTTCGCGGTAAAATTGATAATAAACAATATCATAAAACCTTTTAAAAATACAAAACATAATGGAGAAACTGTATGTAGGCTGAAATGGAACAGTGAACCATACCTGCGGTTGAAGTTGTGCGCCATTCGAAAGGAAGCCACGAAACTTGCTTGAGACATCTGCACATCTACAATTCATTGGATACGAGCAATACTTGCCTTTATGGCGTGAGCTTTAGAGTTGAATTTCGTATGTGATGTTTTAAAAACACAAGTCACGTTTCTTAAGATGGACAGGGCACGTTCATGCATAGAGGGTGCTATTGCGTTTATTATTCGCAAAATATATTTAATGCATTTGTAAATGTGCTCAACGTTGCGAAAGTACAAGTGGAGACATTTTCAGTGACCATTATGTGCATTTACAAGTTTCAGCGCCCGTATTACAGAGCGCAAGGTGTGAAATTCAATAAATATTATAAAGTATATTTTCTTAAATTGTTTCTGTTATGTTAACATAATATATACAAATCGTCGTAGAGGTCTGTTAGTTGCACAAATAGTACAAAAGGTCTGAAAATATAATAATTACATTTGTTTTATATTTCTCATGTGAATGGATACGTTAAACAAGGCAGGTCCAGAAGGGTGTTCGCCGACCAAATCGGAGACATCCTTAAGAAAGCTAGGTTGACTAGTGCCCATAACCATAGAGCTTATGTAAAGAAAATTATGAATGTGAAGGAAGCGAGGGAGCAGTGTAAGGATCGTGACAAGTAGCCCTCCATTGTCTCTGCCTATCCCTATGGGAATTTTTTTAATGTATTATATTTCTTTTATTTAAGTTTAGTGACGGCGACTGGGGCAGCCGTGAACTAACTCGGTTTTTTCAGTCGTCGTCACTCTTCCTCTTGCTTCGATCATCAGGTGGGTCGAGCTCAAATGTCGTGTCACAATATAAAAAAAACTATTTATTATCAGATCAGATTGACAGTTGCTGGTATTCAACCAGGCTAGCATGATGAATTTTGTTTTCTTGTTATTGTTATTGCATGGAGGACAAAATTGTTTTCTTCATTAATGGAACGCATCTAGCTTAGAATCGGATATTTTTCTTTGTTTACATTTCTGCTTATCCTTATGAGAAAAAGGCATGACAATATGAATTAAATTTCTATTTCTATACTTTAATTAATTTTTTATACTTTAAAATTAAATTACTTATTTAAGTTACTATAGAAATAGGACGGCCAAAGTACATTGGTACATTGGGGATGTGGTTTTGAACTTGTGATCTTGGAGTTTTATAAGGCAATTATTTTAATAACTTTTCCCTCTTTTTGACTCTCGTTGAAATTCTTTACTACTCTCCTCCACGTCATCCTTTCTTTCACCGCGGATAGGGTGACGTGGATCGCCTTATTTAAGGTGGTATTAAGGCCTGGACTAATTGATCTGACCAGCTTGTGATCTTCATTTTTACTTTTGATTTTCTGAACACAATTAGTCTTTTTTTATATTCTTAAAATGTGAGCGAATTAAGCAAAGATACAGTGGACATATGTGGTATTTATTAATTCCTTTGATATAAAGAAACACCACATCTTTCAAACACCTTTGAGTTTTTGTATTACACAGATTTAGATTTTTGTTAAATGTTCATTTTTGTGGATGTGACATAATTTTGTTGCGGTAATAATAAAAATACTTATTTTGTATTTTAATATCTTGCTATTTTTATTTTTTAAAAGAGCCAATTTTATTCCTGATATTCCTGCTTTCTGCTCACAGTGCTGCACGAATCTGCAAAACATTTCTTATTTTGTGGGTAAATTCCTAATATTTTCCTTTTTATAATCGCTACTACATTTTAATTTCGAGATTGAAAGGCAGGTAGCGTGCCCACTTTTTAATCTCGACTACGAATTGGCACCGTCTGAGCTTTGCGATCTTACGCTTCAAATAAACTGGGCCTCTATCAAGTATTTTACTATAGTTACCAAATATTTAAACTTGAAATTCAATTTCTATACTTTCGATTATACATAATGAAAAAATCAACCAAGTTGAAATCTGTAAATAACCGTAATTATTTATAATAAAACTTTTCCTTTATAAAGTTGATGTTACACGATGATATTTATTTGATTAAGATATTTGACGTAGACAAACATTATAAAAGATATGACAGTGTTATGTGTCAACTTTTATTATAACAAATATTTATTTATGTTACATAGTTATATAGTTATATTTCAAATATCTTTTTTAAATATTATAATTATATATGATACAAACGTGTAATGTTCACCTTATTGTATTTAATTAAATAAAGGAACCGTCTATAATTAAAATTAATCATTTACAAAGGAAACTTTGTAAATAGGGAAATGAGAATTTTCTTTTTAACAAGACCTTTTCTACTTTACTTTTATTGCTATAAAATAGGTAACATTTTCTTCCATGAGAGGGTATAGTCAGGCCTATACGTAACATTCTGGTCACGTTCACTGGCCACACCTTGCGGTTATGAACTATACCATCTACTATCACAGACATTGCCAGGCTACCACTTTAGAATATTTTCTTTTTTATTCTATTCTAGTTTATTCATATATATCAAGGAGTATCTTACGCATATAGTTTTTGTTTTTAAATTAAATTACATTTGATGCTAAAGTCTGTAATTTATTTTTATTTTTCTTTATCGGCAGACTGTGCAAATTATGTTTTGCAGTCTTAAAGTTATAGTTGAAACTGTTATAACTATAACTGAAACTGAAAAAAGTTATAGTTCTACAAACTATTGTATATGCCTTTTTTTAAGTAAATGGAAGAAATGCCGATGTTCAGGTACACATGTTCAAATACTTGTGATGTGACTTATTAAATCGCGTCAGGGGCAGATGTAGTTAGTTGTGGTAACCTCAATATATCCTCGATAATACATCCAATTCTCTTTTATTCAACTCTCTTTAGTAAACGGAGTGTAGAAGAAATATTGGACGTTATGCTTATAATTACTATTTTTTTATTGCAGTGTTAAAGTTTGGTTTCATTGTCGGTCTGCCAGTTTTAATTTAATTTATATGTTACTCGTCTAAGTATAAGAGCCTAATAATTCATTTTGATTTTAATTACTTTTTTATTGACTAGTTATACTTTTATTATTTAAGCGCAAGTGGTGCAATACCGTGTTACAGTGATTTAATTAGTTCGTAAAGTATTTTAATCTTATTGTGTCTATTTGGCAGAAAAACAAATTGTAATTAGTATCAATTTTATGTGTTATAAGTGCTTAATGGATGTAATATTTTTGTTGAACAAAACTTATACAGTTTTTACATGTACTAAACGTACTTGGATTATAAAAACAGACAAAAGGACCACGATATAACAACGATTACATATTAAATCAAAAATAAATTGATACCAGCAAGTAGTTTAGAACTGGTAGATTTAGTCTACGTCATCAATTTACTACCACTAGACCTGGTCGCTTTTACTTTGCATAAGATATTTTATTATTTATTAATATTATTTATTAATACAATTCAATTTATATATAATAATATAATAAAGTGACCTTCTTTAATTTTCGACTTTTTATATTGGGTATTCTTTTTTAATATTTTTTAATATTCGGTGTTCAAGTGATTCAGTTATGAAATTAATGGAAACCGGCACCTTACAATAAAGTTGTACTATTAAAGTTATATGCTTATTTTCATGTAAAATATATAATATTTTTCGTTGTTGTGCTAAACTTATGCTAACGACGAGCTCGTTTCGGCTTACATTATTTGTAAGCAGCTTAAAGCAGCTTGTCTAAGCTGGATCAAGTCAGGTATAGTGCATGCAAAGTTTCTTCAAAGAGCCAGGTAACGTATTTCAATAGATTTATTTTAATTTTCACGTACGCTGAACATGGAATTAAGGTTTAATATAAAATAAAAAAGCTTGCCTTTGAAAAAACTTTGTGTCTATTTTTTCTTAAGTAAGGTATCGTTTTCATAATCCGTATCTTTGTCGTCGGTTCTTATCACTCAATTTTCACACATATGCAGGGATTCAGGGATTGGTAGAGTTAAAAGAACCTTGTTGTGAGAATTATTTGTCCGTAATTGGAAAACTTTGCAAATCATAATGAATCTATATATTGAACTAAATGTGTTTGTATCATTATCGGACAATCAAAGTCTTGTGGGAACATCAAAGTAAATATCAACGACAATAGTTGTTATCCGCACATTATGTTACTATCTAACCACTTGGTACTTTATCGTGACGGCGACTGAGGCAGCCGTGAACAAACTCGGTTTTCTCAGTCGTCGTCACTCTTGGACCTCCTTCCTATAATTCTAGTCTGCAATACAGAGTGTATATTAAAAAAACACAACTATATTAAAAAATGTATATAAATTTAAATTAAAAATTTCATGCAAATTATTACAATTAAATAAAATCAAATAATTAAAAATAGTTTAAAACAATAATAATATTAATAAAAACTTAATAAAATAGGTTAAAATTAAAAGAAAAAAAAAACTAGGATAATTTGAATATAACAGAAACCGCTTTCTTAAATATAGTTAACCTGTCTTAAATATAAAAAATAATTTAAAATATAGTGTAAGATTTGTATTTTTCACTCTGTAAAGCATAACTATTCGAGTAAATATCTCAACCTTATATTAAGTGAGCCGTAAACGCTTACTGACTCACTCTTAACATCAAAGAAGTAATTCAACAAAGCAAGAAGCCGAGTTACTCGTGTACGTACTAGTGTTGTGTAACTCAAGGACATTCATGTGACTCATTTTTAACATTTTAAAAATGAGTCACATGAATCTATTTTGAATTTTTCAATAAATGGTTAAAGCATAGTTCATAGTTATAATAATAAATATAATGTCCTAATAATGAAAACTACGAAAACCTTTTTATTTGCTATTGTTTATAAGAAATTCAATTTATTCGTTTAAGAGTGACAGGCATACAATTAAGTATAATATACAGTCTGCTGGCCCGAGAGATCCCAAATGTCATTTTGGAATTGAAAGTTGCCGATTCCAAATGGATGCGTTGCTGTTTACACTTATTTCACTGTAGGCAGCCGCCTCCTTCCATTGTCCCCACTCCAGCTTAACTTAGGCGGGGTGCTGTCATAAATGACCAGACAAAATAAAAACAGGCGCATTTATTTGTTTATTAAAAGTGTTGTTATAGGATCGCAAGAAGTGGTGCTTTTCTCGTAGGAATACAGGCATAAAAATATAATAAATAAATATAATAATATATTAATAAAATATTATCACGACCAATTCTTGAACAGAGAGTTAACTCATTAAATCACGGAACTAGCTCATTATTGCAAAACGTCTTTAAGAAAGTACAACTCGATAAACATTTGAGCGTTTGTTCAGGTGTTTGTATCATGAAAATTAAACGCGTATTTTTGTTTATATTTAGTTATGTTTACTTTTAATACATTTTATTTTCACTGTAAATATTTTTTACTTCTTTTATTAAATAATATATAATTGTTGCTTTTTTTTATTGTGGCACGACATCTGTCCTCGACCCGCCTGATGATAAGCAAGAGGAGGTCCAAAATTGACGACAACTGAAAAAACCGAGTTTATTCTCGGCTGCTTCAGTCATCGTCACTATGCCGGCCAAGAGTGCTAAGGGAATCTAAGTTTTTTAATTAAATACGTATAAAAATGAGAGGTTAGCGATAGGTTAAGGGAGACGAGCCACACGAATGTCATTAAGAATTTGTTCGTCTAAATTTAGTCCTGAAATGATGCAAACATATTCATGATGTTTATTACATCACATGAATCCGTATTCACGTTTCATAACGAGAATCTTAATGAAATAAAAAATAACCTCTTTCAGCTTTTACTCGTAGTTATTTAGGAGTAGAGAGCAAGGCGTGTCTTCAGGACTTATTCACGGTTCTAGAGGCTGGGTTCCGTACAATTAAGGGTTCAGCCAACTAGAAACATACAAAGTACTCACTTTTTGGTGCACGCACCCTTACAGTTTCCTGAAAATGGGGAAAGTATTTGGTGAAAAAATAAAAAAGAACATGTGTGTTTCAGTAAAAGTTTTTACGAGAGCTTTTCCAAGTGAATTAGGAACGAAAATTTAATTTATAAATGGTAAAATGAAATAAGTAATTTATAGAACTCTTGTAAGAATCATAATTTACCTAATTTATAAGATCAAACGTTTATTCATTTTATTCATCACTTATACTCAAATAGCATATATAAATATTTTTGCCGGCATAGTGTTCGCGGTTCACGGTAGCCCTACGGCGACTAAGGCAACTGTAAAATAAGTCGGCTTTTTAGTCGTTGACACTCTTGGACCTTCCCTTGCTTACGAGGTAAGATAAGCCGAGGTCAGATGTCGATTCATAATAAAAGAAATATTACATTGTTTGTGGTTTTATAAAAATAGGCAAAAAAGCCCTTTCTTTTGTTATGCCAAACATAAATAAATAATTATTTGAACATCAACATTTATATCTTTTCAATTATTTTTTTATTGTATAATGTTATTATCCTGGCACAACTTCCTAGGTCCCCTCACATCCTGAATAAAGGATATATAACAGTAAAAAATATTAATACTAATGATATTATTACAATAAAAATGTTATTAAAAACATGCACAATCATCAACCAAAAAGACCTTTAAGGATCTACGTTACTTTTATAAAGAATGTAAATAATTACTAAGTATGCCTTTTGAAATATATTGAAAAATAAGTTCGCAACTAATTTCAAAAGACCAATCCTTAACCTATTTTATCGGGAATTTCCAATTGGAATTTGCATTTTTATCTATAAATTAAATATTAATTCAGTGACCGCAATTTTAATAAAGTTCGCAACAAAAACAAAACTAAGATAAAGATCTTATTTAAAACAAGTTATTGGTGATAGAATTTATTACTAAATTTGCGCGAGATTGCTACAAAATTGTAAATTGGAAAGTACTTGATTTTATCAGTTGGTCTGAGGAAGTACAGGACAGTTGGAATAATATTAAAATACGTCGAAATTTATTGTTTCTTGTGCTTTTAATATTAAAACTAACTGAATTATTTTTAATACCATACTATATTAATACTTCGTATTAGTTTAAAATAATTGTTAATTTGAAAGAGCCTAGAAGGTTACATCGTTGTATATGAATCATAGGCCGGCAAAGTGGGAACGACTATTGCAAAAAAATAAGATATTTTAATTTATTTTCCACACTCTTTTTATAATTATATACTAAGCTACTACTAAAATTCCTTTCATCACAGGACGACCAAAGTAAATATATCAAGTATATATTGGTACCGGCAAGTGGTTTTGAACCAGGGACTCGCGGTTTGCGACATCATTTGACTATCACTACGCCTTTACGAACACTATAGATAAGATTATACTGTTAAGTTTAATTGTCAATTAAGTGGGCTGAATATTCTAGTAGAAGCATCGATCATATATTTTTATTAGATACACAGTCCCATACAAAATAATGTCATAAAGTCAATTCACTTACACCGATATAAACTGTGTAAATGAATTGAATGTGGATTGTAAACTGAACCTTATCACATTGTTTTAAAGTATAAACTTGTCACGAATGTTATGACACATACATCATTTCGAACTGAAAACAAATGCAAGTCCAACATCAATCGGACTTGCATTTGTTTTGTCGCTTTTTGAGCGGCAATTGTGTATCTATATGATTGATCGCAGTGTAGATGCCTAGAATATACTTATCCATATGTAATAGATAACCAATAAATTAGTTTTAGTAAAAGCAGGCGGTGCTTAAAATAAAATAATCTATAGTCAATTGGTTCTTGTATAAATAGATAAAGCAATATAATAAACGTATCCTATTCAGAAATAAAGGCGTGAAGTTATGATATCTAAAATTATAATTTTATTTAAACCTTTCGAGTTGAGTATAATTGGTGCTGCTACCCCCAAATCGAGGTTGGTAAGGGACGAGCTTATCAGATTTGCCTGAAATTCTCTTTTCATATTCGGCCATTTGTACACAAATTGCTGAAAATGCTAACAATGTAAATTAAGATATTTTCAGTATTGTTCACTTGTAATGAGTTGCTACTTGTAATTTTGTTATTAGTGATAAATTCTGATTCATATCGCTATAGGGTTGTTTTAATGTGTTTTTGGTGGAGTAAGGATTAGGTACGTTCTATTATTCGATAGTTTAATGGCTTTTCAGACTCTATTTCATAGTATTTATTTTGTTATGACATGGATAAAAAATAGTTTTAAAATTATGACAATATTTCTTATTATTTAAGTTAACATTGAGTTTTTTAGACAATGTGGAGAAAGCGAGATTATAGTTCTTAGGATCGTGGAAATAGTTGGCTCTACCTATACCTACGTGAATAGATGCGTGATAATTTAATTGCATAATGTTTTGTTACTTGTATATTTATTATTTCTACTTACTAGTAGGTATATTATAGTACAAACCTATATGATTTCTTTAACATTCTATTTATTTAATTTTCAGGTAATCAATTCATAAAATTTCTACTGTTATTAGTAAGTATTGCATTGCGACAGTTAATATTTTATAGAATAAAAGTTTTTGTGAGGATATTTATATTTTCCTCTTAAAATATATAGAACACGTGGCGACATTTAAGCGTACGTCACAACTCATGAAACCTTTTGTTTTATTAAAATTTATTGTTCGACCTAACTTTAAATATTAAAATACAATTGTTTGTGCCTTCTTTAACCTGTAATATCACAAATTACTGGTGATTACTATATATTTTAAAACTTGTGCAATAATTTGTATAACAGTATAAAGCCACCATGTTTTTAAAGTTAGTTCGTGCAATTTAATAATTTTTCTCTTGCTTTAGATAAAAAGAGTTTTAGATGAAGAAGACTTCTTAAAGAAGAAAGCTGTCGTTCGGTTTTAGAATTCCTACGCTTTACCATACCCTTTTTAATTGGGCAAAGCGTGTGGATTCTGGAACTGAATGATAAGCCTTACGACGATTCAAGGAAGAAAGAAACTGTTTAATTCTGAAAGGTATGTTATACTAAAAGTATTAAATGGCTGAGTGTGTATTCAAAGGTATTTCATTAGAATAAAATTAGTGTTAGTAAGTACAGTATTTCTTTGATTGTTATAACTGTCTTCTGCAACACAGTGCAAAACTTGTTATAGCTATGTTGGTATGTCTATGTTAATGAAATGCTTTACTAAAATCTAAAATGGTATGGGTAGTTTAATAATTATTATTGTTTATTTAATAAAAATCTTATGTCTGTTTGTGTTGTAATAAAAGATATAAATAACATAGCTAGAGTCTGTCTAAGCCGAAATGACGCGCCCCTCCATTGCATTTAAGCACACGTGCGACTATAAAATATGGATGCAACGCACCGAAAATGCAATTGTAATTGGTCATTAAGTTGCTGGTCAGACACAAAAGGAGGAGCACAATGATAAAGTATAGTTAATAATATTTGTATTCACACATTTAAATAAACTAATAAAGTGGAGGGGCGCGTCATTTATATTCAGACAAGCTATACCTTTTTGTATGTAGTCAATTACATATATTTAGGTAGATATTAATTTGAATTCTTTGGAATTATTAGCATAAAAAAAACAAGATACTCAAAGTGCACTGTTTTAGAATAATTAATTGTCCATTCTTTTGGCAAACGAAGCGAAGTTTTCAGTAACTTTTCAGTGAACACTCTTTGAGTGAAAGTTGAAAAAATGCATCGCTTCTACTTGAAGAAAATCCCACAGTTTATGTCTGTCAAGGTGGGAGAACTAGTAACTTTTATTTAAACTAAACTATAATATTAGGTAATAATTAATAGGATTGTATTAGTAACCGAATTTAGTTTTAAATAACACTTTTACATTTTGGCCGGCGACTTAGGCAACCGCTCTTGGCCTTCTTTTTTTTGATTAACATTAAACATTAAATTAAGGTTTTTATGGCAAATTATGCACGACTACACTTAGTACATTAAACAACATTTTAAAATCTTGCCTCATTTTAGAGCATCTATAATGCTAATTACATGTAAGTTTTTTCTATTTTAAAATTTACGTATTTTCATACTTATTTAAAAGTGGTAGGCAGTTGGTGTTATTATGCCCAGTATGCCGATTAGAAATATTACCTCCACATATTACTTTTAATTTTACTTTCAGTCGCATTTAGGGATCAGCTTGAAAGTTGATGAGATTGCTACTTACAGTATATTAACTTTAGTAGCAGTTGCCTCCATCCATGGACCGCACTTTAGCTTAATATTGTCGAGCCACAATAATAACAGAAAAATAGATATATATATAAGTAGTCCTTCCATTATAACAGCAAACGTATTTTCAGAGATTTAAATGCATTACCGCGCACTACTCCCGTAACGACGTGTACTTTGCATTCTATTTCATGTCTTATTTTTATGTAAAAGTTACCATTAAAACGTTCCAAAATTAACCTTTTATGAATAGTTGTGTTAATTTTTTTTTGTTGAAAAAGTCGCTTTTGAAAGTAATTTAAAAGTTTGTATATTAAAGTTTTGTCCTTTCTATAAAAGTATTTTAATAGCCTTTTTCTCAGTTTAGGGACATTGTCTAAAAAGCAGGGATGACTGTGCTCATAACTACAAAGTCTGTATGAATAGAATTGTGAATGTGAAAGAAATAGGAGAGTTGTGTCAGAATAGTGGAAATTGGCGCTCTGTTGTGTCTGCTTATTCCTGTAGGAATTAGATTTGAAATCAATCATGATTTTTTTACATTTGTATACTAAGCTACTAAAGTGCTTGTATAATAGAAACAGGAAAACCAAAGTACATATTATATCAAATATAAATTGGTACTCGTTTGAAGTGGTTTTGAATCCGTGCTCTCGGCTTGCGTAACCATTGCACTACCACTACCCACAGTCGCCTTAATTTTATGATGTATCTATAAAAACGTTTTCCGTTGCAACAATAATCTAAAAAAGTTTCTATATGAGTTCTATATCAATTAATCAAATTGTCATGCCTTTTTTCCACAGGGATAGGCAATGGAGCGCCACTTGCCACGATCCTGACACAACTTCCTTCACATTCACATGTCTCTTTATACAAGCTCTATGGTTATGGGAACTAGGCAACCTAGCTTTCTTGAGGATGTCTCCATTATAAAATGACTGTTTTAAAATTATGTCATACAATGTAGAGTAAACACACATAGGTATTTTCTTAATAAATATCTTCTTTGTTTTATTTTTCCTAGTATATTTTCATGAATATCAATAACAATTTACAGGATCTGTAAAGAGCGTTAGATTACTGAAAGGGACTGTCAATCATTTATTTATTTAGGGCCGAGTATTTTACGATAAATTAATTCTTTGAAACAACTCAGTAATGCGAAACTTCAAAGCTTTTTTAACGCCCTTTTAAAAACGACATTTTCCAAATATCCCACCCTACGTGATAATTCAGCTCCACGCACAAAAATATTTGCATTATTTTGTATGAGAATAATTAGCATGTGAAGTTTATATGACCCATATGTTAGACTGTAGAGACTCTTTAAATACGACGACTGAAAAAACCGAGTTAGTTTACTGCCTCAGTCGCCGTCACTATGCCGGCCAAAGGTGCTTCCTCACATTCCAAGGTTATAGGATAGAAAGAACACATGAGCTGGCAAAGCATTCCATTTGTCGATTGTTCTACAAAGAAAAGACGCACAGAATTCATTCGCATGCAACATTGCTTAATTTTTTAAATAAAATACTGTTATTAAAATTCAATATTCTAATTAAAGAGTGAGAAAGATGCATAAATATGATAATAATTTTGTATAATTTTTATTTAGTCCTCTTGTCGTGGGGTTTTGTTTTATTCAAGAGGGACTCGAAACTTTAAGATTTAATAAGCAGAAGGTTTGTGCAACTCCAGTGTCCCCTTTTTGGATCTGAAAACGGGTTGAGATGGTTTTAAATTGAGTATAAATTTGTGTTTAAAACAGTCAACTTAATTCTGAATTTTCATTGTCTTAACTTTACTTTGACTTACTGCTACTAAATTGTTTTTTGAGACGCTCTCGAAATCGTGTTATTGTTTTTACTTCGACAGAAACTTCTTTATTACTCCTTATTATATTTACACCTTTGATTCATATTTCTATATTATCTATACGTACATTTTAATAATGTTTGATTTTTTGGCCGGCATTGTCGAGCTGCGACGACTGTAATTTTTATAGATTTTTCAGCTGCCGGCGCTTTTGGACTTTGTCTTGCTTATCATTAGGTAAGTCGAGGTTTGATGTTAAGTCTCTAAAAACAATAAAATGATAATAACAAAAAATAAAAGTAAAAATTTGAGTATTAAATGATTTAATAAATATTCCAAGATAATAATAAATAAATAAACAATACAAATAAATCTCTTTATAAAGTTTATCTCTCTACGTCTATTTATTTATTGAAGTATTATTTAATAACTGTAAATAAAACTGTGAATATGAAGAATATTTGTAAATCTTCACTAAATAAGATTCTTTTTTAACATGTGTTGATTTTTATTACTAAGTAAAAACAAATCGTTTATACTAACCATATTCTTATTTTTTACACACGCCTCGCCTGTAAATGTACGAGTGAATATCAACATCGTGATGTTTATTTCAATCGTGAACTAAATCCTTTCTGAATCCCACTATCATATGGGATTAAGCTATTCGATTGAATCTCCCGTGTAATCTCACAAACGATTGCTTTATACATTATGTTTGTGTATATATATATATATATATACGCACATATTGCGTATATTATACTGTGTGTATCTATTTCAATATTAATTATTTAAACAAATAGATTATTCAATATTTCTATATAGCTTAGTAGAGAGATCACGTTTGCCGTTCTATACTATGATTAGAATGGATTAAAATGGTTCTTAACACTTGATTAAATATCGTATTATTTTGTTTATTTTAACGGATTCGAATTTGTTAAAAAGGCCGTAGATATGATTTTTTTTAAATAATTTTTCAATATTTTTTTAAATTTGTAATAAACATGTCCACAAACAAGTAATTGACCTTCAAGACTAACACAAACATAGTGTAAGAGAGTGAAAGAAACATCCTCACATCTCTTTCTAGATCGTAAATACAGTTTTAAGACGATGACTGTAAAATTCCCTCATTCAAATGAAAGTTTTTATTGATGCCGGCAATCGTTTCCATGGTTTATTATTGTTATTCAAGATATTTTTATAACCGAAGGGTTTTACATTATATTACTATAAGGATGGAATTTCTCATACTTATAAGGTACTCGGCGGTTGCGAAAGTTCACATTAATTATATATTATTTGCGGTCACGGTCGTTTTGTCTTCTTAACCACAATCCATGTCAACTTTTAAGTATATGCGGTCAAATAGACAGACCATAGCGGACAACATACTGTTTATACAAGATCAAATGCACCGTTTTTCATGAACCTAATAAATAACATCTCATGCCTTCTTAGGCTGGCGTTCAACATAGCTTCTAACATAACATAACTGACATAACATAAATTAGGTTAGGTTGCGATCAAGCAGTGGGGCTACTGCTAGCAATCAATTAATCAACCAAAAATCCTTGCTTCCTTCACATTCATACAAGCTCTATGCTACTATAAATTAAAAACAATGCAAGCAGCATTCACAACTACTATGCCGGCCTAGCTGAATCCCGGCATCCTTAAAGCTGCTTACGAAATATAATTCAAGAATATATACAAAAGAGCAACTAAAAGTTGCAACCTAAAAACGTATGAAATATGACTGAACGTGAATGACACGACTGATTTACTATTTGGATTTTATTTTAGATTGTACCAAAATTCTTTCTATATGCTTAGATTTTATCCGTTTCAATATATCTTACAATTCCATTTTCTACTTTAAATTGAATGGCTCTAAGTCTGAAATTGATTGCAAATTTTACAGAAATATTTTAATACAATTTTGAACTTTAAATTTTTGGCCTTAAAGGTGAAACTTCCTTGTACAATGTTTAGGGAAGTTTTTGGGAGTATAAATCAATTTTGTTTTTGACTGCAGATTGTTATTGGTGCTGTCAAAGATTTTTCAGTACTGTAATGTTGTTTATCAATCATCGATATGCTTCGTAGAGTCCATTAATATTCTCTATCAAGGAAAAATATACCATTTTGTGTTTGTTAACTTTGTTATTCAGTTTATACTCTGTTTCATTCTTTCAATCAATCAATTAAATAGTCATGCATTTATTTACAATACAAAGAACGAATAGTGTTGCTCCATTGTCTCTGCCTATCCCTGTGGAAACAATATTGGGATTTTTTTATAAAATTGGCATATAATTTTATAATTACTGGCATCAAATAATTTCATGAGATTTTCCTATAATTTGATGATGTTTATTAAAATGATTATGCTGCGATTTATTGCAGTAGATAATCCAACCGCCAATTAGTAGCTCTGATAATAATTCAACTAATAACTTGTGTTACTCTCTGTACTTAATAATAATTTTAGCTTAGGTTTTAAATAGCATAATAGGTTTTAGCAAGCATAAAAAAATGATAATGACGATATCTCAATTTGTTGAGTTCCTTAAGATAATAATAAAACTAAATTATATAATGTGAATCGTGAATGATTAAGACTGTGGTCTAGTGAAATTGATTGTAAAGCATAAACTCCCAGTTTAAAACCCGGTCAGTAATGCGTCTTCGGTCGTCTTGTTTCTATAATATAATCAATAAGTCAAATTTACG
Source organism: Tinea trinotella (assembly GCA_905220615.1). Taxonomy (NCBI): domain Eukaryota; kingdom Metazoa; phylum Arthropoda; class Insecta; order Lepidoptera; family Tineidae; genus Tinea; species Tinea trinotella. The sequence goes on along the minus strand of HG992308.1, from coordinate 14,538,183 downwards.
CGTTTTTCCCTCAGGGATAGGCAGAGACAATGGCCACGATCCTGACACAGCTCCCTCGCTTCCTTCACATTCACAATTCTCTTCATACAAGCTTTATGGTTACAGGTACTAGGCAACCTAGCTTTCTTGAGGATGTCTCCGATTTGAACGGCAACCATTGTATTCTGTTTTTGATCAAACTGTATTCAGACGAGATGCAATTCTGACAGAGTACAAATAAATCTTATATTGGCATACTTATAATAATACTCGTATGTTGTGTAATAAAAATGATGATACAAAATTATTCCCGGAACAGAGATTTTGATAGCTGAAATTTCAAAAACAACTCCATGATATTGCCCCCGTGAAGCTATAACATTTATTTTTCACCACCAACAAGCGGGCCATTGTGGAAACACCGCCGATTCTTGTTGCCGATTCGTTTTAAAAAGTAGTAGGTACTTATAGTTAAAAGTAGTGTACAATTAAAAGTGTATTTTAGTTATTGAAAAATTTAGGTACACTAAAACACCTAAGTGTGATCTTCTGATCCGGGGTAGTACCACCACTTACAATTATAAAGACCGTAAAGTCGCGTTTTGGTATCAGTTTGTAAGTGTGCGACGGCAATCGCTTATCTGGTGGACCTGCTGCTCATTGCCAACTTACCTTAAAAATAGTACACTCGTTATCTTTACTAAATACTTATGAAAATAAAAACAAGAATAAGCCTGAATGTCGGTTATTTTTTTCAAACAGCTCGTTTGTGATATTTTATATAAGTTTATAGCATCGTAACTCTTATTTTTAATACCCCCTTTTGTTTTTGATACCCAAATTTTGTCGTTATGTTCACGATTATTTTGATTTTCGGGGTAAATTTTGTCTATGTATGAGATAGGAGTGGATTGAAATTAAATTTTAATTTATATCTGTGCTGTTCGTGCTAGAGCTAAATAGAATTTTTGTAAACCATATTTTTTTTAAATAAAAGCAAATGTGAAATAATATTTTGTTTTACGATATTTTATTATTTATGTGTTACTAGCAGTTTGTATTCGCAAGTTTTGACTTTTTATTTCTGAATAATAGAGATAATATATTTTTATGAAAATATTTGAAAGTAGTGAGAGCTGTTTTGAATTGTCGAAGTTGGCTTTACTTTGTCTCTGCCTATCCCAGTGGCAGCACAAGCACAAGCATGACATTTTAGTACAATTATAATTCTTCTTGAAAAATATTAATAACATATTCAAGATCTTTAAATATGTACTAGGTTTGTACAAGTTTTTGGTATTGAAATATATATCCCTTGATTATAAAATATTGTACATAAAACCGAAGAAGTTTGAAAGAAGACACTAATGAAGCCTTTCATAGTTGTCACGCCAAGTATTAAGACAACAATTTAGGATGGCTAGGCCTTGTTATGCGCCCTGGTATGGTAATCACGTACGGAATGCCTAGAAAACTGGCGCAAAGCCAGCGCTCAACTTAACACAGCCTAAGCTAATTTCATAAATAAACCTAAGTTTCTGAAAACTTTTCAGTCTGACACGTCCAACAATCTCTTATTATTTAAGGCTAAAATTTTGTAATCAGTATTCGAACCCGCAGTCTGTCGCTTAAAGCTCAACCGCTCTGCTGACCACTATGCTACACAGCGCTCATGCGTTCTCGTTAAAATTATTCTATTCTATCTTTTTTTTTGTGCAATTCTTTTACCTGCTGGGCCTACGTCGCATATTGGCTGGTTAATATTACATGCGAGATCCACTTTGCAGTTAGGATCTTTGTAAATGAACCAACCTCTAGAAAGTAGTAATACTAGCATCTGAATGTGACAAATAATAATAATAATTGTCAACATTCTAGATAATATTTTATATTATCTAAGTTTTACTATAGATAATATAAAATATTAAAATTTACCATATATATATATATTTTTTTTTTATTGTGACACGACATCTGACCTCGATTCGCCTGATGATAAGCAAGAGGAGGTCCAAGAGTGACGACGACTGGGACAACCGAGTCAGTTCCCGGCTGTCCCAGCCGCCGCCTATGAAATTTATATAATATACAGATATTTAAGAATTTTTGAAGATCTTTACAAATAGTTCTTAGATAATTATGTTTTAACTCCGTACTTAAGGAATTAAAAAAGAAATTTAAGTCATACATTTAGATACTTTCATTTATAAATATTTATTCCATATTATATTTAGCTGTGTAAGGATCGTGGTAAATGGCGCTCCATTGTCTCTGCCTACCCCTGTGGGAAAAAGGCGTGACAATTAAATTGATTGATTGATATTCCACAAAGCTCCTATATAAAGTATAATGGATGTGAAGGATGCGAGAAGAGTTCAGACTAAATCGTAAAAACTGACGTGAATATCTCTCCTAGTGTTGAGACGTAACAATTTGATCTTTGATAAATTGATGAACTGGGAAGTAAGCTTAAAAAAATTGCTGTTTGCAGACTTTTTAACTGGTCATAATAATAAAAGCTTAGAAGTCAGGTCATAATTTATATTTTAAAAAATGGGAACCCTCCGATTATCAAAATGAGGCCGCACACAAAACTATATCGCATTATAATCGCTCACATTCGTGTGCAGGCTATATAGGCTGAAACAGGCAGTATGACAGCTTCGTCAGCTCTCCTCGCCTGACCGCCATACAAAGAAGTACTCAAACTCAACAAGGACTGGCAACATGCCAGTTATGCTTTTCTCCGCGTTAAATATATTTTCCCTATGTAGGCCTTCAACAAAAATATGTATTGAATGACATTCAAATTTTTGTTTACTTAGCATACATTTATATTGTAAATGGTTTTGCTGTTGTGAGCTGTCGGAGCAGTGTTTTGCAATAAAATATAGTGCATTGATGTTGAAGTGAGCACTGTAGCTAAGAGCACTTTTGGATAGTAAAACTTTGGAGATAGCGCGTTTTGGAATATTTATAATGGTGACTTAAGGCGACCGTGGTGGCGGCGACAGTGGTAGTGTAATAGTTACGCAAACCGAGAGCACGGATTCAAAACCATTTGCCGGTACCAATGTATCTTTGAAATAATATGTACTTTGGTTGTCCCGTTTCTATGATACAAGCACATTAGTAGCCTAGTATAGAAATGTAAATTAAACAAAGTTTGACTTTAAGTACATAGGTATACAGGTGAGACATAATACGTATATATACCGGTAACCTTTTTGACGACAGGCGTGGACGAACGGTTTAGCGACTGGTTTGTTGCGCGTAAAGTCCCGGGTTCGATCCCCGGTCGGAGCAAATATTTGTTTCATAGCTTTTATTTGTAGTATTTATTAATATTAAATATTGCAAATATTTGTTAATAAAAAAAAAATATGGATATTTGCTTCGGGTCTGGTTATCAAAGAGTGGTAGGCAGTGGTACCCAGTCTGCCGATCCGGGGTAGTACCACCACTTACAAGTATACAGACCGTGAAGTGATTTGCTCACGTTTCGGGATCAGCTTGTAAGTTGCCGGTTCCATCTAGGCCGGCATAGTGGATGTGATTGCTACTCACAGTTATTAAATTGTAGTAGCAGTGACATTCATTCATGGACCACACTTTGGCTTAACATCAAGCGGGGTGCTGTCATATGTCGAGTCACAATAAAAAAAACCTATGATAAAGAGGAACGTGATAAATGCTAGTATTATTTTAAAGGTAGACGTTACTATCTGATTAATATTCAAACTGAGTAAATATACGACTATGTTGTCTGAGGTTTATGTTTCTAGATCAATGCTCAGCCTAATATAATAGATAAACAACCTTGTCTGCCTAACCTTAGTTTAGATATACTGAACTTGAAGCTCTTCAATATGTACATATTTGTGTATTACATAAAAGAAAGCAATTCATCAAAAAAATCTTTCAAGAATCCTAATAAAGAAAAAAATACTTTATCGACTCCATCCATACATGTTGTTATTTTGTTATACAATTTTATATCTTAGCTCTAGAGCATAAGGTTGAAAGTCATTTGTTTATGAAAACAATTCTTTTTATACCGATAGGAAGTTTTTATGTATTCATTAGGCGTGTTTGGAGGATTTGACGACACGTCGTGCTTAAATGGGCGATGCCGTAAACATGGCGATGAGGGCATTTACACAAATTACTTATTAAACATTGCATTTTTTATAGTATTGGCTTGACATGTGACCTCTTATTGACTGATGTTAAGGTGGTGTGCGATCCCTTAGCAAAGGTAACTATTAAGCGCGGAGTATTCTCATCAAACAGCACAAAGGATGTCACAATGGGCAACTGGTCACCAATTGTTTGACTGTCAACATTAAAATAACCTACTAATATTAGTTTTATTACTTATTTAAAAGTAGTGTAAAATACTTAAATAAGTATATAGGTCAAAATCTGATTTATTTCAAATATTGAATTTTTTTAATTTCATGTAGCACGTTTGAACTCGATTTGCCTGTTGGGTAAAGATATATAATAGCCTTTTGTCCATTTATTTTGTACTTATTATTTCAATTTCAATAAATATTTCAATTTAATACTTTGTTATAGCACACATAAATATAATTAAATGCTATTATATAAATATGCCAAAACAATAAATGTAGGTGGTTACGCGGTGGTTATTGCTGTTACGCGGTCATTAAGGAGTCAAGCGGGCAGAGGAGAGAAGTGAAAAGGCTTTGTTTAAGACAAAAAAAGATAGAAGATATTAGATTAAGGAAACAGAGGTGATTAAGAAAAAAATCTGATAACCCAGAAGATTGATGTGCAGTGCCTATAATAATAGAACTTGTATGAGCGGAACTTTGGATGTAAAATAGTTGGGAAACTCAGCTCCGTAGTGTCTGCCATTCAAAGTAGTAACAGAGATGAATTAAGTCAGCTTTTGTTCTGTTTTGACCAAAGTGGAGATATCCTCAAGAAAGCTAGGTTACCTAGTGCCCATCCCCATAGGCGAGGGAGTTGTGTCAGGATCATGGCAAGTGGCGTTACATTGTCTCTGTAGGAGGGAGTCTTGACAAGTTGATTGATTGATTGTTTTAAATTCATTATAAGTATTACTACTCAATTTAAAAAGTACATGTAATTATTTTATACATTTTACATCTATTAATCCAGATTGTTTTTTTTTTGTGTGAAATTGCATAATTTTAGCATCTGTCATTAGGGTGTTCTTTTCTTGTTTGCAGAATGGCAATGTGCCAACATTTCCTTTCAGTACGTGCCTTACTAAAGTTTTCAACGTAGATTTTAGAAAAGATAGGTTGCCTACGTGAATTACCGTTTCTCTACCCAAATTTTTACATCTTAACTTAAAAATATGAAGTAAAGTCAGCGCATGGAAAACTTTGTATAAAATAAACTTCTATTTTTTCCCATTTTATTTATGTGACTCGATATCTGACCACGACCTGACTGATTTATAAATCAGAGGTAACTGATAGGGACGAAGACGATCAAGAACATTATTCTTAAGAAACAAATTAAAGAGTTTCTTTTACCATAGAAATCATAATTATGAGCAAGGCAAGAGATAAAGAAAACAAAATATATAAGTTACTTTATTTATGGGAGTAGTAAATTATACACATATATATATACATATATATATATATATTAGAAGTATTCCTAAAGAAATGTTGAAACTCCTAAAACAGAATTTCTTTATCTCTACCCCACTTGGAATAAGCTTGTGTGAAAGAGACACCCTCAATCCTTTGTGCTATTTTATCGGAGACATTTTCCAAAACCAGGATTTCTTGAAATTAATATATCGGACCGCAATCAATTTGTTTGATAAAAGATTTGTTATTTTCAAATGTACTTGACTACGAATTTTGATTTTTAAAACATCATTTCTTAGTTGTGTGGAAAAAGACGATCTTACAATATTATTGAAATTATAAGTTGTATAACATGAGAATGATAAATACTTCATTTTTACATTTCAATCCTAGACGGTATTTTTGTACCCACCGAGTACATGTATTTACAATATTTAACATCGGTACAGCGAAGTTCAGCGAGGCAGAAATAGTGGATGTGATTGCTGCTTACAGATGTTCATCTAATGCAGCAGTCGCCTCCGCTCATAGATTGAACTCCAGAACATCAGTCGGAAGGAGGTCAGCGTGTGCCAATTAAAACAAAAACTAATCATTCCACAAAAACGCATATTTTGGTAGTAAAAGCAAAAACCAATTTAAAACGTTAGTATAAAGATGTTTTAATATAATAAGTCAGAATTTTGTCGGGAACAGTATTTTTTGAAACGAAGGAAGGGGCATTGTCAAGAGAAGATCGTGGACTATTGTTCTTGATAAATGGCCTATTCTTGAAACGACGCAATAATATAGATTTGGTTTCGGTTGAGTGAGTTTTATAGATAACTTTATACCATAAAAAGTGACTATATATGATATAGGGCCAGTTTTTATGTGCAAGTAACATAAAAATGATCCCCATCTTACGGATACCTTAGTGAAAAGATTGAGATTGTGGCCCCTCATGACTTGCGTATAAGGTATAACGTCAGCGTTTATATACCTGTGATTCTTCTAACCATCAGGCTTGCATACAAGTCTGTCCACAATATAACGAAAATCAACAATCATTCTCGGTTGCAAGTAACAATTGTAAATGCATAAAATAGTTATCCGTCCAATTTGCATTCCTAAAATCCATAGTGAATTTTGTTATAGAAGTATTGCCGTTGTATATATTACAAAAGTATCACAAAATATGTTAGCTTCGAAGTAAATGACGATCGATCATCTGTTTGTGACCTTTGGGAATATTGCTAAAAGGATTATTGAATTTCATTTCGTAATTATTCTTAGCTTTCTACATAATGTGACATTTTTAGATGGATTGCTTTTTCTTTACCTATTTATAGGCGTTTACAATAAGCCATATAAAACTAAAAGGCTGAATAATACTACTGACTTATAAGACTATATAAGAACTTATAAGAAATAAGTAAAATAAGCAGTAATAACCAAGTATTATTATTGACTTTGCTGTAATGTCGCATAAATTCATATATTAAATCTACACTATTTAAATCTTTGCAAAGTATAAACTATCTATCAAAGTATAATTGATTTCTAAAATACAATAACGTTTAGGTCAAGAATATGCATGTCCGGGAGGCATGCGACGGACTTTGTAAATATGGGGTAGTTCTTATTGTGTCTTTAATGGACTTCTGGGACGCTCGAAGGCTGTATAGGTTTATGCATTTTCCTTTACTAAGATAGGCTTGTATTTGATTGGAAATCTCGCCCTGAAACGACTTCCGTGGGACCCATTGTTATAAGCTTTTGTGTGTTTTTTGTTGACTTTTTTAGTTTATTCTATTTCAAATTTGTAAAATAATATTTAGTTAGAATTCGTTTTTATGATGAGGAAGTATAAGTAATTTCACGTAGGAAAACTAAATAAAGGATCATTTGGGCTTTTATGTACTACTTTTGTAATGTCCAATGATAAAATATAAATAAATAGTAGTTTCCATACTTGTATTAATTAAACCAATAACAATTTTGCTACTGATTGCTGTGCAATTGAGTTATTTAGAAAATAAGATATAGATTTTGTATCGTCTGTCAATCACAAAAACACGCCATAATAACAGTACTGCTTTGAATTGTCATAATTATAGTTTGATCATTTTGCACACCTAAACTATGCAAATTAAAGGATTTATTCCAATTACATTGTAATCTTCGTACATTAAAATATTTCAAAATGTATATGCAACTGTTAATACAATTAAGCCCAAGTTCCTATACAAAATTAATGATATCCTTTATATAATATAAATTGTTATTTTAAACAATAATAAGCCTTGGTGATAAATTAATGAGAAAAAATGCTGTTTTCCGGATAATATGACAAAACAATATGTGTGCCACTTTTAATTTGCACAAGGTTTTACATGTTTCAGTGTGTTATACACGTCGTTAACACTTAATAAAAGTAATAAAGGCACGTGAAATTGCTTTTGAAAATTCTTTTGCGTTAAACAGAATATTAAGCTGTAAAAAGCTGCTAATGTGCTTTTTTCCATCGCTTAAGAGAATTTCACTTTTTCATTAACACGTGTCACGTTGATGCTAAGTGCGGATGCATGTTTTTTTTGCTTCGCTTTTTTACCTTAAAACACCAAGTTCAAACTCATTAACGTGTTGTGGCTGATATTTTTTCAGTCTTTCACGAAGTTAAGGTAAACTTATAAATTATTTTTCACATAAACCCTGATTTATTGTAAAGCTTTTTTTTATTTAAAATTGAATTAATATATAATAATATATTATATAATATATTGATTTTGTATCGATATCTATTTTATATTCCTAAAAAGAACTAAATTATATGTTGCCTTCCTCACAAATATGATTTCAATCAATTAATTAAATTGTAACGCCTTTTTTCTTACAGGGATAGGCAGAGACAATGGAGCGCCACTTGCCACAATCCTTACACAACTTCCTTGCTTCCTTTACATCCACAATTCTCTTCATACAGTCTCTGTGGTTATGGGCACTAGGCAAGCCAGCTTATTATTTCTATTGTTATAATATTATAATAATAAACCCTTGTTTTATTTTAAAAAATCTCTTATTCGTTTCTGAGTATGGTGTTTTGGATCGTATTAGAGAGTTCTGCAGACGGAAAGAAGATCTTTGATATATTATTTGTGATGCAATAATGACATGACTATAACAATTCTTTTGAGACTGAAATTTATACTTTTTAATGTATAATTTTTTATCTATAAAAAAGCGGTTTTATTCTTGACCTTCTTTAGAACTGACGAAAATGATGCTCTGGGTCTGAGTTGAGATTAATGAATTCAAAAAATGAAAAAACAGAGACAATTCTAATTAAGCAATTAAACGGGCATTACAGTACGGTGTCCGCTCACAAGCCGGATAAAGCCGGGTTGATGTAAACAACTGCGGAACAGCAATTTAAAAACCGGGTAAAGGACTGCGGTGTTTGAAGAGCAGCGGTTACCGGGTTATAGGTCAAATAGTTTGATTACAACTCGCACGGAATGTGCGAGATAATTGTAGCTTGGGACTACTAATTAAGTTCACTCAATAAGCGTCTGCTTTAAGACAATGACGGCAATGTTGTTTTGAAAGCATCATTATATAGGTACTATAGGTATATGTGTATTAAGTAACAAATACACAAGTCTTTTTTTAATAACTACATACATAGTATTTTCTTAGATTTTGCGCGAACATTGATTAATGAATTAAACAAAATTTTATGCGGCTTACTATCGCGTTTATTTTTGATTATTGAGTTTATCATTACTTACATACATTTTCCAAAGAATTATAATATATAAATGTACCTTTTATAAGTATGTGTATTGTGTCTAAATATTATTTCGATAAAAATAAATTGATTATTTTTTTTACACATTTTCGGTCTGTATACTAAATGTGTTTGTATCATAGAAACAGGATGAGTAAAGAACATAATATATATAAGGATACATTGGAACGGGTGCTCTTGGTTTATGATATCTTATTTCTACCACTAGGCTACATAGTCTCGCACAATTAGGGCGACATTAAAAGGTGCTGATGAGGCAAATAACCTCAGTTACTAGGTAGATGGGCGAATTAAAACCTTACTGCGGATTCGTGGGAAGTCGTCAGCCGGGGAACGAAATTATACAGACAATTTGATGTTTAAGAGTGTGTGTCTTACGTTCATAATAGTTATTTGTGCAAATATATGGTAAGTACTCTGACAACATCTGACGAAAAAAACGAGTGCACGTCGATCAACTGCGACCAGGAATGAACTTGCTTACCGCAATTACATGCTCTGACCACTAAGCTACACAGTAATTAAATCCTCACGTTAAAATTCTTTGTCATATTTAATATTTCTTTAGTATCACTTACATAAAAATATTTGCTGACAAAAATGCTGACAAATTTATTACGGATGAAATCATTGTATTATATATAATTTTTGGAGGAAAAACATATTAGAAACCTATACAAACAAGTTATCAAGGTCATCGAATAATACAGGAATATCTCTTTTTTGGTTGACAAATCGATATGCGGGTATAAGAAACTATTTTGTATGTCATAATGTTTGCAAACACCCTCACACGTTACACATATAGCTTTTACGAATAATGTCTTTCGAGGGTGGGATTGCGATTTCATCATTTTGTGACTTACTGGCAAAAACATTAAAATTTGTAGGATATTTATTTATTATTGGGTCATCGAATAAATATACACCGATACAAGCAAGCACTTAACGTTATAATTAAATTTAAGTATTATTTTAGTTACAGATAACCACAGCATGCTAAATACTACAAAAAAAAACTAAATATAAAGATTACATACTAAGATTAAGATTAACATACTATTTTAAAACGAGTAGTTAAATAAAACATAGATTTATGTTTTTAAAGATTTTAATTGTAATTTCATTATATCGTAGTATAACTTCTATTGGTATCTATTAGTTAATGTTTATTCTAACTATATCTAAAAAAGCCATTCTTACTTTTCATACGGTTATTCGTGAATTAAAAGAAATGAAACAAAGAGACTCCCCCGATGTCTTCCGACAAAATTAATTTTCAAGTCCAAGTAATAACATTAATAGGAATATAAAAAGTAAAAAGAGATCGGAAATAATGAAAGTTTTGCCAACCCCCACCCGTTACCACCTACCCCATAACTTCTCTCGTTAAGAAATGCGCACAAAAACTGTACCTATATAATTATGAAGAAAGTTTTTAAATGTACACGGGTCTGAAATGAGCTTTTTCCTATATCAATAAAAGTCACCGTTTTCAACTTTATTTCATTCGCAACTTAATAATGAATCCTTAGAAATTATGAAAGAAGCTTCCTGTTAATTTAAGTTAATAAGTTCAATTAAACAGTATCTATTAAATTTGCGTCGTTTCTTTGTGGAATGAGTTGTTTTACTATAATCCTATAGCAGCTGATTACATAATATTGTATTCTCACCAACCCAAAATCTTGGATTCTTCACGAAAAGCGTAAAAAAGGAGATATTTTTTGCCTGGAAAATCTTTGGTCGGAATAGTAGCAGCGACTAAGGCAACCATAAAATAAAACGGATTCTTGAATCTCCCTTTGCTTACCAATCTTACCCAGGCAAGTTTCGCTCGAAAAAATAAGTAATATAAAGATTTAGTATAAGCTAGGTTGCCTAGTGCCCAAAACCTAGAGCTTGTATGAAGAGGATTGTGAATGTGAAGGAAGCGAGGGAGTTGTGTCAGGATCGTGGCAAGTGGCGCTCTATTGTCTTGCCTATCCCTGTGGGAAAAAGGCGTGACAATTTGATTGATTGATTGAGTATAAACAACGCATGGATGTTTTAGTTCTCCTCAGATTACTAATTAGTCTCCACTAGTTCTACGCCGTAGAGCAAGCAGACCCCAATTAATATTTTCACTTTTGTCCAAGCGGCTGACGGAGAAGTCTGGAGACAGGAAGGCTGGCAATTATTTCTGCCAACGTATTAGCCTTGCCATACAAAGGGGAAATATTGCCAGTTTCCTTGGGATCGTCTCTGATGCGACGTAAATAGATGTTTTTTTTTAAATTTATAGTTTAATTATAGTTAATGTACTTTTAATTTTATCTGTTACTCATTATTATTACTTTGTATTAAAATAATTATTACTTTTTTCTTCATCTACCTACTACAAACATACCAAACAGTACTTTTAGTCTTTAATAAAGATATAAATATATTCCTTAAATTTCAATATTCCAAACTCATTACTAAAAACAAATTGATGATATTATAATACTGTAACGTAATCATTTTCAATATGATAGATCTGCTAAGCTCTTTAAGCTGTTAAGATTGCTTTGAGGGTCTCGTTCGGGTGCAATCAACAAATTGAGGCGGGAGTTTGGGACACGAGCGAGGCCCCTCTTCGATTTTCATAATATATATGTCATGTGGATCATTTGAAGTGATGCTCTTTTATCTAGGGTTGATAGGTAGCAGTTTTTATTTATTTAGCAGGATCCTTCAAGCGATGTGTGGAGAAGCACCTTTGGCCGACATAGTGACGACGACTGAGGCAGCCGTGAACTCCCTCTTTTTTTTCAGTCATCGTCACTTTTGGACCTCCTCTTGCTTATCATCAGGCGGTTAAATGTCGTGCCACAATAAAAAAAAATGTCATGCCTTTTTTCCCCAGGGATAGTCAGAGACAATAGAGCGCCACTTGCCACGATCCTGACACAACTCCCTCGCTTTTCTCACATCTACAATAATCTTCATACAAGCTTTACGGTGATTTTGTGCGCATAAAGCCTAGGTAAGCTAGTTAGCATATCTAACTTCAATTACCTATTCCCCCTCCCCCTCACTGTATAATCAGACGATACCATTATTCCTGTTAGAATGAAAATTTAATCAAATTTATACGATCCCATTTAAATATTTCAATAAGATTATTTTATTTTAAAGTTATTTCGAAAATTGAATTTAGTGAACTTTTCAAATGGCGCCATTTTCAACAAAATTCATACATTATATTTCAAAGTATTAAAAATGGTTGAAAAGAGTTATTTTTGGAAAAGCTGGTCCCGAAATGCGACTACGTCACTTCACGGTCTGTATACTATTCTGTTGGTATTATTCTGGATCGGCGGACTGGGTACCACTGCCTACAACTCTTTTATAACCAGACCCAAAGCAAATATCCACCTCTTTTTTTATTACCAAATAATTGCTATATTTAATATAAGTAATAAATATTACAAATAAAAGCTATGAAACAAATATTTACTCCGACCGGGAATCGAACCCGGGACATTACGCGCAACAAACCAATCGCTAACTGTTTCACAGTCTTTTTAAAGCTAGCTACAATGTTATTCTAGTACCAAAACTAAAGTAAAGCATCTCCTTAAAGTCATGTATTGTGCCAAAATAAATTTAGAATAAAGTTTTGCACAAATAAGTTTTTCTTAAGCCTTTGTTAATCGTAATTTAAACCGTAGAGTTTAAAGAGCATAAAGAAGAAATTGTGATAGTTGGGTTAATTGAGACTGATGTAACGTCACAATTTCGGTACAAAATTATACCCATAAAAATAAACCTTGAAAATAAAAGCTGTGTTTAAGATATATTAATTAAGATATATCGGTACAGGTAGGGGAAAGCATCCGCATTGTATCGATCGAATCGGCAGCCGAACTAAAAAGTTCGGTGCGTCTTTTCTTTGTAGAACAATTGACAAGTGGAATGCTTTTGCCAGCCCATGTGTTCTCTCCATCCTATGACCTTGGGTCCTTCAAGCGATGCGTGAAGAAGCACCTTTGGCCGGCATAGTGACGATGACTGAAGCAGGCGTGAACTACCTCGTTTTTTTTTCAGTCATCGTCACTTTTGGACCTCCTCTTGCTTATCATCAGGCGGGTCGAGGTCATATGACGTGTCACAATAAAAAAATAAAAAAAATGAATTAATGTATGATGGGCAACCCTATTCGCATAATCTATGAGTACGAATGAGGAGTTGCTAAATCAGCATTTCACTAATGGTTATGGTAGGACTAAATATTATAAGGCCTTTGATATACATACAGGGATGTCTTAAGAACGCTGACAAAAGTTAAGCGAGGTGGTAGTGTTCCTGATCCTAAAAATGACCGCATGGAAATATTACCATTTTTTGTCACTGGTCTGTCATTATCGTATTATAAATGTTTAGTAAATGACAGCATCCCGTCCAAATAGCAGTCCAACTAGGCCGGCTTATTGGATGCGGATACTTGCAGATATTTGGCATTCACACTCCAGTTTAACATCAGGCAGGGTGTTGTCATATGTTAAGCCACAATTAAAATTTTTAAACTAAACAAAATTCTTTAAAAATAGAATTTAGTTCTACAACAATTTCATCTTTAACAAATTAATATTGACAATTTATTAAAGGTCCTAAACTATATTTTTAGACCCAGTCAAAGTTTTTTGTTTGCCCAATTATACAAATCAATTAATTAAATCAACCATGATCAAAATAAATTTTTAGTTATTGTTATACATTTTTTATTATTATTCTGACGTTTTGAGAGCTTTGTAGTCACAGAAAGACTAAAATAATAAGCCGCTGTTTTAAAATTTGTTTAAGTCAACAATCAATGTTCGCGCAAAATCATGAAAATACTAATTTCCAAATATTATGAATTATAGTGTACCTAACATATTAATTTTCAGACAATCCTTATTGTAATAATTATATTATTTTCTAATCAGAAAAAAAAATTATATATTTTTAAGGTGTCGTAGTATAAATCTCTGAAAGGGGCAAAAACAGCTATCAATTTCATAAATATGATATTTTATGAATGAAAAACGTTCGCGTGCAAGCGAGGTGGGAAAGCGTAACAAGTTGTAGAGCACCGTAATAAAACGAGATATCGCGTGTGCCTCTATTGCTATGATAATATACTTTGTACATTATTATTAGGCTTTCCGAATATAACGACAATTTAACAATACCGCCCTTCTCTCTTTCAACGCATTTCCAACACATATATTTAGTAAATATTGTTTGTTATTGCTTTATTATTGTTATACGAGTATTTTGTTATTCCATGATCTAGCAGGTAATAGTGAATGAGTCTGTTTTTTCAGTCCCCGGCACTCTTGGACCATCCCTTACTTATCACCAGGTAAGTTCAAATCACACGTCGCTGGCGTCATAATAAAAACGCAATAGTTTGTTTAGTACTATGTATGAAGCTTTTAATTTGCCAGTCAATAACAAAACATTAATAATATTTTGTTATAAGAATAACAAACAGAAGAGGTAATAAAAAGAAGTCATCTCAGCATAGGCTGTAATAAACGTTACCTACATCGTTGATTTTACCTGATGTCTTATGTCAAAAAATACATTGCGGAAAAAAAGAAAGTTCAAATATAATTCGTATAAAAATAGCGATAATACTTTTTTAGAAAACAGTTTCAAGAATAAATTACAAAATGAGGGACAGGGACAGTAAAAGAAAATATTAAATTATCAATTTTTCAATTAAATTGTCATGCCTTTTTCCCACAAGGATAGGTAGAGACATTGCCACGAGACACAACCCGCTTCTCTCACATCAACAATCCTTATAATTATAGCTTGTTTGGGGTCAAGACTTTGAGCCCTTGGGGACCTTCAGCTAAGCATCTGGCCAAGGAGTTGAGCAAGCGGCTGACGGAGAAGTTTGGAGACAGGAAGGCTGGCAATTATTTCTGCCAATATTTCCTCTTGCTCCTTAGGACTATCTCTGATGCGACGTCATTAGATGATATTTTTTATTTATAATTTATGGTTAATTTACTTTTACTTTTATCTGTTTCTAAATAAAGGATTATTGTATATAATTTAATATTAAAATAATAAATTATGTGTGTCACTGTGTCCTTCATTGCAGTGCAGATCATGTTGCATTGAAATTTGTCGCTCTATGCGAAAGTCTACTTGTATTAGTATATCATTCCAGTCACGCCAATCGTGTTTCGACAGTTTTTATTAGTTGTAAAGAAGAAAATTTGTGGTGTAAATTGTGTTAACATTATTTCCGATTCTTTTTTAAGGTATCGCCCTCTTTTCGCTGTGACATGTATACTTTTTATACACTTATATTTAAATAGTTCCTATCAAATATAGTTGCAAAATAAATGATATTATATCCGAGCTAATGAGGAGGTCATGGGATACTTTTACTGTATTAGCGTGTGTATTCTATTGATTATCCAGAATATTCTAGATCAGTGATTCCCAACGTGGGGAACAGAGGCGCAAATTGACTAACCCTTTGAGTTATTTAAATGCAAAGCTGAATATCGGTGACCAATTTAACAAAAAAAGCAACTTCTTACAAAATGTTGTAATCATTTATATTTTTTAAGGGAACAAAACAATTTTTAAAGGTTAAAAATTATATATGGAGGACACAAAAAATTTAGAAATGTTAAGGCCTAAAAAAGGTTGTGCAACACTGCTCTAGATAATCTAGAATATGTTTTTTGATTATCTAGAATATTCTAATCTATCTGAAATGTAGGCATATATAATAAATAATCCTTATGGCCAAGATATTATTAAATTTTTTAGGAGAAATGTCGCTTTAGAAATAATTAAAGGCGGAATGTCATTTTAAATCATTAGAATTAATCGCTGCACACAAAACTTGTTATTGGTGTGTCTGTAACATGGAGGGTTAAAGTGGGTATAACCCCTAATTAACTACGAGTAAGGTTCTGGTCGACCGAGTTTTCTTAGGCTGTATTCACACTGCACTTCATAAGATTTATTTTCTGGTTTATTGGTGGTTTATTCTTTAAATAAAAAATTTCCGGTTTGTTTAATATTTTTCCAATTTTTCTGTTGTTGGTTAGCCTGTTCTGTAATCAATAAAATTATCACACTTTAAAACTCGCGGTAATCTCACTCACAACTTTTCACTCTCACACAACTCTTTCGCTCCCTCTATATCAACAAAACAATCATCATATAAGCTGTATGGTAAATGAATTCCTGTTTTTTTAAGGAATGTCTTCATTTGATCAAGAAATAATGGTCTTATGGGTCTTGCTCATTTTATTCTTCCAATTCTTATTTTTTAAATTATTTTCAGACAATCCTTATTGCAATAATTATATTATTTTCTAATTAGAAAGAAAAACTTTAATTTTTATTTTAGATATCAATAACTTTCTAAATTGTTACTTTAAATATTGCTATGTTAAAGTAAAAAAACTAGCAAATGCGATGTCACTTTAAATAATAATAATATGTATTACTTTAATGTAGAAACGACACAATTTTGTTGGCCACCGCGTTTCCCTTACACATTTGTCAAAGTTACCCAGCCTTCGTAAATCTATCGAGTTTGGGTCCGCAAGATGGCTGACAGATTATTTTGTTGTTACGGTTTTGTCTGTGAATAATGTTCAGACGTGTACATTTTACAAATTAACATATTCTTTTGAGTATATTATTTAAAAACCGCGGTGATTTGTTATTTAAGTCTGTTGGTACGATATATTCTGTTGTATGAAGAGAATTGTGGATACGAGGAAAGCGAGAGAGTTGTGTCAAAATCGTGGCAAGTGGCGCTCCTATATCCCTGTGGAAAAAAGGCGTGTCAATTTTATTAATTGATTGTTACTATATTTTTTTTCTGGCCACTTAGTGACTCTTTGAGGCAAACTGAGGCAGTTGGTGTTTTACAGTCGTTAAAACCCTACTTTGCTTATAATCAGGCAAGTCTCGTGCTCAGTAAGTTCTCAAAATATTGTTCCTGACAAACTAAAATGAACTTGTTTTATTTCCAAATCATAATTTTAAATACGAGATTAAAGAACGAAATAAAATTGATTTGTTTTCACGAACACGTTCTGTTATCAAAATCTTATTTTAATTTGCGAACGTTCGTAATAAAACATTGTGTCCAAACCGTCGCCGCCGCCGTGTACAGTCACGCACACATCCCGCGTACCACACGTAGTATAAAATTAATAATTTTTAAATTAGTCCGCCCGGAAAACGTGTCGGACGACGCGGCCGCTGCTCCAATGGCAAATCGTAATTTAATTTTAGTACACGTCGCAGATTTAAATCGCGAGCCTTTCGCGGCTAACGTTTATTCGATTTTGGTTGTGTGACGTCACAGCGGGTTTTTGAACGTGCAATGAAAATTGAAAGGTCATTTGCATGGATTTTAGAAGTTGAATGACTCAAATCCATTTGACAATTGGAGGATTTAACTCTTTTAGTTTTTAAACGCTTTCGTTTAGCTTTATCAAGCTTAGTTTTATAACAGATTTTGATTTCATATATATTTATCTACACATAAAATACCTTTATTACATTTAAGATGGCAGACAGGCTGTTTAAATTACAATCGAGAAGTTCTTCAACAAGAACAGTTGAGATTTCACAATGTTCGTGATTGTTCAGGGTGCTTCCTTCCGGTCTGAAGTCACTATCAGCGGAAGTATTATCGCTGGAGGTGGCAAAGTGTTTTAATAATTTACAAAGTTGTTCATTTAAATACATAAAAGACGGCTGCGTTTTGGGAATACTCACCTTTTACAGTTTGCAGTTTATAGTGAAATTAATTTTAACACTATGTATTAATTTCTTCCTCTATTGTTGAAGTTTTGTGAGACTTCTTGTTTTGAGATACTTAAGTTTTGTGAAGTAAACTTAGCTATACAGAGTACCATTTTATAATGTTTCCTAATGAATAATTGTTATAATATAAATTTGCTTTGAATCTAGTAATATCATCACTACTTTTAGGTGTACGGTGAAGTGACCCAGTCGCCTTGTTAGAACTTTGAAATTTAGAAATTGTGCGAGGCCGGAATAGTGGATGGGTGCTTATACTCTTTACATTAAGCAAAGTTTTGCACTTAAATATATATGTTTCCAATATGGTATTAAAAATATATTTTATTATGCTCATTTGAAACTATTATTATTATTGTGTTTCGATACGTGACAGCATAGCGCCTAACCTAACCTAACTACTCGGGATCGACATATTGGGCTAATGTACACCAATTTACATATAAAGTTAAATTAGACTACAATGAATAGTATCTCTATTAATTATGAAATAAGAAATACACAAAATAAGAAATTCAAATTCATCCTTCTAAAAAATCAATCACAGCCGCCGGAAGTAGGGAAAAATCATGAGTTCCATTAACAATCGACCTTTGGAAGGAGTATCGAAAGCAAATCGAATTACTCCTCTTCCTGTAGTTAGATAGAACCTTCGTTTATTGTAACAATTGTATCAATATTGGAGACTGTAACTTGATTTCCGCGCGGCGCTGTCAGGTCTTACTTGACGGCGGTCAACATGACGTGTGAACCAAACCTGTATGAGATTTGTGACCCCTGACGTGTAAACGGTATTATTTGTATATTTTGTAAATATGTGTATATAAATGTTGGGAAATAAATTAAACAATAAAAACAATACAAATAGTTCAGTTTCTTAAAATTTAATTATAACTTGACATTTAAAAATTACAACCCTAAATAATGATCATAATTATTAATGGTCAGTAATTATCGGTCTACTACTGAACATAAGCTGTCGTGGAGTAAAAGACGCAAATTATGTAACATGTTCAAAGGTATGTAACACTAATTAATCACAAATAAACACAAATAAAACTAGTATAACATAATTAATTAGCTTAAAAAAGAATTGTGTAGGTCCGTGCACGGCGCTACAAAGCTTCCCCTAGCGATATCCACAATGGCCTGCTGTGAGCTTGCTTGAGCGGTTTTCTGTTACTTTCATGAGGTCTGGAGTCCATCATGCACTGACGCTGCACTTTCCCATGAATTTGGTTTTCACTCAAGAACTTCTCAACCCTTTATCATATTGCCACATCAACTTTATTAACCGGTGGGATATGTCAGTAGCATTTTCTTTTACAAATCTACTCGTTTCTGTTTCGAACACGTAAATAAACGTCTCCAGACTTTGTTATCTCGATAGCTCGCTGAGCATCTTTGAGCTTGTTCATATGGCCTTTGATTAAAGACCATATTTTAGCCTCCTGTGGACAAATATTCAACATAAACATATATGTACTGTGGGACAGAAAACTGAGCCTAATAGGACGTATCCTTCCCAAACGACGGACGTCGTTGATATGTGATGTTATTAGAAGGCCGGCAAAATATTGAAGCTTCTTTTGTAACAAAAATGTGGATGTGTAATGTGTAATTTGAGTATATTGATCTGTATTTTTGGGTCAACGATTTCGCTTTGTCATCACATTGGGTCTTACTTTTTTCTGTAGATATTTTGGGAAAAATGCGGAGGTTTTTGTTCTGTTTTTGTTGGGTTATGAATTAACTTTTAAAGAGGTTTTTCAGAAGTTTTGTATAACTTATTTAAGTTGTGTTTTCCACATGTAATTTAATCTGAACAATAATTTATATTGTTTAATTATTAAACAATATAAAATTATAATATCTCAAACACAGATACCGTTTTTTTAAATATTATTTTTAATTTGTAGCAAATATCGAAGCTTTTGTTTTGTTTAATTTGGCTCATTAAACTTCTTCGTGTCGATAGAAACTTGCTCTAAAGTGTTGTTTACAGTCGACTGTGGTGGGCGAATAGTCTAGAATTAGTCTTTTCGAATACTGAGTTTTATACTGACATTCGAGGTTCAGTCGGCCGTCGCTTATACCAGGTGTGACCTAGTGTAAACAAGCCAGAGTAGGCATTTATTTAAATGGCAGAAATATATAAATAACTCAGATACAATTTATATGTGATAAAACTACAATTTGGTTAGAGGAACTTCTAACTTAGCTAGTTAGGTTCAAATTTTAGTACTAAACTATTTACTAGGACGTGAAAATTAAGCTATATGTCATTATAGTAGTCAACAACTGCACTGGAATATTACAAAAGCGAAAATTTCAAATTCATGTCCATATATAACGAAAATCTAAAGGGAAAACACATTGCTCTGAAAATGTGTCATGTGAAATTAAACTCAATGGGCATTGTAATAAAGTATATAGTTTACAACAGCTCTTAACAAAGAGTATAGTTGGACAACTTTAAATTATCTAACGTTGGATTATACACGATTTGAATGCAAATTCTCATTTGTATTCCAGTTAAAATACGTTGTTAAAATAAGTTGTTACATGACCTTTCTAATAGTGGCTATTTTACGCGCTTAGCGACACAAAACTTTGACGTAGGCTAGAGTTAAATAGTTAATAAAAATTAATATAACTTAAAAAAACACAATAAGTCTATTAGCTTTGTAACTGTAGAAATCAATAGATTATTTTAAATTTAATCAATTGAATATCGTAATTATTCTAAAATTAAGGAGTATTTTTAATCAGTCAATCGAATTGTCATACTTTAATTCAGATAGGTACGTTTCTGACACAACTCTCTCGCTATTTCATGTCTAGAATTCTCTTCATACAGGAGTCTGAATGTGTCATCATTATAAGACTATAAAAAAAACTATTGTAAATAAAATTTTAATAATTTTCCTTTGCCGGTATAGTAACGACTAGAATAGCCGTTAACTGACTCAGTTTTTTCAGTCGTCGGCACTCTTGGACCTCCTCTTGCTTGCCATCAGGCGGGTTGAGGTCAGATGTCGAGTCACAATAAAAAAGTTTATAAAACTTGTTTATGTCGCCCCGTCTCCTTGTTCAAAAGTGTACCCACACTTGCTAAAACGTTAACTAGAATATGTTATTTGAAGTGAAACGTGTAATTAAGTTTTGCATTTAATGTAATTAGTCATATGTTTATTTCCCTATTTGTTAATTACATATTATATTATAACATAAAAAGTGATAGGCAGTGGTACCCAGTCTGCAAATCTGGGGTAGTACCACCACTTACAAGTGTACATGTGAAGTGATTGTAAGTTGCCGGTTCCAAGTAGACCGGCGTAGTGGATGTGATTGCTACTCACAGTTATTAAATTGTAGTAGCAGTGACATTTATTAATGGACCACACTTCGGCTTAACATCAAGCGGGGTGCAGTCATATGTCGAGTCACAATAAAAAAATGATGTATGGAGATTTGGCTAGTAGAGAATGCCACGAGGCATTAAGCCTGTAAAAAACAATAACGTTTTAAATAAAATAAATAAATATATTATGACGACAATGGCCTGATGTTAGGATGGAGTGTAATCTGGCTCCAATTGAAGGGAAAGAAATATTCATTTAAGAGCATTCAGATCAGGAAGCGTTCTCAGTTAACTACATAGATGTTTTTTTTGTAATTTACATGTATATGATTGTAGATTTCGTTACAGGGCGTAAGTCAATTAATTAAATTTACACCTCCAATAATCACGGGATAGGCAGACACAACGAGCGTCACCTTCCATGAATTATTACCTTCCTGTAATTTATTACAACACATAAGAACATCCTCAAAAAAGCTAGGTTGCTAGATTGGAGATTGTGTGGATTATGGATGTGAAGGAAGCGAGGGAGTTGTGTCAGGATCGTGGCAAGTAGCGCTTCATTGTCTCTGCCTATCCTAATGAAAAAAGGCGTGACAATTTAATTGATTTGACGACCGTGGTGTAGATGCAGTGTAATGGTCACACAAACCCAGAGCACGAGTTCGAAACCACCCACGGTATATATCTTTGATATATCTACTTTAGTTGTCCTGTTTCTATGATACGAGCACTTTAGTAGCTTAGTATAGAAATGTAAAAAAAAACATAAGAAGAAACATTAGGAAGCATACTGTAAAAGACGTACTTAATGTTGTATGACGAAAACTGTTACATTGTATTTTATGAGAAAGGAAGGAAATAATATACAACAATATTTTGGGATAGGATTATGTGTACTTACGGGCGATGAGCTAAGAATATGTCAAGTGTTTACGACAAAATTCTCATGTCATACTAGTTTCTCAGATCCGAGATATACTCGTATACGTGGAGTTACAAGATTTTTTATATTAAGCTACAATATTTTTTTCTATACATCCGACCCTACATCTGACCTTGTCCTCCAGATGATAAGCCAGAGGAGGTCCAAGAGTGGCGACGACTGAAAAATCCGAGCCAGTTCACAAATAGCCACCAATTGTCTACTTACTCAAAATCGTGATGAAATTGTAATTAACGCTAATTTGTAAAAGATTATTGAACAAATCACAAACAATTTTTATTTATTTATTAGTTTTATATTATTGTGAGTTAACAACAGTACTGTTATATCTATAGTAACTATATAATATCTATTATATCTATTTTTTTTTTGTTGTGACACGACATCTGACCTCGATCCGCCTGATGATAAGCAAGAGGAGGTCCAAGACTGAAAAAACCGCGTCAGTAAACAGCTACCTCAGCTACCCTCACTATTGGCAAAAGGTGCTTCATCGCTTAAAGGATCCAAGGTTATAGGATATCTAATATATCTATACTATTAATCTAATATAGTATAGGACAGTAATTAGGCACCTGTCTCTGCATTATATAATTAATAATGCCTTAGAGGTACAATATTCATAACAATTAATAGTAACGATCTACTAAAATATTGTGTGATAATCGTGATAATAATATCATTTAAGATGGTATTTGGATTGTAAACTACTTGGTCTGACCATCGTATACGGTTTCGCCCTCTTGGACTTCCTTTTTCGGGCTTAGGTAGACTTAGGCAGACTTTCTATATTCTCATTTTTTTTAGATGTGGCCGAAGACTTGTTTGTTTTTTAAACCCTAAGCAAAAACTGATTAGGATGTACGTGTGTTTTGCTATCTATTATACGTTATCCCCTAGTAACGTATACTTATCCACCCATGTGTATTCCCCATTTTATAACCTTGGATCTTTTAAGGCGACCGTGGTGTAGTGGCAGTGCAATGCTTACGCATACCGAGAAGCCGATGTTCGAAACCACTCACCGGTACCAATATATCTTTGATATATGTACTTTGGTTGTCCTGTTTCTATGATACAAGCACTTTAGTAGCTTAGTACAGCAATGTATAAAAATAAAAATAGTCAAAATAAAAAGACAAATAGTAGCAGCAGTCATTCCCATTCAGCTTAACATCAGGCGGATGTTATAATGGATTTATTATTAATAGTGGTTACAGCAATAATAGACATCAACTTGCCTATGCGGTGGGCTGTCAGTCACTTTTGATCTTTTACAAGAGCTGTTCATTTGAAGTTAGATAGATCACTTGGAAAAATTCCAAACATATTTTCATAGCTCGCAAAGTGACTTTGAGTGAAAGATCCAGCAGTGGACAAATTATGTTTGATAATATGATGATGATAAAAACCGATTTCCTAATAAATAATATTATTTAATTGCAAACACAAAATATACATTGGTAACTAACCTATTAAATGCCTATTGTATTATTTAGTTTATTAAAATAATAAAGAAAATATTTAAACAATGAAAGTTTTTAACAAAATAAAATAAAAAATCAAATTGTCACGCCTTTTTCCCACAGGAATAGGAGGAGCGCCACTTACCACGATCTTGACACAACTCCCTCGCTTCCCTCACATCCACACTTCTCTTTATACACGCTCTACGGTTATGGGCACTAGGCAACCCAGGTTTCTTGAGGATGTCTCTGATTTGATCGGAAAACACCCTCCTGGGCCTGATAGAAACACATTTAACATTTACATGGGCGAGCTTAATGTCTAGTGACATTTTCCACCAGCTAACCTTTAAAGAGTTTGCCTTGTTTAACGCATCCATCCACATCAGATTTATATATTCCTTTCGTCAATCTACTTTTACTAATCCTTTCCATGTGCCAAACAACGCACATAATTAGGAAGAGAAGTTAAATATACTTTTGAAAAAAAAAATACTCTTGCGTATATAATATTGTTGCTATTTATAAACATTACATTCGTTTTATAAAAGTTAATTTTCCCCATGTACTTTGCTTAAACGGCGCTGTAATTAATTTTAATTAAAACACAAAAAAAAAGGGAAATAATTAATAATTTTCTTTCGTTCTTGAACAGAGAATATGAACAGTGATTTTGCGTTGAAACAATAAATGGAATAAGGTTTTTTCCCTTTATAAAAATATTTTTTGTTCCTCTTTGATGCATACTCTTTTGACGGGCGCCATTTGCTTTTTGTAATTAATTTTTGTAGTGAGGTTAATTTATTATTAAATAATACAGATGTTTGTGAAAGATAATTTTCGACTAAATATACAAGCAATTGAAAAGTGCCCATAACCGTAAAGCATGTTTGAATGGGATTGTGGATGTGAGGGAAGCGTGGCAGTTGTATCAGTGGTGCTCTATTGTCTCTTCCTATCCCTGTGGGAAAAAAGGCGTAACAATTTGTACATTTTAGTGATTCTAGGTCAGTATAGCGAATGCTACTAAGGCTCGCAGTCATATATGGCAACATATAAAATCATTAATATATCCTGTTAAATTTAAATAGTTTGAATGGAAGTTTAATTAAAGACTTCATGTTACCTGGCATAAGGGAAAATTGATTTAATTCATTTCATCAATTCGAATTGAATCAAATTGCTTGATTATTTGTTACGTGCCTGTTCCAAGTGTTGTGTAGCACCAAGTATAAGTAATAATAGTTTTTTTTTTTCATAATAATATTTTCTGCATATTCCAATGCTCGTACTATTTATTACTTTATAGGTTAAATATTTTTATATGATATTAACTCTGCAATAAGCAGTTTAAAGATTTATGTGATGAAAAAAATATTTTACTTTTTAAAGTTAAATATATATATTTTTTTATTGTGGCTCGACATATTTTGACATCATCGTTAAGCTGGAGTGCTGTCTATAGCAAGTAGCAGTCCCTTCCACTATAACGGCTTGGTTGAAACCGATAACATATAAGCCATTTTCGAAACGGGACTAAGTCACTTCGAGGTTTGTACTGTACACTTGTAAGTAGTGATTAGTAATTCCAGATCGGCAGACTGGGCACCACTGCTATACGCACCACTCTTAAAGAACCAGACCCGGAGCGAAAAATCCGGAGCTGTTTTCTTTGTTATTAATAAATAATTCTACTATTAAATTTAATTATTAATAGAAGCTATGAATCAAATATGTGCTTCGGCCGGGATACGAACCCGTGACTACGCGTAACGGACTGGTGTGGCAATCAATACACCACATGTCGAGACGCGTTATAATAAAATATGTTTATACATATTTCTTTAAATGATATATCATAATTATGAGGTCCCTAGGTTCTATTATAACATTCAGATGTTTAGATAGGACACTAAAAGTCAAAACAACGCAAGATCTCTAGAATCCCTCGCGAACTATTAATAACATTAAGGGAAATGTATGAAACAAAATATAAAAGGTTAATATTATACAATAAAGCGTAATATATTATAGCAGGGAGTACGGCGAGAAAATAATCATAATAGTGGCAGTTAGGTACAGTCGCATGCAGTAATTCTAACTTAATAGCAACGTTGATAGCGGAATTGTCGTGAATACGAGCCAGAACACCAACACATTCCACGTTTTGCTTTCTGTGCGCTATTTCTGCTGCTGCGTTTCACCAAATTCACTACGCGCTTTTACATACCTATTCTGATGCATACATTCTTGCTTAATAATAGTTTAAACGTGGCGGACAATGCCCAGTCTGCCAATCCGGGGTAGTAGCACTACTTACAAGTATACAGCAGAGCATTAATCAATCAATCAAATTGTCACGCCTTTTTCCCACAGAAATAGGCAAAGACAATCGAGCGCCACTTGCCACGATCCTGACGCAACATCCTCGCTTCCTTCACATTCACAATTCTCTTCATACAAGCTCTATGGTTATGGGCACTAGGCAAAAATAATCAATAACCAAAAATAAACCGATAGAAAGCCGCATAAAATTTGTTTAATTTATTGACTTAGTCGCGTTTCGAGATCAGCTGGTTTCAACCAAGTCGGATGCGACTGCTACTAACTAGCAGACGACTGTAGCAGTCGCCTCCATTCATGGACCGTATTCTAACTTACCATCAGGCGGGATGCTGTTAACAGTCGAGTCACAATAAAAAAAGCCAATTGTTAACTTGAGTGGTCATATGCAGTGACCATAACCATTGAGCTTGAACGAAGAAATTTATGGTTGCCAATAAAGCAAGAAACTTGCCGGAGGATCGTGGAAAGTGATGGAAAGACGAGAAAATTTAATTGATTGTAAAAATGCAAGTTTAATGAACGTGTAGCTCTTCGAGGTATATGTTCTAAGGTTGCGACCTCATCACAATTTTATTATTAGTACGAGTAGTATTAAATTATTATGAATTTCAAAAGGTCATTACATCTGGAACAATTTTTAAACATTATAGTTTGGAATCATGTAAAATACTTTGTAATTTTAGTATAAGTTGTAATAACTCATTATGAATTTCATATAGTTTTTTTATGTTAATTTTTTAAATGTTTTAGTAAAATACTTTGTTATATTCTGATGTGTTTTTATTAACAATGTTTAATTTAAATTTATATTTTAGCGTTAATTAATATGATTGTTTCAGAAGCCGACTACACACTGGATGACTCGTTCTGGAATGAAGAAAATCCAGTCGGTGAGTTATACATTTTATTACATATTATGTTATTATCGATTGCTTTATAACAAATATAACATTTGGAAATATAATAAATATATATTATATACGATACTTGAGGTTATTGAAATATGAATATGAGGATTTTGAGATATATTTTACATTAAATCTAGGTTTATACCAAATTTGCTCATATTCAAAAGAAGTAAATCGTAATACCTAGTATCCATTTGTTTTTATTTTATCATTGTTATTCTCGAGCTAAAATATTTTATTATGTTATTGTTATTTAGTTAGTGTTTTTATAGTTTTTTTTTTATTGTAGCCCATGTATTGCTGTTGACTTCTTAAATTGCATAAATAAATATTTGTGAAAATTACTTTATTGTGATAATTTAAGTCGCTTGAAATATTTTATGAAATATTTTTTCTATACGAGTATTTTCTGTCCATATATAATGAAGAATATCATAAAGATGAATATTTATTGGGACTTCTTAACCGACCATGTGCAATCGGTTGCTGGTGGTTCGGGGCATTGGTTCGCGTTCAAAGTATATAATATCAAAACCCAGCTCCGGTGCTAGTACTAGGGGGATAAATACGAGAAAAATACATCGATATAGATTCATTGAATTACTTAAAAGATTAGGAGTGGGTATTTATGTTTAAATTGTAATGTATCTCTGTATAAAACGCTCGGTGTACTAAAAGGCTGCTTTATAAATTTTGTCTCAATGAGACGTTATGTAGTTGATTTGGTGCTAAGATTTATTTTATGGTTTTCTGTAAAATATTACTAGAAATCCTGCGACGGCTTCAATACAGTTTCAATTTACCACGAGGGTTGTTTGAAGTTTTATTACGATTTCATGTACATGAAAATGTTATGTCGATTCAACTTTAATATCATTCAGATTTGAATATAATTTAAGTAAGTCTTTTAAGTTGATTTAAAAACAATTGTTGAATATAAAATTTATAAAATTTTTGGGTCACAAACCAGCCTAAATCTTAGAATATTAATTTTTTACTTTGTTTAGTTTGCAACCTGTTTTATATACCGAATTAAATAAAAGCTGATCAGATTACACGGTAGGTGATCAACCACCAGGTGTTCTTATCTCAACCTTTCCCAATGTGAAATAAATAAAGCATTTTACAAAATAAAAATCATCTTATATAATGTTGTTAGGTCACAACAATTTGTTGGATTGAGAAGTAGCGTTGTGTAGAGAGCGAGCATAACGACACGTAGCGTGTAAATCACGTTTCGCTTTAACACAAAAGTTATTGATTCTCGAATCCGTCCTACCCCCGATCTAGAGTGGCCCATTCACATGTAAATCAGCTGCAACAAATCGAAACAAAACACACTTTTCCTGCTTATGAAAACTGATCGATTAACCTATTTTGACATCTCATTTGTTTTTACATTTGAACTCGACTCGTTTTATGGTAAGCAAGGAAATGTCTAAGGGCAGCGACGACTGAAAAAAAATCCTCAGTCACGGTTTCCTAAGTCGTCGCCACTGTCTAATAAACATGAGATATAATGTAAACCTAATAGTTCGCTACAACAATAAAATATATTTAAACTAAATAATAAAATAAGCATCTTTCCATTGTATAATATTTGTTATCTGCGGCTGTATTCTATAGAAGCTGATGTAAATTGGTTTGTTGCGCGTAAAGTCCCGGGTTCGATTCCCGGTCGGAACAATAATTTGTTTCATAGCTTTTATTTAGCTTTTAATAATATTAAATATTACAAATATATGTTATTGTAAAAAGAGGCGGATATATGCTTCGGGTCTGGTTATCAAAGAGTACTAGGCCGTGGTACACAGTCTGCCGATTCGGCGTAGTACCACCATTTACAAGTATACAGACCATGAAGTAATCTTGTCACGTTTCGGGATCAGCTTGTAAGTTGCCGGTTCCAACTAGGCCGGCATAGTGGGCGTGACTGCTTCTTACAGTTATTGAATTGGAATCGCAGTGACATCCATTCATGGACCACACTCAAGCTTAACATAATGAGGTGCTGTCATATGTCGAGTCACAATAAAAAAAATAGGTTTATCAATATGTATAGAAAATATTATAATGTATGTAATTACGCCCACACCTAAAAATAATTTCATTTGTTATTTTTTTTTTTGTATTCGTAGAAATAATAACTGTATTTTGACATAATGTAACAAAAGTGTTAAGCGATGCGAACATCGCGGAAGCGAAGGTTGTTAATCCATGGCTTGTTTTCAAATACTGTGTAGAGAAGATGTATTTAATCTATTTAATGGTTGACAAGGAAAATACGCTAAATATACTCATAGAGATTGTATTACATCCTCAAGAAAGCTAGGTTGCCTAGTGCCCATAACCATAGAGCTTGTATGTAGAGAATTGTGAATGTGAAGGAAGCGAGGGAATTGTGTCAGGATCGTGGCAAGTCACGTTCCATTGTCTCCATTGTGACATCCATTCATGGACTACACTTTGGCTACCGGCCTAGTTGGAATTACAAGCTGATCTCGAAACGTGATCAAATCACTTCACGATCTGTATACTTGTAAGTGGTGGTACTACCCCGGATCAGCAGACTGGGTACCACTGCCCAGTCACTCTTGATAACCAGACCCGAAGCAATATTTATTAATTTATTACAATAAATATTACAAATAAAAGCTATGAAACGATTATTCGCTCCTAGTAGAAATCGAACCCAGGACTTTACGCGCATCAAACCAATCGCTAACTGTTCGTCAACAAATTTTGGAAATGTTATTTTTATACACAAATTTAATCAACATTTATTAAAAAATTAATATTACGATAAAATGAGTAATTTTCGTCTTATACTCGTATGTCTAAAGATTTTTCGTTGCCTACTTTGATTTGAGAGCTTCGTAGAATTTCCGATCTCGTGATTTTAATTACTCACAAAGAAGCAAATTCTGAATATTATTTATTTTACTGATTTACGAGTATAATGATATTTAATATATTGTTTCTATGATACGATTTTTTAATTAATTCTGATCTTATGTTTTTAGTTTAAAATGATTCATTGACCAAAAATAGTAATTGTGAATTGAATAATATATCGTATCGTACCTAACTATCCTTAATGCAGATTTAAATATAGTTTTGCCTATCCCCATGGGTAATAGGCGTGACTATTTGATTGATTGATTAATTGATTTGTACGTAAGACCAGCACAGTAGATGTGACTGGTAAAAATAATCTAAAATTTATTTAGTAATCATTTCAGGGTATTTTATATTTAGTACTTTTGCAAAGAAAATTATTGTCTTATTTCTTCACAAAATATTTAAAAAATACGAAATCTAAATATTTCATAGAATTCAAGAATATCTCTCAAGTACCTCCTGAAAATATTAATTGAAAGTGAACTCTAAAAATATAATTAATAGGTTGTAATTAATTCGTGTTTATTGTTAGTTAAGCAAATTTCATCCCTACTCTTATATTCGCCCATCAGCTCTACTTCAAAGTATTCCAATATTACGGAGAAATTCTAACAATTAATTATTACAAATTATTCCCTCGATGGTGTTCTGAAACTAAAAATAGATTTCTTACTAATATTTTTCTAACAAGAGAGACAATTTCCTTAGCATCCATGGATCCTTCATCGACTGATTGGCAGGCTTGTAAACCGGAGAGTACGTTTAAGGCCTTTACGACATGTCAACGCTCACATTCACTGCCCTCACTTTCCCCTCTACCATACCAAATATTGTAAGACTTCATCAATGCCGCCTTTATTTATAACAGTGTTTCCCAAAGTGGGGCCCACGCTGGTCTAAGATAAATATAATTACATAACTCATTAATTAAACAAATATAATGCGGCTTACTATCGCGTTTATTTTGGTTTGATTAAAAAAAAATATTCAGACGTTTCGAGAGATTTGCAGCCATCGCGGTCATGGTGAGACTGAGATGTTGATCGTTCTATTGGTTGATGCTGTTATTGTTTGAAACGTTAGAATAATAAAATAAAATAAAATTGTAAAATCAAAACCAAAATAAACGCGATAGTAAGCCACATAAAAATTGTTTATTCATTTAATCAATGGTCGCACAAAATCTAAGAAAATATTTTAAGGCGACCGTGGTGTAGTGGCAGTGCAATGGTTACGCAAGCCGAGTGCACGGGTTCGAAACCACTTACCAGTACAGATACTTTAGTAGCTTAGTATAGAAATGTATAAAAAATATTAATAAAATTATGTTACATAACTGATTATTAAATGTATCTGACATAATTATTACATATGTAGTAATATATATAAGATACATTTTATATAAAAGTAAGTAAATAATAACAAAAAAGTTGTTGAAACAGAATTATTTAATGAAATTTGTTAAATTACGACCTAGAACTCATGAAACGACTTAATTGGCACAAATTCGCTTCGGAATCACTGTTTTAATAATTTTAATGTCATATTTTTAATTGATACAATTATAACTTTTATGAGTTCAATTTAAAAGTCATTGCTGTTTGCTGTAATAAAAGTTTTAAGGGCGGTTAAATTTTTAAACGTTTATTTTCATTAATAATTTTTTGTATGATTTATTTTTTACAATAAAAAATCATAAAGATACAATTTTAAAATAGTACTTTAATCGCCTTGTGTCTATAATTTTCGATAGCGTAAAGCAAAGAATTTGGACTTGAGAAATTTCTTTCCATATTCTTAGGTGTAGACTACGTAGAGCTCGCGAATCTTATGTGTAAATCAAAAGATAAATGTCAAACTTTATTGAATAAATTTTAAATTGTAAATTAAACATACACGACCATTACACGGTACGTTGAATGTCTAAGGGCACGTCTATGATAGTATTTGAAATATCTATTGAAATGTAAATGTGTGATAGAATCGGCGGCCATATTGTGTATGTACCACACAGCAGAATGTCCATATTATTCGTACATTTGAATGTGTTCTGAATTTTATTTTAAATAATCTACATGACATTTTATGTAATGCATAAAATAGTATTACACCTCGGATAATACTATGAGGAACCATTTAAGGAAGATGAGGAACAACTTCCTCATCTCTGTATGGACGACCGTGAATTGACTTAGACGCGTTTCGTGATCAACTTGTTATTGCCGGTTCTAATTAGGCCGGCATAGTTTACGTGACTACTAACAGTTATAAAACCGTGCCACCGGTGCCCAGGCACAGGGCGTAGACATATAATATCTAAAAAGAAAATAAGGGCGCAGGGCGCAGAAAAGGCTATTTACGGCACTGACTCCAGCCTAACATCAGGCGGGGTGCTGTCATATGCGGAGCCATCACAATAAAAAAACATATTTTTTAAACTGTTCCATATATCTTGTTTCTTTCGCACTGGTCTGAAAAAGGCATTGACCGGCATAGTGACGGCGACTGAGGCAACAGTGATCTAAGTTTTTTTAGGCACTTTTCAACGACCAGTCTGATGTCTTCGATGTTTTTTACCTTTTACAATTTATCACTCACAATTTTTCGTTTTGGGCACTACAAAGGCAGGCACCTTATATTCCAAGAGCTAGCGACGAAAATCGACAAGAGTTTAGTAATGGCTCATAATTCAATATGATTTAGTATTGAGGGTGTACATGAGTCAGCACCCACTCGCAAGGTCAGATAGTGGAACAGCTGGCGGCAGCACGCTTTGATGTATGTAAAATTTCAACATGCTCTACAAGTGTTTAGTAATGAATGAAAATTGGCAAACAACTAGTTTATAGTATAAAAAAAGAGAAAAAAGTGGTCAGACCGCATTATTGTGGAACGCTGCGAGTCAGCACTCCACATAAGTTGTCGCCAGAATGATATCGGTGCAAGAGTTTAGTAATGGCTGGAAATTGCCATACTGCTTTATTATTATATATAATTTAATAGAAAAATAGTCAGATCACAAATTAATGGAACAGGGGTAGTCAGCAGCCGCTTAAAGTGCGGATATCGAATACGCGCGTTTTTTCGGGGAACTGACCTGTTTTATAAAATTGGTTTGTTGGGGAGCACTTTCCTGTTTTATAAAATTACAAAACTGCAATAGAAAACATTTTGACGTGATAACGTATTATAAATCGATGAACACCGGCTGCACGCCGGAAAAATGTCACGTTATGTTATGTTATGTGTGTGTGGCTGCGTGTGTGGGTGCGCGCGTGTGTGTGTGTGTGTGTGTGTGTGTGTGTGTGTGCGTGTGTGTGTGTGTGTGTGTGTGTTTGTGTGTGTGTGTGTGCGTGTGTGAGTGTGTTCCTTCCTCAAGAAAGCTAGGTTGTCTAGTTAGTGCCCATAACCACAAAGCCTGTATGAAGAGAATTGTGGATGAGAAGGAAGCAAGGGAGTTGTGTAAGGATCGTGGTAAGTGGCGCTCCATTATCTCTGCCTATCCCTGTAGAAAAAAGGCGTGACAATTTGATTGATTGATGAATAAATAATATTAATTGTAACTATTATCATATGAGTTCAATATATTTCAAAAATGTGTTTTATGTTAAGTTGTAAATAAATTGTTAATAGCACATTGATACTTGTAATTAATCTGTATAATTTAAGTTTCATCAATGTTTTCTTATGACATTATTACGTAAAACTATCGTCCGTAAACCGACTTTACATATAACCAATTTTTTAACAATAAATATAATACACCATCGTATATACAAGTATACAGACCGTGGATTGATTTGGTCGCGTTTTGGGATCAGCTTGTAAGTTGCTGGTTCTAACTAGGCTGGCATAGTGGATGTGATTACTACTCACAGTTATTGAATTATAGTAGCAGTGGCATCCATTCATTCGCACTTTAAGCGGCTGCTGACTACCCCTGTTCCATTAATTTGAGATCTGACTATTTTTCTATTAAATTATATATAATAATAAAGCAGTATGGCAATTTCCAGCCATTACTAAAACTGCAATAGAAAACATTTTGACGTGATAACGTATTATAAATCGATGAACACCGGCTGCACGCCGGAAAAATGTCACGTTATGTTATGTTATGTGTGTGTGGCTGCGTGTGTAAGTGCGCGCGTGTGTGTGTGTGTGTGTGTGTGTGTGTGTGTGTGTGTGTGCGCGCGCGCATGTGTGTGTGTGTGTGTGTGTGTGTGTGTGTGTGTGTGTGTGTGTGTGCGTGTGTGAGTGTGTTCCTTCCTCAAGAAAGCTAGGTTGTCTAGTTAGTGCCCATAACCACAGAGCCTGTATGAAGAGAATTGTGGATGAGAAGGAAGCAAGGGAGTTGTGTAAGGATCGTGGTAAGTGGCGCTCCATTATCTCTGCCTATCCCTGTAGAAAAAAGGCGTGACAATTTGATTGATTGATGAATAAATAATATTAATTGTAACTATTATCATATGAGTTCAATATATTTCAAAAATGTGTTTTATGTTAAGTTGTAAATAAATTGTTAATAGCACATTGATACTTGTAATTAATCTGTATAATTTAAGTTTCATCAATGTTTTCTTATGACATTATTACGTAAAACTATCGTCCGTAAACCGACTTTACATATAACCAATTTTTTAACAATAAATATAATACACCATCGTATATACAAGTATACAGACCGTGGATTGATTTGGTCGCGTTTTGGGATCAGCTTGTAAGTTGCTGGTTCTAACTAGGCTGGCATAGTGGATGTGATTACTACTCACAGTTATTGAATTATAGTAGCAGTGGCATCCATTCATTCGCACTTTAAGCGGCTGCTGACTACCCCTGTTCCATTAATTTGAGATCTGACTATTTTTCTATTAAATTATATATAATAATAAAGCAGTATGGCAATTTCCAGCCATTACTAAACTCTTGCACCGATATCATTCTGGCGACAACTTATGTGGAGTGCTGACTCGCAGCGTTCCACAATAATGCGGTCTGACCACTTTCTTCCCTTTTTTTATACTATAAACTAGTTGTTTGCCAATTTTCATTCATTACTAAACACTTGTAGAGCATGTTGAAATTTTACATACATCAAAGCGTGCTGCCGCCAGCTGTTCCACTATCTGACCTTGCGAGTGGGTGCTGACTCATGTACACCCT
The DNA here is from genome assembly GCA_905220615.1 of Tinea trinotella. Taxonomy (NCBI): domain Eukaryota; kingdom Metazoa; phylum Arthropoda; class Insecta; order Lepidoptera; family Tineidae; genus Tinea; species Tinea trinotella. The sequence continues at coordinate 14,502,894 of HG992308.1, read as the reverse complement.
CAATACTAAATCATATTGAATTATGAGCCATTACTAAACTCTTGTCGATTTTCGTCGCCAGCTCTTGGAATATTATAAAGACACCTATAATTGTCGTAAACGGAAGTTAAATTTAAAAAATATATAATCAGGATTATCAAATATCTTTTCATATAAAATATAGATTTTTGCTTTGTAAAGCAGCAAAGCTTTCGAAACATCGCGGTAGTAAGCTGCAAAATCTTCATAAATAATGTTCGCGCAAAACCTACACTATTATTACATATCTATTTATATTGCAATCAGTTCACTCAACAGTAAAGAACAAAAAACAAATAAAATGAAACATTGAGCAAGTAATCAATTAAAGGCGATCGTGGTGAAGTGGTAGTGCAATGGTCACGCAAACCGAGAGCTTGGGTTCTAATGTATCTGTGATATGTATTTTGTTTGTTCTCTTCCTATGATATGAGCAGTTGAGCACTTTAGTAGCTTAGTTAATATTGAAATGTAAAAAAATACAAAGGATAGTATTCTAAGTACATGTACTATTTTTTTTAATTTTACCACTAATTAAAAAGTTATATCGTGCCCTGTATTATGTATAATAAAAAGTAATAAATCGGTTACTTGAGCGAAACCACACTTGTGAGTACTTTGGAGTAAACCGCTAAAATGTTACCCCACGATTCAATTATGCCTCGACTAATAAAGTTGTTTGATGCGGTCTGGAAGGATCAAAGCACAAACTAAAGCCTTTTTCCCTCCAAACGACATATGTGAAAATATTTCACGATACCACATTTAATTTATTTAACTAATATTATGAGAGAGTGAGGCCTTTGAAAACTTTGTCCGTTTGCTTTATATTGGCGATGTACTGGTACTCGGTATGTATACATGTAAATAGGATTTTTTATTTTTATTAATAAACAATTAACATGGAATTCAACAAAATTTTATACAAGTTACTATCGCGTTTATTAAACGTCGGAATAATAAAAAATTGTAAAATGAAAAACAAAATAAACGCATAAAATTAGTTTATTTCATTAATTGCAGTTCGCGCAAAATCTAAGAAAATACTAATTAGTAAGGAGCCAACCTACATAATTAAAAAGAAGACAATCAGGCGTCATTTATTTATTTTAAAGCAGGACGGCTGATTGACAAGGAGGCAACCAGGCGTCATTCATTTATTTACAAGCAAGGGGGATCTTGCCACCTCCTTAACCACAAGAGAACACACACAATTCACTTCATAAAATACACATTAATTTCTTATATGTCTTTTTGTCAGGATCGTGGAAAGTTGCGCTCTATTGTCTCTGGCCAATAACTCTGTGGGAATTAAGTCTAAATAAGGAACAATGTTGACTAAATTCTTGAATAATAACATAGATAATAGATTAATGCCAATGTAATCATTATTTTAAATACAAAGAAAGGCACGCTGAAGTAAAGCGTTGGATGATGATGGAGAGGCCAACGGACATCGAAGCGCCTCTTTTTCACGATCCTGGCACAACTCTCTCGCTTCGCTCTCTTCTCTCGATTCTCTTCACACATACCCTATGTTTAACAAAGGAACAATCTTCTGAACTCTCAGAAACATTCAAAAAATGTTTAATATTAGTCCCATATGCATATTACCCAATTAGGTTTGTGACGTAGCAATTTCCATTCCCAAGTCGGTACTTACTAAGCGGTGATGGTTATAAAAGGAAGTTCCACGGTTTCCTTTCTGTGGAAAAAGTTGATATACATTTTTGTGGGATAATTTGTTACTGAATATATTATAAAAATATATAAAACGTTTTTCTTATCTGTCATGGACAGGCCTAATGGTAAGCAAGGGAGAAGGTCTATGAGCGCTGACTGAATTATTTTTGATATTTTATTCTAAGTGAGAGTTATGTTTTGTATCTTTTTTTTGCAAATGTTTTATTTCATGTATAAGTTGGTAAGTTGTTAATGTAAGTAATTCTTATTCAATCTGACAAATATTTCAAATATATGTTTAAATTATTTTTAGCAACAACATACTTCACCCCGAAGATAAAAATATTTTTTTAGAAACAATTTTCGAAACGGTATTTAAAAATAAATATATATTATAAAAAGAACCGTCGAACACTATAAAATATTTTGTGATATATATAGGTATATATTGTCCTATTTCTTTAAGTGTTTGTCCATAAAAATGGCAAGTGGAAAGGTTGTACTTCCTCCTTACATCAAAGGCTTGAAGTGCACACTCCTTGACCACAAAACACTTTGTTCCTGCCTGACCTAAAACCGGTGCCCCTGCCGCCATCCATCATATTATGTAACTTGAGAAAAGATTTTTATTATTTACCTCTACATATTTTATTAGCTACGTCTTTGAATTTTTATACTTAAAGGACGTCATTCATTTTGGGCTTTTATGTACTACTTTTGTAATGTCCGATGATGAAAAAATATATAAATGGTAGTGTCGATACTTGTATTGATAAAACAAATAACAATTTTGCTTTAAATTGCTGTGCAATTGAGTTATTTGGAAAATAAGATATGGATTTTGTATCATCTGTCAATTAACGCCACATTTGTTCTGCTTTGAACTGTCATAATTATAGTTTGATGATTTTGCACACCTAAACTATGCAAAATAAAGGATATATTCCAATTACATTGTAATCTTCGTACATCAAACTATTTTAAAATGTATATGCAACTGTTAATACAATTAAGCCCAAGTCCCCATACAAAATGGACATCCCTTTTATTGTAAGTCTAGTGGTTGATAAATGGACTCGCAAACAAAGAGCCTCCAGGTCATAACCACATGCCAGTACCAATGTTTATTTTTCATATTTAGCTCATCCTGTTTCTGTGATATAAACAAGTTTAATACCTTATTGTAGAAATTCAAAAATAAATATTAGTCAATAAATAATATGACTGCGTCCTGATTATAAGCTGGAGTACAGTCCATAAATGGAAGCGGCTGCTACTACACTTGAATAATGACAAGAAACAGTCGCATCAACTATGCTGGCCTAGTTAAAACCGGCAACTTTCTAGCTGATTCCGAAACACGAAAAGTAAATTCACGGTCTGTACAATTGAAAGTGATGGGACTACTCCGGATTAGCAGACCACCACCTTAATGTCCGCCTACCACTCCTAATTTAAGATTATTTTATAAATACGTTTTCTTATATTTTTATTAAATAATATAATAAAATAAAACAAGTAAGAATTACACCTCACATATATGAATTAAGAAAGTAATTAGATCCTAACAAGGCGGTAAACAAAATACTTAAAGTTATTTTAGTATATATATATTTAGTATATTTAGTATATATATGTGTATGTTTTAGTAGTAACTAAAACATACACATAATCGAGCTAAGTTTCAGAGCTAAACTTAGTTTGAAAAACTATTATATAAAATTGTTGTAAAACAAATTGATGTGAATTAATCTCGTTTAGTCACTTTATAGACACCAAGTTTAACTACCGAAGAATATGCATTTTCTGACGTACATTCATAATGCAGCGAGCGAAGTATAAATCTTCTAAAATAAATCGACAATAAAAAATACTAGACTTATTGCTAAAGACAAGCTCATAAACCTTAAGCTCATTTTAATGTTCTATTAATGAATAACTCTTTAAATATATATAAAAACCAAATATTATAATAATATAACATATATAATAATGTTTGAGAGAACAATACAAAATTGAGTTCCTTTTACGTCTCGTAGATGTTTTTATTGTTGCAAACTAACCAATTTACTGCATATGAACCAAACGCACATATCTGACTCAAGTCTGCATGTTGCTCTAATAACATATTTAAGCTGTGTTACAATGTTATGTTCTAAATTATTAGACAAAGCGGGTATCATTTTAAATATTCTATAAAAATAATAATATTTAAATTCATAAATACATTTTAGTACCTAGATATGTTATAAAACCCAATTTAACATACTGGTTAAATTGAGCTATTTTATATTTAAATTAAATACAATTAAATTAAAACAAAAAAATTAACTCATAATAAACGTTTAAATCGCTATTTAGACTTATTTTAGGTAATAATAAAATAAAGGTTATGTTAAAATATCGTCAAATAAATATGAAAATCAAAATGACATTTATTTCTAAACAACCTAGTATACAGGTAGTTCGAGACATCTGACTCCTAATTGTAAGTCCAAAAGCCCCAACGACTAAAGCCTACTCACTTTTAAATTAAAACTACCTAAACATATAACCCGTAATAAAATATCATGTATAAATAAAACTACACGTGCGCAGAGAATCTATTTGTGGTCAGGATCATAGCAAATAGCGAATGAAAGGCGTATCTAGTCCGCTCTACGCTCCGCTTATAAGTTAGACGTCAAACACAAATATAATAGCTGCATCGAGTTTTATGTATATTTTATTATGTGAATAAAATCTCGAGCTTTTGAGTATGCAGACGTGCACTTTATATTTCTCTCTTTTTTTTTCATGTCTATTGAAGTCTTCGAATCTGCGCTCCAATGTTTTGTTTGTTTTCTTATTTCCTTGTTAAAAAATCTAATATGATTATGTATTAACTACACACTTTATTTATTTTTGTTATTGATTTTATTTTATTTTTTTATTCCGACGTTTTGAGAGCTTTGCAGCCACGTGGTCACGGGGAGACTGAGGTGATGATCGTTCTATTGGTTGATGTTGTCATTGTTTCTAAACCACCGCTAACCACCTTCTTTCTCTATTAAAATTAGGATGATTTTAAATCACAATAGCCTCGTGTATAGTAACATATAGTAAGCCGCATAAAAATTGTTTAATTTACACACTTTATTGTTAACATAATTTAATTTAAATTATTCTCAGTGCCATCACCCATAGAGTCTGAATCAAGAGAATCGTGAATCTAAAGGAAGCAGGTTACTTGTTGTCAGGATCGAGCAAAACGGTGTGCTTGCTCCGCTTGACCCCGTGGCAATTTGGGTGGGAAATTGATGGTGTTGATGATGGTGATGTTTTCTAATGTTTAGGAAACTTATCACAGTAGGCAGCATCTGTGCATGGATGGCATCCACTCATCAGCGCATATGTACATCATTTCCTTTTTTTTATTAAGACGAGACATATCTGACCTCGACTTACCTAATGGTAACCAAGGGGAAATAGCGCCGACGACTAATAATGCCAGCTAAAGAAAATCTGGTTTATATATTTTTATTTTATTTTATATTACAATTCTATACTAAGCTACTAAAGTGCTTACATCATAGAAATAGGACAACCAAATTACATATATCAAAGATATTATATTGGTACCGGTGAGTGGTTTCGAACCCGTCCACTCGGCTTGCGTAACCATTGCACTGCCACTACACCACGGTCGCCTTACATTAAATACACATAATTTATTAGATTCAGAGTATAGATAAAATATAACTTACGATCCTTACGCTCTACTAAGAAATTGAAATCATAAAACTCTTTAACTACGTCATAAACGAATTTTAACCTTTATTTTCTAAGCTATAAGAATGAGAATAGGTGACAAAGTTGAACAACATTTTGTGAATATTTTTGCAGAATATACAATCAAAAGTTTTAACTAAAGCCAACTTCCTCGGGTGCCTTCGCTGAAGGGTTAACAAATTCACTTGCAACTTGTACCTTACTAAGTTTGTCAACTTACAATTTTCTATGGAATTGTTTAATATGGAAATTTTAACCTTTTTATAAAATACATTACATGCTCCACATTCTTTGACAGCGGCCGTTGTTGGTTAGGTCGTAAGAAAAATTAATTTTGACCTCGACTTGCTTGAGGGTAAGCAGTAGTGGCGATGACTGAATAATCGTCTTATTTTAAGATTGCCGCAGTATCCGTCACTATACCTACCAGAGGTGCTCATTCATGCATCCATTAAAGAATATTAAATGGAGAAGGCATATTGGCTGGTGAATCATTCCACTTGTTCATTGTTTACAAAGAACCGACGCGCGGAAATGAAGGTGCGAATAAGCATAAGAAGCTCCTCCTTGTAAAAATCAATTAATATAAGCTTTAGTCCTTAATATAATGTTTCTACCTGCTCATTTTACTCCCGAGATACACACAGGTCGGAAAAGATTTCTCAACTGTCGATCGAATTGGTAGTCGAATTAAAGCTTTCAGATCGTCGTTTTCTGGATCCTTCAAGCAAAGCATCTTTGGCCGGCGTAGTGACGGTGACTGAGGCAACCGTAAGCTGAATCGGTTACAGCTCTTGGACGAGGCCAAAATTCGAGACGACATAAAAAGGTCACCCCAATGTTTAAAAACAAAGTGTCTAGGAAATATTTCTCTTCAGATAAAATCTAACGGGAAGTCTCCCAAAGCTTCGCCTAAAATTGCTAAAAGCATCGTGCTATCAGAACAATGCAATTTATGGCGCAATACCTAAAAATTGGAAATCCTTTATCAGTCCTAAAACAGGCGTCACCCATCACAATACACATTTTGTGAAATTAACTCTTAAGCTTTTACCTACAAAGGCTATATTCGTATGGTTATTTTAAATTAAGTGTAACAGAGATCGTGATCACGGTAACATGCTACAGGCAAAACGGGTTAAAAGAGTGGTAGGCAGTGGTCCCCAGTCTGCCGATCCGGGGTAGTACCACCACTTACAAGTATACAGACCGTGAAGTGATTTGGTCACGTTTCGGGATCAGCTTGTAAGTTGCCGGTTCCATCTAGGCTGGCATAGTGGATGTGATTGCTACTCACAGTTATTGAATTGTAGTAGCAGTGACATTTATTCATGGACCACACTTTGGCTTAACATCAAGCGGGGTGCTGTCATATGTCGAGTCACAATAAAAATTAAAAAAAAATTGTTTCGTATTTATAACTCGTCCCTATTTGGCAGGCATATAGACACAATAGAGGTTGGCAGGACTTAAATGAACAATTAAGGCGACTTTACAGTCACCTAGGAATTTAACTAAACTACTTGTGGTAGTGAAATGGTCACGCAAAACAAGAACTTCTATTTTAAAAAGCAGTTGCCATTTTTACATTTTTCTTTTAAATTTCTATACTAAGCCACTAAAGTACTTGTATCACAGAAACAGGACAACCAAAGTACATATATCCAAGATACATTTGTACCGGCAAGTGATTTTGAACCCGTGCTCTCGGTTTGCGTAACCATTCCACTACTACTACACCACGGTTGCCTTATAATATTTTTATATGGTGCAATGTATATTTAATAATAATGCACTTAGTCCCCCAGTTTCACGTTCAATACAAGCACGTTAAGTATAGAATCTTAAAATATGTAGAGAAAAAGTAGTCCAATCTACATGAAGGATAAGGAACAAACCACACCTAACCTAACTTAGAAGTGGAAGAAATAAATTGTTCATGGACTGACGGACGGACACCAGCGCTTAGGAACAAGTTTCAGAGTTCTTTAGAGCATTCTCTTATAGGCGACAAAAGGCGCATAGGTATAGGAAATAAAAGTTCTCTTGACCTCAGCCCCTCCTATTACTCGGACAGCTTGGATTTGCTGAATTCGGGACAATCATACAAATATGTACTAATGAATTAAACAAATTTTATGCGGCTTACTATCGCGTTTATTTTGGTTTAGATTTTACAATTTTTTATTATTCCGACGTTTCGAGAGCTTTGCAGCCATCGTGGTCACGGAGAGACTGAGGTGTTGGTCGTCCTATTGGTTGATGCTGTTATTGTTTCCAAAACTACCCCGTTTCATGTTTTGATTTTGTTTTTCTGTTCCCGGTTTATTTCAAATTTTTGCAAAAATAACTGACAGTGTCATCTGGTTTGGCAGTTTGCTGGACTTGGGACTTGAGTTTGTGTATTATAGGGTCCCAGGTGTTAGATAATCGCCAACCACCTTCTCTATTGAAATTAGGATGTTTTTTAATCTCAATAGCCTCGCGTACCATCCTGGGTATCAGTCGACTTTCCCTAGCGAGGATCTTCGGTTTGTCGAAACGGATGTAGTGGTTGGCGCCGTCCTGTTGATGCTCACAAACTGCAGACTTTCCACTACGTTGGTGTTTTATATCCGCGATATGTTCCCGTACGCGTGTGCAAATATTTCTTTTTGTCTGTCCTATATACGAGAGTCCACAGTCACATTCTAACTGGTACACCTCAGTCTCTCCGTGACCACGATGGCTGCAAAGCTCTCGAAACGTCGGAATAATAAAAAATTGTAAAATCTAAACCAAAATAAACGCGATAGTAAGCCGCATAAAATTTGTTTAATTCATTAATCAATGTTCGCGCAAAATCTAAGAAAATACAATATGTACTAATACATTATTATTACATGTATATTTTGACGCAATATCAATCAATCAAATTGTCACGCTTTTTTCCAACAGGAGTAGGCAAAGACAATCCCTCAGAATTCTGTTCATACAAACTCTTAGGTTATGGGCACTAGGCAACCTAGCTTTCTTAATGATTTCTTCGATTTCGGAAAACCCTCCGTTTGGGGTTTAACGCATCTAATAATAAATTATTACGTTTAATTTCACCTACTTACCTAACTTGATTAAGAGTTTAAGAGCACCTTAAATACATCTCAACGATCCTCTACTACACGAAGTACATCATCTAGGAAGACACTTTAGACATAGGTACAAGCTCGTACATTAATTCGTGCGAAATATCCGTTCCAGTTTAAGCCTAACCCGCGGAACGTGTTTGTGGTGCTCCCTCAGCGCTCTATCGCTAAATGCAGCCGCATGCATAATGTACTCGTCATCTCCACATTGCCGCGAGCGCTTCAGCGCTGAATGTTACTAAAACCATAGCGATACCTCCTACACAGAATATTATAACAACCATTTTTCGATTTTAAAAATAAATCCCGTAGCGATTATATGTTTCGTTATATATAATTTGAACATAAACAATATTATCGCTAGAAGAACCAAAATCTGATGGGAAAGAAATGTTTTGGAGTGGAGACCACGAACCGAAAGACGAAACGTAGGTAGGCCTTCCACTAGGTGGCTGACGACATAATACGAGTAAAGGTCACGAATAACCGGTGGATGCAACTGGCACCTTGTCGTTAGTAATGACGTTCTAAGGGGGTGGCCTATGTTCAGCAGTGGATGTCTTCTAGCTGATGATGACATAAACATTTGATTATTTAGGAGAAGTATCTTCGGCAGGCACAGTGACGGCGACTGAGACAATCTGACCACAAATCTGAGACTGAATTGGGTTTATACAGACCGTAATACGACTGAGACGCAATTCGAGATCAGCTTGAAAGTTATAGTGGATCAACCTAGTCGTGTATGGTTGTTATGACTGCTGCTTACAGTTATTTGACTATAGTAGCAAGTCGCTTTCATTTGTAGCGACCCCTACATGCTACCGCTAGATGGCGTTACATGTGTCCAATATCTCGCAAACGATTTACTGTCAAAGTAATCGTTATAAATATACGCGCCGAAGCAGAGACGTTACCCGGCTAAGTTGAGCCCTGTACGCAACACGCGTACAGCTGAGAGTACTCCTTTCCTTTTCTAACAATGCTCCGCTAAACATTCATGGACCGCACTCCTGCTTAACATCAGGCGGGGTGCTGTAATTACGTCGGGTTACAATAAAAAAAATGGTAATAATGAAGTTACGCGTTTATTCGAAGTTAACGTCGTGGTAGCAATTTGATAGTGGAAATTCGACGTATTATTATAAGAAGTTTAGCATGAATTATAAAGTTCACATACATGAATTTATTAGCTTAGTTTTATACTCGTACCACACAAGAAATTAACTTTCGTTATTATTTCTAAAAGCTTTTTTTTATGTTTAGTAGATATACTTATATATTATGTAATTAATATGTATTATAGTTAATTGTCAGATTTTGAATACACTTACATAAATAGTTTATATATTACTCTATAAATTTTATTAATAAAAATTTGAAGGATTTTGTTTTAGTCGCCAACGCTCGTGGTCCTTTTCTTGCTTAACATCAGACATTGATAAGGTCAAATGTCATCACAAGAAAAACTAAAATTATTTCTGCCGCCCCACTATAAAAATTAAGGCATAAATTGAATAACTACATGAAATTGATTAGGTTCACCTCAACTAGTTCTCGTATTTGCTTAGTGTTGGTGGTGTGTATGGTGCATGGTGGTAAACAGAGCTACAAAAATTATGCTCAATAAAAACTAATAATATCTTCATCTAATATAAATTAAATTTTGTTAGTTTAAGAAGAATGCAATCGATTCCAAGTTATAATGAAACCATTATTCTGTTACACCCTTATCTTGGAGAGCAGGGGAGTAAAGTTTTTATCACGAGTTCTTGCAACTCGATCGATTCAGTTCGAATCCAGTTCGTAGATTGTTTAATAATTTGATCAATAATTTAGGCATAACACAATCTCGTACGCGACATTTTGACGTGACATATAAATATACCTATAATAAAAATAGTAAAGTGACTTGTGTACTTAAATTTTACAGCAAAAGTTGTCCCACCTCTTACAGGAATGAAAGACGTCATTTGTCTTTTGAGAGTAAAAGAGATAGTTAAAATAAAAGGTACACATTGAAGCGAGACTGGAATATTTTCTCCATCCATTAGGGGGTCAATTGAAATAAACAATAGCAAACTCTTAAAATAATATTTGCTCCTCAAGGAACAACGTAGGGAAGCCATTTCGAATGAAAACTTTGAAATGAATTAATTGAAAACAATTTAAAAGTTGTGCCACAATTCATTGGTGGATTTAAAAATATTAACTGACGTTTAATAGATTAGATCACGTTTAAATAATTATTAAATAAAGTAATGGAATTACCCAGATCTTTTAAAACATGTAGACAACTTAATAAAAAATAGTTTAGAATCAATTCTTAATATGCAGCTGAACGAGCAATCTTGGACCCAAGCATCCCTACCCATCCGTTATGGTGGTTTAGGGATTCGCAAAATTTCCAGTGTAGCTTTACCTGCCTTTCTATCTTCTGTCCATAGTTCAGCAAATCTCATAGGTAAAATTTTAAGGGCAACCCCTTCAAACTTTGAGATTGCTGCCTTGGAAGAAGCTAGAAACGCTTTCTTAATTGCATGCCCAGGTCAAAATTTTTCAATTTCTCCAAATTCACAGAGGAGCTGGGACGACATAAACTGTAAATTGACTTATGACAATCTATTGAGCAGTAGTACAGGTTCGGCGCGTGCTAGGCTTTTGGCCGTGGGTACGCATGAGGCCGGCTACTGGCTTCACGCGTACCCTTCGTCAAATACAGGAACATTTCTTGAGCCTGACACGCTCCGAATCGCAACCTGTCTACGGCTTGGGGTTCCGGTCTGCGCTCCTCATAAATGTCCCTGTGGCAGTGATGTCGACAAGCTAGGACATCACGGACTGTCATGCCAAAAAAGTGCAGGCCGGTTCTCGAGACATGCCGCACTTAACGATATCATACGCCGGTCTCTTGCCTCCGTCAACGTGCCAAGTCTACTTGAGCCGACTGGTATTGCAAGAGATGATGGTAAGAGACCGGATGGTATGAGTTTGATTCCATGGAAGATGGGCCGGGTGCTGGTATGGGATGCAACCTGTTCAGACACGCTGGCACCTTCCCATCTACATGGAACCAACAGCAGAGCTGGTGCGGCTTGTGAAGCGGCTGAAAAAGCTAAAGCGTGCAAATACAGGGGTCTAGGCTCCGAGTATGATTTTGTCCCATTCGGTGTCGAGACCCTTGGTCCGTGGGGTCCTAGCGCTTTAAGGCTTTTTAAGGAAATATCAAAAAGGTTAGTCGACATCACAGGAGACCGAAGAGTTGGCAGCTACCTCGGACAAAGAATTAGTCTAGCTATTCAAAGGGGGAACGCTGCCAGTATCTTCGGAACCTTGCCTAAAGGGACTCCTTTTAATAATGTATTTTAGTTAAATTTTTTTTTATCAATATGTTATATTTCTGTTTTATTTATTTAATTTCAATTGTTATTATTTATATCTTTAACATGCTTTTAAATAAAGTTATATACCACGTACGAACAGTTTCTACAGGTATGGACATAGAAAACTAGTTACCTCTTACTACAATCCTGACAAAACTCTTAACTTTCTTCCTATTCACAATTTTTTTCATACAAGATGATCGAGAGAACAAAATATAAATTTCATAAAAATGTCTCCTATTTGAGACCATTATTGAAGACCATTCGTTTAGATATTTATGTTGTTATTTCACTTTTAAATGTAATTACATTAGTTATTAAGTTCAAATATACATTTGTACTAATTTTAAAACTGATTTAAACAGAATTGTGGATGTGAGGGAAGCGAGAAAGTTATGTCAGGATCGTGGCGTGTGGCGCTTCATTGTCTTTGCTTATTCCTGTGAGATTTCATTTTCCATCTACACATACCTACAAAAAGTTACAAAAGAATGTACGCAAAATTGTTTGTAAGTGATTGAAAAGAGTGTTAGTGTGTGTGTATTTTAGTAAAAGAAATCTCAGTTCTTCACCACGAAACATCTCCACATTTCTTAAACAAACATCAATCAAACAACTTTTTCATTTAAACTTATATCACCTGTGAAGCTTTTTAAAATTAATTACTCAAATTCGTATTAATAAAGAAACGATATTTAAGCGGGAGATAGGTACTCATTGGGAAATTAACTTATTAAATTTTAAATCCAACCTGTATTACTGATTAATAAATCCACGTCCAAGTATTCTGGTGGATTGGATTACTTTTAGTAATTAAAACCGTGAAGCAAATACAGAAAAAAAAACACATCGATATTTGAACTTAGGATTTTGTATTTTCTTAAATTTTGCGCGAACATTGAATAAGGAATTAAACAAATTTTATGCGGCCTACTATTACTAACTATTACTATTACTTACTATTACTAACGTCGGAATAATAAAAAATTGTAAAATCAAAACCAAAATAAACGCGATAGTAAGCCGCATAAAATTTGTTTAATTCAATTATGATTTTGTGTTAAACTTATACGAGTACTATTTAAATTCATAAATAGAATAGGTTAAAACGGATCTTAAAGCGTGGCATTGACGAGTCATAATAAAAAAATAAAAAGAAGGTTTAATATACCTACTCGGTCCATATTATTAATTAGTTATTTATTAATAAGACTCGGTAATAGCCAGAAATGTATGTTAGCAATATTAATAAAGTTTAAATTGTACTTTACTTCCGCCGTGCTCCGCCGATTTTCATATTTAAACAAAGTAGTATTCGCATTCGATGGCTACTCTCACACGTTTAATAGTAATCAGTTTTTTTTTTTTTTTTGGATGAATATACGGTTGTCCAAGCCTCGATTTCTTTAAGACATCATTCCGTATTTCGTGTGCTACGAGATGCACGTGTATATCGGTTGTCCGCATTTTATTGTAAATTTTAGTGTAAATAATTATACAATCTTACTCTAAATGGGTAAAAGGCAACGAGAAGAAGCTGAAAACGAACAAGCAAATTGGCAAATACCGTAGAAAATAAGATGGTTGGAGAAACGGAGCTCCACGAATACGACGCCATCACGGTCGCCCTCATCCACGTTTGTTCGTTTTACCTGCATGAACAAAACGATTCAGGTAAATACCGATACTGGATTTTTTACATAAGTGGATTTGTTGCAACCAAAATGTTTTAATACTTCGTGAGACTATAACGTCCACTATTTATGAATTATTATTGTGATTGAGTGTAGTTTGAAAAACTGCAATGTTACAATTTATAATTACTGTTATTGATGGTAGTTTGAAAAACTATAATGTGACAACTAATTATAACTGTGCTTGAGTGTAGTTTGAAGAACTGCAACGTCACAATTTATTTTATTATTGTGCTTGAGTGTAGTTTGAAGAACTGCAACGTCGCAATTTATTTTATTATTGTGCTTGAATGTATTTCGAGGAATTACATCGTCACAATCCAATATTATTACCTCTTGAGCATGGGTGAACCTACGTCGTCCATATATTGATGTGTATGATTTTTATTAGAAAAATGTACTATATATAATGAGAATCCTAATTCAGGTTATAACATTTTTACCCAGGGTTTATGCTTTTAAGCACCAACTCAATAAAGAGTCGAGGTCAATAAACTCTTGACCTTGTTTTATTAGTCACTCTAGACTAGTGTTTCCCAACCTTTAAAAAATGTATTTTACCCTTAATAAATATAAATGATTACAATATTTTTTTAAAAAAAAAATTGCCTTTTTTGTTAAATTGGTCACCGATATCTAGCATTGCATATAAATAACCCAAAGCAGAAGGGTTGAAGTCGTGTCTAATCCATTTTGAAATTACCCTCCTTAACTATCGAATTGCCCTGTAAGGCGTGGGCCCCACTTTGGGAAACACTGCTCTAGACCATACCAAAGAACGTGAGTGCCAGAACCAGCCATACACAACTAGAACCCACAGACCGTTGGTCAAAAAGTTAGTCTGGTGTAAAAAAAAAAAAAAAAAAAAGAGAGAGGGAAAATGTATTTAACACAATGGTTAACCCTTGCAAAATAAACCCTGAGGTCACATATGCAATCAATAAACCCTCTCTGAAGAGGGATAAAACAAAAAGTATTCACTATTTTGCCATGCCATGCAAATACAGTAGATCACAGTATTAAGAATAAAATTATACGGTGTTATATAGATATATCAATACCGCCATTTATTAATATAAAAATGTTCAGAATGTCAGAAAGATACTGAAAAACTTATTTCAATGAACTTCTCTTTAAGAAGGTTTTTAGCCTCAGGCTAGTTCAGGTGAAGTTGCCAGAGATGCAGCACAGGACTCAACTCCTGAAATATCCCTTTTTGAAGTCAACTTTGGACTTTTGGTGATAAAATGGGAAATAGTAAAGCCGCAGCAAGTTCGACCACTGATTTTTTAAATAAATAAAATCCTTTAAACTACTGGGGACTCCCTCGGAAGACTATGTGAGAAGGTGGTTGCTACCAATATGCTGTTACGAAAGGCAACAACAAACAGCGTCAACAGACGATTACAATATTTTTACAAGGTACCCTCTGACATATTTATTTATTTTTCATGGATCTGGGACACAATATTCCATTTAATATAATACCTTTATAAATCTAATACCTGTACAATAAGTCAGGTTCCAATTGGTCAGGTTGCCTAATTTCTAAGGAAGAAATTGCTGACTTTAATAGTTCAATAAATGAACTGTTATGTAAAGGTGCTATTTATCTTGAGCTCACCAGAGTCCAATTAATTTATATCCTCACTTTATTGCCTCCAAAATAATACATATAAAAAATAAAAAATAAAAAATAAAAATGTTTTATTTTTAATCCTAAAAAATTAACATCTTTTAAAATTGAGGAAATACGTACTGCTCTTAAATTATTAATAACTGCTCTGGATTTTTATACATGACCAATATTGATATTAAAGATGATTTTGACACCCATACATAAATATAATAAAAACAGGAATTATACTTCATTAGTATATTTAAATGTTTAGATAAAGACATAATAATCATGTCTAATGGCCACAAAGGAGACTTATATATTGGTAAGTTTATGTTTTATTATAAACACAACTAAAAGTAAATTAATTCCACAAGCATAATGAATGAGAATAGGTTCTGAAAACATGACAGTTGGAACAAAACACGTCCTATTCAAAGTTGGCCACTATAACAGGCATGCTATATGCAGCATGTCCAGGACTTCAGGTGTAACATAATATAGCTGATGCGCATACAAAACAACTTGAACTATGGAAATGCATTAAATAATAATAGATATAATAGCCAAGTACCAATATCACAAGGTGCCAATAATTAACTATCCTGGTGACAAAATAATTTGTTTCACTTTCATAAGAATCAATTAATCAGCCAAAATAAGTAATTTATGCAGATGCATTATTGTTAAATTGCGGTTATGTTGTACCACTAATAGGGTTCGGTAAGATTCATAAATAAATAAATGAACACAATAATTACCTAAATTTACTGGCTGTCTTTTTGCTTTAAAATCATTTACATGTAATAAAAGTAAGTAACTGCTTTATCATGTTAAGAATTAACAACACCACATATTGATAGTCTAGCTAAACTAATTTAGCAGTGGTGTAAGCATGCAAGTATGTGCGTATAGACAGATTATATACCATCAAAAACAATACTGCTTCAAATAAAATCAGTTGACAATGCTTCAAGGCAGTTTAACAATAGAACCTAGTGAAAAACGGCAAAATATGCCTTTTATACGATTATTTCAGGTTTTGGTATTTCTAAAAAAGATTTGTTTGCCTCTACACATAATCATAAGTGTAAGTTATATATTTGTTGGCGACCAGACCACTATGCTATCGCAAGAGATTCTTTCACAATCTCATGGACGTTTTCCATACAGGACTTTTTACAAATATCATTCGTTTTCCACCCTTTTCAATTATAATAAAGCTTTTCTAAATTTTGTAACAAGGCACCTAGGGTAATTATAGTTGGCTCATATTGACCATTGCAACCATAGTATCCTTTCTCCAGGTTACACGGTATATTGCCTGTAAGTGCAGGTGCTTCATTGTCGATAACATTTTGAAGCAATGTAATACATACCTAATTGTAGATAATTGTAATAGTAAAAAAAATAGTATCACAAATATACAGATACATTACACTTCACAGATAGATAAGATTTCTCTTATTTATTCTTATTTATTAACCTTTTTCTAATACTTCTAATAAAGGCTATAGTTATAATTCAGTAAATTGGTATATTCAGCAATAGCCCTCATTTACCAAATGAACTTACCACTGACATTTGTGTTAAGATACTATCTAAGAGATTTTTAGGTTTCGCCCACAAACTCGAAAATATGATTTAAGAACCCAATGTTGGTTAAGAATTATTATATAAATTATATCCAAATGAAAATATTTCACTTAATTTGTTATCCAATGTGATAACATTGTTAGCTCTTGTAACCGCTCATAAAGGATAATCCTCATCTTTAATTAAATATAATAATATGATTATTTAAAATATTGCGAGTTAAAATATAAATAATAAATTTCAATAAACCTAGGGCCAGGTCGTACACAACCAACTTTATTATTGCCTCTATTGTATAAATCCTAAAATATCTTTTATAAAAGAGAGTTTATCTACCCTGCACAAAACTCTTTCAGTTATATAAATGAAAAAAAAATAAAAAAAATCTTGTTCGTTAACAAACTTTAAGCAATTAAAATAAAGATACACTTTATATCTTGATATCTATGACATACACTTGAAAATCATAGTAATGGTCATTTGTCAACATCTACTATTTAAACATTAGGAGAGAATATTGACACTATTCGTAGAACTGTTGGATGGTCCGAAAAATCCAACACTTTTGCAAAAATTGATTTAAAAAAAAAATATATATTATATCTATATTTATTACTTGTACTAGATCACTGTAATGACTTAGAGGACGCATAATTATATAAATTTAAGAAATAATTGTTATAGAACTAAGTTAATGTGATTGAGGAGTTCTGATCATCCAAATGTCTGGTAATACTTCCATTTCAGTCCACAAACCTTCAACCTTTAAATATCTACTTTGTTTAAATATGAAAATCGGCGGAGCACGGCGGAAGTAAAGTACAATTGAGAATCAAACGAACTTACCTGTAAGTGAAGTTCGATGATAATTGTACGAACTTCCTTAGTGCTCCGCCGATTGTGAAAGCCACACCCTCCCACCTCTACATGTAAATAGGTAGGTGAGTTTCAGGTTTGTAAGCACAGGAACACTATAAACAGAATGATGTCTTAAAGAAATCGAGGCTTGGACAACCGTATATTCATCCAAAAAAAAAAAAAAACTGATTACTATTAAACGTGTGAGAGTAGCCATCGAATGCGAATACTACTTTGTTTAAATATGAAAATCGGCGGAGCACTAAGGAAGTTCGTACAATTATCATCGAACTTCACTTACAGGTAAGTTCGTTTGATTCTCAATTATATTAAATGTATAAAAAAACACATTTAGCCAGCACGGTGACGACAACAGAGGCAACTGGAAAGTGAGTTGTTTTTTTTTCAGACCTTCCCTTTCTTACCACCAGGAAAGTCACCTGAGGTCAAACAGGTGACTTTTGACCCCAGGTGACTTATTTCATAGTAGTTTGTTAAGCACTATGAAATAAGTAAATATAATTTAAATAGTGGTTTTAACTTGAATTGTAACACTTAGAGCACAGTAACCTTAATTACTTTTTTTTCTTGTAAACAATTCTGAACACCTTTTGACATTTAGGCTGGAAATCCTTTTAAACGAAACTTCAAAGTCAAATTAAACTTGCCAAATTTCTAATTACTTTGTTCGATTACGTTTACTAATATTTCCTAAATATTTTGTTGGAGAAATTTTAGGGATTAAATCTTATATAACAAACATAATTATAGTTAAGTCAGGTACTCCTTTTCAAACACTTTTGGCCTATACCACTTCAAGGTCTGTAAACCTAGAGTGGTGGTATAAGTGGTGGTCGGTACCGCCACTCTAGCCTTTAACGACAGGCGTGGACAAACGGTTTAGCGTCTGGTTTGTTGCGCGTAAAGTCCCGGGTTCGATCCCCGGTCGGAGCAAATATTTGTTTCATAGCTTTTATTTGTAATATTTAATAATATTAAATATTGCAAATATTTGTTAATAAAAAAAAGAGATGGATATTTGCTTTGGGTCTGGTTATCTAAGAGTGGTAGGCAGTAGTACCCAGTCTGCCGATCCGGGGTAGTACCACCACTTACAAGTATACAGACCGTGAAGTGATTTGTTCACGTTTCGGGATCAGCTTGTAAGTTGCCGGTTTCATTTAGGCCGGCATAGTGATGTGATTGCTACTCACAGTTATTGAATTGTGTAAGCAGTGACATTCATTCATGGATCACACTTTGGCTTAACATCAAGCGGGGTGCTGTCATATGTCGAGTCACAATAAAAATTTAAAAAAATCGGCAGCCTGAGTATTACTGCCTACCACTCTTTGACAACCAGACCCGGAGCAAATATCTGCCTCAAAAACAAATATTTTAATATTTAGTTTAATTATTAATTATTACAAGTAAGGCCTTGAAACAGTTTTGCTCCGACCGGGAAATGAACCCAAGACTTTCCGCGTAACGAAATGTTGTGCAAACTAATACACCACGCCTGTCGTGATTTTGTTACCAAAGAAAAGAAACTGTAAAATTTACAATATTCAAAACCTATCTATAATTAAGATAAAAGCTTTTTCGTTTTTCCATAAAATGACGAAATTAATGTCACTTGAAAATTAACTAAATATTTGAACTTGTTCAAGTGGAATTCACAGTACATTGGATAATATCAGTTCGGTACTAAAAAGTTTTTCAGAGAAGTCAGCCATTTTAAATTTGCCTCAATTACAGTTAACATTAAACCATGCAGGTCCTAAAATAATATTTATGCATGTCGTCATTTGACAGCACCTCGCCTGATGTTACGTTGGAGCTCCACGAATGGAGGCTACTGCTACTACAATTAAATAACCGCAAGTAGCAGCCACATACCCTATGACGGCCTAGTTGGAACCGGCAACTTACAAGCTAATCTCGAAACGCGACTAAGTCACTTCACGGTCTGTATACTTGTGGTTAAGTGGTTAAGTATAAGTGGTTGTACTACCAGAATCGGCAAACTAGGCACCACTGTCAGTTTCCTAGTCGTCAGCAAAAGATTACCTTGTGTTACTTAGTATTTTCTTAAATTTTGCGCGAACATTGATTATTGAATTAAACAAATTTTATGCGGCTTACTATCGCGTTTATTTTGGTTATCGATTTAACATTTTTTATTATTCTGACATTTCGAGAGCAAGAAAGAGCAAAAAGAGAGAGCAAAAAAACTCTCTCAGTCTCTCCGTAATCACGGCCATCGTGATTACGGAGAGACTGAGAGAGTGTTACTTTCTTATTAATTTTTAGGCAATCAATTTTTTTTTTTATTGTGACTCGACATATGACAGTAGTGCGGCCCATGAATAGAGGTAACTGCTACTACAGTCAATTAACTGTAAGTAGCAGTCACATCCAATATGCTGGCCTAGTTGCAGTCGGCAACTTACAAGCTGATCCCGAAACGCGACAAAATCATTTCACGGTGCTCACCACTCTTTAATCGTGAGATAACGATAACACTGCACCAAAACTTGAGACTTTTACTAGGTTCGCAAGAGAAAGGTTTCTTGCGCTCTAAACTTAAGTGTTATTTAAAAAATCGAAAAACGTTAATCATATCACAGCATCAGTACGTGATATAGCTAGGCAACCCATTTGCAAGTTATTAATGTGTATATCATCAATCAATCAAATTGTCACGCCTTTTTCCCACAGGCATAGGCAGAGACAATGGAGCGCCACTTGCCACGATCCTGACGATTTTCACTTCCTTCACATTCACAATTTTCTTCATACAAACTCTATGGTTATGGGCACTAGGCCATAACCATAGAGTTTGGCCTCCTGGGCCTGCCTTGTTTAACGTATCCATTTACATGAGATTTACAAAGTGTATATTATCTAACATGAACATGAAGTTAGATCTTTATCATCATTTTCATTTATGAGGTATTTCTTATACCGAATCTTTGCACTAGTATACTTGTTAAAAAAACGCCCTTAAATTGGAAAACTATTGTTCCTCACCCCACTGTTTAATTTTATAAGCTAAAATTATCTGAAAATGAGTATTCCTAAATGACGTAGGTAGATAAGTAACCGAATAAATATTTTTATTATTTTAAAAGTTAATTTATCTACGATAATAATGATTATATTTTTATAACAAAGTTTTAACATTTACGACAAATATATCTGATCTAAACTCTCAAAAATTTCGCTTATGAACATTCTAAATTGGAAATTTTAGGTGTTATTTTTATGAAAATGTGGAGCGAGCAAATTCCATACTAATTTATAATGCAAAGTGGTTTAAATTGAGGGGTTTGTGGGACAAAATATAATTAAACAGGGTTTGTGTTCCGCGATAGCTAATACATAATAATGATAGTCTCCCGTATGTAGACTTAAACAACCATAGAGGGCGCAACGATGATGACAAAAGATATCTTAACCAAAGACAAACATAGTAGCGCTCTACCATTCCACTATTTATTGTTCCAAAAATATTGTCATATAAAATGTGCTTGTATCATAGATACAATTTAAAAATCATTTTAAAAATCAACAACTCGTTCTTTAATCGTGAAAGTTAAGAATCAAAATAATAATTTATTCTCCTTCCAATAACTTGACATCCTTCAAAGCATGAAAAAGCACCTTTGGCCGGCGACTAAGTAAAATAAAATGTTTTTAGACGAAAAGACGAGGTACGTCTTTTCACTCCCGTAATACCCGCATAGGTCGGGGAAAGCATCCGCATTTTATCGACCGAATCGGCAGTCAAACTAAAAAGTTCGGTGCGTCTTTTCTTTGTAGATCAATCGACAAGTGGAATGGTTTGCCTGCCTATGTATTCTCCCCATCCTATGACCTTGGATCCTTCAAGAAGCATCTTTGGCCCGCATAGTGACGGCGACTGAGGCAGCCATGAACAAACTCGGTTTTCTCAGTCGTCGTCACTCTTGGGCCTCCTCTTGCTTATCATCAGGCAGGATGAGGTGAGATGTCGTGTCACATTAAAAAAAATAAGAATTCGAGGTCATATAGTATATCGCATATCAATAAAAAAATTAAACCACGGCGACCTTTATTATGGGCAAATATTTTAAAGTGGAATTAGTAACGAAGTGAGGTCTAGTAGTTTAAGTTCTATTGTTTCGTATTAGAAAATTAGTCTAATAAATCATGGGTCTGGACTGGGTAGGAAGGGAGAACCGCCCACTTGTGATATTGTAACGTACGAGTATATGGATAGCGTTTCATACTTAATTTTGCTGTTATTATTTGTGCATATTTACATCCTCTTTATTAAGATTTAAAAATATATTTTAGCATAAAGAAGCCTAGATACCTATTGTGTTTGATTTTTATTTTGTTGATTAAGAAATTTCTTTTATTATTGTGACACGACATTTGACGTCGACCCGCCTGATGATAAGCAAGAGGAGATCCAAAAGTGCCGACGACTGAAACAATCGAGTTAGTTCACGGCTATGTCAGTCACCGTCACTATGCCGGCCAAAGGTGCTTCTTTACGCAACACTTAAAGGATCCAAGGTTATAGGAGGGAGAGAACACATGTGCTGGCAAAGCATTCCACTTGTCGATTGTTCTACAAAGAAAAGACGCACCGAATTTTTTAGTTTGACTACCGATTCGGCCGATATAATACAGATGCTTCCCTCGACCAGTGCGGGTATTACGGGTGTGAAAGAACGAGGTGGGAACAAGTTTTTAATAATTGACAACGAATAGACAACGTTCAAAGAATAGACAACGCCGCTTCCCCACAATTCTAACATAACTCATTTGCAACTATTATATTAATTAGCGAAATGTAAAAAGCATCCTTACAGCGACGGCGACTGAGGTGACTGCTACTTACAATTAAATAACTGTAAGTAGCAGTCACATCCACTATGTTGTCCTATTTGGTACCGGTAACTTACAAGCTGAATCCGAATCGCTACTAATCACTTACTTGCAAATGGTACACTGCCAGATCGGCAGACTGGGCATCACTGCCCATACCTATCTTTCTTAGCTGGCTAATAATGATGATGTTATTATGGAATTATGTTACGAATTGCTACTTTGTATCATGTTTTGAATGTAAATTACATTATTTGGTAAAAAAATGGTAAAATGTTTTAGTAACGCGACACCATGATGTCCTTTGCAATTAATCTGTTTTATAATTTAATTTAAGTGTACATCAGTTGTTTACTAACTTTTTTTTTATTTTGACTCGACATATGACTGCACCAGTGGCGTAGCGTGGCGGGGGCGGAAGGGGCGGCCTGCCCCGGGCGGCACATTTAGGGGGCGGCAAAATTTATAAAAACTAAAATAAATCGTTAAAATTTGAACCTGAAATTCATATTTTTGTTGTACCTACGTACGATTGAAACTCCTGAATAAGGTGGCGGCAAATTTTTTTTCCGCCCCGGGCGACTGACTTCCACGCTACGTCACTGGACTGCACCCCGCTTGATGTTTGGCTAGAGTGTGGTCCATGAATGGATGCCACTGCTACTACAATTCAATAACTGTGAGTAGGACACATTCACTATGCCGGACTAGTTGGAACCGAAAACTTACAAGCTGATCCCAAAACGCGACCAAATCACTTCACGGTCTGTATACTTGTAAGTGGTGGTACTACCCCAGATCGGCAGACGGGCACCACTGCCTACCACTCTTTGTTAACCAGAACCGAAGCAAATATCCACCTCTTTTTTTATTATATTAACAAATATTTGCAATATTTAATATAATTATTAAATATTACAAATAAAGCTATGAAACAAATGATTGCTCCGACCGGGAATCAAACCCGGGAATTTACGCGCAACAAACCAATCGCTAACCGTTCGTCCACGCCTGTCGTCCTTATTATTGTAATTATTTAACTCTGTATCGTATTTAAATTTCAATTAAAATACAGGCATCATATGTGGAGGCGACCATAGTGTAGTGGCAGTGCAATGGTTACACAAACCCAGAGCACGAGTTCGAAACCACCTACCGGTATCAATGTATATTTAATATATGTACTTTGGTTGTTCTTTTTCTATGATACAAGCACTTTGATAGCTTAGTATAGAAATGTATAAAAACCACAGGGATAGATAGAGACAATGGATAGATGGCATTCCATTGTTAGACTTTTTTTATTGAGACACGACGTCTGAACTCGACCTTCCGATTACAAGGGAAAGAAGGATTACGTTTTATTTTACGGTTGCCTCAGTTGCCGTCACTATGCCGGCCATAAACCAATATTCGCATACCACATATTTTGAATAACAATGTATTTTTTAACAATAAAGCCAAGGGGTTTCGCAGGGGTTTCATGAACAAAGAGGTGGGTAATTAATTTCTGATGTCATATAGGTCAACGGTTCCTTTCAACGCGATTCACGTATCGTTGCTTCCACCAGTGTAGTTATCGATCAAAGGGCAATAGGGCTGTCCCCATGTGAGGTAGATACTTGCGACAGTTATACTTGTACATGTGTAGGGTTATGTTGTAGGTAGATAGGTAAAAGGTTATCAAACATTTGGTTCATAATGCGGTACTTGTTGTATGGAAGTGAATGTTGCATGTGGCAGAAGAAGCATGAGAGTAGAATTAACGCTGTAGAAATGCGGTCGTTAAGGAGTATATGTGATGTGACGATAGCGGACAGAATAAGGAATAGCACAATTCGCAGGGCCGGACCGTGAGTTTAGGGGGCCCTGGGCTAATACTACTTAGGGGCCCACCTAATTACTCAAGTATAAGTATACAAGTATAAGAAAAAATAAGTCAGTTCGAAGTACCAACACCTTAACGTAGACTTGAATTAAATGAAATAATTAGGTTTGATTAATCGCAGGATTTGCAGGGCTGCAAACTTTACGATCTGTTTAATTTTATAAAATTATGGATTTTTTCGCATTATCGTCTATTTTTGACTTTGACTTGACTTAGCTGGGGCCCCCTTGAATCCACGGGGCCCTGGGCTGAAGCCCAAAAAGCCATATGATAGATCCGGCCCTGACAATTCGCAATAGATGTGGTTTGAAAGAAGGTATAGTGACAAGGATTGACAAAGGAATGCTTAAATCTCATGTAGTGCATTAAACAAGGCCAAATCGAAGACATTCTTAAGAAAGTTTTATGTCCAAATGCCCATAATCGTAGAATTGTATGAGGAGAAATGTGGATGTGAGGGAAGCGAGGGATTTGTATCAGGATCTCTTGAAGGATCCAAAGTTATAGGATGGGGAGAACACATATTGTCATTGTGATTCGACATCTGACTTCGATCCTTCTAATGGTACGCCAGAGGCAGTCCAAGCGTGCCGACAACTAAAAAAACGTTCACGGTTGCCTCAGTTACCGTCACTATGCCGGACAAAGGTGCTTCTACACGCGTCGCTTAAAGGATCACAGGTCAAAGAATGTGGAGAACACATGGGCTGGTAATGCATTCCACTTGCCGATTTTTCTACATTTCTAGACGTTTCTTCGACATCACGTGATGAACCCTTTAGGATGCTTGTGGATGCTTCACCTGACCTATCAGCAAAATGTATCACGTTTTAAACAATCTGTATTTTTGGTAATATTAATTATATAAATTTTGACCGAATTTAATTTTTTCATAAAATCCTTGAAAATTCATAGCAATAGATGTCAGAAGCAAGTAAAAATAAAGAATTTAAATGACTTTTGGCACTTCTATCCAATTAAAAGCAGTCGGATTAATATTTCGACTACGTCGTCGCCATTGTCGTAGGGTTTACAAGGTATTATGTATTTTATTTTACTTAGAACTAGGGGTGTAACTGATGTTAGTTTTCGCTATAATAACGCATATTAAATATTGATATAATATTATTAGATATTGTAGTTGTCTTTTTACATATACATACAATTAAAAAATATATATTCTAACTATTAGCTATAATATATATATTCACTATAGCTTTACAAACATCGAGGTATTAAAATATCCTAACAAAAAGATAAAATGCATGCTCGTTGTAAGAAGAGGTATAAAAATGAAAAACTAGCTCAGTTTTTTTCATACACACAATTTGTAATTTAAAGAACCTTATTTTTTATTGTTTTATTTATTTACTAAGCTACTAAAGTACTTGTATCATAGATACAGGGCAACCAAAGTACATAATATATCAAAGATACATTTGTTCCGGAAAGTGGTTTTGAACCCGTACTCTCGGTTTACATAACCATTGCACTGCCACTACACCACGGTCGCCTTCGATACAAATTCAACTAATCAAAATATGTTAATGTTGTGTAATGTATGATCATGAACCGCCACAATAATGACCATTTAAATGGTAAGGTGATAGTAACATCCCTACATAGAAGTAGGACATAACAAGTTGCTGTGAACTAACGAATTGACTTGGCACCGGTCAGCAATTTCACTGAATACATAATGAGCGGTCGATAACTGATTTTTCAATGAGTCTCAAATTGAGATTCCGCTATGAGATTGTAATACAATTCTCTATGAATATTATGCACGAGATTTTCGGATCAATTTTGATTCGTTAAAAAAATTGATACTTTAGAATAAATAGAATAAAAAAGAACGGCTATTGCCGTACGCGACCATATGTGACGACCGTGGTGTAGTTGCAGACAGTCACGCAAACCGAGAACTCCCCGTTTAAAACCACTTGCCGGTATCTGTGTATCATTGATATATTATGTACTTTGGTCGTTTCTATGATACAAGCATGTTTAGTGTCTTAGTATAGAAATTAATGAGGTACCTCGTCAACTATTATGAGTATGTAATCCTATGCCAAAGAAAATCGCGGCAGTTTCGTCAGAAGAGAACAGTCTCTGTCTTTTATTATTATCCCTATATCACTAATACAATAAGCTCAAGAATTCTTACTATTTTTTACACGAAATGAATATTAACAACACCTGATGTTAAACTGGAGTTCGGGCCATGATTGTTAGCATCGTTCGAAATAAAATAAACTTTTTTCAAATCAAATGTTGAAAAAGAACAATAATATCTGGAAGGCATATCTAATTTTGTTCGCGATGTTTTTATTTAATTTCGGGAATGGGGGGTCGCTACCCTTCCAAATTGAGTGGAAGACGAGTTTTTCTCTTAATTGGAGTGGACCCCTCTTTACGCCACTCTATTTGCCGCTAATTACTAAAGTCTGGACATTTCTATTTAATAATATTAAATAAAACGATTTCAATATTATTTTTAATATATTTTTTACATTTCTACACTAACTCACTAAAGTGTTTGTATCATAGAAACAGGACAACCAAAGTACATATATCAAAGATACATTGGTACCGGTGGGTGGTACGAACTCGTGCTCTAGGTTTGTGTAACCATTGCACTGCCACTACACCACGATTCAGAATATTTTTAATGCTATAAGCTGGTAAAACATTTATTCCATTCCAGCTTTTTTTTTTGTAGTAAGGTTCCTATTCTTTTTTTAATCAAAATCAAATTGTCACGCCTTTTCCCTACAGAGATAGACAGAGACAACGGAGCGCCACCTGACACAACTCCCTCGTTTCAGAATTCTCTTTATTGTGCTCTACGGTTATGGGCACTAGGCAACCTAGCTTTCTTGAGGATGTCTCCGATCTGGGTCTGCCTTGTTTAACTCATCCATTCACATGAGATTTATAAATTCTTTTCGTCAATCTACTTTCACTTATCCTTTCCAAGTTCCCAAACCATCGAAGCATTCCTTTGTCAATCCTTGTCACTACATTCTCTTTCAAACCACATCTATCGCGCACTGTGCTATTCCTTATTCTATCCGCTATCGTCACTCCACATACACTCCTTAAAGGCTGCATTTCTACAGCTTTAATTCTACTCTCATGCTTCTTCTGCCACACCCAACATTCACTTCCATACATTAATGTAGGAACAAGCACCGTTTTCTTCTTTTACTATTCTTTTTTTACTAAATTTAAAACCTAGATAGATTGAATATGGCAATTTATCAAATAATATTAAAGCAGTAAAACCTCATTAAGTGTGTAAATAGACAATGGTGCTGCTTGAGCGTTTACTCGTAGTCCGGGAACACGCTCTACTTGCCGGAGTACAATGCCGCGAGGATTACGAACGGGGAGTTCGGCAAATTGCAACTCAAACGCAGAGATTTAATCGCCCCAATGATTACATTACTATTTTGGATGTATTATTAGTTTATATAAAAAGAAAAACTTACAGCCGGTTGTACCAAAAAAGTTTCAATTAACAAATTTAGTTTTACTTTTTACTTATTCTATTACGTTTAATATTACGAAATCGTGAATTGGGTTGTTAATAATTTTTTATCGAAACTAGCATTTATATATTGTATTTTTTTATCATTAAAAATAGCAAAAGTAATACATAGAAACCCAAAATGAATGATGTCCTTTAGCTCTGTATAAAATATTCGTTAATCGTAAATGGAAAATGTGAATTTAAAGAGTGGTGCAACTCATTTTCTTTTACTTATACGATACTTTTTACAAATTCGTAAATTTTAATTTTTGGTACAACCGGCTGTTACCTTTTTAAAGTTATTTTTATTGTAAAAGTATGTATTTTGTTACATTTTCATACCAAGCTATTAAACGTGCTTCTATCATAAAAACGACTAAAATGCAATATTTGATACGTCAGTAATTTACAATAGTTACATAAATATAAAGGATACGTTGGCGTTAGCAAGTAGTTCTTGGTTTGCGTGATCAAGTTTCCCTGTAAAGGCGGTTGCTTCAAATTGTGTACAAGCAGCAGCCTAGCTGAATCCCAACAAATTATAATCACGTTACAGAATTACTTCACTATCTTAAAACTACCCCTGAGTTGGCAGTGACGTCCACCATCTTTTTGTCTACCAATCTTAATTTAACTACATAACAATTAGAATTGTGGATGTGAGGGAAGCAAGGCATCTTACAACTGTGTCAGGATCGTGGCAAGTGACGCTCTATTGTTTCTGCCAACTCCTGTGGAAAAAGAGCGTGAAAATTTGTTTGATTGAATAGTTATCTGTTGTAGTGCTAAAACAGTCTTTTTTTTGTAAAAAAATAAATATTTAAAAATTTCAATAATGTATAAGATAAATTGTCTTTTAGATATGGAAAGCGATCTTGTAAGGACTGCAGTATGGTGTATGAATAGAGAACCATACATCAGATGGTACACAAAATACAATTCTCCATATTCGCTTATAAAGTGTAGAGTATAATTGCCATCTAATCTTAATTACAAAGACTTAAAAGCTACTTATATAGATAAAAATAGAAAATCTATTACATAAACTTAATTAGTTTTCAAATTACGCCATCAAAGTCAAAGAGACTTGTCAAGTTGTTAGTCTCCTTTAATCGCGACAACAAATAGAGGAGATGTGATTTTAATGTGAGTTACAGAGAGACAGGGATGGGGAAGGGGTAGGACAAAACTAGCAAACTCAATTTTGTAAACTTTATTAGATGCGAAACTAATCACTGAGTATAGATTTAAGATCGTTTGTATTGGATGAAAGTTTGCAACGTAACTACGTAATTATAGGCGTATATAGCTTGTCTAATTATAAATGACGCACCCCTTCACTTTATTAGTTTATTTAAATGTGTGAATACAAATATTACTAATTATACTACCATACTTTTTTATATTGTTTTTATTGTGACTCGACATCTGACATCGACCCGCCTGATGGTAAAGGTGCCGGTCAAAGGTGCTTCTTCACGCATTGCTTGAAGGATCCAAGGCTATAGGAAGAAGAGAACACATGGGTTGGTAAAGCATTTCACTAGTCGATTGTTCTGCAAAGAAACAATGTGCCGACCTTTTTAGTTCGACTGCCGATTCAGTCGACAAAATGCGGATGCTTTTCCTGACCTGTATTACGGGAGTGAAAAGACGAGGTGAAAAACAACGTGGTGGGTTTAACGTGTTCCTCCTTTTGTGTCTAACCAGCAACTGAATGACCAATTACAAGTGCATTTTCGGTGTGTTGCATTCATATTTAAATTCGCACGTGTGCTTAAATGCAGTGGAGGTGCGCGTCATTTCGGCTTAGACAGACTCTACCTGACTTTAAGTGGGTGGATGTATTAGGAAAATTATGTTATGTTACTTACTACAGAACTTAATATACTTATATTATTTTTATACGCGACTAAGTAACGTTCTTCACGGTGTGTACGCTTGTAACTGCATACCACCTTTTAAATATAAATAATTAAATATCAACTTGAAACCGACTATACAAACGTATACGTTTCTGTTTGTAATCTGATAATACAATATAATATTAATCTATTAATCAAATTGTCACGTCCACACAGGGATAATATATAATATACCTACTTGCGATACTTGTATGTAGTTTATTAATTGTAGTTTGTAGTGTATTTGCACCCTGCCCATAATTTCTCACCATCCCAAAGGTTACTCGTTGACATTAAACTTGCCTATGTACCTATTTTTAAGTTTATTTTAGTACAATAAAGGATTTAAATAAATTAATGAATAAGTCGGGACATATAATTATAATATGAATAAGCGTCACTTGCCACGATTCTGACACAACTCGCTTCCCTCACATCCACAATTCTCCTCATACAAGCTCTACTACAGGGACGTCTCCGATTTATATCTCAGATATATAATCAATCAATCAATCAAATTGTCACGCCTTTTTTCCACAGGGATAGGCAGAGACAATGGAGCGCCACTTACCACGATCCTTACTCAGCTCCCTTGCTTCCTTCACATCCACAATTCTCTTCATACAGGCTCTGTGGTTATGGGCACTAGGCAACCTAGCTTTCTTGAGAATGTCTCTGATTTGGTCGCAAAACACTCTCCTAGGCCTGCCTTGTTTAACGCATCCATCCACATCAGATATCCATTATCCAAATTACACATATTTACTCTTAAAATCTTAATAAGGATATGTTTTAGTGCAGGCTCTATATAGCAACACAAAATGGTGGTTTTGTATCGAGGTATGTCATACAAAACACGGTCACCTACCACGCTCCAATTGCGAAGCGAGCACAATACCGCCGCGTATTGCTCGCTACGCTTGGCTAGCGAGAAAGAGCGACGAACGAAGCGTACTTTCGTTTCGTTTTTATTATGAGATATCATACAATTCTTTTTTTAAATTATGCACGAATAAATTGGTAATGTGCACGGATACAGGTTTTTGTGCTTTATTTGAAGGGTTCTTGTTGTTTTCGTAGATGCCACATATGTACAAACTACTACGATGCATGTTCGTTTTTGATATTGTTCGTCGAGTTATTTTAACTATTATTAAACATATTTACGTATTATTTTTTTTATTGTGACTCGACATATGACAGCACCCCTCTTGATGTTAAGCTGAAGTGTGGTCCATGAATGAATGTCACTGCTACTACAATTCAATAACTGTGAGTAGCAATCACATCCACTATGCCGGCCTAGATGGAACCGGCAACTTACAAGCTGATCCCGAAACGTGACTAAATCACTTCACGGTCTGTATACTTGTAAGTGGTGGTACTACCCCGGATCGGCAGACTGGGTACCACTGCCTACCACTCTTTGATAACCAGACCCGAAGCAAATATCCATTTTTTTTTTAATAACAAATATTTGCAATATTTAATGTTATTAAATATTACAAATAAAAGCTATGAAACAAATATTTGCTCCGACCGGGAATCGAACCCGGGGCTTTACGCGCAACAAACCAATCGCTAAACCGTTCGTCCACGCCTGCCGTCAAATATGGTTTTGTATAACTATAGGTAATAAATATACTTATTTGTTAAATAATATAATGGACTAATAAGCCTAATACCCATAACCATAGAGCTTGTATGAAGAAAATTGTGAATGTAAAGGAAGGGAGGGAGTTGTGTCAGGATCGTGGCGAGTGGTGCTCCATTGTCTCTACTTATTCCTGTAGGAAAAAGCAGAGACAATTTGTTTATTTTTACTTGTAATTATATTATTGTCGATGTTTTTATTGTCGATGCTTATTGTTTGGCAACTGTAACAACATAGGGCGATTTTTTTAATCGTCCATCAGGCAAATCAAAATCAGTTGTCGCGTTTTAATAAAAAAAAACTACGTTGTGAAGGACATTTGTATCGCACTACAGCCTAACATCAGACGGTGTGCCATAAATATAATTATATTTTATTTACGTCGTTTATGTTCTAATCATCCCTTTACAAGTACAGACAGTGACTTAGTCGCGTTTCGGGATCTTCTTGTAAGTCATCGGTTTCAACTAGGTCGGTGTAGTGAATAAGACTGGGGCTTACAATGATTTATATAAATAGCAGTCGCCTCTAATCACGGAACGTGTTCCAGCTTAACATCAGGCGGAGTGGTGTCATATGTCGAGCCACAATCCGAAAAAAATAATTAATTTTAATACATATATGGTTTGTATTAAGAAAATTGTCATATAAGTATGAACGTATCTTGAACTGAGGAATGCGAGTTAATAATCCAAACCACGGACACGCAGTCGCTCGAATGGAATATAGATGTCAAATATTCCCATTGGGTTAGTTCAATTAAGAGGCTGACGAATTGAATTCCTACTTTGAAAGCAGTATATTCATAGAAAGTGGGGGGAATAGTTATCGTAAGTAACGCGTTGAGAAAGGGGATTTGCAGAGATATGATTGACGTCTCTGTCTTGCCAGATTTAATTGAACGCTTTCATTGTGCCCTCTAAATAGGATTAGTGCCTGTTCGCCGCGATCTGTTTTTGTCACAGGATTTCGTCACACAAGTAATCAGGGAGCCGACCGCGCAACTTAGTGTCAAATACAACTTTTATTCATTGAGGCGATGAGTTTCAATAAGCTTAAACATCGATGATGATAATTTTAGGTATTATCGTACTAGGAACTTAGTAACAGTTACTGATTGTCGTTTTGTTAGTATAACAATCGACGTGTTGAATGCATTACCAGCCGCAATGTTCTCCCCATCCTATAACCATGGGCTCATTAAGCGAAGCGTGATCGTTAAGATAAGCGTGACCTGAATTTATTTTGTCAGTCATCGACGCTCTTCGACTTCTCTTTTCTTACCATCAGGCAAGTTATCCTTAACACAGTTTTTTTTTTATTGTGACTCGACATATGTCAGCACCCCGCTTGATGTTAAGCCAAAGTGTGGTCCATGAATGAATGTCACTGCTACTACATTTCAATAACTGTGAGTAGCAATCACATTCACTATGCCGGCCTAGATGGAACCGGCAACTTACAAGCTGATCCCGAAACGTGACCAAATCACTTCACGGTCTATATACTTGTAAGTGGTGGTACTACCCCGGATCGGCAGACTGGGTACCACTGCCTACCACTCTTTGATAACCAGACCCGAAGCAAATATCCATCTCTTTTTTTTATTAACAAATATTTGCAATATTTAATACTATTAAATATTACAAATAAAAGCTATGAAACAAATATTTGCTCCGACTGGGGATAGATCATAACCAATGATCAATAAAAAAACTGTGTCAAAAATGTGAATTCACAAAACAGTTTTTCATAATGAAGACTAAGTTATTGTTAATATTCATAGAGAATTGACCAAATGTACCAAGTAATCGTGACAAAGTTGCTTACGTCGAATAAGCGTTAACCTTTAGAAGGTTCCTCCGCTCGCTGAGAGATTTATTTCGCGTAATTAGTAAGAAATAGGCGAACTGCTCTCAAATTGAAATATCTGTTGTTTGTTAGTTAAGCCGTTACAAATGAAAGCTTGTTTTGGTAGGATCATATTTCTTCATTTTAATTCTGTATTTCAATTTGGGAGTTTTTTTTTTTGAGTTTTCTATAGAAGTTGAATTTGTTTGGAATTCGTAATTGAGAGATTTGGGTAGATGAAAATTTCATGGGTATATTTTAAACTTTAATTGTCAAAGTAATTTATAGATTAATGTTCCTCGACTATGTAAAATTCATTAAAACATCAGAGGTTAATAGTTTATATCAATTGAGCTTGTATGTAGAGAGTTGCGAATAACAAAGAAGCGAGAAAAGTGAATATGTCAGGATCGTGGGTCGTGGCGCTTCGTTATCTCTGTGACAATTAAAGCGCAACAATATGTTGGATTTTATATAAAAAAAAACTTTATGTGACATCTTATTGTAGTAAAAAGACTTAATAAATAATAAATAAATTATTAAATAAGTATTTGGCTCTTCTGCTTATAACGGGAATTTTGGGGTAGCTTGTTCTAGTAATTTCCACTGCAGTATCTAAAATATGAGACAATTTTCTTAGCTTCCCTGGATTCTCTGTGCGGGTGCCATGTCCAATGCGTAGTAGGCGCGTGAGTGCAGACAGTGTTTCGGACTTCTGACCGGAAAGTAGGTTTAAGGTGACATGTTAACATTCACCTTCACTGCCCTCACTCTCCCTCTACCCAACCAAATATTATACCAATGCCGCCATCGACATTTGGTATATTGTAGTAGATTAAACGAATATGTATGTAATCGTACTTATCTTTTTAAATTGTACATAAATAAATAAGCCTAAATTGCTTAATTTAATTTAAGTAATAAATTTTAATTAAATTACTTAAATTAAAACTTTAATTATCCACACCGTTGATCGGAACCCCTGTTTGGGTATAGGCCTCCTCCAGCTTTTCCATCTCCCCTGTCTATTGCTTTCTTACTCCATTCGCTTTTGCTAATGCTTGTATGTCTTTTGTTCACCTTTTTATAGGACGTTCCCTTCTCCTTTTTCCTGATGGTCCCTCCCATGTTGTCTCTTGTGTCTACCTTTTATCTGTGCGTTTTGCTATATGTCCTGTCCATCTCCAATTCTGCTTTAGAGCATATTGTAAGACGTCTATAAATTGTACATCAGGGATATATTTACTTTTAATCAAACTTTTGTATTACAAAACACATGGAAACTATTCTATTTGAAAGTGAACAAACAAACAAAAGTTATAATAGTTAGTGTTGGTGCAAAACCTCGAAAATATTTTAAATCACAAAACTTTCCGTTTTCAATTTGCATTGTTGTAGTTTACTGACTAGTTAAATAATATAAATATAAGCCTATTGTTCTGTTCTATTGCCAATGTATTCTTTAAATATAATGTTAAGCAAAGCAGATACAGACCGTAAAGTGATTTGGTCGCATTTCGGGATCAGCTTGTAAGTTGCCGGTTTCCAACTAGGCCGGCATAGTGGATGTGATTGCTACTTACAGTTATTGAATTGTAGTAGCAGTGACATCCACTCATGGACCACACTCCAGCTTAACATTAAGTGGGGTGCTGTCATATGTCGAGATACAATAAAAAAAGCGTAAATAAACACCATTACTTGGCATATTGGTGGTGGTAGAGACAACTGTAGACTGAAACAGTTTTTCAGTTTTCGGCGATCTAGTTCTTCCCTTTGCTTAAAATCACGTAAGCCGAGCTCATATGTTGCGTGCCAATAAAAAAAGTAATTCAGAAAAATCATGTTTTGAAAATTGTTTAACAACCAAAGTACATATAGATTCATTGGTATAGGCAGGTTTTGAATCGTGTTTCTTGCTTTTCGTAATCATTTCATTACTGCGACATTCCGGTCACCATTCCCAATAAGATATATAAGTAGGAAAATCGTATATAAAAGGAGAAAGTACCCACTTAAAATGACATGTGAAAGATCACCATATTCGTGTCCCATGATTCCGTACCCTCATCCCTCAGGACCTCCCCGTCACTAGGGATTACGGCTGACAAGGCCAATTCAAAATTGTTTGCTGAATATTCAACCAAGGGTTTAATTGCAATGTCAGGAAAGGAATATTGGTTATAGCATTTCAAAACACGTGATTGCTTAATTAAATATAAAATAATAATTCGTTATCTATATAAATATTGATAAGGACTTTTTTTATTGCGGCGTGACATCTGTCATCGACTGAACTGGTAGTATAAAGAAATAAATAAAATTGTCACGTCTTTTTCCCACGGGCCTATCCCCCCATGTTCATCCTACCAATCTATATAAAAACGAAGGAGCGCCACTTGCCACGATGCTGACATAACTACCTCGCATCCCTGGTATCTACAATTTTCTGTCTCGTTAAACGCATCCATCTACATCAGATTTATAAATTCTGGGTAGTTTTGGAAACAATAACAGCATCAACCAATAGGACGACCAACACCTCAGTCTCTCCGTGACCACGATGGCTGCAAAGCTCTCGAAACGTCGGAATAATAAAAAATTGTAAAATCAAAACCAAAATAAACGCGATAGTAAGCCGCATAAAATTTGTTTAATTCATTAATCAATGTTCGCGCAAAATCTAAGAAAATACTAAATTCCTTTCTTCAATCTACTCTCACTCATGCTTTCTTTGTGCCCAAGTCATCGAAGCTTTCCTTTGTCAATCCTTGTCTTCTTTCAAACCATATATATCGACTGGTAGTAAGCAAGGGAAATTCTAAAAGTGCCGACGACTGAATCGAAAACCTGTTTGCATCAGTCGCAGTCACTAAGGTTAAAGGTGCCCTTTTGTGCTACATGATCTTATGACTCCATAAGCCACAAATCTATAAAGAAAAGAATATCTTTATACTATAAAAGTTATTGCAAAGATAATAAAGAAGTCAATATCGAGGAAAAGTGCACTTATCATATATTTCTAGTTTGTCGTAAACTTTTATATAAAATACATTATATTGAATAACATTTTTATTATTATCTTCTAGCCAATGGCTATAGATTTTATAATCTAAATACTTTCTTAGGTACATGCTAGATTTTCCATTATTAATAATATTCCCAGTTATTATTTTATTTACCTATTAGTAAAAATCAAATATGCAATTTATTTAATATATAAAAATCAATATCATGTTCGTATTTAATGCGCTGCCACACGTTGATCCCGCCGATATGGCCAACCTTTGTCCACTTCTCTCAATCGCGCAAAGGTTAAAGGATAATTTTGCACCCGGATGGTGTTGCTGTTGTCCAGATCTACTCACTTATTCTGTCTGCTTTTTTACACAGATAAAATATTTGTCAGACTAATTTTTCTTTCTTTCAGCCTACGAAGTGGAGAATACAAACTGCATATATTTATGTTAAAAAACATTTATGATAATTTCTGCAATACATTTTGCTAATATATAAATCTAATAAACCTGGTAATCATCATCATTTGTCACGCCTTGATTCACACATGGATAGGCAGAGACAACAAAGCTCTACATTTCACAATCCCGGCACGGTTCAGGGTTTGGTTCTCAGTTTTTACAATCCGGTTTTAAAAACAGTAACAATGTTCCTTTGTAAAATATAGTCTGTGCATAACTTATTAATATTTTTATTATAAAATTACTTAAAAACAAATCTAACACAATTTAAAATCTTAATTAGAATTGATTCAATAAGTGAAAGTATTATAGATTGACGAAAAGAATTTATATATCTCATGTGAATGGATGCCTCGGCCCAGGAGGGTGTTTGCCGACCAAATCGGAAACATCCTCAAGAAAGCTAGGTTGCCTAGTGCCCATAACAATAGAGCTTGTATGTTGTGAGGGAAGCGAGGGAGTTGTGTCCGGATCGTAGGAAGTGTCGCTCCATTGTCTCTGCCTATCTTTGTGGGAAAAAGGCGTGACAATTTAATTTGATTTGATTTTGATTCAATAAAGCATTAAGAGCCGTTTTAATCGATTCAAAATAGCATCTCTATATAACTACCTAAGGCGTGGCCACAATCTATTGGCTATTAAGAATAAAAAATGAACTAATAAAACTGAAAATCAGATAGTTGGAGGTTAATAATTCCTGAAACGACTGAAACTCTATATAAATGTTAATTTATATCGTTTATTTTGTCGATCCTGGAGTTATTCTGGAGAATATAGTTTTCTACAATAAAGATTTATAACTAATTAAATAAAAAATCATTCAATTTTTCAAATTGATAGCTTTTATTACTATATGGATAGGCAGACAAAATGAACGCCATTTTGATCCTGGCGCAACTCTCTCGCTTCCTTCACATCACAAGCTCAATCACGGCCATTATTTATATTTTTATATTATTTATTTTTATAATTTATATTTGTAATTTTAATAAAAAAGTTACACTCGTACATTATACATTTAAGAGCGTATCAAATATGTATAATATAATACCTAACAATATCAATCAATCAAATTGTCACGCCTTTTTCCCACAGGGATAGGCAGAGACATTGGTGCGCCACTTGCCACGATTCTGACACAAATGTCTAGCTTCTCTCAAATTCACAATTCTCTTAATACAAGGCAACCCAACTTTCTCAAGGATAATATAAATATACATTATTTAGTCTGAGCTGAACATCTGTTTAATTATCAAAAACAGCATCAGCTTTAAGAATAGTCCAGTACTACTTTCAGTCTTAAACGAGTTTCAATCTTAGTGGCTATTGTTAAGTTTTTCAGTTGCTCGTAAAGCAGAGGTTTAACGGCAGACGCTGAAACGATTTTTCATAAAACTGTTGCTTTTATGATCATTTACTTTCCACGCTTTTGTGTTCGTATAAACTTTTTTAAAGTTTATAAAATGTCTTGAATCTTTACTTGTTTCATGTAGCTACTCGTATATGATAAAGTTGCGTCTTTGATAACTTTGTGACAGAAATAGTGTTCAAGCTTTAAAAAGGTATGTTTGAAGACAAATGCCTCAACTTTACTAAAAAAGTATGTGATTCGACATCTGACTGCCGACGACTAAAAAAACCGAGTCAATTCACGGCTGCCCCAGTCTCCGTCACTATACCGACTAAAGGTGATTCATCACGCATTGCTTAAAGGATCCAAGGTTATAGGATAGAAAAAACACATGGGCTGATGAAGCATTCCACTTGTCGATTGTTCTACAAAGAAACGACGTACCGAACCTTTTAGTTCGACTGCGGATTCAGTCGATAGACCTCATCCTTTTACTCCCGTGATACCCGCACAGGTCGTATCACGCAAGGCGTGGCCACAATCTATTGGCTATTAGAATAAAAAATGAACTAATAAAACTGAAAATCAGATAGTTGAAGGCTAATAATTTCTGAAACGACTGAAACTCTATATAAATGTTAATTAATATCGTTTATTTTGTCGATTCTGGAGTTATTCTGGTGAATATAGTTGTCTACAATAAAGATTTATAACAAATTTAATAATAAATCAATGAATTTTTCAAATTGATAGGCTCTTATTCCCACAGGGATAGGCAGACAAAATGAACGCCACTTTGATCCTGGCGCAATCCGTATTTTGTCGACCGAATCGGCAGTCAAACTATAGAGTTCGGTTCGTCGTTTCTTTGCAGATCAATAGACAAGTGGAATGCTTTACCAGCCCATGTGTTCGCTCCATCCTATAGCCTTGGATCCTTAAGCGATATAGTGAATAGCCGGTATAGTGGCAGCGACTGGGGCAGCCGAGAAGACTTGGTTTTTGCAGTCGTCGGCACTCTTGGATCTCTTCTTGCTTAGCATCAGGCGGGTCGAAGTCAGATGTCAAGTCACAGTAAAAATATATATATTTATAATATATAAATATATATATTATAAATATAGGTACAAATAATGCAATAGGTAGATGTGGTAATGTAACTGAATATCTCCGTATCTTATATCAAAGTGTAGCCTTTGGCCGATGAGAAAATGCAATGTAATCACTGTGTATTGTGTTTCGCCTTTTCAGTAATATTGAATCACTACGAACAAGATTTTCATGCGCTTTTTATGTCCGACACGGACGCCCCCAAGGAACATTTTCAATATTACATTCTGAAGTGTCATCATAACGGAGTGTCTCTTTTTTAATATTTAAAAATGTTTTTCTAGGCTTTTATTTAACGTACTTTGTCGTAGAAATAAAAATATTTGAATGTCTTTTGTCATACAAACGTGTTGACCTGAGTTTGACTGATAAAGAATTACAAATCTTATATCAATATTATATAGACCGTGAAGTGATTTAGTCGCGTTTGTTTATCAGCTTGTTAGTTGCCAGTTCCACTAGGCCGGCATAGTGGATGTGACTTCTACTTACAATTATTGAATTGTAGAAGCAGTGACATCAATTTATGGCCCACACTCCAGCCTAACATGAAGCGGGGTGCTGTCATATGTCGAGTCACAATAAAAAAGCAGGTATCAATGATAAAAATATAAGTAAGGAATTATTAAAGCATAAAGTGTATCGCACAAAATTTGATATACCATTTTAAAAAAAGAGTTAAAAGTACCTATACTATTTTTTGCCCTACCTTTTGTTCCAACCAATTATCAATGAAATTATTCTTTGATTTTACATTGTTAATGAAACTGTATCAATTAACGCAATAATTGATTTTACTTTTTTGTTTCATTTTTGTGAAAAAATGGTGCCAATAACGCTCGCTTAGTTTTATAAATTTATACAATGTATTTTTATTGAGAGGAAACTAAGGGTTTTAAATGTAGGTTCGAATTCGTCAGCGCTCTTGCTCCACACTTACGTCACTTACAAGTATACAAACTGTGAAGTGATTTAGTCGCGTTTTGGAATCCACTATTCAGGCCGGCATAGTGGATGTGATCGCTACTTATTGTGATTATTAAATTGTAGAAGCAGTGTCATCCATTCTTGGACTATACTCCAGCTTAATATCAAGCGAGGTGCTGTCATAGTCTACTAATTATCCACTCGTCTACGACCAAACTTAAAATATAGTAATTAATATATAAATTACTATATTAATTAGAATTGTGGGTGTGAGGGAAGCGAGGGAGTTGTGTCGGGATCGTAGCAAGTGGCGACGGCCTATACCTGTGAGACAAATGTGTAACAATTTGATTGATATATTACTATATTTAAATCTCCAAATCTAATGTTTACGGTACGACGAGAAATATCAAGCTCGTAAAACATGTAATAATTAAAATTTCAAATTTGTATTCCGTATTTTAAAGTTCGAATTTCAATTGATGAATTCAAAAATTCAAATCAAGTCCAGTGTTTACCTGGCCAAGTACCGAATGGTGCCAAGTGCAAATTGTTAATCCCCCACTGATTACTTTACAACTGCCAAAACAAGCACCCGTCTGGCAAAGGGTTATTTCTACTTCGACTATTTTTTCAACAAGGAAAACCTAAATAATACAACTTAAAAAGTAGTAGTAGTCGTGTTATTATTCAAACATTCTTGTTATATATTCGTTTGTTACATAGAAATGTTCAGAGGGTTCGTTTTATAAATATCTGTCCGGTGTTTATAGGACGAATACGGGTGCGCGACCCCGGACACCTCGAGCTGCCATTTACTATATCCTTTTCCGTCCATAGTAATGGTATCCAATTCTACCCAAGCCTACTCCCACAATTCCCCAAATTCCTATTTTTCCTTATGACCCGGGACGTCCTAAAACTCGACCAGATCTCATCGAAGGATGGGCAGCAGCGTCCTCTTGACGTTTGGTGAGCGTGAGCATACTGCGATCCCCAAGCCGCCTGCCAAGCGTGGGGATTATGGCAACCCCCCCCCCCCCCCCCCCCATGAAAGATACAAGTATATTACGGCCCCTAGTCCCCGGCGGCTCCGCTATTCCTGGCCTAGGTAGCAGACCAGGTAACGGTGGAGCAAGGGGTGCTAAGAATCCCCGGCAGATATCTCGCTACCACCCCCAACGAAACTTGGCCCTGGCAACGCACAACGTCCGCACGCTGCGGACTGACGAGAAGATAGTTGAGCTGGAGGAAGAATTGAGCAAAATGCGTTGGGATATCATAGGACTATCTGAAATCCGACGAGAGGGAGAGGATACGATAGTCCTTGAATCTGGCAACATGCTCTTCTTCCGGGAAGGAAAACGTAAATCTCAGGGTGGTGTTGGGTTTCTCGTCCACAAGTCTCTCATAAACAACATTGTAAAAGTCGATAGTGTGTCCAGCAGGGTAGCGTACCTTATACTCAGAATCACCGATCGGTATTCGCTGAAGGTCATACAGGTATATGCGCCCACTTCGACACACCCAGACGATGAAGTAGAGGTATTGTATGAGGAAATATCTGAGGCCATGCATACCTCCAAAACATACTTCACTGTTGTTATGGGGGACTTCAACGCTAAGGTGGGCACACGGAATGTCGATGAGTTGAGAGTAGGGTCATATGGATATGGTCAGCGGAATCAGAGGGGCCAGCGGCTGGTCGACTTCATGGAGAAGGAGGGACTTTATTTAATGAACTCCTTTTTCCAGAAGCGACCGTCCAGAAAGTGGACATGGATGAGCCCCGATGGTTTAACCAGAAATGAGATCGACTTCATCATGACGACCAAGAAGCGAATATTCGATGATGTCTCCGTGATCGCCAAGGTGAAAACCGGTAGCGATCACCGTATTGTTAGAGGCACATTGAATATCAATGTCAAGCTTGAAAGGTCACGTCTGGTGAAGTCCACGCTCCGGCCTGGTCTTGCCCAGATCCAAGACCCAGAAAGCTTTCAACTTGAACTGCAAAATCGCTTCCAGTGCCTAGCCGAATGCAAAACTGTGGACGAGATAAACAATGGGCTGGTGGAAACTGTCCAAGCTGTGGGGTCCAAGTTCTTTAAGACCCCACGCCGGAAAAAGCCGCAGAAGCTCTCAGAAAGAACCATCAAACTGATGGAAGACCGGAGAGAAATGAGACTGCAATCTTCAGCCGACATGTCGGAATATGGCAAACTTAATAGACGAATCTCGAAAGCTATGCGACACGATCTGCGTTCCTACAATACAACATGTATTGAGGACGCAATTAAGCGGAACCAAGGCTTGAAAGTGTTCGCAAAGAATTCGTCTATTGGGCAAAGCCAGATGACGAAGCTGAAGATCGAGGACGGCAGTATCATTTCGTCGAAGCCGGAGATTCTGAGAGAGCTTGAGAGGTTTTATGGACAGCTGTACACCTCGACACCAAAACCCATTGGCAGTACAGCTCAGGACACCAGAGCTAAACTGACCCGACACTACACTGAGGACATCCCAGACATCAGCCTGTACGAGATTAGAATGGCTCTCAAACAACTTAAGAATAACAAGGCGCCGGGTGATGACGGAATTACGACAGAACTTCTGAGAGCGGGTGGCAAACCGATACTTTTAGTCCTCCAGAAGTTATTCAATTCCGTCATACTCGAAGGTACAACGCCAGAAGCATGGCACAGAAGTGTGGTGGTGCTCTTCTTCAAAAAGGGTGATAACACCCTATTGAAGAATTATAGACCCATCTCACTTCTGAGCCATGTGTACAAGTTGTTCTCGAGAGTCATTACGAACCGTCTCGAACGAAGGTTTGATGACTTCCAGCCTCCCGAACAAGCCGGTTTCCGAAAAGGCTTTGGCACCATAGACCACATACACACGCTCCGCCAGATTATACAGAAGACAGAGGAGTATAATCGGCCACTGTGTCTGGCGTTTGTGGACTATGAAAAAGCCTTTGATTCAATCGAAACCTGGGCAGTATTGCAGTCTCTTCAGCGATGTCATATTGACTATAGGTATATCGAAGTGTTGAAGTGTTTGTATAAAAACGCCACTATGTCGATCCGGTTACACGATGAGAGCACAAAACCAATCCAGTTGCAGAAAGGCGTGAGACAGGGAGACGTTATTTCTCCGAAACTGTTCACGAATACACTGGAGGACGTTTTTAAGCTCTTAGACTGGAACGGATACGGCATCAACATTAACGGCGAATACATCACTCACCTTCGTTTTGCTGATGATATAGTCATTATGGCCGAGTCGCTGGAGAACCTCAATGCGATGCTCAGCGACCTGGGTAACGTTTCCCAACAGGTGGGTCTTAAAATGAACATGGACAAGACGAAAATCATGTCCAATGTCCATGTTGTGCCTATACCAGTAATCGTTGGGAACGATACTCTCGAAGTTGTTGACCACTATAATTACCTCGGCCATATTGTCCAGTTAGGTAGGTCCAACTTCGACAAAGAGGTCGCTCGAAGAATCCAACTCGGATGGGCGGCGTTCGGGAAATTGCGTTATATCTTCTCGTCAAACATCCCACAGTGCCTGAAGACAAGGGTCTTCAACCAGTGTGTGTTGCCAGTGATGACATATGGCACTGAGACGTGGCCCCTAAATGTTGGCCTGTTGGAAAAGCTCAGAGTCACTCAGCGGGCAATGGAGAGAGCTATGCTTGGTGTGTCTCTGCGCGATAGAATCCGGAACGAGGATATTCGCCAAAGAACCGGAGTTACCGACATAGCTCGTAGGATTTGTGAGCTGAAGTGGCAATGGGCCGGCCACATCGCTCGAAGAACCGACAACCGATGGGGAAGAAAGGTTTTAGAGTGGAGACCACGAACTGGAAGACGCAGCGTAGGTAGGCCTCCCACTAGGTGGACTGACGACATAGTGAAAGTCACGAATAACCGGTGGATGCAGCTGGCATCTTGTCGTTCGAAATGGCGTTCTAAGGGGGAGGCCTATGTTCAGCAGTGGACGCATTCTGGCTGATGATGATGATGATGATGATGACATAGAAATTGGGTTAACAGAATTTTATCAATAAAACGTCCCACCAGTTAATCTACGGTTACCAAGTTAGTTCAAAGTCTGTGTCAGTGCTGTCTGTAGATTATGCAGAAATGGGAACATCTAGAGTTGTCAGTCGTAGCATAATAAATAGAACTATACAAATTTTATGCAGCTTACTATCGCGTTTAATTTGGTTTTGATTTTTTTTTTATTATTATTCCGACGTTTCGAGATCTTTGCAACCATCGTGGTTGCAGAGACTGAGGATTGTAAAATCAAAACCAAAATAAACGCGATAGTAAGCCGTATAAAATTTGTTTAATTCATTATTCAATGTTTGCGCACAAAATCTAAGAAAATACTAAAATAAAACTACAGTA
Source organism: Tinea trinotella (assembly GCA_905220615.1). Classification (NCBI taxonomy): domain Eukaryota; kingdom Metazoa; phylum Arthropoda; class Insecta; order Lepidoptera; family Tineidae; genus Tinea; species Tinea trinotella. Next base: position 14,458,144 of record HG992308.1, on the reverse strand, counting down.
AAAAAACACGCTTAAGTATATGACAGTGTGAGCTAAAAAAAACTCACTCGACTCGCCTGGTGGTAAGTAAGAGGAGATCCAAGAATGCCGACGACCGAAAATCAGAGTCAGGTAATGGTTGCCACAGTCACTAAGCCAGCCAAAAAATAGTTTTGGTTAAACTATTATATTGTCATCGGTTTTTAATATGTGTACAAATTTCAGACATCTAGAAGTGGGTGAAAATTAATTTGAAAGGTTTCGTTATATAGTTACAAGACATAGACACAAGTCAAGCTAATAAAAGCTTTTTATATAATATAAACAATAACTGAACATACAAAATAAATAGCGCAATTATACAAACATAATTCAATATAAATTATAACATTAAATGCACATTTTCAATCTGTCAGCAATTAATATGAAATTCACTTCAAAATTAATGTTTATTTTAATATTAATCACAACGCCATTTTGATTAAATAACAACTTTGTTTTTCTGTTGAGATACAAATTCAATAATCTAAAATTATAATGCCTAAGTCTACCACGAGTTTACAATAGTTTTGTTTAGAAATATGTGTCGTTTAACATTCTTTATTAAAAGCTTGAAGTCACTTTTCATTAATTTCATGTCAGCAATTAGTTGCCACTGCTGGAAATAGACCTTCCCCAGCGATCCCCAAAGTGGCTTCGGCTGTATCGACGGCTATCTGTTAGGTCGTCAGTCCATCTTATACTACCTTTCCCAGTACGTAGTCTCCATTTAATACGTCTTTTTAAAAAGTTACTCTTTTTATAGTCTATTATTGATAGACTGAAGCAACGATGAACCTGTTTGGCAAAAAAATATATTTTAATATTAATCTTTATATTGAAATCCTTAGCCATATCACCAAAAATTGACATCTCCGGGCAATCTACATAAAGGTAGTAAAAGATTTGTCAATTATAAAACAAATAAATAGCAGGAGTAAACAACAGTTCTTTCAATTAAATAGTAAAACATCCGAAGCAGGTTCGTTAAAGGGAACCAACCCTAAAAATTTCGAATTCCATGAATAGTACTGCGTCGCGTCTCGCTATCCAAAATAAACTCTTTGAGATTCGGAAATTGAATATTATTATGATAATATTTTGTGAAAGCGATGACTTCCGCAACTCAACCCCCCCTACGGCCTCCCCACTTAGAGGCTTCTCCGACCTGCTGGCACTCTGCATTGCTAAGACATTTAGCGTTTATAGATATTCTCATCGGGACTAAAAGATGTCGTTTTGTGTTGATGGGGCTATTAAATAACTGGTTATAAGAGAAGACGATAGACAGGCAGAATGTTTGGCTTGAAAGTTATCGGTTCCAATTAGAATGTGGATCATACTGATACTTGATATATGTAGTAGAAGTAACCTTCATACATATACCTTAAGCGGGGTGCTGTCAGGTCAATATGAAAAAGGATAATAAAATAAAACAAAAAATTAAATGCTCAGTCTGCCTATCCGGGGTTGTGTCACCACTCACAAGTATTGTAAGTTACCGGTTCCAACTAGGCCGGCATGGTGGATGTGATTGCTACTTACAGTTATTGAACTGTAATATCAGTCACCTTCATTCATGGGCCGCACTCCAGCTTAACATTAGGCGCGTGCTGTCATATGTTGAGTCACAATTAAAAATAAAATCGTTTATAATAGGCCATAACCACAGAGCCTGTATGAAGAGAACTGTGGATGTGAAGGAAGCAAGGGAGTTGTGTCAGGATCGTGGCAAGAGGCGCCCATGGCGACAATTTGATTGATTGATAAATAATTAACGTGTAAATCTGTTTGTTTCAGGTGAAGTGGAAAGGCTTTTGCGCGAATACCGTCAGAACCAAGAGCTGGTGCGTAACATTGGCGCACACTACTACCAGATCATATATCCAGTGCAATTACGACATCACGAAAAAATGGGCATCTCAACAAGGGAAATCAATACACCAAAGGTAATTTGTTTTTTTTTATTATTATATTTATTTTTCTTTATTCTTATTTATTATATTTAAAAAAATAAAAATAATTTAAAAATATAAAAAATAGTTGTCCACCGGCATTGGGAACAGGGTCCAAGCCACCGGTGGTCAGGACTCCTGTGAAAGGAACCTCCTAACAGTATGCGCCGTATCCAGGAGTACCGCTTTCTGAATCAAACGCTTGATCCAGCTACCTAACAAGAGCCTCTTCAGGTGTTCGTCGAGGCTCTTGGCTATTAAACCATTGGAAGTCACGACTATTGGCACAATGATTGCTGCGTCCACCTCCCACATGTCGACAACCTCGCGAGCCAGATCAAGATACTTTATTTGCTTATCCTAATTAGTGTGCACGACGCCTCAAATGTAAATATAGTTCATTAGTTATAATAGACGTCTAGACTTAAGTCGCGTCACGTGTAGCTCAAAATCACACATAATAGATAGATATCAATTCAATAGATAGCAATTTAGCCCGCCATAAACACCTAAATGTTCGTTAAATAGATTTCGCCTGCTTCAGGGAAATACAATAGTTGGTGTTAGGGCATAAATTTATAAGTTCGGTGCTTTAAGAGTACAAATTGTTTATTTATTATATTCTTTATTATATTCATAGAATAAAGAAACACCTGCAATGGTTCTTTTTAGTACAACGTGGTATTTTAGAGCCAATAGAAAAATACCACGCTAAGGTGCAATAACGGCGCGCTGCTTTCACGCCATTGGCGGATAATGTAAGCGCTGCCATTGGTCGGCACAATAGACTAGGATCCTTGCCATTGCAGTACCAATAGTTCTTATCGTATTACCTATTATTTTATGTGGAATAGCATAGTTTTAATATAGAATGATAGACGAAGTCTCATTTTATAGAAATACACTGAAATAAGAGGTAATAGTATAACATAGTCAGCGTTAAACACGCTAGAACGTTCGGACCTACTTATAGGGATAAAGTATTAACTTTTCTGCTTTAGGTCATAGTATTTATATAGATTATAGCTCCTACTACACTTATAGATAGTTACATCGGTAAAAGGGACCAATGTAAAGTGTGTAGAGCTCCAATAGCACATAGGATTATTCGGACGCGATTTAAGGCTAGGAATATAGTTTATAGATATTGTAAATAGTGAAATAGGATAGATTTAAGCTCTTCGCATAGATGTAAGCACATAGTATAGTAGTGTATAGTAATAACTCGCTTAGAGCTTAGAATAGGTTTATAGTTAGTTAGTTCGATATTACTAGATTTAAATGTAAAATAGATAGTTTAATAGTTTTAGATCTAGTAATAAGTGTACATAGTGTAAGAAAATTGTAATTATTATAATTAAATAGAATTTCGTGCAATTTTCTTATCCCCATTCTTGGTTGATCGGCGAATACCCGGCGCTCATTGGCTCTCGCGTCCCGGCATGCGAGAGTTATCGAGCGCCGGGAGGGGTGGCGTATAAATATAGGCGGCCTGGCACGTAGCGATCAGTCCGAAACATAAGTCCGCAAAACGAGTCCGCAAAACAAGTCCGAAGATCGAGTTCGAAGATCGCCACCGCCGCACACGCCACCTCACCGCCATCCGACCAAGACTGGGGACTATAGAAGAGGAACGAAGCCTGAACTCTGAAGATCTGGTGTTTCATTTCATCGCTTCACCACCCATTGTGCACACCGGCATTCTTCGGTGCATCGGACCGTTCGTCGGCAAGCCCAAACTCACCGGTACTCTCCAGCTCTAGGCTAATGTACGTTGGTCCTCTGGAGAGACCACTGGTGAGCGCGGGAGTCAGCCTGCCGTAGAATTGGAAACCCGTAGATCGACTTTCGTCGTCACGGCTGAGCTCGTCTTTCGACGGCCGCGTTTCCAAGTTCTGCGGAGGTTCGATTTAGTCGACCCGGTCCCGCACATAATGGTCCTTCGAGCCGGATCTGTGCACAATGCTGATCACATAATGGTCCTTCGAGCCGGATCCGTGCACAATGCCAATCACCAGATGGAGAAAAATAAAAGACCTGAACGAGACCTTGCGCGCCAAGACATCACGCCATGTGCAAACACACCGACGCCGCGCGCAACCTCGCCGACGCTTCACTCAAGTTCGCCTGCGCCACTTGCTTCTACAACAGCGCACGAAACAATAAAATGTCCTGCAGCTACGCCGCTTTGCTACGGCACCCGCGCCGCGAGCATCAACCTATAATAGGGCTACGCTGCGACATAAGAAGAGGAAAATTATAGAAACCGTCGCTCAAGCGCTAAAGTACATAGCTTCAGCTGGAGGCCTCTGAATCAGAAGAATTTATACCTGACGAGCCACGGCGAGAAGACAACAACTATCGACATATCCAGTCTTGGTCGGATGACAGATACGGCGGAGGAAATAGAGAGAGGCTTTATTCACCACAAAAGAGGTGAAGCCTTATATACGGCGGAGGAAATAGAGAGAGGCTTTAAACACCACAAAAGAGGTGAAGCCTTACATGCGGCGGAGGAAACAGAGAGAGGCTTTATACACCACAAAATAGGGTGAAGCCTCACTGTATAGAAGAAGACCGCGAATGCAGAAACAAGCATCGCCCATAGAGACGGAAGTACAAAGGACCGTGGGAAAATCGAAGATAGCGATTAATATCAGTAATAGAAACTAGCTGAAGGGAACCACAAAGTCGCCGTCATGGACTCTGTGCAAAAGGAAAAACCACACAGAAGTCAACTGCAAGATCTTCAAGATAGCGGACTCAACAGCGAGATGGGTGTTGGCAAGAAAACATAGATTGTCTTATCGCTGTCTACATTATAGGGCAGCGAAGCACACTTGCCAAGGAAGAAGATCGGCAGCTATATAATTTCGAGAATAGAGAAGCTCTACAGCACAGAGGGACTCTATACCCCTATAGCGTAGAAATTATATAAATGACCTGGTTTGAAGATTGTGCGAGAAAATAGAAATCCGATAACCATAAGGTCATGCCGACCTCGCAGCTTCTTCCAACTCACCTTAAAGACTCACAAAATAGATGAAAATATTCACAAAGAATATCGGATCGGGAGTAACATGCCGCTAAACACGCGCGGACCCGAAAGGCGCGCAATAGAGTTGCTCCGAGAAGACAGTAAGACTGCCTGCCGGCAGTATCGAAGCTAAATATAGCAAGGAAGAAGATCGGCAGCTATATAATTTCGATCATAGAGAAGCTCCACAGCACAGAGGGACTCTATTCCTATAGCGTAGAAATTATATAAATGACCTTGTTTGAAGATTGTGCGAGAAAATAGAAATCCGATAACCATAAGGTCATGCCGACCTCGCAGCTTCTTCCAACTCAACTTGAAGGCTCGCAACATAGATGAGAGTACTTACGAAGTATATAGTCGGATCGGGAGTAACATACCGCTAAACACGCGCGGACCCGAAAAGCGCGCAATAGAGTTGCTCCAAGAAGACTGCCTGCCGGCAGTATCGAAGCTAAATATAGCAAGGAAGAAGATCGGCAGCTATATAATTTCGATCATAGAGAAGCTCTACAGCACAGAAGGACTCTATACCCCTATAGCGTAGAAATTATATAAATGACCTTGTTTGAAGATTGTGCGAGAAAATAGAAATCCGATAACCATAAGGTCATGCCGACCTCGCAGCTTCTTCCAACTCAACTTAATGACTCACAACATAGATGAGAGCATTTACGAAGAATAGTTGGATCGGGTATAACATACCGCTAAACACGCGCGAACCCGAAAGGCGCGCAATAGAGTTGCTCCGAGAAGACAGTAAGACTGCCTGCCGGCAGTATCGAAGCTTAATATAGCAAGGAAGAAGATCGGCAGCTATATAATTTCGATCATAGAGAAGCTCTACAGCACAGAGGGACTCTATACCCCTATAGCGTAGAAATTATATAAATTACCTTGTTTGAAGATTGTGCGAGAAAATAGAAATCCGATAACCATAAGGTCATGCCGACCTCGCAGCTTCTTCCAACTCACCTGGGCAGAACTCGGACCTTCTTCGCACGGCTGAATTGCACCGTGCCAGATACAAGAAGAAACTATAGTGGCCAACATAGAAAAAATAATCCCAATGGCAGAAAAATAGAAATAGACCGGCGGGAGGACCCGCCCAACGAGTATCGGCAGCTATATAATTTCGAGCATAGAGAAGCTCCACAGCACAGAGGGACTCTATACCCCCATAGCGTAGAAATTATATAAATGACCTTGTTTGAAGATTGTGCGAGAAAATAGAAATCCGATAACCATAAGGTCATGCCGACCTCGCAGCTTCTTCCAACTCACCTTGAAGACTCACAAAATAGATGAAAATATTCACAAAGAATATCGGATCGGGAGTAACACGCGCGGATCCGAAAGGCGCGCAATAGAGTTGCTCCAAGAAGACAGTATGACTGCCTACCGGCAGTATCGAAGCTGAATACAGCAAGGAAGAAGATCGGCAGCTATATAATTTCGAGCATAGAGAAGCTCTACAGCACAGAGGGACTCTATACCCCTATAGCGTAGAAATTATATAAATGACCTTGTTTGAAGATTGTGCGAGAAAATAGAAATCCGATAACCATAAGGCCATGCCGACCTCGCAGCTTCTTCCAACTCACCTTAAGGACTCACAACATAGAAGATAGTATTTACAAAGAATAGCAGATCAAGAATCTAAACACGCGCGGACCCTAAAGGCGCGCAATAGAGTTGCTCCAGGAAGACTGTATCACTGCCTACCGGCAGTTACAAAACTAAATACAGCAAGGAAGAAGATCGGCAGCTATATAATTTCGAGCATAGAGAAGCTCTACAGCACAGAGGGACTCTATACCCCTATAGCGTAGAAATTATATAAATGACCTTGTTTGAAGATTGTGCGAGAAAATAGAAATCCGATAACCATAAGGCCATGCCGACCTCGCAGCTTCTTCCAACTCACCTTGAAGGCTCGCAACATAGATGAGAGTACTTACGAAGTATATAGTCGGATCGGGAATAACATACCGCTAAAAAGGCGCGGATCCGAAAGGCGCGCAATAGTGTTGCTACAGGAAGAGACAGTAAGACTGCCTACCGGCAGTTACGGAACTAAATACAGCAAGGAAGAAGAGCGGCAGTTATATAATTTCGATCATAGAGAAGCTCTACAGCACAGAGGGACTCTATTCCCCTATAGCGTAGAAATTATATAAATGACCTTGTTTGAAGATTGTGCGACAAAATAGAAATCCGATAACCATAAGGTCATGCCGATCTCGCAGCTTCTTCCAACTCACCTGAGCAGAATTCGGACCTTTTGCACGGCTGAATTGCACCGTGCCAGATACAAGAAGATAGCTATAGTGGCCAACATAGAAAAAAGAATCCCGATGACAGAAAAATAGAAATAGACCGGCGGGAGGACCCGCCCAATGAGTATCGGCGGCCATATAATTTCGAGCATAGAGAAACTCCACAGCACAGAGGGACTCTATACCCCATAGCGTAGAAATTATATGAAATACCTGGTTGAAGATTAAGAATAGTAAGAAAATCTCTCAACTGGACGCCATGCCGGACTCCTGCCACACCGGGAAGGGACCGATAATAGAAGAGACCGACAGAGACGTGCTTAGATCCCTTTGGCGCGCTGACTGGCGGGAGGGCCCACCCAAGAATACGTCTCACATAGAAGCTCATCGTCCTACCAACCGACTACAAGCCAGACGTCGTGACACCGGTAGCAGAGGATGCAGCGCCATAGTCAACCAAGGGCAGCCTACGACACTGCACGGCGGGAGTATGTGCACGACGCCTCAAATGTAAATATAGTTCATTAGTTATAATAGACGTCTAGACTTAAGTCGCGTCACGTGTAGCTTAAAATCACACATAATAGATAGATATCAATTCAATAGATAGCAATTTAGCCCGCCATAAACACCTAAATGTTCGTTAAATAGATTTCGCCTGCTTCAGGGAAATACAATAGTTGGTGTTAGGGCATAAATTTATAAGTTCGGTGCTTTAAGAGTACAAATTGTTTATTTATTATATTCTTTATTATATTCATAGAATAAAGAAACACCTGCAATGGTTCTTTTTAGTACAACGTGGTATTTTAGAGCCAATAGAAAAATACCACGCTAAGGTGCAATAACGGCGCGCTGCTTTCACGCCATTGGCGGATAATGTAAGCGCTGCCATTGGTCGGCACAATAGACTAGGATCCTTGCCATTGCAGTACCAATAGTTCTTATCGTATTACCTATTATTTTATGTGGAATAGCATAGTTTTAATATAGAATGATAGACGAAGTCTCATTTTATAGAAATACACTGAAATAAGAGGTAATAGTATAACATAGTCAGCGTTAAACACGCTAGAACGTTCGGACCTACTTATAGGGATAAAGTATTAACTTTTCTGCTTTAGGTCATAGTATTTATATAGATTATAGCTCCTACTACACTTATAGATAGTTACATCGGTAAAAGGGACCAATGTAAAGTGTGTAGAGCTCCAATAGCACATAGGATTATTCGGACGCGATTTAAGGCTAGGAATATAGTTTATAGATATTGTAAATAGTGAAATAGGATAGATTTAAGCTCTTCGCATAGATGTAAGCACATAGTATAGTAGTGTATAGTAATAACTCGCTTAGAGCTTAGAATAGGTTTATAGTTAGTTAGTTCGATATTACTAGATTTAAATGTAAAATAGATAGTTTAATAGTTTTAGATCTAGTAATAAGTGTACATAGTGTAAGAAAATTGTAATTATTATAATTAAATAGAATTTCGTGCAATTTTCTTATCCCCATTCTTGGTTGATCGGCGAATACCCGGCGCTCATTGGCTCTCGCGTCCCGGCATGCGAGAGTTATCGAGCGCCGGGAGGGGTGGCGTATAAATATAGGCGGCCTGGCACGTAGCGATCAGTCCGAAACATAAGTCCGCAAAACGAGTCCGCAAAACAAGTCCGAAGATCGAGTTCGAAGATCGCCACCGCCGCACACGCCACCTCACCGCCATCCGACCAAGACTGGGGACTATAGAAGAGGAACGAAGCCTGAACTCTGAAGATCTGGTGTTTCATTTCATCGCTTCACCACCCATTGTGCACACCGGCATTCTTCGGTGCATCGGACCGTTCGTCGGCAAGCCCAAACTCACCGGTACTCTCCAGCTCTAGGCTAATGTACGTTGGTCCTCTGGAGAGACCACTGGTGAGCGCGGGAGTCAGCCTGCCGTAGAATTGGAAACCCGTAGATCGACTTTCGTCGTCACGGCTGAGCTCGTCTTTCGACGGCCGCGTTTCCAAGTTCTGCGGAGGTTCGATTTAGTCGACCCGGTCCCGCACAATTAGTATTATTAGAAATCGATATCTGTTTTTTTTTTATTATAACGTAACTTTCTTCGTCATTACAATAATCCTTTTTTAAGCCTAGATTTGTTAGATAGGACAAATTAATGAATTGTTAGTGTTCTGTTCTATCTCATTCAATTTATTCAATTTATTAGGACTATTTAACAATCTCAATCAATCAAATTGTCACGCCTCTTTCCCACGGGGAAAGGCAGAGACTATCCTCTGCCTATCCCTATTTAACAATCTGCTATCTATTTTTATTAAAACTATAATTTAGAAATTATTAAAACTGAGACAACCTCGAGAAAGTTAGGTTGCCTAGTGCCCATAACCGTAGAGCTTGTATGAAAAGAATTGTAGGTGTGAGGGTAGCGAGGGAGTTGCATCAGGATCGTGACAAGTGGCCCTCCATTGTCTCTGCCTATTCCTGTGGGAAAAAGGCGTGACAATTTGATTATTCCTATAGTTATTATATTTGATTCACTAGTACTTGATTGCACAGTAAAAACAAAAAGCATTCTCTACTTTGGGAGAAAAGTAACAATAAAGTTAGAGGGTGCTTTAATAATATCTCCTAATTAACATACATACATAATAATTTTGTTTTTAGATTGTTTTTGTAATACAACATAACTTTTCATTTATTGTAATTTAGTATTGCGATTCCACATTCGTTACCCTGGAACCATTTATAGAAATAACAGTAGAAACATAAATAAATTATGAAAATAAACAATACGTTTTGTATTTTAATATGTTAATCCTTTTGGACGTAACAATGAAGCTCGGGGATTAAGGTTCTCAAGTTTTAACCGCAAGGTCACAGTATGATCCCGGTCGGGACCATTTTCTTTCCCTTTTATTTTCTTTTTAAACATTATGTTAATGCATGCTAGGTAGCCGATAGCTGAAAATACCTTCAAGTCCTTTTTAAGGATATCCAGTTTTAAAAGTTTAATATTAACGATTTTTAGATTAATATAAAGGTATATTTAGTCTTTTACTATTTCGTACATTTTAAGAAAACATATTGAACAACAATCAAGCGACCGTAGTATATGCACGAGTTAGAAAACCACTTGCAAGGACATTGGTATCTTTGATATAATATGTACTTTGGTCCTCCTGTTTTTTTTTTGATACAAGCACTTTAATAGCTTGATATAGAAATATAAAATAAAATAATATTAAAAAACATTCAATTATTCCGGATTAGGTGGAGCCAATAAGATCACCCCGTGTTGTTTCTCCCGTGATAGTTCTAGGGTCGGCGTAGCTTGGGGAAAACTAACCGTATTCTGTCGACAGAATCGGCAGTAGAACTATAAGGTTCAGTGGGTCGTTTTTTTTGTTAGCTCAATCGAAATATGGATTGCTTTAAATGCCATGTATCCTCTCGATCTTATAGTTCTAGATCCAACAAACAATGAGTATTAACGCACAGGTCGGGGAAAGCATCCGCATTTTATCGACCGAATCGGCAGTCGAACTAAAAAGTTCGGTGCGTCTTTTCTTTGTAGATCAATCGACAAGTGGAATGCTTTGCCTGCCCATGTGTTTTCTCCATCCTATGACCTTGGATCCTTCAAGCGATGCGTGAAGAAGCACCTTTGGCCGGCATAGTGACGGCGGCTGAGGCAGCTGAGAACAAACTCGGCTTTCTTAGTCGTCTTCACTCTTGGACCTCCTCTTGCTTATCATCAGGCGGGCCGAGGTCAGATGTCGTGTCACAATAAAAAATAAAAAAAATAAAGCAACTGTAAAATGAGACGTTTTTTAACCTCTATTATGGACCCTGTTATTTTGATATTGTTTTCCGATTAGTTTTAGGTTATGTGTATCACTGACACTACATGACTACATCAAGAAAATTAAATCCAAATATGGTTAAAAAATATATAGTAATTTTTGTATAGAAGTATATTAAAGGAATAAATTTGTATCCCCTTGTAAATGTTATAAGAATTGGCCGACAACTGAGAGTATATTTTGTGACACCTTTTGTGTGATATTTTTCAATGAATTACATCTCTATTTGATACGACGACGATATTGTGCCATTGTTATAGAAATCTATTGTGTGTATTTTTTGTGTTCAAGGAGAAATACTTACTAACAAATTTAGTACCTGTTCATCTTACATTATTTGACATGTATTTATGAATTAATTAAACAATGAATTTACTACTACAAAACTATGAATAGACTATGAAGTCATCGTATGAAGAAATGAAAAAAGTCTATCGCTAAACGAGTTTGGGTCTTTGAAGTTCACAGTGATGAATCTGGTAAAGGGTAGAGCGAGGTGAAGAATTAAGGAATCAAAAGAAAAGAAGAGAAATCAAACTATCACACCTTTTTTACAGGGATAGGCAATGGAGCACCACTTTCCACGAACTTGACATTATCATCTCACTAACTTAAATATATCGAGAATGTTCTTCTTACGAGCTTTATAGTTATAGGTACTTCAGACTTGTTTTAATTCCTCGAATACGATATACATGATGTATGGTTGCGTTAAACGAACAGACCTAGGAGGGTGTTTTCGATCAAATCGGGGACATACCTAACAAAGCAGGGTTCCATAGTACTTATAACTGCAGAGCTTGTATGAAGAGAGTTGTGTGAGGCAAGCGGGGGAGTTATGTCAGGATCGTGGCAAGTAGCGCTCGTCTTTGCCTATCCCTGTCAGAAAATGGCATGACAATTTGATTTTATTGATTTGTTATAAACGAAGAGTCAAATTTGAAAGGTCGTAGTAGGAACAACCCTACATCCATAGGTAGGTACTTATCGCTGACACAATATGAGGAAAATGGTTAAAAAAAGTGGCTGAAATGAGGGGTCTCGTATAGATTAATGATAACCAACACAAAAACACGTTTTAGGTATATTTTATTATTAATAATAAATTATTATTCAGTGAAGAATTAAATCTGACGCAAGATCTTTGTATACTGACATGACACGCGTGACGCATTGGTCAGCACAACTAGTCAGTTATGCATAAAGGTAGTCAGCCCCGTGTTCAATTCACTGACCAAAGATTTTTTTAAATTTATTTTTTAACATTACTATACTAAGCTAGAATAGAAAAGCTAAAAGTGTTTGTATCATAGAAACAGGACAACCAAAGTATATATATGAAAGATACATTGGTATATACCGGTGCGTGGTTTTGAACCCGTAGTGGCACTGCAGTGGTTACGCAAACCGAGAGCACGGGTTAAAACCACTTACTTAATGTGTCTTTGATATATGCAATTTGGTTGCCCTGTTTCTATGATACAAGGCTAAGTATAAAAATGAAAATTTAAAAAATATTAGAAAATATATATATTATAGTAGTTCTGGCCACCCAAGGGTAAAAAAGCGTGAATTGTTATATAGGTATACTTTTTGTATACGTATGCAATATATATCCTGACCCTTTAAATCGCTACTCGTAAAGAAAATTGTCTGAGTCAGCCATGTTTTCCAGAAGTAAGTTATAATCATGACTCTTTAACGTGAGGCGCAAAACTCATAACTTTTTAAACCAGTTGTTAGACTTTTCAAAACAACCTAATTTTAATAATTAGGTATTGTAGTCTTAGGTTTGAATTGTGAATTTTAATTTTTTCCTTTTTTTTATTAATATTTTTTAGGTATAATTTTTATTGTGTATTCTTGTTATTTATATTGTTAACCTTGTATTTTTTGTGTGTGTATACATTCTTGGGTCGTAAAGCAGCATATATCTTGGAATGTTCATTTTTTGGTATGTTTAGTTTGCGACCTGTTGTATATACCAAATTAATTCATTTTTTAACTCTATGCTCAATATACAAAGGCAACTAAGGCAACCGTCAGTTAAATTAGTTTTTTCAGTCATTTGCGCTCTTGGACTTGCTAACCATCAGGTAAGTCAAGTTCAATATAAAAAAACAGTTGTAAAACCATTGAAACGTAGATATCTGCTGTAAATAATAGGTAGGGTGCCAGAAAAAAGTACATAAAGTAAACAAATACATATAGAAAATATAAAAGTTTATATATTTCTACACATAATCCATAAAAACGTATATACCAATATATATTTGATAAATAAAATATAAATAAATACAATTTTATTTATTTTATTCGCATTTCTATACTATACTACTAAAGTGCTTGTATCATAGAAACAAGACGACCAAAGTACATATATCAAAGATGCATTGGTACCGGCAACTGGTTTTTGAACCCATACTCTCTGTTTGCATAACCATTGCACTGCCATTACACCATGGTCGCCACAATGACGACAGGCTTTGGTTGGCACACAATTTTGTTACGTATATAGTTCCGGGTTCGATTACGGTCGGAGCAATTATTTGATTCAAAGTTTTTATTTGTTATATATATTAAATAAATGAAATATTACAAATATTTATTTAAAAATACGGATATTTACTTCGGATCTGGTTATCAAAGAGTGGTGGGCAGTTGTCTTGTCATGGACCAACCTCCAGCTTAACATCAGGCATACATACATAAACAACATTCTCGTTTGTATGCAATAAATTATGAATTTTAGGTATGGCAGGCAGACAATAGCTGGCCAATTGATGGGCTTGGTCTAAAATTTTATCAATTTAAAGGCATCAGTTAACCTATCATTGACACATAAAATTTTTTTTTTTTTTTTTTTTTTTTTTTTTTATTGTGACTCGACATATGACAGCACCCAGCTTGATGTTAAGCCAAAGTGTGGTCCATGAATGAATGTCACTGCTACTACAATTCAATAACTGTGAGTAGCAATCACATCCACTATGCCGGCCTAGGTGGAACCGGCAACTTACAATTATTCAATGTTAAAATTAAAATGTACTAATTACACCTTTGTTCTGCTAATACTAAAAACCTTAATAATAAAAATATATCTATAAAAAATTAACTAAAATACATTATTAAAAGGAGACCCGACAAGGTTCCGAAGATACTGACAGCGTTCCCAATTTGAATAGCTAGACTAATTCTTTGTCCGAGAATTGAATGTTGTGTGCATGTAACAATTTTTTTTCTCACTGAGCAGTTGAATATTTTGTCAAAATATTTACCTTTGCCAACTGACTGGGGTATTCTTTGTGTATGAAGAAAAGGCGGGAACAATTTCCATGCCATTTCCCTTACAGAAACTTGTTTCTTTGTGCAGTTCCAACTAAGCGATTTATCAAAAGGTCTAACGGTCTCTTTTTTGCTTTTTACAAATAAATATATCTGGTGAGAAAATGTCACGCGGTTTTGTTCTCATTTGCATCTTCGTTTATGTGTTTTTATATAAGTAAATAAAACATGCCGATCCTGGGTATCACTATCAATTACAAGTATACAGACCGTGAAGCGACTTAGTCGCGTTTTGGGATCAGTTATCTCCATTCATGGACCGCACTCCAGATTATTATCAGGTGGGTAGCTGCCCTATGTCGAGGCATCCACTTTCACAATCAAAGTATTAATGATAATTTCATAGTATTATGTAAATAAATACTTAAGTAGGGCACTTCTTTCTATATTAATAAAGTACATACGAACTGAGAAAAACTTCTCAGAAACGTTAGATTAAATTATAATTGGATTTTGTGTTATTATACAGTTTTTGTTATTATGTTATTTTTCATCATATTTCTTAAGATTTCTTGATATTTTAATTCAATAAAGTTGTTCCTCATCGTAGTTGAATTTGACATAACTCTAGACTGAGTCATTTTACAGTATTTACACTGAAAATTGGTGAACAACCCGGATTGGCAGAAGGCAAAAATGACCACCAACTACCTACTATATTTATAAACACCTAGACCCAAAGCTTTGGTTTTCTCGTTGCTCTTTGTCCTTATGTCTTGATAGTAATCAATCAATCAAATCGTCGCGCCCTTTTCCCACAGAGATAGGCAGAGACAACGAAGCGCCACTTGCCACAATCCTAAAACAGTTATGAGCACCACTCAACCCAGCTTTCTTGAGGAAGTCTTCGATTTGGTCAGAAAACATCTCTCTGAGTCTGCCTTGTTTAACACATCTATCCACGTCTAATTTATAAATTTCTTTCGTCAATCTACATCTTTCTAAATGCCTAAACTATCTAAGCATTTCTTTTTCAATATGTGCCTAAACCATCTAAGCAATTCCTTGTCATACATTATATGTAAAAAATACCGCTATGAAATAAAATACTTTGCCACTCGGATCATCGTCCCGGGTTAGTTTGAGAATGTAAAAGTAAATGTAATGGAAAATACTACACAATATAAGTGTGTTCACGAAAACCCCGTATTCGGTAAAACAGAGCTAAAAATAGTAAAAACCCACGACAAAAGAAATGTGAGAATATTAATAACATAGTAAAAACGGGTTAGTTCGCATTTGCACAAAAAACACGACCCGTTGTAAGAATTTATAGCCGCAGAAGATTAATAAGGCTAAGAAACAGCCCTCTTTGACCACGATAAATGGAACCATCATTCATAACGAGATTTTGCACTGATTTATAACTGAGAAATTTTCTTATCATTATTTATAATATTATTATCATAGTGGTTGTTTAATCATTCTATTTTGTTAATGAAAGTGTTGCTTAGAATTTTTTTGTGGTTTCCTATTTATTATAAGTATAAGTTCATAGTTTATGATTCTTTTTTATTATTATTTTTAACTTTATTTTGTGAACCATAATTCGTTTATATTGTTATAAAAAAATATTAAACGAATAATGGACTGTATTTGGCTTAAGAAATATATGATTATGTGAGTAAGTATAGCTGAATAAATAAATAAATTATGTTTATTTTGATTATCCTTTCCATGTGCCCAAACCATCGAAGCATTCCTTTGTCAATCTTCTTTCAAGCCACATCTATCACGCAATGTGCTATTCCTTATTCTATCTTGGTGTTTTCCGACCAAATCGGAGACATCCTCAAGAAAGCTAGGGTGCTTAGTGCCCATAACCACAGAGCCTGTATGAAGAGAATTATGGATGTGAGGGAAGCAAGTGAGTTGTGTAAGAATCGTGGTAAGTGGCGCTCCATTGTCTCTGTCTATCCCTGTGGGAAAAAGGCGTGACAATTTGATTTGATTTTGATTTGATTATTTTAGTGTAATACTTTGAAAGCTTTGCAGCAACCATGCATTGTCGCGAGTTGACTAAAATGTTTGTCGTCTCAAATGGCATTATTATAAAGGTTTTAAAAAGAATAACAATTTTGCGCAATCATAGAAAATAGTAGTAGGTAGTGTGAAAGTTTATCACAAATGTGAATTATAACAAGTATTACAATTTAAATTAGGTTATCTCCTGACTACACCTACGACAATCAAATGATTTTTTATTTTTATTTTTTATATTTGTCATAAAATATGCATTATATTGGATATGCAGAAACTTTTTCAAAAAAATGGTATTTTTTATTGAAATGCAACATCTGACCCGACTTGCCTGATAGTAAGGGGAGGTCCAAGAGCGCCTACGACTGAAAAAACCAACCAAACCAAATTGTCACGCCTCTTTTCCACGGGGATAGGCAGAGACAACGGAGCGCCACTTGAGACGATCCTCACACAACTCCCTCGCTTCCTTAACATCCACAATTCTCATCATACAAGCTCTTCGGTTATGGGCACCCAGTTTTCTTGAGGATGTCTCTGATTTGATCGGAAAACACCCGAAAAAACCGTTTACCTCAATCGCCAATCTACACCATCACCATGCTGACCTACACAATATACCAAATATTGTAGTGCGTCATCGTTTTATAATAAATCACATTCATTCATATTAATAAATCATTAATTATCTTTTGTTGAAAATTAAATTCACGTCAGCCATATTCAGATTTTTGATTCATTTAGTAACAATTTCAGCTTTTTTCATGTTATAGTGTGTTTTAAATTTAAGTTTTCAGATAGCTACCGTAAAATACGTAAAGGTGTATTTAATTTTAAAATGCTTCTGAAAAGCTGAAAATTTATTTTATATTACTTGTTTTTTATCATGATAAAAGTGTAAGTACATTTAAGTAATTATTAATTAATTATGTAAAGTAGCAACTTGTGTACTACAACCTAGTAGCAATTTGATTAATTGATTTGATTATTATTTAACGTAGAAATTATTAAGGTCTAGTAACTGCAGAGTAACGGTTGCCGATGCAGTGAAAAGTTTAAATTCTAAGATCCAGGATTATTTTTCTTGTGTTATTATGATTCGGCATATGACAGCACCCCCACCTGTTATGTTAACCTGGAATGAGGCACTTAAATGGAGGTGCCTGCTAGTATAGTTAAATAACTGCGACTAGCAGTCACATCTATGATGCCGGCTTAGTTGGAACCGGTAACTTACAATACTTGTAATATACTTGTAAGTGTTGGTAATACTCCGGATCGGCAGACTGGCACAATTGCCTACCACTTGGATCGCATTAGACCCGGAGGAAATAATCGCATTTTTTTAATAACAAATATTTGTTATTAAAAAAATCTAATTATTTAATATTCCAAATGAAACCTATGTAACAAATCTTTGCTTCGACCGGGAATCGAACCCGGAACTTTACGGGTAAAGAACTGGTGAGGTAACCAGTGCGGCTATGGGGAAGTTTAATAAGATATCATCATAAGATTAAATAAAAGAACATTGACGACAGAGATAAATAAATCAGAGGTGACTTAAGGTTAAACAGTACACCTAAAAATTAAATGCTCTCATAATGTAGAGTAGGGTTTCTTAATGTGGGGTCCACGGACCTTTTAGAGGTTTATAGCATATGCATCAGGGGTCTGCATCTAAGTTAACCCATAACATGAATTATTCGAAGAATTATATACGGCTTGGCAAGTGATGCTCCATTGTCTCTACCTATCCCCGTGGGAAAGAGGCGTGACAATTTGATTGATTAATTGATTGACCGCTTCCGCTGGTTATTGCTAAGAAGTTATTTCCTAAAATATTATTTAATATGGAACGTGAATTTTTTTTAATTATGAAACTGGTCTGTGTCTGCAAAAAGTTCAAGAAATTCTAACGAATTTTATTGTCTATGAAGACAATAAAATGATGGATGTAAATTAAGCAAGGGTTAGAGAAAGTGGAGTTTTATTGTCTCTACCAATTCCTGGTAGAATAAGACGTACAAATTTGGTTGATCTATTTCATATAGGTTGTATAGCGTCCATAATAGCAAAACTTTTCGAGCATTTTTGCCAGATTTTGTATTCTATTCAAAATTATAGCTGCCATAATAAATTTAATAAAAGTAGTACAAATATCGTCTCTTATGGTCAGTTATATGGCATTCGGAAGAGAATATAAGATTTATTGAGACTCTTTAAGTCTATGCTGGTATATTCTTAAATAGAATTTAAATTCAATCGTATTATAGACGATTCAAAGGTCATCTCTTGAAAATTTTTAATGCATTTACTAATGATTGCCAGATTTCATGAAATTATATCAATAAGATTAGTTTAACTTGAACGAATAATTTTAAATCAAATTAACTAAATGATAAAGATGCTATTTATGTGACATAGAAATAAAATAAATAAAAAATATATGTATAAATTGTGTGTAAATATCCAAAACTTGTAAAAATAAAATATTTGTATGCCTATTGGAGTTTTGATTTTTATTTTAATTCCACAACGATTTAATTTTAACATTTGGACGATTTTAAATAACATATTTTTGTTCATTTACTTAATTAATTTTGCTTAATCTTTTTTTATTACTTAATAAAATATTGTATATAGACATCTTTTTATTTATCCGTTGTTCAACAAATAAATGATTTTGATTTTGCTATCACTGGTATTATTTAATGTTTGTTGCAATAAGCTTAATGATCTTAATAATTTATTTTATAAATTACGATCGTTTCACAAATTAATATAAATTTAACTTTTTAATTTTTATTCAACTTTGTCTTATGTGACTTGTTTGACAAATAAGTTCATTTTAGAACTTTGGCTTAGAGTTAGACCTTTGGCTTTAGAAACTTAAAAAGTACATGTAATACTAATTTACATATTATATCATGTTTTTTTAGAAAAAATATTATTTGCCGTACGAGTCTCGTGGCCTTCCAAATGTTTCTACTTTTTTCCCAATACAAAAACCTGACTTAAATTCTTTATTTTAAGACATATACAGCATAAATGTGCAAGTCACAGCGTTATAATTATGTTTAAAATAATTTAAAGCTTTTTTAAATACTCAGTCTATTTTTTTATATTTCCAAACACGTGCTAGAATACCGCCTCATCGTCTTTAATATCGTCGCTAAGCTGGACGTCCCAGATTTATTACCAAAGAATCGCTGGCCTTTCTTCTGTTGTCCTGGTAAATACGTTTCAGTTGCAAAATTATGAAACTCTGAATTTATTATTGTAATTAAACATTATGACAGCACCCCGCTTGATGTTAAGCTGGAGTGTGGTCCATGAACGGATGTCACTGCTACTAAAATTCAATAACTGTAAGTAGCAATCGCATCCAATACGCCGGCCTACTTGGAACTGGCAACTTACAAGCTGATCCCGAAATGCGACTCTCTTTACGGTCTGTATACTTGTAAGTGGATACTACCCCGGATCGGGAGGCTGTTTTTTTTTGACATTAGGCCAGGTTTTGTGATTTAAAGGCTGTCAAAGTATAGTTAAGGTTTGCTTAAGTCATAGTCAAGTTAAGGTTTGCTTCAGGTGTATAGTCCGTGAAATGACTCAGGTGCCTTACGAGTCAGTTTTAGCACCTAGAAACTAGGTGCTGTTTAGTTTACAGACTGGCATAGTGGATACGGCTGATGTTTGCAGACATTTATTATTGTCAGTCGCAGGGGCGTAGCGTGAGGTCAGCCGCCCGGGACGGAAAAAAAAATTGCCGCCCCCTTATTTAGGAGTTTTAATCATAGGTACAACAAAAATGTGAATTTTAGGTACAAATTTTAACGAATTATTAGAGTTTCCCCCTAAGCCCCCCCCCCCCCCCCACGTTACGCCACTGGTCAGTCGACTACACACATGTATTGCATTCTAGGTTAACCGTAAAGGTTGTATAAAGATAATTATGGATATGAAGGAAGCGAGGGAGTTGTGTCAGGATCGTGGCAAGTGGCGCTTCATTGTCTCTACCTATCCCTGTGGAAAAAAGGCGTTACAGTTTGATTGATTGATTGACATAACCAAAGTGAACAATAAATGAGTTTTATTTTTTGGCAAAGAAACGACACGTTGAACTGTTAGTTCAGCTTTCGATTCGTTTTTCTTTAGATTTTAAGCTACCAAAATTGTATTATAGAAACTGGACGAATAAAGTACATTATATCAAAGATAAATTGGTACCGCCAAGTGTTTTCAAACCTGTGCTCCCGGTTTGCGTAACCATTGTACTATTACACCACGGTCGCCTTAAAATAAAGAAATGGTATTAAATGCGAACTTCTATAGATAATTATTTTAAATATATCAAATACATAACAATAAATCTGATGTGGATGGATGCGTTAATCGAGGGTGATCTCCGACCAAATCGGAAACATTGTTAAGAAAGCTAAGTTGCCTAGTGCCCATAACCATAGAGCTTGTATGAAGAGAATTGTGAATGGGAAGGATGCGAGGGAGTTGTGTCAGGACCGTGGCAAGTGGCGCTTCATTGTCTCTGCCTATCCTTGTGGGGAAAAGGCGTGACAATTTGATTGATTAACTTATGTAAGTACAAGTATTGTGTCAAAAACAGGGCAACTGCCTTCTGAAACTCAGATTATCTTATCTAGAAGGCAGTGCTCACTAACTGAAATGATCCATAAAAAATCATCCAATAAACGTTGTTTTGATTTTTATTTTTTATTTAATATCTGTAAAGCATGTACATATCAATCAACTAATCAAATTGTTACGCCTTTTTCCGACAAGGATAGGCAGAGACAATGGAGCGCCACTTGCCACGATCCTGACACAACTCCCTCGCTTCCTTCACATTCACAATTCTCTTCATGCAAGCTGTATGGTTATGTACATACATACAGTAAGTATAATGCCGTATTAATGATCCAAGTTATGCCATTAGTGCATTCTTACATATAACTGCACAATGAGCATTTCTGCAGAGAATTATTAAAACTTCATAAATTCATAGCCGTAGTTTTCTAAATGAACAAACTCAAGAATAGTTGCTTCAGGAATATTGCTGAGTTCAGGGAAAATGTTTAAAAACTTCAATACGTATAACAAGTTTGATTCCTATTTTATTTTTACCTCTATGCGTTAAATGTGTTAGTAAGGCAAGATCATGTTATTACGAGAGAGTCACTCGTAGAGTCACTTTTTGGTTGGTAAAATCGTAAATGCTTTGCGCGTCCATATGTTCTGGACTATATGGACTATATGTCCTTTCTATAAGCGTGAAAATGTTATTCAGGCCGGCATAGCGGCATTGATTCGCATTAAAACGAACCTCTTTTTGCTTACCATCAGATAGTTGCAGTTATATTGACAGATATGTGGGAGGCGTCAGTTGGTGGTTATTTGTCCAGTCTGCCGATCCAGGATACATTTTCACCATTCTCTCTCCTCCTTGGATTCTTCAAGCGATGCGTGAAGAAACACCTTAGGCTGCCATAGGGGCAGCCGGGAACTGACTCGGTTATTCCAGTCGTCATCACTCTTGGATCTCCTCTTGCTTACCATCAGGCGGGTCGAGGTCAGATGTCGTGTCACAATAAAAAAAAATGAAACAACATTTAGCTTTAATATAATGACGTCACAATGACGTAGCGAATGGTAATTTTTATTACCATCGATAACTATGAAATCTGCACAAAAGAGTTTGCTGACCCCCTGACCGCTGAGTCACGGGGATTATGAACGATGGAACAATATTAGGGGCGGGCGGGGCATACGGATGAGGGCGGATAGATTACGGTAATAGTAAATTACTACTTTGCTTCTGAGCTTATGTAATGGTAAATTACAGACTGTAAAAAAATGAATTTTACTGTCTTATTGAATTTTACTGTCTTACTGAATTTTACTGTCTTACATGAACTGTACTGTACTGTCTTACATGTGAATTTTACTGTCTTACTGAATTTACATGTGCTGATGAACGATTTTAATTTTATAAAAATGATCTTTTTTTATTGTGACTCAAAATCTGACCTTGCAGGCCTTATTAAAGCATGATGGCAGTCCAAGAGTGCTGAGACTTAGAAACCGAGTCAGTTCACGGCTGCCTTAGTCGCCGTCACTATACAGGCCAAAGAAATTGCTAATTTTAACAACCAATTATTACGAAAAGCTTTATAATTTTATGGTTTTTAATTTAAACTGAAACATCTACTTTAGGATGGATACGATTTTGTGTAATATAGATATTGTATTCATTTGTGTTTTACTTGTTACAGGGCCGGGGATATTCAGGGGACTCTTATCAAAACCAACGAGGAAGGGCGCGGGTAAGTTATCCTTAATTTTAGTACCTTATTATTATTATGTTCAAAATATCAATCAATCAAATTGTCACGCCTTTTCCCCACAGAAATAGGCAAAGACAATGAAGCGCTCCTGACACAACTCCCTCGCTTCCTTCACATTAAAAAATAATTATGTGAATAAAATAATAATAGGCCGTTAGGGGGAGGCCTGTGTTCGGCAGTGAACTGGTGATCATCATCTGGCTGATGATGATGATAATAATTATTAATTTGTAATTAAACCTAACACTGTTATTATGTATCAAGATGAATACAAAAATCTGTGTATTTACTCGTATACACATACAGGAATAAGATATTTTACGTCTTGGTAAATTTTGTTAGTTGCACTTCGCACTACCCGAATTCCGCGGCAAGATACGATGCCCAAAATTATAAAAAATAGAAATGTTTATCGATTACCCCACAACACTTTTTAAGTCATGCTTCTTTTGCATCACCATACTTGATTACATTTACTTACGGAACAAGTAGCTAATTTTTTTGAACCTAAACGCATTAAAAATTGTACGAGGAAAACTTGTGACAAATTGAAGTAATGTTTGCGCCAACAAGATTATTTTTGGAATGGAGGCTTTTAAATAACAAATTGGCTTCGTGCAAGCCTTTAAGGAATCCTTCGTTTGGGCTCTTTAGGTTTACTTTTAAATGTAACGACAGAATAACTTAGTTAATTATAAGTGACGAAAATAGAGGTTGTCAATTATCAAATAATAATATATACGTTTACATAATAAATACTTTAATAAATACTCTGTGTCGTAAATGCTATACCATATAATAGTATTTTCTTATATTTTGCGCTAACATTGATTAATTAATTAAATAAATTTTATGCGGCTTACTATCGGGTTTATTTTGGTTTAGATTTTACAATTTCTCTCCGTGACCACGATGGCTGCAAAGCTCTCGAAACGTCGGAATTATAAAAAATTGTAAAATCTAAACCAAAATAAACGCGATAGTAAGCCGCATAAAATTTGTTTAATTCATTACTATACCATATAATTATATTTACTTATATACTTTTACTATATATTAATCAATACGTTTTAAATGAAAAATGTATTAATTTAATGTATTGTATATTAGATTTTAACATGGATTTTAAAAACTTTCATCATGAAATAACATATTTTATCAGTTTTTGCAAAGACATATTCTATCGATGTCTTCAGAAGTGTTCCTCAAATTCGGTTGGGTGCCTTGTAATTAAGGCTGCGCGCTCGACAAGATTAGAAGGACGTATATATGTTAATATTGGGCCTGGAAAACTCATGTTTTGGTTTTTACTAAATTTATTTCTATTAGCAGTTTCACATTTAAAAATAAAAGATTTATGAAAAGAACTAATAAATATAAAGTCGTTAATAAGATCCAAGGTTATACCTAGGACTCTGTATTGTATGTTCCTTTAAATATGATTCATTTTTCAGTTATTCAACATTTTTTATTACATTTCAATACTAAGCTACCAAACAAGCTTGTATCATAGAAACAACACGACCAAAGTACATATATCTATAATACATTGGTACCGGTAAGTTATTTGAATCGTTTCTGGTTTTCGTGACTATTTTACTACTACTAGACCATGGTCACATTTAATGTTAAAGGTTTTTTCGACACTAATAACTTACTATTCCAAATGAATCAAAAATTTCGGTGCGTCTTTTCTTTGTAGAACGATCGACAAATGTAACGCTTTGCCAGCTCATATGTTCACTCCATCTTTGATCTTTCAAGCGATGCGTGAAGAAGCACCTTCGGCCGGCATAGTGACGGCGACTGAGGCTTCTGTGAACTATTCGGTTTTTTCACTCGTCGTCACTCTTGGACCTCCTCTTGCTTATCATAAGGCGGGTCGGGGTCTAATGACGCGTCACAAAAAAAAAAGATGATGATGATGAAGGTGCCACAGTAAGCTATCTTTAGTATAATGTAATGTACACTGTACTACAACAGGCATAAGCAGATTTAATACATCATAATATTTGGATTCCCGTTAAATTCTCTTAAATTCTATTTAAATAGAGAGCAAAATTAATTAGTAAACCGATATTTTAAAATTTCCAATTAAGATATTTTGAGGGTTGACCATAAACGATAAATTACACATGTGTGTCAATATTTTCTAATTTGTATGTATTATGTTACCTACACAATTTCGTCTCATTATAATTAAGATGCTATTGCAAAGTCTTTATTTGTATAGTGTTAAAGTGCAAAATTGTATGGTTGCAAATTAATATAAATTACGTTATACATCTTCTATTTAATATTCAAAGAAGGCGACACCAGTTACACGCTCGAATAATGTCTTTACCATGAAACTTAGTTTCATATAACCCTGTCACTTTGAGATGTGCTCGCTCGCGTTGCAATTGAGATAATAAAGACGTGCTTCCTAATTTTGTTGGATAATCCTTTTAACATTTGTATAAGTAAACAGCAGTTTAAATTTAACGTTTCAAAGGCAACATAGTTGAACATAGTCTGGATGAAGGTATTTATATAAACTACTTTTATTCTAAGTTTAGTTAGCAAGAATACTACAAAAAAAATCAATGATTAAAATATTCAATTCACTAGTTTTTGTATTATCAATCAAATTGTCCCGCCTATTTCCTTGCATTGATACAACATTTACAGTTATGGGCACCAGGCAACCCGTCTTTTTTTAGGGATGCCTTTTTATGCTCTGCCTCTTTTGACGCATCGATCCACATTAGATTTATAAATTTCTTTCGTCAATTTACTTTCATTCATCCTTTTCGTGTGCCCAATCCTTGTCTCTACATCTACTTTCGAACCACATCTACTTAGTGTATTACAACTGCATTAAATTATTTAGTGAGTACTAAGTTTAATGTTATTTTCCTTTAATATTTCAGAATATATAAGTTTTCCTATAATATAAAGTTTTCATAAGTTTATAAAAAAACGAAGAATTGTGTTATTTAGAAACCTATGAAATGAATAATAGATCGACACTAAAGATCGTTTTCTTAAATTGATCCGTTCAACCTTCTTGAATAATTTCTTAAAGAACTTATACAATTTCTTTAATTTAATTAATTATTTATTAGTAATATAATTTATTTGCTGGTTATGTTTTAATGCATTAAGCTTACCGATATATAAATGTAAAAATTAACAGTCAATATTAACAAAATATTACACATTTACAATACAAAAGAAGTAAGAAAAGTGAGTACTAAATGTTGAAATTGTCTTCTAATCTAACACTAGTCATATTCATAACTTTGAATATGCAATGTCAATTATGAAGTCTGTGTCATAAATATACCACCAAATAAAACGGATGTTAAAATGAATTAAACAAATTTTATGCAGCTTACTATCGCGTTTATTTTGGTTTATTTGGATTGTAAGCCGCTTAAAATTTGTTAAATTCATTAATCAATGTTCGCGCATAATCTAAGAAAATAGGATGTTAAAATGTATCAAGTTCTTTATTTTCAGTAGATATTATTTAATAATACAGTGCAGCAATTTTAAGTGGTGCAAAAAAAAAACTTTAAGATATAAACTCAGAAATAAAATAATAAAAAAACATGAAAAATAAACTTTAGCCGGTTTAAAAAAGGAATCTCTGGTGACTTCATAAATCATGAACACCATGAATAACGCTGAGTGTTGTGAACACAACTATAAATTGTGAATTTTCATTTAAATATGCACGTGCTTAGCGTCGCCAAGAGCTTGTCACATAAAATCATATATTTTCACTCAAATACTAAATTTCATCTCATTTACTAAATGGTGCTATGCTATTTTCTTATTAGATATATTTAAATTTGAACTTGTTCATATGATTTAGTTGCCCTGTTTATTATCTTTTGGGGGGTGAATATTCACTTTTAATTTTTGTAACTAGTCACTATGTTTTTTAATATAAGCAATAAGTAAAAAACTAAAAATTTAACTGAAATTAAACGAAAATATTTTGCATTTATATCTGTTTTCATTAAAACGCATATTTTTCTTTTACTGAAATAGGTAGTTACTATGTCCACCTACACCTCTAGGTACCTGAAATTCATATAATAATAAATCATTTTACTAAGATATATAACATTATAAGTCACTCGATAGGAAAAGGGAAAAATGGGTGGGTAGCGCTAAAACATCACTACTAAATGGGGTCATCCTCCACCTCCTCTAACCTCCTCTTAATTACTGTGCACGTGCCTAATACAACACCCTTATCTAATACTTATTCTATTGCTATAACAATACTGCCGGCATAAGGAAGAGGGGGCGAATATATTTTTTTGAAATCAAGTTTTATTGGATTTATACTGGGCTCGACCTCTGACATCTGACCTCGACCCGCCTGATGGTAAGCAAGAAGGGGTCCAAGAATGCCAAAGACTGCAATAAACGAGTCTTCACGGCTGCCCCAGTCGCCGTCACTGTGCCGGCCAAAGATGCTTCTTCACGCATCGTTTAAAGGATCCAAGGCTATGGCTATAGGATGGAGAGAACACATGGGCTGGTAAGCATTCCACTTGTCGATTGTTCTACAAAGAAACGACAATACTAACTTTTTAGGTAAGGCTATGTGCGTATATCGTATCAATTATTAGCAAAAAAGCAAAAAAAATCGTAAAAATAAGTGCTACATATAATAATGTCTGTTACTTTAAATTTATAATAAAACAACAATATAGTACAAATTAATGAAATGCATTTTATTTCACTGAAGCGCACCGAAAACCATCCCATTTATTTGATTGAGAGTAAGCTACATCAAAGGTTTCATTTAATTCATTATTTTCGCTTAAAACTTTTACAATATTACGTTGCCTTTTAATAACGTTAAATTTTCATCAGTAAAATTGGCAGCCTTTGGTTCATTTATAAATATATTACTCGTACTTTTATACACCCTGAAATTTGGCTATGTAACATTTTACTTTATAAAACTAGCAAGAGCTTTAAAAATATAAAATCTGTTGTGTCATTCTTCCAGAACACGTATTGTTCAGTAGTTCAGTGCTTTTTCAGTAGTTCTGAAAAAGCACGTTTTGGTCTCAAGTACTCCTTCTAATCACACTATTTTCCTAAAGGTTATCCCTTAACAGTATTTTGTGTTATTGTTGTAATAATTACTAAAAATATTGCTAGAATTATATTCATTCACGAATATTGAAAAATAGTAAATATTAATTAATTATAAGAATAAAAAACAACACCTTAGTATCTCATCTCCGTGACCACGATGGCTGCAAAGCTCTCGAAACGTCGGAATAATAAAAAATTCTAAAATCAAAACCAAAATAAACGCGATAGTAATCCGCATTTGTTGTGTTTAATTCAAGACTTAAAAAAAATATATTTGTTACCCCGTCTGCCGAACCAAAATTAAGCACTACCACTTGCTTACAGAGGATAAAGTGACTAAGTCGCGTTTCGGGATCAACTAAGAGGAACCAAACCATAAGATCTTGATGAAATATGTTCAAAGACCTTGAAATTAATATGATAGATAAGGTCGTTAGGGAGAGAATTACCACAAAGTTCTATAAGGTGACCGTGGTGTAGTGACAGTGCAATGGTCACGCAAAACCAAGAGCACGAGTTCGAAACCTCCCACCGGTACCAATGTATCTTCGATATATGTACTTTGGTTGTCCTGTTTCTATGATACAAGCACTTAGTATAGCTTAGTATAGAAATGTAAAAAATAAATATAAAAAATATTATATATAAAATAGTTTTCCAGTATTTTTGTTAAATTGGAATTTGACACGGCCTTGTTTATTTAAATAGTTTAAAGCAGTTTCTTAGCTGTTTTTAACAACGGAATGTTGAGGAATAAATTGACCGTAAAGAGATATTTTTAAAGTAAGTTAATCTAATAAGAAAGACAGTTTAAAACAGCTATAAATTCACTTTTCGTTGGTACTTGAGTTCATAGAGATCTCCAACTGAGTTGCATCTATAGCTTGGACTTACTTAAATAGCTGGACTTATTTAAATAGCTGATATCAAGTATAGTACTATTAAGAGAAGCGCGGGAGTTGTGTCAGGATCGTGGCAAGTGGCACTCCATCGTCTTTGCCTATTCTTGTGGGAAAAAGGCGTGACAATTTAATTGATTGATTGATATCAAGTATATATTGGTAAAATTAGGAAACTTTTAAAATTAAAGTATTTTTTATTGTGGCTTGACATATGACAGCTTCCCGCCCAATGCCACTGCTATTACAGTTAAATAACTGCAATTGTATTCCCTATGCCGGCCTAACTTGAACCGAAATTGTCAAAGGTATCTTGAAACGCGTCGTTTGCGATTTCGAAATATTTATATGCTTACTATGAATATTGTTAGAATTCTTGGCACCCGCTACACTTAGCGTAACTTTATGTTATTCTTGCTTTATTAGCGGAGTGCAGTTTAAATTAATTTAAAATCTACGAACTGTTTACATTCGCCGCCATTTTGTTTAGCTTCTGTGTGAAAAAGTTATTAGAGCTCTCATCGTAAATATGCTTGAATTGGATTTTGTCTGAAATAATAATCTTTTGATGGATATTAAAAAAAAAGGTAAAAGGTATGTAATTCTTTTTTTTAACATTTCTATACTAAGCTACTAAAGTGCTTGTATCACAGGACAACCAAAGTTGGTACCGGGGTGGTTGGTTTCGAACTCGTGCTCTCGGTTTATGTAACCATTGCACTGCCACTACACCACGGTTGCTTTATAGTTCTTTCAGTATATTGGATGTGGCGACTTTTTTATTTATTTTTTATCGGGGCTGGACACCCCGGCAGCACCCCGCCTGATAGAGGTGCTTGCTACCACAGTTCGATCCATATGTGCAAGTCCACTCACTGAGTCGCCTCCACTCACAACCTTTAAACCGATTTCGAAACGCGACTGGGTTGCTTTACGGTCGGTACATTTGAAAGTGGTGGCACTAACCCGATTTGGCAGACTGGAAGATGACCAACAATTTTCTGCCTTTTGTATTAACAAATATTTGTAACACAAAAAAATAGATTGTAACTAATATTTGTAGTACAAAACAAATCTAGGCTCCGACCGGGAATCGAACCTGAGACTGTTAACCAATGCGCCAATCCATCATTAGATTCTACTGCAAATATATCTATATAAAGCTCGAAACTAATAAATACCTCGTAATGTATTTAAGGCGACCGTGGTGTAGTGGTAGTGCAATGGTTACGCCAACCGCGAGCACGGGTTCAAAACCACTTGAGTACCAATGAATCTTTGATATTGTACTTTGGTTCTTAACGCATAACGGTTAACGCATAACGGTCAGTGGACCGAGCAATAATTTATTAATTAACTATTTCATGAGTGCTCCGAATATCAAAAACTGTTTTTTCTGATATTTTTTTATGAAAAACGTTTTTTTCTGGAAAATCAAATAAATTCTGAAAAATATTAAAAAGGTTAAAGTTTAATCTATATTACAATACTTACTATTAGATGTAGGATACGTAACGAAGTAGCAAAAGCAGAGCTTCAAAGCTTGATTCAGCGGTTGTAGACATTCGCCTGACGAGGCCTCAGTCGGCTTCTAATTAGCGAGCGGTCTTTGTCAGCGCTGCAGCGGCTTACTAATGACACTGTGCAGATAGGAGCACGCTACCCGTGTAGAAAATTGAAGGCCGACAACTATAGCTTTGATTTTAGTCAACTTGAAAGATTTTTTTAGTTTATTTTTGTAACCCAGCGTTTACAAGCACCAACATACAAAGTTTTTTTTATTATTCTTTATTTATTTATAAATGTACTAAGTAAAAATTACACTACATTTCTACACATTTTGTAAAGAAATAATTAAATCTTATAATCTTTGATGGTAAGCCATCAGGCAAGTTGAGGTCAGATGTCGCGTCTTAATAAAAAAACATTGAAGGCGACCATGGTGTATTGGCAGTGCAATAGTTACATAAACCGAGAGCACGAGTTCGAGACAACCTACCGGTATCAATGTATCTTTGATATACTTTGGTTGTCCTGTTTCTATGATACACTTTAGTAGCTATAGAAATGTTAATGTTTTCTTTTTTACACGAACCTGGGTTCATTAATAGCTTACCATGAGACTTTTAAACCAAAATTATTATTTGAACAATATTTTATACTAACATTATACTTTGTAGAAACACAACATAAATCTCTCAATACATCAAATCTCAAAGTTAGATTCATTGCTATCCTCGAATCGAAAACAAGTATATTTTTTATAATTTACATTTTCTCTTCCGCTATATTTTATCAGTCGTTTTCCTGGTAATAATTGAGCCGATATCCAAAGTAGGATAAAAAATCCGACTTAAATTCTAATATCATTTCGAATGGCTTTAAATTTGTTATAAAAAGAGCCGCCCACTTTCTGCAGATTGTGTTTGCGTCGCAAATTGATTTGATAGATTTTTTTTCCTAAAAGAGCCTTAACAGATAGTTCCATTTTATTTTAGGGCTGCTATTCTCTGGTCCACTTTTTAAAATTTATTTTTTATTGCGACTCGACATATGACAGCACCCCTCTTGATGTTAAGCTGTGGCCCATGAATGGGTGTCATTGCTATTACAATTCAATAACTGTAAGAAGCAATCACATCCACTACCAATGCCGGCCTAGTTGGAACCAGCAACTTACAAGCTGATCCCGAAATGCGACCAAATCACTTCACGGTCTGTATACTTGTAAGTGGTGGTACTACCCCGGATCGGCAGACATGGTATCACTGCCTACCACTCTTTATTTATAATCATATCAATTTTAAGTAAAACTTTAGTATACTATATAGAATACCTAGACAGTCATGGGACTGCGTCCGTCTCTCTCTCTCTCTCTCTCTCTCTCTTGCTGATATACACACATAAAGTACCCTATAAAGACCCTGAAAGTCGTGGAGTGGGAGATTTACACGTTTCATTCAACGTCCTTTTTGCGAGTAAGCATATGCTTCGGACGGACATATGCTATATCGCATTGACTTCCAGGAGTACCCTCTAAATTAATTTCTGTTTCATCTTCTCGTAATCAAAGTCACCCCTCTGTACCCAAAGATTCTATGACCTCATATTTTAATGATCAACAGTCCAGTATCACAGGCATCCTATCTTTTTTTATTTTGTATGTAACGATAAATCTTCCAAATGAATGGTCCCCGTAACCGTTGCGAATGAACCAAACGGAGCGGTATCGAATCCTTTCGTATAAATCGATTCGGCACTATTTGCATACTTTTCTATGGATTTGGTTGGAATACAAACAAATCATTCTACATTTTTCTACGCCACAATCTATGGAGCTACGTTTAATGTGATGAGTTCTGCTTCATTGAAATGTTATTTTAGTTTACATTCTTCAGATTTGTTTACTTGAAATAGATATGAGATTTATTTGATGAGCACGATGCATTATGATTGGTGAGTGGATCATCATCATCAGCCAAAAGGCGTCCACTTCTGAACATAGGCCTCCCCCTTAGGACGCCATTTCGAACGACAAGATGCCAGCTACATCCACCGGAGTAGATGCTACTACCGTAATAGGTTGATAACAGACGCATGAAATATGCCGGCTTTTTAATTAAAAAAAAATGAAACAATTTCTTAGCATCCATGCATTCTTGGTGCCGGGTCCATTTCGAGGCAGGCGGGAGAATGAAGGCAACGTTTCGGACTTGTGACCGAAATGTAAGTTTCAAAGTTTTTGTGACATGTCAACACTTACCTTCCCTGCTCTCACTATCCCCTCTACCCCACCAATAGTAGTATAGAAAAAAAGACGTGTTTCGTTTTTGTTTTACCTACCCTATAATTTAAAAGAGACAAGGGTTAGTTATCTAAAGAAAACAATATCCAAGTCATATAAAATAAACAATGTCTAAAAAAATGTTCTTATTACGCGAGAGTAAACAATATAAATAATATATTTTCATGAGGCCAACAGCCAAGGCTGCCAGAATGATTTACGCCCAATGCACGGCTATGAAAAATGGCCTCCGCACAGGCCACGAATCAGCACTACCGATTCTTGATTTATCACAATGTTTCAGTTCTTTTTGTAACAATATAATAATCACTAGGATTAATTGATTTTTTATATATTTTTTTCAGTTTTATAACCTAATAGATTTTGAACATTAGATATCATTTGCATTAAAAAACGTTTTTTTGCTTACAAATTATCTGACACTAAAACTAACTCTTTTTTTAAGATATGTCAAACAACAAGTAGAATTTTCTTAGATTTTGCGCGAACATAGATTAATAAATTTAACAAATTATATTTTACATTCTTTATTTTTTCATCGTTTCGAGAGCTTTGCAGCCAT
This sequence comes from Tinea trinotella, assembly GCA_905220615.1. Taxonomy (NCBI): domain Eukaryota; kingdom Metazoa; phylum Arthropoda; class Insecta; order Lepidoptera; family Tineidae; genus Tinea; species Tinea trinotella. Next base: position 14,424,918 of record HG992308.1, on the reverse strand, counting down.
AAAAGTGGATAGTAAGCCAAATAAAATTTGTTTAATTCATCAAATAACACGTTTTTAAATTAATAATAATTTTACACGTTAAAAGGCAGTGCGTGAAGAAGCAGGCTGGCACTGACTCGGTTATTCCAGTCGCCGTCACTCTTGGACCTCCTCTTGCTTATCATCAGGCGGGTCGAGGTCAGATATCGTGTCACAACAAAAAAATATATATACCTGTCTATTTTATTGAAACCAATAACTTTATTTATGTTTATTTAAGTTCCTAAATTAGAACTGTTTATATCAAACCAAGCTACTTTCAAAACCTCGTTATATTATAAAACCCAAAAATTAAATATATATATTTATTATTTTTATTACTACAGGCGACCGAGGCATCTGTGGTTAAGGTATTTTTCTTCAGTCCACGGTACTTTCAGGCAAATAGAATAAAATTACTACACCAAAAAAAACTGTACTACCTATATAATTTTTTGTTTAATGTCAACTGATCAGTCTTTAAAATTTGCAGATAAAAAAAAAATAGTAAAGTAAAATTCTTTGTTACCAAAATAAATCTCTCTACGCACAAGAATCGTATATAATCGTGGACCGGAATAGTGAGGACGGATCGTGTTATTTACGACCCATCGGATTAGAGTTAGGCCTCGTTACACTTGTTTAGGATATGCCCGGTGTTGTGGAATGTAAGCCTTATGTTAAATTTTAGGATATAAAACACCTTTTCTGATAACCTTTTCGTTGTGCCTAATAACTAATTACTTAATAAAATCGTTTGAGGTCTTCATAAATGGTTAAAATGTTGTTGTAATAGAAACGACTGGTTTTAAAATCATTTTAGGTAACTACGCGACTATGTCACTTCACGGTCACCAGACTGATCACTACTCTGTCTACCACTCTTGAATACCCAGAACAATTGACTGTCTCGTTTTTTTATTATCAAATATTTGTAATAATTAATTATTGCAAATGGTATGAAACAAATATGTGCTCTGATCGGGAATCGAACCCGGGACACTCGCGTAACGGACTGAAAGCACACCCCTATGCCACGCCTGTTTTTGAAACTTCTCAAATACAACTTGACAACTACTGGTCGCTCAATATTACTACTTAGTCTGTAAAAATATAGAATGAAAATAAATTCTAATAATGATAATTCTTTGCTGAAGATATATGGTGCTAAGCTTCTGATATTATATTTCCTTTATCGGCATTACGCACACAACCAAGTAGAAATAATTAATTTCCTTTCTTTCCTTACGCCTTATGTGAAATATTATATTATATTTATTTTATGTAACAAGGTTAAGTAATAATTCAGCTGGGCCGGCATCGTGGAGACGACTGTTTCTACGCAGTTGTATTCTAGACACTTGGTCGTTCTCCGGTTTAACATCATCCAAGGTGTAGTTATTATTTGTAAAATTGGGAGACGTTTTTCAAGTAACATTTATTTTACTTATCATTCTAAATGCTTTTTTTATTTTATTAAAACGCTACATCTGACCACAACATGCAGTACATATATACCAAAGTACATATATCACAGAAACATTGGTACCGGTAGGTGGTTTCGAACTCGTACTCTCGGTTTGTGTAACCATTGCACTGCCACTAAACCACGATCGCCTTGAATATACGATACAATAATACAACGTATTTTATGTTAGAAAAATTAAAAAAACATAAATCGGCATCTCACTACATTTCAACCTTAACATAAATATTCTAATACTCCTGCCTACACTTGATGTTAGTATGTATAAAGGGGAGTGTCGACTGAAATCTTTCAGTACTTTCAAGTAGGATCACGTACCCGCGTATTATATACACGACTTTATGTTTCCTACAAAGAGTTTTGCTCACTTATTAAAAGGGCATTGTCCTCATAAAGCTATAAGATATTAAAATATATTTTTGCTAGAAAATCTTAATTAAACAAGTTTTTATTTCTTATTTTTTAATATTTTCGTTGGGTTAGTTGAAATGGTAATTTTAAGTGTTTTACTTTGTTGTAAGGATTTTATCTTTTAAATAAATTTAAAATTTAAAAAAATAGTTATCTTTAACATTTACAACAGATGGAATGGATCCGCAGTGCCAGTAATTATGAGAGATTAATATTTAGAGAATTATAGATGTGGGGATAGCGGAAAAGGTTATTACAATCAGAGCGATGCAAAGTGGCGACCCGTTGTCTCTGCCTATCCCTGTGGAAAATGAGGTGTGACAATTTGAATAATAATTAGTTTTCTATCCATTTTAATACATATAAAACGTTATAATAAATGTAACATACTTTTTAAACATTTGGTAAGATAGGTTACCTACAAACATAACAAAATTGCGTATACATTTATTTATTTATTTTATTTATTTTACAACTTTATGCACTAGGTACAAAGGCGGACCTAATGCCGCAAGGCATTCTTACTAGCCTACCTTAGGTGCAAAATAAAATAGAAGCATTTAACCTGAAATTCTAATATACTTTATAATAAATTTGTATACACTAAACATACTACACACTAAAAATATAAACATTATACATACTAATACATATATTTATCTTAAACACAAAGTATTATAAAAAAATTGATTACTAAGTACTAGAAAATTATTTTTCCTTTACAAACAGTAGCTATCAATAATAGTAAATCTTTACTGATAAATTCTAATAATAGTAAATTTTGTATTATACCAATGTCAGACTATTAAATAATATCTTCAAGTGTATCCCAGGCTTTAATCCTAACAAAAGCTTGAGATTTTGTTCGTTGGGTAATTTAGTCATCAAAGACAGCTCACAAAGAAACGTTATAGGGGTTAATTCAAGTAATACTTAACTACTTAAGAATGACTTAGCGAACAATATGTCGGCTATATAATGCACGAGATTAAATCTGACATGGGAATTTATGTCCTATGAATAATATTATGGATTCTTTTATGTAGTACATAATACTGGACTTCGTAATTTTTTTAATTTAAAACATTGTTTATTTATCTATTTAAGTATACGAGTAACTATGATTTATTTAGAAAAGGTACACTTACAGCACAACAAATATACATCAATGGTAGCTTAATATGAATTTAAATTTTAAAATGGATACTTATATATTAGTAGGTCTGCCAATTACACAACCTTAATATATTACAAATTGACAGTTAACATTATTTTTAATTGTGACTCGACACAAACTTGCCTGATAACATCACAACTGTACTTAAACTACATTGCAATCCACACCGGAAACAATATAACTTCCACGTTTTGTATTCATTGACGCTCTTCATCTACCAAATGTTTGCTCGCTTTATTCGCTTCAAACCCCCAAAAGTTGACTAGCAAGTAAAGCTAACGGCCTTTTAACTCCGTCATTTGTATGTTTTTTATAATAAAACAACGAATAAAATAAAAAAACCTATCCCCTTAAAATCTGTACCGTCGTTATATAAAAGCAGTTTTACACGAATATAAATTTGCAACACAATGCAAAGAAATTGTTCGAGATATCCGTCTGCCAAGTTAGTAGCCACCTGATCCGGTGAAGTGAAGGGAGAACTCGACGAAAACTTATAAACCAATTTAGTAAGAAATGCCACCAGTACACAGAAACAGGCAGAGCTGGCACCACTAGTGACTGATAACTGGCAACACAGACTATTTACTTACTAGACGGTAATTTAGTATTTATTTTCTCTAAGAAGCTAACGACAATCTTTAGCCAATAACAACAAATTGGCCAATAACATTGATGTAATCGTAAATATCTTTAAAAATAATATATTAAAATGAATACAAAAACGGCTAAATAAGAGTGAAGCCACACGGTCCGGCGCGGTTTCGGCGCGGCGCCTGAGCGACGTCGCTGCGGCGTCTTGCATATAAAAACAATGCCAGACGGTGCGTTCAGGCGCCGTACCGCAGGCACACCGCACTTCGATTGAGCGAGACTCGAGGGGGGAGGAAGTGTTGCTCCGGCGTACGTCCTTCACTCCGGCGCCGCATACCGCATGTGAACAGTGATGCGGCAAAATGTTTGCGATGCGGCGTCGCACCGCACCGTGTGACTTGGCTCTAACGCCTACGCGTGCTTCTTGTCCTATAAATTTGTGTCGCTCAAGCGAAGCATAAAAAGGCTTCTCTGGCCGGAATAGTGGGGGCGACTAAGACAGTTTCTTATAGCCGTCGACGCTCTTATAATCAGGCAATTCGAAATCTTTTTTCGAGGCAACAAGGCAATCGAGTTTCTTGTGGAGATTTTCTCGACGACTGAGACCTTTTTTCAATGGCATATTTTTAGAAAATATAGTTTTTATTATTATAAGTTCAGGTTAATTGGTGTGCTGGTTATCTATCTAATTGTATGTTCCATAGGTGTTGCAGTTACCTACCTACCTAACCGTCATTTTATGTATAAGGCTCAGCAAACTTTCGCAAGGCAAATATTATTTTGTTGGCGGGTAGTTTATTAACTTATTTCTTGAGATATACATTTAAGTATGCTTAATATATTGCGGTCAAGTTGGTACGTAATGGCCTCGCAAATCAAAAGAGGGCAGTCCAATATTTTACGGTTACAAAATAACTTTAGTATTTTAGTGGTGGTACTACCCCGTATCGGCAGACTGGGTACCACTGCCTACCACTCTTTAAATTAATATTTGTAAATTAAATCACAAATCTTTGCACTGTGCTAACCAATGAGCCATGCGTGTCGTCAAATGCTTTTTTTATTGTGGCTCAACATGCCTGATGGTAAGCAAGAAGAGGTCCAAGAGTGGCGACGACTGCAAAAACCGAGTCTCCACTATTGCCACAGTCGCCGTCACTATGCTGGTCAAAGGTGCTTTTTACACGCCTCACTTGAAGGATCCAAGGTTATAGAATGGCGAGAACACATGGACTGGTAAAGCATTCCACATATTCTACTGTTTCTTAAGGGTCACGTTTACTCACCGCCGTTCTTTCTATCCTTTTATTAGGTAGTCAGTTGTATTTTTTATACAGCGCTTCGCTTGATGTTAGGTTGGAATGTGGTCCATGAATTCAATAATTGTAAGTAGCAGTCACATCCACTATGCCGGCCGAGTTGGAACCGGCAACTTACAGGCTGATCCCGAAACGCGAGTAAATCACTTCACGGTCTGTATACTTGTAAGTGGTGGTACTACCCCGGACCGGCAGACTAGGTACCACTGCCTACCACTCTTGTATTATGTACTATATAGATGAGGGTTTTTTTGACAGTTGTAAAATTCAGAATAGGGCCTCTGAAGGTTGTTGTGTACGAAATGGATTCTTTATGAACTCTTTTGTTTCCCGTTTAAATTTCTTTACCTTTTGTTTGCGTAAATTATTTTATTGTTCGTAATGTTTTTCAGTTTTGCTTTGTTAGCGAGTCGAGAGTGACAGAGGAACTTGGACGCCCTAACTTTTGTTATTTTTTAAATGTAATATGCATTTTTTTGTTCAAAATAAAAATGCTTTTATGTGCTTTAAGTAGTCAGTCCACCTAATGAGACGCCTACCTACTACGGTGCGTCTTGTGGTTCGTGGTCTCCACTAAAAAACTCCACTCCACCGGTTATTTGTAACTCAGGCGAATAACCGGTGGATGCTACTGACATCTTGTCGTTCGGAATGGCGTTCTAAGGGGATTGCCTATGTTCAGCAGTGGACGTCTCCCGGCTAATGATGATAAGTGTTTTCTGACCTAATCGGGGAAATCCTTAAGAAAGCTAGTGTGCCTGTGATTACCTAGTGCCCATAACCATAGAGCTTGTATGAAGAGAATTGTGGATGTGAGGGAAGCGAGGGAGTTGTGTCAGGATCGTGGCAAGAGACGACACGCGTGGTGTGTTGGTTAACACACCAGTCCGTAAAGCGGAAAGTCACAGGTTCGACTTCGGTCGGATCAAATATTTGTTTCATAGATTTTATTTATTATATTTATTAATTTCAATAAATATTACAATAAAAATCAAATTGTCACGTCTTTTATAGGCATATAAATATATGCCTATAAAGTATAGTAAATCCCGGTCTCCGGTAAGAGTGGTATAAGCTGTGATCCGGGCAATACCACCACTTACGAGATCAATCAATCAAATCACTCAAATTGTCACGCCTTTTTCCCACAGGGATAGGCAAAGACAGTGGAGCGCCACTTGCCACGATCGTTACACAACTCCCTTGCTTCCTACACGTCCACAATTCTCCTCATACAAGCTCGTAGGTACTTGTCACATATCAATATTATTATTCCATTTATTTATATTTAATCTTATTTTTTATATTTTTTAAAAAATATTTGTCCATTGGCATCGGGAACAGGGTCCAAGCCTGAGAAAGGAACAATACGCGCCGTCCGTGTCCAGGAGTACGAGTACCGCTTTCCGTGTCCAGGAGTATGTACCGCTTTTTGAATCAAACGCTTGATCCCTAACGATCCTAACGAGAGCCTCTTTAGGTGTTCATCGAGGCTCTTGGCTATTAAACCATTGGCAGTCACGACTATTGGCACAATAATTGCTGCATATTATTATTATTATTAGCCTATTTACTTGTCCCACTGCGCAAACGACTCCTTCTCATTTTTTAATGATATAAAAAAATCTTAGAAGTTAAGTTTTACTAGTGAGAAGAATATATTTATATTATAAAGTATATTATTATATATTTCACTTATAAAGAACGTACATAAATTGTTAATGAAACTTTTTAAATTGTGAAGTTATGAAAGTTTTGCTTGGAACGCTGCTCACCTTTCCACCGTTTGCGGTAACTCTTACACTTTAATAAACTTAGTTAGGATTTTAATACATTTCTGCTTATCTCTGTTCATTGACATTATAACGGCATGAGTTCGTTTACAAGTATATTTTTATGGAAACATATTTTGCTTTTTTCATACAATTGTATCATAACCAAACAGCGTAAACTTTACATTTTAAACTTTAATACAAGTATCCGAATAATACGTCAGGCGTGGCCGATTGGTTTGTTGCGCGTTAAGTCCTCGGTTCGATTCCCGGTCAGAACAAATATTTGTTTCATAGCTTTTATTTGTATTATTTAATAATTATAATAAATATTGTAAATATTTGTTAATAAAAAAATGAGAAGGATATTTGCTTAGGGTCTGGTTTTCAAAAAGTGGTAGGCAGTGGTGCCCAGTCTGCCGATCCGGGGTAGTACCTCCACTTACAAGTATACAGACCGAGATTTTGTCGAGTTCCGGGATCGTCTTGTAAGTTGCCGGTTCCAACTAAGCGGACATGGTGGATGTGATTGCTACTCACAGTTATTGAATTGTAGTAGCAGTGACATCCATTCATGGACCACACTCCAGCTTAACATCAAACGGGGTGCTGTCAAATATCGAGTCACAATAACAAAAAAAGCAAATAATACAATTTTCACGCCTAAATTTCCCCAGGGATAGACAGCTCTAGAGTTATGGGGTAAGATTGCATTAAATTCGTGTGTGATACTCGTATGCTTCGGTAAAAGTACTTCATACAATAATGTAACTACTTAATAATGGTTCAATGTACCTTCCTTTTTATGATCTAAAAATCAAAGACAGATAGAATTCAAATAAATTTTATGTGGATGGAGGCATTAAACAAGGCAGGCCCAGGAGGGTGTTTTCCAACCAAATCGGAGACATCCTCAAGAAAGCTAGGTTGCCTAGTGCCTATAACCATAGAGCCTGTATGAAGAGAATTGTGGATGTAAAGGAAGCAAGGGAGTTGTGTCAGGATCGTGGTAAGTGGCGCTCCATTGTCTCTGGCTATCCCTGTAGGAAAAAGGCGTGACAATTTGATTGATTGATTGATAGAATCCAATCCAGTAACATAAGGCGGGGGGTGTCTTTTGACTGGCCACATTATTATTATTTTTTATTAGGAGGCTAAATCTTTTATCGACTTGACAAAATAAGCAAGGAACATCAACGACAGATTTGTTTTTTCAATCGTTGTTACTATAAATGTTTAGGAAAATTTTATTTTATTTTTTCTGAAACAAAATGTGCTTTAATTTTTATACGTAAAACAATATCTGTAAATGCTTTTATTTCTAGTAAAAATAGATACAGACGTATTACTTATTTTATATCCAAGATTTTCTTTTTAAAGCGTCTTAAAGTATTATACAATTTTCTTGAATAAAATTGTACATAGTAATATTAGATATTTTTATAGTTTATCTAGAATATTCTGCGCATTGATCTTGGACAATAGATGTTTTGAACTTTTATGTGCGATCAAGCAAATACATTCCCAATAGAGAATACACTTAAACAAATATTCATTTTACTGGAATATTTTTGTTTTACAATTTAACTTGTTATTGATATTTAACTTTTTTATCTTAATGCTATCGGATAAACATAATTTGAGGTAGGTATGTAAACATAAAAAAAAATTCGGCGCATCAACTCTGGAGCAAGAAACGTACGAATAAACAGGTATAATTGGTCATGCGAAAAACAGGAATTTTCTAAGTTCAACACCAGCAGTACTTTAGCGATTTGCCTTGTTGATAGTTATCGTAAAAGCTAGATGCATTGGAAACTAAAATTACCTAAAATCATAGTGCAAATTAAATATGATATAAAGTACGAGTATATGCTAAATAAGAGTTATGACTTGGCCAAAGTGATTGGTGCCGATGTACAAATTGTGTACTTCGCTCGCACGCTGGATGGGCATTTACATATGTCTGAAATCAATCTAGGAATATTGTAAACAAATTGTATTATTAAAGCTAAGCCCTGTACCTTAGCATACAATATACCAGGTTTTAAAATGAACCCAAAATTGCCAACTCAATACAAATCCGATTAAGTTAGACCTCTCTTTATCATATCCGCACAATTAAACAAAACATATTCAAGGGTGAGATGGTGCCAAAAAAGTGGATTTACGAAAAAAATTAAGATTCCCCATTCGATCCAGTAAGGGGCGAGAGAAACTTGACAAAAACTTTTAATCTCCGAACTCATTCAGAAAAAGGGCCCCGCAATATTCTGAACGCGTCCAAAAACTTCTAGACAACAATCGTCCAGAACCAAGGGCCTCCGATTCTTGATTCCAAAACAAAATCAATTCAAAATCGTTATAAAAAAAGAACTTGTATTAAAAGTTTGAATAATAAATATTGTATAAGGTGTATTGGGTTTGACACAGGAGTTCAATTCTTAAGGGTAATTCCTAACATTTACTTAAGCATATTTAAAATTGTTTGTACGTAAATAATTGACAAAAATATAATGTAAAATAAATACGACTAATAATAATTTAATATTTAAAAATTACATAATCGAATTCTAACAAGTCGTGGGCATCTTTTCATCTTTTTTCATCAATTTTCAAAACATTTATTTACAACTTATTAAAAATGATGGTATCTGATATAATTTACATCAAGAATAATACACCAAAACATTCCATTTGAGTTTTCTCGATCGATTCTGCTTGATAACAATTTTATGAGATCGATTCATTCGCGCGATTTCCGATTGAATTGCTAAAGAAGATCGAATGATTTCATTGACGACCAAAGGTTTACATGCTTCACTTCTTGTAATATACATACATACATATGTATAAAATACGGATGAGTGCATTATCTTTTATTATGATTTTTAAATGTGAAACTTAATTAATGTAATAACCATGTAGGTTAGTTTATTATGACTACAACTGCTTCTTACAGTTATTTAAGTGTAGTAGCAGTCGCCTCCATTTATAAACCGTACTCCATCTTAACATCAGGCGGAATGCTGTCATATGTAGAACCACAATATTAGCTCCAGTGCGTCAATGGGATTAAACCACAACCATTGTTGAATAATCTTTTTTTTATTGACACAATAATAAAACGTTTAACCTCGACCGGCCTGATGATAAGCAAGAGGAGCCCCAAGAGTGATGACGACTGAAAAAACCGAGTTAGTTTACGGCTGCTCCAGTCGCTGTCACTATGTCGGCCAAAGGTGCTTCTTCACGCATTAATAAGAGCTAATGAAATCATCTAAATTTTTGGATTCCATATCAATCCAGTAATCTTCAGTTTTTTAAATTTAGATTATACAATTTCTTGTTTTATTTAGATACAATATAATTTGAAATGTTTCGAACCAAAAGTTTTTTTATACTTATGAATCGACATTTCGATAATTCGATACATCTACTTGCCTGATGGTGAGCAAAGGTAAGTCCAAAAGTGCCGACGACTGTAAGAACCGAGTCAGTTTACGGTTATCTCAGTCGACGTTACTGTGCCGGCCAGAAGTGCTTATTTACGCCTATTGCGAAATCAGTTGTTACAGCCAAAGATTAAAACTAAATAATTATTATTAATATCTCAAATAGAATCACTTTTTTTTATATTTGAGGTTAAATTAAAATTCTTGTATGTTTAATTTTATTTTGTTATACTTGAAGTACCTGCTGAAATGACCTTGTATTATCTTGACAAAGGTTTCTATGGGACAAAATTTAACCTCGTTTCGTCCGAAAACCGAAGGGAAATTCAAAATTTATGTCCTAAATAAATAATTTTATTTGATGAAAATTTATTTATGGATAATGTAAACTTGTTTGGCTCATCTTTTTCTACCTCAATTTTTGGGTTTATTTTACCTACTCAATATAATTTATGATGTTTTATGCCAAAGCTAACTTGTTTATAATAATGGGATAGATACTTTTAGTCAATTAAACTGTCACGCCCTTTTTCCACAGGGATAGGCAGACAAACAAGCGCCACTTACCACGATGTGCCTGCCTAATAAGTTATTTAAAATAAGTTATAGTTCGCGTCACGTAAGTTGGCAAGATTTTAACGTAGTGGAGGAAGGTTTGCGCGCAAGTACACTGGCCGTGCAAAAGAAAGTTCATAGATTCATAAAAATATTATTAGTATTTTAAGTGAAAGTAGATTGACAAAAGAAATTTATAAATACGATGTGCATGGATGCGTTAATCGAGGCAGACCCAGGAGGGTGTTCTCCGACCAAATCGGAGACATCCTCAAGAAAGCTAGGTTGCCTAGTGCCCATAACCATAGAGCTTGTATGAAGAGAATTGTGAATGTAAAGAAAGCGAGGAAGTTGTGTCAGGATCGTGGCAGGTGGCGCTCCATTTTCTATGCCTATCTCTGCAGGGAAAAGGCGGGACAATTTAATTGATTGATTTTTGAGTTTATCGCGAACAGACAGGCGCGGCGGGGGACTAATATATAGTAAAACTATTAGTATGATACGAAAATCAGTGATGCACCAATTTAGTGTACGCGGGAACGAACGGAGAGTGGGTGCCACGCGGGTGCATCCGCGCTTCTTGGATTGCCGTGCTAGGGGGGCAGTTGAAATTAAAGTAATCTACATGAATATAAAAAATACCCTTGATAATACAAAGGAAAACGCCTAAAATGTTTTTTAACAGAAAACCCTATAAACGATTATCATTAGAGGCGCTATTTACGCTCGACCGACTAACCCTATGACGTGGAAGGGTCAACGCGACCCCACACGAGTTTAAAATGTTTCACGTTTGTTTTTATTATGAAAATGCGGCCAAATTCACACTTACCTCTATTTTGTATTAATTTAACAATATTAAACATTTTAAGGGTTAACAAAAGGATCTTGTTTTTGGGTTCAGAGAATTTTCTTTTAATATTGTTGGTGTTAACTTTACACCTTTATGAGTGGGTTATTTTTAATCATTAATTTTATATTTCTATTATATTATAATAGTTATATTAATTACTCATGTTATCATTATTATGTTAAAATGTATTTTGCAGCGGTAACAGGTTAATCTGAATTAAAATGAACAGACAAATAGTAATTGCAATTTTAATTATTGTAAACCTTGAGTTTTAATATTAAAGTTGACTTTTATTATACGAGTATTAACTTATAATTATATTGGGCAGGTCATCTCTGTCGCATGTCTTCGGCAAACTGTAGTCCACTACTGAGTGGACTACAGATTGCAGAAGACATCGCGGCAGGCCCAAACGGAGATGGCGAGATGGACTGCGACAATAGCTCGTGGTGAGAGATCGCTAAATGTCGTGAGTCATGGATAAAAGAGAGAGAGGCCTTTGCCCAGCAGTGGGACCAATAAATGGGCTAATAATAATTGATAGGATTGACAAAGAAATGTTACGATTAGAGTGGGCACATGAAAAGGAACGAATGAGTGAAAATAGATTGACGAAAGGAATTTATAAATCTGATGTGGATAAATGGATGCGTTAAACGAGGCACAACCAGGGGTATTTTTCTTCACCATATCGGAGATATCCTAAAGAAAGCTGGGTTGCCTAGTGCCCATAATAGTAAAGCTTGTATTAAAGAAAATTGGAAGGGAAGGGAGCAAGGGAGTTGTGTCAGGATCGTGGCAAATGGCGATCCATTGTCTCTGCCTATCCCTCTGGGAAAGATGAGTGTCAATTAATTTGATTAATTAACTTATAAATATACTAGTATCATAGAGACAGAATGAGTAAAGTACTTATATCAAAAATACAAAGGTGGTTATGAACTGAACGCTTAAGAATCCATATTATTACTACTTAACCAAAGTCACCCTCGTCACTGCAAGTGACTTGAATTATACTAAAAATACGAAGAAAATATATTATACCATTAAAACAACTCTATTATTTTCTTGTCAATTATTTCGCACAAACAGAATAATTTTCACAAAAGTAGTTATCTAAACTTAGTCTAGTTTCAGTTTTCAGACAATTTAAGGTTCTGACAACGGCCTGCCTGTCGTTGCCTGTCAGCCTGTCACTTGCAGCATGAGGTATTTAGGTTGCGGTTACAGTATAAGCAGAGCGGAAACGCTATTTTTCATTGCCCTATTCAACCATACTTCTTCTATTAATTTAATCGTGACGTTGTTTACTTTGTTAACATATACTCATTGATGTTCAAACTATATCATTATTTTATCACAAAAGTCAGCTTTATAAAAATCACACAAACCAAAGTTTAATTATACTCATACGGCAGACACAAATGCAACAGATGGTTTACATATTTTGACATTAACGGACATTTTAATTATTGTTAGTTCCACCAAAACGCTGTCGCTTGTCACAAAAACACAGCCTTACGTTTGCAAATCACAGTGAAATGAATTACTGCATATCGGGGTCGTTTTATAAATTCCGCTTTGCTAATATTTGTTGTGGCCTTTCCGGATGATTTCTGTCAGAAGCGTTGACATTCTGAAATTAAATGTACATTTTAATAATCAAATGTCATATACATACATACTTAATAATATATATTCGTACATGCGTTTGTGCAGACCAAATCGGAGACATCCTTAAGAAGGCTGGGTTGCCTAGTGCCCATAATAGTCGTAGAGCTTGTATGAAAAGAATAATTGTGGAAGCGAGGGAGTTGTGTCAGGATCGTGGCAAGTGGCGCCTTTATCCCTGTGGGAAAAAGGAGTGACAATTTCACGCCTTCACATCCACAATTCTCTTCATACAAGCTCTAAGGTTATGGGCACTAGGCAACCTAGCGGATGTCTCCGATTTGATCGGAAGACACCTCCTGGGCCTGCCTTGTTTAATGCATCCATCCACATCAGATTTATAAATTGCTTTTGTCAATCTACTTTCACTCATCCTTTCTGTGTGCCCAAACCATCAAAGCATCCGTTTGTCAATCCTTATCACTACATCTTCTTTTAAACCACATCTATCGCGCACTGTGCTATTCCTTATTTTTTATGAGATAATATTTAGTAACATAAAAATCCATTGTTTGTCCGTACCTAACAAGTAAATAAACTAAATCATTTTATTAATAGGATTACAGCACCAAATAAACAATTAATTATTGGAGCATACTCATGCGATATTCAATTCTCATCTAACCCAAAAATCTGTTTAATTTATAAGGCCTTAAGTTAACAAATTCACTGGGTAAACTTATTTTCCTTACTCCAAAATAAGGGTTTCGGGTACAACCTTTTTAATTAGTAAGAGCAGCAGCTATTTATCAGACATAACTATACGAGTAAGGGTTAACAAACACTTCCTTCAATATTACTCCTTACTTTTTTTTATTGTGACACGACATCTGACCTAGACCCATCTGATGTTCTTTTTTTATTGTGACTCGACATTTGACAGCACCCCGCTTGATGTTAGGCTGGAGTGTGGTCCGAATGGAATGGATGTCACTGCTAATACAATACAACAACTGTAAGTAGCAACCACATCCACTATGCCGGCCTAGTTGGAACCGGCAACTAACAAGAAGATCCCGAAACGCGACCAAGTAACTTTATGGTCTTTATACTTGAAAGTGGTCCAAGAACGACAACGACTGAAAAAACCGAGTCTGTTCACGGCTGCTCCAGTCGCCGTCACTATAGCGGCCAAATATTATAATTGATCATTATCATCAAAGCTAGACTTTATTGATGACACGCGTGTCGCATTGCTTAGCACACCAGTCCGTTACGCGTAAAATCCCGGGTTCGATTCCCGGTCGCACTAAATATTTGTTACATTAAATTTATTTGTTATATATTTAATTAGATAGAATTTATCACGAATATTTGAAATTAGAAAGAGCGAACATTGCTTTGGGTATATACGAGTAGCACCATTCACAAGTGTACAGACCGTCAAGTAACTGAGTCGCGTTTCGGACTAAGTCACTCAGTGTTACTGCAATCTAATGAAATTATTATTTTTTCGATTAAATGTATACTACAAATAAATGTATAAACAATTTACTATAAATATAAAACTATAAATGTTTTAGCTTGATACCTGCTTACGGAGTCTCAAGTTAACACACTTTATAAGTATTTATAAATTTAAAGGGAGTTGTGTAAGAATAGTGGTAAGTGGCGCCCCATTGTCTCTGCCTATTCCTGTGAGAAAAATGCGTGACAATTTGATTGATTGATATAAATTTATTAAACTGTCACGGCTCAATCTTCACAGGGATAGGCAAGAGACATCACCCGCCTAATGTTAAGCTGGAGTTCCGTTTGCTAGTAGAGTTATATAACGTTTTATATTTAATCTGTTATTGTTATAGATCGTACGTGCCTATAATACAAAATGGCGCAATGTATTAAATGATAAACACATGTTTCAATTGCATTCGTATATAAATCAGGCCGCAAATACCGCGAGAGAGATTAAATTAAAATTTACTGCGATGATTTTAAAATGACATTAACATAAATAATGTGCCATTCACCATTTTCAAATAATCATTAAATAAATTATTCTTTTATTGTTTGTATTTTATAAACAATGTAGGATATAGATTATATCTCCTATCCTAATAATTCAGCTCTCAGAACAGAGAAACAAACTATATCTTTCTCTGTTCTGTGAATTCAGCTGTGCACGTAACCTCATAGAGGAAGTTGCAGATGAGCACTAGAGTCGTATCAGGATCGGAGAAGATGGCATTCCCCTTTTTTTATTATACTACACTAAGCTACTAAAGTGCTTGTGTATACTAGAAACAGGACAACCAAAGTACATATTATCAAAGATATATTGGTACCGGTGAGTAGTTTCAAACCCGTGCTCTCGGTTTGCGTAACCATTGCACTGCCACTACACCACGGTCGCTTTAATATACCGACGTAATAGATATAACATCAATAGTAATTGTGAGATCAATGTCAAAAAAATATGTCGATTTTTCTTGTAAGAAAATGATGTTAGGTTGGATCGCTTTCTAATGTGTTTTATTTTTTATTGTGACAACTGACCTCAACTCGCCTGATTAAGCAAGGGGAGGTTCAAGAGCATCGGTGACTGAAAAATCCAACTTAGTTTAGGTTGCCCATGCCGTCTAGCCTAGATGATCAAATCATGATTGAATAAGTATTTGATTCAAATAAATAAAACCTAATATCGAAATAATATATGATATGAACCTATTTGTTGTATAGTTCATTAAAAAAAACCTCTCGACTTCCGTGTTCTAAAGCAGATACGTCTTTGTGCTTTTGTTTGGGTGTCACTAGTTCTATTCCGCGTCGATAGATACCAACAGGCTTTCTTTTGGAGATTTTCATGACAAACGCTTATGAAAAAGTGGAGTTTAGCTCTTTCTACTTCCATTCAAGCATTGACGCTGATTCGATTTAATCAATTAGGAGTTTAATATTTAAGAGTGGTAGGCAGTGGTGCCCAGTCTGCCGATCCGGGGTAGTACCACCACTTACAAGTATACAGACCGTGAAGTCGCGCTTCGGAATCAGCTTGTAAGTTTCCGGTTCCAACTAGGCCCGCATAGTGGATGTGACTGCAATTTACAGTTATTTAACAGTAGTAGCAGTTACCTCCATTTATGGACCGCATTCCAGCTTAACATCAGGCGGGGTGCTGTCATATGTCGAGTCCTAATAAAAAAGTTATTTCACATATTTAATTTATAGAATTATCAATTAATTATATTTTTTTATTTATTTATTTATTTACATTTCTATACTAAGCTACTAAAGTGCTTGTATCATAAAAACAGGACAACCAACAACCAAAGTACATATATCAAAGATACATTGGTACCGGTGAGTGGTCTAAAACTCGTGCTCTCCAGTTTGTGTAACTATTGCACTGCCACTACACCACGGTCGCCTTAATTAAACAGTTGATGCGTTCCTGACGTTACTCCCTTGGTTCCTTCACATCCACAATTATCTACACACAAACTCTATTATTATAGTCACTAGGGACCACTGCCTTTAGCCTCTGATAACTTTCAATTAGGTAAATAGGCCATAGGAATTAATTTCGTTCTCGATATAACGATTTCATTTTTTATTTATTATTATCCACAATTCTACCTCTAATATCTCAACTAGATCAACAACAATATAGTTTAAATAAAATATTGTTTTACTTACATTGTTTAATTTTTTTAAATATATTTAAAATATAAATAAATCTATACTAATATAATAAAGCGGAAGAGTTTGTTTGTTTGTTTGTTTGTTTGTTTGTTTGTTTGTTTAAACGCGCTAATCTCAGGAACTACTGGTTCGAATTAAAAAAATCTTTTTGTGTTGGATAGAACAATTATCGAGGAAGGCTTTAGGCTATAAAACATTACGTTGCGACTTATAGAAGCGAAGAAACAGTCGAAAATGTGGAAAAAACGGGGAAATATTCGTCTTTGAGGGCTTCTATTGCGTGCGCTGCGAAAACCGTTCGAGATACCCAAAAAATATGTATGAAAGAATTATTCCTCTTCAAATTATCTAAAAAAATGTCCGCGACCGTATATGTCTATCTTTTAAGATTAACTCACAATAACCGTTTTTATGATAGTCAAATTTGGTCTAAATTAATGCATTATTACAAATTATTTGTCAGTGTTGTATTAACATAATAATATTATTGTTTATTAAAATAAATGTGTTATTAATTAAAAGTATTTAACTGTGAACAAAATTGTCATTGACATCACCTAATTTCGATAAACATCTTATAAGATAATACAATTTTAAAATAACTCTGAAACAAAATTCACACGCGTCGCATGATAAGCGCTAACCAGCGGGCGAGGAGAGGCGGTGCTTGCGGGCGAGGCGGAGGGGGGTGTAGCTCTACGAGGTATAGTCTGTCTAAGCCGAAATGATGCCTCCACTGCATTTACGCATACGAGCAAATATAAAATATGGATAAAACACACCGAAAATGCAGTAATTGGTTATTCAGTTGCTGGTTAGACACAAAGGAGGAACGAACGTGATGAAGTTTAATATTATAGTTAGTAATATTTGCATTCACACATTTAAATAAACTAATAAAGTGTAGGAGCGCGTCATTTATAGACAGACAAGACAAGCATACTATGCGGTCGGCTCCCTACTGATCGGTTGAATGCAGCGTTAATTTGTTTTTACGATATAATATCATCGTGCAAAATCCTTTTTTATACAATTTCATTTTGTAGTAGTTTTCTCTATAGTAGGTAGTGTTTGTTTTAAGTATAGTATTTTGTTTCTAATATTTTCACAATAACACTTTTTTTGTTTTGTTGTAAATAATACCTGTAGGTGTCATCTACATTCTTTCAAGGTTAGGTTTTACAATTCTTATTAGGTTAGGTTTTAGTTTAAGCATACAGTTAGTTTGGTTAAGTTTTCATTTCCTTCGTTCTTTCTTCGTCACTGTAATGCCTAGAAAAAGGACTCAGCGTTGTCAGCAGACTGCTGCTGCAAAGCGGCTGCGAGTTTTGCGCACAAGAAAATAAAACTGAAAATATAACTTACGCAGAAGTACTTTAAAATATATTCTTTTTAAAACTACTTTAAAATATATTCTATTAGTTACGTAATTTAATCGTCTAAAATAAGTCGCGGGTAACAGCTATAGGTAATATATAATAAAGCTGAGCAAACAAAAAAATTATATGATTCCCAAAATAACTATTCCACGCGGACGCAGTCGCGGGCACAGCTAGTATGTTATATATAATATTTATTTTATCTAATTTTATTTATATCAATCAATCAATCAATCAAATTGTCACGACTTTTTCCCACAGGGATAGGCAGAGACAATGAAGCGCCACTTACCACGATCCTTTCACAACTTCCTCGCTTCCTTCACATTCACAATTCTCTTCATACAAGCTCTATAGTTATGGGCACTAGGCAACCTAGCTTTCTTGAGGATGTCTCCGATTTGGTCGGAAAACATTCTCTTGGGCCTGCCTTGTTTAACGCATTCATCCACATCACATTTATAAGTATCTCTTTTCTTTTATATCCGCTTTAATGGACAAAAATGCGACAACGATATAAAAAGATTTATCATGAACAAATTATGCAAAAATTAATAAGTTTTCTTTTGTAATGGTGAATAAGGCCACCGTGGTGTAGTGGCAGTGCAATGATTACACAAACCGAGAGTACGAATTCGAAACCACTCACCGGTACCGATGTATCTTTGATATATGTACTTCGGTTGTCCTGTTTCTTTGATACAAGCACTTTAGTAGCTTGGTATAGAAATGTAAAAAATAAAATATTAATATACTAATATTTGTTAGGACATCTACGCCGCAACGGGTTTCCAAACAAAATATTGTATTTTTTTCTAATATTGAGTTACAAAAGGCAATTTATTTTTATTGAAATAGTATTATTAGGTCATGACTTCTGTTTACTATTGTGACTCGACATATTAATAGTATCCTGATGTTAAGCCCGAGTACGTTTTATGCTGCTACAATTAAATAACTACAAATAGTAGTTGGTTCAGCTCCTTCTGAAACGCGAATAAATCACTTCACTTTAAAGAGTGGTAGGCAGTGGTACCCAGTCTGCCGATCCGGGGTAGTACCACCACTTACAAGTATACAGACCGTGAAGTGATTTGGTCACGTTTCGGGATCAGCTTGTAAGTTGCCGGTTCCATCTAGGCCGGCATAGTGGATGTGATTGCTACTCACAGTTATTTAATTGTAGTAGCAGTGACAGTCATTCATGGACCACACTTCGGCTTAACATCAAGCGGGGTGCTGTCATATGTCGAGTCACAATAAAAAAATAAAAAATAAAAAAAACTTCATATAAAATGTTGGAATTCAGCTAGGTCAGAAAAGTGGCTGCGACTGCTACTACCAGAGATATACAAATCGCCTCCATTTATAGAATCACTTAAACTTGACATCAGGCGTTCTGGATTCTATCGCGCAAAGATACTCCAAGCATAGCTCTCTCTCTCTATAACCGGTGGATGCAACTGGCATCTTGTCGTTCGGAACGCCCAAGGGAAAGGCCTATGTTCAGCAGTGGTCTTCTTTTTGGCTGATGATGATGATAACATCAGGCGGTGTGCGGTCAAATATCGTACCACAATGTAAATTAAAACTTCAGACGCTATTTATAAATATAGTATAGTTTCCTATAGACATGTAAATAGGAGAAAATTGTTGACTCAGTAACCAAAGAGTATGCGTTTGCCATGATAGACTGACTCACTAACTAAAATGCTTCGCCCTGTTTTGTTGTTATTTTAGATTTGTGTCGTTTTTCCGGGAAGTCGTTCTTATCCCGGGAAAGGAAATACGCCCATGGGTCGTTTCATTGTATGTATTATACATATATTATTATATAGCTGCTTATGTAGTGTGAATCCTAAATATATGGCGTGGAAATGTAATGGTGTGCACATAGAATAAAAGTCGCAGAGAAGTTTTTGAAAAAAAAAAGAAATTTATTTCTCTAAATATTTATTTTGTAATACGATAAAAAGCAGTATCCAATTGTAATATTAAATAAAATACGGGGACAGAATGTTATTTAACAACTAAAAAATGTCTTAAATATTATTTCCCTTTACAAAGCACTTAACGCAAAGCTTTCGCGAAACCCAAAACGGCTCAATATCGCGACACCAATAATCTCAAAACGAACACCAAAGGGAATAATGGATGTTGGGAAAAATATCAAAAAATAAAATCCAAGCCATTATTTGCAGAGTCCCTTTGGCCTCGAGTGTTTAGCAAACAACCTATTTGTAGAACCAGTCTTATATTAAAATTACATGAAAAAAAACCATGATTTTTTTAAATATTACTTACTTTTAATAAGTTTCAGGACAAGAATTTTGTCAATACTTTGGGACCAACATTTTTTAAGTTTTTATAATTATAATAATAATTATAAAATTTTATTTACACAAGCAATACAAAAATGTGTTCAGTATTTCCCTGTCTCCTGTACTAGGATAACCTGTATGACAGGAGACAGTTCCTTCCTGATATTACAATTCATAGTAAAATTACAATAAAAATTTACAATACACATATTACAAGAGAATAAACATTGAAAACATGCCACCATACAAACTACACTCTACTCAGATCGGACAGTTGCTTATGAGCTTCTCAATTATTATCAAAGTTTCTTTCCTTAACTATTTGAATTGCTTATCAAAAATGTTTTTGTACACGTTACACCATACACCAAGCAAAAATATGTTTTATTTTTTTTCGACCTTAAACTATTATCTAGAAAATTAGTAAAAAATTTAAACACTGACGGACTATTGGCATATTTGCATGGGCTTTGTCCCCACCCACCATCACATGTAGTTTTTTTTTATTATGACTCAACATTTATGACAGCACTCCGCCTGATTTTAGGCTGCCCCCCTAGCACGGAAATCCAAGAAGCAAGATAAAGGCCTGCAAGGAATATCATTGCAACTCATTTTAATTAACTTACAGAGATCAGTGCATCAAAATGCCCAAAAAAAGAAGTTCAAACGTTCTTTAAAACTTTACACAAAACAACGTTGAAAACAAGTTTCCTTGCAGGTCTTTATCTTGCTCTTTGGATTGCCGTGCTAGGGGGAGGCTAAAAAAGTGGGGCCAATGAACTAAATGAACATAATTATTTAAAAATAAAATAAGAGTTTTCAAGAACATCCCTTAATATAGGGAGTTTGCCGTCATAGTAAGAAACATGTTGCCAAGTTCTATTAAATGAGACATGTTACATTTTTATTAGTAGGTGGGGACTTTCCCGCTCATTCTCCTTTATTTAAATTAGCCTTTTTATGTACTGTTACACGTATTCACCTGTACTGAAAATGAGGCATTATAAAACGGTGATGGTGACCATCAGTCCGTAAACAATATAATTTTCCCACTTTTAGGTTAGGTTCCTAGCTAACCTAGAACTACCATCTGATGAAGCTAAACATTAATGATCTTAACGAGATTAGCTGATCATTGATGTAGGATTTACTTTATGTAGAAATATGGAATATTCGACATTAGATGAGCGTGTTTAAATAGGCTCATCTACTATCACCAATTACTCAGACAGTATCATTTGGTGCTTTAAATATGAACTGCATTTACTAGAAGTGAAGCAGACCAAAAAACAGCAATGTAATAAAAATAATACAAAAAAGAAATATTGCGAAGTATTTACAAGAGGAAATAAATCAATGTCCAAAAAATAGTGTAATAAAACATCGTACTCATACAAACACAATCAAAAAGAGAGCTTATATGAAATGACAAAAGTTTGCTAACAAAACGCCCTACAGGTGATGTATACCTCTAACGAGCCACCTAACATTACTTTTATGGTTCTCTAAAAAGAAAAAAAGATATATTTTTCCACTACACGATAAACTAAAAGTCTTGCCAAGAGAAAATATAAAAGTGTTGCCATTATTCTTGTAGTAAACGCTAGAAATGCCGGACCATGGGGTTACCACGCGATAACATAAATCTAAGAAGATTTTTATTAGAATATTCATTTTTATATTTACAGCCCAATATACGACATTTAGAGGTTATAACTTTAAAAATAACTAGTATTTTATACTTTAAAGTCTCAGTTTATAAACGGAAAGTGTACAAATAACTCGGTAATCTGATTCTGCATATTACTGATACATTATGATTTGATAACCTCTTATCTTAATTCCTGCCCAATATGACACTATGTAGTTATTTGCGGGCTCGTTTCCGTACTTCAAGTCCTCTTCGGTTTCTTTGTACGTTCTTCAACGGTTCCAATATGACACTAATACTTTTGAAACAAAGCATAAAGATATCTATCAAAATCGATATCTATATAAATGAATCCTTATCTATAAAAGAAGAACTGGTAGAGAAAGCTTCACATTCTTAAGTCCCTTCTGTTATTTTAAAAGAATAAAGAACAAAATAAATTCCTTGCCTCATTTAAGATAGCGCTACTCTTAAACTTTTTCTGATTGTAACTCTGGGGTGTAACTCTAAAGTTACTTTTGGCTAATATTACATAAAAAATCCGGCATTGTGGAATAAAATAAAAATGCAACTAGGCCGGCATAGTGGATGTGACTGGTACTAAAATTGAGCTTAACATCAAGCTGGGTGCTGTCATATGTCGAGTCACAATAAAAAAAAAATGTCACGCCTTTTTCCCACAGGGATAGGCAGAGACAATGGAGCGCCACTTACCACGATCCTTACACAACTCCCTTGCTTCCTTCACATCCACAATTCTCCTCATACAGGCCCTGTGGTTATGGGCACTAGGCAATTTAGCTTTTTTAAGGATGTCTCCGATTTGGTCGGAAAACACTCTCCTGGGCCTGCCTTGTTTAACGCATCCATCCACATCCGATTTATAAATTCCTTTCGTCAATCTACTTTCACTCATCCTTTCCATGTGCCCAAACCATCGAAGCATTCCTTTGTCAATCCTTGTCACTACATCTTCTTTCAAACCACATCTATCACGCAGTGTGCTATTCCTTATTCTATCCGCTATCGTCACTCCACATATACTCCTTAACGACCGCATTTCTACAGCGTTAATTCTACTCTCATGCTTCTTCTGCCATACCCAACCTTCACTTCCATACATTAATGTAGGAACAAGCACCGCATTATGAACAGCCATCCGTGACTTTTGGGACATTACTTGGCTGTTCATTATACTATGGATGGCGCCGTTCACTACGTTACCCTTTTGCACTCTTCTCTCAATATCTTCATCACACTTTCCATCCCTAGTAAACATACTTCCCAAGTAAACAAATTGTTTGACTTGTTCCACTTTCTTTCCGTCTATCATTATCTCACATTCTGTCATTTCATCCTCTCTCTCCAAAACCATTACTTTAGTTTTACTTACATTCACTTTCATACCTTTCTTTTCTAATTCCGCATTCATTATAGTAACCATTTCCTGTAACTCATACGCCGAAGATGCAAGGATAACTTGATCGTCGGCGTACAAGAGACATTTGATCACCAAATCATTCATTCTTAAACCATACTTCCTTTCACGCAACTCTTTAAAAAAAAAATACAGTAATATATAATACAAGCTAACATAATTAAATAAGTGATTTCGAATTCACAAAATTGCCATTTGTATTCAAGATCTTATAGTTAAAAATTGGTCACCCTACTCCAGCACCCTAAACGAGGGCAAATAAAATGTTTGAACACTTTTTAATAGACGACATTATTGTATCTTTTTTTATTTTCGTGGGTTAGATGGTACACTAATGCCCATTATGTCATGTATTTTATTGCTTCAATTAACTACTACACTATTTATTTGATGGTTATTCACTTTTTGTCTTAAATATAATTATTTTCAAAATGATTATGCTTCAAAAGTTTTTATTTGTAATTTCCACATACCTAACGATAACGCTAGTTATGTGAGGTATAAGACCTTATGTAAGTGCAAGCCTCAACCTCAGTTTTTTGCAATGTATGCATTTTAATAGTAATTATATATTATGTTAGTTTATTAGTCTTTGCATATTTATTATTTTATTTATTTTTATACTAAGCTACTATACTAAGTACATATATCAAAGATACATTGGTACCGGTGTATGGTTTCGTACTCGTGCTCTTCGGTTTGCAAAACCATTGCACTGCCACTACACCACGGTCAATATGGTCAAAAATTTAATGTCAAATACAGTCTGTCGTCAATAAATTTCATCGTCAATTTGAAACTTGAATCATCTTCACATTTAATAGTTTGCGTCATAGTTTACAGAACTATCGATAAATATATTTCTATAGTAGTTATATCCGTGATATATTTCCATCCGTGAATGACCCCTCCGGCCAAAATAGAGATTTCCTTCTGTCGAGTTTTCCATGTGTTTTAATTTCCCGTTCAATTTGCCCCAGGGTTGACAATATTAAATTGCATAGGGGGAAAATACTGATTCATATTGCGCACTGTCTCTAATGAACAATATTTGATAATATTTGACGATAATTGAGTTATAGTATGTAGGTAATTTTGAAAGAATTAGATACATTGTGAAGAGGAATCTTACGCAGCATTAAGGAGACGACTGCTGTCAACTCACACCTCTAATCGAGGTCGCAACACAACGACTAAAATCTAAAAATACTAAAAACCTTTTTCCAACTAAAACGTAGTGGAAATTCACAGTTTACCGAAAAAACTTGCTACGAGTTTATCAAAGGCGAAGGCTAATTCAGGACATTCTCCAAACTGCCGCGTTTACAAATTTCAAAGATTTTTTTTTTTTTTTTTTTTTTTTTTTTTTTTATTGTGACTCGACATATGACAGCACCCCGCTTGATGTTAAGCCAAAGTGTGGTCCATGAATGAATGTCACTGCTTCTACAATTCAATAACTGTGAGTAGCAATCACATCCACTATGCCGGCCTAGATGGAACCGGCAACTTACAAGCTGATCCCGAAACGTGACCAAATCACTTCACGGTCTGTATACTTGTAAGTGGTGGTACTACCCCGAATCGGCAGACTGGGTACCGCTGCCTACCACTCTTTGATAACCAGACCCGAAGCAAATATCCATCTCTTTTTTTTTTTATTAACAAATATTTGCAATATTTAATACTATTAAATATTACAAATAAAAGCTATGAAACAAATATTTGCTCCGACCGGGGATCGAACCCGGGACTTTACGCGCAACAAACCAGTCGCTAAACCGTTCGTCCACGCCTGTCGTCAAACGACTAACGCATTGCCGACACCTCTCTCCCTGCAGCGAGGCTTGCAGCTCAAAGCGCTGGATGCAGCCGCTGCAGGTCTAACGAATGTTTGCTCAGCACACTACACAGATTGCGCTGCGCATAACAATAGTACTTTTCTAGCACTTTATTGCTATACTTTTTAGGGACTGACCGAAATGTTTGTTACTCGCCTGCGCTTCACAGAAATATACAAATTTATTTAAATACTTAAAACCTATTAGCTATTATGGTTATGAAGGCAAAAAAAAGGTTTAAACCAATTTAAGGCGACCGTGGTGTAGTGGCAAACTGCCTGAGTTCAAAACACGAGTTCGAAACCACCCACCGGTACCAATGTATCTTTGATACAACGTAAAGTTTATTTTATTTATTAACCTCATTAAGGAGTGTATGTGGAGTGACGATAGCGGATGGAATAAGGAATAGCACAGTGCCCGATATATTAAAGAAATAAATTTATAAATCCGATGGATGGATGCGTTAACCAAGGCAGACCCAGGACCTCCAACCAAATTAAAGACATCCTCAAGAAAGCTGGGTAGTGCCCATAACCGTAGTGCTTGTATTAAGAGAATTGTGGATGTGAGGAAAGCGGGGGAGTTATATCAGGATTATGGCAAGTGACGTTCCATTGTCTCTGCCTATCCCTGTGGGAAAAAGTCATGACAATTTGATTGATTGACAATAATCATTAAGGAATTTAAAAAAAACGGGTATCGATTTTAAAGTACATGGTTGATCAATATGGATCACAGATTACGTGCGACAGCAACGTACTTTTTTTCAAAGCTATATTTCCCGTTACCAATATTTTAAGCTGAAATTTTTGCATGCCTTCAGGCCAAATTTCAGTTTGCCGAGTAAATATTTTCCTGTGATTATCTTCATGGTACAGCTATTCTGAAATTAAATTACTTTATTTTTATAAGATTATCAGAATATTCTCCCTCGATACAAAATATAGTCAGATAGGATAGCATAATTATTTTCTTTTATAAAAACATGTTATATCCGGCGATTGATACGAGTTATTTATAAAAATGGAGTAAAAATTTGGAAAGAAGTGCTAAAATAAGAACTAATTTATTATTATTTGTCTCATTTATATTATGTTTATACCACGTGTGACTGAAAGAGACAACTACTTGTACTTCAATTCTTTTATATCAAACGTTGGCACTATTTTTTTTTTTGCAAATACAACCACTAGTAATTATGGTTGACTTTTAATACTGCTTAATTAAACGCCACGTGGTAGTATAAACGATTGTATTTTGTAGCTATTTTAGGGCTCCTTCTGTGTCTTAAGTCCAAATTCTTTGGGAGTACGTACATTGTTTCGGTTGCCATGACAACAATTGTTTTCGGTTGAACGATTTTTCCAAGGCGCCGGGATGTTTGTGACCCACTTCTTTGATTTCTTTTGTTCAAGTTGCCGAAAATTAAATATAATATGTTTTATTATACACCTGTATCTGTGTTGTATAATAAAATATCTGTTCGTGTATAAGAAATTGATCGAGGCAGAAATATACGTAATAGTTTTTATGGTGTAATTTCTAAGGCTCAATAAGTATTTTAGCAGACAATCACAAAGTGGATAGTGGTAGATGAGCATAGTGACGGCGATTGACCTTGGACCTCTACTATGCTTGCTATTAGGCAAGGCGAGGTCAGATGTCGAGTCACAATTTTTTTTTTTTTTCAAATTTTAATATTTTAATCAAATTTTCACACCTTTTTGTACAGGGATAGGCAAAGACAATGGAACGCCACTTACTACGATCCTAACACAACTCTCTCGCCTCCTTCACATCCACAATTCTCTTTATACCAGCTTTATGGTTATGTGCAGTAGGCAAACAAGCTTTTTCTTTTTCAAATTTGAATTCCAAATCATAGAAATTGACTAGCCTAATAATTATAATATATTGAAATTACTTTACGTAATTTTCCTTGGTTATTAAAAATGTTTTAAAAATGCAAGTTATGTTTAGCCAGGTTGCCATATTGGCCAGCTTGTGGCGGTAGTCGCGTTTATTTAAAATCGCACACCAGCCTAATATCAGACAGAATGCTATCATTACAGAATGTCATGCCACATTTCATTGATTAATTGATAATTTTACTCACATTGTTACGCTGTACTATATTGAACCTACTATATTGATTTACCTTGGGACTATCTCTGATGGGACGTCGCTAGAGGATATTTTTTATTTATAGTTTAATTATTATATTTATAAGTTTATTAATGTAAAATAAAGAATACATTAAATTAGTAGAAAAATAATAATTGAGAATGTAAAACCGCATATAATATTTTTTTTTATTGTTATTTGATTTTAGGAATACGAAAATTACATAGTTTTTATACTTATACGTAACTATGTATGAAGTGTGTTATAAACTAAAATCTAGAGACTATATTAAGTTATTAATAATTAAATTTTCCATTGTTTCAGACTGGCAAACACTTTCACAGGACTTCGCTGCTAATTAAGGCTTTCAACCACAAATTCAGATTAGACTTAGAGCTTAACACGTAAGTGTACATTTTATATTTCATGTTTTATACTCTTAGTTCTATTTACAGCAGGAATACACTCATTTTAACAGAAACAGAAATATTTTAACATAAAAGAACTTTCTTTAATTTTAAAAGCTGTCTATTATTTATGCAATAAATTAAATACAAATGATCCAATTGACATGTGTGGTCATGGGATTATAATATTTTACATAAAAAAATTATAAATATAAAGGAAATTGCATTATTATAATTACATCAATAGCTTTCTAATATAAAAATCTTAGGCTTTCATATTGTAAATAATTCGTGACGATATATAGATTGAGATATACATTGTCAACATACTACTTATATTTTATTAGTATATTTAATTAATACGTCTTAATAAATATGTACGTAGTTGTATTTGATAGTTCCACGAGTTCACCTTTTCCAGTCTGATTGACTACCTAACTACTTTGTTCTGAATTAAAAAATAAGTAATACAATATTATTTTCCCAAATACTGAATGATCGAATATCTCTGAAAATACTGAAACGTGATCTAAAACCACAAATTAACTTAAGAAATATCAATAATTTCATATACCGTACCGTAAGAGATGGATATTTGCGTCGGGTCTGGTTATTAAAGAGTGGTAGGCAGTGGTACAAGTATACAGACCGTGAAGTGATTTGGTCACGTTTCGGGATCAGCTTGTTGATCAGCAAGTTGCCGGTTCCATCTAGGCCGGCATAGTGGATGTGACTGCTACTCACAGTTATTGAATTGTAGTAGCAGTGACATTCATTCATGGACCACACTTTGGCTTAACATCAAGCGGAGTGCTGTCATATGTCGAGTCACAATAAAAAATAAAAAATTAATTTAAAAAAACGCATCTACATATCATATAATTATTTTTGTATTTGTGTACCTTTATAATACATTTATTTAATTAATTTAACAATTTTATGTGGCTTACTATCGCGTTTATTTTGGTTTTGATATTACATTTTTTTTTCTTGTTATTCCGACGTCAACCAATAGGACGACCATACCTTAGTCTCTCCGTGACCACGATGGCTACAAAGCTCTCGAAACGTTGGAATAATAAAAGATTATCAACTGTTCGCGCAAAATCTAAGAAATACATTTATTAAATTACTAATTTCTTAGTTTTCAAAGTTACTTATTGTATGATTTATTCTTTCCTCGTCATATTTCCTTATTCACTTAAAACAACAATCCTTCTTATACTTTACCTACATATGCAAACGTTTGCCGTTTCATAACTTTTACATTACGCTCTACCATCACAACAAAACCTTATGTCTTTCAATTTCACTTACTCGTGTGTGAACCAGGAAAGCGATTCTTGAACTTTGGAAACAATTTTATATATTCTCACGATATTTGCTGTTTCGTACTTACGTAGTATTGTTCTTAATATCGTGTTCACATTTATCAACACGCTTTTATTTGCTTGACTTGTATGTATGTAACTATGTAACGGAATCTTTTAAATTCATTTTCACCCACTTTTAGATGTCTGAATAATTTGAAAATTTGTACACGTATTAAAAACCGATGACAATACAATAATTTCGATAAATATTTTTTTGGCTGGCATAGTGAAGGCGATTGAGGTAACTGTGAACTGACTAGGTTTTTTAGTCGTCGGTATTCTTGGACCTTCTCCGGCGGGTCGAGGTCAGAGGTCAATTGTTCATTTTATATTTCACATTGTCATAAGCGTGTTTTATTTGTATTTTTTTAACTAGTTTTATTTGATTAATTAAATATTTTTTTATATAAAAAATGTTTTGAAAGTTTGTAACAATATATTGTATTGTAAATTATTCTAATAATTTTATTTATTTAATTAAATAAATGTTACAGTTATTTACATAATTATATACAAAATTAATTTAATTACCAAAGTCTTAGTACAAGTTTGGGCTTTTCGTCAAGAATTTTAATGTGCGGATATTACACCGACCTCGCCAACATTTCTATTATGTATTTTAATTGTAAATAATTTTAGAAATAGTTTGTCTTTAAATATGTCTCTGAAACTTAATTGTAGATTGTAAAACTAATACGGATCCGCAGAGGATCAAATGTTCTCTTCAGGAGAATGATCTGAGGATCTCTTTAACCTTGTTTCTACATCGTCTATTTACTCCCGTGACCGCACAGGCGATGCATCCGCATTCTGTCGACAATGAATCGGCAGTTGAACTAAAAGGTCGAGTCGAGAGAATTCTCCTAAAGTATACCAAGTTTCTACATAACTTTTTATGAAAAAAATTAATCATACAACGCTCTATGATATAATTGCAATTTAAAAGTTATATTAATTTTAACATAACAGGAAATAATAAAACGCATTATTATTTCCTGTTCATTCAGAGCAACATTCAGAGCAACAAAAAATTATCTGCCATTGGTTTACCAAAGCTTTTTTTTTATTGTGACACGACTTTTGACCTCGTCCCGCCTGATGATAAGCAAGAGGAGATCCAAGAGTGACGACGACTGAAACATCCGAGTTAGTTCGCGGCTGCCTCAGTCGCCGTCACTATGCTGGCCAAAGGTGCTTCTTCAGCTATTTGTTATTTAATGTTTTGCTAATAAAATTATTATTAGCAAATATAAAATGAAATATAAATATAAAATGCGAAAAAGGTTTTTTCAGTCGAAGCTGTCCCTTTACTTTAACCATCAGGCAAGTCGAATTTAGGTGTCGCATCTCAATAAAAAAAAACCTTATGTCACCAGTCACGAAAAGAATATGCAAAAAGTACTTTTTTAATACTATAAATATTGAAGATATTATTATAACAAATTATAGTCGTACACTCAGAACAGAGAATCCTTCTTCACTGTTCTGTAAATAATAATAAAATATATTTATAATGCCTTATTCATATAACTCAAATGTTAATTTCAGCATCTATTAATTTATTAATATATTAGTCCATATACATAAATGCATTACATTATAAAATGATTAAATGTATTCTCAAAGACAAGAACAAGTAATGCAAGAATGATTTGTTTTACATATAAAAATAAGGTTGTATTTTCAAGAATATAGCTTCAGTTTCAAGTTTCCAACTTTCATTGAATTTGTTTCTTTTGAATAATATGAAATTTTATACCAAAATAGTTACTTGTTACAGTGTTTTGTTATACAACTGTTTTGTGCGCTCCTGAATAACATTCCTGAAAGGGGAGACAAAATAGGGATATTTTTCATGAAAAATCTATTTATAAGTTTTACTGAAACACTTCAGTAACTTCGACAAAGTATATTTTAGTTACTTGAGTAAAATTCGTTATTTGACACAATGCCAACCTATTTATAATATCGTTATTATAGGATAGGCTTTGTATTTACATCTTAACTTCACATATGACTGAAAAAAATAATATATTTTACATCTGCCTCAGTCGCGATGACTAAGATTCAAGATTGTAGAATGGAATGACCATATAGATTAGTAAATCATTTCATTTGTCAATTGTTCTACAAAGAAACGACGCGCCGATCTATTTAGTTCGACTGCCAATTCGGTCGACAGAAGGTTAAAGAGCTATTTGGAACATGCTCCGTGGTATAGGCGACAAGGGCAGCATAAAACAGCAATGTTTTTGCAAAATTGCAAAAAATCTCCTATAGTTCATCGAGAAGATATACGGCAAAGCCATTTAAGATTAACCAATCAATCAAATTGTCACGCCCTTTTCCCACAGGGATAGGCAGAGACAATGGAGCGCCACTTGCCACGATCCTTACACAACTCCCTTGCTTCCAGAATTATTTTTATCCAGGCTCTGTGGTTATGGGGCACTAGACAACCCAGCGTTCTTGAGGATATCTCCGATTTGGTCGGAAAACACTATTCTAGGCCTTTCTTGTTTAATTCATCCGTCCACATCAGATTTATAAATTCATTTCGTCAATCTACTTTCGCTCATCCTCTTTATGTGTCCGAACCATCGAAGCATTCCTTTGTCAATCCTTGTCAACCCTCTTCTTCTTTCAAACCACATCTATAGCCCTTTAAGAACTGCACTTTAATCCACGCAAGTTGGGCCTTATATTCGTATGCGATGCTCAGGCGTAAAGAAGTGCGGCACCTTGTTCAGGATGACAAGTTTGGAAGGTGGTTTTAATGATCCGCTCGATAGATGTGTCCATGTGATTCAAGTCAAAATAATAGTGTCTTGAATATGACTTTAAATGCTTTTGTATTTCTTAAGCCAGAAACCAATTTAAAATTGTCAAAGAAAATAATAAAATCGTTTGTTGGAACACTCTGTATTGTTATACAGGGCGTTGTTGTTTACGTACCGGTTTTAATGAAGTTGTCGCTGAAGGAAGCGAGGCGTGGGACAACGTTAAAGTGTTAGCATACTGTACTGTAAGCTACGTTAATTTGGGAAAGGAGTATGGGTATAGTAAATTCATTTATGTACTACAATTTAATTATGCATTTAGTTGTCACCAAAAACGAACACTAATTTTAGAGAGAAAAAAAAAACAGTATTTACTAGTCATATGGAATCTTACCTTTAGATATGTCGAGTTCAGTTATTTTTCTAAAGCGTAATTACATTGTTATCATTGTAAGCGCCTTGGGGCAGCCGTGAAGACTGAGTTTTAGCAGTCATCGGCACTCTTGGGCCTCTTCTTGCTTGCCATCAGGCGGGTCGAGGTCAGATGTCGAGTCACAATAAAAAATAAAAGAAATTTGCATAATTTAAACATAAGTTTGTAAGGGCATAATAATTATTTTTAATTAACTCTCTTAACTCCCCTTACAAGAAAAATGATAAAATCAACACACACCTCAATCTGAGCGTAAATCCGTACCTGTAACCTTATTTAGGAAAAAATACTTTAAATAACGAGCGAAAATTAAAAAGAAATTACGTCAAGTTCGCCTCCAAAAAATACATCTAAGATTTAAGATGTCTAAATATACTAGTAAAAAAAAAGGGAAAGTATATAACTCATTCCATCCCAAAGGGGAGGTTGGAGGTTATTTACGTGTTCCTGTGGGTAATGCCAGGAAATATGCCTACTTGAGGTGTGCTTCCGAACTCAGGGGAGACGCGACAAAATTCCTTTTATATAATATATTGTAGTAAGTTATTATACAAAAACCTTAAAAATTATGACGATGTAGCGACCGCTACATGCTTTAGACGGCGCTCTGAAGATGGTGCTGAGCTCGGGAGACGACAAGGGCCCTCACAAAAATGCTGGTATGGTCCGCGTCGGTAAAACCGATACCGTAAGTAAACTTGTGGCGTTCTTCTATCCGCCACCCAGGGGACGCGCTCGATGGAAGATCAGCAACTCCACATTAAACTACAATCTAATAATTTAAATATATTATTAAAAGGAGTCCCTTTAGGCAAGGTTCCTGGCAGCATTCCCCCTTTGAATAGCTAGACTAATTATTTGTCCAAGGTAGCTGCCAACCCTTCGGTCTCCTGTGATATCGACTAACTTAGTAATTAATTAAGTGTAGTAATTGATAGTAAAGCATAAACTCGTGTAACATATTTTTTTCTTAAGTCTATTCGACCATAACCATAAGACTCTAAGGAGATCTGTTATATCTGTATATTCCTGTAGAATCGAAATAGGATTTTTTTCTAATTTTAAATCCTAAAACCATTAATATAAGGTCGATTTATTTTGAAAGACAAACTTTAGCGCGCGACAATAAAAAAATGTTTCTAACAAAGCAATAGTACCCACCAACGTCATTCTCGGAGAGGTAAACAGAAGGAAAAAATATAAATAAAATTTCGGAAATTTCTCCCCTTGCCTAATAAGGCGAAAGCGTCTTTTAATATTTTGTTTTGAATATGTACTTGTTTTCTTTACATTTCATTTATAACGAACCGTGTACCTGGGTGAGGTATTTTAAAATATAATTTATACAATAAATAAATATTACAATGCAATATGGTTCCCAAACCATATTGCATTTAAAGCAACCGTGGTATAGTGGCAATGCAAACCGAGAGCACGGGTTCAAAACCACTTGCCGGTACCAATGTATTTTTAATATATGTCCTGTTTCTATGTAACAAACACTTTAGTAGCTTAGTACTAAAGTGTTGTAATGTTATCATTAAAAAAAAAGTTTCAATTGGTCATAATAGTGGATGTGACTTTTATTCAAGTGGTAAATAGTCTTGCAAATCGAAAGAAAATTCGAAACCACCTTGCTGGACCCAATGTGTAGCCGACTTAATATAAAGGCGAACGTGGCAGTACAATAGTCACGCAAACCGAGAGCACGGGTTCAAAACCACTTGCCGATATTTCCTTGATATAAAATACAAATAATATTGTCCTTATTTGGTATATTGTTTCTATGAGACTAGCACTTTAGAAGCTTAATTTGTAAAAGCAAATAATAAAAAATGTACTTTGGTTGCCCAGTGTCTGTGATACAATCACATTTAGGGGCTTTTAACAAAATTTTCCCCAGTTTCTCATTCAAATAGCTAAAAATCTACCAATAAACATCTAAAAAAAGTTATCGCACACCAACTTAAGCATCAGGGTACAATTCTAGTAAACACAGGACAAATCCATCATTTCCCTCCGTAACTTTTCTGAACTTTAATTATCAATATCTTCTGAACCACGTATATACTGTCATCATATCAACAACTACAAGTTTATTTCATTTACAAATGCCAAGTCACAATAAAAAAAACCTAAAAATGACACCTAGTCATTAACCTAGTCAACCCTTTACTAAACCTACAATAAAATAAATCGTCGACGGACTATTTATTCACTATCGACGTATAACGTATCATAGAATGCTTTTCAGTGGAGAAAGCAAGTCATTCTAAATAAGAATATTCCTCCAAGTTGGAATGTCGAAGGAAGGAGTAATAAACAAAACAGATAATGTAAACACATTATTCTCTTCATATTATTTACATGTTACTGGTTCGAGTGATGGCGCCGTTATTGTTTTCAATCACCTCTCAAAAGGATTTAGGATGGTGACGTCATCAGACAAGATGGCCGACGACACATCAAGCTTTTATGATGTCTTTGTTTTTCGCAAATATTTTACATGCTTTGTGGCTTACAACCCGTTTTTTTATTAATGTTATGTCACGATTATGTCACGATCAAGAGTATACTCCATTAAGGTATTTATATTAAAACAGCCCAAGTAAAGGCTTACCCAATATAGACAAACAAATTTATTTTCTATATAAGGCTACTAAAGTGCTTGTATAATAGAAACCGGACGAACAAAGTACATAAACCAAAGATACATTCGTACCGGCAAGTAGTTTTAAACCAGCGCTCTCTGTTTGCGTAAGGACCATACCACACCACGGTCGCCTTTAAGTTTTTTGCGGAGCATTATTCCACAAGTTAAAAAAGGAAAGGAGATCTCCTGCTATACGCGTGTTGCGTATAGGGCCACTACTAGCCGGGTGACGTCTCGTCGTTGAAGCGTATATATATATACTAACGCTTTGTCGATAAACCATTTGCGAGATATTGTACGCGCAATCTCATTGGTTCAAGGGGCTATCTGCGTACATTATGCTGTGGCGATACATGCAGCGCCACCTATCCATCAGCGCGGATACTATGGAACGCCCTCTATAGGTGGTCATGTCGTTACAAGTTCTAAGTTTATGGATCACACCTCGTGATATTTAATCAAAATCCTCTATTTATCCAATTCAAAGACTCAATAATAATCGTACACACAGCAAATACAAGTATTGAAATATATAAAATCATGAAAGATGTATAATGTACGTAACAGTAACACGAAATATGAATTATTCATATATGAATTCACCTCAAAGCCTCTTTTGGCCTAATTCCTGAACATCGATTCACAAATTATTTTATATAATTTATTGTAACTACCTATTTATCACATTTTATAGGTTAGACTGACACTTATTGTGACTCGACTTCCCTTACTTGCCTAAACGTAAGCAAGGTAAGCAAGGGAACTGACGACTGAATAAACTGAATACGGGTTCCTCTTTCGTTTTTTTTATTGTTACTCGACATATAACAGCACCCCGCTTGATGTTAAGCTGGAGTGTGGTCCATGAATGGATGTCACTGCAATGGATGTAAGTAGCAATCACATCCACTATGCCGGCCTAGTTGGAACCGGGAACTTATTAATTAATCCCGAAAAGCGACTAAATCACTTCACCGTCTGTATACTTGTAAGTGGTGGTAACAACCAGCCTGGAGTAAATATCTGCCTTTTTATATTAAGAAATATTTGCTCATATAATTATTAATGCTCTTCATACAAGATCTACGTTATAAATTTTTATTCTACACTAAACTGTATCATAGAAACAGGACGCCCAAATTACATATATCAACCCAGATCTTTTGGTTTGCAAAACCATTTATCTTCCACTAGACCACAGTCGCATCGAATAATAGACCAAGTTCTATTAGAGTAATATGTCCGAGTAATATATACTTACGCAGGTAGAATGTTAGTTCTAAATGTTAATGGGCATGGCGGTTGGGGTAAATGGAAATCTGGGAATCTCCGACGACCGCAGCTAACTCTAAATTGTGCCAGCCAAATGCTATTCGGTGCACTCGAAACCAATCGCACACCAATATCTTCCCACTGATGCGTATCTACGTACACTGCTCTTATCGTTAATTACTTTGAAACTGGTGCTGTTATTTAAATATGATTGCTTAAGACGCTATCATAGATACACTCCCTTCTACAAAAATCCTAGAAAACGTGTCAACAGATGCCCTGTTCCGATCGCTAAAAGTGCATTAGCAAGAAGGCACTACACGTACCAAGCTTCGTGTTTGTATAATAAAATGTGCGAGAAGTTGGATATTACTAGCGCAAGCAACTTTAAGATGAAATCTTTAATTCACACTTGGACTATGACGATTGTGAGAAGCTCATAAGCAACTGTCCGATCTGAGTAGAGTGTAGTTTGTATGGTGGCACGTTTTCAATGTTTATTCTGTTGTAATATGTGTATTGTAAATTTTAATTGTAATTTTATTTTACTATGAATTGTAATATCAGGAAGGAACTGTCTCCTGTCATACAGGTTATCCTAGTACAGGAGACAGGGGAATAATGAACACATGTATTGCTTGTGTAAATAAAGTTTTATTATTATTATTTAAATATGCTGTAAATCACTGTGAGCTGCCATATGTTAAGTCACAATAATAATAGGATAAGCGATCCTTCTGGAAAACTAACTATCTACATAGATTAGTGAATTGCGATCATGGAGTAGTGGCAGTGCAATGGTTACGCAAACGGAGAGTACGGATTCAAAACCATTGAGATACATTGATATTTGATAATGTACTTTGGTGGTCCTGTGATAAGCAACTATGATACAACTATGATACAAGCACTTTAGTATCTTAGTATAGATATGTAAATAAATAAAAATAAAATAACATAATAAAATATGAATTAAAACTTTGAGAGCGTGTTTTAATCATTTTAATAGCAGATGTATTAATTGATATGTAGTATAATGCAACAATTATGCAAATTACGAGGCCGATATAAAATCTATTGGCGTTGTCCTCGGGGCGCGTGGAATGGAGTTTTTGTAATAAAATGCCCAATTTTATAGCTCAATT
Source organism: Tinea trinotella (assembly GCA_905220615.1). Lineage (NCBI taxonomy): Eukaryota > Metazoa > Arthropoda > Insecta > Lepidoptera > Tineidae > Tinea > Tinea trinotella. The sequence continues at coordinate 14,387,142 of HG992308.1, read as the reverse complement.
TAAATTTTTGTCCAAATTAATGCGAAATGTTCATTGAATTTCAATCTTATTATCATTTATAACGTACGCGCGGCTTTTATATTTTTGATTTGAAGCTTATTTTCATATTATTAAGTACATGTGTCTCCAGACCTTGTAATAAAATAATTGTGGATGTGAGGGAAGCGAGGAAGTTGTGTCAGGATCGTGGCAAGTGGGGCTCCATTGTCTCTGCTTATCCCTGTGCCTATAAACGTCGAAATAATAAAAATTGTAAAATCAATAACTAACAATAAAGGCGATAGTAAGCCGCATAAAATTTGTTTAATTCAATATATCCTTCTTATTATAATTGCCAGCCCATGTGTTCTCTCCATTGTATAACCTGGATCCTTTAAGCGAAGCGTGAAGATACACTTTTGGCCGGCATAGTGACGGCGACTGGGACAACCGCGAACTTGTTTTTTTCAGCATGTCGTGTCACAATAAAAAAATGTATATATAGGTATTATGATTGATATACAACATATAAAATATGCTCAAGTTAACGTCTTGTCCTCGAGACATGAGATATCCAATTATTCCGATTGAGTTGGTAATGAGGTCGAACGGGGACTAAACCGCAATCGATTGAGTAAGTTTTCTCAGCTAAGTTTTTTAAGAGACGTTCAAAGTAAAAAAAAAAGAAAGAAGTATCTCTTCTCCGAACTTGTGAGTTGTCCTCCTTTGATCACGTAATTAGCTTTCAACTTATTTCTCTTTTTTCTCTTATGTCTCTAATAATAGATAATGTTGTGTTTTTGTTTATTTATTATTACCTACGTAATTAAAACGCCAACACAGGGATAGGCAGAGACAATAAAGTGCCTGCCTAGGAAGTCAGGCATCTTTGTACAACTTTAAGAATAAAACAGGTGGTTCACAAACCTCGTACTAATATGTAAATAAATAAATATATATTTAATATGTAAATTATATTTTCTTAGATTTCGCGCGAAAATTAATTAATGAATAAAACAAATTTTATGCGGCTTACTGTCGCGTTTATCAAAGTTGGAAAAGCTCAGAGTCGCTGAGCGGGCAATGGATCCGGAACAAGGATATTCGCCAAAGAACATAGCTCGAAGGATTTGCGAGCTGAGGTGGCAATGGGCTGGCCACTTTGCTCGAAAAACCGACAACCGATGAGGAAGAAAAGTTCTAGCGTATGCAAGCCTCCCACTAGGTGGACTGACGAAATAGTGAAAGTCACAAATATCCAGTGGATCTTGTCGTTCGATATGGCCTATGTTCAGCAGTGAACGCCTTCTGGCTGATGATGATAAAGATCCTCGAAATGGTTTTATGTAAATATTTATTTAGTATCGAAATGAATTAAGTTATTTTACTAAGTGGAGGCCAAATATCAACAGTAACTAATAAGTTTAAGTTTTGTGTTAGTTTACCAGACGATTAACTTGTTTAATCCGGTAAGAACTGGTTGCAAATCGTTCGCACTTAAAACCTGTATTAAGATAAGGGTCGGTAGTGCTACTAGAATTACAACATAAAATATATTTTAGGCATTCGAGTTATAATGATGACACGTATTTATTTCATAGCTTTATTATTTATTTACATTTCTATACTAAGTTACCTAAGTGCTTGTATCATAGAAACAGGACAACCACAGTAAATATATCAAAGATACATTGATACCGGTGAGTGGTTTCGAACCCTACACCATGATCGCCTTAAACTACTCGTAAACGCCTCCAAATTGACTAATAAAAATGTTTTTTATTAATAAGAAAGAGACGGGTTTTTGCTATGGCTATGGTTTTCCAAGAGTGGTGGGCAGTGGTACCCAGTCTGCCGGTCCGTAGGAGTACCTACTATCACTTTTAAATGTGCAAACCGTGAAATGACCTAGTCGCGTTTCGGAACCAGCTTTAAAACTACTACATGCAATTATTTAACTATTAATGTGACGCGACATTTGACAGCACCCCGTATGATGTAAAGCTAGAGTGTGGTCCATGAATGAATGAATGAATACTACAATTCAATAACTGTGAGTAGCAATCACATCCAATATTTTGGCCGACAATTTACAACTACAACTAGGTCACTTCAAGGTCTGTATACTTAATAAATATTTGTTAATAAGCTGATATTTGCTTCGGGTCTGGTTATCAAAGAGTGGTACCCAGTCAGCTGATCCGGGGTAGTACCACCACATACAGGAATACAGACCGTGAAGTGATTTAGTCGCGTTTCTGGATCAGCTTGTAAGTTAGGCCGGCATAGTGGATGTGACAGCTACTTACAGTTATTGAATTTTAGTAGCACAGACATCCATTTATGGACCACACGCCAGCTTAACAACAAGCAGAGTGCTGTCATATGTCGAGTCACAATAAAAAAATATAAAACTTATAAGTGGTGGTAGTACTCCGGATCGGCAGACTGGGCACCACTGCCTACCACTCTTCAAAGTTGCCGCACTTCAGCTTAACATCATGCGGCGTTCTGTCACAATAAAACAAAAACCCGTAAGGTTGTTTTTGACATATGACATTTATTACAAACATACATTAGGCTAATGAGAAACTTTACGAGTTAAACTCCAGGTAGACCAAAACAACTCATTCTAAATTAGACCTTGTGTTTTAAGAAATAGTGTATGTAATTAATTATGGGGGTATTATACTTAGGGCATGTTAATTTACTGTTCCTCTCTTAATATGGTAATCAACATATTTCCAATTCAAATATAAGGATCAACCAAGATATATGAACCTACGTACACGCCATTCCGCTGCGTACATATACTATTTATCTTATGTAGGTGGAGTTGAGAAAATTATAAAGCTAACAATGATAGGCAGACAGCGAGCAGGTTAATACATATGACAACACCCAGCAGTGGCGTAGCGTGGGAGTCAGCCGGCCGGGCGAAAAATAAAATTGCCGCCCCCTTATTTAGGAATTTTAATCATAGGTACAACAAAAATACGAATTTTAGGTTCAAATTTTAACGATTCATTTTAGTTTTTTTTATTATTTTGCCGCCCCCTAAATTTGCCGCCCGGGCCATGCTACGCCACTGACACCCAGCCTAATGTTAAGCTGAAGTGAGGTCTATGAATGGATCTGTGAAACGGCCTATGAATGGACAACTACAAGTAACAGTCGCATCCACTATTCCGGCCTAGTAGAAACCAGCAAGCTAAAGCCAAAGCGCGACTTAGTCATATTACGGTACATACCACTTGTAAGTGGTGGTACTGCCTTGTATCGGCAGACTGGGCACCACTTCCTATATCGTATAGTATATCGTGAATTGGTTTTTACGCTATAATGCTTAGTCGCGTTTGGGGATCAGCATGTAAGAGGCCGGTTGCAACTAGACCGGCATAGTGGATGTGATTGCTACTTACAGTTATTTATTAACCGCACGTTGGCGTAACATCAATCGGGGTGATGTCAAATGTCGAGCTACATTAAAAAAATCATCGGGTGCGTTAATAGTAGCACAATCATAATCTTTGCACCTACGTTAATATAACATTTCTTTTCTGTCCCCAAGGCCAACTGGCAGAGAATGGCCAAGAACATTCATTAACTTCACCTATTTATCATCATCCAGAAGACGTCTGCTAAACATAGGCCTCCCCCTTAGAACGCCATTCCGAACGACAAGATACCAGTTGCCCAGTTTACCTATAGCACAAACAATAAAGAGTAAAAATAAAATAAAAATAACTTCAGCCGATTTGATGATAAATACAATACCGCCCTGTATAGTTTATTCTTAGAAAAGAAACACCGAAATACCGTTGCCTCGAAAATCTAGTTTCCCACTACAATAAACAAAAGGTTAATACCTCACAGCTATTTTGCGTCATGTACCTCCGCACACTCTCTGCACAAAGCAATATTTTATTCAAGAAAACCTACAACGGAACGTTACATTTACTGTATGTCAAGTGTGAGAACGCAACGCATTATTTACACCGTACAAGTACTATCAAATACACGTCGTTATATTTTAATTTTGGCCGGCATAGCGACGACGAGTAAAACAAACGTAAACTGCATTAGTTATTTCAGAGAATGCTCTTGAATTTTCCCTTGTTTTACCATCAGGCAAGTAGGGGTAAAATGCTGCGTTTCAATAAAAAAAAATGTTTTTCTAATAAGCATTATCACTAGAGAAATTTAATATCTCATTAGATTATTTTATCAGAACGCGGTTAAGTCATTTCATGGTTAGTACACTTATAGTGGTGGTATCCTGAATCGGCAGACTAGAAACCACTGCCTACCACTCTTATATTTAGTCTATATCTGTCTGTCTCTACCTGTAGGGCTTAAAAGATTAAATTCCTTTAAAAAGCAGACGTTCACAGCGTACGTCTGCTTTCAGACGTACCATAGAGCGTGTATTTGTAGGTAGAGACAGATTTGTAGGTGCCTTTTTTAAGTTTAGGTTATGTTTTCTAAGGGGGCTTTAGCTTCTAAGGTAGAACCTTAGAAACTAAAGCCTTTCAATTTGAAAATAAAGCATGAAAGAAAGTACTGTTTAATATAATAATTAAGTTTTAGTTTAATTTTCAAGTTTAAATAAAACACAATTTCTTGTTTTCTATATAAACAGATATAACAGAGAAATAATAATTTTTATTTTTTACTCAAATTTTAACCAAAATCTTGTACATAACTTGAATAGTGTAAACAAGTCCAGCGTTCCATCTCGGTAAAGCAGGTGAACACGCGCTCTCGCAGTGGATAAAAAGGGATATCCTTTGCAATCTGTTAGCGTAACGGAAGTACTTTCGGTTGAAATTACTTAGAGAAATTTTATATGTCACTTTCATACTGCTGCCAAGGGTATATTAAAATATATTTTAGTTACATTTTTTTGCACCTAAGAGTAGCACATTAGTATCTATGTAAAAAATACGTTTATCCATTTTGTACTCTTCCTTAATCTTTCCTTAGGACCTGGTACAGTCTAGATATCCTAGTCCTAGGGATGTCCCTTCCCAGCAACTTTTAATGTTTGGCCAACTTTTCCTTTCTTCCATCTTATAATCTTGCGTTCTTTAAGCGAAGAGAGAAGTGTAGTGACGGCGGCTGATGTTTTTAAATTCATATAAAGATAAACTGCCATGCCTCTGCCAATTCCTGTGCAAAAAAGGCGTGTCAATTTGATTGATTGATTGATAAACTGCCTCGGTTATTTCAATCGTCGGCATTCTTGAACTTCTCCTTGCTAGTACCATCAGGCACGTCGCGGTCAAATGTCGAGTTTCAATAAAAATGTATGGACAGATGAAAAAAGGCATCTCTTGCATGTGTGTGTCAATTAATTATTTACATAGACACTTACCACAAAAAAAAACGTACTTTGGATAGGCATTAAACATGTTTTAAGTCAATTTAGTACTACGAAATGATGTAACTCGACTTGTAATATTATTAAAAATTAACTCACAGGCAATGGAGCGCCAATTAAAGTGAAAGAAATTTTAGATTTTAAACCGCTGCAATTTATCAGAGAGCGCCAACGCGGCTACTTCTTCAGGCAAAAACAAAACTTACACAGCGGGATTTCGAAACTGGGTGAAAGAACTTCACTAAAGATATATGAGAAGTGAAAAAGGGACAGAAAATGTCTTCCAACTTCAGTCTTAGAACTGAGAAGAAATACCAATTTTATATTTTACAATAATAAATTATTTTTACTTTTTAATTTACCTGTCTAATTTTTATTGCAATTGTAATATTGTACGCTCAATGGGCAAAAGGTAGAGAACTGAATATTATGTAGCACCTACTTTTTACAATAAAATTGATTTGATTTAGATTTTATTTGAATTAGAGATATATACAGTTAGAGGTTATAATCAGGATTTTTAAAATAACAGATGACCGCAGTACCAATAATAAAAGAGCTTGTATGAAAAGAATCGAGAATATGAAGGAAGCGAGAGAGTTATCCTTTGTAGAAGTAGCGCTCTGTTGAGTCTGCCTATTGCGGCGTGACAATTTGTTTTTTATTTTTATAAACAACTGGAGATTTTTCTACTTACGATCTAGTTCAAATAAAATCATATCGTAGCAATGTCGTCAGCCCCTCACGACAAAGAATTCATTATCATCAGCGAGAAGGCGTCCACTGCCGAACACAGGCCTCCCCCTTAGAACGCTATTCCGAACGACAATATTCAAGTTGCATCCACCGGTTATTTGTGACTTACACTAAGTCCACCTAGTGGGAGGCCTACCTACGCTGCGCCTTCCGGTTCGAGGTCTCCACTCTAGAACCTTTTTTTCCCATCAGTTGTCGTTCTTTTTCTCATGACAAAGAATTGCAATGGACATAATAAAAAGATTGTTCTATAATACTTTTCTTTAGACTCCATTAAAAGTTAATTGGTTAACGTAACGTAATTGTTAATTATTATTATTATATTATTAATAAACTTTGTTTTAATTAACAATTTAATCTCGCACTGAATAGAAAAGCAATGGTGTGTTCACTGTTCATGCAACTTACATAAGGAATATTAATTATAGTAGTCTATTAGGTATATCATTTAATACGAGTTTAATCGTATAATGTAAGATTCTATTTGTGAATTAAATGAATAAGATTAATTATAATTTGTTGTAGTAAGTAATAACTACACTATCACTTACTACAACAAATATCGTACCAACCGTTTTTTTTACGCAATGGTGATACCATGGATAATGCTTTATTTTAATATATATATTTTTTTAATTATACCTACGCTTTGTTACATAGTTATAATAGAGCATTCTTACATGATAATATATTTGAAATAGTATTTATTTTATGTATGAAATCTGTATGAATATTTTTATACACAAAAGTAATATTTCAAGTAATAAAAACCTAGTTGTAAGCGGTTGTAAATTTATTGTAAAGAGTGGTAGGCAGTGGTACCCAATCTGCCGATCCGGGGTAGTACCACCACTTACAAGTATACAGACCGTGAAGTGATTTGGTCACGTTTCGGGATCAGCTTGTAAGTTGCCGGTTCCACCTAGGCCGGCATAGTGGATGAGATTGCTACTCACAGTTATTGAATTGTAGTAGCAGTGACATTCATTCATGGACCACACTTTGGCTTAACATCAAGCTGGGTGCTGTCATATGTCGAGTCACAATAAAAAAATAAAAAAAAATTGTGAACGGCTACTTGGGATATATTGTATATTCGATAACAACCGTTGTTTTACATCTATGCCTGCGAGTGATTAGGCACTACAATAAATCTCAACAACAATTATAAAGATCTCATTTAATTTTCTTCTTTAAATCACTAAGTGTTAAATATCTGTTTAGGACAACGAGCTGCGAGTTAAAAACTAAAGTCGGGCACTCGAGAAGAATGTAGAGAATAAATATTTTAGTGGACAAGGCAACGGATTACGCGGAGTCTTGTAAAATGTCTGAGAGTTTTAAAACGTCTTTATTTTGTTGTTGGAAGAAGAAATATATTGTTCTTTAGCTGCTTTTTTATTGCCGCAGTTTGCTTTCATTGCTATTTGTTTGTATGTTGCATAACGCTGCTATGTCTTTAATGTTCAATTAAATCTTAGTCCTTACTTGGCCGGCATAATGACGGTGACCGAGGCAGTTTTTTTTCAGTCATTGTCACTCTTGGGTGGGCCAAGAGTGACTCTTGCTTATCATCAGGCGGGTCAAGGCCGGAAGTCGTGTCATAAATAAAAAGTTTAAAAAATCAAACGACCGTCCTATACAACTTTCTTTTATTCTACATATAATAATTTAATTGGTCTAAGTTTTAGCACTATTAGATCGTCTTTTAGTACTAATAAGTATTTTTTGAGACATATTAAACTATAAAATATAAATTAATGTTTAAACACAAATCAGATAATTTAAGCTATGCACAAAAGCCAAGTACATTACAATTTCTTTTTAATTACACGAAAGGTGTACGCGACTGAAATCGTTAACTGGATCGGTTTCATCAGTCATGAGCGCTCTCAGTCAAGCAGCTCCCCTTGCCTACCCTTAGGCAAGTTTTTCTTTCAAATCAATGTTCAATATTCCCTGTCCATTCGTTTATTTTATTTTTGACAATTCGATACAGTTCAAAATTAGTAATCCCTTACACGTTACTGATCATGTACATGTTTATTATTATAACTAAAAAATGACACTAATCAAAACATCAATCAATCAATCAAACTGTCACGCCTTCTCCAACAGGGATAGGCAGAGGACAATGCAGCGCCACTTGCCACGATCCTGACATAACTTCCACGCTTCCTTGACATTCACAATTCTCCTCATGCAAGCTCTAAGGTTATGGGCACTAGGCAACCTAGCTTTCTAAAGGATTATCCGATTTAATTGGAATACACCCTCCTGGGCCTGCCTTGTTTAACGCATCCATCCACATCGACACATAGTGAAGGTTTACACGCGTCACATAATATGTAACCAAGTACTGCTCGTGGAGATTGATCAAGAAATTCCTACGGAACCACATTCACGAATAGACGTTTTCCACTTGCCCCTATTACCTTTACAAATTAGTGACGGGTCATGGCATTAGAAAGGAGCTCTGTGTGCAACATCCCTTACTCTGGTTGCCATGACGACCGCAACTGACTTTGATATCTAACCAAGTGCAAAGTAAAGCGATCTTTGCCATTGTCCTTTGAATATCCTCTTACTCTTACTCATACTTAATACTAACTTACATTAATCTCTTGTGACGTCACTTACTTTAAATTTAATTCAAGCCATTAAACTAATTACAATGTAAATAATAATACATATTTATCATTATTTACATTTCTATACTAAGCTTAGCTACTAAAGTGCTTGTATCATAGAAACAGGAAAACCAAAGTACATATGTCAAAGATACATTGGTACCGGTGGATGGTTTTGTGTAACCATTGCACTGCCACTACTTATCATGTTAAATGTCCAAATCGGAGACATCCTCAAGAAAGCTAGATTGCCTAGAGCCCATAACCATAGAGCTTGTATGAAAAAAATGTGGATGTGAAGGAAGCTAGGGAGTAGTTTTAAGACCGTGGCAAGTGGCGCTCCAATGTCTCTGTCTATACCTGTGGCAAAAATTAGTAACAATTTAATTGATTGAATAATAAAAATATTTTAACATATTGATTTAAAATAAAATAATTATAATCTTGATGTTTCCAAAACCCAAAAAATTAAATAAAAAATAAATATATATTTTTCCACTTCCTTCCATTCAAAAAAACAATCTATAATAAAACAACTTAATAATAATCCAAACCAAGAAGTATAGAAGGAATATATAAGGTAAATAATCACTCAAAATAAAGTACAATTTTTCATCTTAAAAAGTGAACATGACTTGTAGAAAAACTGCTACACGTCGGCTTGGTTGTTGTGTATAATTCAATCAAATTAAGTAGTACACAGGCCAGCACACCCAAGTACGGTAAGCAATTAATCTTTCCGCCGGTTGGGTAACATTAGCCACGCCGTAACGTAAATCTGGCATGTCAAGTCCTTAGGGAACCTGCGTCTCTAAATCTTATGGACTAAACACTTTTACTGATTAACAATGTTTTCAAAATTGTTTTCATGAATTAAAACACACATTTAAGTTACCTGGTCTTCTTCAATCAATCAAACTGGCACGCCACGATCCTGACACAATTCCCTCGCTTCCTTCACATTCACAATTCTCTTCATACAAGCTCTATGGTTATGGACACTAGGCAATCTAGCTTTGATCTTCTTCACACACGCTAAATTTATTATTTTATTTACATTTCTTTACTAAGCTACTAAAGTGTAAAGCTCATAGAAACAGGACAACCAAAGTACATAATATCAAAGATTCGTCGGTACCGGAAAGTGGTCTTGAACCCGTGCTCTTGGCTTGGCTTAACAATTGCACTATTTCGCCTATTTAAATGATTCTACAAGTATAAGTCAAACTTAAAAGTTCGACGCGTCGTTCTTTTGTAGAACAATCATTCAGTTGAATGCTATCCAGCATCAACATAAGCTATACCAGCTATAACCTTTAAGGTTATAATTTTATAACCTTGAAGAACTGAATATCTGAACAGGGAATCATATTATTTGTTTCTTGTTTGTTCAGACATGTGTCAAGGCAATTGTTTTTGCTTGCTTGTGTGCAGCAGGATGTAAATAAGGAAAAGAAGTTGAACCTTGAAGGGCTGGCATAATTACAAAGCTTGATGCAACCATAAACTGAGTCGCTTTTTTCATTCGTCGGTACTCTTGGACCTATCTTTGCTTACCACTAAGCAAGTAGAAGCCAGACGCGTGAATTTGTGAATCTGACCTGACCTCCTCTGGGGTCCAAGAGTGCCGAACACTGAAAAAAACCGAGTCAGTTCACGGATGCCCCAGTCGTTGTCAATATGACCAAAAGTGCTTATTTATTTAATAATTTTACAACTTTATGCACTATTTACAAAGGCGGACTAAATACCGCTAGGCATTCTTACTAGCCTACCTTAGGAACAATTTAACGCACTTTTTTGTATGAGGTAGGTGCAAAATAAAATAAAAGCATTTAATCTGAAATTCTAATATACATTATAATAAATTAGTATACACTAAACATACTACATACTATAAATATAATATAAAGAAATATAATACTGCTGGGGCAGCCGGGAACTGACTCGGTTATTCCAGTCGTCGTCACTCTTGGACCTCCTCTTGCTTATCATCAGGCAAGTCGAGGTCAGATGTCATACTTATAAATAATAATACAATAAACACATACACATAAATACACATACTACTTACAGTTGTTGGAAGCTATTTAGGTAATATGTGAAGACCATCTTTTTAAATAGTGATCTATTTGCTTCTTTACACATCTCTTGAAGGAACCTAGGTTATAGGATGGAGAGAACACATAGGCTGGCAAAGCATTTCACTTGTCGATTTTCTTACTACTGGAACAAAGTATCACTTTGCTACGACTATATAGCGCTGAATAGTCGTAGCTGAGCTGAAGCGTTTATAGCAAACTGACATACAATAGTACTATTAAAGTTTTTTATTACAATTTGTACTTTTACTAGTAAACAGCGCCTGTACATATAAAAAAGTGGAATCGAACGATGTAAGCAGGCGGTAAAAGTCGACCGGAATCATTGTATCTTTTATGGTTCTTACTCTAGCTTTCAACGCCAGGCAGTTTGTGATTATCGGCACTAAGTATCTGTGATACAAACATGTTTACCAGCATAGTATTGATACGTTATGTATCCATAATTGGGAGAATAAATTAAAGGCTAGACCCCATAACCTAAGAGCTTGTATGAAGAGAATTGTGAATGTGAAGGAACGAGGAAGTTGTGTCAGGATCGTGACAAGTGGCGCTCCATTGTCTCTGCCTATCTCTGTGGTGTGACGATTTGTTTTTTTTTATTATAGACGCGAAAGAGACCTATAAATCTGGGGCAAGCAGAAAGATAAAACTATATTGTGAAAATTATATTGTTAGTTGATCAAATTGGGGACGTTCTTAAATAGAAGAGGTCTGAATTGCCCATAACCAAAAAGCTTGTATAAAGAGAATTGTGGATGTTAATAAAAGAAAGGATGTTGTGTCAGGATCGTGGAAAGTGGCGCTCCGTTGTCTAGAATTAAGACATGAAATTGATAATGATGATGATATTTGAAAAGTACTTGATGTATGTATTGCATAATTACTTTGTATATCCTGTAATTCTGTAAATTACTCGTGAACAATAAAATAACTATGAACAGTTACAAATTATCTACTTATTACTTAGTACGAGTTAAACGTACTATTCTAATTGTAGGGTTCATTTTGTGAGCGAGGCGTTAAGCGAAGCGTTTAATGGCTTCCTTCGTTTAGCGATAATTGGAAAATAATACGACCAACTTTGGTTGTACGTTGAGAGTAAGTTTTGAAGTAAATAGATATTGTTACATAATATCTACATATAGTTTTAATTTCTTTACTAAGATACCATAGTTTTTGTATCATGAAAACACGACAACCAAAGTACCGGTTCCAATGTATCTTTGATATATGATAGAAATTTTATAGATGGTCGTGCCCTAACTGGGTTCGATCTCCGGTCACAGGTAACCGATGTGCACGGTTAATTGCATTTTTTTAATTAAACAGTAAAATACTCTTGGTTAAATTCAAAACTTGTACCATACGTTAATAGTAATTTCGGTACCTACGCTACGCTCGCTACAGTATCACGCAAGGATCATTAGACAAGAACAACTTAATAATACTATATGGCTCATTCATGTGTTACTTGGATACTTAATTTTAACTGCATTTTGTCTTATGAAGTTTAGAATATACCTTGACTCGATATTCTGGGCTCTTCAAAGTAAAACAGAAATGCATGGATACTTCTTTATAAGACCTTTTTGTAGCTAATGTTAATTTAATCAGTCAGTAAATTTTAGGATGCAAATAAGTTATATCAATATGGTGGATGCAATGATATTTTAGAAAAGACGTAGATATGCTTCGACAAGGCACGTCAAAACTATACCAATGCAGAGCAACATAATACGAGTATGTTGTTCTGCATCGCGACGCTCTGCCCCCTAGCACGGCAATCCAAGAAGCAAGATAAAGAACTGCAAGGAATATTATTGTAACTCATTTTAAATAACGTATTAGCCCTCAACATCAACATGTTAAAAAAATATTTATTAAAGTTTTTGACGTTGTTTTGTGTAAAGTTTTACAGAACGTTTAAATATCTTTTTGATACACTGTTCTAGTAAGTTATTTAAAATGAGTTGGAATGATATTCTTTGCATGTCTTTGTTTTGATTCTTGGATTGCCATGCTAGGGGTTGCTCTGAAACGAAAAAAAAAATTATATTCGTATCTTTTTCGCTCTCAATAAATCCGTTCTACTTCCACTTATCATTGTCCTAGGCATACAACCAAGTCGTGGTTGATCGTTCAAACTCGTGCCATTTGCGAACACGAAAACTTGTGTAGGTGACGTATCTATCTTAATTTACATAGTAACAATGGGTGGATGGGTTGTAAATCAGAGTAGAGTGTAAAAAGTAAACGGGGAAGAACCATAATATCGGATTCAATCAGCGAAAATGCAGAAGTCAGCACTTACCGTAACCATAGAGGCAGTTTGAAGAGACTTCTGGATGTGAAGGAAGCGAGAGGATTGCGTCAAAATTATTGAAAGTGGCGCTACCACTTGCCGGTACCAATGTATCTTTAATATATATATATATATATATGTGTGTGTACTTTGGTTATCCTATTTCTATAAAACAAGCACTTTAGTAGCCTTGTAATTGTAAAAATAAATGTCACGTCTCAATCCTCACAGGGATAGACAGTAGTGTCTCTTTAACTTTTATTAGCTCCTTTTATCTGTTAAATAACGTTTTAAAATAGTTTTAAACAACTCTTCCAACTCAATTATGACTTTCTGAACTATTTTATACTGTGTAAGCTAAAAGTATCTTCCGTTATTGGCGGAAGATACTTTAAAAGAACTCGTTAAACTCACTTTTAGTTCAGATCAATCAATCAATCAAATTGTCACGTTTTTTTTCACAGGAATAGGCAGAGACAAAGTTGTGTTAGGATCTCGCCACTTCCCACGATCCTGACACAACTCCGTCGCTTCCCATATAGCATGTAGTTATAATTCAATGCAATATCGGCTGCAGTCACACAAGGACCTCCCCGTACCAATGTATATTTTTGTATTTACATTTTAAAGAGTGGTAGGCAGTGGTGGTACTACGCAGTCTGCCGATCCGGCGTAGTACCACCACTTACAAGTATACAGACCGTGAAGTGATTTGGTCGCGTTTCGGGATCAGCTTGTAAGTTGCCGGTTCCAACTAGGCCGGCATACTGGATGTGATTGCTACTCATCGTTATTGAATAGCAGTGGCAGCGATTCATAGACCACACTCCAGCTTACACCAAGCGAGGTGCTGTCATATGTCGGGTCACAATAAAAAGAAAAACAGTGGTCGTCATATTTCTATGGTACGAGCGCTTCTTGTAGCCTTACATGACAGAAATTCCCTTTTTTTACATTATTAAGTAAACACAAAACTGCATTAAAATATTTAATCAAGTAGCTTTTAAAAGTTGTTTCCGAATAGAGGTTTAATTTTGACTTTTGCTTTAACAGAACAATCGTGGGAATTTTTAATTTAACAACTGTTATAAGGGGTACGCAAACTCAACTGTAAATTATTAACCGACTTCAATTCGGCAGCACTATTTCAAAATACAGTAAAAATATTCAATAATTAATTGGGAATATTTATAATGGTTTGTTATTTGGTAAGCATCTATACACTACACTTTTAAAGTAAAATCCTATAAGGTATTACAAGTATAACGTTATAAATTGCTGTTATGAACAAAATAGTGATTGTAAAGGGTACGAGAGAGTTGTGTCATGATGTGTGTTATATTGTTAGGAGAAAAGTTATGTGGAAAGCGTTGCTCCTTTTCTCGGCCTATTTTTATAGGAAGGAAAGCGTGACAGTTTGGTTAATTGATAAATTACATGTTAAGCCCTCATTTCCACAACTTACGACTCTCTTTACACCTCACGACTCGTGCTTATTACAATCTTTTTTTACAGCTCACGACTTATTGCAATCTTCCTTTACAGGTCACGACTTATTACAATCTTCCTTTACAGTTCACGGCTTATCTTCCTTTCTAGGTCACGACTATCCACGGCCTATCCTTCCTTCCTAGGTCACGACTTATTACAATCTTCCTTTACAGCTCACGACTTATTGCAATCTTTCTCCATAGCTTAAGACCTATTGCAATCACTCTTTACTTATAATCGTGGAAGTGAATCTCGTTATGCTATCTCCGTTGTGTGCTCTTTGGTGTCCATTTAATTTGTTTATAATGTACCCGAAATCCTGTCCAGTTCTACTTAAACTTGACGGACTTAGAAGCTCCGTCGGTGATTTGAGTTTTGGTGAGATTTTGTTTTGATTTTCTTCTGTGTGTTGAATTTAAGCAACAAGCTTATTTAACATTAAGTCTGTAAAGTGGGCCAATCTTTGTCTTATCTGAAAAGATATCGCATTATGAACAATGATTTAATTTATTAATTTGGTTTCCCTTAGTATTATATACTAAGGAAAACCTTAGTATAAAACCAAACCTGTGGGAACAATAAAAATATATATAGAGGCTGATATATTAATGACAATACTATGGAGGTGCAACATGTGACCTTAATGATATTTAACCACCACCATTTCCGTTATCCAGAAAGAGACATAGGACTTCTATATTTAATCAATCAATCAATCAATCAAATTGTCACGCCTTTTTCCCACAGGGATAGGCAGAGACAATAGAGCGCCACTTGCCACGATCCTGACACAACTCCCTCGCTTCCTTCCCATTCACAATTCTCTGCATACAAGCTCTATGGTTATAGGCACTAGGCAACCTATATTCACAATCCTGATACTCGTAAAAACGTCTTACAAAAATTAATTTACGTAAACAAAAATAAACCCAAATATTGCACTTTAAAACGTCGGATATCAAATGCAAACATATTAACAAAACTATTATCTCATTATGTTTGCAATCAAAATTACCGGTTAATCGTGCAGATAAAATTTTACGACATCACTATTATCGATATTTACAATCCTATTTCAACTAATTAGTCCAACTACAACACTATTTCAATCTACTTTATTTTAACAGATATGTACATTGTAAATAATAATTTAGTTTTAATTCTCTCTTGTAATTTTGAAAATATTATTATACTTTATTTAGAAATATTTGCTACATACTTTTTATTTATAATATTCAATCAATCTATTAATTAAATTGTCACGCCTCTTTCCTACAGGGATAGGCAGAGACAATGGAGCGCCACTTGCCACGATCCTAACACAACTCCCTCGCTTCCTTCACATCTACAATTCTCCTCATACAAGCTCTAAGGTTATGGACACTAGGCTTTCTTAAATAAATAAAAGGCTTTGGGATGGTGAGACCATACTGTTAGAATAGAGAACACATAGTAAAAATATTCATTGTTAAAATTATTATTTAAATAATTGCAAGTACTGATATCTAAAGAAACACCTTTGGCCGGCATAGTGACGGCGACTGGAGCTGCCTTAAGCTAAGACGGTTTTTGCAGTCGTTGGCACTATTGGATCTCCTCTTGCTAATCAACAAAAAAAAAATCAGGAAGCTGATCTAATATATATATATATATATACCTACATATATTAGTTGTATAGTTTTATGTTGTTAGACATTGTTAACATATATAATGACAATAATAGTCCTAATTATAATTCAGAGGGAGCAACGTTGAAATGTCTCAGTTAGTGATGTAATTACAAGTTGGCTGCAACTTGGGAACACAATAATTAATTGCAATATCAGATAATCACATCACTAGTTCATTATAACTTGCCATGTTCAAGTACATATTAGGGTAAGCAGTAACAATGGAATATTGTTATTACTTGAGCCTTGTTTGTGTGTTTTATTATTAACGTTATTTCTTTCTTTTTAAAAAATTCTCAATAAAGATATATAAATTTATATTTATTCTAAAACTATAGACAATCAAATCGAAAAATAATACTCGTATTATGTACTTTGGTCGCCCAGTTTCTATGATAAAGCACGTCTGAGCTAGTATAGAAATAAATAAAGTAAGGAAATTAAGAAAAACATCAATTATCTTATAAACTAGTTATAGTATTTTTTTTTAATTACACACTTCAAATAAGAAGTGGAAATTTAATCACTTATTCCTTTTTTGAATCGTGTTTTTTTTTTCACCATCAGGTAAGTCGAGTCTCATTGTAAAAAAAGAATAGATTGACATATTAGGTACATATTATAATTTTTTTAGAAAAGGGATAATAATAATACTACAGGCCACGATAGGCGTGGACGAACGGTTAGCGATTGGTTTGTTGCGCGTATAGTCCCGGGTTCGATTCCCAGTCAGAACAAATTTTTCTTTTTATAATATTTATTTATATTAAGTATTACGAATATTTGTTAATAAAAAATAAAGAAGAGGCGGATATGCTTCGAATCTGGTTATCAAAGTGTGGTAGGCAGTGGTACCCAGTCTACAAATATACAGACTGTGAACTGATTTACTCACGTTTCGGGATCAGCTTGTAAGTTGCCGGTTAAACTAGGCCGGCATATTGGACTGCTACTTACTAAATAACTGCTACTTACAGATATTGAATTGTAGTAGTAGTGACATCCATTAATGGACCACACTTCAGCTTAACATCAAGCTGAGTGTGTTTATGTCGAGTCACAGTAAATATTAAACTAATAATAATAATAAACTAAATATATTTTTTGATGTATTCCTCTAATAAAATATGATCATGAACATTGTGCGAGGTAAAGCTTCCAAGTTTATCCACGGGAACATCAGTGGGATATTAAACAGTCGTGGCAAGTTCTAGTCCGTCGCTGCATACATTTGAATTTGTGACATTGTAATTAACATATCATTTAGAAGTTTCACGTTCGTTGCTGGCAAATGGACGCTCCCTGCTATAACGTGATAATCACACTTTTCCAACACATACTTTGAACGTGCTTATGTCAAATAGATGCTAATACAAGTTTAAATTGCTTTTTTGATGATATTTTGCGTTTGATTTCTAACGCCCGGTTCCTATATCTGTCAAACGGATCGTTTTTTACATCAAAATCATTTATTTGTCAGACATAGGTACATTAAGGATGGTAAATAAAATCTGTTGCGCATACAAATTAAAAAAACTTATTTAATAATGTTGATGTCAAAATATTTTAAAATTTAATAGTTAATATTAAATTTTAATTTATCTAAATTCAAAACAATTTAACAAAACAGTTTTTCAAAAAGTTCGTTTAAAATACTGGTTAATTAGGTTTTATATTTAATTATTGACTATTTCAAAAATCACATTTACTATCTTATTAATATACTATTGTCGTAATAATATAATTTAAATACAAAATGGCATAGATTTTATAAAAAAGCAGGGCCCCCCATATAATCAAAGAGCCTGTATGAAGAGAATTGTTGATGCGAGGAAGCAAGAGAGTTGTGTCAGGATCGTGGAGAGTAGCGCTCCCATCTCTGTAAAAATTGATGAAATTAAGGATGAAGTATAATGGTGAATATAGATTTTAAAATATACAGAACACCGTCAGTTTCCTTTATGGTACAAATAATATAATACCACTCTTCTTCGAAATATCTCTATAGTCAATTTATTTTGGTACCTGCGAAAACACGACCGTCCCAAATAGCATGTTTTGTATTAAAGTAATAAACAAACTTGTTGCAAATGTAAAATTTTCCCTTTTAATTAATTTTCAGGGGGTTGCCGCATGATTTATTACTGAAAAATGTTTTGTCTCAAAAGGTTTTTTTATTACCACGCTATTTCTTTGACTTCCGTTCTTTGACTTTTGGTTTTGTCTTTATACTTGTAAGTAATGTTAGACTGAAGGCTACATCGATTGCAATTTTAATGTCACCAAATATCTGCAAGCGGAAATAGCATCCAATAAACGTTACACCATTGTCACTTTATGTCACTTCTTTAAACCTGAAAGTGATACCAGACCGGTAGACTACCAACTTTCTAGCTACCACTCTTACTTGAACACTATAGTTATAAATCAATCAATCAAATTGTCACGCCTCTTTCCCACGGAGATAAGCAGAGACAACGGAGCGCTACTTGCCACGATCCTGACACAACTCCCTCGCTTACTTCACATCCACAATTCTCCTCATACAAGCTCTACGGTTATGGGTACTAGGCAACCCAGCTTTCCTGAGGATGTCTTCGATTTGATCGAAAAGCACCCTCCTGGACCTGCCTCGTTCAACGCATCCATCCACATCAGATGTATAAAATATCTAGACAATATATGTGAAACTACTCGTAATAAAATAAATGTTTATAGGGAGGGTTCTTGCACAAACTGACATCGTATAAAGATAATTTTATACAACGTCATTATAAAATTCCTCGCCCTGTATATTTATTAAATTACAGATAAACATATTTTATAATAAATCTAAATTATTTAATAACTGCGGTTTGTAATAAAATCAATAGCAAGAAGGTTCGTTGGTATTTGCTCATCGTGTACGAGGGGTTTAAGGTTTAGACATACTTTAGTACAAACATACATAGTATTTACATAGTATTTTGTATATGCATGACTTTAACCTCAAACGTAGTAGGTAGGAGGAATAGACACCTTAATAAAGTGTAAGTTAGATTTAATAATCTTAGGAAGTATTTCTTACTGTTCAATAATTCAAAACAAATAATGGTAACTCTCCATTACCTATCTATCCTTACTAAAAATCAGATGATTGATGATTGTCGTTGATTGATTGAATATTATTGATTTGTCTTTTAGTGATAAAAATATTAATTATAAATATTGATAATGGTTCTATAAATGTGGTAGGCAGTTGCTAATTTTCCTAATGTTCTGAACTATGGTAGTTCCACCAATAGTGACTTTCACACCAGAATTCAGTGGTTAGCTTTATTTGTGAGAAGAAGTCGCTTTCTCTCAGAGATCGTCCTTCGATCATGATTATCAACCAATCTATTCCTAGAAATTCGACATATATTTTCTTTGGATTAACTCCTATCTAAAAATAGATTTCATCAGTTCCTTGTATGTGTGTCAACACCTTTAATGTGTAAGGGACGAGTTTAGGTGACAGAGAAACCGTTTGGGCGGCATAGGACACGTTTGGGCGGCACGTTTACGCGACGTGAGACATCTGGCACGTGTTTGAGTGTCGCTCTACGTTTTCCTCTATGTTTTTATGAAAATACTTGCGAATAAATGGCGAAACGTTCACAAGTTTCAGACGAATATATTTCACTTTTGATGTATTTTTTCGGCCAACCTGTGCCCGAAATTATGTTCTTCTGTTTAGGAAATTCTGTTAATTTGTTTCAGATTGGCTACGAAAACTCAACGGCAATTAGAAAACGTAATTCTAAGCTTAATTTTGAAAGCTCTTGAAAATTGATATTATTATTTTTGTATGTCTGAATTATTTTACACTTTTATTTGTACTTACAGGCTACAAAGCTACTAAACAGGACGACCAAAGTCATATATCAAAGACAAGTCGGTACCGGCGAGTGGTTTTAAACCCATGCTCTCAGTTTGCGTGATCATTGCACTACCACTACACCACTGTTAACTCAAACTAATAAATTAAAATATAAATAGTTGATTTTCATAAGATCATACCGGGTGTTTATGCTATTTTTAACACTAATAAGAATAATCTAGTGAGTCTTTTTGGCCTTAAATGGAAAAATGAGTTCATTTCTAACTTTACAAACATAACCTATGTACTTAACTGTTAGGCCATTTTCTTGCAGGATTAGATTCAGACGTTAAAACGCCATGTCATGATAGTATCTCCTACTGCTTTCAAGAAAGTTAAAAAATTTGCGAATCAATAATTTATATTTATATCAAAGTGTAATTAAATAAAAAATCCAGGAAACCAACTACAGTACCAGATATAATATATTCTGTGACAATTAAATGATTCTTTTGTTTTGTTCGCAGACAACTTCTTGCGCCGAATTTAAGACAAATGCACTATCTACAGAACGGAGTTGAAAGTCATATTAGACAGGTCAGTAGTTACCTTTATTATTATTATTAGCTCATTTAGTTATCCCACTGTTGGAAAAGGCCTTCCTCTCTTTTCAGATATATTTAATTAATGAACGACAGACAAGGCACATCTCCTAGGAGTCCTAGGTTCCTTCCTCGGTTAAAGCAAATATTTGTTGCATAGCTTTTATTAAGGCGTAACAATTTGATTTGATAATATAATAAGGAATAGCACAGTGCGCGATAGATGTGGTTTGAAAGAGAATGTAGTGACAAGGATTGATAGAGGAATGCTTCGATGGTTTGGGCACATGGAAAGGATGAGTGAAAGTAGATTGGCGAAAAGAATTTATAAATCTCATGTGAATGGATGCGTTAAACGAGGCCGGCCCAGGAGGGTGTTTGCCGATTAAATCGAAGACATCCTCAAGTAAGCTAGATTGCCTAGTGCCTATGAAGAGAATTGTGAATGTGAAGGAAGCGAGGGAGTTGTGTCAGGATCGTGCCTGCCTATCCTGTGGGAAAAATGCGTGACAAGTTGATAGATTTGATAATACCCAGATATAAATAATACAAATATTTGTTAATTAAAAAAGAGGTGGATATTTGCTCCTAGTCTGTCAATCCGGAGTAGCAAATCCGCTTGCAAGTATACAGACCGTGAAGTGACTTATCCGAGTTTCAGGATCAGCTTGTAAGTTGCCGGTTTCAACTAGGCCGGCATAGTGGATGTGATTGCTACTTATTGTTATTACAGTTGTAGTAGCGTAGTAGCAGTCACATCCATTCATGGACCGTACTCCAGCTGTTATATGTTAAAATACACAAAAAAATAACTGTGGGAAAAAGGCATGACAATTTGATTGATTGATTGATAACTTGAATTTGCGCTCTTTTAACAATAAGTTAAAAGGGATTACACAATTAAGTTCTCCTTTTGTTTTTTTTATTATTTCATAATGTATTTAAATAATTCATACTTGCATACTTAGCTATAACTTAAAAAAATATCATAATTATAATACAGAAAATCTCTGAAATCCCTAAAAAATACGTGAAACGTTTTTTTAATGCAAGATGTTTTTATTTTTCTTTACTCGACACTCGAAACACGCCTTTTGAATAATGTATTACGGTCGACGAAAACAAAGTAGTAACTACAAAATATAGTGAATAATAAAGAAGCCAATAACTGCTCGTTATAATAGACAACAAGAATTGCTTACTTACGATGTTTTTCATTTAAGCATACAAAAGAGCATAAAACATTTAATAAAATTAATATTTAATAAATGTTTAGGCCCATCTTACATCTAAGTGACTCGTTATTCTTCGTATTATTTAATATTATACATTTCTATACTAAGCTACTAAAGCTTGAATCACAGAAACAGGATAACGAAAGTACATATATCAAAGATACATGGGTACCGGTGAGTGGTTCGGAACCCGTGCACTCTGCTTGCGTAACCATTGCACTGCCACTACACCACGGTTAAGCGCGGGAAGTGCGGCGATTTTTGCTGAGAACCTGCCCAAATACCCCTTGGTGTCGAGACGATGGACCCTTGGGACCTTCAGCTAAGCGCCTGGCCAAGGAGTTGTCCAATCGGCTGACGGAGAAGTCTTGAGACAGGAAGGATGGCAATTCTTTCTACCACGGATACGTGCTATACAAAGAGGAAATGTTGCCAGTATCCTGGGGACTATCTCTGATGGGACATCTCTACAAGATATTTTTAATTTATAGTTTATTATAATATTTAAACTGTTTGTGTAGTCTGAAAATAAAGTCGTCGGCGCTCTTGGATTGCTTATCATCAGCAAAGCGAGGTCAGGCAACTAAAAAAAATGATCTATTTTACAATTACCTCAGTAGCCATCCCTATGCTGGCCATTGACATTCTATCCAATTCTCGTTATACTTTTTTAACAGTAATAATAACATTACACTACGCCAAAAAAAAACTATTTTGAAATATACTTTCACATTCTATGATTTTCTAGTCAATCTATTTTTCTTATTTTACATTTCTATACTAAGCTACTAAAGTGCTTGTATCAAAGAAACTGGACAACCAAAGTAAATATTATATCAAAAATACATAGGTATTGTTACCGTGACCATTGCACTGCCACTACACCACGGTCGTCTTGTTTTACCTCTGCTTGGTCTATACAGTCTGTATAAAGTTGCACAGTTGTACGTGGAATGATATCAAGACGCTAAGCTAAACGAACTTTTTTTTTTTAAATTGTGACTCGACATAAGACATAACATATCTTGATGTTAAGCTGAGGTGTGGTCCATGAATGGATGTCACTGCTACCACAATTTGAATAGCTGTAAGCAACAGTCACATCCACTATGCCGGCCTAGTTGGAACCGGTAACCTACAAGCTGATCCCAAAACGCGAGTCACTTCACGGTCTGTATACTTAAATTCAAAATAACAATAAATAATATTGTTATAAAACAATAAACCGTTTATATAAAAGGAAATTTAATTAAAAACGATTCGAATGTTTTTGAATTTTAAAGAAAATTATTTGAAAACAATCAATGTTTTGAAAGGAATTCAATCTTAATCGGAAAGCTCTTTTATTAACAACTTTCGTCAGAAATTCGAAAAGTCAATTAAAACATTCTAAACTATTTAATTGTCTACCGTAACGAACTTTTTAAATGATAGATTATAAAATGATTGATTGCGTAGACTCTACATATTTATAATAACTTTTAATGGCTATTTCCTAATATTCTTCATATTGATTTGCCCTGATTTATTTTCAAAAACTTTTATTCAATTTTCTCTCGTGCTACCCGCCTGCAGAGGTCTGTGAATACATGCACATTTTGTCAACCAAATCAGTAGCCGAGCTAAAAGGTTCGGCGTGTCGCTTCTTTGTAGAACAATCGACAAGGAATGCTTTACCAACAGAAAAGATTATTTAGAAGCTGTGTGGGAAGGGTGTGTTTTCGTTTACATGTCTTCCCTCCTGTACCGCTCCACTACCCCAGGAGCCTACTCAGTCAAGCGCTATGCCTATATTTCATAATATGTATATGACGTCAACGTATCAAGTAAATTTTCACCTTAAGATCCGAGGTGTTTTGGATTCCAAAATGATTAGGTGACGGCAACTCAGGAAACTGTGAACTCAGTTTTTACAGTCGTCACCACTTTTGTTATCCTCTTGCTTACTATCAAGCGGGTCATAGCCAGATGTCGAGTACAATAAAAAACTGTATATCAATCACTAGCGGTGCCCTGCTGTTTTACCCATGTCTAACAACTGTGTCTCGTAATATGACAAACATATATTTACGTCATACGAGGGTCCATATGTCTTGGACTCTCGTGGTAACCCATCTAGATCATCAAGGTGATAGCAGCCTAAGTAAAGGCAGGCAAGTAAGAAACAATTATATCTCTATCGCACCATAGATGTATCTGTTACATTTGGATACTCATGGTCCATTATCAGTTGCTCAAGGCCAAGTAACAAAGTCAATAACAGCCCAACTAAATGCTCATAGTTTTCTTTTAGTTTTGTAGAAGATCCAACATCAGATCTAGAAATATAGCCTATTTATAGATTATACTTTTCCAGCATGCAAAATATTTTTGTGCCTATTTTCGACGATATATTTTCTGTGGTTTAAGTGTAAATAGATAACAGACAGACAGCGTTACATTAACATTTATAATATTAGTGTTTAGTATAGATAGATAGTATATATTGTTTCTCTATTCAATTATCTCTCTATTACATAGAGAAATTCGATAACAAGAATCAAAACAAAGAAATATATGGTATATAAAAAAAACATCAAACATAATTATTATGAAATTTTACATGCAATAAATATCAATTCATATGTGTAATCAAATAAAAAATAATGAAAATATATGTTACTACGAACCGTATCGTATTTTCATGTAAATTTATCGTTCATTGAGCCATTAAAGCAGAGATTTATACGTATTCATTATACTTATGCATGGTATGCTTATCCTTAATCGTAAAATTAATATCATTTCAGTTCGTGTTAGGGTAGTACCTTTACTTGAAATATATTTCTTATTATCAACAATTTTTAGTCAACTTCGCTTATTCGGTAGTAAGAGTAGTGTTTTTTATTTTTTATTGTGAGTCGACATCTGACCTAGAACTGCTATATGATAAGCATGATTGACGACAGACAAGAGTGCCAACGACTGAAAAAAACGAGTCAGTTCACGGCTGCCACGGTCGTAATCGGCTGTGTTAACCGTTAACTAAATCGATATTTAAGTCATCGGTGCTTTTGGACTTTTGCCTTTTTTATTGTGCCTCGACATATGACAACATCACAACACCCCGCCTTAATGGAGGCGACTACTACAGTTAAACAACAGAAAGTAGCACTTGTATCTACTATTTAGAACCGGCAACTTACATGTTGATCCTGAAACGCAACTTAGTCACTTCAGGTTCTGTACATTTATAAGTGATCAGTACCCCGGAGCACACTGACTGAGTCGGCAGACTGAGGACCACTGCCATACCCAAGTCAATGGCACAGTCATGTCGCTTAAATAAAAAAAATGAAGAGCGTCGACGACTTTTGTAAAAACCGACGAAGTTTACAGTTGCCTCAGTTACCGTCACTATGCCGGCCAACAATACAGAAACTTCTCATATATTTATATTTATTAATAATTTTACCAACATATCCTCAGTATAAACTTCAAAAAATATTATTCACCTAAATTCATTTAAATGTGCAATTAATCTTAATTAGCGACTCTACATCCCATTTGTAACATCTCTATATATCTTGTAGTAAGTCGCAGAACTATCTCTGTTCTAGTACTTGAACAAAGAGCTAAGTTTGGTACTTGAAGAACTCGTATTCGTGTACAAAATCTAAGTTTAAATTATAGTATAATTTACTAGAACTGCTTACAAGTTAACAACTACTTGCAACCTAGATTAATGACTTTATGCATTACACGAATATTTATAATTCTGTTGAAAGCTAAAAGCTTCTGATTAGCTTGAAAATCGCCGATTGCAACTAGGCCGGCATAGTGGTTGTAACCACTGCTACTTACAATTATTTAACTGTAAGTAGCAGTGGTCTTCATTCATAAACCACACTCCAGCTCAACATAAGACGGGATGCTGTCAAATGTCGATTCCATATAAAAATATATTAAATAATAAAAGAGCGAATTAAACATTACTTTCTCTGAAGCTTATAAGAAGTAGTACTTGTAATTACAGAATCAATCAATTAAATTGTTACGCCTTTTCCCACAGGGATAGGCAGCGACAATAGAGCGCTACTTGCCATACCTTGCCTGACACAACTCCCTCGCTTCCCTCACATTTATAATTCCCTTCATACAAGCTCTACGGTTCTTTCTTGAGGATGTCTATTGTCTATAGATGCCGGAGAACAGCCTGGTCAGAATGTTTTAAAAATATTAAGTTAAATATGTGATTAACTATATACAACTAAAATGAAATGCAACGAAACGAAATAAAATAAGTGAGAGATGACGCTTGACAAACCCGAAACCAGGCAATTATTTCCGATCGTTTTTTAAGCCGGCATAGTGACGGCGACTGAGGCAAATCGACCTTTTTAGTCGTCGGCGCTCTTAGAATTCCCCTTGCTCCGCTCTTGATGGTAAGTCAGGCAAGGTGAACTTTAGCTTTTGTATAAGTATATTCCTGAAACTAAAAATACTTATACAAAAGCTAAATAAAAGTTTCATAGTATCTACATATACCTACATGTATTTATTTATTTTAAATACAAATAGGAATTAATAGCGCCAACATAATGTATTTCGTATAAAAACACACATCTGTTTAAAAGGAATTGACCCAGGCCGTAATTGAAGCCGGGGCCGCGAAAACAACAAAAAAAGGAACCTCAGTGGGTGTTTGTTTATTATTCGGTTTAAAGCCTTAATGAGCCTTTCCCGGGGGAGAGAAAGGCAAAAAAATATTTCCTTCTCAAAAAAGGTATGATTGATTAATATCTCAATTTGCTGTGAAGAAGTTTAAACAAATTACAAGTTTGTTATTAAACTTTGCAAAGTTTCCTTTTTAACGTCTTTTTAAAGAACTTTGTTTCATAGTTTTATTATATTTTATTTTTAAGTATTTTTCATTTTTAAACATGGTTTATCATTTTTAAAAACATAGATAATGGAAGCATTTTGACTATAGACTTATTCCTAAATGTAAAAAAAAGATAATTATTCAAATTGTCACGCCTTTTTCCCACAAGTATAGGCAGAGACAATGGAGCACAACTTGCCACTATCCGGACACAACTTCCTCGCTTCCCTCACATTCACAATTATGTCAACAAAAACTAAAAATATCTTTATGTTAAAATGAATTACCAAAATTAATTGTAAAAGACTCGCTGTAGAGTCAGAGTAGTTTTGGCTTCATCCATTTTCGTAACTGAACGTTAAATGTCATTGGGTATAGAGATAACGAGAACCACTTTTCTCAAACCTTATCCGAATACGCGATACGAGAATCCGAGCATTTTAGACAAAAATACTGCCTCAAATATTCTAGCTTTCTTGCATTTTATTGTCTCTCTTTACTTGACTTATGGCTCACTTAAAAGGGTAGACAGAGTTTTAGAAAATCTTTTAAACGTGCTAAAAATGGTTGGTAGTTTTAGGTTTACGTTTGATAAACATCCAAGCAGATTATTTGAAACTAGATTTACATGAAATTTAATAAAAATGCAATTAAAAGTATTGTACAAAAAGATTATTAAGTAGATTTATAAGGCAAACGTAATATAGAGATAAAACAAATCCACTTTGCTTTGGTGCCAATGTGTCCCTAATACATTGGCCGACCAGTCCCAATGCAAAATAGACATAAGGTAGAAAGCTAGGTTGCATTACGCCCATAACCTTAGAGATTGTATGGAGAGATTGTGGATGTGAAGGATGCGAGGGAGTTGTGTCAGGATCATGGCGCTCCATTGTCAGATTGTCACTGCCTATCCCTGTGGCGAAAAGGCGTGACAATTTGATTGCATGATGCAAAATGGTATAACGCTGCATTTAAATAAATCTTCGTGTTACCGGACGTAATCTCGCATAAAACGACCTCTCCTTACAGTCCTGGTTATACGAGTATCTATAGGTGGACAAAAGGTTCTTGATAAAGTATTAATAAACTTTAATAGGTTGTAAAATTTAGTGAAGCGTAAATCGTTTAGAGGTCATATTGTGTTCGCATCATGTAAAAATGTCTTGATATCGCGACCGCAGCGGTGGATCAACATAAAAATATATCGAGTTTGCATTCTTAAGTTTGTTGTGCATTAAGGAGTTTTGATACGTGCCAAACATTGTAATATATATTATACTATTTAATAGGTAATTTGATAGTATTTTCTTAGATTTTGCGCGAACATTGATTAATGAATTAAACAAATTTTATGCGTTTATTTTGGTGTCGATTTTACATTTTTTAATATCCGACAGCCATCGTGGTCACGGAGAGATTGAGGTGTTAGTCGTCCTATTGGTTGATGCTGTTATTGTTACCAAAACTATCCCGTTTGATGTTTTGATTTTGTTACCAATATAAGTACATTATTTTAAGAACAATACAGTAACATTTATCCTTAGTTATAAAATAGGTATGTACGAGTATATTTAAATGTTGGATTGTTAATACTGAAACTCAAAGTTGCACTATCTTTGCAAATAAAACTTACAAAAAAACAACTCTAGGGAATGCTCTAAAAAATTTCGTTTATCGAAATATCACCATTTTATTGTCAAGTGCAACAGAGATCATTATATTCTAAGCTGTGACATTGCACAAATCGCAAACAACAACTACATTTAGCGTTGCACGTAACACATTGCAAAATGTGAACACGTCCTTACAACACATCGTTTCCCGGTAATCACGTCATAAAACGAGACTTCCTGGAGATGGTTTCGAAAAATGGAACACTTTTAAAAATGTACCGAACAAGCATTTTATTTGACAGTAAAGTGAAGATGTTCTTCTCAAAGTTTTTGTTGGAAATCTCAACTCTCTGAATGTTTTACTTTAGTTTCATGTGGAAACATTTTAAAAATTCAGCTGTGCTTTATCAAATACGTATATTTTAAAGAGTGGTAGGCAGTGGTGCCAAGTCTGCCTATCCGGGGTAGTACCACCACTTACAAGTATACAGACGGTAAAGTGATTTGGTCTCGTTTCGGGATCAGTTTGTAAGTTGCCGGTTCCAACTAGGCCGGCATGGTGGATTTTTTAGCAAATTCTATTCTTTCCAAATTCTTTGTATATTATACCCTTGAATAAAATAAGTTTTTCGACGTCACGAAGTGTCACAATTATAAAATCAAAACAATGGTCGTCAAGGAATATCACAAAACAATGGAAAACACACTCAAGAAGCACAAGAACTATACGTTTTTTTAGACTAAAGATACGATGCTAGCAACTCAACGTCAGCTATCAATGCACCACAGACTAATCACAGGGCAGAATAATATATAAACGATTATTACAACTCGAGAATCGATTGGTAAAAACGAATCCATTTTAGGATTTTCTTTTAGGTGAATGAGTACACAATGAAAACTCTAAACAGGTTATTTTAGCATCTTTTATTACAACCAAGCTCAAAGAAATCCGTCTCCTTTACTTCCTATTGTTGTGTTTTAGGGCTTAAATTTCTTTCTAATTATAAGGTGTTTTGACTAATGTTAAAGTAAAAAATTGATTGATTAAAAAAAAGAAACATTAATTGAAATTCAATTTATTTATTGAATAGATATGAGAAAGACTTAGAGATCGATCTATTAACTAGTAGGTAATATTTTTTTTTACCTTTATTCCACCATATTTAAACATTCACTTATCACACAAAACTTGTATTATAAATGGTTACCTGATAAAAGGATATTTAATATATTTAATGTCCTTTTAACTCCATGGTGTATTTTTTACCACGTGTTTTCATTGAAACAAAAACATAGAATTGTAGGTAATAATAATAAAACGTGTGATAGGGAGTATATTGTTTAGGAAGCCACCGGAAGCATTTCCTCTTTTCTAAATGAAGCAAGCTGCTAAGAAAATTCTATCCAATCTAAACTTCCTTCAATCCAATTTGAATTTCCTTTACATGCCTTTCCCCCTCTTCGTCCCGGGATCTGCCAACTACCCCTGTAATTGATGCGCGTTTTACCCTTGAAGTTTAACCTCATTTTTAAATCATTTAACTTACTGCTTGTTATATTTAAATGAATTGATTAAAATATTTTTTTAAGATGTAAATATTTTTATTATTTTAAGAAATAAAAGAATAACTATTACTTTCGTTTCATGAATTACGAGCTTATTAACAAAAAAGAACGTCGAATACTTTTATTAAAATATAAAATCATATAAATATTCCTAGTCTAACATAGGAGAGGACATAAATTTAATTTGTACCCAAAAGTTAGGTCAAACGTTCAATTGAATTAAAGAGGTCGAAGTTTTAACGTGAATAAAAGTTATCCCGACAAAATGCTTTCATCCCGGCAATTTATTTTGTACCGCCCCACACGTCACGGGAACTCGTTCGTCGAACTTGACTATTTTGTATCAATGCCTTGTAATTTACACACAGGTACCATATATAAATAGTTTTTAATTAAAAGTGGATTTTTACGCCCAAAGAAGTACTTTCTACGTAGCGAATATTGGAAATCATACTCGTATAAATTGTCTTTATTGCAGTGACTACTATTTTATATTATATACATAAAATATTAATAATTTTACAGTTATTAATTATAATATTATATAAATAATATTATATTACCAAATTCGAGTATTTATTCTCATATCTGTTTTCTAATAGTGGTAGGCAGTGGTGGCCAGTCTGCTGATCCGGGGCAGTACCTCCACCGACAAGATACAGACCTAGACCTAGAGAGAGTTACTTTATGTATTAACTTAGTCGCGTTTCGGGATTAATTTTAAGTTGCTGGTTTTAACTAGGCCGGCATAGTGGATGCGACTGCTACTTGCATCTTGTTAACTGCCTACTACAGTCGTCTCCATTCATAGACCGCACTCCAGCCTTACATAAGGCGGTTGCTTCTTTGGCTTACTATGTTAAGTACAGTACTTTGACGACAGGCGTGGACGAACGGTTTAGCGACTGGTTTGTTGCGCGTAAAGTCCCAAGTTCGATCCCCGGTCGGAGCAAATATTTGTTTCATAGCTTTTTTATTGTTAATAAAATAATAATTGTTAATAAAAAAAAGAGATGGATATTTGCTTCGGGTCTGGTTATCAGAGTGGTAGGCAGTGGTACCCAGTCTGCAAATCCGGGGTAGTACCACCACTTACAAGTATACAGACCGTGAAGTGATTTGGTCACGTTTCGGGATCAGCTTGTAAGTTGCCGGTTCCATCTAGGCCGGCATAGTGGATGTGATTGCTACTCACAGTTATTGGATTGTATTAGCAGTGACATTCATTCATGGACCACACTTTGGCTTAACATCAAGCGGGGTGCTGTCATATGTCGAGTCACTATATAAAAAAAAAACAATTTTTACGTCCTCATAATTAAAACATTCTCTAATTACATAAAATTAACTTATTTAATTGTACAATAAAAACAAATTTTACTATCTGGCCTGAGTATCCTTTATCCGTACCAAGGGATAAACAGCTGCCAATAATTTTCAACTTAAATGTTCCTTTTTTCTTATAATAAATTTATGTCTTAACAATTTTCGCGTCCACGGGCGGGAGTCGTTTATCAAAGTCGATAGCGGCGCCCTCTTTCGTGACAAGTCGAGGGCTAACTCGGGCGAAATTAATTTACCGTGAGATTGTTATCGAGTTTCATTCAAGTGTGAGTTTGAAGAGTGGGCAGCCATTTTTCTGTTCAACGCCTTACTTCCTTACTAGGTTATTTTTAGTATTATAAATTAACTATTTATCGAAATAAATTTAAAATATTAATTTCTATTACTACAGAAAACCTCAGAATCATCTTTAATCTTTATTGAGAAGCGTCATCTGTTCTCGACTTGCCTCGTAAGCAAGCAAGAAGGGGTCCAAAAGCGCCGAGAACTGAAAAAAAACGTCGCATAATCTTTCACAATATAAAACACAATATAAACTAACGTTAATACTGTCTTTATCATTTATTGAGGGAACCTTATTATGCATCTCTTTTAGTATTGTTTTACGAAATGAAATAGTATTATTGTTAATTTTTTTATTTTTTTATTTTATGTATTTTTAAATAAATAAATTTAAAATAAAAATATGTATTAATTTGATTGTTATAATATAAAAGCTCTTTCAAATTGTTAAACCACTATTGGAAGCAGTACATCTGACTGACCTTAAACTAGAATGAATACAACACACTTTACAACATTTTATTTAATTAATACAATTTTTTAAAAACATCTTTAATACCCAATCTGTTAGCCATTAGTAAAAAATATATTCCAAGTACACACAAAAATTTTATCCCGATAAGATAAATGTTATTTTTTGCTACTAAAGATTTTTATGTCACAGACAAGATTTGGGGGCGACGAAACGAATTCAATAGGTACCCTTGATTGATGGTTTAATAAACACTGGGACATTTTAATTTTACAATCTTTTTATTATTTTATTTTGTTGCAATAAAAATATATTTTAAAATTATTGACGATATTATTTAATTGCTGTGGTGAACTGAACATAACGAAATAAAATTGTACGATGACTGTGGTGTAGTAAAAAACTAGTAATAAACCTATAAGCCTAATATGGATTACAGATATTATTTTCACATAAATCAGCACACTATTCTAGTAATACTATCGAAAAAGTACTTAGTATCATTATAATCTAATAACTCTGTCTATCTCAATTTGGAATAAAAAGCTATACAATATCGATCCTCTTAAAGCACTACTCTAAGACCTATATTAGAAAAATACAATAAAATAACTAAACTATTTCAAGTAAACTCTTCACAAGACATCCCTTATTTATCATTGTAGGTGACCCTTTTTTATTAATACAAATGTAGTCTTTAGAACAATAGAGGTTAGGGTTAGAATCGGTCGGCTCAGCTCATAGGAATGAGGGATGAAGTACATCCCGAGTAAGTATCGCAATTAGTTGAAGGGTACTTTTTTCGTTGATTTTTTCTAAGCTTGTCAATTTTCCTCTATACCTATGGCCAACCAAACAGATAAAAAGGTAAACAAATTTTTGTCTATGATAATTTTGCGTTCCGATTTACGCAGTTACAATAATAAATTACAAAGCTATGCCATTTATAATAAAATATTAAAACTTTTATGCAACTTCGTTGAAAGTTACAATCTCGATTTAAAGTTACCTGAGATATGTTTTTTGAAAATATTCGAACGATTAAATTATAACTTACGATATTATTTCCTTAGTGCCCATTACTACAATTTCATAGACAAATAGAATTAGGAAAAAAAATGTTTTAGTAGTATGCAAAGAATTTGGACTTAAGAAATAGAAGGAGCCCTAAATAGCAACGAAATACAACCGTTTATACTATTTTCACTTATGGCACTAAAATAAGGCAGAATATACATTTTTATATTCGTAATTTTGAAGGTTGTCACTAGTTTTGATGATCATTTGACAACCTAATTTGACACAATAACAAATGACTTAAACTTAAAGGATGACGGAACAATTATGCTGCTACTCTTGTTACCACGTAACTTTTAATTAAGCAGTATTAAAAGTCAACCAAATGGTTGTATTTGCAAAAAGTTGGCACTACCTTTAAAAGAAAGGAATCGAAGTTCAATTAGTTGTCTCTTTCAGTCACACGTGGTATAAACATAGTAAAAATGAGATAAATAACACTGAATTAGTTCTTATTTTAGCACAGCTTCTAATCTTTTCATATTCTTAGGTAGTATGTAAGTAATATATATGTTTAGGGAGATATTTATTCTTCCAAAAATAAAAAAATACGTGTTCATGTTATTTTGTTGTCAAAAGTTTCGCGCTGCTAGACACGCGACACCTACAACTTTTATAAAATAATGTTAACATAAAAACAAATAAATACAGGCTACAAATAGCGTGTTTTATCTTCATCATTCACCCAACTAAGTTAACTGTAGACATGATGAATTACTAGAGAACAAGGTTAAAAGGGACTGCGATTTCTTTGTTTTCAACCGAATAAAATAAATACCACAACAAATATTCAAAGAATTTTATGGTTTCTAGATAATCAGATGCATCTTTTTGTGATTATCCATCGATTATAAAACCTTTGTAGCCGTTGTTTTGATTATAAATTGCGATCACATTAAAGTATAACCGCACTTCTATTGCAGTAGAATATATTTTTTTAAATTAGGACGCGAAATCCGACCTCGACTTGCAGGATGATCGTGGCAAGTGGCGCTCCATTGTCTCTGCCGATCCCTGTGGGGAAAAGGCTTGACAATTTGATTTATTGATTATTTAATGTTTTTTTTTATTTTTTATTTTTTTTTATTGTGACACGGCATCTGACCTCAACCCGCCTGATGATAAGCAAGAGGAGGTCCAAGAGTGATGACGACTGGAACAACCTAGTTAGTTCCCGGCTGCCCCAGCCGCCGCCACTATGCCGGCCTAAGGTGCTTCTTCACGCATCGCTTGAAGGATCCAAATTCATAGGATGGAGAGAACACATGGGCTGGCAAAGCATTCCACTTGTCAATTGTTCTACAAAGAAAAGACGCACCGAACTTTTTAGTTCGACTGCCGATTCGGTCGATAAAATGTGGATGCTTTCCCCTGACCTGTGCGGGTATTACGGGTGTGGAAGGACGAGGCAGGAACAAGGTTAAAGAGCTCTTCGGAACATTCTCCGTGGTATAGGCGATAGAGGACGCACAAAGCCGCCATGTCTCTGCGTAGTTGCATGGGCTCTAGAGTTCGCGTGACCTCTGCATCACCTATAATTCGGACAGCTCGGCGCTGCAATGAATCCAGGGCATTAAGAAAATACTTGGCAGAGCCGTCCCAGAGGTGCGAACAGTACTCCGCGCAAGAGCGTATCTGAGCCTTGTATAATATCAGGCGAAGCTCTGGCGCGAAGAACCGCCGCACCTTGTTCAGGATGCCAAGTTTGCGGGGGGAGGTGGTCTTAAAGGCCCGCTCAATGTGGTCCCTGTGATTCAGGTCGCAGCGAAGGGACATTCCTGGAATGTCCAGTCTGTCCGAAGCACCGAGGGAGATGTTACAGAGAGAGGGAAGGGGAGTAAACGGGGATTTTAAACGGGGATTTTTTATTTTAACTAATGTACATGTAATTTGTTTCAGGAAATCGAACATTGCTACTACCATGGTTCAGTGAAAGATTACCCGGGTGCTTCAGCTGCTTTTCACACTTGTTTGGGCGTTTCGGGAATTATTCAAATTGGAAATGAAACTTTTGTTATACATCCTTTCTACGGTGGAGATTTGTCGGTCAGTGGTTTTATTTTTACTAAATAATTATTATTAATAACAAATATTTGTAAAATTTTTGCGATAAATTAAACCAAACTTAAGTCTTTACCTAAACACATAATAAAAAAGGTGTCCATTTATTTTAATACATACGAAAATCATTTCAATTTGAGATACGTCTGTATTTTTTGAAAAATAAGCAACATTATAAAAGCCTTTTTAGAATTCTAACCTTCCGTTTATTTACCCAAATTGGGTAAAAAATATAAACGCAACAATAAATTCAAAAAGCAATCGTTATAAATAAAATAATTATATTTCATCATATCAAACTGATTCCTCAAAATAGAAGCGAGGCAATTCCAAACCACATTGTGCTGGTACCAATGCATTTTTAATGTTTACGCGCCCAGTGTCTATGATACACTATAAGCGCATATAGTGTATATAAGTGCATTTATTAAAGACATAACTTTGGTAAAATTGAGCACATATTTTTTATTTACACCACTTTTTTTATTTTTTATCTAAAGATCTACCTACAACGTCAGTCTCAATATTAAAATCCTTAATTTTATACTTATACATAAATTAAAGAGTGGTAGGCAGTGGTACCCAGTCTGCCGATCCGGGGTAGTACTACCTACCACTTACAAGTATACAGACCGTGAAGTGATTTGGTCACGTTTCGGGATCAGCTTGTAAGTTGCCGGTTCCATCTAGGCCGGCATAGTGGATGTGATTGCTACTCACAGTTATTGAATTGTAGTAGCAGTGACGTTCATTCGTGGACCACACTTCGGCTTAACATCAAGGGGTGCTATCATATGTCGAGTCACAATAAAAAAAAATACATTTCCACCTCCCATCTATATATCTTCTCATAAGCAATCAATAAATTTACTTACATAAGTAATTATGTAAAATGTATATAAAAATAAAATCAAATTATCATGCCTTTTTCTCACAGGGATAGGCAGAGACAATCAAGCGCCACTTACCGCGATCCTGACACAACTCCCTCGCTTCCCTCACATCCACAATTCTATAATAATTTATAAGCATTAGTTATAAAGCTAGGTTGCCTAGTGCCCATAACCACAGAGCCTGTATGAAGAGAATTGTGGATGTGAAGGAAGCGAGGGAGTTGTGTAAGGATCGTGGTAAGTGGCGCTCCATTGTTTCTACCTATCTCTGTGGGGAAAAGGCGTGATAAATAAATTGATTGATATAATAATTTTTAAAGGTTGTGTTTATAATTTTCTTATAGAAATAAATCAATTCTTGATCAACAATCAAAATAAACGTTCAGTCTTAATTTCCAAGACGTCTGCCTATCCCCATTAAACACCTCAATTATCTATACCAAAATTGTATTTATTTGGTAATAAACATAACTTATCTAACCCGCACCTTGCTCGTTTATTTTCCTAACTTTAAGTATAGACAGCAGGGTTAGATTAACGCCAAACTTCAGGAGCGGTTTTTCAGTCCCCGTCCTTGCTTAGTCTGTTACTGTATGTTTTCTGTATAAAAATCAAATATTAATATTTCGGAATAAAAATCAGTGTAGTTTCTTTAAGTCTAAACAATCGATTTATACTTTACATACTGACGCTTAAAAGCCTGATTTTATTTTCGCGAAGTATTATTAGAATAAAAAGATTTTTACAGCAAAATTGGTAACAAGTTGTCTTTTTTCCTACCTTTAGTCGATGTTTTTTTATTGTGACTAGACATTTGATCTCGACCCACCTGATGATAAGCAAGAGGAGATCCAAGAGTGACGAAGACTGAAAAAAACGAGTTAGTTCACGGCTTTTGCCGGCATAGTGCATCGCTTAAAAGATCCAAGGTTATAGGATGGAGAGAACGCATGGGCGGGCAAAGCATTCCACTAGTCAATTATTCTAAAAAGAAAAGATGCACCGAACTTTATAAGTTCGACTGTTGATTCAGTCGACAAATTGCGGTTGCTTCCTGTTTTACCTCGACAACTGGAAACTCGACTCAGTCGACGTCGACGAAATAATAAAATATAAACACAGTAATTACTTGAT
Organism: Tinea trinotella; assembly: GCA_905220615.1. Classification (NCBI taxonomy): domain Eukaryota; kingdom Metazoa; phylum Arthropoda; class Insecta; order Lepidoptera; family Tineidae; genus Tinea; species Tinea trinotella. The sequence continues at coordinate 14,349,836 of HG992308.1, read as the reverse complement.
ATGAATATACCGTAGAGCTATGAAGAGAATTGTAGATGTTAGGGAAGCGAGAAAGTTGTGTCAGGATCGTGGCAAGTGGAGCTCCATTGCCTCTGCCTATCCCTGTGGGAAAAAGGCGACAATTTGATTAACAATTACTTTTATTTATGTAAAATAATTGTTAAAAAATGTTTTAGTAGGTATTTATATACCGACCCCAACTGTATACTAACCAGAGGGTTTAGATTAACGCGAAACTTGGCACAATTAACAATTGACCCTCATAAAATATTTTACGACTACTCATATATCAATATTATGGTGATTCCAACAGAAGGGGATGTTATTGTGCTATTTACGCGGGAATTCCCTGAAAGTATTCAGTTTTCAGTAATTTTCATTCAAATAAATAATGTTCAAACAATCAATCAAATTGGCACGCCCTTCTACCACATAGGAGCGTCACTTGCCACGATCCTGGCATAACCACATCCAGAAATAACGTGGGGGGCCTATCAAATATAATAATGTCTATCTATTTCATAATACATAGAGACATTATGTTTATTAGGCATGTTCTTTTTTAATAGTTTTATACATAGTTTTCCAAAATCAGGGGACTGCAGTGTCCAAAACTAAAGAGTCTTGGGTTTGTCTTGAAGAATTGTGGGTGTGAAGCAAGGGAGGAAGAGTTTTTGTGTTCTCTTTTTATCTCTATGGCAGGTGAGGTATGATGATAATTTCCCCAAAAATCTTAATATTCACGTCTGTGTTACTACGGGAACATGCTTTAATGTTCTAGATATTATGCATTTAGTAAAAATACAATTCAGTGGTATAGTGGTAGTTAAATGGTCACGCAAACAGTAGCCTCCTGGCTAAAAACCAATTAGCGGTAACAATATATCAAAGATATCCTGTTCCTATAACATAAGCAGTTTAGTACAAGCTTAGTACGTACGAGCCTTAATCGTAGTTAGACTTAAAACCCCAAAAATATCTAGATATATAATAATTCATAAAGCTGCGGTCAGATTGTTTAATAAACTAAGAAATATTCCTTGTGACGGATAATGGGTAGGCATCAATACTGTTGGTATGCAACAAGAGGAACAATGCTATCCTTATCGTAAAGGCTCGCTTTTATGAAGCACAGACAAAGCCCACCATTCACAAAGCAACTCAACCCACAAGATTAATAGTCAATTGAGTGTATTGTCTCTCTACCCTGGACCGCTGTAAATTTCTCAAAACTGAAAATGACTTTTTCATATTAAAAATGATTTTTTCGTTTAAAAAACTGTTTAATGTGTTCGTTACGGATTAATTTGTGGGTGTGTGTGTGTGTGTGTGTGTGTCATTTTAAAATAAATTAATAGGATAAAGTTGTCACGCTAGGGAAAAGGGATAGACAGAGAGAACAGAGCGCCACCGTCACAATCCTGCATATCTTTCGTTTCATATACATCCACATTTTTCTGCATACTAACTATGAAATTGTTATTATGACCACTGCGTTTTTGAAAATGTCTTCACATTGAGCAAAGCACAATGTGGGTAGTCCCTGACTTATCCTGCGACTCACCTCTGCTTTATAAATCTCTTTCGTCTATGGCAACTAAATAATATTACGATTCTGATTTAAGCATGCGTTAATTTATAACGACCACTTTGAACATTTCCATAATCTAGGTTCTGGTTCTTGAATGAGGATCCGAAACTAGGAAGGTGCATGGCAGCAACCCTGACTGCTGCTGCACAGGATAGTCTGCGATAACCTAGGATAGACTAGTCTAGGATAGCTGATGCGACGTGTATATGGTTTGAAAAAAGATGTAGTGACAAGGATTAAATACATTTAAATAGACATAAAACTAAAATATTAAAAAAAATGTTTCTAATTATCACTTATATGTCCAAATTGGTGTATAATTCGAGTGACGTTTCTGACCAGAAGATCGCCCCCGTCACTTAGGATCAAAGGATTAAGGCGCTCATGTCAAAACAAGGACATGGGCCGGATTACTGACACCTAGCGTACACACATAAACCCCTCACTTATTTTATCTTTTTCTATATTTATTTATTGTGCCTAGATTATTGTGCCTTGCCAGATGATCAGTGGTAGGTAGGGAATAAAGAATTAATTTACAAAAAATGATGAAGCCGGTACTAATACTTATAGAATTTGAACCCTGTGGGAAAAAGGTGTACCAATTTGATTGATTGATTGATAAATAGCACATACAAAATTATAGGTAATAAATGCACCACCATGACAGATTAATTGGATTAATAAATATATAGGCATTGATATAAAACAATAATTATTCCTAAAGTGATATTAATTATAGATGATTATTATTATAATATATTATATTAACCGTAGAGCTTGTATGAAGAGAATTGTGGATGTGAGGGAAGCAAGGGAGTTGTGTCAAGATCGTGGTAAGTAGCGCTCTTTTGTCTCTACCATTTTAATTTAGCCTGCTTTGCACAATCGTCCGTGGCGAATGCAAAGACAATGAACCGCCACTTGCCACGATCCCTTCCTGACAAACTCCCTCGCTTCCTTTACAACTACAATTTTCTTTATACAAGCTCTAAGGTTATGTGCTAGTGGCTACCTAACTTTCTTGAGGATGTCTCCGATTTGATCGGAAAACAACCTCCTGGGCAGGCCTTGTTTAACGCAGGCCCGAATTCACCAATATTCGTGAATATTTAAAATTATATTGCATATTTTTTAAGTATAAAATACTTGTATATATAGCTTTTAAGTACTTATAAGCTATATATATATAAATACATAGATTTGCTATAAACGACTATAATGCAAGATTAATATAATGGTTTTTGAAGATTACACACACTGTGAGGCGTTAACGACGTGTCGCAGTTTAACGTAAGATATATCGTCGGATGTCATAACTTGAATGATTTATTAACATCCGAGTGTTTAAGAAACCTTATGAAAAATTAACACATGACGCTGGGTAAAGTAGTCTTTGGAATGAAGACAGCTACTCTCATAGCACCCACTCACGGTTTCTTTTATAATTAAATTATCAAGTTGCTTTATATTAATGCATTGAACATTTTATTATAAGTTTTTCAGAGAACTATTATACTGTCAATTAAAAGCAACAGCAAGTAGTTGGCAATTATGTTGATTGAATAATTGATAAATAACACATACAAAATTACATTAAATGCACCATCATATGCCACAATTTAATGACAGATCACAATTAGAGGTCTAATTGATTATTTGGATGAATAAATATATAGGTTAATTTTAGCTTGAAAATACTTTTATTTTTATTATATTTTTATTCTATGAACTTGTTAAGAAAATGTTTTTTTAATAACATAAATCACTACGTTTTATTATATTTAACACTTTAAATTAGTAATAAATATTATAGTTAATAATAATATTTTCACACAGAATAACAAAATATTAATAACAGTTCACACAGAACTTTACTGCTGAATAATAAACGGCCACCATATCGATCATATTCAGTTGATTTGATCAAATTGATCAAATCAATTCATGCCAATTATATTATGCCGACAAGCTTTAATTAATTCGACCACATGTAATATTATGTATATGCAAATATGTTTGGATTATGGTGTCATTATATTGAAGAAATAACTCTATGGATGACTGAAAGTAGAATGACAAAAAGAATTTAATATAAATCTCATTTGAATCGATGCGTTAAACCAGGCAGGCCCAGGAGGGTGTTTGCCGACCAAATTGGAGACATCCTCAAGAAAGCTAGGTTGCCTAGTGCCCATAACCATAGAGCTTGTATGAAGAGAATTGTGAATGTGAAGGAAGCGAGGGAGTTGTGTCAGGATCGTGGCAAGTGGCGCGATTCCTGTGGGAAAAAGGCGTGACAATTTGATTTGATTTGTTTGGATTAAAGAAAGAATTCTATAAGTAAAAACATGCTGTGTTGCTAATAATTTCTATGGATAGAACCAGGGCCAACTTTAACCTATTGGAGGCCCTGGGCACATTAGAATAATGGGGCCCCTGTAAGATAGAAGAGGTAGTAACCCTTTTACGGACAACAAAAGCGAGCAGTTTTTAATCCATTGATCGGTTATTGATTTTTATTAAAACTCTTAATATTTCACGGGCTACGGTGACGTTGGTAAAAGCAGGTAGGTATTGTAGTCATTATTGTTTGATTTTTTCGGAATAAATAAAATGTTTTTCAAATAAATATTGATTATCGTTTGATAATCAGGCAGGAGCTAGGGGGACCCTATTGATCGCGGGACCCTGGGTACGTGCACAAAGTGCTAAATGGAAAAGATAGGCTAGGATAGAACAACACGTCACATTTAGTAGCATAGTATAGTCATGTAAAAAACAACTACAAAAATTTCATTGCATCAGTCTTTTTACAACAAAAAAGCATGAATAAATACAAATCAAAATTTTACTATCGTTGTGATTAATAGCATGAGTTACGGGCATGGCTATTCTAGGCATGTAATTTTTATCGCTAGACTAAACTCACTGTGGGCCCCAAATAACAAACTAAGCTTGTACAGATTATCGCGTACGTGACAAATGTCACTGCGTGGATAGACGGAGTTTCTGTGTGACCCAGATTTGTGACCCACGGAATTATATGCTTTATTGTGTCCGATGCAAATAGAGATAAACATACCCAACTCATAACACGAGTTTAATTCGAGATTAAATCGATTAGATGAGCGGACTTTTTTTTTATTGTTACACGACATCTGACATCGACCCGCCTGATTATAAGCAAGAGGAGGTCCAAGAGTGACGACAACTGAAAAAACCGAGTCAATTCACGGCTGCCCCAGTCGCAGTCACTATGCCGTCCAATCACGAGACTCAAAATAAGTAAAATATTCTCACAAACAGGGTCAAATATTTAAGCCCGCGGGTGTGTCACTCTAATATGTACCGTCAGCAAAAACAGTGAGCTTATCACGCCTGTCATGTTCACAGGAACACATTAGCTTAACGTATAATTAGTTACTGCGCTTTGATTGTTTTATTCATAATAATTTTGATGTGTTAGAAAAAATCTCATTACTATCATCAATTAATATCATTGCTATTTATTATTTTTATTGTAGATTTACATCAACTTCATATTTTTTAAATAATTTGTTAAAACCCTTGTGGTACTATCTACAATATGACAAAACATATTTTTTTTTGTTAATATATTTTGTATTTAACAGTTTTGTATGCGGTCATTTGTAAGCTCGAGGTTGGAGCGAAATTGTTTTCTAACATCTACGTTGATAATATCAGCTGAGGAAGTACGACAAATGAAGGAGCTGTTTGTAATGATTTCGAAATTATTTTATTACAATTAAATATTATACATACATACATACATACTTATATGATATAAGTGTAGTATAATATAAAATGAATATTAAATATTATTCGTATATAATATTAATTCAATCAAAACATAAATAATAAAATTTAGTAATATCTGAATAGATCAACTGAAAATGCACAATTATGTATTTTATGTTTAATATCGAGTTAATTCAGAAAATACAAAATTACTATTAATTATATATACTCCTTTAATATATAAATTAATAATGAAATATGCCAATATTAATACATTTATATATATTTATTTAAAAACTTTATACACTAGGTAAAAGGCGGACTTAATGCCGCTAGGCATTCTTACTAGCCTTAGCCTTCATATTCTTAGGGACAATTTAACGCATTTTTTGTATGAGGTAGGTGTATAATAAAATAGAAGCATTTAGTCTGAAGCATACTAAATAATATACTTTATAATAAATCAGTATACACTAAACGTACTACATACTAAAAATATAATACTAATACATTATAATTGTATAATATATATATATTGATATACATACACAAAAATATACATACTTCTTTCAGTTGTTGTATATACATTTCAATGAATCTTCTAATATTATTAATATTTCTTAAAGTAAAATTAAAAAAGGAGAAAACAAAATTGAATAAGGGAGACAGGATTTCCTGAAAAGCGTTCAGCGTGTAATTTTTCACATTCTTTACAATTAAGAAAGAAAAGGCGCGAAATTTTTGTGAAGTATCTTCACGTATAACACTATATTTTATACATAAGTAGGAAACATTTACTTATGGAAAATCTACCTTATTTATAAAGCTTTAAGAGTGCTTTTACAAGGAGGGTTTTAGTAGATGTGTTGTCTACCATACCCATTAAGTTGGTGACATTTATCATTTGTAAAAAAACCTCTTATTGGAATGATTTGCACTTTTATTTTCCTTGAGGTAGAGCTTATAATTTTTCTGTCAAAATGTCATTTCGCCTGTCAACTGACTGTTCTAAATGTGACACGCCATTAATCATAATATTAATTTTCGTGTGATCTTATTCTAATTCTGATTTAATCATCACTTTTTAAAGCACCTTTAAAGTATATTGACAACGACCGAGTTAATCGAAAACACATCGGCACTTCTGGTCAATATCTCTCTAATCAATTTTAATCAAATTGTCACCTTTTTTTCCACAGGGCTGACAGAGACAATGGAGAAAACCTGAATGATTTTTTAGTTAGAGATATAAGTGGCTCCAAAATCAATTACAATTTAGCATACACAACCTCAAAATTATTTTAATAGTTATTTGTCATCATTAAATTCATCACCATCATCATCATCAGCCAGAAGACGTCCACTGCTGAACATAGTCTCCCTTAGAACGCCATTCCGAACGACAAGATGCCAGTTGCATCCACCAGTTATTTGTGACTTTTACTATGTCGTCAGTACGCCTAGTGGGAGGCCTACCTACGCTGCGTCTGCCGGTACGTGATCTCCTTTTTAGAATCTTTCTTCCCCATTGGTTGTCGGTTCTTGGTTAAAATACCCAAGTAAGTTCCCGTATTTTGCGTTAATATTAATAGACGCATATGAAGTATTTTTATAACTAAACAATACCGTAGATTTTGTTGTGGATGTGAAGAAGCGCGAGGGCATGTCAGGTGACCCTAGTTGAAAGCTGCCTATACTTGTGAAATCAGAGATATGACAGTATAATTGCTTAAGTTAGTATTTTTTTAAGAATTCATTTTATTTGTATAGAAATATAAAAAGAAAAACTAAACTATTCATAAACGGTACAAAAGAAAAAGTGGTTATATTATATAGTAACATAAATGTAGTAGCGTCTCGAAAATCTCAAATAATTCGTCGACAATGAGATTATAACGTAAGAGGATAAACTTCACTTAGGACCGGACGGATAAAGACCAAAATTCTAAAGATTTGCACACGTGTAACGAGCGCAGCGGGAAGCAGAACTGCATTTGAGTATCATATTATACAGCATCAATTCGCCCGCATACTCGTATATCAAAATAAAACAATATTAGGACTAATAAAGGTATTTAGTACAAAATTTTGCGTCCTTAAGATTCCTTTAAATTTGACGAATTATAGAACTAGTTGGCGCTGAAATACTGCAATGCTGACAGCACATCAGCCAATGAGAAGTTATTATAAATACAAAATTCAACGAAAGACCGCTAGCCGATAATGGGTATAATGCACGACTCTTGCACTGGGTTACTACTAGAGTTCTTTATTTTTGCACGGTACCGACAAAGTTATTGTAGATCTATTAGTGCTATGGTTATTTATAAAAAGCAAACAATAATTTTGCTTATATATGGCCAAGTGTATGTGATGAAGAGAACATTGAGCTGTGCTTAATATTGTATACAAATGAGCTTCAATTTTTTTATTTATTTAACTCCAATTCTTTTAGCGACGATTCTAATTGCTGTGGGGCTTTAACCCCACAACAACAACAATAAACTCTAATAGCGTTTCAAAAATTCGCCGGTAATGTAGTACAAATCTAAAACGCCCTCTCGTTTCTCTGAATAATGTGTCCACGAATCCACTTTTGTCTACGATCCTTCTGAATCCACAATGTTCATTTATATCACAATGAATTTTACTCAGACATCTCTCCCTTTATTTACATATCTTAACGCTGGTTTGTTTTCTTAAAGGTAGTTAGGTACACATAAGCGCAAATGTGAAACCCATTATAATAGGGTACTCAACTATAATAATTACAGTACTAAATTATTGATTAAATTAGGAAAAAAATGGGGACGTTTAATAAAAAGCAGGGATCCGCAGTGATCATAACCATAGAGCTATGAAAAAAGTTATTTATGTGAAGGATACCAAACAGCTGCGAAGCACCTTTGGCCGGCATAGTAACGGCAGCTGGACAACCAGTCTTCGGTTTTTACAGTCGTCGGTACTCTTGGACCTTCTCTTGCTTATATCAGGCGGGTCGAGGTTGGATGTCGAGTCACAATTTAAAAAAAACTAGGAATTACTATAAAATATGCAAAATAAACATTATATAAATTTACCGTGAATTAAATTTAATGCTATCTTAAGTTATATAATATATAGGTAATAATAAAAAAAGATGAATATTGATATCGATATATCATCAACATAAATTAATATCTATTTTGATTCATCTTGGATACAAACAATAAAATCAAATTACTCATATTAAATTCCCTGTAATCCGGGTTAAATATAGAGAAATTGTTTATTAGTTTCCATAATATTGGCTGTAAAATAATACAAAGCAATTGAAATAGAAGAGCTCAATCTCAATCTAAAATAGTTGGCTCTGCTGAAATAGATGGAGCCTTCAAAAGCAAGCGGTGGGTTATTCTTGGCGAATTTTGAATCGAAATTTATTCGAAACGAAAACATTTTGTGATTTTTAAAACTGATATCGAGTCATAATTAAAAATGAACTGCTGGACATAGGTCTTACTTAACGACGTCCTATATGACCACAATTTGCGTCCAGCGGTTTCCTGATATCATTGACCAATGAGTGAACGTTTTATGCTGCGTTTTCCTGTTCGTGTTTCCGATATGACAACCATTCAGCCTCATCGGCTACGGGCTATGTTCCTGCATCTATTCTACGCTTTTATCACGGTTCTTATAAACGCGCTCAATAGTTATTTTAAATTTGCGTTGTTCAATATTTCCGTCGCCATATTAGTTAGTTAGATTATTTCTAAGCATCAGGGTATTAACGTGGTAAATATATTAATTATTTTAAATAATATAATTATTGTGCATATTTAATAACTAATAATATTTTACAGGCGTGTACCTACTTAAAGAGGTATTTTATCGACTATCTCGTTAAATCCGCATCGTTTTTCGATTGGATTTATATCTTTTCCGAGCATATCGTTTAGATTCAAAGTTAGAAGCGTACCATAATGAATAGTGTCTGTCTGTCGCAGCCTGCAATCGATGGTACTTCGCAAACCCATCCCAAGGCGCCTTATTGTATGTATCTGTCCGTGATAGTATTGTCTAGGGACCTATTTGAGTCTAGATCAAATGTTTGAAATACAACAACTTGTGTTGAGCTTACACCAAATTTAGTACTCAAGTTTGCCAACAAGTGTGGATTTCTTGTTGACTTTGTTATAGTTTGCTTTGTCTGTGAGTCTGTGACAGATAGACGTGTTAGTAAATAACTAGAAAATCATTTTTAAAATGAAGACTCAGGCGGAACCTAATAGTAGGGGAGCCCAAGAGGCTAATCGGGGATTTACTCGAGCGTCGTAGGGACCTATTAAATATTAAAGTTTAGGTGATAAAAAAATTAAATGTTACGTGGGTTTTTGGTTTTAGCGGTGGGGGAAGGCTGTACGGATTTACAAAAATGTAAAAAAAAACAATTAAAAAAATATACTCGAGCGCGTCAGATTTTGATATTGTATATACTCCACGTGTCCATAATACTGTAGGTATGTTAATCTGACGGTTTGCATGGTGGGGGTGGCAGTACGGAAAGGTAGAAAAACAAAAAAAAACAAAATTTGCTCGAGCGCGTCAGACATTCAGAGGGGATGTTAAATAAGCCCCACAGAAGCTCCCATTCAAAAGACTGACCATTCCGACATGACGCAAGTTCGTGGCGGAGTTTTGAAAATGTAAAAAAAATCGTTAATTTGAAATACTCGAGCGCGTCAGTCTTTTATACAGAAGGTTCAGTAAGATGACCCAATTGTACTGACCCTTAATCTGACAATTATCTGGAGGGATTTCATTAATCTGACAATTTGAAAAAAAAAACGGTAATTGGTAAACGGTTTTTAAGGTAATTGTTACACACTCACACTAATCGCACACTAATCGCGGTATAGTTTAGACTATTTCTCTCTCTTTCACTCACAATCACTGCCCACTTTTACTAATAAGTAATAATATCTCAGAAACACAGTTTCTGAGCTATATTATTGTAAAGTTTCAATAAAATCCATTTAGTAGTTTTGCGTGAAAGAGTAACAAACATCCATCCATCCATCCATACAATACATACTATAAACTTTACTTTACTTACGAAAAAGTATATATAATTTATGGTTATTAAGATAAGATCTTAAAATCTTCTTTCTTGTACAGTTTATACTTTTTTACATTGTACATTAGGTCAAAATGTTCATAGGCGTTCCATAAAATATATGTTCTATGTAATTTACTGTTTAATTTCACTGAAACAGGGTTGGCACATTATTGAAATAAATATTTTATAAGAGACCATTTAACACCTTTAAGGGGGTTTGGCTTTAGGAGGTGTTTTGTAACACCCTGTATATTAAGACTGTGCGAGAGAGTAATAGATAAAGAAGAAGTGAAAGGGAACGAGAGACGCGAAGTGGGGAATACATGCTCTACTGCAACTGCTCGCACTAAACTTTATCAACGATTTTTGCTACTTCGGCTTGTTGAAATTGACAGATTATAGTTTTTTAGTAATTCTTAGTCATTTTTCTTCAAAATAAAATTAAAATCGACCGCGCTCGAGAATGTCCAGGTGACGATTTTTTTTTACAAGTTTGTGACCTTCCCATTCTCTTCCGTCACACTCAATCCGTCAGATTAAGAAAATGTGCACTTATTAGTATGTAATTAACTCACCTTAGCTTAATCTGACGCGCTCGAGTATATTCAAAGATCGATTTTTTTTTACAATTCTGACCAGCTGCCATACACGTACCCCCCTGTATTAAGGGCTAATACTTGGTAGATATACTCTACAGGGTACAAGGTATCTCCCATAATTTAATCTGTCACGCTGGAGTAAATCCAGAAATCCCCGCTTGGGCTCCCCTACTATAAATAAGCATGTCGTATTTATCGGATTTTTTGAAATTAAATAAAATTATAATAAAAACTCTATAGCCAATCAGTAAATCAAGCTTTCACACAAGGATAGGCAGAGGTAGAGACTAATAAACAACAGTTTTTTTTAATCTGAAGATAGTACGAGTATTTGCTCAGATTGGTGATATTTTGAAATAAATGCAATAGCTTTTACTATGCAATGCCGGTCTTTGTGAATTCCAGCAAATGATAATTTATTATTTGTTTCCCTTATATGGGTTACAGATCTAGATGTTAATACTAACATAAATATATCCGCCATATTTGGCAAAAATAAAAAATCTCAGTTATTATTTATTTAATTAGGATGTCATTTTATATTGTATTTGTCAAAAATATTATTATTTTGCATTATTATATAAACTCCTGGTCATTTATTTTAGAGAGTAAAAACTTTCTGATAAATATTCATATAATATAAAAGATTTAAAATTAATAATATTATCAAATCCAACTAACTAAACTATCACGCCCCTGTTTACACAGCAATAGGCAGAAACAAAAAAACGACACGGAGACGATCCTGCCAAAATTCTATCGCTTTATTCATGTCCACAATTATTTTCATATAATCTCAATTATAAATGTAATACTATATTCCTTCAAATATAGTAATGATCATGACACACTATGCTAAACAGCCTTTATATCCATATGAACAAATTGTGTGCTTTTAAAGTAATTAGCACGAAAACTTGCCACTTAAAACCCGTAAATTTATATTTTGTTAGCTACCGCTGTTTACTCATTTCAGCCGTTTCAGCGGGAGGCTCTAATCGAATACAGAAATTGAGTTGCCATCTGAATTATTCAGGAAATTAGATCTTCAGGTGAGATCTCCGTACGTAAACGTGTTTAATTTAAATAACGCGTCGTAACCACGAATTTCAAATACATATGTATATGTGTATATAATTGTATGTAAATATTATGTATATATGTGTTTGTGAATTTGGTTTTTAAATATTGTAACTCGATCAAAATGTAACGCGTAAAGACCCAGGTTTGATTCCTGGTCGGAGCTAGTAACATTAATTTTCTAAATTCATTCCTTAACGGCGACAATCTTTGACAATATGAGGTAACTGTGTACTACGACTATTTTTTTATTCTTAGACGTCCTTCTAATGTTTCTAAATTTATAGTACCTTAACACGAAAATGTACATGCTCTTTTCAAAAAGGCTTAACATCAGAACCCCGTCTGATGTTAAGCTGGATAACAATTAAAATATGATATACAGACCGTGAAGTCGCGTTTCGGGATTAGCTTGTAAGTTGTACAGTTATTGAATTGTAGCAGCAGTGACATCCATTCATGAACTGAGCTTAACACCAAGTGAGGTGATGTCATAATATATTAAGTAACAATTTAAAAAAAAAATAGTATTCAAAAACAGTTTAATAATTCCAAGTATCAGTCATATTCCGTATGCCGTTCTTGGTTGAACCTGCAAAAGTTTTGAAACGACGTAAAAATAATAAGTTTTATTATTTGTATTTTTACAAGCCAACCGTGGTGTAGTGGTAAAGCAATGGTCCATGATTGAAGCCAACTGCTACTACAGTTAAATAACTGTAAATAGTAGTCACTTCCACTATGCCGGTCCAGTTGGAACTGGCAACTTACAAGCTGATTCCTAGTGGTGGTACTACCCCGGATCGCCAGACAGCCTATTACTCTTAGATAACCAGACCCGAAGTAAATAATTGCCTCTTTTTTTAAGGCGACTGATTAGTATGTCGGCCAAATATGAACATTTTTTGTATTGTACCTATTTTATTTTAACTGTAAAATTTGAAAACTAGCTCTAAAGTTATTATTCTTTAAGTAACATGTATTATAATCAAAAAAGTAATAAAACTTGATATTGACAACTTCAGCAAAATTTTATTCGAAGCGATTTTACTAAAAAAAAAGTTTTCAGCGACCGTACAGTATTTGATATCTGCCGCAAGCCATATTTTTAATCCCGCCCAAAATGGAGGAAAACATCTCGTTCGGGGAATTCCCGGTCTGTTTTTTCAGCAAACTTTGTGTGCGCGCTATTTTTCGGCGAATTTTAATTTGTGTCACCACTTTGTGTTTGTTTTTAAAACGGGAAAACATCTTTCTTAAAAAAATATTTTAGTATCATTTCCTGACTTGACTTGAAATTATCAATTTATTTTCTACTAACTGACAACACTCTCGCTTTCCTTACTCTTCATACAATCTTAAAGATACTTTATTTTTAAATAATGTCCTCAATCGACTAGTAGAACAACCTTCCGAGTTGCCCATATTTCATTCTTCCCCTCACCCCTAAGTTATAGAAAATAAAGCAGTTATTAAACTTATATTGCTAACCGATCATTTGAAAACCGACAATTAGGAAGCGTGAAACATCAGTTGACAAAAACGATTTTTTTCAGTCGTCGGAGTTCTTTCCATTAAGTGAGTGGAGTTCAGATATCGAGTCATATTGTTATCATCTATTATTATTAGCCCAAAGGTCTCCATTTCTTTTTTCCGTCTTTGACCTTTCTATTTTTTATAGAAAGGTCAACTCGAATCACTTTTAATAAATTAAAGAGAACCTATTAAGTCAATACATTTTTAAACAAAACAACTACTTACTCACTACTACACTGCATCAGCTGTTTTAAAAGAGTTTTTTGTACGGTGACGATGACGTTGGAGTATAGTGCAAGTAGCTGTCGCATCCGCCTTCTTTTTTTCGTGAAATAGAAATGCTGCATTCCTTTCGAACATTTCAGCGCGGTTAAGTGGTGGACCCCCCGTAAAGCAGGTGATCCATGAGAAAATAGAATTGGCTCCAAAGTCGAGTGAAGCCCAACTTTTATTATTATTACATTTCTATACTAAGCTACTAAAAAGTTTGTATCATAGAAACAGGACAACCATAGTACATATATCAAAGATACATTGGTACAGGTGGGTGGTTTCAAACTCGTGTTCTCGGTATGTGTAAGCATTGCACTGCCACTACACCACGGTCGCCTTTGGAGTCAGTGAATGTGAGGTATGCGGATTGCCAGCCTTTCTGAACTTTAGTTACAAATAAGCCGAACCGACTTAACGCGGCTGAGTTACTACAGTATTTACACAACCACCAACTGACTACCCACATCTCTTGTTCTGCCGTTCCAAAATGAAAAAAAAAAGCTATAGTAGTTTTAGGTCTAACAATGGAAATATTTTACGTTCCGTTCCTTTGTTTAATTTTCCAATTATCTCGAACAAGAGGGTAGTTTATGAAGTTTGTTTGAATGTGAAAACCGAATGCGACTAAATAAAATGCGTTAATGTTAAATAACTGACTTCGATGGCCTGATGGTAGGCAAGATAAGGTCTAAGAGCACATACGACTGAATAACAACTTACTTTACGGTTACCTCAGTCGCCGTAACTTTGACAGCGACTATGGTACTTCTAAACAGTAATAATATATTTAATTGTTAATTTTTTTTTCATAACTCTCATTTCGGAGCAAGCAAGGGAAAAAAGTGCAAGGAAGCGAGGGAGTTGTGTCAGGATCGTAGCAAGTGGCGCTCTATTGTCTCTGCCTATCCCCATGGGAAAGAGGCGTGACAATTTGATTGATTAATTGAATTGTTAATAAGTTTACAAAAACCTATTTTTGTGTGCTCCAAAACGCGACTTTACAGTCTGTACATTTAAAAGTAGAGAAAACCGTAGATTACCCGAATGACTACTAATTATTTATCTACCACTCTTCAACAAATATTCGTAGTATACAATGAAATATTACAAGTAAATACTATGAAAAAACTATTTGCTCCGACCGGAAATCGAACCTAGGACACACACCTAGCAGACTAGAGTATTAACCAACGCACAAGGCGAGTCGTCATACTTCGACGAAAACAATAAAAGCAAAACAAAAACCATTCTAATTTTAAAATGTAGCCTAAAATTGCCCCCAAAACGGTTACCTCGTTAACCGGAAGCACGTCCGGGAGAATGAAGTTCACCGAATTTTCCAGAACTTTTCCGAAATGATTTCCCAGTTTGACAGTTACCAATGGCTGCGCCTTTTTGACAAGTACGTGACAAAATATGACAGGTGCGAATAACTGGTGATCCTTATAACCTTTCCCAAATGATAAATGCTGACTAAACGTTACTACAAATTGCCGATTAAGTTACTTTGGATTACGATATATTTTCTCTCCCATATAATTCGACTCTTTTGACTTTTAAAATTCTGATTCGATATATTTACCTCGATCACATCGCTTCAACAACCGACAACCGATGGGAAAGAAAGTGGAGACCACTAACCGACAGACGCAGCGTAGGTCTGCCTCCCACTAGGTGGACTAGGTGGATAGTGAAAGTCACGAATAACCAGTGGGTGCAACTGGTATCTTGTCGTTCGAAATGGCGTTCTAAGGGGGAAGTTTATGCTCAGCATTGGACGCCTTCTGGCTGATGATGATGATGATCTCGACTTGCCTGATCGTAAGCAAGGGGAGGTCCAAGAGTCCAATGACTGAAAAAAAGACTTAGTTTACGGATGTCTTAATCGCCACTCAAAGAAAAATAATGCTGGTCAAAGAAAACTTGATAATAATACTATTTTGTGATAATATCTCGCTGACCAGTGAAAGCGAATGAAAGACAATAAATTTTATCGATCGTGTTTTTTAAGTCGGCGCTTTTAGACCTCTTCATTTTAGCTAATCCGCTTTAGATTAGATAAATTAAGATTATCATAAGTTGTCATAAACGTTTATAAACAATTTTCTCTAAATCTCAATTTAGAGAAAAAAATTCTATTGAAAAAAAATCAATAAATCTCTTTTATGATACAATACTTCTTTATTTAGTCTTCAGGCATTGAATAACGTAAAAAAATCTCCCACCCTAAATGTATTTAGAGTCTGTGATACCTGACAAATTACCTATGAAATTCAGCATTAAGGCGTCAGGTTTGACCGGCAAATATTTGTATGGCAAAGATCATAAGTCAAGCATTTTGGGTACGGAATATATCTCACAATGGTGAAGCTTAATGTACCGCTCCGAGCTATGAACACCACTGGGAACACATTCAGTGAGCTATCCTTGCAACCAATCACAATTACGTTCTGTTCTAATAATTAAGAAAATGATTCAACTTTAATTGCCCATATACTTGTTGTTGTTTTTTTGTAATCATGTTTCCTTTTCTATAATCATATGAGCTTAACTTTAATAGTTTAACTCCACTGACTATCCTCATTGGTCGATTGGTGTAACGCGATGTAATTTCAACCAATACTTTTATTTTATAAATATGGTTACTTACGAAATAATTGATCACTTACGTTTGCTATTGAAATAACATGATAGCCACCAGTAGCAAGACGCTAAATTAAAAACAATTAGGTACTTCAAATTTTTATTTAAGTGTCAAAATATTGAATTCAATGTAGGCACAGGTAAGGGGAAAATTGAATAAATTAGGTCATAAAAAAGAAACAGAGTCTGCGGACACATCAATATAGAGCTTGTATGAAGAGAATTGTGAATGTGAGGGAATCGAGAGAATTGGTTTCGGGATCGTGGAAAGTGGCACTCTATTGTCTTCATCTATCCCTATGGGCTTGACAATTTGATTGATTTTGTTCATCTTCTAAAATGTTTAATTTGTTGTGTTTAAATAAAAGTGACAATTGTTTTAATATTGATGTCAGATAATGGACATTTAATAAGCATAATAAAGATTATATGAAAATGTAATATTACAAAAACAATCCAATTAGGACCCTGCCCTGATAAAATTGTTACATTTCAATTGTTTTGCGTAAAAGAGGCTCTGAGCGCTATTAAACCATTTTGAAACGCGTTTACCGCCAGTAATTTACTCTCGTGGTTTTTTTTACATTCACAATAATTATTTCTATACAAGATTATTTGAACTGATGACAAATAACCGGTCACAAAGTCAGATATAACCGGTGGATGCAACTGGCATATTGTCGTTCGGAATGGCGTTCTAAGGGGAAGGCCTATGTTCAGCCGTGGAAGCCTTCTAGCTGATGATAATGATGATGATATAAGACATTTGATCGCAAAAAACATACAAGTATAGGTTTGATTCGGCCCAATTTAATTTCGTTGCAAACATTTGCAAGAATAAGTGATCATTCTTATTTTAAAGAGTATATTCCTTTATCGTATTTCCATTTAGCATTTTGACAGTGGATCCCTTTTGTGACCAATGAAAGCACATTCTATCATGTTGTCCCTTGGCAAGTATTCATTTCACTTTATATTATATTTATTTCCACTGATATTTTTACAATATTCCTCGTATGTATGGTTATTATTATTTATTTATTATTATTATAGCTTTACATATGACAGCACCCCGATTTATTTTGAGCTGGAGTGCGGTCTACAGAAGCGATTGTTACTACAGTTAAATACCTGCAAGTAGCAGTCGCATCTACTATGCCGACGGCAACTTTTAGGCTGATCCCGCTGATTCCGTAAACGCACGGCTGTAAACTTGGTGTGTGTGTTACTACCCCGGATTGTGAGACTATCTTGCCTACCACTTCTAACATCGTCTGTTTATTTTTATGTCAATGAGATGATAAGCTAGAGTGAGTTCCGAAGGCTGGAGCGAGAACAGAAAAGTATTCAAATCTGAACTGATACAAAAATAAATTAGTATGCAAATAATTATTGTAAGCTGGACAAGGCCAGCCCGTAATCGTAAAGCTTGTATTAAAATAATTTTGGATGTGAGGATCATAAGGGAGTTGTGTCAGGATCGTGGTAAGTGGCGCTCTATTGTCTCTGTCTATACTTGTGGAAAAGGCGTTACAATTTGATAGATTGATTATATATGTGAAAGAAGCAAGAAAGTTGTGTCAGGATCATGGCAAGTGACGGCGAACTTGCCTATATAAATGTTAATACAGTCGTGAGAGTATTAACTGAAAGTTGCATGTATCATACTGGTAACCCAATAATTAGTAAAGTATGTAAAATGTAGATTCAACACTGATTTTAAAATAGACAATTTTCATTGAATACACAAATAATTCTAAAACGTGGAAATTGTAATAGATTCTACCGATAGGAGGTGCCACCCATTTGACAGTTTGAAATATTGTGTTTTCCGCTCCTGTCGCACAGCCACACTTATCCCTAAGTCACACGTACCTATTCCCAAATGTACGATTTAACTTTATAGGCAACTTGAGTGTTGGGATGTTAATGATTACAAAATTAGGATCAATAATATATTGTTCTTTTTTATTTATTAGGGAATTTATTTATTGGGAAAAGCCTTTAAATTAGATTAAATTTATTTATTAATTATCCTTCAAAGATAATTAATTTAAAAAAAAATTACAATACAATAAATATTTACGACAGCTGCAGATACTATTGTCAAGTAAATAATAATATATTTAAATAATAAATAGTACTATTGTACACATAAAATATAGTACATAACCTAACAGCAATATTGTTTGAGCTGCTGGGACATGTCATTGTCATCTTTTATAATATTGAAAAATAAATGTCAAATTTATTTACATATTTACATTAAATTCTAATGTATATATTGATTAAAAAAATAATAATAAAAAAATAACAATAACTAAAATACATTATTAAAGGAGTCCCTTTAGGCAAGGTTCCGAAGATACTGGCAGCGTTCCCCCTTTGAATAGCTAGACTAATTCTTTGTCCGAGGTAGCTGCCAACTCTTCGGTCTCCTGTGATGTCGACTAACCTTTTTGATATTTCCAATGTCAAATATGAGTAACTGTACATAATGTATAAACTGTAAAAGTTATCTGCTGTATAAGGGCATTGTCTACTGTCTACTTTTCAGCTAACTAGCTCCTCGGAATGTTAACTTTAGACAAGATATGTTTTTTTAAGTGAATAATGTCCATTACAATGTACTAACAAAAGTTGATTAGCTTTGTTGGGGCAAATAGTCTTTGTATTTAATGTAAAAGAAAAAAATCAGATAATTCTATCCAATATAACAATCATGATCACGAATGTATTGTCTCAGTCTATAACTGAAATTGTTTCTTATGTCTACATTGAAATGTATATATTACTAACAAAACTACAGTCTAAAAAAAAAACTACAAAACACGCTGTAAAAAATGGTAAGCAAGGAAAGGTCCAACAATGCCGACTTATTTTACGGTTAGTTTACGGTGATTTCAGCTGCCGTAATTATCAAGGGCAGGAGTCGCGACAGCTAATAGATCTCACTCCAGCTTAATAGGAGACGGTCTATAATATAAAAATATTTATGTGTTGTATAAAATTGTTATATAAGGAAATTATCGGAGAGATCCTCAAGAAAACTATGGTAGAAAGTATGGAGAGAATTGTGAATGTGAAGGAAGCGAGGGAGTTGTGTGGTGCTCTATTGTTTCGGCCTATCCTCATGGGAAAAAGGCGTGACAATATAATTGATTGATTTGATATTAGGAAAATATAGATTATGTATGTAATTGAAAAACACATTTATTACATTTGCCAATCTAAACTGAAATCGTCGTTTCGTATTATTCGGGCAGGTTTCGTCTCATTTCAAACATATGTGTATACATGGCGACCGGGGCATCGCAAACCGAGAGCTCGGGTTTTAAATCACTTCTTTGATATATATACTTTGGTCGTGATATAAGCACTTTGGTAGCTTAGTATAGAAATAAAAAATAAAATATATATATATATATTCTCATCCACTGTAATTATCCTCGTATACTGGCATAGTTCTTTGCTTTTGCGATCAAGTTTTATTTTTATTATTTTAAAAAGCACGATTGCCTATAGTCGTCTTCGAGCCATGTCGCCCCGTTGCAATATTAAACATGTTAGCGCAAAACCACTAAAATTATTCAATTAATCAATCAAAATAATATTTTGATTGATTAAATAAAAACATATTACAGTACGGTACGTAGGTCAAATTGTCAAAGATGTTGGACATTTTGAGTATGTTTGAAGCAACATTAAAAATTGTGTATCAATCAATCAAATTATCACGCTTTTTCCACGGGGATAGGCAGAGACGATGGAGCGCCACTTACCACGATCCTTACACAAATCCCTTGCTTCCTTCACATCCACAATTCTCTTCAAACAGGCTCTGTAGTTATGGGCAGTAGGCAACCTAGCTTTCTTAATTTGTGTATTAATAGGTAATTCTTCAATTTATTTTATTTTTTTATATGCGGGCACTTTATCTTTTGAATTTTAACTTTCTAACATATAATAGACTTTTGAAATAAAGTAAAGGCTTTACGTCGTTTGTTATTTAGGAAAAGAGCTTTAAAGAACTTTCACTCGATCAAATAAATTGTCACGCTTCAATTCCCAATGAGACTTCTTATTATACATCGTAGCAGGTCTAATTTGTACATTTCCTAATAAATAGTGTTCTGAATGTAAGGGTAAGATGGTTTGAAACCTTCATATCTCACTGCCAATAAATTTATATGAGGAAATGATCTCGCGTCGAAACAGGCGTGTTTCCGTAAGCATACTTGATTACATGTGGGGTTATGTGTAATACTAAATGAGGGGAATCGTTTTTGGATTACAAATGGATTATTTTCAATTCTCAATTTATTTTCCTTATTTACTCTGACAGAAAGCGATGTGTTTTATTTGAGTGTAATTAAAGTAACGATTACAATACTTTAGGTTAGATACATCTAATCTGAAGTTTATTTTATATGGATTTATAGGATTAGGTACTCGCAATCCCATTATAAATGGGATTGAGTAAGTTTATTTTTTGTCTCAACCACTAGAAAGGACTATGTATGCCACTTTACACTATGTATGCCAAAATAAAAGCCATGCCATACAGATTTTTCAATGTTAATATGTAAGCCATTGTACTTTTTTAAAATTAATATTAGGTTTATTATTTTTTACAGTCGATCTGCTGTAAAAAATGCGATCAGCTAAAAAGCAAAACACTCAAAATATGTACTTCTTCTTAATTAAAGGCGTTCTAATTTAAGGCGACCGTGGTGTAGTGGCGGTGCAATGGTTACACAAACTAGAGAGCACGAGACCACCTACCGGTATCCATGTATCTTTGAAATATGTACTTTGGTTGTCCTGTTTCTATGATACAAGCACTTTAGTAGCTTAGTGTAGAAATGTAAGTAAAAAATTTAATAAAAAAATTAAAGTTTTAATAGTAATAATAATAATAAACATTTAATATGACACGATTATTGATGTTTATACTTAGTAACCTATATTTACATTGAGGAAAATAATTCGAATCATCTACCAATTTAGCGTTTTTGGGTTATTGGTGGCGATTTTTTACGCTGTTTAACATAGGTCTTTACATTGTTTAAAGTATAGTATAGTATTATAGTAAGTCATAATTACAGTTTATTGGAGGTACAATGGTGTTAACATACGTTCTTTATTACGTGTTGCGGCTTGGTACATCCCTATCCAATAATCGACATTACCTTGACCCATTTCCCATCACTAGTCCTGCACCCGCAACTCGTTTTTGCATCGACCAGTAAGAAGAGTCAAAAAGTGCAAGTTCAACAGTGAACAAGAGCGGTCGTCATTCGAATGTGACGTCCCAAAAGTCATCATCGCGTAGCCTTCAGACAAACAAAACGTCGTCGCGCGCCGTGTTGTAAAGAAACCCGGAAGCCGCGATCTTGGAGGTTCACGCGGCACTCTATGTACCTCGCGTAGTTGCCAAATCAGCAACATTAATGAACAGTTGTGAAAACTAACATCTCTCGCGTATCAAACAGTTCGCTCTGCAGAGTGTTAAGTGTCGACGGGTGCCATCCTCGGTAAGTCCCTTCCTTTTATCATTCTGTAGCATTCACCTTCACCCAGCGGGTTTCGAAGCTCTCTGCCGGCCAGGAACCGAACTCGGCCTGACGTCGAGGGTGGATGAATGCGTCAACAATAGTTTTACGTGGCGTGTCATCAAACATACAGTCCATTGTCTCTCATCTTCCATCTCCCACCGAATGGTGTGTGTCCGAAAAGGAGCACCATCTCAGCCTTCTGCTCGAATACGCACCAATTACGTCTTATTAATATTTAATTCTAGTTTTAATAATATTATTAAACTAGTTTAAACTTATTATTTAATAATAAGTTTAGTCAAGTTTCTGTTTCTACTTTGTTAACATAACTCTTTTAAAATAGACTTCTCGGTTATGGACACGGATCCTAGCTTTTCAAGAAGGACTCAGACTTTATCTGTGAACATCTTTCTTTGTTTGCTCCGTTTCTATGATACCAAGTTTAGTAGCTATAAAATAAAAATGAATAATAAATATATATGTTTATAGCATCGCATAGATGTCATCTTGTAAACTATAAACATAATCAAAATAATATAAAATTAACTTTTATTTATGAGCTCTCACCATATTTTATGGGCATCGAACAAATTACTCCGCGATGAAGCGTTTGGTGATAAAATTTTATGAGTAAACTTTTAAGAAGGTTCTGGGTTGGGATTGTTTTAGAAAGTCACCTTATAATATGAACACCTTAGAGTGCGTATCACCTCTTTTCGCTTATTAGGATCATTATAAAGATTTAGGTAAACTAAAACATACTCGTGATGCACCACTTCTCCAGCGTCCTTGTCCTTTAACTAGCTATTTAAAAGGCAATACTTATTCATATTAACGATATGTACGTACGTGTACAAGATACGTGTATATTGTTGGCGTTTGTACAAAATACACACGTGTGGTTCGTAAAAAAGGCATTTTCGGCTAGTTTACAAATGATAATCCGTAATTTTGGAAGCGGCAAATATATTAACAAATATATTAATGTTGGATCCTACATTAAACTATGTTCACTATGTTTAACTATTCATACCCGTGCTTAATGTTCATACTACGTCATTGGCACTCTAATTATATTCCAGAAAGTAACTCTGTTTGTTTGTTATGTTTTATCGCCTTAATATATATACTGTAAATTTCATTAACGAAATTTCTCGTGAAGTGTTTTCCCTTTGTTGCGTTTATGGCTTTTTTCTCTCTTGTAAATATTGGATGTATATTAATTGTCTTTGTTTTTGTGAACTTATCTACTTACTATTAAATCAAATAGGAATATATTCTATAGGCCTATGGCCGGCATAACTGATGTACATGCGGCGACCTACTTTAGCTGTGTGTTTTACCAATATTATATGTAAAAGACGAGTGCGTGACTAACTGCCGAACAGAGCACACGACATGAGAGATTCGCCTTTAATTATCTTTAACTTAACTATAACTAACTAACCAAATAAACTTGGCATAACTATAAATAACTTCGCGACTCTTTCTTGTTCACCACGTACCTCCACGAACTTCACATTAACATACAAGTGTACAATCTAACTGGACTGTACAACTGTCTTTTTAGTCATCGCCGGTGCTTTTTGACATTCCATTGCTTAATGGGACTGTCATTAAGAAAAAAATGTTCATAATTTTTTAAAATTGGTTTTTCTTTTGAATAAAGCTACTTCAAATGTTTCTATCATAGAAACTAGACTTTGAATAGGTGAATAAGTACGATACTTTGTTTATCAGAAATATATAATATAAAACTGAAAAGCACTCGAAGGGTTTCTTGTGGAAGTTAAACAAAAAAGCCCCGACGTACTTACTTTACCCCCAAGAACCCTTATAAGGTCGTTAAGATGGGAATATTGGTAGCTATAAAATAAAATATAAATTTTCTCCGCTTTGCTGTAAATATCTTTAAAAAGACAAACTTTTATTATCGATATCCTAGATGCAACGATAAGGAGGCGCTATTCTCGCTATATGTACAGACCGTGAAGCGACTAAGTTGCGTTTTGGGATGAGCTTGAAATTTGCCGATTCCTACTAGGCCGACATAGAGAATATGACTAGCAGACCGTAAAGTGATTCAGTTGAGTTTCCGGATCAGCTTTACTGTTGCTATAAATCAGCTAGGCCGCAACATAATCGCTTCTATACATGGATCACATTCCAACTAAGTGCAGCCACGATGTCGTGCCACAATAGTAATAAAATATATTATTTTACTATTGTGGCACGACATAATATATAACTTACACTCCGCCTGACGTTAGCTGGAGCCCCGTGCTTAAACGAAGGCAACTGCTTATGCAGGCCCAGGTGGAAACGGCAACTTTCAAGTTGATTACAAACGACTGATCACTTCACGGTCTGTACACTTAAAAAGTACTGTTTTTTTTTATTCTCATAAAATATGATCACAAAATAGAACTATATCAAAATCAATAAAATATTTCAAGAATATACCATACGATAAGGAAGCCTTACCTAAAAGGTAACGCCATTAATACCAAAAGGGGCCCTATTCAAGTCGTATTTAGGAAAATAGATTCCGGTTCAGGTCTCGGCAACTATTACTCACGGCACTTCCGCTAATAATTGCTTTTAAGTCTTATTATGGCCTTTTTCAGGATATGTGTGGAAAGATTTAGATTACCGAAGCTCCTTTTTAGAGATTTACATTTACCTGTAAATAAAATACGAGGTTTCATTTTAGTCACGGCGACTGAGGTAAGCGTGGGTCGATTTTTTCGGTCGTTGACACTCTTCGATTGTATCTACCATTAGGCAAGTCAAGGTAAGATGTCGGTTCCATTGATCAAAAATCCTATTTATATTGAACGGATTTATTTATTCTGAAAAAGAGACTCAATCAATCGATCAAATTATCACGCGTTTTTCCCACATGGATAGTTAAAGACAACGGAGCACCACTTACCACGATCCTGACACAACTCCCTCGCTTCCCTCACATCCACAATTCCCTTTATACAAACTTTACGGTTATGGGCAATAGGTTTCTTGAGGATGTCTCCGATTAGGTCGGAAAAGACCCTGCTGGGTCTTACATGTGTAACGCATCCATCCACATGAGATTTGTTTTAGTTTTTTCAATCTACTTTCACTCATCCGTTCAATGTGCCCAAACTATCGAAGTATTTTTTTGTCAATCCTCTTTGAAACTTATATTCTTCAAGCATCTTTGGTCGGTATAGTGACGGCTACGAAAGACACTTCGTACACATATACTTATTAGTCGGTTTGGTTATTTTTGCCTATCCTTGTTTGCATGTATACGTGAGAATTTTAGTTAAACTACTACTATATAGACTACTATAAAATTAAACTTTATGTATAGACTCGTAATAAATAAAAAAAAATAACAACGTTTCTAAAACGCTTAATGTTTTATGATCAGTAGTAATTTATGTATTTGTACAAAATAGGTTGGAAGCAAGTATTTCTTAGCATCGATTAAACTTCCGTAAAATATCATCACAAACAATTCTCGTCTTTAAACCTTAATGGTAGGAGCTAAAATCCCAAATTGATTTTAATGATCAACAAGGTAACAATCCCATAGGTGACAACACCGTCGTACATGTCATCAAACAAAATTAATTCAAGCGAAATTCAACGTTATAGTTTAAATTGTAAGGTATGTTTATCCATGGCAGGATACGTAATAAATCGCTGGGTTAAGTCGATAAATGAAGCTAGGGTTGTCCGGAAAATAGGAGCCTTACTCTAAAATGATACAATTTGATTCAAATAATAATTCGGTTTAATTTTATTTGTTGTTAAAATTTACTTTGATTATAAAACATATTTGTAGACCATACACGTGACATAACATATACACACACAAGTCCGCTACGACTAAAGTCCCGGGTTCGATTCCTGCACGGAGCAGAGTTTTTTCATAGCTTTCACTTGTAATGTTTTTATAACCACCACTTTTAAGTGTGTAGACAGTGAAGTGACTTAGTCGCGTTTCGGAGTAACCTTAAAAGTTCGACTTGGATGCTATGCTACTTGGTGTTATTTAACTGTAACACCAAGTAATCGCCTCTATTCCAACGTAACATCAGGCGGGGTGCTGTCACATGTCGAGCTCCAATTTAAATAAATTATATGTTTTAATTTAGGTCTTTATCAAATGTCCGCAGTATCCATAACCATATTGTACGAAAAGCACTATGAATCTCTAAAAATAATTTTGTCAGGGCCCTGTAAAATAGCGGTCTATTGTCTTTGCTTACAACAACAACTGCTTGCTGCGAACGAAGGCAGAAATAGATTGATTACTTCAGAAATTAAATGAATATAAATTTCCTACTAGCACTTTAAAATCCTAAAATTTCCTAATGGTGTATGATAAATAATCAAATTTAAAAAACAAATTGTCACGTCTTTTTCCACAGGGATAGGCAGAGACAATGGAGCGCCACTTGCCACGATCCTGACACAACTCCCTCGCTTGGTTATGAGCACTAGGCAATAGGCAACCCAACTTTCTTGAGGATGTCTCAGATTTGGTCGAACAGGAGGGCCTTGGCCTGCTTAACACCTGCTTGTTTAACGTATCCATCCACATCCGATTTATAAATTTAATCTACTTTTATCCATCTTTTCCATGTGCCCAAACCATTAAAGCATTCCTTTGTCAATCCTTGTCACTACATCTTCTTTCAAACCACATCAATCGCGCTCTGTGCTGTTCCTTATTCTATCCGCTATTGTCACTCCACATACACTCCTTAATGACCGCATTTCTACAGCGTTAATTCTACTCTCATACTTCTTCTGCCATACCCAACCTTCACTTCCATACATTAATGTAGGAACAAGTACCGCATTTGATAAATAATATTTTCAAATTGTCTACCAACTTGTGCAAATACCAACTCTGCATATAAAATATAATTATAATTAGATTTGAAATCGTTCTCGTTTTCGTCAAGAATAGAATGTTGAACGTGATTGTGTACTAGAATGTAATTATTCGGTGCTGTGTGAGAATCTGATCGATCCTTTGTGCGACAGGCGTGCATTTGATAGGGCCATCGCATACATGAAAAATTAACATCCGTATATACTCGCACAGGTTGGGGGAAGCATTCGCATTCTGTCGACTGATTCGGCAGTCGAATTCAAAAGTTCGGTGCGTCTTTTCTTTGTAGAATAATTGACAAGTGGAATGCTTTGCCTGTTCTCTACATCCTATGACCTTGGATCCTTCAAGCGATGCGCGAAGACGCACCATTGGCCGGCATAGTGACGGCGACTGAGGCAGCTGTGAACAAACTAGGTTTTCTTAGTCGTCGTCACTCTTGGACCAACTCTTGCTTATCATTGGGCGGGTCGAGGTCAGATGTCGCGTCACAATAAAAGAAAAAATACTTAAATGTCGAGTCACAATTATCAAGGCGACTGTGGTATAGTGGTAATGCAACCCCGGTTTAATACCATTTGCCGGTTGCATTGGTTACATTGCGTGAATCTTTGATATAAATGTACTTTTGACTTCTGTTTCTATGATACCAGCTAAAAGAGTAGCTTAGTATACAAATGTGATACAAATTTTAACACAATAATAACCTAAAACATACCTCTGCACTAATGCATCGTTTACTAAGTAATCAATTTTCATTATGTAATATAAAATAGAAAGTAATCTCGCCTTTAAACGTTACAAGTGTAAGGGTGTGAATCGCTTGTAACCACCCGTCTGTGGTCATTGCAAATTAGTTTAGTTAGTTTCAGCTAACCAACTGCTAAACCGCTGCAGTTAATGTACGAGTGGGAATTTCTAGAAAACTTATATTTAACTATTAGCTTTGTATTTTTTTTATTGTTGTACGACATATGACAACAATCCGCCTGATATTAGGCTGGAGTGTGGTCCATGAATGGAGGAGACTGCTACTTCAGTTAAATAACTGTAAGTAGCAGTCGTATCCACTATACCGGCCTATTTGGAACCGGTAACTTACAAGCTGATCCCGAAACGCGGCCAAAGTTACTTTACGGACTGTATAATTATCCTAAGTGGTGGTACTACTCCGAAACCGGCACTCTTTAAAATATCATGTTTTTATGAAAAATCATAGTAATGTTCCACACAATTTTTTGTAATAAAATAAATAAAAGATATTGGTAAAATATTAAGAAAGATAAATATTTATATAAAATTACTTATAAGTCATTTTTAGATGTTAACATTAAAATCTTTATGTGCTAAACGAGACAGACTGAGGAGGATGTTTTCCGACCCAATCGGAGACACCCTCAAGAAAGCTAGGTTGTCTAGTGCCCATAACCTTAGAGCTTGTATGAATATAATTGTGGATGTGAAGGAGGCGAGGGAGTTGTGTCAGGATTGTGGCAATTTAACTATACCAGAATTATTATATATAATTTAAAATCAATATTTCAATATTCATTATAATCCATTTTAGGTTAAACCTTGTGACGTCATAATGACGAAGGGGATTTCCACCCAATAGACAATTATAACGCCACTCAAATTCAAATTTGGAGTTAGAAGAAGATATAATTTCCTAAAGTGCTTAGGGGTTTAGATTTATGATCATAGAATGAAGTGTCTGAAAGTTGGCACCGCTGCGGTAAACGTTCGGTAATGCCAACCCCCCCTTCAAGTACCGAACATGATCTATTGCTCTTTGATTTACCGCTATTCTAAGTTTAAAATTAAAATGGTTCAACAACCACAACTGTTTTTTTAATGTTGGTAATAGTGAGATTCATATTTTTCAATCAATCAATCAATTTGTCACGCCTTTCTCCCACAGGAATAGGCAGAGACAGTAGAGCGCCAGTTGCAACAATCCTGATACGACTCCCTCGCTTCCTTCACATTCATAATTGTCTTCATACAAGCTCTATGGTTATGGGCACTTTAGTAGCTTAGTATAGAAATTAAAAAAAAAACTCCCAGAAATAGGCAAAAGACAATAAACCAAAATATTCCACGATCCTAACACAAATCCCTCGCTTCCTTTCGCATAAACAAAACTACAGTTAATCCAAAAGAGTGTATAGTTAATCAAACAATCCCTGGATAGTGGAACAAGTATACAAAGTAATTTGCATTAGGGGCTATCCCGTCGTTGACCCTAGGATTGTCCTTCTCATTCTACAACAACGGGAATGATTATGCAGGCAACTGTTCCGGCCACAGAAATGCAAATCACTACTTCGACATACACTACCATGAACGATCTAACCATTTTGTACGAGGTTAATAATATTGTTAAAAATCACGCTGCGTTGCGGATTGGTTAGCGATTGGTTTGTTGCGCGTAAAGTCCCGGGTTCGATTCCCGGTCGGTGCAAATATTTGTTTCATAGCTTTTATTTGTAATATTTAATAATTATATTATGTATATTGTGTATATTTATAACACAATATTTTGTAGAATATTTACAGAAAATTTGAGTTGCATTTATATTCTGTAAGCGGCAGTTGCCTTTTTATCAATACAGTATCTTTTGCACTGGCACATTATAAACCCTTGCTTTTCCAGATGTTAAGATGGATGCTGAGCGAACTTATGCTCTCATCAATAATGTTTTTAAAAGTACATCCTATCCGCGAGATAAATTTACACCAACTAAGCCTCTACCACACAGGCGCGTTATTATCGGCCGATAATACTGGATGCATTATTGCGATATTTGTTTTTAGTACAATATGTATTAGGACGACTACGAAGTTGCACACTGCTGCGATAATAACTACGCAATAGAGGTAGGACGCAGTTGTGTGCAAGGAATCGGGACGGATTGCTCAGAACGCGTCATGGCTTTTCTTCATTGCCACAATGCTTTTTGGTTTGGTTTTTGGTCTATGATGTACACATTTTTAGTAAATAATTTTATAGTAAATAAATAACACATTGGAATATGCAAATAATTTATACAGAATTACATTTATCTGTGTTTAATTTGTTAGTTTGTCCTCTGAAGTATCCAGTTAACAGATATTGCGATAATGGAAAAGTTGTGAATGGTTGGTCATAATAGGCCGATATGATAAATACATGGACATGCTCCGGACTTAAGTTGAGGTTTAGCAAACTCAGTTTTAACCGATTTCTAATTGTAAATAGAATGGACTTAATCTATATTGTTATTCAGTTGACATTAATATATAAACTGAGGCAAAAATAATAATAAATAAATAATTATATTTATGATCCTATAATCTTGCATCCTTTCCTTTGGCCGGAATAGTAACGGCGACTGATTTAACCGTATAATATTTTAAAACTGTATATTCTCCTAATAAATTTATAAATCTGATGTGGATGGATGCGTTAAACAAGGCAGGCCCAGGAGAGTGTTTTCCGACCAAATCGAAGACATCCTCAAGAAAGCCAGGTTGCCTAGTGCCACAGAGCCTGTATAATGAGAATTGTGGATGTGAAGGAAGCAGTTATGTAAGGATCGTGGTAAGTGGCGCTCCATTGTCTCTGCCTATCCCTGTGGGAAAAAGGCGTGACAATTTGATTGATTGATTGAAATATATATGATTATAGGATTATGTTTTTATCAATGTAATGGTTTTAAATAAGTTACACTAAGTAAATAATCTCTGCTATATAAAATTCAGTTTATCACAACTACCTTTATACCAATAAGAGTGGTAGGCACAGTTGGTAGTCATTATTGGACAGACTGTGAAGTGATTCAGTTGCAATTCAAAACCAGGTCAGTATAGTGGATACAACCGTCACTTGTGGTAATTTAACTATACAATTCAAATACAAATATATTTATTACCAAAAGTTTAAAATCTACAATAAGTTTCGATGGTTCCACACTAGGCATTGCCTGACTCGTGGGGCCTTACAAGTGAATTAAAAAGAGAAAGATCATAAAACTATTAGCTTAAAAACCACAAATTTGAAATCAAATTCATGCTTCAGAAAATAAAAGTGAAAATTAAAACAAGCATATATTATATAAAGAAAAATTAGAAAAATTTAAAGTTCCTACATTTATAAAACACTCAAATTAAATTATTTAAAGCCACTCATGCTGAGTTTAAACAATATAATAACAATTAATTATTTTAAAATCCTAAACATATTCAAGCTTAACATTAACATAAAACTGCATTTAAGCTTAACATCAATAATCATAAAAACATAATATAATGACATGAATACTACGCATTCATACGAGTATATACGCATACAAGCTCTACGGTTATGGGCAGTAGACAACCCAGCATTCTTGAGGATGTCTCCGATTTGATCGGTAAATACCTCTTCTGGACCCTGCCTTGTTTACATCATTATATAAATTCCTTACGTCAATCTACTTTCACTTATCCTTTCCATATGCCCAAACCATTGGAGCATTCCGTTGAGCTTGTATGAATAGAATTGTAAATGTGAGGGAAGCGAGGGAGTTGAGTCAGCATCGTAGTGAGTGGCGCCTCTTTTGTATCTGCCTATCCCTGTGGGTAATTCGATTGATATACGCATTGATGTATACGTCAATAGCCCAGTTACCCCAAACTGTGAGGATACAGTTTCCAATAGCAAATTGCTTGTAACTTGTAACTCATACTTGAAACTTATGATATCGAACTACAATCTGTCAGTTGGAGTAAATATATTTAACAATGTAATATAATATCATGCTTTGTGATAACAAACAAAAATGCACAAAGGGATATCGAATTAAATTACTTGTTATGTTGCTGTCGTGGGTGGAGTGCGTTTCAGCTGAAAACTTATTTTCATGATAATATTTTCTATATCTACAATTCTCTTCATACAGGCTCTGTGGTTATGGGCACTAGGCAACCCAAGTGAAGGAAGCAAGGGAGTTGTGTGAGGAACGTGATAAGTGGCGCTCTATTGTCTCTGCCTATCCCTGTGGGAAAAAGGCGTGACAATTTGATTGATTGATATTTTCTATAATATCAAAAAGTATTAAAAAAAAATGACAATGGATACGCAGACAATGAAGCCCCATTTGATTGATTGATTTATTAAAACTTTATTTAACACCCAAGTTTCAATATTATTGTGAACGTAAAGTTAGCAGAACAGTGCACTAAAAATTGGGAACTAAAAATATTAAACATACTATAATATATAATACATAAATTAGCAGTTTTCACAGTATTATTAAGCATCCAAGAAATAAAGCTACAAAAAAACTATAATGTTTTATTAATGCTTCAAATTCTAACTAATACCACCAATATTGTCACTTTAATACAGCTTTCACAAAAGATAGAGTACTACAATTATTTTTACAGGTTCGCATCGACCAAAAATCAAATTATCTAAAGTGCCCATTGAGACATGTTCGATTCGTCCCACGATAAAGAGGTGCCTAAACATTCGTCCCCGATGTTCACGTGACGTGCCAAATCTCCTCGAGTGAAACTGATGAAATGGGCCTAATCTGTCATAGTGACAATGATAAAGACCAACCGATTGTAAGCGAAATGTTCCCTCGTTGTAGCTTAAGGTGGTTACACATTACGCTCGTACTGACACTTGTAACGAGAATTTAAAATAGAGCTGTCTGTATACTAAATAAAGAAAATATTTAAGTTTTGCTAGCGTAAATGTCTAATAAAATATTAATGGACATGCCTGGATACTTGGGGATAATACGTTATATATAAATTAAGTATGACTTATAATATAAAATGATTATCATATATTTTACTTTATTTAAAAATTAATACCTTTCTTATATACCGAATTAAACGAATAAAATCACTTTAGCACAAGTAGATTTATAAAGAAATTTATAAAATCTACATCACTATTTAAAAAAGACCATAATTTAAGAAATGAATCAATTTTTAAGTAGAGACATTGAGAAAACCTTTAAATATTGAACAAAGTATTTTACATTTTCTATATTACGAGAGAGTATTGCAGGAAGTTAAATTAATAACGTTTTATGTAATAAAAACATGGGTATGATTATTAGGAAATATTATAATAAAATAATAGATCTTTAATAGTTTTCATTAGCTATACGTTACGACTTTATGAAGTATAATGGAGGGTAAAAAGTTTTATAATGCATTAAAGTTTACACAAGATTCATATTTTGCATATAATATGCATAACTTCCTGGTAATCAGATCTTTGATTTCCCATATTGTTTTTTTTTCTTTATTGTCATGTGTATTTATACTGTTTTTAATTTGGACCAGTTCCTGTTTAATGTTAGAGAAATCAGACATTTTTGTGTACTAATAAAAGACTAAACACTATTAGCTTCATACTCTTTAAAACATCTAACTAATATTATCTAAAGCAGAACAAAAGAGCATCCAGATTGTTTATTAACTGAATTGAAGTGATTGTTCGCGAACAAATTATCCAAATGTGAATTTAACTTAACAATTCTAAATCCGGGCGTTAGATATTATCGGTTTTTGGGCACAGTTATGTAATCTTCGCGTAGAGGTTTTGTGCGATTATTAATTTAAAATTGACAGCGGCTGATAATCCGGGAGTTTAAGGGATTTAGTTAGATAAAAGTGAATATGGGTGAATTTATCGTTAATGAGATTAATAGCTTTTGGTGAATATACTTTTATGCTTAGGTTGTTGGTAGATAAAAACTTTAGAGAAGTTACTACAGATCTGCCGGCTAATAAAGTGGCGTTTTTGCTTGCAAATTGGAGCAAATATATATTTGTACTGTGGCTCGACTTGTGACAGTACCCCGCCTGATGTTTGGCTGAAGCACGGCCCCTAATAAAGTATTTTACATACGACCTAATTTGGGCATAAAAGTCACTGGATCGGTGTGAACTTCTTTAACACTTTAAGTTTACGCGATGCATTAGTCGTGATCGCAGCAATTATGACTCAGATGAGTGTTGGCCTCCATGCCTGGGAGGCCTAGACTGTCCACCACCATGGACAGAAGCGTGCTCTGCCTCTTAAACAGCTTTCTTCTGAATTGGGCACGTAAAATATCTTATATTTTAATGTCCTATTACTTTAGTTTGGTGAATGTTCGTAACTGATAGCTGAACCAGTTCTATTGTTAAAATTAAACTAATTCAAAGCTCACTGCATCTTTTGGGATTGTTACCGTTAATTAAATAAGTCACTAAACTCTTGTAAACCTTCCCTCCTTTGTTCTCAATTGTTCATTTGCAATTTGATAAATTAATTGAAATCTCTTGTATCAATTGTTAGTATTACAATGGATTTTAATGATCAATTATTAACAGCATCATTTGAAGCTGTGACGTCATCGCTTGGCTCACTTTAATTGGTTTTAAGACCTTAATTAATTGAAAATTCTATTGCATATGCGTTCTTCCTCTTCTATAACCTCGGAGTTTTTCCTTCATAGGGGTTTTTAGGTCGTGCCAGATTAACTTAGATGTTATATGGGATACAACAGAATGGACGAGAAAAGTTTATTATACATATTGTGTAAATAATAAATAAAACAAAAGAAAAATCATTTTCTCATACAAAATTTATTCGTGCGTTTAGAAATTTATTTTCTATCGACTAAGGAAAATATGTTAAGCTACTTAATGTTAAGAATAAAAAACAAATTGTCAATTTTGCCATATCAGTAAAAAAAACCTATGTTGTATTATTTATAAAGAGAAACAATTATTAGTCTGTAACACGGCATTCGTTGACTGTTAGGCGGTATGAAGTTCGCCGGGTCAGCTAGTTGAAAATAATGAAAAAACTAAATTGCCTTGAATCCCATTCTTCATGAATGTATTTTCTTGTAATAATTCAGCGTCTCGGTTGAGATTCCGCTCATAAATAGTGCGCAGGTGGGTCTCAGTGAATGCAACCTCCTAAATCTAAGTCTCCCCGAAATTGCATCTCTATTTCAAGTAAATTCTGTTGGGAATTTCAACATATCTGCTTACAAGATTTCTATTTTGACGTTCGCGTAATCATACACGTTGCTAACAATTGCATATACATGGGCCATTCGACTTTGTATGTATCGTATATTATTGTATCCATTTAGCTCGTATTCTAACATATATATACATGTATATCCATCCACATCCATATATATACATCCACAATATACATGTATATAACATATATACATTTATATGCGTTAATCAAGGCAGACACAGGAGGGTTTTTCGACCAAATCGGAGACACCTTAAGAAAGCTGAGTTGCCTAGTGCCCATAACCATAGAGTTTGTATAAGGATAATTGTAGATGTGAAGGAAGCGAGGGAATTGTGTCAGGACCGTGGCAAGTGACGATACATTGTCTCTGCCTATCCCTGTGGAAAAAGGCATGACAATTTGATTGATTGATGTATATTGTGATATAAGTAGTATGTAGAATTTTCTTAGTTGTTTCGGCTGCAAAGCTCTCGAAACGTCGGAATAATAAAACATTGCAAAATCACTAACCAAATATAATCGCGATAGTAAGCCGCATACAATTTAACATTTTCTTAGATTTTGCGCGAACATTGATTAATGAATTAAACAAATTTTATAAGGGTTATTATCGCGTTTATTTTGGTTTTGATTTTATTATATTATTCCGACGTTATTATTCCGACGATAAACGCGATAGTAAGCCGCATAAAATATGTTTAGTTCATTGGTAGTATGGTCAGTTACTAACGGGTATAGATTAAAACAGATCTTAACCCGTAATGTCATTTGCCCAATATTGTAAATAGTATATTGTAATAGTAAAAGCGCATAGTTGTTGTGAATAATCCTCCATACATATTTCATTGTGAAACCACTTACAAACAAATGTTTGAAACGAAAACAAAACCTTAACAAGCTACTAATATATCTGTATGAATTGTTACTCTACTCTTAGATGTGTTCAACTTATCTTTATAACTACGTACGTTATTTGCTAGAGGTCTGACTATGACAGAGTGTTGGGCAGACCGTTGGCGACCGTGGTGTAGTTTCTGGTACGAGTGTATCTTTGATATATGTACTTTGGTTGTCCTGTTTCTGTGATACAAGAACTTTAGTAGCTAAGTATAGAAATGTACCCAATGTATTACCACCAATTTTAAATGTTCAGAAGTGATCAGCTTGAATGTTGCCGGTACCAACTAGGCCGGCATAGTGCATTGGAATCGCACGCAGCGATTTCACCCGAATTTGTTATTAAATAAACTTAAACAATAGGTACATAGGCGAGTTTAATGCCTGTTAGGCTTTTTCTAACAACTAACCTTTGGGATGATGAGAATTAATAAAATATCACTAAATTTAATTTATTATTATGGCTACTTAAATTTTTTTTAAATGCCTTATTACTTATGCGTAAGAATTTTCATAAATTTCAGTCTTATTCAGTCCGAACTTACTTTTATATATATTTTTTTTTTATTGTGACTCGACATATGACAGCACCCCGCTTGATGTTAAGCCAAAGTGTGGTCCATGAATGAATGTCACTGCTACTACAATTCAATAACTGTGAGTAGCTATCACATCCACTATGCCGACCTAGATGGAACCGGCAACTTACAAGCTGATCCCGAAACGTGACCAAATCACTTCACGGTCTGTATACTTGTAAGTGGTGGTACTACCCCGGATCGGCAGACTGGGTACCACTGCCTACCACTCTTTGAAAACCAGACCCGAAGCAAATATCCATCTCTTTTTTTTTATTAACAAATATTTGCAATATTTAATACTATTAAATATTACAAATAAAAGCTATGAAACAAATATTTGCTTCGACCGGGGATCGAACCCGGGACTTTACGCGCAACAAACCAGTCGCTAAACCGTTCGTCCACGCCTGTCGTCAAAATATCTCGAAGAATGCCAAATTGATAGTGAAATTGCC
Source organism: Tinea trinotella (assembly GCA_905220615.1). Classification (NCBI taxonomy): domain Eukaryota; kingdom Metazoa; phylum Arthropoda; class Insecta; order Lepidoptera; family Tineidae; genus Tinea; species Tinea trinotella. Next base: position 14,312,840 of record HG992308.1, on the reverse strand, counting down.
TCGCGTATGTTGACAAGAACATTGTAAAAGTCGTAAACTAAGATATATTATGTTAATTTGTGTGTGTATAACGACTATGTCCTCATAACTATAGAGCTAGTATGATTGTGGATGTGAGGGAAGTAAGAGAGATGCGCTCCATTGTCTCTGACTATCCCTGTGGGAAAAAGGCGTGACCATTTGATTGATTGACCGTGATTAAAGGCGAACGTGGTGTAGTGGTAGTGCAGTGGTCACACAAACCAATAGCACGGGTTCGAAACCACTTGGAAACCATAACCACCTCCTGGGGAGGAAAAAAAAAATGCCGCCCTCTTATTTAGAAGTTTTAATCATAGGTACAACAAAAAGGTATGCGCAAGCGGGATTTAGGAAAGGGATGGGATGTATGGATCATTTATTTATTTATTTATTTATTTAATTCGGTATATACGACAGGTCGCAAACTAAACATCCCAAACATTGAAAATTCCAAGATTAATGCTGGTTTGCGACCCAAGAATGTATACACACAAAAAAAAAACATTACAAATTTAACAATACACAATAGAAATAATACACAAAAAATAATAGTACTAAGACTACAATACTACTTAAATTAAGGTTGTTTTGATTGAGGGTGCATAAATTTTAGAAACTTGCCTTTTAAATACGCTGAACCGATTGTTAAATATGTCGAGCTGGTTATGAACAAGGACTGTTTCATTAAAAGCTCGACACATCCTAACCATGGGATTATAAAAGGAGGTGTTGCATTTGTATACTTGCAAGACAAAGGTAGGTGGGCACCGCGTTCTACGGATTAAGTTAAACTTAAGAAGCGAAACTAAACTGGGCGAGTCTATAGAAGAGTGCACGATCTTGTGAAGAACCAACAAGTCGTACCTCACTCTTCGATCATGCAGAGAAATAATGTTGAAGTGTTCTAGTCTTTTTTCATATGTATTGAGTGTTCTACCAAGTTGTAAGCGATATATAATCGCCTTTAGGCATTTATTTTGAATGGAATCAATACGATTTATGTGTATGTTGTAAAAAGGAGACCATATAGGACAACAATACTCCAACTTGCATCTAACGAGTCCCATGAATAAAGCTAAAACACTACCGGGCTTCTTAAAATCTTTCGATACTCTCAATATGAATCCAAGTGTTTGACTGCATCTGTTTATTAAATATTCATAATGTGGTCTAAAGGATAATTGATCATCAAAGAGAACTCCTAGATCTTTAACAATATTTGTACGAGTAATAGCATCACTTTGAATAGTATAGGTGAAGTAGATAATGTTAGTCTTCCTCGAGAATGTGATAACGGAACATTTCGCAACATTAAGGGACATCAAGTTACCATCACTCCACGCAGAAATAGCATCAACATCACGCTGAAGTTTAACACAGTCATTAAGATTATCAATAACATTGAATATCTTCAAATCATCCGCATACAGTAAGCAGTGACAGGATAGCTGATCAACTAGGTCATTAATAAAGATGTTAAATAATAAAGGTCCCAAGTGGGACCCCTGGGGCACACCTGAAGAAACTAAAGTAGGTGTGGAGATGTAGCCCTTAATGGCAACTAACTGAGTTCTGTTATCCATATAAGAGCTTATCCAGCGATGTAGACTACCCTGTATCCCATACCAGGCAAGCTTGTGTCGCAAGATGTCATGGTTTACACGGTCAAAAGCTTTGCTGAAGTCCGTGTATACTGAGTCAACCTGTTTATTCTCAGCAAAAGCGGAGCACAAGTGATTTTTATACTCTAAGAGATTTGAAAGAGTAGATCGAGCCTTGACAAAGCCATGTTGTTTCACCGACAAGAAAGGTTTAAAGTGACTATACAAAGCAGGGAACACAAGAGATTCAAACAGCTTAGAGAAACTAGACAGTAAACTAATGGGTCTATAATTAGTGCAATCAGATTTGTTCCCTGATTTGAAGACAGGAATTACATTTGCAACTTTCCAACGACTGGGGAAAACACCAACCTTAACGGACTTATTAAAGAGGATAAATAACGGTGTACAGAGCTCATCACAACATTCAATAATAACTCTGGCAGGAACATTGTCAGGACCAGCACCTTTGTGTTTATTCAAGCGTTTAATTTTATCAATTATGTCCCTTTTAGATATACTAATCTTACTAAGACATGCACTATTAACAGGAAGGTGTTCGAGAGACAATGTAGGGGATACTGAGTCCACATAAACAGAACCAAAATATTCGGCAAACATCTCACAAATTCTATTACCATCGGAGGAAGTTTCATTATTATAACACACAGCTTGAGGAATAGAAGAGAAACCCTTTTTTTCGTGAACATACCGCCAGAAGGACCTAGTATTGTCACTTAGTGAACTCTCTATGCTAGATATATAGGACCTGTGACACTCCTTCATTAGCACCTTACTTCTAGATCGCAGAAGAGAAAAAACGTCATAGTCACGTGGATTATTGTATTTTTTAAATCTTTTGTGGTATTTCTTTTTTTCATTAATACAATGAATCAAAGCAGTACTATACCAGGTTGGAAAAGATTTATGTGATGATCGAATTTTAACCAAAGGAGTATATTTCTGCAAGATACCGTTAAATATAGAATAAAAGCTATCAACGCAATCATCAATACTGTCAGACTTCAGTGTCTCATTCCAATCGACCGAGTGAAGATCTAAGTTGACCTTAGCAAAGTCGCATTTGTTGTAGTTTAATCTACTACTAGACGGAGAACGGAGAGTACTGTCCTTGAGGGTGGAGACCACTAAACTAATGTCAAGTGCAGGATGATGCTTATCAGGTCGACTAATTGGATCACCGACTGTTACTATGATATTATCAAGAGAAGAAAGTATGAGGTCTAGATATCGACTATTACTATTAGGAACAGAATTAAATTGTGAGAGATTGCACAGGTTCATAAAATCTATCAACTGAGTTGCCTTCGCATTAAGAGGGTCACTTGGTATCACAAAATTTCCTGATTTAGTCCACGTGATAAGTGGCGTATTGAAATCTCCAATCAGCAATATATCGTCAAAGCTCTTATTGACGCTCAACACCTTTTCACAATTTTCATAAAATTTAGAAATGTCAGAATTCGGAATGTTAGGGGGAATATAACAGAGGCACAGGTATAAAGTGTAGTTTCTGGAAGTCTTAAGCTGGATCCTAACCCAAACATCCTCGAAGCAGCTCTCAAAAGCTACTAATCGCATCACATCAATGCCCTTCTTCAAAGCTATAAGCACGCCACCACCATCAGTCTTGTCAATGCAAGAATCATTTCGGTCCCGCCTAAACACGTTATAACGATCATCAAAAAGGTCATTATTAAATACACCCTCATTCAAATTAGTTTCAGTTAAACAGATAATATCATAATCATTATTCAATACATTTAAATAAATATCATTGGTCTTACTTCTAACTCTATTAACATTTTGGTACAGCAAACTAAGCATTTACAATATTGAAACAGTAACTATTCAGGAATTATTTATGATACGATCTAATGTTTCCTGATTTTTAATGTAGATCGGGTTACAGTTTTCGTTTTTACGTATGTGTATTTTTCCAAATCGTACCCAAACGTATTTATATCCGTTGTCTCTTGCGAAACGGCGCGTCAAACCGTGCAAACGCTTTGTTTCGGGCAGAAGATGTTCGGACACGTAGATGCTCTTCACAGCGCCAGCTATGCCTATGTGTTCCGTGTTTAACCTATTATTAGGGTTTTGCTTATTAAAGCGATATACTGAGGACAACACACCGTCACGCAAATGAGGACTTGCAAGAGTGATAATAATATTCCGAGGACGGTCAGATGAGGCATTCACTTTAGCTACCCGATGCCCAGAGTGAATGTCAGTATTAGCAACAGGAAAGTTTATTGTATTGCACAATTGCTTGACAATGTCCACGATGTTCTCGTTCCTGTTCTCCGGTATTCCCTGAAGCTCTATATTACGTTGGCGTGAGAATCTTTCAACAGAGGCAATTTTGGAGTTTAGAGAAAATATCTCGCTCTGTAATTTTAATTGCTCAGCTTCAAGTGATCGTATGTGGAGTTCTTTATTCTGCAACTGTTCATCCACAATACGCAATTCAGTATCAAGGCGATCAGTAGTCTTGGTAAAATCACTTTTAATGTCAAGAATTAATGACTTTAGATTGGATGTTACCACAGCTTCGAGATCCTCCAAAATAACTTTTCGGAGACTTGTTACAAAAGGTGAAGTTAGAGATAGTTTCTCGTCAAGTACTTCACAAATCATAGCCAGGGTCACTGGTTCAGTCGTAGCTTTGCTCTTGGTATCACTAGAAGGCGCCACACGCGGAGACATCGACATTGGTCTACTAGCGTTACGACGATCACCTCGCCGAGTTACATTGGTGCACGACGGACACTTAAGGGAGTCTAAGTCCTCTTGACGGATATTATTCTGCTTGTCTTTAGGTAGGTTCATACATTCAAAACAAAAAGTTGTTTTACATGTGTTACATTTGAGGTAGTTGTTATTATTTATTTTCCCATTACAACCGCAACATTCCATTTTCTGTACAGATTTATACCTATATAATCTAATGTCAGTTTATATTTTTGTAGTCAGGATTTGGTTAATGGATAGATGGCGTTTTGAAATAAATTCGATTGTTGCCAGCTTTTCACGACAGATGGCGCTATTACTTTTTACAGTTGCTATATTTTAAGGAAATAAATATTGTATTAACTTTAACTTAAGTTAACGACAAAATTGCGAGAAAAAAAGCGAGGCTTGACATGGGGATCGAACTCGTGGTGGAACGTATCAGAAACAGCAACAGTTAGAACCGCGCCATTCACACATTACTGGCGAGTGCGAAATTAGTCTATACAATGGTCAGACAGAAGTGTTCGAGTTGTTTGTCGATGTTTACAACTTCAAAGAGTTACGTTGATACCCTCTTATATTAATTGATAGATAAAATTTATTGGGTCGATTAAAGCACAATATAGAACAGCCGTAATGTAATCTGAGACACTGGACAAACTTAGAAATCACTCGCAAAACACACCAGAACACCACATTGTTGATTACAACAAATACCACGATTGAATAAAGGTTCTTTATAAAGTTCACAGATCAATGATCACTTTATGATTTATGCACTAATTGTTTGATGTACAACCGAAATAACAATAACACGTATTCATTAGTCATTAAAGATGGTTATAACACTGTTCACTCACTGATTAGATTACCTAGTTTTATATTATAATTATTTTTTACGCGCAAAGTAAATATTGATGTTCACTGTTTGACAGTTTATGAATTACGATCTTCTACAGATCTTCAAGATCTTCTCTCTAAGATGCGTCAGCGAAAAAGTGTTGGCAAAGCACCAGAAGGTGTTTTGTGCTTTTGTTGACCTTGAGAAGGCCTATGATCGAGTGAACAGGAGTGAATTGTGGCAGCAGCTGTCCGGGTTTGGGTTGGGGGAGCGTTTGGTCCGTGCACTGAAATCTCTTTATGAGGATTCCAGTGCATGTGTTCGAATTAACGGGGCACTATCTGACTGGTTTGGCATCTCTAAAGGTGTCAGACAGGGATGTGTAGCGTCACCATGGCTCTTCAATCTATTCATGGACGGTTGTCTGAAAGAGTTGAGTGAAAGGAAGTATGGTTTAAGAATGAATGACTTGGTGATCAAATGTCTCTTGTACGCCGACGATCAAGTTATCCTTGCATCTTCGGCGTATGAGTTACAGGAAATGGTTACTATAATGAATGCGGAATTAGAAAAGAAGGGTATGAAAGTGAATGTAAGTAAAACCAAAGTAATGGTTTTGGAGAGAGAGGATGAAATAACAGAATGTGAGATAATGATAGACGGAAAGAAAGTGGAACAAGTCAAACAATTTGTTTACTTGGGAAGTATGTTTACTAGGGATGGAAAGTGTGATGAAGATATTGAGAGAAGAGTGCAAAAGGGTAATGTAGTGAACGGTGCCATTCATAGTATAATGAACAGCCAAATAATGTCCCAAAAGTCACGGATGGCTGTTCATAATGCGGTGCTTGTTCCTACATTAATGTATGGAAGTGAAGGTTGGGTATGGCAGAAGAAGCATGAGAGTAGAATTACCGCTGTAGAAATGCGGTCGTTAAGGAGTGTATGTGGAGTGACGATAGCGGATAGAATAAGGAATAGCACACTGCGTGATAGATGTGGTTTGAAAGAAGATGTAGTGACAAGGATTGACAAAGGAATGCTTCGATGGTTTGGGCACATTGAAAGGATGAGTGAAAGTAGATTGACGAAAGGAATTTATAAATCTGATGTGGATGGATGCGTTAAACAAGGCAGGCCCAGGAGAGTGTTTTCCGACCAAATCGGAGACATCCTCAAGAAAGCCAGGTTGCCTAGTGCCCATAACCACAGAGCTTGTATGAAGAAAATTGTGGATGTGAAGGAAGCAAGGGAGTTGTGTAAGGATCGTGGTAAGTGGCGCTCCATTGTCTCTGCCTATCCCTGTGGGAAAAAGGCGTGACATTTTGATTGATTGATTGTACAACAAAAATAAGTATTTTAGGTTCAAATTTTAACGATTTATTTTAGTTTTTTTTTAATTTTGCCGCCCTCTAAATGTGGGGCCGCCCCCTCCACCCCCGCCACGCTACGCCGCTGTACCAATGTATCTTTAATATATAATACGTACTCGTAATTTGTCCTGCTTCTGTGATACAAGCACTTTAGTAACTTAGTATCATAAAAATAACCAAAAATAAACGCATAGTAAGCCGCATAAAATTTGTTTAATTCACACATACCTAATGATATTTAATACACTATTATTTAATAAATACATTTGCCCCCCAACCCACACAAGTACAAGTAGAAATAAGTCTAAATGTTGCAAGTGTAAATTGGTCTCGATACTGGTCAGGATCCTTTCAGTGTTCCAATGGATTCCGATCACGTTTACAGGAGCCGTTGCCTTTTATTGCATCATTAAGCCTCCGTACGTGTGTTGCTTGCATGCGAAGTCTATCAATTTGGAGTCTGTAAGATTACACGACAGACAGATCGAGCCTTCACATTGAAATGTTGGGGAAATTAATTACACTTTCAAGGCTTTCTTTGGCAAACGTTTCTATGTAGATTTTTTTCTGCGGCTCGACATATGAAAACACTTCGCTTCGTGTTAAGCTGATGTGCGGTCTATTAATGTAGGCGACTGCTACTAGAGTTCAATATGTAGCAGACACTATGCCAGCCTATTTTAATTTCAATACAGACTTCTCTATTTCCTAATTTTATTTAAGTTGCCTAGTGCCCAAAACTATAGAGCTTGTATGAAGAGAATTATGAATGTGAAGGAAGCGAGGGAGTTGCGTCAGGATCGTGGCAAGTGGCGCTCCATTGTCTCTGCCTATCCCTGTGGGAAAAAGACGTGACAAATTGATTGATTGATTGATATTTCCTAATTTTATAATATTTATGTGACTCAACATCTGACCTCAATTTGCTTGTAAGCATCGTGCTTGAGGCATATCTACTATTATATCAAAATGCAATCTTAGTTATATGACAGGACTGCATGCGTTAATAATAATAGCAATATCTAATAAAAGCAATTAGTTTGCTTAACCACCATATTAGCTTGCCACCATAAACCATAAGCAAAACCTCATTAAACACTGAAAAATAATAATTAATAATTTATGTGCGCATAAAATAGTTGAAATTAAATTTAACAATTAATTTTCTATAGATTTTTATAATTTTCTATGTAAACATTTGACTACAGGCGCGGCCGAATGGTTAGCGATTGGTTTGTTGCGCGTAAAGTCCCGGTTACGATTCCCGGTCAGAGCAAATATTTGATTCATAGCTTTTATTTGTAATATTTAATAATAAAAAAGAGGCGGATATTTGCTTCGGGTCTGTTTATCAAAGAGTGGTAAGCATGGGTCTAGGTGCCGATCCGCGGTAGTACCACCTGTAAGTATACAGAGTGTGAAGTGATTTGGTCGGGTTTCGAGCAACTTGTAAGTTGCAGGTTCCAATTAGGCCGGTATAGTAAATGTGATTGCTACTTATTGAATTGTAGTAGCAGTGGCATATGTTGTCATATGTTGAGCCACAATAAAAAAACATCTCTTCGTAAATAATTTCACGTTATTGGTATTCCTAAATTCTATTTAATAAATAAACTGTTTGATCTAATAATTGTTGAAAAGGTCCAACTTCTAAGTAATATAGTAACTAAGCACGAAAAGGGAGACATTTTCCAAGAAGTGAAACAGAATTATTTATTATGTATTTCAAGTAAAGAGAAAGAATATCAACTTCGATGTCAATAAAGGGGCCATAATATAAAAACATATAACAATGAATGTTTTACTAAGGCGTGTGTACGAGAGACCGTTTATATGGGAGTGTTGTGAAAAATGACAAGTAATATAGCTGAACTGGCCGCTAAATTGGATATTCTGAGAACACCCTGTGTGTTTTACTATGGCCCAGGCAAACGGTTTACGCTGACCGGCTCGGATCTTTCCTTTTTTACACCATAATAAATTGAATGTGATTTAATAAATTATTGTAATTTATTCCTTGAATATTTTATTACAGCATTATTGTTGTTTTCCTGGAAAAATATGTTATTTAAGAAAAATAGCCGAATGAAATAATTATTAAGTATAATCAATCAATCAAATAAATTCATTATTACATTCTTTAAAACATCCCGAAGATATAGGCAGAGCCATTTTGACGATTCTAACACATCTTTCTCGTTTCGCTCAAATTCACTTTTCGAATACAAATTTGTGTTTTTCCTCAATATCAATCTCTCCTATTTTGATTATTCTTCTAATACCTGTTTATATATTTTTATAAAAAAAATATCAATTAAATCAAATCAAATTTTAACGCCTTTTTCCTACAGGGATAGACAGATACAAATATAGCGCTTTTTTACTATACGTTCTAATTATTACAGTCGATATAAATACTTTTATGTAAATATATATTTTATAATATGTTTTAAACGCTGTTTATCCTTTAAAAGTAAAGACGTTGAAGGTCCATCTTAACGAATGCTAAAGAATGCTTTTAACAATAGATAGTCAAAGCAAATCCACTTTTTTCAGTCATAGATGTATGTATTTATAAAAACAATGGAATTATTTAGAAAGTCCTTTTCGACCTCTTCGTTCTTGACGTTCAAATATAATAATCAATTATAACTAAAACATTATATTTGAGCAAGTATTCAGGCTTCTGTCTAGAGGACTACTATCTATCTAAAAAGGTCAAACGGCTGGGACGAAAGATTTAAACGATTAAACCTTTAAATACTTTAAACTTTTTATTTATAGATATTAAAAAAATAATAAATAGAATAAAGAAATGTGATTTACTTAGATTTTTTTATCTAATACTTAGATAAATTTAAGTATAAGTTTTTAAGTATAATACTATACTTAAAAACGCACTTTCTAATTCATAGAATGCTTTTAAACTCTGCGTATTATCCTACTTATTTCTACACAACATACACACACATTTCTTTATTACTCACCCACTAACCTAAAAATATAATAATACTAAACAAACATTAGTAGCCAATAGTATATCTATACTTATGTAAAATTAGGTATTTAAAATTACAAATATCTTAGTAAATCTTTATGGCATGTTATAATTTAGTTTAGGTAATTTATTTATTATTATTATTTATTATTATTATTATTCCATTTATTTATTTTAAATCTTATTTTTTATATTTTTAAAATAATAAAAAAATTAAAAATATAAAAAATAGCTGTCCACCGGCATCGGGAACAGGGTCCAAGCCACCGGTGGTCAGGGCTCCTGAGAAAGGAACCTCCTAACAATACGCGCCGTGTCCAGGAGTACCGCTTTCTGAATCAAACGCTTGATCCAGCTACCTAACGAGAGCCTCTTTAGGTGTTCATCGAGGCTCTTGGCTATTAAACCATTGGCAGTGACGACTATTGGCACAATAATTGCTGTATCCACCTCCCACATGTCGACAACCTCGCGAGCCAGATCAAGATACTTTATTTGCTTATCTTTCTCAGCTTTCACGAGGTTCTCGTCATGAGGGACCGCTACATCAACAATTATTGTGCGACGCTCTAGTCGATCTATCACCACTATGTCAGGCTTATTGGCAACAATAGTCCTATCAGTGATGATAGATCGATCCCAGTATAATGTGATATTTCCATTTTCGAGAACTGGGTCGGGCACATACCTATAGTACGGTACTTCTGATTCCACAAGATTGTATTTAAGAGCAAGTTGCTGATGGATAATCCTGGCTACAAGATTGTGTCTATGCAAATAGTCTCCATTAGCCAGACGAGAACAGCCAGAAATAATGTGTCGGATTGATTCCCCGGGACGGTGGCATGCCCGACAGATGTCAACCGTACCATCCTTCACAATATATTTCCGGTAGTTATTCGTCATCATAACTTCGTCCATAATCGCACAGACAAAACCTTCAGTTTCTCCAAAGAGATCACCAAAACGCAGCCAGGATACGGACGCTAAGAAATCTACATCGGGCCCATGTAAGGCCCGATAAAAACGTCCGTGAAGCTCCTTACTCTGCCATACTTCTCTGCGGTCATTAGCATCCAGTACTACAGGTTTGCGCCAGTTCTCGTTTGCCAATGAAAGTGAGGTGAGGCCCTTGTCCACAGCGACCACATCACGATGCATACCCACATCAGTTTTTAGGAAATATTCCCTAAGGCTGCACACCTCGCGGTTGTGTAGGGTCTTAGCATTTAAAAAGCCACGACCCCCACACTTCCGCGGGATATACAGTCTCATCACCGATGATCGTGGGTGATGCATTCGATTTGCGGTCAGCAGTGTGCGGACCCGTCTATCCAGGGCGTCAAGTTCTGTCTGAGTCCATTTGAGTATGCCGAAAGAATACATCAATACTGGCATGACCCAGCCGTTGAAAGCGCGGACCTTGTTCCCGCCTGATAAAAGACTATTCAGTACTTTATTCAGGCGGCCAAAGAAGCGATCTCTCAACGACTGCTTCACATCAACAGCATTGATGCCTAACGCTTCCGACATACCCAAATACTTGTAGGTTTCGGTTGAGCAGAGTGATCTAAGGTGTATGGAATCCGAGAGTTGGGTTCCCACGGATTCCATAATCTCTCCTCGTTTTACATGCATGATTGCACATTTGTCCACACCAAATTCCATGCTGATAGCGCTACTGAAGGTTTCTGTTACCTTCAGAAGCTTCATCAGTTGCAAATTGTTGGGGGCAAAGAGTTTCAGATCATCCATGTAAAGGAGGTGTGATATGACCTGACCATCTCTTCTCAACCGGTAGCCTTGGCCCGAACCATCCAGTAGTGTACTGAGAGGGTTGAGGGCCAGACAAAACCACAGTGGACTCAAACTGTCGCCCTGGAATATGCCACGCTCTATCTTTATCGGTTCGCCGTTCCCTAGAATCCGCCGACATCCTGGATAGTGAAGGACCGTCCTCCACTGCCCCATACACGACACCAGGAAGGTGCGTAGAGCTGCATCTACTTTATACAGCTCCAATACCCTCATGAGCCATGTATGTGGCACCGAGTCATAGGCCTTCTTGTAATCTATCCAACATGTCGACAGATCTCTTCGAGAACGACGAACCTGTTGGCTAATGGCAACATCAATGAGGAGCAACTCCTTAGTACCACGGGACCCACTCCTACATCCATTTTGAGAGGCAGACATGATGCAATTTGTGTCAATATGCTTGTCAATTTTGGCTCTCAAAATGGATGTAAGAACTTTATAGACCGTCGGTAAACATGTGATCGGTCTATAATTTTTGGGCTCTGCAGTACTACCTGATTTATGGAGAAGGTGAGTTATTCCTGTTGTAAGGAACTGGGGCAGCGATCCCAACTCAAGGGCAGACTGGAACTGAGCTGCCAAGCGTGCGTGTGATCTTTGAAAATATTTTATCCAGAAGTTGTGCAGCCCGTCAAGCCCTGGAGACTTCCAGTTAGATAACGGACGGACTGCACAAGCCACATCCTGGGGGCTAATAATAATTGCCCCCATTTCTGGTATTAAATCACACGCACGTTCAACCTCTCGAGTCCATTCACCCTCGGTGTGTCCGACAGGCACCGACCAGATGTTGCGCCAGAATAAACTCATGGCGTCATCATCCGGTAGGCACATATCAGACACATCTTGGTCCGATCGCTCCCAAGCCCTATAAACCCACCTTTCGTTGCTTTGAAAAGTGCGATTCTGAGTGTACCTCTCCACTCGCCGCTTATACCTACGAATACGGTTTGCCCATGCATAAATCTTCTGCTTCAGGAAGTCAATGCGCTCCGTGACGCGGGTTTGGTAATCTCGGGAACTAATATCAGTCCCCGAGAACGCCCGCCTCACAAAGCGCATTACCCTAGGGCGAGTGTTGCCCTCCCTGAAGCTTATAAGCTTACCAATGAGTGCTCTAGCCTCACCGATACGACGCTCGATCCTGCACTGCCAAGCTGGTACAGCAAGTCGTGCAGCTCTGTCATTGTTGGGGAACTGGACATGAGCCACACGACATACAGCTACAGCCGCGCAGTACAAAATCGAGTGGGTATCGGCAAGATCTTTGCTGCTTTTAAAATGATTCACCAGCTGCGAATCTAGAGCACACACCAGCGCTCTATTTTTCTTATGCATGGGCAAACGAGGTATTCGTGGTCTAAGCCCAGGTGGTGTGGAGCGGTACTCCCGGAACGCATCCTCCAAAGCGCTCCTCAATTGCTCGTTATACTGGTTACTCACGGATATAGTCACGTCATCATCATTTTCTTGAATATTGTTGGGCCGCGGTAAGGCACTGGGTTGCAGTTGCACCGCGACCGGCGGAGAAACAGGTGAGACATGACTACTCCGTGATTCTAGGCGTAGTCGATCAAGTACGACGTCATCCAGCATACGGTTACGCTGTATGACCCGCACCTGATCCGACAGTCGCTGGGCCGATACGTTGACAGCTGGCTCAAGCACCTGAAACAGAGTGAGCATCCGACCACGGTACGCAGTCAGGCTAATTCCCCCCTCTGTAGCCCCAAAGTATGAGCGCATGACATTTTCATTAATGGATTGTGTCCATCGCATGCGCTGCACACGTCCACTAGTAGCGGGAACCCCACCTGAAGCCGATGGGCCTCGAGGTTCCAAGCTGGCTGGTGGTCGGCCTCCTCCCCGTCGACGTGCAGATGGTGGTGTCGTCGGTGGAGAGAAACATTCGTCGCTCGAGCTCGACGCAACTGCAGCAACTGAAATCACCGGACTCACGGTTGGCGTAGATCTCGGCGGCTGCGAGGCGGAGCTGAGCGACGAACCCGAAGATGTTAATTGTGCACTTTGATTACGTGCCCGGCTTCTTGTCAGCATTTCTTCCTAAATCATATTACTTGCTTGTGCACCGTCTGCGTTTGGTGCAGCATGGGCAGCCTTCACCTCAGCAACGGCCATTTGTGCTATATTCGCTGCACACTTTCCCTTACATTTATTCTGGCTGCAATTAGCTTGTCCAGATTTTCCTCCAACGAGCTCAGAAAACATGTTTTTTAGTTCTATATTACATTTTGATTATAAAATATGTCAAAAATGTCAATGTTTTTTATGTTATTATTTTTAATAAATTTCACTATATTATGTCCTAATAACACTTTTACCTTTAATTTATACAATATACTTTACACTTTACTAAAAATTACTATATATTACGATCCAAAAATAATTTTAAAAGATTTTTTTCGTTTAGGATACAAAATTACTATTATTATTATTATTATTATTATTATTATTATTATTATTCCATTTATTTATTTTAAATCTTATTTTTTATATTTTTAAAATAATAAAAAAAAATAAAAATATAAAAAATAGCTGTCCACCGGCATCGGGAACAGGGTCCAAGCCACCGGTGGTCAGGGCTCCTGAGAAAGGAACCTCCTAACAATACGCGCCGTGTCCAGGAGTACCGCTTTCTGAATCAAACGCTTGATCCAGCTACCTAACGAGAGCCTCTTTAGGTGTTCATCGAGGCTCTTGGCTATTAAACCATTGGCAGTGACGACTATTGGCACAATAATTGCTGTATCCACCTCCCACATGTCGACAACCTCGCGAGCCAGATCAAGATACTTTATTTGCTTATCTTTCTCAGCTTTCACGAGGTTCTCGTCATGAGGGACCGCTACATCAACAATTATTGTGCGACGCTCTAGTCGATCTATCACCACTATGTCAGGCTTATTGGCAACAATAGTCCTATCAGTGATGATAGATCGATCCCAGTATAATGTGATATTTCCATTTTCGAGAACTGGGTCGGGCACATACCTATAGTACGGTACTTCTGATTCCACAAGATTGTATTTAAGAGCAAGTTGCTGATGGATTATCCTGGCTACAAGATTGTGTCTATGCAAATAGTCTCCATTAGCCAGACGAGAACAGCCAGAAATAATGTGTCGGATTGATTCCCCGGGACGGTGGCATGCCCGACAGATGTCAACCGTACCATCCTTCACAATATATTTCCGGTAGTTATTCGTCATCATAACTTCGTCCATAATCGCACAGACAAAACCTTCAGTTTCTCCAAAGAGATCACCAAAACGCAGCCAGGATACGGACGCTAAGAAATCTACATCGGGCCCATGTAAGGCCCGATAAAAACGTCCGTGAAGCTCCTTACTCTGCCATACTTCCCTGCGGTCATTAGCATCCAGTACTACAGGTTTGCGCCAATTCTCGTTTGCCAATGAAAGTGAGGTGAGGCCCTTGTCCACAGCGACCACATCACGATGCATACCCACATCAGTTTTTAGGAAATATTCCCTAAGGCTGCACACCTCGCGGTTGTGTAGGGTCTTAGCATTTAAAAAGCCACGACCCCCACACTTCCGCGGGATATACAGTCTCATCACCGATGATCGTGGGTGATGCATTCGATTTGCGGTCAGCAGTGTGCGGACCCGTCTATCCAGGGCGTCAAGTTCTGTCTGAGTCCATTTGAGTATGCCGAAAGAATACATCAATACTGGCATGACCCAGCCGTTGAAAGCGCGGACCTTGTTCCCGCCTGATAAAAGACTATTCAGTACTTTATTCAGGCGGCCAAAGAAGCGATCTCTCAACGACTGCTTCACATCAACAGCATTGATGCCTAACGCTTCCGACATACCCAAATACTTGTAGGTTTCGGTTGAGCAGAGTGATCTAAGGTGTATGGAATCCGAGAGTTGGGTTCCCACGGATTCCATAATCTCTCCTCGTTTTACATGCATGATTGCACATTTGTCCACACCAAATTCCATGCTGATAGCGCTACTGAAGGTTTCTGTTACCTTCAGAAGCTTCATCAGTTGCAAATTGTTGGGGGCAAAGAGTTTCAGATCATCCATGTAAAGGAGGTGTGATATGACCTGACCATCTCTTCTCAACCGGTAGCCTTGGCCCGAACCATCCAGTAGTGTACTGAGAGGGTTGAGGGCCAGACAAAACCACAGTGGACTCAAACTGTCGCCCTGGAATATGCCACGCTCTATCTTTATCGGTTCGCCGTTCCCTAGAATCCGCCGACATCCTGGATAGTGAAGGACCGTCCTCCACTGCCCCATACACGACACCAGGAAGGTGCGTAGAGCTGCATCTACTTTATACAGCTCCAATACCCTCATGAGCCATGTATGTGGCACCGAGTCATAGGCCTTCTTGTAATCTATCCAACATGTCGACAGATCTCTTCGAGAACGACGAACCTGTTGGCTAATGGCAACATCAATGAGGAGCAACTCCTTAGTACCACGGGACCCACTCCTACATCCATTTTGAGAGGCAGACATGATGCAATTTGTGTCAATATGCTTGTCAATTTTGGCTCTCAAAATGGATGTAAGAACTTTATAGACCGTCGGTAAACATGTGATCGGTCTATAATTTTTGGGCTCTGCAGTACTACCTGATTTATGGAGAAGGTGAGTTATTCCTGTTGTAAGGAACTGGGGCAGCGATCCCAACTCAAGGGCAGACTGGAACTGAGCTGCCAAGCGTGCGTGTGATCTTTGAAAATATTTTATCCAGAAGTTGTGCAGCCCGTCAAGCCCTGGAGACTTCCAGTTAGATAACGGACGGACTGCACAAGCCACATCCTGGGGGCTAATAATAATTGCCCCCATTTCTGGTATTAAATCACACGCACGTTCAACCTCTAGAGTCCATTCACTCTCGGTGTGTCCGACAGGCACCGACCAGATGTTGCGCCAGAATAAACTCATGGCGTCATCATCCGGTAGGCACATATCAGACACATCTTGGTCCGGTCGCTCCCAAGCCCTATAAACCCACCTTTCGTTGCTTTGAAAAGTGCGATTCTGAGTGTACCTCTCCACTCGCCGCTTATACCTACGAATACGGTTTGCCCATGCATAGATTTTCTGCTTCAGGAAGTCAATGCGCTCCGTGACGCGGGTTTGGTAATCTCGGGAACTAATATCAGTCCCCGAGAACGCCCGCCTCACAAAGCGCATTACCCTAGGGCGAGTGTTGCCCTCCCTGAAGCTTATAAGCTTACCAATGAGTGCTCTAGCCTCACCGATACGACGCTCGATCCTGCACTGCCAAGCTGGTACAGTAAGTCGTGCAGCTCTGTCATTGTTGGGGAACTTGACATGAGCCACACGACATACAGCTACAGCCGCGCAGTACAAAATCGAGTGGGTATCGGCAAGATCTTTGCTGCTTTTAAAATGATTCACCAGCTGCGAATCTAGAGCACACACCAGCGCTCTATTTTTCTTATGCATGGGCAAACGAGGTATTCGTGGTCTAAGCCCAGGTGGTGTGAAGCGGTACTCCCGGAACGCATCCTCCAAAGCGCTCCTCAATTGCTCGTTATACTGGTTACTCACGGATATAGTCACGTCATCATCATTTTCTTCAATATTGTTGGGCCGCGGTAAGGCACTGGGTTGCAGTTGCACCGCGACCGGCGGAGAAACAGGTGAGACATGACTACTCCGTGATTCTAGGCGTAGTCGATCAAGTACGACGTCATCCAGCATACGGTTACGCTGTATGACCCGCACCTGATCCGACAGTCGCTGGGCCGAAACGTTGACAGCTGGCTCAAGCACCTGAAACAGAGTGAGCATCCGACCACGGTACGCAGTCAGGCTACTTCCCCCCTCTGTAGCCCCAAAGTATGAGCGCATGACATTTTCATTAATGGATTGTGTCCATCGCATGCGCTGCACACGTCCACTAGTAGCGGGAACCCCACCTGAAGCTGATGGGCCTCGAGGTTCCAAGCTGGCTGGTGGTCGGCCTCCTCCCCGTCGACGTGCAGATGGTGGTGTCATCGGTGGAGAGAAACATTCGTCGCTCGAGCTCGACGCAACTGCAGCAACTGAAATCACCGGACTCACGGTTGGCGTAGATCTCGGCGGCTGCGAGGCGGAGCTGAGCGACGAACCCGAAGATGTTAATTGTGCACTTTGATTACGTGCCCGGCTTCTTGTCAGCATTTCTTCCTAAATCATATTACTTGCTTGTGCAGCTTGTGCACCGTCTGCGTTTGGTGCAGCATGGGCAGCCTTCACCTCAGCCACGGCCATTTGTGCTATATTCGCTGCACACTTTCCCTTACATTTATTCTGGTTGCAATTAGCTTGTCCAGATTTTCCTCCAACGAGCTCAGAAAACATGTTTTTTAGTTCTATATTACATTTTGATTATAAAATATGTCAAAAATGTCAATGTTTTTTATGTTATTATTTTTAATAAATTTCACTATATTATGTCCTAATAACACTTTTACCTTTAATTTATACAATATTCTTTACACTTTACTAAAAATTACTATATATTACGATCCAAAAATAATTTTAAAAGATTTTTTTCGTTTAGGATACAAAATTACTGACATTCACTTCTGTCACCGTCACGTAATTATTATTATTATTATTATTATTATTATTTATTATTATTATTTATTATTATTATTATTATTATTATTATTATTTATTATTATTATTATTATTATTATTATTATTATTTATTATCATTAATTCCATTTATTAAATAAATACTTAACCTACCTAAACATAATTTACAATGTTTCCGTTTGGGAAAACTTTAATAAGAGTTTGTTTGCAATTAATTGCTTACATAATGCATTTTATTATTCAATCAATCAATCAATCAATAGAGCAACACTTGCCACTGTCCTGACACAATTCCCTTCCTACCTTCCTTCACATTCACAATTCTTTTCATATATTCATTTTACTATTTAAATAAACTAACTATACAAAACAGTTTATAACATCTAAATTTATATCTTTTTCTCTAGCATTTATAATTTGAGTTCTAGTTTATAAAGCTATCTTAAGTATAAGTTATAGAAAATAGGACTATACATAAAATTGTACATTGAGACTGACGTTGCCCTTTAGGTTTTTCATTATAAGATATAAATAGTCCTTAGACTAACTAGTCCTAAGAATATGTTAGCGTGAGACTAACATTTGGATCCACAAAAGTAACTTAAAATGTAAAAAGGTATTTAACCTTAACTAATCGTTGACGGGTCTTATACTCGTAATTAACCAAATCGCATAAGGTGAATTTTCATTGCACGAACCCAATTCCATTAGGTTACCTAATCCAAAATCAAGTGCTTTGGTGCAACGGTTGCAAATGGATTACCTATAATTTTTGCTACTGACTAAATGAAGTGTCTTTCTGCCTTCCTCATTGCTATTCCCAACAATGTATGGTTGGAGTTTTAATTTGGATCATGTTTCAATAACACCCTTAATAACCCAATTAAAACAATAAAGTTTAAATTGTATTTCAGTGATTAACAACTGACATTATATTGATGCCTAACAAAATCACCCTTAATTATTGAATATTTCAATACAAACCTTAAAGGGGCACAAAACTAAAACTTTGACTGTACATAATGACAATGTCCAAACTGATTGAATTAATAAATCATACACACATATCAATAAATAGTAACCATCAACCATATTATAATAAAAACCATTTAATTGGAGCGAGGAAGGCTGGCAATTATTTCTGCCAACGTATGAGCCTTGCTATACAAAGGGGAAATGTTTTCAGTCTCCTTGGGACTAACTCTGATGTGACGTCTCTAAAGGATATTTTTTATTTATGGTTTAATTATAGTTAATATACCTTTAATTTGGTCGAATTCATCTTAAATAAATTGTTCATTTAATCATAATGTAGTTCTAACATATGACATAACTTCACGTTCCGTTCGCGGGGGTGATGTTTTGTTCCAGCAGAAACACCCTCATATTATATTCGAGGCGAGGACCAAAGCGAACGTCGGATGTGCCAACAAATTCGACCCCGGAGCCAGCACGAGACGACAGAGAGGACATTTATCATTTATTGAATCACCGATGGATGCAATGTGAGTGGCCCTTATTTTCATTTATAAAATATGATTTCTAATTTAAAAACCAGCTAGCCCATATGTTATTCCCCATCCCATAATGCTGATGCTAAAGCTCCTTTGGCCGACATAGTGATGGCGACTGAGGCAACCGTAAAAAACGTTTTTTTTAGTCGTCAGCTCATTTGGACTTTTGGACCGTTCCTCGCTTAACATCAGGCAAGTTGCAATCGCAATCGCAAACACTATTGTTTTGAATTTAAGGGATCCGGTTCCCATTCGTGCAAAAACGTACCTACAAAGACATATGTTTTTAATTAATTTTGTGGAACACGAAAATCCGCATCCGGGTATTTATGTCATCTGCTGGCAGCATTATATGAAATTCACCTTGCAACGCTATCTTGTTTGAGGTATTGCTACAATGTGTTTAGACAATTAAAAAGTAAAAAGGCAAAAGCTCTCACCTATTTAGAAATATAATAATGAAATAGGAAATAATCTTCAATAGGTAATAAAAAACTTTCTGTCCGTATAAAGGATTTGCAAGGAAAAGGAAATTTATTATTATATTCCCTTTGTGTTCATCTTACTGAGCTGTCAGGTGGCACTATAAAATAAATTATTCAGGCAAATTAAAACTTACCTACTAAAGACACGCGCGCCATTTTTATTTCACGACTTTTCCTATACTTCCATTTGCTCTGGGTAATTATTTATGTGTTTCTCCCGGTTATTTTTTGGTAGTGATATTGAATTGTGTCAATGATATTATAGATAGTGAGAAAATATTTATTCAACAATTTTTCAATGAATTTTTATTTGAAAAAAATTATCCACTCACTTAGCAAAAACCTGTGAAAAACAAATAACTAATTATTTTAATAAATATCTTACCTATGATAGATAGGTTTAATGACTATATGACTACCTAAAGAGAAACTGTTTAATTTTTATAATATTTGTATTAATATATATAACAACAATATAAATACAATATGGTATGTGATTATACGAAGCAGGCTCACAGGTCATTTCCGACTAAATCGGAGATATCCTCAAAAAAGCTGAGTTGCCTAGTGCCCATAACCGTAGAGCTTGTTTTAAGAGAATTGTGGATATCAGAGAAGCGAGAGAGTTTTAGCAAACCCATAGGCAGAGATAATGATAATCCATTAATTTTTTTTTAAACAAAATAGTCAAATTAAACAAAACTTTAATATACTTTAAAAATAACAATTCCTGCTCGCAACTACGCATTATTATAATAGTTTTAGAGAACGGACGATTCTCACTACTATCCGGGAGAAACCACACCTCAATAACCGGGGGAACCCCAAACTGGTAGTATTTTTCTCAAACATGAGCGGTGAAATTCGCAAGTTTATTTGCGAGTAGCCATTTATTATAAAGTTTGAACTATTCTTTACTAAGTTACAAAGTTGAATGCAAAAATGTAAATTATAGATTTTGACTAACTTAAAATGTACGGCTTTTGCAGGAACATAATTCTTGAGAAATTCACAGCGGAGTTGAGTTAATAGTAGAATCAGCAAGCTAATACCGAAACGTGACTGAGTCACTTCAAGGTAACCTTGAAGGTGGTCGGTAGACTGGACTAATGACTACTGTAAAATATTCGCTATTAATCCAACTTCTGAAATAATTACAATAAAATGTGATGTTGTTCCTACCTAATAATGTAATACCCGCAGAGGTCAGGGGAAGCACCCTGCATTCTGTCGACCGATTCGGCAGTCGCACTAAAAAGTTTGGTGCGTCGTTTCTTTGTAAAATAATCGACAAATAGAATGCTTTACCAGCCCATGTGTTCTCTCCATCCTATGACCTTGGATCATTCAAGCAATGCGTGAAGATACACCTTTGGCCGGCGCTGTGACGGCGACCGAGGCAGCCTAGAACTGGCGCGTTTTTTTAGTCGTCGTCACTTTTAAACCTCCTTTTGCTTACTATGAGGCGGGTCGAGGTCAGATGTCACAATAAAAATATCCACACATATTTCATTTACCTTTATGATTTTACCAAATATTTCATTATTTTGTATTACCTATACTAGTATTGAAAAGTTGAAAATCTCCACAGATCTCATATATCTACATTTTTTATTATTATGATTCGACATATGACAGCACCCCGCTTGATGTTAAGCCGAAGTGTAGTCCATGAATGAATGTCACTGCTAATACAATTCAATAACTGCGAGTAGCAATCACATCCACTATACCGGCCTAGATGGATAAATAAACCTCTTAAATAAACCACTGTTAGAAAATAAATCAGTGGTACGTTGCTGTAAAAAGTCAAATAAATAAATAATAAGATAGCTGCTGTAAATGGGCATTGTCAATTTACATACCGATAGATAAACAATAATTAATTAAGTCCACGCTTTTTTATCAGTTAAATATTCATCCAATGTGTATTCCGCCTTTTCGGTATTTTTACGGTAGCCTTTAAGATATTTTTCAATTCATACTAAAATTATGTGACGAAGGACTATCCAGGGAAACTATTTGAAGATAAATATATCTGGCATGACTGCACGTAGAAGTGCAAGTCATAAATATTGCGTTCTTTTGTCGTTGCAAGATTCCCGGGGTAAGTTCAGACGGGGCTCAAACTTGCTTCTTCAAACATTCATACGTAAGAGGGGGTGAAATGCCCCCACACAAAAACATATGTAGTTTAGCTAAAGAGAATATTATTCTCGAGATATTGTTTATTAAAAATATACAACTTTCGGAGTTAGTTTTTTGTTTCTTGTTTTAATTTTATTTATTCAATGGTTCATATTTAAAAGCGCCTTTGGTCGGCCTAGTGACGGCGCTGAGACACTTGTTAATTCGTGGGAGCACATAGATTTTCTAGAATCGAGAGAGTTCCTGACACAACTCTTTCGTTTCTTTTACATCCTTTAAATATTTTCTTCATACAGATATGAGCATAGATATGAGCATAGAGTTTGTCCGTGTTACCACAAAAAAATCGCGCTTTAGATAAGCAATAAACATGGTTTAAGTTAATTTATCTTTTAATAATAATATTTTTTTTTAACAATTAATATAAATTTATTATCACATACATTTATGTAAATAATAAAGATCTTCGATTTAAATATTAAAAATGTAAAAAAAGAAATGAAACACCTCATTCATCATTTGTATAAAGCTCGACATTACTGACAAATCTCCTTAAGAAAGCTCCGGAATGTAGGAACACATCCTACGTCCCACGTGAGCGATTTTAAGCGACAAACTTATTAACGGATAATTTATATTTATTACTAATAATCTTACTAAAAATAATAAATACTAATAAAAATACTAAAAAGCATAACACACCGTCCAGCTTAAATTAGGCCGCCTAAAACCATTTTCAAATTATTCAATAAGGAATAAGCCTTATTCAATTTAGGTTTATTTCCTTTGACCAGCATAGTGACAGCGACTAAGGCAGCCGTAAAATTACAGGATGTTCAGTCGTCAGTGCTCTTAGACTTCCCTTAGCAAATTGACGTAGAAGTCGTGGTTCAATTAAAAAATAAAAATAAATTAGAATAAGGGTCAGCCGGGAATAAATAAAAGCTACCCAGAACCACAGCAAGCAATTAGATGAGGCAATTAGAGAGAAGATAGTTATTTAAGTATAAAAAATGTCGCAGTTGTTCGCTCATGTAAAACAATTTGTGCGGCACTGTTAGAGGCAGATTCTTCCCAAGTCCCAAACGGGATTAATTTCCCGGCGAGGATCCCGGGACAAATTATCTCTCCTGCTTGAAACGAGTTTTGCTTTTTGCAAACTAGATTGCCTAAATAAATGTAGCGAAACATCTTCCTGTCCTCAGGGAGACACCAATACTTGTAACTGAAAATATTCGCTTTATTTTTGTACACCTAATCATGATAAACAATTTTTAAATATTTATTTTTACTACATTTAGGTATTTATTGTATGTTTAACTTCTTTATTAAGCCTCGTAGGGCTGTTTTTAAATACGAGTAGCATAAGGCGACCGTGGTGTGGTGGCAGTGCAATGGTTACTCAAACGGAAGAGCACTGGTTCGAAACCACTCACCGGTACCAATGTATAGTTGATATATGTACTTTGGTTGTCCTGTTTCTATGATACAAACACTTTAGTAGCTTAGTATAGAAATGTACAATAATGTATATATTACCATATTAATGGTAAAACTGCAACTTAATATAAAAAATCTTTATTTTGATAAATTACAATAGGTACATATTAATGCAATAAACTTAATTGGCCTTTCGGCTTTATCAGTCGACCTTTGGGTAGATGAGAAACGGCAATTAGTACATCAAAGCCGTGCTAATTGACGACCTTTTCCGTAGTCTATTAAAAACCAAGACAATTATTAAAATTAATCTTTTGCAAGTAATAAGCTAACAATTGTATAACCACAAAAGATGACATTATACAAAGTTTTTTGCGAATTCAATTCAAAAAGGCAAAAGGCGACCAAAGTAAATTATTAAATAAGTCTCAGGCTGGGAGGCGGCGGCAGTTAAAAATAATGTGATTGTAATTTAAGAAAGCGTGGAACTCCCGGACTTTGCCGATAATAAGCCTCCTGATGGACGGCCCAAAGATAATTCCAAGATTATGGAACAAAACCTCTCAGTTAACGGAATTCGAGAGTTAGATAAGAGAGGAACCTTTTTTTTATTCCCAGATGATCGTTTTGGTCGGTTTAAATTTTAATTCACTCCTGCGTGTCCCTTAATTAAATTTGTGGATATCTTTTCTGTTCTTGTTCGTTGTTCTGATTGTGATACTCACCATTGATACCCCAAAGGTCAGGGGTAGGTGAAAGGTCTCTAAACTTGCATCCATTTATATCTCTATAATAGCCTCAATTAATAATAAATATCACATTTAAGCAAAAAAACAAATTAAAAATATTTCTAAGATTTTGCGCGAACATCGAACATAATGAAATAAAAGATATTTGCAGTTGTTTTTATTTTTTATTTTACATTTCTATACTAAGCTATCATAGAAACAGGACAACCAAAGTACATATATATCAAAGATACATAGTATGCACTTTGGTTGTCCTGTTTCTATGACACAAGCACGTTAGTAGCTTAGTATATAAAAATGTAAATATTAAAAAAAAACAATTCAACTTTAAAGAGTGAGCTTTTAAGTAATCAAAATATACAAAATGCTAATCCACCAAAACCCTTTATTCCATTAAGTGAAAACATACGTATCTTTACGTTCTGTATTATCGCGTTTCGGGATCAGCTAGGCCGGTTCCAACTAGGTCGGCATAGTGGATATGATTGCTACTTATAGTTATTGAATTGTAGTAGCAGTGACATCCATTCATAGACCACATTCCAGCTTAACATAAAGGGAGGTGCTGTCATATATCGAGTCACAATAAAAAATAAAAAAAATCATCATATTTTATTTCGTAGAAGAGACGGTGTGGACATGACTTCTTGGGGCTGGTGGGAGAAGTTCGGTCTGGAACCAGTTAGTCGTGGCAAACGTGATGTCAGAGAAACAACAAAATACATAGAAACAGCACTGATCATAGACAAAGCAATGTTTGACAGAAGAAATGGCAGTACGAGATCTGAAGTGGTGCACGACGCTATACAAGTTGCTAATATAGCTGATTTAGTAAGTATTTTTTTAAATAACAATTAATCAATCAACCAAAGGACATCATTTATTTTTAATGTCCAATGATGAAAAAATATATAAATGGTAGTTACGAAACTTGTGTTGATAAAACTAATAATAATTTTGTTTTTAATTGCTGTGAAATTTAGTTTTTTTAAAAATAATGAATATTGTCTCTGCTTATCCCTGTGGGAATTTGACAATTTGATTGATTGAATTTTGTATCACCTGTCAATCAACGCCATATTTGTTCTGCTTTGAACTGTCATTAATATAGTTTGATCATTTCGCACACCTAAACTATGCATAATAAAGGATATATTCCAATTACATTGTAATCTTCATACATCAAACTATTTTAAGATGCATATTAAACTGTTAATACAATTAAGCCCAAGTCCCTCATACAAAATGAATGATGTCTTTTCCAAATTCTATGTGTTATAATAGTTAACACTATAATAGTTATTAGGCGAATTACGCATAGTGACAGCACTGAGGCAAACGTGAACCATGAAGTGATTTAGTTGGGTTTCGGAATCATAAGTAAACTATTACCATTCCATGAAAAATATTGGCAAATATTATTTAGGTTATAAACGGAACCTTAGGTTATTGGAAGTAAGCCTGATGGAATATTCGGATGCCTGTACAGACATTTCGTAGAAAATGCTTACAAGTAGTGATATTTTTCAGCCTTATATTGAATTCGTAGGGGATCGCGGCCATTGAAGCGAAAAATTGAACTTACCTATTCATATCATAAAAATATTACATTCTACATATAAGTATCATGAATTTTAAGTTGGAAATGTCTACCTTTTATATTAAGTTATTATAATTTAAATAAGTATGTAAAAGGATACATACCTGGAGGTGTTTGCTGAACAAATCGGAGACGTCTTCAAGAAGGCTAGGTTGCCTAGTGCACATAACCGTAGAGCTCGTATGAAGAGAATTGTGAATGTGAACGAAGCGAGGGAGTTGTGTCAGGATCGTGGCAAGTGGCGCTCCACTGTCTCTGCCTATCCCTGTGGAGAAAAGGCGGTATTACGGTATTATGGCCGCTAGGAAACTTCTTCTTTAGGATGTCTCTGGTTTGGTCCGAAAACACCCTCCTGGGTCTCAATTAACGCATCCATCCACATCAGATTTAGGTATAAAATCCTCGCCAATTGACTTTCACTCATCCTTTTCATGAGCCCAAAACTTCGAAGCATTCCTCTGCCAATCCTTGTCGTTACAAGACATATAACTATTGCACATAAACCCATTTATTACCGCCACCACGTCACTCGCGTTTCGGGATCAGCTTAATATTTGCCGATTTCAACTAAGCCGGCATAGTGGATGCACCAGCTTAACATCAGGCAGAGGGTGCTGTCATATGTAGTACCACATTAAAAATATTTGGTTAACACATATTTTTCCTTTGCAGTATTTCCGCACAATGAACACCCGGATATCGTTGGTGTACATCGAATCGTGGCAGGGTGGTGACCAAGCGGATATTGATAGGAAACAGGACATCACGAGAGCGATCACAAAGTTCAACGATTACACCGCAAGGAAACTATTCAAAATTGAAAAGGATACAACGCAGTTGCTTACGTAAGTATTGTAATATATATTTTTTTTATTGTGACACGACATTTGACTTCGTCCCGCCTGATGATAAGCAAGAGGAAGTCCAAGAGTAACGACGACTGAGAAAACTGAGATGTTTACGGCTGCCTCAGTTGCCGTCACTATGCCGGCCATATGTTTTGCTTTTTTATAAATCTCATGTGGATGGATGCATTAAACAAGGCCAGGAGGGTGTTTGCCGACCAAATCGGAGACACTCTCAAGAAAGCTAGGTTGCCTAGTTCCCATAACCATTGAGCTTGTATAAAGAGAATTGTGAATGTGAAGGAAGAGAGAGTTGTGTCACACGTTGAATTAGTTCTTATTTTAGCACAGCTTCTATTCTTTTCATGTTCTTAGTAAAGCAAACATAACTTTAGACACTATTATGAACACAATTATCAGAAATAAAGAGTCGTAATTCAATGAATAAATGCGACAGACACGAGGAAATCGAATAAGTCAAAATTTTGCTATCAGCTTGTTGATATCAAATTTGCGTCACACCTGACAACGAATGATCTTATTTGAAGAGCCGATGTCCTTACTAAACATTTACATGCAAATATAGCTCTTATGACTGTTACGCCAAGTGCTAAATTTCTGTACGTAAATGCAAGTTAGGTTTAATCGGATATTCCTAGGCTCGGAATTAAGTTTGGTCAAAGATTAAACATGGTCCGACGGAACGTGCGGTCCTGACATTCTAACGTAAATAGATGCTATTTATATTCTCTATGGGGATGACCTATTCATTCGTTTTAATTTATCTTTCTCTCTTTTCCCTCTTAACAATGTTATATACAGCCGGTTGTACCAAAAATTATAATTTACGAATTTGTAAAAAGTATCGTATAAGTAAAAGAAAAAAAAGGGTGTGGTGCAACCCATTTTTTTTCTTTAACTTCACATTTTACATTTACGTTTAACGGATATTTTATACAGAGTTAAAGGAAATCATTCATTTTGGGTTTCTATATAAAATTAATAACAACTCAATTCACGATTTTGTAATAGTAAACGTAATAGAATAAGTATCAAGTAAAACTAAATTCGTAAATTGAAACTTTTTTGGTACAACCGGCTGATAATGTGTAATTCTAAAATATTGATTGATGACGCTACTTGATGTCAAACTGGAGAACAAGTCACAGCGAAGACGACTGTTGTCCATGAATGGATGTCACTGCTACTACAATTCAATAACTGTGAGTAGCAGTCCCATCCACTGTGCCGGCCTAGTTGGAACCAGCAACTAATAAGCTAATCCCAAAACGCGACTTTGGTCTGTATGCTTGTAAGTGGTGGTACTACCCCGAATCGGCTGACTGGGTGTACCACTGCCTACCACTCTTTGATGACCAGACCCGAAGCAAATTTCCGTCTCTCTTTTTTATTAACAAATATTTGCAATATTTTAAATAACTATTAAATAATACAAATAAAAACTGGAACAAATATATGTTCCGACCGGGAATCGAACCCGCAACAAACCAATAGCTGATCAATCGGCCACGCCTGTCGTCAACCATATGCAGTATCTGTACAACGCTTGTAATAATTAATTTTAGTCGAATTACATTGTATGCAAGTTGCGACACAAACGTTGGGTCACACTAATTAGATCTCAACCTCTATCACGAGTTGCTACCAAAGACGGATACAACCCTTACTGGGAAAGTAGCCCAAATATAATATAACTGAAAATGATGGTTGACGTCATATTCTACTATTAATCTGTACTATGCTATTAGAATAAGAATAGAACGGGCTGTTGACTAACTTCACTTGACTGATTCAACGGTGTCTTTTACTTGACAGTCCGCAAAGAAAAAGACACCATACTAAAGAGAAGTTGGTTGGAGAGTTAGACGTCACAAAATGGCGCCGATTCCGTCCTATTCCTATTTTAATCGCATTGTATAAATGTACATTCGTTCAATATCGACCCATAGCATTGATTAGAGATAAAATTAAGTTAGACATGAGTTTGTGAAAATACAATAAACAATTTTAACTGTATATATATATACCACTCATTTCAATCACTATACCAGGCCGGCATAGTAGAATGCAGACATTTGTCTTGACATTTGCACTCCAGATAATAATCTTTCATTGCCTTTCCTGTGTGGACTTTATGATGTCTAAACTAAAACCTATACGAAAAATATATTATTTACAATAAACCTTTTTTTATGTTTTAATACTGAGCTACGTAATTGTACTATAAAAACTGGACACCCAAAGCACATTATATCTAATCTAAGATACATTGTTACCGGCAAATAATTTTGAATTAAAACATTTAGTTACCTTTTTTATAATAACATTTATATACTCAGCTGCTAAAAGTGCTAGGATCATAGAAACAAGACGATCAAAGTACATAATTTATCAAAGATATATAACCGAAAGCTCTTCGTTTTTATTTCATTTATGTATCACTTGACCACGGTCGCCTTACCTAGAACACAGTTTTACCTTTAGCATGCAAAGCTTATTTAAACACCCTGCTTTTATTATATTTATTTATTTTACATTTCTATACTAAGCTACTAAAGTACTACTACATTAGTAATGGCAAGTGGTATTGAACCCGTGCTCACGATTTGCGTAACCATTGCACTGCCACTACACCACGGTCGCCTTTAATAATACTATTCGTGATCAGGGATTAGGACTCGTGGTAGAACTCCTTTAGTACGTATCACACCGTAAACACTGCTGACACTTACAATGTGTTTATTCGACCATGAAGATATTCTCTTGATGTATTAAGCAAACGTACCAGCTATGACGGAATTTCCTCGCTCATATTTGTATATTCACGATTTCGGAGACAAATTGGGGTGTGCAGTGCGCATGAACTCCACAAAACAAAACTAACGCAAAACAATTCGCCAGATCAAATTAAATGTGATAGTGAAGCGAAGTCCTAACAAAAATCAATAAGCGATCGATGGATAAAAACTGCTATTTTTAGTATTAATTTAATTGAAGATTATCCTTGTTTGTTTTTCATATTGTTAAACAAAAATATATCATTATAAAACATTATTTGAACCTGTG
Source organism: Tinea trinotella (assembly GCA_905220615.1). Classification (NCBI taxonomy): domain Eukaryota; kingdom Metazoa; phylum Arthropoda; class Insecta; order Lepidoptera; family Tineidae; genus Tinea; species Tinea trinotella. Next base: position 14,282,943 of record HG992308.1, on the reverse strand, counting down.
AATGCTAAAATGTTTTGTGGATGATATTATCACAAAATTGTGGATTATAAAACAAAAAAATCTAAATCTTTTATGTAACAAAATAGTGCTCTGTTAAGATCATAGGGGCCCTATTATCCTAATGTGGCCAGGGCCCCTAATAGGTTAAAGACGGCACTAAATATATATTTATTATTATGTATTATTTACGTATGTATTTTCTATATATTATGTATTTTTTGGTTCATTATAGAGTGTATTTATTATTATTATTATTATTAGCTTTGGAATATGCAAAAAATAAAACAACAAAAATAACAAAAGGAAATAATATAGTTTAATATGAATTATGTAAATATGTATTGTCAAACAGAACAGCGACATTTGATACAAGACACGTAATAATCAGATAGTTATACAAACAATCGTACTATATTTCCGTGTATTCCCTTACATGTTTAACTGTATCAATTTCCACAGAACATCTCATCAAATACATCAAATAGGGGTGAACAGGGCATAGGGTTACCAGCTTCAAATAGTTGAAATTTCTGAACTATTACTTTTTTTTATTGTGAAGTTTCACAAAAGTCACAAAAATAGCTTTAGTTGTGATTACTATGCTGGAATATTTAGCGTGGAATAACTAGCGTATTATAGTATTTTCTTAGATTTTTCGCGAACTTGATTAATGAATTTAAAAAAATTATGCTGCTTACTAGCGCGTTTATTCAGTCTCTCCACGTGACCACGATGGCTGCAAAGCTCTCGAAACGTCTGAATATAAATTGTTAAATCAAAACCAAAATAAACGCGATAGTAAGCCGCATAATAATAGTTTAATTCTATGTTATAGCTTAATGCAAGGAACTCATTAACACCAACGACTTATGAAAACGAAATAGTTTTATGTTACGCTAGTCGGCCTGACGAGTAATTTTATTTAATGTTTAATTGCTCATTAAGGACATCGTTCATTTTGTACTACTTTTGTAATGTCCAATGATGAAAAAATACATAAATGGTAGTTTCGATACTTGTGTTGATAAAACTAATAACAATTTTGCTTTTAATTGTTGTGCAATTAAGTTATTTGTAAAATAAGATATGGATTTTGTATCGTCGATTTTGTATAGACACGCCATTTTATCAGTTATGCTTAAAACTGGCATAATTATAGTTTGATTATGTTGCACACCTAAACTTTGCAAAATAAAGGATATATTCCAATTACATTGTAATCTTCGTACATTAAACTATTTTAAAATGTATATGCAACTGTTAATACAATTAAGCCCGAGTCCCCATACAAAATGAATTATGTCCTTTATAAATTAATTTAATGATATTAGTATCGTGGGAAGTGTTAGGTGCTCTGTTTGCTATGAAAATTTGATCTATGAAGATTTTTTTTATTACCAGTTTGAAAAGTCTGATTGTGGTAACGTAAATTGAGGCAACCGTGGTGTAGTGGCAATCCGCAAACCGAGAGCACGAGTTCGAGACCATCCACCGGTACCAATATATCTTAGATATTTGTACTTTAGTTGCCCTGTTTCTATGATACAAGCACTTTAGTAGATATAAGCACCTTAGTAGCTTAGTATTGAAATGTAAATAAAAATAAACAAATAAATGCAGCTAAATCATTTCATTCTAATTCATTCAAGTCATCATTTTCAAGACCTGACAGCTAGAATCAAATGTCGTGTTTAATAAACTATATAGCTAGAACGCTGGAAATTCCCTGGCAACCCTGATCGGGGTGAAGTTAGACAAACTAGGTAACAACTTGGAGTCGTACTGTAACAAAGGGGTGTAGGGGAAACTTCTTATAAGTTTCGCGGAATCGATTTAACTACTGATTTATTTTGAAATTTAATCTATGTAAAAGTATTTTAGTTATGCTCTTGAACTTGATGATTAAATTATTAGTTTAATATTAACAAAACAGTAATATATTTCACACAATAATATTACTTATTATAATAATACTTTTTGACGACAGGCATGGCCGAACGGTTGCGCGTAAAGTCCCGGATTCGATTTCCGGTCGGAGCAAATATTTGTTTCATAGCTTTTATTCGTAATATTTAATAATCATATTAAATATAACGAATTTTTGTTAATAAAAAAAGAGGCGGATATTTGCCTAATCCGCCTATTCTTAATCCGGATATTATCAGAGTGGTAGGCAGTCTGCCGATCCGGGGTAGTGCCACCACTTGCAAGTATACAGACCGTGAAGTGATTTCGTCACGTTTCGGGATCAGCTTGTAAGTTGCCGTTTCCAGCTAGACCGGCATAGTGAATGTGCTACTTACAGTTTTTAAATTGTAGTGGCAGTGACATCCATTAATGGACCACACTCCAGCTTAACATCAAGCGGGGTGCTGTCATATGTCGAGTCACAATAAATATAAAAAAGATACACTACGAAGTTAAGGTTATATTTAGAATTAGTAAATAATAAAAATAGTACAATATTAACAGTAGAGCTTGTATAAAGAGAAATGTGGATGTGAGGAAAGCGAGGAATTGTCTCTGCCTATCCGTGTGAGGAAAGGGCGTGACAATTTGATTTTGATTTGATTGATTGATAATCAATTTATCCAGTTTACTTACGCTTTTCGTATTGTCAGTATGAGATATATTCATAATGTACATATCAAAAACACAAATGTACGTAAGCTAAAATTATCCATACATATTAAAGTTGTTACAGAAAATAATAATTTAGGTCGCAGCTCCCCTAAAAGATAACAGATATTGATATCATAAAAGTTAACGATTTAAGTTTGTTTCTAAGACTTTGATATTGATATAGTTATTTATACATACATATATTATTATTTTATATATTTAAATGTCAATAACAATATTTGTAATTAGATAATAAAAAATAAAATATTTATTAAAACACAAAAATCAAAAGAACAAGGTTTACTTTGACAAACCTTGTAGTGACGAAGGAATGGTCCAATGGTTTGGTCATAATATGAAAAGGATGAGTGAAAGTGGATTGACGAAAGAAATTTAAAATTCTGATGTAGATGGGTGCGTGTGGGTCCTGTCGACAATTTGATTGATTGATTTTATAGAGATAAAATCAGTATATTAATTTGTTGGTATTATTTCAGTGGGCTAAGTTTTCCCGGTGGCGAGTCCGGAATCTCTGTGCCAAGGACTGTCTGCACATCAAAGTCCGTTGGTATATCAGTCGACACGAACACGTACGAGCCACATCTACTTGCAGGAACTATGGCGCATATGATCGGACATAATATAGGTAATTTATGCATGAATAAATATAATAATCCTACTATTATTATAATGTGAATGTGAGTTTGTTTGTTACTTTTTCACGCAACAACTACTTAAGCGATCATCATAAAACTTTGTACACATATTTTTGGAGGTACTAGAAGTAACATAGGATACTTTTAATTTTAAAAAATATATATTTTTTACTATAGTTTTCAAATGACTATAGTTTCAGCTGTTCCAAGGAATTCCAAGTTGATCCGGAAACGCGATTGAGTCGCTTGAAATTGAAATTGGTGTTAATCACCGGGGTCAAGAGACTGAGCTAATACTCATAACCACCTATTGTAAGGTAGACTGAAGAATTCTACTTAACATATTGGCCTTATATGAAAGTTGATTCATAAGGAGTAAATACAAAAAAAAAAAAAAATGGTCCTCGACTTCGCACCGTAGACATTCTTAAGATTCATTGCCTTTTAAAAAGTGTCAATAATCATATTTTTATTATCCAAAGGTATGGAACACGATGACGGTCGAGACCAATGCTTCTGTCGTGATTGGCACGGTTGTATCATGGCGCAGTCAATAGTTGGCCTGGAAAATGTACAACCCTACAAATTCTCCGATTGCTCAAGAAATGATTACATAAGAGAGTTGAGAGAGGGACAAGGGTTGTGCCTTTTGAATAAACCTAATGAGGTATGTATTATATGAGGTAATGTATTTATAAGATTGACAATGTGTTTTTGCAGCTATAATTGAATAATATTTAATTTTGTATAATTGTTTATATACAAAATTAATAGAGCCTGTATGAAGAGAATTGTAGATGTGAAGGAAGCAAGGGAGTTATGTAAGGATCGTGGTAAGTGGCGCTCCATTGTCTCTGCCTATCACTGTGGAAAAAAGGCGTGATATTTTGATTGATTGATTGATTGTTTATATATGTTTTGCCAATGTTCAGCTGCAATAGACATAAAATTTTAACCAATGTATTCCACGTGGTGTAAAAGTGCATTATATCTGCCTACTTACTAAATATAAAAATACAAATACAAAAAATTAGAAATTGTATTTTTAGTATTAGTTTTATAGATACTCGATATCTTACCCCGTCTTTCCTGATGATGGTAAAGATACGGCTTTAGATTGGCTTCAGGCAGTGACTTTAAAGGAGTAGGTTCCTAGGCCTTCCTAGGTTTGCTAGGCCGGCAAAGCGGATGTGACTGCTGGTTGCTATTTTATTTGCAGCAGCTCGCACTTTACTTGCTTCAGCCTAACATTAAAAGGTCATATGTCAGTAAAAGAACTAAATAAATGTGATTATTTCGAAAAGTTATTTTAACTGCAAAAATTCGTCAAGCTACGTACTATACAAATCAAAACCAGCTACGTTATTTCTGAGAAATTCACATTTTAAATCTGGATTTTGATTTAATGCCCATAGGTTATCATTATAATCGTTGATTGGACGAATCCGCAGCGATTGGTCATCCGTAAATGTCCGATATATTTGGAATTGGCAAATAGTTAGATGCACTCATGCAGGGTTATTGGTAGTTTGTGACAAATATAACTATGTTATAGCTGCAGAATATATAGTTCATTAACCACTTATATGAAATATACACACTTTTACATGCAATGACATTCTGAGATTATACTTTATTTCTATCTCAAACGAAACGAAACTTTGTATTACACGTTTTTTTTTTGTTATTGTTTCTTTATCCTCATGAAAGCTGGGTTGCCTAGTGTCCATAACCGTAGAGCTTGTATGAGGAGAATTGTGGATGTGAAGGAAGCGAAGGAGTTGTGTCAGGATCGTGACAAGTGGCGCTCCATTGTCTCTGCCTATCCCCGTGGGCAAGAAGCGTGAAAATTTGATTGATTTATTGTTTCTTTACATTTGACAGCGCCGGATGGTAAACTGGAAGTTGGTTTTTAGATGGAGTTGCATGTTAAAAAACTGGAAGTAGTGTCGCATCTACTATGCCGGTTTATTTGGCAACTTTCAAGCTGATCCTGAAACGCAACTGAGTCCCTTCGGGATTTGTAATGCCACCATTTAAAAAAAAAGATTTTGACAGCGGTTTTGAACTGAACCTTTTTGGTCGCCATAGTGACGTCGACTGAAGCAACCGTGACCTGGTTCGGTTTTTACAGTCGTCGGCACTCTACGACCTCCTCTTGCCTACCATCAGGCGGGCCTACCATCCGATGTCGAGTCATAATAATAATAAAATCCTTTTGTTATTAAACATGCTAGGACATCTCTATCTTTATATCGAATAGGAGAGCAAAACTATGAATAAATTATTATTTATGATTTCGTTGTTAAATGTGAGTTGAAGGCCAACCTTATTAGTGTTCTCGAGATCGCCTAATTCATGTGCAACTCCGTCTATTCGAATGCAAAGCAGGTCTCGAAAACTGAAAATTAATCATACCGGGAGCATTGTTTGTCGCAGACGGTTCGGCGCTTCTTCGCCACTGCGGAGTCCTTTAATAAAACTTATGGTAATACGCTGCCCTTGCCAAGTATTATCTCTTCGTTTGCGAATATAACAAGACGGAGAGCCCGGGCGAGGTTTATTGGAATAAATTTACATAGCGTGAGGATAATCATGCAGTACGCGTCGCCATTCACCCTCCTTCGATTGGGAACGTTTACATTTTTATCTGGATTTAGGTCGGCTATGGCCAATGATTATGCGGTCGGTTCGAGTGCTTTGTTTTTATTATTGAGATTGAAATGTTCGCGTTCTTCTTTATTTGGACGGTTATTTTTTATATTCTTTGTGGAATCATTGTTTGCTTCGTCTACTAGTTCAAGGTCTTTTGCTTTTGTTGTCTAAACTTTGATGTTCGTATTTCGTATATGGCTGTTTATGTTTTATTTAGAAAACGTTTACAACATTCATTAGTTTGCCAACTTTTCTAATACCAACTCGGCAAATATTTATATCAAATGTACCAAATGTTACTAAAATGTTCTAGATTAAATTCAGAACGACAAATGCGTTGCAAATTCCAATTGTGTGCAACGTTTGTGATAATTTCAGCTATTTGTGAACCGTCAATGCGGCAACAACCGGCTGGATGAGGGAGAGCAATGCGATTGCGGTACCATTGAGGAATGTCACAACACGAACCCTTGCTGTGATCCAATCACTTGCAGATTCACTAAGGAAGCTCAATGCGCCTCTGGGGAGTGCTGCGAGAATTGTCAGGTATGTGTAGAGTGGTTGATTGAAATTAGTTCATAATTAAACTGATTTAAAGTTCATTTTGTAAGAAACAAACCTATTTTTGTCTGAAACTTGTACCTAATAAGAAAGGAATTTTAAATCGAGTTATACCGACATAAAAAAGGAATTTGTTTTAATCTATATACTTACATCTAAGTTACCTTTAAACATTAGTTCCTTTAGATTCAATGTAATCAGATTTCAAATCAAAATCGACATTGTTATCAGCTTCCTGTTAAACCAAAAAACTTTTTGCTACTTTTAGAGGATGAGATGTACAATTAAAGAAACGGAAATTTATTTAAAAAATGGAAATAAATTAAAGAACATAAAATACCTATTTGGATATACTTACGCAAATATGCGTAATATTTCCATATGAATATTAATAAATTGAAATACTGCGTAATATTTTAATAATTTTGAGGCAAATTATCCAACGTTTGTTTTTCCAATAAATTCGTGTTTATTTATTTAAGAATTTATCAGCGTTTTGTTTATGCTCGACTTCACATACAAACATGTTTGCTTCACGTTTTCATGCCTCGATACACAATAAATTACACGAAATTTTGACTTAGTTCGTTTGTAAATATTCGTAATACAACGAAAATATGTTACTCGATTTTGATTTACATTTAAGATATATTTATTGAAAAGTAATTATGATAAGGGTTGTTATTATGAACACAATTACATTGTTATGTATTTTTTGTCTAAAACTTATATTTATATTGTAATTCTTCACTAGATGCTGTGGTTTTCTATTTAAAAACGTGCACATGTTAATAACAATCAAAATGTACAAATAATAAGCGATAAAACACATATAAGTTCGTGTTTATCGCCTTAGTATATTAAATGATATATTAAATAAATTATGAAGAAACTTTACAAATGTTACGTTGTTAGTGACATATTTATTTTGATAACTTAAGCATACGTACGCCTGTAGTTAATCTGGAATCCAATCCAGGAACAGAGGCTACAGCTTCCACAGTTAAAAATGTCGGCAGCAGTAATTACATCTGCCATGTCGGCCTAGCTGATGATGCTTAATAAACTTACCTCTTTTATAGTTAAAGCCACGCGGTATAGTCTGCAGGGAGGCTGCAAACGAGTGTGATTTAGATGAAACATGTGATGGCAACTCCGGATTTTGTCCTACTGACGCTTACGTGAAGAATGGGGAGCCGTGCGAAGATGGAAAAGGGTATTGCTTCGCTGGCCAATGTCCAACGTTGACAAGACAATGTGAACGCATCTGGGGCCCTGGTACAGTTGGCGCAGACAGGCAATGCTTTGAACAATTCAACTCGAAAGGTGCAGTTACAGGACATTGCGGGAAGGACGGCAGTGGCAACTATTTGAAGTGTGATACTGAGTTAGTATATTATTTTATTTTATTTATCGTTTTTTGTAGCTTTGCTTCTTACGGAGCTGGGACTTAACCTTAACTTGTGACAGTTTTTACAGTCGGCGATGCTCTTGCATCCCCTTGCGTCTTAATAAAATAAAACTCGCAAAAACAACGGTAAATAAAAAGCGTAACGACTTCCAGCGTCTGTAGATTCTTTATGTGTGCTTATCAAAAAGCAGAAAGGGAATGAGAGCAAGCGAGATAGTGAAATGCTTGTATTATTATATAATATGTATACAAAATAAATAATAAAGCATAGCCGCTTTTTTATGCCGACAAAATTATCTTACTGTCCCACGCCTAGTTGTTATTTATTTTAATAATCCAATTAGATTGAAAAAAAATCTTCTAGCCTCGTAAGAATTAAATTGTGTAAATGGTTAAGGTGACCGTGGTGTAGTGATAGGGCAAGCCGCCGGCCGGTTAAAAACTGTATCTTTGTACTTTAGTTGTCCTGTCTCTATACATCACGTTTATTAGCAGAATAAAAATGAAAAACAATAGATAGTCTGTTGGAATGGAACTGTGTTTATCTAATATTCATCATTACAGAAACGTGCGGTGTGGTTCACTCCAGTGTCAGTTGGGCAATCGTTATCCCGTCGTGTCGGGCATGGATGAGTTTTACACAAGAACTGTGATCACAATAAAAGGAACGGAATACGAGTGCAAGTATGTTATTATATTATATAATATTCATGCAATAAATATGTGTTTTACCACCAATATTCATGCAATAAATAACTGTTTTACCACCAATATTTATGCAGTAAATAATGTTTTACCGCCAATATTCAAGAAATAAATAGTTGTTTTATCACCAATATTAAAGCAGGTAATAGGTGTTTTCTACAAATATTCATGCAATAAATAAGTGCAGACCACCAATTGTCGGTCTTCATTTGCACAGTCTACCTTCAAGTGTACAAACAGTAAAGTGACACAGACTCGTTTAGGGATCAGCTTCACAGTTAGCGGTAAAAAGTGGGCCGGCATAGCAGATGCGACTGGTACTTTTAACTGTAGTAGCAGTCACCTTAATTTATAGACCGCACTCCAGCTTAACATTAGGCGGAGTGTAGTCACATAAAAAATATCGCCTGAAAATTAAAAAATATTGTCTTCGTGTCTTTCTTTCAATATACGAATTTTTAACCTAATTTCAGGGCTACAACAGGTCTTCCAGAACATTCAGAAATAGCTCCGCTTGGCTTGGTCAGGGATGGGACTCCGTGTGGTGACAACTTGGTGTGTGTGAACCAGACCTGCACATCAATATTTCCATACATAGACCACACCAAATGTCCAACAGATCATAACAACAAAGAATGCTCCTCACGTGGGGTGAGTGTAGATACTATCATATTTTTACATTTTTATACCAAGCTAAAAACCACTTTTTAAAACCACTATACGACTTTTTAGTAGTGCTTGTATCATAGAAACAGGACAACCAAAGATACATTGGTACCGGCAAGCTGTTTTGAACCCGTACTCTCCGTTTGCTTAACCATTGCGTGGTCGATAATAAAATAAACGCGATTGTAAGCTGCATAAAATTTGTTTAATTCATTAATCACTGTTCGCGCAAAATCTAAGAAAATACTACATAATTAGAATTAGTAATATAAATATAATAAAAGATGACACGACATTATAAAACTCAAATGCTCACAAACTATATTTCAGTTACATAATAGTTCCTAAATTGAGCCCAAAAAGCTTATAAATTTTGTGAACTTTTAAAAGTTGTGTAAAATTAATTAATGTCACAAAGGATTTAGAGTCCATTTGTGTCACATATTACAAATTGTGGCAAACTGGAACTTTCTCTGCAGGATTACACTTTGGCCACACTTGTGCAATTGATGACTAGCACAGTGGCATTACTAACAGGGGCATACAATCAAAATTATATTGTTATTTTTTTATTGTTTACTTTACTTTTTTTTTAAATTTACATTTCTATATTAAGCTACTAAAGTGCTTCGTAGAAAGCAGCTATCAAAGTGCTATCATAGAAACAGGACAACCAAAGTACATGTATCAAAGATACATTGGTACCGGTGAGTGGACTCGAACTTTTGCTTACGGTTTGCGTAACCATTGCACTGCCACTACACCACACGGTCGCCTTGGTACTGGTACTTGGTACACCACACCAGGGTACTGTCATTGTGACTCGACATATGACAGTACCCTGCTTGATGTTAAGCTGGAGTGTGGTCCATGAATGGATGTCACTGCCACTACAATTCAATAACTGTGAGAGCAATCACATCCACTATGCCGGCCTAGATGGAACCGGCAACTTACAAGCTGATCCCGAAACGCGACTAAATCACTTCACGGTCTGTATACTTGTAAGTGGTGGAACTACCCCGGATCGGCAGACTGGGTACCACTGCCAACCACTTTTAGATAAGTGGTCGCGTTTCGGGATCAGCTTGCAAGTTGCCGGTTCCATCTAGGCCGGCATAGTGGATGTGATTGCTCTCACAGTTATTGAATTGTATTAGCAGTGACATTCATTCATGGACCACACTTTGGCTTAACATCAAGCGGGGTGCTGTCATATGTCGAGTCACAATAAAAAAATATATCCCTAATTTAATTGTGTATTTGGGGTAATGAATCGCGTTATCTACACTCGAAGGTACTACCTCGCTTCGGCAAACTAGGCAAAGTGACCACCAACCGTCTGCCTGCCATTACCTATTGTTTGTCACTAAAGTGTCTATACGAAGTTCTATCTGAGTCAGTCTGAACGTACCTTAATAGTTTGAGTGCATCTAACTTCTTACCGCTGAATAAATTTAACAAAACTTTCTTCAAAGTATAAAGTACATTTCCACTTCAATTTTCAATGTTCTCTTGTGTTTTCTTAAAAACACACACTTACATAGAATACAGAAAGAAACTCACACAAATTCATTTAACAATACATGTATATATTATTACAAACTAAAACAAAACTCTAATAAGAGTAGATAGAGAAATATTTACGCAGAGAAAGAAAAGGTAGTGAATTAATCACGGGGCCCTGGTTTAAAATTATTATCCCAATTCTCTTAAAACATTATGATGGCGATAATCTGTGAAATGGTATCGCGGTCGCAAGTGACCAATCAACGTAGTTTGTCTATTGATTTGTTATTCGCTGATTGGTTATAGTCTGTCTAAGCCGAAATGACGCGCCCCTCCACCGCATTTGCGCAAACGAGAAAACACACCGAAAATTCAATTGTAATTGGTCATTCGGTTGCTGGTTAATAAAGTGGACCATAATAAAGTGGCGCGTCATTTATAGTTAGGCAAGCTATACGAAGATGTCATATATGAGTACACCGCAATGTCACTGCATTTTTGACGCCATGATGTATTAAGAGAATCGAGGCCCAGGTACAGTCAGCATCAGATATATCTGAGCACGCAATCTGATCAAAAGTATCTATACATTCAGAGTGGTCATAAATATCTACTCACCATTAGTTGTCATATTAATGTGAGCATTCAATGCGTCAAAAATATCTATACGGTCAAATAGTCAAAAATATCTACACACTCACTTGTCAAAAATATGTCAATAGACAATTCAGTAAATTTGTTTTAAAATATTACATATTATATGAGTGTGTAGATATTTTTGACTATTTGACTGTATAGACATTTATGACGCACTGAATGCTCACATTATTATGACAACTAATGGTGTGTAGATATTTATGACCACTCTGAATGTATAGATACTTTTGATCAGATTGCGTGCTCAGATATATCTGATGCTGACTGTACCTTTGATCGGTATAATTACAGCGACTTAGGTAAATTATTTAAATAAATAATTAATTAAATTAAAATGAAAAGCATTTATATTACACGATCGGTAAAATAAAATGTCTTTGAAAAATGTGTGGCACGAATAATGACTACACACTTCCTCATGTTAATAGAGACGAATAAGTCATATACAAATGTCTGCAAGTAGAAGTCATTCTACTTGTAATTATATAAGAACTTTACTTTCTTCTGAAAAGGACAAGTGTAAACAAATTATGAAAAATTACTCCAAATAAATGTAATGAAACTAAAATACATATAGTAAAACTGCTGGCTGTGTAGTTTCTGTAGCAAAATTCACGCTACACAGCACCACTCGGTAACGAAGTTAATTCAATAAAGCTTGCACGAGGCAAAAGTAATTATTACTAAAACTAGGATTTTAACTAACCAAAACTAGCTCGGTTTTAGTGCACTAGTATTTATAAACGAGTCGCCACTCTCGACCTAACTTCAATTACTAATTATTAAACGAAAACTACTTAACGGTACACTTATTCTTGTACAAACTGGAAACGAAAACGGTTTGAAATTATATCGTTCATTAAGGTTTAATATTCTTGTTTATATTATTATTATAGCTTAACATCAAGCGGGGTGCTGTCAAATGTCGAGTCACAATAAATATATAAAACATTTTTTTATATTTTTTTAATTGAATTTAGACATAACGTCAATAAATTGAGCAATTATTCTCAAACGTATATCTACTACTATAAGAATACATTTTTTTTGTTCGGCATAGTGACCTCGACCCTGGCAAAACTGTAACGGTACTTTCAGTCTTCTGTCGTTAAATCTTCTTTTGCTTACCACCGAAATAAGATAGTCTAAATAAAAGAAAAAAAAAACATTTTATTAAATTAATTTACCCATATACATATATATCAATCATATTGTCATGCCACATTTCTGTAGTGATATACAGAGCCAATGGAGTGCCACTTTTCACGTTGTATACCTACCTATACATAAGTAACCTGTGCTAAAGTAAATTAAATAAATAAAAAAATACTTTTAATATGAATATTTAACATTTAAAAAAAATTTAAATCATAACTATTTCGAAACAGTATCGTTTTCACAAGGATAGGTTAGAAATTTGCGGTCAACTATATTGGCTCCACGAGATATTACTTGGCTCATATTAGAATTTCAATGGGGAATAGAAAATTGGCAAATTGCAATTGGACCGATTGTTGCTCTAACTAGCAAATGGCGCATCGCTGTTTAATTTTATTACTGTTTTAGCTATTTCGATTAAAGTGCTTTCGTATAAGTGCCTATTTTATTACGTCTTAATTTAACATTCATAATCGTCTAGCTATGGTTTGAGAAATGTTTGCACGTATGCACGAAAATGGTTTCTATGTGATGATACAAAAGAAAGTTTTCCGAGTGCCCATAACCGCAGAGCTTGTATGAAGAGAATTGTGAATGTGAAGGAGGCGAGGGAGTTGTGTCAGGATCGTGGCAAGTGGCGCTCCATTGTCTCTGCCTATCCCTGTGAGAGGAAGGCTTGAAAATTTCATTGATTAATTAAATAATACAAACATGAGACATTTAATGCTGGTACCTTTGCAAAATAAAAATAGCCGATACCTGATAATATTTGTTAATAATATACTATACTCTTAGATAATTTAACTGTCTAGATAGAGTGTCGCGATTCAATCGCAATGCAAACATAGGCCAACGTTGAACTGATTGTGTGCGTGTCACACACACAGATGCGTTCCATTACGATATCATTACAAGTGCGTCGGGCCACGCCTGTGTGTGTGAAATGATACCAGCTTATCGATATTACCCACTAAGTAGGGAAAAATATGCACTTTTGATATGCGTTTTATACATACATAAATTAATAATAATGTAGATTTGTTTACTATTTAATTTGTTATAGTATGTGTATATGTTACCAGAAATATATGAAACCTAGGAATTGAGAAAAACAATAGGGAGGTAGGCAATGGATGTAAAAACAGCAGCAAGTAGTGTTTGCAAAAACTCGATAGTAAACACCAAAACCATCTACTCAACCGATAGGGCTATAGACAGCGCAAACTATTAATAACAGTAATATTATTGATAGTACTGACCTAGTAAATTGATAAAACTATCGAAACCACTAATAGTGGTATTTTCTTCAAAATTAACGAAATTAAAGAATTATCGGTTTTGTGCAAGAAATTGCACTCTACTTGTACAAAACCGTACTTTTATGTGAATAAGCATTACTAATGATAATAAATACCACATATACTTTATTTTAATAGTCCAGTGCACAATATTTGATAGGGGTAATAAAAAAAAGAATAAGAGTATATATTTTTATTTATACAAATAAATAAAAAAGTTTTGATGCTGCATCACGATTGTTGTTATTAATTTTTATCTTGTAATAATATCGTAAATCTATAATAAATATTTTTCTACAACACTTTTAATCAAATTAGTTTGATGGAGGTGGCCACAAACATGCTCAGCTTTTACCTCACAGTAATTTGGGCCTCCAATAAATTGTTTCATTACAGTAGATACTATTTTTGCATATTTTTTGGGAGTCATAGTAAAATCCTGTTTTAAAAACTGTCGAATTATGTATTCAGCAGATCAGAAAATAAAATATACATCCTGAGAGGCATAGATGAGTCCCTTCATCTCTTAATTTAACCAATTAATGGTGCGGCAATTTTTCATTTGATGTCCAAACAATTAATACACTTTTTTTTTTTGTGCAAACATTTAACAACAAAGCCTGCTATGTAGCCGACGATTTGCTGTGTATATTCACATAATTCCGAATAGTAAATAATGCCGGCATCGTTGTAGAGAATTTCGTCGTCAACGTCATGTTCCTCTTCATCTTCTTTCCTTAACGAAGGAACAGTTTCATTTATACTTTTTATTGATGAAGAGCACGTTAGAACACTTATGTCTTCTAGTGTCACATAGTTTCCTACCTACCTAAAAACTGGATCTTTAGGTATTCTGTAACAACAGTTTGTTTATTGCTGCCTTGTCATATGTCGTTTTTATGGCACGACATATGACAGCACCCCGCTTGATGTTAAGCTGAAGTGCAGTCATGAATGGTTAACAGTGCATCCACTTGTAAATAATATTGTAATTAATAAACATATTGTTGTACATACAGAACACACATTTAGGTGGGTAATGTAATATAAATGTTATAACATGTTATTATAACAGTGTTAAAGTGATACTTGTTTTTTTTATATACAACAAATCTACTTCAATATAAAAACCAAAATATTCACGGAAATATTTTGATTCAAAACCTGGCAACACTCTTAACATCTTAGGTAAAAAATTGAACTATTTTTTAAAAAAATATTTCCAATGTTTATAGTAATTTAAAATCTACTTAATGATGATAAGTGACAGCTTTGGTTGTTCTCAAGCGTCCTTTGTAAGTTCGGCACAATTTAATGGCGCAAACAGTCATTATTATCGAAAAAATCACAGAGAAATTTCGCGTGGCGTCCGAACGGTGTCTGTTACGCAACTGACAAACGCGAGAGAGTGTATCGGCCAACAGTTGGCCGGTATTTTTTTTAGCCCGTGCGCCACCATATGCTCTATCTAGACAGTTAAATTATCTAAGACTATACTAAACTACACTACATAAACTACATATACATAAACTACATATATACATAAACTACGAATACTAAGAAGTAAATGAAAATGCACTTCGTAAAATGTTCACTGTTAAAACTCGTGGTTTTAAGTAAAATTTACTCGCGAAGAGATTTCAATTAAACTTTGCTTCTCATGTGTTTTGAATAGTTAGACGAACCTACGAGTAGATACTCCGTTTGCCGCATTTTATACGCAGTGTTGTTTAAATTTAAAACTACCCGCATTTAAACGTCCTTAGAGTTAAGTATACAGACAAATTAAACCAAATAAATAAATAGGTATTATAATTAATGTATTACAATCAATCAAATCGACACGTCTTTTTCCCACAGGGATAGGCAGAGACAAAGGGAGCAGCACTTGCCACGATCCTGACACAACTCCCTCGCTTTCCGTAAGGATGTAGGATGAAGGATGTAAATCCACAATTCTCTTCATACAATCTCTACGGCAACTTAGCTGGGTGTTTTCCTACCAAATCGAAGACATCCTCAAGAAAGCTGGGTGGACTAGTGACCTATACAATCTCTACATAATTGTAGAGAATGTATGAAGAGATTGTGGATTGTATCAAGATCGTGTCAAGTGGCGCTCCTTTGTCTCTAAAATACTCTCTGCTACTTGCCTTGCCACGACACTGACACAACTCCCTCGCTTCCCTCTCATCCACTCCAGCTCTACAATTATGGGCTTCATTATTATCAATTCAACGGCTTAGTTGCGCTTAGATTTTTTTTACATTTCTATACTAAGCCATGGGTCTATACCGGTGGGTGGTCTCGAACTCGTGCTCTCGGTTTGCGTGACCATTGAACTGCCACTACACCACGGTCGCCTCTAATCTTCTAATGTATTAAATAAATTTTATGCGGCTTACTATCGCGTTTATTTTGGTTTTAATTTTACAATTTATTATTATGTCGACGTTTCGATCGGTGTCACGGATTTGTTTAATTCATTAATCAATGTTTGCGCAAAATTTAAGAATATCTTCTAATGTGTTCACATAAATTCCAGGTGTGCTCGAACGCGAACAAGTGTGTGTGCAACCGCGGCTGGACTGGTCCCGATTGTTCCCAACCGGATGTCCTTCCACCATCACCGACGCCACCCATACAAGAGAACGCAACAAAGGCAGCCTACAACATGACCAAGAAGGAAACGCCTTATGGTGAGTCCAAAGCGGTTCGAAAGGTTGTATGCAAAATAATATTAGTTAAAGGCGATGAAGGAACTTGTGAATGTGAAGGAAGCGAATGAAGTTGTGTTAGATTCGTGGAAAGTGGAAAATTGATTGATTGTTTGAGTTATGTATATGAGTTATTACTAAATTATATTTTTAAGGGTGATATGCAGCCAGTCGGTGGTCATTAGCCTGTCTGGCGATCCAGAGCCGTGAAGCGAATTGGTCGCGTTTCGGGGTCATCTTAAAACCTTCCGGCTTCAATTAGACCGATTGCTATTGTAGTTATTTAACTATAGTAACAGTCGCACTTCAGCCCACAATAAAAAAGGCAAACAAAGAGGTTTTGATGTTTCAGTGGGCTTCATGTGTTAATTTTAATGAACATTAATAATTGATTATTATAATTTCAGGTTGTGATTGTATTCCCTATTAATATTCCCCCTACTAATATATATATTTTTTTCATTACCTCAACACATTATCGGCCACCGAGTACCTGGCATTGCTTCTGGGCGACCCAAAATTTCTATGTTCCACTTTGTACAATACACACACAGTAGTTGTAGAGTTATTGGCATCGGCCCGGCCACCACCCGCCGAAGCAATGCCGGGCCCGGGGGCCTGTGATCGCGGGTGTGGCCGGCCCTAACGCACGGGAGCCGTATTTACAGGTGAACACGAAGGAAATAAAATGTCCACAATGAGCATGGTGGCCCTGTTACTGCTCGTCGTGCTCGGCGTATTTCTCGGGTTCGCGTGGATGGCTTACTGCTTCAGGTAACGAGCATAACTCGGTGTTTGTCTATTTGCCTGAGTGTTGCCTGCCTGTCCTGTGTCGGTGTCCACGTGTGTTGTATTGACGGCCGCGCCCGCGATCCCGCCGCACCCTCTCGCGGCGGACTCGCACTCACATGCTACCTTTTGGGCGCAGAGAACTACCACGGCTCGAACACGGTGTTCCTCGTGGGCGTCCTCATGTCTGTGGTAGGGGGAGTATTCATAGTATTTGCCCTGAGCGCTCTCTGCTACAGGTCAGTCGTAGTACACAAAAACTTCTTCCCGTGCCTAAGGTTAGTGAGCAGAAAACAGACCAAAGGTAGTCTTTAAGGAGAGATTTAAATCGTCACCTTCGTACTTATACTTGTATGTTCATTTAGAAGTTAGACGTTGGTGTTTCTGTTTTTATGCGTCGGTTTATGTTTGTTTGTTTACGTTGTGGTCGTAGAAGTAATAGTTGGCTAATGGCGCTTCGGCGGCGGCGGCGCACCCGCACCACGAAGCGCCATCACTGCATTTGATCTGTGGTTCTGTGTCCGCGACAGGAGACGACTGCCCGCATGCCTCGTCGGCGCCTACTCAATCAAACCCTTATAATTCTGGGCTCTTGGATGTGTGCATTGGCTTATGTGAACTGTGACTCGTTTTCGTTTCCTTTCTTGGTCGGAGCTCGCGTCGCTTGGGGGCGCTGACCGCCCCGAAGCGACGCCGCCGTGCCGTCTATATATTCTCACGTGGCCAAACACTGTACACAACACGCCACGCGACAGAGAACATATAGGGGGCACCAACTCTAACCAATCACTGATTTCTATCAACTTTTGCACGGAAACAGCGAATGTGCAATGCACGACTCTTCTTTCAAACGCAGCTGTCTATCTAGTTAGCATCGCTACTCTAAACATAAGAACAATTAGTAGATTATTCCAATAAAACAAAACTCACACCAATTATCAACTGAATAATTCGCATCGACGAATAATTTACTGGAATAATCTCTATGAATAATTGGTAAGCTAAGTTCAAAGAATGATCCCATTCATAGACATCTCAATGAGGAACGAAACGAAAAATTTAAAGTAACCTTTACGAAATTTGCAAATATAAATTATTCAATATCCAAAAGCTCCAGTTTAATATTCAAATCAGAATTTCGAGTGTTCCAAATTACGAGTGCCAGCAGCAACGACAAATAATTGTTACATATGGGGGCCCTTTGTGAGGCTAAAATGGACGAAATTTAATACTTATTTGTTGTTATGTGGCTTTAAATTCTATTTGATTAACATATATAACACATCTTTGAAATTAACTAAATTCTTTTTGTATCGAAGACATCATGTAAGTATTTAAAATGTCTCATTTTCATCAATTTTCATTCAAAATTTAATAATACAAATTATTACCCAATTGGCAATGATGTATTCGATTCAGATTATTCATTTTCACGAATGTGTTTGCCACGACATTATTGATTGATTTGTGCGTTGTTCACGCGGCGCTTCAGGAAAAAGAGCCCACTGCCCAAATATGACCCACCATACACCAAGAAACCTGTCACGAAGAGCTTCGCAGCTGGCTCCACGACGTCCAACAACTCGCAGGAGGACATCTCCCTCGACGGTGGCAAGATGCACTCGTTCAACAACACATTCAGGTATTTCACAACATTCAATTATTACATAATATAATACAAACTGTAGGTACATTGTGTAATTTAGAGGGTGTCGTATTTACCTGCATATATTTTTATTAAAAAAAAATTATTACAATTTTTGGTCCAAAATAATGATTCGATATGGTAATTTATGTAAATAAAACTAAGTAATTTAATAACAAAATATATTTTTATTACAAATTTAATATTACAAATTTTGGTCCAAAATAATGATTCGATATCGATATGTAAATAAAACTAAGTAATTTAATAGCAGAATATATTTTTATTACAAGTTTAATATTACAAAATTTGGTCCAAAATAATGATTCGACATGGTAATATGTAAATAAATCTGAGTAATTTAATAGGAGAATATATTTTTTTGTGTTTGATCACTATAAAATCTAATTTGTGAGCAGAATGTGGTTCATATTTAAAATTTAGCGCCTTCGTGTAGACCTGCTCAACATGTACTGCATAAAAAAAATGTTTAATAATAAGCCTATTAAAGAAAGATACTCGTAGTACATGCTTTATATAAACCGATAAGATACTCGTAGCATGGGTACTTTACATCTTAAAGTTTACATTCTTTACATCTTAATCACATCAAAGAGAAATAGGAGTTTGTTAAATATATTGAAATAGCCCCTTTAAATTACACTTTGTATTTTAAATTATAATTATGAATTAGTATTCTTTCAATGAAAATTCCAACAACAAAAAAAAACAATCGTATTCGATTACTTTATTATCCGTACGTGATTAACTTAATTATCTTTCCTCAACTTCTGGATCTGGTGTCCTCTTCTATACAGAAATCTTCTAAGGTATGTTCTGTCCTGCTTCCGGCAAGTGACATTAGCAGAAATCCGCCTTTCACGCTGTCCAATTAAACAAGTTTTGCTCCCACTTTGCTTAAAACCTCGTCTACATTTGGATAAAGTTTAGGTGACTTGTTCTGTGACACCTTTAATTTTATTTAATAATTTTGCATATAAGTATGGACTTTAGAGTAAAAATGTATTAAATGTTTATTACATTGATATAAATTGACCTGTTTTAATTTGTTTAAACTAATAACTATTATAATTATAAAGTATATTAGAATTAGTAGTATGCTTCAGACTAAGTGCTTTTATTTTATTTTGCACCTACCTCTTACAAATAAATGCGGTAAATTGTTTCTAAGGTAGATAGTAGGAATGCCTAGCGGCATTAAGTCCGCCTTTGTATAGGTACTAGGGTGCAAAACGTTTTTAAATAAATAAAATGACAATTGTGCGAGTAAATATAAGATAACAGGAGGTTCGACGAAGAGTGGATGAATCCCAAGCCTTATCTGTATTAAAATGTACACAGACCTGATCTTTCTGCGAAAAGACAGACGCTTTTACTTTATCTATTCTCTGTCTATTTATTTTGTTATATTTTCGTTTTAGATGTTACAGAACACGTCACGTGACATTATTTCTCAATGTAAACTGGGCTTTCTTTTACTAAGCTTTAGAGCTTTATTGCTTTGAAAATAACAGCAATATGTATTGCTGGAGAAGAACTTAAACAGTGTGGGTTAGTCTGAAACTAGTCCTACAAAAATAGGGCGTACTTGTTTGGTGACGATTTCACAAAATTAAGTCACTAGTGTCATCATACAAAGCATGCCTAGTTTTTGTGGGACGAATTGCTGACTAGCCCAGTTTTTATTCCACTTTTAACGCAAAACATTTTACGATTTAGCGTAATTATGACACGCATTTTTTTCTTTTTTAGTAGAGATAATATAAGGGCAACGGTCCTGATATTTTAGCTTAGCTTAGGTGCCGTACACACTGCACAGATAACGTTAGTGAACACGAGTGCTATGGGTGATATATTTTTTTTTTATTTCTATACTAAAAGTGCTTGTGTTATAAAGACAGGACGCCCAAAGTACAAACAAGATACATTTGTACATAAAAGATACATTGGTATATAAAAGAAACAACGGTGCCGGCAACCGAGAGTCCCCTTGTTCAACCGGGGGACTCTCGGTTGCCAGTTTCTCGGTTTGCGTGACCCTTGCACTATCACTACACGGTAGTGGTAGTAGAGTTAATAGTAAATTTTGAGGTCATCCTAATAAAACACTCCCTTCGTTCGAAATCTTAGTTTCGCTAGCATTGGTGCTAGTATTTGTAAGGGAAAGAAATAATGAAAATACAAAACGAGGAGAACCTAAACCTTGGGTGTTTTTTTTCTGAAATAGCACGTGAATTCCGAAACTGAAATTTCTAACGCAAGCCTTGGATTATTCTGTAAATATCTTTTGGGAGGTCAGTGGATCAGTTTAATTACAAAATAAATATTTCTGTAATATTTGACTTAATCAGTCAAAAAAAGTCGCTAAACTGCAATGGGACTTAGCAGGCATAGTGGATGTGGCTACTACTTAGAGTTATTTTAGTACAGTAGCAGTCACCTCCATTAATGGACCTTCACCTTAACATCAGGCGGGGTGCTGATGTTAACAATAATATGTTAAGCCACAATAGGAAAAAAGATGAATTATAGGTAAAGTCCACTACTCGGTGGACCTGAGAATGGCAGCTCCAAGAGTAGATGGCGGGACGTGATAGACTCCCACATGGAAGAGTGGCTAGCCCTTACCCAGCAGTGGGATAATTAAATGGGCTAATAATAATAATATTTGACCAGTTATCACCCCGATTGCCCTGATAGTTACCAATTATGAATGTTGGAATAGTTATTAAAAGCCGATCCACTAGTCACCCAATATAATTGTAAAATAAAAACTGCTGGTAGATTTGCTTGTGATACCTACAACAAAATTTCCTAAATATTCATTTGGTTGAATTTCCAGTCGTGGCGACTCTCAGCGTGTTATATTTCGACATGGAAACCATATGGGTGGTGCTGGAGCTCCTGGAAGATATCCGTGAGTATTTAATTTATAATTATTTTGTCCCTTCCTATCCCCGTGGGTTGATTGATTGATTATTTTTTAACATGACCATTGTCTAGTAGCAATAAAATGACGAGCGGTTAAAACCCATCTTACCTACACCAATCTATCCTTGATATAAGTAAGTAATTTGGTTACCTTGTGTCTATGATAAAAGCTATTTCAAATAAGATTGAAATATTAGATACCTTGTTATTATTTTTATAAATAAATCCTTTAGCCATATTTTAAAAACAAGTGAAAGTAGGACGGAATGATAGTTATTGAGAGCGAAACAGAGACAAATATATGTTGCTCTGATCAGTATCCTAGCTGAACCAATATCGACTTCAGCTAGGATGATATATGAATTTGTAAATATTTATTTTAAGCGTAAATTAGGCTAGGTTGTATAGTGTAGATTCTATATTAAGATTAAGTGACCATGGGGCTGGCATAAGCAAAAAATGCTTAAAGCCAAAAAAAAGATTAAAAAAAATGTTGCTCTGATGCTCTGCATCGCGACACTGAGTTCTGGTTTGCTTATTAGCATAGACTATCTACGGCGGATGAGGCAGCTGTGAAAAAACTCGGCTTTTTCAGTCGTCGTCACTCTAAGACCTCCTCTTGCTTATCATCAGGCGGGTCGAGGTTAGATGTCGTGTCACAATAAAAAAAACGTCTTTTCTTAAAATATCATTGTGTTATCCTATTTCAGTGAACACAAACAAATGAAGCGAGTCCATTCCGGCAGTGAAGATGACCCAACACATTCAGGTAAAAATCACATTTCTCACGTAATAGCACTTGATAATATTATGTACTTTAGTCGCCTAGTTTCTATGATACAAACACATTTAGTAGCTTAGTATAAATATGTAAATTTTGAAAAATCATTTCTTATTATTGTAAGAGTGGTAGGCAGTGGTACCCAGTCTGCCGATCCGGGGTAGTACCACCACTTACAAGTATACAGACCGTGAAGTGATTTGGTCACGTTTCGGGATCAGCTTGTAAGTTGCCGGTTCCATCTAGGCCGGCATAGTGGAGGTGATTGCTACTCATAGTTATTAAATTGTAGTAGCAGTGACATTCATTCATGGACCACACTTTGGCTTAACATCAAGCGGGGTGCTGTCATATGTCGAGTCACAATAAAAAAATAAAAAATAAAAAATTTTCATTATATATTTTTTATTAACATCATGTACCCACCCTGATGTTAAGCTAGACTGTGGTCCATGAATGAAGGTGACTGCTACTACAGTTAAATAACTGTAAATAGCAGTCACGTCCGCTATTCCGGCCTAGTTGAAACCGGCAACTTACAAACGCGACTAAGTCACTTCAGAGCGTGTATACTTGGAAGTAGCGGTACTACCCCGGATCGGTAGACTGGGTATCACTGCCTATCAGTCTTTAAAAACCAGACTCGGGGCAAATATCCACCTTATTTTATAAACTAATATTTGTGATTTTATTAATTAGAATAAATATCACAAATAAAAGCTATTAAACAATATTTGCTCCGACCGGGAATCGAACCGTAACGGACTGGTGTGCCAACCACTACGCCACACCTGTCGTCAAATGATCAAAGAATGCCCATAATCATACTATGAATGAAAATTTTAGGCGAGGAAGACATTGCTTTCATCGACGTGGCTTCAAACTCTATGCCAAAGTTGCCAGAGAAAGGTATATTGAAGAAACACGGCTATGGTGCTATAGATGGTAAAGATAAATGGGGTGATGACTCTCAGTCTGAACATCTCGAGGTTGGCTCACAATCGGATGGACAGGAACCCTCTGGTGCTGTTGCTGACATGGAATATAAATTTAAGGTACTATATACTATAAGGTACTCGTAATGAGATCAGCATGATAATATGATAGAGCATTCCCACCAGAGGCGTAGCTACCGCCGTAGCTGCCGTATCAATTATACGGGGACCCCAACGTAAGCAAAAGTTAATGAAAACTTCTGAAAAAGACGCTTGAAATTAACTAAAGTCATCATCAGCTATAAATGATTTATTAAATCAGTTTTCCGAAGAAAAGGCAAGGAAAGTGTAGATTTAATTTGCATTGTTAGGAAAAAGTGCCTTGATAATTATGATGTATATTTTTTATTTTTTATTTTATGCAAATATCTTTTGTGAGAAATCTTTACCCTTCCTAGGGGCCCCATACAAATTATCATTTATCATACGGGGCACGCTACACTTCTGATTCCCACAATTCTCAACCTAATTTTGCCCATCGCCCACATTAAGAATATAATAATTGTTACATATTTTAGACTTATTTTTTTTAACTACCCTTATACTACCTCTATAGGTGTTCTACTGCTCCTCTCAAACGCCCTGAGCGGTTTCTTTATCGGCACATTGATAACCTATAAAGTAGTGTTTTCCAATCTTTGCGAGCTACGGAACTCTTTCATTCATATGGGTGAAATTGGCCTTTTCCATTTCTGTGGGGAAAAGGCGTGACAATTTGATTGATTGAATGATAATTAAAATTATAATCCCATCGACAAAGTCCCTGCAATATTGTCGTAAAGCTGTCGCAAATTTGTCGTAACAGGTCAAATGAACACTTCTGAAGGGCTATTTCATACGTCCCGGTTGCCGGGTACTCAATGCCGGGTATCCCGTGGCGAAATGTATTGTAGCTTTTACAAATACTGTCGTAATTATTTCGGCAATCAGTCGACAGGTGCAAGCCGGAATTAAATGTCCAGGTTGCCGGATGGCCATAGACAAATTATCATACCCATAGAGCTTGTATGAAGAGAAATGTGGAGAAATGTGGATGAGAAATGTGGAAGCGAGGGAGTTGTGTCAGGATCGTGGCAAGTTGTCTCTGCCTGTGGGAAAAGGAGTGACAATTTCATTGATTGAATAATTGATATAATAATAATTTGTTTTTAAACAAATTTTAAATTTCAGGACTTAAATGGTTACCACGAAGGGATAATAGTAGCTTTAAAGTCGGCCGCAGCGCAACGTGCAAGCGCTGGTGGCTCCGCAGCGGGATCAGGTGATCTACGAGCATTGCAGGAATATGAATATAAGAGAGATCGAGTGCCTAGCGCAGAAAAGATACACGAAGCCGAGCTTAGGAGGCAGCGAGGAGGTAATGAAACTATTATTATTTTAGTTGTTGATTATATAATATATATATTTATTTTATATATTTAAAAACTTAATACACAATAGTACAAAGGCGGACTTAATGCCAAAGGCAATCACTACCAGTCAAACCTATAGGATGTTTAGCCGACAATATAGATAAGTGGTAGGGTGCAAAATAAAAAAGTAGGTAACCAAATACATTATGAAAAATATACAAATTAATTTATACAATAATTTGTAAATATATATTATCAGAAAGATGACGTCCATGGTCAAATATTTGGATTAAATCAAATAACGTGGACGGACAAAGGAATGTCAATATAAGTTCTTTTAACCACTCAGTATCATATATAGGTAAAATGTAAGCATATCGAGTTCCATGTAGCTCATATTTGATAAATTTTGCGCGAACATTGATTTAAACAAATGAATTAAACAAATTTAATGCGGCAAATTTTCTACGTGATCAGGATGGCTGCAAAGCTCTCGAAAGCTCGGAAAATTAAAATTAAATGTAAAATCAATAACTAAAATAAACGCAATAGCAAGCTGTACAAAATTAGTTTAACTTATATATTGAATAAAAGTACAAACTGAACATACAATATTATTTAATTAATACTAAATTGCCAACAAAAATATTAGATAAAAAATCAATTTAATGCTTTAATTCTCGCAGAGATAGGCAGAGACAACGGAGCGCCACCTTTCATAATCCTGACACAACTCACTTGCTCATGTTGTTATGAACCGGGGCTCTTTGGTTTGCGTGACTAACTTGCGTGGTAGTGCACCACTATACCATGGTTTACTCTTTTAACCTATAGGTCAAAAAATCACTTTTATTGCTTTCAGGTGAAGATGAAGAAGACGAAGCACCACAATGTGGTCCAATAAGAATAAGAAATTTGGAGGACCTAATCAGGCAGCTGGAACACCACTCTAGCAGGCACATGAGCCCATCAGGCTCAGAAGACATTCGGATGTCAGAGACAGAAGCCGATAGACATTACAGAGCTGAGCCAGGAGATATGCCAGCGTGAGTATTTTTCATCTACCACTCTATTCTATAATATTCAAACTATTGGATTTCTTTAATTAACAAATAAAGAGGTTCTCATCATCAACATCATCAGCCAGAAGACGTCCACTGCTGAATATAGGCCTCCCTCTTAGAACGCCATTCCGAACGACAAGATGCCAGTTGCATCCACCGGTTATTTGTGACTTTTACTATGTCGTCAGCCGTCAGTCCACGTAGTGAGAGGCAAATACGTCTCTAAGGTAATTAACCTTTAG
This sequence comes from Tinea trinotella, assembly GCA_905220615.1. NCBI lineage: Eukaryota > Metazoa > Arthropoda > Insecta > Lepidoptera > Tineidae > Tinea > Tinea trinotella. The sequence goes on along the minus strand of HG992308.1, from coordinate 14,256,508 downwards.
GAGACGGTTTTGCATTTGTAGTAGTGTTTTCATTATGTCGTGGCAGTCGAAAAAGATGTTTCGATCTCCTATCATTATCTTTAGTTTTAGCTTGGAGACGTTTTTATGTATGTACGATATTTGGCGCACGATATTCTGCAATTCGTAAGTACCGAATTTCGTGCTTTTCCATTAAATGTTTCCGGTTATCTTCCGTTTGCTCCCAAAAAAAACCTAAGGACATGACGTGTTTTCGTAACGTGTGTTAATAATGGAAACGCGCTCTTAGGCGCTCTACTACAAATGCAATAAGGTCTCCGCACTAATTTGACTGTACCTACGCTGCGTCTGCCAATTCGTGGTCTCTACTCTAGAACATTTCTTCCACATTGGTTATCAGTTCGTCGAGCGATGTGGTCGAAAGAGGTCTACCATAAAGAATTATGCCTAGGTACAGGGTGACCATGGCTTATTAATATAATAGAAACAAATCTTTAATAATACATTATTTTACTTCACAGTCGATGTCGTGGCCGCATGAGCGCTGGTGATGAGGAGCCCCGCTTCTCCGGTTACAACCGATACCGTGGAAGTGCCAGACATCACCCTCCCCCCATCGCCCCCCACCCTCCTAACATCTACCCGGGGCACGCGCACCCTGGACATTCGCCGCACTCTAGGGGACCTCCGGATGATGACGCGCTCTACGAAACAGCTGATGCGGAACGACTCCGAGACGCACCTGACTCTGAAAGGTAGCACCACGCTTTTTAATAATAATAATTTAATAGCAGCTCATTATATCATTTCTCATTGTAATTAAAATAAAGTTGCATGTAACTTTTAAATACAAAGATTCCTGTTGTACATCAATAAACTCACTCTGCCGTGCGAGTTCTTATCTCCTTAAAAATTAACTTTAATTTAAAAATTAATCATAAGCTCGAGAAGAGAACCCGGAGCTGCGGCCCGAGACTCTCCGTTCCTCTTCTCTATCATTTTCTAGTGATGAATTTATTCAAGCTCAACAACAGTTAGCCCGGTGGGCGAGTGAAGACGCGGTGCCGGCGGCGGCAGAGAGAGACTACTTCCCCTCGCCCCCCGGCAGCGCACGCTCATCCAGCAGCCGCAGCGACGCTACGCTAGCGCCGCCTCCTCGTGTGGCGGGCGGCGACCGCCGCACGTCCAGCTCGTCCCCCAGCGCCCCCACCGCACTCTCCGCCCCCTTCCCCGAGTACAAACACTGACCTGTCGCTGTCGAGCCACGCCGCTATAGACTTGTAATATAATAAATGTAAACGTAGCACCTAAGTGAAGTTCGTATAGATATTGTCGCTGGCCGTCGTTCGTCTAGTCGGCGGTCCCGCGCTCGATGTCCTTTAATTATAAATGTAATTGATGTATCAAACTCTGTTTGCACTGTTAGGGTAATCACATAGTTTTAACTGTTAGAAGAGATCACAATAAATAACTTGTCTCACGTGTAGTTGATAGTGTCGGTTGTCGAGTAAGCCTAGCGCGTAGAGGCCACTACGGCAGCTAGCGTAAGTCTCGGAGGTTGTTCGCGACGCGGGGAGCGTTCTCCTAGAGCCGCTTCGTGAGGTCGTTTGTGAGTACATAGTTACTGTTAGCAGTTCTTGTATATATGAAGTATAAATTTAACTGCACATAAATGATACGACTGAGCTATAAGTATTAACGATTAGCGTTAATGTAAGTTTCAATTGTGTTAACTGTGAGGTTGTTAGAGGGCGATGAATCTGTTATGTTGATTATTACATTATATTTATTCAATGATACGCTTTATATCTCTTACTCTGTTTAAATGCTTGTTCGCTCTCTAAGAGTGTCACAGAATATATGTCTAAAATAAATGTAAGACTTATCAGTTTTATGAATATAGTGTAAGTTGCTGATGTACGGTGTCGAGGTCTTGTCGAGCTGCACCTTCTGTTTTACTATCGCTCAAATAGTAATCGATTTAGATAGGTGTTTAACAAATTTAACTGTTATATAGCTCTGACGAAGCTATTACTTGTTGATTTAGCTAAATTGTGACGTAACGACTCGACTCACTTTGTTATTGTTTTATTATTTAAGAAGATGGGCGGATATACCGTCCCCGGAGAGTTTTATCGCAATCATACTATTTCATCTCTCCGAAAGCACGCCCAACTTCTCGGCACATTCTCAAACGTTGTGTTGAATGAATGAAAACACGAATTATTATTTTAATAATAATATTACTAACACCAATGTGTAATAATACAATAAAATATAATTGTGTATATATTTATTACTATTTTTGTTACTTTGTATATAAAAATGTAATTTCGTATATTGTATATATATAGAAAGTTTTATTTATTACTTTTTTTTAAGTTTTGCACTTAATAACTTGTTCCTTAAGGCAATTTATTCCTCAACACAAATAGTTATAACTAATTATTACAATTTGTACAAATACGAAATTACTTTTTATTATATTACATCGATTTAATTTGAGGCTTAGATACGTAAGTTGAATAGTACGTAAATTAAATTTAAAGATCTCGCCTCACCGTGCACCAATATGATATGTAGCATATGATATAAAATTAACTATAAATACCACACATATTCTAAAAAAACTTTGTGAATAAAAAATGTAATTCAATTTTATCACAATATTTATAATTAAGTTGTATTAATTCAAAACGAATTTATGCAGTACGAGTATTAATTGGGAAATGTTTTGCGTGTCCATACGCCAAGCAGTTTCCAAAGATGAGCCTAACACGCCTTTATTGCACTCGGGAATAAAGGCGTGTGTTATGTTTTAAAGTATTATATTGTTTTAATTGTAGTGTTTTATTAATTTCACGGTAACGCTAGTTAGAAGGGCGCGGCCACAAACTTAGATGAAATTAAAGATCCAACAAAAATACAGAATAATAAATAAACTTGTACACTCATTTGTTACTTTGACATTATAATTCCAATATATAATTTTTGTATTGAAACAGTATATGAGTGTACATTTTTTATTAATAAATACTGTATAGGATTAGTACTAGATGCTGTTAATTGTAAGTCTAAAATAGGTACTATGAACACGTACAGGGTAGAGGTGTTACTAAACTCTATTATGGTTGCGACAATTGCGAGCAAATTGGGAAGGACGTCTGGATTAATAACATGAAAAAAGTATTTTTTTGGTCCGCATAGTGACGTCGACTGAGGCAGCCGCGAACTAACTCAAATGTTTCAGTCGTCGTCACTTTTGGATCTCCTCTTGCTTATCATCAGGCGGGTCGAGGTCAAATGTCGTGTCACAATAACAAAAAAACAATAACACTACAGTACACTTGAATCTACCCTCAACGACTGCGAATTATGCTTACATCATAAATTTTAAAAAATAATTGATCAATATTTTAATGTGATATTTAATTCTTTTATTTTATGTATTGTCCTATTATCTAAAAATATGTGGTCACCTTACACCTTCCCCATTGCTCGCCGCTCCGTTACTCTTTGCACTGCGCGTCATATTTATTTCCACTTCAAATATTTATTTATGCATTATTGAAAATTAAAATCAAATAAATAAAAGCTAAATACTCAGAATAGTTGAAGATTTTGATGGCCAAGTCAATAAGGAAACATTACTTAATGAACAATTAATCTTAATGGGTACAGCTATCAATATTTAATTTGTAGGTAAAACAAAAGTTAAGTTTTAGAATAAATAGCCACTAGAGCAGTGTTTCCCAACCTTTTTTAGGCCATGCCCCACCTTACCATTTCTAATTTTTTATGCCCCCTATACATACTTTTTTACATTTAAAAATTGTTTTGTTCCCTTAAGAAATAAAAATGTTTATAGCATTTGCCTTTTTTTGTTAAATTTCTCATCGATATCTAGCATTGCGTTTAAATAACCCAAAGCGAAAGGATTAAAGTCGTGTAAAGTCCACTTTTAAATTGCCTCCCTTAAATATGAAATCGCCCCCCTGTGGGGCGCGGGCCTCGTGTTGGGAAACACTGCACTACAGTTTTAAAAGTTACTCTGTGACTGGCCTCACAGATGCAGACTATAAGCTAATTTTCTTAGCATCCATGAACTCTTCGTTTGGGTGCCGAGTCCATTGCGTGGCAGGTATGTGGGAAAGTGGAGGAAAATATTGTAAGACCTCATTAAATCCCCGAGTTAGTCTTAGGAGCGTTTCGGGAACAGCTTGTGAGTTCCAACTTGGCCGGCATAGTGGAGGTGACTGCTACTAACAGTTATTAAACTGAGAGTAGCAGTTACCCCCATTCATGGACCGCACTCCAGCTTAACATCAGGCGGGGTGCTGTCATATGTCGAGTTACAATAAATAAAATGACATTTGGTCTAAAAGCGTTCGGCTGACCTGCCTCGAACCGGTCCTTAAAAAAACCTAACATTTTTTTAATAACCTAGATATGGCGGACCCTTCCTAAAACATACCTTCTCTTTCCCTTATTTAAACAATAACCGAATTTTTGTAAATTTTACGTAATCAAAATTGATTCATGATTATGAATTATAATTAATTGCATTGTAGGTCATATATAATAGGACATTCACTGAAAACAAAATATATTTTATTTCATCTGGAGTAACGAATGTACTCTTTGGCCGGCATAGTGACGGCGACTAATGCAGCCATGAACTAACTTGGTTGTTTCAGTCCTTATCACTCTTGGATCTCCTCTTGCTTATCACCAGGCGGGTCGAGGCCAAATGTCGTGTCACAAATAAAAAAAACGATGCATAGACAAACCATCGTAAACAACTTCACGATAATTAATAAATAAAGAAACAATTATTAATTACCCTCTGAAATCGATTTGATCGAATACTGATCGATCTATCATTATGGATATTGTTACTAAACAAATAGAAAATAATATAGATTGACTTGCTATTTGAGTAATTAAACACATGCATTATTAATAATTGTGCCATACTATCAGCCGGATGTACCAAAAAGTATAATTTACGAATTTGTAAAAAGTATCGTATAAGTAGAAGAAAAAAAAATGGGTTGCACCACTCTTTAACTTTACATTTTATATTTACGTTTAACGGATCCTTCATACAGAGCTAAAGGACATCATTCATTTTGGGTTTCTATCTACTACTTTTGTTATTTCTAATGATAAAAAACATATATAAATGGTAGTTTTGATATAAAATTATTAACAACCCAATTCGCTATTTCGTAATAGAATAAGTATAAGTAAAACTAAATTCGTAAATTGAAACTTTTTTAGTACGACCGGCTGTAAGTATTCAACAATTTTTATAAATATAAAATAAATTCAGATATCGGTTGTTATTACTTCCTTAAATAGGTCTTTCTTACCAAGCAATTAAGGGTGGCACAGAACTTAAAATGACCATTGGTCAGAGAATTAAAGAAGTTTTTGTGAGACCAGCTCCGAAAAGCAGTGCAATAGAGTATTAATAGGAATAAGTTTGGCATTTAAAAATCTAATTATGGCACTTACTAATGTATTCATGTATTCATTATGCCTGAGTCCGATGTCATCAATCGTTAAGCAATCATTAAACGAAATTTCATAAATAGTACCAATACTGACATTAAGCTTGATTAAGAGTAACCAATGAAAAAACAAATGGATTTGGTTAGATTATTCATGTCGTGTGATCCTTGGTAATGAAATAGTATAAGTTATAAGTTAATTGTTTATCTATTGGTGAACTAAGATCTGGTATATTACAAGTAAAGTAATACAATGAATTCTAAATTTTAATCTGGTGTTAAAGATTAAATACGATAAACGTTATTATACAGCTAAATTATGAATTACATTCTTTAATAAAATGCTTCAAACAACACGTTTAAAAAATGATAATGAATTTAGAACTCGAAATAACACTGCCACGTCATGTCTCGATTTAGTACTAAGATAATCGAGTTCTATCGTAATTATTCTGACAATCCCACTTGTCTAATCGTAAGACTACAGGGAAGTGATGAAACTAAATGTGTTTATTTACGAAGCAAGTAAGGATGATTTTTACATTATAATTCGTAAACGATGCTAAGCTCGATGTGAAAGCAAATGCAAATAAAGACATTAAATAACAAGTGTGATCCTGTTTTAACAGTTTCCATAATATCAAACTAAAGAATTATGCATAATATGTGTAATTGTATATATGTCTGCTAGTGACGGCGACTGACTGGGGCAGCCGTGAACTAACTCGGTATTTCAGTCGTCGTCACTCTTGGACCTCCTTTTGCTTATCGTCAGGGGGGTCGTGGTCAGATGTCGTGTCACAAAAAAAGTATTGTTAATTACTGACTAAAATTTCAAGTGTCACATCAAAAATGAGAATAATTTTGATATTTCCAATATATAGTTTACGCTTGGCATCGTTCTTAGTGTCATAATTATTTTTTTAATTGTAATATATCGTCGGCGTAACATACCTATGGCATGGCAAGCATTTAACCTTGTTGGCTGGTTTTTCAATCTATACTTAACTTAGATTAATATAGAGATATGGATATTGCTCATATAAGAATACTCTGTAAATGTGATGTTCTTGTTAATCACTGTTTTAAAACACCAGCCCCTACCATTGTTGAGAGAAGTGAGCTATATGACTCTCATGTAACGGGACTTTTCGTTTTAATACTTTGTCCCTGCGACCTGGATGGAATTCGCCCAGAAACAATGAACACTAGTTTACTATCATGGTTAAACAAAGTCAATCTCAATAAAATACTTTGACATTAACTTTGATTAACGATGGTCATATTTATATTAGGGTATTATAATTTAAAGGGAGTTTTGGTGAATATATTTGGATACCAAAGACACGCCATTTTGGATAATAATTGTATAGATCTCGTCAATTGTAATGGCGGCGCCGAATATTACTACAATGTTGCTCATGGTAGTGAAACTTTATATTGTGGGAAAAACTATTAAGTAAGATAAATGCCTAATACTGGATCCATCAAGTTGGTTCTTCTATAGTTGGTACTTCGCATAGCGTGAAGAAGCATCTTTGGCCGGCATAGTGACGGCAACCGTGGCAGCTGTGAACTGATTCGGTTTTTGCAGTCGTCGGTACTTTTGGATGATGGAGTGCCTACCATCAAGCAGGTCCGATGTCGAGTCACAATAAAAATAAAATCTCTTGGGTAAATCGTCCAATGATAAAAACAGAACATCTCTAAGGATTCCAAAGAATCAGTTTACACGAGTTCACTTTCTTCATAAATTCACTTTCAAAGTCTATTTAGTTAAGGTAGATTCCATTTTCCCGGATATATAAATCACTCGACTTTTTTATTCTATGCATATTCGTATGTATTTGTTTATTTATATCAATCAATCAAATTGTCACGCCTTTTTCACGAGGATAGGCAGAGACAATAGAGCGCCACTTACCACGATCCTTACACAACTCCCTTGCTTCCTTCACATCTACAATTCTCTTTATACAACCTAGCTTTCTTAAGGATGTCTCCGATTTGGTCGGAAAACACCCTCCTGGGCCTGCCTTGTTTAACGCATCCATCCACATCACATTTATAAATTCCTTTCGTCAATCTACTTTATAAACGAATTAAACAAATAATCGTTCTATCCTAATTAAATAGACCTAAATATAGGAAAATAGTCCCTAACTATGGTGTTTGGGTTTTGTGGGTTTTTACGGATAGTTTTTCCACCAAATAAAGTCGACAATGAACCTGCACTACCAACAAACTACTGAATTAGAAATGTTTTAATATTAAGTGATATAATTGTAATATAAAATACGAATTTTAAAACGAAGTTAATTTATAATTTCATTATAATTTATATCCCTGTAAATAATGATGATGAATATTGTTTATTAAAAAATGAAAATGAATGTAACATATTATTAAATGAAAAACAAATAGATGAACTCAACATTTTTATACTCGTTTTATTTCATATTGAAGTATTTCTCGTGATGCCTTGTTCCTGACTTTAATTGAGTTTTTTTTTTATATTGGAACGACTTATGACAGCACTCCGCCTGATGTTAAGCTGGAGTGTGGTCCATGAATGGATGTCACTGCTACCACAATTTAATAACTGTAAGTAGCAGTCACAACCACTATGCCGGCCTAGTTGGAACCGCAACTTACAAGCTAATTACGGAACGTGACTAAATCACTTCACGGTCTGTATAAGTGGTGGTACTACCCCGGATCGGCAGACTGGGTACCACTGCCTACCACTCTTTGATAACTAGACCCGAAGCAAATATCCACTTCTTTTTTTATTAACAAATATTCGCAATGTTTAATATAATTTTTAAATATTACAAATAAAAGCTATGAAACAAATATTTGCTACGACTGGTAATCGAACCCGGGAGTTTACGCGCAACAAACCAATCGCTACCGTCAATACCATGATCCTGGCACAACTCCCTCGCTTCCCTCACATTCAGAATTCTCTTTATACAAGCTTGGCACTAGGCAACCCAGCTTTCTTGAGGATGTCTCCGATTGCAATGAAACAATTACTTTGTGATTTATTATTTATTTATTAAACACAATAAACACACTTAATACTTTAATAAAATAGGAAAATTCTTAATATAATGGTTTCCCACGTGCGTTTCATAAACTTCAGTGAAATGCATTGATATAATTATCTGTACCACTTCCACAAAATACATACAATACGATAAATACATAAAGAATTAAAGATTAAATAGAATAAAGATAAAAAGTCGTTCTATTAAGTATCGCATTATTCAGGCAAATCTACACTTCCAGATTTCCTTTTAATCAAATATTTGGCAAAGTCATCCTTCTCCGGATCAAATTCCGCTATCAGTTTACATTCACCAGCAGTCGCGGTCTGCTGCATCTGTTCCCCAAAAGCTTTCACATCATCTCTCTTCAGCTCGACCATATACTTCCGCGATTCTAAAATAACCACAGCGTCATCACGAGCCATTGCCCATACGCTCGGCTTCACCCTTCCTAAAGTATTATGTCCTACATATACTCCGTGGAATAACCCCTGGAATTGAGGCTTGTGCGGATAGTGCTCCAGAGCGGACAAAGACAAGAAATGTATCTTCCCATAGTCTACTTCTATGTAAGTATCGCGCTGCTCACGTAATAGTAAAGGAGCTTCGTTACCTGATTCTGATATCTTGGCATCCAATTGATTCATGATAACCATACCCAAATTTTGTTTTGTGTCCAAATCGAAGGCTGACACGTCGAAGTTCTCCCGATGCTCCAACTCATACAACATTCTCATCATATTGCGTTCACTCACATCCGTTGCTCGTTTGTAATTTACGCCATGAGTGGATTTCAGCATGTCCTTGTCCTCACAGTCTAGACCGTACGCCACAAATGGTGATGTCACAATATCACCCAAATACCCTCTGTGTAAATACCTTTCGCCACATTTGTATACACCGGCAGCCAATGACACATTCGGCCGACAGACCTCCGTCTCCAACCAAGTGAATGCCACGCCGTGTTCCCTGTAATGCTTGTACTCTGGCCAACATATCTGGGTTGTGTTATCCTTCATTCGCATATAGAAATCCCAGTCGAAAATTCCATTCCGTGAATCATAACGCTGCCCTAAAGCATTCCTAAGTCGATGCTCCCACAGCTCGCAGGCATTGAACTGATTCGTATGTCCAGTCGTCCAAAAATTCAACAAGTTCTCTATATAATCTCGTTCTCTATACTTCATTTGCTCTATGGATATTGCAGGCAACAGATCTGACATGTACTCCGGGTTAGTTATCATAGATATGAGTTGACGCGCTTTGGCTACAAGGTACCTCGAAGTCGAAGGTCTCAGTAGTATATTTCCATAAATTTCGAGGATACGGCGGGTTTTCTCGAGAAGTCCACAACGAGTTGTCTTTTCCAGCGCGAGCGAGGTGATAAGGAGTTGCCTGGCTACTAATTCTGGACAGCCGTCGACGACAAATAGGTTCAAATAGCATCGTTTGTGTCTGTACGCTTGGGCTAATGTTTTTAGCAAATGTCTGGCATCGCAGCCACCGATCACAAGAAAGTTTAGCTCGTATGGGCTACCGCGGGTGTGTTTCAAGTATTCCTCTTGCAAATCCAATGCTGGCGAGATGCCCCAGAACATTGTGATGCACTTACAGCGGCGGTTATAATACGAATGAGCTAGAAATAAATGATAACACTGAAATAAACATGGTTGGCGTGAAGGGCGTTACCATGACAACGTATTATGTTTGATCGGTTTCACGTCTCGCACGAGGGCACCTATCTCGAAGAATACAGTTTTAGTAAAAATAGTCAACAAAGAGCGGACTTTTAATATTAAAATATCAATATAATGAAGACTTTTCACAATATATTTTTATAATGTAAAAGGTTATATTATAAAAAAAAATTGCACGTATAATTTAAATAAGTAGGTCCCTATCTATATACTTACGCCTTTTATTTTATTTAGGAGGGGCAGGACTAATAAAAATAACATAACAGAATTTGAATAATATTTATTTTTGTTTACAATATATTATTTATAATAAATAATAATAAAATAAATGCGCCTAAATTATACTTAAACTTATATATCTTTGTTCACTACATATTTTATACTTATTATAATTATACGATAAACAGTCGATACAATTTTGCATTATAGAACTTATGTAAATTAGAATAAGTTAATAATTCGAGAATAAATAAATTTATGTTACAACATCCACGTTTTCATTTTCACGATGGAGTGGCAGAAAAGAATTAGGTAATAATATATTTAACAAATCTAATGAATTAAACAAATTTTATGCGAGTGGTCAGTCTCTTCGTGACCACGATGGCTGCAAAACTCTCGAAACGTCGCAATTATAAGAAAAGAAAATTGAAAATCAAAACCTAAATAAACGCGATAGTAAGCCGCATAAAATTTGTTTAATTCATTAATCAATGTTAGCGCAAAATCTAATAAAATATTATTTAACAAATCTAGTAGTAATTTTAGCGAGTTTTAGTAGGGAGAACAAGTACGAGCGCACGGAATTGTCATATTTTTTTATTTAGGCGAAATCTGTGGTCGACATGCTTGATAGTAAGCTAGGGGAGGTGCTGGTAAAGCATTTGACTTGCTGTTTGTTTAAAAAAGAAAAGACACACCGAACTTTTTAATTCCACTGCCGTTACGGCCGGCGACAGAATGCTGATTCCCCCGGCCTGTGCGAATCTCACGGAAATCATAAAAAATATTGGACAAAATCAACAATAACAATCCTAACAATTTCTGACACCCTATTATGCAAATAAATAAGTGAATAAATTTAAAAGGAACTTAAATTATTATTAAAAAGCAGAATACGTTTGGTCTCTTCAGCCATCATTGTGTCGTCCTGTCTGCTGTTTTTCTTTTTATCAGTCATGTTTGACCAGTATGACAGACAAATACTATTATTTAATTGTTCATAATATGTCAAGCTATAATGATAGCTGGCTCTTGAAACGGAATTCGTGATCTATATAAGCTGATAAACTATAATACAGTAATCTATATTAAGGACTATAAAACATCAGCACTAGTACAAATATTCCCTTTTAAATAAAAATATAAGTTGTATATAGCAACAGTCAAGATCTTAAAATTATCTTTAATAATTTATTATAATGCACTGCACTCGGAAAAAAGAAATTAACCCAACACAAAGCATCTTTAATATTTTATTAACTTTTAAAAGAAAGTTTTAGTTTCAGACGATATCTTGGTGTGAGCCGATTTCTCTGCACCAGAGTGTATATTTAAAATCGTTGGTACATTGACGCCGTGGCCTGGAATCAAACCTAACTCTATTAAATAAATATAATTAAAATTATTTACTGAAATTAATACCTATAAATAGATCCACTTTTACCAAGACCTTACAAAATAAAAGACATGGTTTATCGTGTCATCGTCGTCGCGGGACGAACGGGCCACGACAGCTCTAAAGCTTTTAAAATTACAATAAAATAAACGCGATAGCAAGCCGCAAAAATTTAATATTTTATAACTTAAATATGTGTTATGTTTATATTGAAATAATAAAATGTTCCTTGTTTTAATATTTGATGGGAGCGTATATCATTTGTATTGGTTAATCGTAAAATTTGTATAATGCGAAAACATTATACGTAAGTATTTTTTATTATTGTGGCTCGACATTAAAAGCACCCTGCCTGATGTTAAGCTGGAGTGCGGTCCATGAATAAAGGTGAATAAAGATAATACGCCGACGCGCCGAATAATAGTTCGACTTTCGATTTAATCGACAGAATGCGTAAGCTTTCTCCGACATATTACTGGAGTAAAAGACGAGGTAGTAACCATGTTCTAAGGTTTAACAGCTTCTTAGAACATGGGGACAATCGGGATTTTAATGTTATTTTACACACATTTAAGATGGTGAAAGTGGATCTAAATGTTTAAAGTAATAATAATTATATTTATATATTTGGCAACTCTCCTATAGTACAAACCAGATTTATACAGAAAACTATCAAAGGTTAAAGCATCAACATACCGTTTGCCTGGGGATGGCAGTGCTTAAAACGTCAGCATGTCTTACACTCCAATCCGCATTGATAAGTGTGGGGGTAGCCAAATCCTTCCTGGATAAGCATGATCCGGACAAAGGACAATACCCAGTAGTGGGACATACATAGGCTGATAATAATACAAAAACTATTGCTTCAATCAAAATTACTTAATTTCATTACGACTATCGTAATGAAATTAAGTAATTAAGCGAGGTTCATTCCGCGTTCAAGTTCAGTATTAAGATGTGGTCATGTAGTGATAATTTTTTGTTTGCCTAAGAGCTCAAAACTGAACTTTCAATACTTCATTATAAGCTACAAGAATTCATAATAAATCTGATTTAACTATAGGAATAAAAGTTTTCAATTCAACAGCATGGGAATGTCAAAATATAACTTTGGCCTTACTTTAAGCTGTCTGATATTTTTATTGTGTCATGATAGACTGGCCTCGACTTTCCTAATGATAACCAAGGGGAGTTCCAAGAGCGTCGTCGAATGACACGTCTTGACAATTAGTTTAGTGTGAATCTAAGAATAAGGACTAAAGCATTTAATTAATTTCTTTAGTTCTTGTTCTTAGGTGTGAATTGAATTTATCAGATTTTTTTACAATAAAATATTTTGTGTTTTATTGAAAAAAAAACATCTTACTATTGATTTTATTATATAACAGAATTTTAAACATGTTATGGTTAATTATAAATTAGACTAGAGAATCTACTCTTATTGAGATCTAATTATAATTGGTATAAAACATTTTGTATTCAATAATTCGCATAAATTTAAAATAGTAATTTATGATTATTCTAATATTTGTGACAATAAAGAGATACCAATTCGTTGGTCAAATTAATTAAAGCCTCAATTTATTTTAGAACATTTAAAGCTAACTGACCAGCTGTAGCTAATCAACTATCAAGAAAACCTGGAATTATCACTACTACCCAAAGAGCGAGGCTTCGACGAAGAGGCTTCAATTGTATCTGTATTTACGCGATAACCAGTGGAAGAAGAGACTGGCAATTTCCTACTCTGTTTAATTTTCAATTTATTCATCCATAATTCTCTTGTTTTCTTATTACCAAGAACGAAGAATATGAACAGCACGAACCCCTGAAACGTTGCCGTCAATGCGAACAGATATGCAAACACCAACATATACGCAAATAAGCCAAATATCCACGGAAGACCGAACATGAACACTAACAAACAACTGACTGTGGCGCATCTGATGGCGTCGTTCGCATCGCCGTGTCTCTGAATTTTTTTAGTTCCAAACACAGAGCGCATTATCAACGCAAATAAAGTACAGTTGGCTAATAGCATGATCGCGACCGGCACGTACACCGTCAGCCACAATGCTAGACCAGACGGGTAGCAAAATGAGCCTGAAGGCATGGTCTCTTCAAACCGATTCGCATAGGCTAAGGGGTCGATGGACAGCAGAACGCCAAATACAGCGAAAGGTACGCCATAAGCAAAGGCTGCAGCGCGTAGTAGCTTATGCGACGCGTCCCGCGTAAAAACCAAAACTAAACGTCTGTACGAAATAACTGCGGCTACGAGCATCCAGCAGAATGAGCAGATAACGGAATAATGCAACATTATACCAGTGAACATGCATGGCAAGTTATAATGTTCGAAATTAGCGAATGCGACGACAAAGAATGAAGTGATCAAAAGAAAAATTGCAAAACATAAATTCAACCAAATTTTGTTGTTGAAATCATTTCTCCATGCCCTGAAGGAGATGGCCGTCAAAGCAATTATGCCCAAACCAAACAACGAGATAGAGCAGCCAATGATCGACAAATATTCCAAGGCGGTCTCGTGTGCTTCCGGAAACACGTTTCTTGGTACTAAAACTTCTGCAAAATGTGTCAAGTGTGTACACCGGCACATATCCAACAATCCATCATTGGAAGGAATGAACACACAACCCTCCTGTGACCATATACCTGTGCCGTTCCCCATGAAACTCCAATAACCACATGATCGCGATTCATTGCGTTGAATATTCCTACTGATAGGTCGAAGGTGTATTTCGACGGCCTGTGGACAAAATTAGAAGGAACATTAGTGAAAATTACATATTAAAAAGTTATATTACAAAATTTTAAATGATATATTTTTTTTTATTGTGACACGACATTTGACATCGATCTGCCTGGTGATAAGCAAGAGGAAATCCAAGAGTGATGAAGACTGAAACAACCAAGTTAGTTCATGGCTGCCTCAGTCGCCGTCACTATGCCGGCCAAAGGTGCTTCTTCACGCATCGCTTGAAGGATCCAAGGTTATAGGAATATATATTTGGATTGTTGTATTGTGTTACCTCTCCATCGTCAAAGACTGTCAGGTCCTCTACATTGATACTTAAGACTCTGCTATTAACATTGTAATGGATATGATCACGTGCTGGCATGAATGGCCTCTCGTCACGGAAAACAACGAAGCTAATCCTTTTCTCTGACGTAGCTACTGAGTTCGGTAAATAAACAACAGCCTCACTAGCTTCCTCCTCTAAATGAGTTTTATTATCACGATCTGGAAGAAATGAATGGACATTCAGAAATATTCCTAGTGTGAAACTTCAAGTTCGGAATGTATGTAGGTTTAGTTTACTTAATTCCTCTATATAAAAATTAATATATGAACGTTCTATTTTTTAACCACCGACTCAAAGAGGGTGTTATAGGTTTAGCGCGTATGTGTATCTGTGTGTCTGTCTGTGGCATCATAGCTCTTAAACGAATGGACCGATTAAGATGCGGTTTTGTTTGTTTGAAAGCTGACGTGATCGAGATGGTTTTTAGCTATAATTGATGAGGATCTGATCAGGGGTTTGAAGGTCATCAGTTCGTTTTGTTAGCTGCGGAGAGATATTAGACTGTGTTTTAACTGGTACCACTGAGCTACTCTGATGATGGAGCTCGAAGGTAGAAGATGAGTAAATCAACAAGAGATATAACTATTGTGCTTTAACTAAAATGTTTACTCACAATGAGCCTTTAGCTGGGCCGTTATCAAATTGAGGACCTGGAGTATCTGATGATCCACCATCATGGATCCTTTTAGACCATCAAATCAACAAGACATAGAACTATAGTGCTTTAACTAAAATTATTACTCATTATGAGCCTTAAGCTGTGCCGTTATCAATTTAAAGACCTAGAGTTTTTGATAATGCACCATCATGGATTCTCTTAGATCAGCAAATCAACGAGAGATAGAAATAAAGTGATTTAACTAAAAATGTTACTCACTATAAGCCTTTAGCTGGGCCGTTATCAAATTCAAGGTCTAGAGTACTGGATGATGGACCATCAGGATGCAAGGGATATTTAAGAGATATAACTATGGTGCTATGACTAAAGTTGTTTTTTACTATTTACTATAAGGTTTAGCTGGGCTCTTGTCAATTTAAAGACCTAGAGTATTTGTTAATGCACCATCATGGATTCTCTTAGATCAGCTAATCAACGAGTGATAGAACTATAGTGCTTTAACTATAAATGTTACACACATAAGCCTTTAACTGGACTGTTATCAAATTAAAGACCTGGAGTATCTGATGATGCGCCATGAGGATCCAAGAAATATCAAAGGAAATATAATTAAGGAACCATTACTACAAGGCTGGTGGTATGAATAGTGGTTTCATGCGTTTCGGGGGTTCCTTTAAAATTTTGATTTTATTTAAATTGTATGACATTAGGTACACGAATTCAACCATTGAGATTTGTTAATTGTTATCAAAGAACAAACAAATATAGAATGTCATTCAACATGGGACAAATTATCATTTATCAATGCACTTAATTATAAATTCTTTTGATTTGAGATACTTTTTTTATTGTGACTCGACATATGACAACACCCTGCTTGATGTTAAGCTGCAGTGCGGTTCATAAATAGAACTAACTGTTACTACGGTTAAATAACTGTAAGTAGGAGTCACATCCACTATGCTGGCCACTATGTTGGAACTGGAAACTTACAAGTCATTTCACGGTCGCTCTTATGAAACAAATATTTGCACCGACCGGGAATCGAACCCGGGACTTCCGCATAACGACTGATGAGCTAACCACTTCGCCACGCCTCTCGTAGTACTTGTAATCCGAAATTTTCGATATATGAAGTTTTATACAACTACAGAATATGAAACACATTTGGTACATGCCTGACAATATATGGAAAGCTTCTTCCTTGAAGGCGTCATTAGTCCTGCTGGCAATCCTTAGCCCAATGACAGGTTTATTGGGCTGTGATGCAGCAACAACTAGAGCGACATTATTTCTAACAGTAGTCATGCGATTAGATCCATTGAGATCTGCTCTAGACCCCATCTGATCCAGCATTGTTAGAAAATTTCCAGGTATCATCACCTCATCTGTTATTTCCAGTATACTGTTCACCTATAATTTATAAAATTCATTATTAGTTGGGTCATATTAGTGATTTTATTTTGTTTGTTGTGCTGTATTTCACGATGTTTATCCATCAGGCTTTGCTATTATTAGACAGAACACCGTTTTGTCTAATAATAAAGACGTGCTACCGGTATCAATGTATCTTTATTACAATGCAGTTTAGTTGCCCTGCTTTTATGATACACACACGTTTAGTAGATTAGTATAGACATGTATTAATAAAAAAACAGGAATATAAAATAAGTAAAGTAAACATGCTAACTATTAAATGCAGAAATATTAAAAGAAAAATAAATTTTAACTTACGTCATCGAAAACGTGATCGATTTCCGTGAATGGTATAGGTTTAGTGGTATTCAATAAATTTTCAAGGTTTTGCAGCACATCATCCACTTGTTGTTGAGGCTGAAAGATATGGTACTAGCATAAGCCCATGTTTGGAAATGAGTGCAGATTACAATGAAAGCTTGGAGCTCTCGTGCAATTAATTTCACTGGTAATGGGCTTATTGTATTTAGTGCTGCCACATAGAATCGCTCGCTGCCTGATATTAGGCGGGAGTGCGATCCGTGACTGCATACATCAGACGCAGCAAATTTGAAACTCATACCGAAATACTTTCTTTGGTCAGTATAGTGACGACAATTGAGGCAACCGTAAAATTTGAATGAGACTTTTTTTTGTTGTCGGTGCTCTGGGGTCTCCCCTTGCCTAACATCAGGCAAGACGGCAGATTTCGTTTCTCAAAAATAAAAAACTTAAAATCTACTTACTACTTACTATCTGAAAGCTGATATAATTTATTCACATTTAAAATTACCCTTCCAAAATGAAGCAATTGGATTACGCCTTAGTATGGATGTTAACCCTAATGGAAAGTGTGCAAAGTGGTAAGCAGACAGTTTGTAGTCATTTGCCCAGTATGCCCACTTTCATGCGACCGTGAAGTGACTAAGTCGCGCATCGAGATCAACTAAAAACTTGCCAATTTCATCTAGGCCACCATATCAACTGATGGGATTGCTACTTGTAGGTAATTTTGCTGCTTTAGTAGGAATCGCCTCCAGTCGTATGTCAAGCCACAACAAGAAAACTGATATGAATCAGTTCAAGTCTAGATTTTATCAATGCACAACATTACGCCAGGCACATATAGTAAGAGACAAATAAATTAACACAACATGAAATTAGAAGACAAAATAGCAATTAACTGATGCCTGAGTTAAGGTTAATGTAGTTTTCTGTGGTTATTCTATATTGTCTAACCAAATACTGGTCATCAAGCAGATATATCCTTTCTCATTATAATTAATATAGTAAAGCAAAATATGCAAACAAGTATGACGATACATGAAAGCAACGTTTAAGCAACACATATAAATAAGTTCAAAACTGTTATTGTATACCTAGTTGTTGATATTATGCCGCTGTCCTGGACATCCAAATCTTGCATCGCAAAAAGTACTTAGTTATTGTACAACTTGCAAAGTAAAGGGTTAGAAATCTGGTGTAGCACCACTCGCTTATGGATTCTTTGCTACCCGAGATCGATCGAGAATCGCAAAAAAAAATTGGGATACAAAAAATACATCGTAGCTCCCGATTAAATGTTTTAAAAATACCCATAGAATTTTCTTAGATTTCGCGCGAACATTGAATAATTAATTAAACAATTTCATCATGGTCACGCTCTCGAAACGTCGGAATAACAAAATTTACAATCATTAATCAAAAATAAACGCGATAGCAAGCCACTAAAATTTGTTTAATTCATTTATACCCATTTTACGTCACACACCATTAGAGTTGTAGAAAATAAATTATTCCAGACTAATAAAATGTACCACCGTGCCATCTATATTAACATAAAATAAACCCGAAAACCAATACACAAGAAATTATTAACTTGATGACATGAAATACAGTGAAGTTTACTCACTGGTCGTGGTGGCAACGTTAACATAGTCGTTTCTGGGGTTGGCGTTTCAGATGTGAACTCAGTTGACGTCATCGTGATTGTTGGAAGAGTATCTGTCGAGACAGTGTCCCAAGCTGTGGAATCAGTAGTGAAATTATCCCAAGTTGTGACATTAGCCGAAACTGTCGAATCTATGTATTCGTCACTTGATTCTGAGCTTGAATTATCAAAATCAGGCTGAAATTTGTTAAGTGTAATATATAAAATTTATCTCCGAACTTATCTGGTGGTTGAAGAGTGAAGAAAGAAAGAGTTTAGAAAGATATCTTCAATTCTGGGGTGTATCACCACCTCAATAGAAAAGAGGCGATTTAAAAGAGTGAAAAACGATGGAATCTGAAGTATATTGTTGGTAAAAGTGTAGGAAACGGAAAAATAGTGCGTTAGAAGGTCGTGAAGAGAGGTAACAGGAAAAATATAGGTCACTTCAATAGAGTGACTGTTAGATGCACTAAAAGTAAAATGTAAAAATCATATCTAAGCATGAACTACGTTTTATGCATTTAAAATTTAAAGCAGGCAACAGTTCTTATTAGTCACATTAAGCAATTTAGTAAGTAATAAAATTAATAATACACTTCTCAGAACTAAAAAATCTTACTTTTATTATATTATAGACCTATTTTCATCAAAAATAAGTTTACAAAAAGCTTATATCACCGTTAAAACTAGTTTTTTTATTGTTATAAATACCTTACCACAACTGACACTTCATTTTATGCTGATCTCCATGTGGAAGAACGTGAAAATAATTGCAAGAGCTAGTGTGACCAGGAATCGAACCCGGCTTCGTTTTCATTTTGGACTTTCATGTACTACTTTTGTAGTCCAATGATGAAAAAATATATAAATGGTAGTTTCAATACTTGTATTGATAAAACTAATAACCATTTTGCTTTTAATTGCTGTGCAATTAAGTTATTTGGAAAATAAGATATCGTCGGCCTAACTCGTTAACCTGCTAAGTCCATTTTTGGGCGAAACTTACTTTTTATACAATTTAGAAGGTTAAGACTATTCTCTATCATTTGGTAAAGGAAAAATAACGATATTAGCTTTAAAAAGGCGAAAAAAGCTATACCCGAAAAACTGCTATCTGACTAACAGCCAATCTCCACAATGAAAACCTGCTTAATCCTTTAGGGCTTAAGCAGGTCCAAATGCCTATCAATTCGCGATATTTATTGGCAATTTTTAGTCTACTTTTGCTTTATTTAATTGTGTAAACAACCAGGACCGTCTTAAGCATATTCAGCGCCGGGGTGCGAAAGTCAAGGCTCCGCTCGCGTGGTCTCAGTGTAGTAGGTACCTATCAAAATTTACGGCGGTCGGCATGCGGCCCCCAAAGACTCTGCGCCCGGGTGCACTGCACCCTTTGAACCCCCGGATAAAGACGGCCCTGTAAACAACAAAATTATAAACAAGCTAGGTTCATTTTGTTTCACCTATAAGTTTTTATTGTTTTCTACAAATTATATGTTTTTTTTATATTCAAATCCTAACCTAAACTTAAGGGATTTGGCAGATTTAGTATTTTATTTGAAAATAAATTAAACAGTTAATCAATATTAGACACCTCAGCTATAAACACCAAGTTTGTATCTTACTAGAGATGGTTTAACCACTTATTTTTGAGTAGTCAAATTGTTAATTAATATTATATAATATCATATCGTAATTATAGTGTTTAAGAGATAGTCACTTTAACTATCCAAAAAGAACTGGGCCTAAAAATAGTTGAAATGTGGCGAAAAGCAGGCAGCGGGTAGCCTTTTTGCCACGTTTAATGTTAGTGAAGGAATGGAGAAAAGGTTACATAAAGTATGTCAGATGATATAATAATGATGATGATAAGACACTTATTCACATCTTGTGTGTGAATAAGACGAATCAAAAGGACTCGCCCACTATGGTCCCTACACAGTGTTTTGGTCTGGGGTCGACCCGACAGCCAAGGCATATTAGAGCGTGGGACTATTGTTGTCTGAGAGAATGGCAAAGTGTATGAGTGTTTGTCTCTGGTGACCTTCTGGCGTACACCACGCACGTCTGGGGTGAAGCGTTGGATAGTAATGGAGAGGCCTTTGCCATCGGCTTGGGCATCTCCAAAACGTTAGACGAGGTCTAGCATAAGGCCCTTTTATCCAAGCTCCAGGCATACGGTATACCTGACCGGTTAACCGAGGCCGCTCCATACGCGTTGTTGTAAATGAAAGCGCGTCATGCAGGGTTGCAACTTCGCAGACACATGGCGGCTTTGTGCGTCCTCTATCACCTATACCACGAAAATGTTCTGGGAAGCTCTTTAACCTTGTTCCTGCCTCATCTTTTTACAACCACAATACCCGTACAGGTCGGGAAAGGCATCTGCAGCAGTCGAACAAAAAAGTTCGGTGCGTCTATTCTTTGTAGAACAATCGACAAGTGGAATGCTTTCCCAGCCCATGAGTTCTCTCCTGGCCTTGGATCCTTCAAGCGATGCGTGAAAAGCATCTTTGGCCGGCATAGTAGCGGCGACTGGGGGAGCCGTGACTCGTTTTTTTTAGTCGTTGTCAATCTTAGACCTCCTCTTGCTTATCATCAGGCGGGTTGACGTCATGGTTGACTGTCCGTCACCATGGCTTTTCAATCTATTCATATACTGTTGCCTAAAAGAGTTGCGTGAAATAAAGTATGGTTTGAGAATTATGACTTGGTATTCATATGTCTCTAGTACGTCAGACGATCAAGTATTCTTACATCGTCGGCGTATAAGTTACAGGAAATGGTTGCTATTATAAAATCAAAATTATAAAAGAGAGGTATGACAGTAAATGTAAACAAAACCAAAGTAATGGTTTGGGAGAGAGAGAGCACAGAACAGCAGAATTCGACAGTAATAGACGGAAAGAAAGTGGAACAAGTATAACAATTTGTTTACTTAGGAAGTGATTTACAAGAGATGGGAAGTGTGATGAAGATATTGAGAGAAGAGCTCAAAAGGATAATATAATGTACGGTGATATCCATAGTATCAATAGAACAATAAAAATAATGTATGAAAAGTAACGGATGGCTGTTCATAATGCGGTTTTGTTTTGAGAGTAAAATTAACGCTGTAGAAATGCGGTCATAAAAGAGTGACGATAGCAAATGGGATAAGGAATAGTGCACTGTGCGATAGATGTGGTTTGAAAGAAGATGTAGTGACAAGGAATGCTTAAAAGGATGAGTGAAAGTAGATTAACGATAGGAATTTATAAATCTGATGTAGACGGATGCGTTAAACGAGGCAGACCTAGGAGGGTGTTTTCCGCAACGATTTAAATCTTCGGTTTTTCGACAAATCGGAGACATCCTCAAAAAAGCTGGGTTGCCTAGTGCCCAAAAGAGGATTGTGGATGTAAGGGAAGCGAGGGAGTTATGTCAGGATCGTGGCAAGTGGCGCTCTATTATCTCAGCCTATGCCTATGGGAAAAAGGCTCTTCAATTAATAATTATAAAATATTTAACCAGTTACAACTACATACATTATTATACTTTCGATTATAATAATGTAATTTAAGTATGACAGCTTTTTTTATTTTAAATATATATATTTTAATTGTAACATTGTTTCCTGATAAAGAAGATTGCTTGTTTTATTTTTAATAATAACTATAATTCAAATAACAAATTAAATTACCTTTTTTTATAAAATTAACAAAACATTACAAACCTACTTAAATTAAGTGTAAAAACTGCTAAGTCCTCAAAGAAATTCAGACTTCACAATGAAAAGCTGCTAAATAATTTATTTTCCTGAATTTTTCCGGGATGAATATAAAATATGCTACTAATTATATACTCAAATATCAAGGGAATTAGGAGTAACCAACGGGATTTTCAGATTTTGGATCCCTAAATTAATAAAGATATTATTCAGTTTTTTCTTCGTCCTGTAAACTATGCAAAAAAGGACTTAGCAGGTTAACGAATTAGGCCGACGATATGGATTTTGTATCGTCTGTCAATCACAAAGACACGCCATATTAACAGTTCTGCTTTGAACTGTCATAATTATAGTTTGATCATTTTGCACACCTAAACTATGCAAAATAAAGG
Organism: Tinea trinotella; assembly: GCA_905220615.1. NCBI lineage: Eukaryota > Metazoa > Arthropoda > Insecta > Lepidoptera > Tineidae > Tinea > Tinea trinotella. The sequence goes on along the minus strand of HG992308.1, from coordinate 14,233,433 downwards.
ATATATTACAATTACATTCATACATTAAATGTATATATGCAACTGTTAATACAATAATGCCCAAGTCCCCATACAAAATGAATGATGTCCTTTGAAGTTCATAAATTAAAACCTACATATACTTCCACTTCAGTTTTAAGCTCCGGGATGTATGCAGGCTTACAACCATCGACTGATTCCTCAGCAAACTGCACACCTTCATCATAATTACCTACGCATTTGTACGTAGTACAGTTCTCTGTATATGACTCGTCTGAAATTATTTAAAGTTAAATTATTAAATAATATTAGTATTTAGCTTATTTCTGTTAAAAAAATAAACTCAGAGATATCGCTCCAATTATAAGCTTGGGTCTAATTGGTCCGGTCAATTGGAAGCCCCAATCTGAGCTTATACCCTGACGGAACACAGCGCGTAATTGCCGTCAGGATCTCGTATAAGGTTCTAGTGTGTTCTATAAGTTAAAGTCTGCGCGGACATGCCAGGATTCTATCTCGGCAGCAAGAATGAGAGGTTGGCAACACCGTTAGCCGGCCTCTAAACTGTGGAGACAGGTCGCCCAGAAGGTAGTCAAGAAATGGGTGAACAGGCGGCACGAGGCACGATTCCTGCACAGAGTGGTAGGCAGTTGTGCCCATTCTACTGATCTGGGTTAGTATCACCACTCACAAGAATACAGACCGTGTAGTAACTTAGTCGTGTTTCGGGTTCAGCTTGTGAGTTGCTGGTTTCTGCTAGGCCGGCATAATTCATGTGACTGCTATTTACAGTACCTTTTTTTAAACTATTGTAGCAGTTACCATATAAGTATAACCATATAACTTACCGATTAATACTTGTATATCGGAAAAGGAATCTAATCCTTTACAATATAATGTTGGTTTCATATATATTATCGTCATACCTTCCCAAATAATATGTGGTAAAGGTTTTATATCATTTAATAGATCCATGTGTATTAAAAGTGTTTTATTATCTAAATATATTCTTTTTAATTTTGAGCTCTTCTTATTGTAAACGGTTTTTCCTTTCTCAAACGTTAAGTTGTGACTATTTTGATATTCTCTTAATTCTTTTTGTAATGTGTACTGCAAAGTCGTCTTTTCGTCTTGTTTTAAGTATTCGTTGTACAGGAATATTAAAAATGATAAAGATTTAAATATATGATTAATGTCGTTTTCGAAAATATCTGTTTTGTATCCAGATTTCAATTCAACTCTTAGCGCGTAACGATTTTCAACCATTGTTGTGTTTTTAATATATAAATGTTTAGGACCAAATAATTTGTAATCTTCTTTACACCAGTAATAACCATCAGCCTTCATATCCACCTGAACTTCGTCATCGTTTATCACACTCGCTGAAACGCTTAAATAAAATTTACACAATTATATCAGTTTTATAAGTACTCGTATTTTAAGGAGGTAGATTATCGAATTTGGTTATTCCTTTCAGTTGATACTAGTTTGACTTTGTCAACTAACTCAATAAAAATGGGTATGGGTAAACACTCCAAATTGTCAATGGAAAATAAGCTGTTGATATACAAAGTTTCCATAAAACCAATTTGGACGTACGGAATACAGCTATGGGGAAGTGCCAGCGATTCCAACATAGCAATCCTACAACGACTGCAGAACTCTGTCCTGAAGAAGCTATCCAACCCCCCCCCCCCCCCTCTCTGGTTCATAACAATAGCTGAACTGCATGGGAATTTGAATATGCCAACAGTATTTTATTGTAAAATAGAGTATTACGCACCTAGGAAGAAAAGTAGAACCTGCGTGATGAAATGCTCTACTATTCTCCTGTGGTGCGTATAAATATTTTATCACACCATTATGTAAAGTTTAACTTTTCACCTTTTTTTTACAGGGAGAGCATGTGTCACTTTTCACTCGTAAAATATGATTTATACTTACATTGCATTTTGTGTAACATTGGAATATAGTTGCGCAGTTATGATATTCGAGTCTGTGAAACATTGGTGATCGTACGGAGTCGTTGCATTTTCGTGGGATCTATGGAAATATTGAAATTTATGCTTATATGTGTTCCCCAGCCTATAGTCTTCAGTCCTTTAAGCGAAGCATAAAGAAGCACCGGCATAGTAACGGCGAATGAGGCAACGGTTTTTTCAGTCGTCTCAGTGCTCTTTGACCTCCCCCCCATTCTTACCACCAGGCAAGTCAAGATCACATGTCGCGTCTCGATAGAAAAATGAAATTGGATTTGTCTAATTAAACTTCTGGACGAACAAATGTTTTAGTCCCTTTCTATTTTACATAATTTCATTGCTATGCCATGTGTCCTGTTTCTATTATTGGCCAACATAGTGACGGCGACTGAGGCAACCGTGAACTGAGTTGTTTTTTTAATCGTTGACGCCTTGCTTACCATCAGGCAAGTTATAGGTGTTGCAGAGGTTACGCGAACTCTGGAGCCCCTGCAACTACGCAGAGACATGGCGGCTCTGTGCGTCCTCTATCGCCTATACCACGGAGAACGTTCAGAGGAGCTCTTTAACCTTGTTCTTACCTTGTCTTTTCACTCCCGTAATACAAGTCGGGGAAAGCATCCGCATTCTACCGACCGAATCGGTAGTCGAACTAAAAAGTTCGGAGCGTCTTTTCTTTGTACATCAATCGACAAGTGGAATGCTTTGCCTGCCCATGTGTTCTCTCCATCCTATAAACTTAGATCCTTCAAGCAATGCGTGAAGAAGCACAATTGGCCGGCATAGTGACGGCGACTGAGGCAGCCGTGAACAAACTCGGTTTCTCAGTCGTCGTCACTCTTGGACCTCCTCTTGCTTATCATCAGGAGGGACGAGGTCAGATGTCGTGTCACAATAAAAAAAGGTCACATCACAATAAAAAAAGCAAGTAGCTTGGTATAGAAATGTAAAAAATATTATTCGCGGATTGCACTTACGGCGCTTTTATGGTTTTCGTACGATTAACAGGTAGTTCACATATTACTGTAGAAAATATTGAAGAGTCATTCACGAACTTCCACAATCCCTCCGCATTAAGAGCCAAAAGCCTCATGTCTGCTGAAAATGGTTCTGTCGCACCAAAATTTCCCTCTGTTGGTGATATCTGAAAATAGGATAGTTTAATAAATTAAACAAATTTTATGCGGCGTTTATTGTGGTTTTGATTTTACATTTTTTTATTATTCCGATATTTTGAGAGCTTTGCAGCCATCGTGGTCAAGGAGAAACTGAGGTGTTGGTTGATGATGTGATTGTTTCCAAAACTAATCAGTTTGATGTTTTGTTTTTTTTTCTGTTCCCGATTTAATAGGGTAGTTTTTCAGGTATTAGTAAAAGTATAAAATAAGAAAACCACCAGTGCGCTACGTGTGAAATCCCGGGTTTAATTTCCGGTCGTTTTGTTTATTTTAATTTTTAATGTGCCTAATGGTTAAGCAAGCAAAGAGATCCAAGAGTGCCAACAATTGTAAAAACCGACTCAGTTCACGGTTGCCTCAGTCGCTGTCACTATGCTGGCCAAAACTATGTTTCTTAATGTTTATTTGGAATATTCACTTTGAGCTTAACGTTTTTGTCAGAGAGTAAAGTCGAGCCTTATTTTAAAAAGATAAAATTATTCGTACTCACATTTATAAATTCATCGTCTGGGTCACTCCACCTTAGGTTCTCAGGATTTGTTCCAATTGCCCCCAATGGAACAATATTGTTGGTCATATTACGGGCATATATCCAACCCTTTTGCAATAATCTGGATTTTCGTCTGTAGCACATCTTTTGTGCCCGATCCCATGTTACTCTTTCATTGATTAGAAATAAATTAAAGACACGAGGCATACGATATACATTCACAAAACATTCCTCCTCATTCCGTTCACCACATCCATCAGTCGCATATTTGTCATAAAAATTATCGCTACTTATATCAATAATACAATATCTCCAATGCGTTTCGGCACAATCGACTGCCCTCATACTTTTCGTGTCCGAGTCCCACACTAAACAAAGATCTAGATTTAATACATTTAAATTAGGCGGATTAGGCGGAACAAAATGATATTTGGACATTGACAAACTTTCTCCAGTGTTTATATCTAAGTAATATCCACCAGGATATATGTTTTTATAACTTGTCCAAAACGACTTGTGCGGCAATGTCAAATTATATTCTTCCATTATATCTATGGAATGTGCGTTCCCATTGCAATCCACATTAACATCATCGAATTTTTCTTTTTCTTTTAAACGGTAGCAATATTTGTCGCCTATTTGCTTATATTTAAATGGACAGAAATCTTTGGCATTATTAGGACATACTGAAATACTGATTAGAAAACAGACGCTGGCAATTAAGTCGAATGTGCTTATTCTGTTGCAAATCATCTGAAATTAATAAGTCAATATTAATTATAAACATTCTATGCATGCTATATATGCCTCGTCACGCGCTTCGTGGTAAAAGCAAGGGCTAGAAAACTATTCCACTTGTCTATTGTTTTACAAAGAAATGACGCGCCTAAATTCAGTTGACAGAAGGCGGATGCTTCACCAGACCTGGGGTGGGTATTACGGGTGTGAAAAGACAAGGTAGGAACAAGGTTAACGAGCTCCTCGGAACATTCTCCGTGGTACCAGCGACACTTTTATCATAGCATAGAGCCGCGAAAATAAAGTCTCCAAAGTTCTCATGAACTACGCCTCTTCTATAATTCGGAGATGCACATCCAAAAGACATTGCACTCTAAAGATACAATGTAAAGTTAAAGATACAAGAGAAAGCATAATGTCTGTTAATTCTGAGGATAAAATAACGTGAGAATTCCTTTAGCTTTCTCGGCTGGATACAAGATCTCTAGATCATGAACTTCTGGATGTTGTAAATGCTGTTGCATGCCCTGCAATTAACATTTATGATAAGTGCTGTTATATACCAGTCTATATAATTAGTCATTGTGGGGCGTTGGCATGAGGTGAACAGGGTCATGTCATACTTATTCCGGTTGCCTAAATAACCATTTCGTAATGAAACATTTCTTGAACAAAACAAAACTTATATTTTATTATCACCCATCCTCTATTATAAAATAAACGTAAGTTATTAGTTTTAAATATATTTTTACTATGATTTAGAAATCAAAATGAAAACCAATAAATGGTTTTCATTTGCCTTCAAATTGGCCTTCTTGGGCTCTATTACATTGGTAAATAAGTACAAATATCATGGTTTTAGAACCACTTCGTTAAGAAGGGACTATAAGAAACTTTAATCTTTATCAAAATTGTTAGTTTTTATTTATTATTGTGACTCGACATATGACAGCACCCCGCTTGATGTTAAGCCAAAGTGTGGTCCATGAATGAATGTCACTGCTACAACAATTCAATGAGAACTGAGAATCGAACCCGGGACTTTACGCGCAACAAACCAATTGCTAAACCGTCCGGCCACGCCTGTCGTCAAAATTAGTAATTAGTAATATTTATTTATTTTTAATACTTCTGTACTCAGCAACTTAATGTGCTTGCATCATAGACCCAAAGGAAGACGACCAACGTATAGCTTGTCTAACTATAAATGACGCGCCCCTCCACTTTATTAGTTTAGTTAAATGTGTGAATGCAAATATTTCTAACTATACTATTATACTTTAACAGCGTGCTCCTCCTTTTGTGTCCAACCAGCAACTGAATGACCAATTACAATTGGATTTTCGGTGTGTTGCATTCGTATTTTATGTTTTCTCGTGTGCGCAAATGCGGTGGAGGGGTGCGTCTTTTCGGCTTAGATAGACTATGCTTATGTCAACGTTACATTGGTACCAGCAAGGGGATTCTTGTTTTCGTGACCATTGCACTGCCACTACACCACGGTCGCCCTTATTATAATTATATTCATGAACTAAATTGTTTTAAAACAAAGGTCAGGCCTGGGTTATACGAGTACTTCTACTAATTACGGTCTTAAATGGTATTGTTATCACTTTGGCGGACAATGCATCGAAACTTCTTATGATCAGAAAATTAATGCACATAACTTCTTCCTTGATTCCTTGGATGCATGTACAATTGACAGCGGTTCCGCCTGATCACTTTTCGTTACATCTCCCTCGGTACTTCGGACAGACTGGACATCTTAGCGACCTAAATCACAGGGACCACATTGAGCGGGCTATTAAGACGGGGGGTGGTCTTGGCATCCTGAATAAAGTGCGGCGGTTCTTCGCGCCAGAGCTTCGCTTGCTCTTATACAAGGGCTAAAATTCGCTCCTGCGCGGAGTACTATTCGCATCTCTGGGACGGCTCTGCCAAGTATCTTCTTAATGCCCTAGATTCATTGCAGCGCCGAGCTGTCCGAATTATAGGAGATGCAGAGGTTACACGAACTCTGGAGCCCCTGCAACTACGCAGAGACAATGCGGCTCTGTGCGTCTTCTATCGCCTATACCACGGAGAATGTTCCAAGGACTTCTTTAACCTTGTTCCTACCTCGTCTTTTTACACCCGCAATACAAATTGGGCGGGGGAAAAATCGCATTTTGTCAAGCGATGCGTAAAGAAGCACCTATAGCTGGCATAGTGACGGCTACTGGGGCTGCCGTGAACTGACTCCTTTTTTTTTTAGTCGTAGTCACTCTTGGACCTCCTCTTGCTTATCATCAGACCGGTCGTGGTCAAATGCCACGTTCCTGGCACAACTCCATCGCTTCCCTCACATCCACAATTATTTTTATGATAGCTCTACGATTATGAACTTTTAAGTATTTATTTTATTTTATTCTTATTCTTTATTAAGACTCAACATCTTACTTCTAATCCGGTCGACTCAGTCGCGGCCACGTGCACCCGCACCCGCGCCCGCACAGAAAATCCATGGAAGACAAGAAGATTGTCTCAAGAGCGTTATCGTGAAAGAATTTGTTTTGATAATAATAGTCTAAATGTAAATAAATAAATAAATAATGTAAATTCTAAAAATACATTACTATCTTATTAGTATTTACCTTATTTTCTTTGTTTTGAATACAGCAGCAATATTTTCCTTACATGTGTTTGTACATAATTTATTTATTCTTCGTATTTCTACGGCGTCGGCTCTAAAGTGACAGACTCACGCGGCATTCTAGCATTCAATCTGTAATAATAAACATTGTTACATTTCAATGATTGCACCTCAACGATTATTAATTATTGCGAATCATTTATAATCACTACAATTGAAAGTTGGCTACTTTTAAGCTGCTCAAAATCAAAACATACTATAGTATTTTCTCAGATTTTACGCGAACATTTATTATTGAATTAAACAACTTTTATGCGGCTTACTATCGCGTTTATTTGGTTTTGCACTATCAACCAATAGGACGACCAACATCTCAGTCTCTCCGAGACCACGATGGCTTCAAAGCTCTCGAAACTGCGAAATAATAAAATGGCCCTGGTTCGAAATAATTTCCGGTCGAAATAAAGATTTATTTTATAGCTTTTATTTAATAATTAAATTGTATTAATATTTGTTATTAAAAAAGAGAGAGGCAGATCTTATGCGGTTGTAAAACAAACTTATAAAAAAATAAATTTATTTATTTACACAGTTGTTACAATGCTACTTAAACTACCCTAGGTCTAAACACGTACTGAACTGAGCTCAACGGAAGTGAACTCTCTGAACTGTACTGACTCTCTGACTGAACTGAACTGAACTGACTTGATTTACGTTACAATGTCTTTTATATATTACTTATATTAGGAACAAACATCTCATTATTAAATTAGATAGTAAACAAATAACTAAATTAAATGATAAACAAATAACATCTCATTACCAAATTAAATAGTAAACAAATTAATGATGAAAAAGTCAAATACATAATAACATGCATTAAACAAATAAACAATTTCATTAGAATAGAATATTTAAACTTATATAAACACAACATTGATTAAAATAACTTAATTTGACATTTCTTAGTAAATCTAGACAACTACTTAATATTACTAATAATGTAATAATCACACGTGGGACCATCACATAACACAGATGTTTGCTCCGGGTCTGCTTGTTTAGGAGTGGTTGGCAAATAGTTGGTAATCAACTACTCAGTCTGCCGAACCGGGGTAGTACCACCACTTTTAAGTACAGACCGTGAAGTGACTCAATCGCATTTCGAAATCAGCTTAAAAGTTGCCGGTTACAGCTATACTTGCAGTTATAGCAGTTGTCTCCATTCGTGGACTGGACTCCAGCTTAACATCAGGCGGGGTGTTTTCATACGTCGAGACAGAATGAAAATGAAAAACCCGTAATTGTGTTAAAGTAATTTGTTTTATTGAGGATTCTGAAACAGGAGTTTCGTCTTTATACCTAAATATGGTCGTCGCTTATCTAAAATATGGAATGACCGATGCATATTCAGGGAAACTTTTTTATTTATTTATTTATTTGCTACACTATTAGCACGTCACATAAACTTATATAATAGTACATTCATTTTAAATATGATTATTCCGTATGATGTGCCTTCACAGGTGTACCCAACATTCACTATATAAGAAAATCCAATGAATATTAAATTACCTAAAAAATATTAATTGAAAAAAGTTACTTATATTGAGCCGTAGCCGGTTACTTAAATTGAAGATAAGCCAAATTGTAGGATCTGTTATCAATAATTTTAATACAGACATCTTAACTTACATACTGTTTTATTTGCAAACATACAGCGCTATCCTAATAAAAATCATGAAATGTAAAATTGGTAGGCAATAGCCTGCCGATCCCGGGAAGTACCACCACTTACAAATATACAGACCATGAAGTGATTTGGTCGCGTTTCGGGAACAGCTTGTAAGTTGCCGGTTCCAACTAGGCCGGCATAGTGGACGTGATTGGCACTTCACAGGAACATAGGCCTCCCACTTAGAACGCCATTCCGATGCCAGTTGCATCCACTGGTTACCTGTGACTTTCACTATGTCGTCAGTCTACCTAGTGGGAGGCCTACCTACGCTGCGTCTTCCGGTTTGCTACTTATACAGTTATTAAATTGTAGTAGCAGTGACATCCATTCAAAGACCAACCACCAGGTTAACATAAAGCGGGGTGCTGTCATATATCGAGTCACAAAATAAAATTAATGCTTGCGTAATAGCAACGCCATTTTGATGTAATTTACTGGCGAATTTCACGCATTAACGAAAACAAAGAGTTAAACCATAATGACATTATGATATTAACTATTTTATTAGTTAGATAGATACATTATCTTATCTTAACACCATTAAACACACGACATTTTAATGTAAATGTATTTCATATTGTTTATTTAGGTATTAAATTCGACAATGCTACAGATAGCGTATATATACACGCTATATAAATATAACTGCTATACGTATTTTAGGAGGTTATTTAAGGCAGGGTTCTTCGACGATATATTTTATTCTAAAGATCTTTTGACGATCAAATAACTATACTTCTTAAAATATTATTAACTAAAAAACAGAAATGCTCGAAAAAACACTTATTTGAACATAACTTACTTTATATTATTTAAGAAAAAAAATATGCAACTGATAAAGTTAAAAGCGATGACCATTACATTTTTTTCGTAAATATGAATAGTTAATTATTAAATTGGACACTTAATCGCCTAGATATTTAATATAGTACACGGTTTTCTGAAAATTAACAAAATGTTGTTATAAAAGATAAATTATTCGTACGAAAAACATCGAACTCACAAGATTGATTTGCAAATCTCAACCTTATTCCGCCTAAAATATGAATAATATGTAATAAACATACTATCCTGAATCGGCAGACTGGGTACCACTGCCTACTATTCTTTAGACTACGATATAAAAAAATACAAGAGATCTAGGCATGTATAATTGTATAGTTTTATAAAAGGTAAAATAAAAAAAACTAGACTTAGTATTTCAAGACGATGGATTGTTGTGTCGGTTTCTGTACTTACATATTAGGCGCAAACATAAATAACATACCATTTATTAATGATAATTGTTGATAATAAATGGGAAACTTTATATAGACTGAGTTAATCTAGATTTCCTGCTGACCTATAGTTCAAGTGAATAGGATTTGTAATACTAGTAAATAATAAAATTAAATACCCAAGAGTTGGGGTCAAATGTCGTCGTAAATATAAAGTTTTTTTTTACATTTCTATACTAAGCTACTAAAGTGCTTGTATCATAGACACAAGACAACCAAAGTACATATATACTGGAAGGCACCATCTGGCATATCATTGTTTTTATATGCAGGACGCCGCAGCGACGCCGCTCAGGTGCCGCGCCGCGACCGCGCCGCACCTTTACCGTTACAATAGGCCTTTTTTGCATACAGCTAGGCGTCTGCCTAGTGTCACAGGACAGAGAAATAATGTGAAATAATTCATATCCATACTATTATTATAACTGTGAAATTAATTCTGTTTGTTTGTACGCCTAAACCGCTGATGATTGATTTAAGGAGGTGAAAATTTGTATAAAACTTTTTATTGCGTCATCAGACATGCTTCAAACTTTGCAGAATTTATGTTTTTTTTTTAATTTGCCATATTTATATTTTTTTGTACTACCCTTAAAAAGTTCTCGTCACAGGTATTATTTTCAGCTAATTGCTCTTATACCAGTAAAAGTACATGACAGATTGTGGTTTTACCGCGGGGATCAGCTAGTAGTTCTATATTTTTCTGTTTTGTGAATAGGCCAAGCATGCAATATAATGTTAAATAATTATACTTAATGAATACATAATTACAAATTTAAAATAATAACACTTTCCCCGGCCGTTGCTAACGCGCTTGGATCGTGACGGGATGACGTCATAGCGACGTACTGGCTTTGGTGAAAATCCACCAACTGTCACGTTTTGACAAAGTTCCAGCGCATTAGTAACTGCCGGAGGAAAAAGCGACCGTGGTGTAGTGGCAGTGCAAAGGTTACGCAAATTGAGAGCACGGGTTCAAAAACCACTTGTGGGTTTAAAAACTTGTCCTGTTTCTATGATACCAAGCATAGAAAAATTTAGTAGCTTATTAGAGAAATTTAAAAAAATAGTTTTACAGCATGTCCCAACAGCAAGTTAACGTCGAAGCGGGAACGGATGACAGGCCAGGAAGTTACAGTTATTAGAACAAAACTTTTTATTGTGACTCAACATCTGACCTCCTCTTGCCTGATGTTAAGCAAGGGAGAGAGAGGTCTAAGAACGTCGACGACTGTTAAAACAATTCACGGTTGCCTCAGTTGCCAGCCAAAGAAGAATATTGGTATATAACATCAGACATTTATTTTTGCTGCTTAAAAATGTTTGTATATGTCGTATAAAATTATTACATGTTTCGTTATTATAACTGTGGAAAAGAGACAGACAGTAAGAACTTAATGAATTAAACAAAGGACATAATTCATTTTGGGCTTCTATGTACTACTTTTGTAATTGTCCAATGATGAAAAATATATAAATGGTAGTTTCGATACTTATATTAATAAAACTAATAACAATTTTGCTTTTAATTGCTGTGCAATTGAGTTATTTGGAAAATAAGATATGGATTTTGCATCGTCTGTCAATCAACGCCATATTTGTTCTGCTTTAAACTGTCATAATTATAGTTCGATCAATTTTGCACACCTAAATTATGCAAAATAAAGGATAAATTCCAATTACATTATAATCTTCGTACATCAAACTATTTTAATTTGCATATTAAACATTTAATACAATTAAGCCCAAGTCCCCATACAAAATTAATGATGTCCTTTATGCGGCTCTCGACGTTTTGAGAGCTTTGCAGCCATCGTGGTCACGGAGAGACACTCGGAATAAGCCGCATAAAAACTAAGAAATACCAGTAAGAACTTAGATGAAAACAAAAGGAGAAGATATGGCATGCACTTTATTGTTTACTACAAAATGCGGAACCAATACACAACCAGACGTAAAGTCATAGTTACAGTTAAAAAATAGTTCTTGTTAATGTAGAAACGCGCAAGAACAAACCTTCATACGATTATGTTTGTTAGTATTCAAGCTAGTAACTGTAAGGTTTAAACAGTGATTTGTAATTGGTCATTCAGTTGCTGGTTGGACACAAAAGGAGGAGCACGCTGATAAAGCATAATAGTATAGTTATAAATATTTGCATTTACACGTTTAAATAAACTAATAAAGTGGAGGGGCGCATCATTTATACTTAGACAAACTATACCAAGTGATTTTATCACAGAAACAGGATAACCAAAGTGCATATATCAAAGATACATTGGTACTATTGCAACCAATGCACTACTCCACGGTCATCAACTTGCTTAGGCACATGCTTAGATATTATTGGTCTGTCAAACAGTTTTAAATGTTTGAATAGTCGTGGCAATTATTCAAGATGGCAACAGACAAGCGTTATGATTAGGCGCTACTGTCCGTCTGTAGACAATTTATCCTCCCACTCCTAGGTTAGAAGGTCAATGTCGTTAAAAAGATTAAAGCCTAAACCTACGACGGCAGGCCAGGTGTTTTGAAAAATATTGACAATCACAGTTTGAAAAAGTTACGCATGAAAAGTTTTTTTATTGTGGTGGACACATGGCAGGACTTCTCCTGATGTTAAGCTGAAGTGCACCTAATGAATGAAGGCGACTAATAAATAACTGCAATGAATATCACGCCTCTTTTCTAGAGAGATAGGCAGATACAATGGAGCGCCACTTGCCACGATCCTGACATAACTCCTTCGCTCCCCTTACATCCACAATTCTCTTCATCGAGCTCTACGGCAATAACTAAATGCTACATAATGCCAAATATAGGGAAATAATCAAAATACCAAAAACATTAGTCATGTTCATTCACCGCACAGGAAACCGGATGTTTATCTAATATTTACAAATTTCATTTTCTAGACTTGTCATGTTTTAGCATTATGATAAGTAATACATACTAAATAGTATTCACAATTACCAACAATAAGATTACCAACAAAGGACATCATTCATTTTATGTGGGAACTTGGGCTTAAAGGCTGGGTCAGACCTAGCGCAGCGCGTGACGTGTGCGTGTTCGCAACCTATGCGTGTGCGTTCCAGCACTGACACACCGGATTGCTGCATACGCACACGTCACGCAGAGCTGCATACGCACACGTCACGCAGAGCTGCATACATCACGGACAGCTGCACACGTCACGCAGAGTATCGATGCGTGCAAGCTACTTTGACAGAAGCCATATTGTGTGCATTTGGCAAAAAGATGTTGCATAGCAGCAGTTCTTCTGGTGAAGAAGCATTATTGTTGCTGTTATGCCAAGACTCTTCTGCTCCAAAGAGGCTTTGGGTTCATGATATTAATAAAAAAAGGAATGTAGTGACTATAATGTACAATGTCGAGAGCTCGAATCCTACGAAGATCGTTTTTATTGATATTTTCATTTGGTAAAACCTCACATCCGTTAATTAGATACCAATTACAGGAAGGCTATTAGAACCAGAGAAAGATTGGCAATTGGTTTAAGGTTTGTTAAAATATGTGACGATTTTTTCTCGAATGTTTATTGCATCAATTAATTTTTCCTTGTCCATTGTAAATATCACAAAACTCACTTCAAAACTTGATAAAAATTGTAAAAATATACAACGCTGCTGCACAGCTACTGCGCAGGTAGGACAGCTGCGTGAGCGTGACAGCTCGGTCTGACACCTAACGGGGAATGCCATATAATACAACGTCATTGCAGCTAGCTTGAGTGCGATGTTGCCGCTTCTCTTAGCGCGTGCAAGGTTTCTGTTTGTAGGCGCCGTGCAGCAATGCGTGGCGTGCGCGTGACAGCAAATTCACGCGCACAAGTAACGCATCCAGTGTGTCATCTCTCATAGAGTTTCATACATTACAACCGGTGCCTGCGCACGCCACGCCACGCTCACGCATTCGGTTTGACCGAGCCTTAATTGTATTAACAGCTGCATATACATTTTAAAATAGTTTAATGTACGAAGATTACAATGTAATTGGAAAATATCTTTGATTTTGCATAGTTTAGATGTGCAAAATGATCAATAGTTCAAAGCAGAGCTGTTAATATGGCGTGTCTTTGTGATTGACAGACGATACAAAATCCATATCTTATTTTCCAAATAACTTAAGTACACAGCAATTAAAAGTAAAATGGTTATTAGTTTTATTAATACAAGTATGGATACTACCATTTATATATTATTTCATCATTGGACATTACAAAAGTAGTATAGTTCGAGTCACGTAAGTTGGCAAGAGTAAGTAGTCAGATGCGCAGAAGTCGTTTTTAGGTGTGTTTAGGAACGCGGGGAATGCGGGGCATGAGGTAACAAAGTTGCGTGCGCGCGATTGGCTGGTCAGTCGATCTTAGACTCCCGCGTGGCACCCACGCTCCGTTCGCTCCCGCGTACACTTGGGTGCACTAAAATGGTGGTTTTCGTATCATACTAATAGCTTTACTACATATTAGTCCCCCGTCGCGTCTGTCTGTTCGCGATAAACTCAATCATCAATCAATTAAATTGTCCTGCCTTTTCCCCACAGGGATAAGCAGAGAAATCGGAGCGCCACCTGCCACGATCCTGACACAACTCCTCGCTTTCTTGGTTATTGGCACTAGGCAACCTAGCTTTCTTGAGGATATCTCCGATTTGGTTGGAGAACATCCTCCTGGGTTAACGCATCCATGCACATCAGTATATCTGTATATCTATTTTTGGAGGAATAGCAGTAGTAGTACTCTAGTACTTATGTACGAAGAAATTTGGTTTGTATAGATTCAAGTTTGTCATTGTACTTGGCATATATTGGTGACCAAACACACGTGCAATATTCAAGGATACTACGTACGAGTGAGAAATATAGTAGAAGAATGGAATGATAATTACGGAAAAGTTTGGTTACACGTAACACAAAACCCAGTATTCTATTTGCCTTATTAATAATATAATCATAATGCATTCTAAAGGACATTGTATTATCAAATATTACTCCAAGATCACGAACCTCGTTAGTGTTATTCTCTCTATGTTATAGTTAAATGATAATGGATGTTTATTTTTAGTGAAAGATATGATTTGACATTTTTGTATATTTAATGACATGTCATTAATTTTACACCATGTTTGTATTTTGTCGAGATTAGATTGAAGTTTTAGACAGTCGTTGAAAGTCTTAATTTTCTTAAATATTTTGATGTCATCAGCATACGCCAAACACTCACAATTAATTCTATCCAATAAGTCATTAATATAAAGTAGAAAAAGAAGCGGTCCGAGATTCTATTATTATATTTTAAAGTGTAATATGTCGTGGTGTCCAGTCTGCCGATCCGGAATAGCTACTTACAAGTATACAGACCGAGAAGAGACTTGGTCGCGTTCAAATTAGGCCAACATAGTGGATGTGACTTCCACTTACATTTATTTAACTGTGATAGCAGTTACCTCCTTTTCAGGACCGCACTCCAGCTTAACATCAGGCACTAAGCTGTCATGTATCGTATCACAATAAAAAATATATTTTTGACATATTCTCATAGTGGTACGACTGAGAATTACAATATTCAATATATCAGATTTATAAATTTCTTTCGTCAAACTCAGGGGCTTAAATTAACTGGTTTTGAATTGGCTACAAAACAGATACTTGAAAAGAAATTATTCTACTTCTGTCTTTTTGTTATTTAAAAAAAAAACTGGAATTTCACGATTTTTTGACAGAAAAGTGACTTTTAAACAATGTTCTGTATATCTATTTTTGGAGGAATAGCAGAGGTACATTCCTTACTACTAAATCACCTATTTTTACCTATGGCTAACTGAAACGAGTTATTTACGTCATTTTTTCTAATTCTACTGGCCTGAAAGTACATATATCAATGATACATTGGTACCGGTGAGTGGTTTCGAACCCGTGCTCTCGGCTAGCGTAAGCATTGCACTGCCACTACACCACGGTCGCCTTCAACTTTAAATAATAGGTAATGACATTAAACTGTATTATAAAAAAGTTAAGGCAAGCTTAGGTGAATTCCTCATGCACGATTCCAGTATAACCGATGGTTCTACACAGAAATAGTGACAGCGACTGAGGCAGCTGTGAACTGACTTGGTTTTCTCAGTCGTCGTCACTCTTGGACCTCCTTTTGCTTATCATCAGGCGGCTCGAGGTCAGATGTCGTGCCACAATTTATAAAAAAATTAAAAAAATGCTATCATTTACAAAAAAACAACTTTTAATTGCCATTCTTTTAAACTATTAAAATACTACATTTATTTATTTATTTAGGTATAACAACAAATTACAAGTTACACTTATACTAGAAATTTAGGTTTTACATTAATAATCATAAACTTGTAATCCTATTACAGTTATACACCACCATTAGTAAAACAAAACATTATACATTTAATAAAATAAAATAAAGAATAAAATAAAATAAAAAGTTAAAACACATGATTAAAAATTAAAACATAAAATCAATAATTAAAATATAGTTACAATTTAGAAAATTAATTGTTCATAACTAAATTTTTTATGGCCCGACGACTCTGCGTGAAAATATCACAGTTGTCAGAAATTTTATTGTAGTGCGAACACATACGATGTAATGGGTTATTACCTGAGACATTATTAGATGTAAAAGGAATGTGAAATAGTCGGTTTTGGCGCTGAGAGCGATGTGGGATATGAAAATTGATTTTGTTTAGAACATTATGTCCAAAGACGCCATTGCAGTGTACATAGATCTGCAGCTAATCGTCTTTGATCAAGCCTTTTCAGTCCGAATTTGTCCAACCTATTTTGGTATTCTGGTAGTGCGCGCCTGAGGCCCAGTCTAGTACTTATGTACGAAGAAATTTGGTTTGTATAGATTCAAGTTTGTCATTGTACTTGGCATATATTGGTGACCAAACACACGTGCAATATTCAAGGATACTACGTACGAGTGAGAAATATAGTAGAAGAATGGAATGATAATTACGAAAAGGTTTGGTTACACGTAACACAAAACCCAGTATTCTATTTGCCTTATTAATAATATAATCATAATGCATTCCAAAGGACATTGTATTATCAAATATTACTCCAAGATCACGAACCTCGTTAGTGTTATTCTCTCTATGTTATAGTCAAATGATAATGGATGTTTATTTTTAGTGAAAGATATGATTTGACATTTTTGTATATTTAATGACATGTCATTAATTTTACACCATGTTTGTATTTTGTCGAGATTAGATTGAAGTTTTAGACAGTCGTTGAAAGTTTTAATTTTTTTAAATATTTTGATGTCATCAGCATACGCCAAACACTCCGATATAATATAATAAAAAGTCATTAATATAAAGTAGAAAAAGAAGCGGTCCGAGATTCTATTATTATATGTTAAAGTGTAATATGTCGTGGTGTCCAGTCTGCCGATCCGGAATAGCTACTTACAAGTATACAGACCGAGAAGTGACTTAGTCGCGTTCAAATTAGGCCAACATAGTGGATGTGACTTCCACTTACACTTATTTAACTGTGATAGCAGTTACCTCCTTTTCAGGACCGCACTCCAGCTTAATTAACATCAGGCACTAAGCTGTCATATATCGAATCACAATAAAAAATATATTTTTGACATATATTTTGACAGTGGCACGACTGAGAATTACAATATTTTCTATCTAATTATCAAAATAAATGTCAAGCTGCGCAAATACGACATGACGACAGGCGTGGACGAACGGTTGACGACAGGCGTGGACGAACGGTTTAGCGACTGGTTTGTTGCGCGTAAAGTCCCGGGTTCGATCCCCGGTCGTAACAAATATTTGTTTCATAGCTTTTATTTGTAATATTTAATAATATTAAATATTGCAAATATTTGTTAATAAAAAAAAAGAGATGGATATTTGCTTCGGATCTGGTTATCAAAGAGTGGTAGGCAGTGGTACCTAGTCTGCCGATCCGGGGTAGTACCACCACTTACAAGTATACAGACCGTGAAGTGATTTGGTCACGTTTCGGGATCAGCTTGTAAGTTGCCGGTTCCATCTAGGCCGGCATAGTGGATGTGATTGCTGCTCACAGTTATTAAATTGTATTAGCAGTGACATTCATTAATGGACCACACTTTGGCTTAACATCAAGCGGGGTGCTGTCAAATGTCGAGTAACAATAAAAAAAAATACGCTAACCTCGGTACTAATTACGAATTTGCGCCGTTTGGGGTCGAGACGACGGTCCTTGGGGACCTTCAGCTAAGCGCCAAGTTGTCCAAGCGGCTGACGGAGAAGTCTGGAGACATTTCTGCCAACGTATTAGCCGTGCCAGTCTCCCTGGGACTATTTCTAATGTGACGTTATTAGATGATATGTTTAATATTTATAGTTTAATTATAGTTAATATACTTTTTATCTGTTTCTCAATAAAGAATATGTTAGAGATTGTCATAATTTCTTTATGATAACTTAGATGTTAATAGTTACCAAGAATCAAAAACAATTTGACAATAAAATGGGTAAACACGTAAATAACTGTTAATATAAACCAATTTGCCTCATACGAGTATAGTGAGTAAGCCAATGTATCATTACGACCTATCTCCACACACATGTGGGTGCGGTCAACTATTCCAGCCCATTATTGAAGGTTATCTAGAAAACCTTCAGCTAAAGTAACTTGTAGTTATTTCTTATCGGATTTGTGGTTAGAAAAGAAAATATCCTTTACTAATATACTAAAATATTAAATGGTAATTTGTCATAAAATTAAATTGTCACGTGTTTTTTCCACAGGGATAGGCAGAGACAATGGAGCGCCACTTGTCACGATCCTGACACAACTGCCACGCTTCCTAAGATATTATTAACACGATATCACTTCATTTAGTAAACAGCGACCTTCCTAAGCAGATATTTCCTTTGTCAATCCTTCCAGATAACGCCAGCAGGGACACGGACTGTCGAGTAATAACAATTGTATTAAAATGCCTATGATTAAGATTATGCATGGAGTTCGACGTCAGACTACCTCCTCGTGTGTCTGTCTGCTTGCCATATCGCTTCGGTGATACGGAAAGCAGATGGGCCGGTGCATCCTGTGCATCAGTCAATAACTTCCCTTAAGGGTATTTTTGTTGGGTGATGGCGCTGCTCCACTTATCCCTCTGATCTCAGCGGGTACTGTTGAGCAGCGAGTTGATATGGTCATACGTTATTCTCGGCCTTTTGGCATTAGCAAAATGATATTGTTTTGTTTTAATAAATTTTTGGCGCCATTAAGAGAAGAAGAAGATTACACATTAAAGAAATAAATAAAATCAATGCTCATATGACATGAGTATTTCTAGTGAAACAACAAGTTTGGATTTGTTTGCTGAGCCGTCTAACATAGGAAAAGTTATCATTTCAGAAAATGACATCGAATAATACTCAAATCTATCAGCACCATATCTAAACAAAATACGGTACAAAACCATCAATCGCAGTTTTTTTAGGCTAAAACTGTACTGTAGCGTTCCTTTACTATAGCCCATCCTTCAAGATTATTGATTTGAGATATAAATCCTATAACCTTTAATTAATATCATTAAAGAGAAGCATGCGTTTGTGGTAAAACAAATCAATTTTT
The DNA here is from genome assembly GCA_905220615.1 of Tinea trinotella. Classification (NCBI taxonomy): domain Eukaryota; kingdom Metazoa; phylum Arthropoda; class Insecta; order Lepidoptera; family Tineidae; genus Tinea; species Tinea trinotella. The sequence continues at coordinate 14,213,777 of HG992308.1, read as the reverse complement.
ACAATCGTCTTACTCCCCTGCTTGCCTTAAAACTAAACAAATACCGGGGTATCTTAAAAATAACAAAAAAACTTTACAAACAAAAAACACAAAAAATATGGTCCTCATTGGAATAATAAGTAACTTGGTCATCTAGTTTCTATGATACAAACCTTTATTAGCTTAAGTATTGAAAAATAACATAGGTATATTGTAAAAGTAAATGTTTATTTTGGCTGAGTATACATAGCCACAAAACATCCGAAATTTCCATTAATTGCATTAATATTAAGGATAAATATGCGCATTTTGTATAAGATAATATTAAATTATAATTATAGTTTCGCTTCAAAATATTTAGCAAGTTGTCTTTTCCTTGTACTGATTGCAATTTTATAATAATTTCATTATTGAAAAAATATTATATCATCATCAGCCAGAAGATGTCCACTGCTGAACATAGGTCTTCCCATTAGAACGCTATTCCGAACGACAAGATGCCAGTTGCATTCACCGGTTATTTGTGACTTTCACTGTGTCGTCGTCCACCTAGTGGAAGGCCTACCTACGGTGCGTCTTCCGGTTCATGGTCTCCGCTCAAGAACCTTTCCTTCTCATCGGTTGTCAGATCTTAGAGATATGTGGTATTGTATACTAAATAATTTATTTTTAGACAAATGACCGCACATCGACCGATGTTAAAAACAATCAATCAATCAAATAGTCACGCCTTCTTTCCACAGGAATAGGCAGAGACGCTTCTTTTGCTTCCTTCACATTCACAATTCTCTTCATACAAGCTCTATGGTTGTATGTGGGCACTAGGCAACCTAGCTTTCTTGAGGATGTCTCCGATTTGGTCGGCAAACACCCTCCTGGGCCTGCCTTGTTTAATGTTAAAATGCTACCTAAAATTATGGGATTGTCAAACTACGTGGGTTTTTACTAACCTCTATAATGCAGGTCATTTATTAAATCTAAAGAGAGTTTTTCATTGTGCTTTGATATAAAACAGCACCCCGTCTGATTATAAGCTGCGGTCTATGAATGGATGCAACTACAGCTAAATAACTGCAAGTACTTAATGGAACAAGTAATTAGTATTCGCATAGTATATCGCATATATAAGGCGACCGTGGTGTAGTGGCAGTGCAATGGTTCGAAACCACTTACCGGTACCAATGTATATTTGATATATGTACTTTGGTTGTCCTGTTTCTATGATAAAAGCACTTAAGTAGCTTAGTATAGAGATGTATAATAATGAAAAAATATGCAGCTTACTGTCGCGTTTATTTTGGTTTAGATTTTACAATTTTTTATTATTCTGACGTTTCGAGAGCTTTGCAGCCATCGTGGTCACGGAGAGACTGAGGTGTTGGTCGTCCTGTCGGTTGATGCTGTTATTGTTTCCAAAAGTACCCCGTTTGATGTTTTGATTTTGTTTTTCTGTTCCCGGTTTATTTAATTTTTTTGCAAAAATAACTGACGGTGTCATCTGGTTTAGTCAATGTTCGCGCAAAATCTAAGAAAATACTAAAAATATAAATATATACAAAATAGTGGGTTTACCATACGAGTTTATTATTCCACATTCTGTGATTGTACATTGTTGATTTAAATTTAAATTTAAAATTAAAATTAAACATTACAAGAGTAGTTGAATAAGATAAGACGAAATGCACAATTACTTATATCTTAATGTTTTAATAGGTGAATTCACTAAAATTCTACAGTTTTTTTAGTTAACCGTTGACCTCTGAATGTAGTTTTTTTTATCTTTACACAAAATCAGTCTTAATTCTCAGGGCCGAGTGGCATGGGAATTAGGCAATATAATATTTCTTTCATTTAACGGAAACTAGTTCCGGTTTTTTATTACTCGTTATATTGTGATTTTATCATATCGATGGATGTGCCTAAGTTAACTTTAGTTAGGCCGGCATAGTGGATACGGTTGTTGCTCATAATCGCCACAACTCATGCAATCCAGATTAAGACGAGGAATCTCTGCGTTATAAACAAAACGTGATTGATGTGAAATAAGGTTGAGATTAACAAATCACACATGAGCGTGTGATATTTTCTGTGCGAATAATTTTACTTTTATAACATTTTCTTAATTTTTAGAAAACAGATTACTAAATTAAATATTTAGGCGATTAGGTGTCAGATTTAATAATTGACTAATTGTCTTTAGGACAAAAAATTAATGATTTATCGCTTAAAAACCGTAAACTTGGAAATCAAAAATTATTTTTGTAAATAAAGTTGAATAATTTTTTCTTTAATGATGTCTTCGTAAATTCTGTTCGATTAAGTGTTTTTATGAGCATTTTTTTCTTTACACTTATTTTTTAAGTTAATAACATTTCAATAAGTGTAATTAGATCGTCAAAAGTACTTAAATACGATAACGTCAAAGCTTTAAATGAATGAGGAATTTCAAATATTCGTCAAAAGACAATAGACTGCACAAATGCGCTTGCGCATTCACAATGTTAATTGAAAGTAACGCGTGACTGATTAGGAAATTGTATAAATCGGAACGTAATCTTGTCGCGCTCGGCTGGAATGGAACGTCGACAAATAAGTAAAACAAACTCACTACAACCATTGTTTAAGGCTGTCTATACATTAGTGCAACGAATGTTTATTTAATCTTTACTATTTAATGGATAATGTTGTCTTGTGGTCTTCTTCCCGATTGTAGAAGCGAATATCTCTGTGTCTGCGTACATCTCAGAGCTTTCAGATTCCTCTAAGTGCAAATAATTAAAGATTCCTCTTCCCGATCGGACCAAATATTTGTTTTATAGCATTTTTTTATATTTAATAACTTGTATATCGGATGAATTAAACAAATTTTATGCGGCTTACTATCTCGTTTATTTTGGTTATTGATTTTACATTTTTTTCTATTATTCCGACGTTTCGAAAGTTTTCCGCATAATTCCGCCTAGTTAATTAATTAACCCGGGGTACAACCATAGAATTATTTTACTATACTATGTTTTTCATGGATAAAAAATACAGAAATTTAAATATTAATAAAATGATTTTTTTAACGTTAGCTGTTGAATATATTGTCCTTTAAGTATGTAAATATTTTTTAAGTAAGTAAAACTAAAGTAATGGTTCTGGAGAGAGAGGATGAAATGACAGAATGTGAGATAATGATAGACGGAAAGCAAGTGGAACAAGTCAAACAATTTGTTTACTTGGGAAGTATGTTTACTAGAGGTGGAAAGTGTGATGAAGATATTGAGAGAAGAGTGCAAAAAGATAACGTAGTGAACGGTGCCATTCAGAGTATAATGAACAGCCAAATAATGTCCCAAAAGTCACGGATGGCTGTTCATAATGCGGTGCTTGTTCCTACATTAATGTATGGAAGTGAAGGTTGGGTATGGCAGAAGAAGCATGAGAGTAGAATTAACGGTGTGGAAATGTGGTCGTTAAGGAGTGTGTGTGGAGTGACGATAGCGGATAGAATAAGAAATAGCACATTGCGTGATAGATGTGGCTTGAAAGAAGATGTAGTGACAAGGTTTGACAAAGGAATGCTTCGATGGTTTGGGCACATGAAAAGGATGAGTGAAAGTAGATTGACGAAAGGAATTTATAAATCTGATGTGGGTGGATGCGTTAAACAAGGCAGGCCCAGGAAAGTGTTTTCCGACCAAATCGGAGACATCCTCAAGAAAGCTAGGGTGCCTAGTGCCCATAACCACAGAGCCTGTATGAAGAGAATTATGGATGTGATGGAAGCAAGTGAGTTGTGTAAGGATCGTGGTAAGTGGCGCTCCATTGGCTCTGCCTATCCCTGTGGGAAAAAGGCGTGACAATTTGATTGATTGATTGATATTTTTTAAGTTTACTATTAAAATCTTTTTTGTTTTTTCTCCAACAAATAAATACAGTCTTTCAGTATAAAATGTTAAAGTAGCTTGAGTCTTCATTAAAATTATCTCTGGCGGCCTTTAATCTAGACACAGCCTAAATAAATTATAAAGTTCCCATAGAAGTTTAACTTCTCACGGATGTTACTAATTAAAGAACTGTTCCCGTTACTTATGATACAATACTTAGAAGAAAGGAAGACAGTGACAGTAACGAGAGTTAAACTGAACCTTTATTTAAAAAATACACAGATATCTGCAAGCAGTAGAAGAATTCTGATGACATATGGCACTGAGAAGTGACTGAGACTGACTTAAATGTTGGCCTGTTGGCCTCAGAGTCGCTCAGCGACCAATGGAGAGAGCTATAGTTGGTGTTTCTTTGCGCGATAGAATCCGGAACGAGGATATTCGTCAAAGAAACAAAGTTACCGACATAACCCTAAGGATTCTCAAGCTAAAGTGGCAATAGCTGGCCACATAGCTCGAAGAACCGACAACCGATGGGAAAGAAAGGTTCTAGAGTGGAGACCACAAACGAGAAGACGCAGGTTTTGTGATGATGATGTAGAAAAGTTCACTAATTCCGGCCTGACTGAATTTAACTTCGGTTAACGCGTTATATACTGATATCCCGGGTTCGATTCTTGATCGGGACAAACATTTGTTTCATAGCATTTATTTGTAATACTTAATAATTAAATTAACTATTATAAATGTTTGTTAATAAAAAAAATATCAAACAGTGGCAAGGTACACAATGGTGCCCAGTCTGCTGATCCAGGGTAGTACCACCAATACGTGAGGATACCCGTATAAAGACCGTGAAGTAACTTAGTCGCGTTTCTTAATTAGCTAATAAGTTTTGTTTTATTGTGACACGGTATTTGACCTCGTGCCGCCTAAACAAGAGGAGATCCAAGAGTGATGACGACTGAAACAACCAAGTTACTTCATGGCTGCCTCAGTCGCCGTCACTATGCTGGCCAAAGGTGTTTTTTTACGCATCGCTTGAAGGATCCAAGGTTATAAGATGGAGAGAACACATGGGCATTTAAAGCATTCAATAGTAAAAAAAACTAATCCTGAAATCTTTTAAACCACAGCCTGCCCCCCTCTCTTTACAACTTTAATAGTAAGTAAACAAGCGAACAGTATCAAACCGATGAATCCTTAGTTGCATAAATAAAAAACAATAAAAACAATTAATAATCAATGGTTTTTTGTTAGGAAACTTTTATTGTGTGTAAGAATTAATTAGATTGCAATTTTATTGTTTAATCAGTCGGTGATGCTCTTGAACCTTCTCTTGCTCACTATCAGGCAAGGTGAGTTCAGATGGCGACCGTGGTGTAGTGACAGTGCAATGGTTACACAAACCGGAGAGCACGAGTTCGAAACCACCCACCGGTACCATTGTATCTTTGATATATGTACTTTGGTTGTCCTGTTTCTATAATACAAGTAGCTTAGTATGGAGTATGGAAATGTAAATAAAAACTAGTTACTGATGTCGAACGTAAAAAGAGATAATGTGTCATTACAATAGGTACTTACTGTTTGTTTCTTTCTGTAATTTATTGCACATTATTAATAAATCATACAAATAATGGCGGTCTGTCCAATCATCACATGGATCTAATGAATCAGAGTTCCCCGAAGAGGGTTTCTGGAACATTCCGCGAATTGTTGAATAGTCATTATTCAATTTTGTGAATTCAACATATATGAAAGATACATTGGTACCGGTGACCGGTGGGTGGTTTCGAACTCGTGCTCTCGGTTTGTGTAACCATTGCACTGTCCAAAACCACGGTCGCCTTGAATTTATTCGCTAGTTTTAGTTAAACTCGTATCTTTACGGGCGTATTATTTAAAATTTAAAGAGTAATAAATAGGAGTAATAAATTTAATTTAATACTCGACTAAACAACGTGTGTAAATCAACTTAATGAATCGATTTATTAGTGTGACCAATTTGGCATAAACTTTGTCACGTACAGAGGTTACTAATTGTTCTGATAAGTGAGGATTATTATTTTATGGCGCACAGTTAAGGCACCACGTAACATTGACGTGTTTCATAACTGCGGTTATTTTTCATAACAACATATGTATATATATGCACATGACTCATAGGCAAATAAACGAAATTTTTTACCCTAAATAAAATTTGATAAGATGTTCATAAAGAATTTTGTATGGGAACTTGGGCTAAAATGTATTAACAGTTGCATATATATACATTTTAAAATAGTTTATTGTACGAGAATTACAATGTAATTGAAATATATTCTTTATTTTGCATAGTTCAGGTGTGCAAAATGATCAAACTATAATTATGATAGTTCAAAGCAGAACTTTTAATATGGCGTGTCTTCGTGATTGACAGACGATACAAAATCCATATCTTATTTTCCAAATAACTTATTTGCACAGCAATTAAAAGCAAAATTGTTATTAGTTTTATGAATACAAGTATCGAAATTACCATTTATATTTTTTTTTATCATTGGACATTACAAAAGTAGCACAAAAATAGCCCAAAATTAATGATGTCCTTTACTTTTTTTACAGGTCAATACAACAGCTAGCCGTGCCATGCTAGGAAGACGTTCTTAAACACGTTCGTGCGAATTCAACAACACCAGTTATCGTACAGCTAAGCTCTGCAATGAATCCAGAGTTATACTTATTTTTTATTTTACATTTCTATACTAAGCTATTAAAGTACTTGTACCATAGACACAGGACAACCAAGGTACATATATCAAAGATACATTGATACCGGCAAGAGGTTTTGAACGCGTGCTTTCGGTTTGCGTATCCATTGCACTGCCACTACACCACGGTCGCCTTTAATTGAGTATAATAACAATTGAGTCATAATATACTTTTGCTACCAAAAGTTCATATATCTACATATTTTGTCAATCTACACCGATATTCCAAGTCGGCTTTTACGCCGGTCTTTAGTAGCCTTGTGTGCGAATGGCCTCGGCGGTTTTTAAGTGCACTTAAAAGGTCTTAGGGCCATAACATCTAATTTGCCCATTTAGCTACAACTGTTGTGGTCAAGAAAATAACTATTTAAATCTAGAAAATTTGTATAGACACCTAAACACATTGGCATATAACACTTGGAATATAACAACATTTGTCCCTTCGTTTATTCTGCTAGTCTTTTTCGACTACACAACAAACAATATTAATATGGTAGCCGAAATTTTTAAAGCAGTTAATTTTTTTCTAAACAATGTTTTTGTTTTTATTAACACTGCTGATAGGGTTTTCTATTGTTTCTGCCTATTCTCATAAATACGGAAGCATAAATTATTATGTAATACGTAAGTAAAACACTAACCTTTCATAATTGTTGTATTTCCTCTTTTTAAAAGTTGATAATAATAAATATTTTTAAAAACTATTTCACAATGTACGAGTAATGGATTATCTTTTGTTACTTGTTACTTTGAAAGAAACTGAAATTCTAATTCAATGCGGGTATTTGTTCGAGACAAAGATAATTTTCTCACAATAATAATATAGGTTAAATATCTTAAGTCGCAAATCTACAAAAAGTGAAAATAGATAACAATGAAAAACACACCTTTTTCTTATTTATCTTGTCATCGTACACTTGAGAAATTTCACAATTTCGACACACAAAATACTTATTTCTTATTATTTCGTCACTTCATGTCACCTAACAATCACTTTTAAGATATAAAAATAAATAAAATTCACTTCTTAACCTAATTTTATTTTCTGAAAACTTTTTCCGCGTCTGTTGTAAAATTACGCGCGCGAACGCGTATGCTTCCCGCGGTAGGCGTAAATTGACTGAGTGAACTGATAAAAAATATGTTAGAGAAAACAACATTCTTGTAGTACATGTAATAGAATAAAAAAACATAACAAAAAGTTATTGTTGTTTTATTTATCTAAGAACTAGATGTTAAATTTTAAACGCGCGAGTGAAGCGGTAAGATTTGGCAGTTAGCTGCTGCAGAAAGATATCTACAGGTCAGCATACATGACGAATGTACTAACTAACCGCCTTCATGGATCACTGCCTTTTTTATAAGAATAATTTTATAATTTTTTTATTATTACAATTATTTTTTCCTTTTTTTATTGTCTGCCTATCCCTGTGAAACGCGACTTACGAACTTCACGGTCTGAACCTACACCGTTCCGCATAAAACTCTTCAGAGCTAAACAGCACGTAGTGCTCTCTATACTGTAGTCTGTGCTATACAGTGATTGGATGATTCAGTATATAAAAGCGGAAATGGCGTGTTTTCCTATAGTCACAATCTGCACGAACAACGATACTAAAGTAATCTAAAAGTCATGTAGATACCCACTATACAGAGTGTAGATACCGGACTAATAACCCCCGCAGCGTTCCTCTGATCGTCTTAGTTAACGGAGCACGAGTATAACTCCCGGCTGACTATTGAACTGCGCAGTATAAGGATAGGCATAAGAAGAGCACTGGACGACTGCGGTGGGAGCAAATCCGCGCATCGTTGCATCGTCTTGCACATAATTATTAATATTTTCAAATTCATAGTCATCCGAAAAACTAAAAGTAGCATTTTCTTAGATTTTGCGCAAACATTGTTTAATGAATTAAACAAATTTTATTCGGCTTACTATTGCGATTATCTAACTCCTGTGACCACATAATACCCAAACTCAAGTCTCAAGTCCAGCAAACTGCCAAACCAGATGACACCGTCAGTTATTTATGCAAAATAAATAAATAAAGTGGAAACATAAAAACAAAATCAAAACATCAAACGGGGTAGTTTTGGAAACAATAACAGCATCAACCAATAGGACGACCAACACCTCACTCTCTCTGTGACCACGATGACTGCAAAGCTCTCGAAACTTTGGAATAATAAAAAAAATGTAAAATCAAATTCAAAATAAACGGGATAGTAAGCCGCATAATATTTGTTTAAATTATATAAGTAAGTAGTTCACAAACCAAGTCACTGCGTAGATTGAGTGCCAGCGCTCTTTTTATCTGCCGGCATCTCTGCCTATTTCGCAAAAGGCGACCGTGGTGTAGTGGCAGTGCAATGGTTACGCAAGCCGAGAGCACGTTCGAAACCACTCACCGGTACCAATGTATCTATGATATAACATGTATGTACTTTGGTTGTCCTGTTTCTATAATTTATTTGACTTTTTTATATGAAGCTACTTATAAAGGACACTATCATAGAAACAGCACGAGCAAAGTACATATAGTTGGGGAACGAGCTAAATGAATTCGGGGGCTGAGCTCATAGCTCGGCGATGTCATTTAATATTGATAAAAACGTGTCCATATTTTCTTTGTTTGATTATTGAAAATTTAGTGAGTTAATGGAATAAAAGAGAGTCGTCATCCGTATTATTAGAAACGGGATTACAATGTGTGAAAAAGAAAAAAAACATGCAGTCACTATTTTCAAAATTAAATTAATATACATATAATTCATTAAAAATTGTTGCTGTCTAATGTTTATACTTCAATTTAATACACATTTATAATTTTTAATAACTAAATCTATTTGCATTTTAAGTAAAGTGTGTGTTTATTGTTATCGACATTTTGCATGTTACTGCACTATTCATAATAGACATGTGACCATGACGTCACAACTGCATTCCTCGCACGTTCCTTTAACTCGTTCCCCTACTATACATATTGTATGATACATTGGTGCCGGCAACCGGTGGCTCTCGGCTAGTTTGACAATGGTCCTTACACCACGGTCGCCCTAAATTATACTGATACGGTATAACGTATACAAGCAAAAAAAACTATTTTTCTGAGTTCATATTTTATTGCATAATTTTATAAGCTTATATTAGACCAATATAAACTGTATTATATTATTACGGTACTATTTCTGTACGGAATATGAATAGTCCACGGACTATAGAGTAAGATTGTCTGAGCCCCTTTCTTCTAGATGACGGTTTCAAAAACCGCCCATCGGGGTACAACTCTAATTTCTAAAAATATGTAATTAATATTCCATAAAATTAAGTCCATGAATGGATGCAGTCACATCCACTGTGCCGGCCTAGTTATAACCGGCAACTTACAAGCTGATCCCTAAACGTGACTATAAATAACATTATGGTCTGTATACTTGTAAGCGGTGGTACTACCCCGGATCGGCAGACTGGGTACCACTCTTTCATAACCAGACCCGAAACAAATATCTGCCTCTTTTTTTTATTAACAAATATTTGCAATACCTAATTATTTAATATTACAAACAAAAGCTATGAAACAAATATTTCCTCCGACCGGGAATCGTCTTTACGCGTAACAAAAACTGTTGTGCTAACCAATCGGCCACGCCTGTCGTCAAACCATTCTGGAAAGGCAAAGGAAACTTAGTCCATACGGTAAAATAGTTATAATGTCTTCAGTGGATGAAAATGAAACACTTTAGTGTTTAATCCATTGCATGAGAGTGAAGATAATGGTGACGGTTTTAGTAAAACGGTGTAAAAGCTTTACTAAAACTCTTCCGACGGAGTCTTTGGAAGGAACACGAAGAGACACGTTAAACATCTTTTAATCACTTGTCTATACTTAACCAACATAACAATGATTACTGGATAACAATTCCATAATTATTACACATTAATATTCAAGAAACACAAGCTTTACAAATAATTAAAAATCGCACGACCTGCAGTTTCCCGCCAAAACTTCCTCATATTATTACTTTAATTGAGGCAAAGGAATCTTAGTTTATACAGCCTAGTCTTAGTTAAATAATTATCATGTCTTCAGTGGATAAATGATATAGATGAAACGCGATTCATCTTATAAATGGTTTTTTTTGGCTAGCGGCGGTTATTTTTAGTATAACTCTTCCGAAGGCATCATAAAGAGTATTTCGCACAGAACAAAGGAATATGTAGAAGTGCAATCAAACCATTATTGTAGTCGCCCCACTTGTAAATGTCAAAACTCAACATAATAATTGGTAATAAAAGTAAACTAAATATCAATCAACGCCATATTTGTTTTACTTTGAACTGTCATAACCATAGTTTAATCATTTTTCACACCTAAACTATGCAAAATAAAGAATATATATCAATTACATTGTAATCTTCGTACATAAAACTATTTTAGGATGCATATTAAATTGTTAATACAATTAAGCCCAAGTCCCCATACAAAACTTTGCCCTTTAAACTTTGAGTGTGTTAAGTCGCTATGTTTTTCCATTAGAATTTACTGTTTGTTTAAACTAGTTTAATGAACAAAGGCGATAACAGGCTTAGCGTTTTGGTTAGTCTGTTACGCGAAAAGTCCCTGGTTCGATTGCCGGTGGAAATAAATATTTGACTCATAGCTTTTATTTGTAATATTTTGAATAAATATTACAAAAATGTTAAATATTTGCTGTGGTTCCGGGGTAGTACCACCACTTATTTAACAGTGTAGTAGTCACTTTTATTATCAGGCAGGGTTCTAACATATTTATGTCGAGTCACAATTAAAAAAAGGGCCAGCATGGTAATTTCCAAGAAAATATGAATAAACATTAAAAATTAAAAAACGACAATAGAACTTAAAGCTGCCACATAAGGTTTAGTTTTGGATATATTTCTAATAATAATTTATGATTGTCAAAACGGTTTAATTGCGTTTTTACAAATAAAGTGCACATCATGAAAAAATGTCTTAGTATGAAAAATACGCAGTAAAAAGACGATTCAAATGGGCTTTTTTGTAGTGGAATACATGATAACAAATTTAACTAAAGGCTGTATGGACTACGATTCCGTTGCCTTTCATTGGACAAAAAAGCACATCACTAGTGTGAAAGATGGTTGCTTGTTGGCCGTCAATTCATTTGGCTCAATAGGTCGTATAAAAATTATCTGTGTTCAAATATATTTTCGAATGTTTGATAGTAATATTCGAATTAGTTTAATGTCTAGAATAATTTTACAAAATAGTAGGGAGCTCGATCCTTCCAACCACAATAGATGATATTGACGCATCTCTCCTTGAAAATCTCATAGAAACAAGTGTTACAAAAACATTGCGTGAATAGCTTTATAGTGCAGTGATGGTGAATTATTTTATACACGTGAAAGGTCGAGAAGAAATCACTTTAATGACTTACAAATGAACAAAAAGATGCAAGGGTGAGGGTCTCGTCGCCGAAGAGTCGCGCCGAGGAGCACGAGAAGTGTTATAGAGCAAAAGTTATATGGTCGTGACGGTGTCATGAGCACAAACAACAAAAGGCGCGGAGGATCAAGCGGCCCCAGTTGTTCCGTGCAAGGTGTCCCCGCGCTGGTGAGCGGCCCAACCGCCATGTCAGACTTGGCGTCGCTGTTCGAATGCCCGGTGTGCTTCGACTATGTGCTGCCACCCATCTTGCAATGTCAGAGTGGGCACCTCGTGTGCTCCAGCTGCAGGCCCAAGCTGTCGTGCTGCCCAACCTGCCGTGGTCCACTCGGCAACATCCGCAATCTGGCCATGGAGAAGGTGGCGGGCAATGTCATGTTCCCTTGCAAACACTCCAACACTGGATGCACAGTCACTCTTGTGCACACAGAGAAGACCGAACATGAAGAGGCTTGTGAGTTCAGGCCCTACACGTGTCCCTGTCCTGGCGCTTCCTGCAAATGGCAGGGCAGCCTGGACCAGGTGATGCCACATCTGATGATGTCTCACAAGAGCATCACAACCCTGCAAGGAGAGGACATAGTGTTCCTGGCCACGGATATCAACCTGCCAGGAGCCGTAGACTGGGTGATGATGCAGTCCTGCTTCAACCGCCATTTTATGTTAGTATTAGAGAAACAAGAGAAATTTGATGGTCACCAACAATTCTTTGCTATCGTCCAGCTGATTGGGTCACGCAAGGAGGCGGAGAACTTTGGTTATAGATTGGAACTGAGCGGACATCGGAGAAGACTGACATGGGAGGCGATGCCCAAGTCCATTCATGAAGGTGTAGCATCTGCTATCATGAACTCGGATTGTTTAGTGTTTGACACATCACTGGCACAATTGTTTGCGGACAGCGGCAATTTGGGTATCAATGTAACAATAACAATAGCAATGTAACATAGAATACTATTATTATTACTTTACCAATTTAACATATATATATATTATATATTTTTGCTACAAAATGGATTACTTAATTCCATACTGCAAGTAAATTGTTTAACAAACAATTATGTTTATTGTCAGAATGCTGTAACTTCCATTGACTTTTTACTTTACTATTACTTACATTTCGATAAATGTTATTTTAGAACTAGAATACAATTATATGGACCATGAAAATAATTGTGAATTAACAAATGTTGAATCTTCAACTCACATTGGGTAAGCTAAATTAACATTTGTCGTAACTTCAGCATTAAAGTAACCTTAAATCTGTCTATACTGAAAGTGATACAAGTGGATTAAGAGTGGTAGGCAGACATTGGTAGTCATCTGCCAACCCAGGGTAGTACCACCACTTTCAAGTGCAATAACTTTGAAGTGACTGTTGTTTCGAGAATAGTATGAAACATAATAACCAGTTGATGTGTCTACTGCTTGATATATGACAGCAGTCACCTCCACTTGATTACACTCCAGCCTATTGACAGGCGATGTGTACGGTTATATGTCATGTCAGGATATTAATTCTGAATATTCATTGACTATGAATATATGAGAGGTTGTTTTTAAATTATTAATGGGGGTTATAAAATTCTTACAATGGAAAATATTATCACCAAACACTTATAAAGATGCTTTAATTTATATAAAATTAAAAACTGATTTTTACAAATCAATAAATTATGCACATAAAGATTTATTAAGTAAGACATTAATATTATGAAGAAGTTCATTAATGTCTTATTTATTTAATTTACAAAATACCATTGAGGAATTTCAATGGTATGTTAGGACCATTAATGGAATAACTGGTCTGAAGTGATAAATATGTCTTAACCATACATTCAGACTTTTGAATAAATCAAAATCATTATATACGCCATATTGCCTTGAAGGTGGGTTTTCACCAAAATTTAAACAATGGTTAACCAATTTCTAAGTTCTTTTATTTTAAGAGATCATTGTATGAATTTTGGTGAATTCACACTGAAATTAATCTAGTTTACTTTAAAAACAAATTGTTAATGAGGAATACGAACAATGAAATGAATCGAGTCGAATTATGCATATTTTTATTGTACATATTTTTGCATGTGCCCCTTGCATTGTCAAGCGTTTGTATGACAGTTATGAAGCCTTACCAAGTTATATAGATAATTATATCAAATATAATGTACAAAAGATCTATAAGAGATTTTTTGTCTTTGCCTGACTGATTAAAGAGAAGCTCTTTTCAAAAACAAATTTAATAAATACTTTATCACATAAATGGAAAATAAATCAACTATAAATCTCAATTAATATTATTGTGAATCCGTGAGATGATGAATTATTGAATTATGAACAAACGATAGTTTTAGGGCTGGGCACCATGTCTTATCATTGAAATGCGCAGCGATTTTTTATACATATTTGAAGTATAACAGGGGCACGCTAGGATGGTCGTTTTGACGTTTGACCCGCTCATGAAGTTTCGTATAAATTAATAATTACGTTCGAAAGAGCAAATTGCTGTTGTTTATAGTGCCAATAAAGAACAGTAATTGTTTCTTTAAACGTAATTATTAATTTTTACGAAACTTAATGGGCTGGTCAAACGTCAAAACTGCATCATAGCGTGCCCCTGGTATAATGAGAATATTGTCACGGTGTGATGAGTTATTTTGGCCAATTCAGTCACCTAAAAGACAAGTCAGTATGTTTGTTACCGCGCGACTTTGTAGTGGGGTTTGAAGTAGTTATTAAAAGTTTTTTATTGGCTTGAATATTTTGATGCGCGTTTTACGAAGTATAAACGCTCGGTTACTTCGTAAGTTTAGTTATTTTTTGTCATAATTTTGTGACGCATTATTGTAATTATTTCTGGATGAGATAAGGGAATAGAGGAAGGAATTAAATCAATAAATTTGTTCCATTTATTTCTATTTTTTACGTAGCTACAAATGATTACATTTTTTAGTGCAAAGATTTTATACCAAAAATATTTAGAACAAAACAAAATTCTGTATTATGACCATTAATAAGAGCAATAATATAAGTTAAGCTACAAAATAGGGAAGCATTTTGTTTTGTTCTAAAATAATTTTCAGTGTCCGTAACAGACTGTAATATACTCTAAGTAATACGACATAAATATAACTCATAAATAATGCATTAAACTGTGGTATTTAGGATGTACATGAGTTTAATATTATTTAGGCGATGGTAGTCGGTACCAAGAGCCTCTGGTTCAAATACAACATGCCAGTACCAATCTTTGATATATATATATATATAAATACATTGGTCGTATATGTATATCTCTGATACAAGCACAACAAACAAGGTTAGCTGGTAGAAAATGTCATTAGCCATTAAGCTCGCCTATGTACATGTGTTTTATTATACTGTGCAATAAAGAATTTATCTATCTATCTATCACTTTTGGTACCTCGGTATAGAAATGTCAAAAAAAATATTATTAAATCGAATATTGGGAAATTTTCATCAACAAATTATGTTTTAATATATGACTACATCAAGTGCATCTGTTACGGACACTATTTTAAGGGCTGTTTTCACCAAATTTAAAACTGTGTTTAACCAAAAATTTATATATGTAGTACAAAAAAAATTATTGCAACTATTTACTAGTTCATATTTTCTAGTGAGGTGATTTTTCAAGCTTTGGTATTCGTCCGAACACAAATGTGTATTAAAAACAGATTAAACTGTATTTGTCTTATTTGGTTCAACTCAGCTGTAATTGGCATTAGATAGTAGTACCACCACTTACAAGTTTGCAGATCGTGAAGTGATTTAATCGCGTTTCGGGTCAGCTTGTAAATTGCCGGTCCCAACTAGGCCGGCTACTTGCAGCTATTGAATTGTAGTAGCAGTGACATTCATTCATGGTCCGCACTGCAGCTTAACATCAAGTGGGTGCTGTCATATGTCGAGTGACAATATGAAAAAATATATATAACTACTTTATTTCGATATTCGTGTCTTAACTTAAAAGAAGTTTTCCGAGCATTGTTGACTCCTGAGCATAAATTAAATTTTGGTGAAAACGGGCCTAAAATGAACAATTGTTTTTTTTAAACGTACTTTTAATTTATAACCAGTTTAACTTGTATCATTAATTTAGAACGTTTTGTTAGTAAAATTAATATTAAAAAGTTACACCACACTTGTACAGTCGATTTCTTATCTTATTTAAATTAACGCCCAAGAGTACCAAGATCATATTTGTCATGGTCTTTGTCAAACATCAATTCAATATGGAATACCCGTGTATTGAACAGTGTTCGCTTGTTTTGCTACCAAAGTTCCCAGAATAGCTATGAATTGTTGAAACAAACATTCAAAGAAACAAAACTCAAATAAGCTTATAACCATTACGCGTCTACTTCAAAATGGCGGACCAAATGTTTTATTTATTAAGCCTTCCAACATGATTACATTGTTTACAATACACACTCACATAGCACTATATAAAATAGCTAAATGCAATCTCACTTATAGGACAGGACTCCATGCATTAATAATAACAATATCTAACAAAAACATTTAGTATCAGTATGAAGCATACAATAGGAAGATAATTGAAATTAAATTTATCATATTACAATAAGAAGAACTAGATTTTATTAGAAAATATTATAAATACAATTAATAAATAAAAATATTAAAAGTTTTTAGGCAAAAAAAATTTAAAATATTACAAATTAACCATCGATATTCAGGAAGTCAGACTTATTCCTGTACCACAAAACATTTAACAATATCGTTACTTAAATTTGCGCTTTATATCGTTAAAATATACACAGACTAATTAAAATTTCTCGTTAATCGTTAACAAAATGACGGAGTGCTGTCATATGTCGAACCACAATATTGATTAGTTTTTAGTCTCCTGTAAACTTTTGGTGAATGACCAAATCGGAGTCATCCTCAAGAAAGCTGGGTGGCCTAGTGCCCATAACCATAGAGCTTGTATAAAGAGAATTGTGAATGTGAGAGGATAGTGGCAAGTGGCGCTCCTTTTTTTCTGCCTATCCCTGTGGAAAAGAGGCGACAATTTGAATAATTGAGAGGTTTGTGACTTTAGCTGATGCAGTTGTGCGTCAAGATCGATTATACTGTATTCACATTGTAAGATTGATTGATTGACATTGCAAGAGAGATAGTTTTCGCCTGTACATTTCTCGTGTAATTTAACAGTTTGTTATTTACTTTTATTTGTTAATAGAAACGTTCAAATATTACATTCGCTATAGCAATTTTATCTCTAAAAAGTTAACTCCACTTTAAACCTGAAGTTCGTGTTTTTAGCTATAATTATTATTTATGTTTAGGTTAATGGCTCGAAAAGTTTACGGTGAATACATTTTTAAATAAAACAATTGGTGTTTTTTTTATAAATCGTTTATAAACCGATTGAGAACCCACCGAACTTGAGTTCATCGTTAAACTGGCAGACTTAGGCAGTGATGCCCAGTCTGCCGATCTGGGGTAGTACCACCACGTACAAGTGTACAGGCCATGAAGTGACTTGGTCGCGTTTCGGGATCAGCTTGTAAGTTGCCAGCTCCAACTAGGCCGACATAGTTAGTGGATGTGATTGCTACTAACAGTTATTGAATTGTAGTAGCAGTGACATTCATTCATGGACCACACTTCGGCCTAACATTAAGCGGGGTGCTGTCATGTCGTCACAATAAAAAAAAAACGTTCCTTAGTCGTGTCACGTCTTAGATCAGCAATCACGGTCCACTTTTTAGTGATAAGCTCACAACATCTATATTAGCTACGAGGAAATAAAAATACAATAATATTCTCAATATCATTTATTTTTAAGAAAAAAGAAATGTACCTAAATAAATAATTTGATTTTTCTATTTTATTTAATAAATAATCAACAAAAACAAGCAGAAACCATTTTAAAATATAAAAGACAACGACCTCTCATTCCGAATTGCACTCAGAACAACCTGAGCGTCAATTGATTTCTTGAGAATTATGATGTCTTTATTTACCAGTTTGAAACGATGAAAATCATAAAACTCAACAATTACCTTGACGTTCTACAAATCTTGAGTACAGAAAATGACGTAGTACGCGTGATGTCATTTAATAATGAGTATATCTTAAAACAACGTTTTTGAACACACTTTGATCAAAAATTGTTCAATTTGGAATGAGAGGTGTTTAGAGATGCGAAATCGTTTTGGACAAGTCAAAGATTATAAAAATAAGTTTTAACAGTGGCGATTAGGACCTAACACAAGGACGCCTAACAAGTTCAAATTGAAAAGGACACATATTTAACATGCTATTTATAAACGATAATTTAAGATACTTTATCCCCGCTACTGCTTTGGGGTAAAATAGGTGATGGCAACAAACAGGTCCCAGTTGGCGAATCAGTGTTATCCAGAATAGATGTATTCTGGGTTATACTCGGACCAAACGGGTCGAAAGGATCAAAATTAGTTCCAGTAAGAATTGGACTGAATGGATCTTTGACCTGTTCATCTTTTTTGGTATTTTGTGATATTGGACTAAAAGGATCAAACTGTGCATTTGTAGAATTGAAGCTAGACTGAGCTTCATTTACTAATGGACTAAAGGGATCAATAATGCTTTTACTACCATGTGCTATTGGACTAAATGGATCATGGATTTTGGGTACAAATGAAACACTAGCTTCATCAATTTGGCTATTAATATGCTTAAAGGGATCTGTGTTTAAAGACATTTCTTTGAAGGGTTCCAAAACTGGTGCAAAAGGATCAAAGTGATTGGATTTTTTCAATGCTTCCGGACTAAATGGATCTCTTTGTTCATCTGCTGTACTATTCTCTCCGCTCATGTCTGATAAATCTATATCATAGTTAATATTACTTAAACCTGGAGCTAAATTCGCATCACCGAATTCTTCTGGAGTAACTAAATCATCGATTGATTTCGCATCGAATGAGAAACCAAGAGGTGATGTGGTTAATAATTCCATAGAATCTGATTGTTTGAG
Organism: Tinea trinotella; assembly: GCA_905220615.1. NCBI lineage: Eukaryota > Metazoa > Arthropoda > Insecta > Lepidoptera > Tineidae > Tinea > Tinea trinotella. Next base: position 14,194,711 of record HG992308.1, on the reverse strand, counting down.
GTCTGTTTCAGCTGTCGATACAGGCTGCTGTACAAATACATATTCGGAGTCGATGTGTGATAACTTATCTGGTTCATTGTTGATATCTAATTTCTCTGGCTCAACGGTTCTTACTTTTGTTTTAATTCCATATCGTGGATAGTGGCGTCGGGGCGTAATTATGAGTGGTGTTCGTTTTAATATGTCGTCCACTTTGTTGGTTATTTCCTTCTGTAAATTAAAATGTAAAAAAAATAGTCAAAATAAAATACATCCTCAGGGAAGCTAAGTTGTCTAGTGCCTATAACCATAGAGCTTGCATTAAGAGAATTGTGGATGTGAAGGCAGCGATGGAGTTATGTCAGAACCGTGGCAAGTGGCGCTCCATTGTCTCTGCCTATCCCTGTGAGGAAAAAGGCGTGACAATTTGATACAAGCTCTACTGTTATGGGCACTAGGCAACCCAGCTTTCTTGAGATTGTCTCCGATTTTTTTCCTCATTTAACGCATCCACCTCAGATTTATAAATTTCTTTCGTCAATCTACTTTCACTCATCCCTTCCAATGTGCCCAAAGTATCAGAACATTCCTTTGCCAATCCTTGTCACTACATAAACATTTTGTTATTAAATTGAAAACAATAAATGTAAAAATAAAATAAAGAATAGACATAAAGGCCTATCAACAGCCTTTTAACTTACAAGAAATTCTTGCGAATTAGCATTCAATGTTTTCGCCTTATGACCAGTTTTCATTGCCTTCCTCTTCAATTCATCGATGTTTGTTTGCAATTCTTCAGACTCCTTCATTTCAGCTGACAACGACAATGCTGCCCCCTGCAATATCAACAAGTACATCACTGAAAAGTTCGTATAGTATGGCAGCCAGGGTGCACTACCAAAATTGCACTACCAAAATTAAATCAAAACAGTTGTTGGAAATATTTTAATAGCATCAGAGAATTTATACCATAAAATTTATTACGATGAGTACAATTATATACTTGCGCAATTCTAATTCATTGACATATTTATTGCCACGATCCTTACACAACTCCCGTGTAAGGAAATACGTGTACTAATTATTATAATTATTCCTCATGAAGTCAGTCGCCTCCTAAGGCTAGGAACTCACGAAGCGAAACTGAGTCGCGCCTGTACGATATTATTGTAAAACTCACGAGCCCGCAAGTTTTGATCTCGCAAACTTTGCCAACGATTTTATGTATTTATTATATTTTTTATGTTACATTTCTATACTAAGCTACTAAAGTGATTGTATCATAAAAATAGGACAACCAAAGTACATTATATCAAAGATACATTGGTACCAGTGGGTGGTTTCGAACTCGTGCTCTCGGTTTGTGTAACCATTGCACTGCCACTACATCACGGTCGCCTTGGTTTACTTAAAAAAGAGTCGCGTAATGAGTCGCAGCCGCAGCGTTCGCGAGTACTGCGACCTACAATGCAAAGTCGCAAGTCTCACGATTCTGCTGTTTGGTCGCCGTAGCCACGACAATCGCAGAAGCCGAGGAACGAAATCGCGTAGTGAGTTCTAAAAGTAATTTTAACATACATTTTTACATTCTACGGTTTTCACAAAACCGCTCCGTGAGTTGCTAGCCTAACAGTGTGTGGTCAGAAGAAGTACCAATCGACCACGCCTTTTGACGATAGGCGTTGCCGATTGGTTAGCACACCAGTCCGTAGAGCCCCGGGTTCAATTCTCGGTCGGAGCCAACATTTGTTTAACAGCTTTTATTTGTAATATTTAATAATTATATTAAATATTACAAATATTTGCAAATAAAAATAGTGGCGGATATTTGTTTCGGGTCTGCCAGAGTGGTAGGCAGTGATGACCAGTAGTACCACCACTTACAAGTAAACAGACCGTGAAGTGATTTGGTCGCGTATCGGGATCAGCTTGTAAGCTGCCGGTTCCCAGTAGGCCGCCACAGTGAATATGATTTCTACGTACAATTATTTAACTGTAGTATTCCACACATTCATTCATGGACCGCACTCCAGCTGAACATCAAGCGGGGTGCTGTCAAATGTCGAGTCACAATTCAAAACACACCACACCCGTAATACCCGCACAGGTCGGGGAAAGCATCCACATTTTATCGACCGAATCGGCGGTCGAACTAAAAAGTTCGGTGCGTCTTTTCTTTGTAGAACAATTGACAAGTGGAATGCTTTGCCAGCCCATGTGTTCTCTCCATCCTATGACCTTGGATCCTTCAAGCGATGCGTGAAGAAGCACCTTAGGCCGGCATAGTTGCGGCGGCTGGGGCAGCCGGGAACTGACTCAGTTATTCCAGTCGTCGTCACTCTTGGACCTCCTCTTGCTTATCATTAGGCGAGTCAATGTCAGATGTTGTGTCACAATAAATAAAACAACATACCCATGCACTTCCACCTATAGAGGCTGGCATACTCATATAACAATCGAACTCCTCCTTGTCCATATTCAATTGTTCAGCCGTTAACTTCTCAATAAACTCCACAGCACAGCACTGAAACAAAAATGAAAGAACATCATTCATTTTGTACTAGCTGTGCCCGCTGTTTCACCCGCGTAAAATTAGGTTTAGGCTTATAATAATAAAAATATGTAATAGATAGAATACAAGACTAAGTTGAAAAAAGCCGGACTGGAGTTTCTTGAGTGTTCTTCTCAGTCTGTAGCCTTTCCGAACACTCGGTTAGAGTCCCCCTCACTCTTTCTTAATGACGTTTCTAAGTGTTTGTAAAAACCAAATGAATAAATGACTAAATTTTGAATCTTTGAATTTTAACACATTATAGGTTTATAAAATTAGGTCCATAAAAAAGGAGGAGGTTCTCAATTCGACTGTATATCCGTTTTTTGTATTTATAACTCGATAACTAATATAAAAATGACAGACGAAAATAAATAGAGAAAAATTCCAAACAGCTGAAACTTTAGTCAATTGAAAACTTATTTTAATAATACTTTTGATTAAAAAAAATATCTAAAATATATTTTTGTTTATTAAAAGTAACCTATGTTACTTCTATAGTACCTCCATAAATATGTGTACAAAGTTTCATGACGATCGGTTAAGTAGTTGTTGCGTGAAAACGTAACAAACAAATTCACATTTATAATAATAGTAGGATGGGGACTTGAACTTAATTGTATTAACAGTTGCATATACATTTTAAAATAGTTTATTGTACAAACATTACAAAGTAATTGAAATATATCCTATATTATGCATAGTTTAGGTGTGCAAAATGATCAAACTACAATTATGACACTTCAAAGCAGAACTGTTAATATGGCGCGTCTTTATGATTGACAGACGATACAAAATCCATATTTAATTTTTAAATAGCTCAATCGCACGGCAATGAAAAGTTGAATTGTTATTAGTTTTATCAATACAAGTATCAAAACTACCCTTCATAGCTTTTATTTGTAATATTTTTTTATTTATTTACATTTTTATACAAAGCTACTAAAGTGCTTTTATCAAGTGAGTTGTGATTTTGTGAGTGGTTTTCAACCCGTGCTCTCGGTTTGCGTAACCATTGCACTGCCACTACACCACGGTCTTGTTAATTAGAATAAATATAAAAATATTTTTAAATTAAAAAAGAGACGGATAATTGTTCCGGGTCTGGTTGTCTAAGAGTGGTAGGCAATCGTATCCGGGGTAATTGGGTAGTACCACCACTTTTACAAGTGTGCAGACTGTGAAGTGACTTAGTCGCGTTTCGGAATCAGCTTATACGTTGCCGTCGCCCTCATTCATAGACCGCACTTCAGCTTAACATTAGGCAGGGTGTTGTCATATGTCGAGCCAGAATAATAAATATAATGAAAATTCACGTGTAATTGATTGATAACTCACCAAGTTAGTAAAATAGTAGCCACCCTCTCCTGTCATCAGTCTATTTGCATTGCAGAAACGAGACACGAAATTTATATTGCTCTTCAAACGTGGCGGATTCGCCTTCAATACCTGCAAAGCACAACCTACGTGTAAAGGTCCGTTTATATACACCGTCGGCGTCGAAATCCATTTTTTAACCGACTTCCCAAAAGGAGGAGGTATGCAATTCTGCCCTATGTTTTTTTATGTGTGTTATCTCAGAACTTTTTTCTGGGTAAACCGTTTTTGATTATTCTTTTTTAATTTTAAAGCTTGTGCTTCTCGTGTGGTCTCATTTGATTGCAATCAAGGTCCCACCAGCAGTTTTTGAGTTATCCCTTACTTGTCACTGCCTAACCCAATGGGGAAATTTGATTGATTGATAAAATTGACGATTACCGATTTTTAATCGTCAATGTATTCCCCGATTTCTCTGTCAATTATGGATCGATTTTAAAAATTCTTTTTTGTTTTGCAAGGGTATACTTTTGAGGTGATTCCATTGGGACTAAATCTGAATATAATGAGAGGGTCCCAGGAAATAATAGAAAACCCTTGATTTATTCAGAATAATCCATAATTTATTGAATTATGGATCAATTTCGAAAATTATTTTTGTCTCTCGAGGTAGTAACATTGTCACCAAATCAGGATCTGATGAGGGGAATCCTTGGAAATCGAGGGAAATCTAATATTATAGCCATATAGACATAAAAAAATCAAAAATAAAACTGGACAACCAAAGTACATATACAAAGATACATTGGTACCCGTGCTCTGGGTTTGCGTAACCATTGCACTACCACAATACCGCAGTCGCCTTATTCATGGCTCTGTTTCGTTTTCGTTGTCCTACCGTCTAATACGTCACAAAGTAGTGCACCTAATCATTCCACAATCACACAGAAATACATGCGTAAACAAAGTAGGTATAATAAATATTTATCTATATATTAATAGTTTTCTATTAAAAATCTATTTTTTCTGATAGCGATGTTACATATAATATATACTGATATCGTCTACACGCGTATCCACTTAAACCAAACGAGTGCTCATTTTCTAACAAGACATTATCGCGTTTCGGGATCAGCTTGTTAGTTGCCCGTTCCAACTAGGCCGGCATAGTGGATGTGACTCCTACTTACAGTTGACTGAAGAAGATTTGACTAGGTAGGCAGTGGTACCCAGTCTGCCGATCCGGGCTAGTACCACCACTTACAAGTATACAAACCGTAAAGTGACTTAGTCGCGTTTCAGGGTCAGGTTGTAAGCTGCCGGTTCCAACTAGGCCGGCATAGTAAATTGCTACTTACAGTTATTGAATTGTAGCAGCAGTGAAATCCATTCATGGACCACACTCCAGCTTAACATTAGGCAGAGTGCTGTCATATATTTATATTTTATATATCTTTTTATTATACATTTCTATACTAACCTACTAAAGTGCTTGTATCAAAGAAACAGGACAACAAAGGAACATATATCAAAGATACATTGGTACCGGCAAGTCGTTTTGAACCCGAACTCTCGGTTTGCGTAACCATTGTACTGCCACTAGACCACGGTCGCCTTAACTATGTCGAGACACTCAAAACATAATAAAAAAAAAACATTTGTCTTTGCTCCAACCGCTAATCGAACCTGGGACTTTACGCGTGGACGATAGATCACGCGCGAGACAAAAATCGTGAACTCACCGTAAATATAAGTGCTGGGAGCAGGTCGTCAGCTGAAGCAGGTGCTGAGGCGTGCGACACAAGCGCAACCACATGGCCACAACTTCTACGCACGCAGGATAACTTCTCACCAGGTGAGGCCGCACTGTCCATCTCCAATAATTCTACAATAGGTATTCATTATTAATTTTTTGATGAATAAAAGTTATGTATTAAATAGTCTAGGAAGGTAGAATTTACAGAGAGGAAATCTTTTAGAAGAATAATTAATATCGACACTTCAAAGACAAAAAGATATAAACGACCAATTTTAGTTTATTTTATGTGGCTCAAAATATGACAGTACCCTGATGTTAAGCTGGAGTGCGGTCCATGAATAGATATGCTATTTCCAATTTAATATCTGTAAGTAGCAGTCACATTCACTATGCTGGTCAACTTACAAACGGATCCCAAAACGCTTGGAGCCCCTGCAATTACGCAGAGACATGGCGGCTCTGTGCGTTCTCTATCGCCTATACCACGGAGAATGTTCTGAGGAGCTCTTTAACCTTGTTCCTTTCTCGTCTTTTTACACCCATAATACCCGCACTGGTCGGGGGAACCATCCGCATTTTGTCGACCGAATCGGCAGTTGTACTAAAGAATTCGGTTTGTAGAACAATCGACAAGTGGAATGCTTTGCCAGCCCATGTGTTCTCCCTTTCCTATAACCTTGGATCCTTCGAGCGATGCGTGAAGCAGCACCTTTGGCCGGCATAGTGGCGGCGACTTGGGCAGCCGTGAACGCGTTTTTCTCAGTCGTCGTCACTCTTGGACCTCCTCTTGCTTCTCATCAGGCGGGTCGAGGTCAAATGTCGTGTCACAAAACAAAATGTCTATTCAGTAAGCGTCACAGTAAAAAATTGCCGGTCTTTTTCAATGCCTGATGTCAAGGGCCGACGACTGAAAAAAGGTCTAATTTGAGAGTTGCCTCAGTCGCCGACACTATCCGGCCACAGGAAAATCAAGTACACCCACCTCCAATAGCTTTATAGAGCAATTGTCTGCTTGTGATACTTTTGGGATCAACTTTGCATTCCAGATGTGTCTCACAAATCCATCCCAGTTGCTGGATCCTCTCAGACATAACGCGGTCAGCTCTCTCGTCGTCAGTTGTACTTGGAGAAAACACTATTGATGCTAAACTAAAAGAAAATATTTCAAATTAATTATTATTGACGACACAACCTGCGTGAAGTCGCGGTTTCGATTCCCGGTTGGTAAAAATTGTTTCATAGCTTTTATTTGTTATATTTAATAATTAGATTAAATATTGCAAATATGTGTTATTTTGAAAAATGAGGCAGATATTTGCTTCGGGTCTGGTTATCAAAAAGTGGTAGCCAGTGGTACCCAGCGGTACCCAGCCTGCCGTTCCGGGGTAGTACCACCACTTACAAGTATACAGACCATGAAGTGACTTGGTGGCGTCTCAGAATCAGCCTGTAAATTACCAGTTTTTATTGGCTATTTATGGCTTGCTTACCATAAGGAATTTATAAATCTGATGTGGACGGATGCGTTAAACGAGACAGACCCAGGAGGGTGTTTTCCGACCAAATCGGAGACATCCTCAAGAAAGCTGGATTGCCTAGTGCCTATAACCATAAAGCTTGTATGAAGAGAATTGTGAATGTGAGAGAAGCGAAGGATCGTGGCAAGTGGCGCTCCATTGTCTCAGCCTTTCCCTGAGGGAAAGTCGTGACAATTTGATTGATTGATTGATTACCATATTCTCGCAAAGCTAACCTTAGTTTGTGTTAACTTACTCATGTAAATAAGTCATAGCGTGTTTCTCAACGAAATCCATGAGCAACTCCTTCGTTTCAGAATCCACATATTGGTAATGATTTGATGCATCCATGTCCTTCATGAATTTCTGAAATACAAGGTAGCCGTAATGACGTCTAGGTCTAAGCCGAAATGACGCACCCCTCCACTGCATTTAAGCAGACGTGCGAATATGAAATATGAATGCAACACACCAAAAATGCAATTGTAATTGGTCATTCAGTTGCTGGTTAGACCCAATAGGAGGAGCACGCTGATGATGTATAGTTAGTAATATTTGCATTTACACATTTAAATAAACTAATAAAGTGGAGGGGCGCGTCATTTATAGTTAAAAAGTTATACTGATCTAGGAGACAAGACCTTCTATCAGATTTCTGTACTCGTCCTAGTTTTTTTATAGTACTTTTCTGTTTTAAACAATCCGAAGGGAAAATCTAGGAAATAGTCTCTGCAAGGATGGACGCTATAAATACAATGAAGCTTATTCCCCTTATTTTCATGTTGGGTCCTTGGAAAATAAATATACGCCGCCGTTTTTTTCTTCTTCATTTCTATACTAAGCTACTAAAGTGCTTGTATCATAGAAACAGAACAACCAAAGATACATTGATATGTAATATCAAAGATACATTGGTACCAGTGGGTGGTCTCAAACTCGTGCTCTCGGTTTGTGTAACCATTGCACTGCCACTACATCGCGGTAAGAGTACGGTTTAGTACAGACAGTGAAGTGATTTATTTGCGTTTTAGGATCAGCTTGTAAGTTGGTTTCAACTAGGCCGGCATAGTGGATGTGACTGCTACTTATTGTTATTTAACTGTAGTAGCAGTCACCTTCATTCATGGACCGCACTCTAGCTTAACATTACGCGGGGTGTTGTCATATGTTGAGTCACAATAAAAAGAAAAGATGGTACCGGCAACTTTGGCAGATCCCGAAACGCAACTGTGTCATTTCACGGTCTGTACACTCAAAAGTGGTGGTAGACTCGGCTACCGACCACAAACATAAGTTCTTTCCTATGAGGTATTCTTCTCTCTCTTTTTTTCATATAAAGAGATAAATAAAGTTATGTTCAGACAGTATCCCAGACTTGTCATGCGTAATAACAAAGGCAAAGGTCACCAAACATCCTATTTATATTATTATTGAAATAGTTATCTATGATAAGATAATAAGCCCTTGAATATAGATTTAAAATTAGTAATTTTTACCTATTTAGGTCTATGATATATCTATGTAAATGTATAGTTTGCTTAAGAAACGGAAAAATAGATAAACTGATAAACGAGTATATCCTTTGTCGTCAATACCAAGGAGAATGTTTTGTGGAGCATTTTAGAGGCGAATAAGGTATAAAAAGAAGTATAGAAAGGATGAGTGAAAGTAGATTGACAAAAACAATTTAAGTATAAATCTGATGTGGATGGATGCGTTAAACAAGCCTGCAAGCCTGGCCTGCAGGAGGGTGTTTTCCGATCAAATCGGAGAAATCCTCAAGAAAGCTGGGTTGCCTAGTGCCCATAACCGTAGAGCTTGAATTGTGGATGTGAAGGAAGCGAGGGAGTTATGTCAGGATCGTGGCAAGTGGCGCTCCATTTTGATGCGTGACAATTTGATTGATTGATATGGTATAATACGAGTAGCAATTGTCGTGCAAACCGACAACTTCCGATTCAACACCACTCAGTACCAATGTATCATTTAAGGCGACTGTGGTGTAGTGGCAGTGCAATGGTTACGCAAACCGAAGAGCACGAGTTCGAGACCACCCACCGGTACCAATGTATCTTTGATATATGTACTTTGGTTGTCCTGTTTCTATGATACAAGCACTTTAGTAGCTTAGTATAGAAATGTAAAAAATATTAATTATTAAATAATTTTTAAACTGATTACTATCTCATATTTATGCTCCTATGATACCCACATAGGTCAGAGAAAGCATCCATAATATATCGACCGAATAAACAGTCAAACTCCAACTGTTAATGCTTCCCAAACCTTTTTGTCTCTGTGTACACCCATACACCACCCATTATTATCTTGAAATATAAAAAGTCGAAGAGCGTCGACGACTGATAACAACGATTTAGTACGATTGCCCCAGTCGCCGTCACTATCCCGGTACCAGTCGGTACCACCATTTACAAGTATACAGACCGTGAAGATATTTGGTCGTGTTTCAGGATCAGCTTGTAAGTTGCCGGTTCCAACTTAGGCCGGCATAGTGGATGTGATTGTTGCTTACAGTTATTGAATTGTAGTAGCAGTGACATCTATTCAAGGTGTTGTCATATGTCGAGTCACAATAAAAAAAACTATTACTAGTAGTTTAGTATAGAAATGTAAAATAAAAGAATACCTGATAATGCCTCTGCACTCTGTCTGATAAATCATCAACATTCATATTAACATTTCTAATAACATCTAATATAAATTTGTGCACGAAAACTCTGCAATCCTTGTCTATTTGCGAGCCAAGTGTTGGGAACTGTTTACGGAACTCCTTCTTCATATGCTCATTCACTAGTGGGGGGATTTTGAATTCCTGACTCTTGCTCTCTGGTGCTTCTTTCTCCTGGTCCTCTGGTTAGGAAAATATAAATATTAGTTATATTTTTATTATATATATTAGTTATATATTTATTTTTATATTATATCATTATATTTAACTTTATTTAATTATATTTTTTATTATTTACATTTCTATACTATGCAACTAAAGTGTTTTGTGACTCGACATATGACAGCACCCAGCTTGATGTTAACCTCAAGTGTGGTCCATGAATGAGAGTAACTACTACTATAGTTAAATAACTGTAAGTAGCAGTCGCATCCACTATGCCGGCCTTTAACAAATAAATGATTTTGATTTTTGTTTGTATTGGTTTTGAACTCATGCTCTCAGTTTGCATAACCATTGCACTGCCACTGCACAACGTGTAGTTTTTTATTATGCCTGATGTCAAGCATGAATGAAGACTACTACTACTACAATTAAATATTCACAACCATAGGTTGACTATGCTGTCCTAGAACCAACAACTAAAGCTGATCACGAAACGCGACTAGGTCACTTTTATCTGTCTATGCCTTGGCAATAGTGGCAGTAAGTATAATTGAGGTCGAAGAGGTTCGACAACTGAAAAAACAGAGGCACTTCACGGTTGCCTTAGTCTCTGTCACCTGCCGCCTACCGAATGATAATAAAGAGCCCTAGTATAGACTGTAGAGTATTCTAGTCTAGGATCAAAATATGTGTACAGTGTACATATTTTATTATTATTAAATACTTAAACAAGACTCATTGTGTAAATATTATTTATATGAATTTAGATTGTGTAATGAAATGCCAGTCAGGTATATTTTCATTATTAAATATAAATAGTGTAAATATAATTTAATGGAAAATACGCCAGTACTGTAAATATACGAGATAAGGTGGCAAACAGATAGCATTACATGCTTTTCATCCTTTATATAATATAAGACCTTTGGTTGACCTATATTTATTTGTTTAGTATCTTAGTATAGGCATTTAAAAAATACGAATCCCGCTAATAGGTATGATATTGCGACACAAGCAAAACAATATGCATGGCAACAAAAATATTTGTTAATAAAAAAAAATGGCAGATATTAGCTGGTTCTAGGTATGTGAGAGTAGGTGATTCTACCAAGGGTAGTATCACCATTTTTAAGTATACAGTCTGCAAAGGGACTCAGTTGTGATTTGAGATTAGCTTAAAAGTCGGTGGTTTCAACTAGGCCGGCAGAGTGGTTGTGAATCAAAAACATCTCAGGTTCAATTACCACTCGGAGCGAAAATTTGTTGAATTAAACAAATTTGATGAGGCTTTATTTTTGGTATTGATTTTATTTATTTTTTGTTTTGAATACCGACGACGTACAATAAAACAATATCGAAACATGAATCAATAACAGCATCTACTAATAGGACGACTAACACCTCAACCTCTCCACGACCATGATGGCTGCAAAGCTCTCGAAATGTGTAAAATCAATAACCAAAAATAAACGTGATAAAATAAAAGCTGCATAAATTTTGTTTAATTCAATAATTAACATTCACGCAAAATCTATGAAAATGCTGCAAATATTTGTATTAAAGCATTTATTTATAATATTTGATATATAGATAGTATATTACAAAACATTGATTAGATAAAAGAGCAGATATTTCCTCTGAGTCTGGTTGTTTGGAGGAGTGGCAAGAAGACAGTTGGTGGTCATTAGCCTGTGGTAGGAACACCACCTTCAAATGTTTAGACTATAAAGTGACTTAGTTGTGTGAAGACTAACTATAGTAACATGGACTACACTCTAGCTTAACATCAGGGTTGCCACAATAAAATAAAAAAACATTTTTAATATTTTTTTAATAAACTTATTAATAAAAATGTTTTTAAGTTACCTGTATTGGATTTTTTGAAAACACTGAATTTTAATAAGTTTGCTTTCTTTAATGTATCACTTTGGTGTTGTCTCTTTTTCTCAAATTTGGTGAAAGATGAATGTGATTGTAGTTTGGTACTTTTTTCAGATTTCTTTTCAGGTTTTGGCAGCGTCGCCGAAGAACCCTTTTCAGCTAGAACACAATAATAAACATACTTAAATAGATATTTCCCCTCAACTTCTACAATAAAACTGAAGATTTGGCTAGTAGATAATGCCTAACATATTTTTGTAATTAGGGTACAATAAAGTTTTGCAATCAATAAATATCGGCCCCCTAGCACAGCAACCCAAGAATTTCTTTAGTTGTCAACACTCTTGGAGCTTGATCATGCTCACAAGTCACAATAAGCAAAAGTAAGATCAACATGTGCAAGAAATATCATTTAAAAACTTATTTTGATGAGCTGTACTGGTAAGTCTTTTATTTTATTGTGACACAACATTTGACCTCAACCCGCCTGATGATAAGCAAGAGGAGGTCGAAAAGTGACGACGACTAAAAAAACTGAGTTAGTTCCCAGCTGCCTCAGTCACCGTCATTATGCTGGCCTAAGGTGCTTCTTCACGCATCGCTTGAAGGATCCAAGGTCATAGGATGGAGAAAACACATAGGCTGGTAAAGCATTCCACTTGTTACTTGGATTGCTGTGCTAGGGGGGACTGCTTTGAAAATTTCAATTATTTACATCTACCCTATTTTTATTTGACAAAATTATCTATAATTTAAATGTTATATTTATTAAAAACCACAAAAATAATAATTTGTATACTTTATACATTATTATGTTTACATTTTCTGAATGGAAAATCAAATATTTATCTTAAAAGTAAGTTAATGTCGAAGGTCTTACCAGCTCTTCTCTGCCTGTGCATGAGATCCCGATGACATTTGGAGCAGTACCCCTGCCACTGTGGGTTCCCGTAGAAGTCACACCCATTCTTGCACTTCAAGTCGCTCTGGTCTATCCGCAATAACGGCATCTTAGGTGCAAACATATACTTATAAGATCGTTGAACATTCTTCCCATACCACATCACGATGGCAATTTAATAACAACTTTAACCCAACAAAACCATCAACCCCAACCATAAATCTCACTCGAAATGTATAAATATTAGACGGAGATCCGAATCGACATAGTTTTCAGCCCATTTTGCTTGTAAAATGAACGTTGTCGAAATCAACGTATTAAATAGGTCTCGATTGAACATAGCAGTATAGAATTATAATATCGTAACGGCCCCGCGTCTCCCATTTATAGCCTATTCTTATCATTAAGTACACTTGTTGATATTCACGATAATAAAGCAGTTTAATTAGGAAAAAGGTGAACATGGCCAGGTTAACTTTATCATATAATGACTCATTTCCACTAGTAAATCTAAACAAAAGACGGATACTTACATTATTTACTTATGCAACTATCCTTTGAGCTTTTTAATACGAGTGTTTATCACTTAAACAAATAAATTAACATCCACAAAAATTAAAATCACTGCACATATCGCAATATTTTGACTTCATTTTGACATATAGATTTTTTAATCTTGGCATAGGCTTTTATTTTGCTAATGATGACACTGGTTTGAATTTATCTGATGATTGATCTATAATATAAATCTGAGTATTATGGGGTAAACACAATAAAAATTCAACATAAAAGTGCACAAATTTATTGGACAAGTATTTTTCGAAATGTTAAATTTATTCTCGTCCCCATGAGTTTCTTTCTTGCTGGTAATGAATGGTACCACACTTTATTTGTGGGTGGATTCATGAACAAAATACTTCCATGTTCTAGATCAATCTTAACTGCAACAAAGAAATTCATATATTAGAGGGAAAATAAAAAAAAACATCCTGGAAACCGATGAAATATCCTTCGGCCATAACCTAAATTAAAAACGATATCTACTCTAAGTTCGTTTCTATAGCAACAATTTGTATACAAATATTAATATTTGGGTCACTAAAAATCGAGTTCTAAACTAAAAATGTCTTATTTACAAATAAAAGATGGACAGTACACAAAAACTATTTACACTATGGTGAGTCAGTTTTATTACCTACATTTAAAGTTTAAATATAAAACTGCGCACAAATTATTAGACAATGCGCAATATTTAAGGCAAAATGTAAAAAAATATTACAATATGGTCGCCCTTTCCATTTAAAAATATTAAGAGCTCCTCATGAATTCTGGCGATAATGAATGAGGTCAAAACAGCACCCATACCCACTGAAGTAATTGCCTTAGCTAGCAAAGCATGGCCTGAGGTATAAGGTGGCGAGGGCCCCGTGAAATCACTTCGCAGGTTTATTATTAAAATGAAATGCTAAATCGAAGACATCCTCAAGAAAGCTGGGTTGCCTAGTGCCCATAACCGTAGAGCTTGTATGAGAATTGTGGATGTGAAGGAAGCGAGGGAGTTATCTCAGGATCGTGGCAAGTGGCGCTCCGTCTCCGTTGTCTCTGCCTATTCCCGTGGGAGAAGTGTGACAATTTGATTGATTGATTTGATATGCTATTTTCCAAGCCCCAAACGTCATAACGGTAGACAGTACCTGTAGACCGTCCCATTGAAATATCTTCGTTTGGTCATTTCTACCAAATATAAATTGTTTATCTCGTTACTAATACATTTCGTTATTTCGTTAATTAACTTATATACAAAGAGGAGATTATCAGCACACGGAAACAGATAACAAGTAATTTTGTTTCAATAATACATACCTATATAAAATTCGACAGATAAACGTCCGTTATCAAGGCGTTAAGAATTTTATAAATTGGGTATTTTCTTTGTTATACATGATAAGATTAACGGCGCGACGGCGTAATGAGTATTGTAGGAAAAGACAATTTCTATTAAAAAAAAGATTATTTTTGAGCATGCACCAGGAAATTAAAAATGTTATGTAAGAAGATTAATCCTTAATTCTTTTGTTATTTAATTATTATGTCATTCTTAGCCATTAATCAATTTGGCATTCAACCCACGTGGTAGGTGCGATATTAAGGAAAGCGGTGCTAAATAGATAAATAAATGAACTTCTTGTCCATTTGTTTAAATTTTATTTTACAAATCTATACTAAGCTGCTAAATCAATC
Source organism: Tinea trinotella (assembly GCA_905220615.1). NCBI lineage: Eukaryota > Metazoa > Arthropoda > Insecta > Lepidoptera > Tineidae > Tinea > Tinea trinotella. Next base: position 14,179,711 of record HG992308.1, on the reverse strand, counting down.
AAATTATCACGCCTTTTCCCGACAGGGATATGTAGAGACGATGGAGCGCCACTTGTCACGCGCTACTTAAACGCTTCCTGACACAACTCCCTCGCTTCCCTCACATCCACAATTCTAAATGTGCTTGTTTTAAAGAATCTGCGCGACCATAGTACGTACATATACGAATGATACATTGGTTTTGTACCAGTAAGTTCTTTTGAACCGGGGAATCTCGGTTTGGGTGACCATTACACTACCACTACACCAAAGTGAAATTATCTCTATCTATTTTACATTAGGACGACATTTATAACACAGATAAATGTCTCCAAGCAGCAGACGCATCCACCATGCTGGCCTTGCGAACTGTACTCGGGCAACGTTAAAGCTGATCTTAAAATAGATCCCGGCAGATAAAAAGAGAGCTAGCATTGAAGCGTAACTTGTTTTGTTATATACTTAATTATGCATGTATATAAATTTTTAATTATCTGTAAGACTGTATAGACAGGCGGATTTGCCCCCATCGCAGTCGTCCAGCCGCTCTAGCACGGCAATCCAAGAAACAAGACAAAGACCTGCTAGGAATATAATTGTAACTAATTTTAAATAACTTAATAGGCTCGTACATCAAATAGTTAAAAAAAATGTTTAAAGTTTTCTACATTGTTTTGGTGAAGTTTTATTGAACCTTTAAATATATTTTTTTTAGCATTCTGTTCTGGTAAGTTATTTAAAATGAGTTGCAATTATATTCTTTGCAGGTATCTTGCTTCTTGAATTGCCGTGCTAGGGGGGCTGAACTCTTGTAGTCTGCCGATCCTTATACTGCGCAGCTCCAAAGTCAGCGCACTCTTTTTACCTGCCGGGAACTATACTTCACGGTATTTTCGGTCATTGATTATAATTTGGTCGATACTCTTGTATTAAGGGTGCTTGTATCAAACAAACAGGATTACCAAATCACCTACTCATATCAAAGATACATAACATAGCAGTTGTAGAAATATAAATAATGAAATCGTACAGTGGCATATATTTATTGTATCTATGTACAAAAGAAACTACGTAATTAACACGTGTCTAGTGCCTGATATTTTAGAAGTTGTACAAAGGAATAGTTAACGAGAATTATAAATAAATATTTATTTATTTATGTATACTGATACAAAAGGTCACAAATAGTTCAGCTCTCTAAACAATAACACCCACAGTAGAAAATTCAATTAGTAGAAAAAAAATTATAATTTAAAGCGTAATAAGAAAACGTAACGAACTGGTTAGTATAGTAAAGTCTTGGATTCAAATCCCAGTGAGAGCAAAAATTTGCTTCAAAGCTTATATTTGTATTACTTTATTAATAAAAATCGAATTTTCACGCTTTCTTCCCACAGGGATAGGCAGAGACAATGGAGCGCCACTTTCCACAATCCTGACACAACACCCTCGCTTCCTTCACATTCACAATTCTCTTCATAGAAGCTCTACGGTTATGGGCACTAGGCAACTTTTTTTTTATTATTAACAAGATTGAATATTACAAATATTTGTTAATAAAATAAGAGGCCGTGAAGTGACTTAGTCGCGTTTTGGGATCAGCTTGTAATTTGCCGGTTCCAACTAGGCCGACATAGTGGGCATAGACATAGGCAACTGCCGACATAGCAGTTGCCTACATTGATGGACCACATCAGGCGAGGTGCTATCAATTATGTCGAGTCACAATAAAACAATAATAACGACCCTAACACAAATTATGATCATTTTATTGTAAGACTTAAAGCTTATAATTCAATGTGTGTAAATCCTAAACAAACATTTTCTTATCTGTATTCTTAACCATACTCGTATCTTAGGTATTTTCATCAATATGCAGTAGCGTTTTTAGATCATTGAACGACCAATCATTGATAGTTACAATAGAACAAGCAATCGCCAAGTATAGTTCCCGGCAGATAAAAAGAGCGCTGACTTTTGAGCAGTATAAGGATCGGCTGACTAGAATAGCGCTAGACGTGCACATAATAAATAATATTTAAAACTTGATACACATGCGTAATACGAAGGTAACGAAATACAAGTTACTGCACAGCTTAAAGTACACCGCTCTTTTTTCTGCCGGGATCTACAATGATTTTAGAAATAGAAACCAAGCTGGGACCTAAGTTGAAGTTTAGTTAATGCATTAGCGATAGTAGGTCACACTCACTACTAACTCTATATTTTTATTATTGTGGCACGACATATGACAGCACTTTGCCTGGCGTTTAGCTGGAGTGCGGTCCATGAATGGATGTGACTGCCAATACGTTTACATAAATGCAAGCATCCAATATGTCTACTTTGGACCGGCAGACTAGGAAAATGACCAAAACCTTTTTCCATAAAACTAATAAATCCTTTATGTTTTAGATAAAAGAATCCCGCTTTGATGAAGCCATTAAGGCACTAAACGACTGCATAAACTTCAGCCCCAACAGGGCTGGACTTTCTCTCCTTGGATACTGCTACTTCCGAACCCAAGCCTTCGTGGAAGCAGCGAACACGTATGAGCAATTAGTTGCCATGCACCCAGACATAGCTGAATATAAGCTATACTTCGCCCAATCATTGTATGAAGCATCAATGTTTGACGAGTCATACAAAGTCACGACGCAAATAAATGACAAGGATTTAGAGATGAAAGTAATTAAACTACAGTCAGCTATTAAGTATGGCGAAGAAGATACTATTACAGCTAAAACTCTGGTAGATTATTATCCCCAAGACGATATAGATAAAGACATAAATCTAGGTTGTTTGCTTTACAAGGAGAACCAGTATGAAGAAGCGCTTCAAAAGTTTTCTAAAAGCCTGATGGTATTAGGTTTTAATTCACATTTACATTACAATGTAGCTCTCTGTTATTTCCGTCTGAAAGAGTATCCACAAGCTTTGAAACATATAACGTTGGTTATCGAACGAGGTATTCGCGATCATCCTGAATTAGCTGTTGGTATGCAAGCTGATACATCGGAAGTAAAATCAGTGGGGAATACATTAACATTACACGAAACAGCTTTAACTGAAGTGTTTAATTTAAAAGCTGCAATAGAATATCAGTTGAAAAACATTGAGGCTTCTAAAGAAGCTCTAAACGATATGCCTCCAAGACATGAACACGAATTAGATGCTGTGACACTGCACAATGTTGCCCTAACATCAATTGATTCAAAACCAACTGATGGATTTGAGAAACTCCATTTTCTATTACAACAAGACCAATTTCCACCAGAAACATTCGCTAACTTACTTCTTTTATATTGTAAATTCGAGTATTTTGATCATGCTGCTGATGTACTAGCTGAAAATGCAGAATTTACATACAAATACCTCACGCCATATCTTTACGACTTTTTGGATTCTATTATAACAAGTCAGACGTCTCCTGAAGAAGCGTTTCATAAGTATGAAGACATAGCTTCTAAACATGCAGAGCAATTGAGAAAACTTACCAAAGTAGTTCAGGAAAGTAGATCTCAAGGTGATAATGATCAAGTAAAAAAAGCTGTGGTTGAGTATGAAGAAGCTTTAGAGCGCTACATACCAGTAGTTATGGCCCAAGCTAAAATATACTGGGATATGGAAAACTATGGACAAGTAGAAAAAATATTTCGCAAATCAGTTGAGTTTTGTAACGAATCCGATGTTTGGCGTCTCAATGTAGCCCATGTTTTATTTATGCAAGAAAACAAGTACAAGGAAGCTGCTAGTTTTTATGAGCCCATAGTTAAAAAGCAATATGATAACATACTTGAAGTTAGTGCTGTGGTATTGGCTAATTTATGCGTGTCATATATAATGACGTCACAAAACGAAGAAGCTGAGGATATAATGAGAAAAATTGAAAAGGAAGAAGAGCAACAGATATTTGAAGATCCACAGAAAAAGTTCTATCACCTATGTATAGTAAACTTAGTAATTGGCACATTATATTGCGCGAAGGGAAACTATGAATTTGGTATATCTCGTGTAATCAAATCTCTGGAGCCTTTTAATAAGAGATTAGGTACTGACACGTGGTTTTATTCAAAGCGATGTTTCTTATCGTTTTTGGAGAATTTGGCTAAACATTTAATCGTGGTGAAAGATAGTACTATAAAGGACTGTCTACTCTTCCTAGAAGGATGTGAGAGCTACGGAAGGAGAGTGAGTTCAGTAATTGAGAATCCATTGCAAGAGGAAGATATCAATCGCAAAGCAAAACAAACTGTGACTTATGAGGCTAGGTTACTAAGATATATGTTTTATAAGTTAAGAAATATAGATGATGCTGTTACTATTAATAAATATGAAGATTTAAAATAAAAGATGAAAAAGAAACTTACTAAGCAACAGTTTTAGAACTATGCAATTTTATTTTTGTTATATAAACATTTAGATCTTTATATAACAACAATTCATGAGTGAAAACGATTGCTGCCACATACAGAGACCTAAGCTAAAATCCTTGTCCACTATGCCAGCTTGGTGACACTTCGCTCAAAGGAACTAGGATTATAGGACAGAGGAAAGATATGTTATGAAAATGTATAAGATAAGGTCATAAAAAAGCTCCATGACCCACATTCGCAGAGGCTTGAGGCATCCAGTATGATCCGCTCCATGATTTCGCACGACAATGAGTTGATGAGTCAATGGGTTTATACTTTGTAGGGTCTGAACGGTCACCTTTTTAGCTTCCTTTTGCACTTTGGAAATCCTTCACGATGCCAGGACATGGCTTTGCGTACAGACGGGTACGCACCGGTAACGCATAATATTTTAAGGTTTAGATAAAGGTTTTCTTGGTCCACCGTCGATTCCACAGAGTAATCGTCGGTGGAATCGTCGCAACGACTGTTTGATCAAAACTGCAAATACGAGCAAATGTATCTACGGGCCGGGTATATAATAAGATTTGAGGAATTTTGTTTTTATAGTCGTTGAAATGAAATAAATGTTAATGTACAAAAATAAGTGTGTTCAACATTATTTACTACCTGTTAAGTAGGTCTAGATCACTATCGAATTTGTTTTGTGATAAGAAAAATATACCATTGAAGATTACATATGCCATGTCTTATGTCTTGTAATGTATTTTAAGCAATGTTTCGTTTTGTAAGTCTTATATCCATTTAAATATTTTCAAACTCATAGTTCTATACTTCCCATATCTATATAGTTTTCGTAAAAGAGTCGCATTTCGAATTGTTGTGTCTCGAGATATGACAGATGACTGTGCTACTCCCAGTCGGAGGATAAACTTATTATATCGAATTTTGTAATTAGATAGACAAATATAATATGTTAATAAAAAAGGGCGAGCTATTTGCTCTGGATCTGATTGTCTAATAGGCGGTGCCGATTCGGGGTAGTACCAGTGTCGGATTATCCACGTAGCAAGAGTAGCAAATGCTACGGGCCCTGCGCATTTAGGGGCCCCGCGCTTCAAGACTGTCTGACAGTGATAAAAAAAAAATTAAGATAGGAGCGTAAAATATTTTGCATGCCTTAAGCGCGAAGTCGAAGAAATTTAAATCGATACAGAAAGTGTTTTTTTTTCCCTAAACTTGAGAACCTAAAGCAAACCAAGGGCCCCCTAACTGAATTTACTATAGGCCCCGCGCTGGTTTAATCAGGCACTGGGTAGTACCACAACTTACAATTATAAATACCGTGAAGTTATTTAACTGTAGAAGCAATTTCCTCCGTTCCAAGACCGCACATTGTCTAAAAATCGTTTACTGTGCCTGCAGGTTTAAGGTGTATGGTAAGTAGTATACACGGCCTGATGTTAAGCTGGGTGCGAACAGTGAATAATGGCGTTTACTGCAAATAACAATCGCATCTACTATGACGGCCAACTAATCGAAAATATTCAAACTAATAATCTCGAAACGCGATTTATTAACGCGGGATCACGGTCGTTTTAAAGTGGTAGTACCACGATGGATCGGCAGACAACCATCAACTGTCGGTGACAAGTTGAACCAGCTCTACAACTTCAAGACTATTTAATTTTCTTATCTAGTTATCTGAATAAGTGGTTGTTTTTATTAATTGTGATTGTCTAATAGGAATTTTTTGTAGGTGTTTTCGCTATTGTGGCGAAATTGGGGCATCAATTACTATTTATGTATGGATAATGTTAAAATACCTACAAGATACACATGTATTATGCATATTAATGTATAATATAATATGTAGTTTATGTATTTTTTAATATGTAATATTAATTAACGTGTGTATTTTACTTTTATTAGTGTTATTTATTCTTATTTTTATTATGGGCACATGGAAAGGATGAGCGAAAGTAGATTAACGAAAGGAATTTATAAATCTCATGTGGTTGGATGTGTTAATCGACCCAGGCCCAGGAGAGTGTTTTCTGACCAAATCGGAGACATCCTCAAGAAAGCTGGGTTGCCTAGTGCCCATAACCACAGAGCCTGTATGAAGAGAATTATGGATGTGAAGGAAGCAAGAGAGTTGTGTAAGGATCGTGGTAAGTGGCGCTTCATTGTCTCTGCCTATCCCTGTGGAAAAGGCGTGACAATTTGATTGATTGATTTAAATTAATGTTGTAAATTTAAAAATGGTTGTTTTCGTATTTCTTTCACTTCCGTGATATATTTATAAGGCGGGGGAAGCAACAATTGAACTAAAATCCTGACATAAGTCCCTCGCTTCCCTCACATCTCCCTTCATTCAAACTGTACGTTCATAGGCACTAGGCAACCCAGCTTTTTTTGAGGATGTCTCCGAAGGACTATTATTATAGGATATATGCCGTATATATGCATGTAAATTGTATATATATGTAATTCTAATTATTACTTACTTATTAACAAGCACAAAGTTATACATGATTCCCTTTAGTTTGTAAAGTAAATCTCTTAAATCCTGTAAGACTGGGATCCATGGTTGAGCTGGAACTGTCACGCCGGAAAATGTGTATGAAACATCAGGATCACCATACGCTGATTGAAGTCGTGGGAGAGGATGGATTTTCCCAAATACCCTATGTAACAAAAATTATTAAATCTAATATTTCCGAGTTATTCCACATTCTGCCTCGAGTCCTCGAGTTAGGCCGGCATAGTGGCGGCGGCTGGGACAGCCGGGAACTGACTCGGTTGCCCCAGTCGTCGTCACTCTTGGACCTCCTCTTGCTTATCATCAGGCGGGTCGAGGTCAAATGTCGTGTCACAATAAAAAAAAATAGAAAAAAGTCGCCACCGGGCAGAATGTGCCGGGTCAAAGAGGAATTTCAAAGGCGAATTTAATTTGATCTAGCAAAATCTACTATAGTCTATATATCGTCTAAAAATTTGATGGATTCTGCCCCATTAGGGTTGATGATATTACCTTCTATGTAATTTTACATTTTTGTCATAAAATGCGCATCATAATTAAAAGGATTATTGGTGGATTTTTTAATAAGAAATAAATATGAGTAATAATTTAAATAATAATAATAAGAGTGGTAGGCAGACGACAGGTGTAGCCGAACGGTTAGAGATTGTTTTCATAGCTTTTATTTACAAGGGAGTTGTGTAAGGATCGTGGTAAGTGGCGCTCCATTGTCTCTGCCTATCCCTGCGGGAATAAGGCGTGACAATTTGATTGATTGATTAATATTTACAATATTTAATAACTATGTATATTAAATATTGTAAATATTTGTTAATAAAAAAAGAGGCAGATTTTTATTTCGGGTCTGGTTATTAAAGAGTGGTAGGCAGTGGTACCCAGTCTTCCGATCCGGGGTAGTACTACCACTTACAAGTATACAGACCGTAAAGTGATATGGTCGCGTATCGGTATCAGCTTGTAAGTTGCCGGTTCCAACTAGGCCGGCATAGTGGATGTGATTGCTACTTACAGTTATTGAATTGTAGTAGCAGTGATATCCATTCATGGACCACACTCCAGCTTAACATCAAGCGGGGTGTTGTCATATGTCGAGTCACAATAAAAAGAAAAATTATTAACCAGTTGGTGGTCATTTGCCTAATATAACGACTAAAGGTAGTACCACCACTTTCAAGTAAACAAACCGTGAAGTGACTCAGTTGCGTTTCGGGATCAACTTAAAAGTTGTCGGTTCCAACTAGGACGGCATATTGAATGCGACTGCTACTTGCAGTCATTTGTAACTGTAGTAGCTTCATTCATTCAGGCGGGATGTCATTTTGTTAGGCCACCGTCCAAAAAGTAAGACCAATAAGATACTTAAACTTTTACTTACTTTACTTTAGCAAGATCATCTGAATAATATCTCACATCATTTTCAAGTAATTCTAATATTTCATCAGCACCTTTTTTAGATATGACTACAGAATAATCTAGATCTAAGTTTTCTTTCTTTACTTTTTTCCATTTAATTTCTTCGCTTTTTATTTTATCAAGTAAATTCATTATTATTAAAAGTATGGCAACACTAAAACATAGAAATCTTAATGTGTATCCAAGCCATAATAAATTTAAAAAATAACATACTCAATGTTTGTATCTTGTATTTTTTTAAATGCTCAATTTACTATCAAATTAGATAAACCCGTGCTTAGATTTACTTACTTAAAATTTCATATTTCTTAATATTTCAATTTCTATCTTTGAACCTGTATTTATTTCAATAATAACTAATTTCAAAAAACATTTACTTAACTACACAAATCGTCTCTTTCTTAAAACATCATTGGGCAACGCCATCAAGATTACTGCCCAACAATACCATAGCTATTAGCCAGTATCCATGTGGATGGCAGGACACTTACCGGCATCAGTGTTTCTTACAAATAGGATTTATCTAATGAGATGTTTTTAGGATTTTAAATACTTTGCACAATTAACGGGCATTTTTGTATGATGCACATTATGGTCGAATTAAGTAACGTAGGTATAGGTAAACAAGGCATCCACAAATAAAATAGAATGAATAATATTGACAAATAATTTATTAATTAACTACATAACTCAAATAATATTAACAATTAAATAAAAAACTATGCAGTACGAGACTCGTTTACTTTCAAAAAGTTCATAAATGCTTCAGATTGCGTTAAAAAGTTATGTTTTAATGGAATTCTTACTAATTTATTTTCAACATTACCACATAAACTGAAATTATAAATACATATTGTATTATTAAAATAAGTTATTTTGCACGAAGAAGGATGAAAAGACAGAAAGGAGGCATAGGTTAGAATCTCTGGTCCATGAACGTCACTAGAAGCATAGCACCTACATTGAATTTCCAAAATAATTACCTACAAACAATTATTATGGCTGAACCTGACCCAGGCTGATGGTAAGGAACTTTGCTTATAATAAATCTTCCATCTAAAGACGTGCACGATCTAGATCGAGCCTAGGCTTAGATCGAAAATATGATTATTCCTTACATTTACAACATACATCAAGGCAAGCTGATTTTGAACTCGAAGTCTTTAGTTTGCGTGACTATTGCACAACTTAAATTATTGAATATTTTTGTAAAACATGAATGACATTGTACTTTGAATTATGGTATTATGATTGTTTTAATAAATCTTAGATAAGGTTCCGTAATTATAAGGAGTAGTTGCTATGATTATCATGGTTTTCTGATATTCTAGGAAACTGCTACCCACACTTTAGTTATATAATAAATGAAGGCGTAATGACAAAATGCAATACCTACTTCCGATAATCTCCAGCAGAACTATCAGTTACAACATTTTCACAATTATCATAATCCTGAAACGACTCCACAATACAATTTAACTGTTCATCCCAATCGGTTTCTTCGTTGATTTCTATTAATTTAGGCGTTTCACCAATTTTCGAGCTCAACTCTGTTATTGAACAAAGATTCTTAACGATTCCTTTTAATTTGCACGATTTCTTTAAAAATGTTTTTATTTCATCTTTAACGTCTGCATTTATCAAATCTTCCTTTGTGTGTACAATAAATCGACTGCAATAATTCAATAGTTCGGCATTTTTAACCTCATATACTTTTTGAACTAAATTCATTAAATTCTGTTCGATTGTATGTTTGTCCTTCACTAATCTCTTAATGCGACATTTTAGAAATATATTCTCTTGGTGTGTGGCAACGTAAAGATTTTGAAAATTAAAATATTTGGCTTTATTTTCCTTAATTTGTTTATTCATCTCTTGAATGTGTTTTAATAATCTATCTTTAGCAACATTTTCCAGTTTCAATTGTTGTTTGAAGTTGTCCTTCTCTGTCATAGTTATTCGCAGCATTTGACTTAAATTCTTCCTTTCCTCGTTAATTTCTTTTAATTTGTGAATTAAAATTGAGCTTTCTAAAACATGCTCTTCAATCATGTTGGAATGTGCCAAGTATGCGGTGAACACTGCATATTGCTCCATTATGTAATTGCGCCAATTATTCAAATAAATTTTAATCATGTCCACAAAATATCTTTTATCGAAACTTTGATAAAACATGCCCATTTTATATAATATTCGATGTGTATATAATAGTAAATATTGTCTTTTTTGATGAAGCAGAGTTATTATAAAGGTTGTAATTAAAATAACGCAAAGACCCATGTGTGGCTTTGAATTAACATCATTATAATGTTTCTTTTCATTTAGGCTTATCACCATGCCTCGTGTGCTATCACTTACATTTTTAACGGCACATCCGATTTTTATTATATGACGTCCTGTAAAATCAAAACAAAAGGGGATAGACGATAACGAATGTATTTTATCGTCGGGGATAGTGCAAATACGCGAAACTAGCACTGGAGAATTCCGCGTATCTGACAATTGTAGCTAATTTAAGATTTTGCGGGCAATGCACGCAAGTTCTTGATTGGCATCTATCTCTTTGATGCACGTTGCATTTGGACCATTAGAAAGCAAGAAATCGCCCAAAAACAATACCGAAGATCCACCGCCGGTAAGTGGCAATACCGCTTATGTGATCAGGTGAAGTCGCGGGTGTGGATTGTGGTATTTTTTGCTACTAAAATTGGTGTTATTTTCAAAATAATCGGTCCAACATTGAAACCTGAAGTTGCAATCTAATCCCGAAAAAGAAAGCGTAAATCAGAACTATTGTCGTCAAAAAAGTTTAGAAATATGAAGTTGAGAATGCTGGGCCAGGAATACATAGGTTTTAGAAAGACAGAAGAGATGATAAATTTTCAGAAGACCTTACCAAACCTGTCTGAAAACTTGAAGAGGCTTGTAATTCGAGCAAATGTTTGAAGAAAGCGAACGATTAAGCACTTTTAAAGAAGGATAGACATATTTTGTACTTTTAAGACCTAAGACATAGTTTTTTAGCAGATTTTGTAAAACAAGTTTTGTTATTTAATTAAATAATATTTTGTAACATTAGTACGTATTTAATGTAAATACCGCGGAACTTAATATAATAGTTTCCATTTTTATAATTTGCTGATTGAATCAAATCCGCGTAAATGTCGTGGCGACTAAATTAATCACTTTAATAGAAATCTTTTGTCACAAATACATAGAACACGTAAATTAATACTCTCTCTGTGAAAATGAGCTGAGTAGCCATTGAAATAAGAAAGTTATAACGTTTTAACCTTCTCCTGTAAAATTAGGTTTAGTGTAGATACGCACCCTTTGCCTGTGGTATATACGCGGGTTTGCACTATCCCCGACGTTATGTGAATGACTTATTAAATATATTTATGTAATCAGTGGCGTAGCGTGGAAGTTGCCGCTCCCTCCGCCCCCGCCACGCTACGCCACTGAATATAATGTGTATAAGACTATAAAACTAGAAATAAAATATGAGATTAAAACTAGAAAGTACCGGTCCATCTTTCAATATCAAAGAAGTCAACAAGGCAACCCGCTATCTCCAAAACTTTTCACTTGTACCCCAGAAGAAATCTTCAGGAAATTGGCGGCGGACTGGGAGGAGAGGGGCATTGCGATCGGCGGCAGAAGATTAACGATTCTCAGATTTGCCGACGACATTGTGCTCTTTCCTTCTTCAGCTACCGAGTTGGAGCAGATGCTACAAGAACTACACATGACAAGCCTCGAGGATGAACATGTCGGAGTCCAATGCTATGCCAACCTATGCACCGAACATAGGTTGGACATAGATGGACAGATTGCAGTTTTCTTCCAGACAAGCCAAGAAAAAGAAATAGAACGCCTGTAGTAAATGCCTGGAAGATTGGTCCATGAAAGAATACATAAAGGGCAGCCTATACCACTCTCCTTAAAGAAAAAGCCCATTCTCCCTGTCCTCACCCATGGTGCACAGACTTGGTCTTTGACGGATTACCAGAAGTCCAGGCTCGGGGTTTGTCAAAGAGACATGGAGCGCAGTATTTTGGGCGTAAAACTTACAGATAAAATTCGTAACACCATACTGCGCTCCAAAACACAAATTGCCGATGTAGCTGAAAAAGCCGCCAAACTGAAGTGGGACTGAGCAGGTCATCTCTGTCGCATGTCCGATGCATTATAGACCAAATCCACTACTGAGTGGACTCCATATTGCAGAAGACTTCGCGGCAGGCCCAAACGGAGATGGCGAGATGAGATAGACTCCTCATAGTTCATGGCGAGAGTAATGTAAAAAAGAGCGGAAGGCCTTTGCCCAGCAGTGGGACAAATAAATAGGCTAATAATAATAATTAAGTAATGGGTGACCAACCTTTACCTACTCTTGAATGCTTATATTCATCACAGCAACACATAATAGCCCACATCAACACACCCATTGAGAATAGCCATTTGAATGCAATGTACATGTTTTTTTTTGTTTTGATCATAAATTGCTATTTAATTTCCATTGCTGTAGTGTTTGAATCCTTTTTGAGCTGTCAAAGTTGATGTTGCCTTTTTTTAATATTTTGCCATTTGAAATACTTTTGGCAGAATTATTAATTTACTCTTTTTTTATTTACAAATAAAAATGTTTACAAGAAAAAGTTCAATATGTTTTAGGAAATAAATAAATTAATAATAAAACTGCTTTTCATATTTAATAGTCTTAAATTTTTAATATTTTTCTACATTTTACTTTAATGGCTAAACCTAACAATATAATATTTTTTCTATACCACTCTATATTATAATTAACATGATTTTTCCAATTTTTATCCAAAAATGCTTTGTAGAAAACACTCATCTCATCTGCTGTTAAATTTTGTTTTCCTTCTGGAAGATTCTTCCGTAAATATTCTTCACGTTCCTGGGAAATTTAGACATTTAAATTAACTAATATATACTATGATAAACAGAAGGTTGTAAGGGCCAAGAGGTCTTGAATGAAGACCACATACAAGGTAGACTGATATCAAACTAAAGGTGGCAGGAGACCACAAGCAGGTAACTGTGTAGTTTTTTTTATTTTTTATTGTGACTCGACATATGACAGCACCCCGCTTGATGTTAAACCGATATGTGGTCCATGAATGAATGTCACTGCTACTACAATTCAATAACTGTGAGTAGCAATCACATCCACTATGCCGGCCTAGATGAAACCGGCAACTTACAAGCTGATCCCGAAACGTGACCAAATCACTTTACGGTCTATATACTTGTAAGTGGTGGTACTACCCCGGATCGGCAGACTGGGTACCACTGCTTACCACTCTTTGATAACCAGACCCCGGACCGGGACTTTACGCGCAACAAACCAATCGCTAAACCGTTCGTCCACACCTGTCGTCCAGATACCTAAGGGGATGATGTCCAGCATTGAATAGCTAATAACTGCAATGATGACTATAATGAAAGTATTCAAAAAATAGTAAGATAAAATTTTAGGAACAAACAGGAGCAACGCAGCAAAATTAGCAGTGTCACAATTTAAGCTACCAAACCACATAAAGATACAACAACAAGTCATCAACTGATGAAGTGAAAGCAAATGACTGCACCAATGTGCCCAAACCATTAAAAATGAAATAACACTAATATTTATTTAGAAGGCCCTAACCAATGCAAAACATTCCTTTCTCAATTCCCGAACCTACATCTTTCGATTCACACTTGCCACACACTTCTGTATCTAAGGGTGAGGCTTTACTGTAGTCCTTTGTGTGTGGATGTTATTTTAGGTTAGGTTAGATTTCTTCGGACAAAAGCAATTTTGAGAAGAAAAATGTTTTAAAGGTTTGGATTTGTATATAATAAGCGCAAGAGCTGAGCGAAGCAACCAGCTCCCACAATAAAAAAGTTTTGTACATACTGCAAAAATAATATCTTTCCGCACTTCCAGAAGTGCTCCAACAAACCTACAGCCACAGAATTTTAAACCATAACCAGTAAGAACTTGATATCTTGAAAACTAAGTGAGATATTTAGTTTACAAGATATCAAAATTACTCTTTAGTTCTATTTTGTCAAGTTCTGTAATCCATCATCTTACTACGGCACTACGGAAACAGCAGTAGCGCAACAATTATTGTCAATATTTAAAATATTGCCAATATTTTGATTTGGCAAATATATCTATTAAAAACCTACCAAATATGTTGATTTTAGAAGTTAGAAATGCTGATTTTATTTATTGGAATGGGATAAGGGATGTTGGTATTGTTCTTATCAAAATTCAACATCAAAAATAGCAAATAACTGTATATGTCGAACGGGGCGTTAGTTAATTGCACAAGTTTCTAACCTTAAAAAAACTAGAATTATGTTTGCTCCAGAATTGTTGGTTCCATTCTTGTACTTCTATTCTCATAGTCCTATATCTCTTTTCTAAATCAGTTTCTTTTTCAGGGACTTTCAAAACGAATTTTCTAAGATTTGACACAGGATCTGGGGGCCCTACCATATCCGTTTTGATTTTTGTGGCATTTGGTACTTTAGTTGCTCCAGCACTTAGACTATTTAATCTTATAATTATATTACATGTTTGTAATTTGTTAATAACAACAAATTTAGATGAAAACATTGGGCTATATTGTTTTTCTTATCCAAAAATAAACCATAACTGATTCTGACATAACACCGCCGGTCATAAATAATTTATTACATTTTTTCAAAAACTAAATTAAAATTATGCCTTTACTTCTTGTTTATTTTAATATATTTCCTTAGTGATTAAAATATGCTTTAATGGAAGGGAAAAGGAGATAGTTTCAACAGAGACCATTCCTTTTTATTATTTTTGAATCCTTAATTTTTGGTGTATTTTATTACATTCTCAATGCAATTTACTTAAAAAGCAATAACATTGCATATTTTTATATTTAGAAATTATTTAATCCTAAAATTTTATTATTTTATTCTACGGTGTAGAACATTACTTTACAAGATTATGGCAATGGCATGTGATTAAAATTAAAAATATCAATGTCATTTCTGTTCACTTTTTGGGAATTATGTAAAACGCACGATATAGGAATATTTCTTAATTTTGTGGAATATTCATTGTTATCAAGTCAATAACTATAAAAAATCGGGTAAATCAAATAAAAATCTAGCCATGACGAAGGGTAAAGACGAAGTCGTTGATGAGTACAGTGAGAAAATAGACAATTGTCTAACTGATGGAGTTATAAAAACTGGTAAGATTCGTATATTACACGCTGGAACTAATAATGTAACTAAAACTTTATGCCTAATTTAGTTTTACGGTTGAACTTTATATTTGGTTTATAAGAAGGTCATTTGCAATTGCAGTCACCTTGGTTGTGTCCATGAAAATAGTATTGATAACAAATTTTAAAACTGATATTCACGATCTAATACTATTTATTATCATCATCTAAGTTTATTTATGAGTACAAATCTAGTTGGTCTATAATATCTTCATTTATGACTATATCATAAATTTTGTCCTTCCCATTGTTTTGATAACCTCTTCTCTTTATGGACTTTCTTAAAGCTACCTATAACTGATATATACATATTCTGGCTGCTGGCGAATGATTTTATCAATCAATCAAATTGTCCCACAGGGATAGGCAGAGACTATGGAGCACCACTTTCCCCCTTGCTTTCCTCGTATACACAATTCTTTTCAAATAAGCTCTACTATTATGGGCACTATCCAGATTTCTTGAGGATATCTTCAATGTGGTCAGAAAAAACCCTTCTGGGTCTGTCTCATTTAACACATCCATCCACATCAGATTTTTTAATTCCTTGCATCAATCTAATTTTTATTTAATTGGTAAGTGGATAATAAAAACCCTAACAATGAATGATTTTGTTTTAGGTGGTGGTATAGTGCTAGGTTCATTGTCATCCCTGTTATTCCTGGGCAGAAAACGATGGCCAATAATAGCAGGGGCCGGCATAGGTGTGGGGCTTGCATATGCTAATTGTCAATTTGAACTTAACAAAAAGAAAGCATAGAACATGTAGGGTCTACAATTGTAAGGTAAATATTATTTATAATTTTCAGAGCTCCGGTTTTTCATTTTAAAGTATATCACTGCAACATTTGTTGCTTGGGATTGTAATTTTTTTATTAACACATATTTGCAATATTTAATTAAATTATTAAATAATACAAATAAAAGCTATGAAACAAAGATTTATATTACTATCTTATATCACTACTTGTCCCATCTAACAAATTATGTCTTATTTAAGGGGGCCATGGTCTATTGGTCTCGCAATCCAGGAGTACATGGCTTAAAACTACTTGCCAGTGCTATTTTATTTATTTATTTATAATGTGTCTTTGATATATGATATACTTATGTCATTCGGTTTCTGTGTACAAGAATCTATAATTATAACAATGCAAAGATAATGTGGAAGCGAAGTCTGATTTTAAAAGAATGAAATGCTATATCATTGAGTACTATGCCAAGCAATTGTGGCTCGACATCTGACGACACCCTTCCTAATGTTAAGCTAGTGGCAGACCATGAATGGAGGCAACTGCTCCTACAGGTTAACAAGTACAAGTAGGAGTCACATCAATCAGATTTGAACATAGCCCAGCTAGAACTGGCAATTTACAAGCTGTTCCCAAAGCATGACATCATGGTCTGAACACTTGTAAGTGGTGGTACTTCCCTGGATTGGCAGACTGGGCACCATTGCCTACTACTCTTTGAAGAGTGTATCTCATTATTAAGTGTATATATTCAAGCAGAAAGACTGCTTGATATAGACTGGACCATGTTTTTTGTTATAGTGACTCGGCATTTATAGCACCCCGCCTGAGGTTAAGCAAGGAATCATCAGCTACTTACAGTTGACTAAATGTTACTACAGTCAGTTAACTATAAGTAGCAGTCACATCCACTATGCCGGCCTATGCTATTAAGCCATTTTTTTCAGGCCAGGTGTTTTGTTGTAAAATATGAAAGTGTATACATACATATAAGTGTGATATATGCTGAGTATATAATAGATAAAGGACATCATTTATTTTGTATGGGGACTTAAGCTTAATTGTATTAACAGTTGTAACAATGTAATTGAAATATATCCATTATTTTGCATAGTTTAAGTGTGCAAAATGATCAAACTATGGCAGTTCTAAGCAATATGGCGTGTCTTTGTGATTAACAGACGATACAAAATCCATATCTTACTTTCGAAATAACTCAATTGCACAGCAATTAAAAGCATTTATATATTTTTTCATTATTGGATATTTCAAAAGTAGTACAAAAAAGCCCAAAATAAATGATGTCCATTGTATATAATTTAAGTTTTCTCTTGTTGCAGATAAGGGCTTCAATTTATGAACAGCAAACTTCGCGTTTACAGCGATCAAAATGTAAATCTATAATTGTTTTAGTGAATATTGTAATTTTTTTCGTTGTACAAAATAATTATTTAATATTATTTATCTTGTATTGTTTTATTTTGTTATTTCCTTGGTTGTTCCTATTTTGTGATTTTACTTAGATATATCAATTTCAATTAAAACGTGTGTTTATTTCTATATTTAACCATTCAAATAAAATTATTACAATAAAGACTGCCATCTTTCAACTCCCAGAGGGATAGGCGCCAGTTTTAACAACCCTTACAGATGTGGTACCATTGAGTACAAACCGAGCGCCCGGTGGAAGGGATATGTTTGCGCATGTAAAGTCGCGCACAAAAACACTTGGTTATTTAAAATTGTGTAATTGAGTCAATATTTTTATTACTATTGTAGATAACATCGGTTAATACGTTTTTCTAACAAATTAGAAATAACAAATATATGTTATATTCCATTTAGTGTAAGTATTCCGTTACCTACTTTATATTACTTTTATACATTTTGTTACGTTCTATAAAACATTACACAATAAATTCATTTATAATATTAAGACAAAATAAATAGAATATAATCGCTCTCTAAAAAACGGGCCAAGTCGTACATAATTTTTCTTTCCCTTCTATTAAATTACCATCATTGCACCTTTGTGCGCGACTGTATTTTTTAGAGCGTTGACGTATTTACAGTAGGTCGCTCGGAGCTCATTTTAGATCAATCAAGTTATACTATACTACTGGTAATGCTGTGCACAAAACGACAGACAGTATTCGATTTCTATCCCATTTTCATAACTTTTATAAGTACTTTTACTATATTACCTTAAACACGTACTAGGGGCCGGCCGCGCAACTTCAATGGGAACGAAAATGAATATGCGCTCGCTGTTACGCCACAAACAACTTTTATTTATTCATACAATTTCTAATGAGCTTTATAACTGTTAAGAAATTCCACTGTTCTATTGCAAAGGTATAAACAGTAACAACCTTTGCTTTTCTTTAGCCGGCATACGGCGACGCCGGCCGTGAACTAACTCGTTTTTTTTTTCAGTCGTCACTCTTGGACTACCTCTTGCTTATCATCAGGCGGGTCGAGGTCAGATGTCATGACACAATAAAAAGAACTTACAGTATTTGAGTAAAAGAAAAGACATAACTTATATTTAATATTATTTATTGTACAAATTCATAATTGGAATTAATAATAAAGGAGACAATTTAAATATATTCTTAAAATAAACTAGATATAATAATTATTGTATTAGGTTTTATTCCTTTAACTCGTCACCTGTGTAAATTAATCAGGGATATGATGTTTCCTAATTTATACTTAAATTTGAGTCAACTAGGTTGATTAAAAAAAATAGCGTAGAAAAGCAGATATCGAAATTCGACAGTTTA
This sequence comes from Tinea trinotella, assembly GCA_905220615.1. Taxonomy (NCBI): domain Eukaryota; kingdom Metazoa; phylum Arthropoda; class Insecta; order Lepidoptera; family Tineidae; genus Tinea; species Tinea trinotella. The sequence goes on along the minus strand of HG992308.1, from coordinate 14,160,592 downwards.
TTATTTATGGTTTTTGTTAACGATACCCTCAAGTATAGAAGCCAGCTGACAAAGAGAGCGCTGACTTCTGTCTGGGCTACGCAGCATAAAGGTGTGATTCCGCCGGCGACTGCAGACTGCACTACTGGTTTGTGTGAGATTGATTCCGTGCAAGGCGACACTATTGCGACAATCAATTTGCTAAGTCATAGATTATAAATATGATGTTTGGAAACAATATTAACGCGGCGGCTGCAGCTAGTGTCGCCTTGCACGGAATCAATCTCATACAAACAAATAGTGCAGTCTGCAATTGCCGGCGGAATCACACCTTCGGGGTGTTAAATGCAATTAGATAACGGCATTTTTAACCAGTTTCAATTCTCTTTCGACCTAGTAAATTAAAAACAAAACGTAACCTAGATTTCCTCTAATTCGTAGACAAGTCAAGTGAAGGAATATAACCAAAACACAATTTTAATAACATTAAAAAGCATACAATAACAACCCATATACAGACACCTATCGGCGGATAATATAACTATAAAAACCTAATTTCTACTGCCAATTATTGGGCAAGAGCGTTCGGTACGATTTACTAAAACTTCTTGCTTTAGAAACATTTTTCTATTATTTGAATGAAACAATTTTATAGATGATGTATTCTTATTGTCTCAAGTCTAATCCAGCTCAAGAGAAATAATACTGCCTTTTCATTAGAGACTTCGTTAGATAATCAAATGACACCCAATTTTGCCCTGCTCTTTATAACTTAAGTTTTCTTTTTTTTATTAACACATGACCTCGACGTGCGAGGGATAATATAAAGTATTCGTGAAACTCGTATCCACTTATATGTCTTATAAACCCTATAGGAATTGAAACCCTTTAGTTAATATTTGGCTGGCTCAAGCTGAAGTGGCAATGGGCTGGCCACATCGCTCGAAGAACCGACAACCGATTGGGAAGAAAGGTTCTAAAATGGAGACCACGAACCGGAAGACGCAGCGTAGGTAGGCCTCCCATTAGGTGGACTGACGACATCATCGATGTGACGACATAGTGAAAGTCAAGGGTAACCGGTAGATGCAACTGGCATCTTGTCGTTTGGAATGGCGTTCTAAGGGGAAGGCTTATGTTCAGCAGTGGACGCCTTCTGGCTGATGATGATGAGTACATATTTAACCGTTAAAAAACCTGATTTATAATAAAATAAGGCACCGTGCACAAGGTTTTCCGACCATTAATTGGCAGTAGTTTAAAAGAAACTAATATTTGTCTTTTAAAGATGAAAAATCAATTTTAAAATGCGACACAAAGAAATAATAAAATCATAAAGAGACAAATACCCAATAAATAAATAAGATACAATAATATTAAAAAATAAAAAACAAATAATCACACTTTGATTCAAACTGTCTTAGCTCATATGGAAAATATTATTTTGATAAACGGAACGATTATGTTTCTTTCCTGTTCTGTTAAGACAGTTGTCTTATCTAGCATTTAAAATAATGTATGAAATCAATCAATCAAATTATCACGTCTTTTTCCCACAGGGATAGGCAGAAACAATAGAGCGCCACCTGCCACGATCCTTACACAACTTCCTTGCTTCCTTCACATCCATAATTCTCTTCATACAGGCTCTGTGGTTATGGGCACTAGGCAACCTAGCTTTTTTAAGAATGTCTCCGATTTGGTCAGAAAACACTCTTCTGGGCGTTATTCAGCATATTTTATTCACCTCAGCGTTATATACATGTACCCTATAATTAGTCCACTTATTAGTCCTTAAATATAGTCCAAATTACTTAAGGGCATTGTGGGTTACAGCCCAGGGCCCCATGGATACAAAGGCCCCTAATTTAAACAATAGACGTACCTGTTTTGGACTTAAAAATAATATATAAAAAAAACACAATAATATTATATAAATAAAAAGTTTTAAAGTCTTATTTTCGTCCTATGCATCACTAAGCTAGTACTTGTATAATAAAAACAGGACAACCAAAGAACATATTATATGAAAGATACATTGGTACCGGCAAGTGGTTTAAACCCGTGCTCTCGGTATGCGTAACCATTGCACTGCCACTACACCACGTTCGTCTTTAATTAGTAGGTCCCCGAGAAGTACTATCCGCCCCTTGTATACGCGATAAAGTTTGTAAACTAAAAGTGCAAGAGCCAAAACAGTTTTAATCCAAATAAATACTTTTATAAATTATTTCTACTCGTATATGGCATTATTGGGTAAAAAACTTGACTAGCACAACATTTTGCTAAATATTATTATTATTATTTAACTATTTGGTACCTTTAATACGGTATACAATAAATGGTTGAATAGTGCAGTTCAAATCCGGTCCAGACACGAGGAGTCTAGTAATTCAAATTGTGAACGTTCTTTCCAACCTTTTAATGCAAACACGATTCGATTTCATTATCTTAATAAAGAGAGCATTAAATAAAAGACGCGGTATAATTATTAATAATTAAAAATCGTTGGAAAAATCTTAAAAAGGTACAAAATTCTTCTATGTATATTATTTGCCTCTATCGCCAGTATTCAATTGCATTTTAAATATTATATAATAGATTTTGGGCCCCAAGAGTTTTTTTAACAATGGAAGGCAGTGGTGACCAGTCTGCCGATCCGGGATACTGCCACCACTTACAAATGTACGAGTACAAACTAAATAATTGATTTCACCTTAATGAATTTAACAATTTTTTTGCGATTTTATTTTGGTTTTGATTTTACTATTTTTGTTTATTCCGACGTTCAGTCTCTCCGTTAACCACGATGAACGTACGCCGCAAAAATATTGTTTAATTCATTAATCAATGTTCGAGCAAAATCTAGGAAAATACTATGGTTTTCACCTTTTTATTCAACATAAACAAAAATTCGGATGAAATATTTTATTTTATCAGATTGCCGGCATAGGGACAAACACTGAGGCAACGGTAGATCGAGATGATTTTTCAGCCGTCGGGATTTCTGAACCCCCAGTGTAAATCGATGTAACAATGAATAAATAAAAAAGTACAGTCAAATTAGCATGAAGACGTTTTTGCATTTGTACTAGTGTGTGTAGTTACTCTTAGGTGCATACTACAAATGCAAAAACGCCTCCAAGCTAATTTGACTGTAATAACAATGAATTAAAAACTCGAGATAGAAGCATTCATATGATTATGATGTAAAGCGACCGATTTATAATATAGTGCCTTCCGAGGCTTAAACAATTCGCTTAACTTTTTCGTATAAAACTAATTATTAACAATAGAAAAAACGGGATATTTAAAAGCCTTAGGATGTAAAGGAAGAGCGTTGCGTCAAGATCGCGAAAAGCGACGTGACCATTTGATTTATTATTTTTTCTGTTCTAATGTACAGTTCTCATGTCTTATTTTCAGTTCTGTATTCAGAACTGATTCTTCAAAGAGAATTTTCAGATATCATTGGAGCCTTGGATCCTAGTGCTTTTAATACCCGTTCTTCTAGAGTTAATAAACCATATCTTCGTTGTGATTGCAATACGTTTTATGTCAAGTTTAAAAATATTTTATGTTTTAAATGTTTTTGAAAAAAATTAGATGTCATAAAAACTTTTTATAGTTTAACTATTATTTATTTAAAACTGATATAATTTTATGATATACTTATCATGAGAAACACCATTATTTTTTTTAATATATTAATAAAAATATTAAAAAAAATATATATTAATGTCTTTCCTATAAAGTTTAGTCTTAAGTGACTTGAAACGTATTGCATTAGCAACAAGATATTGTTGTAATCGGTTCCAAGCTTTATGGCGTCTCCGAAGTTAGCTGCGAGCTACAATTATAAGCTCTCTCACCTACTTCAAGATCCGCTATACCGTATGTATTGCGCATCAACTTGCGCCTAATTGAGGAGGCGTCATAAAGTGTGAAACAAGCTATTATTATTAATAAAATTCATAGTTTTGTGAATCACAATGTGCAGTGCTTATTCTATACATACTAATATTTTCATATTTCGCTAAATATACTAATAGTGACATTGTGATTTTTGGCAAGTTTACAGCTTATTTACTTAAGGGACGATCTTTCAGACATAGAGATAAACAGACTGGTTAGTCTTTAACTAGTTCCATAAAACCGGACGTTATAAACTCGTCCGTTTGTATTGTCGGACGGATGGACGGACATGTCTATCCGTGGACAATATAAAATCAGTGAGGTTAAAGGCCTGTTTATATCTACAGACAGACAGACATCGGGCGTGCCAGATAATAAATATTATTCTATGTATGTTCGTATTTTCTACCGTGATACACGATCACCCAGACACGATCTAACACGGGTCGCGGGTCGTAACCAGTCGCAGAAATAATATTTTGTCTGTGCGGTTTATATCTTTTTTACGTGCTTGTGGATGTCTGCCGGGCAGTACTAATAGAGCAACTCCTTCGCTTCCTTCATATCCACAATTCTCTTCATACAAGCTCTATTCTATGGCACTAGGTCATAGAATAGAGCTTGTTATGGGCACTAGGGCACCTAGAAACCGTACACATATTTTGTCTATGTGCACGGTGTCTGTCGATGTTTGACACGGCACGCTATACGATGTCTGTAGATATACGAGTAAACGGACCTTAATCGTTTGAAAGACATTAAAACATTAGATTTGGAAATAATTGACTATTTATCTGATGTGTGCGAAATCGACCCTCAACTATAAGATTTAAATATTTCCGAATAAAGAGTAAAAAACAAACTACATTGATATATCTCTTTTGCTATATTAAGACCATAGACAACACATATTAACCTTTTTCTTGTCAAAACAGGGATCTTAAGCTAACACACACGTTAAAGTAGCAACTCTACTACAACGCACGCAGAAGCTACGCACGCGACACTTTATGGAGACGCGACATCTGACCTCGACTTGCCTGGTAGTATTTTTTATTTTATTTACATTTCTATACTAAGCTACACATATCAAAGATACATTGGTACTGGTGAACTCGTGCTTTCGGTTTGTGTGACCACTGCACTGACACTATACCACGGTAAAACACTGGAATAGTGTTTTACGCTTCTAAAAAGTTTTAATTTTTATATTTATTTTTTACATTTCTATTCTAAGCTACTAAAGTGCTTATATCATATAAACAGGACAACCAAAGTACATATATCAAAGATACATTGGTAACGGTGGGTGGTTTCGAACCCGTGCTCACAGTTTGTGTGACCGTTGCACTGCCACTACACCACGGTCGCCTTAAAGTAACTTTGTACAGTGACACCCCTTTTACTACGATGTCGTTATACCCCTCACTTGAGGTCGGGTGATGTTAGGAAGGCATAAGGTCTCGATAAGTTCAAAGCCGTTGACATCAAGACGGTGTGTCAAATGGTTCCACAGTTATTGTGGGATCTTGGTATCACATCGGCTATATATTAACCATGGAAGTTTGGAAAAGTTAAACAGTAAAGATGCTCCCCAAACTGTTAACCGTAGTTTGGGATCCAGAGGTCCTGATCAACACCTTTATTAGTAGCCGTGTGTTTATTAGTTCTTTGGCTGGCATAGTGACGGCGACTGGAGCAACCGTGAAGAATCAGTTTTTACAGTCGCCGGCACTCTTGGACCTCCTCTTGCTTACCATCAGGCGGGTGATGTCAGATGTCGAGTCACAATAAAAAAAGTGTGCCGTGCGAAACCTCTGCGTGCAGAAGTGGAATTGGGGCTTTAAAGGGGAACACAAGTATAAGTCTAACAACCACTTTCTTAAGTTATAATTAAAATAACTATCTGATAGGTTTTATTATTATTATTATTAAGGTATAAATTTTCCACCAACGATGTGGACGTTTAATAAAGTTTAACCGCTGATTAATTTAATCATAGCTTAAGAAACTGTGAGTAAATTTACTTAAGACCAAATAACAAATCGCACGCCTAAACATAAAACTGTTTTAACTCAATATCCTCCGGCCCTTTCTTCCGTCCCCAACAACACAAAAAAGGGAAACGGATATATGTCAAAACATTAATCTTTTCAATTTGAAAATATATTTTGATATAATAGTATACATCTCTTTAGTGTGGTTAAAATACTCGTAAGTAATACGTAACTTTGTTATTTTGATTTTTTTTAAATTGCAATATCCATAAGTTGACATCGTCCGAAAGAATAATATGCATTTCTCATTTATTAGGAGTATATAAAAATATGTATTTTATTTTTTTAATATTTTGTGTTAAAACAGTTTTTTATTCAACAAGCGAAAATTTGTATATTTAAATACAAATACTAAAATACACAAAAACAAATTCCGACTCATTAAAGAAAAAAAGATGGCTGTCACACCATAGACAAAAACAATTGTGTAAATAGACAATTTGAAAAGTTGTGCCTTTTAAAATACTGATTTAATAAGTAAATACTGTATCCACAATCCACTAATACTCGTTTTAAATAAATAAAATACAAAGACATTTTTAAATGTCCGAAATAATAGACTAGACCCGCGAATAAAATACTAATAAAATAGAATAAAAAGATATGTACGTGTAATTAATAAAATCTAGTTTATCTCGAAGCTAAACTTTACTAACATGGCAAAACAATAATATTCATCATTTTATACCAAGAAGGCTATACCTTGCTATACTTTGGAAACATTCAAACTGAAGAAACAAGACGACCAAAAGTACTTATATAAAAGATACATAGGTACCGGCAAGTGGATTTGAATCGAAGGCTCTTGGTTTGCAAGGCCATTTCCACAATCACTACACTACGGTCTTCTTAAATATACTAAATAAAATCCTTCTTTATTGTATAAAAATTTCATAGAAATTAATGGTAATATCAACAGTAAATTCGACGCGTCTAGTCTATCTTGTTTATGTACCTTTCAACCAAAAACATAGAAATGCATTGAAATTCATTTAGTGTTCATATCTGGCCAGTAGTTTATGTAATATCTGTGTGTGCTGCCTTCAAATAGACGGTCTAACCAATTCTCTAACCCATCTAGAAGGTTCTCTGTTGACAAACAAAAATTACTATTAATATTCCGGGAAGCTCTTCAACCTTGTTTCTACCTCGTCTACCTGGTGTGGTACCCTAAGCATCTAAATTCTGTTGATCAAATCGACTGTCTCGACAGTCGAACTAAAAGGTTCGAAGCGCGGTTTCTTTGTCGAACAATCGATAACTGAAATGCTTTGCTGTTAAGCTGCTTAGCTGTGTTCTCCACATCCTGCATACTTAGATCCTTCACATAAAGCAACTCTAAAGCACCTCTGACTGGTATGCATAGTGACGGCGAGCGAGGTCACCTCGACTTTCTTTGGAAGCAAGAGGACGAATAAAGAAACCGACTCATTTAACTCAGCCGAGTTGTCTTCATTCTGCCGACTAGTCGCACCTCCAAGGACTTTAACGAATTGCTACGAGTGTATATCAATCTATTAAATTGTCACGTCTTTTTCCCACTGTAATGTATTTGTGGGTAAGTCCATAAACGACGCACCATTGTAAAGGCGTACGTAAGGGACAGGCGGCAGTCGATTGCAAACCATTAAAGAAGTAAAAGCCAATACAGTATTTTATTATGTGTTCCCATCTAATACATAACACCCACAGGGATAGGCGGAGACAATGGAGCGCCACTCGCCACGATCCTAATAAACCTTCCTCGCTTCCCTCACATCCACAATTTTCTTAATACAAGCTGTACGGTTATAGGCACTAGGCCACCCGCCTTTCTTAAGAATGTCTCTAATTTGGTCGGAAAACTACCTTCTTGGCCTGCCTTGTTTAACGTATCCATCCACATCAGATTTATAAAGGACATCATTTATTTTGTATGAGGACTTGGGCTTAATTGTATTAACAGTAAAATATGCATTTTAAAATAGTGATGTGCGAAGATTACAATATTATTGGCATTTATCCTTTATTTTGCAAAGTTTAGGTGTGCAAAATGATCAAACTATAATTATGACAGTTCAAAGCAGAAATGGCGTTGAATGACAGATGATACAAAATCTATATCTTATTTTCCAAATAACTCAATCGCACTGCAATTAAAAGAAAAATTGTTATTAGTTTTATCAATACAAGTATCAAAACTACCATTTATATATATTTTTATCATTGGACATTACAAAAGTAGTACTTTACAAAATGAATGATGACCTTTCTTTCGCCAATCTACTTTCACTCATCCTTTCCATGTGCCCAAACCATCGCAGCATTCCTTTGTCAATTCTTGTCACTACATCTTCTTTCAAACCACAAGCCTCTTTAAAAGCCGTACCTTGTAACAATAATGGTGGGTCGCGTTGTTCAGTATCTGATGATGAGGCGGAACTGTCGAACCCTATGAAGGCACCTGCCTCAGGGTCCACCACACCACTGCCAAGGGAACGAGTCATACGAGACATACGCTGCAAATAAGAAAACATTTTAATAAGCTAGAAAAAAGAATAGAAGAAAGGATGAGTAAAAGTAGATTAACGATAGAAATTTATAAAACAAATGTGGATAGATGCGTTAAACAAGGCAGGCCCAGGAGGGTGTTTTCCGATCAAATCGGAGACATTCTCAAGAAAGCTAGAAAGCGTCCTTCACATTGTGGATGTGAAGGAAGCGAGAGAGTTGTGTCAGGATCGTGGCAAGTGGCGATCCATTATCTCTGCCTATCCCTGTGGGAAAAAGGCGTGACAATTTGATTGATTGATTGATATTGGGATTTCGACTAGGCAGAGATAGTGAATGTGACATTTATTTGTTGTTATCATTAACTATAAGTAGCTTCCTTTCATGGACATCGCCTTAACATCAAGCGGTTTAGTGTGACTCGACATCTGAGTGCTGACGACTGCAAAAATCGAGTCTCACGGCTGCCCTAGTCGCCGTCACTATGCCGGCCAAAGGTGCTTCTTTACGCATCGCTTAAAGGATCCAAGGCTATAGCTATAGGATGGGGAGAACAAATGAGCTGGTAAAGCATTCCACTTGTCGATTGTTTTACAAAGAAACGACGCACCGAACTTTTTAGTTCGACTGCCGATTCCGTCGACAGAAGGCGGATGCGTTCCCCGACCTGTGCGGGTATCACAGGAGTGAAAAAAAACGAGTGGCAGGCAGTGGTACCCAGTCTGCCGATCCGGGGTAGTACCACCACTTACAAGTATACAGACTGTGAAGTGATTTGGTCGCGTTTTGGGATCAGCTTGTAAGTTGTCGGTTCCAACTAGGCCGGTATAGCAGATGTGAATGCTACTCACAGTTATTGAATTGTAGTAGCAGTGGCATCCATTCATGGGCCACACTCCAGCTTAACATCAAGCGGGGTGCTGACATATGACACAATAAAAAAAATAAAAAAAACGAGGTAGGAACAAGGTAGCTCTCCGCTTACCTTATGCGGTTTCTTGGACTCCGGATGTTTAGCGTGGTATATGCAGAAGTAGTTCCTGTGAGGGTTCAGTGCCAAAACTGTGCCAACGCAATTTCTGGCGTTCACATGAAGCTCACCACCGCCCAACGACAATTGCAATAACATACGGAACCAATTTATATTGCGCTCCACAACCAAGTATGAAAACACTAGGGTTTTGTTCCTACGAAAATGTATAGAAATATTGTAATAAATCCTACTTAGTATTATAAATGTGAATGTAAGTTTGTTTGTTACGTTTTCACGCAACAACTACTTAACGGATCATCATAAAACTTTGTACACATATTTTTGGAGGTATTTATGGAGGTATTCAATTGACTATAGTTTCAGCTGTTTAGAATTTTTCTATATTTATTTTTATTTTCGTCTGTCATTTTTATATTAGTTACCGAGTTATAAATACAAAAAACGGATATACAGTCGAAAGGAACACCTCCTCCTTTTTTATGACTGTGTTATAAACCTAATTTTACGCAGGTGAAACCTTAGGCAAAGCTAGTTAAGTAATAAAATAAGACAGATAATTTTGTTAATTGAGGTGTTTCGGAGACATCCTTAAAAAATTGGGTTGCCCAGTGCGATAACCGTAGAGCTATGAAGAAATTTGTGGAATTGAGAGAATGAGTTGTCTCAGGATCGTGGCAAGTGGCGCCCCATTGTCTCTGCCTATCCCTGTAGAAAAAGGGCGTGACAATTTTCAATTTTTTTTTTTATTATTGAGACGTGACTTGCCTGATTGTAATCACTGAATAAACCATTTCAGACAGTGACCGTGGTGTCATCATCAGCCAGAAGGCGTTCACTGCTGAACATAGGCCTCTCCCTTAGGACGCAATTTCTAACAAGATGCCAGTTGCATCCACTGGTTATTTGTGACTTTCATTATGTCGTCAGTCCATCTAGTGGGAGGCCGTGGTGTGCTGTTTTTTTTTATAATTTTAGTTTTTTAGACATCCTCAAGAAAGCTAGGTTGCCTAGTGCCCAAAACCATAGAGCTTGTATGAAGAGTATTGTGAATGTGAAGGAAGCGAGAGAGTTGTGGCAGGATCGTGGAGCGCCTCCATTGTTGCCTATCCCTGTGGGAAAAAGGCGTGACTATTTGATTTTAATTGATTAAATAAATACTTACTTGCGATAAGGCCAAACGATTTTATGGAATTTCGACAACAATTGCACACGACTCTGCATATCAACAAGTAAAACAATTGTACGAAAACCTGGTTTTAACAATCTGCAATCAAACAAAACGCATGTAAATCCGTTATTGCAAGGATTATTACTCATTAGCTTTTAGATCAAGTTGGGCGGTGCCAGAATGAAAGTATACTTGTGTAGCGACATCAGACAACCACGTGCATTTTGTATCAAGACAATTACAGATTAGCACACGCTAATGACGTGTCGTACACATCGATGCAAATGCACCTGATTGGCTTACATAAGTAGGACATACTGAGTGACATCGTGGCAACACGAGCGGTCAGTCGTTCCCGCGCCTTCTGACGAATCGAGCGTCTTGTCAGGAGATCATTACGCTCGTTATAGTACTTAGGATATATAGACCATAAGGTGAAGTAAAATAAAGCGAACATATAAGTGAAATATCTTTTATTTATCACATCTACATAATCCAGTAACTCATCTCCTAAACTTGTAAATAGATTAAAGCTTAATCCTTTGGATATAACAGTGTGATTAAAAGTAGTAAGACAGGGTAGATCAGTGTTTCCCAACCTTTTTTAGGCCATGCCCCCCCCCCCTTAACATTTCTTATGCCCCCCATACATAATTTTTAACCTTTAAAAATTGTTTTGTTCGCTTAAAAAATATAAAAAAATATAAGTTTTAGAAGAAATAACTATAAAATTGTTATCGAAACATATCTATCAAAAGATACCCCCCCCCCCCTCAAGAATCAAATTGCTCCCCTGTGGGGCGTGGGCCCCACGTTGGAAAACACTGGGGTAGATTGTTTATTAAGGTTTAAGTGACTATGGCGGCTGGCATAAGCAGAAAATTCTTAAGCCCAACAAATATAAAAGTTAAAAAGAAAAGGTCAAGCTGCAATGCACGCGCTTAACTTCTCGCCCGACTATCACCTGATAGCCGCCTGGATGACCCCAAACACTATGTGAAGTCGTTGCACCAGCCCGGCACCGCGGTAGTATCATATATCAATAGTTGAATATAATATATTTGTATATAATTTTGATAATATAATGTTTTAAATTAATCGTACGATAGTTAATAAGTCATTTCCGACAGTCAATCAAATCAGAGATATCCTCTAGGCTGGGTTGCCTAGTGCCTATGACCGTAGAGCTTGTATAAAAAGAATTGTAAGGAAAGCGAGGGAGTTGCGACAGGATCGTGGCAAGTGGCGCTCCATTGTCTCTGCCTATCCCTGTTGGAAAAAAGCGTGACAATTTGATTGATTGACTACCGCCTTCAAGTGTATAGATAGACCGTGAAATAACGTAGTCGCGTTTCAGGATCAGCTTTAATGTTGCCGGTTCTAAACTAGTCCGGCATAGTGGATGCTACTAGTAGTAATTTAACAACAGATAAATTACTGAAGATACATTGGTACCGGTGGGTGGTCTCGAACTGCCACTACACCACGGTCGCCTTTACATAGAAATAGGTTAGAAAATAGCCATACCTAACTAAACCATTATATTTTTCAGCCCGTAACTCATGTAACCTTAACTCCGATTGTGTTTCAGTGACTGGCTTTTTGCCATTAGCGGTGCCATTCTGCTTTTTGCGTTCAGCCTTCTTGCGTTGCACAGATTCCTCTTCAACACGGCTAAAAATATCATCTATTAATTGTCATTCAACAAATATTGTCTGGCAGTTTGTTTTTCTTTATTGTGACTCGATATCTGACCTCGATGATAAGCAAGAGGCGATGCTTACCGCCTAATGGTAAGCAAGAGGTACAAGAGTACCGACGCCTGAAAAAACCGAGTCAGTTCACGGTTGCCCCCGGTTGTGGGTCTTCTATTTGCAAACTCGGATTACCAATATTGATGTTAAAAAGATTTTTTTGTCCCGTCTGGAGATAGCTGATTTCCTCATGGAAATCGAGGGCTATTTAAAATATTTAAAAAATAATGCAGTTACATATCTACACTTTTTTCCTACCTTGTCTACTTTTTAATCCTGTATCGCGGGCAGGGGAAGCATTCGTATTTATTTATTTTTTTATTTACATTTCTATACTAAGCTACTAAAGTGCTTGTATCATAGAAACAGGACAACCAAAGTACATATATCAAAGATAAATTGGTACCGGTGGGTGGTCTCGAACTCGTGCTCTTCGGTTTGCGTAATCATTGCACTGCCACTACCCACGGTCGCCTTAAATTTAGTCGAACTAAAATGTCGTTTCTTTGTAAAACAATCGACAAATGGAATGCATTACTAGCTTATGTGTTCTCCTCATCCTATAACCATAGGATCCTTCAAGCGAAGCGCGAAAAATCACCTTAGGCCGGCATAGAGACGGCAACTGAGGCAGCTTTTAGACTTTCCATTAGGCAAGGTCAGATCTCAACTTACAAAAAAAACATTTGTTGTTCACAGAGCGCACTCCAGCTTATTTTATTTTATTGTGACTCGACATAAGACAGCAACCAGCTTGAAATTAAGCTGGAGTGCGGTCCATGAATAGATATCACTGCTACTACAATTCAATAACTGTAAGTGGTGATACTACTCCGAATCAGCAGACTGGGTACCACTGCCTACCACTCTTTGATAACCAGACCCGAAGCAAATATCCCCCTCTTTTTTATTAACAAATATTTGCAATATTTAATATAATTATTAAATATTACAAATAAAAGCTAATAACAAATATTTTCTCCGACCGGGAATCAAACCAGGTCGTCAGGACAGGAGCTTAACCTCGTGCTGTCATATGTTAAGCCAATAATAATAACAACAATAAAACTTACATAAGATAAGCCATAATATATCCAACAATAAAAACAACAGCCAGTGTTGCCAGCACAGAAATAACTGAAATGGCTCTTCCGCCACGCAACACCACTTTGCCCCTCTCCCATAGGGAACCCAACTTAAATATGGCCGACCATAGATAATTTAAGGCAGCTTCGTCTACCAATTCCTGTAAAGACATATGCATTTATTAATAATAAATAAATACAATCGTGGCATTATACAAAAAGAAAAACATGAGTTCTAGATGACAGAACCACAAGATGGCGTCTGACGTACCTCGAAGGTAAACATACGATAGATTGGAGTTTTGGCGGGCAACTGCAACTGACAGGACGCGCAATTTTGAATTATTTGAAAAGCTTATGTTTTTCATAAATATTAATGTGTAATAATGGTGGAATTGTTATCCAGTAATAATTTTTAAGTTGATCAAGTATAAACAAGTAATTTAAAGTTGTGAAACGTGTTTCTTCATGTTCCCTCCAAGACTCCTTTTGAAGTTTTAGTAAAGGCTTTCCGCCGCTTTACTAAAACGATCATCATCAACCCCACTCTCATCATTATCATTTGATGAATCGCTCGCGTGGTTCATCTTCATCTTTACTTGACAATGTTTTAACATTAAACCATATATTTTTACTTTGACACTGGCAAGTTAAATACTAAAGCCATAAACAAGAAGAAAGAAAGAAAAAACATACGATACAACCTTTTCCGCACGCAACAGTCAGTATAATCTACCAATTTATATTTTTTTAATAAATTACTTTTTTATAATAGTTTAAGTACATGAAGTTTCTATAATATAATGAAGTTCAGTTAAAAAAAAGCTGACACAAAATGTAGTTTTATATAATGCGCCTGGCCGCCATTTTAGTGACGTAATCTCATAAAACATTCAGTAACGTTAGCTACATATAAAAATATTTTTTTATGCGGATTACTATCGCGTTTACCGTCGGAATAAAAAAAAATGTTCAATCAATAACCAAAAATTTACGCGATAGTAAGCCGTATACAATTTATTTAATTCATATGAATGAAAATCTAAGTATAATATTATACCTAACCCTATCGTATTGACAATAATTCAATAATTTTAAATAAATTACCTATTATATTATATATTTTTGGTATTTATATGTTTTATATCTTGTCGTTCGGAATGGCGTTCTATGGAGGAGGCCTACGTTCAGCAGTGGACACCTTTTGGCCGATGATGATGATTTTTTGTTAGCTGTACTTTTTAGTTGCGTGAATGTTAATATGACAGCGCATTACCAACTTACTGGGCAGGTATCTACCAACATATATGAATCCAAATTACCTGCACATTAGCCTCGTAAGCCATCACCTCGTTGGGTCTCAACAATTTCTTGAGTAATTCCTCCAATGATCTCTTTGTTTCGTTCAATCTCATTTGATACTTAATTACTTCCGCACGTTCCTCGGGATCTGATGGATATTCATCTACGAAATTTCACATGGATGAGTATCGTGAATCGTGGATAAAAGAAAAACAGTGGGATAATTAAATGATTCAAGGACATAATGCATGTGTTGTAGCAATTTAAGGCGACCGTGGTGTAGTGGCAGTGCAATGATTACACAAACCGAGGGCACGAGTTCGAGACCACCCACTGGTACCAATGTATCTTTGATATATATACTTTGGTTGTCCTGTTTCTATGATACAAGCACTTTAATAACTTAGTATAGAAATGAAAATAAATAAGAAAAATAAAAAATGTGAACAGTTCTAGACAGAATTGAACGGGGTGCTTTTAATTAAATTTGTTGGATGTAGGAACATTTAATATTATCCTAGCTGAACCAATATCGACTTTACCTAAGATGATATATGAGTTTGTAAATATTTATTTTAAGCGCAGATTAGGCTAGGTTATTTGTATATAGTTTGGGTAGATTCTATATTAAGGTTTAAGTGACCATGGGGCTGGCAAAAGCAGGAAATGCTTAAAACCAAAAAAAAATCAGAAAGTAATGATGAGTTTTTTGACACCTGATAAATCTTAACGGAGCCAAGCCCTGTATTATGGTAGGTGCACTAACAAGCACCTTTACAACCTTAACAACCTTAATATGTGAATGTGTCGGGTGTACAACAAAATGGCAAATAAACATGAAATAAATTAGATATAATTTAATTAAAAGGGGCGTCACCGACGTCCTCGAGAAGTCTCTAAGTAACCTATAATAGTTTCGTATCAATTTGTTAATTTTTATCTATTAATCTTAGTTATTTAGAAAATATGTATTGTGATTTTAATGATTTTTTATTTTATTTTATATACAGTTATTGTTTTTTTCATTGTCCTTGTCTTGGTTGCTGTCTTTGTTTGTTTTGTTTTGTTTTTTTTAATCGTTAATTGCATCTGTTGATGCTGTGTGTAGGCAGTAATGGGATACAACCTTGATTTTTAAATTATGTTCAAATAAATTCAGGCAAAGGTTGTGTCCTGTTGTGTACATCTTTAATAAATAAATAAAAATAAAACAACAAGTTTTTCCTATTGTATTGTGCTTTATACTAATACAGTTAGCGGATGCATAGTAACACTACTACATTAAAATGACCACTCACCTGTTGTGCAATAATTGTGTGTACATATGGGCCACGTGCCATTGAGCCATTCATATTGGATCTTGGATGGCTCACGTCGCCATATTATCACAATGCGATGATCCAAGTCAGATGGTTTGCCTGATATACCTGAAATTAGATAAATACATTTTTAAGAGTGGCACGCAGACAGTTATACGTCATTTATTCAGTTTGATGTTCCAGGGAAAGTCCAAGAGCGTTGACGACTGAAAAAACCGATTGAGTTTACGGTTTTTTCTTTTTATTATTAGTTCTTTTTTATTGTGACTGGATATATTAAGCTGGATGAATGGAGGTAATTGCTACTACAGTTGAAACCGGGTTACAGGCTGATGCCAAAACACGACTAAGTCACTTCACGGTCTGTATACTTGTATTATTTATTTAGTATTTTAACATAATAAAGTTCTCCAAACAGGATCCTTCATTATTCTACTACACTATGGGCTTAGCAATTTTTCTTTAATTTCTATTTCTATACTAAGCTTTCTATACTAAGCTCCTATACTAAGCGGCCACCTGACCGCGCAACTTCAACGGTAATTATAATGAAATTCATTCCCATTTGTAAAAAGTTACACTGTCGGTGTTAGTGACAAAAAAAATATTAGTTCGGACATAGGGTTTCAATGAGATTGAACTGTTAATGAAAATGAACATAGATTCTTAGTGTGTGCGATCGCAATTTTATTTTTAAAGCTTATTAATGGATTCAACTTAATAAAAATGAAAAATGAAGCCCAGTGTCAATGAGTTACGTGGTCGGCCCGCTGGACAACCAAAGTACATATAACAAAGATACATTGGTACCCCTTTGAGGGGCTGCCTAAATGAGGAGGAGACAGCTACGCATGTGCTCTTGAGTTGTAGGAGTGCAGGACTAGTCGAAGCAAGACAGAAGTTCCTTGGCAACTTTCGAAGGTCTGCAGGAACGAGAAGGGTCTCCTGGCCTTCCTGGAGGAGATCGGGTCGAGAACCGTTGAAGAACGTACAAAGAAACCGAAGATGACTTCAAGTGCGGAAACGAGCCCGCATACTACTACTACTACATTGGTACCGACAAATGGTTTTGAACCCGTGCTCTCGTTTTACGTAACCATTGCACTGCCACTACACCACAGTCGCATTAAACCCAAAACATTAAAATACACTCACCGGCTCCATCTAGCAGATCCTTAACGAATCCAGGCTGTGCATCCGTGTATAAGTATGCCAACTGAGCTCTTGCAGGTACAGAACAGCGCAGTGTGTCTCTTGTGTACCTATTATGAGTACTTGACCCACCACGCACTAGAAGTACGCCGCATAATCTACGACGTGGACCCCCTAATGACACTGGACAAACACTGTCTAGTACACTCTGAAAGTAAACAAAAGCCTTTATTTTTACCACGCGTTAAAAAAATTGTTTAACTTCATCATCATCAGCCAAAAGACGTCCATTGCTGAACACAGGCCTTAGAACACCATTCCGAACGACAAGATGCCAGTTGCATCCACCGGTTACCCGTGACTTTCACTATGTCGTCAGTCCACCTTGTGGCAGGCCTACCTACGCTCCCGATCCGGGGTAGTACCACCACTTACAAGTATACAGACCGTGAAGTGATTTGGTCACGTTTCGGGATCAGCTTGTAAGTTATCGGTTCCATTTAGGCCGGCATAGTGGATGTGATTGCTACTCACAGTTATTGAATTGTAGTAGCAGTGACATTCATTCATGGACCACACTTCGGCTTAACATCAAGCAGGGTGCTGTCATATGACGAGTCATAAAAAAAAAGTTTTGTCAGGATCGTGGCAAGTGGCGCTCCATTGTCTCTGCTTGACAAAAAGCGTGACAATTTGATTAATTGATTGATATTTAGTACAATTATGGTTACAACAAAAAGGAAGCATACCTGCGAACTTAACCGTGGTAAGTTAAGCAGCTGATTGGGCTGAATGAGTTGGTGCAACGTTTGTGTTGGTATCTCCGTGGTGCTGACAGTTGCGGCTGGCTCCTCGTAGTTCTCCTTCAATAATATCATACTGTCCATTGACCTCTGCACTTTGTACCGGCGAGTTATGTTCACTGTGTCACGGGATGTCATGTCTATGAAGCTGCAAGCATTAAACAATAATGCATCATACAAAGTATCTGACGACAGGCGTAGCCGATGGATCAGCGATTGGTTTGTTACGCGCAAAGTCTCGGGTTCGACTCCCGGTCGGAGTTTGATATTTGTTTTTATAGCTTAATTTGTAATATTTAATAAATATATTATATATTGCAAATATTTGTTAATAATAAAAAAGAGGCGGATATTTGCTTCGGGTCTGGTTATCAAACAGTGGTACCCAGTTTGCTGATCCGGGGTAGTATAGTTCGCGTCACGTAAGGTGGCATGAGTAGTCAGATGCGCAGAAGTCGTTTTTTAGGTGTGTTTAGGAACGCGGGGGAGACGGGGCATGAAGTACCAAAGTTCCGTGCGCGCGATTGGCTGGCCAGTCGATAATCGACTCCCGCGTGGCACCCACGCTCCGTTCACTTATGCGTACACTTGGATGCACTAAAATGGTGCACCACTGGTTTTCGTATTATACTAATAGTTTTACTACATATTATTCCCCCCGCCGCGTCTGCCTGTTTGCGATAAACTCAAAAATCAATCAATTAAATTGTCCCGCCTTTTCCCACAGGGATAAGCAGAGAAAATGGAGCGCCCCTGCCACGATCCTGACACAACTCCCTCGCTTTCTTCACATTCACAATTCTCTTTATACAATCTCTATGGTTATGGGCACTAGGCAACCTAGCTTTCTTGAGGATGTCTCCGATTTGGTCGGAGAACACCCTCCTCGGTCTGCCTCGATTAACGCATCCATGCACATCAGATTTATAAATTTCTTTCGTCAAACTCTTTCACTTAAACTACTATTTTTTTTTATGAATCTAAAGAGAACGTTCCCCCACTACGTTAAAATCTTGCCAACTTACGTGACGCGGACTATACCACCACTTACAAGTATACATACCGTGAAGTGATTTGGTCGCGTTTCCGGATCAGCTTGAAGGCGACTGAGGCAGCCGTGTACTGACCTCCTCTTTCTTATCATTAGGCAGGTCGAGGACAGATGTTGTGTCACAATAAATAAAAATTTTAAAAATTTCGAATATTTGACCACATATATTGTGGCCCAACACTTACCCAAAAGCAACCCTCTCCCTATAATGGAATGCAGTAATCCAATATCTAAGTCTCATTGTCTTCCGCTCCTCAAATATTAACGCCTTCACTTTGTTATCCTCAAAATCAGATATGAACCCATCCACGTTGCTATCAGAGATACTACGAACCAAGTTGTATGGAAACTTCCAGCGGATGAATTCTGGAGATTAAATATTTAGCTTTTATTATTACTATTGACGACAGGCGTGGACGAACGGTTAGCGATAGGTTTGTTGCGGGTTCGATTCCCGGTCAAAGCAAATATTTGTTTATTAGCTTTTATTTGTAATATTTTATTAAATTAAATATTACAAATATTTGTTAAGAAAAAAAAGAGGCAGATATTTGCTTCGGGCCTGGTTATCAAAAAGTTGTAGCCTGTGGTACCCAGTGGGGTACTACCACATCTTTCAATTATACAGACTGTGAAGTTATTGCGTCACGTTTCGGGATAAGCTTGTAAGATAATATTTTTATTTTGTTCATCATTTGACACAGACTGATGTTAAGCTGGCATAGAGATGACTGAAGTAATATTGTTAAGATAACAAAATGTTGTAAAATGTTGCAGAACTTACCCAAAATCTTAGGCAAAGATCCCAATCCTTCCTTATAAAGATACACATGTTTATCAATAACAAATGCTAAGCATGGAACACCAGGTATTCCTAATCTCCTTGCCAAGGGAGCCTCATGGACCGCCTGTATTGTTGCCATGGTAACCCCAAGTGGCTGGAGAGCATCAACCAATCGTCTCCAAGCACCTGCTGATCTGACACAATCAAAACACCAATCCGTGTAGAAGAATATTAAGGCTGGTGTGTGTACACTCTTCTCTAGGATGTTGTTTTCAAAATGTCTGAAAGAGGACAATGAGGAGGTGAGTAGAAGGATAAAACAGGTGCTACCAAGAATTGCAGTGAATATAAAAGTATTAACAGATAATCTCAAATAATCTGGTAAATAAATATCAAGGTTTAATCAATCAATCAATCAAATCGCCACGCCTTTTTCCCACAGGGATATGAAGAGACAATGGAATGTCACTTGCCATATTTATTTAACTTATTTAAAAAAAAAATTAAGTGTACATTACCTTGCTGTAACAGAGAGTTTGTGAAACAATGTAATATCTTGATCCTGTGTCCTGAAATGTGTGCCAAAGAACTCCTCAAATGGATCATGACTGAAAAATAAATGATACAATAAATATTTTTTTGGCCGGCATAGTGACGGCGACTGAGGTAGCTGTGAACAAACTCGGTTTTCTCAGTCGTCGTCACTCTTGGACCTCCTCTTGCTTATCATCAGGTGGGTTGAGTCAGATGCCATGTCACAATAAAAAAAAATACAGCAGTGTGTGTGTTAGTTTATATAAAGTCATTTTAAAAATATTAACCAACTGAACTGTTAAATACTGTCTGTCAGGAAGTCCCGGGAAGCTCTTCCTCATATGGATAGATGCTTGATCGTAAGCACATGAGGGGAAGACAGCTGGAAGAGATGTGCTCTTGAGTTGCAGGAGTAGTTGAAGCAAAATCGAAGTTCCTTGGCAACTCGAGGATGCTTCCAGAGGTCTGCAGGAACAAGGAGAGACTCAGGTCTTCCTGGAGGAGATCGGGTGGCTCCAGTGAAGGAGAATCGTTGAAGGACGCACAAGCAAACTAAAAAGGACTTCAAGTGCAAAATCGAGCCCGCACATAACTGTTACTGTCATTTCATTAACTAATGATCACATCTCCAGGGATAGGAACTGTACAGCCACAGGGATAGGAAGAGACACTTTAACCGACATATGGAAGAAACAACCTGTTTGCTTCTTTTCCACAACTCTTTTTTTTATAGTGACTCAACGTCAGAAATCCACCCGCCTGATGGTAAGCAAAAAGAGATCCAAGAGTGCCGGCAACTGCAAAAAACTAGTCAGATCATGGCTGCCAAAGGCGCCAAATGTGCTTCCTAACATATCCCTTAAAGGATCCATGGCTATAGAATGAAGAGAACACATGGGCTAGTGAAGCATTCCACTCTCTATTTGTGATAATGGACTTTTATTATAATTAAGCATACCTGAATCGAGCGTATTGACTATAATCATGCCGTTTCTTATACAAATGCTCATCTTCATTTGTTATACCATACAAATCAAAAGCATTTCTCCGTTCAGTATCAGACAACAGTTCATATGCTTGTTTTATTTCAACAAATTTTGCTTCCGCATTTGGATCCTCATTTTTGTCTGGATGCCTGTGGTTATTAAAAATATATTTATTGTTATCAACACCTGACCTCAACTAGATGGTAAGTTCTCTGATATATGTACTTTGGTTGTTCTGTTTTTTATACTTTAGTAGCTTAGTATAGAAATGTTAGTTTAAAAAAAAAAATAGCTGCTTAACATCAGGAGTGTCATTGTCATAACATTATTATAAGATACATATGTTTATATCTATTTTCTACAATAACATTTACTTTAATAACATAAAAATTATTGAAAATATATTATAGGTCCACCATGAAATTTTTAAAGCTTTATAAACTATTATGCAATCAATCAATCAAATTGTCATGCCTTTTTCCCAGAGGGATAGGCAGATACAATGGAGCGCCACTAACCACAATCCTTACACAATTTACTTGCTTCCTTCACATCCATAATTCTCTTCATTCAGGCTCTGTGGTTATGGGCAAAAAATATATATTAAAAATTGTATAAAGATTAAAATTAGCAAATCTTTATGCACTTGCGTTAAATTTATAAATGATTTAAACTTAATTAATAAAAGAAAATTGTAAGACTCATTCATTTCATGTGTATTTTAAATGTAAGCACAGCTTAAACTATATAAATTAAGCAAATTTATTATTCTAAATGAAGGACAACAGTTCCTGAGGGCGTGGAGCTAACATACCATTCTTTAGCTAACTGTAAATACGATTTTCTTATTTCCGACAGAGATGCCTTCCTGTGTATACCAAGGATCTTATAAGGGTCACCGATCTTCTGTCCAGTGCCCAAAGTAAACATCACAGCCAATAAAAACACCACCGATATCCATCCCATTTCGCTCGACATGTATTTCCATTTCATATTATTAAAATATTCGAACACAACACCACATAAAAGACCTCTCCACTTGTTTTATAGAATTTTCATCGCGATTGCCTTTTCAGTGACTAAACACATGACTGTTTCGGATTTAATACAAAAATTAAGAATCCCTTATCACTCATGCGTCCGAAAATAGATGGCTGAAAATTTGCGGAATCGGAAAATCTCATGAAAATTTCACAAACGTCAAACTGGGACCATAAATCGATTTTTCAATGAATTGTGTCATAGACTATTTTATTTATTTATTATTGTTTATATAAATTATTAAAAAATAATAAAACAATTATTCAAAGTAAAATGTAATAATACAAATATTTTTAATTTATACGTTTTTGTAATGTTGTTATTTAATTAAAGGCAAAGGAGTCGTAGATCATGCTTGCCTTCACACGAACAGCTGATTCCCACGGTTCAAAATTTTTATTAGAACCTTTAAATATCACGCCAATAGATTTAAAATGCATGTCATTTTAAAAAAAGGCATTCAGGGAGTATCGATATTTGTTTCATCGGCTTAACACAGATTATAAGTTCCTTTTTTTCGTAATGTCAACGTCATCCATTCCATTTTATATTTGTCATTTAGTTCATTTACCGATTCGCGGTAGTTGGTATGGTTGTTCGTTGCGCTTTTGTTTGAATTAAATAAAAAATATTTATATTGTGAAATACTGAGAAAAGAAAACATTGAAAAACTTAAGAAGACAACTTATTTTTTATTGCACAACAATAAAAGGTATTTCAGTTTTTAAGGTTATACTTTATTTTTTATTAAATAATATTATGTTTTTTTAATGATAAATAACTTAAAACAACCTATAAAATCTGCTAGCCTAGCGCCGCCTAAATGTATTTTCGTTTTCATTAGAATTTAAAGTGTAGCTTTAAAAAAATGAATTAAACAATTGAAAAAATTGATATCCTTATTTTAATTTATCACATTTCAATTCAGATGTGCGCCATTTTCTCGACACAACTCTTTTGCTTCCTTTACACCCATAATAGATCAGTCCCATTACCATGGACCCACCACCTGCAGGGAGAATCCACGGATATTAAGGAAAATGTCTCACTAAGGCAATTCGAAATTAAAATCAATAATCAAGTCTAAATATAAGATTCATGGCAAGTGGCCCTCTATTGTCTCTATCCCTGTGGGAAAAAGATGTCAATGGAAATCAAGGAAAACCTTTGATTTCCTGTGATTTACCGATTTTGCATCAATTATAGATTGATTTCGAATGCCAATTTCGAGGCATGTACCCAGTAGTGGGACGCATAAAGGCAGATGATGAATGTCGTAGAGCTGTCTTATGGTTGTTTATTGTTGTCATGTGTATTTATTGCCAATAATAAAATTGTTTAAAGAGATTGTATGAAGAGAATTGTGGATGTGACAGAAGCAAGGGAGTTGTGTCAGGATCGTGGCAAGTGGTAATCCCCATGGGAAAAAGACGTGACAATTTGATTGATATAGAATTGTTAACAATAAGATTATATTTATAATATTTCCATTGAGATTGTCTTTCATTATAGAGACTTAATGATTTTATGATTAAAGATTGTATTTTTATTAACACAATTATATGTTTCTGCATATTTGTAAACACTTAAAATGCTACCCAGCCTCTTTGTATATGCAGTAGGACACTCCTGGCAGCCTCAAAACTAACAACTTATTGTCTCCTAATATTGTCATGTATTGATCAATGTGGGTAGTTACGTATATGAACATTAAGAAGAAGTAACTAAACAGTTGTGTAGATTAGGTTGTGAGTTCAACATAAATAATATATAAAGTGAGTATATAATAGTGGCGACGAGATAAAAAGTGAATATGAAGTGTATAAACAATTTGAAATAGGATAATAAAATATAAATACAGTGAAAAATTGTGAAAATGGCTTTAAAGTTCAGTGAGTTTGATGTGGCACATGGTTGTTGGAAAAACTATATTGAAAGGTTTTGTTTTGGGTTACAAGCTCATGAAATCAAGGAAGATGAGTTAATGAAAGCAAATTTATTGGCGAATTGTGGCTCAGATTTGTATGATTTAATATTATCTTTAATTACACCACAGCAAGTAAGTGGAGTTACTTTTTCGTATATTAGGCATCTTTTAAATAATCATTTCCACCCGACACCTAATGAAATAGTACAGTCCTATTACTTCCATACTAGAAATCAGCAAGCGGGGGAAAAGATGAGAGATTATATTGCTCAATTAAGAAAGTTAAGCATTAATTGCAATTTTAAGGATTTAGAAAGGACACTACGGGATAGATTGGTTTGTGGAATATCAGATAAGGACACACAAAAATTATTACTTCAGCAAAATACATTAACATTTGAACAAGGATGCAAAATAGCAATTTCTCATGAAACAGCCAATTTTGATTCTAATATCATAACAACAGAGTTAACAAGCCATTCACAATTACAACAGGAGATACCTATGGAAGTAAATAAAATGTTTAGCCGTAAAGTACATAAACAAGATGAGAAAAATATATGTAATAGTTGTGGCAAAAGTCATAAAAATGAATGTTTTTTCCGGAATAGTAAATGCAATATATGTGGAAAAATAGGCCACATTGCTACAGTATGTTTTAGTAAGAAACAGAATAGACAGACAAACTGTAATGGATTATATGAGGCAAAGATAAATAGTGTAAGACAAGACAGAGTGGCAGCTTTTATAATTAAGGTCTTACTTAATAGTACCCAAGTGGAAATGGAGGTTGACTCTGGTTGTGCTTTCACACTCATTAGTGAAAAGACAGCATTATACATTTTTAAAGGTCGATTGCCAAAACTAAATAAAATTGATATATCACTTAAAACCTGGACGGATATTAATTATTAAATCTACTGGGACAATTAGAGGTAAAGGTACAATACAAAAAATTAATTAAAAATTTAACCTTGGTCATTGCTAAAGGTGAGGGCCCAAGTTTGATTGGACGGAATTGGTTCACGGATTTGGATATTAAATTGCTAGGTATTTATAACATACAAGTTAATATGAGTGATATTTATAATATTCTAAATAAATATAATAAAGTATTTGAAGAAGGTCTGGGAAGATATACCGGACCAGTTGTTAAGATCACAACAAAAGATGGTGCCATACCCAAATTTTTTAAGAGTAGGTAGGTTCCATTTGCCTTAAAGGAACGGGTTATAAAGGAAATTGACCGATTAGTTGAAGATGGGGTTTTGGAACCAACACCTCATTCCTTGTGGGCAACACCAATTGTACCAGTTCTGAAGCAAAATGGAAATGTGAGGTTATGTGGCGACTATAGAGCAACAGTAAATGAGGTCATTGACACAGATACCTACCCATTACCTACAATTAATGAAGCGTTTGCAGAATTACAGGGTGTTGTAATATTTACAAAAATTGATCTCGAGAGGGCCTATACACAAATAGTGGTTGATGAAGATACATCAGAATTATTAACAGTTAATACACCAAAAGGTTTATATAAAATGAAAAGGTTGCCATTTGGAGTAAAGTCTTGTCCAGGTATATTTCAACGATTAATGTCAACGTTACTTGTAAATATTCCGGGAGTAGCTGTTTTATTGGACGATGTAGTGATTTCAGGAGAAAATATAAATCAGCATAATGAAAGATTAAATTTGGTGTTAGGAAAGTTAGAGCAAGCTGGATTTCGTGTTAACAAAGAAAAATGTAAGTTTGCCGTACGAAGTGTACAATTTTTAGGATATGTCATTGA
The DNA here is from genome assembly GCA_905220615.1 of Tinea trinotella. Classification (NCBI taxonomy): domain Eukaryota; kingdom Metazoa; phylum Arthropoda; class Insecta; order Lepidoptera; family Tineidae; genus Tinea; species Tinea trinotella. The sequence continues at coordinate 14,134,456 of HG992308.1, read as the reverse complement.
TGAATTTGGTATTCACCCATGTGAAGAGAAAATTCATGCTATTGAGAAAACCCCGGCACCAAAAAATATAAAGGAACTTCAAGCTTTCCTCGGATTACTAAATTTTTATGATCGTTTTATACATAATAAAGCGACAATAGCAGAACCTTTATACAGATTGTTGAATAAGGATAAGAAATGGCAATATGAATCAAAGTAGTATTTTCTTAGATTTCGCGTAAATATTGATTAATTAATTAAACAAATTTTATGCGGCTTACTATCGGCGAACGCAGCATAGGTAGGCTGCCAACTAGGTGGACAGACGACATAATGAAAGTCACAAATAAACAGTGAATGCAACTGGCATTTTGTCGTTGTTGGCATTCTTGGACTGCCTGTCCATTGAAGCAGAGCAAGCTTGCGGAGCTGAAAAACGGAGAAATATTAACCAATAGGATTGTAGTGTTGTAGTCTTCAGCGGGCTCGTTTCCGCACTTGAAGTCCTCTTCGGTATCTTTGTGCGTTAATAGGATTGTATGCATTTTTAAACAAGCTCGCAAATCCCTGTCCACTGCAGCTGAGCGGAGTTTTTATGCAATCCTATTGGTTAAAATTTATCCGTTTCTCAGCTCCACAAGCTCGCTCTGCTTCAATGGACAGGCAGCCTAAGGGGGAGGCCTATTTTCACTACGTTTTGCACTCTTCTCTCAATATCTCAAGTACCCTACTTGAGAGTATACCCTTATAATAGCGTTTATTTTTAGCAATTGCAGAATAACATACTTGTATATATATTAATAAATGTCAACGTGCAAATTCCCCCTTCGTATGACGTTGAACACGTAATTGAGACCATTACAGTCAATGAAACACTGCCTGGCTCGTTACTAGATGCGTACACCAACAGCTACACTCTGTTTAGAAATTAGAAACCAATCTTAAGTGGAACTAATTCTTGATAAACACTGATTTAAGACGTGGAATGCATTGCGCGATACTTCTTTATTGTGACACATTTGACCTAGACCCGCCTGATGATAAGCAAGAGGAGATCCTCAGTCGCCGTCGCTATGCCGGCCAAAGGTGCTTCTTCTCGCATCGCTTGAAGGATCCAAGCAGAGAACACATGGGCTGGCAAAGCATTCAACTTGTCGATTGTTCTACAAAGAAAAGACGCATCAAACTTTTTAGTCCGACTCCCGATTCGGTCGACAAAATGCGGATGCCGTCCTGTGCGGGTATTACGGGTGTGAAAGGACGAGGTAGGAACGAGCTCCTCGGAATATTCTTCTATTATGGCTTACCTATAAATGCTATTCATAAACTTGTATGCCTAACCAGTATCTACGACTCCAGTGGTTTCACAGAAGGGCGGCATAGTGGATGCGACTGCTACTTGCTAGTTATTAGTTATTTACTATCGCCTTTATTCATGGACCGCACACCAGCCTAACATCAGGCGCTGTGATGTCATATTTCGAGCCACAATTAAAAAAATATTATAAACTCAGCAATAGTCATAATCGCTGCCTTAATCATGTTATTACTGATTATTACTATTAAATTGATTACTTAAGGCAGGGATCTTCGACGATATCCTATTTTAAGGTATTTTTGACGATCAAATAACTATTTTTGAAATGTTATTAACTCACAAAAAATATGTATAAAGAATAAATGCTGAAAAAAAAACACCTAATCGAACAGAATTTACAAATACTTTATATTGTTTTAGAAGAAAAAAGTATGCAACTTTATCACAAAAATAGTTTTTGATTTCCAAGCTCTCGGTTTTTTAAGCGATAACCATTAGATTTTTTTCGAAAATATAAATAGTCAATTACTAAATTGGATAGATATTTAATTTAGTACACGGTTTTCTAAAAATTAACAAAATTAAAATTTAAAAGGTAAATTATTCGTACGAAAAACATCGCACGCTCAAGAGTGTTGTGCAAATCCCAACCTTATTTCGCCTAAAACACGTTTTGTTCATAACGCAGAGATTCCTTAATTTAAATAGCCTTAAATTAAAATAGGCCGACATAGCAACGATGTCACAATAAAAATAATGGAGCGAGTTTTTTACAATTCCGACGATTTACGACCCTTCACATCCATCGCCTATGAAATTAAAATTAGTTTATTCCCATTGTTTTTTCTTTAATCAATCAATCATATTGTCACGCCTTTACCCACAGGAACAATAATAGACAAGTGGTCTTTTTTTATTGTTACTCGACATATGACAGCACCCCGCTTGATGTTAAGCCAAAGTGTTCATGAATGAATATCACTGCTACTACAATTCAATAACTGTGAGTAGCAATCACATCCACTATGCCGGCCTAGATGGAACCGGCAACTTACAAGCTGATCCCGAAACGTGACCAAATCACTTCACGGTCTGTATACTTGTAAGTGGTGGTACTACCCCGGATCGGCAGACTGGGTACCACTGCCTACTACACTTTGATAACCAGACCCGAAGCAATATTACAAATAAAAGCTATAAAGAATTTTATCTTTTTTTATCTACTATATCTTTCATTGATTTGTACGTAGGTAATTGTACTAGACGATAGTAATAATTAAAATTATTGTTGACTGTGGAATAATTTAGGTCCCTCCAATACCATTAATTTGGATTATTGTATTTTAAATATTTGGAGTCTAATACCAATACTTGGTAATAAAGTGACTAAAATTTATAAATATTACGCTAGTTTCCCTATTACAACGGAAAATCAATTAAAAATAAAATCACGAACAAAACCATTGAGTTATTATGGTCTATCGTACTCAAATGAACTCATTATAATGAAATAAGAACTTAGTTCGTTTGAAAACTAAATCGTACCTTATTATTTTTAAATTCGCTCTTACTACTAGTATTTATAAATTAAACTTATTTTGTAAAAGTATGCCACTGTCCCTGACTGGATCCACAACCCCCAACGCAACTGGTACTACACAAACTAGTCCCCGAACGCGACGTGGTCACTATGGGGGGATTTGCATCTGTGTAGGGTGGTAATTTCAACCAGCTGAGGAACCGGAAGTGTCCTCTTCCACTCGGAGAACGTTTTGGAGACTAAGAAAACTGCAGATCTAAGTAATGCTTACAATTCCAATTTTGAGATCCGACGCATTTCTATATGTGACGTATTTTCAACTCATTTGAATGTAGACATCCTAAAGAAAGCTGGGTTGCCTAGTGCCTGTGGATGTGAAGGAAGCGAGGGAGTTGTGTTGTGCAAGTGGCGCTACATTGTCTCTGTCTATAACTGTGGAATAAAGGCGTGACAATTTGATTGATTTAATGCTGGCTCGACATGTGTCTTGAATGTCGACATAAATCTCAAATTTTATTTACTCATGGAAAAGAAGCATCCGTCTCAATAATTTTATCTTATTATGTGGCAATAAATATTAAGTGTCCTATAGGTCCTACACATTTGAGGTTTGCAAGTAAGGGGTCCGTCAGATCGTTTAGATTTTGCAAGTGGTCTATGATAATGAAAAGGTTAAAAACCCTTGGTTTAGATAATATCATGATTGCTCTAAATTTTACATGCTGATTATATAAAAAAATATCAAAATTAATAGTGACGCTGCACTGTCATGTGTAGATTCGCTGATGAGCTGTAATTTAGTTCATTGACTTAAGAGTTACAACAGTATGACCAAAATAGCCTAAGTTATTATCTTATACTTTATAAAAAAGTATATATGGTATTTTCCGACCAAATCGGAGACATCCTCAAGAAAGCTAGGTTGCCTAGAGCCCATAACCGTAGAGCTTGTATGAAGAGAATTATGGATGTGAAGGAAGCGAGGGAGTTATGTCAGAATCGTGGCAAGTGGCGCTTCATTGTCTTCATTTGATTGATTGATTGATAAACCACAAACATCTTTAATTTCGTAAACAACATTCGTCAAAAACCTTTTAATAATAATCTTGACCTATAGATTGAATCCTACAAGCAAGGTATGAAAAAGCATTAAGGCCGGCATTGTCGACTGTACTATGAGTAGATTTTTTCAGTCGTTGGCGCTCTTGGACTTTCCCATGCATTAGGAAAGAAAGATCAAATGTTGCGTCACAATATTATTATTTAATTTACATTTCTATAATAAGCTACTAAAGTGCTTGTATCATAGAAACAATAAATTAAACAACTTTTATGCGGCTTACTATCGCGTTAATTTTGGTTTTAATTTTACAATTTTATTATTCAGACGTTTCGAGTGCTTTGCAGCCATCGTGGTCACGGAGAGACTAAACATAGAGACTGTAAAATTTGTTTAATTCATTAATCAAAGTTCGCGCAAAATCTAAAAAAATATCATAGAAACAAGACAACCAATGTACATATATCAAAAGTGCATTGGTACCGGCATGTGGTATTGAACCCGTGCTCTTGGTTTGCGTAACCATTGTACTGCCACTACACCACGGTCGCCTTATAAATACAATATAAATTTCGAATATTATTATAAAATAATATTATTCTTTTCAGATCATTATGGAGGCTTTATCAAATATATTGCAACCGTACAAGGAGCTGGTGGGTACTGTGGCTGGCATAGTGACAATTGGTCAAATGTTCTCTGGCTCCTTTATGTGCTATGATATTTACAAGCAAGGTACTACAGGGAGTGCACCAATTATGCCATTTTTGGGTGGATTAATTATGTAAGTGATTTATTTTTACATTTCTATCCTAAGCCAATAAAATCCTTGTATCATAGAAACATGACAATCAAAGTACATGTATCAAAGATACAATGGTACCGCCAAATGTTTTTGAACCCGTGCTCTCGGTTTGTTTAACCATTGCACACTACAGTCTACTTATTAATTTTGTTTTATTCTTCTATTTGTGTTAATTTGGCACAAAATATAATTGTGTATGTTTATTTTTACCTACATATATGTATATATACTTGTGATACTTGTATGTAGTTTATGTAATTGTAGTTTGAAGTATATTTGCACCCTGCCCATAATTTCTCATCATCCCAAAGGTTAGTTGTTAGAGAATGCCTAATAGGCATTAAACTCGCCTAAGTATCTATTTTTTTTAAGTTTATTATGGTGCAATAAAGGATTTAAATATATAAACTTAAGGCATAAGTCAAATAGTTTACATTAGGAAAGTCAAAGTCAGACATCGCATCCCAATAAAAAAATCTCCTCAAAAATGTCTAACCATAAAGTAAATATAATATAAACATTAGTCATGCTTATTGCTTTGGACAATAGTTGTCCGTTCATCGTGTCTTTTTGAATTTTAATGAGATATTATTAATAGGTACATCTTTGTCTATGTAAACTAAGGAGACCTTGATCTTGTTTCTTAATCGTCTTTTCACACACGTGATCGACAATCCTGTGCCCATCATGTGTTCTCTTCATACCTTGGATCCTTCAAGCGATGCGTGAAAGCATATCTGGATCGCATAGTGACATCGACCAAGGCAACCTGTTGTAAACAATAAAATGTAAATTGTTCTTTCGTGGGAATTCTCGGACCTTCGATTCACCTCCCGTGCCTTTGGATCAACAGCCAAGTCAAGGTCAAAGTAAAGGTCACAATGATAATAATATTAAAAAAACTACGCCCTGTTCTCCGTGGTCCCGATAAAAATGCGGAGAAAGAGTGGTAGGCAGTGGTAACCCAGTCTTCCGATCCGCGGTAGTACCACCACTTACAAGAGTACATACTTAGATCGTGAAGTGACTTGGCCACGTTTCGGGATCAGGTTTTATGCGCCTGCTACTTTATCTTAACATCAGGCGGAGTGTTGTCATGATATTTTATGCCGAGCCACAATAATATAAAAACAAACATTCATGTATTGTAAGGAAATGATTTATTAAGTAATACTAAATTTGTCGGTAATACTATATCTCGATAAGTACAGTCATTTGGGGTTTTTATGTACATCGAGATAAAGAACGTTATCGATCAGCCACTTTAGAAATTTTAGCAATGTCACGCCAATATCACATAACAATAAAGTCTCAATCTGATAAATAGGAGACAATTGATTTTTTTACACACACAAAAAAAAAACTAATATAAATTAAAAGGTGACATACACCGTTGTCGTGAAATAATGACGCAAAACCCCAGTTCAAAAGCCACTTGCCAGTACCAATGAATCTTTAATATAATGGACAATCAAAGTATGATCGTCCTGTTTCTATGATACAAACAATTCTAGTAGCTTAGTATAAAACTAAAAGTATGACTGGCCGTTACAACCGTACTTTTCCTTGAATTCGTCACGCAACTGTCGGGGATAAAAACATACATACATACATACTTAGATATAATTTATATCTATCAAATTGTCACGCCTTTTTCCCACAGGAATAGGCAGAAACAATAGAGCGCCACTTGCCACGATCCTTGCACTACTCCCATAACAACTAGCTTTAATACGTACTCGTAATATCGTATGACAGCACCCCGCCTAAAGTTACACTGTAATGCAGGCATTTATGGAGACGACTGCTACTACAATAACTGCACGTAGTAGTCGCATCAACTACTACGTGCAGTTGAAACCGGCAACTTACAAACTGATCCCGAAATGCGACAAAGTCACTTTACGGCCTGTATACTTGTGAATTGTGGTACTACCCCTGATCGGTAGACTGGGCGCCACTGCCTACCACTCTTTGACAACCAAACCCGGAGCAAATATTCGCCTCATTTTTTATTAACAATTACACGGGGAATAGGAAGGTGGAGGACGAAAGGTCCACCTCTTACCTACGCTGAAATATCCGATGGAAATAACTATAGGGATGCTCCGATGGTTTGGGCACATGGAAAGGATGATTGAAAGTAAATTGACTAAAACAATTTATAAATCTGAAGATGTGGATGAATGCGTTAAACGAGGCAGGCCAGAGACATCCTCAAAAAAGCTGGCTTGCATAGTGCCCATAACCATAGAGCTTGTATAAAGAGAATTGTGAATGTGAAGGAAGCGAGGGAGTTATGTCAGGATCGTGGCAAGTGGCGCTTCATTGTCTCTGCCTATCCCTATGGCAAAAGGCGTGACAAGTTGATTGATTGATTGATATTCGGATATCCATTTGGTATCAGTTATTTTCTCAGAAACAAAATAATTTGTATACCTTTTGTTCCAGGGGCTTTCTAAATCTAAAATACGGCTACATGATAAGAGACGAAACAATGTTAACAGTAAACTTCATAGGCATAGCGCTAAGTGTAATTTATTTAATGATTTACTTCAATTATTCACCAAACAAAATGGCCGTTTGGGGTAAAATTGGTTTGGCCGGTGCGTTTATAACAGCCTGCCTCGTTTACACGGAGTACGAGAACCCAGCTGTTGTTGAAAGTAGATTTGGTACAATCATTACAGGATTCATGTTTTGGTTAATTGCTTCACCGCTTTTAGGATTGGTAAGTTTGTCTTAATATTTTCATTATTATTGTTGCGCACTGTCAGTCTCCCATAGAAGGAGAGAAGCGATTTTTAGAATGCCTCTGAAAGGACACAATTCATTTTGGGCTATTTTTATAATGCCCAATGACGAATAAACATATAAATGGTAGTTTTGATATTTGTACTAATAAAACTAATAACAGTTTTGTGGAAAGTAAGATATAGATTTTGTATCGCCTCTCAATCTCAAAGACGCGCGCCATATTAATAGTCCTGCTTTGAGTTGTCATAATTATAGTTTGATCATTTTGATCACACCTAATCTATGCTAAATAAATAAAGCATTTTTTCCAATTACATTGTAATCTTCGTACAATATACTATTTTAAAATGTACTTAAACAACAACTTGCTCGCTACAATAGAATCGACTCAATAGCATCCACGGAAACAAAACACCCAGCCGACGATCCGGGTATTACCACCACTTACAGTGTACAGACTGTCAAATGACTTAGTCGTGTTTCGGAATCAGCTTGTAAGTTGCCGGATCTAACTAGGCAGGTATAGTGGATGCGACTACTACTTGCAGATATGTTAGTGTAGTAACTGTCACTTTCATTATTAGACCGCACTCCAGCTTAACATCAGGCGGGTGTTGTTTTAGGTCAAGTCACAATAAAAAAGATAGACTTTGGCCATAGAAACGAGATTGTTGTTTTTATGAGAATAATTAATATAATAAGGCCTCTTGTTTGTTATATGCATAATCAGTATAGTAATAAAAAATAATCATTCAATATATATGATAAATTACCAATTAATAATATAATTAATCAGTAAATTTCCTCATGGTCAGAAAAAAGGCAGAAACAACATCTCCCTCGTGCATGCTTCTTTCGTGTATTCTTTACCTGCTAAAGAATGTTCCATAAACTTCAATAATATCCACACAGGGGGCCGACCGCGTAAATTCAATGGTAATGATAATGAAATTCATTCCCATTTGTCAAAAAGTTACGCGGTCGCTGTTAATGTCGAAAACAACTTTTCATTCGGAAAATGAACATCGATTTTAGTGTGTTGGGGCGAGATATGTTTGGTCGCCATATGTTCCTAATTTCCGTACGTTTGTAAAAATTTATAAAATGAAATCCTCTAGTGCCCATAACCGTAGAGCTTGTATGAAGAGAATTGTGATTGTGAGGTAATCGAGGGAGTTGATGATTGATAATCCTCTTATATTTCCAGGGTGATATTATTAAGAACAAGAGCACGGAGGGTCTGCCATTCCCCATCATATTCTCTGGTACAATAACAACATTCATGTGGCTATTGTATGGCATTATATTGAAGAACAACTTCTTAGTGGTAAGTAGATCTACCGGAAGATAAAAACAGCGCTGGTATTAAAGCTGCGCAGTAATTTGTTTTGTTAGTAGACTAACTTACGACGACTTTGTAAGTAGATTTTACGCATGTGTATGAAATTTAAAATATTATTATTCATGTAAATAGATGCGTTAGACGAGGCAGGCCTAGGAGGGTGTTTGCCGACCAAATCGGAGACATCCAAGAAAGCTAGGTTGCCTAGTGCCGTGCCGTGTCAAACATAAACAGACACGGAAGCGTCGGAATCCACTTCGTAAAGAATACTGCCCGGCAGACCAACAGACAAAGTTCTTTTTGTGGAATGGTTCGCACTTAAAAGGAATGCTTCTGAGAGTACTACTAAACATTTATATTCATGCCAAAAAGCCGTGTAGGAACAAATTAAAAGAGTCCAACCTATAAGGCCTACCCTAATCGGTAATAAGCGTAAAGATATTAAAACAAGGCTATCTAGATAAACATAGATATCAGATAAGATTTATTAAATAGTTTATGATTCATATAAGTCATCATGAATTGCTTTTTTTTTATAAACACCAGTATTTTTCTCATTTCTAAACTAAGCTACTGAACGTGCTTGTAACGTAGAAACTAGGCGACCAGTTTATAATATATCAAAAGGCGACCGTCGTGTGAAATAATTACGCAAACCGTAAGCACGAGTTCGAGATCACCCACCGATACCAATGTATCTTTGATATATGTACTTTGGTTGTCGAGTTTCTATGATACAAGCACTTTAGTAGCTTAGTAAAGAAATGTAAAAAAATAATATATATATATATATACATTGGTATTGCCACTGCTACTACATTTTAATAACTGTGAGTAGCAATCACATGCACTATGCCCGCCTAGTTGGAACGGTTAGCGATTGGTTTGTTGCGCGTAAAGCCCCGGGGTTCGATACCCGGTCGGAGCGGGCGGTCGGAGCAAATATTTGTTTCATAGCTTTTATTTGTTTTATTTAATAATTATATTAAATATTGTAAATATTTTTTAGTAAAAAAAAGAGTTGGATATTTTCTTCGAGTCTGGTTATCAAAGAGTGATCCGGGGTAGAACCACCACTTACAAGTATACAGACCGTGAAGTGATTTTGGTCACGTTTCGGGATCAGCCTGTAAGTTGCCGGTTCCATCTAGGCCGGCATAGTGGATGTGATTGCTACTCACAGTTATTAAATTGCAGTAGCAGTGACATTCATTCATGGACCACACTTCGGCTTAACATCAAGCGAGGTGCTTTCATATGTCGAGTCACAATAAAAATAATAAATATCTGCTGTCCAGAGTGAATTAATCTATAAGTTTAATCTTTAATTTCTTTTGTTTTCAGTTACAAAATTTGGTGGCTACGTGCTTATGCGTTGCTCAATTAAGTTTATTTGTGATATATCCATCAAAGAAGGCAGCCAAGAAGTCACCAAAGAAAGGCCCAACTAAGCCCAAGGCAAAGAAGGCTGATTAAAATATGTCTACGTTATAGAAATAGTGACCTATTCTAACAAAATGCAACCTCACGGCCATTTTAATGTGATTGTAGTTATATTAAGTCACTTTTAAATTAAATTATTATGTATAGGAAATAATTTAAAAAAAAATCAGACTACATACAATCAGACTCCGATTTGTTGTTGAGTATTAAAACATATAGTTACCATGTCTATTTAATGTGTGGTCTGTGGTTATTTTTATCAATCAATCAAATTATCACGCGTTTTCCTAATGGACAATGGAGCGCCTCTTGCCACGATACTTACTTACTCCGTCGTTTCCCTCACATCCACAATTCTCTTCATACAAGCTCTATGGTTATGGGCACCAGGCAACCAAGCTTTCTTGAGGATGTCTGGATCCTCAAAACATATATTGTATATACAGGAATGTCTCATGAAAAACTGTAAAAACCTTTTTGACAATTATGTTTTGATCATAACCGTTTTTTAAAACCTTTCTTTGTGTTTTTTCTTATTCGACACTAGTAGCAAACTAACATGAAAATCACTATTTCCCATGCCCTTTATCTAAGGAAAACCGTTTACTACTGTTTTATTCTATAGATTACACAATGTTAAAAAAAGTTATTAAAATCACACACATATATACATTATTTTTATCAAAAAACATTTATATGGAAACGGAAAAAAAAGAACGCGTCATTTATAGTTAGAAAGTTATAGCTATATGATATTACCGAACCCTAGAGGTGATATTAATAGTGTTTTGTAAAGTATTATATTTAAATAAAAGACAATATAGATTAAATAAAAATAAAGCTTTTAAATAAAGCAATATTAAAATGTCGTGTCACAAAAAATAAGATTTTAAGCGAATAAAATTCGTGTAACTGATTTTTTTAATGTCTCAAAAATATTGATACGTGTCGTTAAAAACATATATTAAATATTTTATAAAGACAATTTACTTTTATATATATATATAATGTTACTAGATCAACTGATAGACAAAATTTGGTATTCGATTGAGCTAAGTTATTATAGCGACCGTCGTGCAATGGTCACGGTGCATTTCTAATATGTGTACTTTGGTCGTCCTGTTTCTATGATACAAGCACTCTTATAATAGCTTAGTATAGAAATGTATCAAAATATACTAAAGTAACATTATTTGTATGGGAAAAGTACTCTGGTTCGGCGGGTTATCAATCGGATAATAACTTGTCGCATGTCAGTTGATCTAGTGACTAAATATATTAAAAGATGATATTGTACTCTATGTCCATAGTAATAAGGTCTGTAATACCTAATGACTGTTTTTACTTTAAGTAAATTTTTTTAAATTGAATTTCCATTAAAATAGAATTTAGCTCAAAAATGTATTTTTAGTAATAAATTTTATTTAAAAAAATTGTTTTATTTTAAATTTAGATTAAAGATTAGACTATTATCTTAGTCGTCGTCACTCTTGGTCCTCCTCTTGCTTATCATTAGGCGAGTCGAGGTCAGATGTTTTCACTATAAAAAAAACACTTGACTTTACCCCTCATGGTTCAAGGTCAAGAAGCTGTCAAATGTGACAGCCAGCCAATCCAATGGGCCAATGAGTAGGGCGCCATCTTTCTTCCTTTATCATTGGCTGTTATTCCACAATGGAGCGCCACTTTTCACTATGCTGACTCTCTTACTTCATCCAGTGTTTGTAAACTCTTTTTTTATTCAAACATTTTACACCCACTCTGGCCTGAAAGTGGGCAAACAGGCGTGGACGAACGGTTAGCGATTGGTTTGTTGCGCGTATAGTCCCGGGTTCGATTCCCGGTCAAAGCAAATATTTGTTTAATAGCTTTTATTTGTAATATTTATTAATTATATTAAATATTGCATAAAATTGGTAATAAAAGTAGTGGTACTACCCCGGGTCGGCTGACTGGGTATCACTGCCTACCACTCTTTATAACTAGGCCCGAAGCAAATATTATTCTCTTTTTATTATTAATAACAAATATTTAATTTAATTATTATTGATTACAAATAAAAGCTATGAAACAAATATTTGTTACGACCGGGAATCGAGCCCGGGACTTTATGCGCAACAAACCAATAGCTGGACAACCAGCCACGCCTTTTCTTTATGCAGTATTGTTTTTGCGTTTATATACTTTCGTATAGCTGCATCGGTTGGAATCTCGCTTCAGTGAGTTCTGTAACCTACACTGTCCTAAAAGAGGCCTAATTTGTGTGCTCATAAAAAAATATTGACAGACAATTGACATGGAAAAATATTCTATCAAATTATTTTACTGTCAATTTTACAGTTGAAGGCTTTATAGGTTCTTTATTTTTGATTTTATATATTATGCTTTATTATTTTATTATAATGACATAAAATGGATTATTTGCGTCGTACATTACTTTGCTCTAAAGTGAAGGCGCAGTTTATGAGATATTCCTCCCGGGCGGAAGAGTTTCTCAATGGTTGCAATGCCAACTTCCTGGAGGCCCAATATGTCGAATGGGCAAACAGCAAAGGCTCTGTGCATCCAGTAAGTATTACGTGTTACGAGACTTAATTTTGTTATATGCCTTTCTAAAATGGCCGCAAGAGCCGGAAGGACGAAATTTTTTTTATTGTGACTCGACATATGACAGCACCCCGCTTGATGTTAAGCCAATGTGTGGTCCATGAATGAATGTCACTGCTACTACAATTCAATAACTGAGTAGCAATCACATCCACTATGCCGGCCTAGATGGAACCGGCAACTTACAAGCTAATCCCGAAACGTGACCAAATCACTTCACGGTCTGTATACTTGTAAGTGGTGGTACTACCCCGGATCGGCAGACTGGGTACCACTGCCTACCACTCTTTGATAACCAGACCCGAAGCAAATATCCATCTCTTTTTTTTTATTAACAAATATTTGTAATATTTAATATCATTAAATAAACAAATAAAATGTAATATTTAATATCATTAAATATTACAAATAAAAGCTATGAAACAAATATTTATTCCGGCCGGGAATTGAACCCGGGACTTTACGCGCAACTAACCAATGGCTAAACCGTTCGTCCACGCCTGTCGTCGACCTCGACCCGCCTGATGATAAGGAGGTCCAAGAGTGACGACTGAAAAAACTGAGTTAGTTCACAGCGGCCTCAGTCGCCGTCACTATGCCGGCCAATGGTGCTTCTTCACGCATTGCTTGAAAGATCCAAGGTCATAGGATGGAGAAAACACATAAAGTCTCTACGAAGTGACACCCGTAGAATGTCTAGTCTGAGGGAGTTGTTACAAAGAGTAGGAAGGGGGGTGAACGGGAATTTTTTCGACGATAAAGATGGGCTGATAAACAGTTTTCTCACAAAAAATAATATGAAGGCACCAGTCGCAACTGATTATTTTTAAATTAAATACTTAGATAAGTACTAGAAATTGGATATTTAATTATAAATATATTTTTTAGTCGTGGGATAACTTTTACGGTAGCGTCAGCGGGCCGCAATTAAATATTGAAGATTTTGAAAATGAATTCTGTCCCAGTGAAGCTCGTGAGTAGTTTTGGATTTCAAGACGAAATTAATATGAATAAAAACTATGAATCTATAGGTTTTTTAATATAAATACATTCTTTTACGGAGTTGTATTACGAATAAGGTCTATGAGGACCAGAGTGGCCGAACAGTTTTTCAATACCTATGCAGTGAAATCATATATCGAATCACAAGAAAAAATAAAATATAAATAATAAATAAAATCATTTATTCGCAGACTGCATAGGCCCAAATAATTGTTAGTAACACACACACTTATGAACTAAATTAGTATACAAAAAGAAAAATAAATAAAAATGTTAAAACTATACTTATTCTATTACTTAATTAATGCAGTACAACTTTTCAGCTTTCGGGTCAATAAGGGCTGTTGTCCAGTGCCGATGCAACTTACTTTCCGGCATGTCAACAAGCACCTTGAGTATACTGTTGGGACTACCCAGCATTCTGTTTCTGATGGAATATGTTTTTCTGCGCATCACAGCATGGAAGTCATCCACCCGACCATCAGCAAACATGCCAGATGCACTACAGAATCTGGGTAGTCCCAACAGCACCCGAAAGACATTATGTACTGCACTCGAAGGGCGCTGATAGTGCTTTATAAAAAGCTTGTATAAAATAGAGGCTTCTCTCATTTTTATTAGCTGGAAGTAGCGGTCACATTTAAGATGCCGGCCTAGTTGAAACCGAAAACTTACTAGCTGATTCCGAATGCAAATAGGTCACTTTGTGGTTCAAAAGGCAGTGAAATTGCGTTGATATTTGATATCTTCGTAACCAATCAGCGAATTGTTATTCGCTGATTGGTTCAATAGGTAAACTACGTTAATTGGTCACTTGCAGCTTCGGCGCAATTTCAATGCTTTTTGAAATTAGGTTGGGCTAGGTTGGGCAAATAAAAACGATAGGAGAACGTCTCACATCAGCGATTTTCAAAATAATATAAAATATGACTGAGACTATTAATCGCACGGACGATATTCGCCACAACGATTATTGTCAATAGTCTCGTTTTGGTGGTTTTAGCCCAGCTTTTTATTATTATTGACAATCTCCGACGAAAGACGATATCGTTCTTATTTTTCAAACCTAACTTCACTGGGCATTGAAAACTGGCATCAAAACAATAGTCCATGTACACTGTATTTCTAAAAAATCATCTTTTTATATTAATGTAAAATAATGGTGGAATTGTTCTCCAGTAATCATTTTTAAGTTGATCGAGTATAAACAAGTGAATTAAAGCTGTTTAACGTGTCTCTTCGTGTTCAAGACACCGTCGGAAGTTTTTTAGGTTTAGGTAAAGTTTTTTCACCGCTTTACTACGTAACACCATCACCATCTTCACCCTCATGTAATGGATGAAGCGTTTTATCTTCATTATAACGGAAGACTGGGCTGTATGGACCTAGTTTCCTTTGCCTTCCCAGAAAGGGAGAATTGAACTGATGATGATGATAAAAAAATCATATTCTATAGAAACTCATTTTACCTAATTATATTTCAGCGAAAAAAAAATGTGTCAATGAAGATGATAAAGAAGACACTAAATTACAAAGAATTATTGTTTCACTTTTTAATAGTTATCAGGTATATCTACAATTAAATAATATATGATTTAATTCCATAACATTCATTTCCATAGGGATAGGCAGAGGCATGACTGATCTATGAACTAAGGCGACTTAAAAAATTTGACTCGACATATGACAGTACCCTGCCTGATTTTAAGCTGAAGTGCAGTCTATGAATGGAGGTGACTGATAGTACAATTCAATAACTGTAAGTAGCAGACAAATCTGCTATGCCTGCCTAGATGGACTAACTTACATGTCGAAACGCGACGGTCTATACACTTTGGTACTACCCCGGATTGGCAGACTGGGTAGTACTGCCGCTCTTTGAACTTTATGGATTTTAAAGCATTTTGTGCCCTTTATTGCGCTGGTTCTTTTTTTGTGACTCGACATATGACGCTTGATGTCAAGCCGAAGTGTGCTCCATGAATGAATGTCACATCCACTATGCCGGCCTAGATGGAACCGGCAACTTACAAGCTGATCCATCTCTTTTTTTTTTATTAACAAATATTTGCAATATCTAATGTTATTAAATATTACAAATAAAAGCTATGAAACAAATATTTGATGCGACCGGGGATCGAACCCGGGACTTTACCACTCTAATTGTCATGCATGTCGAGACGCAGACGTTACAAAGATTAACTGTCATGGCAGTGCTATGGTCACGCAAACCTGTAAGCACGTAAGCATAAGTAGGTCACGTAAGCACGGGCTCAAAACCACTTAGGTCATTCTGTTTCTATTATAAAACATTGATTTAACAAATAAATTGAGGAATTATAAATCTTATGTGAATGTATACGTTAAACAAGACAGGCCCAGGAGGGTGTACCCCGACCAAATCGGAGACATCCTCAAGAAAGCTAGGTTGCCTAGTGGCCATAACCATAGAGCTTGTATGAAGAGAAATGTGAATGTGAAGGAAGCGAGGGAGTTGTGTCAGGATCGTGGCAAGTGGCGCTCCATTGTATCTGCCTATCCCTGTGGGAAATAGGCGTAACAATTTGATTGATTAACAAAAGGGGAAGATACGGTATACGAACACAATACGCGTG
Organism: Tinea trinotella; assembly: GCA_905220615.1. NCBI lineage: Eukaryota > Metazoa > Arthropoda > Insecta > Lepidoptera > Tineidae > Tinea > Tinea trinotella. The sequence continues at coordinate 14,117,988 of HG992308.1, read as the reverse complement.
GAACTGGCAAACTACGTTTAACTGACGCACTTGAATCCAAAGCACGACCTACTGCCGTTAGAGCACACCTACTCTCATGCATTCTGTCTCGCTCGCGTCCCACTGTGACAAAATTTTCTATCTCTTTCTTTAAATATCTGGTTAACGAAATCGGAGATGCAACTGTACTGTACTGTAGATGTACTGTAGGTGTGACTTTTCAATTATTTTTTTTTGAAATTTTCGTTTTTTGTTTTTTTTTTTAATTTTCCTTTTTTATTTTTAAATTTTTTGAGGATTTTTTCAATTGTACTACCCCATTGCGTAATGAACAATAAAGCGCATGCCGTATCTTCTCCTTTTGTTTTCATCTAAGTTATACAATCACTTCAGTAGCTTAATATAGAAACGTAATTTAAAAAAATGTTTACAGACAAGAGGTCACTTGTTAGCGAAGACCGACCCACTTGGCTTAACCCTGGCAGCAGCGAGATACATGAAGACGTCACATGTGGGCACCAAGGGCATTGACTGCAGAGTAGTTTCCAGAGAAATGTGCTTCAAATTGCGTTAGTACCTTTGTTATTAGGAATTAATTGGGTATGTTTCATCATAATCAATAATCATAATTATCAGCCAGAAGACGTCAACGGCTGAACCTTAGAACGCCATTCCGAACGATTCCATGCCAGTTGCATTCAGGGCCGTCTTTACCCGGGGGTGCAAGGGGTGCAGTGCACCCGGGCGCAGAGTCCTAGAGGGCGCATGCCGACCGCCATAAATGTCAATAGGTACCTATTACACTGAAACTATGCGAGTGGAGCCGCAGGCACATCTAGTTCAGTATACATCATAAGTGGACACGCCGCTTTCGGAAGCGATGTGCAAGTTAATTTCACTCTTATTACTACAAAGCTAAAAATGTACTGTCAGGCCACATACTAATTAAAGTTTTCTTTCGCACCCCGGCGCCAGATATGCATAAGACGGTTACATTTACCGGTTATTCGTGACTTTCACTATGTCGTCAGTCCACCTACGCTGCGTCTGCCGGTTCGTGGTCTCCACTCAAGAACCTTTCTTCCCCATTGGATGTCGGCTAGATTCTAGATAATAGCGATATTCAAAGACGACAAGCATTGGAGCATTGCTTAGCACACCAGTTTGTTACGCGTAAAGGCCCAGTTTCGATTCTCGGTCGGAACAAAGATACGTTGCATAGATTTTATTTGTAATGTTTAACGGATGATAGTTTTTTTTTGTATTATGACGCGATATCTTACCTCGGTTTCCCCAATGGTAAGCAAGGAAGTTCTTTTTACCGCGTCGACAACCGTCGCTTTGCTGGCCAAAAAGTTCACATTATTTTTAAACAAATGTATGTTATATTTAATGGAAATTAATTGTAATGGGAAAAAGGCGTGACAATTTGATTAATTGAATTTTTTTATTGTGACTTGACATATGACAGCACCCCGCTTGATGTTAAGCCGAAGTGTGGTCCATAAATGAATGTCACTGCTACTACAATTCAATAACTGTGAGTAGCAATCACATCCACTATGATGAATTGATCATTGATGTGAAATTATAATATTTTATTATATATTATTTTAGTTAGCAAGCATATGGACACAGTGGTCGATTTACCAGAAAGCACTTATATTGGTGGCAAAGAGAAACAGTTACCAGTTAGGTGATTATTGATATTAGTGTTTTATTATTATTTTCTTAGATTTTGCGCGAACGTTGATTAATGAATTAAACAATTTCTATGCGGCCTACTATCGCGTTTATTTTGGTTTTGATTTTACAATTTTATTTTATTTTATCTTTCCGACGTTTCGAGAGCTTTTTTAAAGTCGGTTAATAAAGAAAAAGTAAAGTATTGCACCTGCCGTTTTAACTATTTCCTACTATAAACAATAATTGTGCAAATAAGGAGTAAGACGCAAAAAAGCATGGATGCCTGAAGAGAATTGTGGTTGTAAAGGTAGCAAGAGAGTGGCAGTCGTGGAAAGTGGCGAAACGATTTTCCATCTCTGTCTAGTAATTAGGGCGTGAAATTGATGATGATGATATAAGGAGTATTATATTGTTAACAAATACGCAGCGAATATATTTATTAATTGCAGAGAAATAATTGATCGTTTGGAGAGAGTGTACTGTGGTCCAATTGGGGTTGAATATATGCATTTGCTGGATTACGACTGCTTGGACTACATACGACAACGCATCGAGCCACCAGGCTCATACGACATGACGCCGGAAGACAAAAAAATTATTATGAATAGACTCATAAAGAGTTGTAGGTTAGTTAAAGTTAATATTTAAATACATTATTTTTTTTCCAATTGTGGTTTGACATATGACAGCCTGATGTTAAACTGGAGTGCGGTCCATGAATGGAGGTGACTGCTACTACCACTGTGTTTTGACGACAGGCGTGGAGGAACGGTTAGCTGTGTTCTACAAGCTATGGACCGAAACAGGGGCCATAGCTCGTAGTTCTTAGAAAGCGATTGCTGACGACCTGATCTTCAGATTTATAAGGATTTCTTTTGAAGAAAAGGGCAAACTAGGTCGCACTGACCTGATCTGCCATAAAATAGATAACGGCGATAGCCCTCTTGGCTATAGTGACTATAGACTTTCTCCTGAAAAACATAAAAGCTATCGATACGTAAAAACCCGTTTACAGAAGTATACTATAAATGATAAAAATATTAAGATTAAGGTATGTAACACAAATTAGCCTAAAATGAATTATTTTATATTACTTTAATCGTGTTTAATTTGTGGTAACTTTCAAAAGCCCTTAAATAAATATTATATATAGTACTAGCTGTGCCCGCGACTGCGTCCGCGTGGAATAGCTATTTTGGGAATCATATTAATTTTTTGTTTACCTACCTGCTCAGCTTTATTATAAATTACCTATAGCTGTTACCCGCGACTTATTTTAGACGATTAAATTACGTAACTAATACAATATATTTTAAAGTAGTTTTAAAAAGAATATGTTTAAAAGTACTTCTGCGTAAATTATATTTTCAGTTTATTTTCTTGTGCGCAAAACTCAGCAGCAGTCTGCCGAGAACGCTGAGTCCTTTTTCTAGGCATTACAGTGACGAAGAAAGAACGAAGAAAATGAAAACTTAACAAAACTAACTGTATGCTTAAACTAAAACCTAACCTTGAAAGAATGTAGATGACACCTACAGGTATTATTTACAACAAAACAAAAAAAGTGTTATTGTGAAAATATTAGAAACAAAATTCTATACTTAAAACAAACCGTACCTATAATACTATAGAGATAACTACTACAAAATGAAATTGTATAAAAAAGGATTTTGCACGATGATATTATATCGTAAAAACAAATTAACACTGCATTCAACCGATCAGTAGGGAGCCGACCGCATAGTATGCTTGTCTGTCTAAAATGACGCGCCCCTCCACTTTATTAGTTTATTTAAATGTGTGAATGCAAATATTACTAACTATACTATTAAACTTTATCACGTTCGTTACTCCTTTGTGTCTAACCAGCAACTGAATAACCAATTACTGCATTTTCGGTGTGTTTTATCCATATTTTATATTTGCTCGTATGCGTAATTACAGTGGAGGGGCGCGTCATTTCGGCTTAGACAGACTATACCTCGTAGAGTTACACCCCCCTCCGCCTCGTTCGCAAGCACCGCCTCTCCTCGCCCGCCGGTTAGCGCTCATCATGCGACGCGTGTGAATTTTGTTTCAGAGTTATTTTAAAATTGTATTATCTTATAAGATGTTTATTGAAATTAGGTGATGTCAATGACAATTTTGTTCACAGTTAGATACTCTTAATTAATAACACATTTATTTCGATAAAGAATAATATTATTATGTTATTACAACTCTGACAAATAATTTGTAATAATGCATTAATTTAGACCAAATTTGACTATCATAAAAACGGTTATTGTGAGTTAATCTTAAAAGACAGACATATACGGTCGCGGACATTTTTTAGATAGATAGCCTAAAGCCTTCCTCGATAATTGATCTATCCAACACAAAAAGAATTTTTCAATTCGAACCAGTAGTTCCTGAGATTAGCGCGTTTAAACAAACAAACAAACTCTTCCGCTTTATTATATTAGTATAGATAACATAATGTTAAAACACGGCGCTACAAGTTCTCGAAAGTCTCAAACACCCTCAAGGGGACGTTATCGTCCACGTTGAGATTTAGAGGTTTATCGCGCACAGGGCTTTTACTAGCACTTGTTTAACTTGCAGTTTAGAGCGTTATTTTGCTACAAAATGGCCGTCCGAGAAGCGTTTCGGTGCTGACGGTGGTGAGAGTATGATTGTGCTCTTGGAAGAACTTGTTGATCAGGGAACTCTGAATGGCATTAAGTCCATATTGTTTGGGATGCCACATCGTGGTTAGTTTTTATTATTATTGGCGACAGGCGTGGACGAACGGTTTAACGATTGGTTTGTTGCGCGTAAAGTCCCGGGTTCGATTCCCGGTCGGAGCAAATATTTGTTTCATAGCTTATGTTTGTAATATTTATTAATGTTAAATATTGCAAATATTTGTTAATAAAAAAAAGTAAAAAAGATGGATATTAGCTTCGGGTCTGGTTATCAAAGATCCGATATCAGTGGTACCCAGTCTTCCGATCCGGGGTAGTACCACCACAAGTATACAGACCGTGAAGTGATTTGGTCGCGTTTCGGTATCACCTTGTAAGTTGCCGGTTCCATCTAGGCCAGCATAGTGGATGTGATTGCTACTCACAGTTATTGAATTGTAGTAGCAGTGGCATTCATTCATGGACCTCACTTCGGTGGTGTGGTGGGGTGCTATCATATGCCGAGTCACAATAAAAAAAAAATATTGTCATATGTCAGCAACCCGCATGATGTTAAGTTGGAGTGCGGCCTAAGTGATCAGGTAAAGCATTATTTTGTTTCACATTCGCAGTGGAATGCTTGCCTGACCTTTAGTCCCAAGCATGAAAAAGGAAAATTAACGACAGCTAAGGCAACCGTAAACTAAGTCGGTTTATTTAGTCGTCGACGCTTTTAAACCTCCCTTTGCTTATCATAAGGCAAGTCATATGACATGTCGCAAAAGAAAATATATGAATGCATACAAAGATATTTTTTGTTAAGACGTAGATATGTTATACAAACGAGGCACGTTAAAACTATGCTAATAAGCAAACCTGAATTTAGTGTCGACAGTGTCGTCGACAGAGCAACAACATAGATTTGTCTCTCTTTCGCTAGCACATTTGGCCATCTTTATCATTATTTGGGGGCTTTGGTTTACATTTTAATCGATTCGGAACCAGTACAATCTATTTCAATTATAAAAGTTAAGCAAATATTTTTTTGCGCTAATAGAAATGTTTGTTTTAAACCCAGGTCGCTTGAACACACTGGTGAATGTATGTAGAAAACCATTATGCGATATGTTTGGACAATTTAAACATTTGGAGTGCAAAGATCCGGTTAGTTACATAAATTACATTATTTCACGCTCTTGTGCTTCGTCGAGAATGACGAGAAGAAATTAAAAGAATGTATAGTTTTTTTTTGTATAGTTTCTTTTGATTTTCTTAGATTTTGCGCGAAGAGACGTCACGGAGAGACGTCGGAATAATAAAAAAATGTAAAATCTAAACCAAAATAAATGCGATAGTAAGTCGCATAAAATTTGTTTAATTCAATAATCAATGTTCGCGCAAAATGTAAGAAAATTAAAAGAAACTATACAAAAATACACTAACAAAGAAATTAAAAGAAACAATTTCAATAACACACCAAATTTAAATACAAATGACGTAACCAAGAACCTATGATCACATACGAATAGATACTTGGTCCTAGGACGTAACATAAATACACGACAAAAGATAGCTGGCCGGAGTTCGCCCCTTATTTTCTTTATTGTGACGCGACATCTTTTTCTATTATTGTTACTCGACATATAACAGCCTTAATGTTAAGCTGGAGTGCGGTCCATAAATAGAGGTGACAGCTACATAACTGGAATAAGCAGTCACATCCACTATGCCGGCCTAGTTCAAACCGGCAGACTGGGCACCACTAACTACCACTCTTTTACAACCAGACCTGGAGAGAATATCCGCCTCTTTTTTTATTACATATAAATATCTCTCATGACTCGTACAATACATCACCGTTCGTAATTTTTAATTACATCTGTACCTTAAGTGCTTGTACCACAGAAAAAGAACATATTTTTGGCCGGTATAGTGACGGCGACTAGGGCAGCCGTGAACTGACACGGTTTTTATCAGTCGTCTGCAAACTTGGACCTCCTCTTGCTTATCATCAAGCGGGTCGAGGTCAATATCGTGTCACAATAAAATAAATCTCGGATACATTGGTATCGGCATGTGATATCGAACTTGTGGCTCCACGGCCACTTTAAAGGACATCATTCATTTTGTATGGGGACTTGGGCTTAATTGTATTAACAGTTTAACATGCATCTTAAAATAGGTTGATGTTTCGTACACTACAATGTAATTGGAATTTATCCTTTATTTTGCATAGTTTAGGTGTGCAAAATCATTAAACTATAATTATGACAGTTCAAACCAAAACAAATATGGCGTTGACTGACAGACGATACAAAATCCATATCTTATTTTCCAAATAACTCAATTGCACAGCAATTAAAAGCAAAATTGTTAATAGATTTATCAATGCGAGTATCGAAACTACCATTTATATTTTTTTTCATCATTGGACATTACAGAAGTAGTACATTGAAGCCGAAAATGACTGATGTCCTTTAATAACCACCAACTACTCTTAAAATACTTAACTTAAGTTTGGGTCTTCTCGGTCATCTTCCAGCGTATTGACAGCTTCTTTTGACCTTGTTTCTTTGGCCAGGGTTCGGGCGACATACCATGCCATTTGGGTGCCTATGTACACCGATACGTGAGGAGGACCAACAAATTCGTGAAACTCACGATGAGCTCGAATCCAGCACATTTAGAAGTGGTATCGGCTGTTACTCTAGGCAAATGTCGTGCGGAACAAATGAATGATGGTGATATTAATGGAGATAAGGTGAATATACAAACATTATACATACTAAAACATAAAATAAACATAATATATAAGACGACCGTGGTGTAGTGGCAGTGCAATGGGTACGCAAGCCAAAGAGCACGAGTTCGAGACCACCCACCGGTACCAATGTATCTTTGATATATGTACTTTGGTTGTCCTGTTTCTATGATACAAGCACTTTAGTAGCTTGGTATGGAAATGTAAATAAAAAATAAAATAATAAATGAAAAAATAAAAAAAATATAATATATATTGAATTACAAATTTTATGCGGCTTACTATCGCGTTATTTTGGTTATTGATTTTATATTTTTTTTTATTCCGACGTTTCGAGAGCTTTGCAGCCATCGTGGTCACGGAGAGACTGAGGTGTTGGTCGTCCTATTGGATAATAGGACTTAATAGGCCGGCATAATAAACGCGATAGTAAGCCGCATAAAATTTATTTAATTTAATAATCAATGTTCGCGCAAAATTTAAGAAAATACTATTCAAATATTTGTAAGGGTTTAAGGTTTTTGCCATATGTCATCACTGGCAACACATATATTCAACCAGTGTCTGTTCCATTTAGACGTGGTCCTTAACTGTTGGCCTGTTGGAAAAGCTCAGAGTCGCTCAGCGGGCAATAGAGAGAATCTGGAACCTCGACCTGACAGATGATAAGCAAGAGGAGATCCAAGAGTGACGACGACTGAAACATCTGAGTTAGTTCACGCTGCCTCAGTCGCCGTCACTATGCCGGCTAAAGGTTCACGCACCGCTTGAAGTATCCAAGGTTATAGGAGGGAGAGAACACATGGGCTGGTAATGCATTCCACTCGTCTATTGTTCTACAAGGAAAAGACGCACCGAACTTTTTAGTTCGACTGCCGATTCGGTCGACAAAATGCGGATGCTTTTCCCGACCAGTATTACGGGTGTGAAAAGACGAGGTAGGAACAAGGTTAAAGAGCTCTTTGGAACATTCTCCTTGGTATAGGTGATAGAGGACGCACAGAGCCGCCATGTCTCTGCGTAGTTGCAGGGGCTCCAAAGTTGGCGTGACCTCTGCATCAGCTATATTTTTTTTTCAAGGTTTTAAGATGAGGGACTTCATAATAATAATAATGAATGTATAATGTTGTTTGTCTTTCAGACCTTGGCTATACTAATGCATGGTGATGCAGCCCACGTTGGCCAGGGTGTGGTTTACGAGACCACGCATCTGGCGAAGTTACAAAATTACACAACACACGGAGCAGTGCATATTGTTGTTAATAATCAAATTGGATACACAACTGATCCAAAATATTCCAGATCATCGCCATACTGTTCAGGTAATAGACACAAATTGTATTAATATAAACATGACGTTCTATAGAGGCACAATTAAATGACAATTTCGTCGGCTCGCTTTATTTTCACGATCCAAATATTCCAATCATAAGCTTTGTCGGTGTCTAATAGTCAAGCCCAAAAAACGCTTTATTTGCACGGAAAATAAGATATGGATTTTGTATTGTCTGTCAATCATGAAGACACGCCATATTAAAAGTTCTGCTTTGAACTGTCATTTTTATAGATTTTTCATTTTGCACACCTAAACTATGCAAAATAAAGGATATATTCCATTACATTGTTATCTTCGTACATTAAACTATTTTAAAATGTATATACAACTGTTAATACAATTAAGTCCAAGTCCCCATACAAAATGAATTTTGTCTTTTGTTTAATTCATTGCGCAAAATCTGAGAAAGTATGAAATATTTCAGATGTGGCATTATGCGTGGACACTCCTGTGTTTCATGTGAACGGAGATGACCCTGAGGCAGTGGCATTTGTCAGTCGATTGGCAATGGATTTCAGGTGCAAATTCAAAAAGGACGTCTACATCGATTATATATGCTATAGGAGGTTTGGTCACAGTGAAGCTGATGAACCAACCTTTACACAACCATCCATGTATAAGAAAATCCGCACTATGCAACCCAGTGAGTATGCCTTTCGACTCTTGCCTGCCTTTTTGATTTATTGTGACTAGACTGCACCCCGCCTGATGTTAGGCTGCAGTGCCGTCCATGAATAGATGTCACTGCTACTACAATTCAATAACTGCCTCGTTAATCCCGGCAACTTAGAAACTGATCCCGAAGCGCGAACAAATCACTTCACGGTCTGTACTTGTAAAAGTGGTGGTACTACCCCGGATCGGCAGACTGAGCACAACAAGACCCGGATCACATATCCGCCTCTTTTTTTAGTAACAAAAATAAATAATATTTAATCAAATTAATACACATAAAACATGGAAAATTAATATATGCTCCAACCGGGAATCGAATCCGGACTTTATCCGTAACGGACCGGTGTACTAACCAATGCGCCATATAGGCGACCGTGGCGTAGTGGCAGTGCAATAGTTACGCAAACCAAGAGCACGAGTTCGAGACCACCTACCGGTACCAATGTATCTTTGATATATGTACTTTGGTTTCCTGTTTCTATGATACAAGCACTTTAGTAGCTTAGTATAGAACTGTAAAAAAAGATTTTTTTTTAAATATTTATTACACGAAAATTTCAGTCGATAGACTGTACGCTAAGAAAATAACATCGGAGGGTTCTGTGTCGACGTCTGAAGTCGCCGCTCTACAAAAAAACTACGACGATGCAATGGGCAAACATTATGCTATATGCGCTAAAGTTGATAAACAAAGTATTTTAGACTGGCTTGATATTCCTTGGATTGGATTCTTTGAAGCTAGAGACCCTTGTAAGGTAATGTATTGTATTATTGTGTGGTTTAGATTTTTTAAATAATTCATTCACGGAATTTAACACAAATGACTAATTACTATTTTGTAGATTCTGGAAACGGGCATTAGCAAGCAATCCATTATGACAATACTTAATCATTTTATTAAGACACCGGAGGATTCCTTTGAAATACATAAAGGTATAACAAGAATATTAGCCGGCAGAAAGAAATTGGTTAGTACTCGAGATCCACTTTCCCGTTCCTTTTTAACTTGGAGCCAAGTTAAAAAGTCACTTAAAATATGCTACGCATTGATTTGACAAAAGGGGAAGATACGGTACGAACACAATACGTGTGGAACCGGCCACCTACGTCAACTGACGCACTTGAATCCAAAGCACGACCCACTGCCGTTAGGGCACACCTACTCTCATGCATTCTGTCTCGCTCGCGTCCCACTGTGACAAAATTTTCTATTTCTTTTTGTAATTTTCTCGTTATTGAAATCGGAGTTGCAACTGTGGGTGTGACTTTGCATTTTTTTTTTATTGTGACACGACATTTGACCTCGACCCGCCTGATAAGCAAGAGGAGGTCCAAGAGTGACGACGACTGAAACCGTGTTAGTTCTTGGCTGCCTCAGTCGCCGTCATTATGCCGGCCTAAGGTGCTTCTTCACGCATCGCTTGAAGGATCCAAGGTCATGTAGGATGGAGAGAACACAAGCATTCCACTTATCAATTGTTCAGGATGCCAAGTTTGCGGGAGGTGGTCTTAATGGCCCGATGTGGTCCCTGTAATTCAAGTCGCAGCGAAGGGACATTCCAAGAATGTCTAGTCTGTCCGAAGTACTAAGGGAGATGTTACAAAGAGAAGGGGAGTAAACGGGGATTTTTTCGTTGATACCTAAGTCTGCGTTGAACTGAACTATGTTCTCGTCGCCCCAGTGGGTAATACCATGAAGAACCAAGCATGTAGTAGGAGTATTGCTTCCACATTTTGTAGTGAACAATAAAGCGCATGCCGTATCTTCTCCTTTTGTTTTCATCTAAGATGCTACAACAGATTATATTTAATAGTGCTTTGTCAAGCACGATAATAAATAATATTTATTATCGTGCTTGACAATAGCAATCTGCCTGATGTCATGTCCATTTAGTAGAGATGGTGTTCTGTCAGAATCGTAGAAAGTAGCGCTCCATTGTCTCTATTTCTGTGGAAATTGTCACCTTGATTGACAAAAATGGTTTGATTTATTTACTTAGTTGGACGAAGGTAAAGCTGATTGGTCAATGGGAGAAGCGCTTGCTTTTGGTTCTCTCCTGAGGGATAAAATACATATAAGGTTCACTGGTGAAGATGTTGAAAGAGGCACTATGGCACATAGGTTAGAATTTTTCATTTGTTAACATTTCTATACTAATACGGCGTTTTCACGAGGCGAATTTAGTTGTTCAATATTTATTGTTTAAAAAAATTGAAAGCTATTATAATATTGACTGTATCGTTCTAATGGTTCAATAAAAATCGATTTAATATTACACGTGTCATTACATTATCTGTCCATTTTAGCATTTTTCTCGTGAATGTGGACGCCACAATTTACATTAAATCACATTTTATTTTACAAACAAACAAAAAACTGGTGACAGAAGAATGCAATATACAATACATAGGCACTCAATCGCGCTGATTGACTGACTGATTATTGAACGCAAGTTGAACGAACAAGTTCAGACCAGTCGTTTCGCTGTCAGTATTAACCGATATTTATAGCTTCAACTTGAAAGTCTGTTCAGACGGATCAAATCGCGAACGATTTCGCAGTTGAACAACTAAATTCGCCTCGTGAGATCGCCGTATAAGAACTGCACATGTCAGATGTACAACTGAAATCTCGTAGCGTTTATTCGAAGTTACTCTGCGAAGTTACTATTTATTAGAATATGTAAAAAGTGGTTGTTTTCTTTCCCAAGGCATCACGTGTACCATCATCAGAAAGTTGACGGCGTCACATATCATGTATTAGACGCCATATACCCCGACCAGGCCAAATATAGTTTACATAACAGCTCACTCTCGGAATATGGTTAGTTTTCCTAATGTTAAACTGTAAGGTAACCTTCTAATTAATCATCATCATCAGCCGGAAGATGTCCACTGTTAAACCTTTACGATGCCAGTTCGCATCCACCGGTATCTTGTCGTTCCCTACGCTTGGCAGGCGGCTTAGGGATCGTAGTATACTCAACGCACGTTAAGAGGACGCTGCTGGCCATCCGACGAAACTGGTAGAGTTTTAGGAGGTTCCAGTCCTTTAATTTATCACGCCTTAATTCCCACAGGGACAGGCAGACACAACTCTTTCGCTTATCACATCCACAATTCTCTTTATACAAGCTAATATTTATATCGAACTAAAAAGTTCGGTGCGTTTTTCTTTATAGAACAATCGACAAGTGGAATGCTTTGTCAGCCCATGTGTTCCTTAACCTTGGATCCTTCAAGCGTGAAGAAGCACATTTGGCCACCATAGTGACGGCTAAAGACTGAAGCAGCCGTGAACTAAGTCGATTGTTTCAGTCGACGTCACTCTGGGATCTCCTCTTGATTATCATCAGGCGGGTCGTAAAAAAACATCTACAATTTCCTTCATTCAAGCTCTATGTTCATGGGCACTAGGCGACCTAGCTTTCTCGATGTTGTCTCTGATTTGGTCGGAAATATGTACTAAACTTATTAATGTACTAAAACCTTTTTTAGGTGTGGTAGCTTTCGAGACCGGCTATTCGAATTCAAGTCCATATCTTTTGTCATTGTGGGAGGCTCAGTACGGTGACTTTGCAGATACTGGCCAAGCTTTATATGACAACTTCTTGGCTAATGGTGAAACCAAATGGGGAAGTCAGAGTGGCTTAGTCATTCAATTGCCGCATGGGCTAGATGGTGCTGTAAGTAGATTTTTTTATTATGACTCGACATATGACAGCACCCCGCTTGATATTTAGCTGGAGTGTGGTCCATAAATGGATGTCACTGTTACTACAATTTAATAACTGTGAGTAGCAATCACATTCACGATGCCGGCCTAGTTGGAGCGGCAACTTACAAGCTGATCCCGAATCGCGACCAAATCACTTCACGGTCTGTATACTACCCCGGATCGGCAGACTGGGTACCACTGCCTAACCCTCTTTTATTTGCTTTTATACATTTATTTATTTATACAAAATAGGAGCGCCAACAGCACACATATTACACGGTTAAAATTAATATAAAACACAATTAGTCTGAAGCTATTTGCCACGATCCTGACACAAGTCCCTCGCTATTAAAAACTTATTTAAAACTTTATTGCACTATGTACAAAGGCGGACTTAATGCCGTTAGACATTCTCTGACAGCCAAACCTTTAGGACATTAAGACAGTATTAATGGTAAGTTGGTGCCATTTTATGATAACAATTTGTATAAGAATACTGTCGCACAATTCTAATCAAAGAATTTGGACTTAGGAAATAGCGACAAAATACTATTTTCACTTATGGCATTAAAAAATAGTCAGAAGGGATGATAATACATTTTTACAATCGTAATTTATAAGGTTGTCACTAGTTTTTATAATCATTTGACAACATAATTTGACAGAATAACAAATAACATTAAAATATTTCAAAAAAGGATGACGGAACAATTATGCCACTTCTCTTACTACCACGTGACTTTTAATTAAGCTGTTTTAAAAGTCAACTACAATTACAAGTGGTTGTATTTGCAAAAAGTAGTGCCAACCTTTGAAAGAAAGGAATTAAAGTAGTTGTCTCTTTCAGTCACACATGGTATTAACATAGTATCGGGTCCGCAAAATAACTTTTTTTTAAATGCTATAAAAAAACTACTGAAAATTTTTTCAAATTTCTTTTTTTATTTGAAAGTACAATCCTTCCGGTTAATGATGGAAAATAATTTCATTCAAATGGCTGCCTCGGCTAGCCATGCAGTAGCCTACACGATCGGTCCAATTTTTAAGTACATTATCGATTGTTAGCTTCACGAATATTGTCCTTTAAAGCATCAATTGTCTCTGGCTTGTCGGCGTAACATTTATCTTTGACGGCACCCCACAAATAATAGTCCAACGGTGTCAAATCGAGGTGGCCAAACGACATCAGCTCTGCGGCTGATAATGCGATTTTCAAAAACACGGCGCAAAACATCAAGTGTGTAGCGTCGGCTGTGTGGCACGTAGCGCTGTCCTGTTGAATTCAAATGTTGCCAATATCCTCCTCTTCAATTTCTGTGAACAAAACTTCGTTCAACATGGCCCGATAACGATCGCCATAGACTAACGGCCACTCCTTGCTCATTTTCGAAGAGCCGAGGCAGCCATTTGAATGAAATTATTTTCCATCATTAACCGGAAGGATTGTACTTTCAAATAAAAAAATAAATTTGAAAAAATATTCAGTACTTAGTTTTTTTTATAGCATTTTCAAAAAAAAAGTAATTTGGCGGACCCGATATAAATGAGACAAATAACAACGAATTCGTTGTTATTTTAGCAGATTCTATTCTTTCCAAATTCTTTGATTCTAATTACATAATGTTTTTTTAATGTCTCAAGGGCCCAGAACATTCGTCTGCTCGCCCCGAACGATACTTGCAAGCGTGTGATGACGACGAGGATCAGATACCAGATCTAGATGATCCCTATTTTGAAAGTTTGTTTCATTTTTATTTATTTACATTTCTATACTAAGCTACTAAAGTGTTTGTATCATAGAAACAGGACAACCACAGTACATATGTCAAAGATACATTGGTACCGGGTGGGTGGTTTCGAACTCGTGCACTAGGTTTGTGTAACCACTGCCCCTACACCACGGTCGCATTAACATAAATAAATTTACATAAAGATATTCTTTAGTCGTCGTCACTCTTGAACCTCCTCTTGCTTATCATCAGGCGGGTCGAAGTCATATGTCGTGTCACAATAAAAAAATAAAAAAAACTGCTGCTGAATGAAGGTCAAAGGTAATAGTAACCTATAGGCAACTTTGAATAACATACGTTGTACCATATTCTCTGAATATCAATCAATTAATCAAATTGGCACACCTTTTTCCCACTTGGATAGGCAGAGACAATGGAGCACTACTTGCCACGATCCTGACACAACTCCCTCTCTTTACTTACATCCACAATTATCGTTTTACAAGCGGTTATGGGCACTAGGCAACCTAGCTTTCTTGAGGATGTCTCCAATTTGGTCGTAAAACACCCTCCTGGGACTGCCTCGTTTAACGTATCCATCGGCATACATCAGATTTATAAATCCTTTCTATTTGCTCAAACCATCCAGAAAAAAAAGATGTAGTGACAAGGCTTACTTTGTCAATCCTTGTCACTACATCCTCATTCAAACCACATCTATCACGCACTATGCTATTTCTTATTCTATCCGCTATCGTCACTCCACATAGACTCCTTAATGACCGCATTTCTACAGCGTTAATTTTACGTCTTTCATGCTTCTCTAAAACAAAAACTCAATTCCTATTTGTATACACAACTCTTCTTTATTTTATTTTAGTAAATCAACTGCGTAAATGCAATTGGATTGTCGCAAACGTGTCCTGTTCATCGAATTACTTCCACCTGATGCGGCGTCAGATTGCGCTGCCATTCCGCAAACCTCTAATACTGATGTCACCCAAAGTTGGCCTAAAGCATGCATACTATTTTTCACCGTTGAAAGACTTCGAATTCGGGACTGCATTTAGAAGGTAAATAAATTAACTTAGATTATTAACTATTATATAACTATTATATAACTATATATAACAATAGGTAACTTTAAGCCTTTAATTTCACTGCGATTATTTCCAATATTTAATTAATTACATTACATATTAGTTAATAAATAAAGAAGTGTACAGAACAGACCATGAAGTAACTTGGTGGCGTTTCGGGATTAGCTTGTAAATATCTAGTTCTAATTAGGCCGGCATAGTGGATACGACTGCTACTTACAATTAATAAAAACTGGCTCAACTTACAACTTTTCCCCCCTAAAACTGTTAAAATTAGTTTTTTTTATTGGCAACCGTGAACTATGTCGGGGTTTTCAGTCATTGGCACTCTCTGACTTCCCCTCGACTTGCCTGATAGTCATGGTCGATGTTGTACGAAGATTACAATGTAATTGGAATATATCCTTTATTATGCATAGTTTAGGTGTGCAAAATGATCAAACTATAATGAAGACAGTTCAAAGAACTGTTAATATGGCGTGTCTTTGTGATTGACAGACGATACAAAATTCATATTTTATTTTCCAAATAACTCAATTGCAGAGCAATTAAATGCAAAATAGTTATTAGTTTTATTCATACAAGTATATGTATTCATACAAGTATTGATATTAATATATTAACAATTGTACAGGGCTATACCGGAGTCCGGCCCAGCGAGCAAGAACCCAGCCAACGTGCAAAAGTTAATATTTTGTTCAGGCAAAGTGTCAATAACTGTGCACGAAACAAGAAAAGAAAAAAAATTGGAGGAGAAAATAGCAATGTGTAGGATAGAACAATTATTCCCATTCCCTTATGATATCATTTTACAGGTAAGAAAACATTTATTTATTTTACACTAAACAAAATAACATTAACTGTATCACATCGAGCGGGCATAATATCAGACCACCTTCCTTGGCATCCTGAACAAGATGGGGCGGTTCTGGATGCCATGGGGCGGTTCTTCACGCTGAGTACTGTTCGCACCTTTGTAACGGCTCTGCCAAGTATCTTCTCAATGCCCTGGATTCATTGCAGCGCCGAGCTGTCTGAATTATAGGTGATGCAGAGTTCACGCGAACTCCCGAGCCCCTGCAACTACGCAGACGTGGCGGTTCTGTAGGTCCTCTATCGCCTATACCACGGAGAATGTTCCGAGGAGCTTTTTAACCTTGTTCCTACCTCGTCTTTTCACGCCTGTAATACCCGCACAGGTCGGGGGAAGCATCCGCATTTTGTCGACCGATACGGCAGTCTCTTTCGATATGCCGGTCTATTATAATCGCGTTTCGAAATCAGCTTGTAAGTTGCCGGGAATAATGGATGTGACTGCTATTTAGTTATTTAACTATAGTAGCAGTTAACTTCATTCATAGACCGCACTCCAGCTTAACATCAAGCGCAGGTTAAAGTGCTCCTCGGAACATTCTCTGTGGTATAGTCATGTTAATAGAGGACGCACAGAGCCGCCATGTCTTTGCGTAGTTGCAGCATGGGCTCCAGAGTTCGCGTGACCTCTGCATCACCTATAATTCTTTAAGTAGCTTAGCATAGAAATTTAATAATAATAACAATTGCATTAATATCAGGAGCATGCGAAGTATTGTAAAGCCAAAGTGTGTTTTGTCCAAGAAGAGCATAAAAATCAAGGACCATGGGCATTCTGTCGACCGCGGCTCGAGAATTTGCTTTGTAAAAAAATTGAGTAAGTTTTTTCTTAGATTTTGCGCGAACTTTACTTAATGAATTAAACAAATTTTATGCGGCTTACCATGGCGTTTATTTTTGGTTAATGATTTGATTGTATCCGTTACCACGATGGCTGCAAAGCTCACGAAACATCGGAATATTTTTTTACAATCATTACCCAAAAATACACGCGATAGTAAACCGCAAGAAAAAATGTTTAATTCATTGAGTTGGTTCACTTTTATTAGTTAAGGCGCAACATACGACTTTAACTGATGGTAAGCAAGGAAAGTTGCAAGAGCGCTAACGGCTGAAAAAACTGATTCATTTTACGTTTGCCTCAGTCGCCATCACTACGCCAGCATAGTTTGGCGTCGATGCTTTGACTGCGTTCTGTGCGTCATTTCAGCCTAATTCCCTTTTACTCGATATCTTGGCAATGGCAACTCGTCTGAGAAAGTAAAAATGATGCCAGAATACCTTTAATTAAAAAAAAACAGCCGTCTGTAAGCAAAGACAGTAATTAAGGTAATTAAAACGGGCAATAACATAGAATAGAAAAAACTTATTGAAAGTTGTGAGAAAAAAAACGTAATTAATTCTTAGTTAGGAAATAATTAAGCACTCCAAATACTTTTGAGAAACTAGCCATTACTCAGGCTGTAGTTAATTTTATTTTGGAAAGCAAATTATAGCCAATAGCCAACGTAACGATTTCAATTTGCAAATCGACAAGTGGAATACTTTACCAGCAGTGTTCTCTCCATCCTATAACCTTGGATCCTTTAAGTGATGAGTGAAGAGGCACCTTTACCGGCATAGTGATGGCGGTTTTGTAGTCGTCGGCACTCTTGGACCTCCTCTTGCTTACCATCAGGCGGGTCGAGATCAATATGGTGAAGAGTGGTAGGCAGTGGTACCCAGTCTGCCGATCCAGGGTAGTACCGCCACTTACACAAGTATACAGACCGTGAAGTGATTTGGTCGCGTTTTGGGATCAGCTTGTATGATTGCTACTTACGGTTATTGAATTTTAGTGGCAGTGACATTCATGGACACTTAAACCTAACATCAAGCGGGGTGCTGTCATATGTCGTCACAACAAAAAAACGTTTTTGTTGTGCCAGGATCCTGACACAACTCCCTCGCTTCCTAATAAATTGTTTTTATTTAATTTTGATTGTATTCCCCAGAGTGACGTCGCGAGCACCGTCCGCTGCATCAGCGTCAGGATTCAAATTCCAGTACCAGAGGGAAGCGAAAAAATTGAAAGAAGATATTGTCAAATTATAAAACAATTATAACTTTTTAAATAATAATAATATTGACTCTTTATTTACGCTTTTAATACTATAATACCACATCATACTGCCCTCAAGCTCTCTTTCCACAGGGAAAATCGTAGGAGAGGCAGCTCGCCGGGGGCCGGGGGCCCCCTTAACCTCCCCCACCCACATTTCATTCATTGACTCCAAAGTCGGACTTCAATCGACTTTAGTTTCAACTCAAATTTTCCCAAGGATCACCCTGCCTCACGGGTTGTACCACCACTCAATCACGCTGTAATGTCGGCAATGGAATACAGCAATACCATCTTAAATAATAATAATTGAAATTTTAAAGGAACCCCCGAAACGCTTGAAACCAATTTAGTCATATCACCAGCTTTATAGTAATAGACGACATTAGTCATGGCTCAATACTTATATCCTTTAAATATCCCTTGGATCCCCATGGTGCATCATCAGATAACTACTCCAGGTCTTCAATTTGATAATGGCCCAGCTAATGGCAATTTTAGTTAAAGCACTATAGGTCTGAGAGGATCCATGATCAGATTTTTTAGATGAATGTTTTATTTCATCGCACTAGTTCTTTTACACTTAGTTTCCTACAGTCAATACGAATCTAATGCGTCCAAACTTAGTAAACCTATTAAGTTTAAACCCATCCAGGATTTCGTCTCCTACCTTCGAGTTCCTACATCAGAGTAGCTCAGTGGTACCAGTTAAAACACACATGTATTTGCATACGTTTTTGTTTCAAATGTTATGTCACAGATATGTTTAAAAGTAAAGTAAATACCTTTTGTGCGTCTAAGATCGCTACTGCAGCTAACAAAACGAGCTGATGACCTTGAAACCCCTGATCAGATCTTCATCAATTGTAGCTAAGAACCATCTCGATTACGTCAGCTTTCAAATGAAACAAACCGCATCGTAATCGGTCCATTCGTTTAGGAGCTACGATGCCACAGACAGACACACAGATACACAGACAAATCAAACTTATAACACCCCTCTTATTGAGTTGGGGGTAAAAAATACACTAGGTATTTTTTTAGATTATGCGCGAACATTGTATAATGAATTAAACAAATTTTATGCGGCTTACTATCGCGTTTATTTTGGTTTAGATTTCACAATTTTCTATTATTTCTTATTTATTCTCTCCCTGACCACGATGGCTGCAAAGCTCTCGAAACATTGGAATAATAAAACATTGTAAATTCTAAACTAAAATAAATGCGATAGTAATCCGCATAAAATTTGTTTAATTCACTACCCTGTAGTTTAGTATTGTAAGTTGCCGATGTGATTGCTAACTGTAGTAGCAGAAGCTACTTACACCCCTTGCAAATTACCACTGTTATCTCTATGAGAACGCGTGTAAATACTAGGAGAGGTTCTGTTCATTTTAACAATAGCCAAATACTTAAAGGGGTAGGCAGTGGCGTATCAATCGGATATGGCGCCCAGGGCAAGCATCGAGGTTCAATAACATATATTGGTGGTAAATAAAACGGCAGAAATTATAAATAACTGTTATATTTATAATAATAATATATAAGAAAGATCCTAATTAATGCATAAACTACAACAAAATTATCTAATATCATAATGGTCATTCTTCCAACTATTATATTAATCTATGACAACGAGTGTTGCCAACTGTCACACGTCAAACTGCAACATGGCGACCACAAATGGAACATTTACTCGTACTTCCTGTCGCGACATTACTCAATGTCGCTGATATACGATATCTAGTGGGCATAAAAAATAAAATTGATCCTTATTGTAAGCGCACCTTAAGAGATAGGCTACTAGCAACAATTTTTGTTCATTTTTTATTTACATTTCTATACTAAGCTACTAAAGTGCTTGTATCATAGAAACAGGACAACCAAAGTACATACATAAAAGATACATTGGTACTGGCAAGTGGTTTCAAACCCGTGCTCTCGGTTTGCGTAACCATTGCACTGCCACTACACCACGATCGCCTTAGAGGCATTGTTACTGTACAAGTCATGAAAATTAGATGGAAGAAATTTTGCCGCGCGCACTCAAAAGCTTTGTAGCGTCAAAACGGTCGCGCGTTAATCGTTTGATCCCAGGTTGCAGTCCATCCAATTTAACTTACAAATTTATATAGTAGTTATACAGAGTTGAGTTGGCAAATAATCAGTGGTCTAAATAGTAAATTTTAACTTAGGAGTTATTTTGTTCATTGCTTTAAAACCAGAGTAACATCTACTTTAATATAAACTAAACAATTATTAATTTAGACATAAGAGTAAATCACAAATTATAAAACAAATGGCCAGTTGCAACAACATTATAACGATCGGCCGATAAAAAGAACGCTAACTTGTAAGCTGCACAGTATAATGATCGACAGGTAAGAATAGCGCTGGACGACTGCAGCAGGAGATATTCCGCGCATTTGTACAGTAGTGTACATAATGGATAATACAAAATATATACACATTCAAAAAGGTAACAAAAGAAGGACTGTGCAGCCTGAATGCCAGCACTCTTTTTGTATGCCGGGACACACACACTGTCCGTCCATCTTTCATAGACAAAGAAAAAAAACGTGTTATATACCGTGACCAGTATGTATTTGCACACACATACACTCCCCTCCCCCTACCCATTATGAACGACAAAACACCGGTGGATGCAATTGGCATTTTGTCGTTGGAAATGGCGTTCTAAGGAGGAGGCCTATGTTCAGCAGTGGACGCTATCCGGCTGATGATGATGACATACACACTTACTACGTAATCAATAAGTACAGTAGAAGAGCCTGGACATAAATACAGTAAACGACGTTTAGCGATAATTTTATAGCAATTTTTGGTGCAACCGGCCATTTATGTGAGACAGTGGAAACACTCGCAACACAACGCACCTAAGTAATATCTACAGTTAACACAATAAAACCTATAACACTTCCTTGCAGGTTCATGAAAATACTAAAAACTACAATATAATTCGACAATAAAAAAAGCATAAATAAGAGCTAATTGGTATTTTATATACCATAATAGATTTGCATTTAATTACTAATATGTAAAAAATCAGGTTCCACCAACAAGTAATCAAAGTTAACTAAATGTAATGAAATTCTCATGTTTCATCGATTAAAGATAAAATCACTAATCCTTAATTTAACGAAAATTCCAAGACAAATTCGTAATTAAATTACAAATCTATATTTGCATTGAATTGTTAAGGAATAATAGTAACAAAATATATAGAACAAATTTTATTAGGATAAGTAAATGTGATAAAAATATATGTAAAGAAACTGTCTCGAAACTTTTTGTCCTGCTAAAAAGAACGCTAGAAAGGTAACTATTAACATGTACAACGGATATCTACACAATATTTACAAAGCGAACAAACAACCCAAAAATATTAAGAGCGTTTATACACTGCTTAGGATCCGAACACGATTTGATTACATATCTAGAAAACTCGGACCGAAATTATATTCTAGAATTCGGATAGAATGCAGCGCGGCAACACTGAAGACGGCCTTACATT
Source organism: Tinea trinotella (assembly GCA_905220615.1). Classification (NCBI taxonomy): domain Eukaryota; kingdom Metazoa; phylum Arthropoda; class Insecta; order Lepidoptera; family Tineidae; genus Tinea; species Tinea trinotella. Next base: position 14,095,825 of record HG992308.1, on the reverse strand, counting down.
AAACCAACACTTAATAGTTAACCAATGTTAATGTCAGTTATTTTTGACATATGCATTGATCAACAACTGGTTAAGTGTTGATAAACCGATACCCATTTTAATCAATAAATCGTATAATCCATATAAGAATAAGATAAAATGTTAAGTTTCACATGGACTAAGAGAAATTATTTTTTAAAAATTTGGATAGAAAATTCAAACTATACGTGCGTTTGCAGCCGGCATACGAACCCGACCGCCATACACTAGTATGGATGAATAATTTATAGTATGACAAGTAAAAGTCGAAAATGGGCATGGCTCGGTGTAGCGTATTGCAAAAACGCCCCAATATAAAAAAAAATATCACAAAAAGACAAACAGCCTACATGATTTGTTATAATTTAAAACGCATAAAAACACTGTCTACGACACATTCTGCACTTTACTATAGTATGTAAGTAATAGATATTGTAGGGATATTTGGATTATAGAAGTAAAGCACTACTTCGACATAATTAGCGATCGATTTAGTAGAATTCCCGTGAACATCATAATATAGTCATTTTAGCATTTGAAATAGCTGTATATACATATATAACATTTTTATACTAAGTGCTTGTATCATAGAGACAGAACGACCAAGGAATATATACCAATGATAAATTGGTACCGGCAAGTTGTTTTGATCCTGTGCTCTCGGCTTGTGTGACCATTGCACTGCCACTACACCACGGCCGCCTTATATATTTATCTTTAAGTCACATCTGCAGTCTAATCGTAGATTAAATTGTCGCATGTATGGCAAGTCACTGCACATAACTAACAACTAAACGTATTAAATTATTATTAATTAACCAAATGGTCACGCCACAGGCAGATGGGTAGAGAGAGAAAATGGAGCGTCACCTTCTGCGATACCGACACAACTACCTCGCTTCTTTCACATCTACAACCTTTCATTCAAGCTCTTTATTTATAAATGTTCCCGACATACGAGTCAATATTAAACCATTCTTTATTGTCAAAAGATAAAATACTATCGCGACGACGTTTCAAACAATTTTATTGGGACAAACTTCAGTTTAAAATGATTTCATGTTTTAATTGAACAAACTTTAGGTTAGCAAGACAACTGCAATACAAGTCAATGAGAAAGTCCGTATTGTACCTGTACAAGTCATTCCGCCACCCAAGTTTTATTTTTTATTGTGACTCGACATATGACAGCAACCCGCTTGATGTTAACCTGGCATGTGGTCCATGAATGGATGCCACTGCTACTACAATTCAATAACTGTGAGTAGCAATCACATCAACTATGCCGGCCTAGTTGAAACCGGCAACTTACAAGCTGATCTTGAAACGCGACCAAATCAAGTATAAAGATTTATAAAATGCGCATAGACAAACAGCCATGTCATGTTTTCAAGTGCGAACAATGTGTCGTAAACAAAAAATAAACAATGTTTAATAAATTTAATATTATAAAAAACAACAACAATAACAACAACGTATTAAAAAACAATAATTTTACTATTTATAATTTTATGTATTGACAATTCATTCGTAATGTCAATTGTTGAAATTTAATACAATTTGTTAATGTCGGGACCATGAAACAGCAGCAATCCAAGAAGCAAGATAAAGACCTGCAAGGAATATCATTGCAACTCATTTTAAATAACTTACCAAAAGTGCATCAAAATACCCAAATAAGATATTTAAACATTCTATAAAACTACACAAAATAACGTTGAAAACTTTAATAAATATTTTTTCAAACATTTTCATATGGCCTAATACGTTTTTATTTTATTTTATTGTGACACGACATTTGACCTCGATCCGCCTGATGATAAGCAAGAGGAGGTCCCAGAGTGACAATGACTGAAAACACCGAGTTAGTTCCCGGCTGCCTCAGTCGCCGTTATTATGCCGGCTTAAGGTGCTTCTTCTCGCATCAGTTGAAGGTTCCAAGGTCATAGGATGGAGAGAACACATGGGCTGGCAAAGCATTCCACTTGTCGATTGTTCTACAAAGAAAAGACGCACCGAACTTTCTAGTTCAACTGCCGATTCGGTTGATAGAATCCGGATGCTTTTCCCGACCTGTGCGGGTATTACGGGTGTGAAAGGACGAGGTAGGAACAAGGTTAAAGAGCTCTTCGGGACGTTTTTTAAAATGAGTTACAATAATATTCCTTGCAGTTCTTAATCTTGCTTCTTGGATTGCCTAGAGAGGTAGCTGGTAAAAGAAACTATGTAAACAATTTAGTATTGTAGCTGCACTTGCCTGATATAAAGCAATAAGAGGTCCAGGAGTGCCGACGACTGAAGGACACGACTCAATTCACAGTAGCCTCAGTCGCTATCGGTATTACTTCTGGCCGGCAAAAGTTCACGCTCCAATATGAGACCATCACGGGAATAAAAAGGCGATGTAGGAACGGTTAATGAGCTCCTCAGATCATTCTCCGCGTTGTAAGGGTTGTTTACATAGTTTCCATGTTCTATGCGTTCACACCCCTAACTATGAAATGACTTAGTCAATACTAACCTATTACAAAAAACATGTTTCGTATATTTTTTATAAATTAAGGCAAAGTTCACCAAAAGTTGAACCACGTTCACAGAATTTGTCACTAGATGTCGTTGCGGCTACAAAATGAGTCATGGAAGAAAAGTTAAAATAGCGGATGCGTCGAAAACGCAAAAGAAAACCATTCAATTTGTATGAGGATTTGGGCTTAATTGTGTTAACAGTTGCATATACATTTTAAAATAGTTTGATGCATCCTTTATTTTGCATAGTTTAGGTGTGCTAAATGATTAAACTATAATTATGACAGTTCAAAGCAGAACTGTTAATATGGCGTGTCTTCGTGATTGACAGTCGACACAGAATCCATATATTATTTTCCAAATAACTCAATTGCACAGCAATTAAAAGCAAAATTCTTTATAGTTTTATTAACACAAGTATCGAAACTACCATTTATATATTTTTGTATCATTGGACATTACAAAAGTAGTACATAAAAGCCCAAAATGAATGATGTCCTTTGTTCGAGCTTAAAACGTTGATTAATATTTGATGAACTTACCACATATTATTATTTTTTAGACAGATGATTGTAGAAAAAATATACATGAATTATCTGAATGCGTTGAGAGGTAAATTAAACGAACACTGAGAGGTAAATTAAATTACTACTAAATCCCATTGTCTAAATTTCCACTTAAACGTAGGAACGACCGCTCTTATAAGTTAACTTTATGACGTTTCACATGTTTTTTTATATATATTGTGACACGACATCTGACCTCGTCCTGCCTGATGATAAGCATGAGGAGGTCCAAGAGCGACGACGACTTAGAAAACCGAGTTTGTTCACGGCTGCCTCAGTCGCCGTCACTATGCCGGCCAATGTACTCACCTTCAGCTACAATTTAAATATATAGAGGGCAACCCTAGCACACTAGAAGTATGACATACAACATGGAGGCCAACCGCGTAACTCAATGGGCTTCGTTTTGACAGTTGAAATTAAAATTGCGACCGCACAACTATAAGAATCCATTTTCACTGACAGTTTAAGCTTGTTTTTATTGTGACACGACATTTGACCTCGATCCGCCTGATAATGAGCAATAGGAGGTTCAAGAGTTACGACGACTAAGAAAACCGAGTCAGTTTACGGCTGCTCCAGTTGCCGTGACTATGCCGGCCAAGCTCATTGTCCGAATTAATAAAAGTATTTTATAGCGACTGCGTTTGACAAATTGAAATGAATTTCATTAACATTAAAGTTGCGCGATAGGCCCAATGGTTATATCCAAGAATTAAAGGCAGGCAGTTTCTAGGCAATTGTAGCCTCGTCCAATCAGGTAAACCTAGGGTTGCCAAACCTCCCAAAATTCTGGGATTCCCCCGGAATAAGTCTGACATACAAGAGTGCACGAATCTCATTGATTACACATGTAAACAATTTTATGATCCAAATTTTTATGATCAACATTTTATGATCCAAAGGAATTACAAGCTGCCATAAATATACAACTTTTAACAAAATATATTTGATTTTATTTATTTTTGTCACCTTCCGGATTAAAGAGTAATTGAGTTGGCAACCCTTGGTGGACGGTCTGTTTGATTGCCCAAATAGATAATTTAAAAAATCTGATTGATAAGGATTCTTTTGATTTGCAATTTAAAAAAATCTGACATGACACAGCCATTATCACTGATCATATTATAAGGTTAACCCACAGATCTTTTTCATACAAATGTGACAGTTAAAAAGAAAGCCCCCTAGCGGCTAAAATCACCCCCGTACTCCCACTCAATTGCGCAGGAACGCTTCATCGAAGAGTTGTAGCTCGTGTGCCAAATAAGTTGCCTTATTCCTGAGTTTCTTGGCATCAGCCGCGGCTCTTTCGAGCAACGCTCCAGACTCTCGCACCTCACTGAGTTCAGAGTCCATTTCGGTTGTTGCCTCGTCTATTAAACGACATAGGCGAGCGAACATCGTTGATAGCTCTCTGCAATGCAAATGACAAGAAAATTAATATAGGAGTTGCAAGAATTAAAATATGTGGGGATATTACATATAGTGCGGAGCATTATTCCACATGTTAGAAAAGGAAAGGAGATCTCCTGCTGTACGCGTGTTGAGTACAGGGCTTAACAAGCCGGGTCTTTGTCGAATAACGTTTGCGAGATATTGAACGCACAATCTCATTGGTTCAAGTGGCTATTTGCGAACATTATTGTGGCGGCGACACATATCTATCGGAGCAGACACCATCATTGAAACGCCCTCTATAGTATGTAGCGGTCGCTACACATATTTTAATATTGTGGCACACTTAAAATTGGTGGTACATAGTCGCGTTTCGGAATAAGCTTGAAAGTTGCCGGTTCTAATTAGGTCACCGACGACTGAAGAAACCGAGTCAGTTTATGGCTGCTACAGTCGGCCTAACATGCTTCTTCACGCATCTAATTTAACAGTAATGCAGTCGTCGCCATTCAAGAATGAACCGCAGCTTAACATGAGAATAGGGTATACTGTGTTTATTTTACTTGGCACAAGTAGTAAACAAACATGAAAATCACCATTTCCTATGCCCTTTATCTAAGGAAACTATTTACAACTGTTTTATTCTATAGAAAACATACAAAATGTAACAAACGCAGAAAAGTTAATACAATCGCACACAACCAACCATATGGAAACACCACATTCACAAATGACAAATGTTGTGCCCCAATAATAAAAATAATAAACCCTTTACCACAGTAACACATAGATGTTTTTAAATATTCGTATTGATCGTCAGTAGGCGACAGGCGTGGACGAACGGTTTAAAGGCGTGCACGTAAAGTCCCGGGTTCGATTCCCGGTCGGAGCAAATATTTGTTTCATAGCTTTTATTTGTAATATTTAATAACAATAAAATATTGCAAATATTTGTTAATGTAAAAAAAGGAGATGGATATTTGCTTCGGGTCTGGTTATCAAAGAGTGGTAGGCAGTGGTACCCAGTCTGCTGATCCGGGGTAGTACCACCACTTACAAGTATACAGACCGTGAAGTGATTTGGTCACGTTTCGGGATCAGCTTGTAAGTTGCCGGTTCCATTTAGGCCGGCATAGTGGATGTGATTGCTACTCACAGTTATTGAATTGTAGCAGCAGTGACATTCATTCATGGACCACACTTCGGCTTAAAATCAAGCGGGGTGCTGTCATATGTCTAGTCGCAATAAAAAATTAAAATAAAATTGTTTACTACTTTTGCTAAGTAAGGAAAAACTTAGTATAGTGATGAGACACAATTATAAAATCAAAATTAAAATTGTAATGGAACCCCCAAAACGCCTGAAACCACTATTATGCGTCAAATATCTCTCCGCAGCTAACAAAACGAACTGATGACCTTCCAACCCCTGATCAGATCCTCATCAATTGTAGCTAAGAACCATCTCGATCACGTCAGCTTTCAAACGAAAAAAAACGCATCGTAAACAGGTCCATTCGTTTAGGAGCTACGATGCCACAGACAGACACACAGATACACAGACACACATACGCGCTAAACTTTTTAAAACACCCCTCTTTTTGATTCGGGGGTTAACAAATAAATATACTGACTGTTGCACTTGATGGCTACAGTTGGCTGATGTGAGATCCACAATTAGTCTAAGTTTCTTTCCTGCATGGCTCACGTATTGCTGCTTGAATGCCCTCTCCTGGGCTTTGGCCGTCCATGTCAGTCGTTCGTACATGTACAAGGCACCGTACAACGCACCAGTCACAGCCACTATGCGCCACCCAACTGTTTTTAATAACTGCAAATAAATAATCAAATTAGGGAGAATGTTTCGAGGAGCTCTTTAACGTTGTTCCTACTTCATCTTTTAACACCCGTAATACCCGCACAGGTCAGGGGAACGCATCCGCATTTTGTCGACCGAATCGGCAGTAGAACTAAAAGGTTCAATGCGTCGTTACTAGTTTCTTTGTAGAACAATCGACAAGTGGAATGCTTTACCAGTCCATGTGTTCTTTCCATTTTATAACCTTGGGTACATCAAGCGATGCGTGAAGAAGCACCTTTGGCCGGCATAGTGACGGCAACTAGGGCAACCGTGAAGCCTCAGTTTTTACAGTCGTCGGCACTCTCGGACCTCCTCTTGCTTGCCATCGAGGTCTGATGTCGAGTCACAATAGTAAACAATATGTAAAAAAAACATATATCAGATATCAAATTTGTTTATTGAATTGAATCACAGCTAAAAATTACAGTTTTATAACTGCAATTAGCAGTCGCATCCACTATGCCGGCCACGGTAAGTGGTGGTATTACCCCGGATCGGTAAACTGAGTACAACTGCCTACCACTCTTTCAAATCTCTGATACATAGAGCTTGTAGAAAAAGAATTGTGGATGTGAGGGAAACGAGGGAGTTGTGTCAGGAGCGTGGCAAGTGGCGGCTACCCCTGTGTGGCGTGCTTTACACATGGTCAGTTAAAGTCACATGTCCATTTTTATTTTAATAATTTTTGGACAATTTACAGCCTATAATTATATGCTTAAACTAACTAAATTCAAATTGTCACTTATTCAAAATTGGGTATCAAACAGTGGTACCCAGTCTGCCGATTCGGGGTAGTACCACCACTTACAAGTATACAGGCCGTGAAGTAATCTGGTCATGCTTTGGGATCAGCTGGTAAGTTGCCGGTTCCAACTAGGCCGGCATAGTGGACGTGATAGCTACTTAAAGTTATTAAATTGTAGTAGCAGTGACATCCATTTATGGACCTCACTCCAGCTTAACATCAAGCGGGGTTCTGTCATGTGTCGAGTCACAATATAAAGAATAAGAACATGTCGTTAGTCGGCATGTACTCACCAATCCACTGAGCAGTAATCCGCCCATAGTGCCCTGTGAGGTGAGTGCCCCCATTGCAAACCTGGACACCATTCCCCATTCCTCGGAGCTGAATGCACTCATAATTCCATTGCCACTATTACTACTGCGCACTATCTCGTTGCTCTGCGGGACACTGCTGATGCTCGGTGGTATCTGTAATAATATGATAAAACAATAATAATAAATAAATATAAATATTAATAGTTAAATTTTTATACTAAACATGCTTGTATCAAAGAAACAGGACGATAAAATTACATTTATTAAAGATAGTCGTGTAAATTCGTGATTTTTTAAATATTGTCCCCAATTTAATTAGGATATAATGTGATTAAAACAAGAATAGAACCGAATCGGCACCATTTTGTGACGTTAACTCTCCAACCAACTTCACTTTAGTATGGTGTCTTTTTTTCAATGGAGAGTTAGTCAACAACCCGCCCTATTCTTATTCTAATAGCATTATACATTTATTTTTATTTTGACTTGACATGCACCTCTGATGTTAAACTGGAGTGCAGATCCATAAATGTACGTGACTGCAACTTATTTATTTACCTGTAAGTTGCACCAAAGCACATACACCAAAGATACATCAATACCATTGAGTATTTTTAAAACTAGGCCCACTCATAGTTTGCGAGATTTTTTTACCACCAGACCAGTCGCCTTAACTCCTAAACCAATAACCTCACAGCATAATTACCTGATTATAAGGCACAGGATTCTTCAAGGCTATCCTATTGGCATTTTTCCCATGAAACCTCTGTATGAGTGCGGTGATACCATAGGAGAACCTGAATGAGAGGTCCTCTTGGAAGTCAGCACATAGATTGTCACAATTAAGCCTATAGAGCACCTCGAACGGTTGTTGGTGGGGCATCATGTAGTTCGCAGCAGCAGCTCGCTTGTTCATTGGCAGAATATTGTACATACGATCTGGAAGTGTTAATCATGACAGTCCCAATTTTTATTCATTGTGACTCGACATATGACAGCACCCTGCTTAATGTTAAGCTGGAGTGTGGTCCATGAAAGGATTCCACTGATACTACAATTCAATAACTTTAAGTAGCAATCACATCCACTATGCTGGCCTAGTTGGAATCGGCAACTTACAAGCTGATTCCGAAGCGGTTATGAGCACTAGGCTTAAACATGACAGACCCATTTTTTTTAATGTGACCTGACATATGACAACACCCCGCTGGATGTTAAGCTGGAGTGTGGTTCATAAATGGATGTCACTGCTACTACAATTCAATAGCTGTAAGTACCAATCACTTTCACTATGCCGGCCTAGTTGGAACCGGCAGACTGGGTACCACTGCCTACCACTCTTAAAGCTTTATTCATTGACAGACAGCACTTAATATAATAAATCAAGTTGTCACGCCTTTTCCCCACACGGATAGGCAGAGACAAAAGAGCGCCACTTGCCATGATCCTGACACAACTCTCTCGCTTCCCTCACATTCACAATACAAGTTTTCGGTTATGGGCACTAAGTATAACTTAACATAATCATTTAAAAATTACATTTTAAAGAACTAGTTACAAGGATTGACAAAGGAATGCTTTGATGGTTTGGGCACATAGTAGATTGACGAAAGAAACTAATAAATCTGATGTGGATGGATGCGTTAAACAAAACAGGACCAGGAGGGTGTTATCTGACCAAATCGGAGACATCCTCAAGAACGGATGTCTTCATAACCGTCAAGCTTGTATGAAGAGAATTGCGGATGTGAGGGAAGCGAGGGAGTTGTTTCAAGATCGTGAAAAGTGGCGCTCCATTGTCTCTGCCTATCCCTTTGGGAAAAAGGGGTGACAAAATGATTTGATGTGATTTTTCAAATTCTCACCAGCCATCTCCTTCTGTGCTTCATCCATCTCCTGTCCAATGTCTGATGACAATCTCTTCTTCAACCTTTGCCCAAGTCCAGCTTCAACATGCTTGTGCAACGACTTCTTATATTGCTCCAAAGCACCGCGCTCAGGTTTGAAAGTCACATCGTATTCGTCAACGAGGGCAGACAAACGACGAATCTCTTGGCTTAGCGTTAACGATACCTAGGAAAAGTTTAGATTCATTAGATTTAGGACTAGTCGGCCGACATAGTGACGGCGACTGAAACAGTCGTGAACTGAGGTGGGTTTATCAGTCACTGGCACTTTTAGACCACTTGCTTATCATTGGGCAGGTCGAGATCACATGACGCGACACAAATGTTTTTTTTTACATTTCTATACTAAGCTACTAAAGTGTTTATATAAATTAGTACTGGCAAGTGGTTTTTGAACCCGTGCTCTCGTTTTGCGTAACCATTGCACTGCCACTACACCGCGGTCGCCTTAACCGCACAATATATTACCTTATGTTCAACACTCTCGACCATTTTGTTAATTTTGTCCTTCATCTGCCTCGTGACAGTGGTGAGTTGCTCCTCAATGCTTGTTAGTTGTTCGTGTAACATGCGCTGCTTCTCAACCTTTGTGGCCTTCATTGCTGTTGCACTGTTGTATACCTGTTTAAAAGTAAAGTATATTTATTGATATATTTAAATCCTTTTACACCAAAATAAACTTAAAAATAAGTGAATAGGTACATAGGCTAATTTAATGCCTGTTAGGCATTCTCTAACAACTAACCTTTGGGATGATGAGAAATTATAGTCAGGGTGCAAATAAAATAAGCGAGGGAGTTGTGTCAGGATCATGGCAAGTGGCGCTTCATTGTCTCTGCCTATTCCTGTGGGAAAAAGGCGTGACAATTTGAATCTGGATTTTAATCCAGATTTAAAGTGCAAATATACTACAAACTACAACTACATAAACTACATACAAGTATCACAAGTCTATATACATATATGTAGGTAAAAATAAACATACATAAACATACGCAATTATATTTTGTGCCAAATTATTTAATATAAACTAGATGCTGTGAGCTCCTGTTTATCAAGCAACAAGTTGGTAACCAATCTTTTAAAGTCATTGACAGAAGATGCACGTACAATTAAATCATCATTTTATTTATTTATAGTGGACTTAGGGGCCGTTCAAGTATTATGTAAGCAGAAATATATTACAATTATAACAAATACTAAAGTTGACCTGTTCCAAAGCTGCCATGACGTCACCGGCAATATTCTTCCCCCGCCTCGAATGTTGCTCAAACTTCGTCTTAACAGCTGACTGACTGATGCACTCCTCAAACTTGCGCTCGAAGTCCAAGAACTCAAAATAACGCACCTGATGGCCATCAGCTAAGGTTGGCGCTGGAATTCATCAATTATAGTTTTATATGGCGCCTCAATGGGTATGGCGCTTTAATGGGTATAGAGCTTCAATAGGTATAGCGCTTCAATAGGTATAGAGCTTCAACAGGTATAGCGCTTCAATAGGTATAATGATTTTAATGAGTATAGAGCTTCAATGAGTAGATAACTGTTTTCGAAGTGTGTTTTCCTTCACACGTCACCCCTTGCAAACCACTCCACTGCATGCCTTTTTTTTTTCAAGCATTGAAAAAGGCATACATACGACCCGCGGTTAATAAGATGTGACCGTTGGTTAACACACCAGACTGCTACACATAAACCGTTGGTTCGATCTCCAGTGTTGGTTGTATTTGCCCACTACCGCCATTTTTAAGGACAGGATAGTGGACATTGGCGCTTCATTATCTCTGCTTATCCCTGTGGAAATATTAACAATAATACTAACATGTGACTGGTTTATCTCTGTCCCTCATGCGAGTAAGTAAGGCCTCCTTTGCTGAAATGAAGAATATCCTCTCCTCGGCCTCCTTTGGTGTACACACGCGTAACTCGCGCGACAGAAAATCGACGCATCGATTCGCATGTTGACTACGAACCTGCAACATATTATTACATTATTTATTTTACATTTCTATACTAAGCTACTAAGTGATCATAGAAACAGAACAACAGGACATTATCAAAGATTCATTGGTACCGGTGAGTGGTTTTGAACCCGCACGGCCACTGCATCATGGTCAAATTTTATGCGGCTTACTTTCGTGTTTATTTATGGTTATTGATTTAACTTTTTTTTTATTCCGACGTTTCCACGACGTCTGCGAAGCTTTTGAAACGTCGGAATGATAAAAAAATGTAAAATACATGCGATAGTAAGCATAAAATTTGTTTAATTCCTTATGTAAAGTTAGCCATACCTGCTCCATATATTCTGGTTCGGAGGCAGACGCATCCCATCTATTATTCAATATAAATATATTAGGTTGTGATATCTTTGTAGACACTTTGTGAAAGAAATTCTTCTCCTGAAAATTATAATAATTATTATTATAGTATTTTATTTTATAAGAATTGTGTCAAGTTTGAGGTGCAAAGTCTATAAGTGTTTTAGTTTAGCATCAGATTACTTATTAGCTGCGACTTAGAGGACAATTCATAGTAAGGGATCAGTGGCAGAAATCCCAACCACTGAACCGACTTGGAGATGTCCGCAGTTTGTAAGCCTTGCCACGCCTACTTCACTCTTTTACATTTTCCATGATAGTTATCACCACCCTTTTCATAATGTGGAAAAATGTTCTTATATAACGTCAAAATCGCTAGTTAAGATAACTTAAAACAAAATGGCGGTTATCACAAACTTTGTGTATCTTGACTATTCATGGGGAAAACTCACATTTTGACAACCAATCAAGATATTTATCTTGCTTTTTGGATGGCCGTACTAGAGGGGCTGGTATGGTTAATAAAACAAATAATCTTACCGTAACCATTAAAGTAGACTCAGCATTAGCAACCAAAACGAAGACATCAGCGTCCAAACAATACTTGTCGATCCATTCGTCCAAGTTGGGTGTCACGTCCACCCCAGGGCTGTCAACCAGGACCACATCGTCCCTCAGCAAGGCACACAGCTCCCTTGGCCAGAACACACGGACTAGAGCACACTCTTGCAAACGAGAGGCACATAACGCATGACCAAGTTGCCCAACAGACTGAAATTATAATTATTATTTCATTAACATTTCTACAGTGCTAGTTAAAGGTGCTTCATTTTTAAATTGGCACCACTGTTTCCAATGATTGTCAATTTGATAATTGACGGTATATTTGTGGTCAGTACGATTTGCCATTTTACAACAAATAAGTTTACTTCAGAACAACGCTTGCAAAGATAATACCGGCCAGAATGTTACCGTCAATGGAGAGCACTATAAAGCCATGTTTGCCGATTTTTTTGATTCTCAGTTGAATGGTTTAGATGCGGCAGAGTTTCAACAAGGTGGTGCAACACGCCTCACAGCGCGCGACACCATCAATTTATTGCGGAAAACATTCGATGAGCAAGTTATTCCGCGTAAAGGACCTGTGAGCTAGTGTGATCTCCCTATGGATCACTTTCTTTGAGGATATGTGAAGTCACACGTCTACGCAGATAAACCACAGAAGTTGGACCAACATTCGCCGCGTTATTGCCGATATCCGGCCTACTGGTTAAAAACGTGGTCCACACTCCACCTTAACATCAAGCTGGGTCACAATAAAATAAAGCCTAACATCAGCCAAGCTGCGATATGTGGAATAAAAATACTTAGGAATACCAATTCGAATTCCTCACCTCAACGTTGAGCTTCTCCTCTGAGTCGTCAGTCTTGAGGAATGCTTTATCAGTGTCTGAGCCTTCCACCTGGAGGAAACAATTGGTGGTATGCCCAATGCCACTTGGCAATATCTTGTCATGCAACATTGCATTTATTACTGTACTCTTGCCATTGCTTGTTCTGCAAATTTAAAAAACAATAAATATATTTTTTGTTTGATGTCGTATCTGACCTCGACCCGCCTAATGATAGGCAAGAGGAGGTCCACGAGTTACGACTGCCTCACTCTTCGTCAATATGTAGGAATTTACCTGCTAAAATTGAAATGATATTCAAAATATCATCATGAAAAAAGAAAATGATTTGTTCAACTAGTGCTGTTGCTCTATTTTGAGAATTCAAAGGACATCATTCGTTTTGGGATATTTTTGTTCTACTTTTGTAATGCCCAACTTGTAATGATACTTTACTGATAAAACTTATAACAGTTTTGTTTTAAATTGCTGTGCAATTGAGTTATTTCGAACATAAGATATGGATTTTGTATATTCTCTCAATAACGCAGACACGCCATATAAACAGTACTGCTTTGAACTGTCAAAATTAGAGTTTAATCATTTTGCACACTTAAACTATACATAATAAAGGATATATTCCAATTACATAGTAATCTTCGTAAATTAAACTATTTCGAAATGCATATGCAACTGTTAAAAGAATTAAGCCCAAGTCCCTATACAAAATGATGTCCTTTGATTTGCGTATCCATTGTACTACCACTACACCACGGCCGCCTCATTAGCTTCTCGAGCTCATAAGTTCCCTGCTCACATATGCTAGTCCACTCACCTGCCGAAGAAGGCAACCTTCATGTGATCCCGCTTGAGCACCTCTCTAATCGCATGCACTTTGTTCACGTAAGCCTCTACATTTTGGACATCCGTTCCCGTCGCTATACCGCCGTCGCCTGATACTACTGCAATACAAGATGACGGTAAGATACTTTAGTCGACAGGCATGGGTTCGATTCCCGGTCGGAGCAAATATTTGTTTCATAGGTTTTTTTATAAAATTAACAGCTGGTTGTACCAAAAAAGTTTCAATTTGCGAATTTAGTTTTACTTTATACTTATTCTATTATGTTTACTATTACGAAATCGTGAATTGGGTTGTTAATAATTTTATATCGAAACTACCATTTATATATGTTTTTATCATTAGAAATAACAAAAGTAGTAGATATAAACTCAAAATGAATGATGTCCTTTAGCTCTGTATATAATATCCGTTAAACGTAAATGTAAAATGTGAAGTTAAAGAGTGGTGCAACCCATTTTTCTTTTACTTATACGATACTTTTCACGAATTCGTAAATTATAATTTTTGGTACAACCGGCTGTAAATATTACAAATATTTGTTATTAAAAAAAGAGGCAGAAATTTGCTCCGGGTCTGGTTGTCAAAGAGTGGTAGGCAGTGGTGCCCAGTCTACCGATCCGAGGTAGTATCACACAGTCCCTTCAGACAGTGATGTGACTTAGTTGCGTTTCGGGATCAGCTTGTAAATTGCCGGTTTCAACTAGGCCGGCATAGTGGATGTGACTACCACTTACAATTGATTGACTATAGTAGCAGTCACCTCCATTCATGGACCGCATGCCAGCCTAACATCAGGCTAAATGGTGTCATATGTCGAGTCACAATAAAAAAGTATAAACACTGAAGTGACTGAGTTGCGTTTCAAAACATTTAGAAATATATTGGATTTAATTAAGATTACTCGTCATGAGAAGGCGGCTCTTGACAAAAGAACCTAACCATCGAGGATAATTTTAAATACGCCTAAAAACCGCTTTATGATCCTACTTATCCTAATTATGTCCTAATAATAATTATGGAAGTGTCAAATTGCCTGGCTCCTATTACTTGCGTACTTCAATAAAATGACTTGTTATTCATGTGAGAGAGAACAATTGGCAGTCAATCGATCAATCAATCAAATTGTCACGCCTTTCCTTACAGAGATAGGCAGAGACAATGGAGCTCCACTTTACACAACTCCCTCGCTTCCCTCACATCCACAATTATCTTCATACAAGCTCTACGGTAATTGAATATAATTGGTATTTGTTTTTTTATTTTTTTTATTCATCTGACGTAGACTTGCTTGATGGTAAGCAAGAGGAGGTCAAAGAGCGATAACGACTGAAAAAACAGACTCAGTTGTTGGTTGTCTTTTTCCGATTCGTATGTTGTAGTAATAGTACTATATGTGTACAGACAGTGGAGTTGCATCCACTACGCTGGCCTAGTTGGAACCGGCAACCTTTAAGCGGATTTTTTTAATTTTTTTATTGTGACTCGACATATGACAGCACCCCGCTTGATGTTAAGCCAAAGTGTGGTCCATGAATGAATGTCACTGCTACTACAATTCAATAACTGTGAGAAGCAATCACATCCACTATGCCGGCCTAGATGGAACCGGCAACTTACAAGCTGATCCCGAAACGTGACCAAATCACTTCACGGTCTGTATACTTGTAAGTGGTGGTACTACCCCGGATCGGCAGACTGGGTACCACTGCCTACCACTCTTTGATAACCAGACCCGAAGCAAATATCCATCTCTTTTTTTTTATTAACAAATATTTGCAATATTTAACACTATTAAATATTACAAATAAAAGCTATGAAACAAATATTTGCTCCGACCGGGGATCGAACCCGGAACTTTACGCGCAACAAACCAGTCGCTAAACCGTTCGTCCACGCCTGTCGTCAAACGTAATCCCAAACGTTATCTAGTCGCGGTCTGTATTTGTACTATATACTTATTTATTATTATTTTTTATAATTTCTATACCAAGCTACTAAAGTATCATAGAAACAGTATGTATCATAGAAATATCCGCCTACTAATCTTTTTCATTTGTATTGTGACTCAACTAATGACACCACCCAGCTTGATTTTAAGCCGAAGTGTCGTCCAAGAATGGATGTATGTCACTGCTACTACAATTCAACATCTGAAGGTAGCAGTCACATCCACTATGCCGGCCTAGTTGGGACCGGCAACTTACAAGCTAATCCCGAAACGCGACTAAATCGCACGGTCTGTATACTTGTAAGTGGTGGTACTACCCCCCACTGCTTACCACTCTTTGATAACCAAAGAAAAGAGATTGTTGAAATAATAAAAACCACAATCTAGATTATCATGTTAAAATGTAAATTAAATTACAATTATTAAACGTGTACATACATGAACAATTCCAATAATTCACATTTGACATACTTTTTTAGTCTCACAATTAAGACTAAACTACAATTTATTAATTGGGCGAATTGAAGCGGAAACAAACACCATTTCAAGACAATTAACAATGCAAATAAAAACACTATTGCATAGGAAATAAGGTGCTTTTTCAAGTGTATTTATCATTTCTTAATAATCAACAAATCATTGCAAAACCATCTTTATAATATATGTAGCATAATTCATTTTGTATTGGCTATATTACTATTTAATAAACATAAATAATTCATGCGAAATTAAACATTATGATGCATTCAATAAGGTATAATTTCTAGTACACATATTAGCTCTCTAGCTAAAATATAGGTCAATTGATTTTCTTTTTATGCAATAGAAATTATCATGATTCAAAGCAATAAGATAGATTAAAATACAAACTTTTATGTCTATAGCACGGAAGATCTTCAGAGGAGCTCTCTGAAGAATTGCCCACAGACACAAATTCTCACTTTCCCTCGCTTTTCACACATCCACAATTCTATTCATACAAACTCTATGGTTATGAGTACTAGGTAACCACTGTATAACTTGATAATTGGAGTGGCTAAAGACTTTCAACATGCATGCTTTATTTATTTATTTTATTGTGACTTAACATAAGTTGCCTTATGTTAAGCCAAACTGCTACTTACAGTTAAATAACTGAATGATGTCCTTTATAACAATAACTATTTTATGCAGTCATGAGTACAATCGCATGTAAAAGAGCATCAGTCATTGTCATAGGAAAAAACATGTATATATCTAAGATAATATTTTAAGATAAACAACCTGTGCAGATAACTGCTATGGTTTGTATATTTTGTGTTGCACTATGGTCACAATACACACACGCACGCATACATACACAAGATTGACAATCACTGAAAAACCAACTTAGTCTACAGTTGCCGCAGTTTGACGACAGGCATGCCCGAATGTCCAGTGTTTCTCCAGCGTAATTCCGGGGGTCGGTTCCCGGTCATGTGATGCAATTACTAACTGTAGTAGCAGTTGTCTCAATTTACAGACTGCACCGTATTACACTTTATGCCTAACATCCTGGCAGGGTGTTACATTTTTTTATTTATTTTGTATTATTTACATTTATATACTGAGCTACAGGAGACATCCAAAGTACATATATCAAAGATACATTGGTACCGGTGGGTGGTTCCAAACTCATGCTCTCAATTTGCGTAACCATTGCACTGCCACTACACCACGGTTGCTGATTACGTCAACTTTTAATAAAAAAGTATCCATTTCACTTACCGTGCATAAAAGTGACCGCATCCTTAACATAATCATCAATCTCCACAAATATGTCATTGATCTTCTTCTTGGCCCTCACAAATATCTGCAAGGGAGAGTCGACGTTGGCCATGTTAACTCGCACAGCACCATTGTTGATGCCAACGTTGTGCGGCCCGTCACCAGCCATCAATGAAATAGTGCGATTAACATACGCCGCCATACGGGCACTAAGCGGGCACTGCTTGTGTCAGCCCACCCTTACGACAGTCCAATTTATAGTCACCAATTGCACAACTACAAAACAAAGCATGCACGGGGGTCAGCAAATAAAATTAAATGTGCTAAATTAAATTAAAAGTACATGCAACATTTATAAAGGAATAATTCAAATGCTATTATGATCATGGTTTGGGCACATGGAAAGGATGAGTGAAACTAGATTGACCAAAGGAATTTATAAATCCCATGTGGATGGATGCATTAAACAAGGCAGGCCCAGGAGGGTGTTTTACGACCAAATCGGAGACATTCTTAAAAAAGCTAGGTTGCCTAGTGCCCATAACTTAGAGCTTGTACGAAGAGAATTGTGGATGTGAAGGAAGCGAGGGAGTTGTGTCAGGATTGTGGCAAGTGGTGCTCTATTGTCTCTGCCTATCCCTGTGGAAAATAGGTGTGACAATTTGATTGATTGATTTGATTGTTATGTTCTACAATAGAGATCTAAATCATCATGATATTAAATTAAACAGCCTAAATATATGTATGTCTCTATATGAACTTTATAGTCTATAGTATGGCTTCCCAAAGGATATAAGTAATATTTTGCCTATGTTGCGAAAACTACCTTAATTATAATTTGTATGAATAATTCTGAATGTGAGGAGGTGAAGGGGTTTTGTAAGAATTTTGCATGCAAGGTTTTGTGAGCATTGTGAAAAGTGGTACTTATGATTGATATAACATGCAATAACACTTATGTTGCTAAGTGAGAGTTGGATAAAAATGTTTGTAAACTAAGTTGAACTTTAAGCGCAGTAGACTGAAAAGATATTTAGTTTGTAGACCTAGCTTGTGTATTGTTTAATAAATTCCTAAACTAGAAATTGTAGAAAAATGTTAATTTCAAAGCCAGCTCTTATACATTTATTTATCGGCTTTTAACATACAATAAACATTTGATAGTTATAAAATCTTTACTTTCTGCCTATACTATTGTTATTTTTGAAGACATGAGAATATGTATGTTTATTTTTTTTTATAACCTAAAAATAAATTATTGATAAGAATGTTGTTTGGTCAATTTGTTTATCGTAATAATCTATGAAAATCACCTTATTTACACAATAATACACAAAGAGGCAACACCGCTGATACGTCAGGCGGTTCACGTAATACTTTTCACAACATTAATGTTAGGTTAAAAATACAAACTGAGCCACTCCTATTAATTATGAAAGCCAACATAATATGTAACTTATATTTCAATGCTAAATTGCTAGCGAAGATAGTAAGCGTAATATAATAAGCATAAAAAGCCACAACTACAATAAAATGCATAAATAGGGTTTAAGTTTTAAGAAGAAAAAACCACCTTATCATCCAGGTCCATCATTGAATTCTATGCACATTGCTACTATTCCGTATGTATGCATTAGAATGAAACATAATATATATATTTAGATTAGAATAAAAATAAAGAGTATAATTTTAGACGTAAAACAACTGACAATCGTGAAATAAGACTTTTATTAATTTGATATTTTACACAAAACACAGGTTAATATTAGTAAAAAACATTATATCGATTTACCTTATAGTTATAGTATCACTTTCATTGTATTTATTATATTTTATATAATTTTCGGCATTAAGTGTCCACTAAAACATTCGACCATTTAATTTCTTGCCTCACTTGTACAATTTTCATTGACAACCAATTGTTCTTGACAACAGCTGTTTTCTTTATCACAAAATCGTTACCTCATTGGCCAATAAAGTAATGATAAATAATAAACCAATCACGAATAAGTAGTATTTCCGTTTTATACAAAAAATCTATTTGAATTTTTAGTTATACTTTTTTTGACTTATTATATTTATGAGAATTTGACTACAATAACAATCCTGGAATATTTTACATCACATTCTCACACAACGAATTACTAATTTTGTAATAAGAAAATTTAAGATCCATATAGAAGCAAAATTAACAATATCTCGAACGTTTAGTTACTGCAAAGTTCCAAATGTTTACAAACTAATATTTTTCAAATTTATTATTTGTAACTATTATTTTATAATTTTTTAAAACATTTGTTATGACTAGAATGAAAATATTAAATTATTGTTATAATTTTAAAGTAATATTAAACAAAAAATAATTTTATTTTGACATGTTTTCATAACAAAACGTATTCCTTCGTTACGTTCGTTTCTTCTGGTAATGGCGGATTTACGAAAAGTCTGGTTTTGCTAGTTTGGTGTGTGTTTTTCATGTTTATTAAGTGTAATAACATAAAGTATTGTTAAATTTTAATTTACACGATAAATATATTACAATGTCACGATCTGTGCGTGCGGAAACCAGAAATAGGGTTAAAGATGATATAAAAAGAGTAATGCAAGCTGTCGAAAAAGTTCGCCATTGGTAAGTTGGGTTACATGATGTATTTAAAAATGTATTAGTAATCTTATATAAATTAAAGGATTTTTTTAAATAAATAAAAATGTTACACAGGGAGAAAAAATGGGTGACTATTGGTGAAACTACGATGAAAATATATAAATGGGTACCAATTTCAAGCGAGCAAAAGAAAAAGCATGCAGCAAAGTTAGAAAATAAAGAGAATACCCTGCACATTAAGAAAATGCACGATTCATCAAACTCCAATTCTAATTTTGGGATGGCAGAGGATTCCAATACATGTAAGTTTGAATAATTAAAAATATAATGTAGTATTCCTTTTAATCCTTTAATATTTAAGGTGCTTATACGTTTTTTAGTTAAATTATTTATATAACAAATAATCAAATGGTCTCAAATCATACAAGGATAGGCAGAGAAATATAATCTTGACCCAACTCACTCACATTCTCAATTCTCTTTTTACCAGCTTTTTTTTGACTCAACATCTGACTTGCCCAAGAGGAGATCCAAGAGTGCCAACTACTGAAAAAACTTTCAGTAGTTTCAGAGTTTATGGTTGCCTCAGTCTCAGTTACTGTGCTGGCCAAAGATACTGCTTCACCCACTGCTCGTAAAGCATTCCAGTTATCAATTGTTCTACAAAGAAGAACCTGAAATTGTTCTACAGGGAAGTCATATCAACTGATGATATGACTTCCCCTGACCTTTGTGGGTATTATGGGTGTGAAAATAGGAAGTAGAAACAAGGTTTATTTACTTATTAAAAACTTTTATTGTTTTTTTTACAAAAGGCGGAGTTAATGTCTCATGGCATTCTCTACCAGCCAAACCTTCATATATAGTGAACTTCATGTAAAATAATGGTGTGTAGTTCAACAAAGTTTAAAATATGGCTATATAAGTATTAAAATGATAACATACATTTCATACACTTAAATATTTATGTATATATACATACATACAAAAACACAAGGATAAAGAGCTCCTCCAAACATTTTCCATGGTATAGCCGATAATGAATAAGACCCACCAAGGTTATGCAAACACTTGCTTTTTTAGAATCTGTCCCATTTGATCATTGAATCATTGACCAATCTTTTGTATAATGATGGGACTATTTTATATGCCCTAAATACAATATATTTGATTATTTACTTTTTGTTTTATTTTTTATTGTGACTCAACATATGACAGCACCCCGCTTGATATTAAGCCGAAGTGTGGTCCATGAATGAATGTCACTGCTACTACAATTCAATAACTGTGAGTAGCAATCACATCCACTATGCCAGCCTAGATGGAACCGGCAACTTACAAGCTGCTCCCGAAACGTGACCCTATCACTTCACGGTCTGTATACTTGTAAGTGGTGGTACTACCCCGGATCGGCAGACTGGGTACCACTGCCTACCACTCTTTAATAACCAGACCCGAAGCAAATATCCATCTCTTTTTTTTTTTATTAACAAATACTAATATCTGTTTTTTTTTTAGGTTTTTCAACTGTAAGTGATTCTCAGGGGCCTACTGATTTCACCTCATCCCACATGGCTTTCTCAGAGGACTCCAATTCACAGAGCAGCGGTACAGCAACACCAGCGAAACAGTTAAAAAATGACTGAGGTGCCATTTTTTTTTGTTTTATGGAGAAAAATGTACAAAAGACAGTAGTGCCAAATATATTGACACTAAGTTGCAGTTCACAGGTGTTTTGACTATTCATTATTATTATATACACAAAGCAATGTTTAATTTTAACTGTTAAAAAATTAATTAGACTGAAGAAATTGTAAGTCCATCACCGTCAGGCAAAGTAATGTCCAATGTTGAGTCACAATCAAATTAATCTTAGGCCGGCATAGTGGCGGCGGCTGGGACAGCCGGGAACTGACTCGGTTGTCCCAGTCGTCACTCTTGGACCTCCTCTTGCTTATCATCAGGCGGGTCGAGGTCAGATGTCGTGTCACAATAAAAAATAAAATTTAAGTGGAATTCAATATTGAACTCAATTTAAAGTATTTTTATTGTGGCTTGACATATGACAGCACCCCACCTGGAGTGGCATCTGCTACTGCAAGTAATGCTTCAACTTCTAATACGTCCTATTGCCCCTCCTGATCCCATTTTTGAGTTAAACAAATTTTATGTGGCTTACTATACTTTGTAAAATGTAGCTTGAGTCCTGTGACACATGAGAAATTTTCGAACGACAACATTGTAGCAGCATCTCTCTTCGATCGTTCATTTCAAAGTTATTTATTTTCGTAGTTACAACCATAGCTTACCAATAATATTTATCATACAATTATAACACAATAATTTTTAAAACAACAATAAATCAAATAAATCATGTAACAAAAAGAAATCTTGCTGCTCCGTCAAGGTTACATCTGTTAACATAAATACGAGTAATATACTAGTGATGGGACTAGTAAAGTCATTTTGGCATCTGTCATAGGACCCAAGCTAAATTTGCTTTACTAGTCCCATCACTAGTATATTACTCATATTTTTATTGTGTTTCGAGAGCTTTGCAGCCATCGTGGTCATTGCACTGCCACTACCCACCACGGTCGCCTTCAATGATCACTTACAATGAACAAATTAGCTTAGTGGATATTTTAGTGAGGAATGTTATTTTTAGATAACATATCAAGATTGTCTTGTGTATGTATAAATAGACTAATAATATTGACACCACAAAAAGTAGTATATCCTTATATAGTATTTATAGTATGCTTCATTATTGCGAATAGTTAATGGTTGCTCCACTTCTGTCATCCGATATGCAGTTGAGAAACCCATCTCCTTTTGTACACCCCCAGAACAATTTTGTACATTCCCAAACATCCACAATATTTAATTGACTATAATATAATTATTTAAGTAATGTACAAATTTTGAATTGTAAATAATTTTATATTTTAAGTTTTATGCCGAAATTTATATTAAAAATACATAGGCTGATTTTATTATTTAAAAAATATTCTTAATTATCATACATCGCCTTCGGCTTAGAGCAAACGTTATGAAACCTAATTTCGTCCACCGCACGAATGTTTAACTTCACCATGTTTTAAATCACAATCGTAATCATTTCTTCAATGTGCCATTCGTTTTGTCCTATTTCTGATTTCAAACTTCATGCGAACTAATGCTAATAAAATAAGAATAGGACGGGATCGACGCCATCTTGTGACGTCTAACTCTCCAATCTGACAGCATTGAGCAAACTGGTCCTCTCATAGACTTTTCACCAAAATGCATATTATTTTGCAGAAACTGAAATCTCTGCAGTGATATCGTAGTGTGGAATATATCAACTCCAGTTCCGTCAGTTCGCCAAAGATCTTTCAAACTCTGTCGATTAGATTTAGTGAGACCAGCTATTTACAGTAAGCCAATTAATGCTTTTACCTCAGAAAAAGTGTTTTCTTGCATATAAACAAGCCTCCACGCCTTGACGACAGGCGTGGACGAACGGTTTAGCGACTGGTTTGTTGCGCGTAAAGTCCCGGGTTCGATCCCCGGTCGGAGCAAATATTTGTTTCATAGCTTTTATTTGTAATATTTAATAGTATTAAATATTGCAAATATTTGTTAATAAAAAAAAAGAGATGTATATTTGCTTCGGGTCTGGTTTTCAAAGAGTGGTAAGCAGTGGTACCCAGTCTGCCGATCCGGGGTAGTACCACCATTTACAAGTATACAGACCGTGAAGTGATTTGGTCACGTTTCGGGATCAGCTTGTAAGTTGCCGGTTCCATCTAGGCCGGCATAGTGGATGTGATTGCTACTCAGTTATTGGAAAAAAAAAATAATAAGAAAAAGGATTACCATTCGCATTATTAGCGGTAGATCACTGAGAATTTTTATACCACTTTGTACCATCTCTAGACTTATAATAAGCGCCACTTACAAGTCGCGAAGTTGACACTCTCGATGCATTTAGAGATAATGGCTTCGTCGCCCTCTTGCTCCGTTTCACAATTTACGTCGTGCTCACTACAGTGTTCAGTTTCTTGCTCTGAACTGGAATTATCTGAAAAGTCAGATGCTAGCTTCTCTAACATGGCACAAATCCTTTCTCCATCTCTTTCATAATCTATATGCGACCGGCGAGTCGCATATGCATGCTGCACTGTCCTTTAACTTAAATCTGTGTAGATACTGCGCAAAACCGCCATGACCAGTCAGCATTTGCGTGGTCGCCCCGTCCAAGGAGATCTCATGTACAATCTTGTTGGACGCCTTGACCCCGGGAAAATACACACTAGTCACGGCGGCTCTGTCGCTGTTTTCATATCTCTTTTGCCAAAGTTGCACTGAGCCCTGCCGTATGAGTCTTTTGGCGAAGGACACTGGACATTTGCTATAGTGGGCAGAGCATTTGAGACTGAGAGCCGCGCTCTTCGCTAGTTCGTCGGCCCGCTCGTTTCCCGCTGTGCCGACGTGCGCCCACACTCAGTACTGCTTAACGTCGCGCATTATGACAGTTGTTCAGAGGTAAGATTCTCATCACGTGTAACAAATTTGTTCAAATCTTTGGTCCTCGTACCACGTTTTTCCTATTCTCCTCCGTTACATAGTCACATGTCTCTATCAACAAACTCATATTTTTGGCACTAATTGGAGGAGTAGTGTTCTTCTTAACCACGTTGCCTTTTATTTGTGCCCATATTAATTCAATAGCATTATAGTGGCAATGATAGGGTGGAATTCGCAGTGCGCTGTGTCCATGTTCAGCCGCCATTTCATCTATAACGTATCTAGGCGGCTATCTCTTAAATTTTATTAAATCTAATAATTCTATTTTCTACAAGCTACTATCTACTTCCTCGCTATTCTCTTGCAACCATTTCACTAAGTCTTCCTTTTTATTATTGGAATTTGGTGATTTGTTGACTATGATACGGAACATTGTCCATTATTATTATTAAAGGTTCAGCTCAATTAGCATTTCTCTGAACCATCTTTCATGGACCTCAGCATTTATACCATCTACAGTTTTTTTATTAGTTCGTTGACAATGCACCTTCGATGAAAACTGGAACCCGCTTGGCATATTATTAGGCACTGGCCTTTGCCGATAGGCACTTTTGATGTTGAAGCTGCGTCAGTCCAATGCTTTGAGGCATGTCACATGTTTTTTTAGCAACAATACACTACTTATAATGATTATTGTTTTTGCCGAAAAGTTCGTTAGACTTGCTAACTCCATATTTTAATTTTTCAACTTAAAATTCCTAAATAAGGGGGCGGCAATTTTTTTTCCGCCCCGGGCGGCTAAAACTCAACGCCACTGGACATGTGTGGTTAGCATTAAACCCTGTCTCGTCTGTAAATACCACATGGTCCCAATTTGAAATTTTCATTGCCTCACGCAAAACTTATGTTTAGCTAGCTAGCATTATGTCCACTTTCTCCATTAAAAATTTTGCACTGCGCACATGGCATTGTCTACTAGTTAACTCTAGGAAGAAATATACTGAAGAAATCTGATCATATTATACATACATGCATTAACAAATTATTGCAGCAGTTTGTAAATCGTAGTACCTACATACAGTTGGTCCGATATTTTCAACATCAGTTATTTCATATACGGGGATAACTCTTCTACTAAATTTTTCTCTCGTAAATTATAAATATAAAGAAACAAACATAATTATCTAGGTACATTTGTAATTAACTTCTTCTGCACAAATTCCACGATGATTCTCATTTGCTCCTGTGTAGTCATTTTATATTTTCTTTCTCCGATCCAAACAAATCTTAGCTTAATAACCGTTGGATATTGATTGTTGAATTGGAAGATTGACAATAATGCAGAGGCTTCGTCTGCCATAGACAAAATTAGGTATAAAAACTATAGTAACTGACGTTTTGACGATAGTCCAAGAACTCAGCTGGCATACTTTCAACTAAATTTTGAGCATATTCCTGGGTCAATGTTCTCCATAGTGCCTTTAAATTGCGAATAAGCTCAGCGGCAGTTTGGACATTTTTTCTTAGAAGTTTAAGCTCCATTAAAACCCATACGTTTTCAATAGGATTTGCATCGGGGGATTATGAAGGCAAGTCCAAAACCTCGATACCATGTTTCCAGGCGCGCACAGACGTCTTCGGTATTTTGGATCATTTGTCTTCTTGTAATATCCATGTATCATTTGAGCTTGGAAATAGTTTTCAAGCAGACGGTAATAAGGCCTTTTAATAGATTTGGTTCGTTTTTGAGGCATTTAAATAACTAGTAAATAGGTATCAATTGTCAAAACCATATTTCATAGGCATCCCCAAACATGCACCTTTACCGGGTGTTTAACTGTTCGTTCTATAAATCTATTACCCGCAGTTGACCAAGCACGACATGTGGTCTTAGATGTCCAAAACTTTTGTGAAAGCAGCGTTTTTTATGGTACTTCGATATTTTAAATGTATTTCTTTTAAACGTCTTCTAATTGTCGTTATATTTAGACCTTTTTTCTTAAGTTCTTGAGCAGATCTCAAAGATAAACGTGAATTTTTAAAAACAAATTCGTTATCCGTTTATCCTCGATGGATAATGGGTCGTCTTTCGTGTTTTACCACGTTCTGACAAGTCATCTTTTTTTTGTGAGTATAATTGCTTGTATAATCCATTCGGACATATCAGCGCGATTAAATGGTGGACCCCCCGTGAAGCGGGTTATCCATGAAAATTCATTCGACTTTTGAAGTCAGTAAATGTGAGGTATGCTGGGGGAACTAGTTGGCTAAGAGAGGAAGAGGTACCTGTGGTGGGCGAGGGGTAAGTCATCGACGTGTTTTGTGTCTTTATAGCGCTTCACCCACTTGATCACGAATGCCTTAGACTTTTTCTAGTATTATGCAGTCCTATCATTTGACATTTTCGGTCCTTTGGGATGCGAATAAAGGAACACAGCTACATAGCGGGAGTTCGGAGTGCACAGAGTTCGGCTAACTGCTAGTATTTTTTGTTTTGTAAAAAAAAACATTCAGCCCATTTTTTATGTTGGTTACGTTCTTGTGAAACAGACTGTATAATGCTATATTATGGGGCGTTCTCACGGGGCGATTTTAGTTGATCAACTGCGAAATCTTTCGTGATTTGAACCGTCTGAACAGACTTTCAATCAAGTTGAAGCAATAAATATCTATTTAACAAAAGTTAAAGACCTTTCGACTTTTGTTGATTCATTTGATAGCTGACAGCGAATCGACTCGTCTGAACTTGTTCGTTCAACTTGCATTGAATAATCAGTCCAATCAGTCAGTCAATCAGCGCGATTGAGTACCTATGTACTGTATATTGCATTCCTCTATCACCAGTATTTTGTTTGTAAAATAAAATGTGAATTGTGGCGTCCACATCCACGAGAAAAATCCAAGAATGGACAGATAGTGTAATAACAAGTGTGATATTGAGTCGATTATTATTGAATCGTGAGAACGCTACCGTCAAAATTTGCTTTCGAATTTTTGCTTAACGATAAATATTGATCAACTAAAATCATCCCGTGAGAACGCCCCTTTATGATGATACTTTCCATACATACATACTTTTCCATTTTAATTGATAAAAACAGCCTATGTATAATTTGTAAATAAAATAGTGATAATATGTAATTTATTGCAATTTAGTAAATAAATAAATAAAAAATACATATCAAGTTTTATTTCAACAGACCCTATTTTTTTCTAATTAATAAACGTAAAAAAAAATTGAACACTATCCCGCACTTCGCTTGATGTTGAGCTGAAGTTCAACGCATAAACGGAGGCTACTGCTACTACAGTTAAATAAATGCAAATATCAGTCGCAACCATTATGGCAGCCTAGACACCGGCAACTTTCAAACTGATCCCGAAACGCGACTAAATCACTTTACGGTCTGTATACTTGTAAGTGGTGGTCGGATCGGCAGACTGGTATATCACAACCAACTGCCTACCGCATTTTTTTTATAGATACGCGACATTTGACCTCGACTTGACTGTTGGTAAGCAGGGCCGTATCTAGAGGTCAGATCATCTGTTATTTTTAGAACAATGGACAAATGGAATGCTTTACCAGCCCATATGTTCTATCCTAAATAATATTGTATCATTCAAGAAAGCACTTAGCCGGTGTAGTGTGTGCATAGTAACACAGATAACTAAGGATTACTCTAATCACAGGCTCGCCGACATATTATGCCACGCGTCCACCCCCGTCACAGGGCAGTCATGTTCTGCTCGATACGCTCGAGACAGTGCCACGTGCATCTAACAATAGCACGTATACATGTGTGTATTTCCCATACACTCCGGCATATTTTTTTAAAATAATTTGACGACTATGACAGCACCACGCTTGATGTTAACCCTTTACGGCGCTGAGTTGCAGTTCTGTCATACTATTCGAACTCTCATAGTACTTTAAACAAAAGAATAAACACCTTATAACGCAGCAATGCATATTTACAACAAAGCTCTCTATCGAACTAGTTACCCAAATTTGTGCTAGATGGCATTACTTTTATTTTATTGCTACTCAGACTGAGAAACCTGTTTGTGCAGTTTGCGTGCGAATTCAATAGCTTTTTATTGTGTACTGGGACAGCTCAAACAGAATGTGAAAAGTGTGGCGTAGCTTTATTTTTTAATAAAAATAATAATTGTTATAAATCTTTTCACACTTCGTAATTTTTCACTTTGTTTGACATCATCTTGCGCCGTAAAGGGTTAAGTTAGAGTGCGGTCCATGAATGAAGGAAACTGCTACTACAGTCAATTAACTGTAAGTAGCAGTCACATCCACTATGCCGGCCTAGTTAAAATCACTTTACGGTCTGTATACAACTGACCGTGACGGCTGAGTAAAACAAAATAAAACAGTTTTTTAGTTGTCGGCGCTTTTGGACCTCCTTCAGCTTATCATCAATATTAAATGTCGCGTTTTAATTAAGAAAAAATTTGGTGTTCAGTGGTTATATCAGTTATTAATGCTTTTGAAATTACGTGTCAGTCAGAAAGTTTGGATTAGATGTTTGCGTTATGAAGTGCGGCTGACGCAGCAGTAATTTGTGCTGTGAAATGCATCAATCATCTGAGGATTGCTGGGATCCAGCTTGCTGTGATCCAGAGCTGATACAGGAGAACTCCTCGGACAAGAAATCGCTATCAGGTATACCCAATATGTTTAGAATAAATTCAGAAAATGTTATTTCCTGAAAAGAAAAGAAAACATATCACTATAAAAAGTATCAATGAATCAATCAAATTGTCACGCCTTTTCCCACAGTCATAGGCAGAGACAATGGAGCGTCACTTGCCACGACCCTTACACAATTCCCTTGCTATTCTAAAATTAATTTTTGAAAATAATATTTATTTATTGTTACTCGACATCTGACCTTGACTTGTCTGATAATAAGCATGGGGCAGTTTAAGAGTGCAAACGACTGAAAATATCTATATTTTACGACTATCTCAGTCGTCGGTACTATGCCAGTCAGAGTTGATTCATGACGCTTAGCTTGAAGAATCCAATAACCGTAGAGCTTGTATAAAGAGAATTGTAGATGTGAAGAAGTTGTATCAGGTTATTGGCAAGTGACGCTTCGTTGTCTCTGCCTATCCCTGTGGGGAAAAGGCGTGACAATTTGATTGATTGCACTAGAATGTTTTTTTAATATTTATTGTGATTAGACATCTGACCTCGACCCGCCTGATGGCAAGCAAGAAGAGGTCCAAGAGTGACGACGACTGCGAAAACCGAGTCTTCACGGTTACCCCATTCGCCGTCACTATGCCGGCCGGCCAAAGGTTTTCTTTACGCATATCTTGAAGGATCTAAGGCTATAGGATGGAAAGAACACATAGACTGGTAAAGCATTCCACTTATTGATTTTTTTACAAAGAAATACGCTAAGAACTTTTTAGTTCGCCTGCCGATATGTAGTATATACGAGTAGTTATCTGTGGTCTTACCTCAGGTAGAAATGAGAAATCCTCCATCATAATTAAGTTTCTCTCGTCAATTTGGTGTATACATAATGTTGTTAACAAATACCACGCTTGGTACATTGTATAACATTCACCTGACAAAAACAAGCAAACTATTAAATTAATTAATTTACGGTAGGTGTACTTACAGTTAAAAGGAAATTAAATTAAATTAATTAATTTATGGTACCTACAGTTAAAAGGAAATTAAATTAATTAATTTATGGTAGGTGTACCTACAGTTAAAAGGAAATTAAATTAAATTAATTAATTTATGGTAGGTGTACCTACAGTTAAAAGGAAATTAAATTAATTAATTTATGGTAGGTGTACCTACAGTTAAAAGGAAATTAAATTAATTAATTTATGGTAGGTGTACCTACAGTTAAAAGGAAATTAAATTAATTAATTTACGGTAGGTTTACTTACAGTTAAAAGGAAATTAAATTAAATTAATTAATTTATGGTAGGTGTACCTACAGTTAAAAGGAAATTAAATTAAATTAATTAATTTATGGTAGGTGTACCTACAGTTAAAAGGAAATTAAATTAATTAATTTATGGTAGGTGTACCTACAGTTAAAAGGAAATTAAATTAAATTAATTAATTTATGGTAGGTGTACCTACAGTTAAAAGGAAATTAAATTAATTAATTTATGGTAGGTGTACCTACAGTTAAAAGGAAATTAAATTAATTAATTTATGGTAGGTGTACCTACAGTTAAAAGGAAATTAAATTAATTAATTTACGGTAGGTTTACTTACAGTTAAAAGGAAATTAAATTAAATTAATTAATTTATGGTAGGTGTACCTACAGTTAAAAGGAAATTAAATTAATTAATTTATGGTAGGTGTACCTACAGTTATAAGGAAATTAAATTAAATTAATTAATTTATGGTAGGTGTACCTACAGTTAAAAGGAAATTAAATTAATTAATTTACGGTAGGTTTACTTACAGTTAAAAGGAAATTAAATTAAATTAATTAATTTATGGTAGGTGTACCTACAGTTAAAAGGAAATTAAATTAATTAATTTACGGTAGGTTTACTTACAGTTAAAAGGAAATTAAATTAAATTAATTAATTTATGGTAGGTGTACCTACAGTTAAAAGGAAATTAAATTAAATTAATTAATTTATGGTAGGTGTACCTACAGTTAAAAGGAAATTAAATTAATTAATTTATGGTAGGTGTACCTACAGTTACAAGGAAATTAAATTAAATAAATTAAAATAATGTTATTAGCATGGGCAAGTTCTCAGCATACATTTGCTCATCGTCAGATTCTACCATGGCTTCGGAAAGGCATTTTTGACGACAGGCGTGGACGAACGGGACGACAGGAGTGGACGAACGGTTTAGCGACTGGTTTGTTGCGCGTAAAGTCCCGGGTTCGATCCCCGGTCGGAGCAAATATTTGTTTCATAGCTTTTATTTGTAATATTTAATAGTATTAAATATTGCAAATATTTGTTAATAAAAAAAAAAGAGATGGATATTTGCTTCGGGTCTGGTTATCAAAGAGTGGTAGGCAGTGGTACCCAGTCTGCCGATCCGGGGTAGTACCACCACTTACAAGTATACAGACCGTGAAGTGATTTGGTCACGTTTCGGGATCAGCTTGTAAGTTGCCGGTTCCAACTAGGCCGGCATAGTGGATGTGATTGCTACTCACAGTTATTGAATTGTAGTAGCAGTGACATTCATTCATGGACCACACTTCGGCTTAACATCAATCAAAAAAGTCACAATAGAAAAAAGAAGGCCACAAGACACGCGTCAACATAATGATACCAACTATTTCGTGTTAAGCATACAATATATATTTTTTTACAAATAGTTTCACCTTTCTATTTAAATTGATATTTTTTACGGTTAGAACAAGTTGGCGCGCGGGGCCCTCAAATGCGCGGGGTCTGTAGATTTTGCTACTTTTGCTACGTGGCTAATCCGCCATTGATCTGTATGGTGCGGCCGCAGACTGCAATGGCGCTTTGCAACGGAATAAATCTCATAATATTCATCGTACAAACCAGTAGTGTGGTCTGCTGCAGTCACCGTGAAAATCACAATATAGTATTTTCCTAGATGTTGCGCAAACATTGATTATTGAATTAAACAAATTTTATGCGACTTACTATCGCGTTAATTTTTGGTTATTGATTTTACAATTTTTCATTATTTCGACGTTTCGAGAGCTTTGCAGCCAACGTATCACTGACCTATTCGTAGATGCTGTCATCGATTCCAAAACTACCCCGTTTCATGTTTAGATTTCGTTTTATTGTTTCCGGTTTAATGAAAATTTTTGCAACAACCAAAATCTATGACCACAGATAAACGCGATAGTAAGCCGCATACAATGTGTTTAATTCAAGTGCATAATATGTCTAAAAAAATCTAAAGTTTATTGTGATTTAAGACAGTTTAATTTAGTATGTAATTGTTATTAATTTTAATTGTATACTCGTAGAATTAATATTTGTATGTTTTTGAATGTTGTGCATATGTGTAATTGGTTGCATATTAGCAAAAGAACATAAATATGCTATCATTATCAATGTAAAAACTTTAAATATGCCTAATAGATAAATAATATATTAATTAACCTTGACTGCAGAGCATGTCAATGAATTCATCTCTGCACACGACCAAGCTGCCCCTGCGCACCATTGCGAATGTCTTAAAAGCATCCTTGATCATCTTCAGGTTCTCCCCGAACGCGGGTCGGTGGTTTAAATACAACATCACAAAACTTTGGAAATCTATAACATCGGTGGGCTTCGCATC
Source organism: Tinea trinotella (assembly GCA_905220615.1). Taxonomy (NCBI): domain Eukaryota; kingdom Metazoa; phylum Arthropoda; class Insecta; order Lepidoptera; family Tineidae; genus Tinea; species Tinea trinotella. The sequence goes on along the minus strand of HG992308.1, from coordinate 14,062,808 downwards.
GTAAACGTTGTATTGGGCGTGGCAGAGCATGTTTTTCACCTTGTAATGAAGACAATCACTCATAAAAACCAGTAAATGGTGGTAGTATCGACAGTGGTACCCAGACCACTGCCTACCACTATTTGATAACTAGAATTGAAGTAATATCCGCCTCTTTTTTTTCATTAACAAATATTTGCAATATTTAATATAATTATTAAATATTGCAAATATAATTATTAAATATTACAAATAAAGATGAAACAAATATTTGCTTCGACCGGGAATCGAACCCCGAGACTTTAAGCGCAACAAACCAATCGTTGGACAATCGGCCACGCCTGACGTCAAAAAACGTTGCTTACGTTAAGATGCTATGTATTTAAGCTTTGTAAAATGTAGCTTGGGTCCTGTGACACATGAGAAATTTTCGGACGGCTTAATACTATAGCAGCGTCTCTCTTCGATAGTTCATTTCAAAGTTATTTATTTTCGTAGTTACAACCATAGCTTACCAATAATATAATACAATAATAACACAATAATTTTTAAAACAAACCACAATTAATCAAATAAATCATGTAACAAAAAGAAATCTTGCCGCTCCGTCAAGGTTACATCTGTTAACAAAAATCGAGTACTATAATAGTGATGGGACTAGTAAAGTCATTTTGGCATCTGTCACAGGACCAAGCTAAATTTTGCAAAGTATAACTAGATACTTGTGTATATTAAATCTGGATACTAACAGCAAACTGAGACGGAAAGAAGCCAAGAGCCCTCATGATGTCGGGCAATGCTTCAACAGGAATATAGTCCCCGACTGTCCTGGTCGTGGACAAGTAAGTCCCCTGATATAGTAATTGTATATAATAAAAAAGATCTCGCATCTCATGAAACAACCACCCATTCTTTCCACCCTCAATTATTGGATAATATGGAACTAAATTTAGACCTCCCATTTCGGTAGTTTTGTCCACAGATCTGCGAAAGCAATTTTTTTAGTGTGACTCGTCATCTGACTTAGATTTGCCTGCCTGTAAGCAAAGGAAAGTCCAAAAGCAACAAAAAAAAAATTAAAAAAAAAAACAATTAATGAAATACTCGTAAAAAAAAATATGCGGCTAACTTTTGCGGTTTATTTTTGGTTAATTATTGTACAATATTTCTATCCGACGTTTCGAGAGGTTTGCAGCTATCTCTTCGTGACGAGCCGCATAAACTGTGTTTAATTCAATAATTAAAATTTGCGTAAAATTTCAGAAAATAATAATTTAGTTAATGGTTAATTCAGTTGCCGTCACTATGCGATCCAGATATATAAATCATTATTATTTCCCCGCCCTAATTTCCTAAAAGACGCCACTTTCCATGATCCTGACACAACTCTTTTGCTTCCTTAATATATACCTATCATATCTCTTCATATATGTAAAAGCGGTCCGACCCAGAAGATTGTTCCTTGACCAAATAGATAAAATATATAAATTACCTGTTATATAATATTAGGTGCAGTAGTTAGTCATAAATGGGCCCTGTATTGAAATTAGTAGGGTTGGGGCTATTAATCCGAGTAAACAGGGGCCCAATTCTCCTATTACATTATGGCGACGAAAAGCAGTGAATTTGCGTCGCGGTCGCAAGTGACCAATCAACGTAGGTTACCTATTGATTTACTATTCGCTGATTGGTTACGAAGATGTCAAATATCAGTGCAAAATCGTAATTTCGCTGTCGTCATATCTGTACATGTATGTAATATTTACCTATAATTAGGTTCCCATTCTAATATACAATTATCATTTTCACCCAATACAAACAAAATATTCATGTCTTCCCGATGACATACATTGATTATCTGAAAATACATTTGATCATGACAAATTAAATGTTGGCCTGTTTGAAAAGCTCAGAGTCGCTTGGTGTTTCTTTGTGCGATAAAATCCGAGGATATTCGCCAAAGAACCGAAGTTACCGCCATAGGATATGGGAGCTAAAGTGGGAATGGGCTGGCCACATCGCTCGAAGAACCAACGAACCGGAAGACGCAGCGTAGGTAGGCCTCCCACTAGGTGGACTGACGACATAGTGAAAGTCACGAATAACCAGCAGTGGACGTCTTCTGGCTGATGATGATAATAGCACTAATTTGGACTGCGTAGCGGCGGCCACTGAGGCAACCGTGATCAATCAATCAATGAAGTTATCACGCCCTTTTCTCACAGAGATAAGCACAAACAATGGAGCTCCACTTGCCACTATCCTGAAACTACTCCCTCGACTCCCATACATCTACAATTCTTTTCATACAAGTTCTACGGTTATGGGCACCAGGCTTTCTTGAGGATATCTGCGACCTGGTTATTCAAGGTTATAGAATCTTCCCATCCCATAACCTTGGATCCTTCAAGTGATATATGAAGAAGCACCAGGCCAGCATAGTGGCAGCGACTGAGGCAGCCGTGAACTAACTCGGATCTTTAAAGCGTCAGCATTCTTGAAACCATCAGGCTGGTCAAGGTTAAATATCGAGTCACAATAACAATATGTTAATTTTTTATTTACTTACATTTCTATGCTATTAAAGTGCTTGTATCATAGAAACAGGACAACCAAAGTACATATAACAAAGATACATTGGTACCAGTGGGTGGTCTCGAACTCGTGCTCTCGGTTTGCGTAACCATTGCACTGCCACTACACCACGGTCGTCCCTAAAATTAGTTTAGGATTTTTTTTAACTAACCGTAGAGCTTGTATAAAGAGAATTGTGGATGTGAGGAAAGCGAAGGAATTGTATCAGAATCGTGGCAAGTGGCGCTCCATTGTCTTTGCCTATCGCAGGGGGAAAAGGCGCAACAATTTGATTGATTGATTGTTTAAAAAGTAATGGTAACAAATAACAAACCTTTTTAGGATGACAAAGTACTGCAATGTGTTTATATGGATTTCCATCGAGTGGTAGCTTTTGTATTCCAATATTTGTCTTAGTTGCAAATAATAAATAATTTCCTGTCTGTACTAAAATCATTTTGTCAACGGGCTGCTCAAACCGGGGCCCCAAATACTGGCCCCTATTCACTGCCGTGTCGCTGTTTATAATTTTGTATTTGTACTAAAAATAAAATTATAAATGTTTTTTTTATTGTGACTCGACATATGGCAGCACCCCACTTGATGTTAAGCTAAAGTGTGGTCCAAGAATGGATGTCACCGCTACTACAATTTAATAAGTTTAAGTAGAAGTCACAACCTCTATGCCGGCCGGCCTAGTTGGACCCAGCAACTTACAAGCTGATCCCGAAACGAGACTAAATCACTTTACGGTTTGTATAAGTGGTGGTAATACCCCGGAACGCAGACATGGGTACCACTGTATACCACTCTGATAGCAAGCAAATATTCACCTCTTTTTTTATTAACTAATATTTGCAATATTTAATATAATTATTAAATATTGCAAATAAAAGCTATGAACGTCACGCCTGTCGTCAAATATATTTTTATTAGATACACAGTACATATATAAAAGATACATTGGTACCGGTGGGTGGTCTCGAACTCGTGCTCTTCGGTTTGTGTAACCATTGCACCACGGTCGCCTAAATATAACCGGGTAGAGTTGTCTAAGGCGAAATGACCCACCCCTCCACTGCATTTACGCATACGAGCATAGATAAAATATAGATGCAACACACTAAAAATGCGATTCGTAATTGGCCATTCAGTCGCTAGTTAGACACTTGCTAAAAGGGGCGGTCTCGGATTTGTTGTCCAACTAACCATAATTTTTCAAGTAGCGCGTGAGTTCGGACGTCCTGTTCCATACGATGCGCTAGCGTCGCTCTATACAAAATGCGTTATCGGATTTGTCACGCGACTAGTCGACCATCATCATTCGCACACAAATCCTCGTTGACGGAACGATCAATGCACGCACACAGATGTAGTATAGTTATAAATATTTGCATCCACACATTTAAATAAACGCCCCAAAGTAGAGGGGCGCGTCATTTATAGTTAGAAAAGCTATAGTAAGCAACACTTACGTCAGTATCAGTGACAAGTATAGCAGGAAAATCTGTCTTAGCTTTCTTCGGCGTCGGCCATTCTATAGCACAAAGAGTACCAGCTGTCATATCAATTTTTTGCATTTTCAAAACGTCCAAACTCGCCTCCTCAATGCTGTATTCCAACATATACTTATCAAGGCCGAACGAGAACAGCCTATAGGTGTCTTCGTTCTTCCTACTTGTAAATATAATGGAAGTGACATTTTTGAAATGGTTGCGACTTTTCCCAATGAATTTCCACCTAAACGTTTTGCAGTTGAATTTGTAAACGCATACGGTGTTATCTTTGTCCTGTGAGAAGAATTACAAATTGACGACAGGTGTTAGCACACACGGAAAGTCCCGGGTTCGATTCCCGGTCGGAGCAAATATTTGCTCCTTAACTTATAAAGGCGTATATAATATATTTGCTCCAGGTTAAAGAGTGGTAGGCAGATTGGGCCACCACTTACAAGTATATAGACCGTGAAGTGACTTAGTCGCGTTTCGGTATCAGCTTGTAACTTGCTAAGTCAGTTTTCACATTCGTAGTAATTATTGGACCTCGGATGTCGCCCCAATAAAAAGAAAAATATATATAAATCCATTAATCAGAATATAAACTGCTTCACCTACAGGTATAGGCAGAGAAAATGGAGTTTTCGGAACTTATCTAGATTGACATCAAGTAGACGTCATAATAAAAAAATAAGTACACAAACGATAGGATTTTCTCAGATTTATTAATGAAGAATATAAATTTTATGCGGCTTACTATCGCGTTTATTTTTGGTTAACATCGGAATAAAAAATTGTAGAGATATAAACGCGATAGTAAGCCGCATAAAAGGACATTATTAATTTTGGGCTTTTATGTACTACTTTTGTAATGTCCAATGATGAAAAAATATATAAATAGTAGTTTCGATACTTGTATCGATAAAACTAACAGCAACTTTTAATTGCTGTGCAATATGAATGAAACAATTTCTTAGCATCCATGGGTTCACCGTGCGGGTGCCAGGTCCATCGCGTGGCAGGCGGGAGAATGAACGCAGTGTTTCGGACTTGTGACCGAAATGTAGGTTTCAAAGCTTTTTGTGACATGTCAACACTCACCTTCCCTGCCTTCACTATCCCCTCTACCCAACCAAATATTGTAAGACCCCACCAATGCCGCCTTCGACATACGATCCAAATATGTGGTTACGGCGGTCCTTGGATTTGTGAATTTTTGACTATTTCACAAAAGTAATATGTCTTTCATTTGTGGAAAAACCTTTCCTAGCTCTGCCAATGCTGACTTACTGCTTCACGGATAATTTCCAGGACTTTATCGTGTCGCCGCGAGTAACAGCCCTTATCAAGTAGAGTGACACACCCCACCAGAATATGCCTCGCAGTTCCCACGGCAAGACCACATAATGTACAGGTCTTATCAGTACCTTTACCCCACCTTACCAGATTGCTCTGGTCGGGCAGAGACATTTGGAATGCGTAAGATAGAATTTTACTAACGCTGGAGACCAATCATACAAATTTAGAAAATATTTAGAAAATAAAATATGGATATTGTATCGTTTCCCAATGACACGTTCCAAAGACACAGTTCTGCTTTGAACTGTCAATTTTATAGTTTGATTATTTTGCACAACTAAACTATGCAAAATAAATAACTGCTTAGTATTTACAAAATGAATGAAGTCCTTTGTTTAATACATAAATAATACTAACAGCTGAAGCTAGCATCAATGAATCGCAACTATAAGTAATCATTATAATCCTGTTGAAGGCATCGTGATGTTGGTCATCCAGAATTTGAATGCTAATTGGATCCAGGAACAAGAGCTGCCCGTTATTGAGTCCACATGCCAGATGAGCACCTATATGGTACATATTTTTTATTTGTATTACTATACAGCAGCCTTTCCCAGCCTGGAGTCTGCGGGCCTATTTTGTCCGCGTACAAAACAAGAAAATTACGAAAGCATAGTGGTGCAGCCAAATTTAGTCAGACCATTTTGTTTTTTCAATTTTAACATGGAATAATGTGTCAAGTGATAGGTGGCTGGGCTAGCCTTTTACATACAAAAACACTGCAAAATGCTACAGCCACACTATGCTCTTCGCACTGCTCCTCGTCCTTCCATGAATATTTCCCTAACAGCCACACACTCCCCTACTCGCGATGTTCATCGCGTTGCTCCGATGGACGACAACATTGTAACTTTGACTCGCGCTAAAAAACCGACAAAAAATGGATCGCTGGGCATGACGAATAACGCAGCCACACTATGTTTCTGCCCATTTCCCTCGCTATTTCTCTTGCCACTCGTCGAGTGTGTGGCCGTAGGGCTAGAGTTTAATTAAGATTTTGAGAATAAAATAGATTTACCTATGTGAGTACTGCAAATAAGTATTTTTAGGGGTCTGCGGATCATGGTAAGGTGGCGCTAGAGGATCCGCCCTTGGAAAAGGTTGGGAAAGGCTGCTATACAGTCAAATTAGCTTGGAGAAGTTTTGCATTTGTAGTAGTGCACCTAAGAGCGCGTTTCCATTATTAACACACGTTACGAAAATACGACATGTACATAGGTTTCAATTGGAAGCAAACGGAAGATAACCGAAAACTTTTAATGGAAAAGCACGAAATTTGGTACTTACGAATTAACTATTTGATAAAAAATGCAGAATATAGTGTACAAAATCGACCAATTGTTTTCACCGACGAAACATATATACATACGTCACATACCCTCTCGAAATATTGGTCAGATGGAAGCACTTCAGATTTAAAGCGATATATATCAAAGGGCAATCGGGCAAAATATTTAAATAAAAATACATAAAATTATAAAAGTAGTTTAATTATTTATTTGCTGACTGTACACACTACCACAAACGCAAAAACGTCTCCAAGCTAAAACTAAACATAATGATAGGAGATCGTAACATTTTTATCTACTGCCACGACATAATGGAAACGCGCTCTTATTTTGAGCGGTATTTCGGCCAGGGCCGGACCGTGAGTTTAGGGGGCCCTGGGCTAATACTACTTAGGGGCCCACCTAATTAATCAAATTATAAGAAAAAAATAAGTCAGTTCGAAGTACCAACACCTGAACGTAGACTTGAATTAAATAGGTTTGATTAATCGCAGGATTTGCAGGGCTGCAAAATTTACGATCTGTTTAATTTTATGCATTATCGTCTATTTTTGACTTTGACTTGACCTAGCTGGGGGCCCCTTGAATCCACGAGGCCCTGGGCTGAAGCCCAAAAAGCTATATGGTAGATCCGGCCCTGATTTCGGCAGAGTATTGGTATACCAGCATCGACGCGAGAACACTACGGCCAAGTTGACAGCCCCACAAGCGACATGCGTGTGGCAGGGAGGACTTCCTTAACGTTTTCCTCAGTATATTTGTTCGGTCTGCTAGTTAGAGTGGTAGGCAGTGGTACCCAGTCTGCCGATCCGCTTATACAGACCGTAAAGCGATATAGTTGCATTTCGGGATCAGCTTGTAGTTGGCGCTTCTTACTAGGCCGGCATAGTCATCAACTTAGTTATTGAGCTGTGTGTGTGTCAACTCCATTCATAGATCTCCCTCAAGCTTAACATCAGGCGGGGTGCTGTCATATGTCGCATCACATTTAAAATAGTTACCTGATGGTGAATATTGCAAGCAGCTAACTGATATCAATGGCAATTTAACATCAAACGCACTGTGAATGGAGTCATCCTTCGGTGGGATAACAACTTTGAATTTGTCACGCAAATCAGTGCGCGATAATATCTTATGAGTGTTGAAATTCACAGACTCCAATGTACCATTCGCAAAACCAATGCAAAACAATGGTCTAAAACATATATGATTAAAAATGTATTTTTCACTTTATAATAGCATTTGATTTGATTTTTTATTTTTATTGTGACTCGACATATGACAGCACCCCGCTTGATGTTAAGCCGAAGTGTGGTCCATGAATGAATGTCACTGCTACTACAATTTAATAACTGTGAGTAGCAATCACATCCACTATGCCGGCCTAGATGGAACCGGCAACTTACAAGCTGATCCTGAAACGTGACCAAATCACTTCACGGTCTATATACTTGTAAATGGTGGTACTACCCCGGATCGGCAGACTGGGTACCACTGCCTACCACTCTTTGATAACCAGACCCGAAGCAAATATCCATCTCTTTTTTTTATTAACAAATATTTGTAATATTTAATATAATTATTAAATATTACAAATAAAAGCTATGAAACAAATCATGTGGATGGATGCGTTAAACGAGGCAAACCCAGCAGGGTGTTTTTCGACCAATTTGGAGATGTCCTCGAGAAAGTTGGGTTGCCTAGTTCCCATAACCGTAGATATTGTATGAAGAAAATTGTGGATGTGAGGGAAGCGATGGAGTTGTGTCAGTTTTATCAGTTCGTCGGGACTCTTGGACCTCATCTTACTTACCATCAGGTAGGTCGAGATCATTTGATGCCACATTAAAAAAATACACAATAAAGAATAGTACTTTCATTTCACTTCAGAAAAGTGCTCGTATAATAGACACTGGACTTACAATTCATTTTAGTGAGTCCAATTACTACTAATATCAAAGACACATAATATAGTACTGTAGACTAGTTTAGAATGTCACTGTTCTCAGCTTATTGAGATGATAACATGGGATGGATATGTATTTCCTAATTATATTTCTCCGTACAAATCACATATCGTAGAGCTTGTATGAAGAGAATTGTGGATGTGAGGGAAGCGATGGAGTTGTATCAGGGTCGTGGCAAGTTGGGCTCCATTGTCTTTGCCTATCCCTGAGGGAAAAAGACGGTGACAATTTGATGTTAATGATGAAATTACATTTGAAATATAGCACTCTCACTTATCCCTGTCTGAAACGTCTTTCCTCTGTTTTATTATTCTGGACCCTAGTAGCTAAGTCTAAAGATACATCTTACCAGGCCGCTATAGTGGAACGGCTGATTGATCAGACCTCTGTCCGTGGCAGCAGGTCTTTACGCATGGAGCACGCTCTAGCTTAACATCAGGAGGGCGTTGTCAAATGATGACCTAAGTACCAAAAAATAGGTAAGTACTTACTTTTCAGGATGTACAGATATAGCGTTAGTGACTGGCTTCCTGTAATCTAATATTGTTGAATATTTTTCATGAACAAAATCTGCATATGCTATACCAAGGTTGTCTGTCTCTAGGGGTGAGAAATTATGTTGGTATTTTTAATGAGATGTATAAAGTTTCTTAAAATCTACGAATACTAAGTTTTAATCACAATGCAATAAGGATTAAAATGCTACAACATTTTTTTAAGCTCAACAGTTTCCGCCCAAATCTATTTTTTATTTGTTGTGACTAAATACATTCCTCTGGTCGCCACAAAGATGGCGGCTGAGGTAAGTGTAAATCAAAGAGTATCTTTGATTAATTAAACAAATTTCACGCGGCTTACTATTTTTGGTTATTGATTTTACAAATAAACGAGGCAGGCCCAGGAGGGTGTTTGCCGACCAAATCGGCTCAAGAAAGCTAGGTTGCCTAGTGCCCATAACCATAGAGCTTGTATGAAGAGAATTGTAAATGTCAAGAAAGCGTGGGAGTTGTGTCAGGATCGTGGCAAGTGGCGCTTCATTGTCTCTGCCTATCCCTGTGGAAAAAAGGCGTGACAATTTGATTAATTGATTGATTTTACATTTTATTATTATTATTACACCTTTAAAGTGAAGCATAAAATGTGACTAACGTATAATGAAGTCTCTAAAAATGAATGGCTCATCCTTTGGTGTTGCATCAGCTGGTGTTTTGTATTTCATCAGTTTCTCAGTCTCCTCCCCTGTCAGGGAGTTCCTATTTGCGGATACGTGAGCCACACACTCACAAAACTGCCTACCTGCGAATAAGACGAGTACATTGGCATAACTAGAGTGTTTTTTTTATTGTGACTCGACACATGGATGTCACTGCTACTACAATTCAATTGTAAGTAGCAGTGACATTCACTGTGCCGGCCTAGTTGGAACCGGCAACTTACAAGCTGATCCCGAAACGCAACCAAATCACTTCACGGTCTGTATACTTGTAAGTGGTGGTACTACCCCGGATCTGCAGACTGGATACCACTGTCTACCACTATTCGTAAAAACAGGCACTTCGTAAAAATTTAAACTACTTAAAAATAATAATCAAGGGAAAATCCGCCTGAGTTAGTTTTTTTCTTGAATTCACCCAGAAGTTTAGTTGAAGAAATTCTAAAGCATTTATAATTGTTTCATTATGTTTATTTTACATTTATGTAAATTACACAGTGGCGCCACCTCTATGCTTGCCCTGGGCGCCATATCCGATCAGTACGCTAATGACGTAATATTAAAAAGAGACAAATATATGTTGCTCTGCATCGCGACAATGAGTTCAGGTTAGCTTATTTGCATACTTTACAAGTATACAGGCCGTGAAGTGATTCCAACTAGGCATAGCGGATGTGACTGCTACTTACAGTTATTGAATTGTAGTAGCAGTGTCCTCCATTCATGGACTACACTCCAGCTTAACATCAAGCAGGGTGCTGTCATATGTCGAGTCACATTAAAAAAAATAGTAGTGTAACCCTCAATAATCCTTCTGTAATCTACAGTCTAAAATTAAAACACAACTGCCTCAGTTTTAAAGAGAATATCACTTTTTTGTCCCACCATATACTAAAATTATTACATCGCCCAAGTATATTATTATGTACATAATATATATTACAATATATTATGTACATTAATATACTAAGCTACTAAAGTGCTTGTATCATAGAAACTCGGTTTGCGTGACCATTGCACTGCCACTACACCACAGCCGCCTTTAAACTTAAGTGTCATTGCACTTTAACAATAAATACTCAAGCAAGTCAAGCCACTGTCTTAGTTAATATTAAGTGGGAGTTGTGTCAGGATCGTGGCAAGTGGCGCTCCATTGTCTCTGCCAATCCCTGTAGGAGAAAGGCGTTTGTTTTGATTGATTTAAGTAAGTGAATGTCTTACATTTAGGATCCAAAAGTGTATATTTTTTGGACTCTAAATGAAAACTAAGTCCCCTAATGCTGTCCACATTGAGTCTGTGACACCAATATAGTAACTTTAGTTGATCATCATAAAATTTAACTTCGCCATTTTCATTCCCAGTTACTATGATGCTGCAAAAGAATTTATTTTATTAAATTATGAATTAAACAAAGGACATCATTCATTTTGGGCTTTTATGTACTACTTTTGTAATGTCCAATGATAAAAAAATATATAAATGGTAGTTTCGATACTTGTATTGATAAAACTAATAACAATTTTGCTTTTAATTGCTGTGCAATTGAGTTATTTGGAAAATAACATTATGGATTTTGTATCGTCTGTCAATCACAAAGACACGCCATATTAACAGTTCTGCTTTGAACTGTCATAATTATAGTTTGATCATTTTGCAGACCTAAACTATGCAGAATAAAAGATATATTACAACTACATTGTAATCTTCGTTCATCAAACTATTTTAAAATGCGTATTAAACTGTTAATACAATTAAGCCCAAGTCCCCATACAAAATGAATGATGTCCTTTTATTCGGCTTACTATCGCGTTTATTTTGGTTTTGATTTTACACTTTTATTTTATTATTCCAACGCGATAGTAAGCCGCATAAAATTAGGTTTATTTATTAATTAATTAGGTTAAATCAATGTTTGCGCAAAAACTAAGAAAATATTAATAATTAATTTATTATTTAAACCATAGCACTCTGTAGAGTGGGAGAGGACACTTCCGGTGCATTGTTTTTTTATCGTGACTCGACATCTGACCTCGACCACGACCTGATGGTAAGCAAGAGGAGATCCAAGAGTGCCGAAAAAAACGAGTCTTTACGGCTACCCCAGTCGCCGTCCCTATACCGGCAAAAGGTGCTTCTTCACTAATCGCTTGAAGGATCCATGGCGGAGAGAACTCATGAGATGGTAAAGCATTCCACTTTGTAGGACAATCGACATTGTCCTACAAAGAAACGACGCATCGAACCTTTTAGCTCGACTGCCGATAAAAGCTGGTTAACCACCCTATACATCTCCCCATAGTGACCACGTCGCGTTCAGGGACTAGTTTGTGTAGCACCAGTTGCGTTGGGGGTTGTGGATGCGGTTAGGGACAGTGGCATCCAGCTGATGTACAGTTTTCCGGTAAGAGTTTGTTGGCCCTGGGCCAGGGAGACCCGTAGCAACGGTAAAATTATAACATTGTAGTTCAATTTACCTTTATTTATATAAGAGTATTAAGGAAGAGAGTCGGAGCTAGCGGGTAATGGGGGACAATTTACACAGGCAAGATCGTACAAAGTCGCTCGAAATTGCCCTTGAACATACGGTATTCAAAAAAATATATAGATACGTGATCCATACTAGATTCAGTGTTCAAAAATGGCACAATTTTGGAAAGCGATTGTCTTGACTAGGGTTTAGAGTAGGACTTGTTTTGTCCTACACTAAAGTTAAAGTAGGACGGAATTATAGTTGTTGAAAAAAGAGACAAATATATTTATGTTGCTCTGCATCGTCCTGCATTTAACTAAGACAGTAAAAATGACAAAGAATAATTAATAATCAGAGAGTTAATATTATTCTCATTTATGTTATAAATAATATATATATTATTTATTTAAAACATCACTTAAAACATTTTAAAACATACAAAAACATACTTAAAACATCACATAGTGTACCTAGTACATACTAGTTTTAAATTAACAATATTTGAAATATTTATATCAATACTTACTTATCAACGAATTTAACAACAGTAATTTTACAAGAGTCCAGTCTGAGTGCCTTAACAAATTTCATTTTATCAATGACCGATGAGTCAGCGTTGTAGTTGACCTCCATCGTATAGCCAAAGATGACCACTCCACCGCCCGACGTGACGGTCAACACTTGCGAGGTGTTTGGCAGATACTCGAAAGTTTTATATGTGGCCAGCTCTAGAGATGTAGGTGGTAATAATTTGATCACTCGTAATGCATAATAGTGATCACTGCCTCCTGACACACGGTCTTTTACGTCTATGATGATTTTCTGAAATAAAAATTAGGACTCAACAACCCGCTTGATATTAAGCTGAGGACTTTGAGTATACATTAGAGTGTATACAGTTAAATTAGCTTGGAGACGTTTTTGCATTTGTAGTAGTGCGCCTAAAAGCGCGTTTCCAATATTAACACACGTTACGAAAACATGTCATGTCCTTAGGTTTTAATTGGAAGCAAACGGAAGATGACCGGAAACTTTTAATGGAAAAGCACGAAATTCGGTACTAACGAATTAACTATTTGATAAAAATTGCAGAATATCGTGCGTAAAACCGACCAATTGTTTTTACCGACGAAACATATATACTTACATACGTCACATACCCTCTCGAATTTATGGTCAGATGGATGTACTTCAGGTTTTAAGCGACATATATCGAAGGGCAATCGGGCAAAATATTTAATTTAAACCAATAAAAGTTGTTTATTTATTTATTCGCTAACTGTACACTACTACAAACGCAAAAACGTCTTCAATCTAAAACTAAACATAGTGATAGGAGATCGTAACATCTTTATCTACCGCCATGACATAATGGAAACGCGCTCTTAGGCGTGTCTCCAAGCTAATTTGACTGTACTCATGTATACTTGTATACTTGTATACTAATACTGCCAATGGATTGGCAGTATTAGTATACAGTGACGGCGACTGAAACGACCGTAAACAGAATCGTTCATTAGGCAAGTCGAGGTCAAATATATCAAAGTAAAAAAAGTAATTTTAGCATTCAAAAATGGACATTGCTGTAAGTGATGTTAATGCATAAATTGAACTTACTTTTGATTCACCAACCCATACATTATGCTTGGACATGAGAAAGAATTGTTCACTATTCGTTGGATTGAACCTAACCATTAAAAGGTGCTCGCTTGCTTCCACGGCTAATTCAGCTGGATAATAAAAACAATTTATAAAAAACACTGCATACGCTAGCCCTCTTTTTCACTGGGACGACACTAGTTCATGCCAGATCATCAGGGATCATCAGTCCTGCGTACATTAGAATAATGGGGCTCCTGTGAGATTACCAGAGCACTATTTTGTTAGATAAGCAAAAAAAAATGAGAAGCAAGGTTCTGGATTTATTATTATTTCTTTACTATTAAAATCAATGTTGATTGAAGAGGTAGTAGATTTGAGATGGCCAAATTACTTTTTCAAAATCTGTTTATAAGTATATCACTTTGAAATTTTAAGCAATGTGGCAGGAACTAGGGGTCCTCTATCGATCGCGGAACCCTGGGCTTGGGCCCAAAGTACCCAATGGGAAAGGCTAGTGACCAACACTTTGAAGACTTACTAATAATATTTTTAATATGAGATGTTCTAGGGACTTTCTGTTCCAAAATTCACGGGTGGCTGTTAACAATGCGGCACTTGTTCCTACATTAATGTATGGAAGTGAAGGTTGGGTATGGCAGAAGAAGTATGAGAGTAGAATATACGCATTTCTATAGACGCGGTCATTAAGGAGTGTACGCTGCCACTGGACAAGATACTACTAGTTTACGTCACTAGCCGGCATAGTGACGGCCATCATTTTTACCAACAGGCAAGTCGAGGTCAAGCTGAAGTGGCAATGGGCTGGCCACATCGCTCGAAAAATTGACAACCGATGGAGAAGAAAGTGTGACGAAGACTGAAACAACCATGTTAGTATATGGCTGCCTCAGTCACTATGCGGGCCAAAGGTGCTTCTTTACGCATCGCTTGAAGGATCCAAGGTTATAGGATGGAAAGAACACATGGGCTGGCAAAGCTAGACAGGAGACCACGAACCGGTAGACGCAGCGTAGATAGGCCTCCCACCAGGTGGACTGACAACATAGTGAAAATCACGGGTAACCAGTGGGTGCAACTGGCATCTTGTTGTTCGGAATGGCGTTCTAAGGGGGAGGCCTAAGTTCGGCAGTGGACGTCTTCTGGTTGATGATGATGAGGTTGAGGTCACAATCAAAAATTTATTAAGTGTAAATTGTACCATGTGGAACTTCCAAGCCAAAGCTCCATATCCACCATCGCAAAATCAAAGTGTCATGCAACGCAACTGTCAGCAAATACTTCGCATCCGCGCTCAACGCAACTTTGCATAATTTTACATTTCCGTGGGGGGAGAAGATTGTCCTGCATGGTGTTAAGTTGCTATCCCATATTGTGAGAATGTTATCAGGACCAGAATCAGCTGTAAAGAGCCATTTTCCCTTGGCATCTGCTCCGATGCAAGTTATGCTGTTGCTCTGTAAAATAAGCCATAAACATCAATGATATAAGGTAAAATTTGGTAGTATTTTCTTAGATTTTGCGCAAACATTAATTAATGAATTAAACAAATTTTATGCGGCTTACTATAGCGTTTATTTTTGGTTTGTACAATAAAACAAAATCAAAACATGAGTTTTGGAAACAATGACAGCATCAACCAATAGGACACCATTATCTATGTGACCATGATGACTGTAAAGCTCTCGAAACGTCGGTATAATAAAAAAATGTAAAATCAAAACCAAAAATAAATGCTATAGTAAGCCGCATAAAATTTGTTTAATTAATTAGTCAATGTTCGCGCATAATCTAAGAAAATACTATCTGACAAATTCCTTAAACGCTGTCACTATGTCGACCTAAAAAGACCTCTTATGTAAAGCTGGTGTTGAGAGACAATGTGACTGCTGCATACAGTCGTTGTTAAATTTGCTAATCTCAACGGGGAAGCACTTTGATATAGAAAATTATTTATAAATATGAAAGCGACCATGGTTAAGTGGTAGTGTGATTGATCACGCAGAGAACCTATGGATCAAAACATTGAGTAACGATAGTACATAATAACTCAAGGCGACCGTGGTGTAGTGGCAGTGCAATGGTTACACAAACCGAAGGCACAAGTTCGAGACCTGTTTTTATGATACAAGCACTTTAGTAGCTTAGTATAGAAATGTAAATAAAACAAAAATAAAAATGGTTCAAAACGACTTTCCGGCAGATAAAAAGAGCGGCCGCTGGCATTAAAGCTGCGCTTGTTTTGTTACCTACTTACTTTTCATTTTACGAATGTGTATAACATTCAAAATATTATTATTTTTTTATTATGACACGACATTTGACCTCGACCTGCCTGATGATAAGCAAGAGGAGGCCCAAAAGTGACGACGACTGAAAAAACCGAGTTAATTCCCGGTTACCTTAGTCGCCGTCATTATGTTATTATATGCGAACGGCTGTATAGATAGGCGGACTTGCTTCCACCGCAGTCGTCCAAAGCTCAACATTTAGCGCCCTTTTTATCTGCCGTGACCTATACAAATGTATCTTTGTTATATGTACTTCAGTCGTCCTGTTTCTATAATACAAGCACTTAAGTAGCTTAATATAGAAATATTATACAAAAAAGTCATATTAACATGTCCCTGTAACATTTTCATTTGGTCTGTATTCCAATTGTAGATGACCCCACAATTGGTTGCTGCATAAAATATTATACACTCTTTATTTGTGCTCAAATCCAATGGCGCTACTTTTGGATTGTAACCATATATCCAACGTAGATTCTAAAAAAAAAGGAAAACACTGCCATTCACTATGAAGACCACTCGCGTTTAAAATTACGACTCTTTTGTTATCTCAAATCACATCAAGTGCAATCATCAAAATAAATATTATGATCTCACGAACAAGATGACGAAAAACGGTTTCAAAGTTGGTGCAAAAAGAATACCAGCAAAAACCTTGCATCATCTTTTAAAGAACTTATCCTCCCAAGGTCAGCCGTAAGCACATTTTTAGATCATATGTCGAAAGCGGCAAAGCGGTGGGGTCTTACAATATTTGCTTGGGCAGAGGGGATAGTGAAGGCAGGGAAGGTGAGTGTTGACATGTCACAAAAACCTACATTTCGGTCACAAGTCCGGAACGCTGCCTTTACTCTCCCGCCTGCTACGCGATGGACCCGGCACCCGCACGGAGAATCCATGTATGCTAAGAAATTGTTTCATTTATATGACAGCACCTCGCCTGACGTTACGCTGGAGTGCGATCCAGGAATGGAGTGATTGCTAATACAGTCAAATAACTGTGAATGAAAGAAATGGTGGTACTACCTCGGATCGGCAGACTGGGCACCACTGCCTACCACTCTGACAAGCAGAGCCAGAGCAAATAACTGCCTCTTTTTTCTTTAATTAACAAATAAAACCTATGAAACAAGCTTTGCTCCGACCGGGAATCGAACCCGGATCCCGTAACGAACTGGTGGGCCGACCAATAAGCCTAGCCGATCGTTAAGCAAAGTGGACTGAAGACATAGTAAAGGTCACGAATAAACAGTGGATGCAACTGGCATTTTGTCGTTTGCAATGGCGTTTTAAGGCCCATGTTCAGAAGTGGATTTCGCCACACCAGCACATGTGGAACAGGCACCCAATCAGCACCACATTTCTCCACATCATCACCAACACTTAATCCGAAAATCTCTACATCATACAAATTCTATGGTCAGAGGCACTGCGGGATCCTGTTTTCTGTTAAAGCATTTCCCTGATTCCGAGGAACAATGATCATTTTATAAAATCTTACATAAGGTGTTAGTTTTTGCGCTGAACTATCAGACGGCGTCACAGACATTCTTGTTTAAATAATACTAGAAAACAATATTATAATAATAATACTCTTTAAATATTCAAGAAATAATATAAATTAATTATCGTGTCAATGGTGTTTTGACAATCTTAATTGTTTTATTATAATTTAATAAATGACACAAGTTTTATAAACAATCAAAGAGAATGTAACGCTACACTAAGGTTAATAGTACTACCCATACAACCCACCCAACTAACAGACCAACAAACAAAACTGTCCTCTGTGCGCACAGAAACATAAATTAAAACATTGCCCGACTTTTTTTATAACACTATTATTACTATTTTATTAAAGTACATTTTTTCTTACTTGTCAAAATTAGTAAACAAAGGACATCCATTTTGGGCTTTTATGTACTACTTTTGTAATGTCCAATGATAAAAAAATATATAAATGGTAGTTTCGATATTTGTATTGATAAAACTAATAATAATTTTGCTTTTATTTGCTGTGCAATTGAGTTATTTGGAAAAGAGATGTGGATTTTGTGTCGTCTGTCAATCACCAAGACACCCCATTGCTTTAAACTGTCATAATTATGGTTTGATCATTTTGCACATCTAAACTATGCATAATAAAAGATATATTACAACTACATTGTAATCTTCGTACATTAATCTATTTTTAAATGTATATGCAACTGTTAATACAATTAAGCCCAAGTACCCATATAAAATCAATGACGTCCTTTTCGGCACAATGACAGATTAACGATAAAAACAATTAGCCGAATCAATACGAATATAATAAAAATCATAAAATAGGGTAATCGTAAGTTGTATCGGGTATTACAATCGTCGGCTCTTGCTTACCACCAGATCAAGTCAAGGTCTCAATAAAGAGAAATGTTAAAATGGAAGATTATAGATATGGCTCCATCGATATAACAAAAATATCAGCCAGAAAACGTCCACTGCTGAACATATGCCTCCCCCTTAGAACACTATTCCGAACGACAAGATGACAGTTGGATCCACCGGTTATTCGTGACTTTCAGTATGTCATCAGTCCACTTAGGGTAAGGCCTACCTACGCTGCGTCTTTCGGTTCCGGTTCTAGAACCTTCCCATCTCCCACTATGAACGAAAGTAATTTAAAGCCTAGTTATTCCATTATCAAGAATCAAGAGCTCGAAGGTCTCTTTCTGTCCTAGGCCATGCGCGCAGCATCCAGAGGTTTATTTATTAGTTACTACACACCCATATTCATAAATATAAATATCTATAGATCACTCGTCTACGACGCGCATTAAGCGATCGAGGCAATACACGTACTCTATACCTTTATATATATCCTTTAAGCTTAGTGGGGACACGAATAGAACATTGGTCAAACGGATTCAAAAGGAAATATTACACAAAAACTTTTTTGATGCTAATAGATTCTGTTTCTTCTAAGGATCTTGTGGAATGTAACCTGTTTTTTATAATTCTCTACTGGACCGACTGAGGTTTGAGTACTAGAAATGTCTTCCTGTTTCTATGATACAAGCATAGATTTTTTATTGGTCTCGCCGATGCTTCGACCAATCATTAATCTATGGATAGAAGCTTTATTAGCTGAATTTGTAATTTTTAAAACAAAAAAAATTGAGTCGTCGTGGGACGCCTGGCAGATGTAACATTAAAAATTCAAAACTAGTATTTTCTTAGATTTTGCGCGAACATTGATTAATGAATTAAACAAATTCTATCCGCAACTCTCCGAGAGAGGTCCCTCTGTGACCTCGATGGCTGCAAAGCTCTCGAAACATCGAAGAGGCAAGTTGAGATCGGATTTTGCGTATCACCAATTTAATAATAATAATTTAACTGTTTTTATAATTCAATTACAATGACACCATTAATGAATTTATTAATATTTTTCGCGATAAAAATGCATTTATTACGTGATAAAATTAATGATAGCACGCGCTGCATTATTGTGTGCAACATATTGTACATTGCTTCTTTGGTACATTTATTAAATATGTTTTGTACTAAGTTGCTAAACGTGATTGTATCATAGAAACAAAACCACCAAGGTACATAGGTACCGCAGGTGGTTTCGAACATATTTTTTTATTGTGACTACAGTAACTACAATAACTGTTAGTAGCAATCACTATGCCGGTCTATTTGAAACCGGCAACTTACAAGCTGATTCCGAAACGCGACTAAGTCTGCTTGTCTAAGAGGTGTAGTCTGCCGATCCGGGGTAGTACCACCACTTACAAGTATACAGACTTATACAAGTATACTTTTACAAAAACTTTAAGTAGCCGATTCCAACTAGGCCAACTAGTAGATCCGACTGCAACTTGCAGTTATTTACCCGTAGTAGCAGTCGCCTACATTCTTGGACCGCATTTCAACTTAACATCGGGTGGGATCGCGTCTTAATAAAACCGGATTTGAAACCAGTCACTAGTACCAATGTATCTTTAATATATGTACTTTGGTCGCACTGTTTCTATGATACAAATTACAACAAAATTACATTACACTTTAGTAGCTTAGTATAGAAATATAAAATATGTTTATAAAAATGAAAAGAAGCATTGTACATGTATAATAAATACAGTCAGGATGTGATGGGGCGTGTTTTTTTTATAATATTACTCTGTGAATGAATTTTTATCACAAGTCAAGGGTCACGGTTCATTTCAAAACAGATTTTACTCTGAGACGAGACGGTAACCATGTTGTGTTCATTTAAGTATTTATTGTTTTATATTTATTTGTTTATTAATATAAAACTTTTAGAATGTAAAATGGAGTTTCGGAGACCTTCCACGTTGAATTCTGATCAGGTTAGTCAAATTGCTTTGAGTTGTAGGCAGTGGTACCCAGTCTGCCAATTCGGTTTAGTACTACCACTTACAAGTATACAAACCGTGAAGTGATTTAGTCGCGATTTGGGATCAGCTTGTAAGTTGACGGTTGTACTTAGAGTTATTGAATTGTAGTAGCAGTGACTTCCATATATGGACCGCACCCTAGCTAAAGGTGTAATTCTGCCGGCAGACCGCAGTCGGAATCACACCAGCCCCCCTGCACGGCAATCTAAGAAGCAAGATAAAGAACTGCGAGAAATATCATTCCAACTCATTTTAAATCACTTACTGCTTAGAACAGTGTATCAAAAAAGATATTTAAACATTATGTAAAACTTTACACAAAACAACGTTGAATACTATAACAATTTGTTTTTTTACATTTTGATGTGCCGGCTTAATATGTTAATTAAAATGAGTTACAATAATATTTCTTGCAGTTCTTTATTTTGTTTTTTGGATTGCCATGCTAGGGGGGCTGTCTGCCGATCCGAGGTAGTACAATACATATACAAACCGTGAAGTGATTTAGTCGCGATTCGGGATCAGCTTGTAAGTTGCCGGTTGTACTTAGAGTTATTGAATTGTAGTAGCAGTGACATCCATTTATGGACCGCACCCTAGCTTACCAAGCGTTGGTGAGCACACCAGTTTGTTATGCTTATAATCATCTATATAAAGCATCCGCATTCTATCGACAAGTGGAATGCTTTGCCAGCCCATGTGTTCCCTCCGTCCTATGACCTTGGATCCTTCAAGCGATGCGTGAAGAAGCACCTTTGGCCGGCATAGTGACGATGACTGAAGCAGCCGTGAATAAACTCGGTTTTTTCAGTTGTCGTCAATTTTGGACCTCCTCTTGCTTATCATCAGGCGGGTCGAGGTCAGATGTCGTGTCACAATAAAAAAAATATATATATTATTAAAATTGTACCCATTACAGCTGTCCTTCATGAAAAGATATGGTTATTTACCGAACGAGCCTGAGAATGAGATTGGCTTCGTGTACACCCCTCACTCCATATCAGAGGCATTAATCCGACTGCAGCACTTTGCTGGTTTACCACAAACTGGACAACTGGATGCACAAACTAAACAAGTATTATTAATTTCTTTTTCTTCATTTTTTACATTTCGTATACTAAGCTACTAAAGTGCTTGTATCATAGAAACAGGACAACCAAAGTAAACAATCAAAGATACATTATTACCGGTGGGTGGTCTCAAACTCGTGCTCTCAGTTTGCGTAACCATTGCACTGCCACTACACCACGGTCGCCCTAATAATTGTTCTTATATAATCGTAAAAAGTAATTGCACTTAAGTGGTTTTTCCTATCAACCGACAATAGAATAATATTAATGGCCAGCATAGTGACGGTAACTGAGGCAGCCTTGAACTAACTTGGTTGTTTCAGTCGTCGTCACACTTGGATCACCTCTTGCTTATCATCAGGCGGGTCCAGTTCAATGGTCGTGTGACAATAAAAAAAAGGATCTATGTTTATAGGATGATGAGCACACTAAGGGGGAGAAGGGGAGTCTTAATTGAAGGAAAATCAGCTCACGTAAATGATTCTGTAAGTTAAATACAACTTAAATTACTGTT
This sequence comes from Tinea trinotella, assembly GCA_905220615.1. Taxonomy (NCBI): domain Eukaryota; kingdom Metazoa; phylum Arthropoda; class Insecta; order Lepidoptera; family Tineidae; genus Tinea; species Tinea trinotella. Next base: position 14,040,559 of record HG992308.1, on the reverse strand, counting down.
ATTTTAGTTATTTGTATCCCGAAGATGTGGCAACAAGGACATAGATGAGAGTCCGTATCGTCGCAAACGATATCTACTGCACCAACCATGGGAGAAGAAAGTCATTACATACAGGTGAAATAATAATATTTAATCAATTTCCACGTCCTCATTCACACAGAGATATAATTAGACAGAGGAGAGGAGCGCGATTCCGGCACATTGAAATACTTTTACAATTCAGAAAGAGATTGCTGTTTAGTATTAGGGTCAAGGCCGTCTTTACCCGGGAGTTCAAGGGGTGCGGTGCACCCGGGCGCAGAGTCCTAGGGGCGCATGCCGACCGCCATAAATTTCGATAGGTACCTACTACACTGAGACCACACGAGCAGAGCCTTGACTTTCGCACCCCGGCGCTTAATATGCTTAAGACGGCCCTGATTAGGGTCGCCCTTTCCGTCAGAGAATTAAATAGGTAAATAATATTCTCGCGTTCTCTGATTTTACAAAATTTAATTCGATTGGTGTTTGCCGACCAAATCGAAGACATCCTCAAGAAGGCTAGGTGGCCTAGTGCCCATAACCATATTGCTTGTATGAAGAGAATTGTGAATGTGACGGAAGCGAGGGAGTTGTGTCAGGATCGTGGCAATTGGCGATTTATTTGACAGTTTGAATGATAATTCTTCATTTTTAGTGTTAAAAATGGTACGAGAACTTTAAGCAAAGAACGAGTAGAACTCTTGATGGAGAAAGGTCTAGGCATGTGGGCGAAACATGGCAACTTAACATTTGTCAAAGTGGACAATGTCAAAGCTGACATCGAAGTTACATTCACGACTGGTTCACATGGAGATGGGTGAGCAGGTGATTTATACCATAGTGCGTATTAAGTAGAGTAGGTACGACTTGTAATAGGTATACCATTTTTTTCTTTGGCCGACATAGTGACGGCCACTTGGGCAGCCGTGAATACTCGATTTACTCGTCGGCACTCTTGAGCCTCTTCTTGCTTACCACCAGGCAAGTGGAGGTTCCATATCATGAATCCACTTTTTAATGTAAAAGTACTTGTATCATAGGAAAAGAACGACCAAAGTATATATTAAATATACATTGGCACCGACAAGTGGTTTTGAACCGGGAACTCTTAGTTTGCGAGACCATTTATTTACCACTAGATTACGGTAACCTTAAAACCCAACAAAAAACATCAGCAAACCCAAACAAAAACAAACATCACATAAAATTTAACTGTCTGGTCCGCCATCTTTGAAAGTCCCAGGTGTAGTAAGCAGCATAAAAGGACATCATTCATTTTGTATGGTGACTTGGGCTTAATTGTATTAACAGTTGCATATACATTTTAAAATAGTTTAATGTACGAAGATTACAATGTAATTGGAATATATCCTTTATTATACATAGTTTGTGTGTGCAAAATAATCAAACTATAATTATGACAGTTTAAAGCTATGGCTTGTCTCCTTGATTGACAGACGATACAAAACCCATATCTTATTTTCCAAATAACACAGCGATTAAAAGCAAAATGGTTATTAGTTTTATCAATACAAGTATCGAAACTACCATTTATATATTTTTTATCATTGTACATTACAAAAGTAGTACAAAGAAGCGCAAAATAAATGTTGACTTTTGTTTAATTCATCAGTCATAAATAATTTCAGCTCACCATTTGACGGCGAAGGCGGTGTTGTAGCTCACGCGTTCCCACCACCATTCGGGAGTATACACTTCGATGATGATGAGCTCTGGGGTGAGGATGTTAATGACAACGATGACGTCACAGATTTTTTATCAGCCGCCATCCATGAAATTGGCCACGCGCTAGGGCTGAAACATTCCAATGTGAAATCGGCGGTCATGTATCCTTACTACCAATCACAAATTAGAGATGTGCAAGATGATGATATTCAAGGGATGAGGGAGTTGTATTGTGAGTTAATTATTATTTTATTATATTATAATTTATTACAATCACAATCTTAAGAATCAAAATAATTTACATATTTGACAATGCTTTATATATATATGGATTTATGTATAATGTAATTATTATTTTGTATCTATTTACCTCATCGCTCGAAGAACCGACAACCGATGGGGAAGAAAGGTTCTAGACGCAGCGTAGGTATGCCTCCCACTAGGTGAACTGACAACATAGTGAAAGTCACAATTATGCGGATGCGTCGTTCGGAATGATGTTCTAAGGAGAAGGCTTATGTCACGCAGTGGGCGCCTTCTGGCTGATGATGATCTATTTATTTTTCATGAAACACAACTCCCTCGCTTTCTTCACATCCACATTGTGACTTTTAGATCTGCTTTAACATCTGTTTGGTATAAAATTTATATTTTTTTAAATTTCAATGCGACCTCATTTTATTTCGAATCTGGATTTTTTATGCTGGCTTAATAAATTCCTGTAAAAAAACTGAAGTAACATTAGAGTGAGGGGAATATCGGGTTCTTCATTAATTCGACAATTTATTCCCCCCACTTTTAGGATCAATTCACTAGTAAGAGTTAATTCAGGTATCGTTGAAAAGATCTCGACGAGAGAGATAAGATTTCGAAAATTATTTACCATCAATGAGTAGGTATTCTCAAAATATGAGATGAGAAATTTTATCCAGAAATGTAAAAATAAATACAAGTTCGGCGTGTTTTCTATCAGCTTTCAGCGTAGTATTAACTTATTTACTATTTCTTCGCAGTAAAAGACTCTCCATTTGCCCCAATGGCCATCACAGTATCAACCACAGTACCACCGGCCACACCAAAAACCTCACTTGTGCCAAGGTTCACGAAAACTGATTACGATGATGATGATATGCCACAATTGTGCTACACTAATTATGATACTATACAAGTCATCAATGGGAACATTTGTATATTTGAAGAGGAGGTAAGTTATTAATAGGAACATTTGTATATTTGAAGAGGAGGTAAGTTATTAATAGGAACATTTGTATATTTGAAGAGGAGGTAAGTTATTAATAGGAACATTTGTATATTTGAGGAGGAGGTAAGTTATTAATAGGAACATTTGTATATTTGAAGAGGAGGTAAGTTATCAATGGGAACATTTGTATATTTGTTTGAGTTATTAATGGGAACATTTGTATATTCAAAGAAAAGTTTAGTTATTATTGGGAACATTTGTATATTTGAAGAAGAGGTAAGTTATTTTAAATTTTGTATATCTTTATTTTATGCAAATAAAGACATTGTTATTCTTCTTACAAGCAATATGAACAAAGTAGAAACTTAGAATTCTTTTATGTCTTCGATCTGAGTCTGCCTACCTATCGTTTAATAAAACCTTGTTTCTACATCGTCTTTTGATATCTGCAACACCCGCACTGTCAGAAAAAGCAAAGAAAAGCAATCGGCAGTCAAAACGATAGCTCCTGCGCGAATCCTTTGGGCGTAGCGTGTAAAAGGTATTTTATCCGACATAGCGACTGCAAACTACACTACTGGTTTGTATGAAATGTAAAGAAAGCGAGGAAGTTGTGTCAGGATCGTGGCAAGTGGAGGCAGTTGTCTCTGCCTACCCCTGTGGGAAAGTGGCGGGACAATTTGATTGATTGTTGAAATTGATTCCGTGCAAGGCGACACTGCAGCCGCGCCATACAGATTCATACAAACCAGTAGTGTAGTCTGCAGTTTGCGGTCGCCGTTTGAATCACATCTTAAAATAAAACGGCCCTCTTGCTTACCAACAGGCAAATCGAGATAAGAAGTCGGGTCTTAATAAAATACGTAAAGAGTGGTAGGCAGTGGTACCCAGTCTGCCGATCCGGAGTAGTACCACCACTTACAAGTATACAAACCGTAAAGTGATTTGGTCACGTTTCGGGATCAGTTTGTAAGTTGCCGGTTCCAAGTAGGCCAGCATAGTGGATGTGACTACTCTACTGCTACTCACAGTTATTGAATTGTAGTAGCAGTGACATCCATTCATGGACCACACTCCAGCCTAACATCAAACGGGGTGCTGTCATATGTCGAGTCACAATAAAAAAATAAATATATTGTTCTAGTGGATGTGGATGTTAACGAATAAGAAAGAGCTAGTCCCTGGCTACCCAAAAAGGTTTCATGATGTCTTCAAAGGACTACCTTCGCACGTTATCTCAATAAAGGCAATTTATGTCAACAGAAGAGGAAACGTTGTTATATTTTCAGGTTAGTGTTGTTATTTAGAGCTGGTGAAGGTAAAAATCAATCAATCAACAAAAGCGTCACGATTCAATTCTCACAGAGATAGGCAGAAACAACGTAGAGACACTTTTTTATAATGTAGCTCATTTTTACTCTATACGTGCTTGTATCATTGAAACTGGGCATCCAAAGTATTATATATATTTCAAAGATAAATTAGAACCGGCATATGGCTGCGATAGGAGATCTCTTGGTTTGTGAGACCGTTTTATTACCATTAAACCACGGCCGCCTTAACCACTTCACCACAGCTTTTCACCTGGTACCTGGTTCCATACTATTTCTACGCTTACGGCAGAAAATATATGCGTTCAATGAATCATTATATTGTAAATTCAGTTCGTTTGTTGTTGTTGTTCGTTTGTTGGGGCTCACAATACGACACAGCACTCAGCCTTCTAATGAAACTGGAGCGCGGTTTGCGAATGGAGGCGACTACTGTGCATTTACTATGCCGGCCTAGTTGGAACTGGCAACTCACAAGCTGATCCCGAAACGCAATTAAGTCACTTTACGGTCTGTACGATATACTGTACGGTCGTATACCTACTTGTATATAGTGTGGCTCTACCCCGAATCGGAGACTACCAATAAATCAATCAATCAAATTTTTCCCACAGGGATAGGCAGCGCCACTTGCCACGATCCTGACACAACTTCCTCGCTTCCTTCACATTCACAATTCTCTTCATACAAGCTCTATGGTTATGGGCACTTGGCAATCTAGCTTTCTTGAGGATGTCTCCGATTTGGTCGGCAAACAATAAAGGCTATGAAGCTAATCCTAGCTCCGACCGGGAATCAAACCCGGGACTGTCGACTCTCGTTAAAGTAATATCAAATGTATCTTTTAGGCCGTAAATTCTGGGAATTCGACGGCAATTTCAAGTTAAAATACACGGGCAACATAAAGAAGTTTAAAATACCAAAATATGTGGATGAAATGACAACGGTGTTTTTGTCGAATTATAATAACAAAACCTATTTTATGGCTTACGAGAGGTTTTGGAGATACGACGAGAGGAAAGGCAAATTGGACGCTGGATACCCCAAAAGTATGGCTGCGTGGCGTAATGTTAGTTATCCAGTCGACGCTGCCATTATATGGGAAGGTGGTGAGTACACACTCATACAGTCGAATTAGCTTGGAGACGTTTTTGCATCTGTAGTAGTGTGTGTAGTACACACGCCAAAGAGCGCGTTTCCATTATGTCGTGGCAGTAGATAAAGATGTTACGATCTCCTATCATTATGTTTAGTTTAGCTTGGAGACGTTTTTGCGTTTGTTATAGTGTACAGTCTTTCTTTTCTTTCTTCTTGTTTATGGCTTTAGTATTTAACTTGCCAGTGTCAAAGTAAAAATATATGGTTCAATGTTAAAACATTGTCAAGTAAAGATGAAGATGAACCACGCGAGTGATTCATCAAATGATGACGATGATAGTGAGGTTGATGATGATCGTTTTAGTAAAGCGGCGGAAAGCCTTTACTAAAACTTCGGAAGGAGTCTTGGAGGAAACACGTTTCACAGCTTTAAATTACTTGTTTATACTTGATCAACTTAAAAAGGATTACTGGATAACAATTCCACCATTATTACACATTAATATTTATATAAAACACAAGCTTTTCAAATAATTCAATTGCACGTCCTTGCACGTCAATTGCACGTCCTGTCACTTGCAGTTGCCCGCCAAAACTCTAGTGTACAGTCAACAAATATAAATAAACTTTTATAAATTTCGAGAGTATTTTGACTTATGCTATGTTTCGTCGGTGAAAACAATTAGTTTTGTGCACTATATTCTGTAATTTTTATCTAATAGTTAATTCGTAAATACACAATTTGGTGGTTATCTTCCGTTTGCTTCTAATTAAAACGTGTGTGAATAATGGAAACGCGATCTTAAGCGCACTACGACAAATGCAAAATGTATCCAAGCTAAGCTAATAAACATAGTCATGTATTTTTTATTGTGACCTCTGTGCCGGAAATGTCCTAAAACTTGACTAATCGCACTGGAGGACGCATGCCAAGCGTGAGGGTGCTCTTCTTGCTACGCTTGATAATATAACAGAGGAGACTTCTTTGAGAAAAAGGACAAGGGAAAGACTTCTTTAGAAATAATAATTTGTTGATATACTCGTATAATAGAGAGGCACGAATTTTGCAACGATCTGTAAAGTCGAGCTGACATATCGATACTCCAAAGCAACAGTGCCGTCACTATGCCGGCCAAATGATGATTTTGAAATTATTTATGATTTTATTCTCATTGGCCAAGAAACTTAAACATTGGCTAGGCCAGCACAACAGTTATTTATTAATTTAAGGGCATACATGACAGGATACAAACGTTCTCTTTTGCGGGGCTCTTATCAAGATGTATGCGAAAATGTATAATTTCAGATACATATTTCTTTCGTGGTCCTCGCTTCTGGCGTTTCGACAACACCTTGGTGGCTGCCCAGGAATATTATCCAGCACCGACGGCACAAATATGGTTTCCATGTCCTGACGATGACAAAATGGATGGATACTTCCTCAATGAAGATTGACACTTGAATCATTTGCGCGCCAAATAATTCAAAATGGCGTCGACATAGCAAATTTTGAGCGCAGGTGGTTTACCTAAGATTAAAAATACTATAAATGAAATTATCTGTACTACATAAATATTTATTAAAACAAATTATTAATGAAAATTATGTAACATCTCTGCACATTGGGGTACCACTGCGTACCATTTCGTTATCTTATTAGGTATGTGCCTGAAGGATTCCAAGCTTCAGAATGGCCGTTAGTTTGACCGTTGATTCGGTTGACAGAATGTGGGTATCAAAGAAAAATAAAAACAAATCAAAGAAAAAATATTTTATTTCTATTGTAATCAATTAAAAATTATAACCATAAAAAATAAAACATAAAAATTGACAAACTACTATTGTGTTACTGTATTTAATTTAATAATACCATCTTTTTAAGACATTTATTTTCATTAGTTAATTAATTAAAACTCTCCAATCTTGCTATGTAAGTTGCGGTTACGTTCCATTTTTAATGTTTGTACTAATTGTTCCCCACTACCATAGGCAATAATGTTTTTTTATTTTATTTTCAAGCACCTCGATAATTTATTTATTGTGACTTGACATATGACAGCATCCGGCCTAGTTTTTTTTTATTGTGACAAGATATTTGACCTCAAACAGCCTGATGATAAGCAAGAGGAAATCCAAAAGTGACGGCGACTGAAACAACCGAGTTAGTTCACGGCTGCCTCAGTTGCCGTCACTATGCTGGTCAAGAGTCCATTAATGGAGGTGGCTGCTATGTATTAAACTGCAATTAGCGGTCACATCCACTATGTCGGCCTACTTGGAACCAGAAACTTTCAAGCTGATCCTGAAACGCGACTGAAAAGTACACTACCCTGGATTGGCAGACTAGGCAAATGACCAACTGTCTGCCTACCACTCTTAAAACATTATAATAAAATGAGTTACGCTCATTTTTATTTTTATCTATATTTTGTTCGAATTTTATTTTAACTAATATCATTTAAAAATTAAATTTTAACGTCTTACGGTCCCATTTTTACGATCGATTTTCTAAACTATTTTCTCGCCAAGACTCAATCGAGGTCGAGCATGCACGCGTATCCACTATACTAATCGATTTGATATATATCCGAGTGCTAAGAATTTGTCGAAAATGTGAGCAACCAAACAAACCACGGGGCTTGGCATAGCCGCCATTCGATACGGTATATATTGATCGATGTTTATATACTGATAGCCAACCAATCGTGATAAAAAAAGGTAAACAAACTTTTTACTTCACAAAATTAAGCATCGCATTGCACTGCCACTACACCACGGTCGCCTTATTATGTGTTTATATAGAAGGTATGGTATACTGTATGGTATGGTATATGTACGTATATTGGTATAAAATTATTTAAAATATTAGATATAAACACCGTTAACATGTAATGTCACCCCTCTCCCAAAGGTTAGCTGATAGAAAATGCTATTTAGTGTTCTCGCCCATTGTATTGTGTTTTTACTGTGCATTGAAGAATTTTATTATTAGTATTATCGATAAGACATATATTTACAATGGTGGCAGGCAAGACTACGACTAACAGAGTCGAAGTATAAGGGTATTTGACGATAAAACTTATCTGGAAAATAGTCGAAATATGTCGTGACGGCACTCGATGTAAATGAAATTGATTACTATCTTATCGATACGCGCGTGCGAGGACCTCATGCTTTTAGTTATTTTTTAATTGCTCGTGTTGTTGAGACTTACGTGTTTTGCATCTTGCATCTATGTGCAGATAACTAGTGCGCTCTTAGACAAGTAATTTCCAAAATAAAATTATTAAAATACATGATTGTTTGATTGCAAGTGACATTGACGTTTTAAAAACGCATTAATGTCCTTGAAATAAAGATTATTTTTTAATTGTCAATTCATTGTGGAACGGCACGGCATGACCTTTTATGAAGCTGCAACAGATTTCAGCAAGCAACATTGAAATCTACAATGCCGGCCTAGTGGTAACTCTAAAACGCCATAATCTTCGGTAGTCTGGGCAAATCACTACCTTATTTAAAATTGATTTAATTTAATATTTTCTGCGACAGTGAACGCATACCCAGCAATGGAATTTGGCCTTTATTTCCAGCTTTTATCTAGGTCACAAAGTTTATACTCATTAACAAACATTATAAATTAAATAAATAAGTGACATTAACATTTCAGCAGTTGGCAACACTGCCTGTCAACATAGCCATAGTAAATTATTACTGGTAGTAAGTATGTGCCAAAATAAGCAGTAGAAAATATTTAAATAATGTAAGCAAGCAACCTATTTTACTAAAATTTTAATTAGTTTTTTAAAGCTCAACGCTACATCGGGCAGTCTTACTTCAGGCCGATGAGATTGAGACCCAACTCGTAATAGTAGAGCTGCCGACTCGTTTAGACGCCAGGTAGACGCAACGTTTAGCTTAAGTAGTCACTGTAACATTAATATAGTAATTTTACTAATTAAATCTACATAAATTGTAAATGCATTGTCGAGTTATTTTTTACTTTTTTAAATTGTGATTCGACATATGACAGCACCCCGCTTCATGTTAAGCTCGAGTGTGGTCCATGAATGGATGTCACTGCTATTACAATTTTAATAACTGTAAGTAGCAATCACATTCATTATGCCGGCCAGACGCGACACTGATCTCTACTTGTCTGATGGTACGCAAGAGGAGGTTCAAAGAGCGCCAGCGACTGAAAAGACGTCACCATGCCGGCCAAATATTGACGTATATATGTTTGTATGGCTAATACTGTACATTTAAGTGGATGTCATTGTACATAAGTACAAGCGATTTATAAGTACTTTGTACATACGTACTTTGATTAAAGACTAAGTTATTTATACATAGCTAAATTAGCTATACTAGAGGCACACTATGATGACCATTTTGACGTTTCAACCGTTCATCAAGTTTCGTATAAATTATTAATTACGTTTGAGAAAGTAAATATCGTTCTTTATGAAGAACAGCAATTTGCTTCTGTTATAATGTGGGTAGTTTTATGAGTACGAGTTGACAAGCATAGCGCAGTCGCATCGTCAGTCGAATACAAGCCATGGATGCATACTACATGCTCGATTTATTTATCATATCACCAGACATAACAGCTGCTTCTTTCTTTATACGAAACTTCATGGCCGCTAGTATAGCTAATATGCTTGTATCACAGACACTGGGCGAGAATTACTATAACAGATACATTGGTACTTGTAGGGGAGCAATAATTATTCCCAATGTAACATTGGACCGGGAATCGAACTAGGGATAGCCAACTGGGTTATGCTTTATTCTTATGTGCGGTATACGAATATATATGATATATATGAATGTCAAAGTACTTATAAATTGCATATGATGTAACTTTTGTATGATTTAGCTGCAGCATGATGCTGGGTTGGGGTCCTTCCCTGATCTCTTGGTGATGTTCAATCTGGTGAACTCCTCAGCAACAGTCGGATGGATGCCTACAGTGTTCATTAGTTGTTCCATTGTGATGTCGCATCTGAAAAAAGACATTATGACATAGTTATTAAAGACGACCGTGGTGTAGTGGCAGTGCAATGGTTACATAAACTGAGAAAACAAGTTCGAAACCACTCATCGGTACCAATGTATCTTTGATATATGAATTTTGGTTGTCCTGTTTCTATGATACAAGCACTTTAGTAGCTTAGTATAGAAATGTAAAAATAGAATATAATAAAAAAAGGTATATATATTACAGGGAACCTACCCTAACATTGTGTACTATTTTCTTAGATTTTGCGCAAACATAGATTAATGAATTAAATTTTATGCGGCTTACCATAATATAAAATCAAAACAATTTCACCCTTCCTATTTTAACTAAAATTAGGAGGATCCCGTTGGTTGGCAAACGAACTGAATACTTACTTCACAGCTGCAGCGAATCCTTGTATAACTTCACCAGCAGATGGTCCAACAAAGTGTAGGCCTAAAATCTTCTGAGGCGCCTCCCTCAATGCAACAGCTTTCAAATAACAATTCTTAATATTACGCTGTGGCACAAAGAACTCTGTCGGCTTATAGAATGCGTGGTACACTTCAATCTTGTCAGCGCCAAAGCTGAAATTAAAAAAAAACATTTTTACAGTGTTCGCCGCCTTAATAATGTTTATATTTTTTATTTATACGCAAAATATATATTTTATAAGGAGGATCAAATCGGAGACATCCTCAAGAAAGCTAGGTTACCTATTACCAATAACCGTAGAGCTTGTATGAGGAGAATTGTGGATGTGAAGGAAGCGAGGGAGTTGTGTCAGGATCGTGGCAATTTTAGTTCCCTACAGAATCAATTCAAGTACGATGCATTTTAAGCTCAGAGTATTAGTTTTAGCTGTCAACAATAGATGGAGCTGAGCTCTGACATCTGTCAAAAACCAGAAACAAGCGGAAATTTTATATTGTATGTATACAATTTCGGTTTTGTTATACATACATAAGTCTACAGACGGTGAAGTGACTTAGTCGCGTTTCGAAATTAGCTTGTAAGTTGCCGATTCCAACAAGGCCAGCAGATGTCGAGCTTCATTAATATTAATAATAAGGAATGACAACAAGTACATATACAAAGGCATACCGTGACACGGCCGTCTCCTCGCTCAGGCCAACGCAGCCATATTCCAACGGAGTGAATACTGTCGTCGCTATATTTTCATAGTCCATCTGTTTCGTTCCGTCAGCGAACATCCTCCTTGCCAATAGTTTGCCAGCATGGATGGCGACCGGGGTCAATTCCGGGCGACCCTCCAACACGTCACCAACGGCATATATGTGCGGCACATTTGTCTGTTCAGTTTGAGCTATAATTTTGCCATTTTCTGATAGTACCTACAATTTTTTTAATAAATCATATTAAAATAACTTTATATATCTATTTTTTTTATTGTGACACCACATCTGACCTCGACCCGCCTTATGACAAGCAAGAAGAGATCCAAGAGTGACGACGACTGAGAAAACCGAGTTTGTTCACAGCTGCCTCAGTCGCCGTCATTATGCCGGCCGAGGGTGCTTCTTCACGCATCGCTGAGATGGATCCAAGTTCACAGGATGAATGTATTGGATTAATTGAAAAAGGATGACTAAGGTACATAAATATCATCAAGCATAAATTGGTGCCGACCGGCAAGCGGTTTGGAAAATTGAAGGATAGGCAGAGAGAGTGGGATTTGTGGAATGCGAGAGAGTTGTCAGAATAATAGAATTTAGCGCTCCATTGTCTCTGCCTGTCCCTATGAGAACCAAACTAAATGCTTGTATCATAGATACATGACGACCAAAGTACATCTAATAAAAACAACCGGCAAGTGGTTTTGAACCCGTGCTCTCGGTTTGCGTGACCATTGCCCTACCCCTATACCAAGGTTGTCTTAATTGATATAAATAATAATATACTACACAATATAATAGTTTATATGTTATACATAGACATTATATGAAAAACCTCATTAAATATATTTTTTATCTTATCAAATTATTATATTCTCAAGTATGTAATATCTAAGTTAATAAAAAAAATATTAAAATAATCACATTTACTGGTTTTATTGTGCGAAAGTTAACAATTTTACATCTATATTTGATAAAAAATATTCTCTTTTTTACATAGTGACGGCGATTGTGGCAGCCATGAACAATGAATTAAACAAATTTTATGCGGCTTACTATCGCGTTTATTTTGGTTTTGATTTTGGTAAAATCAAAACCTGTTTTACAGAATTTTGGTAAAATCAAAACCAAAATAAACGCGATAGTAAGCCGCATAAAATTTGTTTAATTCATTAATCAATGTTCGCGCAAAATCTAAGAAAAAGCCATGAACAAGTCAGGTTTTTCAGTCGTCGTCACTCCTGAACCTCCTCTTGCTTACTATCAGGCGGGTAGAGGTCAAATGTTGAGTCACAATAAAAAAAGAGGTTTACAACTCAACGGTTGTCTCAGTCGTCGCCACTATGCCAGCAAATAATTATGATAAGTATGACTTACATCAACACCAGCATTGCCTAATTTGAGTTGCTCAGTGAGTGCGTAACGCCCAGTCGCAAGTAATACTGTGTCAAATATATCCTCTTCTCTGAAACAAGAAATTTATGTCTATCAGCGCTGACCAATAACATATACGCCAGTATACTGTGTTTTATCTTAATTGGCACAAGTAGAAAACAAACATGAAAATCACTATTTCCCATGCCCTTTATCTAAGACTAGCTGCGTAACCTGGCGTTGCCCAGATCAATCATCAGTTTTTTATCAATTTAATTAATCAGTTTTTCTATTTTGTAACATGAAAAAGTAGTTATAGTGAAAAAAGTATTATAGTTGTATATATGCTATCACGGACTTTTTTGTAGATATTAATGTGTTCTTAAAAATTGTAGAACATTATTTCGTTCTATCGTCAATGTACGCGATGCAAAGAATTTTATGAGTATTTTTTTACACCTTAGGTTACATTATTCAAGATTTCGTACAGAACCCTAAACTTTTTGAAAATCCAATATAGCCTATGTTACTCACGAAGAATGTAGCTTTCTAATGGTGAAAGAATTTTTGAAATCAGCACAGTAGTTTTTGAGTTTATTCATTACAAACATACACACAAAAATACAAATCTTTCCTCTTTATATTATTAGTATAGAAAACTGTTTCTACAGAATAAACATACACATTGTAATAAATTCACAAAAGTTATTTAAATCATATACGAGTAATATAATTTAAATAAATAAAAGTACATTTATATACTAAGCTACTAAAATCATAGAAACAGGACAATCAAAGTACATAATATCAAAGATACAGGTTTTTGAACCCGTGCTCTCAATTTGCGTAACCATTGCGCCACTACTACTCCACAGTCGCCTTAAATAAATAAAACTCACTTTTTATTTGTCTCTGTATTCATCCACGTGGCCTTCAATTTTCCCCCAGGGTTTTTCTCAATGGAGACAGGCACGCATTTCATGTGGAATGTAACACCCTTTTCTTTCATTTCGTCTGTGATCACAGAAGCCATCTGCTGGTCGAAGCCACGGAGAGGGACAGACCTCACCAGGATGGTCGTACTGAAGCCCAACGACTGCAGGAATCCAGCGCATTCCAGTCCAATATCTGATCATCGTTGTGTGTTAAGGAGAAATTAGGTTTATTTTTAAAATCAATCAATCAAATTGTCACGCTTTTTTCACACAGGTATAGGCAGAGACAATGGAGCGCCACTTGCCACAATCCTTACACAAATCCCATTATTATTATCCTTACTATTTTTAAAATCATTCAACTAAACTGCCGATCCAGGGTATCACCACTTACAAGTATACAGACCGTGAAATACCGGTTTTAACCAGGCCGACATAGTGGATGCGATGCTACTTACGCTAACTTAACTGTAGTAGTTATTACCTCCATTCATGAGTCCCACTTCAGCTTAACATCAGGAGGGTGCTGTCATATGTCGAGTCACAACAAAAAAAAAACTAATCGGCAGTCAAACTAAAAGGCTTGCTGCGTTTTTTATTATCGTGACTCGACATATAACAGCACTCCGCTTGATGTTATGCTGGAGTGCGGTCCATTAATATAGGTGACTGCTACTACAGTTAAATAACCGTAAGTAGCAGTCACATCCACTATGCTGACCTATATGAAACCGGCAACTTACAAGTGGTCTATATACCACTTATGGTATATAGACCACTTGTACTACCCCGGTTCGCAGACTCTTTTATGTTTGTTTCCTTCACACCCACAAGAATTGTGGATGTGAGGGAAGCGAGGGAGTAAAGTCAGGATCGTGGCAAGTGCCGCTCTGTTTCCTCTGTATGTATGTAGAAAAGTAAATCAAAAGGATACATCCAGCGCCAACAACCAAGGTCTTTCCAGGTGGATTACTCAGACTGAAGATATCATCACTTGTTATACAATGTTCAATTGCACCAGGAATATTTGGATAATGCGGTCTACCACCAACAGCAACCACTATATTCTTAGCAGTGATCTCCTTCTTGGAGCCATTCTTCATCGTCGCCACGATCGTGTGATCATCTTTGAATTCACCTAAACCATTTATATATTCAATTTTCTTATCTCTTAAATCGACCCTTGTCACCCAGTTCACAGATTTGATGTGGTTCTGCACCGCTTCCGTCAATGAAGACCAGTTAATTTTGACAGCCTCTATTGAGGGGACTTCCCAGCCGTACGCCACTGCTTCCTGCGACAAACAATACCAATGTATTTTCTCATTTATATATTCATTTACATTTCTATACTAAGCTACTAAATTGCTCGTATCATAGAAATAGGACAGTGTGTAAAACAAAATGTATCATGATATATCATAGAAATATATCAAAGATACATTAGTACCGGCAAGTGGTTTCGTAACCGTGATCTCGGTTTGCGTAACCATTGCACTGCCACTACACCACGGTCGCCTTATAATGTATCTTTTATATATGACTTTAATCGTCATGTTTTAGTAGTCATGGCGTTTAGTAGCTTAGTGTAAAAATAAATTAACAAATGTTTAATAAAATAATCCGAGTGGTCAACGTTTTATCTGATTTATTTCATTTTCGTTTCGTCAATCATCAATTCTTTCGATGTGCCCAAACGACTAAGGAGGCGACTGCTACTATACATTGTAAGTAGCATTCTATAAGACTTGACATACTCATAATAAAAAAACGATATGTCAAGAACGCTTCCATCCCGGCAGAAAGAATCCATCCAGACGGCAGCGCTGGCATTTAAGCTGAGTCAGTAACTTGTTTTGTTACTTACTTACTTTTCATCTTTCAGTCAGTGATTACTTAACTGCAGAAAGGCAAATAAATACAAGATACATGAATCACAAAACGTACTCGTATGTATTGTGAAGGGATTATATTATTTTGCTTTTCTAGTAAGTGAAGTTTGGGTTTATTTCAGTGTCGGTGTTTGTCTGATGGCAAGGGGCAGCTTGTTTCACAGACTGGCGGAGGAATACGTTGAAAATATGTTCAATGAAGTGTTTGAGAGTAAAAATGACAGCAATTGCCGCGATAACATTATCAATGCGCGATTATTTTAAATAACTAAGATTATGCTAATCATTGAATATGAATCAATTTTGCGTCACAGAATAGATTAAGAAAAGGACATCATTTATTTTGGGCTTTTATGTACTACTTTTGTTATATCAAATTATAAAAAAATATATATAAATGGTAGTTTTAATACTTGTGTTAATAAAACTAATAACAATTTTGCTTTTAATTGCTGCGCAATTGAATTATTTGGAAAATAAGATATGGATTTTGTATCGTCTGTTAATAACAAAGACACGCCATATTAACACAGTTCTGCTTTGAACTGTTATAATTATAGTTTAATAATTTTGCACACCTAAACTATGCAAAATGAAGGATATATTCCTGTAATCTTCGTACATCAAACAATTTAAAATGTATATGCAACTATTAATACAATTAAGCCCCATACAAAATGAATGATGTCCTTTAATATAACAATTTGAACTTGAGTTTCAAATTCCATGACAACTCCAATTTATGATTTTAATACATTTTTCCTAATATTTTTTTAGTTGTTAAGTATGATTCGTTAATTATTATATGAATACAATCTATAACATTGGATCGAATGTACACGTTATGATTGACGAGTTTCTCTTGGCCTTCTTCTTGTCATACGTCTTCTAAAGACATTTAGAAAGACATGTTTTGCGAGAGTTTTAAAATTAATAGCACAGTGCGCAATAGATGTGGTTTGAAAGAAGATGTAGTAACAATGATTGACAAAGGATGCTTCCATGGTTTGGGCACATGGAAAGGATGAGTGAAAGTATATTGACTAAAGCAATTTATAAATCTAATGTGGATGGATGCGTTAAAAAAAGCAGGCCCAGGAGGGTTTTTCCGACCAAATCAGAGACATCCTCAAGAAAGCTACGTTGCCTAGTGCCCATAATCTTAGAGCTTGTATGAAGAGAATTGTGGATGTGGAGGAAGATATTTAATCTAGATATTTTATGTATAGTTTTCAATGTGACTCGACATCTGACCTCAACCTGCCTGGAGGTAAGCATGGTGGATGTTTGAATATTACAAATGATTGCTGTATTCCATTGCGGGCATTACAGTGTACCTAGGTGGGGAAAATAAGTCTAGTAACAGAGCACAGTAAAAACTGGACATTTGCTTCGGGTCTGGTTATGAAAGAGTGATAGACAATGGTACCCAGTCTGCCGATCCGGGATAGTACCACCCACCACTTACAAGTATACAGACCGTGAAGTGATTCGGCCACGTTTCGGGATCAGCTTGTAAGTTGGCAGTTCCAACTAGGCCGACATAGTAGATGTTATTGCTACTTACAGTTATTGAATTGTAGTAGCAGTGACATCCATTCATGGACCACACTTCAGCTTAACATTAAGCAGGGTGCTGTCATATGTCGAGTCACAATAAAATAAACAATAATACTGCTTCGACTGTCAGTATGTAGAAATACGACTATAAAAACTATATAGTTTCATTTATTATACATAAAATAACTAAATCGATAAAGTTAATTAAGATACGGTGGATTATAGTGAAACTCAAGGTTTTCAGCAAAGAGTTTATCAGATTAAATGAAATAAAATTTACAATTGGAATGCCGACGTGTTTGGGGGCCACGCCCGCAATTGAGCTTGCGTTTGATAATTTTTTAGACACTTTACAGATACTGGTATAGCTTGTCTAACTATAAATGACGCGCCCCTCCACTTTATTAGTTTATTAAAATATGTGAATGCAAATATTACTAACTATACTTCTTTAGCGTGTGTCTAACCAGCAACTGAATGACCAATTACAATTGCATTTTCGGTGCGTGCGGTGCACAATATACAAACAGTGACACGACTTAGTCGCGTTTTGGGAATAATAGCTTGGAAGTGGCTGGTTCCAACTAGGCCGGCATAGTGGATGTGACAGCTACTTACATTTATTTATTTAACAGTCGTTTCCATTCATAGACCGCATTACTTATTACTTAATTATTTTATCTTATTACTACTTAAGTACTTGTATCATAGAAACAGGACGACCAAAGTACATATATCAAAGATACATACATTGGTACCGGCGAGTGGTTTTGAATCCGTGCTCTCGGTTTGCGTGACCGTTGATTGCACTGCCACTACACCACGGTCGACTACTGCTTAACATCAAGCTGCATAAAACTGTCGAGCCACATAAAAAAACGAAGCGTGTAAACCGACTCTAATTGTAGTAGCATTCGACTTTATTATTTTTTATTTTGACACATCTGACATTGAACCACCTGATGATAAGCAAGAGAAGGTCCAAGAGTAACTACGACTGAGAAAACAGAGTTTGTTCACAGCTGTCACAGTCGCCATCACTATGCCTATTCGTAAACAATCAATCAATCAATCAACGCCTTTTTCCCACAGGGATAGGCAGACAATGGACAATGGAGCGCCACTTGCCACGATCCTGACACAACTCCCTCGCTTCCTTCACATTCACAATTCTCTTCATACAAGCTCTATGGTTATGGGCACTAGGCAACCTAGTTTTCTTGAGGAAGTCTCCGATTTGGTCGGAGATCATCCTCCTGGGCCTGCCTCGTTTGACGCATCCATTCACATGAGATTTATATATTCTTTTCGTAAACAAAGCCACAATAAACCTAATAAAGTATTCACTTACATGTATACTCTCGCCCAACAGAGCAGCCTGATGCATCAACTTCTTGGGAATGCATCCCACATTGACGCATGTCCCCCCCAAGCCCCATTTAGTGCCCAGGGGTGTGGGCGACACATAATCAAGCACAGCAACTTTAGCGCCAAGGTTCACTGCCTCTTTTGCGCAGGCCAGGCCACCAGACCCGCCCCCAATGACCGCCAGATCAAAATCATATGTACCTTCTGTGAAATAAAGATAAATTAGTTTCTATGATTTTTTCTATTGCGAATTGACTACTGATCGTAAGCAAGGGGAGATCCAAAAGATTTGTGCCGACCTTTTTCATGATCGCACTAAAATTCATATAATGCGATTAAAATAGGAATAGGACCGAATCGGCGCCATTTCGTGACGTTTAACTCACTTTAGTATGGAGTCTTTTTTTGCTGACCGTCAACTGAACTAAGTCCGTTTTTTTCAGAAGCGTTGCCTTATTGGAATTGCTCTTGCTTACCACCAGACGAGTCGAGGTCAGATTGAATTTTAAAAAAAAAAGTTGTTTGTTTACAAACATCCTTATTAATACATAATACAGTCACCCCAAGGATGGCAATAAATTTAGAGACCAGCAATAAAATGGTTTTCAATAACAATAAATAACAAAAACAATGAACAATTAATCCCAACAACCTAAATGTGACAATGTTTATTTGAGTAGAATTATTGAGTAGAAAGAACAGAGCCAGACATAATGAAAACTCAGTTATTGAATTGTAGTAGTGTAACATCCATTTATGGACCACACTCCAGCTTGACATCAAGCGGGGTGCTGTCATATGTCGAGTCACAATAAATAAATAAAACTTGATTAAAAGGGGACACACTTGAAAAACAAGGTGACCTGCCCATAAACCAAAGAGCTTGTATAGAGTTGTGAATACAAAGAAAGCAAGAGAGTTAGTGTCAGGATCGTGAAAAGAGGGTGCTCTACTGCTTCTGCCTGACCCTGTGGGAGTTATTTGATTGATTAAGTCAGAATATAAGTTTATAGCCTCTTTTTACTTATAAAGTATTGAATTAATTGGAAATTTCTTAGATTTTGTGCGAAATTTGATTAATGAATTAAACGGAGATGATGCCCATGTTGGCTGCAAAGCTATCGAAATGTAAGAACAATAAAAAAATTGAAAAATCAATAACAAATATTAAACACGATAGCAAGGAACATATTTATTTATTCATAAAATTAATTTTAATAAAAGAAGCATGAATTTGTGCAAAATAATATGTATAAGATTAATTAAGATCATTTAGAGATATTTATAATCAACCATTGATATCTTTACCCTAATTTAAGTTAGATTACCAAAATATTTCCTATAAAAACTGTGCCAAAATAATATTATACAAAAAA
The DNA here is from genome assembly GCA_905220615.1 of Tinea trinotella. NCBI lineage: Eukaryota > Metazoa > Arthropoda > Insecta > Lepidoptera > Tineidae > Tinea > Tinea trinotella. The sequence goes on along the minus strand of HG992308.1, from coordinate 14,020,573 downwards.
TGTGGGTCTAGATTTACCCCTAAGTGTATCCCTAATAATCATAATAATCTGGTATATCCCATAGCAATAATTAAGAATCCAAATTTTAAGACCCTAACATCAGGGATAAATCAAAATGGAACAATACATAAATAATCAATCAATCAATCAAATTGTTTTTGCCTTTTCCCCATGGGAATAGGCATAGACAACGGAGCGCCACTTGCCACGATCCTGACACAAATCCATCGCTTCCTTCACATCCACAATTCTCTTCATACAAGCTCTAAGGCATACATAAATAAAAAGCAATATATAAAATAATGCATCCCAAATAGTGCATCCAACAGCTGTGCTTTCCAAATGGTGTGAAATTATACCATGAGACCCAAATTGGACCAAAAATTGTACCTTTATCAAAATTACTTGCGGGCGCTACGGTACTGTCCTTATGTTTGCGTTGGCAACAAACCCAGCCCCCTGAAGCCCCAAATAATAAACTTTTAATTTTATTATGCAAGCTGATACTAGAGTCAATCAATCAATCAAATTATCACACCTTTTTTTGGTGAAGTGCAGTTTATAAATAGGCCACTACTACTACAGGTAAATAACTGCAAGAAACAGTCATCACATATTGAATACACAGTTTTGCCCAGTCTGCCGATCTGGGGTAGTATACAGACAGTGAAGTGATTTAGTCACATTTCGGAATCAGCTTGTAAGTTGCCGGTTTCAACTAAGCCGGCATAGTGGATGTGACTACTGACAGTTATTTAACTGTAGTAGAAGTCACTTCCATTCATGAACTGCACTTCAGCTTAACATCAGGTGGGGTGCTGTCATATGTCGAGTCACAATAATAAATTTTAAAAAAGGTGACATCCATTATGCCAGCTTATTTGGAACTGGCAACTTTCAAGATGATTCCAAAAACTGTCTGTACACTTGAAAGTAGTGAAAGTACTAATCCTAAATCAACTGACTGGACAACTATAATGTAAGTAATTGTGTAAATAGGGTGACAGAACACAAATACCATTTTTAAATTGTCAGTTTTTATGCTATAAATTTTTTTCACCGCTAAAATATGATGCCATGCTATGTGCCAACAATACATCAATGGGGTTGGAAATTGTGACAATTCCATTGATTTGATTTTGATAGCACCAAATAGCATATTATACTAGGAATAATATGAAATCGAAATATAACAGGTATCCAGTCTCCGTTACGACCATATTTCAGAAAACAAATGTTGTGAAACATAGTCCCTTAGCTATTATAATAAGTTAAGTATGTATTCATAAAATATATAGAAATCAGTTTTATATTTGTGTGAATTTTCTAGTTCTACCTATCCCAATATGTACTATATTACTCTAATAGTATATGCATAATAATAAAAGAATAAAACACCATAGACTCATTGGCAAGAAAAAATATTTCCTAAAATTATGGTATATCATGATTTTTATGGAGGTCAATCAATCAATCAAATTGTCAAGCCTCTTTATGGAGGTCTTTATTCAAATTATTCCATAAATTACGTCACTCAACTATTTAGCACTAATTTGGTGGGTATAAACAAGAAAACATTATGCAATTATATTTGCCATGAAAATTATATATTTTAAAGAAATTATAGCAATTCTCTCATCCCAAAACCTACAGCATGAAGCTATATATTAAACCGACAATGGTGGTGCCATAAAAATGAAAGTACGTGAAAGTTTCCAAGGCAATAAGCAAAATGGGAGGTTATGTTAATTGAAGTTAAAAGAAAAGAAATTATAACACGACATACTTACTACTTGCAAACGCTCTTCGTGCAATAAATAATAAATTATCCTTATAAATAGTAGAATTTATTAAATAATTAAATCTTACAATTTTATTTAAGAGTGTCATCTTGACGTAAACACACACTAGAAAAACGAGCGAGACAAAAAAATAGGGATACAAACTCACTCCATCTTTCAAGATTAGTTTTAAGGCGCTAAGTGCTTAAATAAACTTAATATGAAATCGATATTAATAACCGGCGCTAATCGAGGTCTAGGTCTTGGGATGGTGAAGTATTTAACTCAGCAAAAAAATGTGGAAAAGATCATAGCGACTTGTCGGACTATTTCACAAGTATGTATAACCATAAACTTACCAATAGGTGCCATTTTACACTGAAAATAGTTTTACTCTAGTATTTAAATTAACAAACACTTTCTCACACTAAACACAAGTGCCTCACACAGAATGAACTCGGCGGAATTAAGGCAAGATAGCTTTTGAATGGGTTCTTACGAGTGGTTATTAAGAATGGGTAAAAGAGACGGACACATGTTGGTCAACGCTGACGTCATCGCCCTTGAAAATATGACAACCAAGCATGACCGTACTTCTTCAATGCATGAAATTACGATAATGATTCATACAAATGAATGGATTAATCGAGAATATATTGTGTAGATAAAATAAATTGTCTTCTTCAGCTTTTATTAAAATATAAAATAAATAAATTGTTGTTAAAATATGTGAATTTTTATCGCTTCTTATATTTTAAATATTAATACATCACTATGGATACATGATTGCAAACAATAAAAATCAATAAAAACGCGGCAAATGCGAAATGATAATATTGAAGGGGTATTTTATAGGGGGGTATTTATCCACGAAGTAAAGGCCCCTATGAACTTTACTTAATAATAACAGCCCAAGAATTTATAATTTAAATTATAATATAAGTATTATTTTAAAAGCTTATCATTTTGTTTCAGGAACTTCAACAATTATCAAATGAAAACAAAAATATTCATGTAATTAATTTAGGTAGGAGAAACTTTTTTTTATTGACTTTTGTCTTTATGTGCAATGCTTTGCCATCCTATAACCTTTTGACAACATGCGAGCCAACCGGTTAGCGATTGGTTTGTTGCGCGCAAAGTCCCGGGTTTGAATTCCGGTCGAAGCCAATATTTGTTTCATAGCTTTTTTTATAATATTTAATAATTATATTAAATATTGCAAGTATTTGTTAATAAAAAAATTGGTCTGGTTATTAAAACCCAGTCTGCCGATTCGGGGTAGTACCACAAGTATACAGACCGTAAAGTGATTTGGTTGCGTTTCGGGATCAGCTTGTAATTCAATAACTGTAAGTAGCAATCACATCCACTATGCCGGCCTAGTTGAACCGGCAACTTTTAATCTGATCCCGAAACAGTTCTAGGGGTGGTACTACCCCGTATCGACATACTGAGCAAATAGCCACCAACTGACTTAAGAATTATTTCTAATATACATTATATTTAATAAATATTCCAAAAAGTGCTATGAATCATATATTTGCTCGGACCGGGAATCGATTCCGGGACTTTACGCGCAAATATGTGGGACAGCGGACAGGGGTGAATTACCAATGCACCACGAGTATTATTATTATTTTTTTTATTTCTATCCTACAATATATCTTTTTTTTTATTAAATTCTATTTAATGTACAACAGATAGTAAAAAATACGGATTCAATCCTACAGTGTATCTATTTATTTTAATTCTATTCAATTTACAACAGATAGTAAAAAATACTACGGATTCAATCCTACAGTGTATCTATTTTCTTTCTATTTAATTTAACAACTATAGTAAAAAATACGGATTCTATCCTACAGTGTATATATTTTTTATTATATTTATTTTATTTAACACAGATGTAAGAAATACGGATTCCTTCGACGATGTTGCGAAAAATATATTTGAAATAGTTGGAAAAAATGGATTAAACGTTTTGATCAATAACGCGGCAGTAACAACCCGGTTCACGAAATTGAATCTAGTAAAAACAGAACAACTGTTGGAGAACCTGACTGTTAATACTATAGCGCCTATTATGTTAACTAAGGTAAACAGTAAATACACTTGTTTGTATAAAAATGGTCATAGCACATAGCAGTCGCCTCCATTCATGGACCACACTCCAGCTTAACATTTTTTTTTTATTGTGACTCGACATATGACAGCACCCTGCTTGATGTTAAACTGGAGTGTGGTCCATGAATGGATGTCACTTCAATAACTGTGAGTAGCAACTTAAAAGCTGATCCCAAAACGCGACCAAATCACTTCACGGTGTATACTTGTAACTTGTAACAGGCTGGGTACCACTGCCTACCACTCTTTGACAACCAGACCCGAAGCAAATATCCATCTCTTTTTTTTATTTTATTAACAAATATTTGCAATATTTAATATAATTATTAAATATTACAAATAAAAGCTATGACACAAATATTTTCTCCAACCGGGAATCGAACTCGGGACTTTACGCGCAACAAACCAATCGCTAAACATTCGTCTATGTCTGTTGTCAACTGATCCAACGTATTGATTCACTCTTTAAAAGTGGCAGGCCCAGTCTGCTGATCTGGGGTAGTACCACCACTTACAAGTATACAGACCGTGAATTGACTTAGTCGCGTTTAGGGATCGATTTTTAAGATTCTGCTTTTTTTTTATTTTATTGTGACTCGACATACGACAGCACCCCGCTTGATGTTAAGCCGAAGTGTGGTCCATGAATGAATGTCACTGCTACTATAATTCAATAACTATGAGTAGCAATCACATCCACTATGCCGGCCTAGATGGAACCGGCAACTTACAAGCTGATCCCGAAACGTGACCAAATCACTTCACGGTATACTTGTAAGTGGTGGTACTACCCCGGATCGGCAGACTGGGTACCACTACCTACCACTCTTTGATAACCAGAACCGAAGCAAATGTCCATCTCTTTTTTTTATTATTAACAAATATTTGCAATATTTTAATATTACTAAATATTACAAATAAAAGCTATGAAACAAATATTTGGACCGGGAAAATATTTGCGGCTGCTATTACAGTTAAATAACTCCATTTATGGATCGCACTCCAGCTAGTGGTCATATGTCAGACCACTAATTCATTCTTAATATTCCTCAGAGCATTCATCCATTGTTAAAAATGGCTTCGCAAACCAATAAGGACAAATCTGTGGGTGTAGAACGTGCTGCGGTTATTAACATGAGCTCAGTGCTGGGTTCGATTGCACAAAACGATCAAGGTGGATTTTACCCTTATAGATGTTCGAAGGTCAGTCTACCCTTGCAATTATTTGAAGTTTTATTATTGTGACTCGACATCTGACCTCGACTTGCCAGTGACATCCATGAATGGGTGTCACTGCTACAGTGGCGTAGCGTGGCGAGGGCGGAGGGGTCGGTCCGCCCCGGGAGGCACATTTAGGGGGCGGCAAAATTAAAAAAAAACTGAAATAAATCGTTAAAATTTGAACCTGAAATTCATATTTTTGTTGTACCTTTGATTGAAATTCCTAAATAAGGGGGCGCCAATTTTTTTCCGCCCCGGGCGACTGATTCAATAACTGTAAGTAGCAATCACATCCACTATGCCGGTCTAGTTGGAACCGGCAACTTACAAGCTGATCCCGAAACGGGACCAATTCACTTCACGTGACCAAATCCTTTGTTCTAAGAATAAAGTGATAAATATTTAATTTGATCCAAGCGGGGAGTGTGTGACCTCGTTTAATATGACAATCTCAATTGATATGCAATGTCGTTTGCATATGATATATTTAAATATATCTCTACCACAATGATTATTGATCGCTCCGTTTAGAAAATATCACTACTAAACTCTCTATAAACCAATCAATCAAATTGTCACGCCTTTTTCCCACGGGGATAGGCAGAGACAACGGAGCGCCACTTGGCACGGTCCTGACACAACTCCCTCGCTTCCTACACATCCACAAAAATAAATATGACTAAATAAATAAATAAAAATCAAATAACATGACTTAAGGCGACCGGGGTTCAGTGATAGTGAAATGGTTACGCAAACCGAGATCACCCGGTTCCAAATCATTTGCCGGTATAGATGAAGGCAGATAAAAAGAGCGCTGACAATGAAGCTACGCAGTAACTTGTTTTGTTATCTACTTACTTTTCGTTTTACGCATGTGTAAAAACATTTAATATAATGTTTAAAATGTGCACCACTGTATAAATAGGCGGACTCACTTCCACCGCAGTCGTCTAGAGCTCTTCTAATCTGCCGATCCTTATACTGCGCAGCAATAGTCAGCACTTTTTATATGCCGGGGACAATACCAATGTATCTTTCATACGGATATATATACGTATATACTTCGGTCGTCCTGCTAATAGTATAGAAAGGTATAAAATTGTCGATGTGAGGGAAGCGAGAACGTGTCTGGAACGTGGCAAGTGGCGCTCCATTGTCTCTAGCTATCCCTGTGGGAAAAAGGCGAGACAATTTAATTGATTAATGTAAAAAATAAATTTATAAAGGTCTATATTCTATGCGCGATTTGATGTTTCTATTGTGGCTCGATATTATGACAATACCCCGCCTGATGTTAAGCTGGAGTGCGAGGACTAGAGACAACTGCCAGTACAAGTAACAGTCGCATCCAGTATGCTGGCCTAGTCAGAACCAGCAACACTTAAAGGTGGTGGTACTACCCCGGACGGCAGACTGGACAAATGACCACCCACTATCTTCCTACGAATTAAACAAATTTTATGCGGCTGGTCTCCGTGACCACGATGGCTGCAAAGCTCTCAAAACGTCGGAATAATAAAAAAAATGTAAAAACTAAACCAAAATAAACGCGATAGTAAGCCGCATAAAATTTGTTTAATTCATCAATCAATGTTCGCGCAAAATCTAAGAAGAGTCTTACTCTTCCTACGAGTCTTAAAACTTTCTGCATGCTTTTAAATTTTCAGGCAGCATTGAACGCGGCTACAAAATCAATGAGTTTAGATTTAAAGAATGACGGAATAATGGTTGTTTGTATGCATCCTGGCTGGGTTAAAACTGATATGGGTGGCACGAAAGCACCTTTGGAAATTGACTCGAGCATTGAAGGAATCTTTAATACAATTAATAAGTTAAAAGAAGATGATTCTGGAAAATTCTACCAGTATGACGGCACTCAATTGCCTTGGTAATGGGGAAGTTAAAATGGGTTTAAAACATGTTTTACCACTCGGGTTAATTATTATATAAGAAGATTAATAAAACGTTTTATTATAGATCATATTTGTTTTATTTCCTTCGTTTACATTTCTATACTAAGCTACTAAACGTAGGTACTTGTGTCATAGAAACAGCACAAACAACATACATATCAAAGATACATTAGTATAATGAATTGAACAAATTTTATGCGGTTTAGATTATAATTTTTTTTTGTTTCGACGTTTCAAGAGCTTTGCAGCCATCGTGGTCACGGAGAGACTGAGGTGTTGGTCTCCGCGATAGTAAGCCGCATAAAATTTGTTTAATTCATTAATCAATGTTCGCACAAAATCTAAGAAAATACTTTAGTATAGTCCTGGCAGATAAATAATGCGCTGACTTTTGAGCTGCGCATTATTAGGATCGGCTGAGAAAAAGAGCGCTGAACGACTGCGGTAGGAGCAAGTCCGCGCATCTAATCTGTCGTGCTCATAATCAATAAAATTCTAATATTTATACACATTCGAAAAACTGAAATTAAGCGAATTACAAAACAATCAAAACCAAAATAAACGCGATAGTAAGCCGCATAAAATTTGTTTAATTCATTAACAAAACAAAGTTACTGCAAAGCTTGAATGAAACCGCTCTTTTTATCTGCCGCGATCTATACCAGCAAGTGGTTTTAAACCGGAGTTCTCGGTTTGAGTGATCAATACACTACCACTAAACCACGGTCGCCTTAATGTGATTTTATCCACAATTAAAGCACTTAAGTTAAACTGGATTGCGCTCTATAAATGGAGGCGACTGCTACTACAGGTAAATGACTTAGTGAGTATTAAATATTTTTATTGTGACTCGACATATGACAGCACCCCGCTTGATGTTAAGCTGGAATGTTGTCCATGAATGGAATAGCAGTAACATCCACTATGCCGGCCTAGTTGGAACCGGCAACTTACAAGCTGATCCCGAAACGCGACCAAATCACTTCACGGTCTGTATACTTGTAAGTGGTAGTACTACCCCGGCTCGGCAGACCGGGTACCACTGCCTACCACGTCGCATCTATTATGCCCATTACGTCATTTTAAACCAAAAAGCACAGACAAAAATCTATGAATAGATACAAAAAAACATCCCTATGTAGTATTCGCATTCACTGCTGATTCCGAAACACAACTAATATTCATTCAATTAGATTAAATATTACAAATATTTTTCGAATAAAAAAAGTGATGGATACTTGCTTCGGGTGGATAGCGTTTGCTACTGCTGTTACATTTATCCGTGGCAGCTTTGGCGTTAAGCGAATTAGGATTAATAAAATAAGATAAATAAAAACTTACCATTCGTACAAGAACCAGTATTTAGCAAATCACAAGTTTTATTAACACTTTTGTTATTAGGATCTTCTTTTTCTTTCATTAAACTTGCTGTAAAACAACAAAAAAAAAAGATTTATATGATCGTTGAGTGCGGAGTTTTTACAATTTGTTGTGAATAAGTCGAAAGTCTCTTCATCTCCGAATTTTATTTACTCGTAAATGGTAATGGGTAGATTAGATTCACCTTACGGGCCTACAAAGTATCTACGTTTTTTAGATAGAAGCTCCTGCTGTATAAACCTAAGCTAAGATCCTAAGAATATGGAAAGATTAGAAGCTGTGCTAAAATAAGAACTAATTCAATATTATTCATCCCATTTATACTATGTTTAGACCACGTGTGACTGAAAAAGACAACTACTTGTACTTCAATTCCTTTTTTTCAAAGGTTGGCACTGCTTTTTGCAAATACAACCATTTGGTTGACTTTTAATACTGCTTAATTAAAAGTCACGTGGTAGTAAGAGTAGCGGCATAATTGTTCCGTCATCCTGTCAAATTAGGTTGTCAAATGATCATCAAACCTAGTGACAACCTTCTAAATTACGAATGTAAAAATGTATATTCATCCCCTTCTGACTTCTTTTTAATGCCATAAGTGAAAATAGTATAAACGGTTGTATTTTGTAGCTATTTTAGGGCTCTTTCTATTACTTAAGTCTAAATTCTTTGCTAAGATCATCACCGGTAGAGGCGGGTCACGCATCGTCTTACAAAATCTTACAACAATACTATACAAATTAGAAACTTTCCATTCTATAAGTATGTAAAGAAACATTTTCCTACATTCCTTAACACTCCTATCTCTAAATTTTTTTTTAATTGTAACTTGACATCTGACGGAATCAGAACCCTGCTGATGTAAAGCCTGATGAGGGTGACTTTTACAACAGTCAAATAACTGTAAGTATCATTCACATCCCTTATGCCGGCCTAGTTGAAACCGGCAACTTACTAGCTGATCCCGAAACGCGACTAAGTCACTTCACAGTCTGTATACTTGTAAGTGGTGGTAACATATTTGTAATATGTTACAATAAAATCTTCGACCGGGAATCGAACCCGGGAATTAACGCGTAACAAGCTGATTTGCTAACCAACGCGACAGGCCTGTCGTCAAAGTAAAGTAGCATGATGTAATATTTTCTAGTGTAATTGTATAAATAGTACAAGTATACAGACCGTAAAGTGATTTCGTCGCGTTTGGGATCAGCTTGTAAGTTACCAGTTTCAACTAGGCCGGCATAGTGGATGCGACTCATACTTACTCAATAAAAAATAATAAATAGATCGGTTGACTGTGACCGGGGATCGCATTGTATTATTGCATAACTTTAAACCGTAAAGAATATATACGACGTAGACCCACCAGTTGAAAGAACTGCAAGATGAAAAGATAGGATAGATCATAGAGTAGGCGAAGTGTAGACACCAGGTTTGATCTAAAACCTGCCCCCCTAGCACGGCAATCCAAGAAGCAAGATAACGAACTGCAAGGAATATTATTGTAACTCATTTAAAATAAAGTATTAGACCGGCACATCAAGATGTTAAAAATTATTTATTAAAGTTTTCAACGTTGTTTTGTGTGAAGTTTTACAGAAAGTTTAAATATATTTTTTTGGACATTTTGATGTACCGTTCTAGTAAATTATTTAAAATGAATTGCAGCCCTAGAAGTTGTCTTGCTTCTTGGATTGCCGTGCTAGGGGGGCTGGGACCCCATAATACACAAACTTAAGTCTCAAGTCCAGCAAACTGCCAAACCAGATGACACCGTCAGTTATTTATGCATAAAATTTAATTAAACCGGGAAAAGTAAAACATAATCAAAACATGAACATGAAACGGGGTAATTTTGGAAACAATGACAGCATCATCCAATAGGACGACCAACACCTCAGTCTCTCCGTGACCACGATGGCTGCAAGGCTCTCGAAACGGCGGAAAAATAAAAAATTGTAAAATCAATAATCAAAATAAACGCGATAGCAAGCAGCATTAAGTTTGTTTAATTCACCAGCTTTGATTCCAGGTCGCATTAAACCGATCTTGTAATGATTCTATATTGTTAACAAATCCTGACATTAATCTCTTGCTTCCACTGCATGCACAATTCTATGCAGAGCCCCTACAATGCTTTTTCCCACAGGGATAGGCAGAGACAATGGAGCGCCACTTGCCACAATCCTGACACAACTCTCTCGTTTCCTTCACATTCACAATTCTCTTCATACAAGCTCTATGGTAATGGGCACTAGGCAACCTAACTTTCTCGAGGATGTCTCCGATTTGGTCGGCGGACGCATGACATTCACATGAGATTTATAAATTCCTTTATCGGTCTATTGCCTCTGCGTATCCGTGTGGGAATAAGGCGTGAACGTTTTTAATTTATAATTTGAACTAGCTGTATGCCCAAACAAGATGTAAGTATCTGTATTATATGTTTTTTTTCGTTAAAAGGGGCGTTGCTGCAAATCTGTATATGGGCAATTGAATGAGTCATCATTGTCACTTAATACACGGATATGCCAATCGAAGCAATGTGCTCGCAAGTTAAATATAATAATATAACTATATTTAAAAAAACAAGCTAATATGACCTTAAAAGTGAATAATGACCTCGACCCGCCTGATGGTAATCAAGAGGAAGTCCAAGAATGTCGACGACTGAAAAAACGGAGTCAGTTCACGGTTGCTTCAGTCACCGTGACTACGCCGGCCAAAGTTGCTTTTTTACGATTCCCTTAAAGGATTTAAGGTTTTGGTAAGAACAAATGAGCCGGCAAACCATTCCACCTTTTAGTTGGAGCTACAAGAGTGCCAATGACTGAAAAGACCGAGACAGTTCACGGCTGTCTCAGTCGGTTATGCGTATAATACATAGTGCCCTTAAAAATAGAGAATTTTGAATGTGAAGGGAGCAAGAGTCGTCAGGACCGTGGAGGTCTACCTTCTCTGCCCATCCCTGACGGAAGAGACGTTTAAATTTGTTTGTTAATTGTAGTTAAATAGAAAGCAGAATTGCTTTTCTAAGCATATATTCTTATCTTTCGACCAATAATAGCTGTCTGTTAGTCCAATTATATTCGACAATAATTGACCATGTGAGTTCTGATGGCGTAGTCGTGAGTGACAGTAGAGGTTTAGGTTAGAGTTTGAATGGTTACCAAGCCACAACTCTTGATTTATATATTAAAATTATTTACTTGCCAAGAAAATTGCACGATTGACGATTAATGCAAACATTATCTAATGAACGTCCAGCAGCCATCGTTCGGTTCTATTACAGCGTATATAATTTCAGCATTGTATTCATATTGACAACGACATTATGATTATGACAAGTCAAATTGAATAGAGACGAAGCGTTCGCTGAAAATTGAACGCGTGCCTACCTCAGCAATTGATAATAAATAAATAATGGGTAAATAATGAAACAACAAAATGGTATCAAAAATCGGATTATATTTCCGCCAGTTGTATATATTATAAGGTTATGATATACAGAAATAATTTGTCAAATAGAGCATCGACCGCACAGCCGACATCAAGCATAACATGAAATTCATAACAATTTTACATACACTCTCTTTTTTTTATCCTAATAACCTAAAACTTACAATATCTAACTACAGAGTTATACAGGTAAAATATCTAAAATAGTCAATAAATTATATACAATACATCACTATGTACACCTAAACAGGTTGTTTCTTCCTACATTCGGGACAGTACCATTTGCCTTTAGGCGGTACCATGATACCGACACACTCGAAGTGGAACCACTCAATGGCGCAACCGTCCGCGTCGCACGCTATCATTTCAGACACCTCGTCGTATGGGCAGCGACAGTAGCAGTACACGCTCTCCCCTTCACGAGCCTCGCGCACGGGCGGCCGCACGAACGGGTAAGGCAGACTCGACGTGCCAGAGTTGATGTGCGCCGGAGGCGACGGAATGTCCCGCCTCAAGTGAGCATCCAAACCAGAATCACGTGCGTCCATTCCGTCACGGCTCGATTCAGACTCGCTCGACTCCAGCGATTCTGAATTCATGAGAATGAGCGGCGGCTCCGGGTCAGGTATGGGCGCTGTTAGCCTGATGGGCTCTGGGAAAGTGCTAAAGAATCGATGCGGTATCGTAATGGGAGGTATCTCTTTCTTGGTCTTTGCCGGTACGGGCGCAGGCAAGTCCTCCTTCCTCCACTCCAGTTTGGGTGGCAATTGAGGTTTGAGCACGGGCGGCAGAGTCGTGGGACTGTGATAACGACTGTCGTCTTCGCTCGAATATCCATAGAATTTATTTGGTACTCGGCGACGCTTGGAAGCCCGCTTTTTGTTTTGGCTGGAGAGCGGAGTGCTTGTGGCCGGCGCAGTTACCATTGGGATGGTCGTCTCCGGCAATTGTACTTTGTTGGATTGAAGTGATATAGTAATTTTATTCGGCACTTGGGCAAACGGAACTGCACTTTCGAGCGCGGGTGTGGTCAAAACGTCTTTGGGAATGTTGAGTTTAAGGGATGAACTCCTTTTGGAACTTTTTGATTTCTTTTTCTTCTTTGATTTTTTCTTACTTGACGATTTATCTTTTTTTGGTTTATGTTCTATTTTAACAGGAGTGGTGCACCCGCTGATATCACCAGACACGGAGCCGTTGTCTGAGGGAGCGACGGACGCTAGTAACATTAGTTGATTGCGTTTTTCAGCAAGTAGCTTGTTTGCTAACCGTTGGGGATACTCGTCATAAAATTCTTCATCAGTGTCGGATTCATTGGTTTCTAGATCGGACTCGGCTATAAGTGGTTCCTGTTTCTCAGCAACTAGAAGTGGTGTATCTGCCATACCCATGACGTCTACGGCGGACTGCTGTGATCCACAACTCGTTCTTCGGTTTGGTAATGTTTTCCTATATTGTTTCTTCTTGTTCCGTCTATCAGAGAGATGTGATGAGTCTGAAGAGCTAGATGACGACGAGCCACTGCTAGAGGAGCAGCTGCAATTTGAACCACAGGGACAACTCGAGTCACTATCACTACTGCTGCTGCTACTAGAAGATGAGTCGTCACCTCGTTTCTTAGGTGATTTTTTTATTTTACCACCATAATAGTCTATTTCTTCATCTCCATTCAGGTCTGAAGGTATTAAGCAGTAGTCATGATCAGATTCGCATACATGCTTCCTTATAGGTACTAATGGTGGAGTCTTCTTTTTTTCAATTTTAGCTTGATATTTCTTAAAATTATCCCAAATATCCAAAACTTGCTGTTCATTTGACTTCTCATCTTCAGTCGGTTCCATTTTCGCTACTATATTTACTTTAGTATCCGAAGCATCAGTTTCTTCAAGCTTCACTGGGGTTTCCACTTCTGGCTTTTGTTCATCTTCTGACTTAGTTTTTTCTACCTTACTCACCTCCTCTTCTGCTTTGACTACAGGCAGTGAAGGAAGATGCTCCTCATCGGATTCACTGTCGCTCTCAGACAGATTTAATTCTGGTAGATTTACATCTAATAAGAGATCACTATCCTTAATTTTTTTCTTTTTAGCCTTCTTAGGGAGTGGCTCGACTACTTTATCTGTTTTATCGACAGCACTATCGGTCTCCTGATCCGTTTTGTTGTTCACTAAATCAATCACAGGGATAACATCTTTGGACTCTTCTTTTTTCGATTCATCAATAGTTATATTTTGCTCTTTCGGTTCTGGTTCCAGATTTTCAGGTTTGTGGCTTTCCACATGCTTTAATAACAATTTCTTAGAAACATATTTTTCTGTACAACCCTCCTCTGTACAAACATGAGGAAACTCCTCAGAGTGAAACCTTTTATGTACTCTCAAACACACAGCCTTAGTAAAAGACAAGGAACACTCATCACATACAAATGTTGTTGGCGGTGTACAAAAATGATATATGTGTGGCCATTTCTTCTGCAGACATTTCTTGCACATCACACTTTCTGTGCCATGCTTCCAGAATAAATGTTTGGTGATATCTGGTTTGTTGCGGTAAGCGATACCACAGCGATAACACAAGTGGTGTAATTTATGTTTCCAGACATGGTTTGAGAGTCGTGTTTGATTGTGACAAAATTCCAAGCATACATCGCATGTATGGTGTATCTTTCTCAGATGTACCATTAATCGGAAAGTAGATGGGATAGAATCAAAATTACACAAGTAACATCTAAACTTAATTTCTACACCGGAATCATATGTCCCCGGACATAAATGACATAATAACTCACTATAATTATAAAAGTTTGTTTTGCACATCACACACAGCAATATATTTTGATGAATTTTCCGATTGTGTAAATAAAGATCTTTGTGTATTGCTGTCTTATAGTAACATTGAAAGCACTCAAAAATATTATCATAGGCGCTGGGGTCACATTTGTCCATATTGTCATATGTTTCCAAATTTATAAACACAGACCGCATCTCGGAAGCACCTGCCTTCACTCGCGCTGTGATTGTTTCCGGCAGTAATTCCTCAGCAGTGATGCTGTTCACAGTTGCACTAAATTGGTGTTCAGCCACCATGTGCAATGATAAATGTTCACAATTAATTGCTATTTTACGCACATGATTACAATAAATACAATTAATAACTGTGGATTTTAAGAATTCTTTCAGCAGATCTTTAAGTGGATATTTGTCCAGAGGTTTGTCTAATGTCAACTCTGTGACAGGTATTTCATCATTTGTAGATGCAGATGCTTGTGGGCTTCCTGTCTCTGTAATTGGAAGAGAAACATCCATTGATTCATGTAATGGTTGCATTATGGCATCTGGACCAGCCATCTCCCTGTTACTGTTGGCAAGATTTTGACCTTCTGACTCATTACTTGCCACTTCAGGTTGAATTGTTGATTGTTCTGTATTAGTGGATGTGCAAGGCTCATTAATGTTATCATCACCATTAATGGGAAGATGGGGCGTATTCTCTACAGATTCTGCAAAGTCATCCCTTTCTTGTGAAGCCATTTCATCAACCATTAACTTATCACTGGTATCACTATCTGAAGAATATTCACTAGATGAAGCTTTCTCATGCAGACCCTTTGGTAATTTAACTTTCAGTTTGGGTATTCTATTCTCATAATGAGCATTATCATTAATAGCAGGCTGGGCAATATCTAAATTAAGTGTTGGCTCAATATTTGTGTCAAAATTGTTATTTATGATAAATGCTGATGATGGGTGATCGTCTTTGCTTTCAATTATTGTTGATTTTACAAAAGAACTGTCTGCCTTGTCACATATTGTCATTTTGATAGTGGGTGTTGATGGTGTTAATGGTGTCAGTGATGGTGATGAGCTGGTTGCAGTCTCCTTTTCATATCTCTTAGGTGGCCTTCTCACCCTCCCTGGCGGTTTATTAGGCATCACTCGACCAACACTTGGGTCAACAGTGGAGTTTATGATCACAGGTGACTTGGTAGAGTTATTTAAACTTAACTTCAGTTTAATTCCACAGTCTTTTTCATTCCCAGAACATTTATCATCCTTAGGCATTATATTTGAATCTAAAGGTGTGTCAATAGTGATTGGCTCTGATGTATCAATTTCTAGTGGTTTAGTTTCTGTAATAGTTGCTCGGTCTGGTTCTTGAGTTTCTATTTCGGGTTTGCTACTATGAGTGATTATGTCAATTGTATTATCATTATTTTCAGGTATCCTAGTGTTAATATCACAATTACTAAGTGGCATTTCAATATTACTGGTATCTGGATGAATGTCAGCCATTTTTGGAACAGGTTTTATAATGAAAGGTGAACCTCCGTCTGGGTGAACGTCAGCCACTTTTGGAATAGTTTTAATAATGAGAGGTGGCACGACCTCACCCCTCTCCTCAATTGATTCATGATCCTTTATTGGTTCTATTGTGAGTCTATCTGGGGTTGTAGCTTGAGGCGGGGGTGCTGGCCCATTTGTTATACTAAGGTTTGCATTTAACTTTATATTTGGTTTGCCATTTTTACTGACAAGTATGGGCACTGGTTTGGGCTTAATATTGTTACAATCGTGTGTAATAAAATCATCCTGTTCACTGTATACCTCACCACATGAACAGCACATCAAATAGAAGCTGTCATTGTACATAGCGCAAAATTCTTCTTTACTACTAAAAGCACTCTCAGTTACATTATGCTTGTTTGTGAGATGTGCGGCCAACTTCTGCGCTTTCGAGAACATGCCTAAACAGAACAAGCATATGTGCCTATTATGTATCTCTCTCATGTGTAGGAATAAATTCCAGTTTTCATAATAGGTGCCACAAGCAGAACATAAAAACACTTTTTTGGTGACTCTGGATGGACCCGACCCATTCGAGTCAAGACTGGCTGATGTGTCTGGAGAGGGTGTGGGCTCCTTAGCCTGCACTCTACACACTTGCTGATGTTCATTCAACAGAGTCAAGGTCTTAAACATTGCACAACACTTACTACATTTATATTGTACCATGGGCTGCAGGCCCAAATATTGTGCATATTCATTTAATTGATGTCCTTTTTCAACTTTACTCTTTTTAAATTGAGATAATTGGCTCTTCGGGATGAGACGTGGAACAGGCTTGCCATCCGAAACAGTTTTGCTCCTAGGCAATGCATTGTGAAACTGGTTATTTGTTCCTCTTCTTTGAACTAGTTTAGGCACAGGTGTGGGTTGATGTACGCCATTGTTGTGTATTGGACGTGTAATTTTGTTAGGCCCAGTATTCTTTCTTTTAACACCAGTTTGGTAATGAACAGAATTATCAACAAATGGCCTCTTGCCCAGGTGTATCTTGAGTGGGTTTATTTTCTGCCTATACAGGCCCTCATGTTGTTCATAATGTGGTTTCGCCGCGCAATCGCGGCCGGAGTTCACGTCTGAGCCGTAGTCGTGCCCGTTCGCCGTAATTCTGGGCGCAACGAGGTCGCTATATAAGTTACTTATTTGTGGGCCATGTTTGTCATCCGTGGCTCCCACGAAATTACCATCTTCCATAATTTTCTGCAAAGACAAGCGAACAACGTGGTTACGCGAGAAACAAAAGACTGTGCAAACAAGAGGAACTTCAAATTATGCACATAATAATGTGATGAAATCATATTAGGTTACCTCTATAGTCGTACGTCCAGTACGAAAGGAACAAGAATAATTTGCGTGCGAACATTCGTTTACGCGAACCGTTTCTTACATCAGGCTTATTATGAAGCAGCCGAGGGCTGCTCATTCCCGTAAAATGGCGTCACTTCGCGGACTGAGGAATGCCCACATCAAAACCTTTGTACCAATTGAAAAAAACTTAATATCACTATTTCTTTGAACATTATTCTGTTGACTCTTGTGTTAATAATCGTCTTTAAAACATTAACAACATCAATAAACAATATATTTTTATACACACAGACGTAAAATAGCTAAACGCGCTTGCAAAGCTAATTCATCAACCATAGACATGGATTTTTGTTTTTTTAATTTTACTTTTTCTGACCGAAACTGTGGCTTGGAATAGAACACGTGTTGATAAAACTATAGACAAATATATTAATTAACACAATATTTAAATTATTAAAAGAACCTTTTTAAACGCACAATAAAATTATTGGGCTAATTACCCAATAAATATAATTATCTCTCTTAAATTATTTAGATTTTTTCGATTTAATGGATTTTTTCAAGCAAGTTACACCTTTTAAGCGCAACACTAGTGCTTGCAAGAATAATTTGTCGTTGAGGGTGTACGTTCTATTTTATTTTATTTTTTACATAGTTTAAGTTATTTTTGTCTGTTTTCTATACACATACATACCATGTCGATTCAAGATGATGTCTGATCAATTTAGAAAAGTCGAGCCTTATTCTCCGAAATCCTCGCCTCGAGGAGCGAGGTCACCAGTTGTGTCTCGCCAGGACTCCTCTGGCACTCTCAAAACGACGATATCCCTAGGCAAAAACCCATCCATAGTTCATAGTGGACCTTTTTATTTGATGAAAGAGCCCCCAGGTATGTGAATATTCTTGCCTTGTAAGTAGTGGATTAGGCATTCTTTAATATTATTAGCAGCTATAATTCATATATTATCAATACTTGTATTTTGCTTTGTTTACTTGGCTGTGAAGTCTATTTGAAAGGTTTACGTCAATCCCAATGACATCAGCATGCAACATACTTCTGTGAGTCTACCACACAGATGTACACAATGCTCCCAAAGTCTGGTGTTGATGTCCATTGAAGAAATCCACTAGTTGGGGTGCAACAGTGACTATACCAGCTGCACGATGGGATTAAAGTGATGGCCACTTTAACATTAGACCGCTGAGGTTTTGTATAAATTTATAATTACATTTCAAGAAATAATTACTGTTCTTAATAGTGACAAAAAAGATCATCAATCACCTTCAAACGACGATATTAATTTATACAAAACTTCAGCTTGTATGAAGAGAATTGTGGATGTTAAGGAAGCAAGGGAGTTATGTTATATAAGAGTGTTAGGATCCTGGCAAGTGGCGCTCCATTGTCTCTGCCTATCCCCATGGAAAAAAGGCGTGACAATTTGATTGATTGAAAACTTCATGAGTGGGCAAACATCTAAACGACCATAATAGTGTGCTGCTTTTTTTATTTTTTTATTGTGACACGACATCTGACCTCGACCCGCCTGATGATAAGAAAGAGGAGGTCCAAAAGTGACGACAACTGAAAAAACCGAGTTTATTCATGGCTGCTTCAGTCACCGTCACTATGCCGGCCAAAGGTGCTTCTTCACGCATCGCTTGAAGGATCCAAGGTCATAGGACGGAGAGAACACATGGGCTGGCATTCTAATGGTATACTAATAAACTGTTAGGTCCAATGAGATCCCTTTTTCGCACTCTCTTCGCCTTTGGATAAGTTGCAGTCTTAATGCAAATTATATTCTATAATTTATTAATCTAAAAAAGCTTTAAAGATGTTTTTGTTGCTTAAATATATTTAAATTTGGGCATGGCCATATTATATGTGTAAGTCACTTTCACTTGTTGGTGTTGTAAGTTTTGGTGTTAATATTAATAGCTACATAAGCCAATTTCATTGATTGATTGATTGAAATAAGCCAATTAAAGAGAAGGCAACTTATTTACTGTGGCCCATTACTGAATTTTTTTAAACAGTCATCTCAAGAGGATAATGTCATTGGATGTTGAGAATTCATGTAATTTGATCTAGCATTACTGAGTAAAGAACATTTTACCTCACTTTTCCTGATGGTAGCAAGACGTCAAAGATCACTGGTGACTAAGATTGGCTCAGTTGCCGTCGATAGTCAGTCAACAAGGAGGATGAAAACTATATAGACTTTAAGAAATTGTATTATAATTAGTTTTATTTTATGTTTATTATGTAATTAACAAAAAAAAATCAAATTGTCACACCCCTTCCCACAGGGATAGGCTGAGACAGTGGAGTGCCACTTATTCTGACACAACTCCATCGCTTCCCTCACATCCTCAATACTTTCACTCAATACTCTTTTTCCAAACTTGATACTTTCACCCATTCTTTGTGCATATTTGTTCCTTTTTGTGTGACTATGCTTATATTTTTAAGTTTAATTTTTGTTTAACATAAATAAGATTTTTAAAATGATGTTATAAAATACACAAATTTTGTTTTTAGTATCAGGAAAATGTGATAGAACAGGTGCAACAAATTTGATGGCATATTATGGCCTGGAACATTCATATAGCAAATTCAATGGGAAGAAATTAAAAGAATCTCTATCATCATTCCTGCCTAATTTACCCGGAATACTTGATGGCCCTGGACAGGTACAAAACTATTAGTTAACATTTGACCTTTACCCACCAGAGGAGCAAGAGTCGCCTTCATTCTTGGACTACACTCCGATTTGTAATATTTTTTATTAATGGGTTATCTACAAAATATACACAGATACAACTTAATGTGATAATTACAACAAAAAAAACTTAAATCTAAGTGTTATTTTATTTGACGATAACCACAGCATGCATAATTTAACTAGATTAACATTAAAACAGTAACACTATTTGAAGAAGCACCTTTGGCTGGCATAGTGACGGCGACTGAGGCAGCCGTGTACTATCCGGTTTTTCAGTCGTCATCACTCTTGGACCTCCTCTTGCTTATCAGGCGGGACGAAGTAAGATGTCGTGTCACAATAAAAAAATATTAGTGTTATATGTGCATCCGCATTCTATCGACCGAATCGGCAGTCGAACTAAAAAGTTCGTTGCATCTTTTCTTTGTAGAACGATTGACAAGTGGAATGCCAGCCCATGTGTTCTCTCCATCCTTCAATCCATCGATCCTCCAAGCGATGCGTGAAAAAGCATCTTTGGCCGGCATAGTGACGGCGACTGAGGCAGCCGTTTACTATCCTGTTTTTCAGTTGTCGTCACTCTTGGACCTTCTCCTGCTAATCATCAGGCGGGTCGAGGTCAGATGGCGTGACGATTAGCATTATATTAAATAAAATAAAATGAATTAATTATTTTGAAATTGAAATATTGAATTATTAGCCCAATAATTATTAGCAAGGCGACCATGGTGTAGTGGCAGTGCAATGGCTACGTAAGGCGAGTGGCATACGTTCGAAACCACTTACCGGTACCAATGTATCTATGATATATGTACTTTGGTTGTCCTGTTTCTATGATACAAGCACTTTAGTAGCTTAGTATCAATTAATCAATCAAATTGTCACGCCTTATTTCCACAGGGATAGGCAGAGGCAAAAAAAATATATTTAATTATTCAATGTTTTAAATAAAAGCTATGAAACAAATATCTGCTTTGAACGGGAATCAAACCTGGGACTATTCTCGTATACTCGCCTATCGGCACAAACAATATCAAAAAAGTTTTACCAAAGTAATTAATACTTAATCAACAGGAGGACAACAGCACTCTAGCATCCGTGATAGCAAAGAGGCCAATAGGTGGTAAGGAATTGTTACCATTGACCAGTGGGCAGTTAGCTGGTTTCCGACTTCATCCAGGTCCATTGCCTGAACAGTACAGATACGTGAGCACAACCCCATTGAAAAGACATAAGAGTAAACACAAGAAACATAAACATAAAGATGGAGCCCCACCTGGACAGGATACCCCTTTACAAGGTGAGGAATAGGTCCCTTTACTTTTTATTATTATTTTAAAGAGTGGTAGGCAGTGGTACCCACTCTGCCGACTCGGCGGTAGTACCATCACTTACAAGTATACAGACCGTTATGTGATTTGGTCGCGTTTCGGGATCAGCTTGTAAGTTGCCGGTTCCAACTAGGCCGGCATAGTGGATGTGACTGCTACTCACAGTTATTGAATTGTAGTAGCAGTGACATCCATTCATGGACCGCACTCCTGCCTAACATCAGATGGGGTGCTGTCATATGTCAAATTATAGTAAAAGATAAATCAAATAAATAGTGCATACCTTGAAGTCCTCTTTGGTTTCTGTAATTTTCATACCTATAAAAATATTAATCAATCAAATTGTCACGCCTTTTTCCCACGGGGATAGGCAGAGACAATGGAGCGCCACTAACCACGATCCTTGCACAACTCCCTTGCTTCCTTCACATCCACAATTCTCTTCATACAGGCTCTGTAGTTATGGGCACTAGGCAACCTCCGATTTGGTCAAAAAACACTCTCCTGGGCCAGCCTTGTTTAACGCATCCATCCACATCAGATTTATAAATTCCTTTCGTCAATCTACTTTCACTCATCCTTTGTATGTGCCCAAACCATCGAAGCATTCCTTTGTCAATCCTTGTTACTACATCTTCTTTCAAACCACATCTATCATGCATCTATAAAAATACTATTAACAATTTTAGATTCCTCAAATCCGGACACATATGAGAAGAAGCACAAAAAGCAGAAACGTCACGATGACGACAAAGAGAGAAAAAAGAGGAAAAAGGAGAAGAAACGGAAAAAGCAAAAGCATAGCCCCGAGCATGGTGCACTCACGCCTAACCAACATCCTGTTGCATAATAATACATCACCACTACATGTATGTATGTTTGTTATTAGTTACTATTCACTACCAGGTGAAGACACGGGTTCAATTCTCGGACGGAGCAACGTTTTTTTTAACCAGCATTGAAAGTTTAATCAATTTTTCAGTCATAGGCGCTCTATGAATTCATGATCCTGACGCAACCTTTCTTTTTCTTTTCATCCACAAATCTCTTCATACAAGCTTTATGGTTATGGGCACTAGGCAATCTAGCTTACTTGAGGATGTCTCCTATTTGGTCGGAATACACCCCTCCTGGGCCTGCCTTGTTTAACGCATCCATCCACATCAGATTTATAAACTGCCTTAGTCAATCTACTTTCACTCATCCTTTCCATGAAATAATAATGTTCAATGGTGTATTATACAAATTATGAATATATATATATATATATATCCAATTAGATATATAGCATGTTTGATAAAGATGAATGGACTGTATTAAATTAAACCTTAAGTTTTCTATTTTTAGTTTATTAGGTTTACTGTGTTATATTGAGGAATTCAGTTTCATATGTATGTACTCGTTAATTGTACTTAGGGTTAAGTTTTTTTGTGTTCAAATAAATATGTAAAATTTTGTTTCAGCTCACTCAATATCACAAGGACATCCAGCTAAGGAGCTTATCCAAAACGCAGTGTTACCATGTAAAAAATTAATAAAAGTTTTGCCTTCTAAACGTAAAGGATTAAATAAGAGTTGAATATAATCGTAAATCACATTGAAAAAATAGTTCATGCAGCGTCAACAACCAAAGTTTATTAACCAACCATCAATTTATAACCCAGAAGATAGGTGAAGTTCAACCCATAGTCATGTGAACTGTAGTATTTCTATTTGCGTATGTCACTTTTGACAGCTCGAAAATTATTGTTGCAGACTTTGGTTGTGTACTTTGTTCTGTGAATAATTATAAAAATATATTAAAAACTATGCCCATTAATTAAGGCGACCGAGGTGTAGTAGCAATGCAATGGTTACGCAAACCGAGAGCACGAGTTCGAGACCACCCGCCTTGTATCTTTGATGGATGTACTTTGGTTGTCCTGTTTCTATGATACAAGCAGTTTAGTAGCTTAGTATAGAAATCAAATAAATAAATAAAATAAAAATATTTAATTCAATAATAACAGTAAAGTTGACCAATAATACTTGAGCTGTCAAAAGTAAAATAATCATTTTTTTCTTGCTTATGGCTTAGTATTTAACTTGCCAGTGTCAAAATAAAAACCTATGTTAATGTTAAACATTGTCAAGAATAAATGAATATGAAGATAAAACAAGTGATTCATCACAAGATGAGGATCGAAGTGAGGTTGATGATGATCATCTTAGTAAAGCGGTGGGAAGCCTTTAATAAAACTAAGGAAGGAGTTTTGGAGGGAACACAAAGAAACACGTTTCGCAGCTTTAATCCCTCGATGAACTTTAAAATAATTATTGGATAATAATTTGACCATTATCACACTTTACTTTTTAGGAAACACAAGCTTTTCAAATATATTAAATTGGTTTGTCCTGTCACTTTCAATTGTCCGCCAAAACTCTAATAAAAGACATTGTATAGTTTGATAATTCATATAAATAATAAATTATTTTTTTAGTTGATGTTGGATTAATCTCTAAATTGTAGGCCTAATATAATTTTTTTTAATCAGCACCAACTTTGCACACTAAATATAAAGGACACGATTTATTTTGGGCTTTAATGCACTACTTTTGTAATGTCTAATAATGAAAAATATATAAATGGTAATTTCGATACTTGTATTAATAAAACTAATAACAATTTTGCCTTTAATTGCTGTGCAATTGAGTTATTTGGAAAATAAGATATGGATTTTGTATCGTCTGTCAATCACAAAGACACGTCATATTAACAGTTCTGCTTTGAACTGTCATAATTATAGTTTAATCATTTTGCTCGCCTAAACTATGCAAAATAAAGGATATATTCCAGTTACATTGTAATCTTCGAACATAAAACTATTTTAAAATGTATATGCAACTGTTAATACAATTAAGCCCAAGTGCCCACACAAAATCAATTATGACTTAGCTGAACTTTGTAAAGGTTTAACATAGAAAAATCATTGTAAATTAGTAGCTAATTTGTTATAACTTATTATTATGAATGTGAAGGAATCGAGGAAGTTTTGTGAGGATTTTGAATATTGGCGCTCCATTGTCTCTGCTTATCCCTGCGGGGATTGAGACGTGACAATTTGATTGTATGATTATTGTTATTTAAGTGTAAGTGCACTATACGAGCGGCACGCTATTATGGCCGTTTTGACGTTTGACTGTTCATTAAGTTTCTTATTAAGTAATAATTACGTTTGAAGGAGCGTCTGACGACAGGCGTGGCCGATTGTGCAATGATTGTTTTGTTGCGGTAAAATCCCGGGTTCGATTCCTGGTCGAAGCGAATATTTGTTTCATAGGTTTTATTTGTAATATTTTATAATTATATTAAATATTGTAAATATTTGTTAATAAGAAAATAATAAAGAGGGATATTTGCTTTAGGTCTAGTTATCAAAGAGTGGTAGGCAGTGGTACCCAGCCTGCCGATCTGAGATAGTACCACCACTTACAAGTATACAGACCGTGAAGTGATTTAATCGCGTTTCGGGATCAGCTTGTAAGTTGCCGGTTCCATCTAGGCCGGCATAGTGAATGTGATTGCTACTCACAGTTATTGAATTGTAGAAGCAGTGACATCCATTCATGGACCACACTCCGGCTTAACATCAAGCGGTGTATTGTCATATGTCGGAGTCACAATAAAACATAATAAAAAAATTGCTCTTCTTTACAGGACAATAAAGAACAGCAATTTGATCCTTTATAAAAACTTCATGAACGGTTAAAACTTCAAAACGGCCATAATAGCGTGCCGCTGGTTCAATAATTATTTTGTATAGTTTATACCAATTAATAAGTTGTACATGAAGATATGAAAAGTGTAAGATATTCTTTAATTTATAAGAAAATAAATGTAATAATTTAAACTGTTGTTTCACTTATTATTTTTAAACATTTTTTTCTGTACTAAGGTGTAGTAATCGGGAGCAATGAAACGACCGTGTGCATGGTGAACATCAACTGACTTTATTCTAAATATATGTAACTACCTTTATATACAACAGAAGGTACTAAAATGCTTGTATCATAGAAACAGGACGACCCAAGTACGTATTTCAAAGATACATTAGTACTGGCAGTGGATTAAGAACGTGGGTTCTCGGTTTGCGCGACGAATGCACTACCACCACACCGCGTCGCCTTACTATCAAATCCTAATCAATACCCAATCATTTAAAATGTTATTACATTCTGTATACCCAGAATTGTTCTTCATAATCAAATCAGGGACATTGTAAAAAGAAACAGTCCACAATACACTTGATGTTAAGCTAGAGTGTGGTCCATGGATGGATGTCACTGCTACTAAGGATCAAACGTTATAAAATGGGAAGAACACATGGTCTGGTAAAACATTCCAGTGCGGCGATAACGGGTTACTGTTATGTACGGGCTTGTTTCAGTTTTCCTGAGTCACCTAATCTCCTCCAGGAAGAATAGGAGACCCTTCTCGTTTCTGCAGACCTCTGGAAGCATCCTCGAGTTAAACTGAGGATAACGGGTGTGAAAAGACAAGGTAGGAAACAGGATTAGGAGCTCCACGGCCAATTCTGCCGTGGTATGGGCGATAAAATAATAATACAATTAAAATGCAATTTATTTATTTAATACGTAAGTAATTGTTGTAAGAATGTAAATTGTTAACTTATCACAAATACAAAATTCAATACTTTTGAGCAATCTATTACAATTAATGCTATCCCCGTCTATGTCTCTGCCTTTGCCCGTGGGAAAGAGGCGTGACAATTTGATTGATTGATTGATTAATGCTTTGGGCTCTAATTATTAACATTTAAGTCTATCAATGATTGTCAATCTATTTATATAGTTTAATATTTAAGAATGGATAAGATCCGCTCGAAGAACCGACAAGCGATAGGGAACAAAGACTCTTAAGTGGAGACCACGAACCGGAAGACGCAGCGTAGGTAGGCCAGAGCGCCACTTGCTACGATCCTGACACCACTCTCTCGCTAAAAAGCGCGGTAAAAAGGCGTGACAATTTAATTGATTGAAAGTCATAATACTCCTTTTATACTTGACCAGTGGCCTAGCGTGGCGGGGGCGGAGGAGGCGGCAAAATTTATAAAAACTAAAATAAATCGTTAAAATTTGAACCTGAAATTCATACTTTTGTTGTACCTATGATAGAAACTCCTAAATAATGGGGCGGCTAATTTTTTTCCGACTTCCGCCCCGGGCGGCTGACTTCCACGCTACGCCACTGTACTTGAAATTGGAAGAATAGTATTAATAATACAAACATCATATGCACATTTATTTAATAGAAGAACAATTTCCAGCAATTAAGTTGGACCCTTATGTCGGAGTTTTGGCGGGAAACTGCAAATGACAAGTTGTGCAATTTTAAATTATTTGTTAAGCTTGTGTTTCCTTAATATTAATGTTAATGAATAATAATGGTGAAATTATTATTCAGTAATCAATTTTAAGTTGATCGAGCATATACAAGTGATTTAAAACTGTTTACCGTCTCTCCAAGTTTTAGTTAAGGCTTTCCGCCGCTTTACTACAAGAATCATAGAGTGATTCATTTATCATTCATCTACTGAAGACATAAAAAGAACATTTTAGACTTTATTGACTGTTTCGTTTTGCCAAACTAACCAAACTAAAAAAAATTACCCCTATGTGTCAGATTTGACAAACGTGACTTAAAGGAGTTTTGGCGGGCAACTGCAAGTGACAGGACGCGCTATTTTGAATTATTTGAAAAGCTTGTGTTTTTCATAAATATTAATGTGTAATAATGGTGGAATTATTATTCAGTAATCATTTTTAAGTTGATCAAGTATAAACAAGTAAAGCTGTGAAACGTGTATCTTTGTGTTCCCTCCAAGAATCCTTCCGAAGTTTTAGTAAAGGCTTTCCGCCGCTTTACTAAAACGATCATCATCAACCTCACTATCATCGTCATCATTTGATGAATCACTCGCGTGGTTCATCTTTACTTGACAATGTTTTAACATTGAACCATATATTTTTACTTTGACACTGGCAAGTTAAATACTAAAGCCATAAGCAAAAAGAAAGAAAACGTGACTTAAATGTCAATAATTAGACCATAAAAAATAATTTCTAAAATTTTACACTAATTTATGGCATTCGTGAGTCTTGCTACGAACACTAACAAACATATAGCTTGTCTAACTATAAATGACGCGCCCCTCCACTTTATTAGTTTATTTAAATGTGTTAATACGAATATTTCCAACTATATTACTATACTTTATCATCGTGCTCCTGCTTTTGTGTCTAACCAGCAACTGAATGACATTTTCATGCAAAAACCAATTCATCCATTTTTATATTCGCACGTGTGCTTAAATGCAGTGGAGGGGCGCGTCATTTCGGCTTAGACAGACTCTACTCGATTACGAATTCGTCTGCAAAATTTATTATTATATTAAATTATTATGCAATTGTGATCTATTAGGTAACTTAAGAAACATAAAAACAATTATGACGTATGATTTAATACAAAGTAAATAGCGTCTCGGAAGTTAGTCGATACGCAATACCTAAAAGACGGTATAGCGGGACTCGAAGTAGGTGAGAGAGTGAATTATGCTGCTTACTATCGCGTTAATTTTTTGTTATTAATTTTACACTTTTTTATTACGACGTTTTAAGAGCTTTACAGCCATCTTGGTCAAAGAGGTACGCGATAGTAAGCCGCATAAAATTTTGTTTATTTTATTAACCAATGTTCACGCAAAATTTAAGAAAATACTAGGTGAGAGAGCCTATTATTGCGACAGTAGCAGCAGGAAGTTGCGCTCGCAGCTAACTTCGGAGACGCCATAAAGTGTTGAAGTTACATAGAACTTCAATTAGAAACACAAAAATATATTGTGACATATGTATAGAATAATTTGTGTTGCGTTATACTCATTACGATCAATGAAGTTAAGAGATCAGGGTACAAGTGGTAGGCAGACAGTTGACGTACCGACCGTGAAGCGACTTAGTCGCGTTTCATTATCAGCTTGATATTGCTTAATAAGAGTTCTAACTACGCTTCTACTTGTCTGTTTAAGAATTTTTAATCACTTGTTATAATTTAAAAGGTTAAGAAATATTGTTTTTAAAGTTATATTCATCCAATATTTAAATTCCTATTTAAAAATATTTAGGGAAATTTTAAAAAAATAGGATATTCAAACAGAAAAACCGTTTAAATATCTCACTTCTTTTAGTATGTATTTAATTTAAATAGTGTTGTAGTGGTAAATACACAATCGTCACGAAAATTAAGAGAACCCGATCCAAAAACCACATACCGGTACCAATGTATCTTTGATAATATATTGATATATATCAATCGTCTTGTTTCTATGATACAAGCACGTTTAGTACTTTAGTAATTAAACAAGCGTATATACAATATGACCGTAATAATTATAACTCTACACAAACTAAGATGGCTGTTATTAGAAACCTAAAATTGCACATAATGTTATTAACACCTCATAATAAATAGGAGCTCTCATACAACTTGTAAATCACCCGGCAGACAAAAAGAACGCTGGAATTGAAGCTGCGCAGTAACTTGTTCTGTTACCTACTTATTATTCGTAATACTGATGAATAATAACAGTTCCAAGCAGAACTGTTAAAATGGCGTGTCTTCGTGATTAACAGACGAAACAAAATCCATATCTTATTTTCCATTATTATTTTCCAATTCCAATTTCCATATCTTTATTTTGTTATTAGTTTTATCAATACAAGTATCGAAACTACCATTTATATATTTTTTCATCATTGGACATTACAAAAGTAGTACATAAAAGCCCAAAATGAATGATGTCCTTTAAAATATTAATATTGTTGCTGGCAACATTACAGCGGGCAACACTAAGAATAGAGGGAGAAATCACCCCTCCAATGTAAAAAGGTGCGCAACAAATTATTATTAAGTAAAGAAATACTAATGATTTGAACAAATTTTATGCGGCTTACTATGGCGTTTATTTTCGGTTATTGATTTTACATTTTTTTATTATTCTGACGTTTCGAGAGCTTTGCAGCAAAATTTGTTCAATTCATTAACCAATGTTCGCGCAAAATCTAAGAAAATGATTACTAGTTTTGTTATTAATTTAGTATATTATCTAATTGTATCTTAGATTTTAATATATATTATACTGTTTATCTAAGTGTGTTTTTATGTTATAGATTATGTGCACGACTGTACAGTTATACGGACTTTCTCCCACCGCAGTGGTCCAGAGTTCTTGTAATCTGCGATGCTAATACTGCGCAGCTGAAATGTCGGCGCTCTTTATATCTGCCGGGTACTATAATAACAATGGCAAGTTACGCGCTCGCACCTATCACTAGATTAGTAACAAGCAAATTACTAGAGGCAAGCGTATATTTATAAACAACACGAACAAAACTTCAATAAGATTTTTTCTTGTGACTCGACATATGACAGCACCCCACCTGATGTTAAGCGGTCAATGAATGGATGTCACTGCTACTACAATTCAATAACTGTAAGTAGCAGTCACATACACTATGTTGGAACCGCCAATTTACAAGCTAATCCCGAAACGCAAATAAATCACTTTATGGTCTGTATACTTGTAAGTTCCGGTACTTCCCCGGATCAGCAGAGTGCTAACCAACGACTGATAAAACCGACTAAGTTTGCGGTTGCCTCAGTCAAGATGATATAGGGTGGGGGAGAACACATATAAATATAGTTTATTTTTCTAATTGTGTACCAAATATGAAAATCATGTTCGTATTAGTCTAAAGTGAGGGTAGATTTAAATAATATAACTCTAAATTACCAGCACACTAATGTGATGATTATTTTATGAGGTATTTAGAAATTATTATGGACACCTAGAAAAAATCTCTGATAAACAATAAAAAAGGTCCCTCAAAATAATTCAAAGTATGCCACGTTGTCACAATCACATACTGTAGTGTATGAGGAATACACACATGTATATGCGTGCTATTGTTAGATGCACGTGGCACTGTCTCGTGCGTATCGAGCAGAACATGACTGCCCTGCGACGGGGGTAGACGTGCGGCATAATACGTTGGCGAGCCTGTGATTACAGTTTTCCTTAGGTATCTGTGTTACTATGCAAACACTACACATACAATATAGACATGCCACAGGAATAGACAGAGACAATTCCCACAGCAGCTTATTCCCACGATCCTGAAAATCCGAGTCAGTTCTCAGTCGCCGCCACTATTCTGGCCAAAGTGCTTAGTGAAGTATGCAAGGTAATATGACGGGGAGAACACATGGACTGGTAAAGCATTCCACGCTAAGTAGTCCAGGATTTTTTTTGAAAATGAATTATAATAATTTCTGTCGTTAAAGGTCGGCACACACTGCTGATTCGGTCGACAGAATGCGGTTGCTTCCTTGAGCTGTACGTGTATCACGGGTGTAAATGTCAAAATTGAAAAGCTTATTAAATATTGAAATTAGTATATCTCGGAAATTTATTCATAAGAAGGGCGTGGTATCAGAGAAAAGGTACACTTAAAAGCAGAAGAGAGAGTTATAACATTTAAATCTATCCTAACTAAAATTATTTAATGAAAAAAAATTAAACTAATACATAATTGTCATCATTATTTTCAACCATGTAACCCTTAATAGAGCAATAAAAGTATTATTATTAAATATACATAAAATAAATCAATTACACTTTAAGTTGAAATAAATTAACTAAAATAAATGTAATAATATTGTTAATATACAAAAAAGGTTATTAAATAAAATAGCTAACGATATACTACGAAAAACAAAAAAAAACTGACATTTATTTTTTTAAATTTACAAAACAAATGGCAAAGACGTTTATTATTTTCTCATGCACAAATTTGCGTTTTTAGATTTAGATGACAAAATGCACTTTAACAATAATTAACTAGAAATAAAGGACCTTCGCCTTTCTAATGACAAATCAAACGATCTTCCTATATAAACCAATTCTTTACCTGTGTTACTGGCTGCAATAAATTCTTATAATCAATAAATAAATTCATAAATGACAAATAGTTTTATAAATGCTTAGAACGACACGAGAGATCGTATTGAATGTATATAATACCTCCTTTAAAGACAACATTCCCATTTAAAGGTCATTTTGTTCCTAAAACATATTAGTTTTCATTAAGAAAAAAGTTATTTAAAATGAATATAGATGTACAAAATAATTACCTAATTTATTAAAATCTATTTATTTAAACTATCGATAAAAAATATAATCAATAGATTTGTATCTGTAGTATCGTTAGCTTTTTTATTCACCTCTCACAAAGGAAGCACAGCTCCAAACGTCCATTTACCATATAATACATAAGGACGCTACATTAAAATTAAAATGATAAATAAATACAAGAAAAATAATCGACCCTAAATCAACTACAACGATTGCTATAATTTGTCACAACACTATTCCCGCGCGAATGTTAAAATGGCGGCGATCTACGTTATATTAGGCTTTGATAATCATTGCATACAATTTTAGACTTTGTTGCAGTATTAATACGTCGCATAATCATAAAACAAATTAGCTTAATATTTATTATTTTTTGGAATATTAGTAATTAATTTCCAGATTAAGAACTACTACACAACTACACGATAAAAAGATATGATCATAGCGTTGTGAGAAATCAATATATTTTTGAAATTAATCATAACAACATAATCTTGCTATATGGAATCAATTCGTTTATAATATTTACTCTGATTTCCAATCTTTTAGACATTTCCGCAGCATTCGTTTAGCTGTTTTGCTGCAGCTAAATGTAAACTTCTTGAATGATTCCTAAACGGATGAAGCTACTAAGCGGACATTTTTTGTCTGACAAATTTTACAGGATATTAAAAATTAAATTTAAGATTTTTTAACAGAGGTAGCTAAATATGTCTGTTTCTGTGTTTCTAAAACTATCTTTTCATTCATTTGAGTATTTGAAATGTAGTATTAATAGTATATTCGAATACTACAATTGATTACTAAATGTTTTTATTAAAAAATAATTTGTAATATGAGCGACGCATTAATATATTTATCAAAGATCCTTCAACAACGCTGATTTTGCATTCTTAAGTTTATCTAATCTCTTAGTAAGATGACTATTTTCCGTTTCTAATTCCTCCACTCGGTTCAGTGCTTCCCGTGCCTGAAATTTAAAAAAGAAATGTTAATAATATAGTGATGTTTAAATATTCGAATTGAGTTTTGGCGGGCAACTGCAACTGACAGGACGCGCAATTTTGAATTATTTATAAAGCTTGTGTTTTTCAAAATATTAATGTGTAATAATGGTGGAATTGTTATCCAGTAATAATTTTTAAGTTGATCAAGTATAAACAAGTAATTTAAAGTTGTGAAACGTGTTTCTTCATGTTCCCTCCAAGACTCCTTCTGAAGTTTTAGTAAAGGCTTTCCGCCGCTTTACTAAAACGATCATCATCAACCTCACTATCATCATCATCATTTGATGAATCACTCGCGTGGTTCATCTTCATCTTTACTTGACAATGTTTTAACATTGAACCATTATATTTTTACTTTGACACTGGCAAGTTAAATACTAAAGCCATAAACAAGAAGAAGAAGAAGAAATATTCGAATTCTTATAATAAATTTCAATTATTTTTTATCATGCAAATAGATGGCTATACAAAAAACTTATAACAACTGATGTTTATTACTATGTCAATTATGCAAAATCGGAACAAATAATTTACAAGGGAAGATTATGTAAAAAATACAGTAAGTTTTATTATTTAGGTAAGTTATCCGAGTTAAATAAAAAAATCTCAGCAAATAAGAATTAATAACATAATACGAATTAATTATTCAGATGCCTCTCAATGGTATGGGTAAGGAAAAAACAAAATTTGTGTACAGGGTGTAAAGATACACATAGCAATCCCTTTAAATGAATACTTATTATCCCTTCACAATATCAATACTAAATCGTAATTTCAGTGTGTTTTTATTACATTTTTTTAAATTAATTAAGCCGCTTAATTAGCAAGCTTAATGACTGCAAGCACTGCGAGGTGGTGGTCAATCGTTTGCATTTAATTTTATTCTTTACTAATCTAATAAAGTTCTTGTATTATAAAAACAGGTCAAACAAAATACATATATTAAAGATACATTGGTATTGGCAAGAGGTTTTGACCATGAGCCTGTCGGTTTGCGTGGCCATTTTACAACTACTACCCCACGCCTAATTTTTTATTACCCTTTTTAAAGATATTTCTAATGTTTCTATATTAGGATACAATTGGCGTCCAATCATCAGCTGCGAGTTAAATAACTGCGAGGCCGTCATGTTCCCCGGAGACTCAACGTACAGGTCATCGTTTTGTATAATGTTATTAAGTGTTTGTGTCCTAAGAAATATTGGCACGGTAATAACATGTAGTTTTATTAAACTGATTAAGGCGACTGTGGTGTAGTGGCAGTACAATGGTTACGCAAAACCGAGAGCACGAGTTCGAGACCACCCACTGGTACCAATGTATCTTTGATATATGTACTTTGGTTGTCCTGTTTCTATGATACAAGGCACTTTAGTAGCTTAGTATAGAAAATATAAAAAAATAATAATAATGTTAAAATCATATGTATATTTGCATCAGTATCGTGTACGTTAACCTCCGGTTCATGGGATTGCTTTATGTTTTTTAAGACCCTGTACACAATGTGCACACAATTATATCATTCATATGGTACCCAAAGTTAGCTATCATTATTGATGACCGCCCAAAAGTCAACGTATTCCTGCAAATAAATATTGTTCACAAAAACTGAATAACGAGTGGTAGGCACAATCAGGTGTACAGACTGGAAAGTGACACAGTCGCGTTTCAGAATCATCTTGTAAGTTGCCGCAACTCAAACAGGCCGGCATTGAGGGTGATACTTTATACATATTACTCCATAAATATTGTTGCGACTATATTTTAGCGGAGAACGTTTAATGGTTTTAAGTTCGCCTTTAATAATCAAAATAAATACAGTAGTGGGTTTTCATATGTTACGGGCTGAATTTCAAACCCCTTTTCCTAACTCATTAAAAAACAAACAGTCACGGCGCGTGCGCAATTCATAGCGCAGGCATTGCAACCCTCTTTTTCGTTCTGACCACCACAAGGTCTGGACGTCATCGACTGCCGTCGTAGATTTAAATCTAAAATAATAAAAGTGAAGTGACAAAACCCTGGTGAGTGATTTTCCTTTATTAATCTTACAGCCTGTAATTAATATAAATTTTCTAAACAAAATTTGGCGATCGATCTGTGTCTCGCCATACAGTAAAAGCTCCTTATTCGCGGATTTAAAAAATCCGACCCAATTCCTATATTCGCGGTTAAAGATTTCTTTATTCGCGGATCTAATCCGTTCATCAGTCATACATATTAATAAAATAAGATTTAAATAGGTATCCAAACCAATATCCTTTGTAAATGCATCTTCAAATGCGTTGATGTTAGGCTGGAGTGTGGTCCATGAATGAATGTCACTGCTACTACAATTCAATAACTGTGAGTACCAGTCACATCCACTATGCCGGTCTATAATCGCGGCATGTTCACGGAACCTATACTCCGCGAATAAAGAGCTTTTACTGTAATAAAATCAATATGCGCTGACCTCTCTCTGCAGCCTCCTTTTGTCCTGCTTGAGCGCCTCCTCGTCCTCGTCCCTCTGAGCGTGTGCGGCTCTTAATCGTGCCAATTGTGCTTCCAACCGAGCGACTGCGGCATGCTGTAGAGCCGCCTCAGCTTCAGCACGCGCCGCACGACCCTTCGTCTCCGATATGCACTTGCGGAGACTCTCCACTATTATACATATACACATCAAATATTTATATTATTAATTTATTTTATTTTATTGATTATTAATAATTGTCATTGACAAATGTCATATTAATTTTAAACCGACAATCGATGGGGAAGAAAGGCTCTTGAGTGGAGACCAGGAACCGAAAGACGCAGCACAGGTCGGGGAAAGCATCCGCATTTTATCGACCGAATAGGCAGTCGAACTAAAAAGTTCGGTGCGTCTTTTCTTTGTAGATCAATCGACAAGTGGAATGCTTTGCCTGCCCATGTGCTCTCTCCATCCTATGACCTTGGATCCTTTAAGTGATGCGTGAAGAAGCACCTTAGGCTGGCATAGTGACGGCGACTGAGGCAGCCGTGAATAAACTCGGTTTTCTCAGTCGTCGTCACTCTTAGACCTCCTCTTGCTTATCATCAGGCGGGACGAGGTCAGATGACGTGTCACAATAAAAAAATATAAAAAAAGGTAGGCCTCCTACTAGGTGGACTGACGACATAGTGAAAGTCACGAATAACCGGTGGATGCAACTGGCATCTTGTATTTCGAAATGGCGTTCTAAGGGGGAGGCCTATGTTCAGCTGTGGACATCTTCTGGCTGATAATGATGATAAACTACTGTTGTTTGTATATTGTCGGTGCTTATGCCTGTGGGAATTGGGGCGTGACAATTTTATTTTAATAATATATTAAACAATAATATTTTTCCATGAGGGCTTAATACTAAAAGAAAATGACTTAGAGATGCATCGTTCACTGAGGGGATTTTTCACGCTCTGTTCGAAGAACCTAAGGTTATAGAAAGATGTGATCAAATACGTTACCTTCATTCTCATATGAGTCATCATTCGGATGTGATACACCATTCTGTCTTGCAGTTCTCTCTTCATTCAATTGCAATTTCAATTTCCTAACCTCGGACTCTAATGCCTGCTTAGAGTTCAATAAATTCTGCAACCGGACGTCTGTAATACGAGACATAAACTAATATTAAAATATATAAATAAAAATATTATTATTTCACTTTTATTTCTATTGTGACTCGACATATGACAGCACCCAGCTTGATATTAAGCTGGAGTGCGGTCCTAGAATAAATGTCACTGCTACTACAATATAATAAGTGTGAGTAGCAATCACATCTACTATGCCGGCCTAGTTGCAACCGGCAACTTACAAGCTGATCCTTTAGACCAGTGTTTCCCAACTTTTTTTAAGCCATGCCCTACCTTAACATTTCAAAAAATGCCCCCCATACTTATGTTTTAACTTTAAAAAATTGTTTTGTTCCCTTAAGAAAAAATAATTATTACAGCATTTTTTTAAGTATTTGCTATTTTTGTTAAATTTGTCAGCGATATCTAGCATAGTCGTGTCGAGTCCATTCTTAAATTGCCCCCCCCCCCCCCCCCCTTTAACTATCAAATAGCCCCCCTGTGGGGCGTGGGCCTCACGCTGGGAAACACTGCCTTAGACGAAGTAGAATTAACAGGCGTCATTAATTAAAGAAGAAGAATAAAAAAGGAAAGCCACACACCTAATGTTCCTTCACCGGCATCATTAAGCAATATCTCCGACTCCCTGGTGACGAGTGCCAGCACTGGACAATGGCCATCATGTTGCTCCGCATCATCAGCCTGCACGAACACTCTGCCAGCCTCTGCCGCCGCCGCATCGCGGGCCATTATGGCTTCCCTTGCACCGCACAGCTCTCTTTCCATTGAAGTATGTTCGCGTTTCAATCGCTCGTGTGCTGAACATTTATCTTTGTGTTCTCGCTATAATAAATTATTAATTAACGTTAATAGTAAACAAATTTTATGCGGCTTACTATCGCGTTTATTTATTATACTATCACGACAGTAAGCCGCATATAATTTGTTTAATTCATAAATCAATGTTCGCGCAAAATCTAAGAAATACTACTAAAGTACTCAAATGTCAAATTGTACGTCATATAAAAACACATAGCAATTCTTTTAATCAATCAATCAAATAGTCACGCCCTTTTCCACAGCGATAGGCAGAGACAATGGAGCGCCACTTGCCACGTTCCTGACACAACATAACCATCTTCCTTTGATTAGTTTCCTTTCCCCAGGTGTTAAATACTACAACTTAAACGAATACGCTTTCTTTTCTATAACCTCTTGTTCACAGGATCGCTCTATGTCTATATATACCCGGTATAATTATACACGAACCGGAAGACGCAGCGTAGGTAAGCCTCCCAATAGGTGGACTGACGACATAGTGAAAGTCACGAACGGTGGTGGAACTGGAATCTTGTCGTTCGATATGGCGTTCTATGTTTAGCAGAGAACGTATTCTGGCTGATGATGATATTTTTTTCTATTTTTTTATTGTGACAGCTACTACAATTTAATAACTGTGAGTAGCAATCACATCAACTATGCCGGCCTAGTTCAAACCGGCAACTTACAATCTGCTTCCGAAACGCGACCATATCACTTCACGGTCTGTATAATTACCTGCAGCTGCGCATGCTCCTGCTGCAACTCTTCAATCTTATCCTTGAGTAATTCCAATTGGTACGCAAGCGCCGCCTTGTCGTTGTCCAGCTGAGCGTTCAGGATCATAGCTTTCCTAAATTTATCCTCATATTCTTTCAGGTCATGCTGAAATATATTTTATTTAAGACAACTATAAAATCATGACTTAATTCGATGTTTTTTTACATAATATGTATTAAGTACCGAGCGTTGATAATGATCAGTTATTAAAAATATTTAATTGAAGTTAAGCTAAGGGGAAAGCATCTGCATTTTGTCGAACGAATCGGCAGTCGAACTAAAAGTCGGTTCAGTACGACTTCTTTGAAGAACAATCGACAAATAGAATGCTTTACCAGCCCACGTGTTCTTTCCATCCTATAACCTTGGATCCTTCAAGCGAGGTGTGAAGAAGCACCTTTGGGTGACCGCGACTGGTTTTTTCAGTCGTCGGCACTTTGGAAGCTCCTCTTGCTTACCGTCAGGCGGGTCGAGGTCAGATGTTCATTCAAATCCGATTAATGGTTTTGGATTACTCCATGGTATAGGTATTCACTTACCCTAAGATCTTTAAGTGAAAGGCTATCTTCTGCCGAATCTTCTGAGCTCCGCCGTGGTGAATGTAGGGCAGGCCCCGCCAGCCGCGTGGGAGCACGTCTGCCCACAGTTTCTGCAATTATATTTAAAATAGTAAATATATTAAAAACATTTATTACAGCACGATTTATGATCAATGAAGATCTAATTTCCACGATCCTTACACAACTATTGAAAATTCTCTTCATCATCAATTTGACAAACTCCCATATTCTCTTAATACAATACAAAAGAGCAATGAAATTGCTTTGCTATTTGGAATTCTCGTAAGTAACCAATCAATGTTTCTATGATACAAGCACTTAAGTAGCTTAGTATATTATAGAAATGTAAAAAATATATATATTAAGTCACCTATTGACTTGTTATTCGACGATTGGTAACCTACGAGAATAACTAACAGCAACGCAATTTCACTGCTCTTTCGTTTTCTTTATTGTGACTGACATCACCACACGACCTCGATGTTAGGCTGGAGTGCGATCCATAAATGGAGGTGTCTGTATACTTGTTCGGATCGGTAAACTGGGCACCTCTACCTACCGACCCGGGGTAGTACCAACTTACAAGTATACAGACCGTGAAGTGACTTATTCGCGTTTCGGGATTAGCTTGTAAATTGATGGTTCCCACTAGGCTGACATTAAATAACTGAAGTTAAATAACTGTAAGTAGCAGTCACCTCCATTCCTGGACCGCACTCAAGCCTAACAACAGGCGGGTTCACAATAAAAAAATACAGCATGACAATTTGCCAACTCACCGGCATACATGTCATAAGCCTTGTCTGCATGGTCTTCTTGTTCTCTCTGCTGACGCTCGAGTTCTCGCATACGAATCTCCCGCGCCTCCGCCCGTGCAGCACGACGAGCCGCCAGCCGCTGTTCAGCCTGGAAAGATACAAATCAGCATTATATAAAGGTGACACAACTCTCTCGCTTCCTTCACATCCACATACTCTCTTCATATAAACTTTACTGTTACTGGGCTGTTAAGGCAGACATTTGATAAGTCTTCGCCTAAAGCAACATTTCTTTCCCATTCCTCGTCACTACATCTTCTTAGTAGTTTCTTAGATTTTGGGCGAAAATTGATTAATGAATTAAACAAATTTTGAATTAAAAAATTGAGTCTCTCCGTGGCTACGATGGCTGCAAAGCTCTCGAAACGTCGGAATAATAAAACTTTTTAAAATCAAAACCAAAATAAACGCGAAAGTAAGTGAGTAAGCCTCATAAAATTTGTTTAATTCATTAACACATCTTCTTTTAAATCACACACTTATTTTTCAATCAATCAAATTATCACATTTCCCCACAGAGATAGGCAGAGACAATGGAGCGCCACTTGCCACGATCCTGACACAACTTCCTCGATTCCCTCACATTCATAATCCTCTTCAGCCTTTTCCTCTTAAAATGTCTGTAATTTGGTCGGGAAACCCCTTCCAAAACTTTTTTTATATTATTTATTGACAACTGACCTCGACCAGTCTAACGGTAAGCATGATGGACGACTGAAAAAAGCCGATTCGCCTTCACAATGGCGGCCAGAATGTTTATATAAAGTAACAATAAATCAATTGAAATTATGTTGTTTATTGTTGTTGTTATAATGTATTATTTTGTTATATTGTTCTAATAGTCATCAACGTCATTCAGTCAGACATCACTGTATACAAGGTAAACAGTAGTCAGCGACTATGTAACTATTATTATTTTAATGAATTAAATTAAACAATTTTTTGCGGCATACTATCGCGTTTATTTTAGTTATAATTTTACAATACTCTCCGTGACCACGATGGCTGCAAAGCTCTCGAAACGTCAGAATGAAAAAAAAGTAAAATCAACATCAAAATAAACGCGATAGTAAGCCGCATACAATTTGTTTAATTTATTAAACAATGTTTGCGTAAAATCTAAGAAAATACCATAGATATTATTTATATCTATGGCAAACACTATCAATATTTTAAATTTACGTTTTCCGATCAAATCGGAGACATCCACAAGAAAGCTGGGTTGCCTAGTGCCTATATCCGTAAAGCTTGTATGAAGAGAATTGTCGATGTGAGGCAAGCGAGGGAGTTGTGTCAGGATCGCGCCACGCTCCATCATGCGGAGTGTAGTCATATGTCAAGCCACAACAAGAAAAAGTACATATTTGTATAAATTCTATTTAAAATAAATAAACAATTCAATCAAATTGTAATGTCTTTTTCCCACAGGGATAGGCAGGCAGAGACAATGGAACGCCACCTGCCTCGATCCATCTGAAGAGAATTGTGGACATCGACAAGCGAGGGAGTTGTCACGCGTCAATTTCCACAGGGTTGGCAGAGATAACGAGGGCTTGATTTTCCACCTTCTCTCGCTTCTTTTAGATCCACAATTCTCTTATTTATCAACTGTTTCTTTTCAAGAATTGTCTCCCCCACACACGATGACAAGGCATGTGCAAAACAATACCGTTGCTAGAGCTTTGATGCGGGTATTATCAAGTATGTATACGATAGTATGTAACGTGATATCACCATAGTTTCCTTGTTCACGTAACCGCAAATAGGAAATATTATAGTGCTTTGTTTACAAAAATAAATTATTGCACAGGTCGGGGGAAGCACCCGCATTCTTTCGGGCGAATCAGCAGTCGAACTAAAAGATTCGGTGCGTCGTTTCTTTGGACTAGTGGAATATGAACCAGCCCATGTGTTCCCCCATCCTACTTTAAGTGACGCTTGAAGAAGCACCTTTGACTGGTATAGTGACGGCGTAAACGGACTTTTTTGCTTCTTCCTCTTCACACACGTTTTAAAGAGCATTTACTTATTTATTTTAATCAGATTTGTTAACAGCTTTGTAATCATAGGATTAAAATGTTTTTATTTTATTATAACTATCAAATAATCAAGTTTTTACCCACAGGGATAGGCAGAGACAAGGGAGCACCACTTGGCACGATCCTAACACAACTTCCTCGCTTCCCTTCATCCACAATTCTCTTCATACAAGCTCTACGGTTATCCATGCACCCAGGATAACCGTAGGCCTGCCTAAACGCATCAGATTTATAAATTACTTTCGTCAATCTATTTTAGCTAATCCTTTCCATGCCTAAACGAAGCATTCGTTTGTTAATCCTTGTCACAATATCTTCTTTCAAACCACATCATTCGCGCACTGTGCTATTCCTCATTCTATCCGCTATCGTCACAGCCAGCTTAATATGTCGAATCATAATGATACAAAAATGGATCTATTTAATATTTTATTTATTTATAAATATCTATACTGAGCTACTAAAGTGCTTGTATCATAGAAACAGGACAACCAAAGTACATATATCAAAGATACATTGGTACCATTGGTGAGTGGTTCCAATCAGTGCTCTCTGCTTGTGTAGCCATATTTATTAGTATTATAGTTTTAGTATGTTGTATGTTTAGTGTATACTGATTTATTATAAAGTATATACGCCGACGTAAATGAAATAAAAAGAAATGTTGAGTCGACGGCTGCTGGCACGATGCACGACACGATGAGGGCGGCCATCAGACGCGTCGACTCGCAGTCTTCGGTTAAAGGGCACGGCGGAATCCCGACGTGTAGGATGGCACGACGGAAACCCGACGTGTTGTGGTAAGTAGATCG
This sequence comes from Tinea trinotella, assembly GCA_905220615.1. Classification (NCBI taxonomy): domain Eukaryota; kingdom Metazoa; phylum Arthropoda; class Insecta; order Lepidoptera; family Tineidae; genus Tinea; species Tinea trinotella. Next base: position 13,978,314 of record HG992308.1, on the reverse strand, counting down.
GCGGCGTATGATTACCGCTCGATCTGACGAGAAGTTCCGAAAGCAGCACGGCGGAACACAAGGTAATAACGCTCCGACTCAGCACGTAGATGAATAACCTCCGACGGATAGTGGACCCGAAGCTCGCGGGTAAGATTCCCTGTCGACAGATAACTGCCGACAACGAGTGGACGTCCACGGACAGAACCCGTCGGAGTACCTCGTGCATAATAGCCGTAGAACGTCTTACCTTGTGTGATGTAATGTGGATGCCGGCTTATTTGAAACTCCTCATCACAGCATCTGGATCATGGGTAATCGGTCCAGATGGAGTCCTCAGATGGTGTCTTCGATCTTCAGCTCGATGGTATTTGTACAGTTTATTGTAATCTCTTCATGGTTGTTTCGGTTTGTTTAAATGAAAAAGTAATTTGGAGCACTGACATTTTTATTGTGACTTGAATGAAGATCAAAGATAGACTCGTCATTGGGAACGACATCTCCGTCAATCCTTTTCAGAGATGGAATTCGTTCCCAATTTAAAAAAACTGAATATTAAAAACTAAATATTAAAAACTATTTTTAGAAAATGGGCAATGAAAAATTTGGATACAATAAATGCCTCAAAAATATTAAAAATAGTACGGGCTTTCACGTGTCAACAATGTCAAAATTTACATAAACAATAATATAAATATCTAACGACACGCAAAAACCCGTTTAAAGAATGAATATGGAATAAAGGTATTTACAAAATAAAATACACTTATAAACAAGTAAAAACGAGTCATGTAGCATCGTGTTTAGTACACGACGCTACATTTCCCCCACAACCCCAGAAAATTTTCACACAGGGAAAATTTTGAGGTTATTTTAGGCAACATCTCTTCTCTTTCATACATCCATTCACATGTTCATTCACACATCATTCACACGATCTTCTTCCAGAGCGAGGGGTAGGGCTCACAACTAATGGCTCCTACTCCAAGAGATATGCCTATATTATGTGACAGTTGGCTTTTTTTAGGAGTCTGTCTAATCCGCTCTCGTATGAAATCCCAATGATAATGAGACGATAATATATATACAAATGACTAAGTAATGTCAATAAAATTATAGTCAAAATAGGTATTTCGACATAATTGAGCTAAGAAAGCTCTTTAAAGTTTTCCCAAATGGGATGTTCAAACGAACAGTGTTACGCTAAGCAAAAGCGCACACAATCAAGCTAATAAAAGCTCTAATAATTTTCCCAAATGGGATGTTCAACGAACAAAGCGTTACGCTAAGCAAAAGCGCATACAATCAAGCTAATAAAAGCTCTAATAATTTTCCCATATGGGATGTTCAAACGAACATAGCGTTACGCTCATTAAAAGCGCACACAATTGAGCTAAGAAAAGCTCTAATACTTTTCCCAAATGGGATGTTCAAACGAACATAGTGTTACGCCAAGTAAAAGCGCATACAATTGACCTAGGCTTATTTATAGAGTGTCAAACCGCTCTTAGATTATAGAATGCTGAAGGGGAATAGCATTCTAAATATTAAAATAAGTTTAAAATTAATCTTCTTTTTTTAGGAGAAGAAAAATTGTCATTAAATAATGAATGAAAATAGTGGTGTTAATAAGACCTAAATAGAATCTGGTACTTGAATATGAACGAAAAAATATATTAATAAATATGTGCCAACCCTATTATGGGAACAAAAGGCAAAATTTACAATATTTTAAACATATTTACAATAAAGCACAAATGTACAATATACAATAAATAAAATTAAAATAATTTTATTTATCATTTTAAATTGAAAGTATGAGCTAAAAAGCTCGAAAGTATGATAAAAAGAAATCATCAACTTCGTAGAGTTAAAAGAAATTGTCAACATAAATTGGCAAGATTCAACAGGGTTAAATTGAAAATCTGGTAGGACTAGGGTGAAATCCGTTGCCAGATTCAATTTAAGAAAAATTAAGCTGTATGGACTTAATTTCCTTTGATTTAGGAAAACCAAAAAAAAGTAAATAAGTCAATCTCAATAAATGTCATTTTAAATTTAAGCTGTATGGACAGTTTCCTTTGGTTTAGGAAAACCAAACTAAAAAGTAAATAAGTCAATGTCAATAAATGTCATTGTCAATTTTAGGTTAAAAAATATGAAATATATAGAATGAATCAAATATATAAATATTAGGTATGTATTTTAGGTGTGCATATGAATCACAAACTAATAAATACTATGAATATATTTATATCTAAGTGAATATGATTAATTGAAACTCGACCCAAGTTATCAGGATCGTAGTGTCTTTCCATTCTCTCTGCTTATCCCAGTAGGAAATAAAGCGTGACAATTTGATATGATATCAAATCTATAGTGTCAACAAATAAGTGCAAATATGTGAATATAAATAGATATATGATATGATATATGATCATGGTAAAGTCATATGATAAGAGCATTGGGTAGTGAGTAGGTAACTATTATATTGAATTAAATGCCAAATAGTTTTATGCCAAAAAATATTAGTCTTAGGTAACTTGTGAAAGCCCAGATTTGAATTTTGAAAAGTATAATGAAAGCCAAAAATTATTAGTGGCAACTTATGAAAGCCCAAATTTGAATTTTGTAAACTTTCATTATACAATGTATAATATAATAGTTAATATATTTATACAATATATAATAATTAAGTATATATGTACATTATTTTATTTATATTTTTTGTACATTATATACATTTTAATATGTATAAATATTGTTGGGCGCCAAACTGTCGTGAAATAAATAGACTTTAATTAGATTGATAATATATTAAAAATAACTAAATACTAATTACAAAGTCTATATAAATGACAGATAATTTTATAAAATATATATAATCTATGTGGACGACCTTAAGACGTCCACAATACGATAAATCCCAATAAAAGGTCGGCGGCTTGGAGGCTCACTCGACCAGGGAAAACTGATGACAGGACACGTGGCACCTGGACCCCAAATGTTTGGATGTGACTTAAAGGGTACTCACGCAACTCCTGGAGTCAAATCCCTTCCACAAATCCTTTAATTAAACTGATTGTGGGCTACCAAAATTGTACAATGTTAAAATTCCATTAATCCATAAATTTAATATTCCATATGAATTTGGATGTGAAAATCTTTATGACGTACTTTATAATGAGGCACTGCAAGGTTCTGGGGTTAACTAGCCCCAGAACAAGGCCTATAATAATACTATAGTCAATACAAGACTGGAGGAAGACTGCCGAATTCTGGGCTTTGCCTGCTTATATAGGCATAAAATCTTTCCATTCCAAAATCAAATGAAATTGGTAAAATAATCCAATTTCAAATGCAATAAAAACGATATTATGCCAAAAGTGGTCAATTTTTGTGAAATAGCCTTCATACAGGCGTATTTTGGACCAAATTAAGAAAAATACCGGGTTGTCACGTATCGATGACATAAATGTCAAAATATGTAAACAAAGTAGAAAAAGTGTATTATCAGGCTTATTTCAGTGATAATCTAATAAAATAAATAGTGAAATATGTGGAAAAATATAAAGGCTATCGATACGTAAAAACCCGTTTACAGAAGTATATTATAAGTGATAAAAATATTAACATTAGAATTAGTAATGCTTCAGACTAAATGATTTTATTTTATTTTGCACCTACAAAAAAATGCAACAAAAAACTAAAAAGTGCGCTAAATTAGGCGTAAAAAAAGTTCCTAAGGTAGGCTAGTAATAATGCTTACCGGCATTAAGTCCGCCTTTGTACCTATGCATAAAGTTTTTACATAAATAATTAAACCATTGCACTGCCACTACACCACGGTCGCCTTAATCTAACTGCATTATTTATGGCAACAAAAGCTAGTTCGCAATCAAAGCATTCATCATCATCATCAGCCAGAAGGCGTCCACTGCTGAACAAAGGCCTCCCCCTTAGAACGCCATTCCGAACGACAAGATGCCAGTTGCATCCACTGGTTACCCGTGACATTCACTATGTCGTCAGTCCACCTAGTGGGAGGCCTATCGACGCTGCGTCTTCCGGTTCGTGGTCGTGGGTAGCCTACCCAATCCCCAATTTCCTATCCCCTAATTCCTAAAACTCGACCAGTCTCATCGGAGGATGGGCAGCAGCGTCCTCTTAACGTGCGGTGAGCGTACTGCGATCCTTGGGGATCGCAGTACGCTCACTCGCCTGCTATGCGTGGGGATTATTGGCACCCCCCCCCCATAATTAATATCAAAGCCTTATTATCACGTTAATTAATTATTCACGCTCGTTATCAATATAGCTATTAATAAAACTTTCTTAGCCGATATATAGCCGAACATATATTTTATTTGTTAATACATTTATTTGAGACTTAACTTTTTTTAAAATTGTGACTCGACATATGACAGCACCCCGCTTGATGTTAAGCTGGAGTGTGGTCCATGAATTGATGTCACTGCTACTACGATTTTATAACTGTGAGTAGTCTGTCCAATTGTAAGTGGTGGTATTACCCCGGGTCTGTAGACTGGGTACCACTGCCTACCACTCTTTGATAACCAGACCCGAAGAAAATATCCACCTCTTTTTTTTTATTAACAAATATTTTCTCCGATCGGGTATTGAACCCGGGACTTTACGAGCATCAAACTAATCGCTAACCGTTCGTCCACGCCTGTCATTCGACTTGCCTGATGATAAGCAAGGGGTAGTCCAAGAGCGCCGACGACTGAAAAATCCCATTTAACGGTTGCCTCAATCGCCGCCACTATGTACCGGCCAAAGCTTGAAGAATCCAAGGTATAGGATGGAGAGAACACATAAGCTGGTAAAGCATTTCATTTGTCGATCGTTCTACAAAGGAACGACGCGTCGATCCCATTAGTTCGATTTCTGATTTATTTAAAGCCCCGTATATAGTTTCTGATATCACGCTAAATACCAAACAAATATACAACTGGGTATTTACTAAAAATATATATGATATGATATGGGTTGTCTTAAAGCAAAACCTAGTAAGTTCCATTTAAAAATACTATTATTGTATTTTCATTATTTTCATGGATTTTGAGCTGAATTAAACAAAGGACATCATTCATTTTGTATAGGGACTTGAGTTTAATTGTATTAACAGTTGCATATACATTGTAAAATAGTTTAATGAACGAAAATTACAATGTAATTGAAATATATCCTTTATTTTGCATAGTTAAGCTGTGCAAAATGATCAAACTATAATTATGACTGTGCAAAGCAGAACTGTTAATATGGCGTGTCTTTGTGATTGACAGACGATACGAAATCCATATCTTATTTTCCAAATAATTCAATTACACAGCAATTAAAATCAAAATTGTTATTAGTTTTATCAACACAAATATCGAAACTACCACTTATATATTTTTCATCATTGGACATTACAAAAGTAGTACATAAAAGCCAAAAATGGATGATATCCTTTATGCGGCTTACCATGGCGTTTGTAGTTTTTTTTATCATTCCGACGTTTCAACTGCTTTGCAGCCATCGTGGCATCCCTCAGTTACCACGATGAATGCAAAGATCTCGATACATTGGAATAATAAAAAAAATAAATGCCACGATCCTGACATAGATCCCTCGCTTCCCTTAGATTCACAATCTTCTTTGTACACGCTGTACGGTTTAGAAAAACCAACTCATTTTCCATCTCAGTCGCCTTCACTATGCGTATTGTATCTATTACTAAGTTCTGATTTGAAACGGCCGATATCTATGTCCTCAATAAACTAAATACAAATATAGAAAATTGTATTTAGTATTTGCTATATACATTAACAAACGATAAGTGGAATTAAATATTGATTAGATTATAAAAATATTTCCAGCGACTGTGGTTTCAGTGGTAATGTGTTACATCAATCCAAAATATAATTATTCGATTCCCTGCAGCGGCCATAAGAAACTAGTTGAAGGTTGAAAAAACCGGGAGAATCTATGTGATAACAATCAATCAATCAAGTTGTTGCGCTTCAATTTCCACAGAACTGGCAACGAAGCGCCACTTTCCACGATCTTAACACTACTCTCTTGCTTTACATTATATAAACATCAAGGTTTATGTGACATCTAGCTTCAGTGGAGGTGACTGACGACAGACAAATAAGTCGTATCCACTATACCGGCCTGGCTGAATCTGCTATTTTTTTATTTATTTTTTTATTATTATTTAGACTATAGGTCTTCAACCTTTTTTAGTGCAAGGGCCAAACATCGATTTCACATTGTCCGAAGGGCCACAACTTTTCACGACACTTTACCACCTTATCAATAAAATAAAAGACATACATAATTTCAAATTTCAATAATCTTTATTGGTTAATTAAAGTCAATCTTCATTGAAGAAGAACTTAGCTGGCGGGCCGCATGAGGCCCGAGGGCCGCGGGTTGAAGACCCTAGATTTAGACTATAGAATCCATTACAAACAAGCTCTGATTAACATAAGTTTGTTCTCCATGTATTTAATTTTGCAGATACAAACAATTATTATATAATCAATTATTCAAATTGCCAGGCCTCATTACTACAGAAAGAGGCAGAGACAATGAAACGCAACTATTCCAGACATAACACTCCTGGCTCCTTCACATCCACAACTTTCTTCGTACAAGTTTATTTTAATTTTTTATTCTGGCCATATAACAACTCCCGGTCTGAAGTTAGGCTGGAGAGCGATCCATAAATGGAGGCGGCTGCTAATACAGTTAAACAACTGCAAGTAGTAGTGACATCCACTATACCTAACCAGTGCCGGATTAACCACGGCAAGAGTAGCAAATGCTACGAGCCCCGCGCTCCAACGCCTGGTAGACATTAATAAAAAAAACGTAATAAAAAAATATTAATTTAGAGAGGAGGGTAAAATATCTTGCATGCCATAAACGCGGGGCTATGCTTAACTTCCACTTGAAAAATTGAGTCGATATTGAAAGTGTTATATCTAAATTTGCCCATATTAAATCCAGAAATTTTTATTTGTAACAGTTTTGTTTTATTTAATACCCTAAACTTGAGAACCTAACTAAAGCAAACCAAGGGCCCCTTGATAGAATTTGCTACAGGCCCCGCGCTGGATTAATCCGGCACTTTACCTAACTTTATCAGGCGCAGTGTAGTCACATGTTGACTCAAAATAAAAAAAATCTTTGAACTAATAATCTGGCATATGCATGCATGTATTATAAATTGGGTTCAGAGGTTAGGAGTGGTATTTTTAGGCACGTCAATGTTGTTTTGGACGTCGCAGCATTCGTGATACTGGGTCATTGAACTGAGGGACTTGCCATTTAAGTTTGGGTTACAAGCTGAATCGTAGCGTGCCTTGGCGGGGCCCCGTATAAAGATTTGTTTGGGGGCCCTTAGGAAGGGAAGATTTGTCAAAAGAAAAAATGTTTCTTATTATTTTTTGCTTAAGCACGTGATCCCAGGGCCCCGTATAATTGATACGGCAGATACGGTGGTAGCTACGCCCCTGGTCACAAGTAACTATGTGTACGTGATATGTTATTTGATAAAATTTTCTATTTTTTTTTATAAATTTCTATACTAAGCTACTAAAGTGCTTATATCATATCTTAGAAACAGGACAACCAAAGTACATATATCAAAGACACATTGGTACCCCGGTGGGTGGTTTCGAACCCGTGCTCTCGGTTTGTGTAACCATGGCACTGCCACTACACCACGGACTATCTTAATAATCACAGTTTTTTTCCTGAGAATGAGCAGTGGTGCCTTAGCCTGCCGATCCGGGGTACTGCACATTTTTCCTTAATTGGCAACAATTACTACTGACGCGAATCAATATGAATATATAAAAATATCTATAAATTACTGTGATAATAGTTTTATTATTATTGGGGCACATTTACCGTTTCCATATAATTGATAAAAATAATGTATATGTGTGTGTGATTTTATTATCAATCAATCAAATCAAATTGTCACGCCTTTTTCCCACAGGTAATGAAGCGCCACTTACCACGACCCTTACACAACTCCCTTGTTTCCTTCACATCCACAATTAACGTTATTTTATTAACTTTTGTTTTTTTTACATTATGTATGTTTATTCTATAAAATAAAACAATAGTGAACTTCAGATAAAGGGCATGGGAAATGGTGATATTCACGTTTGCTTACTAATTCTGACAAGTAAGAAAAAACACAGTATAGTACAACAATTGTACCGTAAAGTGATTTAGTCGACTTTTGGAAGGCTATCCGGCTTACTATCGCGTTTATTTTGGTTTTGACTTTACAATTTTATTATTCCGACTTTTCGAGAGCTTTGCAGCCATCGTGGTCACGGAGAGACTGAGGTGTTGGTCGTCCTATTGGTTGATGCTGTTATTGTTTCCGAAACTACCCCGTTTGATGTTTTAATTTTTTTTTCTGTTTCCGATTTATTTCAAATTTTTGCAAAAATAACTGACGGTGTCATCTGGTTTGGCAGTTTGCTGGACTTGGGACTTGAGTTTGTGTATTATGGTGTCCCAGGCGTTAAATAGTAAGCCGCATAAAATTTGTTTAATTCAGTAATCAATGTTCGCGCAAAATCGCAAAATACTACTTATAGTTATTAAAAACTGTAAGTAGCAGCCGCACTCCAGCCTAACATCAGGTGGTGTTGTGTCATATGTCGTGCCACATATAAAAAGAGACCAGTACCAAGGACGTGAGTAATCCAAGTGCAAGGCAACAGTGCGCAACTGTGACAAGCATAATAGGCAACAATGACAAGCATAATATACAACCTTAACATACATCTTTCAAAACCGTAACTAAATTTTAAAACAAACATTAGAAAACGTGGCTACGATGGCTGCAAAGCTCTCAAACGTCGAAATAAAAAAAATTTGTACAATCCTTAACCAAAAATAAGCGCGATAGTAATCCGCATAAAGGACATCATTCATTGTGTATGGGCCAGACTATACGAAATCCATATCTTATTTTCCAAATAACTTAATTGCACAACAATTAAAAGCAAAATTGTTATTAGTTTTATCAACACAAGTATCGAAAATACCATTTATATATCTTTTCTATATATAAATGGTATATCTGTTAAAACCATAGATATATTATAAATAAAAAGGGATATAATAGAAATAGATATAAAATATATTATTTATATCTATGGTTAAAACGCAGCGTGGGACATTCATCCACAAAACGTACTAACGACCTAATAAAGCTAGCAGGAAATCTCTGGATGCAGGGCCACTGCAGACATCGCTAGGTGATGCCCATTTCCATTGATGGGCGACTAATAGCTAAGAAAAAGAAAGAGAGAGAAATAGTTCCTACTATCATTTAAAACTAAGGATGTTATGGATATGATATTTCGGATAATGATACGGTTACGGATATAGGCATAATATTAAACCGGTTTCATATACGGTTACGGATATGCAATTATTACGGATCACCGATAATTTCGGCTACGGATATAGGCATAATATTAAACCGGTTTCATATACGGTTACGGATATGCAATTATTACGGATCACCGATAATTTCGGCTACGGATATAGGCATAATATTAAACCGGTTTCATATACGGTTACGGATATGCAATTATTACGGATCACCGATAATTTCGGCTACGGATATAGGCATAATATTAAACCGGTTTCATATACGGTTACGGATATGCAATTATTACGGATCACCGATAATTTCGGCTACGGATATAGGCATAATATTAAACCGGTTTCATATACGGTTACGGATATGCAATTATTACGGATCACCGATAATTTCGGCTACGGATATAGGCATAATATTAAACCGGTTTCATATACGGTTACGGATATGCAATTATTACGGATCACCGATAATTTCGGCTACGGATATAAGAATTTTAAGAGTAAAGTACAAATAGGTAATTATTTAATACTAGCTGTGCCCGCGGTTTCACCCGCGTAAAGTTTGGTTTATAACACAGTCATAAAAAAGGAGGAGGTTTTCAATTCGACTTTTTTGTATTTATAACTCGATAACTCATATAAAAATGACAGACGAAAATAAAAATAAATATATATTCCAAACAGTTAAAACTATAGTCACTTGGAAACTATAGTAAAATATATGTTATTTTAATTAAAAGTAACCGATGTTACTTCTTGTCCCTCCAAAATTAAAAAACGTAACAAACAAACTTACATTCACATTTATAACAATAGTAACATATGCATATAGTAACAGAAGGAATATAAAGAAAAATTTCAAACAGCTGAATGTATAGTGTATAGTCTCCATAGTACAGTTGATTAGATTAGATGTTGACGTGACTGTCGGTAATACAGTGCAATGGTATTATAGTACTTAGGGTTTGAACCAACGCCTTGCATCTATTTTTATAATAATAAAAAATTGACAAAACTTTTTTATTTTTCGTAAAATATATATATATATATATATATATATATATATATATATATATATATATATATATATACTATGTTACTTCTGATACCTCCACAAAAATATGTGTACAAATTTTCATACACATTTATAATAATAGTAGGATAATAATAATAATATGTTAATATAATATAATAATTTGTTTTTAATTCTCAACAGCTTGATATATTTTCCTTAGTTTACTCAAAATAAATTTCTGAACGCACGCAATTTTGTATGGGAAAATGACACTCCAATTTTATTATATGTATAGATTAGTTATATAAGTTATTATAGCTACCTACTAGTGTGTCGGCTTGGCCGGGGAGAATTAAAAGCCTGACATAACATTTTTTATTTAGGCTCCGCCCCTATCCGAAACTTTTATAACATATTTGGTTATGCTTGCGGATATATTTGAATTTCGTAAATCAGATAGTTTTGGTTACGGTTACGGAGCTCCATAACATTCCTAATTTAAATCTATAAATTGTTGCCTAGTGCCCATAACCATAGAGCTTGTATGAAGAGAATTGTGAATGTGAAGGAAGCGAGAGAGTTGTGTCAGGATCGTGGCAAATGGCGCTCCATTGTCTCTGCCTATCCCTGTGGAAAAAAGGCGCGACAATTTGTCTTAACTTGACTTGTATCTAAAAGTTTTTGCCAAGGAAGTCAAGCCGTAATATAATCTAGAGAATAATGTAAATATAATATCGTTGTCCTTTCGGCATGTTCAAGGGCAAACAAACACTTGTATCAACTAAATGACATCATTTAACATAATCTAAATAATAATACAGAGTTAGACTTACGCAAACAACTAGCAGTTTTGTTGCAAAACTTAACCAAAGATCTAACCACGACTCTTGCATTGCACAATGTGATATTAAAAACATAGTTTCTTAGTATTTTCTTAAATTTTGAGCGAATATTGATTATTGAATTAAACAAATTTTATGCGGCTTACTATCGCGTTTATTTTGGTTTTGATTTTACAATTTTTATTATTCCGACGTTTTGAGAGCTTTGCACCCATCAATGTCTCCGTGACCGCGATAGTAAGCCGCAAAAAAATTGTTTAATTCAACATAGTTTCCCTAATATAATTGTTAATATCCCTAATATCTCTGTTAATCGTTTTAAATATGTATATCCATTTAAAAAGAAATACGAATTATTAAGATATTTTTTTATTAACATTACGTAGAAGAAATTATATAAATAGAACAAAAATTCTTAGATTTTGCGCGAACATTGATTATTAAATTTAACAAATTTTATGCATCTACTAACGTTGGAATAATAAACAAAAAATGAAAAATTAAAACCAAAACAAAATAAAATCAATATAGTAAGTAAACGTAAAAATAAAAACATTAAATTTAAATAAATAAACTTTTAAAAAACACTATCACAGATGTAAAGCAAAAAGAACAACGCGACCCCGACTAAAATTCAACTAATGAAGTAGAACGATCTTGAAAAAAAAACTATTCAATGTTAGCCACAAGAGTTATTTGTATTTGCAAAACATTCATATGATAATTATATTTATTATGAGTAGAGTTAACGCTGTAGAAATGCGTTCGTTAAAGAGTGTATGTAAAGTGACGATAGCGGATAGAATAAGGAATAGCACAGTGCGCGATAGATGTGGTTTGAAAGAGGATGTAGTTACAAGACAAAGAAATGCTTCGATTGTTTGGGCACATGGAAAGGATGAGTGAAAGTAGATTGACGAAAGGAATTTATAAATGTCAAGTAAATAGATGCATTAAACAAGGCAGGTCCAGGAGGGTGTTTGCCGTCCAAATCGGAGACATCCTCAAGAAAGCTAGGTTGCCTAGTGCCCATAACCTTAGAGCTTGTATAAAGAGAATTGTGAATGTGAAGAAAGCGAGGGAGTTGTGTAAGAATCGTGGCAAGTGGCGCTCCATTGTCTCTGCCTATCCCTGTGGGGAAAAAGGCGTGACAATTTGATTGATTAATTATATGTGTTATTTTAAATGACAATGAGCACTAAACGTAACCTAACATAGACTAAACAAAAAAATGTGTACACTTTCAAGATTATACAAACACTAGCTGACCCGGCGAATTTCATACCGCCTAAAAGTCAATGAATGTTGTGTTACAGATTAGCTGAACGTAAGTTGGGTGAATCAAAAATTTAAATCGATTTAAATCTTTGTTGTGAATTGAGTTTTTTTTATTGTGACTCGACATATAATCATTTCTCTTTATAAATAATATAACATAGGTTTTTGAGCTAAATATTGTTACTGATATGCCGAAATTGACCATTTGTTTTCAATTCTCAACAGCTTGATATATATTTTCCTTATACCCAAAATAAATTTATGAACTAAATTTTTGTATGGGAAAATAAATGTATTTTCTTTTATTTTATTTATTATTAATACAATAAGTTTATAAATTATAGCCTATGTGTTATTCTGATGTAAAAGCTATATTATTGTAAAGTTTCATTAAAATCCATACAGTGGTTTTTGCGTGAAAGAGTAACAAACATCCGTCCGTCCACTCACAAACTTTCGCGTTTATAATATAAGTAAGGATTGTTTTTAGAACTAGTCTAGGCCTCTGAAGGTCTCTGAATAGTCTTAATTAAAATATTATGATAAGATAGCTTATCTCTAATATATTACTATAATATTGGAAGATTTCTAATTCATATGAAAAACTGCGAAAGAAACAGAATAAGAAGGATGTGAGTTGGTGGTTTGGTATGTGAGGTACGATCACATTGACGGACGAAATGCGTAAACAAATGAAGTATTTATTGTGTTTTATTTGTAATAACATCATTACCCTAACAAATTGTACGCGATAAGAAATTAAGGCGACCGTGGTGTAGTGGCAATAAAGCGATTGTGGTGTAGTAGTGGCAATAAGGCCACCGTGGTGTAGTGGCATTAAGGTGACTGTGGTGTAGTGGCAATAAGGCGACCGTGGTGTAGTGGCAGTGCAATGGTTACGCAAACCGAGATCACGGGTTCGAAACCACACACCATTACCAATGTATATATTGATTAATGTACTTTGGTTGTCCTGTTTCTATGATACAAGCACTTTAGTAGCTTAGTATAAAAATGTAAAATTAAAATAAATATAAGTATCTATGTGTATACATATTTATATATAATATTGCAGTGGCGTAGCGTGGCGGGGGCGGAGGGGGCGGCCCGCCCCGGGCGGCACATTTAGGGGGCGGCAAAATTTATAAAAACTTAAATAAATCATTAAAATTAGAACCTGAAATTAATATTTTTGTTGTACCTATGATTGAAACTCCTAAATAAGGGGGCGGCAACTTTTTTTTTCCGCCCCGGGCGGCTAACTTCCACGCTACGCCACTGTAACATTGTACCTATGTAATGTGTATGTTATTTCTAACTCGTGTACTCTAATTAATCTTTCTAATTTAGGAAGGACATACTTTTGTCGACCGAATCAGCAGTCGAACTTAAACGTTCGGTGCGTTATTTCTTTGTAGAACAATCGACAAGTGGAATGCTTTACCAGCCCATGTGTTCTCTCCATCCAGTAACCTTGAATCCTTCAAGCGATGCGTGAAAATGTACCTTTGGCCGGCATAGTGACGGCGACTGGGGCAGCTGTGAAGACACTCGATTTTTGCAGTGCCGACGCACTCTTGGACCTCTTCTTGCTTGCCATCAGGCGGATCGAGGTCAGATGTCGAGTCACAATAAAATAAAAAAACCTAAATAATCACCCAATGTCTGCTCACATCTAGCTATGTTCAGCTATAAAAAAATGCCTAGTTAATGCAATGTTAAATTTATTGCAATAAAGAATTATTATTACTATTCACAATTAACATGATTTTAGTGTTTTTTTTATTGTGACTCGACATATGACAGCACCCCGCTTGATATTAAGCTGGAGTGTGGTCCATGAATGGATGTCACTGCTACTACAATTCAATAACTGTGAGTAGCAGTCACATCCACTATGCCGGCCTAGTTCAAACCGGCAACTTACTTATATCTGTGCTAGACAATATACACCTTACTTTCAATATATATTTAAAAAAAAATAAACAAAACAACCCGTTTTCATGAGGTACATATATTACGGTTCACACTAAATTAATGGTTAACTATTCAATTAAATGAAGAAAAATCAACAAAAATTAAAAATTCAATCAATCAATAAAACTGTCACGCCTTTTTCCCACAGGAATAGGCGGAGACAATAGAGCGCCACTAGCCACGATCTTGACACAACTCCCTCGCATCCTTCACATTCACAATTCTCTTCATACAAGCTCTATGGTTATGGGTGCTAGGCAACTTAGCTTTCCTAAAAATTTAAGGTTAAATATTATCCAATCCCGTTGCTATATAAAGATACCATATAAAGCAATTCGTGATTACCCTAGAAGAAAAATTTCCTATCACCCATTTAAATGGCTTAATTAAAATTCGTTTATAAAATATACGTAGTGATAAAATGTTAATTTAAAGCTGATATCATTAGTTTTTAATGTGTTCTAGATTTTATTAATAATATATACATATGTATAAAAAATATATCCATGTGTTTGCGCGAAAACAGTTGAGCCAATTCAGCTGCTCCGAAATGTTTGCAGCTCGATAATAATGTAGATAATTTTTAAATCGCAATAAATCAAACTTTTAATATCCACAGCATGTGCGAATAGTTTTGTTTACATTATGATAATACCTATAAAAAAAACTACACTAAGCTCTAAAGTGGTTGTCCATAGAAACAGGACAACCAAAGTACATATACCAAAGATACATTGGTACCTATGTCTGGATCTCTTTAAATTTAGGGTCTTATAAATACAGATGACACAACAATGAGTCAGTTCAAAGGATGTTGGATTATGGGCACCTGATTGCGTCACTAGCGCAGATATATGTAATCCTTAACAATGCTTACATGATTATGTTGTTGTCCAATTATTCCAACTATCGACGGTGTGAATTCCTCTTGCGACGTGTGACGCGTTTCACCATCACCATTCGCCTCAAAGCCATTGTTCAAATTATTTTGACCAACCATATTGTGTATGTTATTGTTTCGCGCATCACAAACATTCACTAAGTCCAAATCAGCCTCGGAATTCCTTATGACAACATTTATTGTATCATTAACAGGCACTACAGTCTTCTGGACACTGTCCTCGAATATATCCTCATCGGAGTCCTCAAAATCGCCGTCTGTGAACACCTCGCCTCCCTCACTGTCCGTCGTGCACGGAGTCGTAACTGATTTTGAGTGAATACCCATTTCGAAGGTCAAGTTAGCAAAACACGGGGATGCATGCAATTAGAATTTAAACAGCAAGTCACCACAAACACTTTAAAACGAGCAAAAACCATGAGCAAATTGTCTCGATTAGTACTGCACTATTATCAACGCTTTACAATTTATTTTTATCAATAATGGCTTATCACTTATCATCACGTTTTTGTTATTTCGCAACGACCATTCTATGTTGGAACTAAGAATTTACGTGTACGCGTAATTTATATTGTGTACAACTTGGCCGCAGAGACGTGCGTTCGCGTGTACGCTGAGGCACAACTGCTCGCGTACTTGCAAGGGTATTACCACTTTCATAATAATCGCAACACACCGTTACAAAACTTCTGAATGAATCACTAACGATAATGGGATTACCTTTTTCTGTTTATGTACTCCTAGTACCAAATATAATTTCTATTTATTTATTGAAAATAATAAAGACGTTATAGAACAAAATAAATATATTTGTTATCAGGTAGGTCTTGAAATAATAATGTAACGAATCTAATATGTAGTTTTCCTTCATAATAAAATTATTAATTTTTATGTATATTTACAATTTTAAGAGTGGCAGGCAGTTCTGCCGATCCGAGATAGTATTACTGACCGTGAAGTGATTTGGTCGCGTTTCGGCATCAGCTTGTAAGTTGCCGGTTTCAACTAGGCCGGCATAGTGGATGTGATTACTACTTACAGTTAATTGAATGTAGTAGCAGTCACCTCCATTCATGGACCGCACTTTTGTTTAACATCAAGCGGGGTGCTGTCATATGTCGAGTGACAATTTAAAAAAATAACAGTGTAATAAATATCAGTAGATAAAAGTGAAGTCAATAAAATAAGTAGAATACAGTTTTTACAAAAGATTTGACCTAATTGAGCAATGTTTTTACATTGTAAACATAATCTTTTTATTAACATAAATTATTCTTTTTAATGAGGTTATACATAAAAATAACAAAACAAACATAATGTATAATCTATCATAGATTCTTAAACTTTAGAGAGGCAATGATGCTTATACAAAAAAAGTAAATGCTACACGTAAACAAAAAAAAACTATTTTGTTTAAATTGTAATATTTAATTTCTTTAAAAAATATTTTACACAATAACTTAGTATTTATATTAAATATTGCTAATTTTTGTTTACAAAAAAAAAGAGGTGGATGTTTTGCTGGTCTGGTTATCAAAGAGTGGTAGGCAGTGGTAGTCAGTCTGCCGATCCGGGGTAGTACCACCACTTACAAGTATACAGACCGTGAAGTGATTTAGTCGCGATTCGAGATGATATTTCTTGATATTTGATGTTTTACGTATGTTGATGTTTTTGATATTTCTGGTTTACGTACGTATTTATTGTGACCATGATTCATTTATAAGTTCATTTTTTTACATCACTTCATTAACTGAAGTGATCTAATGTGCCTTAATGAGCACCGCCTTCTGGAAAAGATAATCTGAGTTCCAGAAGGCAGTTTCCTATTTTTGACACTATAAAAAAAACTATTTCTGGTTTAATAACAAATTATAATGATTTAACATATCTGGGCGTATGTCACGTCACCTTGACATTGGTGATAACGCGACAACCGGTTGTGGTCACCACATGCCAACAAATATGATCTCATATTTTGTGATACTAGCAGACCCGACAAACGTTGTCCTCACAGAAAATACATTCTACCAGGTCCTATTATTATGAATCTAGAATTTAAGCAAACACAAAAGGACATCATTCATTTTGGGCTTTTATGTACTACTTTTGTAATGTCCAATGATGAAAAAATATATAAATGGTAGTTTCGATTCTTGTATTGATAAAACTTATAATAATTTTGCATTTAATTGCTAGTCAATTGAGTTATTTGGAAAATAAGATGAATTTTGTATCGTCTGTCAGTCACAAAGATGGCGTATATTAACAGGTTTGCTTTAAACTGTCATAACTATAGTTTGATTATTTTGCACACCTAAACTATGCAAAACAAATGATATATTCCAATTACATTGTAATCTTAATACATTCAACTATTTTAAATTAAAATCTATATACATTATCTATAACTATTAAAACAATTAAGCCCGTCCTATACAAAATCAAGCTGTAAGTGTAAGTAGCATTCTCCTCCATTCATGGACTGCACTACGCCTGTCATATATTAAGCCACAATAAAATAAAATATACACTAACCTAACCCACTGATGCGCCATTATAAAACCATTTTTATTACAATTACTTTTTTATCACATACGCGTGGACAGAAAAAATACATAATAAATAATCATATAGCTAATAATTATAACTATAACAGAGTAACCACATAATTACAAATTGTACAAAAAAGGCAAACAAGTCTTCACGCAAATGGTCAACAGAACGAATGCAGGAAGAGGTGCCTATTAGAATGCTTTATACACTCGGCATCAGAAAAATCGCAACTCCAAAAACATTTTTTTTTTCAA
Organism: Tinea trinotella; assembly: GCA_905220615.1. Classification (NCBI taxonomy): domain Eukaryota; kingdom Metazoa; phylum Arthropoda; class Insecta; order Lepidoptera; family Tineidae; genus Tinea; species Tinea trinotella. The sequence goes on along the minus strand of HG992308.1, from coordinate 13,960,080 downwards.
ATTACTTTTAAACCTACCAAATGTATATAGTCGTTTAAAAGATAGTGAATTTAACTGTAAGAGGAAATTAGATCCAACAATGGGGGCCTCATTTTAAGTACTTTTGGGAACAGCCCTTATTCTAATGATATTTCTAACTATTTTTATTGTTAAATAAAAATAATTTCTGCTGAGAACCTCAAGCTGCGCGTACGCCAACCTCGGTACTGGTTACGAATTTTCGCTGTTTGGGGTCGAGACGATGGGCCCTTGGGAACATTTAGCTAAGCGCCTTGTCAAGGAGTTGTCCAAGTGGCTGACGGAGAAGTCTGAAGACAGGAAGGCTGGCAATTATTTCTGCCAACGTATTAGCCTTGCTATACAAAGGGGAAATGTTGCCAGTCTCTTTGGGACTATATCTGATGCGACGTCACTAGATTATATTTTTTATTTATAGTTTAATTAGTTGATATACTACTTTTAATTTTATCTGTTTCTTAATAAAGAATTTCCTATAATCCTATAGTAATTGTTAAATTAACTATAGGATATCAGTAGTGGCAATGAGCTAGCCACATCGCTCGAAGAACCAACCACCGATGGGGAAGAAAGGTTCTAGAGTGGGGACCACGAACCAGAAGACGCAGGTGGACTCCCACTAGGTGGACTGACGACATAGTGAAAGTCACGGGTAACCGGTGGATGCAACTGGCATCTTGTCGTTCGTAATGGTATTCTAAGGGGGAGGCCTATGTTCAGCAGTGGACGCCTTCTGGCTGATGATGATGATGAATTGTTAAATTAAACAATAAACATTGCATTTTTAGTTTACACCAAAATATCAATGTATAATACATAACTAGGTGAGTTTTTATTAATTTGTTGTGGCAGTTTTTTGTGACGCCGAGTGTATATAAAAAATGCATCAAAGCCATCCTTAACCGTTGCAGTTGCTTATTATCAGCACACACGACATACCACGAACGCGTCTAACAAGCGTTTTTCCACGACATTAACGGAACGACGCTTTCCAAAGCAAACACTCTATATTAAAAAAACAATCTTTGATAAAAACACGCTATAACGGTCTAAATGTATTAGGTCATAACAGGAAGTTTTGGTTTAGGTGAATTTTATTTATTTTTTATACAGCACTCCGCCTGTTAAGCTGGAGCACGATTCATGAATAGGTGTGAATGCTACTTCCAAATTTTTTTTCAAAAAAAGTATGACTTTTTAGCTCAACTAACACTTAATTATTTTTTAATTTTTATACTAAGCTACTAAACATGCTTGCGATCAAAGTACATAAATAACTATATTAAAGAAACAGGTCTTATCAGGCAGGTTTTGAACCAGGAGTTTTTGGTTTGCGTGACCATTTCCCTACCACTAGACCACAATCGACTAGTTTGAAAATTAAAAAAAAATAACATAAAAACACAACAAACCAAAATACGCACTTATAAAGTATCACATTTAGAGCAAAGAAAACACTCTTGAGGAAAAAATGTTGCAATAAAAAGTAGTTGTTAGTTGATCGGTTTCAATATAACTGTTGTAAAATTGATCAGTCCGGGATGCGCGCGCGCACTCTATTCAGATCACACAGAACTAGACACTGCATCGGAGAGCAGCTTCACAATATGCATGCCTATACTACTAGCGCTGATTCATAAATGGGATGATTCCTGGGGCATGATTGGGATGATTGCCGGATTAGCCTATGAGCAAATTAAGTAATTGCTTCACGTCTTGAGAAGCACCAGAAACAGCAACAAACCTTTTTTTTGCTATATATACCTACTCCATATCTCTTTCGTCCTTCAAACATTATCTAAGGTACGCAATTCTTTATCTGATTGTATTAAATACGTTTTTTTTAAGACTAATACTAGTTATGATACGGATAAGTCATCAAGTAGCCTTAGAACGCTCCGAGAAACCTATTTAGTTTAGCTCTATGCCTATATAGAAAGAATCTCTATACAACCTTTAAGACCGAATCTAGAAACGCAACCAAGTTTTTTTGTATTGTGACCTGACCTCGACCCTGTCTGATGGTAAGCAAGAGACGGTCCAAGAGTGCCGACGAATGAAAAAACCGAGTCTGTTCACGGTTGCCCCAATCGCCATCACTATGTCAGCCATTTCATTTTGACACATATCTGGCGCAATAATCACACGAATGTCTGATGTTGCGGTGTCTATTAGTCTATCTAGTCTGTGGCGCACCTAAATAACGTGACATTTGAGTTACATCCAGTGACGTTTGAACGTATAGGTTACGTTTCGTAACAGGGTTAACGTTCTGCAGTATTGTCGTTTATAGTTACCAATAATTATTACTTGGCAAATATGTTTAATACATTATTATCCTACTATTTTTATAAATGTGAATGTGAGTTTGTTTCTTCCTTTTTTACGCAACAACTACTTAACCGATCATCATGAAACTTTGTACACATATTTTTGGAGGTACTAGAAGTAACATAGGATACTTTTAATTCAAAAAATATATATTTTTTACTATAGTTTTCAATTGACTATAGTTTCAGCTGTTTGGAATTTTCGTATATTTATTATTATTTCCGTCTGTTATTTTTATATTAGTTATAAATACAATACAAAAAAGGGATATACAGTCGAATTGAGAATCTCCTTTTTAGGGTTCCGTAGTAAAAAACGGAACCCTTATAGATTCGTCATGTCTGTCTGTCTGTCTGTCTGTCTGTCCGTCTGTCCGTCCGTATGTCACAGCCACTTTTTTCCGAAACTATAAGAGCTATACTATTGAAACTTGGTAAATAGATGTATCCTATGAACCGCATTAGGATTTTCACACAAAAATATAAAAAAAACAATAAATTTTGGGGGTCCCCATACTTAGAACTAAATCTCTAAATTTTTTTTTTCATCTATCGCATACGTGTGTGGTATCTATCGATAGGTCTTAAAAAATGATATTGACGTTTCTAATATCATTTTAATCTAAACTGAATAGTTTGCGCGAGAAACACTTCCAAAGTGGTAAAAAGTTGGTCCCCCCCCCCTGTAACTTCTAAAATAAGAGCATGATAAATCTAAAAAAATATATGATGTACATTACCATGTAAACTTCCTCCGAAAATTGGTTTGAACAAGATCGAGTAAGTAGTTTTTTTTTAATACGTCATAAATCGTAAACCGCAATATACCTTTCATTCAATCAACTCAAATATAAAAATAATAATAAATCATTTAATTTCATAAACATAAACCTTATGCCTAAACCGTGAGCTATTATTTTCTAATGATGAATCTATAATAGGTGCCTAAGTAAATAATTATTATAATTCGCGGGGGCGTGGCTTCACAAATAGGGGTGCGAAGCGCGCGGGGGGCAGGTTGCCGACTGTTCTAACCCAAGCGGGCAGGTAGAGACCACATAGAGCGAGGGCCGACGTTGTGCGCACGGAGCTAATTTTTCGATACATTTGCGAATGCTAAGTATTGTACGTTGACGATTTCATAATGTTTTAGTTGAATAAAAATTATTTTGATTACTTACATCGAAATTATTCTTTTAAACTCAATTACTGCTTAGAAATAGGTAAATACTTACTATAAAACGTCAACCTAATAAGTTTTAAGATGTTCTGTTCATTTCCTCACATCTAAATACATAAAATACATACAGGTCTCCCAAAGTGATAATGTCATGATAATGTGCATAGAAATCTTCGTCACTTTTCGACAACGGTCTTATTTCCGAGCGTCGGAAGAATGTTTTCGATTGTGTACACATGATATTGACTCCTATTTCTTTCGAACAAGGTGCAAAATGCAAGTGCGTTGTTTAGGGCTCTTACGATTAATGCGCATAGAATTTTTTTCACTGTTTTCGTTTACGTCAAATTTTTTCATAATTCATCACTGTTCGACAACGGTCGTATTTCCGAGCGTCGGAAGAATGTTTTCGATTGTGTACACATGATATTGACTCCTATTTCTTTCGAACAAGGTGCAAAATGCAAGTGCATTGTTTAGGGCTCTTACGATTCAATGATTCGGGTGTTTCCGGGAATACCACAATTACGAAGACCTGCATGCGCATTATTAATTTGGGAATACTGTACCTACTCATATTAGAATAAAACTTTATCTTGTCAAACTGAAATATATATTAGCTTGTTTAGCTATCACAACCCTATATGGGCTCGCATATACGAGCTCGTAGTTAGATCTAAATCCTATCATTTAGGTACCTAATTATAATGTTTACCCATCAATATATTTTTTTTAATAATTAAAAAAAATACACTATTAATAAAACATCGATCAAAGTCTTAATATTATGTTACTTGCTGCTACGGAACCCTTAATGGGCGAGTCCGACTCGCACTTGGCCGATTTTTTATTACTGTATTATAAACCTAATTTTACGCGGGTGAAACCGTGGGCACAGCTAGTACTAATATAAACCAGCTGGAATAGGACACCTACACGATAGGATAGTAAAAGTGGTAGGCAGTGGTACCCAGTCTGCCGATCCGGGTTAGGACCACCACTTACAAGTATACAGATACAGACCGTGAAGTGATTTGGTCGCTTTTCGGAATCAGCTTGTAAGTCGCCGCGCCGGTTCTAACTAGGCCGGCATAATGGATGTGATTGCTACTTACAGTTACTGAATTGAAGTAGCAGTAGCATCTATTCTTGACCACACTCCAGCTTAACATCAAGCGGGGTGCTGTTGTCGAGTCACAATAAAAAAAGCCTCCTTCAAATCCGTTCATGTCCACCTTCATGATGGCTGAGTCAGCATTATAAAGAGTACAATGACGCGAGCAGCCATACTGATTATGGTCGTAAGTCGTAATAAAACGGTCATTGCATTACAAATTGCAAAACTTTGGTTGTAGCAAGGTTTTGTAACAAAGTTATAAATTGCGAAGAACTTAACATAAGTACGAATGTTGCCAGTGATGACATATATGTTTTTATTTTTTAAATTCGCATTTCTAAACCAAGCTACTTAAGTGTTTGTATCATAGAAACAGGACAACCAAAGTAAATATATCAAAGATACATTGGTAACGGTGAATGGTTTTAAACACGTGCTCTCAGTTTGGGTAGTAACCATTGCACAGCCCCTACACCACGGTCGCCATATGGCACTGAGACGTGGTCCTTAACTGATGGCCTGTTAGATAAGCTCAATGCCGCTCAGCGGGCAATGAAGAGAGCTATCTATGATGGAGTATTTTTGCGAGATAGAATCCGGAACGAGGATATTCGCCAAAGAACTAGAATTACCGACATAGATAGTAGGATTTGCAAGCTGAAATGGCAATAGGCTGGCCACATCGCTCGAAAGAACCGACAACCGATGGGGAAGCGAAAGACGCAGCGTAGGTAGGCCTCCCACTAGGTAGACTGACGATATAGTAAGAGTCACGAATAACCAGTGGATGCTTTTTAATAGGATGCTTTTCGAGAACTTTTCGGAGGAAAATTGACCTAAAATTAAAATTAAAAAACAAAACAAATGGTAGCTTTAAGTCTCTAGTTTTAGGTCTGACCATGCGAATTTTTTAACATTCGCGGTTCTGAAGTGAACCTCGGAAAACCACACGAAAAAAACTAAACAAAATTTTGCTCGCTTTAACACGTTCACTGCCACTACGATTTGCGTGAAGTTACCTCAGGTGCCACATACATTTCACAGTGGACTCGCTAGGCGAGTCGGTGGCACTGGAGTAAGAAAACACTGGACTCGCTAGGCGAGTCCAGTGGCACAGGGTTTAGGTAAATTTTGATTTTTGCTATTTTTGTGGTTATTAGAGTCTTTTTTACAGTTACAGGACATTTAAAAGGTGTTTGACGATCATTCCGTATGCTTAAACCTATAAATAAGGCAAATAACTCAATAAATAAAATAATAGGTAAATTTGTTTCGTAATTAAACCAGTGCTTTCCAAACTTTTATGAAATAAAATTTGTTGTTAATGTTATATTTTAATACTGTTTCAATTTTAATAGCATTTAATTCTATGAATGTGGTTTCCGATTTAGTTAACATATTTAATTTTTTCTCTAAGAATTTTATTGTTATGTTTATAATAACATAATATATTATAAACAATGTTAAAAGTTGTTTTGTTAAATAATTTATTGCTACAGGTTTTTTTTTGTCGGTGACTCTGACTCTGAACAAAAGCAATTCTTTTAAATATGAATTCTTTTTGTTACCTGCGCCATTTCTCAATAAATTTACTAATGAGATTTTAGAAACGCTTTGTTTAGATTGTTTGGTAAAAAAATACTTTTTTTTATTACTGCTTGGTTATAAAAAAGAAAACAAATGAGGCACTGTTTCTTTTTACCCGAATATGGCAAGGCACCCGATAATTGGGAATGATTTCAATCAGATGTGATTCAAACATAATTTTTCTCCAAAACTACTTAAAATACGTATTTATTTCATTATAAACTATGATGTTCATTATATTCATTATACACTTGTTCTGATTATATTTACGTGTGTAACACAATGACATAAGTTGGGACCTCTACATATTAAAGGCGGTAGGTTAAAATCTAAACAAATGTTTTTTTTTATTTAGTTAATTTTATATTTCCTCTAAGAATTTCATTGTTATGTTTATAATAACATATTATGTTATAAACAATATTAAAAGTGGTTTTGGTAAATAAATTACACTGATAGTGTAACAATGGCAAATCTTTTGAATATAAATTCTTTTAGTTACTTGCGCCATTTCTCGATAAATTTACTAATGAGATTGTAGAAACGCTTTTTGTTTAGATAAACATGGTATGTTTGGTAAAACAATTGCTTTTTATATTACTGCTTGGTTATAAAAAAGAAAACAAATGAGGCACCGCTTCTTTTTACACGTATACGGCGAAGCAGCCGATAATTGGGAATGATTTCAATCAGATGTGGTTCAAACAAAATTGTGGTCAAAACTACTTAAAATACGTATTTATTTCATTATAAACTATGATGTTCATTATATTCATTATATTCATTATACACTTGTTCTGATTATATTTACGTGTGTAACACAATGACATAAGTTGGGACCTCTACATATTAAAGGCGGTAGGTTAAAATCTAAACAAATGTTTTTTTAAAGCGGATCTGCCATTTGCAGATCAGCTTTTTACCACAAAATTATAACTCCGAAAAAATTGTAAGTTGTTTATTTATTACACAATAAATATCGAATAGTTTGCACATAACAATATCAGATGAGATTTTTTTCTTGTTTTAGAGCGTCTTTGTTTAGAACAAAAATCATAATAACAATCCTAGACATAAAATAAGTCCCTATTGTGATTATAATGTTTTGTATTGAATCATAAATTCTAATGAGCGAATTGTATTTTGTTATAATTATTTTAAGTATAACCTTTTACTACATATTAAATTTTATAACATTCAATTACATTTATTAATTTAATAAGATATAGAAAATAATAGGAAATAGGCACGTATATATATACGTGCCTATATATCTATATTTTAAATATACTGTTTTTGTTCGCCATCTGTTACTTATTTGTGTTATAAATATCGCATTAACAAAATGTTTGAGAAACTCTGGCAGTGAACTCGCCTAGCGAGTTCATGGCACTGGAGAATAACTTTTTTTCTTAAAAAAATAAAGTAAGTCTTTACACCCGGGCCACCTCATAAATTTATAAATTTGCGCATATTTAGTCTACACTGTGATTTTGAGAAGAAAATACGCATACGTTTTCGAAATAATACAGAAAAACACTGGACTCGCCTAGCGAGTCGCTGGCACCTGAGTGAACATTTAGGTGGACTCGCTAGGCGAGTCGCTGGCACTGAACGTGTTAAAAATGCTCGACACACTTATATGTTTTTTCGATTATTGTGTATAATTTATTATCTTATGTATAAATTATTATCTTTCATTTAATTTAGCTAAAAGTTATTTTATATTATTTGTAGGTTTAATAAAAGTTAAAGTTAATAAAAACAAATAAGATATATAAAAATATTTCGTATATATTGAGTTACTGACGTTTCCTAATTATATTTATAGTCCTTGCATTATATGAATTGAAAAAAACAATCACATTACGGAATTAGTTTGTAAGTAGGCGGTTACAACTAGGCCGGCATAGTGGATGCAATTGCGACTACTACAGTCGCCTCAATTCACAAGCCGCACTTCAGTTCAACATCAAGCGGTGTGCTGTCACATGTGGAGCCACAATTCATAATTACTGCACACGACATAAGGCGGAAGATGCCGTGATTATTATAATTAACTTTCGGTCGTCACCCCAACGGAGTGCCGGCTGACAATCACTTATTTATAGCTCACACTGACAACATGCATCTTTTCAACTACTTTATGGTCCCGCAATATCACTTTCAAATATGCATGAGATTATTTTTTGTTTTTTCACATTTCTATACTAAGCCAATAAAGTGCTTGTATCATAGAAACAAGACAACCAAAGTACATATTATATTAAAGATTCATTGGTACCGGTGAGTGATTTTGAACCCGTGCTCTCAGTTTGCTTAACCATTGTACACCACTACACAACGGTCGCCCTAATTCTTTTATCTTTACCAAAACTATTAGTTATTTTATATAAAAAACGCGTTATTTATTGTACCTCAACCTGCAAGACGAGTCGAGCGCCGACGATTGGTAAAACCGAGACTTTATTTACGGTTGCCTCAGTCGCTATCACTATGGTCAGTGGTACTTTTTCCCGCCTCGCTTCAAGGATGAAGGGGAAAACTTACGAGAGTTGGTAAAGCATTCCACTTTTTGATTGATCGACGCGTTTAGTTTTACTGTCGATTCGGTTCAGAGTGCGGTTACTTGAGTCGGTATTACGAAGAAAGAAGTAATCATATGAACAAGGTGAAAGAGCTCCTCAGAACATTCTCCATAGTGTCGGTCAGCCTTTCCCAACCTGGGTCCGCCGACAAAACAAGAAAATTACGCAAGCAAAGTGGTGCAGCCGAATTTAGTCAGACCATTTTGCCTTTTTAAATTTCAAGATGTCTCAAGTGATAGGTGGCTAGCCTTTTACATACAAAAACACTGCATTAGAGTTTACTGCAAATAAGTTTTTAGGGGTCCGCGGATCAAGGTACGGTAGTGCGAGGGGGTCCGCCCTTGGTAAATGTTGGGAAACACTGTCGTAGGTGGTAAATAACGCATAGAGCCGTCATGTCCCTGCAATAACGCTCTATCCTGATACTACATCTCCGCTTCCTTCACATCCAGTTTCCTTCACACAGAGTTCATACTTTAGGAAGAGTGCATTAGGAATGTTCCTGATTACATCAAGGAACAATCTAGTATTCAATCACTTCAGGCAGACAATAAAGCACCACTTGCCACGATCCTGACACAACTTCCTCGCTTCCCTCACATTCACAATTCTTTTCAAACAAGCTCTACGGTTATGGGCACTAGACAACCCAGCTTTCTTAAAGATGTCTCCGATTCGGTCGAAGAATACCCTTCTGGGTATTCGATTAACGCATCTATCCGCATCAGATTTATAAATTCCTTTCATCAATCTACTTTCATTTATGCATATAAATTCCTTATAAGTGTAAATATATTGCAAACAACAATAAAGTCTGAATAATAACAAATGATTTGATAACGATAACTTTGATTACTGATATACTTATCTTTATTGTTTCTTACGAGTATTTGTGTATTTTTGTCATATTCACAATACTATATTAAGCTACTAAATTGCTTGTATCATAGAAACAGGGCGACCAAAGTACTAAACAAAGATACAATAGTACCAGCATGTGGTTTCGAACACGTGTTCTCGGTTTGCGTTTACAATTTCACTACCACTACACCACGGTCGCCTTTATTCAAAGCCCTATGTCAGCCTAATCGATACTTCCACACAAGTTTGTGAACATCATCATCATATTATCAGACATTAGTCGTCCACTGCTGGACATAGGCCTCCTTCAGCGATCACCACGGGTGGCCTGCTTCTACAGGTCGTCAGGCCATCTTGCAGCGTAGTAGTACGTGTACCCATACACGTACTACGGGACATTTTTGTTTCTGAATCTGTCTTTAATTATCAACTTCTTTCGAACTATTTAACCTTACATACTTCATCTCAGACAGCTTTGGGCTTATCTCGCCGAATTAGTCCAAAAAAACTCCTAAACCTTCTAGAAGGAATAAATTTACCACAAACGGACAAGCGCTGTATCATCGTGTTTAATGCGGCGTGTTGTAGTGGCAGTGCAATGGTTACGCAAACCGAGAGCACGTGGAATAAACCACTTGCCGGTACCACTGATATATGTACTTTGGTTGTACTGTTTCTATGATACAAGTACTTTAGTAGCTTAGTATAGAAATGTAAATGAATAAACAAGAATGCTACAATTATTGTGTTAAAACATAAAACCATCCGAATTTTCTATATTAATTAATTATAGGTAGATTTGATTCTTGCCTGGAAAATCTTAAGCTAAAATTACTTACAAGTTTAGGTCTAACTTGACAGACAACAGAGCGAGCTGATTCTTCATCGCTGCTACTCCCCAAGCAGTCAGACAAGGAAGGCGACCTCCTCGGACCCCAGGATCTGATCTTAGGAACCTCCGGCACATAGGGCACCTCACCACGCCACCAGGCCACGAAAGCCGGTGCAACACCAACGACCATTGCCAAACTTAGATTAACCATAGTTAATTATGATTCTACATTACACTTAATAAAATATACAATGTTTTTACATTACTTCTTATGAATAATTTAACATTTACGGCCGCTAATTTTTTTTATTAAAAAAAAACAATGAATTAAACAAATTTTGTGCGGCTTACTATCGCGTTTATTTTGGTTTAGATTTTACAATTTTTTATTATTCCGACGTTTTGAGAGCTTTGCAGCCATCGTGGTCACGGAGCTCGTGGTCATGGCTGCAAAGCTCTCAAAATGTCGGAATATTAAAAAAAATGTAAAAAAACGCGATAGTAAGCCGCATAAATTTTGTTTAATTCATTAATCAAATTTCGCGCAAAATCTAAGAAAATACTACATTACACTTTTTATTTAAAAACAGGTTTTTGTGATAGTTTTTGAGTTCTGCAGTGATATAAACAGAGCGATGCGCTCTCCAGCGGTCTCAACTCACGAATGGCGGTCGTTGACGTCCCCGGCCAACCCCCCGGCGTTCCCATACCCCTATGCAGCCCTGTGCCCAGACAAAAAATAGAACAAAACCTCCCTGTAGACATGTAGCATTAAATATACTTTTAAATGTTTCAGTTATTTTTGCAAAAAGTATCATTTTTTAAGTTACTACATTTTCAGGATGTTTCAGTAAATACTGTTTGTTGATTTTCTAGTTTAAAAAAATCCCTAAACAATATTTTAAAAACCTTGAATATTTTGTAATTTCAATCAATTAATCAATCAAATTGTCACGCCTTCTTCCCACAGGGATAAGCACAGACAATGAAGCGCCACTTGCCACGATCCTGACACAATTCCCTCGCTTCCTTCACATTCACAATTCTCTTCATACAAGCTCTATGGTTATGGGCACTAGGCAACCTAGATTTCTTAAGGATGTCTCCGATTTGGTCGGAAAACACCCTCCTGGACATGCCTAGTTTAACGTATCCATTCACATTTTGTAATTTATCCTCTAAATATATTCGTGGTAAGCCCAAACGGAGATGGCGCGTTGAGTTAGACTCCTGCAATAGTTTGTGACGAGAAACCGCAAAGTTTCGAGAGCCATGGAATAAAAGAGAGGATCGCAAGCCTGTTTGCAATAGTGGGACGATCGAATTGCCTTTTAATGATAATAAAACCACATTCTTGACATTCTCTTGGCCGGCATACGAACTGCGACTGAACCATCCATAAGTGAAACGGTTTTTCAGCCGTCCACGCTATTGGAACTCCCCTTGCTTACTATCAGGCCAGTAAAGCATTGATGTCGAGTTTCAACAAATATCTTTTCAATAGCAGTCATCAAATAGCAGTCACTTTCACTATGCCGGCCTAGTTGGAACCGGCAACATACAAGCTGATCCCGAAACGCGACTAAGTCACCTCACGGTTTGTATACTTGTACAGGGTGGTACTACCCAGATTGGCAGACTGGGCACCACTGCCCACCACTCTTTAATAACCACCACACCCAGAGCAAATTATCACCATCTTTTTAATAACAAAAAATATTAAATTTAAAATAAACTAAAATAAAAAATTATTAATTCAGTCATTGCTTCCGAACCTACAAATGTTGCATCAGCCTGGAGGATGGGGGAGGCTGTACAGGAGAGGAGGGAGCCTGGATCGATCCCACCCACAACGCGGGGCTACGACCTCTCGCAATGGATTCAGGCCAAACCTAGGTCATGTACATATGCCTATACAATAATTTAAATCCAAATACTCGTGTAAATTGATTTCGTGTGACTTAGTCGCGTTGCGTGATCAGATTGAAAGTTCCCGAAGTTCAGTGAAGCCGCCAATGTCAGCTTTAACCACCGCTCATTGCTCGGACTCTAGTTAAATAACCGCAAGTAGGAGTCGCATCGTCTATGCCAGCCCGGCTTAAGTCCGACAACTATCAAGCGGATCCGGAAACGCGATTATGTCACTTTACTTTACTATACATATGTCTATACATTTAAAAGTGGTAGGATCACTATTTTTTGCATATTAAGTGCAAAATGATCTAATTATAAATATGACAGTTCAAAGCAGAACTGGAAATATGGCGTGTCTTCGTGATTAGGAAACGATACAAAACCCATATCATATATTCCAAATAACTCAATTGCACAGCTATTACAAGCAAAATTGTTATTAGTTTTATCGATAAAAGTATCGAAACTACCATTTATATATTTTTTCATCATTGGATATTACAAAATTAATGATGTCTTTCGTTTATTTATAACTTAAATGGTACAAAGGCGGACTCTATGCTAAAGCCATTCTTCACCAGCCAAACCTTTAAGATCGACATCCTATGGTGTAAAAAATAGGAAAATAATAATATGCATTAGCGTATCATATAACCGAGACTTTTCGGTAATATATTACGAAGAAAAACGGCAATTTTCACATTAAATATTTTACAAATTTACTTCAATATTACATCAGATTTTTCAGTAGCCAGACATTCGCAGAGAGCGGGGGTGGCAGAGTTTCGCAGACAGATCAATAAAGCCTACGTCAAAGTTATTTCGCAATTTGATTTATATTTAGATAATTTATTGATACCTTTAGTAATTGAAACAAAATAGTTGATATCGGCTTCCAAGCCACAATCAATCAAGCAAATTGTCACACCTTATTCCCACAGGGATAGGCAGAGACAATGGAGGGTCACTTGCCATGGTTCTGACAAAACTCCCTCGCTTCCTTCACATCCACAATTCTCTTCATAGAAGCTCTATGTTTATGGGCACTAGGCAACTTCCAAGCATACTTTTTTATATTAGAAACGGCATATGCGGTTCAAGACTGGAGCATTGCGACTGAAACCGTTCATAACAGAAAATACTACACTGCCGTGGATACAACCTTGTCCATACAAGATCTGGATTAGGAGTCAATGCGACACTATACAGTATGCCGGATTTGATAGGAAATAGTATATAAAAAGTTCCTTCCAATCAGTGGCGTAGCGTGGCGGGGGCGGAGAGGGCGCCACATTCAGAGGGCGGCGAAAATTTATAAAAACTGAAATAAATCGTTAAAATTTGAACCTGAAATTCATATTTTTGTTGTACCTATGATTGAAACTCCTAAATAAGGGGGCGGCCGACTTCCACCCCAAGCGGCTATAAACGGAAGACTGGTTAACTTTTGCTAAATCATCCTCAAAAGAGCTGGGTCGTCTAGTGCCCATAATCGTAGAGCTTGTATTAAGAGAATTGTGGATGTGAGGAAAACGAGGTAGTTGAGATCGTGGAAGCTCTCTATTGTCTCTGCCTATTCCTGTGGGGGGAAAAGGCGAAACAATTTGATTGATTGAAACAAAAGTTCACAAGATTTATTGTGATTTCGACTTTCATCTTTGGTCATTTAACTTCGTGCTCTACAAAAAAAAAAGGTAAATCTGAGCCCCGATTCTCTTAAGACAATATGAAATTTAAAAAAAGGGTATTGTTTAAATTGGTATAATTAACTGTGTAATTGTTTAATTAAATTTAGTAACTTTCCTTTCTATCATCATCTTTCCTAATTAACTGGCAAAGAAAGTCCAACAGCATTAGGCAAATGAAGTTTTTAATAACTTCCACATTCTCAGCCCACACTTCTACTAAACTAAGCCGTAAAGATACGCATGTAGTACATATAAAAGGAAACGCACGAGTTAGGCAATAAACGGTGTACAGTGTACAGTCCAGATTTGCGCTTGTGTTATTTTTGGTGTTTCAAGGAAATAACTGACCTACTGACATTTTCTTCCTGCTATATCTTTATTATAATTATGAACGACAAAATACTGGTGGATGCAACTGGCATCTTGTCGTTCGGAATGACGTCCTATGTTCAACAGTGAACGTCTTCTGGCTGATGATGATGATATCTTTAATATACATGTGAATAATTTTTGTAGCGACCATGCTTTAGTGGTAATGAAATGATCACGCTAACCCAGAGCCCCCTGTTCGAATCCACTTGCCGGTACCAATGTATCCTTGATATTGTACTCTAATCACCCGATTTCTACGATACAAACACGTTAATTAGCTTAATATAAAAACTTTAAAAATATAGTACTTTGATAAAATGTACATTTCGTACATGTGGCTTTTCATAAGATATCTCCCCGTTTGATATTAAGCTGAAGCGCTGTCCATACTTGCAGGTGACTGCTACTACAGTCACCTGCAAGTATGCCGATCTAGTTAGAACTAGCAACATTCAAGCTGATTCTGAAACGCGACTGACTTACTTTACGGTTCGGCATACTGGGCAAACAGCTCCTACCACTCTTAAACACCCGTGTCGTTTGGAATGGCGTTCTAAGGGCGCCTGTGTTCAGTGGACCCGTTCTGGATGATGATGAATAAGAGACAAGTTTATACATTGACATTTTCACGCGAACAATTAAACTCGCTATAAAAAATTAAATATACATAAATTAAAGTTAAATCTGTGTGAGACGGTCGACATCCATCTATTTCTGTTCGGATGTCGTTTTATTTCGCACCACAATCCGTCGCCGCGATGCGCCTGCGCATTAATAGAAACGCACCAGGGCTATCAACAAACATTTTATGAATATAAATGTATTAATTAATTTGAATTATTAATAAATATAATATAATAAATGAATAAATTGAATGAACTACTTATATTCGTAAATCATTGTAAATTTAAAGATTGATTACTATTTATATTTTTTACTTTATCACGACATTAGAACGTGACTTACCTGATGGAAAGCAAGGGCCAGTCCAAGTGCCCTCACGACTGAAAAAAACCCATTCACCGTCACGTACAGTCGCCGTCACAATGGCAGCCAAACCGTAACTCATAAACCGTTCTCAGACAGGGTGTAAACGTATCCCAACTATTACCTATCGTTTTCTTAGATCTTGCTCGGACATTGATTAATAAATTTAAAAAAAATTATGCAGCTTGCCAAACCAGATGACACCGTCAGGTATTTATGCAAAAAAAATGAATTAAACCCGGAACAGTAAAACAAAATCAAACCATCAAACGGGGTAATTAGTTACTTTCGCTTGTAAATTGTGCGGGATTTGCGGGATTAATAATTTGTAAGCTCTTTTACTTCACCTAATTCTATACAATGATGGTTATGAATTACCACACAACTCTGAAAATGACTGTCATTAAAAAAAATTAAAGCTAAAAGACAACAACCATAGATTTTTCCCGACATTTGATGAATGGACAAGAAGAAGAACAACAAGAACAGGTGCCATCTAAACGTAAATATTCCGGTTCATTTGCCGGTTCTGGAACTTAGGGCTGGTGATAGGATTCATTATAATTTACGCGTAATATGGACGTACTCCATATCAAATTATAATGCAAGTAAGAAAAGTGACTTATTATTGACTTATGCTAGTGTAGAAACAGAACGAGCCTCTTCTGCTGCTGGCTACCTAACCTGCATGGTATCTTTAATTGTTTTATCGTTTAGCCGATAAAACAATTAAAAATTTAAACTTTACGCAGTTATTCTCAAAATAATATTTAATTTTCTTGCAATGTCTTTAAGAAATATTAAATTATTAAATATTTTTATAATTCGTTTAGTTTTGGTAAAATAAAAACTATTAATAAGTTATAGAAATGTATTACCTCTTATTAGAGAAGTCTCACGACAACCTGCGGGATCCCGCGGATTACGTTAATGCTTGATCCCGCAAATACCGGGATTATTTATCTTGCGTCTGCATTCCTTAAGTCTGTTTGACACGAATCAATAAGCTATTTATCATTATTATAAAGCCAAAATATTATTGAAAATCATAGGAAATAGAATTTAATAAACCGAACCGCAACAAAATAAATCTTAAAAATAAACAGAATTAAGGCCTTTTGAAAAGACAATTCTTATTCACGGTTATTAATTAAATAACGCAAATATATTTTCTATTATATATTTCTTTAGCCATCCCTAAATCTCAGCGAAACAATAATGTTGATATTGGGTGAATCAACCAAATCCCACAGACACATAGATATGTATACTAATCACTTCCGGGATTAAGTATTTTTACATCGTATTTAAATATTTTTTAATACATATACTAAGCTCGTATCATAGAAACAGCACCACAATAGGACATACATCAAAGATACATTGGTACCGGCAAGTTATTATGCGTTAAACGAGGCAGAAGGGTGTTTTCCAAATCGGATATATCCTCAAGAAAGCCAAGTTGCCTAGTGCCTATAACCGTAGAGCTTGTTTGAAGAGAATTTTGGATGTGAGGGAAGCGAGGGAATTGTGTCAGGACCGTGGCAAGAGGTCCTAAACGCGACTAAGTCAATTAACAGTCTGTATAGTTGTAAGTGGTGGTACTACCCCTGGCACTACTAAACTCAGCTTTCTTAAGAAAACAATAAAAAAAATCATAAGCAATTTGAAACACGTGGTAACCAACTACATTGTGAAAGCATCGAACCGTGGACCGTGCGTAGCATTCCACACTCGCAAATGTCCGTCTACGATGCAGACGTCAGTTATAATTCTATTCTCGTGACGGACAGTTCTGCAGGTAAGTGCACGCCAATGTATGTATTAAATATATAAATATTTATTGTATTACCACTATAAAGTACGCTATAAATCAAACACGGTAACACTTCCTATAAATCGGAAAATTTCTTTCAGTTAAAAAGGATAATTTGACATATATATTTTTATTATTATTATACATTTCTATACTCAGCTACTAAAGTGCTTGTATCATAGAAACAGGACAACTAAATTACATATATCAAAGATACATTGGTACCAGTGAGTGGTTTCAAACCCATGCCACTCCGCTTAAGTACCCATTGTACTGCCACTACTCCACGGTCGCCTACATTGGTCAGTGGGTCAGTGATTTAGGTGTAAAAACGTAAAAACAAACAAACAAAGTTACTTTCGCATTTATAGTATGGATTAAACTCCTAAAAATATATATAAAATGTATGTCACATTACATATTATATCTTAAGCAAAAAATGTAGATAATATTTTTAATGATAAGAATGATATCATTAGATTAAGACTTAAAAGTCAGTAGTATTGTTAGGTATGTATGTGTCTACATCATTTTTGCTGTATACATTTATATGTAAGTACAGTTACAGTTATGTGCGGGCTTGTTTCCGCACTTAAAATCCTCTTCAGTTTCTTAGTGCGTTGAATTTATATGTAAGTTATTTATATTATAGTTATTAAAATAAAGAAGTATAAAAAACAGGAATCTGCAGTTTCATAACAATATAGCTTGTATGATAAGAGCTGTGGATGTGTGGTAAGTGTAGGGTTGTGTGAAACCTCCGAATTTTAAAGCCCATAACACGACATGTAGACAGGATTTTAAATTAGAGTCATAGTCAGTGTAATAAAAGGACACAGTGTGTGTTACGGGCGGCCCAAGATTAAATTTTCAAACCGGGAGTACAAATGAAGTTGCGTCCGGACGCTTCCCGGATGCTTTCTAAACTGGGAAAAATCAGGGGAAACCCGGACGGGTGCAACCCTAGGTAAGTGTGATAATTGTATGAAGCGCCACTTATTACGACCCTGACACATCTTTAGAGAGTTGTGTCAGGATCTTTCTACAGCCTAGGTTAATGGTACTCTCAACATGGGGTTACTGGGTACTGCAAATCACTTTTTTCAAGAATGTCTTCTGGATCATTGTTACTGTTATGTGCTGGCTCGTTTCTGCACTGCATCTTCTGGATCATCCTTGTTTTATTTTTCCACTCACCTCCGATATATAAATATCTCTCTTCAAACCCCTGTCACCCATTCTTTCAATATTGATCACTTGATCTTTGTCACTACATCTTCTTTCAAACCATATTTATTTTATCAAACTATATTAATTTACAATATTATATAATTGTAAATTATATATAATATAGCTTATAGTATAGAAAACCAATATAATTCTTTAATACCTATTATTATTTTTCATACAAATCATTTAATGATAATAAAAAATAACAAAATAACTAACTGACCTGTTTAGCAATGATGTCCAGCTCCTCCGTAGTACCCTTTGCTTGGGTACGCTGCCTCCGAGATGCATCCATCTCACACTACTTTGTTATATCTAAAACAACATAGGAATTATAAAAGTCTCTATCGTCACTACTGTGGCCTAACAAGAATAGACAGGATGATAGGGATAAAAAAAAATTAATTGAGATTTGACCTCGGCTTGCGGCATTTGACCTCGATTTGACTTCGAATGGTAAGCAAGGTCATAGAGCAACCACTAATTCAGTTGAAAAACTTTCAGTTTACAATTGCATCAGTCACTGAAACTGTTACAAAATAATTTATTACTTTTTAATTTTAATATACCGTAGCTTGAATCTTACACAAGAATGATACTTAAACTAATACATGAAAAAATAAATATAGGATTTAAATGCAGAGTTGCATAAAATCAAACAGAATTTATGTAAAATTGCCTTAACTTGAATAAGTTGTATGGAGCTATATGCTCCTGGAACTAAACACCCAATCAAAAACATATTTTAGTAATCATTTAAATTTAAATTAGAAGTACAGGAGTGGTGGCAGTTGGCACTCTATTGTCTCTGCCTATCCCTGGGGGAAAGAGGTGTGACAATATAATTGAATGATTTTTAAAGGACATCATTCATTTTGTATGGCATGTCTTTGTGATTGACAGACAATACAAAATCCATCTTATTTTCCAAATAACTCAATTGCACAGCAATTTAAAGCAAAATTGTTATTAGTTTTATCAACACAAGTATCGAAACTACAATTTATATAGTTTTTCATCATTGGACATTACAAAAGTAGTACAAAAACCCAAAAATAAAATATCTTTTAAATTTTTACCACATAGGTTTAACATACTGTTATCAGCTGTTACTTTTATAATTATTTAAATAGAAAGCATTTTAAGTGATCTCTTCAAATCCAACTTGCATTATGTTTTGATTCAATTATAATTTAATGACTAACTTGTTGTGGTTTGTTTGTGCCACAAGGAAAAGTTTATTATATTTAACATTAAAATAATGTATTAATATTGTTACAGCTACGCAAAGACCACCAATAAAATCTGCATATAGTCTGTAATATTCCAAAGCAGGTTATCAGATTAAATCAACAAGATTATTAAAAGCAATTAGGCTATCTATAACCTAAATATTTAGCGCACATTTTCGCATCAAACTAATTAGCTACAGTACATTTCATTGGGGAGCTATGGGCATACAGCCAATACAATTTTTTATGACCACAAAAGTGACATCATTGATACTCACAGAAGTCGTTATAAAAGTAAACACATCACGGGAACCACTTGTTTTCATAAAAATTAATAAGTCACTAAGATCACAGATTGTAACACGCAATACACAGCACAGAAAAACAATGAGAATTTATAATATTTACGGTAAACGGAGTCATTACAATAAACATCACTGCCTACACGAGACAGGTTGTTGAACACAAACTGTCACGATGCAAATTAATATTTATACTTTTATTTGGACAAAACTTTAATCACTGAACTAGTATTAAATTACATTGGAATGCAAGATTTAAAGCATTTATAAAAAAAATAAAAATATATTTCTTTCCAAATAACATGCATTCCTGAGATTTATGCGTTCACGAAAATTTAATTCCTTTTTACTGTCACTTTAGGATTGCGTTCAAAAAAAAAATTATTTTTTTAATTCTCAGAATACTTTATATAAAAGAAACTTTATACAAATTCTATGAGAAATAATGTTTTTTTACAAATTTCAAAATAATTTGTATTATTTTTGTAGCGAAAACGCAACTGCCATACCACCAACGCATATATAGAGTGCGTTGATGTCGTGGTAGTTTGAAGCAGAGAGCGCGTTTAGCGGGAAAAGTATTAGCAAGAGTATTTAAAATATAAATAATAAATAAATCACAACTTTTTATTTATTTTTCATTGTGCCTCAGTCGCCGTCACGATGCCGGTCATAGGTTCTTCTTCACGCATCACTTGAACTAATATCACTGGATGGGCTGATAAAGCATTCTATGTCTTTGTTTAATTCACATACCATATTATCTACTAGAGGCCATTCCGTCACGGCTTTGCTTTGCTTCTAAAGAGATAAAGGAGCTCTTGCTTCCTTTATATCCACAATTCTATCCACATAAAAGCTTTACGGTTATGGAGACTGTAGATCGCAGCTTTCTTTTGTATTCATGTGATTTCATTAGAGAAAATTCTTCACCTATGATTTATAGGTGAGTGAAATAACTTTGTTCAATTCAATCCTTCAATCAAATTGTCGCGCTTTATTCCCACAGGGCCATCCCAATAGAGCGCCACTTGCCACAATCCTAACAAGTTAATATACACTATATTTAAGGAGTTGTCCAAGCGGCTGACGAAGAAGTCTGGAGACAGGAAGGTTGGCAATTAACGTTGCCACTTTGCCAGTCTCCTTAGGACTATATCTGATGTGACGTCATTAGATGATATTTTTTTATTTATAGTTTAATTATAGTTAAGATACTTTTAATTTTATCTGTTTCTCAAAAACATATTATGTAAAACATCTATATATTAACTTGAAATAACTTAGTACAAACATAGAACAATACATGTATAGGGCACGTAAATAAAAAAAATAATAAAAATAATCAAATTGTCACGCCTTCTTCCCACAGGGATAGGCAGAGAAAATGGAGCGCCACTTTCCACGATCCTGACACAACTCCCTAGCTTCCTTCACATTCACATTTCTCTTCATACAAGCTCTATGGTTATGGGCACTAGGCTTTCTTGAAGATGTCTCCGATTTGGTCTGAAAACGCCCTCCTGGGCCAAACATTTTTTTCGTCAATCTACTTTCACTCATTATTTCAATGTGCCCAAACCATCGAAGCATTTCTTTCGTTTTAACATCCTCATTATTAACTAATAATAAGGTATGTTAATTTGCAACGATTGCAATTGCAAAGTATAGCTTGCTTTTATTGCATATGGTTTTATTATTGTTGCAGTTGGAAAAGCAGCACGATGAAAACCTGGGGTAGAGCAATTACTTGCGAACGTGAGCACAAAGACGCTGAGTAACTTAGTGGTCTGGGGGGGGGGGTCGGCAGACATTGATATTTTTTCTATCCTCACCAATAATAAAACGATAAAGTAAAATAAAATGTGTATTTTATTAATAATATTCTTCCATTAACCCTATAAACAGTATGTGAATAGAAAATAGAGGTATTTTTCTAATAACTATTTAAGGTCTCCATGTGGCATCCATGTTAATGGTGATTGCAATATACTAAACACATTACCCTTTTTAACAAAATTTTGGAATTGCCCAATTACAAAAAAAAATCACATCTATATATTTTTAGAAAGCCTATTTATTAGATTCACAGAACACTCAAATATGTATAGAATTAGAATTTAGAAATATGGTATCATTTTCTAAAACTATACTACTCGTTTAAACTATATTTATACATACTAAACTTTATCCTAAAAAAAAGATTTTATGCTTAGGTAAATAAATTCTTATATAAATAAAGATAAAGACAGACATAAAGAAGTTAAATATCGGTAAAGGAAAACTAATGAAAAAAGTGTTTTTTAGTTATTTGCAATTATGCGAAAAATCAGTAGTCAGTATAAAACCCCATAAAGTTAAAAACGGTCCTGCAATGACTTTTCATGCTTTCTATCAGTGGCGTAACTATACCATCTGGGGCCCGTGGCAAATCCTTTTGATGGGACCCTATCAGTAAAAATCATCACGTTGTACTTAGTTTAATTTTAATAAACCACTTAAGTAGTTATCCAACACTAATAACAATTTCATTTTTAAGAGCATGGGTTCATACATTTACATTCATTCACATTTACCAGCCTATATGCGTCCCACTGCTGCGCATAGGCCTCCTCTCTAAAAGTATATATAATATATATACTTTTCAAGTAAAATAAAATACTCAGGTACAACGTTAAAAAAATATTTCTGAGCTCGCAGCCTCTCGGGCCGGGGCTCTCTTAGGTCGGGAGCCCGTGGCATTTGGCCAGCCCTGCCACCCTATAGTTACGTCACTGCTTTTAAACAAGATCTCAAAATCTTACTGCGGGATATTGTCGATATACGCTCTTCAGTCGCAATCATTCTTTCTCTTCTACATTGCAGTTCTCTACCTAAGTAATAAAGAGTAGTCCTTGGAGCACGTCTACAGCCGTTAATATTTCCTCTCGTTAAAAGGCGCCGCCGCAATAATGCATAAAATTGACCGCTATCTTGTTATAAAACTTTAAATTACAAAAATAACCTAATCTTAGGTAAATTCATTGAACTAATATTACTAGCGTACGTTAGTAATATTAATCTAGTGGGTAAATTGGAACCTTTTATCTTTGTTATATCTTGAAAGGAAACCAAATAATGCAAATGGCTCTCCAAAAAATTAACTTATTCAAGAGAATTAAAGTGTCTGTCCAACCGTAATTCGTGCAAATATTATTAATCAATCAATTGTCACGCCTTTTTCCCACAGGGATAGGCAGAGACAATGGAGCGCCACTTGCCACGGTCCTGATACAACTTCCTCACCATATTCATATTACTCTTACTAGTCTGTGTTCCTCACATCCACAATGCTCTTCATACAAGCTCTACGGTTATATTATTTTATGATAAATAACCTACAAAACACAATTCTAATAAGTATTGCATGTAGTCGTGAGCAATACATTAAAAGACTTAAGATGAATTTGATGTAAGTTTTAGGCTCTATAGCGCTGTATTGACAAAAGCTCCCAATAAATATAATTAAAAAAAAACTAATTTGACAGGTCTTTTCATTGACCGTATTATGAGTTTCAAGCACACAACCGCGTCTAAAATATTGTACATGTAGTACGTTAACTGCAATAGTCGCGTCAGTAGAGAACTCATAATTAAGACCTGGGCCTGAGCTATGTCCAGACCGTTTGAACCATATTTTTATTTTACACAGTATGCGTTGATGAAGCACCGGCAATGATACGCAGTCGATTGTTTCGTTATGACTCGTGACCCTTTAGCGTTCTAGAATCATGTTAATTAATGTTAATTGTAAACACAACACACCCACAATTTTATAAGGCTTAAATATTGTGCGGTGTCGACAGGGTCAACCCGCGAATTAATTTTTAAAATATTATTTTTGCTTGATTATTAGTTTTAAATATTATTTTTCCGTTTAATGATTAATTAATTGACTATATGCGTTGTAAGGGATAACGATTGTGTTTACGTATTGCGTAATTTGGCAAATTATGCCTACACGCCGCGCAAATGTAGTCCGTATTTAAACAATATATTAGGTATACCTAGATATTACTAATTAAATTATTTCATTTGACCTCTACGAATATTCTTTTGAGTAATGCACTGTCACTTGTAGAGCGATGTTTACTCGAAATGATGTATTATTTAACGTGAATAATGTAGATTTTTAAGTAGCCAAGTATTCAAATTAGTAAGTCCGTGTGAATAGGTAATCGTTGCAATCACACTTCGACTACACGTATTGTTGGGAACGGGAAAAATGTTTAATAGAAATGTTTATAAATAAATAATGGAATCCAATTAGAAAAGTACTTTTTAATTGTTGATTGGTTTTTAAAAATTTCAATGAAATGGGTGACTTCAGAATAAGTGCTACGACGAAAGTTTATGTATTAATGTATTTCACAATTATTGGTGCGGTTTGGAGTACGGGTCTTGGGAAATGTCCAGGATATCCGCCTTTACCAAACTTTGATGTCAACAGGGTAAGTCTGTTTTTAAGGGTAGAGGGTAGTGGTCCAACTAGTCCTCGATCACTTTATTGTCCGTCTGTCCTCACATTCATTGACTCCAAAGTCGGGCTTCTCTCGACTTTGGAGTTAACTCTATTTTCCGTGAAGCGGGTGATCGCGCTGATATATCCGAATGAAATACAGCAGTTCTCTCCTCAAAAAAAGTCTATCTGTTTGTCCGGAGCGATGAGGTATCTAACTAATTAGGTACAGAATCCTCATGGTGCGAATCCTACTTGTACTATAATCCCTTTATAAATAATTAGGCCATCAGAACTAGAAAAGGTTGTTATGGGGCGTTCTCACGGGGCGATTTTAGTTGATCAATAGCGTTCTCACGATTCAATAATAATCGACTCAATATTACACGTGTTATTACACTATCTATCCATTTTAGCATTTTTCTCGTGGGTGTGGACGCCACAATTTACATTTTATTTTACAAACAAACAAAATACTGGTAATAGAGGAATGCAATATACAGTACATGGGTACTCAATCGCGCTGATTGACTGACTGATTGGACTGATTATTCAATGCAAGTTGAACGAACAAGTTCAGACGAGTCGATTTGCTGTCAGCTATCAAATAAATCAACAAAAGTCGAAAGGTCTTTTGTTGAATAGATATTTATTGCTTCAACTTGATTGAAAATCTGTTCAGACGGTTCAAATCACGAACGATTTCGCAGTTGATCAACTAAAATCGCCCCGTGAGAACGCCTCATTAGTACAACTATAGTTGGACACGATACCTGGACACGGTGAAGGCCCATAGTTCAACTTTATAAATAGTTGGACCACTGCCCCATTCACATTTTTAACCTTCTTAAACCTATTTTTTTTTTTCAATCTTCCTCACGGGATTGCGAAGTTTAATTTGTACTTTTATTGATTTATTTGTTGTGACATCTCACCTCGACTTGCCTAATAGTAAAGACCCCGGCAAAAAAATATTTCTGACTTGAGCTGCGCAGCATAAGGACCGGTTAATAAGGAGAGCGCGTTAACGATGGCGTTAGGAGCAAGTTCGCGATCTAATATGTCTGAGTACGATTGATAAAGTTTATACACACAATAAAAAGTAAGTAGGTAACAAAACAAGTTACTGCGCAGCTTGAATCCTAGCGCTCTTTTTATCTGCCGGCATGCGAAGTCCAAGAGCGCCGACGACTGAAAAAACTGACCACTCAGTTCACCGTTGCCTCATAAGGTTATACTATGCCAAACAGATTTCTTTAGTTATGTATAATATTTTTTATGGGTTATTATTAACACAATGATGCCAAAAATACATAGAAAGTTCATCATTCATTTTGTATAGGGACTAAATTGTATTAACAGTTGCATATACATTTTAAAACATATACAGTTTGATGTACGAAGATTACAATGTAGTTGAAATATATCCTTTATTATGCGTAGTTTAGGTGTGCAAAATGATCAAACTACAATTATGACAGTTCAACGCAAAAGCGTGTATCCGTGATCGAGAGACGATACAAAATCCATATCTTATTTTCTAAATAACACGTTTGCACAGCAATTAAATGCAAAATTATTATAAGTTTTATCAATACAAGTATTGAAACTACCATTTATATATTTTTTCATCATTGGACATTACAAAAGTAGAATACAAATATTTCAAAATAAATAATGTCATTTATAAAGACAGTGCGTGCGCGTTGAATTAACACTTATAATGGATAGCAAGAATGGTCAGGGGAGTGCAAGAGTGATAGCCAGGCAGCTGATGATAAAGTGCGGGGGTAGTATCACCACTTACACGGTTTTCAGGAGTGACTCAGTCGCGTTTCGGGATCAGCTTATAGGTTGCGGGTTCTAGGCCGGCACAGTGGATGCGACTGCTACTTGCAATTATTTAACTGTAGTAATTACGTGCCGTCGCCTCCATTCATGGACCACACTCCAACTTCGACGACAGGCGTGGCGTATTGGCACACAAGTCCGTAATGCGAAAAGTCCAGGTTTTATTCCCGGTCGGAGCAAATATTTGTATCATACTTTTATTTGTAATATTTAATAATATGATTAAATATTACCTACTTATAATTGTTAATCAAAAAAAGAAGCGAATCTTTGCTCCGGTTCTGGTTGGTAAAGAGTGGGAAAGGTAGTGGTACCTAGTCTGCCGATCCGGGGTAGTACCACCACTTACAAGTATACAGACTGTAAAGTGACTTTGCGTTTCGGGATCAGCTTGAAAGTTGCCTGTTCCAAATAGGCCAGCATAGTGGATGTGACTACTACTCTGTTATTCAACTGTAGTAGCAATCGCCTTCATTCATGGATCGCAATCAATCATTTGGACTGCGTCGAGCGAGCGTCAACAAAAATGAACTTAATTAATTTAATTTGTAACACCTTTAAAATGAAAACCCAAATAAATCGTAAATACTTAATTTATTTTAAGGTTATTTGTGTGTCGCATAAATGCACTATTTGTGCGCGTTACATTTACCAGAATGAATATTTATAATACTTACCTAGTCGGCTTTTAAATCATTTACATGCTAAATTAGTCATAACTAACTTTACAGTGGCGTAGCGTGGAAGTCAGCCGCCCGGGGCAGAAGTCGGCCGAAACTCCTTATTTATGAGTTTCAATCATAGGTACAACAAAAATATGAATTTCAGGTCAAATTTTAACGATTTATTTCAGTTTTTATAAATTTTGCCGCCCTCTAAATGTGCCGCCCGGGGTGGGCCGCCCCCTCCGCCCCCGCCCCGCTACGCCACTGTAACTTTACCTACCTAGAATTCCAAATCAAATAAAATTGTCACGCCTTTTCCCACAGGGATGGACAAAGACAATAGTGGTGGTAAGAACCACGAGGGTGTCAGCCGTAAGCCGAATTAGTTTTGCAGTAGTCGGCGCCCCGACGCTCTCCCTTGCTTTAATCAGTTAATTCAATTGTCACGCCTTTTTCCCACAGGGATAGGCAGGTCAGATGTCGATTCAAAACTAATAAAAGTATAATGTTGGACCTCCTCTTGCTCTCCTTGGGACAAGTCAAGGTCGGATGTTGAGTTAAAACAAAAAACAGTGAAATCTTAGACCTCTTCTTGCTAACATTAAGACGAGTCAAGGTCAGATGTCGAGTCAAAAAAAAAGTAAAATCTTAGACCTCCTCTTAACTACCATTAGGTTATTTGAGTACCATTAGGTTGAGTAGGGTATTGAGACAAGTCAAGGTCAGATGTCGAGTCAAAAAAAAGTTAAATCTTAGACCTCCTCTTGACTACCATTAGGTTATTTGAGTACCATTAGGTTGAGTAGGGTATTGAGACAAGTCAAGGTCAGATGTCGAGTCAAAATAAAAAAGTAAAATTTAGACTTCCTTTTACTTACCTTGAGACAAGTCAAGGTCAGATGTCGAGTCATAATAAAATAAATGTAAAACGAGTTTAAATTCATTGTTGAAACTTTTGAAATTATTTGAAATGTTAAAAAATTGTTAATTTTCACAGATGACCGGAACTTGGTATGAAGTGGAACGATCATTTTATTTAATGGAAATGGCTGCGAGCTGTACGCAACTCAATGTTACGTTAAATGAGAGAGGCTATTACGTTATAACAGTCGGAACCACTAACAGATGGTAAGAATTGGATATCAGATAGAAATATTAGACTTTTAAAATCTCTTTTTAGATGTACGCGCGATTGTCGAAAGAGCTGAAAGAACCGAAATGATAGGATGTTAAAACAAAAATATATAATAGATATGATCGCTATGACCTATGGTTGTCAAATAGTGGTAGGCAGTGGTACCCAGTCTGCCGATCCGGGGTAGTACCACCACTTACAAGTATACAGACCGTGAATTTAGGCACGTTTCGGGATCAGCTTGCAAGTTGCCGGTTCCAACTAGGCCGGATGTCACTGCTACTTACAGTTATTGAATTGTAGCAGTGACATCCATTCATGGATCACACTCTAGCTTAACAAGTGGGGTGCTGTCATATGTCAAGTCACAATAAAAAAATTATGCATTAAATTTCAAGGACGGGCAATCCATCGACGACCTATGGCATTGGCATAACGAGCTCAAATGGATCTTCGATGTTTCGTTACAAATTGAACAACCGTTTGCCATACGCGATCGCCAGACTACTCCCAGGAGCTGGCCAATACAACATACTGTACACTGACTACGACCAATTCGCCATTTTGTGGTCGTGCCATTCCATTGGCATTGTGCATACAGGTTTGTGGGCATCAATCAATCAATCAATTTGTTATGGCTTAATTCACAGAACAGAACTCAGCTTTACGCAGTAGAAGTTGGTGCAAGGGGTATACCAGCAAAAACCTTGCATCATCTTTTAAAGAATCTTGGCCTCCCAAGGTCAGCCGTAAGCATATTTATAGATCGTATGTCCAAGACGGCATTGGTGGGGTCTTACAATATTTGGTTGGGTAGAGGGGCAGGGAAGGCAGGGATGGTAAGTGTTGACTTGTCACAAAAAGCTTTGAAACCTACATTTCGTTCACAAGTCCGGAACGCTGCCTTCATTCTTCCGCCTGCCACGCGAAGGACCCGGCACCCGCACGGAGAATCCATGGATGCTAAGAAATTGTTTCATTTCATTGAGGAATATAATAGTAATTGTTATAAATAACTATAAACAAAAAACATCAAATTGTCACGCCTCCTTCCCACAGGGATAGGCAGAGACCAAAAAGCGCCACTTGCCACGATCCTGACACAACTTCCACGCTTCCCTCACATTCACAATTCTCTTCATACAAACATTACGGTAATGGGCACTAGGCCACCCAGCTTTTTTAGGAAAAATAAAAAATAAATCAATCAATCTAATTGTCACGCCTTTTTCCCACAGGGGTAGGCAGAGACCAAGTAGCGCCACTTGCCACGATCCTGACACAACTTCCACCCTTCCCTCACATTTACAATTCTCTTCAAACACTACGGTAATGGGCACTAGGCCACCCAGCTTTTTCGAGGATGTCTCCGATTTGGTCTTGTCTCCGATAAATCTGATGTGGATGGATGCGTTAAACAAGGCACGCCCAGAAGGGTGTAAATAAGTAATATTGTAAATTAACTGACTTTGGAGGAGAATGGAAAAACTAGAAATTTTGAGGAAATGTAAATAAGCTGTTTATTATTATCATTGTGGCTTGGTATCCATACGCACCCCGCTTGATGTTAAACTGGAGTGCGGTCCATGAATTCCAGCTCCTTTTTTTTTATTTATTTAGACCTCGATAAGGGCAAGTCCAAAGGCGCCGACGACTGAAAAATCTGATTCAGTTTACGGTTGCCTCAGTCTTTGTCACTATGCCGGCTAACAGCTGATACGTGGATCCTTTAATAAAATACTGCAATATTTTCTTCATTCAGATCGCATCTGGATTCTTGGCCGAGAGAAGGAAATCCCAGTCCACTTGAGAGCTCGTATCTACGCAATACTGCAGGCACTGAATTTAGATCCAGATCGTCTGCTTATCTCTAAAAGTACAAATTGTACTGTCGTTAATGATACAATGATAGAGGTGAAACCTAAGCAAAAAATTAATAATTTAATTCATTTGTAATTACGCTACTTTGCTATAAGGGTAGGTAGTGGTATAAGATCTAATTGCATATTTCTTTTAATGGAAATTGGCGACTGTCTTTTACGCCAAACCAAAACCTTTCCTTTTTACACCTAACTAAAAATTAATACATATTTTTTACGCTGTAAATATCTAATTTAAATTATTACTAAAATAAAATGTCTACCCCTAAAATATATAAACTAAAAACTGAATTTTTATTATTCATAATATTTGTAAATTTCATTGTCATTTTTCAATAAAATTATTTTTGTTCATAAATTATTGTATCATTTTTTTACAAGGTTTCTTTTTTATTGTGACTCGACATATGACAGCACCCCGCTTGATGTTAAGACGAAGTGTGGTCCATGAATGAATACCACTGCTACTACAATTCAATAACTGTGAGTAGCAATCACATCCACTATGCCGGCCTAAATGGAACCGGCAACTTACAAGCTGATCCCGAAACGTGACCAAATCACTTCACGGTCTGTATACTTGTAAGTGGTGGTACTACCCCGGATCGGCAGACTGGGTACCACTGCTTACCACTCTTAAGCTGCATAATTTCAATATTATAAGAAAAAATATCAGTTCAAATTAAAAGGCGACCGTGGTGTAGTGGCAGTGCAATGGTCACGCAAACCGAGAACACGGGTTTAAAATATATGTTTTTAAACCCGTTTCTTTAAAACCGGGTTCTTTGATATATGTACTTTGGTCGTCCTGTATCTATAATACAAGCACTTTAGGAGCTTAGTATAGATACATGTAAAAATTATATACTTTTCAGTTCAGTTCAACGCAGACAAGTCTCAGGTTGACGAAAAATGTAGACATTCTTAGAATGTCCCTTCGCTGCAACTTGAATCAGAGGGACCACATCGAGCGGGCCATTACACCACCTCCCAACTTGGCATCCAGAACTTTGATTTAATTTGATAAGGAATGAATAAAAACACAAAATTAAAGTAAAACAAAATGTATTTTATAACAAAAGTTAAATTAATATAAAATAATCAACACAATACACAAAACAAATAACAAATTGTGATTAAAAATATGAGGTGATTTATTAATAATACAAAACTTAAGAGCTCGCTTCACTCTTTAACTTAATATGACACACTATTGTCTAAGTCTACACTTGTGGGGACAAGCGGGATAAGAACACACTGCTTGTGAATTAGTTTGCCCAAGCAGCCATAGACAGAACAATGATAGTATTTTCTTAGATTTTGCGCGAACATTAATTAATGAAATAAACAAATTTTATGCGGCTTACTATCGCGTTTATTTTGGTTTAGATTTTACAATTTTCGAGAGCTTTGCAGCCATCGTGGTCACGGAGAGACCATCGATGCCTGCAAAGCTCTCGAAACGTCGGAATAATAAAAAAATTGTAAAATCTAAACCAAAATAAACGCGATAGTAAGCCGCATAAAATTTGTTTAATTCACAAAACAATGATATAATATTTAAATGTAACAGAAAATCACATTCAAAGGGTAAATAAAACTGTCTTACAACTTCAAAATATGTGAATGTTGGCAGAAATGAGAGGGCGACGAGTGTGCGTTATGCCGCGCCACATAATCGCTGCAGTTGTGAAAAGGAAGATCTTCCCGCCATACGCATGCACTAAGAAGTCTTTGCATTGGAGCGGGTATTTACTTTACGTCCTCACCGAAAATTCACATGTGAGATATAGAAGTGTAAACGCCATCTAGTTGTAGAATGTGGTTGGCTTATCGTTGACTCTTAAGAAAAAGGCGCCACACAGACACACACCACAAGTAAACTTTGTATATATGCCAAACACTGGAGAGAGGAGCGCTACTATCAAGTATCTTCCCCGGTTTGATAAAATTGGAGATCCGCAACTAATTTTGACAGTTGGACACGAATAAAGACCATTTATTGGTTGAATTTGTGTGATAATAATACGTCACAATACACATGGAAACTACGTGATAGCGCCTCGCAATCGAGGGTAAATAATCATCGGATCGTGAATTGATGTTAATTAAAATTAAAGTTATATTTTATTGTATGAAGAATAAAAGTTACAATTTTAGGAAGCACAATTCATAGTGAAAACGTGAAGTTATTGTCTAAAATATAGGCCTTTAGTTAAAAAAAAATATTCATTGCTACTTTTGATTTTGTATACACATTATTTAGATGCTTAGTTCATACAACACTCAGGACCTCTCAAGGCCTTTCCCTATAACATGGGGACACAGGTATAGCTCCCAGCGGACAAAAGAGCGCTGACTTTTAAGCTGCGCAGTATAAGTACCGGCAGTTTTTTTTAATTGTGACACGACATTTGACCTCGACCCGCCTGATGATAAGCAAGAGGAGATCCAAAAGTGCCGACGACTGAAACAACCGAGATAGTACACGGCTATCTCAGCCGTCGTCACTATGCCGGCAAAAGTTCGTTCGCGCCTCTATACAGTTATGCACATAATTCATAATATTTTAAAACTGACACATATCCATAAAACAGAAAGTAAGGTCACAAAACATCATTGAATGGCAGTTTGAATTACAGCGCTCTTTTAATCTGCTCTCAGAGTATGTTCTTCGGGGTTCTTTGACCTTGTTTCAACCTCTTAGCTAAGGCAAAGCACCCCTATTTTGTCCAACGAATCGGCAGTCAAACTAAACGATATAAAAATGCTTTTGGTCTTACTACTTAAATATGTTTTAGGTTAAGCTAGGTCTTAGCCTTCAACAGTGCTATACAAATCAAAGTAGCTCCAAACATTACAAAACAAACATACTTAAGTTATCTTAATATTATAATTAAAATTTTGTACAATATAGTCTTTTTAAAATATGTCTCATAGAAAAACCTATAATAATTACTATAGGATTATTGGTAGATCGATATAAGTTTGCACAACTCTTATTGCAAGATGACAACCAGAGAAATAAATATTTATTATAAAATTAAGATTATGGAAAATTATATCAATTTACAATCCACCAATAACCCTACATATTAAATTATAATATTACTTACATTGAAGTTAGTCTAGATATGACTCATTTAAATTTTAGAGAAAAATCACAAAGTACTAAAATTTTATTCTTAATATGTCTCAAGCGCAAAATTATTAATTTACTTTTATCGTCTGGTTAGCTCCTTTCCTCTCTACGTAGCAATGGAAGAATCCAGGACCATATGACAGAGGAAACATTCACACAAGAATATAAGAGAAAACGGCCAAAGTTATTCCCATATTTTAAAAAACCAACAAAGGGATGAATGACAAACTTTTGTTTCAATCAATCAATTAAATTGTTACGCCTTTTTGAGATAAGCAAAGACAATAAAACGCCACTTGCCACGATCCTGACACAACTCCCTCGCCTCCCTCACATCCACAATTCTCTTCACATAAGCTCATACATTTTGTTTAAAACTGTTAAAGAACTTCTATAATAAAATTAATAATTTTACGCTTATTTCTAACTCTAGAGGCACAGTTAGATTTAAATAACAATTTTCATGCTGTGTTATTATGTATACATATATAAGCTAATTATTATTATATCAATCAATCAATCAATCAAATTGTCACGTCTTTTCCCCACAGGGATAAGCAGAGACAATGGAGCGCCACTTGCTTATTATTATATAAATACAAAAAAATGATATATAAAACGGACTCACACAATTTATAAATTATTTAAAAATATTGCTTTCGTTTATTATTAAATAGGTTTTTATGCGATAATTATAACAAGAAATAAGACAATATATCAGCATCGACACAGGCACAAGAACGTCCAAAGAAGCGCGGTAACGAGCTCATACATAACAATATAAATAAATAAAAACTGTTGTATAAACAATACACGTTTTTTCGACAGGCGTGGACGAACGGTTAGCGATTAGTTTGTTGCGCGTAAAGCCCCGGGTTCGATTCCTGATCGGAGAAAATATTGTTTCATAGCTTTTATTAACTACAACTGGCACACAGTGAAGGAAGAGGCACAAACCTGCATTACTAAATATAAAGGCCAGGCTGCAAAATCACCTTAAGCAGCTGGCCGTTAACCTAACAATCCTAGAATCGTAAAATATTTTTAAAGTGCTCTTTTAAACACAGCCTTAGGCCTACCACAAGGGCGCGTTATTATCGGTCGATAATACCGGATGCGTCCCGATTCCTTGCACACAACTGCGTCCTACTTCTATTGCGTCGTTATTATCGCAGCAGTGTGTAAATTCGTAGTCGTCCTAATACATATTGTACTAAAGACAGGTATCGCAATAACGCATCCGGTATTATCGACCGATGTTTGGTAGAGGCTTTAATTGAGCTTCCGAACTAAGGGGGTATTCCTAACAGGAAATTACACGCCATCAACTAATCTGCCTAAAGGCAGTTTAAGGACTGATTCCAAAATTAACAAAGAAAAAAAAAAGGTAATTGATATTTGAATGAATCACATAAAAACCTATGCAATTGAATACTTTAAAAAACTAACCTAAAAGTCTCTCCGACTGGAATCCATATAACTCCTAACATCATTCACATTCACACACTCTGCATCACGATTTAGATAGTCATAATTGTCTGATAAACTGTCTATGGGGCTTCCAGGGCTCATCTGATGTTGGGGCAAAGGTTGTATTGTAAAGTTGTGCATCCATGTTTGCTTCTCCTCAACCTCTTTGGTTACAACAACAAATAATTCCTTCTCTTTACTCTCCAATTGCTCTTTTAAATAAACTATTAAGTCACAACCCTGAAACAACATTTAAAAACTCTAATATAAATATATATTTATTATTATCAGCTATCTTTACCTTTTCCTTGCATACCATCAGACATCGACAAATAAATAGAACATGATTTTTTACTGACAATTTATTTATATATTTTTTATTATACATTTCTATACTAAGCTGCTAAAGTGCTTGAATCATAGAAACAGGACAACCAAAGTACATATATTAAAGATACATTGGTCGGTGAGTAGTTTCGAACCCGTGCCACTCGGCTTACGTAGCCATTGCACTGCCACTACACCACGGTCGCCTTAAATGTACAATGATTTCACTTATTTTTTGTGTTTTCTTTACAATCCCAGGTAGCAGATTGTATTGTGATTTGACATCTGACCACAACCTGCCTGGTAGTAAGCAAAATGAAGTCCAAGAGTGCCGATGACTGAAAAAACTGAGTATTATCCTGTTGCCCCACTCTATGACAGCCAATGGTGCTTCTACACATACACAAATTTTAAATAATAAATGTAAAAAGTTTTTAAATATAATGAGAATCCAGTTATTACTATTAACAAGAAAAGACCTTTACAATAGAATCATGTAATAAAAAATGTGATAACTCACCCTTCCTATTAAAAGAGGTGCGTCTAATTTTGAATCTAAATTATAAAATGTCCCTTGTATTTGTCTTATTGTGATCCAATGTCTTCTCCTTAATGGTAACATGACAAAACCTAATTTATAATCCGAGGGTACATTTAGAATAAAACCACATATATTTGTTAAATCTAGACAACCCGGGTCTCTGTAAAGTAATAGAAATTAGATAATTAAAATTAAGCTCCGATAATTCAACTGTAATAGGCTTTTTATAACTGAACACATTTTTTGTTATTTTGACTCAACATATGACATATGCAGCCTGCCACTGAAGAAACTAAATTGGTTGATTAAAATTAAATGTATCTTTGATATATGTACTTTGGTTGTCCTGTTTCTATGACACAAACAAGCACTTTAGTAGCTTAGTATAGAAATGTACATAAATAATAAAAAATGTGTATAAATGCAATATGATTACAAAATTGCCGATGATTGACAATAAAATTGTGTGATCATGTTTGTTGGATGAACAAGACATTTTTCAAGCAAAGAATTTAGCAAGTTGGTAAATACAGCTTTTTTTACTAGCAAGGGATGATTATTATTAATTTATAGGCGAACAACACATTGCTGATATGCCTATATCATGCATAAGTTAAAAGTTCATAAGAGGATTTAAATATAACCATAGTCTATATCTATAGTCCCTAACCACTTGTCCTGTTTGTTTTTAAAAGTGTTAATAGTTAGAGACTTCAAACATCATCCAGCAGCTTGTTCCAAATATTTACAATTCTGTTGCTTATAAAGTGATGATGGGCGCTATGCCAGCATGCCTTTTTATATAAGCTCACTCAAATTGCCACCTCAAGTGACACGCGCATGGACTATGTCACACCCCATGTGTCATTATTCAAACATTTAAAATATCAATATCACAACTAATTATATTAAACTACCAGACATTTAAGTTTAGTTTAGAAACCAAACATAATAAACAAATTAAAACAATAAACCTATAAAGTAAAAAGAATAATAAAAAAATGTAAAATCTAAACCAAAATAAACGCAACAGTAAGCCACATTAATTAAGAAAAAAGCATTTTAAACATAATCTAATAAATAGAAAAAATAATATTTAGACTGTACTAACTTTCTCTTATCAAACCAGATACCCTCACAACCTTTCTTCTGCAATGCAGCCATAATAACATTGATGTCATAGTTCCCTAAGCCTAACATTGAGCGGTGAGGATTTATCCACACATTTGGCGATAAACGACTGCATATTGAATCTAGATCAGATTTTGTATACGTTCCTTTTTCCTAGAATATAAAAATATATATTACTTTAACTTAAAAACAATAATAAAATTGATTGTATTCCTTAAAAAACCTTAAAGTAATAAATGATTACGTGTTAAATAAATGGTTAGTGTATATATCTCTGTTCGATGATAGTATTCAAGGTTTATTGATAATTAGCAAAATAATTACCTGAAATAAATTGTTTAGAGCGTGTAATGCACAAAGTTCCTTAATTTGTCTCTCATGGTAAATATTAGGTTTCGAAGTCATTTCGCAAAAAATCCATAAACATATTTACTTTAATATTTTCGAAATATTTGCCTGCTCCTCTAGTAAAATTTAAATTATAATTATTATTGCTTTTTCACTTTATAATTTACAAAATTATCACAAATATATCAAAGAAGCTACCACTTGTCAATCTGACAGAATAATAAACTCATGAAAAACTAAAAGTATGCTTAACTCCAAAGTACATATAAAATTAGAAACACGCGCTCTTGCACATACAACTCATAATTGAAACTACTTTGTATTTTAGTCCGCTAATACTTGAAAGAATCAGCTCATACTTTCGTTCAGAAATTAGAAGTTTGGATTAAAAGTAATGAGTATTATGTCCTACTAGCGTACGCCATAAATAAAAATTGGTAAAACTTATTTTTAATAAATGGGTAAATAGAAGAGAGTAACTCGGTAACCTAGTGATTTAAATTAATATAGGTCATATTACTTCGTAATCCATTCATTATTTTTCCGTTGCTCTACTAAAACCGTTATCATTCGCACTTTATATATCACAAACTATACGGATACCAAGTAAAATATTTAACTAAAACCAAGATAGTATGGACCAAGATTCCATTGCCTTTAATTGAACAACTACAAAAAATCCTTTGCCTCTACTAATGCTAATGGCAAAAAAAACAAAAATAACCTAGAAAAGTTGAAATTGCAAACTCAAACAGCTCTGTTTAGAGAGAAAGAACACAGAATAATTACAATTACAAGTTTACTGTACATATATTAATAACAATAAACGTTTATATTAAGTTATTTTTCTAATAGGCAAGTGTTTATTTTATTTTATGGTTTATAATGGAAAACAATAGTGAGCATCCAGAGAACTTCAATCCAATTACTGTTCAGGATGTAGACGTAGATTTTTTGCCAATTGTTTATGAAATTATACGGAGGTACGTTTCGCGTTATTTTTATCACACAATGACAGTTATCATCTACGTACCCTATAATCTAAACATTTTGTGTGAATTTTAGTGTCGAAAGGGATCTTCACGATAACACAGCAAAAGTTAGAGAGTCCCAGGAGTGCAGTTTGAAAGTACTAGAATTACAGAAGAAATTTGACGCGGCCAGGGCACAGGTAAATATTATGTTTATATTACATAATATACATATTGTTCTTTAAATGACAGATAAAAACTTCTGAAAGTATTTGTCTATACTAAGAGTGCTTTTATCATAGAAACAATAATTAGATTATTGGCACCAGTAAGTATTGTAAACCGGGGGCGGATAAGTTCCTGCACCCCTGGGCCTGTGGTTTTTAAAACACTATAATCGCCTTTACTTAAATAATATTATTCGCACTTGACCGGGGGTGTCTCGCTAGGCAATTATGAACACAAATGGTCGCTACTGGGTAAAAATTACATTATTTAATGCTCCCTTTCGAAACACATAAATAATACTTATAGGAAGTGTAGATATATCTTCTATGACAAATAGCCCAGTGCGCGATAGATCTGGTTTGCAAGAAGATGTAGTGATAAGGATAAAGGAATGTTAAGGATAAGTGAAAGTAGATTGACGAAAGGAATTTATAAATCTGATGTGGATGGATGTGTTAAACGATAGAGGGTGTTTTTTGAACAAATTAGACATCATTAAAAAAGCTGGGTATTTTTGAGCTCAAAACCATAGAGCTTGTATGAAATTAATTAGTAAGGAAAGCAAGGGAGTTATATCAGAATTGTGGCAATTGACACTCCATTGTCACTGGTTATCCCTGTGGGAAAAAGGTGTGGTAAATTAGTTTGATTAATTTATATAATTGACTGCTTAGGTTAATACTTAGTTATGTAGTAATTTGCGGACTCGCTTCCGCACTTGAAGTCCTCTTCGGTTTCTTTGTATGCTCTTCAACGGTTCTCCTTCAGTGGAGCCACCCGATCTCCTCCAGGAAAGCCAGGAGACCAAGGAACTTCTGTCTTGTTTCGGCTACTCCTGCAACTCAAGAGCACATGTGCAGCTGTCTCCTCCTCATTCAGGCATTCCCTACAGAGGGGGCTTGTACAGGTGCTTATTAAAACCACAATGCCCCATTATAACACCCATCATAGTGCAGAGCTTGGCTCTCCTGAGGTCCAGCAGTCGTCCAGTCAAGTGTCTGTCAATATGAGGAAGAGCTGCTATGGAACTATCTGCATTCCATTGTATGTGACCATGCGTTCTCGTGCAGGTTACTTGTTCTTTGCCACAGCCAGCTGCGCAGGAACTGGAGTGATAGGGGCATAATAGGTCTCGGTCCTATTGGTTGGCAGGACGATCCCCTCCTGGCCAGCTCATCCGCCGTGTCGTTGCCCAGCGATCCACTGTGACCCTTGATCCATCCAGGTTAATACTGTTTGGAATAAAACATTGAAACATGTTTTAAATTAAAGAAAAACAAACGAAGTATACAGTTTGAAAATATAATTAAAAATCAACCTAATTGATAAACTATTTTCAGATCAAACGGTTACCTGGTATAGATTTCAACAAACAAGACCAATTAAAGCAGTTTGATATACTAAGAACGCAACTCCGACTAAAAAGAGACCTCCTCCAGAAGTATCGTAACATGTGTTCCTTTGAAACATCATTTAAATGAAATAAAAATGCCTTTACGATCAATATTTAAATATTTAGCCAACAATGAAAGGCTTATACAGCGACTCGCAGAGTCCTATCCTATCCGACGGGCAGCACAACTGTCTATTGCTATATTCTTTAGAAGCAAGGAGAAATTATCAAAACTGGATCCAACAACGCTTGAGAGATTAAAATCATTTTACAAAAGGTTTGGTGTAAATCTCAAGGAAGGCATAGAAGATGCAAAAAAACAACTTAAGAAATAGTTAACGAATTTTATACTGAATAATGTTTAGTTAGATTAATTTAAATAAATTGCAGAATTTAAATCACCTATTGTTTTCATTTATTAACACGTTCACTGCCACTACGATTTGCGTGAAGTTACCTCAGGTGCCACATACATTTCACAGTGGACTCGCTAGGCGAGTCGGTGGCACTGGAGTAAGAAAACACTGGACTCGCTAGGCGAGTCCAGTGGCACAGGGTTTAGGTAAATTTTGGTTTTTGCTATTTTTGTGGTTATTAGAGTCTTTTTTACTGTTACAGGACATTTAAAAGGTGTTTGACGATCATTCCGTATGTTTAAACCTATAAATAAGGCAAATAACTCAATAAATAAAATAATAGGTAAATTTATTTCGTAATTAAACCAGTGCTTTCCAAACTTTTATGAAATAAAATTTGTTGTTAATGTTACATTTTAATACTGTTTCAATTATAATAGCATTTAATTCTATGAATGTGGTTTCCGATTTAGTTAACATATTTTATTTTTTCTCTAAGAATTTTATTGTTATGTTTATAATAACATAATATATTATAAACAATGTTAAAAGTTGTTTTGTTAAATAATTTATTGCTACAGGTTTTTTTTGTCGGTGACTCTAACTCTGAACAAAAGCAATTCTTTTAAATATGAATTCTTTTTGTTACTTGCGCCATTTCTCAATAAATTTACTAATGAGATTTTAGAAACGCTTTGTTCAGATTGTTTGGTAAAAAAATACTTTTTTTTATTACTGCTTGGTTATAAAAAAAAAACAAATGAGGCACTGTTTCTTTTTACCCGAATATGGCAAGGCACCCGATAATTGGGAATGATTTCAATCAGATGTGATTCAAACATAATTTTTCTCCAAAACTACTTAAAATACGTATTTATTTCATTATAAACTATGATGTTCATTATATTCATTATACACTTGTTCTGATTATATTTACGTGTGTAACACAATGACATAAGTTGGGACCTCTACATATTAAAGGCGGTAGGTTAAAATCTAAACAAATGTTTTTTTATTTAGTTAATTTTATATTTCCTCTAAGAATTTCATTGTTATGTTTATAATAACATATTATGTTATAAACAATATTAAAAGTGGTTTTGGTAAATAATTTATTGCTACAGTTTTTTTTTTGTCGTTGACACTGATAGTGTAACAATGGCAAATCTTTTGAATATAAATTCTTTTAGTTACTTGCGCCATTTCTCGATGAATTTACTAATGAGATTGTAGAAACGCTTTTTGTTTAGATAAACATGGTATGTTTGGTAAAACAATTGCTTTTTATATTACTGCTTCGTTATAAAAAAGAAAACAAATGAGGCACCGCTTCTTTTTACACGTATACGGCGAAGCAGCCGATAATTGGGAATGATTTCAATCAGATGTGGTTCAAACAAAATTGTGGTCAAAACTACTTAAAATACATATTTCATGAATTAAACCACCCGAACCAATTATCTGCCGTAGGCCTTTCCTTGTTACAGAGAGCACGTGGCATCTGTGACGACCAACACCTGGGAGAAGAGCTTCAATATGTCAAAAAAGTTCTTGCTGACAACAAGCTGAAAATCCATCCCGCTCGTCGCAGAGGACATGTGAAAACACCGTCAGTGGATCGTGCCCCCCTCATCCTGCCATATGTGAAGGGTGTTACAGACAAGATCGGCCATGTATTGAGAAAAGCATCGGTTAAAACATACTTCAAGCCGCATAAAAAGCTACACCAATACCTGAGACCTGTGAAAACTAACATTCCTTTACAAGATGCAGGGGTGTACCAGTTAGAATGTGACTGTGGACTCTCGTATATAGGACAGACAAAAAGAAATATATGCACACGCGTACGGGAACATATCGCGGATATAAAACACCAACGTAGTGGAAAGTCTGCAGTTTGTGAGCATCAACAGGACGGCGCCAATCACTACATCCGTTTCGACAAACCGAAGATCCTCGCAAAGGAAAGTCGACTGATACCCAGGATGGTACGCGAGGCTATTGAGATTAAAAAGCATCCTAATTTCAATAGAGAAGGTGGTTGGCGATTATCTAACACCTGGGACCCCATAATTCACAAACTCAAGTCCCAAGTCCAGCAAACTGCCAAACCAGATGACACCGTCAGTTATTTTTGCAAAAATTTGAAATAAACCGGGAACAGAAAAACAAAATATGAAACGGGGTAGTTTTGGAAACAATAACAGCATCAACCAATAGGACGACCAACACCTCAGTCTCTCCGTGACCACGATGGCTGCAAAGCTCTCGAAACGTCGGAATAATAAAAAAAATTGTAAAATCAAAAC
The DNA here is from genome assembly GCA_905220615.1 of Tinea trinotella. NCBI lineage: Eukaryota > Metazoa > Arthropoda > Insecta > Lepidoptera > Tineidae > Tinea > Tinea trinotella. The sequence continues at coordinate 13,917,781 of HG992308.1, read as the reverse complement.
CAAAATAAACGCGATAGTAAGCCGCATAAAATTTGTTTAATTCATTAATCAATGTTCGCGCAAAATCTAAGAAAATATTACATATTTCATTATAAACTATGATACACTTGTTCAAATTATATTTAAGTGTGTAACACAATGACATAAGTTGGGACCTCTACATATTAAAAGCGGTAGGTTAAAATCTAAACAAATGTTTTTTTTTAAAGTGATAAAATGGGTTGACCAGAGAGAAATAAGGGCAATATCAAGTAAATATAATGGAAATTTAGAAACTACCCAAAACCGCCGAGGAATTTTAAAATTAAAGCCACAAATGATTATAAAATATAATAAAAATATGAAAGCAATAGATCGTCACGACCAGATGTTGTCCTATTACTCGTGCGAACATAAAACATTACGATGGTACAAAAAAGTAATCATACATGTGATGCAAGTACTTTTAGTTAACTCCTTTTTATTATATAATAAATATAGTACAAAAAATGTCACACTATACGATTACCGCCTGAGTGTAATAAAATCAATTTTAGAACCTCATATGCCTTCCACATTACAAATACCTATATCAAACAAAGTCCATTTCATAATGAAATTAACAAAAGATTCCAATGGAAAAACGAAGCGTAGATGTGCTCAATGCTGGATCATATTAAAAAAAAGAGTTCAAACCGTATTCGCATGCGAAGATTGTACCGGTCAGCCAGGGCTGTGTATTGAATGTTTTAGAGCATATCACAAATATTAATGTCTATTGTTGTGCAATATGTGGTTTTAAATAAAAAAGTTGATTATTATTCAATTGAAATTGTTTTATTTAACTAATTAACTTCCCAATCACGCTGCGCCTACAAAATAAAGCATTTCTACAATCTCATTAACTTTACTCAGAAATGGCGTAGTTATTTTTGATAACAAAAATCATAATAACAATCCTAGACATAAAATAAGTCCCTATTGTGATTATAATGTTTTGTATTGAATCATAAATTCTAATGAGCGAATTGTATTTTGTTATAATTATTTTAAGTATAACCTTTTACTACATATTAAATTTTATAACATTCAATTACATTTATTAATTTAATAAGATATAGAAAATAATAAGAAATAGGCACGTATATATATACGTGCCTATATATATATATATTTTAAATATACTGTTTTTGTTCGCCATCTGTTACTTATTTGTGTTCTAAATATCGCATTAACAAAATGTTTGAGAAACTCTGGCAGTGAACTCGCCTAGCGAGTCGCTGGCACTGGAGAATAACTTTTTTTCTTAAAAAAATAAAGTAAGTCTTTACACCCGGGCCACCTCATAAATTTATAAATTAGCGCATATTTAGTCTACACTGTGATTTTGAGAAGAAAAAACGCATACGTTTTCGAAATAATACAGAAAAACACTGGACTCGCCTAGCGAGTCGCTGGCACCTGAGTGAACATTTAAGTGGACTCGCTAGGCGAGTCGCTGGCACTGAACGTGTTAACTATAGTACTGCTCAGTATCAAATTTAGGTACCGGTTTTTCATATTAAAATATGTTGTTTTTCTATCTGGCAACATTTTTTCTCTCCCACCAAAAATCCAACCTATCCGATGCGAGTGCGATCTCTAGGCCACATGTCGCGAAGAAGCGCGATTGTTCATCAAGCACGATCAATTGCATTTGCACACAATTCCACATTTTGTCGACCGAATCGGCAGTCGAACTAAAATGTTCAGTTGTTGTTTTCTGTCGATTGTTTACTTTTATTTGTAAAACAATCGACATGTGAAATGCTTTACCAGGCCAGACCAACCTCAGTCGGCCGGCATTGGCGACGACTGAGGCAGCTGTGAAATTTTCATGCAATTAATTCCATGCAATGCGACACTGCAGTCTGCGGCCGAGCCTGCAGTGGTCGCATTTTGTCGACCGAATTGGCAGTCGAACTAAATGGTTCGATGCGTCGTTTCTTTGAAGAACAATCGACAAATGAAATGCTTTACCAGCTCATGTGTTTTCTACATTCTATTATCTTGGACCCTTCAAGCGATGCATAAAGAATCGCCTTTGGCCGGCATAGTGACAACCGTGAAGACCCGGTATTTACAGTCGTCGTCACTCTTAGACCTCCTCTTGCTTACCATTAGACGAATCCAGGTCAGATGTAGTTACAATTTAAAAATATAAGTTGGTGTTGACAATCTCCAATCTTACATTTTTTACAAACTCAATAAATGTAAGATTGGAGATGGTGATCTCCAATCTTACATGGTGATCAAGAAGTCCAATATTCGGGCCAGACACCACACGGGAGCATGTACAGAATCGAAAGCCGAATCGTTTAGTTTGGGTATTGGGTGGTAACGATATGGCAAATAAATAAAACAACAAATCTCTTGGAGCTATTTTATTTCTCGCTGAGAACAATTTGAATAAAAATATTCTCTCTTAAACTAGAAAAAATCACATAATGGTATTGCAACTATGGAGAGATGAACTAGCGAATACTAATTAGGAAATATTATTGAGAAAATAAACCATCTTTCCGATTTTACTTATTAACTAAGTGCAAAGCCATTGTTATATTTATTAACATAATTATTTGTTTGGAATAATTCGAATTATTTTTATAACAATACCAGAAACACTGATACTAATGCCAAATGTCATTAAACTTTGGTTCCTATCTAAGAATATGGAAAGAATAGAAGCTGTGCTAAAATATGAACAAAATCAGTGTTTTTTTGTCTCATTTATACTATGTTTATATCACGTGTGACTAAATGAGACAACTACTTCAATTCCTTTCTTTCAAAGGTTGTCACTACTTTTTGCAATTACAACCAATTTATTGTCTTTTAATACGGCTTAATTTAAAGTATTTAAATTTAATTTATTATTTAATAATAATTTAATTAATTATTATTAAATTAGGTTGTGAAAATAGTATAAACGGCTGTATTTTGTAGCTATTTTAGGGCTCCTTCTATTTCTTAAGTCCATATTCTTTGGTTCTTATACATTAAAACTTTCTAAAAGTGTATTTAAGTCAAAACGTGTTTTACGCGCATGTTTTTTGCGATGAAAGAAAAACAAATTTTAATTTAAATAACTTCTGGAAATAATGTTTTTATAGGTCCTTTATTGTTTAGTTAATGGCTTAAATAACACGTATATAGCAAATAAAGCCAGTTATAATAGGACCACTTTTATAAGTTACATTGACATATTTGCGCGGGGTTCTTACTTTTGGAATGGCGCTAAACTATTTCAGCCAATCAGAGCGCGTCACATGTACGCGCCATGCATGTCCGTCCGCTATTGGTTGTTGCGTAGGCGCCATGTTTGAGTCCGCGTCTCGGCAGTTGGTTGAATTTATTCACGTTCGGTTTTATTTGACATTAAGCATAGTCTCTTGATCGTACCGCACAAGGCTGCGGTATGCGCTGTCGGACACGTCTAGAATGTCCCACCGCAGTATGCGTCAGCTACGAAGGGCAAGCGCGGTGAAGTGGGGAGAGTGTACTCTGCACTGCGCGGCGTCGTGAGTCACGGGTTGACAATGGATTTGTTTCAACATGATAACCGTCAGTGGATAGCCGCGGCAAAATCAACTGCCCACCTCTCCGCAGAGACGGTAAACGCTGCGTCGTGCCGCAGCGTTGTGCGTTACGATCAAGGCTTCCGGGCATTCAATATTGCCGATTCTATCTACTTATAAGTGGTCTTATATCTTGGCAAGTAAGTAAATTATTAAACTAGCTATACTATCCTCAAGTGTTCTAGGTAAAAACAAAACGTAAGTTTGATGAAATGTGGCATTAGCGCGTTCGCCAACAAGTCAAACACGAGTTGCTTCCATTCGGCGATTTAGTTACATAGCGCGGCAATAGTTTCTATGTTACCAGGCAACTTGTATCATCTTGTAGACGAAAAATCACACAACAAAACGTTAAAAAAAAATAAACAAACCGTAATACGCTACGTTTGGCAGCCATTAAATTATTTAACCAAATAATAAAAACACATATTTGTACAATTTGTACTTTATAATAAAATCATATGTTTAGTAGGAAATTCTAAATAATATTCGATACGAAATTGTATCCGTTTTAATACTAGATTTATGAATTTTAAGGTAAGGTAAAAAAACATTGAAAAACAAAACACAACCAGCGTCAGAACTATAGGTTACTTTCTTACGCAAACCAATGAAGTATAGACTGGCGACCATAGAATTTATTGAGTGAATACTTCTTTGGGCACGTAGGAGAATACAATATGAAAAAAGTCACATTGGCCCGTCAAATATGGTCATTAAGAGTTAGTCACGGCTACTCATTTAAAAAAATATAACCTAAAAAAATATTTTAGGTTAACGTCAATTTTTTTTAATATTTACATATTATCTTAACATTGTTCTAACATTCACGCGTGCAGTTTTTTTTATAACATTGAACACCGCGACCATTATATTTTCCTCAAAGAAATTGACGCTAGTTTTAAGATTCAAATAAAAATATACTTCAAATCTCAATACAAAAACAAAACTATTCACATACATACACCAATTTATTCTTCAAACTACTAGATTTATTTTTAAAACTGGCGTGATTTGAAATAATATAAAACAGGTTCTAACGCATAACGTATAAAGCATATATTATTTACCTCCGTCTGATGTGACAAGGCAAGGCAAACAAGGCAGGCCCAGGAGGTCACCCACCAAATTGGAGACATCCTCAAGGTACTAGGCAACCAAGCTTAGGTTGCCTATAACCATAGAGTTTGTATGAAGAGAATTGTGAATGTGAAGGAAGCAAGGAAGCTGTGTCAGGATCGTGGCAAGTTGCGCTCCATTGTCTCTGCCTATCCCTGTGGGAAAAACGCGTAACAATTTGATTGATTGATTTGAAAGTTTCGGCCTGGTGTAAGATCAAGAACCAAACTCTTCGACACTGGGCAAAGTACGGGTAGTTAGAAATAAGGGCGTGCTCGCCTGTTGAAGTTGTAACACCCATCCGCAGTCTTATCGTCACCACGACTCTTGCAACAGAGGCGAAACGTTGAGGTAAATAACATATAACTAATAACACATTATGACCCGTTTAATTCTATTAACGAATCATTTATACTCAATTTTCATTAGTAATTTATACAGTAATAATACTAGAATCGGAATATGATAAAAATGTTCGATACTACGCATACCGGCCTGGGAAAACAAGTAACAATGACGAATCTCCTAACAATAAAGTGACGAGAATATTGATTTCTTTGATAAAAGATGAATAAAAAGTTACTGATATAATTTATATTTAAAATAGTCGTAGGATAAGAATAAAGACATTTTCTTTTGCGTTCTCCATGTTGCACAATATGCTTGCTTGGACAACGCCAAAAATCTGTTGTCATAGGTTGTTAATTTTAGGGAAATACGTCGTTGTTACAAACTGTAAGATCCAATTAAGCACAGACGCACCAAGGAATTTGTAATATGGCCGCCATGTTGAAATGTCATTAGATTGAATCCGCCACAGGTTAGTGTTGCCAGCTTATATTACTAATATTTCCTAAGAGCTTTTTATTCTCGTTCCTGTCAAATACAAATTGTTCGTGTTAGAAGGAGGAAATATCGATAATGGATACCGTGAATTTAATTAGTCTCCTTCACTAGATCTCTGGGCGTATTCTGCATCGAATATACACAAATTGACGTTGACGTACTGCAGAATGAATGTGTTAGGTGTGTTTTTGTCTACTTAGCAGCTACTTGTTCATTTGGTTTCGGTGTGCAATTTTCTGATCGTTTGCCGCGCGATCGACGGCCACGATGTCCGGCATTGTCTTGGCGCTTGTCTTGTTGCACCTCGAATGGAGAGTCCGCTGCTGTTACGTCAGTATCCTGTAAGAAGAAAACATAATCCGACTTATAAGAGAAGAAGCAAGAGCGCAGACGACTGATAAATACAATTCGGATTACAGCTGTCTCAATCGTAGATGCTTTTGCACCTTTAGCTTGAATTTAATGTATTCCGGCTGCTTCTCCCATCCTATGGCATTATCACATGTGTGAAAAAAGAGGTAGTAACAAAGTTTTAAGAATCTGCGTGGTATAAGCGATAGAACCGTATTAAAAACCGATGACCATACAATAATTTCAATAAATATTTTTTGGCCGGCATAGTGATGTCGATGGAGGCAACTGTCAACTGACTAGGTTTTTGCAGTCGTCGGCATTCTTGCACCACCTTTTGCTTAGGATCAGGCGGGTAGAGGTCAGATGTTCACTTTTTAGTTCACAATGTTCATAAGTCATAAGCATACATGAACTCTGGAGTCCCTTCAACTACACAGAGACATGGCGTCTCTGTGCGTCCTCTATCGCCTATACCACGGAGAATGTTCTGAGGAGCACTTTGTTCCTACCTCATCTTTTTACACCCGTAATACCCGCCCAGGTCGGGGGAAGCATCCGCTTTTTGTCGACCGAATCGGCAGTCGAACTAAAAAGTTTGGTGCATCCTTTCTTTGTAGAACAATCGACAAGTGGAATGCTTTGCCAGCCCATGTGTTCTCTCCATCTATAGCACCTTTGGCCGGCATAGTGACGCCGACTGAGGCAGCCATGAACTGACTTGGTTTTTTCAGTCTTCATCACTCTTGGATCTCCTCTTGCGTATCACCAGGCGGGTCGAGGTCAAATGTCACTTTAGGGGTTTTCCCTTTAAAACCTACCTTGGGCATAGAATTGTCTTGTGCATTAGACACTTGTGGATCATGTCTCTTATTCCTGGTTGTGGCAGTGGCTGGTACGAGTGGTATGATGCGGAGCACATTACCCACTGCTTTTGTGCGACCTTCGCGGAACACCTGTGGATCAATCAATCAATTTTAAGGCGACCGTTGTGTAGTGGTCACGCAATCTAAGAACCTCTGCTTCTTAGCCTGTACCAATGTATCTATGATATGTGTACTTTGGTCATCATCATCAGCCAGAAGACGTGTGTCCGTCATAACTGCGCGGCCACCACGAGATATCAAAAAACGCCCTTGGTGACAAAATAGTCAAAATTCATAGAAAGTAAAAATAAATTTGACACTATAAAAAACAAGAAGTAAGAAGGGATTAAAAGTGATTTCGAAAACCGCAAACTGTACAGCTGTGATAATGCAACTGGCATGTGACTTTCATTATGTCGTCAGGCAATTATGTGGTCGTCCTGTTTCTATTATACAGGCACATTTAGTAGCTTAGTATAGAAATCTCATTTATGCAGAAAAGTGTTGTTCAGTTCTCTGCCTATAAAGAACTAAACAACACTTTTCACAATCCTGACACAACTCCCCATTTTCTTCATTACCGAAAAAATATGTTATAGGAATTTATCTGCAATTAATTTTAAAATCTTGTTTACATATACTTATTACTCAAATAAATTATCTTTTGTTCGGTGCGTCGTTTCTTTGTAGAACAATCGACAAGTGGAATGCTTTACCAGTCCATGTGTTCTTTCCATTTTATAACCTTGGATACTTCAAGCGAGACGTGAAGAAGTACCTTTGGCCGGCATAGTGACGGCGACTGGTGCTTACCATCAGGCGGGTCGAGGTCAAATATCGAGTCTTAATAGAAAATAACAAAAAAAAACTGCAACTTTATAAAATTAATTTTAGATATTTACCATTCGTTGTTCTGGCCTTAAGTATTCCGGATGTTTGATGAATCGGAACCTCACGACCGCCTTGTCACCAGTTCGGAGACAATCACGTGACATTGACAATATGGACGCCGTCTGACGAATACTGCCGCAGTGCACTAATGACAATAATATTATGAATTTAGTTTAACTTTAACAACAAAGACAACGGTTAAGGCGATCGTGGTTTAAGGGCTTAGTTTAGATTGTCTAATAGAATACAAATGTTGCGTTATAAAAAAATAATAAAAATAAAATTAAAGAAAGGGTCATATTCTTCTCCTATGGGCTTAAAACCACATCTAAATCTATCAATCAATCAATCGTCACCCTTTTTCCCACATGAATAGGCGGAGACAATGGAGCGCCACTTGCCGCGAACCTGACACAACTCCCTCGCTTCCCTTACATCCACAATTCTCTTCATACAAACTATATTGGTCACTAGGCAACCCAGCTTTCTAAATATATACAAATAACATACCCATAGCTTGGTAGCGTGACGAAATGGTTGTGGGATGATGCAGCACAAGTATTTCACCTTCAAATTGCCAACACGCCTGAGGGGCCAGGGCACTCGACACCAACACCATGCCCTTGCGAATGGCAGATCTTTTGATTTGCTAAATACATAAAATAATAGTTTTATTAAATATTTATAATATTGGAATATGCTGAATATTTAAAATAATAGGGCTCTCAATAAAAATATTATCTTTTAAATGATTCCCTTCTTTTTTCTGTTCGTGATACTACAGCTCGGAAAGAGTTCGTCCTGGGTTCGATTTCCGGTCGGAGCAAATGCCTGTTTCATAGCTTTTATTTGTAATAAAAAAATATTTGTTAATAAAAAAAAGAGGCGGATATTTGCTTCGGGTCTCGTTATCAAAGAGTGGTAGGCAGTGGTATCCAGTCTGCCGATCCGGGGTAGTACCACCACTTACAAGTATATAGAATTGATTTAGTCGCATTTCAGGATCAGCTTGTAAGTTGCCGGTATAACTAGGCCGGCATAGTGGATGCTTACAGTTATTGAATTGTAGTAGCAGTGACATCCAATCATAGACCACATTTTGTATTTGATCACTTTATATGTATTATATTTTAAAAATTAGTTAACTTTACCTTCTTCAGAGCAAAACTAGCTGTCTGCCCACCCCTCACTTCTGTTACATTCATGCGTTTCCTGTGAATGCTTTTCACTGTAATAGGCGTGAAGTGGCCCAACGCATCAGGGCCCAATAACAAATTGTCATTCACACGAATGACACCCTGTAGAGTTGTGCCTGACACAACCGTACCTACACCCTGTGTAACAAACATAAAAAAATAAATCTATATTATAAGTAACCCTTGACGACAGGCGTGGCCGATTGGTTAGATCACCAGTTTGCTACGCGTGAAGTCCCGGGTTCGATTTCCGGTCGGAGGAAATATTTGCTTTATAGCTTTTATTTGCAATATTTAATAATTTTATTAAATATTAAATAAATTTAAAAATATATTTAAATATAAAAAAAGATATTTTCTCAGAGTTTGTTATTAAAGAATGAAGGGCAATGGTGGCCAGTCTTCCATTCCGGGGTAGTAATTTCACTTATAATAATCACGGAACGTGAAGTGATTTAGTCGCCTTTTGGGATCAGCTTGTAAGTTGCCGATTCCAACTAGGCCGGCATAGTGGATGTGACTGCTATTTACAGTTATTGGACTGTAGTAGCAGTCACTGCTAATCATGGATCGCAATCCAGCTTAACATTCGGCGGGTGCTGTCATATGTCGAATCACAATTTAAAAAATAAACAAAGGCAACCAGTACCTACTAATGTATTTTTTCTTTTACTGAGACGCGATATCGGACCACATCTTGACAGATAGTAGGCAAGGGAAGTTCCGAGAGCGTCCAGTTTAAAAATGTGAAGAAAATTGAACAATAACAATGTTATCACTTACCGGCACTGAATAAGTGTCATCGATCTGGAACTCTGCTGGTTTGTCATCCTGCGAGGGCATCCTTGTCTTCAGCAGATTAAGGAACATTGTCAATTGCTCCAAATTCTCACCAGTCACATTTGACACCAAGAAGATTGGACATAGCCTAGCAGATGATACAAATTGATTTTTGAAAAAAAAACTATTCTGACAAACATTTTTGTGAGTTTATTAATCAAATCAAATCGTCACGCCTTTTTCCCATAGGGATAGGCAGAGTATATGATACGCCCAGGAATTGCAATCTGATCCTAGCAACTACCGACCAATATCTATACTCCCTGCGTTTAGTAAGATATTTGAAAAAATAATATTAAACCAACTGCTGTCTCATTTTACTAACAATAAAATCTTACATAATAGTCAGTTCGGTTTTACCAAAGGCAAGTCAACAACAGATGCGGGTCCTCATAAATAAACTATATTTTTATGGGGTTCACAACATTGCCTTAGATCTGATGAGATCTTATCTCTCCGATCGTACTCAAAAGGTGGACGTGAACGGAACCCAATCGAAAGGCTGCTATGTATCAATGGGCGTACCGCAGGGTTCAATATTGGGACCTTTTTTATTCCTTGTCTATGTCAATGATCTTGCCTACTCGGTTCAGGTTGTCTGTGATGTCACATCACTGATGTAGTATTGTTTGCAGACTACACTTCTTTAATTTTTAAAACCAAGAGAAACCAGGAGGAATTTGATGACATAAATAATATTTTGTCTCGGATAGCTCATTGGTTTACATCAAACAATTTACAGCTAAATGCAACAAAAACAAAGTGTATCAAATTCTCCCTATCAAACAAGGATCACACAAATCCTCTAATTGAGTTGGATCGTCAATGTCTGGAAATAGTACCAAAAACAACATTTCTAGGGATCACAATTGATTCGAAATTGCAATGGGGCGCGCACATAACGTCGTTGGCATCTAGACTGAGCTCTTCAGCATATGCAGTTAAAAAGATTAGGCATCTAACTGACGTCAACACGGCCAGATTAGTTTACTTTGCATATTTTCACACTCTAATGTCTTATGGCATACTGCTTTGGGGAAATGCTGCTGATATAAATACAATTTTTGTTTTACAAAAGAGAGCTATGAGATCCATATATAATTTGGGTGCTCGAACTTCTCTTAGAGACAAATTTAACGAGTATGATATATTGACCACTGCTTCACAATATATTTATGAAAATCTTTTGTAGGTCCACAAAAATAAAGAGCAATTCTTAAAAAATAGTGACGTGAATCCTAGAATTATGCGTAATAGCAATAAATTACATTTACCTTATTTCCGATTACGCAAATCAAGCCGTTGTTTCAAAGGAATCTGTTTACGTGCATATAATAAGCTGCCTGAAGAAGTAAATAGCCTTACTCTTAATAAATTTTAAAAAGCCATCAAGTCTAGACTAACCGAAAAAGCTTATTACACATTGGATGAATATTTAACTGATAAAGAAGCGTGGACTTAATTATTTAATTGTTGTTTATCTATCTGTATGTAAGTTGACAATGCCCATTTACAGCAGCTAATTTAATTTTGATTTAAGTGCATTTTGACATATTTATATTTAGTTATAAGTTGACAATGCCCATATACAGCAGCTTATTAACATTATTTATTAATATGACATTTATTTTTTATATAGTTTATAAGCAGACAATGCCCTTATACAGCAGCAAACTTTTGCAGTTTGTGCATTATGAACAGTATACTCAGATTAGACATTTACATATTTTTCAATATTTTTTAAGATGACAATGCTATCACACAGCAGCTCACGCAATATTGTTATTGGTGTTAATTTTTATTAAATTGACAATGGTATCTGCTGCTGTCGTAGGTATTTATTTTATTGTAATTATTGTTCTATTAATTATTGTTATGTAATCTTGACGTGTAAAAGTGCTCCTTTGGAGCCTAATTACTTAATAAATGAATCTGAATCCCACATTATGGGATCCAGCACTCCCGAAGTATTATTTTGTCAATCCTTGTCACTACATCTTAATGACCCGCAATTCAGCTTAACGTCAGGCGGTTGTTGTCATATGTGGAGTCACAATAAAAAACTATATAAAAAAATACCTTTGTGATACGAAATTTGTTGCGCTCACAATGACGTCATCCTTTGATTTAACCATAACAGGAACTTTTCGACAGCCACTCGATTTCAGAATTCTTATTAGAAGTTTCAGATTATCCTGCAAATTATGTAACTATTAGAAACGTGTTTATGTTTATAAGTAAGTGAGAGTCATAGGAGTGACATAGAGTTCCTCGGAACATTTCCCGTAGTTTACCGCCATACCTATGTGAAATTGTAAGAGCTTTAGTAGGGTTGCCAACTCAGTTGATCATCTGAGAGGTGAAAAAAAATTATTTTTATTTTATCTTTGACTTTCGAATACAATTAAAGTTGTATTTTTTTACACTGCGAGTAATACTTTACATGTACTTAGGACTTTTTTCTAGGGGAATCCCGGAATTTCGGGAGGGTAGGCAACCCTAGCTTCTTGTGACATGACATTTGACTTCGTCCCGCCTGATGATAAGCAAGAGGAGGTCCAAGAGTAACGACGACTGAGAAAATCGAGTTTGTTCACGGCTGCCTCAGTCGCCGTCACTATGCCGGCCAAAGAAAGTATTCTCGTAAGACTATTTTTGTAAATTATATAATAGAATTTTTCCAATAACTTTGAACTTCTGAAAATAAAAACAGTTTTATTATAATATGATTTCTCTAGTATATCCACTCACCTGTAACACATTAGGCGGACACATATCAATTTTAGTGACAACAACAAAGACAGGCACAGCTAAGGCGAGTGCCAGTCCAAGGTGTTCTTTTGTCATTCCAACTATACCAGCATTGGCACCAATCTGGAAAATACACAAAGGGATAGTCAGTGGAGAATTTATTATAATATTAACAAATCTACTCCAAGGTCAATAAGAATTCATTATCAATCAAATTGTCACGCCTTTTTCCCACAGGGATAGGCAGAGACAATGAAGCGCCGCTTGCCACGATCCTGACACAAGCTCTACGGTTAAGGGCACTAGGCAACTAGGTGGTGATTGCACTTTATACACAATATAAAGAGAGTTCTCCATTCAATAAGGCGATCGTGGTGTAGTGTCTGTGCAATGGTTACACAAACCGGAGAGCACGAGTTAGAGACCACCCACCGGTACCAATGTATCTTTGATGTATGTACTTTGGTTGTCCTATTTGTATGATACAAGAAGCTTAGTATAGAAATGTAAATAAAATAATTTAAAAAAAAGGATGAATACTTAGAAATAGAATTCAAATCCAAAAAAGTAAACAAAGGTGTTGCCAGTTTAAACAATAACTTAATTCAAGTAGTTTGTTGATAAGTTCTAAATTAGTGCACGTAACTTAAATTAATAAAACAAAGTACTGCACACAGTTTTTAGCTTTAAAACTGATTTGTTTTATAGTACTGGCAATACTGATAAAAGATTAAAAAAATTAGTGCTTTTTAACTAAAGTGGTCATGAACAATTTAATGATACATATTATATGAAAATTGTTTTTGTGTAACATATTTCCTGTGGCGTGTATTACTGGTCGCCATTTTTTGTTGGTTTATTCTGTTTTTGACGTTCGCGTAGGAAAATGTTGTACACCCCTGCAACGTCATTTTGGCAGTAACATTTCTTTGTTTACTTTTTTATCCAAAAATTATATAATAGACAAATAGTTATCGGGGTTTCAAAACAATGGGGATTTCTGGAGTAAATTAATTTTTAACAAAGTTGGAAAAGGATGCATATATTCTTTCTGATAGTAGTAATATAATAAAATTTCAATAAAATGCACTTCTCTTACCATGAGCATTCCAAAGTCTGGTGCATGTCCAGTCATTCCGAACACAGTTGTTTTCAAGTATCGCTCGTGACCAGCAAGGTCAATGAATGTGATGACCTTGGATGACTTCTCACAAATCTTCACCCAATCCAGAGTTCCATGATCAGGTTTGTTCACAACATTGCCTGTGACAAATAGGATTTTACTAAACAGAGTAATATGGAACCTATAGTATTTCCCTCTTCCTTAAAATATGGAAATAAATCAAAATGTTGGACACTTATTCGTTTTTAAGCCATTTATGATTAGTAAAATTACCTGTACTATCAAACCCAAGTATGTCATTGCCCACAGAGCTGGTTCTCCCACTTTCCATCTCATGTTTGTGCCTGAATAGCCTTTGCCGTGCATACCCTCTGCCGTTGTCCAATTCTCCATGTGTCAAAACACCAAGCAGAGTGGATTTGCCCGCGTCCACGTTACCAACGACTGCCACTCTGTCGAATTAAGTAATTAAGGTATTTGTTGGACAACACCAACAAAAACAAGATTATTAAAGCATTTAATTAAAACCAGATACAGGCGATTATCAGTTGTCTATCAACAGCTCACCTGTTTAATAATAATAAAAAGTGCTTGTATCATAGAAACAGGACAACCAAAGTACATATGTCAAACATATTATACATTGGCACAGGTTTTTCAACCTGTGCTCTCGGTTTGCAAGACCATTGCACTGGCACTACACCACGGTTGCCCTTTATATCCACAGTTCTTTTTACACAGAATCATTTACTGTTACCTATAATATATATATATTAAATAATATAAATTACCTGATCTCCATAAAATCAGTATGGTCAACCTCTCGCCTCAGCAGGTATTGCCCAACAATGAGTCCACCATCACATTCCCATTTCCGTAACTCAACGCAGGAGACTCTTTCAGCACTGACTAGGGATTGAAGTGTAGCTACTGATGCTTTATACTCTTCCTCCATTAAACCTCGGCCATCTAAATAGTGAAGTATAAATTAGCTTTAAAATTGTTTTAAATAAAACCTACTTTTCTGCAATGGCAATTGAACCTAAACTCTACTGTTTTCAGAATATACTAATTAAATTGTTGTGTTGTGGATTTAATAAAATGTATATCTAGGAGGTAGGTGTGAAAAAACCTCAGTCTGTAATCACATGTAAGTAACTTAACATTGGCGACGAGGATGGGATTAAAGGTTGTCCATCAGGCCCCATGAGTATGTTGTGTTTCCTCCCACATTTCCCAGCAGTGTCCCCTGGGGAACGCTTTGTATATTTCCTCTTCATCTTGGGCGTTTAGTCACTAGTCAACGACGCCTCAAAATCTGCTGTAGTGTTCTGTTTGTATTGCCGCATGGCTTTGGCAGACTGAGGTTTTTTCACATCTACCTCGTAGCTATATATTTTAGTAAATCCTAATACACAACAAAAATGAAATACAGTGGTCCACAGTTTTCATAAGCCTCCCATGTAAGCTTTGATAAAGCAGGTTATTCTAAAGTGGTAATATTGGCATCACGGTTGACCTCACTGAGATATTCCAGAATTGCAGTTTTTCATTATTTTCAGCAATCAGTACCAAGTTGTCAAACTAGAGAGTAAGGACTAATAGCACTGAGACGGGTAAGGATGCCATTGTCAGGCACGAATCAGTCACCACATATAATTTAAACAATATTCAGTGGCATAGCATGGAAGTCAGCTGCCCGGGGCGGAAAAAAAATTTGCCACCCCCTTATTTAGGAGTTTCAATCATAGGTACATACAACAAAAATATGAATTTCATTCAATTCAATTTTAACGATTTATTTTAGTTTTTATAAATTTTGCCGCCCCCTAAATGTGCCACCCGGGGACGGGCCACCCCCGCCACGCTACGCCACTGACAATATCAATAATTAACATGGTGTTATTCATATTTAAATTACACATTAAAATCAACTAACCTTCTCCTTGTCCAATATCATATATGATCTCTCCGTTCCCATGATCGAGCCTCTCCAGCATTTGTTTCCTCAGTAACTCATATTGGTCTGCTGTTGGGCTCACCAATACCATCTATAATTACGAAGATATTAATAAAGATTTTGTAAGGGGTATTATTCTAGGGATGTTAAAGTTTGACTCGAAATAATTACATATCTATAACCGTATCTATCCGTATCCGAAATTTCGTCTCCATAACGTCCCCATTACACCCACTATAATAGTACTAAATATTATTTACAATGTACTTCAGAGTTTCAATTAAAAGTTATTGTTTAAACTGACATTTTTTTTATTGTGGCTTCACCAATGTGCGATGCGTCTCGCTTTAGCAGTATTTCAAATTTTATTCAGCATATTTGGTACACCTTTATAATGTACTAAAACAATTGTAACCACATATAAATAAGTTCCTCATAAGGTGTAGTAAAGTATACAAAAAGATGGAATATTTATTTTTGTGCATTCGTTTTTTATTATATTTCTATACTAAGCTTATTATGCTTGTAAAGCGCTTGTATCATAGAAACAGGACAACCAAAGCACATACATCAAAGATACATTGGTTCCGGTGAGTGGTTTCAAATTCGTGCTCTTGGTATGTGTAACCATTGCACTGCCACTACACCACGGTCGCCTTTTATTTATTTTCTTGATGTGGCTCAGCATGTGACAGCACTGCAACTGCTGCTACTTGCCCAGTCTGCCGATCTGTCGAAAGTAACTCAGCCACATTTCAAGAAAAGCTTGAAAGGTGCCGGCTTCAACTGGGCAAGTATAGGGATGTGACTGCTACTTGTAGTTATTTAATTGTAGCAGTGTTAAACTTGAAAGTAGTAATACTACCCTAAATGAGTAGAGTGAGCAAAGACCAACAGTCTGCCTACCATTTTTATCTGTTGAAATGAACTCACTATTACATTAACATTGCATCATAATAAATGCAATAATTGCAATACTAATGAATTATTATATGTGGTTAAATATACGAATTAATGTGTATTTTATTCATAATTGTTATAACGGATAATTAACATTAAAATGTAAATTGATTGCGATAAGAATTTAGGATAAAAATTTGAGATGTTATCAAAATCTTTAGTAACCAAACCAAATACTTACCTTTTCTCTGATGCTGGAGTAATCAGTGCCATAGTCCTCTAGACCTTCACCGTTGGACTGAATGTTTTTCTTTTCTGGAGAATCCATCGCGTTATCCATATTGTTCAGCTTTTATGTATTAAAATCGAATAATATTGATGTGCAAATTATTTCCCCATAACGTACTAAAAAACCCTCAATAGTACACTTTTGATCTACAAAAAATGTAAATAGTAATATAGTTTTACAAAGATTATAAAATAAGAAATTAATGTTATATCATACATTCGAACGTAAAATAACAAATAAAAAATTTATTTACATCGCCTTAATCATTCAGCAAAGTTAATATCAACTACGATATGTAGATAATCGAATTAATCATATACTTACAGTATTTTCAGTGATTATATGTTATTTTATTAAAATAGATTAGTGCTTCTCACAAACAGATGGAAATGCCAAAATATAGCCAAGTTTGCCCACCATTTGACAACTCAGCGCAAAAATTTTTTTTTTTACGCACGTATAAAGGCAATGGCAACTTAGTCCATACAGCCTAGTCTTTAATAAAATATTTATTGATGGTGATTGGTCCACAGCTAATGGGGCGTTCTCACGGGGCGAATCAACTGCGAAATCGTTCGTGATTTGAACCGTCTGAACAGACTTTCAATCAAGTTGAAGCAATAAATATCTATCTATTTAACAAAAGTTAAAGACCTTTCGACTTTTGTTAATTCATTTGACAGCTGACAGCGAATCGACTCGTCTGAACTTGTTCGTTCAACTTGCATTGAATAATCAGTCCAATTAGTCAGTCAATCGGCGCGATTGAGCACCTATGTACTGTATATTGCATCCTCAAGTATTATGTTTGTTTGTAAAATAAAATGTGAATTGCGGCATCCTGGCATCCACATCCACGAGAAAAATGCTAAAATGGACAGATAATGTAATAACACGTGTAATATTGAGTCGATTATTATTGAATCGTGAGAACGCTACCGTCAATATTTGTTTAACGATAAATATTGATCAACTAAAATCGCCCCATGAGAACGCCCCATAACTATAATACTAGTATCTTTTTTATTTTTTATTGTGACTCGACATATGACGGCACCCCGCTTGATGTTAAGCCGAAGTTAGGTCCATGAATGAATGTCACTGCTACTACAATTCTATAACTGTGAGTAGTAATCACATCCACTATGCCGGCCTAGATGGAACCGGCAACTTACAAGCTGATCCCGAAACGTGACCAAATTACTTCACGGTCTGTATACTTGTAAGTGGTGGTACTACCCCGGATCGGCAGACTGGGTACCACTGCCTACCACTCTTTGATAACCAGACCCGAAGCAAATATCCATCTCTTTTTTTTATTAACAAATATTTGCAATATTTAATGTTATTAAATATTACAAATAAAAGCTATGAAACAAATATTTGCTCCGACCGGGGATCGAACCCGGGACTGTACGCGCAACAAACCAATCGCTAAACCGTTCATCCACGCCTCTCGTCAAAATTGTTAGTATTGGTCTAGCAGCAAAAAAACTTCACTAAACTCTAGTGAGGCAGTTTTGAAAGGAGCACGAAGAGACACATTTCACATCGCTTGAGGCTGGACCGCTGGACGCACACCTATCTGCAATCATGACATTCGTTGACAGCACAGACCATATAGAGCGCTTGACAGACTCGCAAACTTGATCGCGCCGCAGTCACTGCACGCATCGCGTCGATAATGTACCTGAGAGGCAAATTAATAGATATAATATTATAATTAAAGAGCGCGGCGCAAATAGGTGTGCGAGGTTCTATAGAACTATACAAAGATTTTAACTTGGCGCGTGTAGTGTGACGACTACAGTACAAGTAGGTATGCGTTCACCTTAAATCACTTATCTATACCCGATGAACTTCAACTTTTACCATTATTAACATTATTATTCAAAAAACACAAGCTTCAAAGGGATTTTTTTTAATTTAAAATTACTCAACCGGTCAGTTACTTTTATAATTTACAAATGGACTAAGATTCGGCTGCAGAATTAGTGCACTCATCGCGTGTTGGCTAAAAACCATTTTTTACGCATATTTATGATTAGGAGAATATATATCTGCTAGGTTGCCTATCAAAATGTGGCCGCAAGCAGTGGCGTAGCGTTTTTATTTAGGAGTTTCAATCATAGGTACAACAAAAATATGAATTTCAGGTTTCGACGATTTATTTTAGTTTTATTAAATTTTGCCGCCCCCTAAAATGTGCCGCCTGGGGCGGGCCGCCCCCTACGCCCCGCCCTTGCCACTGGCCGCAAGTATTTTAAATTAATATTAATTGATTTCTTAAAAAAAATTCTTTGACTTGTTTCTTCAATAAAATATCGTCCACTTTTCGACTATACATATAGAGACTATACATATAAAAACACGGTTGCCATTGCGCACTTGGCCGCACCTCTTCGCAGCCAGGTATAGGCAGGTATGATTTTGTGACATTTTTAAGCTTATAACGTTCATTTATTATTTATATATATCAAATTAAAGCTATTTTTTCTGTTTATATCATTATACTGATGCT
The DNA here is from genome assembly GCA_905220615.1 of Tinea trinotella. Lineage (NCBI taxonomy): Eukaryota > Metazoa > Arthropoda > Insecta > Lepidoptera > Tineidae > Tinea > Tinea trinotella. The sequence continues at coordinate 13,898,532 of HG992308.1, read as the reverse complement.
GGTTGCTAATAAAGGTTGCTGTAAAAGATGGTAAATATTAAATGTGAAAGAGAGCCAGCGCGTAACATCACCAGTCAGATAAGCACAGCGATTTCAGGTAACGACAGTTTAAAGCCATTGCGCATGCGTCGGATGCTAGTGCTCTCAACCATTTTCATTCTAAGTTTAAAACCACGCTGTTTTGGAGTTGCTTTTATTATTTTAAATCCAAATCAGTTTCTGGTTTCGTCCCTCTGTGCAAACGTTCGAAATAAACGGTTATCGTGCAAATATAATTTTTAACTAGGAAATAAAAATATTATTTTATGTACTTAGATTATTAATAGTAAACTTCATAATTTAAATTGATTATAAAAATTTGAACAATAATAATTCATTACCATAAGTGCATATTGACATTTGCTCTATTATAAATTGTAACTTTATGAACGTATTTTAAGGTAGTGAGGTGAAAATTTCTCCCTTATAAATACGTAAATTTATTTTAGGTGAATTTAATATGTTACCGTTTATATATGAGTTTCATGTAATAATGAAAAATAAATTCTAACTAAATAAAAATTAATTTCAATTATAACCTGATTAATAATTGTAAATATAAGCTTTCGATAATTGTCGATATGGTAGTGATTTGTTTTACCTCACTAATCTCATCTCTTTCCAAAAGTAAACAATACATATTTATAAGATTTGTCTGGATTTAATGAAATTTTAATGTGTTCGTGCCATGTATATTCCATAGTAATGCGTTGAAAAGTTCAAGTATTATAGCAGTGTAATAATAATGAGTAAAAACAACGGCACACAAGATATTTCATGGAAAAAATTGGTCATTGCGAAGAGTAATAACGAATGGACTACTTCCGCCAAAGCGTCGTCGGTGCAACAGAAACAGCACAATAATGTGAACGGACAGCGCGAAGAAAATGCAAACAGTGAGGGAGACGGCAGCGAAGAGTGCGGCATATTTCCAATTAGTTTTGTGCAGGTGGAAGAATATACTCCCGTGGAGATAAAACGGCGTCGAAGATCGCCGGCGACGGACAGACAACGCAAGTCAGTCACGCCGGTACCCGAAACGAACTATGAGAGGTCTTCTCGTTTGGCGAGAATGTCCGCATATGCAGCTAACAGACTGGCGAACGAGACACCCGAACAACGTGCCCAAAGACTCAGGAGAATGTCAGAATATGCCGCTAAGAGACTGGCCAGAGAAACACCGGAGCAACGGGAACGACGCCTCTCACGAATGTCGGCATATTCAGCAAAAAGACTAGCTGGAGAGACAGCTGAGCAGAGAGCGCTGAGACTAGCTCGCATGTCGGCCTATGCAGCGAGAAGACAAGCAATGAAGAAAATAGTTGACGGTACAGTTGATGATTACCCAAGAAGAAGAAAATTAATAGAGTGCACTACTGCTGCAACCCCTAATACTAACAATGACTCTAATAAATCAGTGACTGACCAATGTATGGAAACAAAAATATACTAGATTAAAAATATACTTTTATTTTATACATTTTTTAAATGTGGTTTAGTGAATTATTGTACTTTACAATGTTTATTTACATAATAATTTTATTTGTATAGTTTTAAAGTGTGATGTTTTCTTAATATTTAAGTGTTTACATAAATAAAACCATGTCCATTATGCAATTGTATTAAGTATGGAACAAACATTTATTATGAAATAAAAATACTGAAATATACTTTAAATATTTAATATTAAATAGCAGTAACACTATGTTACAACTTATCTCTTTTTATAAATATACTATGTATAGAGACAATTAGAATTTTCATTTCAATGTCTTTATTTTCATACTATACTAGGGTTGCCAACTCAGTTGATTATTAATCCGTCTAAAGATCAAAGGACATCATTCATTTTGGGCTTTTATGTACTACTTTTGTAATGTCCAATGATGAAAAAATACATAAATGTCATTTTCGATACTTGTATTGATAAAACTAATAACAATCTTGCATTTAGTTGCTGTGCAATTGAGTAATTTGTAAAATAAGATATGGATTTTCTATCGTCTGTCAATTACAAAGACACGCCATATTAAAAGTTCTGCTTTGAACTGTTGATAATTTTGCACACCTAAACTATGCAAAATAAAGGATATATTCAAAATACATTAAAATATTTGTACATGAAACTTTTTTAAAATGAATAAGCAACTGTTAATACAATTAAGCCCAAGTCCCCATACAAAATCAATGTTCCTTTATTTTATTAAAAGTTGTATTTTTTACAATGTGAGCGGCTTGAAATACCTTTGGAAAGTTCAGATTACAAACAAAATTCAAAAATTGTTTACATGTGTAATCATTGAAATTTTGCACACTTGTATTTCAGACTATCTTTCTGGAAGGTTGGCAATACGGAGGAGGTTCCTACGGTAGTGGAGCAGTGCAGGAAAAGTGTTGATGTCACCCCTCCACTATTGCAGGAACTCAGATAAGTGCTATGCCTTTTTTTTATTGTGACTCGACATATGACAGCACCCTGCTTAATGTTAAGCCAAAGTGTGGTCCATAAATGGATGTCACTGCTACTACAATTCAATAACTGTGAGTAGCAATCACATCCACTATGCCGGCCTAGTTGGAACCGGCAACTTACAAGCTGATCCCGAAACGCGACCAAATCACTTCACGGTCTGTATACTTGTAAGTGGTGGTACCACCCCGGATCGCCACACCGGGTACCACTCTTTAAACATGCCTGTAACATGTTAAACAAAATTTTATATAAAATACCTTTATTACTCTTCTCTAATAGTTTAATAAAAGTATTGTTCGACTCATAGATGTAAAATCATGCTAACATGTATAAGAGGTATAAATAGACTACTACATGAATAAAAAACGAGACTGAAACAAATGATTAATGCATAGTCATAGTATAGATAACTATATTCAAATATGCAGTCCATTTCTCTGGCAACTCAATATTTGTTATTTTAAGCGTGTGTTAGCATTCTACTTATTGTTATTATTCCTAATAAACATTAACTTTTTATTTTTTTATAATTTAATTTTTATTTTTACATGGTATAGTCTGTCTAAGTCGAAATGACGCGCCCCTGCACCGTATTTACGCACACGAGAAAACGTAAAATATGAATGCAACGCACCGAAAATGCAATTGTAATTGGTCATTCAGTTGCTGGTTGGACACAAAAGGAGGAGCACGCTGATAAAGTATAGTTAGAAATATTTATTCACACATTTTAATTAAAATAATAAAATGGAAAGGCGCGTCATTTATAGTTAGACAAGCTATAACACTTTATTATGACCTATGTGTTCAAGTCATTGGCCATAACCTTTGTATTGGTAAAGTTAACCCAGACATGGGTGTCTCTGATTCTGAAAAATGGATCCAAAACCCATTTATGGTCACAATTACAACTAAAAGCATTAAAGTTGGTTGGAGCATAAAAGCAACATAGATCATTGCTGGAAATGTCTGCATTTTTTTAAAGCTGATTTTTGAATGATTTAGACGTTAATATTTTAAACTGATTTTCGGGGACCAGGCGGATCTTCAATCAATTAAATTGTCACGCCTTTTTTCTACGGGGATAGTCAGAGACAATGGAGCGCCAATTGCTACGATCCTAACACAACTCCCTCGCTTCCTTCACATCCACAATTCTCCTCATACAAGCTCTAAGGTTGTATGAGGAGAATTATTATCTTTCATCATCATATGCCGTGCAACTCGCTTGTTTCGATACCCTGTCTGCCGGGGACCCCATTATCCGGTAACCAATCGGCAAGACGAATCACCCCGAAATTATGCGCCGCGAAATAAAAAACATATAAACATATAAAAAATAAGGTTGACTCGTATTCTAAAAAACAAGACACACCCAACGTCTTTGACCTTTTTATTTTATAAAACGACAAGTTTAAATTTATATCTTTCAAACTTTTCCTTGATAAAATACCTTGGCATCGGCACCTACAACTTTTAGTGCTTCGAATGCAAGGACAGAATGAAGAAGTGCGGTGCGTTATTGTTGTGTTTCAACGTTCTTGGAATTGCTGCGAAAAGCATCCAAGTTAACTATTTTGATGATGGTTAATGTGTTTTTATTTTTTAATTTCTTGTGACTCGATAGATAACAGTAGTTAGGTTTGAGTGCGGTCCATCAATAGAGGCGACTGCTCCTACAGTTAAATAACTGCAAGTAGTAGTTGCATCCAATGCGCTGGCCTAGTTGGAATCGGCAACTTTCAAGTCGATACCGCAACGCGACTAAGCCACTTTATAATATAGATGTACATATAGGAATTTAGATTAAATGTATAAAATTATTAATCCAAAAATTATTAAAGTAGGATCCAAATTATTTTATTTATTCAAAACTTATTTAAGTAGATTGGCGAAAGAAATTTATAAAACTGATATAACCGTTAAACGATGCAAACCCATGAGGGTGGAAAACCATAACGGCGACATCCTCAAGAAACCTGGTTTGCCTAGTGCCCATAACCATAAAGTTTGTATGAAAAGAATTGTGGATGTGACGGAGTTGTGTCCGGATCATGGTAAGTGGCGCTCCTTTGTCTCTGTCAATCCCTGTGGGAAAAAGGCGTGACAATTGATTGAACATTTATTGTTTTCCGATATCTGACTGAAGTGGCTGAGTTTCTTAGTTTGTAGAATCGCCTGCGAAACTATTGAGAATAAGTACTTTTAATATTTTTACCCAGGCCGACACAGTGGAGGCGTGGGCAAATTTTTACTTAAAAATTGACAAATATATTCAGTCATTATAAGGTTTTGATTTAAAAAATAAATTCTTTAATAGAACTTTTAATAAAAGTAAAATAAAATCACTAAAAGTGATGGTCTAAATAAGAAGGTCACTAACCTGTGTGCTCTAGGAAATGAATAATTACCTCAAAAGTGGAAGGCAGTGGTGTCAGGTCCCGGCAGATAAAAACAGCGCTGGCATTAAAGCTGGTTTTGTTACCTTCTTACTTTTCGTTTAACGAATGTGTAGAAATATTAATAATTATATGCACGACTGTACAGATGCGCAGAGTTGCTCCCACCGCAGTCGTCCAGCGCTCTACTAATCTGCCAATCTTTGTTCTCAAACCGAGAACGCATGTAATTTCTAATATTTTGTTATTGATTAAGACCAACCTATAAAATAAGTATGTGCCACAGTAAAATAATACAAATCTTTTAAATATTGAAACGTTCAGGCACATACAGTACCAATAATACTTTATAATATATTGGTACAGGTATATTATAAAATAAAATATAAATAGTGTTGTTATTTTTAGCTATTCAGTGACTACACATCCATGGACTGCACTCCAGCCACCGCGAAATCAGGCGGGTGCAGTCATATGACGAGTCACAATAATAATAAAAAACTTGTGGAATGCCAATTTGTTGGATGCACATTTTTAAAAAAAGTTCATTTTTTTACCTAATAACTCTTATTTAACATTTCAGCGCCTCTACCATTTCCACCATGTTACGCCTTTGACATAGACTGTCTTCGACGTGGAATCAGGACGTTCTTCTTCCTTATGGACAGTCAATACTTTGGCATGAAGCAGGTGGACCCTGCATCTCTCTCCAGCATTACAATATCATATCCGGAACAATCGATGGATCTAAAATTGAGAAACTTAAATGTAACCGGAGCTAGGTGGACAAAATTGATTGATCGAAGGTAAGACACCACAGACTAACAGAAAACAGACTATTTTAAGAGTGGTATCCGGTCCGAGGTAGTACCACCACTTACAAGTATACTTATAAGCTGATCCCGATACGTATTGAATTGTCGAGTCGCAATAAAAAAAAAATGTTGAAAAAATATACAAATAAATAGTTTGATTCAAGTAGATTTTGTGGTAGGCTTGTAAGTAGCCGGTTCCACCTGGGCCGGCATAGTGGATGCGACTGGTACTTTCAGTTATTAAACTGTAGTAGAAGTCGTTTCCATTCATAGACTGCACTCAGCTTATAATCAGGTTGGGTGCTGTCATAAACGATCCATATTAAAGTTAAGGCCCTATTTTTTGGTATGAAAAATCATTTAAGATGCGTCTAACTAAAGTAATTACCTTAAACGAAAAAAACAAATACTTTGGTTAGGTACCTATTTTTATTTTGCACCCTACCTCTATCTATATCAATATCCTAAATGTTTTTCTGGTAGAGAATGCCTTTGGCATTAAGTCCGCCTTTTTTACTATTGCGCATTAAGTTTTTAAATAAATAAATATAAAATAAACAAATTACCATGCAGCAAACACGAATGTTATGGTAGGCTTTTTAACTAACACAAAACATTAGTTATTTAATGAAAATAGCGCAACATATCATTGCGCGGAGATAACACGAATAACTCATTGTTTTTATTCGCAGATTTAATTTAGCTGATGGAAAAAGCGGTGTTATTTTTACCAGCGATCTCCATGTCATCGCTGATGTACTGTTGAATATGGCTGACACAATTGAGCCGCATTCGGCACAAATCACTATGGATATACGTGTGTAAAATATTATATATTTAAATATATCCATAAACAATAAAAAAATATCGCTCAAAGAACCGATAACCGATGGGGAAGAAAGGTTCTAGAGTGGAGACCACGAACAGAAAGACGCAGTATAGGATGGTGGATGCAACTGGCATCTTGTCGTTCGGAATGGCGTTCTAAGAGGGAGGCCTATGTTTAGTAGTGGACGCTGTGTGGCTGATGATGATGATAAAAAAAAATATTTTTTTTAAGTGGACTATCTTTATCGCTAATATTTGTGATACGCAGGATCAGCAAAAGAGAAGAGCTCTGTTCTAGCTCTGAGTTAGCCTATCTATAGTCGTGCACATATTTATTAATACATATTTTAAAACTAAAATAGTTAAAAAAACAAGTTACTGCGCTGTTTCAATGCCAGCGTCTTCTTATCTGCCGGGATGTATACCCATGTCTCTTACCAGGCAAAATAATTTTAGAAAAAAATAATCTCGATCCCAAAATTGTAAATCCAAGGTCATTATTCGGCGCTCCAACGTAATCTGTTGGTAATTTATTACCACCTATTAACTGATAAAACACATTTATTATGTTTTGTCAAGCAATAAATTAAATCCACATTAGGTGTGGTAGGCAGACTGTTAGTCTGTGAGATAAAACGTTTGGAATTACAAGTGTACAGAGACCATGAAGTGACTTACTCACGTTTCGGAATTAGCTTAAAAGTTACCGGTTCCAACTAGGCCGGGATAATGGATGCGGTTAATAGTTTTTTCTCTCGTAACTCGACATCTGACCTTGACCCTCCTGATGGCAAGTGTGCCAATTTATGACCGCACTCCAGCTTAACATCAGGCAGGGTACCACTATAAAATTCGAAGAATAGTAGGGAGGTAGCTTCTTAGACATATCAGTAAAAACACACAAAATTTCATCCAAATTGGCCGAGCCGTTTAGGAGGAGTTATGTAACAAACACACGTACAGAAGAATTATTAAGCATCGATGTTATTAAGTTGTAGATCCCCAGCGCCCGACACCTTAATCGGCAACTGCAGATGAACTGCATTATATCTAAACCTATAAATAATAAATACACTTTTCTTTTACAGAAAACGTCGAAAGTAATATCACGTACTCGTGGTTTGGTCATCGCGCTATCGACAAAGAAGATTACATACTCATAGGGCAAGAACGGATTGCTGTACGCAACTCACGTACTCCGACTTACTTTTTGCAACCTGGTAACTTCGTTTAAAAGTTTTACTTAGATAAATATGTTATAAACTAAGTAATAAATTGATAATGCGCCCGGCCGCCCTTTTGATAACGTAAGACCCAAACTGACTCCTCACTTTAAAGAATTATAAATATTATCTAGAATTATTATTTAGAATTATATAATCATCATACGTTTATAAATAAATTATTTAACGTAATTAAATATTTAAAAAATCTTTTTAAATATTGTTTGATGATTGTATATATATTATTAGTTTCGTATGACGTCACACAGTTATTAATGTGACATGGTTTCAGCTCAATAGCAATTTGCGGCGCTTATACAGACCGCGAGCTCTAAGTTGAGCTTTGTATTTGTGTGTGATGAGTGATGACATTCTGGTACAGATCTGAGATCCCTATAAACTTAAAAGTAGTATCATCACATATGTTGTAAGATTATTATTATTATCACCAAAAGTAGAATCAGAAAGACGTATAAACCGGTTTAAACTAGAGATGTAGGTATAGTCCGTGTCACGTCACGCAACTTGCCAAGATTTTAACGTAGTGGGGGGGCGTTTGCGCATGTACACTGGCCGTGCAATAAAAAAGGGTCTTTTTATATACATAAAAAATAATAATAGTAGTTTAAGTGAAAGTAGATTGACGAAAGAAATTTATAAATCTGATGTGCATGGATACGTTGATCGAGGCAGACCCAGGAGGGTGTTCTCCGACCAAATCGGATACATCCTCAAAACAGCTAGGTTAAATCATCTGAGTATTTACTTGGCTACCGTCTCCTTAGATTTGGCCATTACATTAAGAAAACAGGCGTCTGTAGTGCGCATAACCAAAGAATTTGGGTCAGAAAGAGTCAAGACTTGTCAGGAACGAGGCGCTCCGTTCCGCGGCCTAACCCTGTGGAAATTAGGGCGTGACGATTCCCTTCAGATTCCATCCCTTATTATCCAAATACCATCATTATCAAGCCGACGATGGCCATACCCATTACTGAATCATTACATTGTAACAGTACCGAATTATTTTGTTTGTTACAGTTTCAAATGCATCAAGTGTTATTGACCAACTGCTAGAAAAGAAGCCTTCAATATTAGATCATTTATCAAATGAAATAACCGCCGCTTTGATGCATACAATAATTGAAAACTTTAGATTATTTGCACAAAAAGTGCCTGTTAAATTTTATTATAAGTATTCACAGTATTTCATGTTTTATTTCACTTATACATAGCAATTTTAGCTACATTCTAAGCTCGAGGCATACGGTTACCTGACTGTCCTGTGTGGCTGAAGAAACGACATCCTGTATGGGCGCTCCTTAGAACAGAGAAACTATTTTCTCTGTTCTGAGGGGCGCTCCATACGCGTTTTTATTTATTGTAATTCGACGTCTGACCTCGACCCGCCTAATGGTAAGCAAGAGAACGTCCGAGAGTGCCGACGACTGAGAAAAAACGAGTCAGTTCACGGCTGCCTCAGTCGTCATCACAATGCCAGCCAAAGGTGCTTCTTCACGCATAGCTTAAAGTATCCAACGTTATAGGATAGAAAGAACACATGGACTGGTAAAGCATTCCACTTGTCGATTGTTCTACAAAGAAACAACGCACCGAAACTTTAAATTCGACTGCCGATTCGATCGACGGAATGCGACCGTTTAAACCTTATTGCTCTGCAATTACAAACCTAATGTCACTAGGTATTATCTACCAGCCAAACCATTAGTATTTTTATGAACGGGGGAATTTGCTATAAAGATTAAAAACGAAATAAAAATCAAGATAAAGTAACGTAAAATAATATATTGTTTAATAACAAATACAAACTATTACATTAAGTGTAAACTACATATTATTTATTTTTATTAATTTACATTTCTATACTATGCTACTAAAGTGATTGTATCATAGAAACAGGACAAATAAAGTACATATATCAAAGATACATTGGTACCGGTGGGTGGTCTCGAACTCGTGCTCTCCGGTTTGTGTTTTGCACTACCACTACACCACGGTCGCCTTGATATATTATAGCTTTTACGCAAAGCTGTGGAATTAATTTCAGCCTTTGCGACAATTTATGCAAAAGTAGCTTTATCAATCAATCAATCAAATTGTCACGCCTTTTTCCCATGGCAATAGGCAGAGACAATGGAGCACCACTTGCCACGATCCTGACACAACTCGCTTCGTTCACATCCACAATTCTCTCTTTATACAAGCTCTAAGGTTATGAGTTAAGTAGCTTTATATAGTGGCTTATATATTTCTCTTGTCTATGCCTATACCTGCGAAAAAAAGGCATGACAATTTGATTGATTGATATTTTTTGTGTCATGACATATGACAGCACCCCCCCTCATGTTAAGCTGGAGTGCGGTCTGTATTCACAGTGACTGACTGCTACTACAGTTCAATAACTGAAATTAGCAGTCACATTCACTATGCCGGCAACTTACAAGTTGCTCCCGAAGCGCGACTAAATCACTTTACGGTCTGTATACTTGTAAGTGGTGGTACTATCTCGGATCAGATCCAAAAGTGCCGACGATTTAAACAACCGAGTTAGAACACGGCTTTCTCAGCCGCCGTCACTATGCCGGCCAAAGAAATATTTATTTATGAATATTATAAATATTTAGGGTATGATTTGACTATAATAAATCATGTAATTTTTAAAGATTATTTAATATTTATACCTTATTTTATAAATACAGTTGATAATTTATAATAATGGAATGTAACTTAATACTATAATTGCAAAATTATTACTTTTATTGTGCGTGAATGGAGGAGTCTGCTACTACACTTAAAGAACTGCAAGTAGCAGCCGCATTCACTATGCCGGCAACTTACAAGCTGATCCCGAAACGCGTAACTATACTTTACGATCACTTGTAAGTGGTGGTACTACCCTGGATCGGCAGACTGGTCAAATGACAACCAACGGACTGCCTACCACTCTCTAACACACAGACTTATAATACAAATATCTGTCTATTTTAAACAAATATTTTAACATACAATCTAATGAATAAATATAAATAAATTCTATGAAACAATATTTTTTTCTGACCGGGAACTGAACCCGGAACTTATACACCACGCGGGTCCTTAGAAATACACTTCCAATTTTAATATGGCTGCCATTTTTACAACAAAGTCCTTTATACAATACATAATACTTAAGATAAAGGACATCATTCATGTTGTATAGGGACTTGGGCTTAATTGTATTAATAGTTGCATATACATTTTAAAATAGTTTGATATACGAAGATTACAATGCAATTGGAATATATCCTTTATTTTGCATAGTTTAGGTGTGCAAAATGATCAAATTATGTGATTGACAGACGATACAAAATCCATATCTTATTTTCCAAATAACTCAATTGCACAGCAATTAAAAGTAATTTTTTTATTAGTTTTATCAACACAAGTATCTAAACTACTTATTATATATTTTTCATCATTGTACATAACAAAAGTAGTAATAAAGCCCAAAATGATTGTTGTCCTTTTCTTATTTTAAAGCAAAACAAATAATTAACACGCCGTATCTGCAGCAAGATTAGGGGCAGCCAGAGCTGGTGCCGTGAGCAATTGTCGAGTGGAAGACGAAGAACTATACGAATCTCCTGATGACTTCACAGACGAATGGCTAAGAGGAGTGCCTGCGCAAAAAAAAAACATAAATTAGTTTTGGCTGGAACTCCAGTTTAACATATTTTGTCGAATCACAGTAAAAAAATTGGTGGAAATAACTTTTTTTATTGTGTTTCGACATCCTTGACCATGACCTCACTGATGGTAGGCAGGGGAATTTCAAGAGGTGCAAGTAATATAACAACACTTTCACGACATTTTCAGACATAAGGCGACGATGACATTGAGCACGTTTACTAGATAGACAATAAATTTAACAAATTTACTAGCAGATTGTAAATTCCATATTCATAGTATTTTATTAGATTTTGCGCGAACATTGATTAATGAATTAATTAATTTATGCGGCTTACTATCGCGTTTATTTTGCAGCTATCGCAGACCGTCTCGTCTTGACCTCGATGTCAGCAAAGATCTCGAGGCGACGGAATTAAAAATGTACAATCATTAACCAAAAATAAATGCGATTTTAAGCCGCATAAACACAATACACGTGGAACTGGCAAACTACGTCAACTAACGCACTCGAATTCAAAGCACGACCCACTGCCGTTAGAGCACACCTACTCTCATGCATTCGATCTTGCTCGCGTTCCACTGTCACAATATTTTCTATCTATTTCGTTAAACTTCTCGTTAACGAAATTGGAGATGCAATTATGTCGACTAGTGGGGGTTCCGCATTTTGTAGTGAACAATAAAGCGCATGCCGTATCTTCTCCTTTAGTTTTCATCTAAGAGGCTATCGGTATAGTCACACGCTCAATGTCATCGACGCTTGAGCAGGGGATACACTAAATCAGACATATTATTTAGCAGAATACATAAGTGTCACAGTGAGGAACTGCGCATGCAGGAATACAGATGGCCACTTTCATACAAATAAGTATTGCCTAGAAATTTCTTAGATTTTGCGCGAACATTGAATTAAACAAATTTTATGCGGCTTACTACTACTATTGCGTTTATTTTGCAGCCATCGCAGTCCGTCTCTCCTTGACCACGATGGCAGTAAACCTCTCGAAACGTCGGAATGAAAAAAAATGTACTATTATCCAAAAATAAACGCGATAGTAAGCCGCATAAAAGTTCAATTCAAGTACTGCTTAGTTAGTTCTTATGTATGGACTAGGCATTTGATGACAATTGTGACTCGACATCTGCCCACGACCTGCCTGATAGTAAGCAAGGGGAAGTCCCAGAGCGCCGAGACGACTGAAAAAAACCCGATTCAACTAACAGTAGCCACAGTCGTAATTCCTAAGCTATGATGTTAATTGTTTTGAAAATAGGCAGTAGACATTGAAAACAACGAAAATAATACATTATACACACACCTATCAAGACCTTGGTAACATGTTTTTCTATTTTTTGTTATTGTGACTCAACATATGACAGCACCCCGCTTGATGTTAAGCTAGAGTGTGCTCTATGAATGGATGTCACTGCTACTACAATTCAATAACTGTAAGTAGCAATCACATCGACTAAATCAGTGTTTCCCAACGTAGGGAGGGGGCAATTTCGGACAATTTAAAATGGACTCGACACGACTTTAACCATTTAGCTTTGGGTTATTTAAATGCTATGTTAAATATCGGTGACAAATTTATCAAAAAAGGCAAATTCTTAAAGAACTGCTGTAATGATTTATATTTCTTAAGGGAACAAAACAATTTTTAAAGTGTAAAAATTGTGTATGGTGGGCATAAAAATATTAGAAATGTTAAGGTGGGCATGGCCTAAAAGGGTTGGGGAACACTGCACTAAATAAACAGCTAAGCGTATAATAAGGGCACGAGGCGTAAGCGGACGCTTTTCACTGAGTAAGGTCTTGATTAATATAATTCTGTGGTTTAAATATCAGCGTAATGGTTCCTAGACACGGGTTTTTGCCACATCTGTCACAAATGAAATGAAGCTCGGCGTTAAGTGTAAAGCTTCGGACAAACCTCCGTCATAGTGCGAAGCAGTCATATGTCTTAGGATTGGTTAATTCAATGTCTCGGCGAGTTTTAATATTTGTCAAGACGAGAAGAGTCTTGATAGAAATGACAAATTTAAATTTATGTTAGTTAATAAGCAATCTTTTGCTTTCACAGCCATCGTATATTAAACAAGGTGCTGTCGAATAGCCCGCTTTTGAATCGCGAGAACATTGCAGTATAGTTCCCGGCAGAAAAAGAGCGCTGACTTTTGAGCTGTGCAGTATGAGGATCGGCAGAAAAGAAGAGCTCTGGACGACTGCGGTGGAAGCAAGTCCGCCTATCAAGTCGTACACATAATTAATATTAAAAATTTTATACAATTAATCAATCAATCAAATTGTCACGCCTCTTTCCCACGGGGATAGGCAGAGACGATGGAGCCCCACTTGCCACGATCCTGACACAACTACCTCGCTTCCTTCACACCCACAATTCTCGTTATACAAGCTCTACGGTTATGGGCACTAGGCAAGCCAGCTTTCTTGAGGATGTCTGAAAATTTTATACATATGCGCAAAACGTAAAGTAAGTAAGTAACAAAACAAGTTGCTGATCAGCTTCAATACCAGCGCTCTTTGTTTCTGTCGGGATTTACCATTCAGCCTTAAACGTGTACGGTGGGTTTTAATATTTTGTGAAATTATTAACCAATCCTTTCCTTGCTGATATGTAAACCACAGAATAATATTGTACCTAAACAATTACATAAAAGCTACACATAAAAATGCAGTATATAAATGAATCTATATAACCTAAGCGTGTTGAATGTGGCTCGAGCAACCCCATGTAGCCAGTTCGATGCCAGGACTATCAACTTCTACCACACCTAGCATGAACACAATTAACTCGTTTAAATAACAATAAGCAGTATAAAGATAACTTATTTATTTAAATCAAAGAATCTGAGAATGAATTTTATTTTTTTACTTTTCTACACTAAGCTTCTAAAGTGCTTGTATTTAAGAAACAGGTCAACCAAAGTACATATATCAAAGATACAATGGTACCGGTGGGTGGTTTCCTACCCGTGCCACTCGGCTTACGTAGCCATTGCACTGCCACTACACCACGGTTGCATCATTTAAATAGCTGTATGAACTGTTATTTAAATATGTAACGTATTAAACTTTTCTTTTGTAACTTTGCAAATTTTTATCGGAAAATTTTACCGTGTTAAAAGTTTAACTCAGCTACGATACTAGCCCAATTCTAATTTTTCATTTAAATTCAATTTTAATCTATCAATCTAATTTTAACTAGCTGATTTGTAGGAGGTGCAGTGACAAGGATTGAAATAGGTATGATACGTTGATTTGGCACATTGAAAGTATAGATAGGTGAAAGAAGTTTGACGTAAGATATTTACAAATCAAAGGTAAATCAAGAAAAAGTATAAATGTAATCAATACAGTAAATTGTTGTTATTAATGTCTATTAAAAGCATTGAAGCTTGTATTTAAAGTAAATGAAGACAGTTTAGTAAATTACTATCCTGACAAACCATTCTTGTCTATTTAATTACATTTTTACATTTAAGCTACTAAAGTGCTTGTATCATAGAAACAGAACAACCAAAGTACATATATCAAAGATACATTGGTACCGGTGGGCGGTTTCCAACCCGTGCCTCTCGGCTTACGTAGCCATTGCACTGCCACTACACCACGGTCGCCTTTTGACACCTGATGTTAAAAGCAAACGATTTATAGGACGTGTCAAGCACTACCACTGATGACTGCATCAGTTGCATTCGCCCCGGTTTGGAAAACCTAATAACATGAAAGAATAGGAATTTACTAAACTGGCCTTGTCATTCCAACATATGTCAGCCGGTTACCCTGGAATACTAATGCTAGTGTTACCTGGCAATGATGTGACGTGATGGGGCAAAGCCCACCGTTGTGGCGTACACTCCACTGACCGGCTTGTGAGCATATCCTAAAAACGTTAAGTAATAAAGTAATAATGTTGGCATGAGCTATTACTATATAAAAGATTAATTTGTCACGCCTCTCTCCCACGGGGATAGGCAGAGACAATGGAGCGCCACTTGCCACGATCCTGACACAACTCCCTCGCTTCCTTCACATCCACAATTCTCCTCATACAAGCTCTACGGATATGGGCACTAGGCAGCCCAACTTTAAATATATATAATCACTTGTACATAGGTGTGCTAGAACCGGGAATTGAACTCAGCGCCTGCCGCTTAACGCGTAAGCCATTTAGCCCAATAGCGTCTACAGGTTTGCTTCGAAATACTATCCAATCAATCAATCAATCAAATTGTCACGCCTTCTTCCCACAGGGATAGGCAGAGACAATGGAGCGCCACTTACCTATATAATACTATCCTATGCCTATATATGCTATTATATATATATACACCTATGTATAAGAGTGTTTTTTTATAAAAAAAATTAAATCAGAAATATATTAAAAAATTATATAAAACTAATCATGCAAAAACAACAATTTCTACAATAATAAAAGCGTAATTACAACAGTAAAAGAAACAGTATTATACAGTACAGGTCTGTATACAGTATACAGACCGTGAAGTTATTTAGTCCCGTTTCGAGATCACCTTGTAAGTTGCCGGTTCCAACTAGGCCTGCATAGTGAATGTGAATGATACTTACAGTTATCAAATTGTAGTAGCAGTGACCTCCATTCATGGACCGCCTCCAGCTTAACATCATACGGGTGTTGTATCCATAGGCATCTCGACGTTTATAATGGGAGAGGGGGGTTGCCATAATCCACACGCTTGGCAGGCGGCTTGAGGATCATAGTATCTCAGCGCACGTTCAGAGGATGCTACTGCCCATCCTCCGGTGAGACTGGTCGGGTTTTTGGACATCCCGGGTCGTTGTTTTGCCCAGGATTATATTGCGACATGTTATTTAGACCGGCATAGTGAGAATCACTGAGACAACCGTATTTTATCAGGATTGTTTTTTTTTGACGATTATTTATTATTGTAATATAAAAAGATTCACAAAGTTTTGATCAATGAATCCTCCCAACAATTCAAACTATAATAAGAGTACGAAAGCACTGACAAAAACAAAACCAATAACATAAAACTGCATTAATAAAAATATAACTTGAGATAATCTTTCTATCAACCACACAAACTATCTACATTGAAAAAAATCGGCTATATAAAAATTGTCGTTCAAATAAAGATTACAACAATAAAGAAAACAAGCTACAATTTGTAATTTAATCCATTACATGAGAGTGAGGATGGTGATGGTGGTTTTAGTAGAGCGATGGAGTAACATTACTAAAAAGAATAAGAAGTTGAACAAATAATTTTATACTGCAACAACTGTCAAATGCAGTTACCCGCCAAAACCAACCATTCAATGAAATTAATGTTGCCAAAGTAAAAAATAACAGCTAAAAAAAATATAAAATACAAACAATTCTACATTATTTTCTACATGTACACAACTCACATGTTTGTTAACAGTCTTAGGTATTGTCAATATTGTTGTGTTCGTATCTTCTGGCGTGAAATAATCCGAGTCCTCAGCTTCGATTCCCGCGCGACAACGTTCACATACTATTGGCGCTGCTTACACCATATACAATTAATATGATTATGCCAACAAACCTAGCTTTTAATGCCTAACAACCACAATGATAGGCAGAGACAATAAAGCGCCACATGCTACGATTCTGACACAACTTTCTCGCTTCCCAACACATCCAGAAATTCTCTTCATCAATCAAAATGTCACGCCTTTTTCCCACAGGGATAGGCAGAGACAATGGAGCGCCACATGCCACGATTCTGACACAACTCCCTCGCTTCCCTCACATCCACAAATTCTCTTCATCAATCAATCAAATTGTCACGTCTTTTTCCCACATTGATAGGCAGAGACAATGGAGCGTCACATGCCACGATCCTGACACAATTCCCTAGCTTCCTTCACATTCACAATTCTCTTCATACACGCTCTAATACGGTTATGGGCACTAGGCAACGCATTTTAAAATGTATTATTTACCCTAAAGAATTATTAATTATTTCTCAAACATTATTAAATTCAGACCAACAGAAGAAGAAAGACTGAGAGCGCCGTATAAGAAAAGATGCAAAATGAAATAGTGGCGAGGCAGAAGAGCACACATTTCCGCAGACACTCGACATTGGTAAAATAGAGGATTTATTAACGGTTTTTTTGTCTGAGATACACACTCAGACCAACAAATAATGGTAAAGTGTGGAAAAGTTTTTTTTTTCTGTAACACATCTGACATTAACTTGGGTAATAGAAAGCAAGAGGAGGTCTGATAGCATCGACGACTGGAAAACAGACTCAGATCAAGGTTGCCTTAGTCGCTTTCATACCGGCCATACCGGCCAGAGGCACTTCGGACAGACTGGATGTCCTTTCGCAGTGACCTGAATCACAGGGACTACATTGAGCGGGCTATTAAGATCACCTCCTTGGCATTCTGAACAAGGGGCGGCGGTACTTCGCATCTCTGGGACGGCTTTGCCAAGTATCTTCTCAATGCTCTAGACTCATTGCAGCGCCGAGCGGTCCGAGTTAAAGAAGATGCAGAGGTTAAACGAACTCTGGAGACCCTGCAACTACGCAGAGACATGGCGGCTCTGTGCGTCCACTATCGCCTATACCATGGAGAATGTTCCGAGGAGCTCTTTAACCTTGTTCCTACCTCGTCTTTTCACACCTGTAATACACGCACAGGTCGGGGGAAACATCCGCATTATGTCAACCGAATTGACAGTCGAACTAAAAAGTTCGGTGCGTCTTTTCTTTGTAGAACAATTGACAAGTGGAATGCTTAGCCAGCCCATGTGTTCTCTCCATCCTATGACCTTGGATCCTTCAAGCGATGCGTGAAAAAGCACCTTTGGCCGGCATAGTGACGGCGACTAAAGCAGCCATGAACTAACTCGGTTGTTTCAGTCGTCGTCACTCTTGGATGTCCTCTTGCTCATCATCAGGCGGGTCAAGGTCAAATGTCGTGTCGCAATAAAAGAAAACTTTTGTTAATTGTTGGTCTAAGAAGAAGAACAGAGATAATTTACTTACAAGCAGAGGAGAGGTCTGGTTCATCGGTGTCTGTGTCATCAATATGCGCCAGTCCTACCGCTGCGTCTAATGTGAGGGCTCCAGTGACAGCTGCAGGCGATATTCGGCCACATTTTATAGACTAAAAATTGATATTTTTCTATTAATCAATCCCATCCGGCGTCTAACAAATTCTTCTACACGATCACACAATAAAATAAAAAGCAATTTTAGATTTTTTCAAGCATACAATAGACGACAAGCGTAGGGGATCGCAATAAACTCACTGCACGTTAAGAGGTGGCTGCAGCCCATCCTTCGGTGAGACTGACCGAGTTTTAGGACATCCATTTTTCAGTAATTCATAGATATTTTTTTATATTCGTATTGATTTGCGTCAGTAGTAATTGTTTTTTATCGTTAATCCGTCATTATGACTTTTTACTACTTTTGCCAAGTAGTAGTAGTTTGACGACATGTCCAACGGTTATTTATGTTTTGGCCGGCATAGTGACGGCGGATCGGGCAGCCGTGAATTAACTCGTTTTTTTCAGTCGTCGTCACTCTTGTATCATCAGGCGGTAAGATGTCGTGTCGCAATATAAAATAATATCCCGGGTCCTTTCGGGATCTGTGCAAAATTACATATGTATAAAAACAACTCACCCCATTAGGCAGATGTGTGGTAAGCAACGGTGACAACCTCTCTGCATCACTATCATGGTCTTGAACACCATCATTGTCTGTCTCCAATATGTCATGATCACCAGACCCCAATGACACTTCAGTGCCATTCACTTCAATATCATTCTGCTCTGACTGGTAATCTGTCATGGTCTGTTATGGACAAAGAATATCAATCTATCAATCAATTTTCCACAGGGATTGGCAGAGACAATGGAGCGAGTCATTTTGACAGTAATTCATAGATATTTTTTATATTTTCGTATTTATTCGCGTCAGTAGTAAACTTTCGGCATAATCCGCCATTATGCCGAAAGTTTGTTTACTACTTTTTTTGGTATTGTGACTCGACATATGACAGCACCCCGCTTGATGTTAAGCCGAAGTGTGGTCCATGAATGAATGTCACTGCTACTACAATTAAATAACTGTGAGTAGCAATCACATCCACTATGCCGGCCTAGATGGAACCGGCAACTTACAAGCTGATCCCGAAACGTGACCAAATCACTTCATGGTCTGTATACTTGTAAGTGGTGGTATTAGCCCGGATCGGCAGACTGGGTACCACTGCCTACCACTCTTTGATAACCAGACCCGAAGCAAATATCCATCTCTTTTTTTATTATATTAACAAATATTTGTAATATTTCATATTATTAAATATTACAAATAAAAGCTATGAAACAAATATTTGCTCCGACCGGGGATCGAACCCGGGACTTTACGTGCAAAAAACCAATCGCTAAACCGTTCCACGCCTGTCGTCAAAACGGCTTACTTTTGTTCAGTAAGGAAAAATGTACTATAAAATTTCACATACTCTATTCTCGTTCATCTGCAATACATACCTTGGGCATTTTCTCAGCAGCATTGACTTTAATCTGTTTATGGTTATACAGTAGTGGGCTGTTTGCGTTCGTCTTCTCTGACGATTTTTCATCTTCACGCGCCAACAGAACTGACATACGGAACTAACAAAACATAAATTAACTTATTATGATTAATGAAAACTAAAAGAATATCTCATAGGCAAGACATATTATTAGTTTACAAGAGATGTACTCTTGTAAAAAATAATACTGCACATAGAAATAATTAGTATTAAATATTTTTTTATTGTGACATCTGACCTCGATCCGCCTGATTTTAAGCAAGAGGAGGTTCAAGAGTGACGACGACTGAAAAAACTAAGCCTCAGTCGCCGACGCTATGCCGGCCAAGAAATACATATAAATATATTATAATTAACTGACATATTTTTAATGATATCGACTTTAATATTTGTATTATTTAATTAGAACGTAATAATGTATAAATTACCTCGGATGGTGTGTTGTGTGAATTTTTATCAGTTGATTTGTGTTTCTTGCTACCGCCACTAATGAGGCTGGACGATGACGTACGCTCCAAGTTACTCCTGTTCAGTGCTTCAGCAGCCTAAAAAAGAACTTTATTTTAATGGCAATAGTAATTAAATTTATAGCGACCGTGGCATATGGCAGTGCAATGGTCACGCAAACCGAGAGCACGGGTTTAAACCAACGCAGGTATCTTAGATATATGTACATTGGTTGTCCTGTTTCTATGATACAGGCACTTTAGTAGATTAGTATCATCATCATCATCAGCCAGAAGTCGTCCACTGTTGAACATAGGCTTCCCCCTTAGAACACCATTTCGAACGACAAGATGCCAGTTGCATCCACCGTTAATTGTGACTTTTACTATGTCGTCACACCTAGTGAGAGGCCTACCTATGCTGCGTCTTCCGGTTCGAATTCTCCACTCTAAAACCTTTCTTCCCCATCGGTTGTCGGTCCTTCGAGCGATTAGTATAGATTTTTTGTAGACTTTTATTGTATGAAAATAAGTTACCTGTTCCTGTGTATCTGTATCAGGGCTCGCAATTGTGGGCGCAATGCTATTTGTGTTTGTGTTGGCTCTTGCTGCATGAGGACCATTTAGTGCTTCCAACAATGACACTGGCTCATAGCCAGGTGGTATGTTCTCCATGTCCTGCAGATCAAAAGGGATTGCTAGCCGTAAATTTTGCATTTATACCATGGAGAATGTTCCGAGGAGCTCTTTTAAACTTGTCCCTACCTCGTCTTTCCACACCCGCAATAACTGTAACTGTAATACTCGCACAGGTCAGGGGAAACATCCGCATTCTATCGACCGAATCGGCAGTCAAACTAAAAAGTTCGGTGCGTCTTTTCTTGAACACATGAAAGCCTATGAGTTTTTTCCATCCTATATAACCTTGGATCCTTCAAGCGATGTGTGAAGAAGCACCTTTGGCCGGCATAGTGACGACGACTGGCGCAACCGTGAAGACTCGATTTTTACAGTCGTCGGAACTCTTGGATAATTAAAATTGTTATTATTTTTATTACTTTCATGGAGCGCCACTTGCCACGATCCTGACACAACTCCCTCGCTTCCTTCACATTGACAATTCTCGTCATACAAGCTTTATGGTTATGGGCACTAGGCAGCTCAGCTTTCTTAAGGATAAAGTGGGCCAAACGAGAGATTTGCGTCAGGGTTATAGAAAGTGGCGCTTCATTGTCTCTATCTATTCCTGTGGGAAAAAGGCGTGTCAATTTGATTGACATTTTATTTTATGCTATGTTTTTAATTAATCTGCTGTGTATGATACTTTTTTGGGCTATAGTCCAGGAGTTATACAAAATGTTTAATTCAATCCAGATCATAACCTGTTGTCGACCTACAAATTAAAATAAATAAATAAAACATAAACTCACATCAGCTGGACTAGTAGGTAACAATGGCGGTGGTCCGGTTATCTTCTGGAGCGCCCTAATCTGCAATAGTGCTCTGAACGGAGCCCTGCATATTGGGCAATTGTTCGCTTGGTACCTGAGTGAGTCCGCACAGTTGTTACATAGACACAGATGTCTGCATGGCAATATTAATGTGTCACGGACATCACACATACATATAACACACTCCGAGCCCCCATCTTCGGTTTCCTCGTCTGAAGTCGGCTAGAGAAAGAGATTGTTTGTACTGTCAAAGTTGCTGGAATTTAGACAGGCTGACATTTCACTGTGGCACTAGTCACCTTTACTTGTTAATAGCTCTCTATGCGAATGTCAGGCTTCCAGTCATTAAATTTTAATTTGCTAGCTAAACGTTTAAAAGAAAACCATAAAAAATCTAATTAATACATCTTCATCGTCATTCGGTCTTAAACAGACCAATTTAGTGGTAGTAGCAGTCACTTCTTTTCATGGACTGCACTTGAGATTATTATCAGGTGTTTACATGTTTAATCACTATAAAAAAAATAGTACACAACATACCTTAGTATCCAAATTTTTATTCTCAATACCATATATTTCTTGCAACAAATAGCATAATCCATCAACAAACAACTTTTGTTTCAATGCTTTTAATACATAGGTGCCATCCGAGTGCTTCTCAACCACAGCTATTGTTGTGTGAGATTGACGTATTTCTGTGAGATAAACATAACAGAATAGTGTTAGAGTTAGACCCACACACTGTATAAAAGTAGGTACTGGAGAAAAAAAATATTTTTTATTGTGACTCGACATATTACAGCACCTCGCTTGATATTAAGCCGGAGTATGGTCCTTGAATGGATGTCACTGCTACTACAATTTAACAACTGTAGGTCACATCCATTATGCCGACCTAGTTGGAACCGGCAAGCTGATCCCGAAACGCAACTAAATCACTTCATGGTCTGTATACTTATAAGTGGTGGTACTACCCTGGATCCGAGGACTGGACACCACTGCTTACACACTTCTGACTTAACAATTATTAATCAATCAAATTGTCACACCTTTTTCCCATAGAGCTTGTGTGAGGAGAATTGTGAGTGTAAAGGAAGCAAGGGAGATGTGTCAGGATCGTGGCAAAATATATAGAGCATTTGAAAGAACACCCAAACATTCTCGCAAAGCAACTGGCAATAATGATGCCTACAAAAAGACTTAAGAGAGCCCAAGTGCTCTCTGATAAGGAGAACTAGTAGCCTGCTACTGTCACTCCAACGCCAAACTAACACAGAACGAATCTGATTATAGTCATTTGACTGATTGGAGATTAATTTACAATAAAAATAAATGAATAGTAATTACCATCCTGTCCTTCATCAACAACACAATAAATAGCAATAGGTATTATTTCTCTGTCAGGGCTGTATGAGAGGTCCTCATCAGTGTACTTGGTTGGATCAACGACATGTGTTGATTGACAAAATTGCTGATTAGCACCCTTTTTATAATGAAAGGTCTGTGATGTCATTGAAGCGTCACGAGGGTAGTAACTGAAATAAACATTATTAGAGATTGCGGGTGTTTTCTCACCCAATCGGAGACATCCTCAAATATAGAGATTGTATTATTATTATTCAATAATAGACTAGCAGCTCTCGCTGATGCGTCAACATCTTCACTTGTGCACTATTCAGTAGTTAGGTATTTATCAAGTTTAATTTTAAATTGTATGAAGAAGATTGTGGGGGTGAGAGAGTTATGTCTGGATCGTGGCAAGCCTATTCCAGTGGGAAAAAGGTGTGACAATTTGATTTTGATTGTATGTAAAAGATAGATATGAAGGAAGCAAGAAAGTTGTGTCAAGATTGTTGCAAGCGAGGAATAAAGTTGTGAGAATTTAATTAAGTAACACTTTACTTAATATGACTAAGTCACTACTTAGTCATATTTCAGGATCAGTTTGTAGGTTGCCAGTTCCACCTAGCTGACATAGTAGTGGCACTGTACTCTAGCCTAACAGCCGACAGAGTGCTGTCATATGACGAGCCACAATAAAAAATAAAAACTTGTTTACTCATATTATTATATAAAGTTATTTAATTGAAATAATTAATGATGATAAATTACTTAATATAAACGTCAGTCATTTATTATAGTTGAGTAACCATTTTATGATAAGGAATTGTATAAAAGCTATAGTTAAGGAACGAGCTAAATGAACTCGGGGGCTGAGGTGCGGTGGGGCGTGAGACAACCACCACCCGTATCTTAGTGGCCGCTTTTAGTGACGCTCATAGCTCGGCGATGTCATATAATATCGATAAAAACGTGTCCATATTTTCTTTGTTTGATTATTGATAATTTAGTGAGTTAATGGAATAAAAGAGAGTCGTCATCCGTATTCAGGCTAGAACCATTATTAGAAACGTGATTAAAATGTGTGAAAAAGAAAAAAAACATGCAGTCACTATTCTCAAAATTAAATTAATATATATTTCATTAAAAATTGTTGCTGTCTAATGTTTATACTTCAATTTAATACACATTAATAATTTTTAATAACTAAATCTATTTGCATTTTAAGTAAAGTGTGTGTTTATTGTTATCAACATTTTGCATGTTAATCACTATTCATAATATACATGTGACCATGACGTCACAACCGCATTCCTCGCGCGTTCCTTTAACTCGTTCCCCTACTATAGGTTGCCTAGTGCTCATAACCTTAGAGCTTTTATGAATAAGAGAATTGTGAATAAGGAAGCGAGGGAGTTATGTCAGGATCGTGGCAAGTGGCGCTCCATTGTCTCTGCCTATCCCCATGGGAAAAAGGAGTGACAATTTGATTGATTGATTGATTGAATTATATTTTTTTTTTTCTTATTATACATTTGTATTAAAAGCAGAGGTCTTAAGTCTTAATCAAAGAGAAATATGAACAGGATAGTAAATGTGAAAGAAACAACAGAGCTCTGTTATTTCTGCCTACCCCTGTGGGAATTAAGCAGTAAAATAGATGATGAAATTCATGTTTTATTGGTCATTCTTGTTTAAAAATTTATTTTGTCTTTACACTTATTTGTAAGTTACAAATAAATGACAAGTTATAATAATATAATAAAAAACAATAATATAGTCAAAATAATAGGCAATTGTAGTGTAGTGGCAGTGCAATGGTTACACAAACCGAGTGCACGAGTTTGAAACCACTCACCGGTACCAATGTATCTTTGATATATGTACTTTGGTTGTTTAGAAATGATGATAAAAAAATAAAAGATTTAAAAAAATAAAACTACTAACATTTATATACAATACTCACACGACAGCATTAGGTGTAACCTCTTCAGTGCAGAAGTAAAAGATAGTAATAGCACATCGAACATCACAATCAAAAGTGAACTCTATGTTGTAGTACATCCTTTTACCTTCAACATCTTTTCCCTCAACCAGTTTATCATCCTCTAGAATCTTCCCTTCAGGCTCCATGCATCGGACAAAACGTAAAGACTCCTTTCTAATGTTTATAAGACTTTTCAATGTCTTTGTTGGTTCATTTGATTGTGGTGGCGGGTATGGAAACTGGAAGTTTTTCTTTTTAATTGGAATCTAGTCCCAAAACTATTAAATTAATTTTACACGAAAATTGGTAGCCATTTTATAATCAAATTACTTTGGTCCAATAAAAGCATTTAAATATCTAATTGTTCATGCAGACAAACAGTTAAATCAAACTAATTAGGAATAAAATTTTAATGTTTTAATTTGAATCTAAAACTCAAGTTGTGTAAGTCAGTGCAGAGAAAATACTCACAGATGTCGGGCGACTGCCTAAGAAATTTAAATCAGCATTTTCTCCAAATAAATAGGCTTCTGGTTGAGGAGTATCAAATCTTTCACCACCCATTATGAAGTGGCTTCCAAAATAATTACCTATGCCATAATCAACTATTGAATACAACGATAATGGACAAGTTGTTATTAAAAAATAAATCATGAATACAAGTTTTTTTCTATGAATTACTATAAATTGCGACGACACAATAAAAAGGTCAAACTCTCTCACGCATCTATATTACTTACCTGATCTTGGAGGATATTTATAAGCATGATTTGAAACTACCTCAGCCTCTTCAACTCCTGGATTTTGTCTACTAGCTAACGCACCCATTTTGTAATAGCTTTAATCTACAATTATATTATATTTAAAATAATAACACAATAAATAAACCCAATTGGCAGGCATTAATTTTGCACTGATGTTTTAACATTCAGTTCAGAAATCATCAAGGAACATTGTACTCAAAACATTACTTTTCTTTTGTCATAAAGTCAAAAATTATTTAATAAATGAAATAATAGTTTATTAATTTATTTTTTCTGTTTGTTGCCATTATTACATTTTAAAATTCATAAAAATGTCAAACATTTCTAAGCAAAGTGATGAACGAATTTGTATAAAGTTTGGTTTTTGCAAAATCCTATAGTGCACGTTAAGTGAAATCAATAAATTATATTGTACATTATTTATCACGTAAATGTATTTAACTTTTTTAAACAAATGAATATTTTTATTGTTGTGGTTACGAAATTGTTGTGGTTATTAATTTGTCAAAAATAGTTATCTGTGTTATTTGTTGTGGTCACACTAAAATTTAAACGTCAAATTCTTTTCCGGTTATCTTTTTCGAGGTTGTGGTGTCACTTTGTGGAGGTGCTTATTTTCTTATATTATTATCCGAATTTATCTTCAAAATCAGTGCGTTTTGTGTGCAGTGATAAATTATGCCTATATTGTGTTAGTTACTAAATCTATTTATTGGTCTATTTCAGATCACAATGGGGCGCCGACCCGCAAGATGGTAAATATTGTACTCTAAATTTCTCAATTTTTTTCTCACAAAACCACCCTTATTTATCTTTATTGTTAACATTTCAGTTACCGGTATTGTAAGAACAAACCGTATCCCAAATCACGGTTCTGTCGTGGTGTACCCGACCCAAAAATCCGTATTTTCGATTTGGGTAAGAAAAAGGCGCCTGTGGATGACTTTCCGCTATGTGTCCACTTGGTATCTGACGAGTATGAACAGCTCAGCTCTGAGGCACTGGAAGCAGGTCGTATTTGCTGCAACAAATACCTTGTGAAGAATTGTGGTAAAGATCAGTTCCACATTCGTATGAGGTTGCATCCCTTCCATGTCATTCGCATCAATAAAATGTTATCGTGCGCTGGGGCTGATAGGTGAGTGAATTAAATTTGCATTTATAGTAAAGCCAATAACATTATATGAAACATTATTAGAGCAAGAAATGATAACATTAGAATAACAGCATTTATTGGCAAGCATGACTGCAACTGAATTGGTTTTTCTAGTCAATGGAGCTCTTGGACCTTTACTTGCCCGCTGCCATTCGAGGCAGAAGTCACAATCCAAAAAATAGTTTTGTTATGGAATAGTTTGTTAGAAAAAGACTTTGCTCACTTAAAATTGAGCCTTTTATTCTTAATTTAATCGGGATTAATTTGTATATCATACATCCAGTTTTAATGATAAATATGTTCTTGTCATGCACTTAATAATTATCAAGTTTTTACTTTTGTATTTGTAAAAAAAAACTTCATAATCTATTTCAATCTGCTCAAAAAAGCCTTTATTGTGTTCACAATTATTTATTGTGTTCACAATTATTTATTGTAGAATTTTGAACCTTAAGAATATTGAGGAATAATTCTGTATTATAGGTATTTATTATTTATTTACATTTCTATACTAAGTGCTTGTATCATAAAACAGGACAACCAAAGTACATATATCAAAAATACATTGGTACCCATGGGTGGTTTTAAACCCATGCTCTTGGTTTTTGTAACCATTGCACTGCCACTACACCCTGGTTGCCATGTACTATAATACTGAGTTATTATAATTATTACTGTATTACCTGGCTATAACTTGTAACTATGTATGTAAGTTATACTTGTAACTTGTTATTATGGCTACTATATAATACAGTTTGAATATTGAGGCATGACTTGATGATTTATAAAAAATAATACTGAGTTATATAAATATAGGCCTTACTCTCATTATTTAATATAATGAGAGTAAGGCCTATATTTAATATTATAAGAGCGATTTTTTGAGGTAAAGCTTATTAGTCACATTATATTCAGAATATTGTGCTTGAATTTATAATAAAATTAATTTTTCAACACAAATGTATTTAATAAGTTATGTATTTGTAAGTTTTATTACATTACATTTGTAAATGTATTTAATAAGATATTGCATGGAAGTGATTGCTGGGCGGGCATGGCGGAAAGAGCATAAATGTAGAATTAATGGAGTTATGAAAAGAGTATATGTGGGGTAATGATTACAGTTAGATTTGAATTAAGATACAATTATCTGAAAAGATCATCATCAAATGTCAAACCCTGATTCTCACAGGTATAGGCAGAGTGAGAAATGCGATTATTATTTAACTATAAAATTTAATTTACATAACAAAAATTAAAAGTATATTTTTATCAATTCAGGCTCCAGACTGGGATGCGTGGTGCGTTTGGCAAACCTCAGGGTACAGTAGCCCGTGTGCGTATTGGACAGCCTATCATGTCTGTACGTTCCAGTGACCGCTGGAAGGCGCAAGTCATTGAGGCTCTGCGTCGTGCCAAGTTCAAGTTCCCTGGTCGCCAGAAGGTAACATTTGAACTCTTGATTGTTAACATAATTCAATTGTTTTTCTTTCTATCCTCTAATTCAGTAAAAAAGTCTTGAACTCTTTTTTGTTACTGAACACCAAAAAGTTATTGAATTTTTTATTGTACTTAAAAGAAATGTGTTTTCTATTGTCTGTTATGATTTCCAATGAAATACACTTTTAGGAATGGACAGACATTGCACAAAATTGTTGTATTTAGGGTAATTTCCAGTAGTTAAATTTCGTGGACAAACAGTTAGCAATTGGTTTATTGCACATATAGGTTTGATTCCCGGTCGGAGCAAATATTTGTTTCATAGCTTTTATTTGTAATATTTAATTATTATATTAAATATTGCAAATATTTGTTAATAAAAAAAAGAGTTGGATATTTGCTTCGGGTCTGGTTATCAAAGAGTGGTAGGCAGTGGTACCCAGTTTGTCTATCTGGAGTAGTACCACCACTTACAACTATATAGACGGTGAAGTGATTTGGTCACGTTTCAGGGTCAGCTTGTAAGTTGCCGGTTCCAACTAGGCCGGCATAGTGGATGTAATTGCTACTAACAGTTATTGAATTGTAGTAGCAGTGACATCCATTCATGGACCACACTTCGGCTTAACATGAAGCGGGGTGCTGTCATATGTCGGGTCACAATAAAAAAAAAAAAATTATTGATCTTTTGCCTGTTACAGATCTATGTTTCCAAGAAGTGGGGATTCACTAAGTATGAGCGTGAAGAATTCGAGAAATTGCGTGACGGTGGACGTCTCGCTAATGATGGCTGCAACGTTAAATACCGCCCTCTGCACGGGCCCCTTAACGCATGGAAAAAAGTCCAAAATGAAATTTATAGCTCATAGACTAAGTGAATAAATTTTTGAATCACATATTTGCATTTTTATTTCATTTTTTCTCTTGTAAGTGTCAAGATCATTGAAATTTATTGTCTATGCGCTACTTTCCTCCTGTTCATCTTGGTTGAGCAGTATATGGTCACCCGAAAATTGCTCAGCCATCGTCGGTTTGTTTATTGCTAATCTCAAACTATTAGTAGGGTTTAAACTTTTTTTTTTAATTTGATAGCCAATATTAAAGGTTATATGCTGGATCTGAAAAACCTGATGATGAACAAGACTAAGAGATAGAACTATTGACGACATGCATAGCTATGCTTGAAGTCTTGGGTTCGATTCCTGGTTGGAGCTGATTTTTTTATTATTATGGCTATATAATGACACCACTGCGCCTGGTGTTAGACCGAATAAATAACTGCAAGGAGCAGTCGTATTCACTAGGGCACATAGAATCGGCAACTCGCAAGCTGCCCGAAACGAGACTAGGTCATTCCATGGTCTGGATACTTCTACTACCTCGGATCGACAAAGAGGGCTCCATTGCTACGAAAAAAGTATATACTCTGTGACCGGGACTTTGCGAGCTACACACCATTGTCTTATTACCTGATGCGATGATGGATCTAAAGAATATGTAAGAGATGTTACTTTTACTATAATTGTTACTATGAGCTATGCCTATCCCTATGGAAGTTGAGAGTCTGTTCAATTATGCGTCTTTTTGACCTTGACGACCCTAGTAGCTCCGCGCGGTAAGCTCTGGGTTGGTTCATATTTGGGACGAAAAACTATCATTTGTAATCGCTATTAGATGCTGCAAAAAATCGTGCCTAGTCTAGCTCCACCGTATTCAGGTATGAAACGACTCGTCGCGTTCGGATTAGTTTAAAAGATGCCGGCATAGTGAACGGGACTTTAAATTTTAATCTGTGACAGCAGTTAGTGGAGTATTAGTTGATGCAGACGCGTTTAGAAATATAAATAAAAAAGTCAATTGATAAGTCATATTTATTAACAGGTACGTTTTAAATGGTCATCTAAAAAATGTATTTATAGGTCTACAAGGGATCTTGGTTTTTTTAATTGGTGAAACATTTCTCTTTCTTTTCACAGAAGTTGTAACAATTGTACTTTTATTATTCAATAATCTACTCAGACGTTGAGCTTCGTGAAAGTCTTTGTGTTCCTGCAAGTCACTGACAGGAACTTTCTTGCCACACTCCGAACAAGTCTCTTTAGGTACACTACTATCTAACTTTGTCACGAATTTAGTTATAGAATTTTGAGTATCATTAACAACTTTGACTGGTTTTTGTACAGTTTTGTCCTTCATTTCTTGCCTTATAACTTCACGTTCCTCCCTTCTTAGTTTCACAGCCAAGTGATAATCAGAATGGGTAACTATAAATTGTGTAGGTATTGTTTTTCCACATTCTTCACATATAGTAGTAGGTTTGGGAGATGGAGGTTTAGGAGTTGTTTCTGTTGGTTTCTGTTCTACTGCTACCTCAGACTCTGAAGACATATTGCTCTCTTCTTGGAATATGGAGTGATTGAGTAAACCTCTCAGTTCACTAATTCTCACTACATCATCTGGATCACCTTCAAGACATATACTCTTATTTATTTCTTCATTAATTGTTGATGCTGAGTAATTAGAATCGTTGCTGTTTTCTGAACAATTTGTAACAGATTCTTGTAATTCAGCTATTTGAATGCTAGATGTTTTCTTAGAGGAATCATGGTCTTGGGTTTCTTCTTCCTTTTTCGGTGAATTATTTAACAGATTATGTTTTAGGTATTTTGCGAAAAATGATTCTTGTTGATCTAAATTAAATGCACTATTTCGGAATATAGGTGATTTTCTATCTTCATCAACGTGGTTTTCTTCATCAATGTGGTTTTCTTTATTACAATCACTTTGATCAACTATTCTTGATTCTTCTGTAGTATTTTTATCAGTTACTTTAAAGAATTTCTTAATTATATATTCTTTGTCTGTTGATTTTTTATTACTTTGTAGTTTGTTATCAATTATTTTAGCAACATCCTTTGATGTTCCAGCAGAAAAATAATCTATAATTTTCTTTGTTTTCTTATTATCATTATCTTCAAATTTACCCACACTTATCCCTAGAAACTTTATAGGCATTTTTAATGCACCATTTTCATCATTATCTGAAAATTATATGCAGAAATTAATTGCGAGAAAATTTCTTTTAAGTACCACGAATAGCTAGGGAAATAGCAAGTCCTTATATGTACTTTGTAATTAACGCTGTAGAAATGAGGTCATTAAGGAGTGTATGTGAAGTGACGATAGCAGATAGAATAAGGAATGGCACAGTGTGCGATAGATGTGGTTTGAAAGAAGATGTAGTGACAAGGATTGACAAAGGGATGGTTTGGGCATAAGGAAAGGATGAGTGAAAGTAGATTGACGAAAGGAATTTACAAAGGATAGTGGCAAGTGGCGCTCCATTGTCTCTACCTATCCCTGTGGGAAAAGGCGTGACAATTCGATTAATTGATTTTAAAGATACTAAGCTATAGTATAGAAATGTAAATAAACTGCCCTGTGTGGAGTTAACAATTTTAACTCTACTTCTAAGTTTAATATTAATCTAAGACTTTATATTATATCTATAAAATTACCTTTGATTTTACATCCTTCAATAGATTCCAAAATAATATCAATAGCTTTATTGTATAAAAAATCTGAAGAAATATCGTCCTCGCTTGTGAAATTGTATGTCCTAGAACTGCTTACATCTTTGAAATTCTTCAGTTGCGTCGCGTAACTTACAACCATTTGTTTCGGAGATCTGTTGTTATCTACAGAGTCCTTCTCAAGTCTATCTACTATTTCATCAGCAAGGTCTTTGAGCCATTTTCTCAAGTTACTCAAGTCTGTCAAAGCACTTTTACCCCTAAACTGTTTACAACAACCTATACTTTTAGAGTTGAATTTCGCTTGCACAGGCTCCTGGTCAATGCCGCGGGCTATATTGTAGAGCCACGTACTGAAAGACATTGTTTTTTTTTATATTAAGCATATACAGCCTAATTCTCACGCCTCAATTCCTAGAGGCAGTGGCGTAGCGTGGAAGGGGCGGCAAAATTTATAAAAACTGAAATAAATCGTTAAAATTTGAACCTGAAATTCATATTTTTGTTGTACCTATGATTGAAACTCCTAAATAAGGGGGCGGCAAATTTTTTTTCCGCCCCGGGCGGCTGACTTCCACGCTATGCCACTGCCTAGAGGTAATGTGTTGTTTCCATCCTATAGACTTGGCTCCTTCAAGCGATGCGTGAAGAGGCTTCTTTGGCCGGCATAGTGACGGCGAATGGGGTAACCGTGAAGTCTCGGTTTTTCAGTCGTCGGCACTCAGTGGATCGCCTCTTGCTTACGGTCGAAGTAAGATGTCCAGTCACAATAAAAAAAGTTTGTTAGCTTACCCATTTTTTATATCAAATTTATTTTGCAGATCTTTCTCAGTAAAACACTGCAGTTCACCCATTTTGCTTATTTTTAATACATCACACACTGTATCACCAAATTTACCACCTAAATGTTTTACTTTTTTCAGTGGCAACGTTCTGAAATTAATTAAAGTTATCTTAATTAAATTGTGCGCGATAAAATGTGGTTTAAAGAAGATGTGACAAGGATTGATAAAGGAATGCTTCAATGCTTTGGGCACATGGAAAGGATGAGCGAAAGTAGATTGACGAAAGCAATTTATAAATTTCATGTGGATAATTGCGTTATCAAGGCAGACCCAGCTGTTTTTCGATCAAATCGGAGACATCTTGAAGAAAATTGGGTTGCCTAGAGCCCATAACTTGCCCCCTAGAGCTTGTATGGAGAGAATTGTGGGTGTGAGAGAAGCGAGAGGGTTGTGTCTGGATCGTGGCAAGTAGCGCTCTCTGCCTATGTCTGTGTAAAAAAATCGAGACAATTTGAATGATTCTTGTATATGCACGAACATAAAAACAAATGCGTTCAAAAACTTTTGAATAGTGGAATTTTGCTAAGAAGTGCAATAAAAGCCATTATTTCTGTTCATGTTCTAATCTTGAATAGAAATAATAAATAAGTCTAAGTTTTTTTTTGTTTTATTTGTTTTATTATTTACAATTCTGTACTAAGCTACTAAAGTGCTTGTATCATAGAAACAGGACAACCAAAGTACATATTGTAAAGATACATTGGTACCGGTGGGTGGTCTAGAACTCATGCTCTCCGGTTTGTGTAAACCATTGCACTGCCACTACACCACGGTCGCCAAGTTTATGATAAACAATTAGGCAAATGTTCGGGGTACTATTCTTATTTAAAACACTTGATTTACTTTTCTTGATCATAGGTTCCGAATAGAATTGATTATGAATTTGGTTCCCTATTTGTATACTGTGTATTTTCTTACTTAGCACAAGTAGTAAACAAACATGTTTACAACTGTTTATGCACAAAAGTTAATAAAATCACACAAGTACACATTATTTTTATTAAAAATCATTTATATGGAATCCACAAATAAATGTTGTGCCCCAATAATAATAATAATAATTAAAAAAACATTTTCATAGAAATTCATTAATATTTTTATTGATTCGCGTCAGTAGTATTTTTTTATCGTCATTATGCCGAAAGTTTGTTTACTACTTTCGTCAAGTGAGGAAAAATGTACAATAGTAAGTATTTACCTATATAATGTGTTGATGCTATGTTTAGGTAGTATAGTTTGTTTATTTGGTTTGTTCATGCCACAGACTAGTTTTGCTAATATTTTGTTATGTGCTATCCCCGCTGAGCATTGGTAACCTGAAAACAGGAATTGGGTAAAATAAAAAATACATCTCACAAAAACAGTATGGAAGGAAAGCACCATTTATAAAAAAAAATATTATGAAGAAAGATCTTTAATATCTAAGGCCCCTTTCTTGCCATTTAGAAAATTTGCTTTGAACTAGGCCAGCATAGTGGAGGCGATTGCTACTAGCAGTCGCCCTCATTAATGGACTACACTCCAGATCAACATCAGGCAGGATGCTGTCCTAATTCAAGCCACTATACAAAGTAATTAATAATGTGTACTACCCCGGATCCGCAGATTTGCAATATTTATTTTAATAATTAAATATTACAAAGATATATTTGCTCCAACTGGAAATCGAACCCAGAACTTTACACTTAACAAACTGGTATGCTAACCAATCGGCCACGCCTGTCGTCAAAATAAAATGGAAGTGGAAATAAATAAATAAATGTACCAGTTTCATTGTAAACAGCAGCCCGCACCTCACTAACAATAACAGCACCAATCAGTAATCTCTTTGTATGTTCCACGTCATAGTCAATATTTTCATTATTATAATTATTTATGTCATTTATAAATAAATCTATGTTGTCATAACCTAATGCAAACGCGTTTGGCAGCATTTGTGAGTGTACGCTGTGAATTGGTAGTTTGTGAAGGCGTTCTTCTACCTGGAAGCAAAAGTTTGGCACATAAAAAATGGGGTAATGATTTGGAATCAAAAGTTCTAGGTTTGGAGAATTAATTTATTTAAGTGTATGATTCTTCTTCTTTAGTTTAATTCTCCTTTTCTGGGAAGGCAAAGGAAACTAAGTCCATACAGCTTAGTCTTCCATGATATGTCCTTAGTGGATGAAGATGAAACACTTCAGTGTCTTATCCATTACAAAAGGGCGAAGATGATAGTGATGGTTTTAGTAAAATGGTAGAAAAGCTTTTTAAAACTCTTTTGACCGAGTCTTGAAGGGAACACGAAAAGACTCATTAAACAGCTACAAATCATTTGTCTATACTTGATCAACTTAAAAATTATTACTGGATAACAATTCCACCATTATTACATATTAATATTCAAGAAACACAAGCTTTACAAATAATTTTTATTCATAAATTCCGTTGCAGGAAAATATTAGGTAATTTAGGTTTTTTTTTTTATTGTGACTCGACATTTGACATCGACCTGCCTGATGATAAGCAAGAGGAGATCCAAAAGTGCAGACGATTGAGACAACCGAGTTTGTTCACGGCTGTCTCAGCCGCCGTCACTATGCTGGCCAAAGGTGCTTCTTCAGGCATCGCTTGAAGGATCCAAGGTTATAGGAGGGAGAGAACACATGGGCTGGCAAAGCATTCCACTTGTCGATTGTTCTACAAAGAAAAGATGCACCGAACTTTTTAGTTCGACTACCGATTCTGTCGACAAAATATGAATGCTTCCCCCGACCAGTGCGGGTGTTAATAATAGGTTTTTTAATATTACTTACAGAAGCTGTAATATCCATGTATGCTTCATCTACAGATGCTCTCTCTAAGAGTGGAGTAAATCTTTGTAATACTTTAGCCACTTCTACACCAGCCTCACGATATCTGAAGTTAATGTGTACAAATACTTAATAATTCTATATTATATTGAGAACCCAAAAGGAACCAGACCAGAAGATTTCTCTTTCTCAGTTTTTTCTCGTCAAAGACCTTTATAAAAATGCAAGAATAACTAGCATAGAGCTGGTTTAAAGATAATAACTGTGGATGTGAAGGACAAAGGGTCAAGAAACAAAAACAGAGAAAGTATTGATTTCTATTAAGATAAATCACATCTGAACTGACCCTATACATGCCTGTTTAGTGACTCTCTCATTATTAGATATATTTTTATTTACATTTTGTACTAAGCTGCTAAAGTGCTTGTATCATACAATAGAAACAGGACAACCAAGGTACATGTATCAAAGATATGTTGGTACTGATAACTGATTATGTTGGTGGTTTTGAACTCGTGCTCTCGGTTTCCGTAACTATTGCACTGCCACTACACCACGGTCGCCGCATAGCTTAAATCATGATATTATTCTTTTGAGTTTAGTAGTAAAACATTACTTTGTTGTATCTGCTTTTCCTCTCTGACAAGGGACTGATGGTAACTGTATCTCTGGACATTTTGCTTTAGCTTCATCACCTCTCATATGTCTTGTTACACCCATGGCTCTTGCAATATAGTTTACAGCTATTATACTACAAAAAAAAATGCTTTTAGGTTAGGTTTCTTTATTGTTTTATAATTGGGATTTTAGTTTATTTACCCGCCACCTTTCCAAGGATTATACTGCACAACAGCGATAGGTTTTCCTTTAAGTTCTGGATCTAGTTTTTCCTCAACTTGACAATAAAAACAATCCATATCAATGAGAACGACTACTCTGCTTTCGTGGTCCATTTTTTATAATATCTTATAACATAATTTATCATGAAAATAAAACACACAAAGAATTCAGAATTAAAATGTACTAAATAAAATTATCATTTCAAACAAAATCGAGCAAGTAAACAAACTCGTTCCCCCGTCACATCTTTTTTTTTGTTGCGATTTTAGGCATTGGGATCTTCCATACAGCCACTAGTCTTCTTTGTAGTAGAATGATGAAGATAAAGATTGTTTGCGTTTCATCCATTACACGAGGGTGAGGATGAGGGTTTTGGTAATTATTCGTCGCCGAGTCTCTGATTTATTTTTTAGGATGTGCGTACGTTGTTCAATAAAATGAATCATCTATAGAGGCACCTATATGGATAAATTATGAAGATGAAAGTGGTGGCTATTTTGGTAAATCAGCAGATAAGTTTTTGTATAACTTTAGACGAAGTCTTAAAGAAAGGGAACGCGGAATAAGACGATTTGAAGCCACACTGTACTTAATACACAATAATTTTTCTTAAAAAAATATTCTCCATTGTGCGCGAGACAATGGTATGGGCGATTCAGCACACGACACGGCTGGGCGCCGATTCTCCCAATATAAGACAGCAAAATGACGTACTTGCAGTGATATTTGACACCTTCGTAGCCAATCAGTAAATAGTAAATCAATAGGTTACCTACGTTGATTGGTCACTTGCGACCGCGGAGCAATTTCACCGTTTTTTCGTCGCCATAATCGGGACCTATATGCCTAGATGCGATTTTTTTATGTGCGCATTTCTTTGGCCATTACATTGCGTTATATACACCAATACAATCTGGGCATTATGAGAGAAATAACAACAATACTTTAGTTATAGCATTTATTTTAACTTAAAAACTCCACATTAATCAAAATTAAACATAAATGTAATCCTAAAATCCATGTCCATAAGTTTTATTCCAATTCACATACTGGGACAAATCCTGCTGCGACACACTCGGCTTCACTTTCCCCAAAGCACTTTTAAAGTCCGACAGATTTACAGCTCTCACCTAAAACATAATAGTTGCATAAAATTATAATCTAAAGAGAATAAACCTTAAAGGACATTTCGTATGGGGGGACTTGGGCTTAAACACAGTTGCATATACATTTTTAAATAGTTTGAGTTACCAAGATTACAGTTTAATTGTAAATAATCCTTTATTTTGCATAGTTTGGGTTTGAAAAATTATCAAACTATAATTATGACAGTTCAAAGCAGAACTGTTAATATGGCGTGACCATGTGACCATTGATCCATATCTTATTTTCCAAATAACTCAATTGCACAGCAGTTAAAAGCAAATGGTTATTAGTTTTATGAACATAAGTATCGAAACTAGAACTACCATTTATATTTATTCATCATTGGACATTACAAAAGTAGTGCATAAAAGCCCAAAATGAAATACCGGTATAGAGGACTGGCATTTTGAGGACATAGTCCTTTTGATTGCCTTTTTTCTATGATACAGCCAATCTTAATCGCTTAGTGTAGAACAGAGGCGGATTAGGCCTGCCAGAAGCCCGGGGCGGCAAGGCTAAATGAGTCAAACTACCTATAAAGTAAAGGAAACTTTTAGACATTTGGAGATTGACCACCTATGGGGTAGAAATGTAAAAATACCTGATACCAAACTCACCTTGTTTACATCTATAGTGGCCAAATCTGACATAGGCACAGACCTAATTGGTCCCATAGCTGCCTCTGAGCACAATGACTTCATATCAGCTCCTGAGTAACCATGAGTCAATTCAGACACCTCCATGATGTCAGATTCCGTTAGGCTGTTCCGTTCTTTACGCAGGAGGTTTGTTATTATTTCTGTTCTTGCCTGTAACATGTATATCAATCAATCAATCAAATTTTCACGCCTTTTTCCCACAAGGATAGGCAGAGACAATAGAGCGCCACTTGCCACGATCCTGACACAACTCCCTCGCTTCATTCACATTCACACTTCTTTTCATACAAGCTCTATGGTTATGGGCACTAGGCAACCTAGCTTTCTTGAGGATAAGAAATTAACATGTATAGTTAAGTTATTATATGTTTTTTTTGACTCGACATCCGACTTTTACCTGCCTGATGGTATGGTCCAAGAGTGCAAACGACTGAAAAACACTGATTCAGTTCACGGCTGCCACAATCGCTATCACTATGCCGGCTTAATGTACTTCTTCGCATAAAGGATCCAAGGTTATAGGATGGGGAGAACACATTCCACTTGTCGATTGTTCTACAAAGAAACGACGCACCGAACCTTTCAGTTCGGCTAATCGGCAGTCGAACTGAAAGGTTCGGTCAAAAGAATGTGGATGCTTCCCCGACATGTGCGGGTATGAAAGAACTTGCATGATGGCAAGCAATGGAGAGTATAAGAGCGCCGACGCCTGAAAAAAATCCTATTCAACGGACGGACGGACACACTGTACATTATGTTTTCAATGACATAAATTATTACTAAGTAGAGCAGTGTTTCTCAACCAATTTTAGGCCATGCCCCACCTTAACATTTCTAAAATTTTTATGCCCCCCATACATAATTTGTAACCTTTAAAAATTGTTTTGTCCGTGTTTAAGAAATATAAATAATACAGCATTTTAGTAATTTGCCTTTTTTGTTAAATTTGGCACCGCATATCTAGCATTGCATTTAAATAACCCAAAGCGAAAGGGTCGAACGAAGTCGTTTCGAGTCCATTTTTAAAATGCCCCCCTTAACTATCAAATTGTCCTCCTGTGGGGCGTGGGGCCCACGTTGAGAAACACTGATGTAGAGTGATAAAAAAATAACTTGTCTTACATTTAATTCTGGTAATGGTATGTAGAGTCGTTTAACAAGTCTCCTTCGTGCAGCTTCATCTAGTGCTTGAGGTCTGTTTGTTGCACCAATCAGCAAAACACGATCAGTTTCGTCTGAAATTAAAATATAAATTGCAAATAACAGTAAAATAAGCACTAAGACGGATTTCCCAGCCAGGATGCGAATGCATTTATCTGTTATTTCACTGTAGTAGCAGTGACATTCATTCATGGACCACACTTCGGCTTAACATCAAGCGGGGTGCTGTCATATGTCGAGTCACAATAAAAAAAAACTACCATTTATATATCATTGGACATTACAAAAGTAGTACATAAAAGCCCAAAATGAATGATGTCCTTATTACACATTCGATAAACGAAAAACTAGTTACTGCACAGACCAGCGTTCCTTTTATCTGGCGGGACCTATACTAACCAGTGGCAGCACCATCAAATTGTACCAGGAATTCAGTCTTAATCCTCATTGTTGCCTCATGCTCTGTATCGCTCCTCTGCGTCAGAAGTGAATCAATTTCATCAATAAATATTACCTGTAATACAATATATATTTATATTTTAAATACACTTCAGCAAACTTTGACTTGCCTGATCGTGGCCGACGAATGAATCTATAGTTAAATAAAATAAGTTTTAACAAAAAAAACGACTTCTGTAAAATAAAAATCAAAAAATAAATTTAATTCGCACAAAGTAATACATATTTTCATTAAGTTAAATAGTAATGATTGAATAATTATTTTCTAATTTTGAAGTCGGTGCCAGATTTATAAATTCCTTTCGTCAATCTATTTTCACCATGTGCCCAAACCATCGAAGAATTCCTTTGTCAATAGTTGTCACTACATCTTCTTTCAAACCACATCTATCGCGCTGTGCCTTATTCTATCCACTATCGTTACTCCACAAACACTCCTTAAGAACCGCATGTTTAAAAGATATAATGACATAAACTTACAGCAGGTTGTCTGTGCCTTGCAACTGCAAACAGAGCCCTCACCATTTTCTCCCCATCACCAATCCACTTGGATGTCAATGATGATGCTGATATACTGAAGAATGTGGCCTTGCATTGGGCAGCCACACATTTGCCTAAACAAGAATATTTTTTATTAAATAATCCTAATAAAATCTAACATAAGGTTTCGCACCAGCATAATGGCTTGTATTTAAATAAACAAAAGCCAAAGAACATCATTATTTTGTACTACTTTTGTATAGCTTGTCTAACTATAAATGACGCGCCCCTCCACTTTATAAGTTTAATGGTTGAATGCAAATATTTCTAACAATACTATTATACTTTACCATCGTGACACGCCATATTAACAGTTCAGCTTTGAACTGTCATAATTATAGTTTGATCATTTTGCACACCTAAACTATGCAAAATAAAGGATATATATTTCAATTACATTGTAATCTTCGTATATCAAACTAATTTAAAATGTATATGCAACTGTTAATACAATTAAGCCCAAGTCTCCATCCATACAAAATGAATGATATCCTTGGTTTAAAATTTTTTGTTAAACAAGGCAGGCCCAGGAGGATGTTTTCCGACCTAATCAGAGAAATCCTTAAGAAAGCTATGTTGCCTTGCTTAAAAGCGTAGAACTTGTATGAAGAGAATTGTGGGTGTGAGAGAGGCGTGGGTGGCAGGTGTCGCTCCATTGTCCCTGCCTATTCCTGTGGGACATGACAATGTGATTGAATGATTGTTCAGCAAACTTTATGTCATATAAGTACACAAAATCCAAGTTACCAATCAATGTTTTGCCTGTTCCTGGTGGTCCAAACAGAAGTATTCCTTTAGGTGGCTGTCGGAGACCAGTGAAGATGTCAGGTCTCAATAGGGGCCATACAACTGCTTCTTGAATTACTGACTTGGCTGATTCCAGACCAGCTATATCACTCCAAGCTATAAAATAAAACACAAGTTTTTTTTAATGTGACTCAACATATGACAGTACCCAGCCTGATTAACATCAGGCTGCGTCCAGTTTAACAACTGGAGTGCGGTTCATGAATGGAGGTGACTGCTTCTAAGTAAAGTAGCAGGCACATCCGCTATGTCAGCCTAGTTTGAGCCGGCAACACCAAAAGTTCATTCTGAATCGCGACTAAGTCACTC
Source organism: Tinea trinotella (assembly GCA_905220615.1). Taxonomy (NCBI): domain Eukaryota; kingdom Metazoa; phylum Arthropoda; class Insecta; order Lepidoptera; family Tineidae; genus Tinea; species Tinea trinotella. Next base: position 13,856,783 of record HG992308.1, on the reverse strand, counting down.
CACGGTCTATAAACTGACATCTAGCAATCTCTATGGCAAAATACTCTTTAGGTATTCAAACATGATACAAAAACAAGAATAATATATTATTATTTAGGAGTTTACCTATTTCAGTTCCTTTATCCATAATCTCACTTTCAATCAGTTGTATCATTTTTGGGTCTATATTTTTAAGTGGTCCCTCCATTACCGGTTCAGCTGTTATCTCCTCATCTTTCACTCTAAAAATTTATTTATATTGTTTTTTATTTACATTTCTATGCTAAGCTACTACAGTGCTTATATCATAGAAACAGGACAACCAAAGTATATATATCAAAGATACACTGGTACCGGTGGGTAGTTTTGAACCCATGCTCTCGGTTTGTGTAACAATTGCACTACCACTACACCACGGTCGCCTTATTTTGTATATTTACATTATAAAAGTTTGCTGGTAGAGAATGCTAACTAGCATTAAGTCCGCCTTCGTGCACCATAGTATGGCAAGGGCAATAAAATAATCAAGAGACGCAATTGGAGTGCACTTTCTTTCTTTATTTTCACTTTCTACAATATTGGCATTTTTTTTAAATGTGACTACATATGACAGCACCCCGCCTGGTGTTAAACTGGAGTGCGTTCCATGAATGGAGGCGACTGCTACTACAGTTTAATTACTGTAAATATTATTCACATACACTATGCCAGCCTAGTTGATAACTCATTAGTATAACTCTTTTTTTTTTATTTTTTTTATTGTGACTCGACATATGACAGCACCCCGCTTGATGTTAAGCCAAAGTGTGGTCCATGAATGAATGTCACTGCTACTACAATTCAATAACTGTGAGTAGCAATCACATCCACTATGCCGGCCTAGATGGAAACCGGCAACTTACAAGCTGATCCCGAAACGTGACCAAATCACTTCACGGTCTGTATACTTGTAAGTGGTGGTACTACCCCGGATCGGCAGACTGGGTACCACTGCCTACCACTCTTTGAAAACCAGACCCGAAGCAAATATCCATCTCTTTTTTTTTTATTAACAAATATTTGCAATATTTAATACTATTAAATATTACAAATAAAAGCTATGAAACAAATATTTTCTCCGACCGGGGATCGAACCCGGGACTTTACGCGCAACAAACCAGTCGCTAAACCGTTCGTCCACGCCTGTCGTCAAAATCCTTGCTTCATATCCGGAAATTTATTCATTAAAATTCTATGTTTATCAGCACTAAAATCTTTCTCTGACTATCTAACCTGTATCTGTGGGAATGGAGAAGAGACAGGATAGATGGTTATGAGTGCAGTTGCGTATGCGTATTATTTATATATATTTTGTTTGTTTTGAGTTTTAATTTTGTTGCTAACTATTAAATCAATCAATCAAAATGAAATGATTATGTTGGATTGATTTGGCCAATAGTTAAATACACAGGGGTCCATAGTGCCCAATAAAGATGGTTGTGGATGTTAATTAAGTGAGTTGTCAGATTCATGCACTCCGCATATTCCTGTGGAAATTGAGGCCAGATGATTGATTAATATTATGGTCAAAACATTTAAACACTTACTGAGAAATCATAGGAGAAACAAATCTCCTTTTGGTATTTTTTGATGACTTTAAAATCCTCCGAGCAGCAGGATTAGTTGACAAAAACTGGTCTTTAGCAGTTTTAAATATTAATTTATTAATTGTACTCCCAGAGGATTCCTCCTCAACAGATCCTCTATTATTGTCTGTTTCTGTACTAATTGTCAACTTTACTTCTTCTTTAACAGCCACTTCATTATTGGAATCCACTCCCCATGAAGAAGCAATATTTTGAAGCTTCATATTGTTTGTCCTGTTTCTTCTTTGGATTCCTTCAGTGGTATGGCTATTGGAATTTAAACCCCATGTTCCAGTTTGGTTTCCCATTTGGACCTCTCTTTGATGACCCTCAACATTTGACAGTGCAGTTTTATTTCTAACCACCTGAATATGCATTTGGTTTCTGTCCATATCTCTCATGTTGTTCAAGCTATTCACTTCCCTTTGGTTTCCATCAGAAATTGCACTACAGAATGTATTTTTTCCAGCTTTAATTAGTTCATTTGGTAACATTGTCTCACAGGTACATTTGTTTTCAGATAACTTTTTAATTTCAGGATTAATTCTCATGAATCCACATTTGTTGCAGTGTATATATTTTTTAAACGTCTCCATCGGATCTGTTAAACTGTATAAAAATTTACAATTATAATGAATTGACGACAGGCATGGCCGAACGGTTAGCAATGGTTTGTTGAACGTAAAGACCAGGGTTCAATTCCCGGTCAGAGCAAATATTTGTTTCATTAATTTGTAATAATTATATATAAAATTGCAAATATTTTTGATAATAAAGAAAAAGAGGTGGATATTTGTTTCAGGTCTGGTTATCAAAGAGTGGTAGGCAGTGGTACCCAGTAGGGGTAGTACCACCACTTACAAGTATACAGACCGTGATTTGGTCGCGTTTCGGGATCAGCTTGTAAGTTGCCGGTTCCAACTAGATGGCATAGTGGATGTGATTGCTACTTACAGTTATTGAATTGTGGTAGCAGTGACATCTATTCATGGACCACACTCCAGCTTGACATCAAGCGAGGTGCCGTCATATGAATAATTATTATTGTTTTTTATGTGAGTCACAGTAAAAAAATATATAAAAATTCACCTCAGAGACGTTACCCATTTTTGTGTTGGTGGCAAAAGTGCTTTATCCCAACTAGGTGCTTTGCAGTACTTATTATCAAATTGTTTAGCATGGTTCTCCCATATTTCTTGAAACACTACATTAGACACAACACTGGGACTGAAATATCATAATTAACCATTAATTTATATTTAATTACACGTTACATTTGAAAGCGCCGTGACTATTGTCTGCTTATCCCTGTGAAAGGTGTGACATTCCGACTATTTAAGCAATAAATTGTGGCTGAATAAAAAATAATGCAAATGAAAATTTATTAATAATACCTTTCATTTATAGAGTTTTGAAGCACATTTAAATCTTTTCTATCAATGTATTCATTCATTATTGAAGTTAATAATCCAGTACGCACATCTGATTGTTTTTAATCAACTATATGGATTAGTTTGTGTTATTAATTAAGTGAGAAAGTTCCAGTCTTCTTATGTACGGACTAAAGAAACCAAGGAACTTCATTTTATACTCAAGAGAAACCGCGCGCACAGACCTGATATTGCAGTTTTTTTTATATGGCTTAGCATTTAGCATGAAACTTGCCAGTGTCAAAGTTGTTAAAATGTAACCGACTTTATAGGTAGTCGGTGCCGGATACCCGCATACTTACAATAATATTGTTATATAATGATAAGGAAACTATTCAAGTAAAGAATCGCCTAGTCGCGATTCTCTACCTGAATTACGTAGACATTTTTTATTAATAGAAATAATATTAACATATTATAGTAATTTGCAAAAGAAAAATACATAGTAAAATAATTTTAACATTAGTCTATATCGTTGAAACCACATTCCAAAGATATAAAATTAGTTTTCAAAGAATCAGCTTATTACGTCTTTCTGCGATTTTTCTTTACCCTTAAATAGAAGTTATCGTTCAGGAAGCATTCCAATTATCTAATGAACTGTACATGTATTATAAGTATAAGTTTAAATTAATTCATAGAGTTAATAGAGCACGTTCTCGAATGAGATTTAATAAACCAGCTTCCGTGCTTTCTTCTGATGTTGATGGAAATATTTAAAAAATGTATTTGAACAATATTATTAAAAACTATGAAAACGTACAATATTATTGCCAATATTCCATATTGACAAAATAATTAATCGTATGCGGTTACTCACACTACGCCGTCGGTTACCCGGCCGGTACCGACAACCTGGTAACCCTAAATATAGCACTAACGGTACGATTCCTTTGCCTTTAATTGTATAAAAAAAAAGTATAACTGTCAGATTAATTATTGTGTAGCTGCGATGTTTTGTTGGTTTTGTTGCGTTTAGTTAATTTGTGAGATATTTATCTTTAAGAGTTAAATAATAGATTTATAACAATAATGGATGAAGTATTGAGGTTGGAACATTTATCTCTGGTATCTAAAGTATGCACTGAACTCGATAATCACTTGGGACTCAACGACAAAGATTTGGGTAAATTAAACCTTTTCTTTTTATTCTAAACTATATATATTAGTCAATATAAATAATTAATATCCTCTTTTCTAATTACTCAAAATAGATGCTTATCAAAGTTTATTTGAAAAGGATGAATGAAAATACACTGACGAAAGGAATTTACAAATCTGATGTGGATAGATGCGTTAAACGAGGCTGACCCAGTTTTCCATCCAAATTGGAGACATCCTCAAGAATGCTGGGTTGCTTAGTGCCTATAACCATAGCGCTCGTATGAAAATATTGTGGATGTGAGAGAGTTGTGTTAGGATGGCAAGTGAATGATTGATTCAATGAATTAAAAATTCAATTTTAATAGTGATGTCCTATGATTTCAGCCGAGTTTATAATCGATTTGGCGGAGAAACATCCTTCTGTTGAACAATTCAAATCTGCTTTAATAGAAAATGGAGCAGAATTTTCTGATTCATTCATGACAAATTTACTCAGAATAATCCAGCACATGAAACCTGTCTCCACATCAAACAAAAAAGAGGGTAATAAAAAGAATCCTTTGGCAAATAAATTTCCTGGGCTGGCCATTCCGAATGAAGGACCAAAAACATTTTCATCAGATGAGGAAAACATTGATGAAGATAAGAAGCGACTTACAACGGCTGACATATTTAAAGCAGAATCAAAAGTCGCTGTTAAAAGTGATAATGTCATTGACACTGCAATGGCTGAATTGGAGGCTCTTGCGCCATCTAGGATTAATGAACACAAAAAATTTAAGGCAGAAAAACCTGAAAAACGGAGTCGAAGCAGAAGTAATGAAAAAGACATTACTGATAAAAGAGTTACTAAGTCAGAAAGTTCTAAAGATAAAAGAAGTAGGAGTAGAGATAGAAAGGAAAGCAAAGTTAACAAGAGAGAACATTCTAGAGAGAGGAGCAGAAGTAAAGAAAGATATATTAAAGATCAAAAAAGTCGCAGTAGAAGTAGGGACAGAAAGCAAAGTAGAGTAATTAAGAGAGAATATTCTAGAGAAAGGAGCAGAAGCAAAGATAGGGATTTAAAAGGTAGAAGAAGAAGTCGCAGTAGAAGTATAGATAGAAAAGATAGAGGTAGAAGGGAAAACTCAAGAGATAGAAGAAGTAGACGCAGCAGAAGTAAGAATAGAAGAAGTAGGAGTAGAGAAAGAAGGAGTAGAAGTATAGATAAAAGAAGGTAATCTTACATTTTTATACTGATTTACCAAACATGTATCTTAAAAACTAGGCACTCAAAATATGTATGAAGTTGTGTTAGGATCAAGGCAAGTGGCGCTCCATTGTCTCTGCTCAATCCCTGTGGGAAAAATGTGTGGCAATTTGATTGGTTGATAGATAATGAAAAATTCATCTTTATCTTGAAGTAGGCTGGATGGACTTCATGAAGATGGAGATCTAGAAAAGGCCAAGCAAACAGCAAAGAAGCTATGCCAAGGGTATACTTCTTAGGTATATATATCACTTCTGTTATAAAAGTTCTGAAAGCAGAAACAGAGATCTGCTCTAATGCATCACTATTTACTGCTTCAAGTGTGTCGTTAATTTAATATATTATGTATATCAAAGAGTGGTAGGTAGTGGCACCCAGTCTGCCGATCCGGGGTAGTACCACCACTTACAAGTATACAGACCGTGAAGTGATTTGGTCGCGTTTTGGGATCAGCTGGTAAGTTGCCGGTTCCATCTAGGCCGGCATAGTGGATGTGATTGCTACTCACAGTTATTGAATTGTAGTAGCAGTGACATTCATTCATGGACCACACTTTGGCTTAACATCAAGCGGGGTGCTGTCATATGTCGAGTCACAATAAAAAATATATATATTTTAGGAGATCCCGTAGCCATAATCGTTTGAAGGGAAGAAACACCAGTCCAAGATCCAGACACAGGTTTAACTCCAGACCAAGATCCCCTCAAAATGATGACAGAAGGAATAAATATGAGAAGAAGCCAAGAAGACGAAGTTTTGAAGTTGAACTCAAAGAGACACCAGAAGAAGGCAAAGTAAGAATATACTGTTTAAAAATCATGCATACGAAGTAGCTTTTGAATGGCAAAGCTATTTTGATTTCAAAAATATGTAAACCCCTTAATCTTTTATCTTCTCATCTGTCTTTACTTCCATGATATCCGCAAAGGCAAGGAAAAGCCTATCAACGGAATTCAGTCAATTTGCAGTCAAAATACCAGCTTATGTGTTATCCTCATCCAATAACTTTGTGTCCTTCGACCGAAACTTGAAAAAGCACCTACGGCCGGCATAGTGACGGCGACTGAGATATATAATTACCTCTTGCTTGCTATCAGGCAAGTCGAGGTCAGTTGTCAAGTCTCAATAAAATAAAAAACCATACCACCACCTCTCTCTGTACCTGCCTTGATGTTTTTTTTTTGCAACTACCGCCCATTCAGTGGACTTGCTCACCATGCCATAGTTCACTACTGAAGTTAAATCTGAAAAAAAATCTAGGCCATCATAATGGGTATGACTACTACTTGCAATTATTTAACCACTATAGCAGTCTCTTTCCCTGTGGGGAAAAGGCGTCACAATTTGATTGATTGATTGTAACAGTTGCCTCAATTGATGGATTGATAGTAGCAGGGCTCTTTTCAAAAATATTAAACAAATTAAAATTATTTTCAGATATACAACGCTAGAGTAACAAATATAGTTCAGTTTGGTTGTTTTGCACAATTGGATGGTCTGAAGAAGAAATGTGAAGGTCTAGTCCATATATCACAACTCAGGTCTGAGGGAAGGGTGAATAATGTTTCCGATATTGTTAATAGAGGTGATAAAGTTAAGGTAAATTAATATTTTAATATTGTTAAAAAGAGCACTGGCACACAAGCTTATTTGGTTACCTGCTCACTTTTCGTTTTACGAATATGTATATATTTTATAATATTATTAATTATTAAATTTGTCTTAACCATACAGTTTGTATGAAGACAATTAAAATATGAAGCAAAGACGACATTTGTACCTTTTTTACTATCTTGCTCTTGCGTCGATTACTGCATATGCATTCTATTATTGTTTAATATGTGATATATTTTTAGGTAAAAATACTATCAATAATTGGGGAAAAGATATCTCTTAGCATGAAGGATGTATGTCAGGACACTGGCAAGGATTTGAACCCATCATCTCATGCACACCTAGAGGTAAGTTTATATTACAATGAATAGCTTTTGGCGACCATGGTGTAGTGGTAGTGCAATGGTTACGCGAGCTGAGAGCACAGGTTCAAAACCACTCGTATATCATTGATATGTGTACTTTGGTTGTCCTGTTTCTATGATACATTTTAGTAGCTTAGTATAGAAATGTAAATAAAGTAAGGTAAACAGAATACTAGAAAAATATGTGATCTCAAAAAATCTAAACTAATTATTCAAAATTCTGATACTCATGCATATTGTTTGTCATGCATGAGTATCAGTGTTCGCTTTGTTCTAACTAGCCTGGCCTAATGGATGTGCAGTCACATTACAGTTATTGAATTGTAGTAGCAGTGACATCCATTCATAGACCACACTCCAGCTTAACATCAAGTGGGGTGCTGTCGTATGTCAAGTCACAATAAAAAAGAATTATACAACATTTCGTCCAGCGGTTTCCTACTATCTTTATACTATCTTCGATCAGTGCAGGTGGATCTGTTCTACGACATAACTATTAGCTATACTCATTTATGAGTATATAACAATAAATATATGACGACAGGCGTGGACGAACGGTTTAGCGATTGGTTTGTTGCGCGTAAAGTCCCGGGTTCGATCCCCGGTCGGAGCAAATATTTGTTACATAGCTTTTATTTGTAATATTTAATAATATTAAATATTGCAAGTATTTGTTAATAAAAAAAAAGATATGGATATTTGCTTCGGGTCTGGTTATCAAAGAGTGGTAGGCAGTGATACCCAGTCTGCCGATCCGGGGTAGTACGACCACTTACAAGTATACAGACCGTGAAGTGATTTGGTCACGTTTCGGGATCAGCTTGTAAGTTGCCGGTTCCATCTAGGCCGGCATAGTGAATGTGATTGCTACTCACAGTTATTGAATTGTAGTAGCAGTGACATTCATTTATGGACCACACTTCGGCTTAACATCAAGCGGGGTGCTGTCATATGTCGAGTCACAATAAAAAAATATATATACTCTAGGCAAAAGCCTCCCTCTCTTTTTTCCATGACTCCCGACTTTTGGCGATCTCTCGCCACAAACTATAGTAGGAGTGTCTATCTCATCTCTCTGTTTAATCCGGCCACGATGTCTTCTGCAATCCAAAATTTACTAATAAGTGGACTTTGCCTATAATTCATCAGACATGCGACAGAGATGACCTGCCCAGCAGTGCAGTGGGGGGCAAATAAATAGGCTAATAATAATAACAGTAAAATTAATTTCACAGATGGAAAGGGAAGGTCGTAATCCTGATAGACCAGCCCCAGCTGCAACAGTATTAGCAGGTCTACAAAGTGGCCTTGATCCAGATGAAGACTCCAGCAGAAAACGTGTTACAAGAATCTCTAGTCCAGAACGTTGGGAAATCAAACAGGTGGGATTTGAAAACAAGCACTAGTTTTCTTATGTCTGTGAGCGATGTGGCCCTCAGCCCATGTGTTCTTTCCATCCTTAGCCTTGGATCCTTCAAGCGATGCGTGGAGAAGCACCTTTGGCCGGCATAGTGACGGCAACTGGGGCAGCCGTGAAGACTCGGTTTTCGCAGTCGTTGGCAATCTTGGACTTCTTTTTGCTTATTATCAGGCGGGTCGAGGTCAGATGTCGAGTCACAATAAAAAAATTGAACGCGATTGAGGAAACCGTCAAATAAGTGTTTTTTTTTTCATTCGTTCTATTTCTTAGACATCCCAACAGAATTCCCTTTGCTAATTCTACGTCAGATGTCGAGTCACCATAAAATATACTTCATATTACAATATTACCCCATAGTTTTGCGTCTATTTCTAAAGCTAAAATACTCCTCATTGAGTTGTAGTTTGTAGAATAATTTATGGATTTGTTTACTAGGTATTTTACAAAAGTCAGTTTTTAATAATTATTATTCTAATTGTTTTGCAGATGATATCATCAGGCGTGATAGACAAAAGTGAAATGCCTGATTTTGATGAGGAGACTGGTCTACTGCCAAAAGACGAGGATGGGGAGGCTGATATTGAAATTGAACTGGTCGAAGATGAACCACCTTTCTTACAAGGTGAGTTATTTATTTCACATAAAATTGTACAAACTGTGTTCAAAACGCGCTCTTAAATGTGAAAGTAAAATGTAAGAAATTTACATTTTGAACGCGATTTAAGTAAACAAAATTGGAGACATTCTTAAGAAAGCTAGGTTGCCTAGTGCTCATAACCATAGAGCTTGTATAAAGAGAATTGTAGATGTGAGGGAAGCGAGGGAGTTGTGTCAGGATCGTGGCAAGTAGCGCTCCATTGTCTTTGCCTATCCCTGTGGGAGGGGTGCCTTACAATTTGATTTGATATTCCAATCGACAAGTGGAATGCTCTGCCAGCCCATGTGTTCTCTTCATCATATAACCTTGGATCATTCGATGCGTGAAGAAGCACCTTTAGCTAGCATAGTGACTGCGACTAAGGCAACCGTGAACTGATTCGTTATTTTTAGTCGTCGTCACTCTTTAACCTCCTCTTGCTTAACATCAGGCGGGTGGAGAACAGATGTCCTGTCACAACAAAAAAAAAATCTCTAGCTTTGATATCGTGATATCTGGTTGGTCTTCTGATGTAACTATGCAATTTTTATTTGTCACTCAACAGGTCACGGGCGAGCATTGCACGACTTGTCACCAGTGAGAATTGTGAAGAACCCTGATGGTTCACTCGCTCAGGCAGCCATGATGCAATCAGCATTGGCAAAAGAAAGGCGTGAACAAAAGATGATACAAAGAGAACAAGAGATGGAGAGTGTGCCTACTGGTATTGTATTATTATTTATATATTAAGCATCATATACAAAACACGTAATACTCCAACATAAAACAAATGTGGGACAAAAAAAAAACAAGTATTCCAATCGTAAGCATGGTAGAAGAATATCTGAACTTCCAGAAAATTCTTTTTTTATCTAAAACTTTGTTTACGTTGTTGACGCGACACGGCTTTACTTTCAGTTTTGTGTCCGTAGATGCTATTGTTCCAAACAAAAAATGTTGATATTTTTGTTTCTTTTTTCACGAATAGGTTAATTTCGAGGGCATTCTCTCTTCCATACACACACTTCCTGTGGGTGTCACTGGCAGTACGTAACACTGTACACTTCATAGTGATGTTCTTCCTAAATCGAACTTCATTACTGCCATAGTAATAAAGTTCAGTGTTCAGTAGGCCAGTGTTGCCTAGTACGCTCGTGATCAGCTGTTCGGTAAACAAGGGGGTCCAATAGCGCTCACTTATTTGGTTGCCTGATTTAAAATAGGTACATATTTTCAAAGTCTACTATACCACCCAGTATGTGGTAGACTGAACCAACCATAAGCTGTCTACCACGTAGTAGTAACAATAATAAAACATATGTTTAAATATAGGTCTAAATAAGAACTGGATAGACCCACTTCCGGAAGAAGATGGCCGCGCTTTGGCAGCTAACATGAGAGGCACAGGGATAATACCACAGGATTTGCCAGAATGGAAGAAGCATGTCATTGGTGGAAAGAAATCATCATTTGGCAAGAAAACAAATCTGTCACTATTAGAACAAAGACAGTCTTTGCCTATTTATAAACTTAGAGATGAACTTGCTAAGGTAAGTTATATTCTTCAATGTATTTTCACAGGGGCTTAGCATAGACGCCAGTAGATTTTTTATATATAGATCGATAAGACTAATATGCAATGCTAATATGCGAAACATCTTCATTTACCGAGTCGATTAACTGACATAAGATATCGAAAACCATGGATTAAGGATATATTATTTGATGGTATATTAAAAAATGTTATGCTTTGCTTTCGGCAGCTATGGTCTCTCTCTCTTTCTCTATCGCATCAAATACCCGTTGACAGACGTTGATTAGAACTATCAACGTCTGTCATTTTCCTTTACCAAAGTATTTTTTAAGAGTTGAGTCGAGCCGCAAATAGGCGCATGGCCCGGCATAAACAATGGTTTCATATATTAATCTTAATCTTTTTACTTACAGGCAGTGGCTGATAACCAAATACTGATAGTTATTGGTGAAACTGGTTCAGGGAAGACAACTCAAATCACCCAGTACTTGTCCGAGTGTGGTTTAACAGCTAGAGGCAAAATTGGATGCACACAGCCGAGGAGAGTAGCCGCGATGTCAGTGGCGAAACGTGTTGCTGAAGAATTTGGTTGTAGGCTTGGACAAGAAGTCGGCTATACTATACGATTTGAAGATTGTACCAGCCCTGAGACAATTATTAAGTAAGTTTTGTATATGCTGTAGTAAAATAAGTAATAGGAATAGTTAAGATTTTATGAAGAAAACTGTCGGTTTCGAACGAACGGTCCAAGAGCGCCGAAAACTGAGTCCGCGGTTACATTGGGCATCGAAACTAAGGGATTTTTTACGGTTTTCTTGAAGGATCCAAGGTTTGTAGGATACAAAGAGCTCAAGTTGGTTTGCTGTCATAAGCAGTGGCGTAAGGACCTGGTGCTAAAGAAATGAGGGCCTATCAGTACTAGTTAGGTTTGTAGTGTAAAGTAGGTTACACTACAAAAACATAAAGAATTTAGGGGAATTCCCCACCACTTTAAATTGACTTTAAATGAGTTGCCATGAAAATAGGTGTGTTAAAACCTGTTATTTTTTTTTTATTTCAAAGCGGCAGAAATGACACCTATTTGGACTTGCTCCAAGGGTCCTCCTGAGAGCTCGAGGGCCATGGTGCACAGCACCACCTAGCACTTTAAAACCAATGGTCATATGTCACTCCAATATATAGCCTTAGTCAGCTAATGATACTAGCTGGAAATTCTTGTGTTGGTGAATTTAAAATCTAGTAAAAAAACATAATTATATATTTTTTTATTTCACAGATACATGACAGATGGTATGTTACTACGCGAATGCTTAATGGATTTGGATCTTAAAACCTACTCAGTCATAATGTTGGATGAAGCCCATGAAAGAACAATACACACTGACGTTCTATTCGGTCTACTCAAACAAGCTGTACAGAAAAGACCGGAACTTAAATTAATAGTAACCTCAGCCACACTGGACGCTGTCAAGTTCTCTCAATACTTCTTTGAAGCACCAATATTCACAATCCCAGGCCGGACTTTCCCCGTAGAAGTTTTATATACAAAGGAGCCGGAGACTGATTATTTAGACGCTTCTTTAATAACTGTTATGCAGATCCATTTAAGAGAGCCTCCTGGTGATATTCTTCTGTTTTTGACTGGTCAAGAAGAGATTGATACGGCTTGTGAGATTTTATATGAAAGGATGAAGTCTTTAGGACCTGATGTCCCAGAACTTATAATCTTGCCAGTGTATTCTGCTTTGCCTTCTGAGATGCAAACGAGGATCTTTGAGCCTGCACCTCCGGGGAGTAGAAAGGTTGTGATAGCAACTAATATAGCAGAAACTTCATTGACCATAGATGGTATTTATTATGTAGTTGATCCTGGTTTTGTGAAGCAGAAAGTTTATAATTCAAAGACTGGAATGGATTCTTTGGTTGTTACGCCTATCTCTCAAGTAAGTAGATTTTTCATTTTAAATTACGATTTCAATTTTTAATCTGACACGGACTTGCTTGGTGGTCAAGAGCGTTGACGACTTAAGAAGCTGATTTTGTTACCAAAGGTGCTTATTGTTGTTAACTTGACTGTTGATTCGGCCAACAGTATATTGATGCAAAGTAGATTTTTATATTATTAATGTTTGAATAATCTTAAAATGCTATTTACTTCACAGGTTTATTGTTTAAATTCATTGGTTATTTTTGGTTCCTAAACTTAAATGTTATTTAAATATAATTAGTTGTGAAATCGCTCAAAGAACCAACAACCGATGGGAAAGAAAGATTCTTGAGTGGAGACCACGAACCGGAAGACGCAGCGTAGGTAGGCCTCCCACTACATTGTGAACGTCATGAATAACCGGTGGATGTAACTGGCATCTTGTTGTTCGGAATGGCGTTCTAAAGGGGAGGACTATGTTCAGCAGTGGACGCCTTCTGGCTGATGATGATGATGGTGGTGATGAGTTGTGAAATTGTTATTTTAAATGTTTAAATAACAATACCTGGGAAGTGAGAGAGAGCTTGTATAAGGAGGTGCGCTGGCATAGTGGCCATAGTTCAACAGAACCGTTGTGTTAGCGATTAGTAAAAGAAAAGAAATGGCCTATATAACATAATTTCTGTTATCACCAACTTACTGAACTCTTATATTAATAGTTTTTTTTAAAATATATAATGGACTAAGAATCGTTTAAATGTCAATCTGTCGTGTCTTTGTATTCAATAGGAAGTAAAAAAATTAATTTATTAAACTAATCCTCATATTTTTCTTTAAATATCCTCAGTCTTATAAAAGTGAATACTTTATTTTTTTTAAATGTGATATTTTTCATTTTATCCTACAGGCAGCTGCAAAACAACGCGCCGGTCGTGCTGGTCGTACGGGCCCTGGCAAATGTTATCGCCTGTACACTGAGAGGGCATACAGGGACGAAATGTTGCCAACACCCGTGCCTGAAATACAACGGACTAATTTGGCCACCACGGTGATTATTTATTATGTTATTTTAGTAAAATTACATTTACCAAAATAATAAACTACATTGATTTTTACTCCATTTTAACACTAGGCATAATAAATAAACTTATATTTAATCATTGTAGGTGTTACAATTGAAAACAATGGGAATAAATGACTTACTCCATTTTGACTTCATGGACGCGCCGCCAGTGGAGTCACTCATAATGGCATTGGAACAATTGCATTCATTATCAGCACTAGACTCAGAAGGATTACTCACCAGGCTTGGGAGGCGGGTAAGTTTCTTATTAGAATTATAAATTATTATTTTCCATATTATTCGATCATTCAAAATTCTCACGTTTTATTTTCCACATGGATAGACGGAGACTATGAAAAGCTATTTTACATAATCCTGGCATTACCATCTCTCTGTCCTTACAAACACAATAATATTCATAATTATTTAGTTCTAATCATTTTTATTTAAATTCCAGATGGCAGAATTTCCTCTAGAGCCGAACCTCTCTAAAATATTAATAATGTCAGTAGCTCTGCAATGCTCAGATGAGATTTTGACAATAGTGTCAATGTTAAGTGTACAGAACGTATTCTATCGGCCTAAAGACAAACAGGCATTGGCTGATCAGAAGAAAGCAAAGTTCAATCAGCCCGAAGGCGACCATCTGACACTTCTAGCTGTTTACAATAGCTGGCGGAATAATAAGTTCTCGAATGCATGGTGCTATGAGAATTTTGTGCAAATAAGGACATTGAAAAGGGCACAGGATGTTAGGAAACAGTTGTTAGGCATAATGGATAGGTCAGTTTGACATTTATTTTTATTGTGGCAACACTAAACAACAATCAACCTGACGTTAAGCTGAAGTTTAGGGCGACTGTGGTATAGTGGCAGTGTAATGTTAATGCAGACCGAGAGCATGGGTTCACAACCACTCACCGGTACTAATTATCTTTGATACTATTTTTGGTACTAAGTACTTTGGCACTTTGGTTGCTTAATTTTGAAAACTAATATAAAAATTAAAAAAATATTTTGAGTACCAAAAAATAATTGTGATGATAAAAAAGTACGGTTGATGTATGGAGGCCACTGCTACTACAGTTAAATAACTGCACGTAGCACTGGCAAAATTCAAGCTTGAAGCTGTCAAACTTTAAAAAAAGGCAGTAGAGATGTGTCTGACTACAATTTAATTTGATTGGATTATTGACAAAGAAATACTAATATCTATTTTCTTATTTCAGGCATAAACTAGACGTAGTCTCGGCTGGAAAGAATAGCGTGAGGGTCCAAAAGACAATATGTTCTGGTTTCTTCAGAAATGCAGCGAAGAAAGACCCCCAAGAGGGTTATAGGACTTTAGTTGATAGTCAAGTTGTCTATATACATCCTTCTAGTGCTCTATTTAACAGACAGCCTGAATGGTATGATTTGGTTTGATAATATTTTTTTACCATATGTAAAAATAAACAGTGTAGTGCCCATAAACTTGTATGGAACCTACGTTTCTGTCTACCTAACTATATGAAGAAATCAAAAATTGTTACACGACGTTTGGTAAAAATAAACTGTTTGTGTGTTACAGGGTTATCTATCACGAGTTGGTTCAAACAACCAAGGAGTACATGCGTGAAGTGACAACCATAGATCCAAAATGGCTGGTGGAATTCGCGCCAGCATTCTTCAAGTTCTCAGATCCAACGAAATTATCCAAATTCAAGAAGAATCAAAGACTCGAACCATTGTACAATAAATACGAGGAGCCCAACGCATGGAGGATATCACGTGTACGAAGACGGAGAAATTAAACAGAAATATCAATTACATATTTGTACATTGTATAATAAATTATTATTTTATGTATTTACTGTGTTTTATTTTGAATCTAATAATAATGAATGTAATAAAAATTATACAGGCTACCCATATTTGATCACCAGGACTACGATTCTCTTAATACACGAGATTCTCCTAATAAACTACATTGATTAGTCACTTGTGATGGTGGCGCTATTTCACCGCCATAATTCGGGGCCCTGATGTTATATTTAAGGTACGAATAAAGAAGCCATCTGCAAGCAGCAATTGTATCCACTATGCTGGTCTGAGTACCGGCAATTTTTAAGCTGAATTTAAAGCGAGAATATAGGTCTGTAAGTTAGGCGAATACTACTATTAGTAGTGCGGTCGCCATCAAAATCATACCTTTTCACAGTAAAAATGTTAAAATTAAGTTTCATATTATGTGTTTTTTTCTATGATAATCGGCTTTTCTTTTCTTCCGATTTTTCGAAGGCATGGTAGAATCAGACGATGAGCAGATATTATTTTCTTTAATTTCATTTTGTACGAACTACGATTGCTTTGCCTTTACTTTAATTGAACAAAAAAAAGTAAATTGTCAAAACTTGTACGGTCAACAAAGGAGTTTTGGCGGGCAACTGCAACTGACAGGAAGCGCAATTTTGAATTATTATTGGAAAGCTTGTGTTTTTCATAAATATTAATGTGTAATAATGGTGGAATTGTTATCCAGTAATAGTTTTTAAGTTGATCAAGTATAAACAAGTAATTTAAAGTTGTGAAACGTGTTTCTTCATGTTCCCTCCAAGACTTCTTCTGAAGTTTTAGTAAAGGCTTTCCGCCGCTTTACTAAAACGATCATCATCAACCTCATTCTCATCATCATCATTTGATGAATCACTCGCGTGGTTCATCTTCATCTTTACTTGACAATGTTTTAACATTGAACTATATATTTTTACTTTGACACTGGCAAGTTAAATACTAAAGCCATAAACAAGAAGAAAGAAAAGAAAAAAAAAAAAACGGTCAACAAAGTTCAGTTTATCATAGTTTGTGTAATTAATCTTTTAAAAGATTCAATAAAAATGGATGAAATATTGAGGTTGGAACATTTATCTCTAGTGTCGAAAGTATGCACTGAACTCGATAATCATTTGGGACTCAACGACAAAAATTTGGGTAAGTTAAATCTTTATTTATATTCAGTATTATTTTTTCCTTTAATATATTTATTATAATATATAGGTAATATAAAGAATCATATTTTCATCTATTATATTGTTACAAACCTAATATAATAAGATTAAAACTTTAAAATTTGTTTTAATAGAGATATTTTAAATTAAACTGGGTTAAGATTTCGCAATGTTGTGCAATAGCACTATTAAAATGATGTTTTCTTTTTATTTCAGCCGAGTTCATAATCGATTTGGCAGAGAAACATCCTTCTGTTGAACAGTTCAAATTAGCCCTAATAGAAAATGGAGCAGAATTTTCCGATTCATTTATGACAAATTTACTCAGAATAATCCAGCATATGAAACCTGTCTCTACATCAAACAAGAAAACGAATACCTTAGCTAATAAATTTCCTGGGCTAGCCATTCCGAATGAAGGACCAAAAACATTTTCATCAGATGAGGAAAACATTGATGATGAAAAGAAGCGACTTACAACTGCTGACATATTTAAAGCAGAATCAAAAGTAGCCGTTAAAAGTGATAATGTTATTGACACTGCAATGGCTGAATTGGAGGCTCTTGCGCCATCTAGAATTAATGAAAATAAAAAAATTAAGAATGGTAACTATGAACGGAGTCGAAGCAGAAGTAAAGAAAGAGACATTACTGATAAAAGAGATACTGATGCAGAAAGTTGTACAGATAACAAAACAAGTAGGGTAATTAACAAAGAACATTCTAGAGAGAGAAGTAGCAGTAGGAGTAGAGAAAGAAAAAGTAGATATAAGAGAAGGTAATTTTTTTTCATTCTTTTACAAGCTTAGTATAGAGCTACTACATCAAAGATACATTAACATCAGTAGATTGCTCTTGAACTGGGGCTCTTGGTTTGTGAGACTATCTTTTCTACCACTAGTCTACTCTAGACTTCTAGACATCAGGAAATGTTCTAAAGTGACTATTCAGCTTATGGCATTTCCTAGTATGTCCCAGGCATGAGTATCAAGCATAGGTAGACATAGGAGACCCATTGGGAATCTACATACAAATTCTTAAAACTTAGGTTAATAATTGTAAGTAGTGGTGGTAGTACTACTGCAGACTGAGCCAATAACCACTTGTAGTCTTGTAGTCTTTAGCGGGCTCGTTTCCGCACTTGAAGTCCTCTTCGGTATCTTTGTGCGTTCTCCAACGGTTCTCCTTCAACGGAGCCACCCGATCTCCTCCAGGAAGGCCAGGAGACCCTTCTCGTTCCTGCAGACCTCCGGAAGCGTCCTCGCGTTGCCAAGGAACTTCTGTCTCGCTTCTGCTACTGTTGTGCTCCTGCAACTCAAGAGCACATGTGCAGCTGTCTCCTCCTCATTCAGACATCCCCTACATAGGGGGCTGTCCGATATGTTGAGGTTGTACAGGTGCTTATTAAAACCGCAATGCCCCGTTATAACACCTACCAAAGTGCGGAGCTTGGCTCTGCTGAGGTCTAGTTATTGTAGTTATTTTGCGGGCTCGTTTCCGCACTTGAAGTCCTCTTCGGTTTCTTTGTACGTTCTTCAACTGTTCTCCTTCAATGGAGCCACCCGATCTCCTCCAGGAAGGCCAGGAGACCCTTTTCGTTCCTGCAGACCTCCGGGAGCGTCCTGGCATTGCCGAGGAACTTTTGTCTCGCTTCGGCTACTCCCGTACTCCTGCAACTCAAGAGCACATGTGCAGCTGTCTCCTCCCCATTCAGGCATCCCCTGCATAGGGGGCTGTCCGTTATGTTGAGGTTGTACAGGTGCTTATTAAAACCACAATGCCCCGTTATGACACCCACCATAGTGCGGAGCTTGGCTCTGCTGAGGTCTAGCAGACGTCCAGTCAAGCGTCTGTCTATGTGAGGCAGAGCATCTCTGGACTGTCTGCAATCCGTTGTTTGTGACCATGCGTCTTCATGTTGGTTACCTGTTCTTTGGCGTAGCCAGCTGCGCAAGAATTGGAATGGTAGGGGCACAATAGGTCCCGGTCCCATCGGTTGACAGGACGACCCCTTCCTGGCCAGCTCGTCCGCCGCGTCATTGCCCAGCGATCCACTATGACCCTTGATCCATTGGAGAGTGATCTGGTTCGACGTGCATACGTCCTCCAATGCCAGGTGGCATTCATAGAGTAGAGCTGAGTTTTTGCAGTTGCTTTCCAGACCCAAAAGTACCGCTTTGCTATCGGAGAGGATCTTTATTTTATGGTTGGCAATTCCCCTCCTCGCTATTGCATGCGCTGCCTGCAGAATACCAACACATTCTGCCTGAAACACAGAGCTGTTTACGTCGAGCGTTGTTGAGATATTTATGTTTAAATCCCACGAGAAGGTTCCTGCCCCTGTTCCCGCACCGGTCTTGGATCCATCGGTGTAGATTCTTAGTTCCTCGGCGCCAGAGTGGTCCTTTTCTTCCTCGCACAGTTGTATTTTATAGCTCTTTTCGAATACAAACTTCTTCGGGATTCTGTCAATGATCGATACTAGGAGGGGCTGTTCCTCAATTGCATCGTTGAGAACTGTTGTGTGTGTGGCTCGGCAGTCTATGTTCCAGAGGTTCAATGTTAGAAGCCTCGTTGCCGTCAGTGTCGCCTCCAGCTGCACATGCAGATGTAGGGGCAGTATGCCCAGGATGACCTCCAGCGCCTTTGTGGGTGTTGTAAGCATGCAGCCTGTGATGGCCGTGCACGCCATGCGCTGGAATTGTTGCAGTCTGTCTTGAACGGTCTTCAGCCTGGTTCTGGGCCACCAAGTCGACGCACCGTAGGTGACGAACGGTCTAATAATGGAGGTATACATCCATTTCATAATTTTGGGGCTTATTCCCCATTTTTTGCCTAGTAATCTACGACATTGCCATAATGTTACGGTGGCGTTGTCGAGCTTGTTTGATAAGTGTTTGCTCCAGTTCAGCTTGCTGTCCAGGATGACGCCCAGATATTTCACCTCTGCTGACAGTTGAATTTCTGTGCCAAACAGTTTTGGTAGTTTGAATTTTCCTATGTTCCTTTTCCGCGTGAACAGTACTAGTTCAGTCTTGTTAGGGTTGACAGACAAACCGGATTCGGTGCACCAATGCTGCACGACCTTCAGTGCGGATTGCATAACGTCGAAGACAACGCTGGTTACCTTTCCACTGATCAGAATAGCTAGATCGTCTGCGTATCCTACTGTGTAGTAATTTTTGTTGTTCAATTTGGTTATGAGGTCGTTGGCTACTATATTCCACAGCAGAGGAGACAGGACCCCGCCTTGAGGGCAGCCTTTTGCTGCGATTCCTCTTTTAATCCCGTTAGCGTCGAATTGAATCGCCCGTTGTCTTAGCATGCTACTTATCCATTTACGTGTTGTCTCATCAGTGCCATGCTTGTGTAGTGCCCTTTCGATGCTGTTGAAGCTTGTCTTGTCAAAGGCTCCCTCTATATCTATGAAGGCCCCTAAGCAGATTGCTGTATCTTCAATGGCCAGTTCTATCTTCTTCACAACGTTATGTAGCGCTGTTTCAGTTGATTTGCCAGTGGTGTATGCATGCTGTTGTGGGTGCAGTGGCACCTTACTCAGTGCGTTATCTCGTATGTGTCGATCACATAGCCTCTCCATTGTTTTCAACATAAACGAGCTGAGGCTTATGGGTCTGTATGATTTGGGGTTTGTGTAGTCACTTTTTCCTGCCTTTGGAATGAAAACGATCTTTACTTCTCTCCAGGCTTTGGGTATGTAGTGTTGTGCTAGACATGCCTGCATAATGGAGGTTATGGGTGGTGT
Source organism: Tinea trinotella (assembly GCA_905220615.1). NCBI lineage: Eukaryota > Metazoa > Arthropoda > Insecta > Lepidoptera > Tineidae > Tinea > Tinea trinotella. Next base: position 13,836,086 of record HG992308.1, on the reverse strand, counting down.
TATCTCGTCCGCACCCCATTTTAGAAGTGCGGGAAATATACCGTCTGGTCCTGCTGCCTTGAAATTTTGGAAGCTGTTCAGTGCCCACTTTACCTTGTCTGGGGAAATCACGTCGTGGGCGATGTCCCAGTCTTCTACAGTTGGTCGGGCTGGTGGTGTTACTTCCCATTCGCTAGAGGTCGTTATTAGACAATCGGGGAAGTGTGTTTGCAGAAGTACTTCACTGATATCGGAGTCGGTTCTTGTGAAGGTTCCATCTTGTTTCCGAAGGGTACCCACGCCGTGTCTTTCTTCGTTTGATAGTAACTTTTTGACTCTGCACACCTCACTTGTTGAGTCTATTTTAGTGCAGAATTGTCGCCACGCTTCTCTTTTCCTGAAGCGGATACGCTTTTTGTAATAGAGCTGGAAGTCCTTGTATTGGTCCCAATCTTCGTCCCTCCTCGTATTCTTGGCTCTGTTAAATAGTTTTCTCACCTTTCGCCTCAGCCTTTCCAGTTCAGGACCCCACCAGTTTGACCTGGCTTCCAAGTCATTTTTGACCGTGGTTAGGGGGCATGCAGCTTGATAGCTTTCAGTGAGTGTATTAGTCAGTTTTTGTAGCTGTTCTTCAATTTGGTCTTCATTGTGAGGGGGTTCCTGCACTTCAGTACCTGCGAGTTCCTGCTTCAAGGTGTTTATAAACAGCTTGCAGTTCGTTTTACGCGGGTTGCGTCTGGGTGCGGGTGTCGTGGTATTCACCTGTATGCTATAACGAATCCAGCGATGATCGGAGCATGATGCTTCATCTGAGACATTCCAGTCAGCTATCAGTTTCTCGGCTCCCTCCGTCGCCAGTGTTAAGTCTATTATGGTTCTACACCTTCTCGTTACAAATGTCGGTTCAGAGCCTGTGTTAATCAGGTGCAGCTTGGTAGTAAGGAGATAGTTAAACAATTCCTCGCCGCGGCCATTAGTCTTTTCCATACCCCATAGTGGATGATGTGCGTTGGTATCTGAGGATATTATCAGCTTCTGATTATTGGCCTCACAATGTTGGACAAGGTCTCCGATGTCTCTTGGTGGTACGATGTCATCTGCTGGCATGTATGCGGATGCGACGACTACTTCGTTTGTTTCCGAGATTCCACCTGATTTTATCCTGACTGTCGTCAGGTCCCTGGAACAGAACTCAGTTAATGGTGTTGATATTAAGTTCCTGGGTATGTAAATACAGGTGCGTGGGGATTCGGAGTTAGTGTAAATTAACTTACCGCCGATGTTATTGAGGCCACAGATTTGTCCTTTCCTGATCCATGGTTCTTGGACCAGGGCCACGGTCCTATTGTTCACCTCCAGCGCTCTCCGTAGCATTGCCGTGGCCGTTAAACTGTGCTGGAGGTTGCACTGGATGACGTGCAGCGCCATTTCAACAGCCTGCTACTCCTCTGCGAGGAGCATCGCTTCCGTCTCCTCGGATACATCCCCTCCAGATGGTGGAGATGGAGCCTTATGGACCAGGTCCATCGGCTCTTCCGAGTGGCCAGAAGACTCGACGTTGGGTGTTGCGGGTGGTGCAGGCTGGGTTGGCTGTGGTGGTGCTACATCCTGTGAACAAGATGTTCCGGCCTCCTGCCGGTCCGGTTGCGTCCGCAGTTGTGCAGTCGCAACCTGAGCGGCCGCAGGCGCGGCTTCCTCTGGGATAGGCGGTACGTCGTATAGGTGACCCCCCTTCCCAAAGAAACGTACATAGACATTTCCTGCCATGTAGTATAGTGATCTTCCTTGTTGTAGCAATATCGGGACTATATCGTCCGGTATTCCTACAATAAGGAAGTGATTCTTCCCTTGGTCAATACAATTGTAGAGTGACCATTTGTTGATTCCCAAGGCTGGGTTTAGGTTTTGGAAACCCAGGTATGCCAGAATTCTCTTGCCTTCTGACATACCCTTGGTCTTGGGAATCAGGAGTCCGGCCCTGGTCTTGTGGACCAGATCCTCCTGGAGCACTGCGACAATCTTAGTGTCGGGGATTGGGGAAGGTATGGCTCCGATTATGCCCTGAAGCCAGGTCAGGGTGGACATCTCCAAGACCCGAGATTTGACGACGCCCTCGCTATAGTGGGGCCTGCCCCCAAATCTCGGGCGTAGGTCGGAACCGGCATCCATCAGTTTCCCGATTTCTACCGCCAACAACTCTTCAAAGCCAGTTTTAACCACCATTGCCTGAGCTTCCGTCAGGTCATGTTGTGGTGATGTGGTGAGGGCTATGCCAATTGATTTAATCATATTGGCATAGGTTCCCTCTTGCGTCGTAGGTGGTCTAGCCCGTTTGGGCTTCACCCTGGGTGAAGAGGAGTCATTGAGTTATTAACTTAGGTTAATAATTGTAAGTAGTGGTGGTAGTACTACTGCAGACTGAGCCAATAACCACTTGTAGTCTTGTAGTCTTTAGCGGGCTCGTTTCCGCACTTGAAGTCCTCTTCGGTATCTTTGTGCGTTCTCCAACGGTTCTCCTTCAACGGAGCCACCCGATCTCCTCCAGGAAGGCCAGGAGACCCTTCTCGTTCCTGCAGACCTCCGGAAGCGTCCTCGCGTTGCCAAGGAACTTCTGTCTCGCTTCTGCTACTGTTGTGCTCCTGCAACTCAAGAGCACATGTGCAGCTGTCTCCTCCTCATTCAGACATCCCCTACATAGGGGGCTGTCCGATATGTTGAGGTTGTACAGGTGCTTATTAAAACCGCAATGCCCCGTTATAACACCTACCAAAGTGCGGAGCTTGGCTCTGCTGAGGTCTAGTTATTGTAGTTATTTTGCGGGCTCGTTTCCGCACTTGAAGTCCTCTTCGGTTTCTTTGTACGTTCTTCAACTGTTCTCCTTCAATGGAGCCACCCGATCTCCTCCAGGAAGGCCAGGAGACCCTTTTCGTTCCTGCAGACCTCCGGGAGCGTCCTGGCATTGCCGAGGAACTTTTGTCTCGCTTCGGCTACTCCCGTACTCCTGCAACTCAAGAGCACATGTGCAGCTGTCTCCTCCCCATTCAGGCATCCCCTGCATAGGGGGCTGTCCGTTATGTTGAGGTTGTACAGGTGCTTATTAAAACCACAATGCCCCGTTATGACACCCACCATAGTGCGGAGCTTGGCTCTGCTGAGGTCTAGCAGACGTCCAGTCAAGCGTCTGTCTATGTGAGGCAGAGCATCTCTGGACTGTCTGCAATCCGTTGTTTGTGACCATGCGTCTTCATGTTGGTTACCTGTTCTTTGGCGTAGCCAGCTGCGCAAGAATTGGAATGGTAGGGGCACAATAGGTCCCGGTCCCATCGGTTGACAGGACGACCCCTTCCTGGCCAGCTCGTCCGCCGCGTCATTGCCCAGCGATCCACTATGACCCTTGATCCATTGGAGAGTGATCTGGTTCGACGTGCATACGTCCTCCAATGCCAGGTGGCATTCATAGAGTAGAGCTGAGTTTTTGCAGTTGCTTTCCAGACCCAAAAGTACCGCTTTGCTATCGGAGAGGATCTTTATTTTATGGTTGGCAATTCCCCTCCTCGCTATTGCATGCGCTGCCTGCAGAATACCAACACATTCTGCCTGAAACACAGAGCTGTTTACGTCGAGCGTTGTTGAGATATTTATGTTTAAATCCCACGAGAAGGTTCCTGCCCCTGTTCCCGCACCGGTCTTGGATCCATCGGTGTAGATTCTTAGTTCCTCGGCGCCAGAGTGGTCCTTTTCTTCCTCGCACAGTTGTATTTTATAGCTCTTTTCGAATACAAACTTCTTCGGGATTCTGTCAATGATCGATACTAGGAGGGGCTGTTCCTCAATTGCATCGTTGAGAACTGTTGTGTGTGTGGCTCGGCAGTCTATGTTCCAGAGGTTCAATGTTAGAAGCCTCGTTGCCGTCAGTGTCGCCTCCAGCTGCACATGCAGATGTAGGGGCAGTATGCCCAGGATGACCTCCAGCGCCTTTGTGGGTGTTGTAAGCATGCAGCCTGTGATGGCCGTGCACGCCATGCGCTGGAATTGTTGCAGTCTGTCTTGAACGGTCTTCAGCCTGGTTCTGGGCCACCAAGTCGACGCACCGTAGGTGACGAACGGTCTAATAATGGAGGTATACATCCATTTCATAATTTTGGGGCTTATTCCCCATTTTTTGCCTAGTAATCTACGACATTGCCATAATGTTACGGTGGCGTTGTCGAGCTTGTTTGATAAGTGTTTGCTCCAGTTCAGCTTGCTGTCCAGGATGACGCCCAGATATTTCACCTCTGCTGACAGTTGAATTTCTGTGCCAAACAGTTTTGGTAGTTTGAATTTTCCTATGTTCCTTTTCCGCGTGAACAGTACTAGTTCAGTCTTGTTAGGGTTGACAGACAAACCGGATTCGGTGCACCAATGCTGCACGACCTTCAGTGCGGATTGCATAACGTCGAAGACAACGCTGGTTACCTTTCCACTGATCAGAATAGCTAGATCGTCTGCGTATCCTACTGTGTAGTAATTTTTGTTGTTCAATTTGGTTATGAGGTCGTTGGCTACTATATTCCACAGCAGAGGAGACAGGACCCCGCCTTGAGGGCAGCCTTTTGCTGCGATTCCTCTTTTAATCCCGTTAGCGTCGAATTGAATCGCCCGTTGTCTTAGCATGCTACTTATCCATTTACGTGTTGTCTCATCAGTGCCATGCTTGTGTAGTGCCCTTTCGATGCTGTTGAAGCTTGTCTTGTCAAAGGCTCCCTCTATATCTATGAAGGCCCCTAAGCAGATTGCTGTATCTTCAATGGCCAGTTCTATCTTCTTCACAACGTTATGTAGCGCTGTTTCAGTTGATTTGCCAGTGGTGTATGCATGCTGTTGTGGGTGCAGTGGCACCTTACTCAGTGCGTTATCTCGTATGTGTCGATCACATAGCCTCTCCATTGTTTTCAACATAAACGAGCTGAGGCTTATGGGTCTGTATGATTTGGGGTTTGTGTAGTCACTTTTTCCTGCCTTTGGAATGAAAACGATCTTTACTTCTCTCCAGGCTTTGGGTATGTAGTGTTGTGCTAGACATGCCTGCATAATGGAGGTTATGGGTGGTGTTATCTCGTCCGCACCCCATTTTAGAAGTGCGGGAAATATACCGTCTGGTCCTGCTGCCTTGAAATTTTGGAAGCTGTTCAGTGCCCACTTTACCTTGTCTGGGGAAATCACGTCGTGGGCGATGTCCCAGTCTTCTACAGTTGGTCGGGCTGGTGGTGTTACTTCCCATTCGCTAGAGGTCGTTATTAGACAATCGGGGAAGTGTGTTTGCAGAAGTACTTCACTGATATCGGAGTCGGTTCTTGTGAAGGTTCCATCTTGTTTCCGAAGGGTACCCACGCCGTGTCTTTCTTCGTTTGATAGTAACTTTTTGACTCTGCACACCTCACTTGTTGAGTCTATTTTAGTGCAGAATTGTCGCCACGCTTCTCTTTTCCTGAAGCGGATACGCTTTTTGTAATAGAGCTGGAAGTCCTTGTATTGGTCCCAATCTTCGTCCCTCCTCGTATTCTTGGCTCTGTTAAATAGTTTTCTCACCTTTCGCCTCAGCCTTTCCAGTTCAGGACCCCACCAGTTTGACCTGGCTTCCAAGTCATTTTTGACCGTGGTTAGGGGGCATGCAGCTTGATAGCTTTCAGTGAGTGTATTAGTCAGTTTTTGTAGCTGTTCTTCAATTTGGTCTTCATTGTGAGGGGGTTCCTGCACTTCAGTACCTGCGAGTTCCTGCTTCAAGGTGTTTATAAACAGCTTGCAGTTCGTTTTACGCGGGTTGCGTCTGGGTGCGGGTGTCGTGGTATTCACCTGTATGCTATAACGAATCCAGCGATGATCGGAGCATGATGCTTCATCTGAGACATTCCAGTCAGCTATCAGTTTCTCGGCTCCCTCCGTCGCCAGTGTTAAGTCTATTATGGTTCTACACCTTCTCGTTACAAATGTCGGTTCAGAGCCTGTGTTAATCAGGTGCAGCTTGGTAGTAAGGAGATAGTTAAACAATTCCTCGCCGCGGCCATTAGTCTTTTCCATACCCCATAGTGGATGATGTGCGTTGGTATCTGAGGATATTATCAGCTTCTGATTATTGGCCTCACAATGTTGGACAAGGTCTCCGATGTCTCTTGGTGGTACGATGTCATCTGCTGGCATGTATGCGGATGCGACGACTACTTCGTTTGTTTCCGAGATTCCACCTGATTTTATCCTGACTGTCGTCAGGTCCCTGGAACAGAACTCAGTTAATGGTGTTGATATTAAGTTCCTGGGTATGTAAATACAGGTGCGTGGGGATTCGGAGTTAGTGTAAATTAACTTACCGCCGATGTTATTGAGGCCACAGATTTGTCCTTTCCTGATCCATGGTTCTTGGACCAGGGCCACGGTCCTATTGTTCACCTCCAGCGCTCTCCGTAGCATTGCCGTGGCCGTTAAACTGTGCTGGAGGTTGCACTGGATGACGTGCAGCGCCATTTCAACAGCCTGCTACTCCTCTGCGAGGAGCATCGCTTCCGTCTCCTCGGATACATCCCCTCCAGATGGTGGAGATGGAGCCTTATGGACCAGGTCCATCGGCTCTTCCGAGTGGCCAGAAGACTCGACGTTGGGTGTTGCGGGTGGTGCAGGCTGGGTTGGCTGTGGTGGTGCTACATCCTGTGAACAAGATGTTCCGGCCTCCTGCCGGTCCGGTTGCGTCCGCAGTTGTGCAGTCGCAACCTGAGCGGCCGCAGGCGCGGCTTCCTCTGGGATAGGCGGTACGTCGTATAGGTGACCCCCCTTCCCAAAGAAACGTACATAGACATTTCCTGCCATGTAGTATAGTGATCTTCCTTGTTGTAGCAATATCGGGACTATATCGTCCGGTATTCCTACAATAAGGAAGTGATTCTTCCCTTGGTCAATACAATTGTAGAGTGACCATTTGTTGATTCCCAAGGCTGGGTTTAGGTTTTGGAAACCCAGGTATGCCAGAATTCTCTTGCCTTCTGACATACCCTTGGTCTTGGGAATCAGGAGTCCGGCCCTGGTCTTGTGGACCAGATCCTCCTGGAGCACTGCGACAATCTTAGTGTCGGGGATTGGGGAAGGTATGGCTCCGATTATGCCCTGAAGCCAGGTCAGGGTGGACATCTCCAAGACCCGAGATTTGACGACGCCCTCGCTATAGTGGGGCCTGCCCCCAAATCTCGGGCGTAGGTCGGAACCGGCATCCATCAGTTTCCCGATTTCTACCGCCAACAACTCTTCAAAGCCAGTTTTAACCACCATTGCCTGAGCTTCCGTCAGGTCATGTTGTGGTGATGTGGTGAGGGCTATGCCAATTGATTTAATCATATTGGCATAGGTTCCCTCTTGCGTCGTAGGTGGTCTAGCCCGTTTGGGCTTCACCCTGGGTGAAGAGGAGTCATTGAGTTTGACCCTCTTCAGGGGTCCTTTGTTACCTGTGGTCGGGTCGGAGGCGCGTAGCTTGTCCCGCTGTCTTTTGCTCAATTTCCTCCTACGCGGGCGCGCTTGGCTGGTGTTGTCCGTGCCCGAGACCCTTTGTGCGCCACCGGAGGGCGCTCCTGCTCGGGTTGCCCCGAGCGGACCATCCCCGGCTTTACGCGAGGTCCCAGGCTGTTCTCCAACAGCACATTGGTTGTTGGAGCCCAGACTTCCACCAGACGCTTGGGTCCGCGAAGGAGAAGCGCGTTCCAGAGTAGGTGCCCTGGACGCGAGCTCGGCTTTTTGCGCGGTTTGTGAAGTGGAGGCCGAGCTTTTTGGCCCAGCATTTCCAACAGTTTTTTCAGCCGTTCTTAGTGGACCAGCTGTAGAGGCCGTGCCTTTCGACCCAGCGCTTGGGGGTATATGTACAGCCGTTCTCGATGGACCAGCTGTGCCAGTGGTTTTCAATTTATTTTTATTAGCCATATATCTTATATGAAATTTTTCGTCTGTCTCGCTCCCCACCCTCCACGGAGCCCGCAACGTTGGGGATGTTACACAGTAACACCAGGGCTACGAGACAGATATAGGACACCAGAGTGAGTTGCACACGAGACTAAACAGCGCATGTCACCACATGACGTGCACTGCCGCCTGCGGACCCCATCACCCCAGAATCCTAGCCTTAGCCTGAGCTATGAGCCGATATGATCACATGTCACGCAGCTGTCAGTCGTGTTTCCGTCAGCTCCGCGGCACGCAACCAATGATCGCAGTCCGACTAAACTACGACCTCCCGTTTAGCTGAAATTAGGGCCGAAGTGGCGTGTTGCAGACAGGATCTGTCTGCTCAACCACCAGGATCCCCTCTTCCATCCGTACGGGTCACCGCGCTCGGCAGACACGCAGGCAGCCGTTCTACCCCCTCCAATAGCTTGTTGTATTGTGAGGGCCACAGGGACACGGACTGCATCATCCCTGTAGTATGTCCTGTATGGTTAGCTGTAGGGCCCTGAGGTTGGCATAGTGTGTTTGTGCAGATCCTCAGAGCACTACATTTCCAGGGGGGACGACCCAGCACGCACCCAATTGCATGCTGAGTTCGGCGAGGACTGTCCCACTAATGGATGAGCACTAGTGCGACAGTCACCGCCGACGAGGACGTCCATACAGGACATTGATTGCGCGCTGGAGTCTACATGCACATGTATAGATCCCAGCGCAGGCGAAACACCCAACACCCCCCCCAATAACCACTAATCTGCCTGCCAATATATTTTTTTAATCCATTGCTATACCTCGAACCACCACTCATACCTGGGACACACTATAAATCACAATACCAATCAAATTGTCACGCTTTTTTTTCACAGGGATAGGCAGAGACAACTGAGTGCCACTTGCCATGAAACTGACACAACTCCATCACTTCCTTCTCATCCACAATTCTCTTCATACAAGCTCTAAGGTTGTAATGGTTATGGGCAGGGCCGTCTTTACCCGGGGGTTCAAGGGGTGCGGTGCACCCGGGCGCAGAGTCCTAGGGGGCGCATGCCGACCGCCATAAACTTCGATAGGTACCTACTACACTGAGACAACGCAAGCGGAGCCTTGACTTTCGCACCCCGGCGCTGAATATGCTTAAGACGGCCCTGGTTATGGGCACTAGCTTTCTTTAATATATATATATGGAACTTTTTTTGCTAGCTGGTGATTGATTTAGAGTAAAAAATAATTCACCAATCAAATTGTTTCTTCTATTCCCACAGGGATAGGCAGAGATGATGGCGGCACTTTCCACGATCCTGACATTGACATTTTATTTATTACAGTTTCACAACAATCACGAGTTTTCAGATAGGATCTGAAACAAAAGTAAGTTTTATTCCATACGTTGTACTTTTTAATTAACCATAATATGATTAACATAACTAATAAATTAAACATTTAAAAATAATCATTATAAATTTATATATGGTACAAAATAAGATTAAATGGAAATTTTCTTTCAGGAGATCCCATAGCCGTAATCGGAACGTAAGTCCAAGATCTAGGCAGAGGTTTGACTCTAGATCAAGATCTCCTCACAATGAGGACAGAAGGAGCAAATATAAGAAGAAAACAAGGAGGCAGAGTCTTGAAGTAGAACTCAAAGACGCATATGAAGAAGGCGTGGTAAGTTGTCACTGATTATATATGAATAAGTGCACTTTTAAGAAACTTGCATATGTCAAAAGCTATAATTAATAAATGTAGATAAATTAATACACATAATGAATTAAACAAATTTTGTGTGGCTTAATATTGCTATTATTTTGGTTATTGGGTTTACAATTTTTTTTTATTCTGACGTTTCGAGAGCATTGCAGCCATCGTGGTCACAGAGACTCCTTGGTGGATGCCTACGTCATAAGAGGAACGCGTGTGCGAAATTTTATGTTTCTAGCCCTAAAGGTTTAGCCTGTGAGTTTATTTAAAACTTTATTTTAACTCGTTATTTTTGTCGTACTCAATTCATACGATATTTCATGTAAATATGTCCAAGGAATATAAAGTTTCATACAAACTTTTATCCCCTATTTTCCCCCTTGAGAGTTAAATTTTGAATAATCCTTTAGCCTACGTCATAAGAGGAATACATGTGCAAAATGCTGTAATCTTTTATATTTCTTAAGAAAACAAAATAATTTTTAAAGATTAAAAATTATGTATGGGGGGCAAAAGTATTTTAGAAATGTTAAGGTGGGGCATGGCCTAAAAAAGGTTGGGATACACTGTTCTAGAGTAAATCAGTTTACTTAGATAAAGGACATATGAAATAGTAATTTTGCATGTTTGTTTCCTACTTGTGCCAAGTAAGAAAAAACACAGTATATTAATAATTTATTTTCTTTCACAGGCGGAAAGAGAAGGTCGTAACCCTGATAGACCAGCCCCAGCTGCAACAGTATTAGCAGGCCTCCAAAGAGGGCTTGATCCAGATGAAGACTCCAGCAGAAAACGTGTTACAAGAATTTCTAGTCCAGAACATTGGGAAATCAAACAGGTGGGATTTTGTGGTTTTTACTCTATTATTCCGACTCAATATATATACAGTATCTATAAATGGAGGTCAATGCTACAACAGTTAAATAACCATAAGTGCCAGCCTAGTGATACAAGGCACTTTAGTAGCTAAGTATAGAAATGCAAATAAAACAAAATAAAAAAATAAAATAAATAAATAAAGTTGAAACTGGCAATTTACAAGCTGATCCCGATATGCGACCAAATCACTTTACAGTCTGTACACTTATACAAGTATTTATTATGAAACAAATATTTGCTCCGACCAGGAATCAAACCTGGGACTTTACGACGCGTAACAAACTAATGTGCTAATCAATGCCACGCCTGTGTGTTTTTTATATTTCTATACTAAGTTAATTTTAATTATAATTTATATTGCTTTTCCTTTGGTTGCCTGTTTAGTTTATCATTTTACCACCTTTACCTTATTTTTGCCTCTTTTCATTTCCATAATACCCTCCAAAGAGAAAGCGTCCACATACTGCTGACCGAGTCGATAGTTAAACTAAACGGGTCGTTTCTTTCTTTCTCCACCACTATGCCGGCCAAAGGTGCTTCTTCACACATCGCTTGAAGGATCCAAGGCTATAGGATGGAGAGGCCACAAGAAAGTCGTCAATGAATATGAAAGGTTTTAACCGTTTTAAGTCTATTTCGATGTTCATTATTAAGTTTTAGATTTTTTTTTGACTGGCATTTTTACCATTCTATATATTTTAATTATTTATTGTAATAATTATTGCAGATGATATCATCAGGCGTGATAGACAAAAGTGAAATGCCTGATTTCGATGAGAAGACTGGTCTATTGCCAAAAGACGAGGAGGCTGATATTGAAATTGAACTGGTAGAAGATGAACCACCTTTCTTACAAGGTGAGTTATTTATTTCACAAAAAAAATTGGTTGCCTGTAAAGTCGATATACGGGCGAAAGTTTTTCGTGACAACGACTTTGAGTGGTAAAATAATTTTAATGTGAATATTCATTCGTATAGTAGGAAGAAGGATGAAATAATAGTAACAAATTAAAACATTTATTTATACAAAGAATTATATTTAAAACATAAATATAACTGTGCGGTTATATTTATATAAAACATAATAAATAAGCGGGCTAACTGTGCTCGAGTGGAAGGGACGCGTGCCTTTCACTTTTTATGTCTGTCTCTCTCGCTCTTAGGCGGGCTAACCATGCCCGAGTGGAAGGGACGCGTGCCTCTCACTCGCTCTCATTGTGAGCGCATAACGTGAGCGGAGCGTAACGCAGTTTCTTAAAGTGTCACCCGGCAAACCAATTTATAAGACGTTGTCACGTCAATAAATGCCTGCGAGGTCTGGCTATATTCGAAAATGTTTACAGCCAATAAGTAAGCTGCGCTTCTTCATGATTAGCGGATTGGACTGAAAGCGGCTCATTGGCTTATTGATTGTGAAATATTCCACATTTTCCCACTTGCCACGATTATTTTCATTTGAATCCAACCAGGGGTCGATCGCGCAACTTCAATGAAAATGAACATCTATGTTGCGCGGTTGCAATTCCAATTTTAAAGCTCATAAATGAAATTCAATTGTCAAAACGCAGCCCATTCTCATTGTCATTTAGTTACGCGGTCGGCCCGCTGATTTCTAAATTTGTTCTGTCAACCTCCTTTCTCTCATCCTTCCTTTCCATGTGCCCAAACCATCGAAGCGACAGGCGTGGACGAACGGTTTAGCGACTGGTTTGTTGCGCGTAAAGTCCCGGGTTCGATCCCCGGTCGGAGCAAATATTTGTTTCATAGCTTTTATTTGTAATATTTAATAGTATTAAATATTGCAAATATTTGTTAATAAAAAAAAAGAGATGGATATTTGCTTCGGGTCTGGGTATCAAAGAGTGGTAGGCAGTGGTACCCAGTCTGCCGATCCGGGGTAGTACCACCACTTACAAGTATACAGACCGTGAAGTGATTTGTTCACGTTTCGGGATCAGCTTGTAAGTTGCCAGTTCCATCTAGGCCGGCATAGTGGATGTGATTGCTACTCACAGTTATTGAATTGTAGTAGCAGTGACATTTATTCATGGACCACACTTTGGCTTAACATCAAGCGGGGTGTTGTCATATGTCCAGTCACAATAAAGAATAAAAAAAAGCATTCTTTTGTCTATTGTTTTTTATTCGTCGTTTAATGTAACTATAAAATTTTTATTTGTCACTCAACAGGTCACGGGCGAGCATTACACGACTTGTCGCCAGTGAGAATTGTCAAGAATCCTGATGGTTCACTCGCTCAGGCAGCCATGATGCAATCAGCATTGGCAAAAGAAAGGCGCGAACGAAAGATGATACAAAGGGAACAAGAGATGGAGAGTGTGCCTACTGGTATTGTATTATTATTATTTATTATAATATTTGAAGGCGACCGTGGTGTAGTGGCAGTGCAATGGCCCACCGGTACCAATGTATCTTTAATATATTTTGTACTTTGGTTGTCCTGTCTATAATACAAGCACTTTAGTAGCTTAGTATAGAAATGTAGAAAAAAATATTTAGAATATATATTAGACAACTGGCGCATCCACTGTGACAGGTAGTAAGAAAAAGACTTGTTAATTTGAGCTCCAATTGCCACGATTCTGACACAACTCCCTCGCTTCCTTCACATTCATAATTCTCCTCATACAAGCTCTATGGTTATGGGCACTAGGCAACCTAGCTTTCTTGAGGATGTCTCCGATTTGGTCGGAAAACACTTGAGCCTTTAACGCATCCATCCACATCAGATTTATAAATTCCAAATAAGTGTTATGACATCTTTGCTCCTACCAGGATTCAACTATACAATCCAGTGTATGGTAGACTAAACCAACCATAATCTGTCTACCACATAGTAGTAACGATAATAAAACATATGTTTAAATATAGGTCTAAATAAGAACTGGATAGACCCACTTCCGGAAGAAGATGGCCGTGCTTTGGCAGCTAACATGAGAGGCACGGGGATAATACCACAGGATTTGCCAGAATGGAAGAAGCATGTCATTGGTGGAAAGAAATCATCATTTGGCAAGAAAACAAATTTGTCACTATTAGAACAAAGACAGTCTTTGCCTATTTATAAGCTTAGAGATGAACTTGCTAAGGTAAGTCAAGTTTGCAACAATGTATTTTCGTTCAATAAAATTGTTAAGATTTAATCAATTAAAAGGATTTTACTTTCTTTGTATTTTCTTGTAATAGGCATTAGCAAAGTTGTAAACAAAGTTTTTGTCTCTAAGTTCAGATGTTGAGGACCATTCTTCCGAATTTTAACATGGCTAATATTTGCAAAATCTACTAAGTATTATTTTAAAAAATCAGATAGGCAACAGTGAATATATAATAAGATAACTAAACCAAGTGGGGTGCTGTCGAGCCACAACAATAAGACGAAAAGATTTTTATTCTTTGCAATACTTTGCTATTAGCAAGTTTCAGGCTAATCAACGTTAAAATATTTTCTCTACTTACAGGCAGTGGCTGATAACCAAATACTGATAGTTATTGGTGAAACTGGTTCAGGGAAGACAACGCAAATCACCCAGTACTTGTCCGAGTGTGGTTTAACAGCTAGAGGCAAAATTGGATGCACACAGCCGAGGAGAGTAGCTGCAGTATCAGTGGCGAAACGTGTTGCTGAAGAATTCGGTTGTAGGCTTGGGCAAGAAGTCGGCTATACTGTACGATTTGAAGATTGTACCAGCCATCAGACTGTTATTAAGTAAGTTTTTTGGGTTTTTATTGGGAATTGAATAATTTTTGTAAAGCGATCAAGAAAATATGTTTTTAAATCGTGTTTGATTGTTTAGATTTAAATATTTACTAAATATTATAAAAAATGGATACATTTAGTTTAGTTATCTTTAATTTTCATTTTATTTTTTTATTTTTATCAATATTATTAGGGGAATTACCCACATAAAATGACGATGCCATTCCCATTGTAAACTAAACCTAGTCTATTTACAAATACAACCTCATACAGATATAATGTATTTAGTGTTTTTAAAGTGAAACTTCTTTAGGCGCGTTGTATTTGGGAAGTTAACCCGTGAAACGAACGAGCAAGCGAACAAACGCGATGTTGTTTTAATGAAATTCAACTATATAGTGTTAGTCAATTATTAGTATGTAATTATATTATAATTATATATTTTTATTAGCATAGTTTTAATTACTCAATTTTTATAACATCTAACTTTGTAACAGACCGTTTGAACTTCTGCCGAAGGTCCTGTCATCGACTTGAGCGCCGATGACCAATTAAATCCGACTGCGTTTATAGTCACGAGGTTGCTTTCTCACGCTTTTTGGGTCCAAAGTTCATAGTATGGGGATAAGGAGAACGGATGGAGGTGTGCTGTCATTGATAAAAAAAATTATTACATGGTGTTCACATTACTATTTTCTTTTTCTACAGATACATGACAGAAGGTATATTATTCCGCGAATGCTTATTGGATTTGGATCTTAAAACCTACTCAGTCATAATGTTGGATGAAGCTCACGAAAGAACAATAAATACCGACGTTCTATTCGGTCTACTCAAACAGGCTGTACAGAGAAGACCAGAACTCAAATTAATAGTAACCTCAGCCACACTGGACGCTGTCAAGTTCTCTCAATACTTCTTTGAAGCACCAATATTCACAATCCCAGGCCGGACTTTCCCCGTAGAAGTTTTATATACAAAGGAGCCGGAGACTGATTATTTAGATGCTTCTTTAATAACTGTTATGCAGATCCATTTAAGAGAGCCTCCTGGTGATATTCTTCTGTTTTTGACTGGTCAAGAAGAGATTGATACAGCTTGTGAGATTTTATATGAAAGGATGAAGTCTTTAGGACCTGATGTCCCAGAACTGATAATCTTGCCAGTGTATTCTGCTTTGCCTTCTGAGATGCAAACGAGGATCTTTGATCCTGCACCTCCGGGGAGTAGAAAGGTTGTGATAGCAACTAATATAGCAGAAACCTCATTGACCATTGATGGTATTTATTATGTAGTTGATCCTGGTTTTGTGAAGCAGAAAGTTTATAATTCAAAGACTGGAATGGATTCTTTGGTTGTTACGCCCATCTCTCAAGTAAGTACATTTTTATTACCGAATATCTGTGCGTTTTTAATTGGATTTAAGTTTGTTTAATTGTCAAGCGACATTAGACCTTGGCTGGCCTGATGGTAAACAGAGGCATAATTGTCTAAAATAGTGTCATCATCGTACACAATGACAATCTATTTCCTGTGAATATAAGTAATATAAGAGTTTCAATTCAAAAAACGATTTGTTTACTTGGAATGTATGTTTACAAGGGATAGGAAGTATGATAAAGAAATTAAGAGGGGAGTTGCTTGTTCCTACATTAATGTATGGAAGTAACTGTTGGGTGTGGCAGCAAAGCATGAGAGTAGAATCAACGCTGTGGAAATGCGGTCGTTAAAGAGTGTGTATAGAATGACGTTAGCGGATAGAATAAAGAATAGCACAGTGCGCGATAGATGTGGTTTGAAAGAAGATGTAGTAACAAAGAAATGCTTCGATGGTTTGTGTACATGGAAAGGATGAGTGAAAGTAGATTGTCGAAACGAATTTATAAATCTGATGTAGATGGATGCGCTAACCAAAGCAGGCCCAGGAGGGTGTTTTCCGATCGAATCGTAGACATCCTTAAGAAAGCTAGGATGCTTAGTGCCCATAACCTTAGAGCTTGTATGAAGGAAACGAGGAAGTTGTGTCAGGATCGTGGCAAGTGGCGCTTCATTGTCTCTGCCTATCCTCGTGGGAAAAAAGCATGACAATTTGATTGATTTATATTTTGATAATTATTCAATATATGTATTTTTTATAAATATTCTCAGTCTTGCAAGAGTCAGTCTTTCCACAACTTTATTTTATCTTACAGGCAGCTGCAAAACAACGCGCCGGTCGTGCTGGTCGTACGGGCCCTGGCAAATGTTATCGCCTGTACACTGAGAGGGCATACAGGGACGAAATGTTGCCAACACCTGTGCCTGAAATACAACGGACTAATTTGGCCACCACGGTGAATATATTATGTTATTTATTTTACTATAATATTTTATTTTATATTTTAAGAAAGGTGGGCAGGAAAGTGGTGGTAATACCACCACTATCAAGTTGAGGATCTTTGATGTGTCTCAGCGCGTTCCTGTTTCGGGATCAGCTTTGAAATAGCCGACATAGTGGATGCGACTGCTGATTGCAATTGTCTGAGGCAGCTGTTGGATGGAGGCGACCGTGGTGTAGTGCCAGTGCAATGGTTACGCAAACCGAGAGCACGATTTCGAAACCACTCGCCAGTACCAATGTATCTTTGATATATGTACTTTGGTTGTTCTGTCTCTATGATACAAGCACTTTAGTAGCTTAGTATAGAATTATATAATAAAAAAGAAATAAATAAAATAAACTAGGATATTATTAAATAAAAATCCCATATCAATCGTTTAGGGAGCCAACCGCGCAACTACAATTGAAATAAAAATGATATTTATTCCCATTTCTCAAAAAGTTACGCGGTCGTCAAACAACTTTTATTCATTCGGACCATGAGTTTTAATAAGCTTAAACTGTTAATGAAAATGAACATGGATTTTCAGTGCATTGCGCGGTCGCTATTTTAATTTTCAATCTCATTAATGGAGTTATGACGACAGGGGTGGACGAACGGTTTAGCGATTGGTTTGTTGCGCGTAAAGTCCCAGGTTCGATTCCGCAATCGGTCGGAGCAGATATTTGTTAAAAAACTTTTATTTGTTATATTTAATAACATTAATTATTCCGGCATAGTGGATGTGATTGCTACTCACAGTTATTGAATTGTAGTAGCAGTGACATTCCATCATGGACCACACTTCGGCTTAACATCAAGCAGGATGCTGTCATATGTCGAGTCACAATAAAAAAAAATATAAAAAAGTTCAACTGTGAAAACGAAGCTCATTCTCATTGTCACTGAATTACGCGGTCGGACTGCAGGTATCACTCAATTCATTATTTTATCGCTTTTTTTTAATTTTTTTTATTGTGACTCGACATATGTCAGCATCCCGCTTGATGTTAAGCCAAATTGTGGTCCATGAATGAATGTCACTGCTACTACAATTCAATAACTGTGAATAGCAATCACATCCACTATGCCGGCCTAGATGGAACCGGCAACTTACAAGCTGATCACGAAACGTGACCAAATCACTTCACGGTCTGTATACCACTGCCTACCACTCTTTGATAACCATTTTAGAGTCTATTTTAGAGTATATAGTAGCTTTTACTCTGTGATAGGGTGGAGGGGGTTGCATTATGGGTGCAAGGGTTTACTCAGGTCGCGGTCGTCGTCGCTTAGCATCGTCGCCTGATGCTAAGCTGGAGTGCCCTAATATTATAAATAAAAGCTATGTAACAAATATTTGCTCCGACCGGGAATCAAACCTGGGACTTTCCGCGTAACGGACTGCTGAACACTACGCCATGCCTATCGTCAAATTTACATTTACAAACTATTACAGAAGTAATTATATATTTAAAAATATTATTTCAGGTATTGCTAATGAAAACAATGGGCATAAATGACTTACTCCATTTTGACTTTATGGACGCGCCGCAAGTGGAGTCACTCATAATGGCATTGGAACAATTGCATTCACTATCAGCACTGGACTCAGAAGGATTACTCACCAGGCTTGGAAGGCGGGTAAGTTTCTTATTAGAATTATCATTTCAACAATAAAACGCCAAAATAACGCTCAAGATTTATCAAAGTGGGTACGATATTATTATTAGATTTATCAGGTTGCCTTAATAGTAGATCCCAAATTAATTAATAGGTAAACCGAACTCACTGTATGGAATTATTTATTAGTAATTATTCGAAATATCGTACGGAACCCTAAACTTTTTGGAAATCCAATATAGCCTATGTTACTCACGAAGAATGTAGCTTTCTAATGGTGAAAGAATTTTTGAAATCGGCCTAGTAGTTTTTGAGTTTATTCATTACAAACATACACACAAAAATACGCGGGCTTTTGATGACGTCACACGTCACGACCAGTATTTGTTTACTACAAGTGTTACTGTTATTTATGTAGATTTTAAAGTTGCAATAGCTAAACAAAAACACTGCATAAACACAAAGAACAGCTATTTTTTCTCTTAAACACTACGCGCACAATATGAGCATCAACCCCGAACGTGTCATGTGACGTCACGTTTCATTCGGCCAATGGTGATGCGTTTCACTCATTTGAATTTCACTTGCTTGTTTTTCACTTTTTGCTTAATCTTTTATGCAATATATACAAAGAAAATTAAAAATATAATTATTTTAGCATGATGTTAGTACAATAAAGAACCGGGGGAAAAATTTGCAGCAATATTTAAAGCACATGCATATTCCCTATTGTGTTGCGTGCGGGGCCGTCAAATGGCTATAGGGGCCTCGGGTCGATCCGGGTGTACTCAACGCCATTGGTAGACAATCACTTTTTGCCACGTCATCTAGTTGCAGTATGTGGCGTAGTATCCTAGCAGAACCAATATCCACTTCAGCTAGGATGATTTATGAGTTTTATAAATATTTATTTTAAGTGCAGGTTAATTTAATTTAGGCTGGCATAAGCAGAAAATGCTTAAAGCCCAAAAAAAGAGATTTTTAAAATTGTTATTAAGTTTGAATTGCATTAATTAACTTTTGTTTTTATTTGAATTCCAGATGGCAGAATTCCCTCTAGAGCCGAACCTCTCCAAAATATTAATAATGTCTGTAGCTCTGCAATGCTCAGATGAGATTTTGACAATAGTGTCAATGTTAAGTGTACAAAACGTATTCTATCGTCCTAAAGACAAACAGGCATTGGCTGACCAGAAGAAAGCGAAGTTTTATCAGCCCGAAGGCGACCATCTGACACTTCTAGCTGTTTACAATAGCTGGCGGAATAATAAGTTCTCGAATGCATGGTGCTATGAGAATTTCGTACAAATAAGGACATTAAAAAGGGCGCAGGATGTTAGGAAACAATTGTTGGGCATTATGGATAGGTCAGTTTGACATTTATTTTTATTGTGGCAACACTAAACAACAATCCACCTGAAGACGACAGTTAAATTACGGTAGAGATGTGTTAGGATCGAGGAATGTGGCGCCCAATCTCTTAATTTAGGATGATTTGATTAATTTAATTAATAATGTTAAATACTAATATCTATTTTCTTATTTCAGGCATAAACTAGACGTAGTCTCGGCTGGAAAGAATAGCGTGAGGGTCCAAAAGACAATATGTTCTGGTTTCTTCAGAAATGCAGCAAAGAAAGACCCCCAAGAGGGTTATAGGACTTTAGTTGATAGTCAAGTTGTCTATATACATCCTTCTAGTGCACTATTTAACAGACAGCCTGAATGGTATGATTTGGTTTTTTATTTTATTTTATAAAGTTTAAGGACATCCTGGCGTCTTGTGACCGCTATCTAGGGGACTTGTTTAACTTTGGATAGCAAGTGGGGTCGAGATATATATTATTTTTTACTAGCGGTTACTCATTGCTCGGTTGATCGGATCGGTTGATCTGCACGAAATCGTATATTTCATACTTGTGTCTGTTTGGGGATGGATTTACTAAGCTTTTGGTCAAAAGATGAAAAATATTTGCCCAAAAAATATTGATTTCCTATTTAACTTGTAACACCCAATAAGACTCAGTCACATATTCTGATCTGCTTAAAAGCTAGGCCGGCATAGTGGATTTGACTGCTGCTAGCAGACATCCGTATGTTCAGTCATCTCTACTCATAGATTGTACTCCAGCTTAACTTCATAATCACAATAAAATAAAATAAAAATGGTTTGTATTTTACAGGGTTATATATCACGAGCTGGTGCAGACAACCAAGGAGTACATGCGTGAAGTGACAAGCATAGATCCAAAATGGCTGGTGGAATTCGCGCCAGCATTCTTCAAGTTCTCAGATCCAACGAAATTATCCAAATTCAAGAAGAATCAAAGACTCGAACCATTGTACAATAAATACGAGGAGCCCAACGCATGGAGGATATCACGTGTGCGAAGACGAAGAAATTAAACAGAAATATCAATTACATATTTGTATGCAATATTAAATTATTATTTTATGTATTTCCTGTGTTTTATTTTGAATCTTAATCAATTAAATTGTCACGCCTTTTTTCCACAGGGATAGGCAAGTACAATGGAGCGCCACTTGCCACGATCCTGACACAACTTTCTCGCTTCTCTCACATCCACACTTCTTCTACGAGGCAACTGAGCTGGATGTGTCTTTCTGGCGGATGTCTCTGATGTCTCTGAAAAGACTCTCGAGCCGGCCTCATTCAACGGATGCATGAACTCATCCTTTCCACCACCTCATCCCTTCCATCCTTTCAAAGCATTCCTTTCTTTGTCTCTACATCTTCATTCAAACCACATCTATCGCACACTGTGTTATTTCTCATTCTATCCGCTATCGTCACTCCTTAATGACCGCATTTCTACAACGTTAATTCTACTCTCAAGTTTCTGCAACATCCAACATTTACTTCCATACATTAAAGTAGGAACGAGTACCGCATTATAAACAGCCATCAATAGAAAAGGCAAATACTGCCGGCACCGACTACGCGACAATCGGTACGACGTGAACCGTAAGTGTGAAAAGCCATGATAGATGATATATATACAGATGATAGATTGTATTAATGAGGCACGTACATAGTTTAAACTTAGATAATTTAACTGTCTAGATAGAGTGTCGCGATTCAATCGCAATGCAAACATAGGCCAACGTTGAACTGATTGTGTGCGTGTCACACACACAGATGCGTTCCATTACGATATCATTACAAGTGCGTCGGGCCACGCCTGTGTGTGTGAAATGATACCAGCTTATCGATATTACCCACTAAGTAGGGAAAAATATGCACTTTTGATATGCGTTTTATACATACATAAATTAATAATAATGTAGATTTGTTTACTATTTAATTTGTTATAGTATGTGTATATGTTACCAGAAATATATGAAACCTAGGAATTGAGAAAAACAATAGGGAGGTAGGCAATGGATGTAAAAACAGCAGCAAGTAGTGTTTGCAAAAACTCGATAGTTTTGTTATCGGTAGTAAACACCAAAACCATCTACTCAACCGATAGGGCTATAGACAGCGCAAACTATTAATAACAGTAATATTATTGATAGTACTGACCTGGTAAATTGATAGAACTATCGAAACCACTAATAGTGGTCTTTTCTTCAAAATTAACGAAATTGAAGAATTATCGGTTTTGTGCAAGAAATTGCACTCTACTTGTACAAAACCGTACTTTTATGTGAATAAGCATTACTAATGATAATAAATACCACATATACTTTATTTTAATAGTCCAGTGCACAATATTTGATAGGGGTAATAAAAAAAAGAATAAGAGTATATTTTTTTATTTATACAAATAAATAAAAAAGTTTTGATGCTGCATCACGATTGTTGTTATTAATTTTTATCTTGTAATAATATCGTAAATCTATAATAAATATTTTTCTACAACACTTTTAATCAAATTAGTTTGATGGAGGTGGCCACAAACATGCTCAGCTTTTACCTCACAGTAATTTGGGCCTCCAATAAATTGTTTCATTACAGTAGATACTATTTTTGCATATTTTTTGGGAGTCATAGTAAAATCCTGTTTTAAAAACTGTCGAATTATGTATTCAGCAGATCAGAAAATAAAATATACATCCTGAGAGGCATAGATGAGTCCCTTCATCTCTTAATTTAACCAATTAATGGTGCGGCAATTTTTCATTTGATGTCCAAACAATTAATACACTTATTTTTTTGTGCAAATATTTAACAACAAAGCCTGCTATGTAGCCGACGATTTGCTGTGTATATTCACATAATTCCGAATAGTAAATAATGCCGGCATCGTTGTAGAGAATTTCGTCGTCAACGTCATGTTCCTCTTCATCTTCTTCCCTTAACGAAGGAACAGTTTCATTTATACTTTTTATTGATGAAGAGCACGTTAGAACACTTATGTCTTCTAGTGTCACATAGTTTCCTACCTACCTAAAAACTGGATCTTTAGGTATTCTGTAACAACAGTTTATTTATTGCTGCCTTGTCTAAGCATGATACATTATTATTGTTTTTATGGCACGACATATGACAGCACCCCGCTTGATGTTAAGCCGAAGTGCAGTCATGAATAGTAAACAGTGCATCCACTTGTAAATAATATTGTAATTAATAAACATATTGTTGTACATACAGAACACACATTTAGGTGGGTAATGTAATATAAATGTTATAACATGTTATTATATATAATAACAGTGTTAAAGTGATACTTGTTTTTTTTATAAACAACAAATCTACTTCAATATAAAAACCAAAATATTCACGGGAATATTTTGATTCAAAACCTGGCAACACTCTTAACATCTTAGGTAAAAAATTGAACTATTTTTTAAATAATTATTTCCATTGTTTATAGTAATTTAAAATCTACTTAATGATGATAAGTGACAGCTTTGGTTGTTCTCAAGCGTCCTTTGTAAGTTCGGCACAATTTAATGGCGCAAACAGTCATTATTATCGAAAAAATCACAGAGAAATTTCGCGTGGCGTCCGAACGGTGTCTGTTACGCAACTGACAAACGCGAGAGAGTGTATCGGCCAACAGTTGGCCGGTATTTTTTTTAGCCCGTGCGCCATCATATGCTCTATCTAGACAGTTAAATTATCTAAGAGTTTAAAATGTCCCATCTACCTAGGCCTGTATTATAGGTAATTAAAAAAATATATTTTTCTTGGTGGTTACCACACAGACTGATCGACTATTTTTTGTTTTTATTTGCTTGTTTACTCTTTACCTTATAAAAAATGAATTATTGTGCACTGAAGAGTAAATTGGAGTTTAATTTAATCTATTTTAATATAAATATGCTCAAAGAAACAAAATAAGTTTTTTTCATTACAAAGCGGTTCTTGTATGGGCCGGTCTAAACATAGATTTTCAAAATGTCACGGAAGGTTTTGTTACTTTTTTGTGCAAATAATATAAAAAGTGACTATATTTAGAGAAAAGTCCTAGATCTATATAGAAATAAATTTAGCGTTATAAATATTAAATCACCATTATCTGGATAAATTGCTTTAATTTTAAGAAATGCCTGAGAAAATGGATTTTCTATCGGAAATTTTTGGGGAGGCTATAATACTGAGCTTCGATAGTATTGTTTTAGGATTTTGTTTAAAGCAATTGTATAATTGTAAACATATACTAAATTCTCTACAAGTAAGTATCTTGTTTGTTTCCTAAATATAATGTTCTTAAGGTTATAAATATATTTCAAATCTCTTTTTCTGGCCCTCCTAATACCATATTTTACTATGTGGATTTTTATAAATATGTGTATTCAATAAATTTCAGACGGCACCTGTGTTAGATTTAGATTCATCAATAACTCGAGAAATAAGCAAATATCCAAACAGTACTATACCTTATGTGGTTATTAGAGGTTTAGTGAAGCCCATAGGAACTCCTATTAGAAGTAATTATAACCAATCAGTAACAGGAGTTGTTCAAAAGTTGACAATTAAGGAGCATGTGATTGCTAGAACCTTGGCTGGATTTTGGTCTGATCAGACTCGGACCATCCATGAAGTATGTAATGGTACCCCATTTGTGTTGAACAACGGACATTTTAATGTCGAAGTTGTGGATGCTTTGGCTGCTGAGTTGTTAGGTAAATATATTTTGTTTTTTGTATAAAAATTATAACTCTTCTACTTTTACTCCCACTCACTTGATGTCAGGTCATATACAATTTTTATATCAAGCTACTAAAGTGCTTGTATCATAAAAACAGCACAACCAAGGTATGTGTATGAAAGATACATTGGTACCGGCAAGTGATTTTGAAGCTATGGTCTCGAATTTATAATTTAAACCTATATTGTTAAAATATTTTCACTTTTATATAGGTAGAATGCCTGATATATTTCTTTTTAGTTTACGATAATTTCAATCAATCAAATTGTCACGCCTTTTTCCCGCAGGGATTGGCAGCGACAATTTTAATTTTTACAGTAATTTTCTTTACAAAATTCAGAAATTAATTTAAATATTATTTAAATAATAATTATTTTTAGACATGGATGTAATATCAGATAAGTTTGAACCTTTGTCACCTGGAGTAATAGATCATGTATGGGGTTTCTTCTCTGGAGTTCGTCAAAGGGGTCTTCAGACAACAGAAGAGATGCTCAGAGATGGCTCATATATCACAGCTGTTGGTGAACTCAATGGCACTAGTTCGGGGGGGCTAAAAATACAACCCGCAAAAGATTTACCCCTATATTTGACAACGGCTACTAAAACTACTTTATTGAACCGACTTGCCAGTTCCAGGGATATACTTAGGTAAATATTATTATGTCAATGATTTAAGAAAAAATACAATCAAAAAAATCTAGCATGCTTATTTTCTACTGATTAATATTTCAATAATCTTTATTATTTGAGTTTCAACATAATTATTTCTGTTACCAATCATAAAAAGGCCAATCTGTTACTGAGACTAAATTACTTTTAATTATTCTGTTTGAAAATTTAGTAAATTGTTCATTCCTCTTACTGATATATGATCATTCATAAAATTCCTATGTACTGAATTCCTAATATTCATATATTACAACGATAGCTAGGGCCTGCAGCGACTAAAGTTGTAGCAGCTTGATTGAGGAAAGTTTGGAAGTGAAGGAAACGAGGAAGTTGACACCGCCTCTCACAAGTTACAGTTGAGTGACTTTTAACAACTTAATAAAACTATTAAGTTGAGCGACACAGAGAAGCCACAAAGGTCTTAAGTGTAAAAATGAACCTGTACATAAAGAGTGTTCTGTGTCTTATATCACTTTGTTACTCTTTTGTATTGTTTGCTCTGTTTCTGATGATTGTTTTAATTTGTATATTGTTACTCGACATATGACTGCACCTGAGCACCCCGCTTGATGCTAAGCTGGAGTGCAGATGTCACTGCTACTACAATTCAATAACTGTAAGTAGCAGTCTCATCCACAAGCTGATCCCGAAACGCGTCTAAATCATTTCACGATCTGTATACTATACTTGTAAGTGGTGGTACTACCCCGGATCGGCAAACCGGGTTGCACTTTTTGATAACCAGACCCCAAGCAAATATCCGCTTCATATTTAGATTAACAAATATTTTCTATAATTTTTTAAATATTACAAATGAAAGCTATGAAACAAATATTTGCTCCGACCTGGAATCAGTCCCGGGACTTACGCGTAACAAACCAACGCCTCGCCTGCCTATTACTGAAACGTCACTTTGACAGCAACATTTATTTGTTGACATTTTCGTACGAATGTACAGTTAGAAATATAATACCAACTCGCTTGATTACTATTGGTCCATTGATGACCTTATTTAATTGTAGTGTCAATTACGATCATTTGAAAGTAAGAAATCATAAGTTGTAGCACTGTGGCTGTTAGTACATGTTTATTACTACATTGTTAGTTGAATTTGTTACTAATTACTTGTACTATACTAAATAATATTATATTATGTTGATGAAGTAGTGTAGCGTAGTGTTGTGTTTAGTATAATTTGTAGTAAAAAAAATGGTTAAATATGCTATTAAATATTGCAAAAACGATATTAGCAAACATAGTGAACAGAAATCTAGTGTCATATTTTAAAATATGTTCTATATTAATGATTAGTTTAGGTATTATAAATATTTGTTAATAAAAAAAGGCAGACATTTGCTTTGGGTCTTAAAGAGTGGTAGGCGGTTGGTGGTCTGTAATATATTTCTAGAGATCTAAGAATGACGACGACTGAAACAATCGAGTCAGTTCACGGCTGCCTCAGTAGCCGTCACTAATCCGGCCAAAGGTGCTTCTTCACGCATCGCTTGAAGCATCCAAGATTATAGGAGGAAGAGAACACATGGGCTGGCAAAGCATTCCACTTGAAATTTCTACTCTCAATAACTTACTCAAAATTAATTTATACCATAAATGCATATTATTTGTTTCAGAATACTCCTAGGTGTATTTGGTACGATAGCAGTGATTGTGTCTGGCCGTATAGCATACAAATATTACAAACGACGCCGACGTATGAAATTGGAGGATGGTATGAAACGTCAGTTGGCAGCTGGACGTAAGGAGAGACGCGCTCAAGCAAGAGAGAAGAATCTGAGTGAAGTTCAGCTGTGTGTAGTTTGTACTGTTAACCCCAAAGAGGTGAGACTTTATTCTTTAGAAATTGTGATCACCTTCTTTCTTCTTGTTTATGGCTTTAGTATTTAACTTGCCAGTGTCAAAGTAAAAATATATGGTTCAATGTTAAAACATTGTCAAGTAAAGATGAAGATGAACCACGCGAGTGATTCATCAAATGATGATGATAAGAATGAGGTTGATGATGATCGTTTTAGTAAAGCGGCAGAAAGCCTTTACTAAAACTTCAGAAGAAGTTTTGGAGGGAACATGAAGAAACACGTTTCACAACTTTAAATTACTTGTTTATTCTTGATCAACTTAAAAACTATTACTGGATAACAATTCCACCATTATTACACATTAATATTTATGAAAAACACAAGCTTTTCAAATAATTCAAAATTGCACGTCCTGTCAGTTGCAGTTGCCCGCCAAAACTCGTGATCACCTTTTTTAAAGTGAAAACTTCTTTAGCAGTGTTGTGCACTTTTTCTAATGGGTAAAAAATGTTAAACTCGCGTAGAGGCTTTATATTTATTTATTTACACATTTTACACCCTAAAAATATATTATGCTTAAATTAACTAAATACTAAAAGCCATTTGCAAATTACCAATTGTAATAATGAAACATAGGAGAAAACAAACTAAAACTAAATTATACTTATTGTGTTGTCAGATTTTAATCAATCAAATTGTCACGCCTTTTAGCACAAGGATAGGCAGAGACAACGAAGCGCGACCCGCCACGATCCTTACACAACTCCCTAATTAATTAAACTTTTAAATGACAAAGTACTTTGTTTCTATAATACATTTAATTTATTTTTTCCAGATAATTTTATTGCCATGCGGCCATGTTTGTTTATGTGAAGATTGTTCGGACAATATTCATGACTTTTGTCCTGTGTGCAGAGAGATAATAGTTAACAAAGCACCGGCATTTATAACATAAAAGTGATATATTCAAGTCAATCCTAAATGCAAATGTGAAGTGAAAAAAGTCTACAGTTTCCTAAATAATTATTATAATTCGATTAAAATAAGAATAGGACCGAATCGTTGGCATTTTGTGACGTTGAACTCTGCAACTAACTTCACTTTAGTATGGTGTCTTATTCTTTGCGGAACATCAAGAAAAAGACAACTTTGAATCAGTCAAGTGAAGTTAGTCAACAGCCCGTCCTATTCTTATTCTAATAGCATTATATATATTGCGATGAGCAGGACTGAGGTGGGGCGGGAGGTGACACGTGTACATATATAAAAACCCACCCCTACCGCACTGAAGTGCTAGTGGTATATTAACTACATTTACGTCAAGAACACACAAATTAAAATGCTCCAATATCCATGTGGAGCTGCAGCCAACTCTCAATCATTGTTCAATAAATTTGCCAATCATAGAGCAAAATTGGAATGATTTTTTAAAATATTTATACTCAATCCTAGCGCCATGGGGTCACCGTAAGATGTGTTTGACGCCGCCGGTAATGCTTCGCGGTCTCTTGTGGCACTCGAAAGAAAGCCTTTGCTTAATAAATTTTAGAAAATATCTACTAAATTTCAAAGTTGTTAAAAAAGAAAACCATAGGTTATATTTATTATATTTTTATTATCAATTTGTTTTATTATATTATGTCTTTAACATTATAAAAAATACAAAACAAAAATAAAGTGAAATAGGAAAAAGTACCGCAGTACCGTCGAATTCGGAATGAATTAAAATTTCTTCATAGAAACTAAGCGATGGTCTGCATCGTACTTGGCTTTGGGTGCATGGCAAGTGTCTTTACCACTTCCAATGCTTCCACTACTACTTCTGGCAGGGCATTCACAGCCAGTCTAATTTAGACGACAAGCATGGCCGATTAATCAGCACACCAGTTTGTTACACGTAAAGGTCCCTGGTTCAATTCCCGGTCGGAGCAAATATTTGTTTCATGGCTTTTATTTGTAATATTTATTAATTATATTAAAAATTACAAATATTTGTTAATACAAACGAGGCGAATATTTGCTTGGGGTCTGGTCATCAAAGAGTGGTAGGCAGTGGTACACAGTCTGCCGATCCGGGGTGACAAAACGAGAATTTAGCGCATTTTGGGATCAGCTTGTAAGTTGCCTGTTCCAACTAGGCCGGCATAGTGGATATAATTGCTACTTACAGTTATTAAATTGTAGCAGTCCACTATTATCCACGCAGTGACAGGCACTATAACTTGATAAAATCTGGTTTATATTTAAATGTACTTAAAAATAGCATCATTTTATTGACACTTAAATGTAAGATACTAAAAGGATATTAAAATGTAGAATAGAGCTGTTTTGTGAGAAATAAAAACTAATATATTTATGTAGTCTTTTATTAAATAAATAATTTCATATGTAAAAATATATTTTCATTTTGAATTAGTCTACAAGTTGGGCTGCAAAGAACTCTCTGATTTAAAGTGTCTGTGGACTTGGTCACATTTTGAATCAGCTAAAAAGTTGTTATTGCTGGTCTTCAGAGGAAAGTTGCCAGTTCTTTGAGAACTAGACCTGTTGTGGATGGGACTGCTACTACTTGCAGTCTAAAGATTCTTTTTTATTGTGACACGACATTTGACCTCGACCCGCCTGATGATAAGAAAGAGGATGTCCAAGAGTGATGACGACTGAAAAAACCGAGTTAGTTCACGGCTGCCCCGGCCGCCATCACTATGCCAGCCAAAGGTGCTTCTTCACGCATCGCTAACATAATTATTATAAATAAAAGCTATAAAACAAATATTTGCTCCGACCGGGACTGTGCTAACCAATTAAGCATTGCCCCCCTAGCACGGCAATCCAAGAAGCACGATAAATATCATGATTGTTTGTCAAAATATGACTTTTCCCCATGAACTGTAAGTTGCGAGCACGGCGGCAAGCAAGATACGCAATATGTGTGATAGCCGCCATTTTGTTTGAAGTTATCATAACTTGCGAGCACGGCTGATCCAAGAAGTAAGATTTTGACGTTATATATACACATTTTTATCACATTATGAACGGGGTGGTGATAAATATATTTTGGCCTTTTTAACTAAATAATTTTAAATTATTATATTTTTTGTAAGGTTCCTAAAAGGTTATTATGTTTTCTATGTCCTAAACTCGATTAAATATTACGCAAGACTACCATTAATTTTATTTAGTTATAGCTTGTCTAACTATAAAGACGCGCCCTTCCACTTTATTAGTTCATTTAAATTACTAACTATTGCATTTTCGGTGTGCTGCATTCATATTTTATGTTTTCTCGTGTGCGCAAATGCGGTGTAGGGGCGCGTCATTTCGGCTTAGACAGACTATACTCTTATTTCATGCGCCTAAATACTTTCAAGCGAAGTGTGAAACTACACATCTGGCCGGCATACTGACGAATGACTGAGGCAAACGTAAACTAAGTCGGTTTTTCAGTCACCAGCGCTCTTGGACCTCACCTTGCATAAATGCACATTAACTCAAAGCTATTTTTTTATATAACTATTTAATTATTATATTTAATAATTGATGTATTTATTTGAGATTTTGTGTCATATTATTTTAAATTCTTCATTTTAATTTTTATAATTATATTAAGTTTATAAACGTTCGACAGTGGATACGCCTCAAATTTGCCGTAAGATGTAATGTAAGTATACGGTCAAATTAAAAAGTTTGTTGTTGGTTGACATTTCCAAGTATGTTTCGACTCTTAAACTTATACGCATAATTTCTGTTAGTATTGTTGTAGGCATCGGGTCTCGACTCTCATTCAAGGTCATGGCGATGAGCACGTTTCTTCCGGTTTGATCTTCGCACCAAATGTTTAGGCATCGCAAACGTCATCAATATAATACTGTCGTTAAACATTTTGAAACTAGTAAAAAATAGATTAAAAGTATGAATTAAATTAAAAAAAAATTATCTCCTGTCATGCATGTTAAATTTAATTTGTCAGTTTTAGAATTCGGAGCGCAGACCATAAGCACTTTTAGATCGTGTCGGAATGCTGCGATTGTAAACAAAATGGCGTCGTTAGTAAAAGCTGTTGATTTTGCACCTAATTTTTACCAATTATGTTGTTTTTTTTGCGCTAATCATCGAGTTTATTATTAATACTTTGTTTTATTTGCATTAAGTTATACCTAATTGTGTAAAAAGTGTTCTTAGGATAGTGACTTTATTGTATTCCATGTAAACCCATTGTGTTGAAGAAGTGACTTTATTATGTTTTATTTTATTGAGATAGTGATTTTATTATGATGTTAACTAGTAATTAACATACATATTTTTAGTGATACTATTGTCTTGAAAAGTAAGTTGGAATTAAATAAAAAAGATAATGTTTTATAAAAAGTCGTTTTATTGATCTAATTAGATTATTTCCTACTGAGTAAGGTTCACTTTCACCGACATCTTAAATACGTCTAATATTCATTGTTGTATTATTATACGTATTTAGGATGTGAAAGTGGACCTAATATGTTTACAAATACGCAATATCAACCAGGCCATTTTAAAATTGCCACCATTTTTAGTTCTTGTGAGATTCCGTCGTGGCGTCTCTAATTGCCACGTGTTGTCTATGGCAGTCGAGCTTCTTCTCTTGAGTACAATGTTCCTTGGTTGTAGGGAACGTACCATGACCGATATAGAGGTTTGTTGTTTCCGAAAAAGCCTGTAGTAATGCGATAAAATATCTTAATATTTTATCGCGTTGATTTATCTTAAACAAGGAATGGCCATGCTCGCTTCTGTGATAAGTTACATGGTAAGATAGGTCTATCGCGGAACTTGATTCTTGAATCTTACTCGACCCCGTGCTAGGGGGGCTGTTGTCAAGACTTGTCGTTTATTAAGGATATTTCTTCATAACCATCTAAAATCCAATTTGCAATGATCCCATACGCCCGCAAGAGCCACCACATCCATCGTCCTCTTCAACTGACTCTATTCTAACATCCAAACCTACATCACTATTTAAACCAAATTCAGACAAAATTTTGTCAGCTTTTTTACTAACTTCTATCTCTATCTTTTTACTAGTACTACAGCAATTATCTTTATCATTACAACATTGATTTTCTTTTGAATCTGAACACTTTATTGAATTATTTTGATTTGGATTATTCTCAACTTGTCTAGCTTCATATTCTTCAAGCATTCTCTTTGCTTTGGAGCTCTTTCCGATGCCAAGTCGTGGTAAACCTTTATTCAAGCCTTCTAATAGAACACATGCCTTGCATATCTTTTGTGATGATACAAAGTTACATCGTTCGCACACACCTAATTCAGGTAATGATACTTCACCTTTTACTGACATTGTTTCGCCTGCAAACAAAAATAAGGTTTTTTAGTTTTAATTAAAATTGGGACTCTAAATGCGACATTTTTAAGACGACCGTGGTGTAGTGGTCGTGCAATGGTTATGCAAACCGAAAGCATGGGTTCAGCCAATGTACATATATCTTAGATACATATATTATATCTTTGGTATATGTACTATCTTTAATATATGTACTGTTTCTATGATACATGTCCGTTTCTTTGATTCAGATATAATTGATTAAGGAAGTAAGGGGCAATGCATATTATATTTTTAATGAACATACCAGAATAAATAATATCCATAATGCAAGCAGGTCTAATTTTTTCCAAGTTCTTCAATAGAGCCCTTGCATGCCCTCTATAAGCATTGGGAGCAAAAACACATTCTGTTGAAAAGTATACAAGCTTTTTATAATATGCATACATTACAATTTCTTTCTCATACGCATATTTGAGGGGTTTCACACGAGGTATTGAGTCTTCACTACCCTGAAAATTAGAAATTTCAAAGTTATTAATATTTGATAGTGATTCTTAAAAGAAATGTTATACGTCATATATAAAATTTCATGTGAGTCACATTTTTTATGCCAAGCAATTTGTGGCAACTAGATTATAATTTTAATTAGAATATGAATTTTCTATACCAAGCTTGTGTCATAAAAACTAGAAGACCAAAGTACACATATGAACAATAAATTGGTACCAGCAAGTGGTTTTAAACCAGGATTTCTGGTTTTGTGCAACCATTTCACTACCAATAGACCACAGTTGCTTAGATTCAGCCAATATATCAAAATAGTGTACAGGGGAAGATCTTCCTTTTCATATCCTACAAATTTAATAACTATTTTTTTAAATTTTTATTGTAACATGACTAATGACAGCACCCCGCTTGATGTTAAGCTTTTTTTTTTATTGTGACTCGACATATGACAGCACCCCGCTTGATGTTAAGCCAAAGTGTGGTCCATGAATGAATGTCACAGCTACTACAATTCAATAACTGTGAGTAGCAATCACATCCACTATGCCGGCCTAGATGGAACCGGCAACTTACAAGCTGATCCCGAAACGTGATCAAATCACTTCACGGTCTGTATACTTGTCAGTGGTGGTACTACCCCGGATCGGCAGACTGGGTACCACTGCCTACCACTCTTTGATAACCAGACCCGAAGCAAATATCCATCTCTTTTTTTTTATTAACCAATATTTGCAATATTTAATACCATTAAATATTACAAATAAAAGCTATGAAACAAATATTTGCTCCGACCGGGGATCGAACCCGGGACGAACGGGGGCAACACCGACGCGCAACAAACTAGTCGCTAAACCGTTCGTCCACGCCTGTCGTCAAAATGTCCATTAATGTCGGTCCATTAATGGATGCCACTGCTACTACAATTCAATAACTGTGAGTAGCAATCACGTCCACTATGTCGGCCTAGTTGTAACCGGCAACTTACAAGCTGATCCCGAAACGTGACCAAATCACTTCACGGTCTGGCTCTGTATACTTGTAAGTGGTGGTACTACCCCGGATCGGCAGACTGGGTACCACTGCCTACCACTCTTTGATAACCAGACCCGAAGCAAATATCCATCTCTCTTTTTTTATTAACAAATATTTGCAATATTTAATACCATTAAATATTACCATTAATATTTGCAATATTTAATACCATTAAATATTACAAATAAAAGCTATGAAACAAATATTTGCTCCGACCGGGGATCGAACCCGGGACTTTACGCGCAACAAACCAGTCGCTAAACCGTTCGTCCACGCCTGTCGTCAAAATGTCCATTAATGTCGGTCCATTAATGGATGCCACTGCTACTACAATTCAATAACTGTGAGTAGTAATCATGTCCACTATGTCGGCCTAGTTGTAACCGGCAACTTACAAGCTAATCCCGAAACGTGACCAAATCACTTCACGGTCTGTATACTTGTAAGTGGTGGTACTACCCTGGACTGGACAGGGTACCACTCTGTAAATTCTATATCTTTACAAAACTACTATTCTAAATAATTTTAGAGAATTGCTTCCCCAGCATTACTTAAGAATGTATAGCATAGATTTATTTTAAAAATAAAATAAAATATTATTGTTTAATAAAACTAATAAATCCAAACCGTAATAATAGCTGTACACCTCTGTAGCCTTGCAATATCACCTCTCAATATATTCATCAAAACAGTCTCAGCAATATCATCAGCATTATGACCAGTTGCAACACATTTGACACCAAGCAATGCAGCTCCCCTATCTAAAGCCTGCCTCCGGAATACACCACAAAATGTACAGTTATTCTTTTTACCAATCTGAGCAACAATTTCATCCATAGTCCATCCATACAAGTCTTTGTATGATAATATTTTCAATGGCATTTCATAGTCATCTCTATTTTGTTTAACAGTTTCTAAACTATCATCTCTGTAACCTGTTATACCTTCATCTATTGATAGCAACATTAAATTCAATCCATATTTGTATCTTTCGTTCAATGTTTTTAGTACTTGAGCAAGTACAGTAGAGTCTTTACCGCCTGAAGCAGCGATGGCAACTGAGTCACCGCTTTTAAATAATTTACCTTGTATTATTGTGAAATGTACCTCCGTTTCAAATGCCCAAAAGAAGCATTCTTTACATAATGCGTCGCCTGTTTTTGGACGCTGAAAGTATATATAGAGTTAAAATAAAATAGTTTTATCAAACATTTATTTATTTCTAAACTAAGCTATCAAAGTGCTTGTATCAAAGACACAGGACGAACAAAGTACATTTATACCAAAGATACATTGGTACCGGTAAGTGGTTTTTGAACCCGTGCTCTCGGTTTGCATGACCATTGCACCACCACTACACCTTGGTCGCCTTAAATCTTGTAAATAAATACATATAATACAATAATTACCTTTAATATAGCGTTCCTTCCGCAACTTGCCTTACAAGCAATAGGCATAGTGTTAATGAATTGATATTAATTATTTCTAGATTTTTTCATCTAAAATAGTATAAGAAAAGGCACGTGTACAAAACGAATCTAAAAGATAATTGATTGATATTCATCATTGTATCAACGTTGTATCAATCAGTTGTCAGTTACGAACACTGACAGTGACAATTTTATTCCTAAACATATTGCTTAGAAAATAGAATATAAATCCTAAAATGTATTAAATTACAATAACCACTTATGTTAAATGTAATAATGAAAATACATACCAAATAGGTACATTTCGTTTGTATGTAATATATGTAGTTAATAGAAGACTTTAATTTGTAATTAGAAAAGTCAACTTGTGATTTTGCAATTTCTAAACGCAAATACCTGTTTCGCGATTGTGATTTGTGATATCTCGCAAAATATTATTTGTATTTACTATTTTATATAAAAAACGAGCTATTCTGATTATACTGTCTCTAAGTCTGCTTCATATAGTAGCTAGACTATGACTGTTCAATATCAGCAAATGGGTAAAAGTGTTAGAAATAGTAATAGACTTATGTTGATGTGTCCAATGTTTGTGGCGAATACACAAGTTATTTATCGGAGTTGTGAATAAAATTAAAGCTCTGATGCAAGCGGACGTCGAACTTAGTATTTAGTGCAAAATGCATGAGTTATTCAAGCAGGTATTAACGGAGAAAGACCTCTCTCGCGCCGGTGACCTGTTTTCTATTCCCGATGCTGAGATTATCAACGATTTACCGGAATTAGTAAGTATATTTCTCATATTTACTTTGCCTACTTCACAATTTAAACATATGTTGTTGGTAATTTGCTTTTACTGATTAGAAGAAATGTTATGTACTTAAATATCTAAATAATATTCAGTCAATTAACTTCTGTTTTCTTCAGATACATAATTCTTCTTATCTAGGCTCTATGATTATGGGCACTGCAGACCACTAGCTTTTTTAGGAAGCTCCCATATTTCATTGAGGACAATTTTCTGAGACATCCCCATTCCATCCCTCCACTCATCTCTGATTTATAAATCCCTTCATCAATCTCTTTTTATCCATCATTTTAATTGCCCAAAACAATGCTATTAATCAATCATATAAAAAAAAAGCGAAAGAATTATTTTAAAATTAATAATATTAATTTTCTAAGGTACTTTTATCTGTTCACAGATTAAACAAATAACAGAAATATCATCCCAACCTGATTATTGTCAAAATGATAATGACCAATCCGTTGTGGAGATTTGTGTTACCCGAGTGACGTCATGTGTAAGGGAGACAGGAACAGTGGAGACTCATTGTGGTGCTTTAGTGACATTACTGGAGGCATGTCTGCATCATAATCTACGACCGAATGCCCATCACAGGGATGACGACCCTCCGCATGCTAAAATTGCTTCTGATGTCATTTCATGTATATTTTTGGTGAGTTTTGTGGACTGTATTATATTTCGGAAAGTTAGGAAGCTTTAACGACACAATTAGCTTTAATACTCAGGTGACTTGGTTGATGGTAAACAAGGGCAGATCCAACATAGCTGATGACTGAAAACCCATTTAATTTTATTACCGCGACTGGGGCAACCATGATCTAACGCGTTTTTTTTCAGTTGTCACTGTTGGACCTCATCTTGCTTATCATAAAGAATAATAATAAAAAAATAGACTAATTGATGCATCTATTATGAATACTTAGAGTCTACTTCCCTGTCTCTGCCCCAAAGATATCAGCTCCATGAGTCCACCACATATATTGGGTATAAAATTATAAAACCGCTAGATTTCATACAAGTTCAACATTATGTCCTTAAAGTCTGGTGTTGATTTAAATTTTGAAGAAATACCCTACCTTCATTCTTATATTATTTTATGTTTTTAGGCCTCCGACAATCAAAATTACAGCAAAAAAGATGTAATGGAAGCAGTTTTACCTGTCGCTGTGAAATTCCTTCACAAAGGCAACAGGGAATTATCAAGAAACATGGCTAGGTACCTCTCACTGGCTGCTATTCATCATGCTAAATTACTCCGGCCACATGTTCAACCTATTATGGACTCTATTATATCAGGTATTTAATTTAAAATTGACATGTACTTTTTTAAGCGACTTTGAAGATATCATTTGATCAAAAATATCCCCACAAAAGAAGCAAAGGAGATGCCAGAATATAGGTCACATTTTTTTATTATTGTGGCTAGATATATGTACCTGATTGTGGCTTGTACCTGATATTGGGACTGCTACGACAGTTAAATATCTACAAGAAGCAGTCACATCAACTATCTGCCTGATTAGAAGGTATTTTATTGGAATACCTTCTTGTACGACCCGTCCCTATTTTGCCTATTCACTCATTCATCCTTTCAATTTGAAGAGGCCTTCAACTTTTATTTTTACTATTATTAGCATATTTTACTGTCAAACAAAGCTGATCCCGAAACGTGACCAAATCACTTCACGGTCTGTATACTTGTAAGTGGTGGTACTACCCCGGATCGGCAGACTGGGTACCACTGCCTACCACTCTTTGATAACCAGACCCGAAGCAAATATCCATCTCTTTTTGTTGGCAAATGCTTCTCTCTTGTGTTTTGGAGTGCAATATGATGTTTAAAATATTATCTGTGAGTTTTACACCCAGTATGCTACATTCTTAGGGGGTTTGCAAAGAGCTCAGATTTAATTTGACAAAACTGATTTTCATTTTATTTCAGGCAACTATCCACTATGCCGTGTTCTCTCCCAGTTGTATGAAGTGTCACCAGAACCCTTAGGAGGTCATGCCATGGCGTTGGTGTCTCTATTACCTCACGCTGAGCAGCCGGAGAAGTTATCCTTACTGGCACTGTTTGAGCTGATGGCTGCAAATGACCCAAGTGTTTTAGAAGCAAGCGTATCACAGTTAGTGGCTTATCTGTGTCCTCATACAGCGAGTCCTACGGCTCCGGGATGTGTTTGCGTTGGTGTTCTTAAGGTAATAAGAAAATAATTTGATTGTCATACAATTTAGTTAATTTTTTTATTTGCACACAAAATGAATGTTTTCAATCAATCAAAATGTCACGCCTTTTTCCCACAGGGATAGGCAGAAACAATGGAGCGCCACTTGCCACGACCCTGACACAACTCCCTCGCTTACTTAATATTCACAATTCTCTTCATACAAGCTCTGTGGTTATGGGCACTAGGCAACCTAGCTAGGTTGAGGATGTCTCCGATTTGGTCGGCAAATACCCTCCTGGGCTTGCCTCGTTTAACGCATCCATTCACATTTTTGCAAATAAAAGATATAACTATTAATTTAGTTTTAGAATATGAATTATTTTCAATTTGTATTTTTATAAAAAGACTACCCTTAAAGTCTTATTAGAAATACCAAAAGACGATTTTGAGTTAATGACCAGGTTATTTTAGAGGTTTTTTAGAACTCCATTTAGGTAATATTTTTTTAAATATTTACATTTACATAAAAAAATAGAACGACAATATGAACGACATTGTTCATATTGTATAAACATATATGAAAGATACATTGCTACCGGCGAGTGATTTGAACCCGTGCTCTTGATTTTGCTTTCTTGCTTGATATACTCTTCAGCACACATATTCCGCAGGTGCTCCTAGCGCTCAGCCGCCGTCGTGCCTGTCTCCTAATAGAGCACGCAGCCACCCTACGTGCCGCAGCATCACCACCGCATGCGTCACCCGCACACGCAACACTCGTCGCACAGATATTCACGCAACTTGGACATACCACTAAGGTAAGACATAGCATTCTACATTCAAAATACATAAATAACCTATTCCGAGAGCCAACTAAACGCGGTAAAAATGTAAACAAACTTTTTACTTCACAAAATCAAACACTTCCCTAATAGATTTTTATAAAATCATAATGTTTACTACACGGTTTCATTCTTTAGCTTTAATTATCAACGTATTTCATTGCAAAATTAATAATATATAAATGTTAATTTCGTTGCGTAAATATTGTGGCATACATTTTATGCGAACTTATTCTTTCTTATTCTATTTATCTATAAAATTGTAATAATTGGCACTAAGGAAATGATATCGTTCGTTATGAATTAACCATTTGAATATTTTTAAAAGACATAGTTTATTCAGGTAACTTTGGACGAAGTTGCATTAAAGCTTTAATATTTTATTGTATATGGCACTGTTTTTTATTTTGTTTTTGGAACTGCGTAAAATAGAACGCAAAATTCCATTCCAATGGATAGTATAGGTAATAATACCTACTAATCTATTAAAGTATTTATAAACTCTAACCACATTCACGCGCTGACTCTTTATCCTTTTCTTTTATCGTAAAATCCTTTTAACTTTTCGTCGTGAGCTAAGATTTCTTTCAAAGCTTTTTTTTGTAATATTTAACAATGGGTCGGCATATTGGATGCAAATTCTACTTACAATTATTTAACTGTAAGTAGCAGTCACCTCCATTCAAGGACCGCGATCCAGCCTAATAACAACAGGCGGGGTGCTGAGCCCACGTTAAATACTAAATTAGTCATCTCTTATTTATGCTTAAACGTCGGCAAAATTTAAATAAATGATATTGTTTAGGAAAGAGCACAAGAATCTCTACAACTTGTGCTGGAGTTATTATCACGCGCGGAGAGATCAGCCCACGGTGCCTTACTACGTGAAGCAACAGCTCTATGCTCTGCCTACCCTGCATTGTTTACAGATCAAGTGTTGAGTGCAGTCAGAGCTAGGAACAGGTATATCCACCGGCAGTTAAAAAGAGCGCTGGCTTTTGAGCCGCGCAGCATAACGATAG
This sequence comes from Tinea trinotella, assembly GCA_905220615.1. Classification (NCBI taxonomy): domain Eukaryota; kingdom Metazoa; phylum Arthropoda; class Insecta; order Lepidoptera; family Tineidae; genus Tinea; species Tinea trinotella. The sequence continues at coordinate 13,796,124 of HG992308.1, read as the reverse complement.
GCTGATAAAAAAGAACTAGAGGACTGCGGTGGGAGCAAATCCGAGCATCGTTTATAGTTGTACACATAATTAACAATATTTTTAAAGGGCATTATTCATTTTGTACGGGGACTTGGGCTTAATTGTATTAATAGTTGCATATACATTTTAAAATAGTTTAATGTACGAAGATTTCAATGCAATTGGAATATTATGCATAGGTTAGGTGTGCAAATTAATCAAACTATAATTATGACAGTTCAAATATATGGCGTGTTTCTGTGAACATACGTTACAGAATCCATATCTTATTTTCCAAATAACTTAATTTCACAGCAATTAAAAGCAAAATTGTTGGACAAAATCATTGGACATTACAAAAGTAGTACAAAGAAGCCCAAAATTTATACACTATGGAGTTTTGGATCTCCTCTTGCTTATCATCAGGCGGGTCGAGGTCAAATGTCAAGTCACAATAAAAAATAATACACATTCGTAAATCAAAAATTAGGTAGGTAACAAAACAAGTTAAAGTACAATCTGCATTGAATGCCAGCGCTCTTTTTATCTGCCGGCATCTCTAAACAAGTTATTACAATATTAAAAACTATTCTTTATTAGGTTGGTAAACTTATGCTAAGTTGTGTTTAATACGACCATCGTGTAGTGGTAGTGAAATGGTTATAAAAACCGAAAGTCAATCAATCAATCAAATTTTCACGCCTTTTCCCACATGGATAGGCAGAGACAATGGAGCGATTCTGACACAACTCCCTCGCTTCCTGCACATTCACCATTCTCTTCATACCGAAAGTCTCCGGTTTAAATTCACATGCCTTTGATATATATACTTTGGTCGTCTCGTTTCTGTGATACAAGCACGTTTAGTAGCTTAGTATAGAAACCTTAGCAGAAAAAAGTAGATTAAAAATAGTAATGTCTTGAATGCTCACTCGTCATTCACAAGGATTCATTTACACATCGTCGTCGCACAAGGATAGGCAGTGACAATGGAGCACTACAATGGAGTGGTATTATATGACTGCACACATTAAAGACAGCAAAGACATTAAATATATGAAGTAGACAAGACCTCAAATTGTGTGCGCCTAAAAGCGAGACCAATTGGCTCAGAATGATCCAGGGTGATCCTTTAAATCCTTTTATTTTTGCTGTAAATCAGTGTTACCCAACCTTTTTTTAGGCCATGCCCCACCTCAACATTTCTAAATTTTTAATGCATAATTTTTAACCCTTAAAAATTCACCAGCGAAGTGAATCAAACATCTGGTGGCGTGACAATAGTGAAATTGGGCGGCAGTAGCGTGAATGGTACAATACCAACAACAGTAGCACCACCCACAAACCCACCACCGGCGCCCACAACCACTGCCTACACCAGAAGAGCTAAACTTGGTGATTCCAGAAGCACAGGAAGATTGCACACCTCAGCTAACACTCACAGAAGTATGACACGACTTAATGTTGCCGGTTAGTTCTTTTATTGTGACCTCGTGGTCAGATTAAGATGTCGCATTTGACCTCGACTTGCCTGATGGTAAGCCAGGGGAAGACCAAAATTGCGACTTTAATTTAATGAATAGTATTTATTTAGTAATATCTACCAACAAAATTGTTCAGTATTATTGTGAATGTTGATTTAGTAAGAAAAAAACTAAATAAAATTAAAAAATTATGTTAATGAGCGTAGTGAATTGGTTAGCACACCAGTCTGTTAAGCGTTCGATCCGGGTTCGATTCCCAGTCGGAGCAAACATATTTATTTGTAATATTTTAACAAATATTTATTAACAAAAAAAGAGTCCAGTTGTATACGAGAGGTAGGCAGTCAGTTGGTGGTCTCTTGCCCAGTCTGCCGATCTGGGGAAGTACCACCAATTTTATCTGTCCAAACCGTGATTTGACTCAGTCTCGTATCACGTATCAGTGTGGTTATCACCTTGAAAATTCCGGTTTTAGCCAGGTACTTGCGTATAATAGTGCGGTACTTGTTCCTACATTATTGTATGGAAGTGAATGGGTGTGGCAGAAAAAGCATGAGAGAAGAAATGCAGTCGTTAGGATGTGTATGTGGAGTAATGATAGCGGATAGAATAAGGAATAGCACAGTGCGCGATAGATGTGGTTTGAAATAAGATATAGTGACAAGGATTACTTCGATGGTTTGGGCACATGGAAAAGATGAGTGAAAGTAGATTGACGAAAGGAATTTATAAATCTGATGTGGATTGACACGTAAAACGTAGCAGGCATAGGAGGGTGTTTTCCGACCAATTCGGAGACATCCTCAAGAAAGTTGGGTTGCCTAGTGCCTATGACCATAGAGCTTGTATGAAGAGAATTGTGGATGGGAGAGAAGTAAAGAAGTAATGGCAGGATCGTGGCAAGTGGCGCTATATCTGTGGAAAAAATTGATTGATTGATTATTAATGCGTGTGATGTAATTTCAGGTGGTTCCGTGGGTGGTTTACATAAAAGTATGACTCGGCTGTCATCGTCACAACAAATTAACCAACAGAACAGCACGGCAGCACAACATATCACAACAACTGGTGAGTTTATATAAAACTATATTATATATATTTATTATAAAAGGCAGGCCCAGGAGTGTGTTTAGGCAGGCCAGGAGGGTGTTTAGGCAGGCCCAGGAGTGTGTTTAGGCAGGCCAGGAGGGTGTTTTCTGACCAAATAGGAGACATCCTTAAGAAAGCTAAGTTGCCTAGTGCCCATAACCACAGAGCCTGTATGAAGAGAATTGTGGATGTGAAGGAAGCAAGGGAGTTATGTAAGGATCGTGGTAAGTGGCGCTTCATTGTCTCTGCCTATTCCTGTGGGGAAAAGGCGTGATAATTTGATTGATTGATATTATAACAAGAGACCAGACTTATGCGTAGATGAAATGAAAATAATTCATTAGCATTTATGAAACTCAGTGTCAGAATGAATAAAAGTTGTTTTTTACGTTAACAGCGACCGTGTAACATTCACATTTCTATATTAACCTAGGTACTTGTATCATAGAAACAGGGCAACCAAAGTACAAAGATGTATGAAGACTTCTTTGGAAGGCATAGTGACGAGGACTGAGGCAGCCGTGAACTAACTCGGTTGTTTCAGTCGCCGTCACTCTTGGATCTCCTCTTGCTTATCATCAGACGGGTTGAAATCAAATGTTGTGTCACAATGAAAAAATACATTGGTACCGGCAAGTGGTATTGAACGCGTGCTCTCGGTTTTATGCAATTGCACTACCACTGTACCACGGTCGCCTTATTTTATTAATATAATTCAATACAACATTCCACCATTCAAATGACGGCGATTAAGGCAGCCGGGAACTAACTCGTTTTTTTCAGTCGTCGTCACTCTTGAACCTCCTCTTGCTTATCATCAGGCGGGACGAGGTCAGATGTGTTACAATAAAAATAATTAAAAAAAACCCTTCGATGCTACGTGGTCAAGGACGTGGAGAAATGAAACGCACCCGTTGAAATTGTGAAGAAGACTAATTTATTTGACATAAAAATAGAATATAAAAAACAAAAAAATAAATCAGTTTGAAAATGACATTTATGTTTTTTGATGGAAATGAATTAAAATAATTTTAGTGCGACCTTTTTAAGGTCGTCACACCCTTGACTCTTATGCGGAAAGACATAGGTACACATCACGTGTCTTAAGTTACCTCCAAGTATCTATTTTCCTATAATTTATTGTATTAATTGCAGCGAATGGTAAATCGATACTAAAGCCATCGATGACAACGGCGGGCGCAGTGGCCGTGACTGTGAACGCAGCCGGAACACGCGGCAGGAACAGGGCCAACCATCATAATATATATATTCCAAGTGCGACGCATAATGTACGTATTATAAATAAATAAAATTATTTAATAAGCCATTTATTTTCAATAGAAAGGACATCATTCATTTTGTATGGGGACTTGGGCTTAATTGTATTAACAGTTGCATATACATTTTAAATTAGTTTGATATACGAAGATTACAATGCAATTGGAATATATCCTTTATTTTGCATAGTTTAGGTGTGCAAAATTATCAAACTATAATTATGACAGTTTAAAACAGAACTGTTAATGTGGTGTGTCTTTGTGATTGACAGACGATACAATATCTATATCTTTTTCTCCAAATAACTCAATTGCACAGCAATTAAATGCAAAATTGTTATAAGTTTTATCAACCTACTACTATAGGCCTCCTCCAGATTGTTTTGAGCCTCTCTGTGTATCACTCACTCTCTTTCAGCATTCGCTTCCTGCCAATGCTTTACGTATTACACTCATTAAAATATATCTTGTCAATTAATATATCAAATCGTCACGCCTTTTTCCCACAGGGATAGGCGAAGATAATAGAGCGCCACTTGCCACGATCCTGACACAACACCCTCGCTTCCTATACATTCACAATTCTCTGCATACAAGATATGGTTATGGGCACTAGGCAACCTAGCTCTTGAGGATGTCTCCAATTTGAGATATATATAATGATTTTTTTCAGACAGCAACAAGTCCAACAATAATCTCAGGCCCGCCTGCATTGCAAAACCAATCAATCTCAATCAACCCATTGACTGGAAAGTCGTCTGATACATTACCAACTCCAGCAATCACGTCTTCAGTCTCCATACAACATTCGAACACTGCATTGGGACATGTCTCTGTGACGAATACGAATGGACCGACGATCTTAACACAGACAGTTGGTACTGGGGTCACGATTGGTCCGAATAGTCCATCCTGCGGTCCTGTCACAAGGAGAACCAATAACACAAGTGTTACGATGATAAATTCAAACTCCAATAATCACAATAGGATAAGTGTGTTTGAGCCGTATCCAATGAGGGATACCGTGCAGCATTTCTGTGAGAAACATTTGGATAAAATTAGAGCTTATATGGATAATGTGTCTATGCGATTGCCGCCACCAGCTAAGTGTACTATAGAAGGTAATTAGTTTTTGTTTATTTTATTAAATCAACCTTTCAATCTTCTACCACAGAGATAGGCATTTTTTCATGATTCTTACATAACTCTTTGACGACAGGCGTGGCGTAGTGGCGTGCTACCAGTCCGTTACGCATGTGTCCCGGATTCGATTCCCGGTCGGAGCAAATATTTACTTTATAGCTACATAATATTTACTTAGATTTTGCGCGAACATTGATTAATGAATTAAACAAAATAAACGCAATAGTAAACCACATAAAATTTGTTTAATTCAGTATTTCTCATCATCCCAAAGGTTAGTTGTTAGAGGATGCCTATCAGGCTTATGTACCTATTTTCAAGTTTGTTTTGGTGCGATAAAGGATTTAAATTAAGAAATAAATATCTCTTGACGACAGGCGTGGACGAACGGTTTAGCTATTGGTTTGTTGCGCGTATAGTCCCGGGTTCGATTCCCGGTCGGAGCAAATATTTGTTTTAAAGCTTTTATTTTTCATATTTAATAATATTAAACATTGCAAATATTTGTCAATAAAAAAAAAGAGATGGATATTTGCTTCGGGTCTGGTTATCAAAGAGTGGTAGGCAGTGGTACTCAGTCTGCCGATCTGGGGTAGTACCACCACTTACAAGTATACAGACCGTGAAGTGATTTGTCACGTTTCGGGATCAACTTGTAAGTTGCCGGTTCCATCTAGGCCGGCGTAGTGGATGTGATTGCTACTCACATTTATTGAATTGTAGTAGCATTGGCATTAATTCATGGACCACACTTCGGCTTAACATCAAGCGGGGTGCTGTCAAATGTCGAGTCACGATAAAAAAATAAATTAAAAAAGCAATTAAGAACCCACAGCTATGAAGGGTTTATAAAGGTGATGCGAAGGTGACCAGCCACAGACGACTAGTACTTTAGTTATTTACCTGTAGTAAAAGTCGCATTTATTAACGGACTGCACTGCAGCTTAACATCAAATGAAGTGCTGTCAATTAAAACAATTTTTTTAATTTTTACTATTTTATACTAAGCTACTAAACTGCTTGTACCGTAGAAACAGGACAACCAAAGTACATATATCAAAGATACATTGGTACCGGTGAGTGGTTTCGAACTCAAGCCCTTGGATTTGTAACCATTGCACTGCCACTACAGCCACAGTCGCCTTAATCAAATATTTATATTGACAGAACGCAGATCAAAAAAGATGGCCAAACTACATTTCGCTTGTGGCGCCCGTGGACCTCACTGCCTGTATTCTCGCACATTATTCACATTAAGAACACGATCGCCACGAGTTTGGATACATTTGATGTTCTTAGCATTACAAGCTAGATCTAGTACAGCGTTGTCATCGAGGGACGCGTCAGTGTCCAGTTTAAAACACTGCTGGGAGATATTGAGATGCGAGAATAAGGCCTTTTTGACGCTTGTTACTAGCGCATTTCCTGGACTTAAGGTAGGCTAACCTATATACATCGCTCGAAGAACTGACAACTGATGGGGAAGGCAACTGCGTCTTCCGGTTCTTGAGACCACGAACCGGAAGACGCAGCGTAGGTAGGCCTTCCACTAAGTGGATTGACAACATAGTGAAAGTCACAAATAACCGGTGGATGCAACTGGCATCTTGTCGTTCGGAATGGCGTTCTAAGGGGGAGGCCTATGTTCAGCAGTGGACGCCGTCTAGCTGATGATGAATCTATATTCTAAATTTTAATTAACCTTGTACATCTATTATTATTACTCTACGACAATATAGAATGCCAGCTCATGTGTTCTCTCCATCCTATAACCCTGGATCCTTCAAGCGATGCGTAAAGAAGCACCTTTGGCCGGCATAGTGACGGCGACTGAGGCAGCCGTGAAGCGTTCTGAAACTATTGTATATCATCATCATTAGACAGAAGGCGTCCACTATGTCGTCAGTCTATCTTGTGGGTACTTACGCTGCGTCTTCCGGTGATCTCCACTCTAGAACCTTTCGGTTCTTCCCATTGTATATATATTTTAATATTGACATTATATTTTAGGAACAAGAAATGTTATTAAACGAGTTACGTGACGCTGGTTTCTTTGATGTGTTTGAATTAAATACTGTTGGAACAGGAGAAGCTGGTGCACCACAGGTATGATTTATATTAGAACCTGGCGTGGTGTAGTAGTGTGCCAGTCCGTCACGCGGGTGTCCCGGGTTCGATTCCTGGTCGGAGCAAATATTTGTTTCATAACCTAAAAAAAGAGGCAGATATTTGCTCTGGGTCTGGATGTCGAAGAGTGGTAGGCAGCGGTGCCAGTCTGCCGATCCGGGCTGGTACCACCACTTACAAGTATACAGACCTTGAAGTGACTTAGTCGCGTTTCGGGATCAGCTTGTAAGTTGCCGGTTTCAACTAGGCAGGCTACTGGTTTCAACTAGTTATTGTTTTGTAAGTAATAGTCACCTCCATTCTTGGACCGCACTCCAGCTTAACATCAGATGTGACAGCATCTGATGTTAAGCTAAGTTTTTTTAAATGTCGAGTCACAATTAAAAAAAACTTGTGTGGGCACATACAAGAATTGAAAACTTCATTGATTCATAAATTTTAAGATACAATGGGGTTGTTTCCTGTGCAATCACCCAGAGCGTGCCGTTGGTTTCCTAGCAGCCGATGGTCAGCCTGTCATTGAGGGTCAACTGAAAGAGAAAAAGGGTCGATGGAGATTGTTCCGCAGATGGAGGACCAGATATTTCACACTGTCAGGAGCTCATCTCTCTTGTAAAGGATCTGTGAGTACTATTGGATTTTGTATATCTTTTTTATGATAATAAACTATTTTTTACATTTCCATAGTAAGCTACTAAAGTGCTTGTATCATAGAAACAAGACAACCAAAGTACATAGATCAAAGATCGCCAACCGTTCGACTAAGTCAAGTTAATAAAAGCGTGTTAAAAAGGAGCTTTTGGACCTTGCTTTTCCGTGCGAATATCATGAAAAATGTATTTCTTCTTACAGAGCGGTGGAGAAAGTATAGACATTAACCAGATACGTTCAGTGAAAGTGTCTCGTGGTGCCCGAAACATACCGAAAGCGTTTGAAATATTCACTGGTGACCAAACTCTGATCCTGAAGCCCAAAGATGGGAAGAATGCTGAGGAATGGGTGCAATGTCTAAGTATAGCCGTAGCACACTCGCAAGCACGAGATGTGCCAGCTAAATCAAATAGTCTTCCTGCAAGAGGTATTACGCTTAAAAATATATAATACTGATTCTTAGATTTTGCGCAAACATTGATTAATTTTATGCGGCTTACTACTAGTCTCTCCCTGACCACGACGGCAGCAAAGCTCTCGAAACGTCAGAATAATAAAAAAAATGTAAAATCAATAACCGAAAATAAAAGCGATAGTAAGCCGCATAAAATTTGTTTTTCATTAATCAATGTTCGCGCAAAATCTAAGAAAATACTACGCATAAAAGGACATCATTTATTTTGTATGGGGACTTGGGATTAATTGTATTAACAGTTGCATATACATTTTTATTAAATAGTTTAATGTACGAAGATTACAATGTAATTGGAATATATCCTTTATTTTGCATAGTTTAGTGTGCAAAATGATCAAACTATAACTATGACAGTTCAAATCAGAACTGTTAATATGACATCTTTTTGATTGACAGACGATAGAAAATCCATATCTTATTTTCCAAATAACTCAATTGCACAGCAATTAAAGGCAAAATTTTTATTAGTTTTATCAACACAAGTATCGAAACTACCATTTATATATTTTCTAATCATTGGACATTACAAAAGTAGTACAAAAGTAGCCCAAAATGAATGATGTCCTTTGTTTAATTCTTATATAAATACTGTTTAGCGTGGAAGGATTATTTAAATCATTTCTTATGATATGTATTCTCCAGTAGTTGACAAAGAAAAGGGACCTTCTCAGGCTTTGTGGCTTCAAAAACAGACGCCCATAGACGTGCTTTTGCATTGTATTATTGTAAGCAAGCCTTAAGGTCTTCTAATGAGGAACGTGCTTATAGGCTCTGATAAACATCATAAAACAGTTGTGACATTTTCGGAGAGAATTATAAAAAAAATGCAATGTATAAATAGATATGTATTATTAAAACTATAAGCTTTATAAGCTAAATCTGCAAATAATTACTTAATAATAAAATGTAACTTAGACTGCCAAGTAAGACTAATTTATACAATTTAATATATTTTAATAGAAAGCAATTTACAATTTAGTTTAACCAAGCATAAGACTCAGATATAATTGAGAAATAAAATGTGCGACTATATTTTAAACTCTGAATTGGAATTCGAGATTTAAAATGTAAACAAAGGTGTTGCCAATTCAAAAAAATAACTTAATTTGTGTAGCTTGTCGAAACACGTAAAACAAAATATTGCAATTTTCTTGTTACAAATAAATTATAGTAGAAAAACGATAAAATAAATCGTTGATGAATTCGTATCATTAAATGTCGACAATATTACATCGATTATTATATTCAATGGATTCGGGTTGGGCGTCCTTAGAGCCGCGTATTGGTCGCCATTTTGTTTTTTCATTCTGGTATTCATCACTTCGACAGTTATATTTCTTTGTTAACATTTTTGATATCGAATCCCATTCAGAGTATGTGCTCTATGCTTAACGTCATTCACAGAACTGATGTGTCAATAGGTTACCGTATAGGAAGTCCTAATCTTATTTTTTGTTTGACTGCTCTCCTAACAATCCCAAACGCATCCACATTTTTATACAATTTAAATATTTTAGTTATATGATTATTAATGCTCATAGAGTAGTGTCCATTATAGCCAAAATATATTTAAGTACGTGAGTTAGAAATGATTACAAAATATCATTTATGTAAAATCAATTTTGTTTATATTAAATTAAAAATGTCGTCTGATTTGCTAACGCATTTGCGGACATGCTTACAACAAATGTGTTACTTACAAACGCCCGTTAACATTTTTTTATTATTGTGTCTCGACATCTGACCTCGTCCCACCTGATGGTAAGCAAGAAGAGGTCCAAGAGTGCCGACGACTGTAAAAACCGAGTCTTTACGGTTGCCCTAGTCGCCGTCACTATGGGCTGGTAAGGCATTCAACTTGACGATTAACTACTCCGTTTAACGTAATATTTGAAAGAACTCAGTTATCTAAACGTCATTGTGACGAAATGAGATTTTTTATCGCCATTTTGCAAATTCTAAATAATTATTAATTATCTTTAAAAATAAAGTTTTTATTAATTTTTCCAATATAATTAAAACTTTGCCTATACAGTAATCCCCCGGTAATCCGTCGAACGTTTTGATTATAGAGTATAGCCTAAGAAGCCCTATAGTCTGTTTTTTTTGCTACAGAGTACTTTGTAAACCGACAAATCATAAATCCAATGGTGGCGCGTACCTATTCAATTGTGCATTATCTACATTAGCGAAAATTGACATAAAAATCAATAATAATATACATGTCAGATTACAGGGGATACACTGTATATGACTTTAGGCTATTTTTTAATTTTATTAAAATTTATGTGATGTCGCATGAAATAATAACATTCCATTAGATTTTAAAAACCATTTATTTGTAAAATATGAAGCTAGCAGTGGTGTAACTATAGGGTGGCAGGGCTGGCTAAATTCCACGGGCCCCCGACCCCAGGGCCGTCTTTACCCGGGGGTTCAAGGGATGCGGTGCACCCGGGCGCAAAGTCCTAGGGGGCGCATACAAAAAACTATCAGTGTATCCCACGTATAATTTAATTTCAGAGGAATAAATAAGTGAAACACAAAAATTATATAGCGTTTTTTTTTTGTTGTTGTCAAAACTGGGGGGCGTAGGCTGACTTTCGCACCCGGGCGCCAAATATGCTTAAGACGGCTCTGCCCGACCCAATAGGGCCCCGGCCCAAGAGGTTGCGAGCTCAGAAATATTTTTTTAACATTGTACCTGAGTATTATATTTTACTCATCAAAAGAGGGCCCCATCAAAAGAATTTGCCACGGGCCCCAGATGGTATAGTTACGCCACTAGAAGCTAGTGTTATTTTTTAGTGACTAGGGATGAATTATCAACAGTATATGTTAGCTATTTATCACAATTATACTGTACATTTTTCCTTATTCGGCTAAAGTAGTAAACAAACTTTCGGCATAAGTTCGGATCAACGATAACAAACAATTACTACTAAGAATTACTGGGAAAATGGCATTTTTATAAAAAATAATATTACAGTGTGTGATTTTGATAAGTTTTTGTAATTGTAAATTGTATTTGTAAATTGTGTATGTTTATTTTATACAATAAAATAAACATACACAAAAATAGTACACAACTAGCTTAGATAAAGATACAGTGTTTCCTGACGTGGGACCCACGCCCCACAGGTGCCCCCTGATAGTTTTGATAGTTAAGGGGGGCAATTTAAAAATGGACTCGACACGTTTTTAACCATTTTGCTTTTTTTATTTACATTTCTATACTAAGCTACTAAAGTGTGTCATAGAAACAGGACAACCAAAGTACATATATCAAAGATACACAGGTACCGATGGTCTTGAACTCGTGCTTTCCGGTTTGTGTAACCATTGCACTGTCACTACACCACGGTCGCCTTAAGTTATTTAAATGCAAAGTTACATGACAAAATTAACAAAAAAGGCAAATAAAAAAAAATGCTGTAATCATTTATATTTCTTAAGGGAACAATACAATTTTTAATGGTTCAAAATTATGTATGGGGAGCATAAAAATTTTAGAAATGTTAAGGAAAAGTGATTTTCATGTTTCTTTACTACTTATGCCAAGTAAGAAAAAACACAGTATACCAGGGCCTGTTTGGTCCATGTCGCATACTGCTGGATCAATTCCACATTCAATATATGTAAACCACACTTTGTAGATTGTGTTGCAAATTAAGGTACTCATTATTATTATTTTTTTGGCATATTCCAATCCTAGTAGTACCTAGTATAATACCTAAATATATAATTATAGACATATTTATATATATATATTATGTATATATATCGCCGTGCTAGTAGTCTCATTAAATAAAATAAAAAATGAGAAAGTCTTGCTTGAGGAGATGCAATTGTTTCGGCGCGTGCTAGGCTTTTGGCCGTGGGTACGCATGAGGCCGGCTACTGGCTTCACGCGTACCCTTCGTCAAATACAGGAACATTTCTTGAGCCTGACACGCTCCGAATCGCAACCAGTCTACGGCTTGGGGTTCCGGTCTGCGCTCCTCATAAATGTCCCTGTGGCAGTGATGTCGACAAGCTAGGACATCACGGACTGTCATGCCAAAAAAGTGCAGGCCGGTTCTCGAGACATGCCGCACTTAACGATATCATACGCCGGTCTCTTGCCTCCGTCAACGTGCCAAGTCTACTTGAGCCGACTGGTATTGCAAGAGATGATGGTAAGAGACCGGATGGTATGAGTTTGATTCCATGGAAGATGGGCCGGGTGCTGGTATGGGATGCAACCTGTTCAGACACGCTGGCACCTTCCCATCTACATGGAACCAACAGCAGAGCTGGTGCGGCTTGTGAAGCGGCTGAAAAAGCTAAAGCGTGCAAATACAGGGGTCTAGGCTCCGAGTATGATTTTGTCCCATTCGGTGTCGAGACCCTTGGTCCGTGGGGTCATAGCGCTTTAAGGCTTTTTAAGGAAATATCAAAAAGGTTAGTCGACATAACAGGAGACCGAAGAGTTGGCAGCTACCTCGGACAAAGAATTAGTCTAGCTATTCAAAGGGGGAACGCTGCCAGTATCTTCGGAACCTTGCCTAAAGGGACTCCTTTTAATAATGTATTTTAGTTAATTTTTTTTTTATCAATATGTTATATTTATGTTTTATTTATTTAATATATTTAATTAATTTCGATTATTAGCCGTCCTTTGAAATAAAGGAATTGAAGTACATTGTTTTGTAAACTAAAATTGTTTCTTCATAGTAAAAGTTTTTTCAAAGAGTGGTAGGCAGTTGTACCCAGTCTGCCGATCCTGGGTAGTACCACCACTTACAAGTATACAGACCGTGAAGTGATTTGTTCACGTTTCGGGATCAGCTTGTAAGTTGCCGGTTCCATCTAGGCCGGCATAGTGGATGTGATTGATACTCACAGTTATTGAATTGTAGTAGCAGTGACATTCATTCATGGACCACACTTCGGCTTAACATCAAGCGGGGTACTGTCATATGTCGAGTCACAATAAAAAAAAGGTAAGCTTTCGGATTAAGGACCTGGCTGGAGTACCTGATGATGGACCATGAGAATCCAAGGTCTAGTAATAAAAATAAGGCGGTTTGTATGTACTGTTTGTATATAACATAATTGGCAGTGTTAGCTGTTAGGACGTAATTCGTGAGCAATAAAATACTACCCAACGAGAGCTATTTTACACTGTTTTATTAACCGTACTGAAGTACCTGATGAGGATAAAAGGGATGCTGCCATGTGCATATTTAATACCGTCGAGTATAAATATTGTATAATAAACTGCACTAGAATTGGAATACGCAAAATATAATACAAGTAACACAGTGGCGTAGCGTGGAAGTCGGCCGCCCTCTTATTTAGGAGTTTCAATCATAGGTACAACAAAAATATGACTTTCAGGTTCAAATTTCTACGATTTATTTTAGATTTTTTAAATTTTGCCGCCCCCTAAATGTGCCCCCCCCCCCCCACGCTTCGCCACTGAAGTAACAATAAATTATTGAATTTGCCATTTAGCAGCTGAATCATAAAATTAGTTTATTGTATAATTTTATTTTAACTTTATTATTAAAATCACATTTTAATATAATATATTGCTCAAATTTTTATTACTTAGTAATTTGTTATAGACAATTTAAGAGAGGATACGGACTAACCCTGTGTCGCCGGTGGGTTTATTTTTGTACGGTGGACATTAAAAACTTTCAACAGATCCATTGAAATAAATGTCAGTTCTCAAAATTTAAACCTGGGAATAGATTTCTGATTTTTCTTTCTGATAGTCTAATCAGCCAATCGGGAGGCAGTCGTGATATACATTTGTTTGTATACTCAATACACATCAAGTCCGACGTCAGAGTCGGAAACAGCGCCAAGTAGTTTACGATTTTATTGCCGGTCCGATTGTCTGAAGGAGCAGACTGCATACTGCTGTACAGAGACTTAATAGACGTCCGACTCCTTCTTCCGGCTTGCCAGTTGAAAACGACTGAGTTCAGATAAAGTCTGGCTCAAGAATCCGACGATCTGATCAGACAATTGGAAACAAAATGTGACGTGTATTCGCAGCCTAAGACAACACCAATAAGAATTCATCAGTCAGTGTAGCATTGAATAGATAAGCTCTTTTAACAGCTAATACCTCGTTCTCACTAGGCGAACTTAGGTGTTCAATATTTATCGTTCAACAAAAAAAAAAAATGCGAATATTGACTTTAGCATTCTCACGGTTTAATAATAATCTACTCAATATTACACGAGTTATTACACTATTTGTCCATTTTAGCATTTTTCTCGTGGATGCGGACGCCATAACTTAAATTTTATTTTATAAACAAACAAAATACTGGTTACAGAAGAATACAATATCGCGACTGATTATTTAATGCGAGTTGAACGAATAAGTTCAGACGTGTCGATTTGCTATCAACTATTAATTGAATCAATGAAAGTTGAAAGGTCCTTAACTTTTGTTGAACCGATATTTATTGCTTCAACTTGTTTAAAAGTCTGTTCAGATGGTTGAAATGGCGAACGATTTTGCTGTTGATCAACTAAATTCGCCTCGTGTGAACACCGTGTCATAAAGAAATTTCTTTCTTAATTTTTCTATAACAAATATTGTACTTATTAAGTTTATATTTTGTAGTATATTAATTCTTAAGGTTGTGTATTTTGTAATTAAGTACTCAATGACGTCACCAAATAACGAGTGTTCATTGGTTGTTCAAATTTTGTTATTGTTTTCTTGTTTAGTAATTATTGCGTCCATTTTTGTACTAGAAGTACTTTTGTAGTGACTATTGACATCACAGTATAAGAAAAGAATTATAACGTAGAAATGCAATACGTTCAATGTGCCTTTATATAGATTTATCATTATTTAAGTGAGCTGTCATTAGATTCTTTTAAACTAATGCCATTTAAATTTATTATTAGAATAGATTAAAACTTTCGGACACTGCCGGCGTTTCATACAAATAATAATAATAATGAATATCAACTACGGGTAGTTGGAAAAAATATGCGTTTGCCGAATGCAGATGCAGCAGTCTCGCAGTCTTCTCGTGACCACGGCTCTTGCAACAGGGTCGAAACGTCGACGTAAATAAAAAATGCATAATACAGCGTTAACACCTATTTTAATTTATTCTATTGAGGTGAGATATCATATGACAGGTAGGGTACACACAAAGGATGCGTCAGGTATAGATAAATATGCGTCGGCAGATAAAAAGAGCGCTGGCATTCAAGCCCAGAAGTAACTTGTTTTGTTACATACTTACTTATCGTTTTGCGAATATGAATAAAATTTTAAATATTATGAACTATCGTAAATGTATGTGTTCGGACTTCCCATCGCAGTCGTCCAGCGCTCTTCTTCTCCCGATCCTTATACTGCGCAGCTCAAGTCGGCTCTCTTTTTATCTGCCGGGAGATATATATCAGAATAGAACATGATTTTTATCAATTTAGACATTGTTAAAAGCATACATTGTTCGAGCATCTTTTCAGAATTTCATTTTATTGTGGTTCGTCACATGACAGCACCCCGCCTGGAGCGTGGTCCATGAATGGAGGCGAATTATACTACAGTTGGATAACTGTAAGTAACAGTCACATTCACTATGCCGGCCTAGTTAAAACCGGCTACTTACAAGCTGATCCTGAGACGCGACTAAGTCACTTCACGGTCTGTATACTTGTAAGTGTTGGTACTACTTCAGATCAAAAGTCTGGGCACCACTCATATGGTAGAGTTTATGTCAGTTCATTAAATATGTAAATGTATATATTATATCTTTTTTTAATATTTATATATCTTTATTTTTACGTTAAGTTTTATTAAATGAGATTTACTACTTGTTAGTTCTTTTGCAAGAATTAAATATGGTGCTAATTATTGTTATTTTAGATTTATTGTGGACAGTACAAGTTCAGAAAATTATTTAGTGTTCAAATGAAATGCTTCAGGCGTATGTACTTAAATACTTTATTATTATTAAACACTTGTTTTATATTAATTGCATTTTTATTTTAAGAACCCATTTTCTTTATATTAGGTTTTATTCAAAATCACAGCTTTTAACACAAACATCTTTTCACTTTCACTATTACTTGGCACCCTGAACAAGGTGCGGCAGTTTTTCGCCTGCTACGATACAAGGCCCAGGTTCGCTCTTGCGCGGAGCATTGTTCGCACCTCTGCTAAGTATCTTCTCAATGTCCTGGACTCATTGCAGCGCCGAGCTGTCCGAATTATAAGTGATGCAGAGTTCACACGAATTTTGGAGCCTGCAACTACGCAGAGACATGGCGGCTCTGTGCGTCCTCTATCGCCTATACCACGGAGAATGTTCCGAGGAGCTCTACCTCGTCTTTTCACACCCGTAATACCCGCACAGGTCGGGGAAAGCATCCCGCATTCTATCGGCAGTCGAACTTAAAAGTTCGGTGCGTCTTTTCTTTGTAGAACAATCGACAAGTAGAATGCTTTTCCTGCCCTTGTGTTCTCTCTATTCTATGACCTTGGATCCTTCAAGCGATGCGTGAAGGAGCACCTTTGGCCAGCATAGTGGCGGCGACTGTAAACAAACTCAGTTTTCTCAGTCGTCGTCACTCTTGGACCTCCTCTTGCTTATCATTAGACGGGTCGAGGTCAGATGTGTCACAATAAAAAAAAGCCAAAATATTGTTGTCCCGAATTTTTTTAAGGTAGGGAATTAAAAAGAAACTTCAATATAAACACCAATAAATTTTAATGACACATAACTATTTAAATGTTTTTAGGATCTCTATACTAAGCTATCTTATATCATAGAAACAGGACAACAAATATTATATACCAGGGGAAGTACAACAGTTTGCAGAATAAAGGGAAAGGAGTGGGGATAGGAATGCGGGCTCAGCACCATAATAATTAGCAACTCATTAATAGTACAAATATAAAATTTAACTCTATAACGTCTTTCGTTTATGAATTATCGCTCAAGAAACTTGCATGACAGGTTAACGCAAGATGAGTGTGTCCAAGTCTTTTGGAGCAGTAAGGCTCCAACCTACACTACACTAATTTCGGAGCGGATTGTGACCGGGGATGATCGTGGGTTGATCACTTCAAGCTAGAGTCTAATTAAGTGTGGATGCAGTGGCATAAAAAGGGGTACACCGCCTCCAAAAAGTATTTGAATAGGCCAAAAAGTTGAAATCTGTTTGCCACTGTCCAGACCTGGCTCCTAGCTACTAGTATTTGTGATTAAATCAAATTTTCACGCCTTTTACCTACAGGAATAGGCAGAGACAATGGAGCATAACTTATCACGATCCTTACACAGCTCCCTTGCTTCCTTCACATCCACAATTCTCTTCATACAGGCTCTGTGATTAAAAAAAAGAAGAAAAATGTTGTACAGATAATGAGGTGAACAAGGCTATGTATGCTATTATCGGTTAATTTTTGAGAGTAAAAACAAAAAATATTTATTAATGGTTTAGAAAACTCGTTTCTACATCAAATATTTTTGACGTTATATTTTCTTTACAACTCGTTTATTACGCGAACTTTTGGACCTCCCCTCGTATCTACATATACTATGCCATTAGAATAAGAATAGGACGGGCTGTTGACTAACTTTACTTGACTGATTCAAAGGTGTCTTTTTCTTGACGGTCCGCAAAGAATAACCCACCATACTAAAGTGAAGTTGGTTGCAGAGTTAGAAGTCACAAAATGGCGCCGATTCCGTCCTATTCTCATTTTAATCGCATGATATCTACATATACTTAATATACATACAAATTTAAATCGCTGCGTTTCAATGATTTTAATTGATGAACAAATCCTGAATTAGGATGAATAGCCGGCCTTTTGCCTTTAACGAGTTCATAAGCGTTAACAAACGTATAATCTTCAAATAACATTAAATAAGCGATAACGACCATAGAACTTCGAGACACACCAGCATTACAATGAACCAAAATATTTTCATTCACAAACAAACTATTTCTGATAAAATACAAAGATTTATTTAAAATAGGTTTTATATCAGTTTCCGGTAAATCAAGGCAATCAACAAAACAATTATTAACGCTTAAGTTCAATTTAACACCTAAACTTAGGACATGTTTTATATTGTATTTTTTTAAAACGTCTTCTGAAGTACAATCCTGTGAGCCAATGTACAAGTGCTCTATAACAAGGGCAGGCACATCATCAGGCTGGTTGTCAAGGATAAATCCAAGTATTTGAGGTTCGAAACACATTTTTTCGAATGTCTCTTGTTTTAACTTATAAAGATACCTCTGCCCATCTGCCTCTGTGACGACAGTTTCGGATTCTTTCAACTGTTGCTTTTTGAACGTTAATTCGTTCAGGAAAGACATTTTTTAAAAATTATGATGCTGGAAAACAATTGTATTTTCTTTAAAGCAACAATAGACCTCAACACGCCTGATAGCAAGAAAGGAGAGGCTGAAATGTGCTTTTACAATGTATTTAACAATTTACCTATTTATTTATACAGCCACACCTTAGTTTTACAAGGATAAGCAGAGATAAAAGACAATTACTATATACGCCTAACACAATTTCTAACAGTTTCTAACACTACTAAAATCTGCAACTTTGTCAGATTTTATACATTACTTATACATATACACACTCTGTATTACTTATTTAAACACTCTGTATCACTTATTTGTTCAATCTTTGGTTCATAAATTAAATCTTTAGGATCATATTCAATGTCACACAAATATAATCCGTGGGGTGGGCAGCAATGTAAGTTGACAGGCCAAGATAGTTTCGATGGCACTTGTAGCATAGTCTGAATATCCTTGGGTTCTATAACACCTCTCGCAGCACCTATTAGGGCTGATAACATTCGCCTAATCTGTAAACGAATGTATAGTTACAAACATAATCTGTCAACATAAAGTCGACCGTGGTGTAGTGGCAGTACAATGGTTACACAAACCGAGATTACGCGTTCAAGACCACTTGCCGGTGCCAATGTATCTTTGTTATAATGTATTGACTTTGGGTGTCCTCTTTCTATAATACAAGCACTTTAGTAGCTTAGTATATAAATGTAAAATATATATTTATATACTAACTACTACCATCAAGCAAATTTCTTTGTAGAACAATCGACAAGTGGTATGCTTTACCAGCTCACGTGTTCTCCTTATCCTGTAGCCTTAGATCCTTCAAGCGATGCATGAAGAAGTACCTTTGGCCGGTACAGTGACGCCTTCAGAGGCAACCGTGAACTGGATCGGCTTTTTTAGTCGTCGGCACCCTTGGACCTTCATCATGCTTACCAACAGGCATGTTTGGTAAGCTTTTTTTTATATTCAATCAAATCAATCAATCAATCAAATTGCCGACCAAATCAGAGACATCTTCAAGAAAGCTAGGTTGACTAGTGCCCATAACCATATAGCTTGTATGAAAAGAATTGTGAATGTGAAGGAAGCGATGAAAGTTGCGCTCCATTGTCTCTGCCTATCCATTTTTTTATTCACGTCTCAATGATAATAAAACCTCACCTGGTTATGAACGAATGCTCTTCCATGGAAGTAAATATCATAATAATCAAAGTAATTCTGCGTTCTTTCACTGTATGATGTTAAAAATGGTTTTCCATCACATATATTAACAGAGTATAACAATCTTCTATTATTTTTTATTTGTTTCTTTTTGTCGAATTTCTTAAATGAACTAAAGTCATGAAAGCCTGGTAAGTAAGCAGCTGCCTCGCGGAACCTCTCAATGTCAAATTCTGCAAATCTGTTGTTAAAGATAATTAATTATGAGTGGTAAGACCTGCTCTCCTAGCACGGCAATCCAAGAAGCAAAAGACTTGCATAGAACATCAAATCATTCAAACTCATTTTAACTAACTTACTAGAACAGTGTATCAAAAATGATATTTAAACGTTCTGTGAAACTTTACACAAAACAACGTTAAAAACTTTAATATACATTTTTTTTTAACATTTTAAACATGTGCCTGCATAATACGTTATTTAAAATGAGTTACAATTATATTCCTTGCAGCTCTTTATCTTACTTCTTGGATTGCCGTGCTGGGGGGAAGGGGGGCATTGCGTGTTGCCAGTGATGACATATGACACTGAGACGTGACCCTTAACTGTTAGCCTGTTGGAAAAGCTCAGAGTTGCTCAGCGGCCAATGGAGAGAGCTATGCTTGGTGTGTCTTTGCGCGATAGAATACGGAACGAGAGTATTCGCCAAAGAACCTGAGATACTGACATAGCTCGTAAGATTTGCAAGCCAAAGTGGCAATGGGTTACATCGCTCAAAGAACTGACAACCGATGGGGAAGAAAGGTTCTAGAGTGGAGACTGACGGCATAGTAAAAGTCACGAATAACGGGTGGATGCAACTGGCTTGTTGTCATTCGGAATGGCGTTCTAAGGGGAATGCCTATGTACAGCAGTGGAAGTCTTTTGGCTGATGATGATGGTAAGTAAGTAGTAAGTGGTTATTTTACTGGGCCAATCCAGGGTAGTACCACCATTTAGGTGGAGTGGCGTTTAGGGATCAGCTTGAAAGGTGCTGGTTCCAAACTTATCCGGCATAGTAAATGTGATTGCTACTCGCAGTCATTTAAGTGTATAAGCAGTCACCTACATTCATGGACCACACTCTAGCTTAACATTAGGAGGGGCGCTATGATATTTCAACAACAATAATTTAGAAATTATTGATTCTGAAACGCATCAGCAGACTAGCAAATGACAACCAAATGTCTGTCTACCGCTGTTAAACAACCATGGCACAGTGACTGAGTCAGTTTTTCAGTCGTCGGCGCTCTTGGACCTCCTCTAGCTTACCGTCAGGCAAATCAATATAAAAAACACCTGGATCCATCTTCTTTTAGCAGTTTAATTTCAGTACTTTGTGTTTACGCCATTCAAATGTGCAACATTGTCACGCCTTTATCCCACAGCGATAGGCAGAGACAATAGAGCGCCACTTGCCACGGTCCTGACACCTCGCTCGCTTCCCTCACATCCACAATTCTCTTGAAACAAGCTCTGTGATTATGTACAACATACCCTTTATAATGCATATTTTGAAACACTTACCTAAGATAAAAGCATCGTTTCCAATCTTCAATAGGAATATGTGATAGTGACCCAACGTTTGGGATTTCTATGCCTTTCTTATATACAGCTAATCTGAATATAATAAAATATATATTTTAATTCGAAATGAACCTAATTTGTTTTATATGATAAAGGACATCATTCATTTTGGGGTTTAATGTACTACTTTTGTAATGTCCAATGATGGAAAAATATATAAATGGTAGTTTCGATACTTGTATTAATAAATCTAATAACAATTTTTCTTTTAATTGCTGTGCAATTAAGTTATTTGGAAAATAAGATATGAATTTTGTATCATCTGTCAATCACCGCCATGTTTGTTCTGCTTTGAACTTCCATAATTATAGTTTGATCATTTTGCACACATAAACTATGCATAATAAAGGATATATTCCAATTACATTGTAATTTTCGTTCATCAAACTATTTTAAGATGCATATTAAACTGTTAATACAATTAAGCCCAAGTCCCCATACAAAATGAATGGAGTCCTTGCAATTATTTTATGTGTTAATTATTATATTTCAGTGCTTAATAAGTTTTTCCTAATGTATTATGCTTTATACTGATACTAACAGCCGGTTGTACCAAAATTAATAATTTACGAATTTGTAAAAAGTATTGTATAAGTAAAAGAAAAAAAGAAAAATGGGTTGCACCACTCTTTAACTTCACATTCAATATAAAATTATCAACAACCCAATTCACGATTTCGTAATAGTAAATGTAATAGAATGAGTATAAAATAAAACTGAATTCGTAAATTGAAACTGTTCTGGTACCACCGGCTGTGAGTGTTTTTGTTAGATATTGTCATTATTATTATTAATGCATGGAGTCCTGTCCTATAAGTGAGATTGCACTTAGCTATATTATACAGTATAGTGCTATATGAGTGTGTATTGCAAACATTGTAATCTTGTTACAAGACTTAATAAATAAATATTGGAATAAAAACAGGTAAATTAAAAACGAGTTAAACACAACTTAAGGTATTAGTGTGGCAGTGCAATGGTTACACAAACCGTGAGCTCGAGTTCGAAACCACTTGACGGTACCAATGTATCTTTGATATTGACTTTGGTTGTCCTGCTTCTATGATACAAGCACTTTAGTAGCTTAGTATATAGCACCCAGCCCACTTACCAGTACCTTAGAAATTGCCTATACAAACAAGTTGGGAACCGCATCAAGTTCGGTTTGTTGTTTCTTTGTAGAACAATCAACAAGTGGAATGCTTTGCCAGCCCATATGTTCTCCCTGTCCATAATCTTAGGCTTTTTAAGCAAAGCGTGAAAAAGCACCCTTGGCTGGCATAGTGACTGTGAATCAGGCAACTGCATTATAAAACTTTTTTTGTTGTTGCTTGTTATTAAGCAAGCTGTGGTTAGATGTAGATGTTTTTTTATCGAATTTCTATACTAAGCTACTAAAGTGTATAATAGAAACAGGACAACCAAAGTACATATATTAAAGATACATTGGTACCAGCGAGTGGTTTTGAGTCCGTGCACTTGGTTTGCATAAAGACTACACCATGGTCACCTCAATGATAAAATTGTTTACCATTGTTTACTTACCTATACAAATAAGTCCTGGACAGTGCTTTTCTTCTAGCATCAAAATCATCAGGCACTTGGATACATTTTCTTATTATAATTCCAGAATTTAGTTTTGAAAAACATTTATTCAAAAACTGAGTTATCTCATTTGGACAATATATATATTTGCCAGGCCTTTCTAGATCTACATGAGCTGTTGCAATCAATGCATGGACTCCCCCATCTGTACTGCAAAATAATTTTATATATACAATTATTATTGATTATATACAATTGATATTGATTATATGTAATTAATATTAATTATATATAATATTTAATATATTAAATTTTTTATATAATTTTCCACATACCAACAGTGTTAATTATTTTTTTATTTTGGTCAATAATTCCCAAAGTGGTCCAATTCCCAGGGGACTATGGGATACTCAATGGGGGTCTACGTTGAGGTGACAAAAAAATGGGGGTTCACAATTTGTAAGCGAAATTTATCTGGTAAACTAAGATGTTGACTTGACTTTACCTATCAATGTAAGCACATAATATTTTAAGAAGCTCAGCTACTGTTACTTGTAAATACTTGCATATTCCATATTCAGTACAATGTATGTGTAGCCATGTACTTATATACACACAAATAATTAATGTTGCTAAGTATAATAACATTACAAATATAATCATTAAAGCAATAGGCTTAATTATTAACCAAGACAGACTGTCAGTTTATAAAAACATTATGAGCCCATAAACCTCCCACTACTGGGCACAGACATTTGTCTAGATAGAATTCAGCCTATTCACCCATGGATGGCTACTCAATGGACTATAAGTGAACTACTCAAGAACTTTGGGCAGTATGTATAATCATTTATTCTTTATAACCATATAATAGAGCCCATACATATGCTTTACTATATTTCATTTGGATATAAAAACTTTTTTAAGTAATTGGATACAAGATTGCGCTTTGAATTAACAGGGACTACTCGTTTCTGTTTTGTTATTATTTTCTATGTACTTACCGACTAGATAGACAGACTTTTGGACAATTCACAAGACGTAATTTTGACAAAACATTTTCCAACAATCCCTGTACACTATCAGTATCATTAGTAACTGCTACACCCTTAACAGGCCATAACTTCTCTGCTGATCTAAAATAATAGCAGGCAATGTAAGAATGTAAATATAAACCAAAGAAATAACATTATGAATATGCATACCTCAATAACCTTATGGATTCACTTAAAAACTGACCTGAAATGCGTACCGATGTACGAAAAATAAGTTAAATATCTAGCTTTCATTATTTGATTAATATATAAAATTATATGTTTAGAAATATTTAAAAATCTTTAAATATTCGAGGTCAGCGCACCCGCCCGTATCCAGAGACAACTGATCTAAAAATCAATAAAACGTAGTTTCTCTATGGTGCCAATATTCATTTTATTGTTTAATTTAATAATAAAGAATGCATTAATAAAGTAACTTTAATTATAATAAAAAAATTAACGCTGTATGCACGTAAAACTGTGTGTATGTAGAATATTGTGAGATATGTATAAGATATATTATAGTTTATTAACTTTAAATATCTTAAAAGTTGTGTCAATCAGGATCGTGGTAAGTGGCGCTCCTTTATTTCTACCTATTCCTATGGTAAAACGGCGTGACAGTTTGATTGATTGAAATATGTCAACGTTTACATTGTTAAAAAATATATTAAAATGAACGCCCTACACTTTCTATCATGACAGGACATTTGACATCCCCCCCGTCAGAAGAATGAAAACATGGCTCAACGGACGTGGCATGTATTTTCTTTGATAACGCTAATTTTATCACTTGTTGAAGATGTGTTATCATCATCTGCTGCACCCTGGTATGAGAATCTACCAGCAGTCACTATGGATTACAAAGTACACATAGATGCCGGTAAAGAAGACTGTTATTACCAATATGTTCAACCGGGCGCTACATTTTACGCAAGTTATCAGGTAATTGTTGCACAATCTTAATTAATTCCTTTATATTATAAACCAATACATATTAAACTTCAAATATAATTAAATTTAATACCGCGATGCTGTGATTAAATGTATTATTTAAGTGAAAAAAGTAGGTCATAAAAATCAATATAATTATTTTTTAAAGGTATTAAAAGGTGGTGATCGTATGTGTGGGTTTGCAGTTAGGCATCCCAATGGCCAGATAGTGCATCCATATGAATGGCGGCAAAGTGCGGAGTATGCTGATCAAACTTCCTCTGGTGGTTATTACTCTGTCTGCATAGATAATCAATTCTCACGTTTTGCTGGCAAACTGGTTAACTTATACCTCTCAGTTATACGATACGATATGTGGGAACAGTATGCTAAAGAAATTGAAGAGCTTAATATGAATATTCAGAATTTTACTGTAAGTTATTTATATTTTTAATAAAACAAATGTATGAAAGAATAATTTTATAGGACATTAAAAATAAAAATCATTGCTTTTTCAGATGTCAATTCAATTTGTGGAGCGTAACATAAATGATATATTACAAAAACAATATCACACAAGAGCCAGGGAATCAAGAGATTACAATTTATTAGTGGATAATAATGCTTATGTTATGAGGTAATAAACATTTATTTTTGCACATTTGTATTTATGAGGGGAGGTCCAAAAGTTCGCAGACCCCCACTCCTCCAAGTAGTAGGAGTAGGAATGCGGGCTTAGCAACATACTAATTAAATAATTTAGCTACTTATTAATAGTATAATAGGAAGTTTTCATTTACAAATTATCATTTGAGAAACAACTGAATTGGGAAGGGAAACTGCAACTATGAATAACATTATGTTTCTGCTGTAAATAGAGAAATAGCAGATTGATGAAAGGAATTTCCAAATCTTATGTGGATGGGTGTGTTCAACAGGGCAGGCTCAGCAGGGTGTTTTCAGACCATATCGAAGACATCCTCACGAAAGCTAGGTTGCCTAGTGCCTATAACCATAGAGTTTGTATGAAGAGAATTGTGGATGTGAAGGAAGGGAGGGATCATGGCAAGCGCTCCATTGTCTCTGCCTATCCAGGCTAACAATAATATGTTTTTTTTTTCAATTACAGATGGTCTATAATACAGATAGTTGCTATTGCAAGTACAGCACTATTACAGATATTCTTTTTAAGAAAACTTTTTGAAGTTAAGGAAAACTCATCTAAAACTCGGATATGATCTCTATTTTTATACTAAACTATGACTGATTTCCATTCCATATTTCACAGTTCTTAAAGAAAAAAGAATTTAATTGTATGTGCCAAACTTCTAAATAAAAAACAAAAAAATGGACATGTTCATTTTAGGAGGTTACATTCCAAGTTTTAATGTAATTTATAAGTACAGTTATTAACCATTTTCTCAATCTTTGTTGTGAAAAATATTTTTGTAGGTTCTTTGAATTTATTTTTTTAATTATAAGTGATTGACACTGTATATTTTTAAGTTGGCAGAACTGTAAACTTCAATCTTTCTATTATTATTTAAAGGTCTTAATTACTTTTTAATGTACCTAATTGTGCACAATGCTTAAGTTAATATACTTTTAAGGGTCTTTACACCTAACTATTATCATTAAGATTTATGAGATTTAGTTTCTGTGATAGAGAAACTCTACGTGAACAATATCATCTTACACTCTACAAAGATTCACTTTTGCTTCTTTAGCTTACCTGGGTATGTATTCATACTAAGATTTATTCTAAAATGTCTTTGCCTTCTGTTTTCTTTTTTTTATAGAAATGTCATGACAAAAAATGATCTAAAATTTATAGTGCAAATTTAATTAATTAATATATAAAAATGCCACTTTTGGGTACGTTTTTGTGTATAACGTTTAGTGTATGTCACATTGCTTACCTGTATAATAAGGATATGTTCACATGACAGGCGTAGAGTTCGCGTTTTGCCAACGAAATCATTACAATAACACTTGCTGTGTGTGGATGCCTAATGGGTATTTATGAATAAATTTTGTGTAGTAGTGAAGTTGAAAATGCGCGCGTTTTACGCCTGAAATGTGAACATATCTTTTAAAAGTTTAATTTAAATTGTTTTTCTACTTATTTTTGCAGTTATTTTTGATGAAAAATTTGTGTATGCTGTTATACTAATATTAATGATGAAATATTATAATATGGATATGTATTATATGCTTATATTCTTTTTAGTTTTTGTTATATTATGGACTATGAGAAACCCATATTAAAAATGATCTTTTAAATTTTATATTGTTATTTATAATTTTTTATTAAATTATTTTGTGTAATACACTTTATTTTGTTGTTTTATTTATTTTCATACTTTTTATATTAATCAGAATGAAGCGAGTGCGAGATCAATTCATTTGGTTTGGTTTCGGCAGTTCTCATCGCCGGTTCAAATAACGTTGGCCGCCTTAATTGCACTTAGTCAATCCAGTGTCGTGGGCTATGCACTCTTGACCGTCTACTTCGTCTGATGCCTCGCCGAAGTGTCTGTCGGGACATGTGGTATTTTACGCCGCGATGTACAATAAATCACTCGGGCAACGCTCTACTTGCTGATATAGCTCAAGACACGAGTTGTCTGCAACGTAAGGCATTCTGAATAAGAGCCACAGGCTCGAAAAACAATCCGGTCGTTCGCGCAAATCGCTGTGGCATTCTAGCCCCTATTAGTAAAACAAATTGGCACTCCCTAATTCCACGGGTAAAAGCAGAGACAATATAGCGCCTCTGTTTCATGTCCCTGAATGAATACGAGCGTCCCTCAGTGCTCTGTGCAGTCGCCGACTTTTTCCTTTTGCGTTACACAACGCCGGTAAACAAGAGTTAGCCGGGATGGCAGGGTCTGTTGTAGCGAAGCTTGAGCGGGTTCTTACTTGGGGCAACAAAAACCTGACGGAGGTTCCCTACTCCAAAAACCCCCTTCCTACTCTTTGTAACACCTCCCTCAGTATATCAGACAGACTTCTAGCGAAGTCCTTTCGCAGCAACTGGAATCACAGGGACCAAATAGACTAAGCCATTAAGGGCCGTAAACTTGGCATCCTGACTTGATCATCTGTACTTACTGTTCGCACCTCTCGGACGGTTCTGCCAAGTATCTTCTCGATTACAGCGCTGTAATGAATGTAATGAAGATGCAGAGGTCACTCAACTTCTCAAAGACACTGCGGTTTTATAGCCTATGTCGTCGTTGGAGTATTTTTACTACAGGAATGCCCGCACAGGTCGGGGGAAGCATCTGCATTCTGTCGACCGAATCAGCAGTGGAACTAAAAGGTTTGGTGCGTCGTTTCTTTCTTGAACAATCGACAAGTGGAATACTTTAGTATTCGCCCAATTCTATAAACTTGGATCTTACAAGTTAAGCCTGAAAAATCACTGTGGCCGGCATAGTGATGGCCGTGTACTGAGTTCAGTCGTTGGCTCTCTTGGACTTACCCTTGTCTACCATCAGGCAAGTCAAGATCAGATGTTAAGTCTCAATAAATAATATTGTTTCGGCGTCGAGGTAAAATAAAATCCACAATATAAAATAATTAATTTTATTAATAAATACATAAGAATCAACGTTTATAATTTACAAGCGGTGTATTACAGAATAATATGTAATTAATTAATAAGCTAAACATACAAAATTAAATATCAAATAGAATTTATATATATAAATAATGCAAGTAGAATAAAAACAAATAGCTATGACTAGTTTTTGAAATACCATTTTCCAAGTAAAAATAATTTAGAAAAGTGTGATAACATAAACTTACAATATAATATTTACATATTAAAATAAAACTGACACGAATTTAGAAATAAGGAGCTAAAAGAAGAAAAACTCATTCGAAGCACTAGCCCATGTATCCGTAAAGAATCATCTGGCCGGCATAGCGACGGCGACTGGGGCAAGCGTGAAGATTTGGTTATTACAGTCATCGGCACGCTTGGACCTACTCTTTTACCATCAGGCGGTCGCGGTCATATGTCGAGTCATAATTTAAAAAAACACATTCCTGAACGTAATGATAATAAAATAATATGTCGCCAACCAAGAAAGATAGGTAATCACTAGACCAGACGTTAGTTGCTTTTGTTAAGCTAAAGTGCGATCTATGAGCTGTTGCCAGTGACAGTACCCGAGGCTGCAGCTTAACAATCGCCCCCCCGCAGCGCATTTGACCAGTAGTATTGACCCCATTCCAAATTCGTCCCAATTCAAAGCTAACCTAAGTTACTAATCAGTTACTTAATAACTACAACAAAACTGTATATAAACACGTGAATCTCATACGTAACTGTACATTCCACTTAATACTTTTAAAGTACTAACTTATTATTTTATAAAACAATAACTAAATATCTATTTTTCTCATAAAGATGATAGAGCGATACCACAAAACTCATCATCATGTCGATTCTTATCTTACAGTGAGATCCATTTAGCGGTTTTCTCTACGTGATGTACTTTTCTGACCTGACGGTTATCTGTGTAATGAAAATGAAATTCATTCCCATTTGTCAAAATCAAAATTTATTCATTCGGACAATGAGTTTGAATGAGCTTGAACTGTTAATGAAAATGAACATCAATTCTCAGAGATCAACTGTCAAAACAAAGCCTATTGTAATTGACAGTTCACACCAATAGACAATAGCACCCAATTAGGTAGGTTTACAATACAATCAATATACCAATTTAGGCCTAATAACATTATTAACAAATATAAAAGACATCATTCATTTTGGGCTTTTATGTACTACTTTTGTAATGCCCAATGATAAAAAAATTATTAATGGTAGTTTCGATACTTGTATTGATAAAACTAATAACAATTTTGCCTTTAATTGCTGTGCAACTGAGTTATTTGGAAAATAAGATATGGATTTTGTATCATCTGTCATTCAACGCCATATTTGTTCTGCTTTGAACTGTCATAATTATAGTTTGATCATTTTGCACACCTAAACTATGCAATATAAAGGATATTTTTCAATTACATCGTAATCTTAGTACAATAAACTATTTTAAAATGTATATGCAACTGTTAATACAATTAAGCCCAAGTCCCTATACAAATTGAATGATGTCCTTTATAAATAAGAAATATTTTTCGTCATCCATATAAAAATGTATGTGGCACTTACGCGGTACTAACAAACCGTAGTTTCGCAGTATCGCACTATCCCCAACTAAATGAGAGATACAAATAATCCTAATTAATATTATTTTAATGGTTATTATAAGGTTAATCATAAGTACATTAGTTTCAGTTTACCAATTTATCTTGGTAGAAGAAAGTTTATAAAGAAACGGAACAATGTCTTTTTTATTATGCCTTGCTTAAATCTTAATATGTATTTATCTTATTATCAATCAATCAAATTATCACGGCTTCCTCCCACAGGGATAGGCAGAGACAATGGAGCGCCACTTGCCACGATCCTGACACAACTCCCTCCTATCTTATTAAAGGCGCAATAATCAAATTCTGTTGTCAAAAATAATATTTAGAGATTTTAAGATTAACTGCGCATTTAAGTCTCAACATTCTTTGATTAGACTATACTTATCTAGTGACGGCGACTAAGACAGCCGTGAACTGATTCGGTTTTTACAGTCGTCGTCACTCTTAGACCTCCTCTTGCTTATTATGAGGCGGTTCGAGGTCAGATGTAGTGTCACAATAATAAAAATAAACAAATTATAGACGAGACGTGTGATATAATTTTCAATTTTCTCTTTTAATTATTTGTTAAGCAAATTACATAACTCAGTAAGATGTAAGTATATGTCTAAATGTAAAGTTTCATTCCAACTGCAATGTGTCAGTCTAAGACGGGTCAATATCATGTTTTCTTCTTCTGTCCCAAATACGATCCAGATAGTGCTAGTAGTCTGTATCTTTGTCTCAAATTGCGAGCTCTAACATGCGGGGATGCAATTTCAATGGTGTATGAGCCAGGGAACCAACCGGACTCACCATCGCGGATCCTTTCGCCGTAGTACCAACCTTGAAATAAAAATAACTTAATGAATAAAACAAATTTTATGCGTCTTACTATCGCGTTTATTTTTGTTCTTGATTTTACATTTTTTTTTATTATTCCGACTTTTGGAGGGCTTTGCGTCAAATCTTCTCGTCCAAAATCCCGCAGTGCCTGAAGACAAGAGTCTTCAACCAGTGTGTGTTGACAGTACCTCGCTTGATGTTAAGCTGCAGTGCGGTCCATGAATGGATGTCACTGTTGCTACAATTCAATAACTGTAAGAAGTAGTCACATCCACTATGCCGGCCTAGTTGAAACCAGCAACTTACAAGCTGGTCCAGAAACGCGACTAAATCACTTCAAGGTCTAGATAGTCAAGATACTTGTAAGTGGTGGTACCACTGCCTACTACTCTTCGATAACCAGACCTGAAGCAAATATCCGCTCCTTTTTCATATTAACAAATATTTGCAATATTTAATAAAATTAAAAAATATTACAAATAAAAGCTATGAAACAAATATTTGCTCGAACCCGAGACTCTACGCGTAAAAAACTGATATGGGAACGCCTGTCGTCAAAATCGCCTGTATTACCTTCATTTGTCTTCCTGGTAACATTGACGACATCACCCTTGTCCAAGGAGAGCTCGTCAGGTTGTGCTGCCGCGTACACATACAGAGCAGCCACTTGTGGACAATCCCATCCAGCGTACACAGCCTCCCCACCCAATTCACTGTTGGCGGGCACCAGGGCCTCTGACCAGCGTGAGGCGTCCGTTGACGATGGACACGACATTAGCTGGAAGAATATTATATATATTATTTTTATTATATGTATTTATTTTTATCCGGAGACATCCTCAAGAAAGCTGGGTTGCCCAGTGCCCATAACCATAGAGCTTGTATGAAGAGAATTATGGATGTGAAGGAAGCGAGGGAGTTTTGTCAGGATCGTGGCAAGTGGCGCTCCATTGTCTCTGCGTGACAATTTGATTAATTAATATTTTTAATAAAAAAAAGAATTACACAAAGGACATCATTCATTTTATATGGGGACTTGGGCCTAATTGTATTAACAGTTAAATGTACATTTTAAAATAGAGTACGAATATTACAATGTAATTAGAAAATATCCTTTGTTGTGCATATTTTAGGTGTGCAAATTATAATTATGACAGTTCAAAGCAGAACTGTTAATATGACGTGTCTTTGTGATTAAAAAATTACGATATCTTATTTTCCAAATAACTAAAGTGCACAGCAATTCAAAGCAAATTTGTTATTATATTACTTTTATCAAAACAAGTATCGAAACTACCATTTATATCGTTTTTTCATCATTGGGCATTACAAAAATAGCCCAAAATGAATGATGATCTTTTATGCGGCTTACTGTTGCGTTTAATTTTAGTTAATGATTTTACATTTTTTTATTTTTCCTACGTTTCGAGAGCTTTGCAGCCATCGTGGTCACGGAGAGACTAAGAAGTAATATTATTTCGAAACGTCGCAATAATAAAACATTGTAAAATCAATAACCAAAAATAAACGCGACAGTAAGCAGTTTGTTTAATTCTTTATTCAATGTTCGCGAAAAATCAACTTATTCAAGCTTCGCTTCAAGGATCCAATTGATTGATTGATTGTTTGATGTAACCAATAACTTACCATTTCCACTGTCTTCTGCGAGTGATTCTCCAATAACGTAATAAGCAAAGCGTATTTAGCACCACCGGCCATGTCATCACCGTCGCAAACTTCCACCAATGAACGGGCGCAATATTCTATAGCTATGTAGTTTTCTTCACTGTAACACAAAATACAACACGTCAATGAATTTACGTTCTCATTTTCTCCGTGTCCACGATGGCTGCAAAGCTCTGGAATAGTCGGAATAATATATTTTTTTAAAATCAATGACCAAAAATAAACCTTACAGTAAGCCGCATAAAACTTGTGTAATTATTTTTTTTATTAAAAAAAATCAATCAATGACGCCTTTTTCCCACAGGGATAGGAAGAGACAACGGAGCTCCACTTGCCACAATCCTATCACCACTACTTCGCTTTTTTCACATTCACAATACTCTTCATAGCTCTACACTTATGGGCACTAGGCAACCCAGATTTCTTGAGGATGTCTCCAATTTGATCGGAAAACCACTTCCTGTGTCTGCTTCGCTTAACACATCCCCAGCAGAGGTATATTAGATGATTAGTATGAAAAAAAGAGCTGGGTTGCCTAGTGCACATAAGTGTAAAGCTTGTAAGAAGAGAATTGTGGATGTGAGGCTAGCTAGGGAGTTGTATCAGGATCCCTGTGGGAAAAAGGCAATGATAATTTAGTATATATTTATGAATTCGATTGCTTACCCTTTCTTTTTAGTAATAACAAGTAAATCATTAAATAGGAACACGTGCAGTGGTATTTTGTGCGCCTTGCGGCCAAATGTCAATTTGTGCTCGTCCTTCCATACCAGTTGGGTCATCTCACCAGAACGAACCAGCCATCTTATTGGACGCCTACAAAACAATAAAATAATATTTAGTGAATGCTGGGTGCGGCAGAAAAATCATGAGAGTGGAATTGACGCTGTGGAAATGCGGTCATTAAGGAGTGTATGTGGAGTACCAATAGCGGATAGAATAACGATTAGCACAGTGCGCGATAGATGTAGTAGTGATAATGTAGTGACAAGGATTAGTAAATGAATGCTTCGATGGTATGGGCACATGGAAAGGATCAGTGAAAGTTGATTAACGAAAGAAATTTATAAATCTGATGTGGATGGATGCGTTAAACGAGACAGGCCCAGGAGGGTGTTTTCCGACCAAATCGGAGACATTCTTTAATAAGCTAGGTTGCCATAAGTATAGAGCTTGTATGAAGAGGATTGTGGATGTGAGGGAAGCCAGGGAGTTATGTCAAGTGGCGCTCCATTGTACCAGGCGGTATTCAGTCTTTTATGATGACACCATCGAAATAACTCTCCTCAAATAATAAAAAATGTGTTCACCTATCACGTCGGCTTATAGCTGGTCCAAGTGATGGCGGATCCTTCATGTGTGCGGGGAATTCTATTCTTTCACATAATCTAAACATTTCCTCAACACGCTCAGTGGTTCTGGAACCTTCGTTGCATTGTGATACATACTGCAAAATAGATTTATTTATTTATTTACATTTCTATAGTAAGCCACTAAAGTGCTTGTATCATAGAAACAGAACAACCAAAGATCAACTGGTACCAACAAATGGTTTCGAACCCGTGCTCTCGGTTTGCGTAACCATTGCACCACTACACCACGGTCACCTTAATATATAATTATATACACAGTACCTATGTGTATGAAGTACCTAACCTACAACTGAATGTAGGTGATTTAAAAAGCTCAAGCTGCGCAAATAAACCAACCTTGGTACAGGTTCAGAATTCGCGCCGTTTGGGGTCGAGACGATAGGCCCTTGGGGACCTTCAGCCAAGCGCCTGGCACGAAGTCTGGCAAATATTTCTGCCAACGTATTAGCCTCGCAGTCTGAGACGTCTTTGGATGATATTTTATGTGTAGTTTAACAAAAACTAAATGTATTTTAATTTGATATAACAATGAAATGTAGTTTCCGTAATCGTATGAAAATAGATTATTATCAATCAATCAATCTTCAAATTGTCACGCCTCTTTCCCTGGGGGATAGGCAGAGACAACGGATTAAAAGCCAAAATAAACTTACAGAATTCAACGTAGCCAACGCGTCCATACAGCTCTGGTATTCAACATCGGCTTCGTTCAAGTTTTTCAACACTGCATCCATTAGTAAGGGCAGCCTAGTAACTCGTTGCATTGGCAACATTAGGAAGGAGTGCAAAGACAAGCATTGGCACGCCGGATGTGCTTCCAATTTCCTCAACGTCGCAGCAAAATGTGGTTTCTCTCTCAAACGTTGCAACGCTTTCACCATCAACGTTTGGTTCTCGCAATATTTCACGTAAACGTCGAAGTGTTCCTGTGCGTGGGTGCGTACCACATCGCATATGCCTTCAAGCAATATATTCTCTTGCCAACATTTCTCCAATTCGTTCATTAATAGTTGAGAACATTTCCGAACTGTGGATGAAACAAAATTAATATAACATTAAATGATGGTACAGAAATCCACAGAAAACACGAATCAAATATTTTATTGTGACTTAACGGTCGCAAGAAAAGGTCCAAGAGTGCCAACTATCGAAAAAGCTGACCCTTACTATGTAGTCTCCACTTAAAGATTTTGAGGTGGGGTGGGATAGGGAGAACACTAGGGCGGGTAAAGCCTTTTTTTTTATTGTGACTCGAAATCTGACCTCGACTCGCCTGATGGCAAGCAAGAGGAGGTCCAAGAGTGCCGATGACTGCAAAAACAGAGTCTCCACGGCAGCCCCAGTCGTCGTCACTATGCCGGCCAAAGCATTGCACCTATCGATTGGTTGGAATCTGTCCAATATGCGAAAATGCGTATATGACAGCACCCCGCCTGATGTTAAGCTGGTGTGTGGTCTATGAATGGAGGTGACTACTAGCACAATTCAATAACTATAGTAGCAGTCACATCCACTATGCCGGCAACTTACATATTAAGAACTACTGCCTACTACTCTTAGACAAACGGACACAGAGCAAATAACCGCCTTTTTTCTGTTATTAACAAATATTTGTATTATTCCATTTATTTATTAAATATTTACAAATAACAGCTATAAAAACAAATCTTTGCCTCGATAGGGAATCAAACCCGGGACTTTACGTCCAATGCAATGCCAATGGGACTTTAAGTGAACGTGGTGTAGTGGCAGTGTAATGGCCATGCAAACCAAGAGTGCTCTCAAAACCACTCACCGGTACCAATGTATCTTTGAATATGTACTTTGGTTGTCCTGTTTCTATGATACAAACACTTTATTAGCTTAGTTTAGAAATCTAAAAAATGCGTGTTCCTACCTATAGAACAATAAATAGATGAATGATACTCACCAGGCAATATAGTTGAGAACAGTACCTCCCTATCGTGTTTGGAGAGTAAATGTGGATCCCTGAATGCTGGGTGTGATATGAAATGTGTTTCCAGAACATGCAGAGAGTTAAGGTAAGAAGCCTCCGATGTTAGGAGCTCGAACTTGGCTTCCTGAAGACGTTTCTGAGCTGGTGCTAGAGACCCTACAAATTAAAAGTATTTCAAAGTTTGCTTTTAGGCAGAGATTTTTGGGAATTGTTTTAAATGAAATATTTTTAGGTAAATCGCTAAGGAGGAAGAAGATTGAAATGAATATCCTCAGGATATTCAATAGAGATGCATTAGCTAAAATAATTGAATTTAGGCAGAAGTAAGATCAGCATTTACAGATAATTTATTTATTTATTGGCAATATTTGCATCGCCAATAAAAGTAAATATTTTTTTGTGCCTCAACATATGACAACACCCCGCCTGATGTTAAGCTGGAGTGCGGTCCATGAATAAAGGGGACTGCTACAACACTCAAACAATTGCAAGTATCAGTCGGAAG
The DNA here is from genome assembly GCA_905220615.1 of Tinea trinotella. Lineage (NCBI taxonomy): Eukaryota > Metazoa > Arthropoda > Insecta > Lepidoptera > Tineidae > Tinea > Tinea trinotella. Next base: position 13,759,630 of record HG992308.1, on the reverse strand, counting down.
TAACGGAAAAACGAATAAAACTTACTTAATACAGTTGAATTAATAACTTCAGGGACTTCACACCAGAGGGTGCGCGCTGGTCCTCTTGTTGGGGCGACTAAAGCCATAGCTGATGGTCTACTGGGCGTAGTACTATCGCTCTGTGAACTACACACGGAGCCCTGCGCTTCGTACGCGTCCGAGTCCGAGTCACCAGTTTCACGGCATGTCGACTGAAAGAAATCACAAGAAAAGACATCATTTATTTTGTATGGGGCCTTGGGCTATTGTATTAACAGTTGTATCATTTTAAAATAGTTTAATGAACGAAGATAACAATTAGAAAATATTCTTTATTTTTCATAGTTAAGGTGTGCAAAATGATCAAACTATAATTATGACAGTTCAAAGCAGAACTGTTAACATGGCGTGTCTTCGTGATACAAAATACATATCTTATTTTTCAAATAACTTTATTGCACAGCAATTAAAAGCAAAATTATTATTAGTTTTATGAATACAAGTATCTAAACTACCATTTATACATTTTATCGTCACTGGCCATTACAAAAATAGTCCAAAATGAATGATTTTGGAACAAAGGACTGTTAAATTCATTAATCAATGTTCGCGCAAAATCTAAAAAAATACTACGAGTATATTCTTCTCACCTCAACTTTGGCAGCGTTATAAAATTGGTAGAGCGGCTCGTGTGTGAACAGTGAATGTGGCAGAGGTGATGCAGGATGGGATCCACTGCTGGCGCCTGATGATGACGATATGTTACCAGCTTGATATAGACCTGCTTCTGCGTACCTGCATTATAAAGAAAACAATAATCTATTATCATTTGTGTGACATGTGATAGTACCCGCCTGATGTTAATGATGTTACACAAACCGGAGAGCACGAGTTCGAAACCATCCACCCGGTACCAATGTATCTTAGACATAAATGTACTTTGGTTGTCCTGTTTCTATGATACAAGCACTTTAGTAGCTTAGTATAGAAGTGTAAAAAAAATGGGTCCCCTGTGAGATTGAGGAAGAACAACCCTTCTACGGATAACAAAAAGGAGCAGTTTTTAATCCATTGATCAGTTATTGATTTTTATTAAAACTCTTAAAATTTCACTGCTGCGGTGACGTTGGTTTAAGCAGTAGGTATTGTAGTCATTATTGTTTGATTTTTTTTGATGATCTGACAGGTACTCGATCGCAGGGCCCTGACACGTGCCCAAAGTGCTAAATGGAAAAGATGGGCTAGGCTGGAGTGCGGTCCATGGATGGAAGTGACTGCTACTACGTTAAATAACTATAAATATAAGCCTAATTGAAACCGTTAAAATACAAGCGGATCCCGAAACGCGACTAAGTCTCTTCACGGTCTTTCAACTTGTGGTATAGTGGACATACTACCCAAGTATGTGTAAAACAAATATTTGCTCGGAATAGAACCCGGGACTTTACGCGTAACAAATATGTCGTCTATATAGTAGATACACAATTGTTATAATGAAAGTAATGGTAAAGGCCTTAACCACAAATGGGGGTAAGTAGAGGGATTAATATTTATTGACCGTTGCTTGGAATTAATTAAAACTTAATAATTTCAAAACAAAAATTACTTACGCAAAGTGTGTATCTATCTAGCTATATCACAAACAATAATAAATACGAAATATTAATTTAATTAAATGACAAAATGATTCACAAAATGATATCATACAAATAAATAGAATAATTATAATTCTACGAAATACTTAAGTCCGCATTAATATCGGACCCGCCTTAAGCTGGAATGCTGACTGTTTTTTTTAACTGTAACTGTAAACATCTACCATGCTGGCCTAATTGGAAACGGCAACTTTCAAAGCTGATCTCGAAACGCGACAGAGTCACTTTCCAGTTTATACACTTAAATATCTCCGGATCGGCAGACTGTACAAATACCCACCACTTTTATCCGACCCGGAGTCCCTTGTTTTTATTAACAAATATTTGGAATATCCAGTCATCATCATCAGCCAGAAGGCGTCCACTGCTGAACATAAGCCTCCCCCTTATCCAGTACTATATTATATGTGTATATATATATACATATATTATTGTGGCTCGACATGTGACAGCACCCTGCCTGATGTTAAGCTGGAGTGTGGTCAATGAATTGTAGAACAATCGACAAGTGGAATGCTTTACCAGCCCATCTGTTCTCTTTATTCATCCTCATATAACCTTGGATCCTTCAAGCGATGCGCGGAGAAGCCTTTGGCCGGCATAGTAACGGCAACTGGGACAGACGTGAATTAAATCGTTTATTTTCAGTCGTCGGCACTCTTGGGACTCCTCTTGCTTATCATCAGGGAGGTCAGTCAAGGTCAAATGTCGAGTCACGTTAAAAAAATGTGGAGGCGATTACAGTTAAATAACAACTGAAGTAGCGGTCGTATGCACTATGCCGGCCTAGTTTCAGGCGGCACCTTTCAAGCTGATCTGGAAAGCTTGAAAGCACCTAACTTTTTATATACTTTAAAGTGGTCAGATTACTTGGGATCGGCAGACTAGGCAAATGACCTTATCTGTATGCCTACCCAATTAGACCCGGAAAATATATTTACTTCTTTTTTTATTAATAAATATTTATAATCAAATCAAAATATTGTCACTCCTTTTTTCCAGAGGGATAGGCAGAGACAATGTAGCGCTACTTGCCACGATTTTGACACAACTCTGTCGCTTTCCTCACATTCACAATTCTATCCATACAAGCTCTACGATTAATATTACAAATAAACTCTATGAAACAAGTCTGCTCCGACCGCAGTTCGAAATTTACACATAGCGCTAAACTAAAAATTTTTAATTTTATAAAATTACGCTATTTCCAATAAAATATATTTACTTATTACGTAACTGCGCCTTACTTCCCACAAAAATAGTTTAAGAGTGGTAGGCAGCGGTCCGGGTAGTACCACCACTTACAAGTATACAGACCGTGAAGTGATTTAGTCGCGTTTCGGGATCAGCTTGTAATTTGACGATTCCAACTAGGCCGGCATAGTGGATGTGAGTGGTACTTACAGTTATTGAATCGAAGTAGCAGTGACATTCATTCATGGACCACACTCCAGCTTAACATTAAGCAGGGTGCTGTCATATGTCGAGTAACAATAAAAACAAAGACAAAGGATACAATCCACTATATGAGACATCTTAATATGACGGAAATTTAATGAAAAGGTAAAAATGGCCGGACAGCTTTCATGTTTTACAAACCAAAATGGGATTGGTCAAAATGATTATTCGCCTAATATTTAAGAGAACACTATTTTAATTTCGCGGCAGTATATCTGCCAATATTGTGGAAATCTCAATCAATCAATCAAATTGTCACGCCTTTTCCCACAAGGATAGGCAGAGACATAGATGTGGAAATCTCGTTTAGCATAAAATTCAATAATTTTATTGATTTCTAAATATAAATTAAAACTTACCTAGGATGTAAGAATTTGATACAGAGCTCTTTTTTAATTTTAAGTGGCATTTTATCTTTAAATAGTATCTGCTTTTAAAAACTTTTGAGCAAGTAGATATCAAAAATAACTATAAAACATTCTGGATTTTATTTATAAATAGGTAATAATTTAAATTGAACACAACCGCTTGCGATGGCTTCAAGACATTACTTTAAAATAAATACGATAAATACAATCAAAAAGTTATCTGTTTCTATCAAAATTAAAACATACATTGCTTTATTTCTTCCAAATAAAAGTCGACTTATTAAAACAAAGCCCGCAATGTATCTCTCACTAATGTAAAATACGCTAATCTATATTTGTATAGGATAAAAACTAGGTGACCCAAAGAGGCTTTAGAAATCATTTATTCATATTATAGTTTCATTTTGCCTTGGACTGAATACGGTTGATTTCTGTGCAAGGCCAAAATAGCCAGCTCTTATATTTAATACACGTATAACATATACTTAATTATGAAGAAAATTCAGTTAATTGTAAAACTATTAGAAAATAGTTACGTCACTCTTTTTATATTTACAATGGTATCTTGCAATTTTTATTTTATTTTTGTATTCAATTTTTTTTTAACAATTGTAATTATAGTTTATCAAATGGATTGTTATTATGTTTATAAAGTTTTGACGTGTAAAAGTGCTTCTTTGGAGCCTAATTACTTAATAAATATACTGAAACTGAAAACAATATGTGGTAATAGTTTTAAATATTATATATAAGTTGGGCAAATTAAATGGCACCTCACTTTCAAACTTTATTTTTTCTATTTTCTTTTATTTATTTTTATTGAATCCCACATATTCTTTATTGAGAAACAGATGAAATTAAAAGTATATTAACACGTTCACGCCGGTGCGGGTCACCGGTGACCCGCACTAAACCGTCTTATCGGGCGGCGTGGGCCACCGGTGACCCGCACTAAACCGTCTTATCAGGCGGCGTGGGTCACCGGTGACCCGCACTAAACATTGAATTTTAATGATTAAAAAAAATTAAAAAAAACTTTCTAAATACCTTTCGAATTATAATTACTGTCTGAAATTTGTGGTCAGGATGAAAAAACGGCACGAGTTAAGAAACTTGCACAATAAATCTCACTGTACTGCAGAGAAACAAACAACGCGTATACAGGTCTGAACAGGCAAAAATCACGCGCCGCCAGATGAAACGCGATATTAATTTGAACGCCGCCTAATAGCAAAACAAATTATAATCGGCCCCGGCGTGAACGTGTTAATTATAAATTAAAAATGGGGACACAGGGATAGGCAGAGACAATTAACAAGACAGAGGCTCCATTGTCTCTGCCTATCCCTGTGGGAAAAAGGCGTGACAATTTTGATTTGATTTTAAAATAAAAAATATCATGTAGTGTTGTCGCATCAGATAGTCCCAAGGAGACTGGCAACATTTCCCCTTTATATTATAGCAAGACTAATACGTTAGCAGAAATATATTTTTTTAAATTAAATTTTAGTTTACTTTTGTAAACAATATGTACAATTAAAATTTTGAGCTTATCTGTATCACTGTAACTAATATGTTTGCGCTAACTTAAGAGCGATCCTTTTAATTTTATAAATTATTTGTAGGCCTTAGTAAAATAAATATACAGGAATTATAAATAAATAAAGAAATATTAATTTTATACAACTAAGATGCGTAAAATGTAATTATTCACATGTAGCAATATTATAGATAAAGATAATATAATAACTTTATTATAAATAACTTACCACACAGAGAGGCAAATGAAAATATTAAAATAAGAATTGAACTTTGATCCTTAAAAACTCTAGCCAAGTTGTTTTAATGCAGAAGGCTCGCGTGAAACTGACAGGATTTCAACAAGGTAAAAAACGCAATAACATAAGGATGCGTTCATATTATTGCATAAATATGACTTAAATTACCAATTTTAATACAAATATTACCATATCGACGGTTTCCGGGCTATTTGTTTTAAGCGACATTTTGACCGATATTGACTTATTTACATATTCGGAATCAGCGATTTTTTTTGCGTCGACTGAGTCGACTTTGGTGACGATCAGAGTACTTTTTTGGCGCTTAAAACAATGCCATTTTTTGGGGCGATCCGAAATTTCATTGTATTAACCGACGCGAAATATGTCCTTTTATATAGAAAGTGTACTTGAGCCACAAATGTTTTTATTGGTTATTTACTTAAGCGTTTTTGCCTTACACACAAATCATCCAAACGGGTCATTTAAAGCGTTTTTCCTGAAGTTACATTCTATAGGTAATGTTTGTTAAAGCATTACACCTTCCTCAAAAAAGATATGGTCATGTCGCTTAAAACATTTAGCCTGAATCCCAAATTGGTATGCAATGTCGCTCAAATCATTTCGCTTGCATCTGTTTTTAGTAAAAAAAGGCTATTAAAACATTTTCCCCTGTAGTTAAAATAGTCTTTAAATGGCAAATCAACCTTTATTCCTAAATCGGTAAATTTTCGATTGGTCGCTTCAAACAAATTAAAAATACAAGTACTAGTACTTCATTCATTTTTCCTATACCGAATACATTAAAAACTTTACATTCAGACACTGCAAATTTTGTATAAGTCGTTGTACCAAAAGTCGGTTAAAACAAAACATTTTCGGCGCTCGCGTCCATAAAACAAGCGAGTTTTTATACTATATCCCCCCCAACGGTACTGTACTGTACTGTATTATTATAATTAAGACCGTTGATTAGTAACCAAGAAGACTGTTGTTTAGGACTAGACAAAGATTTTAACGGTCCTTAATAAGCAACCAATTATGGTGAAAATTGTATGCCAAAGTGATTCTTATTCAGTACAATACGATATTTGAATAACATTATGTTAATAAATAAAAAAATGGTAATTTTTAATAGTTTTGTTTTATTAGTTTTAATTTTATTATTGAAACAACAAAGAGTTATTTCTCTTCTAACCAAAGTATTATTATGTTTTAACCGACTTTTTTTTGAAATTTACTAATTTATTGTCATTTCAAACAATTACTTTTTAAATACTATTTGCCTCTTTAGTCATTTATCCTGTATCTCAACTGTGTTTTACTAGTCGTATAAACTAATTTGCCTTTTTCTGTTTTATTCATCACGTTGTAATTGATACAATTAGCCTTACTCTAAAAAAATACAAAAGTTATACTTAAAGCGTTTTGCTTGAATCTATTACTTGCAACATTTGGTGCTTAAATCATTTAGCCTGATTCTACAAATTGATTAAGTATGGGCGTCTTGTATTAAGCGACACATATATCTGCTAATAGCGCCTTTTTAAAAGAAGTATCTTAATCAAATTATGGGGGATATAATATGAAAATAGAAAAACTTTACTTTTTTGAAAATAAACCAGGTTTCAAAAAGTTATGAATTTTTTTCTCGAAATCAAAACTTTAAATCGCTCTCCTGTAAAGTTTTAAAAATGTCGCTTAAAACAAATAGCCCGGAAACCGTCGATATGTATTTCCTTACGATAATGTATTTTTAATAATATCTCGTTTTACGACAAAATCGGAGACATTTTTTTAGTCGACACTACTCTTGGAGTTCTCCTTGTTAACTATCAAGGTGCGATTCCGATGGCAACTGCAGACTGCACTACTGGATTGTATGAAACTGTATGAAATTGATTCCGTATAAGGCGACACTGAAGTCTGCGGCCGCGTTATACAGATCATACAAACCAGTAGTGCAGTCTGCAGTCTGCGGTCGCCTTCGGAATATTCTTTTTTTACAGTCACATTAAGTTGTTATGATGAAATTCAAAAGGCGTAAAAATTTGATTGATTGATAATAATAAATTTCAGTTATCGTTTAATGATCTGGCAGGAACTATGGGACCTGTGCCCAGATTGCCCAGTGGGAAAAAGAGGCCAGGTCGCATTATATTATTATAATAACTATAGTATTAATGTGAACACATCTTAACTTAAAGACTTGCAGGACACCCTGTGAGTCATTTATCAACGGCCATTTCGATATAACCGACTGCTATAATCCTACCGACTTACAAAACCGGTCGATCAACTCGAATAACTATGCGCGCGAGTCGCATTCCAATTAATTGGGTTGTAATATTATAAATTGTTTAAGTAACGGGATGTTACGAGGTTTATTAAATTAATGACTATAAAAGTCTATGGTACTTTGAACTTATAGAAAAACTATTTTATGTCTACAACTTATAAGGCTTAATTTATATTATACAGACCGTGAAGTGATTTGGTCTCGTTTCGGGATCAGCTTGTAAGTTGCCTGTGATAAGATTACTGCTCACAGGTATTTAATTGTAGTACAAGTGACATCCATTAACGGACCACACGCCAGTTTAACATCAAGCGGGGTGCTGTCACATTAAAATAATTAAAAAAAAATGTAAGTTAGGTAGCCATTTAATCATGCGGATTGAGCAATGTACGGCATGGTCAGAAGTTGGATGGGTGACCTCTTGTGAAATAAGTCTTGACCCCAATAGTATTTCGGATAGCACAATAAAATTTAATATGTCTTAAAAACTTACGCACCCCAATCCACGCTAAATCCTGCCTGGAAAACCACATTTCAAAACCACAGTCATTATGGCACCCAGCCCGATATTAGGCTGAAGTGCGGTATTTTAATCGAATCAACTGCAATAAACCTAATTGGAACTGACAATCTTCAAGCTAATCCCGAAACGCGACAAGCCACGGTCTGTGGCTTGTCGCTTATTCGCGTAGACTGTGTAAATTATCATGAACTCTGAATGATTTTAGTTCATATATTATTAGAATATATATTTTATTCTTACCAAGAAGTGCTTGAAGGTCTGGTGGGTAAGACAACTGGTGAATTCAAATCATCGATAGCGCCACATTCTGCATACCACGATGTACGGGTGCGGGGACTCTTCTCCTTGCGTGACAGAGATGGTAAGAGACGTTTTAATTCTGCAAAGAAACATTATCACTAAAGTAATCGTTTTAACAAAATGATTACCTAATAACATGAAACGAAGAAATATTTATCGTAGTGTAACACAGTCTAGGCTTCAGATCAATATTTAATAGGTGAATACAATGATATTAAGTGTAATGAGATAGATACGATATATACATCAGTTTTTGTGTTCGCATGGCACATGTTTGAACGGTCAGCCACGCACGATGAAGTGGAAGTTGGACGGAGTGATAATTATTAAGAGCGAAAAAGAGTTCAGGTTTCAGAGTTCACTGAGTTCAGGTTTCTTATAAGCATAGTTTTAAATTGCTTCTTTCGAAGCGCGTATTATTATAATGTCATTGCGTAAATTTATAATAAAGATATAACAAGTGAAATTTGATTGATTAAATAAGGGTCTTTAATGGATCCGGAGGTGGATCCTGTGAGGCGGGTATATATACCGATATTTATTGCTTCAACTTGATTGAAAGTCTGTTCAGACTGTTCAAATCGCAAAGGATTTCGTAGTTGATCAACTAAAATCGCCTTGTGAGAACGGCATATAAGAAATTGAAGTTGAAATTAAAGTTGAGTCACTTTAGAGTCAAAGGATTGCGAGTGGCCCTGTGTGTCTATCATGGGAACGAGTACTATGTAAATCTATATACATTTTTTTTTCAAAAAAAATATATATTTATGACATAGGTACTTTTTTTATTTTTTATTGTGATACGACATCTGTCCTCGTCCCGCCTGATGATAAGCAAGAGGAGGTCCAAGAGTGACGACGACTGAGAAAACCGGGTACTGATGGAGATTAGCTTAAGTTGTTTGTTTCAATAAAGATATTGACTTATTTTTATCTTTATCAAATACATAAATTGTTTCATTGTTTAAGCATAAGTCCTAGTGTCTCCAATGAAGAAACAATTTTATCACACATACCTACGTATTAAGTTAGAACAAAGCAAACTAAGAATGAATGACAAAAAATGTTTATTCAGTGAAATAAATTGCAAGGAAAATGACTGTACATGGTAATTCCCACGGTAATAACCGCAAATTTAATAATTAATATTTTATATTTATGTACTACGTACGCAAGACGCATAATATTTTTAAGTCAATATATGCAATGAAATAAACTTTAAACTTTAAAATGTTTGTGAACGCATATTACGTGGGACTGATGAAAAGCAAAGGAAGGTCAAAGAGTGCTAACGACTGAATAACCAACCATCGCTTAATGTATATTATTCTGAAATAGAAAAAAATATACGGTTTACCATCCGTAACTACAATAACTGCAAAGCTCTCGAAACGTCGGAATGATATTGGAATGATATACTTTTTATTAACAAATATTTGATCCGACCGGGAATCGAACCGGGGACTTCCGCTTAACGGATCGGTGTGCTATCACTACGCCACGTCACGCGCGTCGTCGTATCGATAGCATAAAGCCATAACAAAAAAAGCTAGAAACACACAGCATGACTCACTATTCATTTCATAATCCGAATATACACACAAATCATAAACATAAATCGACGTACACTTGGCGCAAAGTTAAAACAATAACTGATGATCAAACGTTAATTGTTATGCTATGCTGTCATTCTGATGTAAGTGTAAAGTTGCGAACACACTATAAAAGAATAATCACGTTACGATTTTGATTCAAGTTCAAGTCTGCTCAAGGTTTGTTACAATTTTAATATCAATACACGATCGCAAGTTGTTAAAATTTCACTTTTTTTTCATTGTGACTGGACATCTGACCTCGACGCGCCTGATGGTAAGCAAGAAGAGGTCCAAGATTGCCGACGACTGCAAAAAAACGAGTCAGTTCACGGTTAGCCCGGTCGCCGTCACTATGCCGGATAAAGGTGCCGTTTCACGCACCGCTTGAAGGATACAAAGATAAGAAGGGAAGAACACATGGGCTGGTAAAGCATTCCACTTGTCGATTGTTCTGCACCCCGCCTAAGCTGGAGTGTGGTCCATGAATGGGAGGTGACTGCTACTGTAGTTAAATAACTGTAAGTAGCAATCACATCCACTATGCCGGCATAGTTGGAACCGGCAACTTACAAGTTAATCCCGGAACGCAACTAAGTCACTTTACGGTCTTTATATTTCGGGTTCTACTGTCTACCACTCTTGCAGCTGATGTGCAATATATTTAATACGTTATAGCGGGCAAGGCCGTCTTTACCCGAGGGTTCAAGGGGTGCGGTGCACCCGGGCGCAGAGTCCTAGGGGGCGCATCCCGACCGCCATAAATTTCGATAGGTACCTACTACACTGAGACCACGCGAGCAGAGCCTTGACTTTCGCACCCCGGCGCTGAAAATGCTTAAGACGGCCCTGATAGCGGGGATAGATGTAGGTGAGAGAGCTTATTCTTGCGACCGTATCTGAGTAACATCGCGCTCGCAGCTAACTTCGTAGATGCCATAAACTTTGGAATTAAGTAGCTGTACTCGTAAATCAAAATCAACCAAACAAATCTATAGTTTCGCCAGTAAATCAAAGCTGATAAAATTATCTATTTTATCAGCTTGGAGTTATCAGGAGTTATCAGCTATATCTAAGTTGGAGCGTGTCGTTTTTTCGTAGAACAATCGATAAGTGGAATGCTTTTCCAGCCTATGTGTTCTCGCCATCCTGTAATCTAGGAACTTTTAGGCGAAATGTAAAAAAATACATTTGGCCACACAAGGGAATATTACGGTTACCTCTCCGTATATTTTATAACTGTATCTCGACAAGATAGACTCAAGTTAGAAGCAGGGATGTAGCTTTGCTTTGGGTACATTGAAAGGAGATTAACTAAAGATATTTTTAAATGAGAGGTGAGTTTAAGGATAATAAGAAACAGGGATAAATTTAGGGTTATTATTATTATTATATAAACTGCACGAATTCGCAGTGCCTATAACCATAATACGGGGCGCACAGTAACCAGTTATTAATCTGGTTACTGTGCTCCCTTCCATAACCCAAGATTTAATTGGCAGAAAAACCTTTTTTCTTTTAATAAGACTCGACATATGACAGCACCCCGCTTAATGATAAGCCGGAGTGTGGTCCATGAATGAATGTCACTGCTACTACAATTCAATAACTGTGAGTAGCAATCACATCCACTATGCCGGCCTAGATGGAACCGGCAACTTACAAGCTGATCCCGAAACGTGGCCAAATCACTTCACGGTCTGTATACTTGTAAGTGGTGGTACTACCGGAGACTATCAGATTGGGTACCACTGCCTACCACTCTTTGATAACCAGACTCGAAGCAAATATTCATCTCTTTTTTTTATTAACAAATATTTGTAATATTTAATATTATTAAATATTACATATAAAAGCTATGAAACAAATATTTGCTCCGTCGTCGCCTTCAAGACCGCCTTTTGTATATTTTAGGATAAATGAATGAAACATCATATTTATTAAATGTACGTTTACAGTGACTAAAAAATATTGAAGCATTTTTTATTAACTTGTAATATTATTTCAATTTGAAAATTGAGCTTACGTACTCGTAAAAACCTATGGCATTAACTCGGATATATGAAAAGAAGACCCAGCAGTTGAAAGAACTGTTCGATGAAAAGATAGAGTAGAGGATTAATCCCTAAGTAGTAGCTTTACATATAACGCTAAGGGCGTTAAACAACTCTGTACCCTGCAACCGTACATTTAAAACTAAAATTGGTTTTCCGAGTCTCATTAGAGCGAATAATAGTACTGACTAAGAAGCCTCTGTTGCCGGACACGGCAAGGAGATCATTATCATCAGCTTAGTAGTCAGAGCAGTCGCGTACTAAGACACGGACTGATTCGGTCCAACTGCTACATTTTTCTATAAAACCTTCTTTGACCTTGGATTCTTCAACTATTTTTTTCTGGGTCGAAACATGATCAGTTGTACGTAATATGGCGTATAGGGATTTTAACTACTAGCTTCAATGTTGATTACGTGTTCATTATTAAAAGCAAAACCTGTATATTCATATGTGTTTATGCGCGACCTTATGTCGTACTCAACGTAGATTGCAATCGCCTTATTATAATCGTTGCAATTACACGGCAGCCATTTTATTGCAAGGTTACTTATATTACAGTATGGTATAGAATTTATTTTGTATAATAGTATCTTTTTTAAATTGAGAAACAAATAAAATTTTAAGTATATTAACTATAATTGAACTATAAATAAAAAATATCATCTAATGACGTCGCATCAGAGATAGTCCCAAGGAGACTGGCAACATTTAACTATGTAACTATGAATGTATTGAAGTGTCCAATAATAATGTTTTATAAACTCGATTGTAACCGAAGATACAGTTCCCCAACTACTTTCGGTACAGAGCCAAATGTGTACATAGGATAACTTATTTTAATAAAGATTATTATTATTATTTCTCCTATGTATAGCAAGGCTTAATACATTGGCAGAAATAATTGCCAGCCTTCCTGTCTTCAGACGTCTCCGTCAGCCGCTTGGACAACTCCTTGACCCCAAACGGCGCAAAATGTAGTGGGTGTACTCGTATATATATATTTAAAAGGATAACCGTAGAGATTATATGAAGAGAATTGTGAATGAGAGGGAAGCGAGGTAATCGTGTCAGGATAGTGGCAAGTGGCGCTCCATTGTCTTTGCCTATTATGTGGAAAAAAGGCGTGACAGTTTCATTATTTGATTGATATTACATATATTTGTTAATAAAAAAAGAGGAAGATATTTGCTCATTGCAAATGAAACAAATATTTACTTCAACCGAGAATCGAACCCGGTAAAATACGTAACGGTGCTAACAAATGCGCCACGCCTGTCGCATGTTTAGCTTAGCAGTTGACGAAATTCACCATTTCTCTGTTTAAAGTAGATCAAATCCTAAATAGATCGAATAAAAAAAACTATAGTTAACAAACAAATTTAAAAAACACGCATATATTATATAACAATGTGAACTAGAGTGTACTTTTTTTTTATTGTGACTCGACATCTGACCTTGTCCCGCCGTAAGCAAGAAGAGATCCAAGAATGTCGACGAAAGAACCGAGTCAGTTCACGGTTGCCTCAATCGCCGTCATTATGTCAGCCAAAAAATATTTATTGAAATTATTGTATTGTCATCGGTTTTTAATACGTGTACAAATTTTCAAATAATTCCGACTTCTAGAAGTGGGTGAAAATTAATTTAAAATATACCGTTACATAATTATAATCTGTCTAAGCCGAAATGACGCGCCCTTCCACCGCATTTGTGCACGCGAGAAAACATAAAATATGAATGAAACACACCGAAAATGCAATTGTAATTGGTCATTCAGTTGCTGGATGGACACAAAAGGAGGAGCACGCTGATGAAGTATACACATTTAAATAAAATAATAAAGTGGAGGGGCGTGTCATTTATAGTTAGACAAGCTATACATACAAGTCAAGCTAATAGAAGCGTGTTAAAATAGTAAACAAAATACCTTCATGGACAGCACTATCCGGTCGTTCGGGTCTTTCATTCTTGCATGGCGGGGGAGGTGGTGGGCAGGCAGGTCTTGCCAGGCATGGCGTGCTCTCACTCCAAGTTGGGCGGCGCAATGTGTTGTTACTACGCGTTGACGTTGTTTCTGTCTGTATTGTGTCGCTGCTGTCAACAAGGAGTGGTTCATTATTTAAACAAAGGACATTATTTCTTTTTACATGGGGACTTGTGCTTAATCTCATGTGAATAGATGCGTTAAACAAGGCAGGCCCATGAGGGGATTTGCTGACCAAATCGGAGACATCCTCAAGAAAGCTAAGTTGCCTAGTGCCCAAAACCATAGAGCTTGTATGAAGAGAATTGTGAATGTGAGGGAAGCGAGAGAGTTGTGTCAGGATCGTGGCACGTGGCGCTCTATTGTCTCTGCCTATCCCTGTGGGAAAAAGGCGTGACAATTTGATTGATTGGTTGACTTGTGCTAAATAGACTTAATAGTTGCATAAATATAGATTTTTAAATAGTTTAATGTAAAAAGATACAATGTAATTGGAAAATAGCCTCAATTTTGCATAGTTTAGGTGTGCAAAATGATTAAACAATAATTATAACAGTTCAATGCAGAACTGTTAATATGGCGTGTCTTCGGGATTGAGAGACGATATCTTATTTTTTAAATAACTCAATTGCACAGCAATTAAAAGCAAAATTGTTATTAGTTTTATCAATACAAGTATCAAAACTACCATCAAAATTTCATCATTGGACATTACAAGAGTAGTACAAAATAGGCCCAAAATTATTGATGGTTTACTATCACGTTTATTTTTATTTATGGATTTTACATTTTTTATTATTTCGACGTTTCGAGAGCTTTGCAGCCATCATGATCACGGATGTAAAGTCTCTCCGTACTCTGTGATCACGATGAAAGCAAAGCTCTCGAAACGTTGGAATAAACGCGATAGTAAGTCGCATAAAATTTGTTTAAGTCATTAATCAATGTTCGCGGACAATCTAAGAAAATACTAAGGAGTGGTTCATTCAGCAAATAGCATATTAACATATTTAATATTTTCTAAGATAAAGATTGGCCTGGCACCAAGTCCCAAGTTAATTACACGAAGTGAAAATAATGTTTATTTATATAGTTGCCACAGTCATCGTCACTTTGCCGTCCGGAGGTGGTTCACAGCAATCCCGCTGCCGAGCAGGCTTTTCCCCTACCCTTATTAAAAAATATTTTATTTTTATTTTATTTACATCTCCATACTAAGCTACTCAAGTTCTTGTATCGTATAAACAGGACGACCAAAGTACATAATATCAAATACACATTGGTATCGGCAAGTGGTTTTGAACCCGTGCTCTCGGTTCGCGTGACCATTATATTACACCACGGTCGCCTTTTATCAGGTTAACTTACCAATTACTAAATCCAGAATCCCCATCCATAGAGTCAGTCAAGTAGAATGTAGAATTCGTTATTTTCAACGCACTCGGGACATCACTACCAATATCAACAGCAACAGAATTCGCCCTCTTAAATCGAGTCTTAAACGAAAAATAGGCTTTCCTGGACAGGGTACCACTATCCTTCTTCTGATCGCTGGTCGGTGTAGTTGGTTTCTCCTGGGGGAGTTCCCCGTTAGAGGTATTTAATTTCTTTTCTAACTCTTCCTTGAGCGCGTATATTTTCGCGTCAGTCTTCATTGGCTTTTCTGGGAATATTACATTGTTGTATATTGGCGTCGTGGGTGGTATCTCGCAGTTGGCGTAGATTGGAGTTTTAGGTTTGACGTTTTTGCCGTCGACTGCCACTAAAAATAAAGAAAGAATACTGTTAATATTATGTGATAAGAAGTTAGCAGAACAATTGCCAAAGAACTGAGATTTGCATAAATATAATTTAAGAAAGAAAACAGGACTTTGCCTACCAGTTAATATAAGTTAAAATAAGCCTACCAGTGTATAAGAATCTATAATAATTTACCAAAACGCATTAGAGAAATTAATGATTTGAGGCTATGCAGAGTAATGTTGACAAAATGGTTATCTGATAAATGTTTTTATAAATTGACTGATTATATTAATTATAAACAAACATGACATTCGATTATTTTTTTTTTAATCAATTTTATTAGGGGAATTACGCACATAAAATGGCGATGCCTTCCCATTATAAACTAAACCTAGACTATTTACAAATACAAGCTCATACAGATATAATGTGGATAAGGCTAGTAATACAGAACATAAGAAACAATTCACACGAAAATAGAATACAACGAACAAAAATAAATTATTAAACCTATGATGCATTTGCTCTCTCCTTTAAGTACACCGCCACGAATTTGTATAACATTTTGGCTTGCTCAGAAGCAGGCTCTGCTAATATACTGTTACAGCAACCAACATTCCAAATATTAATCCCCAATCTTTTAAATAACCACTGCCTATCACGTATTATTATTTAATTATATGAAATTCAAATTTATTGTGGACTGCTAATTCGAGTCTTTTAAACATTTGCATGCCATTGATGGTAAAGTGTGTGGAATACTAATATTAATTATAAGATCTGTTACTAACCATACTTCGAGCAAATAAATCATTTCATTTCATTTCAATAGGGGGGTATAAAGATATATATACTATGTATAATAAGTTGCCATCAGACATTAAGGGAATGAACCAAACACAGTTTAAAAACAAAATCAAAATATCTTTTTAAAATCATTCCTTTTATAGTTTAAATGAATTCATAGATATAAAAATAGTATAATATATCTGTATATCTCATAAATATCATTTTTGATTAATTTATATTAACATTTTAATTAAGTTATACTGACATTTGTTATTATATTATAGTATGTAAAGTACACTGTCTCCGCCTATCCCTGTCGGAGAGTGCTTGACAACTTGATTGATTTACATTGTATTAGTTATAGTGGCGTGTCAAAGGTAACGAAATTTGTTAATAATAAATAATAAATTATTAATAATATTTATTCATGTTAATAGCGAGGGAGTAGTGTCAGGATCGAAGCAAGTGGCAGAGCTTGCAAGTAGAGAATCGAGGATGTAAAGAAAGATAGAGGGTTGGAATACGACCATGGAAGATGGCGCTCCGTTGTCTTTATCTATCCCTGTGGGAATAAGACGTGTCACAAGCTGATCCCGAAACGCGACTGAGTCATTTCCACTCCTAAAATATTTACCTGTATATCTTTTAGTCAAATTCCTCTTTAATTCCTTCATTTTCCTCTGAGCAACACTTGCTATTTTTGTTAATGTATAAACACCGCCACCTGTCGGCGGATCAGGGAGTTGAGCAAGTCTCGAGGGTAAGTCCGCTTGTATTGGTGATTTTCTCTGAAAATACAAAGTGTTAATTTACTAAATAGTATGGATTTGTGATATTATCAAAAAATATGAATAGATTTTTCAGTCTGATTATGAATCAGAGCTGCCGACTGAAAAAAGTGTATGTCAGCTCGTATACTATATATAAGACTGGAGTTTACTTTGATCCACCTATTTTAAGTCACAATACTATTATATTGTGATTTGTGACTCTACGTCTGCCCTCGACTTACTCGAAGGCTGAAAAAAAACAGATCAGTCGCCGTCACTATGCCAGCCAAAGATGCTTCTTTACGCATCATGTGAAAGATTTATAGGATGGGGAGAACACATGGGCTTGTAAAGCATTCATTTTACTTGTCGATTTTTCTCCAAAGATAAGGCGCACCAAACTTTTTAGTTCGACTGCCAATTTGGTCGACAGATGCTTCCCTGACCCGAATAACAACATCAATTATAACAACAACTCCAACAGCAATAATAGTTGGTTTTAAGTTAACGCGGATATTAATTTTATAATTGAAAATCAATTCCTAAAGAGTAAACTCCCTAAGAATCGATTTTCTCGTTTTTTCCCGAATCGATTTTCTTTTTCACGGTTCAAGCTCATTAAAACTCATTGTCAGAATGAATAAAAGTTGTTTTTGACACTAACAGCGACCGCGTAACTTATTGTCATTACAATTGAAGTTGTGCGGTCGGACTCCTGGTAAGTTGTTGAAATTAACCATAATGAATTTAACAAATTTTATGCGACTTACTATGGCGTTTTTATATTTTATTATTATTTCGATGTTTCGAGAGCTCTTCAGCTATCGTGGTCAGAGACTTAAGAATGAACGCGATTGTAAGCCGCATCAAATTTGTTGAATTCATAATGTATTGTTCGCGCAAAATCTAAGAAGATATTTACCTTGTCAATAGTCTCGTCATCGGTGTCGCTGTCGAATGAATCGAAATCTTCGTCGATTGGTGGTGGCTCTAATGACTCGTAAAGGTGCGAAGAATCATTGTTATCATTTTCTGAAACAAATTATCAAATCAATCAATCAAATCAAATCAAAATTTGGCCGGCATAATGACGGCGACTGAGGCAACCGTATGATGAAACGGTTTTTTTAGTCGTCAGCACTCTTGGATCTCCCCTTGGGTAACATCAGGCGATACGAGGTTAGACGCAGCGATTTAATAATACAAAAAAAATTGCGGACATTTATTGTGTCTCGGCAGTATGACAGCACACAGTCTGATGTTAAGCTCGCTAAATAGAGGCGACTGCTACTACACCAATATAACTGCAAGTGGCAGTCACATCCACTATGCCGGTCTAGTTGGAACCGGCATCTTACAAGTCACTTTACGGTCTGTATACTTGTAAGTGATGGTACTACCCCGGATTGGCAGACTGGGTACCACTGCCTATCTATCTTTAAAACATAACACAAAGTGCTGTCATATGTCGAGTCATAATAAAAATAGTATTTTTGTGTAAAAGCATTAAGTTAAGACTGGGTTTCGTACAGGGATTTCACCTGGACGAGTTTTTATGAAGTTTATGAGTTTTTATGAAGTTTGTATGAAGAAAATTGTGGATGTGAAGGAAGCGAGGGAGTTGTGTCAGGATCGCGGCAAGTGGCGCTCTATTATCTCTGGTTATTCCTGTTGGAAAACAGCGTGACAATTTGATTGATTGATTGATTTAATATTCATAGCAATAGCCAAATGTGTCGTAGTGCATTCTAGGCGCCGTCGGTTACAGAAAAATGTCAAGGTAAATGAGCCGTGAATTATGTAAATGCATACAAGTGTAGTAATAGACGAAGCAATATTTTGCAATACATTGACTGCTCATTACGCAACTTATAATACCGTTTTTGGATATCAAGAGGTCAAGAGATCGATGTATTCATTAATTATTTTTATTGAGACGCGATAGATGAGGTTGAATTTCTTCGTGATAAGCAATGGGAGGAGGAGGCGCCGACATTTTCGTTTTAGTTTAGGGTTACCTTTTTACACTTCGTTCGAAGGATCCAAGATTATATGATAAAGAAAACAATTGGGATGGTAAAGCATTACACTTATTCAATAAAAATCATTTGTTTTTTAAATGGTGACTCGACATATGACAGTATCCCGCCTGGTTTTAAGCTGGAGTGTGGTCCATAAATAGAGGTGACTGCTACTACAGTTAAATAAATGTAAATATGTCACATCCACTATGTCGGCCTGGTTGGAACCAGCAACTTACAAGTTGTTTCCGAAACGCGATCATGTCACTTCACGATATGGTACAGCCCCGGATCGGCAGACTGGGAACCACTGCCTGTGCCTACCAGACCCGGAGCAATTATCTGCCTCTTATTTATTACCAAATATTTAATAAAATTATTAAATATCACAAATAAAAGCTATAAAATAAATATTTGCTCCGACCGGGATGGGCATCGTACCCGAGACTTCCGCGAAAAAGACCGCGTAATTACTTTTTAAGTAGACTAAAAATCAATTTAATTTATTAATGAAGTAATTTAGATAAACAATTGTAAATATGTTTAACTTAAATTGCTTAATAATAGATTGATTATTACTATTGATTCGTAACAGGTTCAATTATAGTTAAGTAATTATTGTTATTTTTACATTTCTATACCAAGCTACTAAAGTGCTTGTATCACAAAAACAGGACGACCAAAGTACAAATATCAAAGATACATTGGTACAGGCAAGTGGTTTTGAGCCCATGTTTACGTGACCATTGTACTGCCACTACACCACGGTCGCCTTAATTTAGGTACAACAAGAAAGACACCTATTAGATACATATTTATAAAATACGCAGGTTCTACTCACTATTTCTAAAAGAACACTTAAAAATTCTCAATCTTTTTTTGAATATTTAACGAATAGTTTTAATTTAAATAGCAACTTTTATTTCAATAGAAATAATAATATCAAGAAATCATCGTTAACACTACTACACTCCTAGAAGTCACTTCACGACTGTTCCTACAGAAAGTACCAACATAAGCTGTAAATATTACGGTACATTAACTTTTTTATATGAGAATTTATATAGGTATTTTATACTGGAAAAAATGAACAATTACAAAAAGTAAGATAAGTAACTTAGATGAGATAATAAATTATAAGTTTTTCTTTCTACTTATAATGTACATATTTGTACTTGTAATACTCATAATGTGCTTGTACTTCTTGTATTGTCTTACGTTCCTATATCTGTCAAACGGATCGTTTTTGATACGATCGTTAATTATCTACCAGCCGTATGTCAAAACCTTTCCTATCAAATATTAAGTTACCGATAACTACTAATGTATAAATAAGAGTAAAACCGTTTTTAAAACATCAGTGAATTGTGAAGTAAACAACGAATGGTTACGCTTACCGATGACGGATAGTTTATTATAGGAACCGGGCATAAATTGTATATTATTATATAAAAAAATTCAAAAAAATAAAATATCTGGACCATCTTTATCACTTAGGATGCGAAAAATAGTTTACGTCCTATTATCCGACCTACTGAATACTCACAAAGTTTTATAAGAATCGGTCAAGCCGTTTCGGAGGAGTTTTGTGAGAAACATCGTTTCACAAGAATTTTATACATTAGATTGTATTAATATGATTATATTTTTAATTTATTTTGCATTTCACTCTCCCCTTAATGTTTCTATTTAGACCCGAAGATTAACTGGCGATAGAGAATGCCTATAGTTAAGGTTGCTTTTTAACTTTATCGTGATTATTTTGACAATATTAACACATATTTTCTATGTTAAGTCTGGATTTTATAGTAAACCTGGTTGATATGTTTTTGTCGATATTCTAAATTAATAGTTATAACAAACGTATTGTAGTTCCAACTTTTTCATAAAAAGATAATGAAATGAAAAACAGATACACCTAACATATAGTTTGCCAATAATTTAAGTGAAATATTCGAAGTGAAAGATAATTCCTATTAGCTGAAGTTATTAAAGTAAATTTCACAAAAGCAAAACCGTCCATAAGACAAATATTACATAAATAAAAGAAAACAATAAAAAGGAATGTCAACAAAGAATGCCATGCGAGCCAATATATAAACAACAAAATCTTAAACATCCTCAAATGCAAAAAAAACAAACATTAACACGTAAGAAAAAAATATAAATTATTTTTTATGAAAGTTAATACAAATAGAAAACTTTTTTTGGATATGGGCGTTCAACAATGAATGACCTATGACTGTTAGGATGATTGACGTTTTGTACTTTTGTTGTATGTTTGGACAACGTCAATTAACATAAGTAACTGCTATCAATCTTAAAGTACAGAATTTATATTTGATATTACATACATAATTTTAGCTATGACTTTATAGAGATTGAAAAACCCTAGCAGCTCTAAGCTAGAGTTCTAGTAGTTTATATGCTTAGTTAAAATACAAGTAAATATTACCAATAAATGCGATGAGATCTTGTATTTCCACGTTTCCATCACGCAGAACAGTTCTTATTTTTAACAAACACTTCTGTTCTATTGTTTCGACTATTTTCTTCTTTATTTGGTCAATGTCAGTCTTTTTAACCGGCCTCTTTGCCGCGTCCTCATCATTTTGACTGTAGAATGGTGATTTGATCGAAGTACCGATGTAAACTTTTGATGATGATGTTATTGATACTGGAAACAATTCAATCAATGTTCAAAGTGCTTCAACTGATGAATCAATAGCTAATTGCTTTGAACACAAACCTGACGTCGAGAACTAGTTTCACTAGTAATTTATAAATTATAATTGGACTAGTTAAACTTTCTATTCGTAAAGAAAAATAGACATGATCTGTATTTATAACAAAAAGGAAAGAAACTTTATGTCTATAATTTCAACACTCAACGTTATTATTTAGTTTGAGCATTGGAAATGCAATTTAGCAGTACTGATGGTGCAATTTCATTAAAGATTATAGATTCTCCAATGTGTCATCAAACTACGTCAACAACAGTCGGGTGTGTGTCCAATTCCAAGCAACTTATTCATCTCAAAGCACCTTGATCGCCGCAGTTCCGCCGGTATGTTCTCGACCTCGGTAGCGGCGGTGGACCAACTGCGCCCTTCACGGGAGGCCTCTCTGAGATCATTTTTCATCATCACATCAACGAAATTATGTTCCAGTTTCACTTAATCACTTCACTGAATTCCATTCATGAACAATGACACACGCGAATGTACTCGGGCACAATGTGGAAACGTCAGGTGCATGTCTCGATGCTAATAAGCAAGGGAAAGTGGTTATTCATGTTGTTGATGCATCTAAACAATTTGAACCCTATAACTATTGTATTACGTAATATTTAAAAGGTCTAATATTTTTAACAAAAAGTGTAAAATTGTTTTGCGCGCGCCTGTTTCTCTCGGTGCTCAGGGTCGACTAGTGCCATTCGAAGCGGCAACAGTTTTTTCCCATTCCAATGTTACACGTTAAACTATAGCATTAGTAATGATTGTAACAGGTAAGGCAATAAAATCATTTTACATTGATTCGTGATGCAAAGTGCAGCTCTAAATTAGTGTTCATAATGAGCTAGGTGATTTAGTAATTTAGTTTTACGTAGATTAATTTTTATACTTTTAGGTACATTTATTTATTGTAAACTACCTTAACGAGGTAGTAAGAGATTATTATTACATTGTAGTTTGACATGTGACTCCAGCTGATATTATTCGGAAGCGGGAAGGCGATCCATGGTACTACAGTTATAAAAATACAAGTAGCAGGCTTCTTGGAAACAAATCTTTGCTCGACCGGGAATCGAATTCGGGACTTGTTTGTTAACTAGTGCACCATACGAACCGTCAAGTCATATAACCGTAGAGTATTTAACTTTAATAGTTTTTTAAGTATTATTAAAATCGTTTATGTGAAGCATTGTTTGATTCTAATGTTCATGGAAGGCATGCCTTGCGTTGATATTGTGAAATGGTAAGTTATTATGTGTGTGGATACAATCAGAGCATTGCGGATTGCATTATACTCGTATGTATTCAGATATAATTGAACACTAGCACATAGAGCCCTTTATAATTCATATTTATGTAGAAAAGGTAATATATTGACGAGAGGCGTGTAAAGTTTCTGGTTCGAATCCCGGTCGGAGCAAATATTTGTTTCATAGCTTTAAATTTGTAATATTTAAAGTTTGGTTGTACCACCACTTACAAGTGTACAGACCGTGAATCAAATTAGTCGCGTTTTGGGATAGGCTTATAAGTTGACGGTTAAAACTAGGCCGGCATAGTGAATGTGACTGCTATTTTAGTACGAAGTCACCAGGCGAAGTGCT
This sequence comes from Tinea trinotella, assembly GCA_905220615.1. Lineage (NCBI taxonomy): Eukaryota > Metazoa > Arthropoda > Insecta > Lepidoptera > Tineidae > Tinea > Tinea trinotella. The sequence continues at coordinate 13,735,954 of HG992308.1, read as the reverse complement.
TTTAAATATGTAGAGCCACAATAATATATTTTTTTGCTTTAATATGAGTAAGTCGATTTTCTCCGTTGCTATCGGAGTTTGTTACAAATATTTAAGAAAAAACATTATAGAAGTTATTGGATTCTATAAATTCAATATTTATTATAATTCTTTAATGAGTATAAATATTTCATATTGTTTTTTCAAAGTTGAAAACACATTGTTTTACCTATTCTAAATGTTTTTTTAAATGTGACTCGACATATGGCAGCACTAATTGCGGCTAAGCCGAATTGCGGTTTACGAATCAAGGTGACTGCTACTACAGTTAAATAACTGTCACATCACTATACCGGCCTAGTTGGAACCAGCAACTTACAAACTGATCCCGAAACGCGACTAAGTAACTTCACGGTCTGTATACTTGTAAGTGTTGGTACTACTCCGGGACACCACTGCCTATCAAAAGAAATTTAAAACTTAAAGTACACGGTAAAGGATTATCGTCACGCTCTCAACAATCAGTCGACACAAATCTAAATTGTCTAGCAATTAAACACATGCTTAGCATTTAACTTACACTTTCCAAGAATTTCGAAGTAATGAACAAAATAACCGTAAAAGTTGTTAACATACAATATTTACATTTTCCACATATAACCATAAAACTATACTTTATGGAGAACTTATGTTTATTTGTCACACTAATAAACTTGCAGAACACTTAAAAAAATGACACAGTTTAATTTTATATATTTTAAGATCATAATAATATAATAACTAACTACAGACGCCATAAAAAAAGAATACCTATAATAATTCCTTGTGTAATTTTAGGTTATTAGGTTTTTTATTATTCTAGTTCTACGGCTCTAGGAGCATAGTATAGAAAGCATAACCCATGGTAATAGTTTTAGTAATGTGGTGGAAAAACTTTACTAAAACTTTTTCGATGGAGTATTGGAGGGAACACGAAGTCACTGCTTTAAATGCCTTGTCTGAATTCGACGATATTTTAAATGATTACTGGACAACAATTACATTAATAAGCTTTTAAAATAATTTAAATTTGTGCGCCATAACACTCGCAGTTTCCCAAAACTCTACTACTTCTACTTCACAATTAAATAGGAAATAACCGTCAAAGTAATGACAGTTTACTTTTTAATTTAAAATCCAGGCTTTAAAGTTAATTTTGTAAAAGCCAGTGACAACCATAGCATGATTCAAACAATTATGAAATCAAACCAGTACAATTTGCAGATAATTGCACATTTGTACAATTGTTAGTTGTACTTGTAGAATTTCACAAATCTAGTACACCTAAATAAGGTTGCCGCTATAACAAAACACTACTGGTTGACTACAGATATTTTCACTCGGTTACAATTACGCTAGAATAGAGTCCATAAACATGGAACACATAAATAGGTTTTGTTCATAATTTCCGTGAGTCCCAAGATCGGTTAACATTTTTATTACCGCATTATATTTCTATATACACCGCTCGCAACGAGATCTTTGATTTATTTTAAGAAGGCGAAGAAGAAAAAAGTTTTTTTTATATATAGGACCACCAAAGTACTTATTGTATCAGTTTACAGGTAGCGGGTTTTACAGCGGGGGCTCCTAGTTTGCTTAACCAGTGCACTACTACTACACCACGCACGGACGCCTTTAGGTAGAGATACAGAATAATAAAGAACAAAGATTGTGCTAGGTGGATTTTAAAATTTGGTGCAGAGAATAAACGTATAAAGGTTGATGATGAAATTGATGCGATTCTCGACAGGTGGAATACCATTCATTTACAGACCTAATTGGTATTTTATCTGATTTTATGCTCAGTTTAAATATTATAGTAAGAAGCCTGCTGCATCGCTCGAAGAACCGACAACCGATGGGGAAGTAAGGTTCTAGAGTGGAGACCACGCACCGGAAGACGCAGCGTAAGTAGGCCTTCCACTAGGTGGACTGACGACATAATGAAAGTCGGATGCAATTGGAATCTTGTCGTTCGGAATGGCGTTCTAAGGTCTATGTTCAGCAGTGGACGCCTTCTGGCTGATGATGATGATGAAGCCTGCAAAGCGACGGCGACTGAGGTAATAGTAAAATGAATCAGTTTCTTCAGTCGTCAGCGCTCTTTGACGTTTACTATCAGGCAAGTCGAAGTCGGACGTGTTCTATGGCTTCCGGCTCCCGTCATCAATTCTGATAGGAAGATGTAATGTAAAATTTCACAAACAATAAGTATAGTCTGCAGCTATAGGCTAACAAAAGTGTTTATAGCTAAGGTGTTCCGGGTAGTTGGCACTGGGCACTGAATCGAGACCGCAGGCGACGCGGATATTGCTCTATGTACAATTTGAATATATACACACGGAAATTTCTTAACTGAAAAATTATACATGTTACAGTTTAAAATTGAATGAAGAATATACCTTAGAATATAACTTCAAAAATATAATATATTTACTGCTATATTGATTTACATTTCTATACTAAGCTACTAAACGTGCTTGTATCTTAGAAACCATTGATGTTAGAAACTGAGCGACCAAAGTACATATATCAAATATATATTAAATATCGTAAGTCCGTGTCATATGACGAGCCACAATAAAAAATGTCATCACAGAATCCTAAATTTATGAAAAGTAAAATAATAAGTTAATCAGCATAATGTTTCTTTCCAATAAATAAAAACGAAAGTTCCGTTTTGTATCGAAAATAAAAGTTTCGAATTCATTATTCGAGATTGCAAAATTTAGAGCTAACTTATTATTTTTATTTTATTGAGACTCGACATCTGGCCTCGAGTTGCCTGATGGAAAGGAAGGACCGATTAATAAAAAACCGATTCAGTTTGCCTTATCGTCACTAAGCCGACAAGAAAACTTATAAAATGACAACTTATTCTCTCTTCGTAATTAAAAGATTATAAATATAGAAAATGACAACGTAGAGACTCATAAATCTGCAAAAAACATGGCGCAGACAATCATGAAATCTTATAAAAGTCATCTGAATAGCAACAATGGAGCAAAAAAACCTGCTCACCTCAAACAACGTTAATTAAAGAGACTTATTAATATTGATAAATTGACTATTAAAATATATTTAAATATTTCGCTGCAAATTGCATTTTCGATAGTAATACAAGTGGTGTATATTTTTAATTTTTTTTTTACATTTCTAAACTAAGCTACTAAAGTGCTTGTGTATCATAAAAACAGGAAGAGCAAAGTACAATTATATTAAAGATACATTGGTACCGGTGAGTGGTTTTGAACCCTTGCTCTTGGTTTGCGTAACCATTGCACTGCCACTACACCACGGTCGCATTAACCTAATAAATGGATAGTACTATGCTGGCCTAGTTGATAATGGTAAATTCCTAACTGATCCCAATTGAGTGTCTACACGGTTTGTTCACTTATGTAAAATGGTGGGTACTATTCCGGATCAGCTTATTAATCAACTGTTCTTTAAACGACCACCAACTGGCTGCCTAACACACTTATATGCAATACGAATATAATGTAGTTTTTAATAATCCCTTTTCTGAATTAAACAAATTTCATGCGGCTTACTATAGCGTTTATTTTGGTTTTGATTTTACAATTTAAATAATAAACGCGATAGTAAGCCGCATAAAATTTGTTTAATTCATTATTCAATATTCGCGCAAAATCTTAAAAAAATATATTCCCTTTTCAATTATTTATCCTATTAAAACATAATTATTTTTCAACTTTTCTATAAAACCTTATTAATTTCGTTTTCTACAATAAAACAGCATACAACAACACGAATACCACTTCTTTTAACATTAATATCGTATAATAATTACATATCACAATAAATTTCAAACTACAATACACTAGACTTTCACTATCGTTTGCAATTGTGACGCATACGGCCGTCGCGTGCGCACTCAGAGGGTAAACTTGCGTTCAAGACTTGTTTGGTTTCGCTGTCCCTCTCCCACGCAAGCCTTTTTGCCCAATTGTGGCAGTGGACAATGTGTAGGCGTAAAGCCTTATAAGTAACATCCTTAAATTAAAGTTCATTTCAAATTATACTTTATGGTGTGGATTAAGAAAAAATATATGCTCACAGCTCTTGGCGGTTATTTACATCATCATCATCAATTAATTCCCACAAGGATAAGCACAGAATATAGTCTTAATTAACTGTGTAAATCAAATCAAACCACATCGTGAACCTTCGTTTCCCACAGTGATAGGCACAGACAATGGAGCGCCACTTTCCACTGACCTGACACAATCCTTTATTGCACATATATATTTTTTATTACTTATACATTTCTATACTAAGCTACTAAAGTGCTTGTATCATAGAAACAGGACAACCAAAATACATTATACCTAAAAGATACATTGGTACCGGTGAGTGGTTTCGAACTCGTGCCACTGGGCTTACGTAGCCATTGCGCTGCCATTACACCATTACAACTACAAAAGAGTACAAGAGGCGAGCGAATTTAATGCCTTAAGGCATTTTGTACCAGTTAACCTTAGGAAGATGTGTCCAGTGATGCATTGCAGGAAGTGAAACAAAAGAGAAATAATTTTGATTGAACAGCCGTCACAGCGAAGGAGTTTGAGGAATGTAGTCGTATGAGGAGGAATTTTGAGCTGTTTACTATAGTTTTATGAGAAACATAAAACGATCTTTGAGTTAAGTAGTCATCATACACTGCAGTAGCAAACGCCTCCATTTATAGACCGCAGCCCAGCTAAACATCAGGCGGCATACTGAATGTCGAGCCACAAAAACAAAAATCTAGTATTTTTTATTAGATTCTTAGATTTTGCGCGAACATGGATTAATGAATTAAACAAATTTTATGCGGCTTACTATATCAGCATCAACCAATAGAAGGACCAACACCTCAGTCTCTCCGTTACCAAGATAGTTGCATAGCTCTCGAAACGTCGGAATAATAATAAAAAATCGTAAAATCAAAAGCCAAAATACACGCGATAGTAAGCCGCATAAAATTATTTTATTTCATGTAAAAATATCTATAAAATATCTATAATACCTCGTCTACAAACATAGTTGCAAAACATTAATTTACAATATCCAAGTTTACTGTACAATATTTATGTTATTAAACAAACAATCCAGATCTTGAAGTATTTAGAGCGATAGAAATTAAGCTATAAAACATTTCAAGACAATACAATTAAAACCGTTGCACTAACCAGAATAGCCAGCTCTGTGATAACTGTCGAGATTTAGATAAGCAAAATCGCTATTAAATGGAAAACTGGAGGTAGGGTTATTCTTGTTTCATATAGAACGTTTCACGTCTTTTTTATATTAGCCTCAAAGAATCAACTTTAAAAGTCTCGAAAATAAAATTTTATGATAATTACATTTTTATTCATATTATTAATCAGTTACATAACATGTCTCTAATAAAGGATACGTCTTTTTTATTGGCTAAAAGAGCCGTCACAGTTAACAGCTGTCTTAATCGTCGGCGATAGACGTTTTTTCATGTATTTCTTGAACAATCTAAGGATGAGGAGAACTTGCGATTCTCGACTGTCAAGTTCGACTGTCAAGTCGGTTGACAGAATGCGTTCGCTTTCCACGTTTGCGCGGAGCGGGTATCTCGTAAGTAAAAGACACAATATCATCATAAATTTATATATTTGTAACCTTTAACTATTCTTTAGTTTAAAACTAACTTTATGAAGTAAAAATCGTAATAGTGGCCAGCATAATATGTATTATTTTAAAGCGATTAAATCTACCAAGAATTTGGAGTTAATTAAACCGCTTTTAAACACAAAGCATAAACCAAAATTTTAAACAGCTGTTAATTGTTATTCTATTCCTATCTGGAGCATTCGCTCTCTCTGTGTTTTACCAACACGTGACATAATGGTTGATTAGTCCAAGTGGAGCAGCTAAATAATTGATCCCACGTTCGACTTAATTGGCTATTTTGACTGAGTTGTGCAAGTATCTTTTTTTACGCTTACATGCCAAGCAAAGATTTTCTTTATGAAGTCTAAAGTTTGGTTAATACAAAATAAATATGTTGACTATTTTTTTAAATACACTATTTTATAGTAATTTGTTTGATTTTTTACTAAATTTTATCCCGTTTAAATACCACAATTTTAATTCTTACGACTTCTCTTATGCTTTAAGGTCCATCATATTATATCAAGCGATAATGAACGGATTTCTCTACTTTGCGCACATATGCTTCTGCTTCTGTAAGTTGTTCAGCCAGGTTATCTTTCGTTGGCCAGGTCTTAGTGTTTTTTGTATTGTGTTAAATCTATTCTACAAAGCCTTATAGATATTAAAGTTAATCGTGAGTCTGTCGACGTAATCAAGGCATTGTTGTGAAATCTCTAAGTTTGTTCTCATGATTATGTCTTTATGCAGCATTTGTTCATGTCATTCATAGAAGACCATTGTATTTAAAATCATATCAATTTTAATTATTCTTAAACTTTGGTATTCACTATGTTAACAATTGAAATTGAAATATGAAATATCCGGACGATCACGCAGGAGCAGAAATTATATTATAGTTTTTATTAAATCTTGATATTAAATCTTGATTATAATTTAAAAAAATATTTAGCTGACAGAGAAGTCTGGAGACAGGAAGGCTGACAATAATTTTTGCCAACCTATCTTGCTATACAAAGGAGAAATGTTGCCAGTCTCATTGGGACTAACTCTGATGGGACGTCTCTGGGTGATATTTATTATTTATAGTTATTATACTTTTATATAAATATGTTTATAAAATTCTTTTAGGTATAATTTCCTCAAATGATTTGACTAAACACGCTCAATTGACTTGTCAGATACACAGCGCTTGATCTAACTAAGGTGTATTTAGGAGACACCCGAAATATCTTAAAGAATAAGGAATAGGCTACAATATTATAGCAAGGATTATGTACTCAGGGTTTGAGTTCCTTGAATTAATTGTTATAATTATAACAATTATAAGTTATACAAGATTGTATAACTTTTGCCTTTTTTACATGTTTGTATTTACTTTCTTTGTACATCCATACTGTAATATACTATTTGTATATTTTATTATACATTTCTACACTAAGCTACTAAAGTGCTTGTTTCTTAGAAACAGGACAACCAAAGTACATATATCAAAGATACATTGGTACAGGTGAGTGGTTTCGAACCCGTGCACTCGGCTTGCGTAACCATTGCTCTGCCACTACACCACGGTCGCCTATATATATGTAGATACTATTTTAAGTTGTCTATTTGATAATGTTATTAATGGTATTTTCTCGAATGAATCTTTTTATATGATTATTTTTTGATGAAACCCAAGATACAATAATTGTTAAGAGTTGGATTTAATATTTAGGACCTCAATCAAGTATCAACTGACAATCCTACTTCCAATCTACAAGCAAAAGTAAATATTTAATATAAAAACGCATCGTGATCAGGCTTCTTAAACAATATTCTTCATAGTTACTACCAAAAGGGTCAAGGCTGTATAATGCACTCCGATGAGGCCTGACGTGAGAAATAAACAATTGACATGCAAAAGCTACATGCACTTTAGTATGGGCTATATTATTATATCAATCAATCAATCAAATTGTCACGCTTTTTTTCCCACAGAGATAGGCAAAGACAATGGAGCGCCACTTGCCACGATCCTGACACAACCCAACTCCTCCTTTACATTCACAATTCTCTTCATACAAGCTCTATGGTTATGGGCACTAGGCAACCTAGCTTTCTTGAGGATGTCTCCGATTTCGTCGGCAAACACCCTCCTGAGCCTGCCTCGTTTTACGCATCCATTCACATGAGATTTTTTAAATTCCTTTCGTGAATCTACTTTCACTCATCCTTTCCATGTGCTCAAACCATCGAAGCATTCCTTTATCAATCCTTGACACTACATCCTCATTATATTGAAATTATTGTTTACGTTCGTTTTATAAACATTACTTGGGAATGTGTTTTATAAGAATTTGTTTTGATTGTGATTTAAACACGATTGACAAAGGTTTTAAACATAAGCAGTTTAATAGCTAGTAGGCATTATAAAACCAAAGTCACCTAGCAAGCTATGAATAGAGCTATGTTTATTTTATTATGAAATGTTATGAACTATGTACCAAGGCGAACTTAATGCCGTCAGGAAATCTCTGCCAGTTAGGCGTTCAAAAAATAGGCGCAAAATAATAATAAAACACACTAAGTCAAATACATATATAAAAAAAATTATTACATAAGTAAATCAATCAATTCAAGGCGACCGTGGTGTAGTAGCAGTGCAATGGTCATCCAAGCCAAGAGCACGGGTTCGAATCCACTTGGCGGTACCAATGTATCTTTGGTATATGTCCTGTTTCTATTATACGAGCACTTTAGTAGCTTAGTTTAGAAATAAGTAAATCAATCAATCAAATTGTCACGTCTTTTTCCCACAGGGATAGGCAGACATAAATAATCAGCACATAATATTAATACACGGGCATCAGCCTCTGGAGTGCGGTCTGTGAATGAAGATGACTGCTCCTACAGTTAAATAACTGCACGTAGCAGTCACACCCACTATGTTTGCCTAGTTAGAACCGGCAACTGATCTCTAAATGCGACTGAGTTACTTAACGGTCTGTACACTTGAATTGATTAAATTTATTACATAATTACGATTTGTAAGCAAAAGTTATTTAGTATTTTCTTAAATTTTGCGCAAAAAATGATTATTGAATTAAACAAATTTTATGTGGCTTACTATCGCGTTTATTTTTGATTTTGATTTTGCAATTTTTGTAAAATCAAAACCAAAAATAAACGCGATAGTAAGCCGCATAAAATTTGTTTATTAGTAAAAGTTAATTTAATATATGACTTGGTATAACAAAGGAAGTTATTAAGATGAAGGTTAAGCTGACAGAAAAAATACTCGCAGAATAACCGGAAGTTTTATGAATAATTTTAATAATAAATTATTGTACTTCAATACGTACTTACAAAAAAAGCAATCAATCACGGGTTTAAAATCACTTTCCGGTACCAATGTTGGTTGTCTTGTTTCTATGATACAAGCACCTTAGTAGCTCAGTATTGAAATATAAACAAATAAAAAAATACCTAACTATTATTGCTCTCTTTCTGTAGTATAAAAGAATAATATTTTTTTATTATTTTTTTTGTGACATTTGACCTTGACTGTTGATAAGCAAGAGGAGATCCAAGAATGGCGACGACTGAAACAACGAGTTAGTGCACGGCTGCCTCAGTCGCCGTCACTATGCCGGCCAAAAAATAATGAGTTCAAGAAAAGTTTCGATACAAAGTTACTTAACAAGTATTAAGCTATAAAAGTAACTACAATCACGAACGAACGGTACTGAAAGATGCGTTGACAAGTCACCGTGAAATTGTCAATATTGACACCATTGAGAGCAAGATCATCGTGGTTGAAGTCATCTAAACAACTTTGACATCAAATGTTGTAACGCTCTCTTTGAAACACCGTTAAAAGGTACACTTTTAAATCACACGACAAATTTTATTTTTTATCGATAATTTTATCGCGCAGTTTAATAACTGAGTCTCGTAACTTATTTTGATGGTCCATGAAATGTATTATGCGATTTATTGTCAGTCAACAGTCCTAAGACTTTTGTAAATTTATTAATTGTGGCGCGACATATGACAGCACCCCGTCCGATGTTAAGCCCATCCCGCACTCCCGGTCCACGAATGGAGGTGACTCATACTACAGTAAAATAACCTTTCCGATTTGAAAGATCAGATTGAAAAGATCATGGATGTTTTATTTATTTTATGTGTAGCGGCAATGTTTAAAAATATAAATAAAGTGTTATGAACAATATATTTTTCCTAATTTTAATATTAATACACGGTTAACATGAAATCTAGAGTGCCGGCACGGTTATAACAAGGAAAGCATTGCATGCTAGTAAATCGAACCTTTGAGTTCGATTGCCAATACGATTGAATTGTGTGACTTTTCCGACCTTAACGGGAGTAAAAAAGACGAGGTAGAAGCAATATTAAGGTGTTCCTCAGAGCATTCTCTTTGGTATAGGCGATAAACGACAATAAATCCATTTTGTACATTTGTTTTTGAAATAGAGATAATCCGCAAACTCTTAAAACCAAGTGAATTCAATAATCCAAGTGATAGACAGAAAAACTCCATTCACTAGAAAATAGTAAAGTTCGTGTTCTCATATTTTATATTAAATAATTTTGTCGCTATATTCGGAAGTGTACTTTATACTTGTTGCGTTAGGTGACTCGACATGAATTCTAGTTGAAACATAAACCATTCTACTTATTATTCTGTATTATACAAAGCATGGTACATGGATAAAGACGAATGTTACCACAGTTAAATAACTGGAAGTAGCAGTCGCATCCACTTTGTCAGCTTAGTCGAAACGAACAATTTCACTTCACGATTCACTTGAACCTGGCTTGGAATTGGGAGACTGGCGAAAATGACCACCAACTGTCTGTCTACCATTAAACACCCAGATCAAAGGGTTTTTGTGACACTTTTTCCTACTGTAGCAACAATGGAGCGTCAATTACCATGATTCTGACACAACTACCTCGCTTCCCTCACATCCACAATTCTCTTTATACAAGTTATGGTTATGGTTTCATTCTCTACGGGTATGGGCACTAGGCAACCCAGCTTTCTTAAATGTCTCCGATTTGGTCGGCAAACAACCAAACCCTCATATTATATTTATAAGTATTACAAATCAATGCTATTTGTATTTATTTATAGTTATTGGTATTTGTATAATATGTAAATTATGTATGTTTATGTATTTTTGTATTGTGACAGATATCTGACCTCGACCCGCCTGATGATAAGCAAGAGGAGGTCCAAGAGAGACGACAACTGAAATAATCGAGTTAGTTCCTGGCTGCCTCAGTCACCGTCACTATGCCGGCCAAAATTAATTTTATTTCTAATGCACCGCCATTATTTCCAATTCTTCGCGACACTCTCAAAGGTTAGCTAGTATTAAATGCCGAGAGTACATAACTGGTAGATTTTAAAGTGCAATAAAGAATTTATAAATGAAAAATAATCCGAATCTATCCGTACGTAACTTGTGCATGATTCGCATGACTTGATCAACAACACGACTACATGTTACAGAGATAAAGAAGAGTACGATCATGCGTTTAGATATTGCAAAATTATTACAAGCGAAGTGTGTGGGTATTCGTTTATTACGATTAACATTACGATAGGCCGTTTAAAATGGGATTGACAAACACAATACTGTAGAGTTATGGCGGCTCTATGCGTCCTTTATTCCCAATGCCATGGGGTATCCAAATAGGCCGGCATAGTGGATTCGACTGATGCTTGCAGTTGTTTAACTGTAGTAGCAGTCGCCTTTATTCATAGACCGCACTTCAGCTAAACATCAAGTGGGGTGTTGTCATATGTAGAGCTACAATGTATAATATAGTATAATAAAAGCAGAACATATTTTTTTTGGTTGGTTAACTTCGACTTTTTTTTAAATTTAATTTCTATACTAAGCTAAACAAGGCAGGCCCAGGAGGGTGTATTCCGATCAAATCGAAGACATCCTCAAGAAAGCTGGGTTGCCTAGTGCCCATAACCGTAGAGATTGTATGAGGAAGCGAGGGAGTTGTGTCAGGATCGTGGCTCTCCATTGTCTCTGCCTATCCCCGTGGGAAAAAGGCGTGACAATTTGATTGATTGATTGATAATAAGCTACTATATTAAGAGCATGTGTCATAGAAACATAGGAAGACCAAAGTATATAATTATATCAGATTAATAGGTATCGCAAGTGGTTTTGAATCCGTGCTCTCGGTTTGCGTGACCATTGAACTACCACTAAACTAATGCCACATTGTTGAGTTTTTTCAACTGTCTGAATTATGCCTGAAATCGCCCACTAGTTTTAGAATCCATAGGCTTGTCCTGTATTAAATGAAGCATTTCTTTCATCATTTCTTTCTGCTCTATTTCACAGGGAGGGGCATTTCACAGGAGCCGTTACATAACGCAGCACTAATGCCTCTATCATGAATATGCAAACGATGTGTACGAGGAATCGAAGAGAATAGGAATAATTGCGGAAATATTTTATTTTATTTTACATTTCTGTACCAAGCTTATCATCGAAACAGGACAATCAAAGTACGTAATCAAAGATTGACATTGGTACCGGCGAGTGGTCTTGAACCCGTGCTCTCGGTTTGCGTAACCATTGCACTGCCACTACACCACGGTCGCCTTGTATAGGAAAAAGGCCTTTTTTATAAAAACCATACCCTCCCCTTAACAATAATAAATACAAAAAATATAATAACAATCATGTCCTTGCAGTTTTTGACAAATTAATCACGAAATATTTTCTAAGAATCGTCATTCTAGACGTTTCTCCACGCTTTCGCTCGCTACTCGATGCTGCAAAAAGCTTTCTCGAATCTTCTAGACTTTAAACTAGACCATTAGTTTTCAACTTTATGCTCTTTCAGTCATTAAAAAATCAATATTTATCTAGGGCTTTTTTATTTTTATTTAACCGTTAAACTTAATATTTTTTAAATTTGACTATGCCTCCTTGGGGTCTTTTACTGATCCTTTGAAAGTCTTAAACGCACTTAAGGGTCATTTTCGCCTACGTTAAGAACTTATATTTTAGACTAAGAGCTCGTAACCAAACTTTACGGCCGTCACTATCGTCTATACCGTGCAGGTAAAAATCCATAATACAGTTACCATATACCTATTCCTATTTGAATATACATTAATGCAATTACAAAGGCGTTACGGTGATTTGTTCTGAGATTCATATATATACGTTTATAGTATATATCTATACATATAGCATTACCTATATTTTCTTGTGTTTTTTTTTAAAGCTGATACTCGTAGTCAATTTCTTTGTTAAACAACCGACAAGTTTTGAAGCCCATGTGTTCTTTTCATCTTATACCTTGGAGGTGAAAAAGCACCCCTGGCCGAAGGCGACCGATGTAACAGTATACTGAGTCCCTCAATAAAAGATGGAAATTTATTATACGACGTGCGTGTATCATAGAAACTCGTATCAAGGTGTCATTATTCTCGTAAGGGTACCCAATGTGTATACTAAGCCCAGCTTTCTTTAATTGAAGGCGTGATATTTTGACTGACTAATTGATACAAATATGGTATTGTGAAAAGTGAGTGTTACAACATAGTGAAAAGTGAAATATGTCGCGGTCTGTATAACACACGCTATGCATTCAATTGTTTTTGTCATCACAAACATATAGTTACAACTATATGTCATAGTATAGGTACTCACGCTTATAATCAAGATAAAGGTAAAGCACAATTAGGTGCTCATAATCGTAGAGCTTGTATGAAGAGAATTGTGGATATGAAGAAGAAAGACGCAGCGTAGGTAGGCCTCTCATTAGGTGGACTGACGACATAGTGAAAGACACGATTAACTAGTGGATGCAACTGGCATCTTGTCGTTCGAAAGGGGATGTTTAGCAGTGGACGCCTTCTGGCTAATGATGATGAATCGTAGAGCTTGTATGAAGAGAATTTTGGATGTGAAGAAAGCAAGGGAGTTGTGTCAGGATTGTGGCAAGTGGCGCTTCATTTCATTGTAACTGCCTATCCTTGTAACTGGGATAAGGACGTGACAATTTGATTGATTGATTAATATATGACAGCACCCTGGCCGTTGTTAAACTGGAGTGCGTGAATGGACTGATACTGCAGTTACTGCAAGTAGCAATCACATCCACCATGCCGGCTAGGTCATTCCACGTCTGTACACTTCCAAACCGGAGTTGTTTGGAAAACTGGGCAAATGACTACTAACTATCTACAGCCTACCACTCTTACTACTAAAGAACAACCAAAGTACATATATCAAAAATACATTGGTACCTGTGGGTGATTTCGAACTCTTGCTCTCAGTTTGTGTAACCATTGCACTGCCACTACACCACGGTCGCCTTTAACTTCTAAAACTCTTTAAGAGTGGTAAAAATTGTCTTACTTATTGTATTTTAATTACGAATTAAACCCTGTAAGTTTAAAACGATGAATGTAACGTAATATTAAACTAGACAGTATTAACTTTCAATTACTTTTTGTAGCAATTTCTAATAACACATGTGTTAGGTTAATAGACCATTGTGCCATCTATTATACTGGTAATGAAACAATAATTGAATACAATGATTCATTTTTTATTTACTACTTCTCATTACAGTGGCGAAAAGTATATCGGTAAAATATCGCCACTGTAATGACTATAAAACTTTAGAAGGATTATAATTTGACCATTTTTTTCATACATTGTGGATGTGAAGGAAGCGAGGGAGTTGTGTCAGGATCATGGCAAGTGGCGCTCCATTGTCTCTGCCTATCCCCATGGGAAAAACGCGTGACAATTTGATTGATAATTTGATCAAGTATTATAAAAAAACAAAAACAAAACAATAGTGATAATACTATAAACATTAAAATTACATTAATAGATAGATTAATTATTTAGATTAGTATAGAAAGTGAAGGATAAGGCAGAGGCAGTTAGTGGACAAATCATTACAGTCAAATTAGCTTAGAGATGTTTTTGAATTTGTAGTAGTGTTCAAGGGGTGCAGTGCACCCGGGCGCAGAGTCCTAGGGGGCGCATGCCGATAATAATTTCGATACGTACCTACTACACTGAGACCACGCGAGCGGAGCCTTGACTTTCGCACCCCGGCGCTGAATATGCTTAAGACGGCCCTGGTAGTACACACGCCTAAGAGCGCGTTTCCATTATGTCGGGGTATACTTTACAATAATATAATTGTTACCAAGAGTAATAGGCAGACTGTTCTGTCTCCAAAGCGTCTCCCAAGCGAGGTTGTACTATCACTTTTAAATATATACAGTCCGAGAAGTAACACAGTTGCGTTTCAAAGTGAGCTTGAAAGTTGCATTTTCTAATCAGGCTAACATAGTGAATTCGAATGCTACTTGCTATTATTTAACTGTGGCAAAGGTCGCCTGTATTCATGAACCGCACTCCAGGTTAACATCAGGAAGGAAGCTGTCATAGAATAAAAAATATATATTAAGCAGACAGACATACGGCCACCGTAGTGTAGTGGCCGTGCAATGGCTATGTAAGCCGAGTGGCACGGGTTCGAAACCACTCACCTGTACCAATGTATCTTTGTTATATGTACTTTGGTTGTCCTGTTTCTATGATACAAGCACTTTAGTAGCTTAGTATAGAAATGTATAATAATAAAAATAATAATAAATAAAAAAATACCAATATTTCCGCGTTAAAATGGTACTTTCCCACCAATAAACAAGTGTACGCACAAACATGTATTATAATACTAACAATTTTATCTTTATTATTAAAACATAGATAATACATATCTACTTATTTGAACAGCTTTTGCGATTATGCTTTATAGGTTATCTTTTTAGGGCGTATAGGTAGTCCATTTTTTACACTTGACATTAATAAATAAATAAATAAAGTAGTAACATATTACGCAATAATTATTTTAACGTGTATATTTATTCATTGGTAAATATATGCGATTTTATTTTGATTAGTAAATGTAGAAGCGGAGCGTGCCTTGGCGGGCCCCATATAGAAATTGTAGGCTACTCGCAAGAGAAAAAAAATTGCATTTAATTAAAAGAAATATTTATTCATAATAATAATCTGTCACTTTTAACAAACAATTCAAATTAAATATACATCTCCTTGCCTTTTTTTCAGCAAACTGATTTATTAAATCATTTATAGCTGATGATGACTTTGGTTTTTCTAAAGTTTCTTTTTGGAAAGTTTTTATAATTGATACGGCATACGGTGGTAGCTACGCCCCTGAGTAAATGGTCAACATAAAATCAACAAGAAGAAAAACCAGATTGTCGCTAATAACATTTTTAATATTTTTTATATTCAAATACTATTACTGTATCAACAACAACAACAAAAAAACATGCTTGGGGTAAGTTAAATATTTATAAAACAATAAAGATAATAAACAGTAAAAAATAGTGTAAAACATTTACAGATAAGCATGTTGCTTGCTACCTACTCGTAGTTTAAAAATCCCGTCAAGTGACCCAGTCGCGTTTTGGAATTAAGGGAAAGGTGAAGAGTGTTCCCCGATCAAATCGGAGACATTTAATACAATAGGGGTCTACAGTGTCTGACTATAGAATGAGAATATTATTTCAGAATCGGAGGTATTGGCGCTCTACTGTTTCTGCCTATTTCTGTGGGCGTATAGAGGCGTGACATTTTTTATCAATCAATCAAATTGTCATGTCTTTTTCCACAGGGATAGGCTGACATAAATGAGCGCCTTAACACGATCCTGACACAACTCCCTCGCTTCCCTCACGATTCTCTTCATAAAAGCTCTAAGGTTATGAGCACTAGGCAACCCTAGATTTCTTAAGGATGTTTGTGATTTTATGTGTTTTTTTTTAAATTAAATTACAATTTACATTTCTTTTAAAGGCGAATAAGTGCTTGTAACATGTAAACAGGATTCCCAAAGTACATAAATATCAAGGATACATTGGTACCGGCAAGTGGTTACGAACCCGTGTCACTACACCACGATCGCCTTAAATTGTGTTTAAAGTGATGTAATTTGTATTTATATGAAATATTAGTGTTATTAAAGCAATTTCTTGTATTTAAATGAGAAGTGAACAATTTCGACATAATGGGTAGGCAGCGGTTGTCATTCGTAATATAATGCAAATGGCATTAACAAACTGTAGACAGCAGGAATCCGGTAACAATTAGCAAACGCCTACAACAGTCTGCGCGGGCGCATGGCAGGTCCATGAACTTGAATCTAGTATTTACAGACTTAGTGTAAATAATTTGTTATTATAAGATAATAACAATCATTTCTACTCGTATTTAGTGTATTTTTATGCTTTAAATAAATGCTATAAGCTTATGTAATATGTGTAACTTAACGTACTTATTTATACGAGTAAATATTTATATATATCATTATATATACCAAAGAAGAGGTATTCATGCGCAAAAATATTCTAAAATTCCCCTTAGAATAAAGAAATAGAGAATAGAGGAATAGAAGAATAGAAAAAAAATGGTGGAATTTTAACAAAATTGTAACGATGGTGAATGTTCTTTAAGGAAATAGTAGTTTGGAAAGGAACATTGTAGTTACTCGTATTTTATAAGTTATTTCGTCGGTCCAAGAGCACTGACGACTGAAAAACCGTTTCATTACACAGTTGCTTCAGTCGCCGTCACTTGGCTAAATGTGCCTTTTCACGTTTGACTTTACTTATTGTAATAGTATTCACAAACAGAGTATATATTTAAAGTTTAGTGCAATTTATATTTTAGACTATAGTAGGTACATAAATAAATGGAAATCTATAATGCCCAAGAATAAATTTAAATGCTCAGCGAGCGTGGGACGCTATGTTTTATGTCAAGCAATGATAGAAAGTTGTTTTACAATACAAATCATTCATAAATCACTATTATGCTGTTATCGCTACAATCACTGCTCAGAAAGTAAAACAAACTAACTATACATCGCTAAATACATAGCATAAAAGATAGTTCATTTTAAAATTATTATCAGAATAAAATAAGCAGAATCTGTATAACTTTGGAATTATTAAATTCGATAAGGTTTTATTCGAGTCAGCGCCATCTACTGTGATTTATGGAAACTATTTTCTTACCATAGAAATTTGTTACGACGTTTGATCTTAGATGGCGCTTATAAAGTTAAGTATATAATAAACGCATAGTTCGGAATGTTCTTAAATCTTTATATTTATATATTAAATCTTTATATATAACACACATATTGTACATAAGGAGATGTATAAAATGATATGATATAAACAACAGCAACGAAAAAAACACCAATTTTACGCCAAGGTGGCAAGTAGTGTTAAGTAGAGTTTTTGATCCTGTATTGTTTCATTCATTCTTACAAAAAAGTGAGTGTTAAAGGGTTACTTACCACTTTTTGGTGTTTTGTTCCATTGATGTCGAACTTTCTGTGACCAACTTATTGGACTTTTTCTGCCACGATTTTTCACGCTGAAATAATAAAAATAATGAGTATATAATGTATGCATGTAATATCGACGTTTTGCGAGTTTTGACGATTGACCAATTAGGCGATGAGGTTGATGTGTAGCTTACGGATAAATATAAGCTAGTATCCACATTTTAGGTATTTTCACGGGAATAAAGGACAAATAGTAAATACACATATTTTTTATTTGTTAACTTACTTAGAATCCATTGTTTTGTATTTATTAAAATTATTAATAACCACAGAGCCTATGTGAAGAGAATTGTGGATGTGAAGGAAGCAAGGGAGTTGTGTAAGGATCGTGGTAAGTGGCGCTCCATTGTCTCTGCCTAGCCCTGTGGGAAAAAGGCGTGACAATTTGATTGATTGATAAATAACGAACAATGTGCATGTATTGTAAATTTAACAATGATATACATTAACAAGTTATACATTTTTATTATTGATAAATATGACCACAATTTATTATTAAACACATTATTCATTATTAAGTATTTGTTAAAAATATTGACACATTATTAGGATACGTACAATCGACGAGTGGCATACAGTACTCGCCTAGGCGTTCTCCCCTTGCTATAACTTTCAAGGAGAGCGTAAAAAGGCTGACAGGATGCAGTGACTATAGCAGAGGCAAACACACTCTAAGTCACAATGACTTTTAGTTATAGCAATAACTAGGCAGGCAACGCGACATACAGTTGCGACTGCTGCTTAAAGACATCAGGCAAGGTGCTGTCATATGACGAGTCACAATAAAAATAACGTGACAGCAGTTGACTGGCGTCTAGTTGGAAAAATCAGGCATTCTATTTCTTATATGTGAACTCAAAGGATATCGCTAATTATTTAATTAAATTATTGTAAAAAGTACTTACATAATGATAGTATTAGTTTGATTATACTTTTCTTCATCTGATACATCTACCCAGTCATCGCTCCTGTCACTCGTACTAGACTCGCTATTTGGCGTTGGAAATGTTATTTCTTGACCATTGTAACTTATCACAGATCTTTGCCCATATATGCTATTCGTTTTAACATCACTGGATATTGTTGAATGACTTACATTCGATTCTTGGTCAAATGACAACCGCTTTTGGACTGCAGATGCTAATTGCCTCCTAAATGTACTTCTAAGTTTAACCATACTTGGACTATTTGGTATACTTTCATAACAGTTAGATATCGATGTCCCATCTGCGTGCTTTATTGTATCATATATATTTTCTTCGTCATTATAATTTGTATATTCTGATCCCATAGATTGAAAACTGCTGGTTGATGTTGGACTAATATTTTTAGCTTTGCTAGTTCTGGCTGGAATGCTTTCGTAAATTCTCTCAGTGTCTATTTTTTCGTAGCTCACTGTAGATGTTCCACTTACAGATTTCGCTATTGCATAGTTTTTAGGATTTCGTACCGGAGGCAATGGTAATTCTGCTATATGGATACCAGCACTAGATGTATGGCAATAAGGTTTAATATGATTTTTACAATATTCGTATCCATCGTCACTGTCACCATCGCCTCTTGTTCTCTCCTCTAGTTCATTTTCGCATAATTCGTAACTGTGATGACTGCTCTCGTCTCCTTCTGGATGAGATCTCATCTCTAATAAACATTGATATATGTTTTCTTTAGAAGCAGAAATGAAATCAGTTTTTATCTCCTTTGGGATTTCTGGCAAAGGACAGTTACGTTTTAATGTATGTAAGTTATTGGATTCCTTAAGCGTTTGTTGGTATGGCTCTAAAATTTCATAGTCGTTTTCTGAAATAAGTTTTTCTTGAGGTTTTGTTGTAATTCCAACCAAAGGAAATTCGTTGATTGCTTCAACGAGATTAGATTCGAAATCTGTATCTCTTACAGAATTACTTTTATTAGCTTCGTCTGTCGTTTCTTTAATACTACAATCATCTAAATTCTCAACTTGGCTCTCACAGAAAGCAGTGTCTGTACTGACATTCAATATACTGTAAGAACCATCCAACGATCTTTCACAATCAGAATATATTTGACTACTACTCTTTCTTCGCCATAAAAATGATTGATTTGGTACAATTTCGGGATTCATTTGATCAGTATTGTGGTCTTCTGTAACTTCAATATTATTATTTATTATAATATCTTCTTTGGGTTTGGGAATAGGTATTCTTTCATCAATATCTTCATGTATAATATCGACTACCTGCAATTGTAACTTGTCCATGTGTATGTAATTGGTTTTATACTTATTTTTATCATAAATAATCTCCTTTTTCTTTCCGAAGACACTGTCTATTAACGGAGGTACTTCTTTAGTTGTTTTTTCTGATTCGAGTTTTACAGGTTTTATAGTTTTTAATTTAGGGACGCCATCTTTAAGAACAATGTTTTTAGTTACTTGTAATGAAATTTTTTTCTCAGGTACTTTAGGTTTTTCATTAATTGGTACGTTTGGTATACTGGAAACAGATTTTTTTCTGTCCAAAGTAGCTGCATGAGCACTTATTTCGCCCTCAAATTTCTTAATCGTACTTTTAACTACATTATTCACTTCTTTTTCACGTTTTGAAGAATCAATCAAATTTGGTCCATCTACTAAATCCAAACTCTTTTGACTACAAGTATCGCTTGATTTAGATTTCTTAGGTAATTTGTTTTTTTTGGTACCATCTGATTTAGAACGAATTACTCTTGTTTTTTCGATATTTGTCTTCATCACATCTATGGAGTCTGCGCTGGAACAACGTTTTCTTTGATGACGCCTTTTTGAGCCTCTTCTTTGTCTGTACACAATTTTAACATTTGGACTAGAGCTTAGAGTAGATGAGGGAGTTGAACTATTACTTGCTGATCTTTGTGTTGCTACTGATTTTTCGTTAACAAGTTGAGAAGATTTGACTGCAGTTGAGTCTTGACCGAAATTATTAAACTTTTTAGTCAATTCAGAAACTTTATTACTAGTTACAGTCTTAGTCGATACTGGTGGTCTCCTATGTGTTGTTGAATTCCTAATTTTAAAACTTACTTTCCTTTGTTGGTCAACTTTTTTTAAACCTAATACTTCTGAATATTCTTTCTTAATATCTTTAACTGGAAATGAGGAGTTTTCATCTTTTCCACCTCCTGTACTCCGACTATCTTCGCAAACTGTTGTTACAGCTATTTGAGCATAATGTAAAGTGTTATCTCGTTTATTAAATGTATTATTAGGTCTAGGTAATGGGACAGTGGGAGTTGCATTTAAAAAGGCTTTCTTAGCATCTTCTATAGATTTGGCACGATTGCACATGGGTAACGTTGGAGCTTTTACAGGAACTGGAGGTACAAATTTGTTAAGGTTTTGGTCTTTCATAGTTGCTTTGATTTCCGGCGACTTAACTAGATTTTGTAAAAAGAGTTGTATTGTTCTTCGTTCTTCATCTGTAGGTTCTAGTTTTGATGGTGGACAGCGCATGTTTGTGGCAGTATTTCCCTCCATAAGATTGTTGATTTTCATTTGGATTGTAGTTATTTTGTCATCTGAAAATAAAGAAAATATTATTTTAGTAATGATATTTTACAGTCTGATGTTGAGTATGTATTATATATTATTGAAATATAAATAATTATTTGACCAACAAAATAAGCTTAATATTATTTTGAAAAATCTTTTAACCTTAAAACATAATTTTAGAAGATTGGTTTTGCCGCTGATACCTGAACTAGATATAATCAGAAACCCAAGTACCATCGCGACTCCGTAATTAGAATTAACAAAATATTAAGTTATTCAAGTTAATATTAGGTACGTTTCTTCGTAATCAGAAGTAGCACACTTTGAGGGTATAACCAACTAATTTCTATTTCAGAACACTCAATAAATCTCCAGTGTTGTTATAACATAATTTGAGTAGCCAATTAATTTATTGTAAATATTGTTGTTTAATACCAATAAAAGATATTGTTATGTTATAAATTGTTAAAAAATGGGCAGTTTCATTTTAGGAGTATTTATAGCACCGGTAATTTTCACAAATATTTTATAATTTGAACATCTAATAAAAACATCGCCCGAAGAACAGACAACCGATGGGGCAGAAAGGTTTTAGAGTGGTGACAACGAACCGAAAAACGCAGCGTAGATAGGCCTCCCATTAGGTGGACTTTTATTAGTGAAAGTCACGAATAACAGGTGGATGCAACTGGCATCTTGACGTTCGGAATAGCGTTCTAAGGAGGAAGCCTATGTTGAGCAGTGGACGCCTTTTGGCTGATGATGATGATGAATAAAAACATATACATAATACACATTAAAGATAGACAAATCGTTAGTTTTTTTCAAAGTTTTAACTAAAACTTTGGGGATATCCCAAAGTTAAACCTAACATAAACTTAAATACATAAATGAAGGTAGTAATTTAGTGAAAGTGTTAGGTCAAGATACGTATATTGTGTGTGTAAATTTTCCAAGTACTTATGTGAATAGTGTATTATACTGCATGGGAACGGATCCCACGTGATTGCGTTTTCAGATTAGATTTTGTTAATTTGCTTGTTAGACATGAATGGCATGTTACAACGGTCAATTTTAACAAGATGTATTTTAACTTAACCGGGTATTCAATTGAAGTATTATTTAAATAAGACGTATTATAAAAATATTAATTTGCTCATATGCTTTATACGATTTTGTATTACATATTTTTGGCGAATATAGAATTTGGTGAAAGGGTGTTCTCCGCCCAAATCGGAGACATCCTTAGATAAGCTGTATTGCCTAGTGCCCGAAACCGAATAGCTTGTATGAAGAGAATTGTGGATGTGAGAGAAGCAAGGGAGTTGTGTCAGGATCGTGGCAAGTAGCGCTCCATCGTCTTTGCCTTACCCTGTGGGAATAAGGTGTGACAATTTGATTGATTGATATTTATCTTCTCTCTTTAGCGTGTCTGTTCCTTTAAATTAATTTATGCATCTATGCCTTTATTTACATCTCTCTCTTTTACGTCTTTCCCTGAGGCCGGCTGTCAGAATATTCCTTTCTAGCCTTCTCACTTAGAGGTTGTTCAAACCTGACTGACATTGTTTAATGCCTTATTTTGGTAAGTAAAGGATATATTATATGTAAAGAATAGTTTATTAAACTCGTAGAAGAGATAAACTTTTAAAAGCAATGCTACTTAAAGTAATTTTAACTTAATTTTCAGATCTCAAGAACCTTATGCCATATAACGTCCTATGAAAAGCTATTTTAATTACTTTTCTCCATATGAAACCTGTCATTTGCTATATAAGTAGGAATAAATGCAATAAGTTGTTCTGCTTGGAACCTGTTCCTCATCAGGAAAAGGTCAGTTGTGGGACCATTGAGAGTGTAAGTGAGGTCAAAACGTGATATTTACTTTCCCCCATGGACTTACGTTTAATTCATTGTTGAGTTTACTTAAATGTTCCATCGTTCTTTAAATAAATGAATTAAATATGGTGCTACTATTATCTTAAATTATCTAAAATATATAAACATTGATTAATTAAACAAATTTTATGCGGCTTACTATCGCGTTTATTCTTGGTTATTGATTTTCCATTATTTATTTATTGCGGCGTTTCGAGAGCTTTGCAGACATCATGGTCACGGAGAGAATTAATAGTATGGTGACTTTAGTAAGTTAAGGAATAATCTCTGTTTAATTTATTTGTATGTTATAATACGACTTTTTTGTTACACGTTTAATTAAATCAACTTTTGTTGCAAAAGGGAAACGTTTCGATAACTTAAAGCATAAAGAGTGTACTAAACAAAGGATATAACATCTATTTACATCTTATATAAAGCAAAAACCATAATAGCCAAAAGGTTCGGCGCCTCGTTTCTTTGTAAAACAATCGACAAGTGGAATACTCTACCAGCTCATGTGCTCTCCACGTTCTATAATCTTGGATCCCTCAAGCGAGGTGTAAAAAAAGCACCTTAGGCCGTCATAGTGACGGCGACTGAGAAAACCGTAAGAGAACCGCTTTTTCAGACTTTCAGACTTGTTCTTGAACCTTCCTTTGCTTATCACCAGTCAAGTCGAAGACTGATGTAAAAAAAGCACGTAACGCAGGTAGTAACCGTGGTGCAGTAGCAGTGCAATGGTTACACAAACCGAGAACACGGGTTCAAAACCACTTACCAGTACCAATGTATCTTTAGTATATTATATAACAATATTAAATGGTAAAATGTTAAACAAGGCAGGCCCAGAAGGGTGAAGGGTGGCGACCAAATCGGAGACATCCTCAAAAAAGGTAGGTTGCTTAGTGCCTATAACCGTAGAGTTTGTATGAAGAGAATTGTGAATGTGAAGGAAGCGAGTGAGTTGTATCAGGATCGTGGCAAGTGACGCTCTATTGTCTCTGCCTATCTGTGTGGGAAAAAGGCGTGACAATTTGATTGATTGATTGATATACACATTAAACAGGTAACATGCACAAAGGTAACACAAAAACCATAACAACTACGTAACCAACACGTAAGAATTGTCATCACGTCTAAATAGAACTTTCTCGATATTTAATAAACAGTACAACACTTGAGACTAGTGTTTTACATATGTGTAAAAAAGTTATTTACGAATCGTATCACGCGCAACTTATTGCGACAATGGCCGACAACCAATGTCCTTGCTTAATGTTGTTTTAATATCATTATCTCTTACTACATTATGTGCGATCGAGGTAGACTAGGGTAGGTACATAAAGACTATAAACTGGACCAATTTTGTTATTGTGTCGACATGTGACTTTTTATATTTTTTATTATGACTCGACATATGACAACACCTAGCTGGATATTAGGCTGGAGTGCGGTCCATGAATGGATGTCACTGCTACTACAATTCAACAACTTAAACAATCATATACACTATGCAGGCCTGATTGAGACTGGAAATTTACAAGCTCCCGAAACGCGATCAGCTTCATCTAAATCACTTCACGTTCTGTATACTTGTAAGTAGTGGGGGGTAGTACCCGGACCGGCAGAAGAACTGCCTACCACTCTTTGATAACCAGACCCGAAGCAAATATCTGCCTCTTTTTTTATTAACACATATTTGCAATATTTAATATAATTATTAAATATTACAAATAAAACTTGTAAATAAAAAAAAAAGATTATTAAATTAAAGCTAGCTAAGACGCAATTAACATAAATTTGGCCGGCATAGTGACGGCGAGTGGGGCAGCCGTAAACTGACTCGGTTTTCCAGTTGTCGGCCATCTTGGACCTACTCTTGCTTACCATCAGGCGTGTCAAGTCACAATAAAAAAACCTTTTCAGTTCATTAACTTTACTCAATAACTAAGAAAAATACCTGAATGCTATACAAGTAACGCACGAATGTAAATCAATACAAATTCTTTGGTGCATTATGGATTTGTTTAGCATGTTCCGAAGGTCGCCTAATTCCCAAAGTGAAGCCTCGTTGCCCACTTTGTATAACTGTTTCTATAACGGTGAAATTGACAACGAAGATGAGATTTTCCTTGTACTGATAAAAGTATTACCGTTTTTACTTTCAAATATTTTTATAATAAGTGGTATTAAATCGATAATTGGTCATTAAGGAGTGTACGAGTATGTGGAGTGAAGATAGTGGACAAAGGATTGACAAAGGAATGTTTCGATGGGTTGGGCACATAGAAAGGATAAGTAAAAGTAGATTGACGAAAGGAATTTATAAATCTCATGTGTATGGATGCGTTAAACAAGGGAGACCCAGGAGGATGTTCTCCGACGCAATCGGAGTCATCCCCAAGAAAGCTAGGTTGCCTAGTGACCATAATAGTAGAGCTTATATGAAATTAATTGTGGATGTGAAGGAAGCGAGGGAGTTGTGTCAGGATCGTGGCAAGTGACGCTCTATTGTGCCTATCCCTATGGGAAAAAGGTGTGACAACTTTATTAATAATGTACTTAGATATGTGTTATTCATTTTTTCTAGATTTAAGTGAATAAGAATGTAATCTGTTTGTGAACATATGTTTGTATGTTCTAAGGTGAGGTTGGTTTAGAAATTATTATATAAAGGCATTTTGTTATATTGTTTTTTACATTTCTATACTAAACTACTATGTTTAGTATTTTCGACTTATCATAGAAACAGGACGACTTAAGTACATAATATCAATAATACGTTGGTACCGGCAAGTGGTTTTGATATGGGAGTTTTCGGTGTGTGACTCCTTACCACTAGTCTTAAAAAAAATCGTCGCAAACGTAACTTCCACTCGTCGTTATTAGTATTATTATTCGAGTCGACCTAAAGCAGTCTATTACATGACTTGAAATTCTCCACGCCTACCACAGGTAACCAAAATACCTTAAGGCATTAAGTTTGCCTCTTATAAAGATATGTAGATAATTATGTGTAATAAAACACTCTATTAATATAGGCAAATGGTTCCACTTTCCACGATCCTGACACAACGCTCTCGCTTCTTACATATTTACAATACATTGCATACAAGTATATGATTTATTTATTATTATTTTACATTTCTATACTAGGCTACTAAAGTGCTTGTATAATAGAAACAGGACAACCCAAAGTACATATATTAAAGATGTGTATGCTGTTATATGTTGTTTGATGTTAAGCCTACCTATCTGCCAAACCCTAGTTACGCCACTAACTAAACCGCAAATGTCACAGAATTTCCGTTGCATAAAATGTCATTAGGGCCCAAAACAGCCAATAATAATGCCTTTGTACATCGCTTGACAAAATACCGTAGGTAGCCATTATCGTTATAGTTATTATATTAAATAGTACATTTAATTAAAGTTTCATGAAACTAATTAATAAATACGCTATTTTTTTATAACACGCTTTTATTTGCTTGACTTGTATGTATGTAACTATGTAACGGAATCTTTCAAATTAAGTTTCACCCACTTCTAGACGTCTCAATACATATGAAAATTTGAAAACGTATTAAAAACCAATGACAAAACAATAATTTCTTTTTTTTGTGCCCGGCATAGTGACGGTGACTGAGGCAATTGTCTTATACTTAAGCGTGATATTTTAGTTTTTTTACCTATAGATTTTTTAAATTAAAAACATTATTAACATAAACATGAATTATTAAAAAATCACATTTCTGTGCATTCGTGAATAACTTATTAATAATAAATTATAGCTTGGCCAAAATATATAATTTATTTTGAAGACGAAATTATAATTTTGATAGTAGAGTTAAGTGAAAGCCGACATTGACATTGAAATAACATTGAAAATAATATACAATATAAAAAATACAATTAATCTACAATACAAAAATGCCATATAAAATTTAAATGCAATGAGACCAAATTTTAAAAGTGCGCATAATAAAATTATGAATCAAATTAAAGAAACACTAAGTAAATAAAATAAATAATAAAAGTTTAAAAAAGTTTTTCTTCAAACATACTTGTTCCTTTATTTTAAATCTTTAGATATATATTTTTAAACACAAAGACAAAAGACATAAATACAAAAATGTTTAACAGTACAGACAGACACAATGAAACACCACCTCCTTACCATCCTGACATAACTAGACAGCTTCTTTTAAGAGTATTTAAAAGATTAACCTAATTTGTCAAGAATAGGAATCCATAAATACGATATTAACTAAAGCCCACGCAATCTCATATACAAACCAAAATCAATTGAAAACTTTACCAAAGGTTAAAGCCCTTTATAGAGAAAATAATCGATAGGAAAATAAATTAACTTTTATAACTTTCACTTGGAATAGAATATTTAAATAAGGTCAATCATTTTCTCTCTACTAAATATTGGTTTCGTCTAGAATTTGTTGCTAAAATATGCAGCTAATGATTATTTAAGTAAAGAAAATTTAGGACAGCTTACTCATTGACCCATTTGCTCTCAAAATATTGGAAATCTAAGGATTTTTCTCCGACCAGACAAAGTGATAGCGACTGAGGCAGACGTAACTTGAGTTAGTAGGCACTTTTACACCTGCATTGTTTACCATAAAGTAAGTCGAGGTCAGATGATCAATGACTGAAAGCGACTGCTGCCAAGATAAATGTTTGCAACCTGCAGTCGCATCCTTTATGCTGGACCAGTTGAATTCCAGCAACTTATAACCTGACGCCGATACGCGATTGAGTCGATACTGTATTTCGAACACGAGAAAATTTAATCACTTTTCTATACTAAGCACCTTAGTAGCTTAGTATAGAAAAGTATAATAATAATAAAAAACTATGATTGGTTAATATAGACTCTGTTTTAAGTGCGTATTACATTAAACTATACTGCTCTTATAGGGCGTCCTGGTATTTCATCCTCAAATCCTGTTTTTTTAAATATAGAGAAGGCAACCCTACTCTACGGGCTACGGGGACTGTGGACCACTGCGAAAGTCCCTAATTAGATCGAGAAACAATTTTCTGAATGTCCCTGTTTTTTCTTTCAATAGAATGTGCCCAAATCAACGCAATATATCTTTCTTAACCTTTATTACTACATCTTTAGTTTACCTTATCAAATTAAGGAGATCTTTATACTCAAGTAGATATACAAGAATCCAGGTATTTTGTATTGTTGAGAAAGGGTCTTGCAATATTACCGTGACTCGAGTGAAAGTATCAGGCGAAACTCAGCGCACCCATTTATAACCTACACAATGAACTCGAATGATATCCATTATTATTTATATACGGTAATCGATATCATTCGAGTTCATGCTATTTATATAACTCAAATTATATATCTATATTCTGATTTGATAGTATTTTCAAATATGTAGACATGAGCAGAATAATATCTAACAAAATTAAAAAAAACATTTAGTTAAAGTCAATTGACTCAACATATGATAGCACCCGCCTGGTGTTAGGCTGGAGTGCGGTCCATGAATTACTGGACCGAACTCCTGCAATTCAATAACTGTAAGTAGCAGTCACATCCACTATGCCGGCCTAGTTGGAAACGGCAACTCACAAGTTAATTCCGTAACGCGACTAATCACTTTACCGTCTGTATACTTGTAAGTGGTGGCAACTACCCGAATGGACCACTGCCGAACAATCTTAGAATTATTTATCATTAGTTTCAAATTAGTTGAACGGAAAAACAGGTTGTTCATTGTGTTTATATTGCATACACCCATTAGACAATGGATTCATTTATTGTTATGTCTATAAAGATATCATTGTGTAATATTCTATAACAACAGGATTTGTTATAATATTAAAAACGATGTCTCTATTATGTAGGGATTAATTAGGTATTTATCTTACCTACTCATAATAGAGGCGATCGTCATGCAAACCGAGAGTACAATCAAAATCACTTACCGATACAAATGTTTTTATAGTATGAGCACTTTATTAGCTTAAAAAAGTGAGTAAAATATGAACTCCAAATAAAAATGAATTTTATGCGGCTTACTATCGCGTTTATTTCGGTTACTATAATAAAAAAAAATGAAAAATTAACACCAAAATAAACACGATAGTAAGCCGCTTAAAATTTGTTTAATTCATTAATCAATATTCGCGCTTCAAATAAAAACTAAAAAGAAAGAAACAAGTCTAATTCTGTTAAGTTAATAATTTCTAAAATACACGTCTATACACTATTTAAAGATTTTTTTAAATTATTTACTTAGTGCTAAGCTTAATTATTGGTCTCCGCTCGCACTAGGGCTTCATAGCGATTCCATAAAAAAAAATTGTAAACCGACATCTGATCTCTCCTTGTTTGACTGCAAGCTAAAAGACTTTCAAGAGTACCGACGACTAATAATCCGATTCAGTTTAAAGCTTTGAAGTACTCGTAGCTTTGCATGGCCACATCTCTCGAAGAACCGACAACCGTAGGGAAGAAAGGTTCTTAAGTGGATTCCACGTACCGAAAGACGCAGCGTAGGTAGGCCTTCCACTAGGTGGACTGACGACACAGTGAAAGTCACAAAAAAACGGTGGATGCAACTGGTTTTTTGTTGGTCTGAATGGCGTTCTAAGGTGGAGACCTATGTTCAGCAGTAGACGCCTTCTGGCTGATGATGTAGCTTTGCATGAAGGATTCAAGGTTAAATAGGACATACTTTTTTTTATCAATAATTGCAATTTGGCTGGCATAAATGATAACACACACAATACAACCATTGTTTATACAACATTAAATTGTTGAAAATTCAATATAAACCGTTCATACTTGCATCCTTTATCGATAACTTATCTAATACAATGTATATTAAATAATAAAATATTATGCGAAATAAAATATTCGCATTAAGATCAAAAGATATACAAAGAACTTGAAATCTCAATCGGATAAAACAGTTCGCCATTTGCTAATCAGAATTCATATTCTAATCCATTCTCCACCTATTCTGTATAATTTTCACCTATTCCTAATATATTTTGCACTAAATAAAACATCTTTAATGAAAATTGGATAAAAAACATACGTGTGGACCGGGGGTCGATTACGGTGTCTGTCGCTTAGTATTGTACAAGTTTTTTTTAAATTGTGACTCGACATCTGACCTTGATTTGTCAATGGTCAGTAAGCAAGGGGAGGTAAAAGAGTGCAAACGAAAAAACGATTCAGTTTACGGT
The DNA here is from genome assembly GCA_905220615.1 of Tinea trinotella. Lineage (NCBI taxonomy): Eukaryota > Metazoa > Arthropoda > Insecta > Lepidoptera > Tineidae > Tinea > Tinea trinotella. The sequence continues at coordinate 13,705,197 of HG992308.1, read as the reverse complement.
TGCTTCAGTCGCTTAAAGGATTTAAGGTTATAGGATGGGCTGGTGAAGAATTCTACTAGTCGATTATTCTACAAAGAAACCACGCACCGAACCTTTAACTCGACTGCATATTCCGTAGACAGATTGTGCATGCTTCCCCAATCGCTACACTGCGTTTTCCTGAACTTCTGTTGTAAGAACTAAATTTAAATTAAAGAATAATCGTGTCGTTTAACACAGGTTCATAGGAGTATATGCATCCGAGTGTTTAATTATGGCCAAGCATGCATTACATTCGGTAACCTCAATAATGTAATATTACATAACACAATCTGAATACAACCAATCGACAATTAATCTTCTGTACGATCGATTTCACGATTTATATTTTTACGCTTTTAAATATGTTAATTATCATTGACCTTAATGCAACTTTCTCGTCTCAATTTTTTTATTATGTATTGTATGAATTATCTAGTATTTTCTTAGTTTTTGCGCAAATATTAATTGATGAATTAAACAAAGGACATAATAATGTACTTTTGTAATGTCCATAATATACCAATATAAATGGTATTATAGTTTCGATAAAACTAATAACAATTTTGCTTTTAATTGCTGTGCAATTGAGTTATTTGAAAAATAAGATATGGATTTTGTATCGTCTGTCAATTATAAAGACACGCCTTTCTGATTAACAGTTCTTCTTTGAACAGTCATAATTATAGTTTGATTTTTTTTCACACCTAAACTATGCAAAATAAAGGATATATTACAATTACATTGTAATCTTCGTACTTCGAACTATTTTAAAATATATATGCAACTGTTATACAATTAAGCCTAAGTCCCCATGATTAACGATGGCTGCAAAGCTCTCGGTAAAAAATGTTAAATACTAAATAAACGCAATAGTGAGCCGCAAAAATTTTGTTAATTCATGTATACCCACGATTCGATTCATTAACAAAATCAACATATTCTTTGTAAAAAGTAATGATAAGGAAAACCCAGTTGTTTTATTTATGTTTTTAATAACATTGTTTTGCAATTCCAAGAAAATCCTTGATTTACTTTTTGGAGAAACGAGTCTACTTTCGATTTAATATTATTATTTATTTCATTATCCATAATTTTATTTTATTACAACACTATTATAATTATGGCATATTAAAGAAGTTATCTGCTTTTAAAAACTAACTTTAAACCTTAATATAAATAAAAAATAGTATAATAACAAGTAAAAAAGTTTGACGTTCATTTCCATTAAAAAACATAAATGTCATTTTCAAACTCATTTATTCTTTTGTTTTTTGATATTCTATTTTTATGTAAAATATATTAGTCTTTTTTACAACATCAACGGGTGCGTTTCATTTCTTCACGTCCTTGACCACGTAGCGTCAAAGTATTTTCTTAGATTTTGCGCGAACGATGATTAATGAATTAAACAAATTTTATGCGGCTTACAATTGCGTTTATTTTGGTTTTTAATTTTACAATTTTATAATAAACGCAATAGTAAGCAGCATAATTTTTGTTTGATACATTTATGGGCGCTATCTGACTGGTTTGGCATCTCTAAAGGTGTCAGACAGGGATGTGTAGCGTCACCATGGCTCTTCAATCTATTCATGGACAGTTGTCTGAAAGAGTTGCGTGAAAGGAAGTATGGTTTAAGAATGAATGACTTGGTGATCAAATGTCTCTTGTACGCCGACGATCAAGTTATCCTTGCATCTTCGGCGTATGAGTTACAGGACATGGTTACTATAATGAATGCGGAATTAGAAAAGAAAGGTATGAAAGTGAATGTAAGTAAAACAAAAGTAATGGTTTTGGAGAGAGAGGATGAAATGACAGAATGTGAGATAACGATAGACGGAAAGAAAGTGGAACAAGTCAAACAATTTGTTTACTTGGGAAGTATGTTTACTAGGGATGGAAAGTGTGATGAAGATATTGAGAGAAGAGTGCAAAAGGGTAACGTAGTGAACGGTGCCATCCATAGTATAATGAACAGCCAAATAATGTCCCAAAAGTCACGGATGGCTGTTCATAATGCGGTGCTTGTTCCTACATTAATGTATGGGAGTGAAAGTTGGGTATGGCAGAAGAAGCATGAGAGTAGAATTAACGCTGTAGAAATGCGGTCATTAAGGAGTGTATGTGGAGTGACGATAGCGGATAGAATAAGGAATAGCACACTACGTGATAGATGTGGTTTGAAAGAAGATGTAGTGACAAGGATTGACAAAGGAATGCTTCGATGGTTTGGGCACATGGAAAGGATGAGTGAAAGTAGATTGACGAAAGGAATTTATAAATCTGATGTGGATGGATGCGTTAAACAAGGCAGGCCCAGGAGAGTGTTTTCCGACCAAATCGGAGACATCCTCAAAAAAGCTAGGTTGCCTAGTGCCCATAACCACAGAGCCTGTATGAAGAGAATTGTGGATGTGAAGGAAGCAAGGGAGCTGTGTAAGGATCGTGGTAAGTGGCGCTCCATTGTCTCTGCCTATCCCTGTGGGAAAAAGGCGTGACAATTTGATTGATTGATTGATACATTTATGATATTAAGATAGTTTTATGTCAGTTGTTTAAGATTAATTTGAAAAGAATACAGTAGAGTTTACTTTGGTAGTCAATTTAATCTTTAGATATAGCACATTACGTGATAGATGTGGTTTGAAAGAAGGTGGATTGACAAAGGAATGCTTCGATGGTTTGGGCACATGGAAAGGATGAGTGAAAGTAGATTAACGAAAGGAAATTATAAATCATATGTGGATGGATGCGTTAAACAAGGCAGGCCCAGGAGAGTGTTTTTCGACCAAACCGGAGACATCATTAAGAAAGCTAGGTTACCTAGTGCCCATAACCACAGGGCCTGTATGAGGAGAATTGTGGATGTGAAGGAAGCAAGGGAGTTGTGTAAGGATCGTAGTAAGTGGTGCTCCATTGTCTCTGCCTATCCCTGTCGGAAAAAGGCGTGACAATTTGATTGATTGATTGATATTATACACCAAAGCAAAAAGTATACATACACGTCATTATTGGGCGCCACGAAACACAAATAAGTTTGGCGATAGGCAGTTTGCGCTTTGTACAGCCCTCACTATATATTTGCGATTAGTTGAGGGCGTTTTAGAGTGTGGAGCGTTGTGTGAAAGTTGTGCTAAAATCAAACAATGTACCCGCCTCCCCTAAAAGAGATTCTGCCGGCGCCTTTGTTGTCTATTTACAGTGGGTACAGTATTTGTCTACACCTGGAGTTGCTATTGAAAAGTTTACAGTAATATTTATTTGGCATAACTCAATTTTTAAGCACAATTGGCATAATTTTATAGCACATTATTACTGTATAAATTCGTCATCATGATTTGTCAAGCATTAATTCTTACAGGGATAGAAAGAGATTACGGAGCGCCACTCTCCACGACCCTGACACAACAGGATGAAGAAAAAACGGCGTAGACCCAGGAGATTGTGCGGTAATCAAATTGGGGCACTTCCAATTGATATGTAAAGATGTTATGTATCAAGCAGGGTGCTGTCATATGTCAAGTCACAATAAAAAAAAGTCCACGTCACATATCGCCGGGTTATCATAATAGAGCTCCCCTCTTTGCAGTTGAAATAATAACTTTCTTCTATCCAATTTTCTTTACAATTCACTGAGTAAACGATGTCTTTTAAAATAAAATAAAATTTTATGGTTTTAATGTAAGATAGAGGTACAAGGAAATAGCGTTTTTACGTAAGATGAGTAATAATGAGTAAAAGCTATTTGAAGAAAGTTGAGTTTTTTTAGATCAATTATCACATTATGTGCCAATAGAGATTTTTATCGCTTAAAATTTACTAATAAACTTATGTAAGTCATTCGGCTAGTTATAGACAGTTTTTGTGTCTAGAGTCTGGACATTTATTTTCAATTAGTAGTGTCTATCTGACTGGTTCGGCTTTGAAATAATTAAAAAGATTTTTCATGGTATAAAATAACATAATTGTTTTGCATTCTAGTATTTTCTAGATTTTGTGCGAAATTTAATATAAAGTCTTTGCTTACTATTGCGTTTGTTTTATTTACTTTAATTCGAATTAAACATTCGAATTTTTGGGGTTTGATTTTACAATTTATGGTAATAAGTCGATAGTAAGCCGTCAAAAATTGTTTAATTCAAATCTTTTTCAACTTTTAAAGCCATCTTGGTTACTTGGTCAAAATAACTCAACGGACAGTGCCGCAATTTTTTTTAAATTTATTTTTAAACTGTAATTAGAAAACTTGTTTGTAACTTTTGGACTGATTAAAGTTATTATTGAAATTTATGTTGCAATAATTATTTTCTTTTTCTTCTAAATACTAGTGTTTAAAAAGTTTATAACCGTACCAAGGTTCTTAAGTTTTATAACCATGGTAAGGTACCAACGATGAAGGAAGAGGCTACCTAACCAGGCCTACTTAGTTAGGAATAAAATGTTATCAAGACTATTAATTACTGTTGACACAAGTGTTGAAATATATATTAATGAAAATGAAACAAAGGATATATTTGTCTTTACTATGGAATGGAACTCGAAGGTCAAAAGTGTAAACAAAGGTGTTGCCAATCCATAACAATAACTTAATTTGTGTGTCGTTTGCCGAAAAGTCCTAAAATATTGTGTTAAAATAGAACAGATATAATATTTTCTTAGATTTTGTGCGAACATTTATTAATAAATTAAACAAATTTTATGCGGCTTACTATTGCGTTTATATTGGTTTTTGATTTTACAATTTTATTTTATTATTCCGACGTTTCGAGAGCTTTGCAGCCGTCGTGGTCACTTAGAGACTGTAAAATAAAATTGTAAAATCAAAACCAAAATTTTATCTTAAATATGTAGTTTACAGCTTAATAATATTTACGTAAAATTCATGTACTATGCGAGCCAATTAAAGCCAACAATCAACTCTTGATCGATTGTTGTGTTTGTTGCGCGTAAAGTCCCGGGTTCGATTCCCGGTTATAGCAAATATTTGTTTAATAGATATCATTTGTAATATTTATTAAGTGTATTAAATATTGCAAATATTAGCTAATAAAAAAAGAGGTGGATATTGCAAAGAGTGGTAGCCAGTGGTACCCAGTCTGCCGATCCGGGGTAGTACCACCACTACCAAGTATACAGACCGTTAAGTGATCGCGTTTCGGGATCAGCTTGTAAGTTGCCAGTTCCAACTAGGCCGGCATAGTGGATGTGACTGCTACTAACAGTAATTCAATTATAGTAGCAATAACATCCATTCATGGACCACACTCCAGCTTAACATTAAGCGGGTGCTGTCTTATGTCGAGTCACAATAAACGTGTCTGCCTGCACTCTTAAATTGATTTATTACTTAGATAATGTTTTTAGTATTAACTAAATAGCTACTTATTATAACTTCATTGCGGTTAACTGCAGTTTGTCACCCATTTTGGTCATACTGGGCATATTGGGCATATTTACATTTTTAATCACTGCGCTTATCAAGGATAAACATATATAAACAAGGATAAACATATAAACAAGGATAAATATAACTAATAAAAATAATCAATAATATTGTCACGCCTTTATTCATACAAGGATAGGCAGAGACAACAAAGCATATCACGTCATGGTCTACACATTTTGTTTACATTTTCTATACAAAAAGTGCTTATAGAAACGAGACGACCAAACTATATATATCAAAGATACATTGGTATCAGCAATATAATATATAATTTGGAACCGGCGGCTCTTGATTTGTGTGACCATTACACTACCAATACACCATGGGGACTCTTTTCTTCCTATAATGCATTATTCTCACATATTTAAACTCACGATTCTGACACATCCTGACCGCTTCCCTCACATCCACAATTCTCTTCATACAAGCTCTACGGTTATGAGCACTAGGCAACCAAGCTTTCTTGAGGATGACTCCGATTTAGAAACACCTTTTTGATCGTGGCAAATGGCGCCCTATTGTCTCCACCTATCCTTGTGGAAGAAGGCGTGAGTTTGATTGATTGATTTAAATTATTAATAATATTTTAAGAGTGGGTGGTAGACAGTTCGTGATCATTCGCCCTATCTGCCGACCCGGGGGTGGTACGGCGTGGTTCAAAATTAGAGACGTTGAAGCAGCTTAGTCGCGATTTCGGGTCCTATTAGTCCAGCATAGTGGATGCTACTGCTACTTGAGTAATTTATCTGTAGTAGCAGTCGATTAAACTCAAGGAGTGCACGCCAGCTATACAAATGTAGAGCCACAATAAATAATTAAAAGAAAAAGCAATCGATTCTGCTTACCCTTGACTGTTGATAGTTAATTAGCATAATGTAAATATTATACTCGTAAGTACTAATGAACAGATGTGTATATGTAAAATTTATTATCTTAAAATGACCCTGACGACAGGCGTGGACGAACGAAATTGGTTTGTTGCGCGTAAAGTCCCGGATTCGATTCCCGGTCGTAGCAAATATTTGTTTCATAGCTTTTATTTGTAATATTTAATAATTATATTAAATATTGCAAATATTTGTTAATATAAAAAATGAAGTGGATATGTCGAGTCACAATAAAAAAAACTAACAAAGTGGAGGGGCGCGTCATTTATAGTTAGTCAAGCTATACTCGTAAGTACTAATATACAAATGAGTAAATGTCAAATTTATTATCTTTAAATGACCCTCAAAACAAACCACTTTAATTTGAGCAGAGGTTACTTACGAAACGAACTTATTTATTTTGTATAATATTATATTAATCACTTATCACTATACAATACAGTTGAAATAACAGTCTAAACTAATCAAGGGATAGGCAGAGACAATGGAGCGCCACTTGCCACGATCCTGACACAACTCCTTCGCTTCCTTCACATTTACAATTCTCTTCATACAAGCTTTATGGTTATAGGCACTGGGCAACCCAGCTTTCTTTTTTTTTCTTTTTTAGTAACAGCCTAAAAGTTATTAAAAAAAACAGACCTTTAGATAAACGATTACATATCACATCACAATAAAATTTCACTAAACACAACACAGTTTTAAGACGTAAAATCAAAAATAATTCACAACGCGGGTGGTAATTTTTACGTAAAAATATCTTTATGAAACACGCAAACGGAACACATGTGCGCTCACTCCGAGCTACAATTCGATAGTGTTGTGGAAGGCTTGGGAGGTCGACGGATCTGCGTCAATTGGAATGCGAAGGGCCAAACATATACCAATGTATAAACAACAAAAATGCATTCTATTTGTAAGAATTAAAGTTAATAATCCAACGACAGGAGATATTAATAGAGATTGTTTTTAGTGACTTTTGTTTTGATGTTTTTCGAATTTTACTTGAATAACACGTTGCTCGTAGAACAGATGGCCTTTGGGGACCACTTACAGGAAAATGCATTGTAGAACGCAGACCCCTGATGGACTGCTGGTCACTGTGAAGATCGCTGGCGGAGGCCTAAGTTCAGCAGTAAGGAACTAAGTGGACATGATGACTAGGATAAATTGTTTAAGTAGGTAAAATTATAAGTAAACCAGATTGAAATAAAACATTTTTTTGCGGGTTAGTACCACGTTTATTTTAATTATTTAAGGTTTTAATTATAATTATAATAGGTTTACAGTATTTAACATAAGTACACTAGGTATAAACGTAGTATAGAGGAACTTTTTAGTATTTAAGTACTTATAGATTAGGTATAAAGATACTAGAGAGGAAAGATACAGTGGTAAAGGCACTAAACACTGGTAGGCTTGGCTTAAAATAAAAATTAAATAAATAATAGTAATGTATTGTATGTTTTATACATATGTGTATATTATATTTTTCGTGCATTGTACCTATGGTTGTGTTTAATCATTTGTTTAATGTATAAAACATACAATACATTACTATTATTTATTTAATTTTTATTTTAAGCCAAGCCTACCAGTGTTTAGTGCCTTTACCACTGTATCTTTCCTCTCTAGTATAATAGTGTTAGGTTAAGAGAATTATTTAATCATACTATTAACAACTCCCTGCATTGGTTAGAGGGATCTTGGGAGGGTCCTGTGACATATGGTTGTCTTAACTATATCTAGCGGAACACGCTATTGTGATAATATGGTTCGATTACCGAGAAGAGATACTTATTTTCTCGGTTTTTGCCCAATCACCTTGAGAAGTGCCCTTTGTGCTCTTTCTAATCCGAGTATTGTGATTTTTGGGGCAGAACCCCAACAGGTGATGCAGGAGGTAAGGACAGACTGGCACAAGGCCTTATACTTGTACGTATACCGTACTTAGGATTTCACGGTTTGCAACATTGCTTAGGTATTTAAATACCTAAGCATAAATTATACCATTTTGCGTAATTTGTTTTTTCGTGTATGTATATGAAACTTCCAATTTTTATTTGTATTGTATGAAAAGCTTTGGACGCGGGGTGAGATAAAGAATGTACTTGAAAACACCAAATTCGAAAAACTGAAATATTTAATACTGCAAGAGAGAAGACAATTGAAAACACCGAGTCGGACGCTGTTACTGAGCTGGCCAAAATAGAATTACTAAATAAGGCAATCAAGTAACAAAGTTTAATAAGAAAGCTAGGTTGCCTAGTGCCCATAACCGTAGAGCTTGTATGAAGAGAATTGCGAATGTGAAAGAAGCGAGGGGCTTCATTGTCTCTTTCTATCCCCGTGGGAAAAAGGCGTGACAATTTGATTGATTGAAGTAATAAAGTAAAGTTACAAAAGTTTATGTAAGAAAACATAATTTTTGCACTCTTTATTAAATGAAAAAAGCTAATAATGCCGTGAGACTATTACATGTATATACTCCAAGACTAAGTATGTATTTACACAACATAATATGCACATTACTCTGGTATGTGGGACATACATTACATTACACAATTACACTATAGTTTTATTGATTAAAAAGAAACCGTAAACTAAATTGGTTTTTCAGTCAACGTCGGCGCTAGCAAGTCGAGGTTAGCTGTCGAATCGCAATAAAATTAATGCATTCGCTTTACTACCTATATTCAATTATTTCACTCGCATACTCCTAGATAATACAGCAGTCTGCTAAGCGTTAATCTTGAGTTTAATTCCGTTTTTTATCATACTATTTATTTATTTTTTATTGTGACTCGACGTATGACAGCATCCCGCTTGATGTTAAGCCGAAGTGTGGTTCATGAATGAATGCCACTGCTACTACAATTCAATAACTGTGAGTAGCAATCACATCCACTATGCTGGCCTAGATGGAACCGGCAACTTACAAGCTGATCCCGAAACGTGACCAAAAAAGAGATGGATATTGCTTCGGGTCTGGTTATCAAAGAGTGGTAGGCAGTGGTACCCAGTCTGCCGTTCTGAGGTAGTACCACCAGTTACAAGTATACAGACCGTGAAGTGATTTGGTCACGTTTCGGGATCAGCTTGTAAGTTGCCGGTTCCATCCAGGCCGGCATAGTGGATGTGATTTTATTAAATTAAAATAATAATTGATTATAAATTATAGGTACCTACTAGTTTAATGTAAATTCACGTGGTATTTTGTTTAATAAACGCTTAAATTCCCAAGGCAACTGGTAACTAAAGCAGGTATAAACCCCTAGTACCTTCATCCGTAAACAGTTTAATCCGCAAAAAGTTATTAAATATAGAGTACTGTATTGTATCTTTTGATACAAGATCTGTTTCTTTTGTGAATTGATGATATCGATGTTGGAAAGGTATAAGTAAAAAGGAACAAAAAAGATATTTATACATTTCTATACTAAGCTACTAAAAGTGCTTGAAACATGACGACTATTGGTGTACCGGGAAGGTGTTTGGTATGCGTGACCATTGCACTACCACTATACCACGGTCGCCTTGAATGAGTAAATTAGGTAATGAAAGTAAATGAGTTAGATAAATTAAGTAAATGATATAAATAATCCAATTTCTAGTATTGTGTCACGTCATCTGACTTAGACTTGCCTGATTGTAAGGAAGGGGAGGTCCGAGAGCGCCGACGACTGAAAATAACCGATCATTTTTTGCTATATAACTGTAAATTTCGTGTACAAGCATTTGGTGTAAAAATTTATTAAACTATAACCCATAGGGATAACCACACAAAATATAATGTCTCTTTCTGGGATCCCGAAAAACTTTCGGGATAACTTTCGGGACAATTTCTATAGTTATGGGCACCACGGACCCTTGCTTTTGAAAGGATGTTTGTAAGTTGAGTCGGTTTTTCGTTGGCGCTCTTGTTTGATTACCATGCCTAAATCAAGCTCTGTTAATATTTTCTTAAAATTTGCGCGAACATTGAATAATGAATTAAACAAATTTTATCCGGCTTACTATCGCGTTTATTTTGTTTTTGATTTTACAATTTTATTTTATTATTTCGACGTTTCGAGAGCTTTGCAGCCATCAGTCTCTCCGTGACCACGATGTTTTGTTTTATTTGTTTAATTCAAGCTCAGAAGTCCAGTTAAATTAAAAATTCTTTCGTAATACGTATGTACATAATGTGCACTAGTTTAAAACCATTTATATTTTCTAATAGTAATTCTCTTCCGTGGTAATATTTTTACTAAATGATCAATAAAAACGACTGTAATTATAAACTTTCTTAACATTAGATAAGTAATGTAATTAGAACAAATATAATTTACATACATTTATATAAAAAAATTTTTTCTTTGAATAACACGTATATTTAAATATAAAAATATTAAATTTTTTAATATGTATTATTTTTATTGAATGTCATATATTATCATTTGTGAAATTTTTAATATTTTATAACATATTGATAAAAAAAATAAAAAAAAAATTAACTAAGATACATTTATTGATTATTCATTGATTATTCAATTTTTTATTCAAGTAGGCTGAATTCAGCACTTTTGAACGTCATAATATTACAGCAATATATAAATTTAATTACAAATTATTTAACTAGATAAATTATTTAATTTAGCTGCTGTAAAGAGGCATTGTCATCTTAAAATTATTAAATGGGTGGCTGCTGTAAAAGGCATTGTCAACTTAAAATTAATAAATAAGTAGCTGCTGTAAAGAGGCATTGTCAATTTAGGAAACTAAAATACTAAATAAAAACTATGTTCAAATAGAAAGAAACTTAACCTAGACTAAAAATTACAATCTATTGTGTTAAACTGGAACACCACACCTCTTTATCATTAATATAGTTGTCTAAGGAGTAATATGCTTTTTTACATAATGTTTGTTTAATACATTTTTTAAATTTGTATTCTGATAGATATAATACCTCTTTAGGTAATTTGTTATAAAAACGGACGCAATCCCCTATAAATGATTTACTAACTTTTGTTAGCTTAAATTTTGGCAAGACAAACTTATTTTTGCTCCTAGTATTGAGCTTATGTACATCGCAATTTCTCCGCAGTGTATTTTCATTCTTCCTAGCGTACATAATATTTTCGTAAACGTACTGACATGGTACGGTTAATATATTTATTTCCTTGAATAATTCCCTTAATGAGTCGCGACTACGTAAATTATATATAGCCCTTATGGCTCTTTTCTGTAATACAAATATGGACTGTATATCAGCGGCTCGACCCCACAATAAAATGCCATAAGACATTACACTGTGGAAATAACTAAAATACACAAGTCTCGCTGTAGATACATCTGTAAGTTGTCTGATCTTCCTAACAGCATAAGCAGCAGAACTTAGGCGTCCAGACAAAGCCTCAATATGAGAACCCCATTGAAGTTTAGAGTCCAGTGTTAACCCTAAAAATACTGCGCTATCCGTAAACTCTAGTATTTTAGAATTCAGATAAACATTATGTGCATCTATTTTGCCATTACGTAAAATAAATTTGATACATTTGGTTTTTTTGGCGTTAAGTGCTAAATTATTTTTGCTAAACCAGTCATTAATTTGTCCGAGAGTGTCATTTACTTCCTGTAAGTTCTGTTTAAGCCTATCAACTTTAAAGATTAAAGATGTGTCATCTGCAAATAACACAATCTTTGATAAGTTCTCTATCATATATGGTAAATCATTTACATATACCAAAAACAGAAACGGTCCTAATATGGATCCTTGAGGCACTCCAAATTTTATTAGAGAACCTAAGGATTTTGTTCCGTTAATTTGAACTTTCTGTACTCTGTTACTCAGATATGATTTAATGATACTAAGCGCTTTGTTTCTAATACCGTAGTGTTTGAGTTTTTCAATTAAAATATCATGTTGCACGCAGTCGAATGCTTTCGATAAGTCACAGAATATACCGATAGCATACTGTGATTGTTCCCATGCATTAAAAATGTGTTTTATTAGAGCAACTCCAGCGTCAATTGTGGAACGTCCTTTTCGAAAACCAAACTGTTCATTATGTAACAAGTTATATGCATTAAAGTGACATAAAACTTGATTCAGTATAATTTTTTCGAAAATTTTACTAAGAACTGGTAAAACTGAAATAGGTCTATAATTACCAGGATCATTTTGGACACCTGACTTAAATAGTGGAGTGACTTTACTAGCTTTCATAAGGTCTGGAAAAACTCCCTGGTCCACACATTCATTAAAAATAAAGGCAAGATGAGGTGCTAAAGTATTTACAATAGAAGCACACACTTTAACAGACATTCCCCATAAGTCTTCTGTGGATTTTAATTTTATTTCTTTAAAAGTTTTTGTAATGATGTTAGGAGTAACGTGATGAAATTGAAAATGAGCCTTGCAAACTGGTACATTTGCCTTAAGAAGTGAGGTAGATGCTAACTGTGACGATTTTAAATGCTCAGTCGTTCGAATAGGTATGTTAGTAAAAAAAATTTCGAACTCTTGAGCCACGCCTATATTTGAGTTTACAGGTCCTTGCATAGTATTGAGCGTGTATTCATTTTGAAGTTTTTTCTTTTTACCAGTTTCTATATTTATCATATTCCATATTTCTTTTATTTTATTATCAGCTGTTTTTATTTTCGAACTAATATAATTAGCCTTGGCAGACAGACACACTCTTTTGAATATTTTGGAGTATTGTTTGACATATTCACGAAACGTACTGCTTGTGTTATAATTCTTTATTTCGTATAGTTGGAATAGTTTGTCCCTACTCTTACGTATACCCTGAGTAGCCCAGTCGCTAAACTCAAATTTAATATTAACATTCCTCGTCTTAGTCGGAAATATATCATTATATTGTGTATGTACCACTGTGAAAAAAGTTTTGTATATACTATTAATGTCAGTTGAATTATAATTTAATGTCGATAATATATCTAGTAAGCTATTATTTAGTTTTTTTATCCTACCCACAGTTATTGGTCTCGATTTAATTTCTATTTTATTTGTGGACTTATTGGCTAAAAAACTAATATACTGTCCGGTGTGGTCAGATTGAACACCGTTCATAATTAATTTTTCTATACAATCAATATCGCAAAATATGTTGTCAATGCAAGTTCCAGAAGTTTGTGCTATTCTGGTAGGCTCAAGAAAAACATTAAATAAATTATATGACTTAAACTGATTTAAAAAATTATTTGAAGTTGTATTATGTATTAATATGTCCACATTGAAGTCACCACAAATTATAACAGCTTTGTTTTTATTAGAGACAAATTTTAAGACATCCTCCATAAAAGACTCATATAAATGATAGTTTTGAGGTTTTGGAGGCCTGTATACGCACACCACAATATGTTGTTCCAGTTCAACACAAGACAACTCGATTGTCATTTCAATCGACAATCCAACTATATCAGCACGTTCTTTGGCTTTAATATCGTTTTTAAGTAGTATTAAAGAACCGCCGTGTAAATTGGACCCGCGACTAAAATTACTGCCAACATAATAATTTTTATAATTTAACAAAAAATGATTTTGTTTATGCCAGTGTTCTGTAAGGCAGACTATGTCATATTTATTTTTCTCTAAATACAGTTCTAATTCTAACTGTTTGTTACACAAACCTTGAATGTTTTGATGAAACATTTTTAATATATTTTGTTTTCCCTTAACTAAACAATTTGAATTTTTGCCAGAAACGGTTTTTAGATTGGCGTTATTATTAAAAGGAGTCCCTTTAGGCAAGGTTCCGAAGATACTGGCAGCGTTCCCCCTTTGAATAGCTAGACTAATTCTTTGTCCGAGGTAGCTGCCAACTCTTCGGTCTCCTGTGATGTCGACTAACCTTTTTGATATTTCCTTAAAAAGCCTTAAAGCCTAGGACCCCACGGACCAAGGGTCTCGACACCGAATGGGACAAAATCATACTCGGAGCCTAGACCCCTGTATTTGCACGCTTTAGCTTTTTCAGCCGCTTCACAAGCCGCACCAGCTCTGCTGTTGGTTCCATGTAGATGGGAAGGTGCCAGCGTGTCTGAACAGGTTGCATCCCATACCAGCACCCGGCCCATCTTCTATGGAATCAAACTCATACCATCCGGTCTCTTACCATCATCTCTTGCAATACCAGTCGGCTCAAGTAGACTTGGCACGTTGACGGAGGCAAGAGACCGGCGTATGATATCGTTAAGTGCGGCATGTCTCGAGAACCGGCCTGCACTTTTTTGGCATGACAGTCCGTGATGTCCTAGCTTGTCGACATCACTGCCACAGGGACATTTATGAGGAGCGCAGACCGGAACCCCAAGCCGTAGACAGGTTGCGATTCGGAGCGTGTCAGGCTCAAGAAATGTTCCTGTATTTGACGAAGGGTACGCGTGAAGCCAGTAGCCGGCCTCATGCGTACCCACGGCCAAAAGCCTAGCACGCGCCGAACCTGTACTACTGCTCAATAGATTGTCATAAGTCAATTTACAGTTTATGTCGTCCCAGCTCCTCTGTGAATTTGAAGAAATTGAAAAATTTTGACCTGGGCATGCAATTAAGAAAGCGTTTCTAGCTTCTTCCAAGGCAGCAATCTCAAAGTTTGAAGGGGTTGCCCTTAAAATTTTACCTATGAGATTTGCTGAACTATGGACAGAAGATAGAAAGGCAGGTAAAGCTACACTGGAAATTTTGCGAATCCCTAAACCACCATAACGGATGGGTAGGGATGCTTGGGTCCAAGATTGCTCGTTCAGCTGCATATTAAGAATTGATTCTAACCTTTTTTTTATTAAGTTGTCTACATGTTTTAAAAGATCTGGGTAATTCCAAAAAGAGCAGCAACGGAGCACATACGTGAATTTTGGGACGAAAAGACAGAATTTTAAGATGCAAAGTGCATAATGTGGACTAATTTCAAGGAGACGATCAGCAGAATTTTGAAATTTAGTAATTGAATTTTTAATATATTCAGAAATAGATTCATCAAAAATTGGAGAACCTAAAAGGTAAAGTGAATTACTGTTAACTATTTTAATATTTGGAGCCAAAATATTAAATTTTTGTTTTACGTCGTTTAAATTTAAGGCGCAATTATTAATAAAAATATAAATTACATGTAAATATGTATTTATTTATTTATATTCTTTATTGCACCAAAATAAACCCAAAAATAAGTACATTTAATGAAGTTTAATGAATTCAAATTTTTTCAAATTATTTATTTAGCAAATAGGCTGCACACAGCACTTTTACACGTCAATTTCATAAACTAATGAAAAAAAGTAAAAATATTTCAGCAAGTTTTGTTGAAATAGAAAAAAAAATATATTGAACTATAAGGCATTCTCTAACAACTAACCTTTGGGATGATGTTATTATAGGCAGGGTGCAAACTACAACTACATACAAGTATCACAAGTATGTATAAATATATATACACATAAGTAGGTAAAAATAAACATACATAAACATACACAAAATTGCTGGTTTAGTTCCTATTATAGTAGAATGATACAGTAGATCTGACTGACGCGACATCTGGCCTAGACTTGTGTGATGATAAGCAATAGGAGGTCTAAGCGCCGATGACTGAAAAATTAAATTAAAGAAATAATGCGCCAAAGCGTATCGGTTCGGTCGACATAATACAGATGAAAGATAGAAGAAACGTAGAAGTGTCTTAATATTGTAGGTACATTAAAAGAATGTCAAACAATCAATGAATTAAAATATCACGCCTCAATTCCAACGGAGATAGGTAGAGACAATGCAGCACTACTTACAACGATCCTGACACAACTCTCTCTTCATTTACATCCACAATTCTCTTTAAATCATTAAATTCTCTATGACTATGGGCACTATGGATACCCGTTTTTTTAAGGAATGTGTCTGATTCGATCGAAAAACAATTGTTTGTGTCGTTTTGTATCTTTGTACATATCTAAAAAGGGGCAGACAGAGTACTATATTTAGCTGGTTGAATGTCATATAAAATAGCCTAGTATTTTATGATTATTAGATAATAATAGTCTCGAGGCCATTGCTGGTAAAGGTCACCATTTGAACTTCACGTAGAAGCTCTTCAAATTGTGTGTTACATAGACTACATTAGCACTAGACAACGCAAACGGCATAGTTCTACAAACTACTGACATCGGGGCCCACTATGAATTAATGGAAATCTATTGAAAATGTGCTGATTTCTATGAATGGTATAACGATGTAGTGACCGAGAGCTTTATCATGCTAATATCAAAATTACCTTAGTTTGTATGGAAAAAATCAATCGATTTACAACTATTTTTAATAAGTGCTAAACCGGTACAAGATAGACAACAGCAGCTTTTGCTGTTAGGGAACTCTACAATTTTACAGGTCCGAGGAACTCTAACCGCACGGGCGAGGAAAGCATTTGTTGACCAAACTGACAATTAAAATAAACTAGTGATGTGCTTCAACTGCCCATGTGTTCACTCCATACCTTATGAGTTGGCCTTATTTCTTGTGGTCTTCTTCTCGCCATTCGCTTTGCCAAAGTCATGGTGGAATTAGACGATGACCAAGTGCATCTTCATCTTCTAATTCCCATGCTCATGCTAATATATATTTTTTATTTCAATAAAGTGTCTATTGATACATGGTCTGTGGAATGTTATTTCTATAATTTGTATGTGCATCATCATTACAGAGGAGTTTATTTTCTAAGACAATTATGTGGTCAAACATTTTGAGATGGTTTTAACGTCTTTGCTCAATTACTCAAATACCGTGCCCGTTTATGGATGTAAAGATGTTTGCAAGGGTATTTAAACATTGTTATTTTTGCTTTTTATATAGCGATATTTTCATAATAGCAATGAAATTACAGTTTTTAGGTAATATACTATGCTGTCTAAAGATATAACTGAATAATAAAGCGACTGGCTGGGGCAATTTTTTTAGTCGATGACACTTTTTGACCATGTCAATTACCACCAGGCAAAACAATATAAAAATATATTTAAACACAATTAAAAAAAGTTTACCAGTAATTACTGAATCACAGTAAAATAAAAAAGTATTACTAAAATTAGGTTATTCGTTTTCAAAACATTTATTTATTATAACTCAAATTGAAATCTGACGCCTTTAATTGCAGAGAGATAAGGATAAAAAAAACGCTGCAGATAGAAGGCTAGATTGCCTAGTGCCCATAACCGTAGAGCTTATTTGAAGAGAATTGTGAATGTGAGGGAAGCGAGGGAGTTGTGTCAGGATCATGGTAAGAGGCGCTCCTTTGTCTCTACCTATACTTGTGGGAAAAAGATGTGACATTTTGATTGATTGATAGGCAGAGAAAAGAAAGCGATATGAATCACGATTCCGACAAAACCCCCAAACATTTTCAGATCTACTACCGATACCTTTAATATACTAAAACAGTAATAGAAAACTAGTAAAAGCTTTAAAGGTCAAACTCACCGACCTTAATATTATTGTGTAAGATAGCTGTGTCAAGCGCAAGAGGTCAAAAACTTTAAGTGTGTTATAAAAAATGTACAGTCACCGTGACCCGTGATTGCGCTTCGATGCCCATAAAAATGAGCTCAATTTCTTCGGATGAGTTGCGATTTAACATAAATTGGTTTACGAAACCATTATGGACTTATAAAAAAAAATATTTTTACTAGCTGTGCCCGCGGTTTCACCTGCGTAAAATTTGTTTTAAACCACAGTCATAAAAAAGGAGGAGGTTCTCAATTCGACTGTATATCCTTTTTTGTATTTATAACTTGATAACTCATATAAAAATGACAGACGGAAATAAAAATAAATATTGAAACAATCCACAGCTGAAACTATAGTATTTTTTTAATTAATAGTATCCTATGTTACTTCTAGTACCTCCAAAAATATGTGTATAAAATTTCATGATGACCGGTTAAGTAGTTGTTGCGTGAAAACGTAACAAACAAACTCACATTCACATTTGTAAAAATAGTAGGATATTTTATTTTCTGGAATTAATAAATCTGAGATGAGATGGACGCGTTAAACGAGGCGAACCCAGGAGGATGTTTTCCGACCAAATCGAAAACATCCTCAAGAAAGCTGTGTTGCTTAGTGCCCTTTATGGGAGAGCTTGTGTGAAGAGAATTGTAGATATGAGAAAAGCGAGGAAGTTGTGTCAGGATTGAGGCAAGTGGCGCTCCATTGTCTTTGCTAATCTTTGTGGACAATTTAATTGATTGATTGATATTTTTACTAAAATTATATTTTTTATATATTTATTTAAAAAAAGGCAAAACTAATAACAATTTTGCTCCTAATTGCTGCGCAATTGAGTTATTTGGAATATACGAGTAAGATATGGATTTTGTATCGTCTGTCAATCACATTAACAGTTCCCCTTTGAACTGTTATAATTATAGTCACCTAATCTGTGCAAAATAACGGATATATATTCCAATTACATTGTAATATTCGTACATTCAACTATTTTAAAATGTATATGCAACTGTTAATACAATTATTCCAACGTTTCGAGACTAATAAACGCTATAGTAAGCCGCATTTTGTTTAATTCATTAAAACATATGTAGATAGATATGTAATTATATACTTGTAATGGAAGACCAAGTCGGAAGCCTTACACAACTGAACTGTAACGAAGGGAAGTAGTTGAGGAGTAAGGTTTCCTCACGCCGGCAAATCCAATGATACTTCCGCAAATACATACATACATATAAATATTTGTTATGTATAATTACTACGTAACTTTATCTTAAGTTGTTCGCTCTATATCTGTAGTGTAATTAGTTATAATCATTAAATTCACGCTATGATTTCTAAAGGGATAGGCAGAGACAATTCCACGATCCTGACACAACTCTGTCGCTGCCTTTCCATCCTTCCCTTTATACAGATATAATAGTTATGATCATTGATTTAATCAGAGAACAATCTACCGCTTCATCTTTTCACTCGCTAACGATTTTTAAATCTCTTTCGTTAATCTGCTTTTATCCAACATATCTTAAGAATGACTGTAAGTAAATATCTTTGGCCGGCATGGTGACGGAGGCTGAGGCAGCCGTGAACAAACTCGGTTTTCTCAGTCGTCGTCACTGTTGGACCTCCTCTTGCTTATTATCAGGCAAGACGGGGTCAGATGTCGTGTCACAATAAAAAAAAATAGGTTTTTGTACTAATTTACTAATAGTGCTTGTACTGTAGATACAGGACAAACAAAGTACATATGTATATCAAAAATACCGTCAAGTGGTTTTAAACCGGGGACTCTCGGTTTGTGTGACCATTGCACTACCACTATACCACGGTCGCCAAACACCACGTTATATTAACATAAAAGGTAAAATAATAACTTAATAAAGATTATTTATTAGTTTTTATTTATAACATAAATTGTATGAATTTTTTGTGGCTCTACATATGACAGCTTATTTTAGCCTAATCCAGCTTAATCCCTGCCTGATATTAAACCGGAGCCCGGTCCATGAATAGAGGCGACATTAATGGACCGTATTTATTCGCAGGCAAACAAAATATTAGTAAGAAGCAAATAAGTAATCAAGACAATGGAAGCGTAGTTAAAACAATAATAACGTGTTTAAACAAAGACTTTCGTTAAAACAAAGTCTACTATTATGCACACAAAGCAATTAGCCGAACATGGTGATGTAGCCTTAAGAGGGTGCGGTCAACGTTTCAGGAGAAAGCGATGCACTAACCACGAACTTTTTAATTGCACGGACTTAAAAGAAACAGGTACTATTATCCTATAAACATATAGTAAGTTTTTAAGTAAATTTTACGTCAATTAATTGGAATCCTTCGAACGAAGCGTGAAAAAGCACCTCTGGCTGGCGCGGTGAAAGCGACTAAGGTAACCGAAAAATCAATCAATCAATCAATCACGCCTTTTTCCTATAGGGATAGGCAGAAACAATGGAGCGCCACTTGCCACGATCTTGACACTACTCCCTCGCTTCTTTCACATTCACATTTTTTTTTATTGTGACTCGACATATGACAGCACCCCGCTTGATGTTAAGCCAAAGTGTGGTCCATGAAAGAATATCACTGCTAATACAATTCAATAACTGTGAGTAGCAATCACATCCACCATGCCGGCCTAGATGGAACCGGCAACTTACAAGCTGATTCCGAAACGCGACCAAATCACTTCACGGTCTGTATACTTGTAAGTGATGGTACTACCCCGGATCGGCAGACTGGGTACCCACTGCCTACCACTCTTTGATAACCAGACCCGAAGCAAATATCCATCTCTTTTTTTTATTAACAAATATTTGCAATATTAAATCCGACCGGGGATCGAACCCGGGACTTTACGCGCAACAAACCAGTCGCTAAACCGTTCGTCCACGCCTGTCGTCAATTCTCTTCATACAAGCTCTATGGTTATGGACACTAGACAACCAAAAAAATAGTCTGTTATTTCAATCATCGGTACTCTTAGACCCCTGGTTAAAACATCAGGCAATTACTACCAAGAAAAATAATTGCAATATTTTTTTTATTATCGTTTACCTCACCTCACAGTACATGTAGAGTCTGTCTAAGCCGAAATAACGTGCCCTCCTGCGCCACACGAGCAAATGTAAAATATGGATGCAACACACCGAAAATGCAATTGTAATTGGTCATTCAGTTGCTGGTTAGACACCAAAGTAGAAGCACGCTGATGAAGTATAGCAGTATAGTTAGTAATATTTGCATTCACATATTTAAACAAACCTAATAGAGTGGAGGGGCTGGTCATTTATAGTTAGACAAGCTATACGCTAGTTTTAGAATAATAAAAATATTTGTAAATCTGTTAAACTAATTTTAAATATATTTTATTTTTTCATTGCTTTCCTTTGGTTGCCTGGAAGAGATCGTCATGTTGGTGATAAGGCCGCCATTTATGTGTTGCATCTACTATGCTATTATATAATAATAAGAATAGGACGGGTTGTTGACTGGATCAAAGGTGTCCTTTTCTTGACGGTCCGCAAAGAAAAAGACACCATACTAAAGTGAAGTTGGTTGGAGAGATAGACGTCACAAAATGGCGCCGATTCTGTCCTATTCTTATTTTTTTCACATTATACTTGTGTGTAGTTTTAAGTTTTTAATTTGCACAATAAAGAGTTTATCTATCTATCTACCGTTGCAAGAGTCAAGTGCATGTGTAGTTTAAAGACAAGTATCGTGGTAGAGACACTGAAATGCCACTAGACCCTGCGGCCGTAACTGGAACCACTTGTCTGGGCCGCACCTTGCGCTGGTATCAACCTAGGTTAACAAAGTTTAATTGAACGAAAATTCACTTGTATGCTAAAAATGTTTAACATCTTAAAAAGTTTTATAATTTAATGTATTTTTAAATCAGAGTAGCGAAATATTTTTAATTAGTACTTTAATGATTTTGATTATCTTATTTTATGAAACTAAATTAGGTAAAACGACTAAAAAGCTTTTTTAAATTGTGACTCGACAACTGACCTCGACCCGCCTGATAGTAAGCTAGAGGAGGTCCAAGAGTACCGACGACTGAAAAAATCGAGTCTTCACGGTTGCCCCAGTCACCGTCACTATGCCGGCCAAAACTGTCTCCTCATATGCCGCCCCAGAGGTAATATTTTACGTAAACTTATTTGGTTACATTGTGGCCTGTTTTCTTCACTAAACATCGCTGTATGTATATCAAAATATTAAAATAGCGCTTACCTGGGTACCGATGCACCTAAACGTAAACACACTAGCACTAACGCAGAAACATCCTAAGGTAAGCGATAGTAGAATAGTTTACAAGCTAAATCCGTTAATTAATGTCAGCCCTTTATAACTAAATTTTCTAACTATTACGAAAATAAGACCTTTTTACGCCCATTTGAATTACCTAAAGACCTATACCAATAGTTAATAACAGAAATTCGAGATAAAATAATTTGAAACGGATATATACATAAATATATAATTAAATTTCAATTAATACATTTAGTAGCATCCATATTCGTGTACAGTTATAAAGATAGTTGAAATCAAACTGGTTTCTTTACTTATCACTATGTTAGGTTTAGTTTCGATTCAACATTTGAATTATGTATTGCATTTTTTCTTATTTACATGAAATGTTGAATAGAATTTTGATTTTTTGAATTTTGGAAGCGCTTTCTTTGCCCATTCTTGTAAGAATTGAATCATAATTTGGTTTGACTGATAATTGAAATATCCATTTTAAGGATAATTCCTGAGTATACTTTAATGAACCTATAAGACGTAGCTATCTACAAAAGTGCTCGGCTTTTTATGCTTTCTAAATTCTTTTTACTAACAAGATTTTCAATTTGTTATTTTTATTAGTACTAACTTTGTCATAGAAAACAAAAACTAATGTTAAAGTTCTATAAGCACGATTACTAATTAATAGGGCTGCTCAAGGCAACCTAAATACCCTAAATCCATTCTGCCTTTCGGTATACTTGTAATTGATGTTACGACCCCTAATAGGCAGACTGGGCACCACTGATCCGGGGTAAATATACGATTTTATAAATAACAGGTAAAATCTATAAAACAAAAAATTGCTCCGACCTGACATCGAACCCGGGACTGTACGCGTAACAAACTGGTGTGCTAACCAATCGATACAACTTCCTTCACACCCACAATTCACTTCATACAAATTCTATGGTTACTGCGGAGAAATGAAGAATCTCAAGATTCATTCAACGCGTCTATGTTTTTGATTTCTACAATTCGATTACCATTTTTTACATAAATTTCTATTAAACTGGCCTCTAGCGGTCCATAATTAACAGTAGATCAGTAGAAATGACACTACAAACAGTCCCACTGACCTGCGTCGCGTGCCACACGGATGTCAAACCAGTATTCATTATACAGAAGTTACGAAGGAGAACTAGATGCCACTACTAACATTCAAGGCCTAAATATGTTGGTAATTTATAATAGATATGTTTATAAACATTTTAACACGGATTTCCACGTCCATGCAACACGTTTGGGTGCATAGAGAAGAAGTATAAATGTATTATAACAAAAAGATGTAACAACGTTAGCTTTCTTGAGGATGTCTCCGATTAGAGGTCAGGCGTGGACAAACGGTTTAGCGATTGGTTTGTTGCGCGTAAAGTCCCGGGTTCGATTCCCGGTCGGAGCAAATATTTGTTTTATAGCTTTTATTTGTAATATTTAATAATTACATTAAATATTGCAAATATTTGTTAATAAAAAAAAAAATTGGTTGCCTGTAAAGTCGATATACGGGCGAAAGTTTTACGTGACAACGACTTTGAGTGGTAAAATAATTTTAATGTGAATATTCATTCGTATAGTAGGAAGAAGGATGAAATAATAGTAACAAATTAAAACATTTATTTATACAAAGAATTATATTTAAAACATTAATTTATACAAAGAATCTCGCACTGAATTTCATATTAACAAAATTTTATCATTTGTCTCATACATCTGGCTCCATTGTACTAAAATTGAACAAATTAGAGATCATTGTTTCTCATATTTTTAAATGTTTTCAAATACAGTGTAAACTCTTTAATTATTATTATTATTTTTGACGTGATTTATACTACTTTTTTGATTGAAAACTACCACAACATTGTGATTACTACAACATAACCTATTCACTTATGTCTTAGTCATTTATTTCATCATGTTATATTATCAGTCTGAAATTATTTACCTTTGCTGTTTGAATTGTTGCGATGGACGAAACTACCTTCACATTATCACTACACAATCGTTTTACAATTAACTGGCAACGTGTAAACTTGTATACAGGCGCCTAAGCGAAATAGAAGCGCAAGACATGAACCGGTGTGTATGCCTATCTCTCTCACTCTCTCTCTCTCGCTCTGTCTCTCTCGCTCTTAGGCGGGCTAACTGTGCTCGAGTGGAAGGGACGCGTGCCTTTCACTTTTTATGTCTGTCTCTCTCGCTCTTAGGCGGGCTAACCATGCCCGAGTGGAAGGGACGCGTGCCTCTCACTCGCTCTCATTGTGAGCGCATAACGTGAGCGGAGCGTAACGCAGTTTCTTGAAGTGTCACCCGGCAAACCAATTTATAAGACGTTGTCACGTCAAAAGATATTTGCTTCGGGTCTGGTTATCAAAGAGTGGTAGGCAGTGGTACCCAGTCTGCCGATCCGGGATAGTACCACCACTTACAAGTATACAGACCGTGAAGTGATTCGGTTACGTTTCAGGATCAGCTTGTAAAGTTGCCGGTTCCATCTAGGCCGGCATAATGAATGTGATTGCTACTCACAGTTTTTGAATTGTTGTAGCAGTGACGTGACATTCATTCATGGACCACACTTCGGCTTAACATCAAACGGGGTGCTGTCATATGTCGGAGTCACAATAAAAATAAAAAAAAGATCGGAAATCACCCTCCTGGGCCTGCCTTGTTTAACACATCCATCCCCATCAGATTTATAAATTCTTTTCGTCAATCAACTTTCACTCATCCTTTCCATGTGCCCAAACCATCGAAGCATCCCTTTGTCAATCCTTGTTAATACATCTTCTATCAAACCACATCTATCCGAATGGTGAGATATTGAAAAGAGAGCGGTTGAAGGCTGAAAGGGAAGAAGGAAGGCAATTTGTCGAGTAGTGGTATAATCGATGGATTTAAAGGCGACCTTGTGTAGTGGTAGTGCAATGGTTACGCGAACCGAGAGATCTTTGATATATGTACTTTGGTTGTCCTGTTTCTATGATACAAGCACTTCACGAGTAGTAGCTTAGTATGGTAAAGTAAATTTATAAAAAAAGTTATAAAAAAGTTTGGAAGTCATCTTAGTAATCTAATTAAAATATAAAATGCAATAATAAACTGCAGTACCTATATTATTTTATTACCGTCACTATTTCTTTACACAAGTTCATAATGGAATGCATTATTTATTTAAGTCTATATCTGAATTTATTTATTAATGGGTTATCTACAAAATATACACCGATACAACTTAACGTGATAATTACAACAAAAAACTTAAATCTAAGTGTTAGTTTATTTGACGATAACCACAGCATGCATAATTTAACTAGATTAACATTAAAACTTAAATACTAATTGATATATAAAATAAAATGAATTAATTATTTTTAGATTGAAATAAGTAAATAACATCATTTTTTACCCCATCATTTTTTAGCCCAATAACATCGTATTTTACAGCACATCAACCAAATTAATAATTTGCTGTCTGAACTTGGCTAAAATTGATAGAACAGAATATTTCTAATAACGCCTCCTAACACTTAGCTAGTAGTAACCCACATAAAACCAAGGTCCTAAAACACGTGAATTGAAGTAAAGTTGTATTAATGTAAACATAATTACGAAAGAAAACTTGTTACCTCAAAATATACTCAAGGCTTACTTGAACATGTTAAGATTTTTGTATCGATATGAGAATCAGATGTCTCTAATTATGATTGAAATATGACCATGGTTCTTTGTTAAAAACTTGTTTGTAATAAGATCTTCTGTTATAAGGTTGTTTAGTACATACGCAATTACTTACTAAACCTACATTTACCTACGATTAAGGAACTTCATAACGGTCCGCGATGAAGCATTTGCGCGCAAATATGTGGATATTTACAAATGCTACATACCTAGAAAGTTTAGAGATTGTTGGACAGATGAAAGAACAAACTATAAACTACGAAAGCTTGTACAAACCTTTTTCCCACAGGGATAGGCAGAGACAAAGGACTTGATCTTGAAACAATTCTCTCGCTTCCCTCACATCCACAATGCTTTTCATACAAGCTCTTCTTTATAATATTTAATCTAATTAATAAATATATATTAAACTATAAATAAAAAATATCCTCTAGAGATATCCTATCAGAGACAGACCGAAAACTTTTCTCCCTTTGTATTACGTATTAGACGTTGCCAACCTTCCTGTCTCCAGACAGAATCCGTCAGCCGCTTAAACAACTAGTTATTTAAAATTGGTATATACATATTAATTTTTATAGGAGTACAGGTCATATGTCAAGTCACAATACAAAATAATTAATAATGTAGACATACGTTAATGTCGTCATGGTTTAGTCTTTATTTGGTGGTATCAGAAACTACTAATATTTTTTTAAATATACTAATTAATGTTTTTTTTTTAAATTAAGCTTTTCGAAGCTACAAAGTAAAATTATCACAGCTAAACGAAAAGCTGATTAAATTAGGCTAAAACGAAAACTAAAAGTTAGCTAAATAGGTTAAACTTTTATAACATTTCAGACTTCAGAACAAGGTTTGCCTAAATATGCTTTGACGTCAACGGTGTATTTTTATTTTAGAACTGGGTCAAACAGGGTCGAAGTAAATCAATAAATGGAAAAAGCGACTGTTTTATTTTTACTGCGACACAACGTCTGATCTTTCCTGATGTTAAACAAGGGACCTCCTCAGTCGCTCTCCAGTCGTCAGCGCTCTTTAATGGAGCGCTGACGAAAAAGGCGACTAATATCACGTTTAGCTCAGTAGATTTCAAATGGTTTGAAAGAAGATGTAGTGACAAGGATTGACAATGGAATGCTTCGATGGAAAGGATGAGTGAATGTAGATTGACAAAAGCAATTTATAATTTTTATGTGGACGGATGCGTTAAACAAGGCAGGCCTAGGAGGGTGTTTTCCGACCAAATCGGAGACATTCTCAAGAAAGCTAGGTTGCCTAGTACCTATAACCACAGAGCCTGTATGAAGAGAATTGTGGATGTGAAGGAATCAAGGGAGTTATGTAAGGATTGTGGTAAGTGACAATTTGATTGATTTTTCCGCTTCGCTTAAATAGAGTTTTAAAAGGGGGGCGCCTATGTTCAGCAGTGGACGTCTTACGGCTGATGATTATAAAGATGCTTGAAGGTTTCAAAGTTTATAGGATGCGGAAAGCACATGTTTCGGATTGTAATGAATATAGAATAAATCCAAAGGCATGGTTTGCCGATACTAAGATACCTTTGAAGGCAACTTCCTGCAGAGATAGGCAGATTTATTTATTCAATTCATTCGATTCCTTCACAAACTTTCTTTATCTGACAATTGACAATGCTTTACCCGCCCATATGTCCTTCGTCTCCCTAATTCCTTTATGGTGAGTTTAATATTGCGAAGAGCAAAAGCAATTGAGGCCACCGTAAGCTAAGCCGGAAGTGGAATAAAATGGCTTATAAATATTTAGGCCGTGCAACATTTGGTATATTGTATTAGTGATTTTAAAGTAAATTCCTAATTGTTTAAAATACAAGTAGAATGCCACAATATAATTACAAAATGACTTTTGGAGAAAACGTTGTTACCTGCTTTCATTATTATATGTTTTTTTATATATTTCTATACTAAGCTACTAAATGAGCTTATATCATAAAAAATGGCAAGTGTATTTTGAACTAGAGGCTTCAGCGATCCTGACACAATTCTCTCGCTGCCCTCACCTGCACGGTTCTCTTTATGGAGACTCTATAGTTATATAATAGGTATCTGCGGACCTCTGCTTTTAATATTATTGATCTACGATTGTATGAGAAGAAATAATGTTACAATTATCAGTTTAGAAAACCATTTAAATAATTAGAAAGAACTTTTTTTTTGGCTTTATTAGGAAAAAGTTTTCTTAGATTTTGCTCGAACATTGATTAATGAATTAAACAAATTTTATGCCGCTTACAATCGCGTTTGTTTTGGGTTTGAAACGTCGGAATAATAAAAAAAAATTAAAATCAAAACAGAAATAAACGCCATAGTAAGCCGCATAAAATTTGTTTATTTCAATAATAAAATGTTAGAAAGGAGCTTTTGTCCATCAAGTAATAGATGTAATTAGATATCTAAAAAAAGAAGTTAAAAGAATCACTTTCACCGAACAAAAATACATTATGTGAAATCTTGGATTTAATTATTTAAACACCTGCATTATTATTATATTTTCTAAGAATGGGTATTAATGTACAATATATATATTTACATTTTTAAACTAAGCTAATAAAGTGCTTCGTATCATAGAAACAGGACAACCAAAATACATATATCAAAGATACATTGGTACCGGTTTCGAACCGTGCTCTCGGTTTGTGTAACCATTGCACTGCCACTATATCAGGGTCGCCTTTATTAAGAGTTATTAGGAATCCACTTAAATTTTTTCAAGTTATTGTTTTCCGACAGCACCCCGCCTGATAGTAAGCTAAATAGAACATGAGGATGTCTCCGATACGGTCGGAAAACACTCTCCTGGGCCTGCCTTGTTTAACGCATCCATCCACATATGATTTATAAATTCCTTTCGTCAATCTACTTTCACTCATCCTTTCCATGTGCCTAAACTATCAAAGCATTCTTTTGTCAATCCTTGTCACTACATCTTCTTTCAAACCACATCTATCAAGAAAGCTAGGTTGCCTAGTGCCCATAACTGTAGTAAGGATCGTGGTAAGTTGCGCTCCATTGTCTCTGCCCATCCCTGTGGGAAAAAGGCGTGATAATTTGATTGGTTGATAAATGGTATTGTAAAATTATTTTGTCATATTGTCATTTTTTGTCTGCAACCGATTTAGCTAGTATTGATTCACAGCCATATTTAGCAAATCCGCTTATGGGCGAAAAGAACTTGTATAACCTGTTTTAACTAAAATGTGAACAGAAACGTTGTCTACATAATTTGATACGCTTGAGATGTTCAACGTTTTTGTTTTGGATGATATTAAAATAAGGAAATAAACATACATAATAAATTAAGATAATTAACGATTGTTAACTATTGAATTTGATATTAAAATTATAAGTTATAATTATTAAATATATTTATTCTGTTCGTATGTTGTATGTGACTGAACTCCTAAATATTGATATATGTACTATGATACATACACATAGCTTAGTATAAAAACGTTAAAGAAAG
Source organism: Tinea trinotella (assembly GCA_905220615.1). NCBI lineage: Eukaryota > Metazoa > Arthropoda > Insecta > Lepidoptera > Tineidae > Tinea > Tinea trinotella. The sequence continues at coordinate 13,675,856 of HG992308.1, read as the reverse complement.
CATTGCATGAATATCACTGTGCAACAAGCCTTCCAGTTACAGCTAGTAGCAGCTAGTTTTACTATCTTCCGTATCAAAATAAAATGTGTGAGAATTATTAAATAATATTATTAGCTAGTGGCGCTCCATTGTCTCTGCCTAAGCCTGTGACAATTTGACATCTTTCAAATCACATGAATCACACATTAACTAAGTAGTTAAATACATACCTTTAGAAATAATCGATGACACAATCGAGGATCCAGATTGAGATTCTGTAACAATGAAAATCAATTATAAGTTTTAGTATACGCGTTATGTTTTAATAAAATATAAAACAATGACGTTATATTTATATTAGGCTGTTCAAATTCATTAGATGTATGTACTAATAGTTACCATAAATAGGTTTTTATTTTATTTGTAAATTAGGAAATATTTTAAAGGACATCATTCATTTTGTATGGGGCTTTGGGCCTAATTGTATTAACAGTTGCATATACATTTTAAAATAGTTTAATGTACGAAGATTACAATGTAATTGGAATATATCCTTTATTTTGCATAGTCTAGGTGTGCACAATGATCAAACTATAATTATGACAGTTCAAAGCAGAACTGTTAATATGGCGTGTCTTTTTGATTCACAGAGGATACAAAATACAAATCTAATTTTCAAAATAACTTTATTGCACAGAAATTAAAAGCAAATTGGATATTAGTCACATAAAAGCCCAAAATGAATGATGTCCTTTAAGAAAACTTAGTATTCGCCACATTTTAATCATTATTATTCCTTTAGCGTTTTAGGTGGCGCGTTAAACTGGTCCTTGTCACCTATGTCACTAGATGGCGATCGTTAGGACTTTCAAGATGATCTAGATACGCGACTGAGTCATTCACTTGACTACCATCTGCTCCAATCCACATTGGCAAGCGTGGGAGAGTAGCCCAGTCCTGTCTATGATTACCACAAACTTAAGAAAATAATATTATTACAAACAAGCTTATTTTTGTACGGAAAAGTGGTACGAAATTGTAAGATTATAATACTAGCTGTGCCCGGGGTTTCACCCGCGTTAAATTAGGTTTATAACACAGTCATAAAAAGGAGGAGGTTCTCAATTTGACTGTATATCCTTTTTTTGTTATTATAACTCGATAACTCATATAAAAATGACAAACGGAAATAAAATAAATAAATAAGTAAAATTCCAAAAAGCTGAACTATAATCAATTGGAAACTATAGCCATTTTTTATTTATTCATTTAAAGTATTCTATGTTACTTCTAGTACCTCCAAAAATATGTGTGCAATGTTTCATGATGTTAGCGATTGGTTTGTTGCGCGTAAAGTCCCGGGTTCGATTCCCGGTCAGAGCAAATTTTTGTTTCATAGCTTTTATTTTGTTTTTACATTTTATATTAAGTATTTCAAATATTTGTTAATAAAAAAAAGAGGTGGATATTTGTTTCGGGTCTGGTTATCAAAGAGTGGTAGGCAGTGGTATCCAGTCTGCCGATCCGGGGTAGTACTACCACTTACTACTTGAAGTGGTAGTACCACCACAGACCGTGAAGTGATTAGGTCGCATTTCGGGATCAGCTTGTAAGTTGCCGGTTCCAACTAGACCGGCATAGTGATTGCTACTCACAGTTATTGAATTGCAGTAGCAGTGACATCCATTCATGGATCACACTCTAGCTTAACATCAAGCGGGGTGCTGTCATATGTCGAGTCACAATAAATAAATAAAAAAGTTAATAGGGTAGTTATATAAAAGTGTTGATGATCTTATATATAGGTACCAACTACATAACAGAAGCGTAATGTATTGATGGAGCGTCTGTTAAGGAAGCAATTGAATTAATCACATTGTTCCTCTATAGATGCATTGTCATTTCTTTTATGGTAACGTTTATAGTTAATGCCGATGACATCAATATAGTTTTTACTACATATAGCTGCTAAGTAAAAGGTGTCTTGCCTTGTTGTTCGATGTTATTTTGTGAATGTTTCTATTCTAATAAAGGTAGAGAGAGAGTGCATGTTGATAGTGATAGTTATTTGTGATGTTAAGGCGCTTTTGCGATAATATTGTATGAGGCTAAAATTTGTTGTTAATTAAATAGTATAAAATTTTGATTTAGACTCATCTTAGGTTGACAATTCAATGAAAAATTCAATACTTAAGGGTGAATTTCGCATGGCATCGTTTATTATATGCCAGTTGTCAAACAATCAATCAATTAAATTGTCATGCATTTTTACCGTCTATATTTCAGTTGTATAACACTGAAATATAATTATAACTTTATTGCTTTAAAGGACGTTTCATATATCCAAATTATAACTTCCGATTAAACCTAACTTATTTTATAGTATTTAGACATGTTTGGATTAATTTTAAAATTTAAATACATAATTACTATTAAATAAAACATTAATAAAATAAATATTAATTTAAAGGACAATAAAAGTACCAGTTTATAAAAATAATAATGTACAAAATAACAATAAATAATGCATAGAATTGTAATAAAATAAATATAAATAAAAATAAACAGAAATAAAAGCGCGGGTATTAAAGTTAATTAAAATATTTAGTCATTAGTCAATTAATGTGGCGACCGTGGTGTAGTGGCAGTGCAATGGCTACGTAAGCTAAGTGGCACGGGTACGAAACCACCAATAATATATGTTTGGTTGGTTGTCCTGTTTCTATGATACAAGCACTTTGGTAGCTTAGTATAGAACTGTATAAAAAAAATATTGAAAATACTGTTTAAATTAATATCAATTATGACATAAGTTACCACAACGTTAGAACCCATAATATAATTACACACTTACGAGCATAGAACAAAGCATTATAACTCGATTGAGGGCAAATTGAGGAACTCACTTAACAAACAGAATATAAGAACATAATCAACGTGTGAATGTGCACAAATGCGAACATACATAGTCGCACCAACGCAATTATACTTTCATTACAATACGCAAACAATGCATTCCGCAAGATATATACGTTGTAACTATACAATGTAACATCATCTTCCTTGTACAGTTCATATAGTACTTCCGTTTCTTCGAATCGGATCACAGCATATCCGTGAACTACTCCATGGACCACGGAATATGCTCCGAAGTTTACGGAGTCCCATGATACAGATCCTATTCTATCGACAGTAGAGAATCGAATGTCATTTGCATCGCCTCTATTTATGGATCGCACTTCAACATAACATTAGGGAGCTGTCAAATGTCGACCCTGAATAAAAATTAGAAAAAAAATGAACTGACACCTAATCAACAGTTTAATCTGACGTTGTTTTTCGTGTAACCCGTACAGTACATTTTTACTTACTTGGCAAAATAGTAAACAAACTTTCAGCATAATGACGGATTAAGGATAAACAATATTTACTACTGACACGAATCGATACGAAAATAAAAAATCTAAGAATGACTGTGAAAATGTTATTATTATTATTGGGGCACGACATTTGTCATTTGCAAATTTTCCCTTTCCATATAAATAGTTTTTGATAAAAATAATGTATGTATGTGTGAGATTTTAATAACTTTCGTGCATTTGTTACATTGTGTATGTTTATTCTATAGAATAGAACAGTAGTAACAGTTTCCTTAGATAAAGGGCATGTAAGTTGGTGATTTTCATGTTTGTTTACTACTAGTGGCAAGTAAGAAAAACACACAGTCTAGTAACGCGACCGCAGCACTCGGATGCAGCATGAAGCGTACCAAATGCACAAAACACGCGTGCGGATGAAATATTGCAATACTTGTACGTAATTGTCATGAATACGTGCGCAATCTAACTCTTGCGTTTTTATTGGAATAATCGTATTGTGTTCGAGAAACATTTTAATACCCTACTTTACCCAATTTTTTTTTTATTACACAGAACTATTTTTGCATTTTTATTACCACTAAACGAATACCTAAACATCATCCTAAAATGTAGGTTGTCCAGTTTCTTATTTCCATTTAGTACTCGTATTTCTGATACTAGCAGAAGTGCTGAAAGATTTTTGCATTTTTACATTTCTATATTAAGCTACGAATGTGCTTGTATCATAGAAACAAGACGACCAAAGTATATATGGCTTCTAAGGCGACTTTGGTGTAGTGGTAGTGCAATCGTCACGCAAACCGAGACCGCGGGTTCAAAACCAGTTGCCGGTACCAATGACGCCAAATATATATTTTAAAGTACATTTAATAAACTAATAAAGTGGAGGGGCTCCTTGGTCGTTTACCATCTAAACTTTAAACAAAACACTATGTCACTTTCTATTATTTATTCAGGAGAAATTATTGTGTCACGTCATAGTGTTTAAGTTAAGTATGGTATGGTAATTAAGTACCATAAAGTTGTTTATAATAATACTTAGTATATTTACATGTTAACCTAGCGCTGTCCTTACATTCCACTCTTGCAGTAATATCTAGTTAAACGACATATTTGGTTCAAGTTTATATTATTTAGTTTTTCTTTTGAAAAAGTAAATAAGGCGACTTATTTACTGATTGATTTACTTATTTAGTGCAATGGACACGCAAACCCAGAGCACAAGTTCAAAACTAGATACTGGATCTTTGATATGTTTATTTGGTCGTCCTGTTTTTAATGATAGTAGAAATGTAAATAAAAAATATAAAAAATAATAATATGTGTAGAAATTTATACATTTAAATTTTTAATTGTTGTTGAGAGCTTTGGGTCGTCTATGCATGGCAAATTTTTATGCTTTAAGCATCTCTTATAAAAGCATCTCTGATTGGCGACTGAAGCAACCGCACATTGAGTAAGTTTTTTAGTAGTCGACTGACTTTCTTGCAACAGGCAAAACGAGGTTAGATATCGCGTCACAAATAAAAAAAAAATGAAATTACTTAAACACATTTACAACTTGAATTCTTTAAAAATTCAATTGCGGAATGTAATTCAATTGAATTCAGTGCGGAGTAGTGTAAAATTATATAGGTGATGATAAATGAAATGTAAATATTTATTTTTTATTGTGCTTTACATCCTCGAGGCCCAATAGTGCCGACAAGAGTGGTCAATCAAGTGTTTATAAAGCCCAAACAAAGGTAGTGGAACTTCTACAATAGTTCGTGATGAGAGATCGAGAATCATTTATTAAAATGTATGGCACAATTAGGGTTGCCAACCATACTTTATAATAACGTATCTTACGTTATTTTTGGTAATTATACTTTATACTTTTGCATACAAATAAAGTATGTGAAAATACTTTATTGTGATTGCGTAGAAAACGAATTGCTTATTTAAGTATATAAAGGACATCATTAATTTTGTTTAGGGACTTGGGCTTAAATGTATTAACAGTTGCATAGTCATTTAAAAATAGTTTAATGTACGAAGATTACAATGTAGTTGGAATATATCCTTTATTTTGCATAGTTTAGGTGTGCAAAATCATCTAACTATAATTATGATTGTCCAAAGCAGAACAAATGTAGCGTTGATTGACAGATGATACAAAATCCATATCTTATTTTCCAAATAACTTAATTGCACAGCAATTAAAAGCAAAATTGTTATTAGTTTTATCAATACAAGTATCGAAACTACTAATTATATATTTTTTCATTATCGGACATTACAAAAGTAGTACTTAGAAGCCCAAAATGAGTGATGAGTGAAGCTTTGAAATATTTAAAAATAGCAAAAATTGTTAGCAAATGCTAAAAGCACACAGAATACGTTTTTAAGGCATAAAATTTAAAAATACTTTATTTTTCTTCCAAATTAAACAATTGTATACGTTTTTTTTTGTCAAAAAAGTTGGCAACAAGTGGCACAATGGACAAAATTTATCACAATTGGAAACCTTCTAAATATGCTTAAAAGTTTAAATTGTTGTAATATTTATTGATTAACCAATTAAAAGGCGGTTTTACTGTACAACCGCACAATTTACGTCAATAGCATCATGTCAACAGACACACGATATCCATTATGAGTCATACTTTTCACCAAGACCTTCCGGCTATTCCAAACAACGATAACCAAAGAAATATAACCCGTAACTACTAGAAAATAAGAACTATATTTGTATATGAAGTTAAACTCCTCATTTTGCGGTTTCTACCAATAGTGAATCAGAATTTCCAAAGATTTTTGAGGTCATGACGTATTGAGATTACATCCTATATTGCTGATGTTGCATAAATTGTTTATTTTATTCTATTGATTTGCTATGAATCATATTGCATACAATTTCTGTCCAGGATAGTATCGGCGACTGAGGCAATCGTATACTGAAACAGATTTTTCAGCCGTCTGCACTCTTGGCTTCTCCTTGCCGGTCTTCTCCTCGTATACTTCGGCATAACCACGGTGAAGTAATTTAGACGCGATTCGGGATCAGCTTGTAAGTTAGAGGTTCCAACTAGGCCGGCATAGTGGATGCGGCTGCTACTTGCAGGTAACTGTAGTAGCAATTGCCTCCCCCCTAAACCGTACTCCAGCCTCACATCAGGCGGAGTGCCGTCTTATGACGAGCCACAATTCAAAAAAAAGTTGAGGTTAGATATCGAGTTTTTTTTTTCAGATCGGAGAGGATTAGAAGTATAAAAGGGAATGACCCAGTAGTGTTTTTCTACCAAATACGGGGTATTATTTAAAAAGTAGAGGAAAAATAGAGCTTGTTTGAAGAGAATTGTGGATGTGAAGGAAGCAAGAGAGTTGTCAGGATCATGGAAAGTAGAAAGTGGTCTTTACTTATCTCTATAGGCATTGAAGGGTGGAAGGTTGACTAATCATTATGTCGGTCAGCGGTGATATTTTACGTATCCCTTGATTGAAGGATGCAAGGTTAGAGAATAGAGAGACTGGCAAAGCATTTTACTTTTCGATTATTCGACAAAGAAACGACCAACGCGCTAAACCGTTTAGATAAATTCAGTCGATATAATGTTAAAGCTTCCCCCGACTTGTGCTACATGGTTAATTATAGTTCACAAGTTTTTAATCAATCAATCAATCAAATAACACTTTTTTCCCACATTGATGCATATCCCAGAGACAATGAAACGTCACTTGCCACGGTCCTGACACAACTCAATCGCCTTCATCACATCTACAATTCTCTTCATACAAGCCTTTTTTTTATTTTTTTTTATTTTTTTATTGTGACTCGACATATGACAGCACCCCGCTTGATGTTAAGCCAAAGTGCGGTCCATGAATGAATGTCACTGCTACTACAATTCAATAACTGTGAGTAGCAATCACATCCACTATGCCGGCCTAGATGGAACCGGCAACTTACAAGCTGATCCCGAAACGTGATCAAATCACTTCACGGTCTGTATACTTGTAAGTGGTGGTACTACATTACCCCGGATCGGCAGACTGGGTACCACTGCCTACCACTCTTAGCTCTATGGTTATGGGCACTTGGCAACTATAGTTTTTAATATAGAAGAAAAATGAAAGTAATTACTATACTAAAAAATAACTTTCACTTTTAAGATAAATACTAGATTGGCCGAAAACACTAAATCAATACAATGTTTAGTTTAAGATTAATCAGGTGTATGCGATCTTATCTTGAGGAGAATTTTACGCGGTACATGCGTCAGTCAAATAAATTGATTAAAACCAAACTTGTAATTGTAAGAATTTAAATGATTCTGTCCTGTGGTCAGAGCGGTCGCGTATCAACTGTGCCAGTTGACAATTTATTAGTGATAATAAATTTATTAATATATTTTATGATGACAAAAAAATGTATAGTACATTTTTCCTTACTTAAACAAAAGTAGTAAACCAACTTTCGGCATAGTGATGGATTAACGATAAAAAACAAACAATTACTACTAACGCGAATCAATATGAATATATAAAAATATCTATGAATTACTGTGAAAATGATTTTATTATTAATATTATTGGGGCAAAACATTTGTTATTTATGACTTTTCCTTTTCCATTCCATATCCATGGTTTTTGATTAAAATAATGTATATAGGTATGTGTGTGATTTTAATAACTTTTTTTAACATTGTGTATGTTTATTCTATAGAATAAAACAGTAGTAAACAGTTTCCTTAGATAAAGGACATGGGAAATGGTGATTTTCATGTTTGTTTACTACTAGTGGCAAGTAAGAAAAAACACAGTATAAGTAGTTGGTTTTCCTTAGAATTCCTTTTTATTCTGTTTATTCCTTCCTTAACATTAAGTGGAGTGCTGTCATACACCGAGCGACAATCAAGAAAAAAGTGTCAGCATTATTATGAATGATCGTGTAACATCTACAAATAGCATGTCACAATGAAACACAGTGATGTAATTAAATGAAAACGAAGAGTACCTTCACTTCCGTCCATTTGTGACTAACAGATAAAGAAATGATAACATTTTATTAATGACTACAAAATATGCGAGAATTCTTAGAAATAAACCAGTTGTAAAGAATTATTTTTTACATTTTTTTACTAAGCTATAGCTTATCTAACTATAAACGATGCGCCCCTCCACTTTATTATTTTATTTAAATGTGTGAATAGAAATATTACTAATTATACTCCTATACTTTATTAACGTGCTCCTCCTTTTGTGTCTAACCAGCAACTGCATTTTCGGTGTGTTGCATTCATATTTTATGGTATATTCGTCGTGTGCTTAAATGCAGTGGAGGAGCGCGTCATTTCGGCTTAGAAAGACTCTACTATCATAGAAACAGGACAACCGAAGTACATATATCAGATACAATGGTACCGGAGGGAGGTTTCGAACTCGTGCTCTCGGTTTGTGTAGCCATTGCACCACCACTACACCACGGCCGCCTTAATATATTTATCTTATTGTGGCAAAACCAGCCCTTATTATGACAACACCCTGCCATCATGTTAAGCTACCACACTTACACTATTTCAATAATCAAATAAATTGTTACGCCTTTTCCCACAGGGATAGGCAGAGGACAAAGGAGCGCCACTTGCTACGAACCTGACACAACTATATACATTTCCTTTATTGTTTATTGTCCTAGGCGTTAATAATCATTATGTCTCCTCGTAACATACCATGAAGTGACTTAAATTGTCACTTTTTTTTTCCACAGAGATAGGCAAAGGACAATGAAGCGCCACTTGTCACGATCCTGACACAACTCTCTCATTTCCCTCACATCCACATTTCTCTTCATAGAAGCTCTTCAGTTATAGGGACTAGGTCACCCTCTTTCTGAACTTTAAAATTATGTCTTGGTAAGGAATATCATAACTTTAGGTTATGGTTATGTCCAAAAAATTCTTTTTTTTTCTTTTTCTTTTGTTTTATTTTTATGTGGAGTAACGATAGCGGATAAAATAAGGAATAGCACAGTGCGTAATAGATGTGGTTTGAAAGAAGAGGTATTGACAAGAATTGATAAAGGGATGCTGCGATGGTTTGGGCACATAGAAATGATGAGTGAAAGTAGATTGACGAAAGCAATTTATAAATCTGATGTGGATGGATGCGTTAAACAAGGCCCAGGAGGGTGTTTTCCGATCAAATCGAAGACATCTCCAAGAAAACTGGGTTGCCTAGTGCCCATAACCATAGAGCTTGTATGAGGAGAATTGTGGATGTGAAGGAAGCGAGGGAGTTTTGTCAGGAAATTTGATTGATTGATTGATAAAAAATATGTTGCGACTCACAAACACACTCATCGCTCATACCACACCTCGAATCACTTACAATGTATTCCATTCACTACTGTACGTTATATTATTCTTATAGACACTGTCATTTGTTTATAAATGTTGCATCAATCACTTTCATTTGGAATGTAAAACAGGCCCTTCTAATAACAATCGTTGCCTACATACGAAGTAACATTAATTTTTTAAAAAATGGCAGTGATGAATAACGGCGGTCCATTGTCTCTGCCTATCCCTGTAGGAGAAAGGCGTGACAATCTGATTAATTGATTGATTAATGCATAACGCCCACCTTCAAGATAGCCTGACGACCAGAGCCCCGATTCTTTTAATACATTAATGGCGACGAAGAAGCAGTGAAATTGCGTCGCGGTCGTAATGACCAATCAGCGAATAACAACTCAATAGGTAAACCACGTTGATTGGTCACTTGCGACCGCAGCACAATTTTACTGCATTTTCGTCGGCATAATAAAAGAATCAGAGACCTGCTAAAGGTAGCAGGAAATATTTCAATGCAGGCTATGTTTCAAGTAATGAACTGACTCGGTTTTTTCAGTCGTCGTCACTCTTGGACCTCACTCTTGGAAATAGGACTTTTTCACTTTAGTAGTTTGCTATAGAAATGTGAATAATAATAAAAAATCACCAAAATCACAATATACCTGTAATATATAGTTACGCACATCGTTATCAAAGTAATTTGTAGTTACAGTGAGTTAATTTTATATTTGTTTAATGATAATGGCGTCCTTTAGAGTTGAGACTATGATAAATATATATTTGCATTGACGCAAGAACGACGTATTTGGTTTGAGTAGGTTTTTTATTAGTAAGAACTCTGTTTAGGTCTATTATGTCTTTATTTTTATTGTGACTTGACATATGACAGCACCCCGCCTCATGTTCTGTCCGTCACCCCGCTGGAGTTCGGTCCGTGAATAGAAGTCACTGCTACTACAATTCAATAACTGATAGCAGTCACATCCACTATGCCGGTCTAGTCGGAACCGGCAACTTACAAGCTGAATCGAAACGCGACTATTATACTTAATCACTTCACGGTCTGTATACTTGTAAATGGTGGTACTACCTCGGATCAGAAGACTGTGCACCACTGCCTACCACTCTTTCTAAAATCTATAAAATTAACCTTCTTTCAAGAATCGACAAGTAGTCAGCCCTTGTGTTCTCCCCCTAATTGAAAAATAACCTTAGAAGATCTAAGGTTATTTTAGCCGCAGGCACAAAGGTGACCGCAAACTTTTTTAGCGTTTCATTCAGTCGTATGCACTCGTGTAATATTTAAGCTAGTTGAAGTCATGTGCCGCGTAACAAAAAAAAATTCTAATGTATTTTTATAAAAACTTGAAAAAACCATATATAATATTTTTTAAAATACTTATAAAATAAAAATTGAACTAAATGGAAATAACCATAAAGTTTGTATGAAGAGAATAAGGATTTTGAGGCAAGCGAGAATATCTTAGTATTGTGGAAAGTGACAGTTTTTGATTCATTGATTAAATTATTTTCTAAGTAACTAAAAATTACAGTTACATACACACGTGGACAAACCGGTCACATATAGCAGACTCAACAAAAAAAACTTGACATTCTAACAAAATGAACTAATGCAATTAAAGTTGCGTTTATATACTATAGACTTTGTAAGAAAAAATGTTACAAATAAAATTCGATGTGTAGTGGCATAGACCACATGTTTATAGACACAGCAAGACATAATGATCGAACCGCACATCGTTTCAGAGCCTAAAATACATGTTTTGAAAAACGGTTCCTTCAATAAATCAATCAGTTACGCCTTTTTCCCACAGGGATAGGCAGAAATGGAGCGCTATTATCATGATTCTGACACAACTACTCACTACAAGCTCTACGGTTATAGGCACTAGGCAACCCAGCTTACTTGAGGATGTCTCCGATTTGGTCGAAAAACACCCTCCTGGGTCTGCCTCGTTTCCTTTCGTTAATCTGCTTCATTCCTTTTTTTAAATATGCGACATAATAAACTTAAATATATAAGGATATACAGCATAAGTAATAACAATAAAACCTATTACTAAACAGCAATCACTTCCAGGAAAATTTTGGGTGAAAAGTCTTAAGTTAATATTAGTCCAATTAACGCAGGACCTAATCAAGCGTGAAAGATTATATTTTAAATATAATCTACGTATAATTAAATATAAGGTACTGAACGTACTTGTATCATAGAAACTAGGTTACCTAAGTATAAAATAAGTTCTTAAGTTCGGTGTATATTCGTACTACTTTTAATGTATGCACAACTTTTTTTGACACTTCATTAGATCCATGGAACCTCCTACGCGCTGTCAAGTACATATATACTCTGTGTTCTGTGGCAATAATTGAGAACGCAGGTGCAGCGAGGCAAGAGGCTACGCAATTGTGAACGGAGTTGTAATTGAGGACATACGAGAGGCTCTTCATTTGTATGAAAATAATAATATTCAAAAATCTATAGTATAGTATAAATGAATGAATGAAACGATTATTAATTGTTAGTCAACATCAAATAATAGAAATTAATTACAAAATTAATTATCTATTATCTTAATTATTATTTTAATTAATAGTTTGATCACATACATAAGATGATTTTTAATTATCTTAGACCTAATAATGATTGGTCAAGCTACGAAGCGCAGCGAGACCAATCATAAATCTATGTCTTAGACACTATTTGTTCCCCAAAGGCTTTTTTATTTTCTCTATATTTATTTATTTATTTACATTTCCACACTAAGCTATTAAAGTGTTTGTATCATAGAAACAGGACATATAAAGTATATGAAAGATACATTGGTACCGGTGGGTGGTTTCGAACTCGTGCTATCGGTTTGCGTGATCATTGCACTGCCACTACACCACGGTCGCCTTACTGATATTGAATAATGTTGAATATCATTATTAAAATAAAAGAGGAATTATTTATAAGGAATTTATATATCTAATGTGGCGGATATCTTAAGAAAGGCCCATAGGCCCATAGGGGTGTTTACCGACCAAATCGGAGACATCCTCAAGATGTCTCCGATTTGTCTCATGTCTCATGTATCTAGTGCTCATAACCATAGAGCTGGTATGAAGAGAATTGTGGATGTGAAGGAAGCGAGGGAGTTGTGTAAGGATCGTAGCAAATGGCGCTCCATTGACTCTGCCTATCCCTGCGCGACAATTTGATTCACAATTGTCTTCATACAAGGTTATGGGCACCAGGCAACCTAGCTTTCTTGAGCACTGTGATTATGTCAATGAAATTGTGAGTAATTATTTCATAATGCATTTATCATCAGCGAACGTGCTTTCACATTAATATGTTTTATTAAGAGAAAATTATGTAATTTAGTGCTCGATCTTTTATCAAAATTTTCGATTGCGTAACTTAATTCCATGTACAGTTCTACATTGAATTAAGTTACTAGATCTAGATTCGGTTACACTAGAGACACCAGTTTCAGTAACCATTACAGTTCTGTTAAACTGAAAATTAGTACGGTGACTCTAGATACATTAGATTCGGTTACCATGAAAATTCTGTTAAATTAGATTCGGTGACACAGATACATTAGGTTAGGAGACAATGGACAGTTTTCGTAAACTAAGAATTAGATTCGGTGCCACTAGATACATTAGGTTCGGAGACAATGAGCAGTTTTGGTAAATTGAGAACTAGATAAGGTGACACTAGAGACACTAGATTCGGTAACCAGGTTCAGTTCTGTCAGTGTTCTGGCAACACTAAGTTTCGGGTTGACGTTGAATGTAAGTAAATTAATATTTCTAATTTCATAAATTTGAAATTAGAAATCACAGCCAGACAAAAATATTTTTAATTACAAATGTATAGTACTGCAAAACGACATTTGTAAAAATTGTGACCGGACTTGCAGATCTGATGGTAAGCAAGAGGAGGTCCAAGGGTGCCGACGATTGAAAAAAACGAGTCAGTTCAAGGTTGCCTCACTCAGCGTCACTATGCCGGCTAAAATATAGGTACCTAATATCATCCTAATACAATAATAACTTATGTTATCAAAACTGATTCTTACCAGTCAGATTTGTTTTAAATGTATTGACACATCTGAAACAAAGAAGTATTGTTTAAATTTAACTCATAATAATTATTAAACTATTAGTTCGCAGTGGTTTCACCCGCGTCTATAAACTGTTTTACATGTATATTTTTTTACTATAATATACATGTATAATTTGTATAAAAGCCTTCCTCTTGAATCACTCTATCTCATGTTGAAAACGTTGCGTAATTTAAAAGATCTAAGCGTACACAAGAGGGAAGCGACTATGTTTTATATATGTACAGATTAAATACATAATATAGGCTTCTTTATAGACCCCTGCGTTTTTAAAAAAGTCCCCTTTTTGATCAATATACAATACCATAGAATCTGTATGAAGATAATTGTCGATGTGAGGAAACCGATAGAGTTGCTTCAAGCGCTTCGCCGTATCTTCGTGTCTGATAGGAATATAAAACGCCAAATAAAAAAATAGGCCGGCATAGTGGATGCGAATGCTACTTGCATTTATTCAGCTGCATTTAAGGACCGCGTTTTTAAGAGTGGTAGGCAGTGGTGGCCAGTCTGCCGATCCGGGGTAGTACCACCACTTGGATCAGCTTGTAAGTTGCCGGTTCCAACTAGGCCGGCATAGTGAAAGTGACTGCTACTTACAGTTATTTAACAGTTACTTACAGTAGCATTTACCTCCATTCTTGGACGGAACTCAAGCCTAACATCAGGCGGGATGCTGTCATATGTCGAGCCACAATTAAAATTAAAAAATATCTTAGCTGCCAGTCTAACTATTGGTATGTCGATCGAATAAATGTCATTGTATGAAAAGCAGTAGAGTCCGTCGTGTTCTTATTCGAATTCAATCACAAAGATTGATGCAAAGTTAGAGTGCGTTCCATGAATGGAGGTGACTGCTACTAAGGATAAACAAATGCAAGTTGCAGTCGCATACATTACGTGGATCTAGTTGGCGACGACAACTTTCAAGCTCATCTCGAAACTCGACTGAGTCACTTTACGGTCTGTACACGGTTTTCAATTTAACTTAAAATTACACTTACGAGTTCCATTTTAGGAACACATATAACTTTTTTTTTTTATTGTGACTCGACATATGACAGCACCCCGCTTGATGTTAAGCCAAAGTGTGGTCCATGAATGAATGTCACTGCTACTACAATTCAATAACTGTGAGTAGCAATCACATCCACTATGCCGGCCTAGATGGAACCGGCAACTTACAAGCTGATCCCGAAACGTGACCAAATCACTTCACGGTCTGTATACTTGTAAGTGGTGGTACTACCCCGGATCGGCAGACTGGGTACCACTGCCTACCACAAAACTACCTTTCACTATATAATTATTATATTTAATTTCTTATTTTTTATTTTAAAATAGAACATATCCTATATGCGTAATAATTTTCATTATATTATAACCATAAAAACACTTGTATAACATAAGAAAACAAATACATTTTGACGTTAGGCGTGGCACATTGGTTAGCCTTTCAGTCTATTACGAGTTACAGTCTCGGGTTCGGATCCAGGTTCCGAGGTATCGAGCAAAGGTTTGTTTCAGTTTCATAGCTTTTATTGGTAATATTTATTAATTTGATTAAATATTACAAATATTTGTTAGAAAGTAAGGAGATATTTTTCCCAGGTCTAGTTGTCTAAGAACCACTGCCAATCCGGTGTTGTACCGCTTACAACTTAGTCGAGTTTCGGATATCAGCTCGTAAATTGCTGGTTTAACTGGGCCGGCATAGTGGATGCGACTGCTATTAGCAGTTATTTAACCGTAGTAGCAGTTACCTCTCTTCATAGACCGCATTCCAGCTTAACATAAAGGCGGAGTGCTGTCATAAGTAGAAGCCCGATATAAAAAAACAACAGATGCCGATAAACTTCGCAAAACATGTAAACAATTCCAACGCAAATCAAGTTCAACGTCCCTTACAAATAAGGATATTTTCTACAAAACACCGTTTTAAACTTACCAGAAACAAATTAGAATAATCCGATAAAGCCGCAAAAGGGACCACTCAAGCCCTTTATTTAAAAAAAATAAAGGTGAGACAGTCTGACACAACACTTTTAAAAACAGAACACGTTTAAAAGTTCGAAATTTAAAAATTAACGGTCATTTCGCGAGTTGACGTTTACACAACCGACCGCGCACGCGCACGGTCGTCGAGCCACTGCAGATAGGCTGTAGCGGAAGGCTGATACTCTCAGTTGAGTAATTTATAAATCTAAATTTTATATCGATGTAATTAATGCCTTAAAGCACATCAGTCATTTTGTATGGGGACTTGGAGTCAGATCGAATTAGCGAAAAAATCCTCTATAATCAAATTCCTATTGGCGCGAAAAAACATTTTAAATATAGATTTAGCTACCAGGAATTGATTGCAAGTAAAATTATTGCATGATATTGTCAGCATATAGCATTATAGCATGACAAACCAGATTTTTACTACTGCGATTAAGAGTTGCATCTTAAAAGAGTTGTTACATCTTAAAATAGTTTAATGTACGAAGATTGTAATTGGAATATATCCTTTATTTTGCATAGTTTGGGTGTGCAAAATTATCAAACTATAAGTTACTATATGACAGTTTAAAGCAGAACTGTTAATATGGCGTGTCTTCGTGATTGAGAGACGATATAAAATCCATATCTTATTTTCCAAATAACTCAATTGCACTGCAATTAAAAGCAAATTTGTTATTAGTTTTATTAATACAAGTGTCGAAACTACCATTTTCATTATTGGACATTACAAAAGTAGTACATAAAAGCCCAAAATAAATAATTATAAAATGATCGAAATAAATCATTTGATTCTTTACATCCACAATTATCTTCATACATGCTCTTTGGTATTGTCGTTCGGAATAGCGTTCTAGAGGGAAGGATCATGTTCAGCAGTGGACGTCTTCTGGCTGATGATGATGATGCTCTTTGGTTATGGGCGCTGCGGATCTCAATTTTTTTCATTTTTTACAATTTTAAGAAAATAATCACTTTTGTAACTATTCAACTATTCTTCAGAGGGCTATTATTTAAAAGGATGGTAAGCAAGTGGAGGTGCACGATTGCCGACGATTGAATAAACTGACTCGGTTGACGACTGTCTCAGTCGCTGCACTGCACGTCAGAAATGCTTTTTAACAGTTTGCTTGAAGCATCCAAGGTTATGGGATGGGTTAAAGCATTGTATTTGCTAATTGTTGGATAAAGAAACAACAGCCAAATCGTCTGTTATAGTTCAGCTTCCACAGAAAATGTCTAGGACTATATAATAGTTTTGTGGATTAATTTACGTGGATAAACGCATATGAAAGTCAGGATAAAGGTAATTTAGGACCCCAAATACCCATTTATTCCATTTATATTGAAAATGGAATAAATGGAAGTATCTAAGAAATTTTAAATACTTATTTTTAAGGAAAAGAAGGTATACTAATTATTCAAACTTATCAAATTAACTGGTCGTTAAATTAAATTAAAATGTATTTTTTATTTTTTAAAACACGAGAATTGTAACAACGTTATCTATACTAAATTATTTACCATTCAAAACAGTTATTATGACGAATTTTATGTGACATATTATGATAATAGTGTGTAGCATTGCTTATTTAATGGTGTAATTACAATTTCGGTATTAGAATTATTTTAAAACCTATTGCTAAACTGAGAAAAGTTCAATCTTCTCAAAAACAGCCTAATACAGATAGCCTATAGTTCTACAGGCATTATGTATCAATTCCTTCCTGAAAATACGTGTAATGTAAATAGTGAAAGTATTTAATTTGAGGTAATCAAACAAATGTACAAAAAAGTTACTTAAATAAACCGTATGTGCGTGCACTTTTCACCAGGGATCAACTCTATGTTGTATTAAAAATTATAAAAAAGTATGAGTACTTAAATTATGCAAAATATTTATCATCAACATAAAACATATCTTACTTTAGCTAATCAAAGTTGAAAAATCTTAGGTTTGCATAGCGGAATGAGACCTGTCCAAGTCATTTATAGAGTTCTAGATGAAAACAAATAGTATAGAAAAAAAACAACGATAATAACATAGATATCGATAACGCAAAAGGTATACCACACATCACTATGGTACGTCTAGAAATAGCAGCTGACGTTATCAGTAACGACCTCAAAGCACCTGTAACAGCTGTCATCGGAATTATTATCATTCACAACGAATATTATGTTAATGGACATTATTCATATTTATAAGATTTGTAGGTTCAAGAAACAGCTATGATGTGATGGAGAATTATACGATAGGGTTTTCTTTTTCAGAGGCTTTAGCGGTGCAATATTTTTGACACCCAAAAAAAGCTTATACATATATAATTTGTTGTTCATTTCGGCTTCACTAGCATAGCAAAACTTTCGAATGCCCCAGTTATAATTTAATTATGACGATTTTTTAAATTTTGTGTAGTTCCACATAAATTGCAA
Source organism: Tinea trinotella (assembly GCA_905220615.1). Lineage (NCBI taxonomy): Eukaryota > Metazoa > Arthropoda > Insecta > Lepidoptera > Tineidae > Tinea > Tinea trinotella. The sequence continues at coordinate 13,657,583 of HG992308.1, read as the reverse complement.
TACACAAAATTCTTCACTTGTATTTAACTGTTCTCCTGACACAACTTCCTCGCTTCCACAATTCTCTTCATACAGGCTCTATGGTTATGGGCACTAGGCAATCTTAAGGATTTCCGATTTGGTCGGAGAACACCGTCCTGGCCTTGTTTAACGCATCCATCCACATCAGATTTATAAATTCCTTTCGTTAATCTACTTTCACTCATCCTTTCCATGTGCCCAAACCATCGAACCATTCCTTTGTCATGTCCTTGTCAGTACATCTTCTTTGAAATCACATCTATCACGCAATGTGCTATTCCAGATTTAAAAATCCTACTAATCATCGTTTATAAAACATAAATATTGAACGGACTGTGTATCTTAAGACCAGTTGAGATCACATCTTAAGTTGAAATATACATATTTAGAGAAAATAAACGCGATAGTAAGCCGCATGAAATTTGTTTAATTCAATAATCAATGTTCGCATATTTAAATTAGAAAAACAGAAAAAAAAACAGTTGCCTATAACATCGTTACAATAATTATCTAAAAGAATTCGTTATGGTCGTGCAAAACAAAAGTAAAAAATTTTTTTTATCAGTTAATAGGTCTGAAATGTATAATTAGCTGTGCATTGTTTTAGTTTATCTTAATAGAAAGATAGCCATCCGAAAATATAATGGAGTAATAAAGACTAAAGCAGCCTAAATACCTTTTACACTTCTGTCGTTTACTTCATACACGTACAACCTTCAAGCGGAAACGAGGACGCACATGTATTATTAAATAAGGCTATGGACATTCAAAATGAGTTTACTGTAAAGAGAATTAACAAAAATTCCACGTGTTTAATAGAAAGCGAGAAGAAACACTTTAAATGTACGCTAAAGCTAATGCTAATTAAGTCGCCATTTTAAAAGCCCTTATTTGCTGGTCGCAATGAAATTAAAGGAAATAAAAATAATTTATTACCATGGGATTAGCATGCACTTACTTCTACAATGGAGACCATGGTCAAACATAGCCTGTTGGAATAATTAACAATAAAATATGACTATAAATTCTGAAAAAGAAGAATTATTATTTATAAATGATGAACCGCCAAATTTAAATATATACACCGTCAATACAATCAAACAGGTATCCTGTATAGAGAGAATATAAGGGTCGACATAGTCTTGCTCGTGGTCCAGAAAGATAAAGTTGAGTAAATATCAAATTTCACAAATGCTTAATAAATCCACAATTCTCTTCATACAAGCTCTACGATTATGGACAATAGGCAACCAAGCTTTTTTGATTATGTCTCCGATTTGATTGGAAAACATCCACCTGAGTCTGATTCGTTGTGGATGTAAGGGAAGCGAGGGAGATATGTCAGGATCGAGGCACTTGGTGCTCCATCCCTGTTTGTTTGATTGACTTAATAAATTACTGTCATAGTTTTTTTCGTGGCACGACATATGTCTAAACCCTGCTTGATGAACTAAGCTTGTGTACGAAGGTCGTCCGAATGATGTCGATCACAATAAACAAATCAGCCATGTCTCTTCACGTTTCATTTAAGCACGAGGTTTTAACATTACGTTAGGAGAATATTTTACTTCCATTGTCGTAATTCCTATTTGGTATTCCATTTGATTAAATGGTTGTGTAATTTGTCATTTTATTGCCTTTTCAACACTTTTAAATAGTCTTACGCATTATTGTTACAGGTTATTGTGATATGATAGAATCTCGCCTGGTGTTAAGATGTAGTTCGGTTCATTATTCTCTAAACTTTTCTTCATTGTTGATCAAATGCTTTTTAATTTATATTGAATAACTTTCTTTTTTTTAATTTTTTTTTATTGTGTCACGACATTTGGTCCATGAATGAATGTCACTGCCAATACAATTCAATAACTGTGAGTAGCAATCACATCCACTATGCCGGCCTAGATGGAACCGGCAACTTACAAGCTGATCCCGAAACGTGACCAAATCACTTCACGGTCTGTGTACATGACACCTCTGACACTGCACTACCACAGAATCCTCCCTTGACCGAGTCTTCACGGCTGTTTGGCAGCCGTGAAGACTCGGTTTTCGCAGTCGTCGGCGCTCTTGGGCTATAAGGCATATTGCAATGCCTATAATATAGATCTTATATGAGTTGAACCAAAGAACGACACGATGTATTACGAAATAAATCAAAACAAATAGACTTTACATATAGAAAGTTGAAAAAGGTAACAAAAACAATTCTCATATAACGGTTGTATCGTGACAAAGTATTATCTAATTTTGAGGTTAAACTAAAGATGTATTTGTATGAAATAACAAAACAATGAAAGTTTTAATTATAATTATGTAAGTATGGCATAATGAGACGTCTGGGAAATTTGATAAGGACAATGAAAGGTGTTTTAAAGTTGTGAAGCCAGATAATAATTATGTTTACGACTTTTCTTATTTATGTGGCTAGAGATACGACACCACACTGTTATTAAAATGGAGTGCAGTCCATGAATGTAGAAACAGACGCAACTACTATGCCGGCCTAATTGGAACTGGGCCCCGATTATCTTAATACATTATGGCGACGTTAAATCAGTGAAATTGCGTAGTGGTTGCAAATGGCCAATTAAAGTAGTATACATATTGATTTGTTATTCGCTGATTGGTTACAAAGACGTCAAATATCAGTGCTAGTTCGCTCAGTCAATATGCTGTCGTAATTAAGACAATCGGCGCCCTGGTATTTACTAAATGAATCGATACCCAGATTTATATTCATCGAAGTAGAAGTCAGTAGAAGAGAAATACCAACAACATTGTTAATATTGTAATGTTAAGCCCAACTAATCTTAGGTTGGAGTGCGGTCCATTAAATAACTGCAAGAAGCTGTGCCTGCATGTCACTATGAAGAGACTAACTCACTTCACGGTCTGTAATCTTGAAGTATATAAACCGTGAAGGGATTTAATAGCGTTTCGGAATCAGCTTGTAAGTTGCCGGTTCCAACTATGTCGGCATAGTGGATGTGACTACTACTTACAGTTATTGAATTGTAGTAGCAGTGACGTCCATTCATGGACCACACTCCAGCTTAATATCAAGCGGGGTGTTGTCATATGTTGAGTAAAAAAAAGTGGTCTACTACCTCGGATCGGCAGATTGGACAAATGACATCCAACTGTCTAAATATTACTTTTAAAACCTCTACTTTACTAGCTCTATTAGTATTTTCTTAAATGCGCGAACATTGATTATTAATTTAAACAAATTTTACTATCGCGTTTATTTCTCTTCGTGACCACGATGGCTGCAAAGCTCTCGAGACGTCGGAATAATAAAACAATGTGAAATCAATAACCAATAATAAACTCGATAGTAAGCTGCATAAAATTTGTTTAATTCAATAGCTCTATTAGTTTTGTTAATGAACTAATGAAGACATAATATTTACAGTTTAACCTAATAAATACTCTATAGTCTAGACTTCCCTAAAAGGTATTGCAATAAAATAATAATAAAAACACCTGTCGCAACAAGTTCTAAGGTATTTATTGGATCTAGATAATACATTCTCTAGTAAATTGGAAAGCTGAAGAAAGTGATCTTGGTCTGAAAGTGGATATAGATCGATATCGATAGACAGGTGCGTCTGGGAGACCCTAACAAAGCTATAACTAGTTAAAGGTTTTAAGAGAACGTGTGAACCCTTTGTACTCGTATATTTGGAATGTTTACCTACACCAGCGGCCGTTTTGACGATTGCACCGTTAAATACGTAGGAGTACCCGCAATTTTAGAACCCTGTGGTATTGCGCGGAACGACGGCAAGAGACCTGACGTCAAACGTTGGGCCGTGAAAACTTGGCAGATCTTTGGTGTGGGATGCGACACATCCAAGCTACCTCGTTAAGCGCGGGAAGTGCGGCGATTTCGGCTGAGACTTCAATTTGAGTAAATACGCTAACCTCGGTACTGGTTACGAATTTGCGCCGTTTGGGGTCAAGACGATGGGCTCTTGGGAACTTTTAGCTAAGCGCCTGGCCAAGGAGTTGACGGAGAAGTCTGGAGACAAGAAGGCTGGCAATTATTTCTAGCAACGTATTAGCCTTGCCATACAAAGGAGAAATGTTGCCAGTCCCATTGGGACTATCTCTAATGCGACGTCAATAAAAAACTAATTTATAAATCCGTTTGAAGGAGCAAATTGCTGTTCTTTATTGCCACTATACGAAACTTCATGAACAGTGCTAACGTCAAAACGGCCATCATAGCGTCAGTGACACTTATAAGTAGTCTGAGGATCGATACTGATCGCCTTATTATTATTTTAAATTATGTATGTGGTCTTGTGAATAGGTTTATAACATGCATAGATTGATAAGACTTCTTTTATAATACTAGAGTTTATAATATTAGTAATACCACACCACATGAGAATACCACAGAGCCTGTATGAAGAGAATTGTGGATGTTGTGTAAGGATGGTGGTAAGTGGCGCTCCATTGTCTCTGCCTATCCCTGTGGGAAAAAGGCGTGACAATTTGATTGATTGATTGTATTTGTGTTGAATCTCGACATATGACAGCTATGCCGCCTAATGTTAAGCTGGAGTGCAGTCCATGAATGGAGGTGACTGCTCCAAATAACTGTAAATAGCAGTTACGTCCACTATACCGGCCTAGTTGAAACCGGTAGTAGTCGCCTCCATTCGTGGACCACACTCCAGCTTAACATCAGGCAAGATGCTGTCATATGTTAAGTCACAATAAAAAAAACTTAAATTGTTACATAATTTATAAAGCAATTTAAGTTTAAGTAGCATCATTAATCTATTGCAATTTTTGAATAGTTGATAAGTATCAGGATCGTGGAAAGTGGGTCTTTTACGTGACAATTTGATTGATTGATTTGGTTACGAGTATAAACAGTACTATGGTTTTAAAAGGAAAAATATAATATTTTGTTTTTGTTTATTTTTCTTACCACTGTCTGGAATATTAAAATGACTCATCGTTAACGGGAAGCTCGTCTGCATCGGTGTATTTTTTTCTTTATGCAGAAGTTACAACCTGTTACGAGGAATGCATGCAATCTTAGAGTAGAGTTGCCATAGAGCGCAGTAGTATAAGTTTCGAGGTCGATTTAGTCATGGAGTGAGAGAGTTGTTTCAGGATCGTCGAAAGTTTGTTACTGCCTATCACCGAATTAAAGCTTGACAATTTGATTTAAGTCACTCGCTGCATTCGCATCCACTATCACAATTAACTAGAGATTTGCTTTATTGTTCATTCGAATTGCTGTTCACACCCTAGCTCTCGGTTCATACTTATATCATGTGCGCTTTACGTATTTATTCTCTATGAAGACAACTAGCCTTACGTTATAATATTTTTAACATATAATACTTAGATAGTATTTTATGAGATTATGCGCCAACAACATTGTTTATGGAATATTTTTATGATTAAAAATTTTGGTAATCGGTTACGAAAACCATTACAAAAAAAAACAAATGAAACGACAAACAACACAAACATATAGTCACAAGTAAGCCACAAAAGTATTTTATATAACATTTTAATCTAATTATTTAGGTAAAGGTTATTAAAGACTACAGTTTTGATTTAAGAGGTAGAAGTTTTAATGTCCGCAAATGTTGTTTTATGATAAAGTAAAGCAAATATGTTAAAATTAGGTTATTTAAACTTTTAATGGTGTAAGTATGTAAGAACATAGTCACTTTAAAAACTAGAATATCTAACTAAGGCTGCTCTTTGTGAAACCCGTATGTTCATCGTTTATAATTTTCTGCTATTATTATTATTGATTCAGCGTTTCAATATAATATTTTTGATTTTATTTTCTTAGATTTTGTGCGAACACTGATTATTAAATTAAACAAATTTTATGCGGCTTACTATCGCGTTTATTTTGGTTTTGATAATAAGCCGTATAAAATTTGTTTAATTCATTTTTGATTTTGTTCATTCTTATGGGTGTACCCTTAATTTTTTTTTTTCAAATTAAGATGAAATTAGACTTAATAAAGTTTAATTTAACGTTTTCCTCAGCCACTATGCCGGCCAAAGGTGCTTTTTAAGGCTCCCTTGAAGGATCTTGGATAGAACGTAGTGATCACATAGGCTGGCAAAGCATTCCAATTGTCGATTGCTCTACAAAGAAACGACACGCCGAACACTTTAGTTCGACTGTGATTTGACCTAAAAACACAATTCATAATAATTGTAATGTTACATTTATAATCTATTTCAACGAAGGCTTCGTGACGATAATAGTATTACAATAATTGTGCATGTGATAGTATGTAGAGGCTGTTTGGAAATAAACGCGAGGTTTGTTAGTTACGTAAATATCACAAATCATGCTACAAAAATTGCCTTTATGAAGAGAAGTGTGGATGTGAGGGAAGAGAGGGAGTTGTGTCAGGATCGTGGCAAATGGCGCTCCACCGTCTCTGCCTATCCCTGTGGGAAAAAGGCGTGACAATTTGATTGATTGATGCCACAATAATTGTTACAGTCGCACACACTATACTGGCCGAATTCCGGAAACTTCTCGAAGCTTATCTCGATATGTAAAACGAATTCAAATACACTATTTCTGAAGAGCTCTTTATCTTTGTTCCTACTTCGTATTATTATTCTCGGGATACTCAGAGCAGGAGGAAGAATCTACATTTTTTAGACAGAATCGTTAGTAAAACTAAAAGGTGTAGCACCTCTCGTTTCTACGTAAAACATTTTTTTATTTCTTCACATTTCTATACCAAGCTACCAAAGTGCTTGTATCATAGAAACAGGTCAACCAAAGTATATATATATCAAAGATACATTGGTACCGGTGGGTGGTCTCGAACTCGTGCTCTCGGTTTGCATAACCATTGCACTGCCACTACATCACGGTCGCCTCAATAAGTGGAAGGCTTTACCACTCCATCCTTTATTCAGTCGTCAGCCACACGACTGAAAAGGACTTACTTTTGGACTTACCTTCGTTTATGAAACATCTGACTGCCGACTTTTTTATTTTTTATTTTTTTATTGTGACTCGACATATGACAGCACCCCGCATGATGTTAAGCCAAAGTGTGGTCCATGAATGAATGTCACTGCTACTACAATTCAATAACTGTGAGTAGCAATCACATCCACTATGCCAGCCTAGATGGAACCGGCAACTTACAAGCTGATCCCGAAACGTGACCAAATCACTTCACGGTCTGTATACTTGTAAGTGGTGGTACTACCCCGGATCGGCAGACTGGGTACCACTGCCTACCACTGACTATCGCATTTCAATTCAAAAACAATGACAAGATACTCAAAAACATGTTCAATTGAAAAATCCACGAAATGTAAATAAACCCCAATGCTAAACAATGAAGTAGTGTTAAAAACAACGTTTGTGAGTCAATCAACGCTCTGGTGATGCGCATTCGGAATAATAAAGATATATTAGTAGCAATGTCCTTGCAAGTGTAGAAAGCTAATCTTGCAGAAGCGACCATCTTATGCAATTGTATACGAGATCTAGTACATTGTTTATTTATTTACAAGTATACAGATCGTGAAGTGATTTGGTCACGTTTCGGGATCAGCTTGTAAGTTGCCGGTTCCATCTAGGCCGGCATAGTGGATGTGATTGCTATTGACAGTTATTGAATTGTATTAGCAGTGACATTCATTAATGGACCACACTTTGGCTTAACATCAAGCGAGGTGCTGTCATATGTCGAGTCACAATAAAAAAAAATCAATGGTGGGTAGGTGCAATATTAGGATGACAATTTGTAAAATAAAATCAACAAATACATAAGGCGACGGAGGTGTAGTGGCAGTGCAATGGTTACGCAAACCGAGAGTACGGGATCGAAACCACTCACCGGTACCAATGTATCTTTGATATTTGTAGTTTGGTTGTCATGTAGGCCCAGGAGGGTGTTTGCCGACCAAATCGGAGACATCATCAAGAAAGCTAGGTTGCCTAGTGCCCATCCCCATAGAGCTTGTATGATGAAAATTGTGAATGTGAAGGAAGCGAGGGAGTTGTGTCAGGATCGTGGCAAGTGGCACTCCGTTGTCTCGGCCTATCCCTGCGGGAAAAAGGCGTGACAATTTAATTGATTGATTGGTTGTTCTGTTTCTATGGTATAAGCACTTTAGTAGTTTAATATAAATATAAAAATAAAATACTTATTATAATAATTACATTTTAATACACATAGGTACATAATTAAGTTGTATATATTTATACACATAATACACATAAAATAAAACTACGCATTTCATGAAAGAAGTAAAAAAGATAGTGTTTGTACACACTCTTGAATATTGCACGATTAGGATGATATATTGAGAATTGTGAAGTATATACTATAGATCCCGGCAAATAAAAAGAGCACTGACTTTTAAGTTGCGTAGCGCAAATGTGCCGCCGTGTACATATATACTAAAATTTTGAATTTTATACACATTCGTAAAACAATGAGAAAGTAGGTAACTGAACAAGTTACTGCGCAGCTTCAATGCCAGCGCTCTTTTTATCTGCCGGGATACATACCTATACTAAATGTTGATTGTAATTGGTAGGGTTATATGTGTAACTTATTCCCACAGAGGCACGTTTGCAGCCTCACTTTTCAAGTACAAATAAAACAATGAATATCCGGAGTTATCGATTGTTTTGCTTAAAACAAAAGATTTGCATCCTAACGTTTATTTATTGTTAGAGGAAGTAAATATGTTACGCTATTTGTTTTTAAATTAAATTATATAATGTCAAAGAAAGTTTTAGGTACCTTAATTTTGTAATTATTAATTCTTTTATAAGCTACTACGGTGGTTAATAATATTTGATATCATATACATTTTAAGAGTTGTGTCAGAATCGTGGAAATGATGCTCCGTCGTCCCTGTCTACCCCTGTGGAAATTGAAGCATGACAATTGATGATATTTGATCAAACATATGTATAAGACATAGACATTTACTTAAATTAAGACATTATTGGAAACTTAAAAATGTGTTATTGTAAATTTTAATCAATCAATCAAGTCACGCTTTTTTTCCACAGGGATAGGCAAAGATAATGGAGCACAACTCCTCATAACTCCCTCGCTTGCTTTACATTCACAATTCTCTTCATTCAAGCTCTATGGTTATAGACACTAGGCAACCTAGCTTTCTTGAGGATGTGTCTTTATATTTAGATGTGTACACACCTGTAATACCTGGGCATCCGCATTTTGTCGACCGAATCGGCAGTCGAACTAAAAAGTTCGGTGCGTCTTTTCTGTGTAGATTCATCGACAAGTGGAATGCTTTGCCAGCCCACGTGTTCTCTCCTTCCTATAACCTTGGATCCTTCAAGCGATGCGTGAAGAAGTACCTTTGGTCGGCATAGTGACGGCGACTGGGGCAGCCGTGAACTAACTCGGTTCTTTCAGTCGTCGTCACTCTTGGACCTCCTCTTGCTTATCATCAGGCGGGTCGTGGTCAGATGTCGTGTGTTATATAACCGAAACCATAACCACAAGATTTTTATCAGAGTGGTAAGCAGTGATACCCAGTCTGCCGATCCGGGGTAGTTCCACCACTTACAAGTATACAGACCGTGAAGTGATTTGGTCACGTTTCGGCAGCTTTGATAGTTGCTAGATGGAAAGTTGCCGGTTCCATCTAGGCCGGCATAGTGGATGTGATTGCTACTCACAGTTATTGAATTGTAGTAGCAGTGACATTCATTCATGGACCACACTTCGGCTTAAGATCAAGCAGGGTGTTGTCATATGTCGAGTCGCAATAAAAAAAAGATAAATTGGTTATGTTTTCGTGCGTGAATGGTAATTTATGTAGTAAATTGCATTACTTAAGTTATTTGTAGTTATTTGTGTTGTTTAGGTTTATTGTTTACATAATATATTTTCATTTACCTATACTGAGCTACTAAAGTGCTTCTTGAACCCGTGCCCTCGCCTTGCGTGTACATTTAGTGGTGTAGTGGCAGTGCAATGGTTGCGCAAACCGGAGAGCACGAGTTCGAGATCACCCACCGGTACCAGTGGCGTAGCGTGGAAGTCAACCGCCCGGGGCGGAAAAAAAATTTGCCGCCCCCTTATTAAGGAGTTTCAATCATAGGTACAACAAAAATATGAATTCAAATTTGCTCCGACCGGGAATCGAACCCGGGACTTTACGCGCAGTAAACCAATCGCTAAACCGTTCGTCCACGGTTCAAATCAGGTTCAAATTTTAACGATTTATTTTAGTTTTTATCAATTTTGCCGCCCCCTAAATTGCCGCCCGGGGCTACGCCACTGACCGGTATCAATGTATCTTTGATACATGTACTTTGGGATACAAACACTTAAGTAGCTTAGAATAGAAATGTAAATAAATAAAAAATAATAAATAATTTGCACTACCACTCGGTCGCCATAGTTTAATCACAAGAATTCAATGTAATAATTATCTAGTAAATTATCTTCGATGGAGCAAAGTTATTTTATAATTTTTCGGCAGACAGTTGTCTATTTGCCAGGGTAATACCACCACTCTGTAATGTAGAGACTGGGAAGGAACTAAGTTGCGTTTTAAGATTAGCGTGAAAGTTGTTGTTTCCAACTAGGACGGCGGCGTAGTGGTTGCGATTTATACTAGCAATTATTCGACTAGTAGCAGTAGCCTTCATTCGCCGAAATTTGTGTAAATATCACCAGAAAAGCATTGTATCTGCATGGGGTAATTTTACTTGTCGATTGTTCTACAATTAAACGATGCAGCGAATCTTTTAGTTCGAGTGGAGGTAGGAACAAGATTAAAAAGCTTCGCAAAATATTCTCCATTTATCTTTGACTGTCATTCAAAAGTTTTGACATGTAATTCCAAGATCGTGTAACATCTGCAAATTGTACAATTCTCAATTGCCAACATTATATACAGTAAGGTTCTTAACCTTATAACGCATTATGCTATCACGTACACCACACGTTTCTCACATTCATTTCAGCCATACTTACTTAGGTATAAACATATGCATTAAAAAATAAATAAGCAATATTCACCCTTATAACAATAGGGATAAGGATTGCAAATTAACCAATGTGCAGATGTGAGTAAAACACGATACATTTTAAAAATAATACTGTACTTTGTTTTTCTTTATTGTTTTGGTTATCATAATGGTTAGTTTTGAATCAAAATCAATCAATCAATCAAATTGTTACGCCTCTTTCTCACCGTTTCTTGATTGACAAAAATGAAGTCGTCTACTAAATTTAGAATATACTATACGAATTTATATATCTAATCTGGATGGAAGCGTTAAACGAGGTAGACCCAGGAGGGTGTTTTCTGACCAAATCAGAGACATCCTCAAGAAAGCTGGGTTGCCTAGTGCCTATAACCATAGAGCTTGTATGAAGAGAATTATGGATGTCAAGAAAGAGAGGGAGTTGTGCCAGGATCGTGGCAAGTGGCGCTCTATTGTCTGCCTATCACTGTGGGAAAAAAAAATTTTGAAAAATATAATGCAGCTTTGCAATTTTTTTACAATCTTAACGAAAACTACAATAATAAAACTATAGTTAAAAAAAAATTAAAAACCCGCTGGTACACCATATTCATGTTGTCATATGACAATGTGAACTAAAAAGTGAATAAATGGTAAACAAAAGGAGGTCCAAGAATGCCGACAACTAAAAAAACAGGGTCGGTTTACGGTTGCCCCAGTCGCCATCACTATGTCGGCCAAAAAAAGTTTAATGAAATTAATGTATTGTCACCCGTTTTTATTTCGTGTAGAATTTTCAAATTATTCAGACCTCCAGAAGTGGGTGAAAATTAATTTAAAAGATGGGGTCCGTGGGGTCCTAGCGCTATAAGGCTTTTTAAGGAGATATCAAAAAGGTTAGTCGACATCACAGGAGACCGAAGAGTTGGCAGCTACCTCGGACAAAGAATTAGTCTAGCTATTCAAAGGGACTCCTTTTAATAATGTATTTTAGTTAATTTTTTATCAATATATTATGTATTAAATATATTATATTTACTTAAATTTCTAAGGTAATAAATAGTTGTTAGGTAAATTAATAAATTTAAAAGATTCCGTTACATAGTTTACATACATACAAGTTAAGCTAATAAAAGCATGTTAAAAAAATCATAAATAAGTTAAGCAGATGTTCAAAAATTAATCTTAAAGTATGTTGGTCAATAACCCGCTCAGAGCACAGGCGCTATGTTGAGAGCATGAACATCCGGCCATGCGCACGCGCAACATTAATTTGCCGCTCCATTGCAGACAGATCACAAATATTGAAAGCAACGATTATCACAGTAGGAAGTGCATTAGATCAATGTGCATTCAAGTAGATCATAAAACTTATAAGATGTTTGCCGATTCGTACATTGTTTATATTGGGAACGACATATGACCCCAAACGACAGGCGTGGACGAACGGTTTAGCGATTGGTTTGCTGCGCGTAAAGTCCCGGGTTCGATTCCCGGTCGGAGCAAATATTTGTTTCATAGCTTTTGTTTGTAATATTTGATAATTATATTAAATATTGCAAATATTTGTTATTAAAGAATAAGAGATGGATATTTGCCTCGGGTCTGGTTATCAAAGTGGGGTAGGCAGTGGTACCCAGTCTGCCGATCCGGGGTAGTATCACCACTTTCACCACATTGGTCATTTAGTTGCTGGTTGGACACAAAAGGAGGCGCACGCTGATAAAGTATAATAGTATAGTTAGTAATATTTGTATTCACACATTTAAATAAACTAATAAAGTGGAGGGGCGCGTCCTTTATAGTTAGACAAGCTATACTACCCCCGATCGGCAGAGTGGGCACTACTGCCTACAGCACTCATTTTCAATGTTCCAAATGCAGTTATTTGTATTTGTAAAATGTTGAATATGTGAATAATTTAGAATGATGTCGGCCAACCATGACGTGATCACGCATTTCGCCATTGCATCAAATGAACGACTACATCGGAATGCGGTTTGCTGGACGTAATGTTCTCAGCCACACATACATGTAGTTTCAAGTTTTATTTTCAAAGCAAAATGTAACTACTTTAATTTCATCTAGATCAGTGTTTCCCAACGTGAAGCCCACGCCTTACAGGGCAGGGGGGCAATTTGATACTTAAGAGGGACAATTTAAAAATGGACTCGTCACAACTTTAAACCTTTCGTTTTGGGGTATTTAAATGCAATGCTAGATATCGGTGACAAATTTTAAAAATAGGCAAATTCTTTAAAAAAATGCTGTAATCATTTATATTTCTTAAGGGAACAAAACAATTTTTAAAGGTTAAAAATTATGAATGTAAAATGGGCATATAAAAATGTTGAGGTGTAGCAAAAAAAAAGGTTGGGATACACTGATCTAGTTTATTTAAAGGCGACCGTGGTGTAGTGGTAGTGCAATGGTTATGCAAACCGAGAGAACGGGTTCGAAACAACTTGCTGGTATGAATTTTTGATGTACTTTGGTCGTCCTGTTTCAATGATACAAGCACTTTGGTAGCTTAGTTTAAAAATAAATAAAATATAAAAAAAAAATAAACTAAAGTATAGTTGTAAGTATTAATGCCTTGTTAAAATTTTGCTGTTGGATTTTTTAAAAATTTTTTATAATAAATATTTAAGCGGGAATAAAGATCTATGGCCGTAAATGAGTCGTTTTTTTTTTCAGACGTCGCGCCTGATGTCGCCTAAAAATAATTTAAAAAATGTCGGATGTAAAAATTTAGCGCGAAATATGCCAGTCGCATCCACTATGCCGGCCAGTTACTAATGCTTTTGTTTAAATTAAAATAAATAAAAACATATTTTTGTGCCAAATATAAAGCATCCCATTGTTCTTTGTTTTTATTGTTTAATGCCATTTCAAAGATAAGTTCGTAAAATATAAAAATACTAGCATTGTTCTACTGTTTGATATAAACTTTATGAAATTATCATTTGTATGAACTCCTACAATATTAAATCGTACAATAAAAAATACAGCAAATATATATTTTTTAAATCTAGTTTTTTTTTTCAAATATATTTATACTGAGCTACTAAACGCGTTTGTATTGTAGAAACAGGACGACCACAGTCAAGGCCACTTGGTACCGGCAAGTGGTTTTGAACCAGGGGTTCTTAGTTAGCGAGACCATTTATCTACAACTAAGTCACGGTGAACAAACTCTTTACGAATAATGTTATCTAATTACAATAAATGAAGTGACTTTCAGTGGTCACACAAACCGAAAGCACGGGTTCAAAACCACTCACCGGTATCAATGTATCTTTGATACATGTACTTAGCTTAGTATAGAAATGTAAAAAAATACTTTCAAATACAATAAATAACTTATTTATTTTGATACCTCATAGGCACCGACTAGAGCGACTGAGAAAAACTTTACTATCAGTCGCCTCCATTCGTAGACTGCACTCCATCTTAACATCAGGAGGAGAGGGTGCTGTCATAGCCACAATAATCATAAAAACATAGTACAGACCGTGGAGCGACTCAGCTGCGATTCAGGATAAACTTCAAAGTTTCCGGTTTAACTAGGCCGGCATAGTACACGCAACAGCTACTTGTAGTAGCAGTCGCCTCCATTCAAGGACCGCCCTCCAGCTTAACATCAGTCGAGTAGCTGTCATATGTAGAGCCACAATAAAAAAAATCCAAATTCAAATGTACGATTTTGATAGTGTTTTTAAACAGATTAATAGAAAGTCTTGTTTACTTTCGTTGTGCGTGATCGAATGTCGTGCAAATTGGGCACCAGTAATACACGATAATATTAAAATAATAGTTTTCTACGCCTTTTTCCTACAGGGATAGGCAGAGACAATGGAGCGCCACTTACCACGATCCTTGCCTTCTTTACATCCACAATTCTCTTCACACAAGCTCTATGGTTATGGGCACTAGGCAAACTAGCTTTCTTGAGGATGTCTCCGATTTGGTCGGAATACACTCTCCTGGGCCTGCCTTGTTTAACGCATCCTTCCACATAAATTCCTTACATAATATAAGAACGTGTATATTCACAAAACAAACATAAAATGTTAAAATCCAATTTGTAATATCACTATAACTGATTAAATTAATTAAATTATTACGTCTCAATTCTGACAGGGATAGGCACTGATAACGGAAAGCCAATAATCACGATCCTGACGCAACACTGTCGCTTCACATCCACAATTCTCTTACAGACTATGTTTAGGGGCTATGAATTGATCAAGAAATAATCTTCTGGGCCGAGTTATGTCAGCGTAACAGTATACCATCGCTACAAATAGAATGTGAACTTTGCCCCAGTCTCCGGACCCTTTTGGAAATAATAAATTATGTTTACCACTAAAAATAATCAATTTCAGAATAATCTATTAAAGCTAGAATCGTGGGATGGAATCTTCCATGTTTTTTTGTAACTGTTCGACACCAATATATAAACCATTGTGAATAAGAATTAAATCAGTATCGTCTTAATCTTCATGGTTTTATTATTTAACTAAAGTCCTTCGTCAAAGCTATACGCACGCCACCGAAAATATAACTGCCGTCTCCAATAATTATTATTTATAAAACAAGTGCAAAATAAAAGCCTTCAACAATTATTTGAAATTAGATATAAATTTCGCAAATAGGGAATATGCATGTGGTTTAAATATTGCTGCAAATTTTTCCCCCGATTCTTTATTGTACTAACATCATGCTAAAATGATTATATTTTTAATTTTCTTTGTATATATTGCATAAAAGATTAAGCAAAAAGTGAAAAACAAGCAAGTGAAATTCAAATGAGTGAAACGCCATACCATTGGCCGAATGAAACGTGACGTCACATGACACGTTCGGGGTCGATGCTTTTATTGTGCGCGTGGTGTTTAAAAGAAAAAATAGCTGTTCTTTGTGTTTATGCAGTGTTTTTGTTTGGCTATTACAACTTAAAAATCCACATAAATAACAGTAACACTTGTAGTAAACAAATACTGGTCGTGACGTCATCAAAAGCCCGCGCTAGATGATGGCGTTCAAATGTGTCAAATTTAATCGAAGTTTTAAAATTATTTTAAAAAAATAATTAGAACTTTTCCAACACTATTAATATTTTTTATTATGTTATAACGATGTAATAAGTGAATTAAACACATAAAAAAATACATGCATATACCCTATTTTAGCTTAAAATAATACATAAGCAACACACAAATGGCGGCATAAATGAAAAACAATATTAAACAAATTATAATAAATAATGTGTAGTGCACAATAATACATAGTATAAAATAAAATTGTAGGTTGTGTCAGTGGCGCTCCATTGTCTCTTGCCTATCCCTGTGGAAAAAGGGCGTGACAATTTGATTGATTGATAAAATAAAAATAATATTAATAATTAATAAACTATATAGTATATAGAGTAGATTAGGACATGAGAACAGATACGCGAATTGATTCTTATTATTAACAAAAAGAGTCCCATAATGGGGATTAGCTGAACAAACTCGGTTTTTCAGTCGTCGTCACTCTTGGACCTCCTCTTGCTTATCATCAGGCGGGACTTGGGCGAAATTGTATATAACAGGACGAACAAAGGATATATCAAAGATACATTGGTACCCGTAAGTGGTTTTGAAGCCGTGCTCTCGGTTTGCGTGACCATTGCACTGCCGCTACACCACGGACGCCTAAATTCCTATCTTCCCCACAATGGAGCTATTTGAACACGATACAAATAAGAATTTCTATGTTTATTATTCATGCACGATTTAGGTTTACCTCTCATCATGCGAACATTGTGTACATATGAGATTTTATCGTTTTGTGAAATAGAACTTCACGTGTCACAAGATGATATCCTGATCTTAGCTTATCACGTAAGTGGGTTAGCGGTAAACATGCATAGTCTGTGAGATCATTTTGCATGCCTTCATGAATGGAAGGGCAACAGTTATTTTAATAATTAATCAAATTAAATTGTCACGCCTTTTTCACAATCTATGGGTGAAAATGAATCTGATATAAATAATATGAATATAGAGGATAGTACACAATGTTCTATATCATAATTACTTTTTTTAATTTTTTATTCTTTATTATTATACATTTCTATACTAAGCTACTAAATAGCTTGTATCATAGAAACAGGACAACCAAAGTACATATATCAAAGATACATGCCTAAACAATGGCGGAATTAAAGAATATCTTAAGCAAGGTTTAATATGTTTTATAATCGCGTTCATTTTGGTTTAGATTTTACAAATTTTTATTATTCCGACGTTTCGAGGGCATAAAATTCATTAGGCAATGTTCGCGCAAAATCAAAGAAAATACTAGGTTTTATTAGTTTATTAGGTGAAGGTATATGTTTATTTTACATTTAGGTAACTTACGAAGGGGCGCATCCTCGATCTTGCCCTGGGCGCCATCCAATCGGTACGCCACTGTTACTTATATACTATTATACACACATTATTTTTTTAATTTATTTATTACATTGTTTACTGACACATTGTATGACTATGACTTTCACCGTAGGTCAAGCCTGTATCGTGAAAGTCAGAATATTGAGGTAAGGTAAAGTTTAGGGTGAAGTTTTGGTTTGTGCGTGAGTGTGTGTGTTTTTTTTAAGTATTATATACTTAATACTTAAAAATTGTTGAGTGAATAAATCTAATTGTATTTAATAACAATTAGCATATGTTATGATAACAATAGCCTACGAATAATGACCTTGTACTACATTACATTCATAGTATTGTTTGATGTAACACTTCCCTTTTATGGATCTCACCTTTGTCTTGTGAGATCAGTCTTTTATTTTGTAGACCACGGTAGGTTTTATAAAAGTTATCTTTCGTTTAATGAAGAGTGGTAGGCAGTGGTACCCAGTCTGCCGATCCGGGGTAGTACCACCACTTACAAGTATACAGACCGTGAAGTGAATTGGTTACGTTTCGGGATCAGCTTGTAAGTTGCCGGTTCCATCTAGGCCGGCATAGTGGATGTGGTTGCTATTCACAGTTATTGAATTGTAGTAGCAGTGACATTCATTCATGGACCACACTTTGGCTTAACATCAAGCGGGGTGCTGTCATAATGTCGAGTCACAATAAAAAAAAATTAAAAAAAAATTCCCCGTGATCGAAAGGTCGGTTTTACAAGTACTAGTAGTCAGAAAAACTGAGAGATATTTAATGAATTAAAAAATATATGCGGCTCACTATCGCGTTTATTTTGGTTTTGATTAAATTGTAAAATCAAAATCAAAATAAACGCAATAAATAGTAAGCCGTATAAAATTTGTTTAATTCATTAAATAATGTTCGCGCAAAATCTAAGAAAATACTTAGAGATATTTATTAAAATCCCTTATTTAGCCTACCCATGTCAATCAATCTATCAATCAAATTGTCACGCCTTTTTTCCACGGAGATAGGCAAAGACAATGGAGTGCCACTTGCCACGATCTTGACATAACTCCCTCGCTTCCTGCACATCCACAATTCTCTTCATACAAGCTCTAATTATGGGCACTAGGTAATCAGATGCCACTAGGCTTATTCATGTGAGCGTGACAAAAAAATTAATTTATAGTTAATACTGGATTTGTCAAATAAATGTTTAAAATTATTTTCGCTTTTGTAAAGGCCTCTTCTTAACTTACCTTTTTTAATTTTATAAAGGTGAATGTTGACTTTTGTGTTACGCAACTGAATTACATGCGAAATTAAAAAAAAGAAATGCCATCTTATTTATTTAACTGCTATAAATAACAACATAAAAACAAATGAAACATAAACGCCGTCAAAGTATATTAACACACGGGTCGCCGCCCACCGTATGCAAATAATTAATTTAAAATTTAAAAAACAAATATCAATTCTACGATTGTACCTTTCGCTGTCAATCACAAGTAAAAACAAGTCGAAAAAGTGTGCGAATTCTTTAAGAGGATGGATGAATGAACTGTTATGTAATAATACCAGATTCCAACACATTTCGAATCTTTCGAGCTGCGTACAATTAACGAAACTTGTATCAATCAATCAAGTGGTTACGCCTTAATTCCTACAGGGAAAGGCAGAGACATTCGAGCGCACTTTCCATAATCCTGACACAAATCCCTTGTTTCCTTGACATCCACAAATCTTACGTCGTCTTTTTTAGTGTCTAACATTATGTTAATTTTTATCTTCTTTATCTTCAATCTTCTCATATCTCATATCGCCAGAGCTTGTATAAAGAGAATTGTGAATGTGAAGGAAGAGAGGGAGTTGTGTCAGGATCGTGGCAAGTGGCGCTCCATTGTCTCTGCCTATGCATGTGCCTATACTGACATAACTCTATCGCTTCCTTCACATCCACACATCATCAATTTGTGGATGTGATAACCTAATAAAGCTGGGCATTGTTAATTAATCTCTAAATCTTAGTTGCTTTAATAAATGTATGGAGGACTCACGATTAACAACTTTTTTTACATTTCTATACTAAACTACTAAAGTGCTTGTATCATAGAAACAGGAAAACTAAAGTACATATATCTAAGATACAATGGTACCGACAAGGCGTTTTGAACACATGCTCTCGGTTTGCGTAACCATTGCACTGCCCCTACACCATGCTCGCCTTAAATGCACCTTTTTCCAGGCGACCAGTAAATATGGCGCCAATAATTAGGAGAGATCAAAACCTGGTCAGTCAGGTGTAACAAGGGTAGTCTTTAGGTTTGTTTAAGTTTGTGATCATTCAAAAATATCATTATTGTTTGCTAAAT
This sequence comes from Tinea trinotella, assembly GCA_905220615.1. NCBI lineage: Eukaryota > Metazoa > Arthropoda > Insecta > Lepidoptera > Tineidae > Tinea > Tinea trinotella. The sequence goes on along the minus strand of HG992308.1, from coordinate 13,637,772 downwards.
TTGTGCATAACAGTATATGTTCATGCCGAATTAAACAAAGATTAGATACAATTTGTTTTGAACACCAACAAAATAAATAAATAAATTCGAATCCATCATGCAGACCTGGGCTAATTGTCTTTTAGGCGGGGTAACGTGAAGTGTCTTTCAGGATCAGCATGAAAGTTGCCTGTTATAAATAGGCCGACATGGTCGATGCGACTGGTACTTGAACTTATTTAACTGTAGTAGCAGTCGCCTCCATCTTAACATTGGTTACATCATACACGGAATAAAAAAATACTTCCTTCTCTGATCCCTTTAAGATAGTTCCCCATTTGGATGGGTTTAGAATTGTTTTTCCGATAAAAAAAAATCGCAAAAAAAAATAGATATCGATAGTTTAGTTTTCAATTAACGGTATTCTAAATGGTTGACTTTGACCAATTAGAGACAGTTTGCGCTTGTTTTGCAGATGAACCGTTTATAATAGGACAAAAGTCGACGTGGTCTTGGGTGAGTGGATTATTACTAGACAGATTTTTATAAAGATTTTGCGAATAATTTGGAATGGCAAATAAGAGTTCTAACGAAATATATTTAAACCAAAACTAATTCTGAAACGCGACACTTTACACTGTAAATGTACACTTATCTGTACACTTTACACTCTTTGATAACCAGATATCCGAACCCTATTATTAAATATTTGCATTATTTAATATAATTATTAAATATTATAAATAAAAGCTATAAAACAAATATTTGCTCCGACCGGGAATCGAACCCGGAACTTTACGCGCAACAAACCAATTGCTAACCGTTCGTCCACGCCTGTCGTCAAGAATCCAACTTCTGGAATTAAACGAGTGACAGCTCTTTGACGTTATTTAAAATAAATAAAAATATGTAAGTGAAAGTAGATTGGCAAAAGGAATTTATACAACTGATGTGGATGGATGTGTTAAACGAGGCAGACCGAGAAGGGTATTTTTCACCCAGATTAGAGACAACCTAAAGAAAGCATTCATACAAAGTAGGGCTTGTAAGAAGAGAATTGTAGAAGGGAGGGAAACAAGGGAGTTGTGTCAGGATCTTGGCGAATTGCACTATATTGTCTCTGCCTATCCCTGTGGGAAAAAGGTGTGACACAAATCCCTCGCTTCCCTTACATTGGTTATGGGCATTAGCAACCCAGCTTTCATAACAAATTAATTAATTTATCAGAAATTTTAAAACTTTTTTTTTTGGTAGGAGCGTTTCCTTAAACCGTCCTTCATCTCTGCCTATCTCTGTGGGTACAAAGACGTGACATTTTGATTAGATAGGATAAAAAATGTCACCAAGGCCATAATAAAAACAAAGATATATAAGGAATAAGGTCACTTTCCTATTGCAGCATCTCACCTTGGTTAACATTTACAATTAGACCTACTTATTATTTATTAGTACTTTTTTGTGTGGTTGTGGTATTGTAGGTACAATTATTGTAAGTGTCATATGGCATAATGTTTTTTATTATGCTACCATCTGGTAATACAATTTTGTTGTCTGCCCAGTCTGCCGATCCGGGGTAGTACCACCACTTACAAGTATACAGACCATGAAGTAACTTGGTCAGGCTTCAGGATCAGCTTGTAAGTTGCCGGTTTAAACTAGGCCGGCATAGTGGATGTGACTGCTGCATAAAGTTATTTAATTGTTGTAGCAGTCACCGCTATTCATGGACTGCACTCCAGCCTAATATCAGGCAGGGTGCTGTCATATGTCGAGTCACAATTTAAAAAAACTTTATAAAATCAAACACATATTTGGTCCAGTTTAAGAGTGATAATCGGTCTGTTGGTGGTCATTTGAGTGGTACTTTCAAATTAGCGTCGTAAGTACCATATAATTTTGGTAACTGGCCTTTTTGGACCTGCTGGGAAGGTGCCAGTTCAGCCAAACCACCATAGTGGATGCAAGTTTCTCTGTGGTAGCATTTGCTCATAGATTGACCTTCAAATTAACATTGGAAAAGGTGTGTTGTGGTAATATAGAATTTAACTATTAATTATATTGCATTCTGTTTGGTCCTCAAATATCAAACCAAAAATATGGTCCTCAAGGCGACCGTGGTGTAGTGGCAGTGCAATGGTTACGCAAACCGGAGAGCACGAGTTCGAGACCACCCACCAGTACCAATGTATCTTTGATATATGTACTTTGGTTGTCCTGTTTCTATGATACAAGCACTTTAGTAGCTTAGTATAGAAATGTATAATAAAAAAAAAACAAATAAATAATAAATACTTCAGATTTCTATACTGTGTTTCATATATTGTTTAATTCCATTATTAACAAATGAATAACTATAAATAAAAAAAATATCATTTAGAGATAGTCCCAAGGAGACTGGCAACTTTTCTCCTTTGTATAGCGAGGCTAATAGGTTGGCAAAAATAATTGCCAGCCTTCCTGTCTCCAGAATTCTCTGTTAGCCGCTTGGACAACTCCCTGGCCAGGGCTCATCGTCTTGATCCCAACCGGCGCAAATTGGTTTCATATATTAAAGTACTTGATCTTGAGTACATTGAGCAATTTCGAATAAAGTTAAGAATTTGTAAAGAAAATCATCATCTTTTATATTTATTTTTAATGTAGGCACTATAACTTGTTTCAATTTAGATCACGAACAGAACTAATATGAATTAAAATTTAAAATATAATATACTACTCACCACAACGTCATTCCAGTACAGGTTCTTATTTTGAATTAATATCAAAAAAATAATACTGAGTAAATAATAGAAACAATAGATACATTTCAAAAAAGTCTTTTTAAATAAAATATTTAGTTAGAAACTCACATAAGTAATCCCGATCATTTCCTGTTAATAAAACACAAATAAACTTTACTTTTATCATAAACCCACATAAAATATTTTGAACACAAAGTACTAAGGGTGAATTTAAAGTTTGAATTTTTGGGCGAAAACTTTAGAACCGCCAGCGACGTCACACGGCAACTGACAGATGTCAACTAGCGTTTGGGAATATGAGAAATTAGAAATTAATTAATAATAAATAAATACCGATAGTGGTCTAAATATTACAGTAAATCTTTTATACTAGTATTTCTTTTTTATTAATTTTGTATGGTAAATATTATAACATGTTTTATTTTTGAACGAGTAACATTTGTGTTGACACTTGACATTTGAATTGGTTTCCATGGCAGCGGTAATGGCGCCTATTTCGTAAACAAATTCCCTTTGTAATATTAAAGTGAATATTTACATAGTTTTGTGAATATGTGTTCGGTTGCACGTTGGTTAGATGTTGAGGTCGGAACGGATGATATAAATTTAAATACATTGCCTAGTAATATCTGCTTAGCTGATTTAAATTGTGATAATGACTACAAATTGATTATTGGTGATTTAGGGCGGGAAAAAGATGGACCTAAAATTAAAGTAATTGTCCAATTTGTACTCATTTTGAAAAATTTAAAGTTCTAAATTATATAAAAAAATCTTAAAGCGATAGTTATTGTTTTTTTTTACCTATTGTAACCAATTGATTTTGGTCGGCATAGTGGAAGCGACTGAGACAGGTGTAAACTGTTTTTTAGTTGTCAGTTCCGAACTTCCCCTTGCTTACCATTAATCGAGTCGCATCTCAACAAAAAAGATAAAATTTTATATTCCAATTAATTAATTAAATTGCGCCACTTTCCACGATCCTGCCTGACTCAACTCTCTACATTACAATCAACTATATTATCTCGCCTTATCCCCACAAGGATAGGCAGAGACAATGGAGCGCCACTTGACACTATCTTGACAACTCCCTCACTTCTCTTACATCCACAATTCTCTTCATACAAGCTCTATGGTTATGGGCACTAGGCAACCCAACTTTCTTGAGGATGTCTCCGATTTGTCTACATTACACTAAACATAATTTATAATATAAAATTAAATAAAATAATATTTCTTTTTTTTATTTACAAGAATCAAAGAGTGGTAGGCAGTGGTACTCAGTCTGCCAATCCGGGGTAGTACCACCACTTACAAGTATACAGACCATGAAATGATTTGGTTGCGTTTCAGGATCAGCTTGTAAGTTGCCAATTCCAACTAAGCTGATTGGATGTGTGGATGTAATTGCTACTTACAGTTATTGAATTGGTAGTACAGTGACATCCATTAAGGGACCACACTCCAGCTTAACATCAAGTGGGGTGCTGTCATATGCCGTGTCACAACAAAAAAAATAGCTTTTTAGCAATGAATAAAATTCTTTAAAAAAAATTTTCAGATATTTAAAGGAGCCATGCAAACAACAGACATAGACTTACCGGACATGCCTCTAGGAGTAGTTGCATTCTACATGAGTGAAACAGTACCTCGGAGTGCACCCGTCATAGCAGTGGCATTCAGTACTGTTATATATATTTATAGAAACTTGAAATTGTTTTATAAATATTATTTGCCATCAATTGAATGGAATTCCACTGAAATGGAAATTTGGAAGGAGGTAATTTATCTATCCATGTGAAATGGACATCTGATACTTTTTATTCAAACAAATCAATCAAATCAAATTGTCACGCCTTTTTCTCACAGGAAACACTTTTATACTAAGCCACTAAATGTGGTTGTATCATGGAAACTGGGTGACTAAAGTAACATTATATCACAGATACATTGCTACTGGCAAGTGGGGTTGAAATATTAGCGAGGCCTTATTACCACTAGACCACGGTTCCCCATTTGATTTAATGTTTGAATTTAATAAGTTTAATAATACATTAGTAAACTTATTAACACTTCTCCATAAAGCATATTTTCACACCTTGTTTCCACAGGGATAGGTAGAGACAATGGAACACCACTTGCCAACTCCATTGCTTCCCTCACATCCACGATTTTTTTCATTTAAGCTCTATAGTTATATTTATTCATAATCAATAATTTTGTTTGTTGAGGTAAATAATTAATGAAAATAATAATAAGAGATAAAGGGTGAAAATCATAGAAACTGGGGCTCCATTTTCTCTGCCTATCCCTGTAGGGATTGAGGCATGACAATTTGTATACCTAATAGATTTAATTTAATAAAAGATAACAAAAAATATTTTCTATCACCTTTACAGTTAGTAAACCAAGAAAGCCACAACATAGAAACTTTAACAACATTAATAGAGAGTCTTCGGATGCTCCCGCAAAACATACTGAGCCGCCAATCCCATCAATTTCTCCAGCTGACTACTGACCAGCAGTTGGAGTACCTAGACCAAACCCCAGAAGTCCCCACTAGGAGAACTCCAGAAATTACAGCTATAACTACCTTAAAATCTAGTTCTGTTGATAAATATGGTACAAGCTGCTTGGTGGTTGCAACTGAAGATGGAGAGATAGTTATTCTGGATCCACACACATATCAGCAGATAAGTCAGGTATTTTATGCCTATATGTATAAATATCTAACCATAGAGCCTGTATGTAGAGAATTGTGGATGTAAGGGAAGCGAGGGTGTTGTGTCAGAATCCCTGATTGATTGATTTGATTACGACTGAGGCAACCATGAAATGAGTCGTTTTTTCAGTCGTTCCTGTTATTTTTATCATCCACATCCTTATGACATGGGTGATCATTTTTCTAATGTAAAAGGACTGACTACTGAAAAAATAAACTCACGGGTGTCTATGCCGCTGTCTATGTTGTTTAGTGGACTTAAGTGGTTTCAAATATTTAACCCCATTTTGTGTTTACGCAAACAAAGGCGTTTATAAATTTATCTCTATGTCTTCGTATCTTATATATCGTATCTCTATAATGATTTGTTACAACCGATTAAATACAACCGATTTGTTTGTATTTTCGAATTTGAATTTTAACTTGAATCATATTTAAAAATGCTTTCAAGTTTTTAAAATATGATTCAATAAAATCTGATCATCAGCTTTTTCCTAGAATGAAGTCGTGTTAACAACTTTTACAGGTTTAATCCGTTTCAAATGTTGTTTCGTTATTGTTAATATTAATCAATCAAATTGTCACGCCTTTTCCCACAGGGATGAGCAGAAACAATGGAGCGCCACTTGCCACGATCCTGACATACCTACTTCCTCACCAACAATTGAGAAAATATTTCGTCTCTTTTGAATGTTCCTACATAGTCTTATATTATTATACATAGTCCTTTGTCTCTGCCTATCCCTGTGGGGAAAAGGCGTTACAATTTGATTGATTGATTGATCAGGGTTTTTAGATTTTTTTTCGACATGGGTCTTTAAAGTTCTAAATTTAGGTATTATTGTACACAGGCAAATATATGTGAAGTAAAGAAAACGCCTTATCAAATATTAACAACTGGACTTTATCACGTCGACTATCGCATTGTGATTGCGACGAGGTTCGATCATTATTGTACTACGCACTTATTGTTGCACGAATTTTGTAGGCGTTTTTTTTTGTTATTTCACTTACACTATATTTAGTCGCATTTCCAAATGAGCTTTAAAGTTGCCAGATTCAAGGCGCGATCCCGATGGCGATGGCGGACAGCTACACAGTTGTGCAGTCGTTATGAATTGCGTGATAAAGAATGTCAGACACTCATCTTTTGTTACTTCTATTAGAAGAGGAGGACAAGGACGACGATTTATTTGAATAAATAAATAAATTATATATTATGAAATATATTCATTTATTTAATTTTTCTGATCCTATATTTAAAAGCTGATCACACGAAGGAAGTTATACAGTACAATTTAAAAATCATTTGATCAGCAGTGAAGAAAAGTTTAGATACTATTGTCGTTTAAATTTAAAAAAAACAATTTTATTTTATTTTATTCGTGTCAACGACAGGACTGGTGTGTCGCGACTGTACTAGTGCGGCGGCTGCAGACTAGTGTCGCATTGCACGAAATCTATCTCATACAAACCAGTAGTGTAGTTTGCGATTGCTACTGCAGTTATCTAACCGTAGTAACAGCCACCTTCATTCAAAGACTGCACTCCACCTTAACATCAGGCAGGGCGCTGTCGGGGCGCTACAATAATTAAAAAAATATTGGTTAAAGCCTCTACCACACAGGCGCGTTATTATCGGTCGGTAATACCGGATGCGTTATTGTGATATCTGTTTTTGGTACAATATGTATTGGGACGTCTACAAAGTGACTCACTGCTGCGATAATAACGACGCAATAGAAGTAGGACGCAATTGTGTGCAAGGAATCGGGACGCAATAACGCGCCTGTGTGGTAGAGACTTTATGATGATGTTCCGTATTACAGAGAAAGGTGCGTGTGTTTGGTGAAGCGTGGTATGAATCCTGGCAAATTACTATTCGAAACTGAACATCACATTATTAATATGGAAGTAATGACAACTGATGACAGTATTGTTGTCATATGCATTGATAACACTATGGCGTGTTATAGTAGGAAGGTAATTAGATTTTTTATTAGGACTCGATCGAAGACATCCTCAAAAAGCTAGGTTGCCTAGTGCCCATAACCGTAGAGCTTGTATGAAGATAATTGTGTTTTGGGACATACTTGTAAGTTGCCGGTTCCAACTAAGCTGGCATTGTGGATGTGACTGCTATTTACAGTTATTAAATTCTAGTAGCGGTAACCGCACTCTAGCTTAACATCAAGCGGGTGCTGTCCTATGTCTAGTCACAATAACAAAAAAAATGCAATAAAGTCCGTTCAGTAGTTTATGAATTTATCGCGTACAGACAGCCAGACGCGGTAAGGGGACTTTGTTTTATAATATGTATAGATCTGTAAAGTTGAAGCTTACTAAGGCTAAGAACTCACGGCTCGTAACTGTCATATAATGTAAAAATGTATGGCAAAATCACTTTTTGAACTCACGATGCGATTCCGATTGCTTGCAGCTTGCAATCATCTAGTCAGTCGCAAATACGTGCGGGCTCGTGAGTTTTAAAATATTATCGGACACCCGCAGTTGTTGCGGGCCCCGACACAAAATCGCATCGTAAGTTTTTAGCCATACACGGCATTCACATGAGGCGGATTTAGTTGATCAACTGCAAAAGCGTTTGCGATTTGAACCGTCTGAACAGACTTTAAATAAATTTGAATCGTCTGAACTTCTTCTGGGGCGTTCTCACGGGGCGATTATAGTTGATCAATATTTGTCGTTTAACAAAAATTCAAAAGCAAATATTGCCGGTAGCGTTCTCACGATTCAATAATAATCGACTCAATATTACACGTGTTATTACACTATCTGTCCATTTTAGCATTTTTCTCGTGGATGTGGACGCCACAATTCACATTTAGTTTTACAAACAAACAAAATACTGGTGATAGAGGAATGAAATATACAGTACATAGGTACTCAATCGCGCTGATTGACTGACTGATTGGACTGATTATTCAATGCCAGTTGAACGTACAAGTTCAGACGAGTCGATTCGCTGTCAGCTATCAAATGAATCAACAAAAGTCGAAAGTTTTGTTGAATAGATATTTATTGCTTCAACTTGATTGAAAGTCTGTTGAGACGGTTCAAATCACGAACGATTTGTCAGTTATTCAACTAAAATCGCCCCGTGAGAACGCCCCATTCGTTTAACTCGCATTGAATAATCAGTCCAATCTGTCAATCAGCGAGATTGAGTATGCATTGTATTACTCTCACCAGTTTTTTGTTTGTTTGTAAAATTAAATGTAAATTATGGTGTCCGCATCCCCGAGAAAAGTGCTAAAATGGACAGATAGTGTAATGACACGTGTATTATAGAGTCGATTATTATTGAACCGTGAGAACGCTACAGTCAATATTTAATTGATTGATTTTTTGTTGAACGATAAATATTGAACAACTTTTGCCTCGTGAGAACGCCGTATTAATGTTTCGTATATTTCAGGGCAAGAAATTGTGGTGTATAAAACATGAAGAGAGACCAATAGCGCTTACGTTACTACCAATAAGTACACTCGGTTTGTTGTTAATAGGTGTTGCGTTGTCATCGGGACATGTTTATTTGTATGATGGCAATGCTAAAGTTGATCAGATGTTCGTCAAAGGTAGGCCAATTTCGACACTATATCTAAAAAAACTTAGTTCTGATTGAATTTCTTTGTCCGGCTTAGTGACGGGGACTGAGGCAGCCATGAACTAACTTGGTTGTTTTAGTCGTCGTCACTTTTGGTTCTCCTTTTGCTTATTATCAGGCGGGTCGAGGTCAAATATAAAAATATATATGCTCTGAAATAGAATTGTAGGTAAAAAAAATACACATGGAAATGTCACTGTCTAAGAATGTCACTGCTACTACAATTCAATAACTGTGAGTAGCAATCACATCCACTATGCCGGCCTAGATGGAACCGGCAACTTACAAGCTGATCCCGAAAGGTGACCAAATCACTTCACGGTCTGTATACTTGTAAGTAGTACTACCCCGGATCGGCAGACTGGGCACCACTGCCTACCACTTTTAATTCACATTGTCATATACTTAAGCAAGTTTTTTAGTTTTATTATTATTTATTTTGTTGTATAAACAAATCGGAGACACCCTCAAGAAAGCTAGGTTGCCTAGTGCCCATAACCATAGAGCTTGTATGAAGAGAATTGTGGATGTGAAGGAAGCAAGGGAGTTGCGTCAGGATCGTGGCAAGTGGCGCTCCATTGCCACACCTGTGGGAGAAAGGCGTGACAATTTATTTATTTTTTATTTATATATTTAATTTTATAATTTGATTTATTATTATTAATATTTTTGTAGATGTAGTATCTGCTATAAAATTTGGACAACTGGGGCAAGAGGAACATGTACTTACAATTATTACGAACAGTAAGTATTTCATTATTAGTTATATTCTAAAGTGGAATTCGAGATCAAAAAGACTTAGAGCTCCTTGATCAAGTCACCTTTGACCGACATAGTGACGGCAACTGAGGCAGCCGTGAAAATAAACGGTATTTTCATTCGTTAACTCTCTTAGACCTTCTTTTCCTAAGGCAAGTCGTAGTCAGTAGTCGTGTCTTGTCTAAAAGTATTTTAAAATATATATTGACGACAGGCGTGGACGAACGGTTTAGCGATTGGTTTGTTGCGCATAAAATCCCGGGTTCGATTCCCGGTCGGAGCAAATATTTGTTTCATAACTTCTATTTGTAATATATTTAATATTTATATTAAATAATGCAATTATTTGGTAATAAAAACAAAGAGATGGATACTTGCTTCGGGTCTGGTTAACAAAGAGTGGTGGGCAGTGGTACCCAGTCTGCCGATCCGGGGTAATACCACCACTTACAAGTATACAGATCTTGAAGTGATTTGGTCACGTTTCGGGATCAGCTTGTAAGTTGCCGGTTCCATCTAGGCCGGCATAGTGAATGTGATTGCTACTCACAGTTATTGAATTGTAGTAGCAGTGACATACATTCATGGACCACACTTCGGCTTAACATCAAGCGGGTTCTGTTATATGTCGGGTCGCAATAAAAATTTAAAATAAATATACAACTGTTAATACAATTAAGCCCAAATCCACATACAAAATGAATTATGTCCTTTGTTCAATTCATAAATACTATCAAATATTTATTTAATTTTCAGCGGGAAACCTCATGATTAAAATCCTGAAACGTACAGCTGAGTTTAATGTGCCTGCGACAGGGGTAGACAGCACACCACAAGTGTCTGCAGGTCAACGGCCATGGCTAATACCAAAAAAGTCAAAATTATTTATAGAACAATCTATTAGAGAGAAGGAAAATGCTTATGGTATGTTTATAGATGTATTAAGAAGAGGGACAGGCAGGGTTTGTAGATTTTATTTACAAACTCTGCCGGTCCTTAGTTTTATTCACTTCAATCAATCAATCAAACTGTCACGCCTCTTTCCCACAGGGATAGGCAGAGACTATGGAGCGCCACTTACCACGATCCTTACACAACTCCCTTGCTTCCTTAATTCCTTATTCACTTAAATAAACTTTTTGTACATATGGCTCGACAATAGACAGCACCTTGCCTAATGTTAAGCTGGAGTGCGGTATATGAATAGAGGCGACTGCTAGTATAGAGAATTAACTGCAGTAGCAATCGAATCCACTATGCCGGCCTAGTTCAAATCCACAAATTACTTCATGGTCTGTAAGTGGGGTACTACCCCGAACAATCAAACTAGGAACAAATATTCGCCTTTTTTATTAACAACTTACAAGCTGATCCCGAAACGTGACTAAGTCACTTCACAGTCTGTATACTTGTAAGTGGTGGTACTACCCCGGATCGGCAGACTGGGCACCGCTGCCTACCACTCTTTATACAGTACTAAAAAGTATAAAGGCTGTATTAAAAAGTACTTAAGTTCGGCATGTTTTTAAACAACTTCAGAATTTTAACTTATTTGGACCTAACGCCTTCTTTAAACATTTCTATATTAAGCTACTAAATGTGCTTATATCACAGAAACAAGACGCCCAAAGTACATATATCAAAGCTTTTTTTGATTTTTTCTATTTACATTTCTATACTAAGCTACTAAAGGCGACCGTGGTGTAGTAGCAGTGCAATGGCTACGTAAGCCGAGTGGCACAGGTTCGAAACCACTTACCGCTACCAATGTATCTTTGATATATGTACTTTGGTTGTCCTGTTTCTATAATACAAGCACTTTAGTAGCTTAGTAGAGAAATGTTTAATAATAAAAAAGTGCTTGTACCATAGAAACAGGACAACCAAAGTAGATATATCAAAGATACATTGGTACCGGTGGGTGGTCTCGAACTCGTGTTTTCGGTTTGTTTAACCATTGCACTGCCACTACACCAGGGTCGCCTAGATTTCGCCTGGTTCCGGCAAGTATTTTTCAACCGGGGGCTGTCGGTTTGCGTGACCATTTCATAAACGATTTTTGTACAATTTTCAGCGATGCATGAAAATTTTCAGCGTGAATTAAACCGATTGCGTTTAACAGTTACCAAAACTCTAATAGACGCCCATATGAGATCTGACAACTCAATCGGCACTGGAGCGCTCGAACCTGTTCGACTCTCTGCTGAAGTAAGTATATATATTATGACTCGACATATGACATCACCCCGTTTGATGTTAAAATGGAGTGCGGTCCATGAATGGAGGTAGCGTCTTTTCTTAGTAGAATAATCGACAAATCGAATGCTTTTCCAGTCTAAGTGTTCTCTCCATCCTATAACTTTAGATCCTTAAAGCGAAACGTGAAAAAGCACCTTTGGCCGGCATAGTGATTGCGACTGGGGCAACCGTAAACTGACTCGGGTTTTTTCAATCGTCGTCACTCTTGAACCTCCTCTTGCATATCATCAGGCAGGTCGAGGTCAGATGTCAAGTCACAATAAAAAATATATTAAAAAAATGGATGGAGATAGCGTCTTTTCTTTGTAGAACAATCGACAATGGACATTGTGACTTTGACGACATTGAAGGTGGTGGTACTACCCCGGATTGGCAGACTAAGTACCACTGCCTACCACTCTTTGATAACCAGACCCGAAGCAAATATCCGCATATTTAATATAAATTTTTATTATTTGTTTTTATATTAAAATTACAAATAAAAGCTATCAAACAAATATTTGCTTCAACCGGGAATCAAACCCGCACAAACCAATTGCTGATCAATCGGCAACGCCTGTCGTCAGGACTCCAGCTCAACATAAGGTTGGGTCTTGTCATATGTGAAATCACAATTTAAAAAAAAATTGCAGGTGGAAGGCCTCGGACCAATATTCCGTATGACACTTGTACTCCATAATACGAGCAGTGTTAAGTCAGTTGTGTCATTGGCTATATTGTTCCACCATACAACATACTACAAAGTCTCCAATCCCTATATTAAGGTGAGAATATACCAGTGATAATTTTGCCGTTCCTAATAGGGGTGAGGGTGGGATGTGTGTGTGTGGGGGGGGGGATACTCACCGCATGGTCCACTCGGCTTGAAGAACCGATAACCCACACAGGTCCGCATTCTGTCGACCGAATCGGCAGTCGTTCGGTGCGTCTCTTCTTTGTAGAACAATCGACAAGTGGAATGCTTCGCCAGCCCATATATTCTCTCCATCCTATGAAGCGATGCGTGAAGAAGCACCTTTGGCCGGCATAGTGACAGCGACTGAGGAAGCCGTAAACTAACTCGGTTTTTTCAGACGTCGTCACTCTTGTATCTCCTCTTGCTTATGATCAGGCGGGTCGAGGTCAAATGTCGTAGCGCAATAAAAATAAGAAAAAAACGATGGGGAAGAAAGGTTCTAGAGTGGAGACCACGAACTGGAAGACGCAGTGTAGGTAGGCCTCCCGCTAGGTGGACTGATGACATAGTGAAAGTCACGAATAACCGGTGGGTGCAACTGGCATCTTGTCGTTCGGAATGGCGTTCTAAAGGGAAGGCCTGTGTTCAGCAGTGGACGTCTTCTGGCTGATGATGATACCTGTGATACCCGCACAGGTCGAGGGAAGAATCCGCATTCTGTCGACCGATTCGACAGTCGAATTAAATGGTTTAAATAGCTGGGATTCTATCCTATAACCGTGGATCCATCAAGCGATGCGTAAAGAAACACTTTTGGCCGGCATAGTAGCGACAGCTGAGGCAGCCGTGAACTGATGCGGTATTTTTTCAGTCGTCGGCACTCTTGGACTTCGATCCTGTTTACCATCGAGATCAGATGTCGAGTCACAATAAAAAGTAATTTTAATAAATACTTAAATATTTGTAACATACAAGCCGAGAGTCCCCGGACGAAAACCACTTGCCGGTACCAATGTATTTTTGATACTCATGTATGTAAGTAGTTGGACGTTTTGTTTCTATGATACAAGATCGTTTAGTAGCTTAGATTTGAAATATAAAGAGGAACAAACAACAAATATGAACGATATACAACTGCACAACGCCTGATGTTAAAAAGTCGTTGTCCTATGTGAGCGTGGTTAATACGGATGCGACACGATGCGATTTTAACATGCTGGATATCTAGTAAAAAGACGAAATTAATCAAGGCTTGACATATGATAGCATTCCGCCCGATGAGTTAGAGTGCGGTGGTTAAATAAACGCGACTGCTACTACAGTTAAATAACGCAAATCGCATCCACTATTTCGGCCTGGTTAGACACAGCAACTTTAAAGTTGAATCCGAAACGCGACTGAGTCGATTCACACTATATCACGACCAACTGTCTGCCTACTACTAATAAATAGCCATAATAATAAAATAAAAATTGTCACGCCTTTTTTCCACGGGGATAGGCAGAGTCAACGGAACGCCACTTGCCACGATCCTGACACAACTCCCTCGCTTCCTTCACATCCACAATTCTAAGCCATATTAAAGAGTATATATTTATATATATATTTTAAATATTTTCTATACTTATTTCTTTTTTAGGTCCCTCTCCTAACACCGGGCAATAAGTTACAATTTCCAGTAAAAATTGAAGAAATGTTCTCAGACATGAACCCTGACATTTTGTTCAGAAGTGTAACTGGTCAGGGTGGGGATAGATGTATAATTAAGATTTTATTATTGAAGGAGGGTAAACAGAGTCCAGTATTGGCAGCCACTGTTGAAATGCCACCCACGGATCCACTAATGTTGCCATTTGATAAAATGCAAACTTCAGCGGATTTTAATTAATAAATAAAGTATATGATTTATTTATTAATGTAGCACAAAACTACCGACATTTTGAGCGACTTTGCCCCCACTCCTTCGGTATAAATAGGCCTGCGCTCACGCAATCGAGCACAGTCTACCGTCCACACTCACGCATTGAACTAATCTTGTGTACAACTCCGCTTCCTTGTGAACAGCATGGACCGACAAAACCCTTCTCAACTTCGAGACCAATATATAATTTCTGAGCTTAGTACCTATGCGCACGGGAGCGTTTCGTTTCGAACATCTCCGGACCGTAGCTCTGCTGAGTTCAGGCATCAGGCGGACGGTTCATGGCCAGGTTCATGGCGGACCTACTAGCACAGTAGAAAAGTAAATAAACTTAGCAATACATATTGTTATATTATTTATTTATTATTATTATTTGTGTTAAGGAATATAATATATTGTTTAAAATAAGTTTCATGAGATGTAAATAAATATAAATGTTCAAAAATATTGTTTTTTTTTTAATTTCAATAGCATTGATTGTGGCAAATAGTGTTCCATTGTCTTTGCCTATCCCTGTGAGAAAAAGACGTGACAACACGATTGATTAATTCGCTCACGTAGGACGTTGACTTAGGTACACCATAACATAAGGAATAAGTTTAAGGGCATGAATTGCAAGTATGTTTAATATACACAATATGATTATTATCAATATAGGGATAGGCAGAAAAAACGGCGCGCTATTTTCACGATATTAAACACAACTCTTTCGCTTTCTTCACATCCACATTTTTCTCATTCAAAAAAAAACAATGGTTAGGTGTACTGCGGAGCCTAGCTTTTTAAAGAATGATCTACTTAAAAATGCTACGTGTCCTCTCTCTCGACAGAAAAATACAGAATCAATCAATCAAATTGTCACGCCTTTTCCCCACAACTCCCTCGCTTCCTCCACATCCACAATTCTCTTCATACAAATTTTTAATAAATAAAAAAAAACAGCACTTGAAATTAATGATACACATTTAAAAAAAAACTACAATCCGTTTGACACCTTAACCACAGAACACTTAAATACAATATAACAATTTTATTCATGTTATAAAGAGTGGTGGACAGTGGCACCCAGTCTGCCGATCCGGGGTAGTACCGTTACCATCACTTGCAAATATACAGGCCGGGAAGTGATTTAGTTGCGTTTCGGGATCATCTTATAAGCTGCCGGTTCCAACTAGGCCGGCATAGTGGATATGATTGCTACTTACAGTTATTGAATTGTAGTAGCAGTAACATCCATTCATGAACCACACTTCAGCTTAACATCAAGCGGAGTGCTGTCATATGTCGAGTCACAATAAAAAAAACAACAAACCATTCTTGAAGGATCTGCCAAATTAATATCAATCATAATTTATTATCTAATCTGTACCCTCTATTCATAATATCAGAGATAACCCTCAATTGTGACATGACATTATTGATTGATAATTTATAATTACGACTATTTAGGAAAAAGGGTAAATGTCATTCCATTACCGTAATTTTCTTTTGTATTTTCATTTCTATTATATACTATTATATTATATACTTACTATATATTATATACTAAGCTACTAAAGTGCTTGTATCATAGAAACAGGGCATGTTGTCATAGAAGAAATAACATTTTCGGTTTACTTACCGTCCCAAAGGTTAGCTGATAAAGAATGCTATCTAGTCTGCGTGCACCATAAGTACGGTAAGTTAAAAATAAATAAAATAGGCATCGATCGAAACCTATGCACAATACTACAAATAACGACGGACTACTACGCCTTTTTTCCACAGAGATAGGCAGAGACAATGGAGCGCCGCTTGCCACGATCCTGATACAACTCCCTCGCTTCCCTCACATCGACACTTCTCTTCATATCTCTACGGTTATGTGCACTAGGCAACCTAGCTTTCTTGAGAATGTCTCCGATTTGGTCGGAAAACACCCTCCTGGGTCTGCCTCGTTTAATGCATTTATTTACATCAGA
Source organism: Tinea trinotella (assembly GCA_905220615.1). Taxonomy (NCBI): domain Eukaryota; kingdom Metazoa; phylum Arthropoda; class Insecta; order Lepidoptera; family Tineidae; genus Tinea; species Tinea trinotella. Next base: position 13,621,126 of record HG992308.1, on the reverse strand, counting down.
TTTATAAATTCCTTTCATCAATCTACCTTTCACTCATCCTTTCCATGTGCCAAAGCATTCCTTTGTCAATCCTTGTCACTACATCTTCTTTCAAACCAATCCTCCATATACCATTCGCTACCACTAATTATAGAAAGTTCTCATTCTTTATTCGATCGGCAAAAACTTTTAATACATACTGTCCAACCATGGATCTGTACTGTAGCAATATTGATAAGATAGGAAAACACTTGTCCGTTGTATTACTCAATGAATATATGCCTTAAATTATATTTTTGTTAATGCTAAGATATTTTTATTGTAGTAGTTAATTGTTTTGTAGTGTTTTAGGTTGATTTTTCCTTTGTATTATATATAGGTGGGAACTAATTAGGCTTAGTTTTATTATTGTTTGTATCTAGATTTATAAAATAGCTATAAGTTTCCCTAAAATAAATAAATAAATAAATAATAAATATCTATCACGCAATGTGCTATTCCTATTCTATCCACTATCGTCACTCTACATACACTCCTTAACGACCGCATTTCTACAGCGGTTTTCTACTCTCATGCTTCTTCTGCCATACCCAACCTTCGCTTCCATACATTAATGTAGGAACATGCGGTGCTTGTTCCTTGTTCCTGCTTGAACCGTAAATATACAGACAGTAAAATATTTAGACGCGTTTCGGAATCAGCTAGGCCGGCATAGAGGATGTGACCGCTACTTACAGTCATTTAACTAAGTTGCAGTCACTCCAGCGTAACATCAGGCAGGTGCTGTCATATGTTAACATGGTTTACTGACCTGGGTTAACATGAAATAACGCAAAGTCTTACTTTCCCACGAATAGCAATTTAGAACAATGTAATTGAAACAGGTAGATCATAGATACTTTCTACAATAAATAAATTCACCGTATCTTTGATATCGATCTGTTACACTTATGTAAAACAGAACACCGCACAGGTCGGGGGAAGCAACCGCATTTTGTCGACTGAATTTTGTCGAATGAAACTAAAATGTTCGATGCGTCGTCTATTAGTAGAAAAATCGACAAGTGGAATACTATGTTTTACTCCCATTCTGTAACCTTGGATCCATACAGCGATGCGTGATTGGCCTCCATAGTCACGGCGGCTAAGGGAACGGTACACTTTACCGTTGTGTCGTTTTTTTTAATGACCACCATCAAGGGGCCGACTTCAATGGTAATGACTAAATTAATTCCCATTTGTCAAAAAATTACGCGGTCGCTGTTAGTGTCAAAAACAACTTCTATTCATTCGGACAATGAGTTTCAATGAGCATGAACTGTTAATGAAAATGAACATCAATTCTCAGTTTGTTGCATCATCATCATCATCATCATCATCATCAGCCAGAAAGCGTCCACTGCTGAACATAGGCCTCCCCCTTAAAACGCCATTCCGAACGACAAGATGCCAGTTGCATCCACCGGTTTCCCGCGACTTTCACTATGTCGTCAGTCCACCTAGTGGAAGGCCTACCTACACTGCGTCTTCCGGTTCGTGGTCCGTGCATTAATGAAGTTCCACTGCCAAGGCCATTGTCATTGAGTTACGCGGTCGGCCCGCAGGTGGTCTTAAAGCCAGATGCCGCGTTCTAATAAAAAAAAATGTTAGGTACCTTCACCGCAATTGCAATTATTATTTTATTGTATACCTATAGATAAGAACAGAAATCAAATTAATCACATCAAAAAGCTGAAGGAGTGGTTAAAAATAAAAAACAAAGATTACATTGTCGAAGGAGCGCCTATATCGGATTACTGAGTTTAAATATGAAAATTTTCCTCTTGATAATAATTAAAGTGTAGTGTTTAAGGCGACCGTGGTGTAGTGGCAGTGCAATGGCTACGTAAGCCGAGTGGCACGGGTTCGAAACCACTTACCGCTACCAATGTATATTTGATATATGTACTTTGGTTGTACTGTTATAGTACAATGATATGATACAATCAATTTAGTAGCTTAGTATAGAAATATATAATAAAAAAATAAAAAAAATAAGTTTTAAATTTTATTTTTAATGTATTTTTGTACATTTCTATACTAAGCTATCAAAGTACTTGTTTCACAACCACGGTACAAATATCAAAGATTAAAGATACATTGGTACCGGTGAGTAGTTATAAACATGTTGACTGCGATATATATTTTAAATATTCTGAATGCAGTATTTTTATCAATAAATCAATTAAATTGTCACGCCTTTTTCCCACATGGATAGGCAGAACCGATAGAGCGCCACTTGCCACAATCCTGCCACAACTCCCTCACTTTCCTCAAATCCACAATTCTTTTCAAACAAGCTCTACTATAATGGGCTCTTGTAGCTCTAGGTAACCCAGCTTCTTTAGGGATGTCTCAGATTTGATCGGAAAACACCCTTCTGGGTTTGCCTCGTTTCATCCATCTACATCAGATTTATAATTTTCTTTCGTCAATCTACTTTCACTCATCCTTTCCATGTGCCCAAACCATCAAACTATTCTACCTATTTTTATAACAGTGCTTAGTATTTTTTAAGTTGGTAGTCAATTGCCTAGGCAGGAGGCCCTATCCTATATAAACTTACTTGAACTTACAGCGTTTAAAAATTCACGAATATAGAAAAAAGTTTCTGATAGTGCTAAAATTTAAAACATGCATACACAATAAGATCAATTAACAACTTATCTTACTGACGTATCATGGAATTGTTAAATAGAAAACGTCTTAGAAACGAGCAAAAAAGTCTGCTGCAATGCTTTTTGAAAATATCCAAACTCGCACCAAAATCATGCTAGCGACTTTCTTGATTCTTCCAATCGATGACTATTGGATATTGACTAAACTGCGCCTCTTGAATTCTTGAACTTTGTTAATGGTCTTTCGCAAATTCCGATCAAATTATGGTCTTTTCAAATCCATTCCGATGTAACCCACATCGGAATGAATTAGGATGGTTCAATATTCGCTCTCGCAAGTAGGCACATCTTCTGTCGCTTCACACAGTTTTATATTGCCCTTACCATATTCTCCATCTCTTCGGCTTACCATATTCTAGCGGCCACAAAACGGTGTTTGCAAAATTTAAAAACTCTGATAATTAAAAACTAGACGGAAAATTTAACCGAGTGAATAAAAAAATATTAAAGAAACAATAAATTATTGTCAAAACGGACCACGTAATGTTGGAACATAAATAATTAAAAACTAAGTATAAAATATTGTTTATTACTATGTCCTGTACGTGGATTATTGGAGAGATAACACTTTAAAATTTATTAATGGTCATATTATCTAATTTTATGACTTTTTATTATATTTACATTAAACCACATCATTGATTGTCCTAGGGTTAACAATTTAGTGTTATTAAAAATATTTGATATTTCGTATATTAATATTGATTAAAAATAATGTAAAATGAAATGAAATAAAATGAAAATAGTTTATTGTCACATCACATTTACTTTTGTTAGTTATTAATTTCGTGAATTAATTAAGAAAGTGATGTGGCAAAGGATTAGGCTCAGCTTTTGTCGAACAAAAGGTTGGCACACTGTTCGACGCTGTTTTTCAGCCCAACCCCATACTCACATGCTAAAAAAAATAAGTAAAAACACACACACACACACACACACATGCTAAGTGAACATAAGGCTAATATCACAAAAAAATCCCCAAGTACTTAATACTTGTTAATTTTATCATGACAAGTTCGGGGCTAGATATCCATCCTTATTATTACAAAAAAAAATTAAGTATGATAAGAATTAAATAATAGAATCTGGCTATGTACGGAATCTGTAATGATTCTGTAAATCTTTAAAAGCAATGGGTTTTTGAAATAATTAGTAAAACCAATATAGCAGTTAATGAATACTTCTTCATTAACTATCAATCAAATAGTCACTCCACAATTCCCAAAGCAATGGGCAGATACAACAGAGCGTCGCTTTTTATGATCCTGACACAACTCTCATACTAACTGACCCCACACACGGCAGAGTCATCCAAACTCCGTGCCGAGTTAAAACTTACCGTGTGTTGACAAACTCAGATGGATTGGAGTGGCTCGGCTAGATTTACGGCCACCCCAAATTCCATAATGCGATTCGTCACATTGTGTAGTTGTACGAGTAAGAGACAATTTTCTTAGCATCCATTGATTCTCCATGCGGGTGAAGGGTTCTTTATGTGATAGGCAGGAAAGTGAAGGCGGCGTTCCGGACTTGGGACTTGAAAAATTTTTACCTAATTTAAATTCGTTTAATTTGGATCAACTGGTAGTGATCCAAATCCACGGTAACATTTTACACACGGACATAAGCGTAAATTGATAATAAACTAATTATCAATTTATCATTATATAAAAATAATAAACAAAAATGACCGTTGTATTCAATTAATCATGCGGCTTACTATATTTAGGATTTGTATAGTGATACCATATTAGCTGTAAATTAATTTAATTATTCCAAACACACTTTAACGAAAAATAAATTTTACAATTTTTTATATTTTCAATCAATCAATCAAATTGTCACGCCTCTTTTCCACGGCTAAAGGCAGAGACAATGGTGCGCCACTTGCCACGATCCTGACACAACTCCCTCGCTTCCTTCACATCCACAATTCTCCTCATGACAAGTTGTTTTTGTTTTTTTGACTCTTTTTCTCTGTCGGTGTCTATACCACCCTGCATTGGTAGATTGAGTGCCTACTTTATTTGTGTTATAATAAGCAGTGCCGGATTTAAGGATAGGCAACATCGGCAGTTAGTTGCCGATGAGCCGCCATCACATCGAAAAAAAAAACGGATAAAAGATGAAAGATCTTTTCAAAACTAAAGCTTATAAAAAATAAACTCCGAAGTTCTATGACCGAGGGCAAATTAAATATTTTGACTCTCCTTAGTTTAGAGAGTGATGTTTTGAGAAAAACAGATCGACGGTAATATCGATACGTTTATTAATATGAAAGTCAGACGAAAAATAATTTAGCTTGTTAGCCAACTTATTTAGTTGCTTTTTTCTTTACCTTGACCGTGATAGAAACTTTCAACAGTTAACAAACGATTTGTGGGCTTCCACCACATACTCTGCTTATGGGCCACCGAAGTCTAAATCCGGCGCTGATAATGTCTACATGGACTTGCTAACTTTAATGAATTGAATTGTTGCCAAAGTTTCTCATAAGCTGGTTTCACTGTATACTTAATTTGTAAATTATCTAATCTTAAACGTGACAACCCTGCTTATTTACGCGATTTTCAGCCAAACCGAGTAAATTTAATGATCGGCTGGACTGAAAAATTATTCAGTAACAGTGTTGAAGTCAACTGAGTATCTTCTATTTTGCACAGGTAAGTGTTATTTGAAATTATTGTTTACATGAAAAGTACCACCACTTCCAAGTTTACATACCGTGAAGGGACATAGTCGGGTTTCGGAATAAGGGTCAAAGTTACCGGATCCAATTGGGACTGCACTTTATTGACAGTTGACTCTTCCAATCTGTCGACCTTATTCTATTGTATTGGCTTCTTAAGTATTTCCCCGATCTTCTCTTTCACATATTATTTATTTATTTATTTTATTTTTATTATACATTTCTATACTAAGCTACTAAAGTGCTTGTATCATAGAAACAGGACAACCAAAGTACATTGGTAACGGTGAGTGGTTTTGAACCCGTGCTCTCGGTTTGCGTAATCATTGCACTACTACTACACCACGGTCGCCTCGAGAGACCGTGGTGTAGTCATATCATAATAAATCAATTTCTATAAAAAATAACATCGTATTAAACTTTAATGATCATAAAAGGATCGATTTACTTCAATTTTGTTTAAAATAAAAGATTTATGCAGCTTAATGGTCGCGAAAAGATTTAGCCTGTAAAGCCTTCGAAACAATATTTTGTATAGTTGTCCTAAACAAATTCTCAGAGTATTCTCATCTTATATTAGTAGGTATGGATTTTTTTATTGTGTCCTCGACTTGCCTGATGGTAAATAAGCAAGGAGAAGCCAAGAGCGCTTATGACTGAAGAAATCGATGCCCAGTAGTGGGATGTAGTTAGGGTCGTTTTTCAGAAATCATTCTCAAGAACTATATTCAAAAGATTTCAATCGATCAAATTTAATCAAATTTTCACGCCTCTTTCCCACAGAAATAGGCAGAGACAATGAAGCGATCCTGATAATACCCTTGCTTCCCTCACATCCACGATTCTCCTTATAAAAACTCTACGATTTTTGGACACTAGGCAACCCAGCTTTCTTGAGGATGTCTCCAAAAACACCCTCCTGGGTCTGCCTCGATTAACGCATTCATTCACATCAGATTTAAAAATTCAAAAGATATGACGATATATTTATTCAATTCTATTCTATAAGACATCCTCAAGAAAGCTAGGTTGCCTAGTGCCCATAACCATAGAGCTTGTATGAAGAGAATTGTGAATGTGAAGGAAGCGAGGGAGTTGTGTCAAGATCGTGGCAAGTGGCGCTCCATTGTCTCTGCCTATCCCTGTAGGAAGAAGACGTGACAGTTTGCTTGATTGATTATTCTATTATTTGTGTGAGTCGTATCTTGATGGGAATTCTCAAACAAGAAGTCACATGTCGAGTCAACATAGAGTTAGGGAATTTGGCGAATATTTAAAAACAATTCTTATCTATATAGATATCAATAAATTGCATTTACAAAAATAAACATAGATAAGATTGTAGAAGAAAATGTGCACAATACTAATCTAGTAATATCCGGACAAAATATTCCTGCAATGACCACACTATTTTTGGCGATTCCTAATTTTTGTGGTCGAATTTAACTGCCTACACGGGATGGAGACAACGGAGCGTGGTGTAGTGACAGTGCAATCATTGCTCACGTAAAATTTTAGATATATTAGGTTATATGTACTTTGGTCTTGCTGTTTCTATGATACAAGCACTTTAGTAGCTTAGTATAGAAATGTATATGAATAAAAAATAATAAAATGAAATCTTTCGCTTTCTTCACATCCACAATTCTTTTCATACAAGCGTCATGAGTATAGAGCTTCTATGAAGTCATGATTATTATTTTTAAATATCAAAATTTAATATAGAAACATTTTATTTATAAATCTCTTTCGTCAATCACCTTCCGTCTGTCCTTTCAACGTGTTCAACGAACGCGCCGCATGCCTTTCTTATTCTGTGTCACTATTTTAAATGTCCTTTATCACAATTTGTTTAAATTTAAATGATTAAAAAAGCAAATTATTTTTAAAATATAACGTTTTAAGACTCTGTCTCAAGATCAAATTTTAATACGACGCGTTCAAAAGCTTTACAGCCATCATTATTAAACAATTTTCGCGCGAATTGTATTTAAAATCAACCGTTAATCCACAAAATCAGTTGTAAAAAGGGTAATGTAACTGCATATGCAAAGAAGTGCTGCAACCACAGAACACAAACTATTAGATTCAGCTAATTGGCAAATAATAAACGTGTCCTTCAGCCTGTAAGCCTCACCATCTAATTTAAAGATACCAAATATACCAAAATTAAGTGCCGAATTGGTGATAATTAGTGCCAAAAAGATAAAATTTGTGCCACTGTATCTTCGGAGATATACATAGGTGTTGGTGAGGCTTGCAGAATGAAGCTCACCCCAGAAGTCTCACCATCAGATCTCATCAACGGTATGAACTATCGACATAATTCTAATTCTTATATCTTGTGCTAAATTTTTGCCACCCGTCACACCAAATTTCAAGAACATTGAGTTTAAGATCTCCAAGATACAGGGGTACCTTAGTGAGGCTTGTGGAATGAACTTCAGCCTGTAAGCCTCACCATCAGATCTCATCAACGGTATGAACTATCGACACAATTCTAATTCATATATCTTGTGCTAAATTATTGCCACCCGCCACACCAAATTTCAAGAACATTGACACTGTATTTTTGGAGATATTAAATGTTAAACTTCTACATACATTTAGAGTTTGTACAGTCATGTACCATAGACCAAATCTGTGCAACATCATTCAGCAAAATATTCCTTTGCGCCTGACAGGAGCATAAGCCACGCCTCCTCTACCTTCAACTAAACTGGTCCAAGAGCCAGCGCCCTAAAAACTGTTTGAATTTACTAAGGCTAATTTTTTTATAGTTCATTAGAATGCTTGCGTACACAAACATACTGCGGTCAGTCAAGCGAACCTGAGAACAGGTGACTCAGGTGCGCTATCAAAGGTGTCGTACCTGCGGGGTAATAAAATGAATTTACTAAGGCTGAAAATTGTTATACAACTTTTATATTGCATATAAATAAAAGTTGTAATGGTCAGTCAGCAGAATATGGGGACAGAGCTGGTCAGTCAGCCGCAATGTATGTGCAAAAAATAAATAATATGCAATTCATTTACTACACTTCAATTTTTTTTTAGGAGTATTAAATATTATTTTAAACATGAAAAATATAGTCAGTCATCTTTTTAACCGGACAAGGCCCGCCAGTCAGCAAAAATAGAAATAAATAATTTCGTGCGCGCGCTCGGCATCGCAGATAACGGCTTGCTTCTTTTTTTATTATAATCGTTATTTATTGCCTTTAACAGACTAGATTGAACAAAAAAAATATTAATTATGATTCAATAATATTATTAATATTAGTAATGAAACATTAATTATCGAATTCTTCCTCCGACTCGTCAAATTCATTGATTTCATCGTTATCGGAAACGTCAATGTCGGTTGTTTCCGATTGAGTTTCTGATCGAGAATCTGAAAAATTAAAATAACTGATGCAATTATCCTTACTTATATTATAAACGCAAAAGTTTGTGAGTATGGATGGATAAATGGATGAATGGATAGATGGATGGATGTTTGTTACTCTTTCACGCCAAAACTACTAAATGGATTTTAATGAAACTTTACAATAATATAGCTAATACATCAGAATAACACATAGGCTACAATTAATGAAGATATTGTGTGAATTGTCCAAAATATGACGATAAGTGTCAAGTAAGTAGAATAAAAATCTACCATCTGCGAGCTATTCTGGCGTGCGCTGCCAAAAACGCTGGAGTTACACATATGTAATGTATGATGAATATGTGCATCTTAAATAGACCAATAAAAAAGCCTGCGACAGTATATATCTATATCTTACGTGTAAGCCATTATAGCCAAAATAGTGTCGCGTAAATCCTACGGCGGGTGAGGTGAGGGAAGAAGTCGGTCATCATTGAGTGCGCAACCCGCGGGCAGTCGCGTGAGGGCAAAAGTAATTGACGGTTGTGTCCCTTTTGCGAGTTTTCAAGCGATTTGTTAAAAACGCATTGTACTTAAAGTAATATAGGCCCGAGGTTGGATATTGGCAGGTGTTTTTTTTGGTTAGGAGTTACACGTACAAAAAGATACTTCATTTTTATTTTAGTTTATTCATTTTTAATAGGTGCGATAGTATTATAGAGTAGAGTCTGTCCACCCCGAAATGACGCGCTCCTCCACTGCATTTAAGCACACCTGCGACTATAAAATATGGATGCATCACACCGAAAATGCAATCGTAATTGGTCATTCAGTTGCTGGTTAGAAACAAAAGGAGGATCACGATGATAAAGTATAGTAATATAGTTAGTAATATGTGTATCCACACATTTAAATAAACTAATAAAGTGGAGGGGCGCGTCATTTAAAGTTAGACAAGCTATACTATAATACCATCGCACTATATTACCGACAGTCACGTCAACATCTAATCCAATTAACTATACTATGAAGACTATACACTATACCTTCCATAGACTATTGAAATGAAATGAAAAGTATTGAACTATACTTTCAGCTGTTTGGAATTTTTCTTTATTGTTATTTCTTTCCGTCACTATATGCGTATCCTACTATTATTATAAATGTGAATGTGAGTTTGTTTGTTACGTTTTCACACAACAACTACTTAACCGATCATTTCATGTATTGTACACATATTTTTGGAAGTACACATAGTTTCCAATTGACTATAGTTTTAGCTGTTTGGAATTTTTCTATATTTATTTTTATTTGCTTCTGTCATTTTTATATGAGTTATCGAGTTATAGATACAAAAAGGCATATACAGTCGAATTGAGAACCTCCTCCTTTGTTATGACTGTGTTATAAACCTAATTTTATGCGGGTGAAACCGCGGCCACAGCTAGTATATAATTTTTTTTTTTACTTTGCTAACTATTATTTGCATACCTGAATTTTCCTTTGAAGGTTGAAGGACGACATCGTTGACCAACTGTGGCAATTGATCGCCTTGATACCAATCGAATTCATATTTTCCCTCGACAATTTTCCACCCGTGATCGATTGGAGACAGTTCCGTGATAACTTTTGCATGTGCATTGCCCCAAATATTTGCTATGTAAGGAGCTCTTAGAAATTGTTGCAACAATTCTGATTGACTTGGCGGTATACTTGATCAATATTAATGGCTTATTGAACAGTATTAATGGCTAATGCTTCTTGAGGCAGAGTACACAAACTTTGTTCATTTTGAGAAACAGATGATTCACTTACTACAGTTGAACTATTACTGATGCTATTAAGCAGAAAAGCCGTTATATTTTTACGTTATATAAGACAAAGGTCTATCTATCCTTATACTAGAGTTACAATGACCCCGATCTATTGTGTATACATTCGACCTCTTGCGTGCGAATATACCTGCGCTCTTACCTGTTCAAATCGCTTCCAACGCCGAGCGCGCGCGCGAAATTTTTATTTCTATTTTTGCTGACTGGCGGACCTTGTCCCGTTAAATAGATGACTGACTATTTTTTTTATGTTTAAAATAATATTTAATACTCCTAAAAAAAATTTGAAGTGTAGTAAATGAATTGCACATTATTTATTTTTTGCACATACATTGCGGCTGACTGACCAGCTCTGTCCCCATATTCTGCTGACTGACCATTACAACTTTTATTTATATGCAATATAAAAGTGGTATAACAATTTTCAGCCTTAGTAAATTCATTTTATTACCCCGCAGGTACGACACCTTTGATAGCGCATCTGAGTCACCTTAATGAAACTGAGAAGGTTCGCTTGACTGACCGCAGTATGTTTGTGTACGCAACCATTCTAATGAACTATAAAAAAAATAGCTTTAGTAAATTCAAACAGTTTTTTGGGCGCTGGCTCTCCGTCTATAATAGACAAAACAAAAAATAACTTGCTTCTAATGCCAATATTTTTGCTAATGCCAATAGAAAAGGTTTGTTACCTGCAGATCATAAAACAATAAAATGTATTATAGAAAAATACTCGTCTTCAATAGGCTAACGTCGAAGCAGCCAAGAATGGGCGTATTACGTGCGCGAGAGTAGTTTATACCATTGTATCCCTTAAGGTGGTGCAGCGAGCGTTTTGTCGACTTTACAGAGAAACGTTAGTAAAAATAGTAAAAAATTGATTGTTTTAAGTTGCCGGTTCCATCTAGGCTGGCATACTGGATATTACTACTACTCACAGTTATTGAATTGTAGTAGCAGTGACATACATTCATGGACCGCACTCCAGCTTAACATCAAGTAAGGTGCTGATTATGTCAAGTCACAATAAAAATTTAAAAAGTAAAATTACTATTTATGAAAGTTGAATGAATTTTTATTAATTTTATTAAATGAAATGTATTTCAGAGTAGATACGAATATGTACGCAAGTCGAGCGATAAATTTCATATTATCGTTTTTATTTTATGTAAATTGATTTGCGAATAAATGTGCATTTTGTCAATTTTAAGGTCTACGTTTGAATGGAAAAGAAAAAAATAGGTAGGTAGTACATACTCGTACTTATTATTTTAATAATAAATTACAAACACAAATTAAAAAAATGTACGTTTTAAACATTATCCTTTATTAATTGTAACAACAAAAAAAACTGTAAAACAAATAATAATTATGTATTTATATTTACTTACAAAATGCCTATCCGTAAGTACCTTAATGCTTCTGATATATAGCATTAAGGTGTGATTCCGCTGGCGACTGCAGACCGCAGACTGCACTACTTGTTTGTATGAGATTGATTCCGTGCAAGGCGACACTATTGCGACAATCAGCATTTGCTAAGTCATAGATTATAAATATGATGTTTGGAAACAATATTGACGCGGCGGCTGCAGACTAGTGTCGCCTTGCACGGAATCAATCTCACACAAAACGTCTGCAGTTGCCAGCGAAATCACACCTTTAACGGTATACTGTGAAGCACATATTGCTTTCTCCCTTACACTTATATTTTTTATTTATTTTATTTATTTAAAAACTTTATTACAATTTGTGTAAAGGCGAACTTAATGCCGCTAGACATTATCTACCAGTTAACCTTCGGGACAGTTGAAAAGTTAAATGGGAGTATTAGATATAAAACTGATAACTTAATATAACACAATATAGTACAATATAACACAATACAATACAATATAATACAATACAATACAATACAATACAATATAATAAAATATAATATAATACAATACAATACAATACAATATAATATAATACAATATAATATAACATAATATTACAATAAAGTAAAATACAACCGTTACGTTTTATAAAGGTGTGCATAAACCAGTTTTTTAAAAACATATCTATTCGGTGCTTGCCTAATTGAGACAGGTAGATTGTTCCAAAGAGAGGTTGCAACAACTGAAAAGGATTTTGATACAAAGTTAGTGCGATGAACAGGAGTGGAGAGAAGGGAGTTTTCCGATGACCTTAGGGTTCTGTCATGGAATGAGGAAAGGAAGGAAAATTGTTCTTTCACATATGAAGGGGTATTAGGTTCATTAAGAACAGTAAAAAGAAGACACACTGTTCTGAGGTTCCGTCGGGAGCGAATGTCAAGCCATTTTAGTTTCTTGCGATGTTCAGAAATGTGGTCGTACTTTCGAAGAGAAAAAATGAACCTAATACAGGAATTAAGGATACGATCCAACTTATCCAGCTGAGCTTCTGTCACGTTCACGCAACAAATGTCACCGTAGTCAATCAAGGGGAGAAGCAAACTATGGGCTAGTGTGATTTTTGCACTCAATGGTAAAAAGTTTTTCAATGCATTTAGGGAGTGCAAACTTGCAAAAACTTTACGATTTATGCCACTTATCTGTGTGGTCCTGGTCCTGGTCCTGGTATCGGCCTCATGGGCGACATAGTGAGGTTACTATACTCCTAAGGTTCTACTTTCTTATAGATTGTTTGGAATACATCTATACATATAATAAAATTGGAGTGTCTGTTTGTAATATTGAAATAACCGTTTTTTAATACATGTATATGAATATATATACGGTACATACACCAAAATGACATTTTTTACAATTTTTGTCTGTCTGTCTGTCTGTTTGTTCCGGCTAATCTCTGGAATGGCCGGACCGATTTTGACGGGACTTTTATTGACAGGTAGCTGATGTAATAAGAAGTAACTTAGGCTACTTTTATTTTAGAAAAATACTTTTATAATAAATAAAATAAAAGAAAATCATTTTCACATATAAAATTGCGTGCGTTCAGAAATTTATTTGGGTTCAAGCTGTTAAGAATTGAAAACAAATTATTATATTATAATATTATTATTATTATCCTACTATTATTATAAATGTGAATGACCGTTTGTTTGATACGCTTTCACGCAAAAACTGCTCAACCGATTATCATGCAACTTTGTACACATATTCTTAAAGGAATCAGAAGTAACATAGTATACATTTTTTTTACGAAAATAAAAAAGTTTTGTCAATTTTTTTCCTATTATAAAAATAGATGCAAGGCGTTGGTTCAAACCCTGAGTACTATAATTGAGAATCAAACGAACTTACCTGTAAGTGAAGTTCGATGATAATTGTACGAACTTCCTTAGTGCTCCGCCGATTTTCATATTTAAACAAAGTAGTATTCGCATTCGATGGCTACTCTCACACGTTTAATAGTAATCAGTTTTTTTTTTTTTTTTTTTGGATGAATATACGGTTGTCCAAGCCTCGATTTCTTTAAGACATCATTCTGTTTATAGTGTTCCTGTGCTTACAAACCTGAAACTCACCTACCTATTTACATGTAGAGGTGGGAGGGTGTGGCTTTCACAATCGGCGGAGCACTAAGGAAGTTCGTACAATTATCATCGAACTTCACTTACAGGTAAGTTCGTTTGATTCTCAATTGTACTTTACTTCCGCCGTGCTCCGCCGATTTTCATATTTAAACAAAGTAGATATTTAAAGGTTGAAGGTTTGTGGACTGAAATGGAAGTATTACCAGACATTTGGATGATCAGAACTCCTCAATCACATTAACTTAGTTCTATAACAATTATTTCTTAAATTTATATAATTATGCGTCCTCTAAGTCATTACAGTGATCTAGTACAAGTAATAAATATATATATAATATATATTTTTTTTTAAATAATTTTTTGCAAAAGTGTTGGATTTTTCGGACCATCCAACAGTTCTACGAATAGTGTCAATATTCTCTCCTAATGTTTAAATAGAAGATGTTGACAAATGACCATTACTATGATTTTCAAGTGTATGTCATAGATATCAAAATATAAAGTGTATCTTTATTTTAATTGCTTAAAGTTTGTTAACGAACAAGATTTTTTTTATTTTTTATTTTTTATTTTTCATTTATATAACTGAAAGAGTTTTGTGCAGGGTAGATAAACTCTCTTTTATAAAAGATATTTTAGGATTTATACAATAAAGGCAATAATAAAGTTGGTTGTGTACGACCTGGCCCTAGGTTTATTGAAATTTATTATTTATATTTTAACTCGCAATATTTTAAATAATCATATTATTATATTTAATTAAAGATGAGGATTATCCTTTATGAGCGGTTACAAGAGCTAACAATGTTATCACATTGGATAACAAATTAAGTGAAATATTTTCATTTGGATATAATTTATATAATAATTCTTAACCAACATTGGGTTCTTAAATCATATTTTCGAGTTTGTGGGCGAAACCTAAAAATCTCTTAGATAGTATCTTAACACAAATGTCAGTGGTAAGTTCATTTGGTAAATGAGGGCTATTGCTGAATATACCAATTTACTGAATTATAACTATAGCCTTTATTAGAAGTATTAGAAAAAGGTTAATAAATAAGAATAAATAAGAGAAATCTTATCTATCTGTGAAGTGTAATGTATCTGTATATTTGTGATACTATTTTTTTTACTATTACAATTAGGTATGTATTACATTGCTTCAAAATGTTATCGACAATGAAGCACCTGCACTTACAGGCAATATACCGTGTAACCTGGAGAAAGGATACTATGGTTGCAATGGTCAATATGAGCCAACTATAATTACCCTAGGTGCCTTGTTACAAAATTTAGAAAAGCTTTATTATAATTGAAAAGGGTGGAAAACGAATGATATTTGTAAAAAGTCCTGTATGGAAAACGTCCATGAGATTGTGAAAGAATCTCTTGCGATAGCATAGTGGTCTGGTCGCCAACAAATATATAACTTACACTTATGATTATGTGTAGAGGCAAACAAATCTTTTTTAGAAATACCAAAACCTGAAATAATCGTATAAAAGGCATATTTTGCCGTTTTTCACTAGGTTCTATTGTTAAACTGTCTTGAAGCAGTGTCAACTGATTTTATTTGAAGCAGTATTGTTTTTGATGGTATATAATCTGTCTATACGCACATACTTGCATGCTTACACCACTGCTAAATTAGTTTAGCTAGACTATCAATATGTGGTGTTGTTAATTCTTAACATGATAAAGCAGTTACTTACTTTTATTACATGTAAATGATTTTAAAGCAAAAAGACAGCCAGTAAATTTAGGTAATTATTGTGTTCATATATTTATTTATGAATCTTACCGAACCCTATTAGTGGTACAACATAACCGCAATTTAACAATAATGCATCTGCATAAATTACTTATTTTGGCTGATTAATTGATTCTTATGAAAGTGAAACAAATTATTTTGTCACCAGGATAGTTAATTATTGGCACCTTGTGATATTGGTACTTGGCTATTATATCTATTATTATTTAATGCATTTCCATAGTTCAAGTTGTTTTGTATGCGCATCAGCTATATTATGTTACACCTGAAGTCCTGGACATGCTGCATATAGCATGCCTGTTATAGTGGCCAACTTTGAATAGGACGTGTTTTGTTCCAACTGTCATGTTTTCAGAACCTATTCTCATTCATTATGCTTGTGGAATTAATTTACTTTTAGTTGTGTTTATAATAAAACATAAACTTACCAATATATAAGTCTCCTTTGTGGCCATTAGACATGATTATTATGTCTTTATCTAAACATTTAAATATACTAATGAAGTATAATTCCTGTTTTTATTATATTTATGTATGGGTGTCAAAATCATCTTTAATATCAATATTGGTCATGTATAAAAATCCAGAGCAGTTATTAATAATTTAAGAGCAGTACGTATTTCCTCAATTTTAAAAGATGTTAATTTTTTAGGAGTAAAAATAAAACTTTTTTTTTTTTTTTTTTTTTTTTTATATGTATTATTTTGGAGACAATAAAGTGAGGATATAAATTAATTGGACTCTGGTGAGCTCAAGATAAATAGCACCTTTACATAACAGTTCATTTATTGAACTATTAAAGTCAGCAATTTCTTCCTTAGAAATTAGGCAACCTGACCAATTGGAACCTGACTTATTGTACAGGTATTAGATTTATAAAGGTATTATATTAAATGGAATATTGTGTCCCAGATCCATGAAAAATAAATAAATATGTCAGAGGGTACCTTGTAAAAATATTGTAATCGTCTGTTGACGCTGTTTGTTGTTGCCTTTCGTAACAGCATATTGGTAGCAACCACCTTCTCACATAGTCTTCCGAGGGAGTCCCCAGTAGTTTAAAGGATTTTATTTATTTAAAAAATCAGTGGTCGAACTTGCTGCGGCTTTACTATTTCCCATTTTATCACCAAAAGTCCAAAGTTGACTTCAAAAAGGGATATTTCAGGAGTGGAGTCCTGTGCTGCATCTCTGGCAACTTCACCTGAACTAGCCTGAGGCTAAAAACCTTCTTAAAGAGAAGTTCATTGAAATAAGTTTTTCAGTATCTTTCTGACATTCTGAACATTTTTATATTAATAAATGGCGGTATTGATATATCTATATAACACCGTATAATTTTATTCTTAATACTGTGATCTACTGTATTTGCATGGCATGGCAAAATAGTGAATACTTTTTGTTTTATCCCTCTTCAGAGAGGGTTTATTGATTGCATATGTGACCTCAGGGTTTATTTTGCAAGGGTTAACCATTGTGTTAAATACATTTTCCCTCTCTCTTTTTTTTTTTTTTTTTTTTACACCAGACTAACTTTTTGGCCAACGGTCTGTGGGTTCTAGTTGTGTATGGCTGGTTCTGGCACTCACGTTCTTTGGTATGGTCTAGAGCAGTGTTTCCCAAAGTGGGGCCCACGCCTTACAGGGCAATTCGATAGTTAAGGAGGGTAATTTCAAAATGGATTAGACACGACTTCAACCCTTCTGCTTTGGGTTATTTATATGCAATGCTAGATATCGGTGACCAATTTAACAAAAAAGGCAATTTTTTAAAAAAAATATTGTAATTATTTATATTTATTAAGGGTAAAATACATTTTTTAAAGGTTGGGAAACACTGGTCTAGAGTGACTAATAAAACAAGGTCAAGAGTTTATTGACCTCGACTCTTTATTGAGTTGGTGCTTAAAAGCATAAACCCTGGGTAAAAATGTTATAACCTGAATTAGGATTCTCATTATATATAGTACATTTTTCTAATAAAAATCATACACATCAATATATGGACGACGTAGGTTCACCCATGCTCAAGAGGTAATAATATTGGATTGTGACGATGTAATTCCTCGAAATACATTCAAGCACAATAATAAAATAAATTGCGACGTTGCAGTTCTTCAAACTACACTCAAGCACAATAATAAAATAAATTGTGACGTTGCAGTTCTTCAAACTACACTCAAGCACAGTTATAATTAGTTGTCACATTATAGTTTTTCAAACTACCATCAATAACAGTAATTATAAATTGTAACATTGCAGTTTTTCAAACTACACTCAATCACAATAATAATTCATAAATAGTGGACGTTATAGTCTCACGAAGTATTAAAACATTTTGGTTGCAACAAATCCACTTATGTAAAAAATCCAGTATCGGTATTTACCTGAATCGTTTTGTTCATGCAGGTAAAACGAACAAACGTGGATGAGGGCGACCGTGATGGCGTCGTATTCGTGGAGCTCCGTTTCTCCAACCATCTTATTTTCTACGGTATTTGCCAATTTGCTTGTTCGTTTTCAGCTTCTTCTCGTTGCCTTTTACCCATTTAGAGTAAGATTGTATAATTATTTACACTAAAATTTACAATAAAATGCGGACAACCGATATACACGTGCATCTCGTAGCACACGAAATACGGAATGATGTCTTAAAGAAATCGAGGCTTGGACAACCGTATATTCATCCAAAAAAAAAAAAAAAAAAACTGATTACTATTAAACGTGTGAGAGTAGCCATCGAATGCGAATACTACTTTGTTTAAATATGAAAATCGGCGGAGCACGGCGGAAGTAAAGTACAATACCATCGCACTGTATTACCGACTGTTACGTCAAAATCTAATCCAATCTACTGTACTATGGAGACTATACACTATACTTTCCATAGACTATACATTCAGCTGTTTGAATTTTTTCTTTATTATTATTTCCTTCTGTTACTATATGCATATGCTACTATTGTTATAAATGTAAATGTGAGTTTGTTTATTACGTTTTTTATTTTTGGAGGTACAAGAAGTAACATCGGTTACTTTTAATTAAAATAAAATATCTTTTACTATAGTTTCCAATTGACTATAGTTTTAAATGTTTGGAATATATATTTATTTTTATTTCCGTCTGTCATTTTTATATGAGTTATCGAGTTATAAATACAAAAAAGTCGAGTTGAAAACCTCCTCTTTTTTTATGACTGTGTTATAAACCAAACTTTACGCATGTGAAACCGCGGACACAACTAGTTTATAAATAAAAGGTAGTGGTATCATGTTAAATAATAGTATTTAAATAGTTATTACTGGCCGAATTAGCTGAATAATACATACTATGCCTCATGTGAAGACAGGCGTGGACGAACGGTTTAGCGATTGGTTTGTTGCGCGTAAAGTCCCGGGTTCGATCCACGGTCGGAGCAAATATTTGTTTCATAGCTTTTATTAGTAATATTTAATAATATTCAATATTGCAAATATTTGTTAATAAAAAAAAAAGAGATTGATATTTGCTTCGGGTCTGGTTATCAAAGAGTGGTAGGCAGTGCCGATCCGGGGTAGTACCACCACTTACAAGTATACAGACCGTGAAGTGATTTGGTCACGTTTCAGGATCAGCTTGTAAGTTGCCGGTTCCATCTAGGCCGGCATTGAATATTGAATTGTAGTAGCAGTCCATTCATTCATGGACCACACTTCGGCTTAACATCAAGCGGGGTGATACCATAAGTCGAGTCACAATAAAAAAAATGTGTTTTAAATAGTGGATAAAAATAATCAATGTCTTGTAGTTTCTAGAAATCATCTTTAATTTTACACAAAAAGCTGAATAGTTTACATATCAGCTTATTGGTACACTTCACTAGTAAAATGTGTTAATTTTCATAACTAGATTTTAATAATAATTTTCATTACCGCGTCGTAACGAGTATGTATGCGACAGCAATACGGAAACAATGGCATAGAAAGAGATAGCCTAAAAGGGTCGGAGCGCAGGTAGAAATTCCATCAAAAATAAAATTACGTAATACAATTTGTCCACTGCCGAGGGTTATTAGTTACTTAGATAATTTAACTGTTAAATTATCTAAGATTGGTTAGTATTAGGCTGACCGTTACCCGGAAAGTCCCGGGTTCGATTCTCTAGCAGATATTTGTAGCAAATATTTGTTTCATAGCTTTTATTTGTAATATTTAATAATTAAATTAAATATAACAAATATTTGTTAATAAAAAGGGCGCGGATGTTTGCTGCGCGTCTGGTTGTCAGAGAGTGGTAAGCAGTGGTGCCCAGTCTGATCATCTTGAGTGGTACTTGTAACTACAAGTATGCAGACAGTAAAGTGACTTAGTCACGTTTCGGGATCAGCTTGTAATTTGCCCGTTTCAACTAGGCTGGCATAGTGGATGTGACTGCTACTTACAGTTATTTAAGTGTAGTAGCAGTCACCTCCATTCCTGGACCATGCTCCAGCTTAACATTAGGGTGATGGCATATGTAGAGTCGCAGTCGCTTGATTGATTAATAAAAATAAATCAATCAAGTTGTCACGCCTTTTTTCCACAGGGATAGGCGCCACTTACCACGATTTTAACACAACTCCCTCGCTTCCTTCACATCCACAATTCTCGTCATACAAGCTCTATGGTTATGGACACTAGGCAACCTAGCTTACTTAACCTCATTTTCATGTCCTAAAAATCAAGACCCTCGCGTGGACGAGTCGAAAGCAGCCTATTATCGTGCCACCTTGCAGAAAGGTGTTTAAAAGAGCGGAGGCACAGCGCGTTTCCAACGGGTAGTCGCAGCTTTTGGAGTCTTGCCAAGACTGTAGAATCTAAGAATGTCGTTCAGTGCTGCCACCGCTGAGACAGCCTGATGGCTCACTGGCGCATACGGCAAAGGCTGTTCCACGGGCCGAAGTCTTTTCCAAAGATTCGCGTATTGACGATGCCTGAGATTCGTATCAGACAACGCGATGTCCGCATCGAGCTACGATCGCTTGATATCCGGAAGTCCAGTGGTCCAGTGGTCTTTGCAACATGTACCTATGTACATGTGTTTTATTATACTGTGCAATAAACAGACTAGACATTCTTGGAATGTCTCTTCGCTGCGACTTGAATCACAGGGACCACATCGAGCGGGCTATTAAGGCCACCCGCGAACTTGGCATCCTGAACAAGGTGCGGCGGTTCTTCGCGCTAGAACTTCGCCTCATATTATACAAGGCTCAGATTCGCTCTTGCGCGGAGTACAGTTCGCACCTCTGGGACGGCTCTGACAAGTATCTTCTCAATGCCCTGGATTTATTCCGGCGCCAAGCTGTTCGAATTATAGGTGATGCAGAGGTCACGCAAACTCTGGAGCCCCTGCAACTACGCAGAGAATGTTCCGAAGAGCTCTTTAACCTTGTTCCTACCTCGTCCTTCTACACCCGTAATACCCGCACAGGTCGGGGAAAGCATCCGCATTTTGTCGACCGAATCGGCAGTCGAACTAAAAAGTTCGGTGCGTCTTTTCTTTGTAGAACAATTGACAAGTGGAATGCTTTGCCAGCCCGTGTGTTCTCTCCATCCTATGACCTTGGATCCTTCAAGCGATGCGTGAAGAAGCACCTTAGGCCGGCATAGTAAAGGCGGCTGGGGCGGCCGGGAACTAATTCGTTTTTTTTTCATTCGTCGTCACTATTGGACCTCCTCTTGCTTATCATCAGGCGGGTCGAGGTCAGTGTATCTCACAATAAAAAAAGTATTTAAATAATGTTTTCATTTTTAATGTTAGTTATTAAACCTAATTAAATAAAAATAATTTAATCCGTCCCTGTATGAACAGAATTCTGATACAGGGACTTGCCGTTGTATTTTGGTTGTCCTGCCGTTCGCACATAGAAACATAGAATTACTCGCTAAGTAATAAGATCTATTTTAGATTACATATGCTATGCTATAAGTTCTTTTGAATTCTGTGCAACGCATTTTATCCTTACTTTACTCTTATGCCTATGTAATTAGAGACCATATTTGCGTACATGATTGCAATTACTTGATAGTACTTGGATTTTTTTATGTTTAAAGTTCTGATGAGTGAAAGAAATGTATTATTATTAAAGGTGTTTTGTTTCGTGGCATGTATGCAGTTTGACCTTGGTGACACATGCATGCGTTTCGGATCAACGTAAATTAGTTATTTTATGTTATTTTGGTCCTAGGTAATTCTCGGGTTCTAGACTGTGTAAATTTATATTATAATAAAAAAATAGATAGGTCATATGTCTGTCAAAAAAATGTCAAAAGTAGTAAAATCCTGTTTTTTTATTTTTTTTATTGTGACTCGACATAACACAGCACCTCGCTTGATGTTAAACCGAAGTGTGGTTCATGAATGAATGTCACTGCTACTACAATTCAATAACTGTGAGTAGCAATCACATCCACTATGCCGGCCTAGTTGGAACTGGCAACTTACAAGCTGATCCCGAAACGTGACCGAATCACTTCACGGTTTGTATACTTGTAAGTGGTGGTACTACCCCGGATCGGCACCACTGGGTACTGGGTACCTACCACTTTTAGATAACCAGACCCGAAGAAAATATCCATCTCTTTTTTTTTATTAACAAATATTTGTAATATTTACTATAATTATTAAACATTACAAATAAAAGCTATGAAACAAATATTTGCTCCGACCGGAAATTGAACCCGGGACTTTACGCGCAACAAACCTAAACAGTTCTCTGTACATCGATGTTTATAGATAGGCCCATTTCATACAATGCGCTCTATAAAAATGTTCCTGGCGCACCACTGCGATTTCTACGACACGTGTATCAAATCAAGGTCATTGAGGCGCATAATGCACCAATCAACACACACGCCGCTCCTGATTGGAGCATAAAAATTCAAAAATAGTCACAATAGTAATTAGAACAAGAAAAGGGAATGGAGTCGTCAGGGGATATTTTTTAAACAATATTTAAAATTAAAAGTTTTTTTTGTAATATTTACATTACTTTAAGTTAATTACAAATTTGTTAAGCAAATAAAATCATATTTATTTTGGCTATTTTAGGTGTATACTTTAATCGATGGTTTCTCTTTTAACCGACTTCACAAAAAGTGTGTTACCTTATAACTTTTTTCTGAGTGACCAATTTAGATGTTTTTTTTTATTTGGAAGCTTGTGCTTTTTGAGTTATCCCTAATAATGCGTATTTAATTGAGGACTGCATTACCAATTTTTAATATATATTTCCCGATTTCTCCGTCAATTATGAATCGATTTAAACTTTTTTTTGCAATGGTATACCTTCGGGGCGATTCCATTGTGACCAAATCTGAATCTGATGAAAGGATCCCATAAAAATCAAGGAAAACCTTTAATTTCCTATGTTCGCCGTCCTGATTTCGCCGTCAATTATGGATTGATTTCGAAAATTCTTTATTTGTTTGCAAAGGTATACTCTCAAAGTTTACAAAGTCCCCAAGGATCTGATGAGGGAATCGAGAGAAATCTTCATTTTTCTAATTTCTTCTCGAGGAAACCTACACTAAAGACTATTTAAACAAATTTAAACTAAAAAAATGTAAGATTTTATAATTAATACCGGTATTTAAGTAGAATTTTTCATTTAGTAATATTAAAGCATAAAACAACATTTTAGAATGTTTGTCTATCTATCTGCCCCAATGATTTTGATGAAAGAGTGATATAACACGAAGTCGGCTTTACGAGTCTTTAATAAAAAATTGTTTGAATGAAAGGTAAATTGCGGTTTACTCTTATTTTAGAAGTTACAGGGGGGACTCACAGTTAACCACTTTGAAAGTGTCTTTCGCGCAAATAATTCAGTTTATCAAAAAATAATATAAGAAACCTCAATATCATTTTTGAAAACAATGCACGTATGGGTTTGTTGAAAAAAAAATTCGAGTTTCAGTTTAAAGTATGGGGAACCGCCAAAATGTATTGTTTTTTTTCTATTTTTGTATGAAAATCTTAATACGGTTCACAGAATACATCTATTTACCAAGTTTCAACAATATAGTTCTTATAGTTTCAGAAAAAAGTGGCTTTGACATAGGGACAGACATGACAAATCTATAAGGGTTCAGTTTTTTACTACGGGACCCTAAAAACGAGCTATAATTAAAACATAAGTATTATATAATCAAGAAATTATATTATATTTATAAAAAAAATTAAAAGCCACTCCATAACTTTTTTCATCTCAACTCCATATGAACAGTGAGCCTATTCAAGGTCATTAAATAAATCGTATTATTTCTAAAAACGGATATATTATTGAAAATAGTGATACTTATACATATAATGTAATTTTACTTCTTTTTTGGTGTTTTATAGGATAATTTTTACATGATTTTATAACACGGGAAGGCATTTTTATTAGTGACAAGACGAGCGACCTTGACTCACGAACGACTGTCGATAAAACTAATTGTTTTTTACGTTTTAGATTACTTTTTTTACCAAAGCAGGGCCTATCTATTAACATCCATGCATTTAGTACAAACGCTAAATGTATGTAGGAGTTTAACGTTTAATATCTCCGAAAATACGGTATCAATGTTCTTGAAATTTGGTGTGGCGGGTGGCAAAAATTTAGCACAAGATATATGAATTAGAATTGTGTCGATAGTTCATACCGTAGATGAGATATGATGGTGAGGCTTACAGGGTGAGGTTCATTCCACAAGCCTCACTAAGGAACCCCTGTATCTTGGGAATCTTAAACGCAATATTCTTCAAAATTGGTGTGGCGGGTGGCAATAATTTAGAACGAGATAAATGAATTAGAATTGTGTCGATAGTTCATACCGTTGATGAGATCTGATGGTGAGACTTACAGGGTGAGGTTCATTCCAGAAGCCTCACCAACACCTATGTATATCTCCGAAGATACAGTGGCACAAATTTTAATTTTTTGGCACTAATTATCACAAATTCGGCACTTAATTTTGGTATATTTGGTATCTTTAAACTAGATGGTGAGGCTTACAGGCTGAAGGACACATAATAAACTACATATTTGACTTTGTTCATCTCATGATACCCGTCCAGTATTCTGTTGAATCTGTTGACATAGTGATGATCTATGTTGATTCGGCGCGATTTTCATCTGGTAAACAATTGACTATGTGTTTTCCCTTCCCTTATTTCTATCCTTATTCCCTTTTCTATACCTTGATGAATCGAAGTCTCAAAAGCACCTGCGGACGACCGCGCAACTCAATGACAATCACAATGAGCTTCGTTTTGACAGTTAAACTCCATTAATGAGCTTTAAAATTAAAATTGCGACTGTGCAACACACTGAGAATTGATGTTCATTTTCATTAACAGTCCAACCTCATTGAAACTCATTGTCCGAATGAATACAAGTTGTTTTTGACACTAACAGCGACCGCGTAACTTTTTGACACATGGGATTGTATTTCATTGTCATTACCATTAAGTTATTATACCTACCTACACACAGTTATTGAATTGTAGTAGGAGTGACATTCATTCATGGACCACACTTCAGCTTAACATCAAGCGGGGTGTTGTCATATGTCGAGTTACAATAAAATAAAAGCACGTACGTAGTATAAAAAATCCGGTGTGTCTGGAGGTTTTCGTTCTGTTGCCGGACCGCAATTTTATTGTGGGCTCGAGCAAGCGTTTCGGCCACTGACCCCTATGGTATGTAAGCCAAGTGTACGCGAGCAATTCCCTTCATTCGCTCAATCAATTCTGGAGCGCAATTGAGAACTCAGAAACGCTATTAAAATAACTCCACATGAATAACGCTCCTTAGATGTAGAATGACAGAACTCACTCATTTTAGTTCTTAGAAATAAAGAAAATAAAATAGTTAACTGTTTACTATCTGACACATTTGCTAAAACCAGTATTATAGTGAGTTTAGGTTAGGTCTACGTGCAAATAAAGACATGACATGACGTGGATTAATAAAAGCGTTGAAAACTTAGATTCATTTATATTAATTTGGCTCAGCATTCCACCTGATGTTATACTGGGATGGAAGGCTTCTGCTACTACTAAATAACATTAATAGGCATTAAACTCGCTTATGTACCTATTTCTAAGTTTATTTTAATGCAATAAAGGTGTTTTGCACAGAATACAAACATTAAGATACATTATACATAACATTACCAAAGTGCTTTACAATTTGCGCGCGAACAATTTAAGTATTTTTTTATTGTGACACGACATTTGACCTCGACCCGCCCGATGTTAAGCAAGAGGAGGTCCAAGAGTGACGACGACTGAAAAAAAACGACTTAGTTCACGGCTGCCCCAATCGCTGTCACTATGCCGGCCTTCACGCATCGCTTGAAGGATCCAAGGTTATAGGATAGAGAGAACACATGGTCTGGCAAAGCATTCCACTTGTCGATTGTTCTACAAAGAAAAAACGCACATAACTTTTTAGTTCGACTGCCGATTCGGTCGACAAAATGCAGATGCTTTCCCCGACCAGTGCGGGTATTACGGGTGTGAAAGGACGAGCGAAGTAGTAACAAGGTAGTGTGATTTAATTGTCGAAAGTAATAGTTATGTACTCGTAGAATCAGCGGTGACGAATTAAAACTTTTTTTAAATATTGTTTTTTCCGTGTCTGCGATTTCTACTAGAATATACTAACCTTATTTATTCTTGTTTCAGATTTAATCTAACAAAACAATCATGTCTCTTAACGATGTAAGTGTTTTTTTTAAATATTTATTATATAAACTAAATAGACCCGGGACAATTCTCTACTCGTACTCTACTTTGACAGTTATACGTGTATATACAGCTGGGTTAGGTTGGGCAAGTTAAAACGATTATCGCCTCTCGTCGGCGATTGTCAAAATATTAAAAGCTAGGCTAAATCCACTAAAACACGACTATTAATCGTTGTGACGATTTTCGTCTGTGCGATTATCACGTTTGATCATTATAATCAATAGTCTCATTTTGGTGGATTAAGCCTAACTTTTATTATTTTGCCAATCGTCGACGAGAGACGATTATCGTTTTAACTTGCCTAACCTAACCCCGCAGGTTGTATCAATAACGCTTCTGAAAATAAAGTGGGGTGGTAGTGTTTCCGACTACATGAAAAAATGATCTGTCAAAGTTTGCACCTATATGAGCAGAGAATATTAAGGTTTCAATGTAAGGATGGATGAAAGGAAATACGAAAAATATTTTAAAGGTGAATGGACAAATAAAACATGGTCATGACCCCCTACAAATGAAATCCCATCATTTCGCAAGAGGAAGTAATTCATCTGACGGATGACAGGAAATGCGGGATGTTGCAAAATGAATGTATTCTTCCACACATAGATAGGCATTAACTAGTTTCCCATGCACCTACACACACATTCAAAACCAAATTAACAATTCTCAAACTCCTAGTTATTATGACTTACTATATAATAACTTAAGATCACTATAAGTAATATGAGCTATACTAAAACTATAGATTATGATTAGATTTTCAGATTTAGGTCTTTTATAGTCAATTCTAAAAAAACACAAATTGAGGTTATATATTGGACCTCCTTGTTTTTCCCAAGTCTGATGTCGAGTTACATTAAAACACATCTATCTTTTACTATAGCTTACTAGCTAATATAATTCTAAAAGCTAAGTACTCGTATATAATACACATTAGAATAAACGATTAGAACTTCCCATATTGACAATACCAACGGAAGAAAGCCTTTTTAATTCCAACTAATTAAATAACTACATAATAATATATCTTCGCTTTACAGCAATTCGTCACCGTCTCCAACCAGGTGAAGAACTGGACGAAGAAGCCAGCTGATTCTGAGAACCTCGCCCTCTACTCTCTCTTCAAACAAGCCACCGTTGGTGACTGCAATATTGGTTAGTAAAGGTTTAGCTCTCTTAGCCAACTAGTTCCCCAGCGTACCTCACATTGATTGACTCCAAAGACGGGCTTCACTCGACTTTGGAGTCAATTCTGTTTCTCATGGATCACCCGACGGAGGGTCCACCACTCAATCGCGCTGATATATCCGAATGGAATACAGCAATACTTCTCACAAAAAAAGTTCAGCAAGTCTGGGATTCATCCACCCTAGCACGGCAATCCAAGAAGCAAGATAAAGAACTGCAAAGAATATTATTGTAACTCATATTAAATACCTTATTAGGCCGGTACAACAAAATGTTTAAAAAAATATTTATTAAAGTTTTGAAAGTTGTTTTGTGTGAAGTTTTAATATCGTTTAAATATCTTTTTTGGGCATTTTGATGCACTGTTTTGGTAATTTATTACAAATGAGTTGTTGCAATGGTATTGCTGGTCTTTATCTTTCTTCTTAGATTGCCGTGCTAGGGGGGCTGCGGGGTTAGGTTGGGCAAGTTAAAACGATAATCGTCTCTCGTCTCTCGATAATAATAAATAATAAAAGTGAGACTATTGATTATAATGATCAAACGTGATAATCGCACAGACGATAATCGTCACAACAGTCAAAACAATCTTGTTTTATTGGATTTAGCCTAGCTTTTATTATTTTGACAATCGCCGACGAGAGATCGCTACTTACAGTTATTTAACTTACAGTTACACACTTACAGTTGAATAACTGTAAGTAGCAGTCACATCCACTATGCCGGTAAAGTTGGAACCGGTAACTTAAAAGCTGGTACCGAAACGCGACTAATTCACTTCATAATCTGTATACTTGTAAGTGGTGGTACTACCCCGGATCGGCAGACTGGGCAGCACTGCCTACCACTTGAACAACTAGACCCGGAGCAAATATCCTTTTATTTTTAAACAAATATTTGTAATCAGTCTGCTGATCCGGGGTAGTACCACCATTTACAAGTATACAGACCGTGAAGTGATTTGGTCGCATTTTGGGATCAGCTTATAAGTTGCCGGTTCTGAATAAAATGTTACCTCTACTATTTCCAATCAATTCTAAATTTAGGAAAATCATACCAATAAACAATTTATGATATCAATCGCATTAACAAAATTAAACTTAATCGGTTTACGAAATCGAAAATAGTATTATAGATAATAATAATATTAAATCGTGGAAAAATATTTTTGATAAATTACTTTAATCGTAAAAACTCGGTTTAGCCTAGTTTTTTTTAAGTTTTAGTTTTTAGTTAAAATCCGGTTGATATAACCTATATAAAGTGCGAATCAGACAAGCATAGTGACGACGAAAACAAATAAGTTGATTCTTTCAGTCGCTAACGCTCTTGGATCTCAACGCGTTTCAATAAAAATCAATCAATCAATCAAATTGTCAAGCCTTTTTTTCCACGGGGATAGGCAGAGACAATGGAGAGCCACTTACCACGATCCTTACACAACTCCCTTGCTTCCTTCACATCCACAATTCTCTTCATACAGGTTCTATGGTTATGGGCCCTAGGCAACCTAGCTTTCTTGAGAAGGACTCCGATTTAGTCGAAAAACACCCCCCTGGGCCTGCCTTGTTTAACGCAAGAATATAAATATTATTCAATAAAAAAAGAAGTAATATGTTCCCAGACCGTTACTTAGTCACGTTTCGGGTTCAGCTTTTGTTGCCGTTCCTATTACTTGCAACTAATTAACGTAGGAGCAGTCGCCTCCATTCATGGACCGCACTTCATCCTACTATCATTCCGGGTACTGTTACATGTCGAGGTACAATAAAAAGTTATGAAATTTAATATTTAATTGTTACTAATGAAATTATAATAAGAAAATACATAGATATGTTATACGCGCTCCGAAAGAAGCACCTTAAAACAATGCTCGTAAGCAAACCTGAACTCAGTGTCGCGATGCAGAGCAACATATATTTGTCTCGTTTTCGCTCTCAATAATTGTCATTCCGTTCTACTTCCACGTCGTCGTGGTTGACCGTTGAAACTCGTTTTGCAAACACTAAAACTGGTATATATAACTTATCTACCTACTTAATATTATTGATTGTTGCCGATAAATGCGACCGTAGCTTAGTGGCAGTACAATAGGCAAGCTGAGAGCACGTGTTCGAAACCACTCACCGGTACCAATGTATTTTTGATTTGATATATTTACTTTGGTTGTCCTGTTTCTATGATACAAGCACTTTAATAGCTTAGTATAGAAATGTAATAATAATAATAATAATAAAAAAATCATTTTTTTGTTACAGCAACCCCCAGCGATTTAGTTGGCAAGGCCAAATGGAATGCCTGGAATGAACGCAAAGGTATCTCCCAGGATGATGCCAAGAAACAATACATCGATCTCGCCCAACAATGGCAATCCAAATACGCCTAAATTTACAATTAAGTTAGTTTTTTTAATAATAATCAAACATTTAAACGACATTAAGCAATAGTGTATTAGGAAAATAATTAAATAAACTCGCTTCAAATGAAAATACGCTAATACAAAATACAGCACCATGTCTTTGGTAATAATTTAATATTAAGAAATAAAATATTAACAAAAAAAAATTGTGTGATCAATTATGTATGTACCTAACCCATCAATGATTCCTAAGATTTTTTTTATTATGACTCGGCATATGACAGCACCTCGCCTGATGTTAAATTGAAGTGTGGTCCATCACGGACTAACGTATGGTCCATGCTAAACTTGCGGTTCCATGACTATTTATTTACTTATTTCCACTATTACTACAGTTAAATAAATGCAAGAAGTGGAGACATCCGCTATAATCTTATCTATCACATGGCCTGGTTAGATCCGGCAACTTGCAAGCTGATATTGAAACGCTACTAAGTCACTTTACGGCCTGTACACCTTTTTTTGAGACTTGACATCTGACCTTGACTCGCCTGATGGTAAGCAAGGGAAAGTCTAAGAGCGCCGACGACTGTGAAAACTGATTCAGTTTACCGTTGCCTCAGTCTCCGCCAGCATGCCGGCCAATTGTTTCACGCCTAGCTTGAAGAATTTAAGATTATAGGATAGAGAGAACACATGGGCTGGTAAAGCATTCTATCGGGTCCGCCAAATAACTTTTTTTTGAAAATTCTATAAAAAAAAACAACTAAATATTTGTTTGAATATTTGCAGCCATTTGAATAAAATTATTTTCTATCATTAACCGGAAGGATAGTACTTTCAAATACTGTACTGTTAATAGTGTGATGAATATAGGGACCTTAATTAAACACAATTTTTGTTAAATGATTAAACACAACTACATATAAAAAAAAACTTAAATAATATTGTTGTCATTGAATTTTACTCACTAACTATTATATATACCAACATGCACAAACACACAAATAACTAACTTACACAATCCTAGCAGTCACTGCGACACAGGTCCGCCTAGTGCAGTGGCAGGGGCGACATAAGTAATCAGCCTATCGTTCCTATCCACAACGTTTAATATATGTTTACTTAAATATCACTATTTTGTCAAAATTATATTTATTACTAAATTGTATATAGGCTTTCCACACCAATTAAGTTAATAAACGATTATTATTATTATTATTCCATTTATTTATTTTTAATCTTATTTTTTATATTTTTAAAATAATAAAAAAATTAAAAATATAAAAAATAGCTGTCCACCGGCATCGGGAACAGGGTCCAAGCCACCGGTGGTCAGGGCTCCTGAGAAAGGAACCTCTTAACAATACGCGCCGTGTCCAGGAGTACCGCTTTCTGAATCAAACGCTTGATCCAGCTACCTAACGAGAGCCTCTTTAGGTGTTCATCGAGGCTCTTGGCTATTAAACCATTGACAGTGACGACTATTGGCACAATAATTGCTGTATCCACCTCCCACATGTCGACAACCTCGCGAGCCAGATCAAGATACTTTATTTGCTTATCTTTCTCAGCTTTCACGAGGTTCTCGTCATGAGGGACCGCTACATCAATAATTATTGTGCGACGCTCTAGTCGATCTATCACCACTATGTCAGGCTTATTAGCAACTTATTATTATTATAAATAAAAAAAATATTCAGCAGTTTTTTTTTATAGCATTTTCAAAAAAAAAAGTTATTTGGCGAACCCGATATTTGTCGATTGTTCTACAAAGCAACATCGCGCCGCACCTTTTAGTTCGACTGTAGATCGACTGCGGGCCGACCGCGTAACTCAATGACAATGGGCAGTTTTGACAGTTGAACTACATTTTAATGGGCTTTAAAATTAAAATTGCGACCGCGCAACACTAAGAATCGATGTTAATTTTCATTGACAGTTCAAGCACATTGAAACTCAGTGTCCAAATGAATAACGTTGTTTTTGACACTAACACCGACGCGTAACTTTTTGACAAATGTGAATGACTCATTGTCATCAAGTTACGCGGTCGGCCCCCTGTGCGTGTATCACGGGAGTAAAAAGACAAGGTAGGAACAAAGTTAAAAAGCTTCTCAAAACATTCTCAAATATTTTTTCAAGGGATTAATTGTATTTACTACTAGTCACTTTACCGTTGATCATCAAGCAATCTAATTGTCACCTCTTTGTCCCACATGAATAGGCAGAGACAACGGAGCGCCACTTGCCACGATCCTGACACAACTTCTTCGATTTCCACAGAACCATAACTCTCTTTACGCAAGCTCCTTGCTCAAAATAAAGATATTTTTATACACCTTGGCTCTTTCAAGCAAAGCGTGGCCTCAAACGGCCGTAGACTGTACGGAATCAATCTCATCCAGATTCATACAAACCAGTAGTGCGGTCTGCCTGAAGCCGGGATGGGAAACAAGCGAGAGAGTTCCGTTAGGATCTTGTAAAGAGGCGCTCCATTGTCACTGCTCATCCTCATGGAAACTGATGCACGACAAAGAATAATAGATTGATTATATTTTTTTGTTTTCTCTTTAATGTACCTCGTCATGCCTGATAATATTAAATTTAGCGCCTTTCCTATTTAGGGTGGCCAATAGTAAAAAATATTTTTTCCTGTATACTTAAGACGCATAGGTTTCGCGCGGGCGTGTTTAGAGTATGACAGGCCGAGAGAATTAAATCATAATTAATTAATTCGGAACATAAGTATTGGTATTTATTATAAACTTTTCTGGAATGCTTCTCTGACTATATGCCACAATAAGTATATACAGATTTTTAATAATATTTAAAAGTAAAAAAAAAAACTATTTAATATAATGTTCACATAGATTTTTCGTTTGATAACTGATAGCTTATCAGAAAAAAGTGAATAATATGTGTCCGATATAAAAAAAAGTGACTATTATTTTTACGTGGTTATGTTCTATTGGCGTTGAAGTGTTTTATTTATTTTTATTAATACAATTTTAAAATAAGTAATCGATTGGTATGATCTACATGTAGTTTTATCGCCAACTACCACTTTAAGAGACCACGTTGTCTCTTAGTTCAAGAGACTACAAAATATCGTATTCTAATCTCTTCTAAGCATGACAATTCTCTTCATAAAGCTTTTCTTTAAGGTCCGTGCTCTGAATGTCCCCGAGTTGATCGAGGAATTATCTTTTGGGTATTCCCATTTATCCATCCCATTTGTATTCCCCTCTGATTTAAAATAATGAAAATATATAACGAGGCTTCGATGCTCATAATTCACTTCCACTGCTCTGACTGTTATACTAATCGGTAGTGCTTTAAATAAAAATATTTATGGCGATGGAAAGTCAGTGATATTGCGATATTTAAATAAATCTCCCTACTATTTGTGCTTTTGATACATGTATTTTGGTATACCAGTTTCTCTATAGATATCTTGACAAATGTAGGTACTTATGTATAAAAATGATGCATTTAAATTCAATATACTCGTAATTGTGTACATTGTTAAAATTTACACAGCTCGGTAAAGAATGTGATTCAGGGAAACATGTGTAATATGTTTGCTGACATTATGTTTCAGAATATGTAATTGTACAGTGTATTGTAACTAATTTGCAACTTATATCTATAATTCATTCAAAAGAATTCTATAAACCACACAATAAGTGTTCTTTTATAGATTTAAAGACTTTAATGGCTTTTTAACCAATTAGGCTAATGTAAAAAATGTTTTCATGCTTTCAACAATGATTTGTTATTTAATTACTTAGTTGACTTTGTAAGTTACAAGGTGATTAACAATTTCTTAACGAGGCTTAAAATTAGACAGCACCCCACCCGTCTGTTGTTAAGATGGACTGAAGTTCATGAATAGATTAAAACTGCATCCACTATGCCACTATGCCGGCCTAGTTGAAACCGGCAACTTACAAGCTGATCCCCAAACGCGATTTTACAGTCTGTCATTCTCTTATTTTCACACTTCACTTTGAAGTGTGAAAATAAATCACACTTCTCTTATTTTACTCAAATATGTAAGGCTAATTTTTCTAAATTTTTAGTAAGAAAAATTTAAATGTACTACCTAATATTTTACAGTATGATTCTTAAAATATTACTCTATTCTGAAATATTCCTATGAAACTCATTTTTTTAAAGCAAATGATATGAATATTAATTTTGAAATACAGGCAACATTTTAAGACATTTGACATTTCATCGCGTTTTTGGATTTACCGCCCAATATTTTCTAATTTCACAATTTTCCATTAAGCTACGTCAACTAAACGTACGATAAAATAATCTATTCACATTAGTACACGTAGTTATTCCGTTATCGTGAACCGGCCGGCATATTGGAGCTTCGGACTCCGTACAAAATCCAGTTTCATCGAAGACGTCTGCACGGTCGGTCGTTCTTGAAAACTTTTCAACGTTTATTTACAAGTAAGTTATAGTGACGCGTTCTTTAAAAAAATATAATTATATTAGATTAATCCAATATTTATATTATCGTGGAATAATGTTTGTGTGATTATTAATTTGGATCAATTTGCCGTTTCGCTTTCTGAATTCCACCATACAATTATTATAGCGGTTTATCGTAGTGGTTTAAGTACTTTAAATTATCAATATATCAATCTTTAGTCGTTTCTCTGTTTTATTTAATACAATAATTTCTTTATAGGTTAAGAAAATCACCACAATGTCTCTCCAAGAGGTAAGTTATTTTTTTAATTACAGCTAAGGTTAGACCATGAACTTTGACTTGCAAACCAAAGACCTTAAAAGATAATTCTAGTAATTTGCATTTTATTAAAATAAATAATTAATAACCCTTTTATACTGTTAATCTTACACTTTATTTATAAAATTTATTTAAATCTTAACACAAACTTATATAATATAGCTAAATGTAATCTATACTATTTGTTATGAGCCTGTATGAAGAGAATTGTTGATGTGTATTAAAAATAATCTTTGTCTATCCTCGTGGCATGCTAATTATTTTAATAATATTTTATCACAATCAAGTGCTCTGATGATGTGGAACTATGAGAGTTAATAGCATAGTTTGTTGCTCTACATGTTTTTCCTGTGAAAGTTACTGTACACTTGCATATTTATACTTTTTTAAACAATTCTATAGAAACAAATAATATATGTACATAATTCTATATAATATACCCTGCTTGCTTATTAATAAGTACTTTTCTGAATAATTTAGTGATGTGTAAAATAAATTATAATGATTTACAAATATCAATCAATCAATCAAATTGTCACGCTTTTTTCCCACAGGGATAGGCAGAGACAATGGAGTACCATTTGCCACAATCCTGACGTAACTCCCTCACTTCTCTCACATTCACAATAATATACAAATGTACATGTATAAAGATATAATGGAGGTGTTGCAGCCTGGTTTGCATGTTTATTAAGATATATCACATCAAATTATTATTTACATGCATAGTGCTTAGCTGTGCAGTAGTGGAGTGGTGCGGGAGGGGTAAATGAAAACACACCCTCCCGCTCTGCTCTACTACCACAGCAATCTCCTTAGCTAAGAGTATGAAGATGATTGACAACAGGCATGGCCGTACAGTTAGCGGTTGGTTTGTTGCCTGTAAAGTCCCGGGTTTGATTCCAAGTCGAAGCAAATAATTGTTTCATAGCTTTGTATACCTCATCATTTACAAAAACTATACCTATGTGTATTTATTAATAATAGGCAGTGGTACCCAAACCAGGGTATACAAGTATACAGACTGAAGTGATTTAGTTGCATTCGGGATCAGACCTGCATAGTGGATGTGATTGCTACTTACAGTTATTGAATTGTAGTAGCAGTGATATCCATTCATGGACCACACTCCAGCTTAACATCAAACGGGGTGCTGTCATATGTGGACTCACAATTTAAAAAGTTAAGGATGTGCGTAATTGTGCCCTGTGGAAACTAATGCTTTAATGCCCTATTCCTGATGACTGTTTGACTCATGGATTTTTATTTACAGCAATTTGATACAGCAGCGGCTCAGGTTAAGAAGCTAAAGAGCTTGCCCAGTGACTCAGACCTCCTTGAGTTGTATGCATACTTCAAGCAGGCAACAGTCGGAGATGCTGATCCAGCCAGTAAGTGGAACTTCTAACTTAATCATTTAAAAAAAAAATTACATGTATCTTATCACTGTGGTAAAATTTGGCTTTGACCATGTTTTCAACTTATTTCTAATAATTCCATAATATTAAAAAAAATGTGGGATTCTGTCATTCTGGTGATGTTTTTAAACTTCATTGGACTACTATGATGAGTATCTTATCAACTTAGCCAATGTTAAGCGACGACTTTACCTATGATTCTTTTTCAAGAGTGGTAGGCAGTTGTGCCTAGTCTGCCGAACCGGGATTGTACCACCACTTACAAGTATATAGACCGTAAAGTGATTGCCGGTTCCATCTAGGCCGGCATAGTGGATGTGATTGCTACTCACAGTTATTTAATTGTAGTAGCAGTGACATTCATTCATGGACCACACTTTGGCTTAACATCAAGTGGGGTGCTGTCATATGTTGAGTCACAATAAAAAAAAATGTAAAACCCTGTCCTATCCCTGTCCTATATAGTTAACACCATTCAATATTTAATATGTCATATCTCATATTTATAAATAGCAAAGGACTTTGACCTCTAACGTCATTGAACATACAAAACAAACATAAAAATTACATTATCAACATTCATGTCATGTGTTGACAGACAAATCTTTGCATTATGACGTATACGGTATTTTAACTAATAACTGACGTGGCTGCTGCAATGACATCAGCCGTCTTCACCCATGGACCACACTCAAGCTTCACATCAGGCCCTCGATTCTCGTAATACACAACAGCAAAATGACTTTTTTTTTTATTGTGACACGGCAACTGACTTCGACTCGCCTGATGATAAGCAAGAGGTGACGACGACTGGAATAACCGAGTCAGTTCCCGGCTGCCCCAGCCGCCGCCACTATGCCGGCTTAATTAATCAACTAACTAATTAATTAACTGCCAATGCTTTATTAATCAATCAATCAATCAATTGTCACGCCTTTTTCCCACAAGGATAGGCAGGACAATAGAGCGTCACCTTCCACGATCCTGACGCAACTCCCTCGCCTCCTTCACATTCACAATTCTCCCCATACAAGCTCTACGGCTATGGGCACTAGGCTTCTTGAGGATGTCTCTGATTTGGTCGGCAAACAAGCAAAAAAGTACCTCACTACATGTTTTCCTTTTAATTTTTTTATAGAATTTCGTGGTTGACAAATATGTTTCAAATATTTTCTCGATTTTAAATAATAATGCCTGCTTTTTTAGTCAGAGTTTGCGTATAATTATTTAAAAAAAAAGATTCTAAACAATATATTAGGCAAATATAGCATGTACTAAATTATTACCTTTTTAAAGGTAAATTCCTGTTTAGCTATAGGAATGATTGCTATGAAGATGTGCAAAATTAATTATTATTATTATTAGGCCCAGGAGGGCCTGGGCCGCCTCGTTTAACGCATCCATTCACATTAATGAGACTTGTACTAATCTGAATAATAAAATTTATGGCGACGGAAAGTCAGTGCCAAATGGCATTCCTGTAGGTATTAATTTGTCACACACTGTCACTCAGCAATATCAGTGATTTTTTTTGTTGTGACATGAAATTTGACCTCGACCCGCGTGATGATAAGCAAGAGGAGTTCCAAAAGTGACGACGACTGAAAAAACCGAGTTCGTTGACGGCTGCCCCAGTCGCCGCTATTATGCCGGCCAAAGGTGCTTCTTTACGCATCTCTGCCTAACCCTGTGGGTAAAAGAGGTGAAAATTTTATTTATTGTGCCCAGTTATACCCCAGATCGGCAAACTGGGCAAATTGCTACCAAAAGTCTGCTTACAACCTGATCTTACACATCACACATAAACCATACTTTTCTGCTACAGCTACTTTTTAAAATGTTACGCTTTCTCTGAGAACAACACGATAATGTAATTAGACTCAATTATTTAGTAATTGCAATTCTAAAAACAATGTTATTGTTATCTGATCTGTGGTTTGTGTGTTTTAATAATTATATGGACATGCAGATCTCAGTACACGTTAAAGAGGGCAATAGTTCATCTCGGCAGTGTACGTATACCTGTTCAATAGCTAATTTTTTTTATTGCGACTCGACATATGACAGCACCCCGCTTGATGTTAAGCCGAAGTGTGGTCCATGAATGGATGCTACTGCTATTACAATTCTATAACTGTGAGTAGCAATCACATCCACTATGCCGGCCTAGATGGAACCGGCAACTTACAAGCTGATCCCGAAACGTGACGCGCTGCCATCCACAACAACGCGTATGGAGCGGCCACGCAGGAAGTCGGCTATCCAGCCACGCAGACGGTCAGGTAAACCGTATGCCTCGAGCTTGGAAAGAAGGGCCATGTGCGGAATGTGAAGGAAGCGAGGGAGTTGTGTCAGGATCGTGGCAAGTGGCGCTCCATTGTCTCTGCCTATCCCTGTGGGAGGAAGGCGTGACAATTTGATTTGATTTGATGAAGTATAGCAACTTCGTATGTAATATATAGGTAAAATACAGTAACTTCGCTTATTTTTATATTATCGCTTGTCGAAGATTTTATTTTATCCACTAACCTCTGATTTATAAATCTTTTTCATCAATATTTGTTAATACATTTTAGTTATTCCATGCACACTTCTTGACCACATTTCTACAACATTCATCCTACTTTCATGCGTCTTCTACAACACCCAAAATTAATTTCCATGCGTTAATGTAAGACCGCATTGTGAACCGCAGTGTGTTTTTATAATAATAATAAGTGCATTAAAAATATAAAAATAACACCATATCACGCAGCCTTGGCATTAATTATTTTTTTATCTCAACATGCGATGGTTACCTTCAATTTTATGATTATTTTCTTCTATTGTTTTATTTTACATATTAAAACTTAAATACGAATCACTATAATAATGGAAGAAGGAATTTAAGGACGTTTATCACTAAGATTACTGAAAAGAATTGTCCTTTTTTAACGATCCAAGGTTATGGGACGAGATTAACACTTAAAGTA
Organism: Tinea trinotella; assembly: GCA_905220615.1. NCBI lineage: Eukaryota > Metazoa > Arthropoda > Insecta > Lepidoptera > Tineidae > Tinea > Tinea trinotella. The sequence continues at coordinate 13,581,774 of HG992308.1, read as the reverse complement.
TTCCACTTGTCAATTGACCAACAAAGAAACTACCAGTGCTAGCAACTAATACTATAGCCCCCCTCCCCCGTATTAGTTGCTTATACCGTGAAAAAAATTAGGGATAATGTTATTTTTCAAGTTGGCAATACCACAATACTCACAGGGGAAGTCCCCTAGAAAATTTCGATTCGAGATGTTTGAATAAGTGGACTCAGTTGTTTGATCCTACTACTTATTTATTTTTATGCCATTTTATATATGAATTAAATAGTTAATAATAATATTTATAAAAAAATATATTTGACTACGCTATTTAAGGGCCCCCTGTTCACAGGCCCCGCGCCGGCTTTAGCGGCACTAAAAACTACGCGTCCACTATCGATTCGATCGACAGAATGCGGGTAATTTCCCTGATCTGATCCATGGTTTACTGCTCTGTGGCATCTATGTCCGTACATAATTCTTACGTAACCTATCATTCGTTAATTTAACAAACCAATAGATTATATACAATCAGATAAGTAAATAAGCATAAAGTAAATATTACATGGGTACATTACGTAATATATTTTTTTAACAATTGAAGTCTGTATAAATTTGGTCGGCATTCTGACGTTGACTGAGGCAACTCAACTGTAAACAGAATAGTTTTTTTTCAGTCGTCAACGCTCTTGGACTTCTTCTTCCAAGTCGATGTCCGATGTCGCGTCTCAATCAAAATAAAAACTTATGACTGAGTTTGCAAATTATTACTAATATTTTGGAGTGATATCCTTGCTTGCTTGATGTTAAGCTGGAGCGCGGTTCATAAATGGATGTCACTGCTACTACAATGCTACTACTGCGGTTAGGAATGTGCTTGATTGAGAACGCCAGTTTAAAAATATATACATTTGCTAATATTTGCTGCGAGTCTGTTTTGTTTGCTGGTTGTTTAGGAGTTGGTGATCATTCGAGTCTGTTTAAAAGTTGTTAAAACAAATGTTTCTTATCTCCCTATACTCCAGTTATCGTTTGTCAAAAAACATTGATAAAAAAATATGAACTAATAGAGATTAAATGTATTTATCATAATGATTAATAATGATACTAATTGGACATTGAAACAGACTTTGTATCTATGAGATAATCATTTGTTTGCTGAAAATGTTTTCGCTAATTTTTGGTACTGAAATAACTCATCGTTGCGCATGAAAATTATATTAATTCAAAGATAACGTTATTTGATTTATGCATTTTTTTTATCTTTGCATTTATATTTAATGTAAAGATAATAAAGATTAAAATAAAATGTGAGTTTAAAGTTAAATAACTAAGTTAAAACTTATATATTTACATACATCCATATTTTTCTTTATTTAAATTTTATACTAAGCTACTTGTATCGTAGAAACAGGACAACCAAAGTACATATATCAAAGATACATTGGTACCGGTGGGTGGTATCGAACTCGTGCTCTCGGTTTGTGTAACCATTGCACTGCCACTACAACACGGTCGCCGGTGGTGTAGTGGCTAAATGTAAACTATGTAATAAAATACATTCTATCAAATCAAATCAAATTGTCACGTCTTTTCCCCACAGGGATAGGCAGAGACAATGGAGCGCCACTTACCACGATCCTTACACAGCTCCCTTGCTTCCTTCACATCCACAATCTTCATACCGGCTCTCTCCGATTTGGTCGGAAAACACTCTCCTGGGCCTGCCTTGTTTAACACATCAGATTTATAAATTCCTTTATAAATTCAATCTACTTTCACTCATCCTTTCCATGTGCCCAAACCATCGAAGCATTCCTTTATTAATCCTTGTCACTACATCTTCTTTCAAACCGCATCTATCACGCAGTGTGCTATTTCTTATTCCATCCGCTATCGTCACTCCACATACACTCTTTAACGACCGCATTTCTACAGCGTTAATTCTACTCTCATGCTTCTTCTGCGATACTCAACCTTCACTTCCATACATTAATTAGGAACAAGCACCGCAAATACATTCTACTGATATAATATACAATGTATAAATAATATACCTTAACCCACTACTACCTTTGTTGGCTAGCTTTTAATACAATTAATGCTTTGAAGAATATAATTCTCTGCTAGCTTCACTTTGCTAGGTTTCTTCCTTTGGCATAATAATACTTTTTGGTGCTCTTGGACTTGCTTAACATCAGGCAAATCGGCCAGACGGCAGTAAAGCAACACCACTAATTATTTTTTTCATGTACATATTTTAGTTATTTTTATTATTATTACAATTTCAGTGGGATATTTAATGTTAATTTTATCAGTTAATTCTTATATTAATCGATTTTTATTAGAAAATTAAATAATTGAATTAATTTGAATTATTTTACCAGCATATATTTCAATTTTATTGCTTTACCTTCTCTTCAATTTTATCTTCTTGATGAATTAAATATTTTTTTATAGCCTTCATTATTGTGATTAATACCTTTTTATTTATTTTACAGATAGGCCTGGCATGTTTGACCTGAAGGGCAAGGCTAAGTTTGATGCGTGGCTCGCGAAGAAGGGTACCTCAAAGGAGGACGCACAGAATGCCTATATTAAGAAAGTGGAATCACTTGTGGCTTCCATTGGTCTTCAATAAAATATTAATAAGACTTAATTAATGCTATGTACTCACCGGTAGAGGTTTTGTTAATGAGTTTTAATTTTTTATTTATTTCATGAACGTAACAATATTGCGATCGGGATGTTTTGTGTATGACGCCTTATGTTATTTTTTCTATTTTTTTTTAACTTTGTAGACGTTGGGTATCAAAATCTTTAGGAGGTAACTCTCATAATTTTTAGTTATTTCTCAGATTTCTTGACTCAACTCTTCTTCCAGTCTATCTCAACGGTATTTTTAGTAGGTGAAAAATCTCTCACTGTTAAATCACGACAGTAAAAAATGACTGCTGTGTCCTGCGATATTAACATTATTTATACAGGTTTTAAAGAATTTCAATAGCACTTTTTAAAATTACTAATACCGTTATTAAGGCTTCCTTCAGAATAGTTTTCAGTTAAGAAAAGCTTGAGGTATACACTAAAAGTACGAGGGTGTTTTTTTTAAGGCTTAGGGTGTTTTTGAGTACATAGCATATATAGCGTTTTTATGTCAGTTTTTTTAGTTGTAAGGGAAATGTGTAATTGTCTTTAAGATGCAAATTAGACCAAATTATTTTTTAAATTATAATTAAATTGACTCAGTAACAATGGTGATTTATACATAGCACAATTTTAGGCACTAATTGTTTTTTATTTTTTGTTAAGTAATGGTAATAGTTTTTTTCATCCACAAAAGGGTGCTTACAATATTTATTTTGTATTTTATTGTTAGTTTTGTAATTTAAATTTGTAATGTAGGGATGTAATTTATTTTATTTTTGTTTGATTTATTTTTCTTTCATTTTTTTGTAATTCCTGGTAATCAATGGCTTTTGCTGTATATGGCAGATAGATACGGGAAATTCTATAATATTTGCAGTTATTTAACGGTAGTAGCAGTCGCCTTCACTTATGCTGCACCCCAACTTAACATCAGGCTAAATAATATCTAATAATAAAAATATTATAGTACAATCGATTTATTTCATAGTACACATATCACTAAACTGAGATTAAAATTAAAGTACTTAATTAATACATCTGAACATACACGGAGGCCTATGTTTAGCAGTGGACGTCTTCCGGCCAATGATAAAGATGACTAAACTAAATATTTAGTGAAATAAACAAATTTTATGCGGATTACTCTCGCGTTTATTTTTAGTATTAATTTTATATATTTTTTTAAATTCCGGAATTAAACCGGAAACAATAAAACAAGATAAAGTCATAAAGCGGTAGTTTTGGAAACAATGACGGCATCGATCAATGGAACGACCAATCTCTGCGTGACCACGATGGCTACAATGCTTTTGGAACGTCGAAATAATAAAAAAAATCTAAAATCAATAACCAAAAATAAATGCATTGAGTTATTATGTATTATCGGACATAATATAATAGTTAAGGGCATAAAATTTGTTTGATTCATTAATCAATGTTCGCGCAAAATTTAAGAATATACTAAATATTTATTAAAACTAAAATATCTAAAGTAACTTAATTTAAGTAAGCAATAACTCCACATGCGACAGGTGGTCCTGATGCTCCAGTAAGAGCGCTATCCTCAGTATTGGACCTTCCATAGTCATCTTCACCTTTGGTGATAACCAAAGACCGGCCAACTACGGATCGAGGTCCAGTCAAGGATATAACATGATCTATAATGCGAACTGATAGTGGTCCTTCGCCTTCCTCAGCTTTGATGTTACCCAAATCACCGACGTGACGCACCGGGTCTCTTGGACCCCCGTGACGACCCTGTGAATAAATTACGATAAGGGTTAATTTTTTTATTGCAACATTTAATTTTTACACGCCTGATGGTAAGTCGAAAGAAAAGTCCAAGAGCGCCGACGACTGTAAAAACTACTTTATTTTACGATACACTTAGTCATCGTCGCTATGCTGGCCATATTTTTTATTGTGACTCGACATCTGACCTCGATTTGCCTAATGGTAAGCAAAGATAAGGACCAATAGTGCCAGCGACTAAAAAAAACTGCCTCAGGTCACGGCTACCTGAGTCGCCGTCCTTATACCGGCCAAAGAAATTAATGATATTGATATTTTTTATTTTTTTTATTGTGACTCGACATATGACAGCACCCAGCTTGATGTTAAGCTCAAGCGTGTTCCATGAATGGATGTCACTGCTACTACAATTTAATAACTGTAAGTAGCAGTCACATCCACTATGCTGGCCTGGTTGGTTGGAACTTACAAGCTAATCCCGAAACGTGACCAAATCACGGTCTGTATACTTGTAAGTGGTGGACTTAAACGGATCGGCAGACTGAGTACCACTACCTACCACTCTGATAAATTAAACAAAATACTAACATAATAAGCAACGAAATGTGGTCCTAATTCCTTGCAACCTTTCTGAGCAGTGCCTCTCTGATGTATATGAACACCATGTAGGCCTGGTGGTAGACCAGTCACATTGCCTTCCACGGACACTGGACCATTTGGAGCAACTTGCGTGAAGATCAGCTCGCCTTCCACCCCTGATCCATCTTCACCGATGAGGTAGACCACTGCTTGGATACCTGGTACAACTACAGGACCCTACAAATAGATATACGAGTATTATATAGATTATTATTTTGCGTTAAACGAGGCGGACCCTGAGGTTGTTTTCCGACCAAATCGAAGACGTCCTCAAGAAAGCTAGATTGTATTTTCTTAGATTTTGTGCGAACATTAAAAAATGAATTAAACAAATTTCAAAACAAGTCTCTTTGCGACCACGATGGCTGCAAAGCTCTCGAAACGTCGGAATAATAAAAAAAAATGTAAAATCAATAACCAAAATAAACGCGATAGTGAGAGGCATAATTTTTTTTAAATTCATTAAAGCTAGATTGCCTAGTGCCCATAACCGTAAAGCTCTTATAAAGAGAATTGTGGATGTGAGGGAAGCGAGGTTGTGTCAGGATCAAGGCAAGTCACGCTCGATTGTCTCCGCCTATCCCCGTGAGAAAAAGGCATGACATCTATCACGCACTGTGCAATATCTCATTCTATTTGCTGTTGTTACTCCACATACACTCCTTAATGACCACATTTCTACAGCATTAATTCTACTCTCATATAATTATTTCTTGCAGACATGTCTTCTTTCACAGCTGTTCCTCACTCGTCTTGACGAACTCCACACACTACTTACGTATGGTCGCCATTTTAGGTAGTACCACCTACGTAAAGTGTACAGATCTAGGAATGTTACTTGCAGTTATTTTACTGTAACATCGCTTGAAGAACCGACAACCGATGGGGAAGAAAGGTTCTAGAGTGGAGACCACGAACCGGAAGACGCAGCGTAGTTAGGCCTCCCACTAGGTGAACTGGCGACATATTTAGAGTCACGAATAACCGGTGGGTGCAACTGGCATCTTGTCGTTCGAAATGGCGTTCTAAGGGGGAGGCCTATGTTTAGCAGTGGGCTTCTTCTGGCTGATGATGATAAATAGCAGTTGCCTATATTTACATCAGGTGGGGTGCTGTTACCAAAATCGTCATATATAATGCTAGCATAGCTGAATTGGTGTCCATGAGATTTTAAATCCGAGATGATGAATGTCAGCCATTAGAGATACATAATAGGACGTAGGCATCCATCAGCAATCTGATCATCCAATGGCCTGCTGGAGTTCACAGATAATATAAATAACTAGCTGTGCCCGCGACTGCAATCCCTCAAAGACGAATAATATTCCCCGTTTTTTCCACATTTTCGACTGTTTCTTCGCTTCTATAAGTCGCAACGTAATGTTTTATAGCCTAAAGCCTTCCTCGATAATTGATCTATCGATAATTTTTCAATTCGAACCAGTAGTTCCTGAGATTAGCGCGTTTAAACAAACAAACAAACTCTTCCGCTTTATTACATTAGTATAGATGGATGTTTTTAAAACTGCATGTGTAAAAAATGCCCAGTGACGGCGACTGGAGCAGTTTTTTTAGTCGTCGGCACTATTGAATGACCATCATGCTTACCTCCAGGCAGGTCGAGGACAGAGGTCAAGTCACATTCAATATAAAAAAAAAACTTGTGTAAGACGTAATAGAGATTAAAAACCGCTTAGAACGTTCTTGGCTTTTTTTATCACGTCATTCATGTATTATAATAATCTAGCACAGATTAACTTACAAGGAAGTTATTGCAATTCGTGTATGTAATTTGATCCATATAAAAAACTTTGAACAATTAGATTAAAATGATAAAGAGTTTATCACGAAATAAAGATCCTGTATGTTTCATCAACGTGTTTTTATTATTGTGCCTCGACAATCTTTCCACCTGATGTTAAACTGGAGTGCGGTCCATGAATTAAGGGGACTGCTACTACAGTTAAATTACTACAAGAATCCACGGAGAATGTTCCGAGGAACTCATTAACATTGTTCCTACCTCGTCTTTTCATACCCCAATACCCGCACGGGTCGGGAAAATTGGCCGAATCGACAGTCGAACTAAAAAGTTAGGTGCGTTATTTCTTTGTAGAATAATCGACAAGTGGAATGCTTCGCCAGACCATGTGTTCTCTCCATCCGTGAAGAAGCACCTTTGGCCGGCAGAGTGACGGCGACTGGGGCAGTCGTGAACTGACTCTTCTTTTTCAGTCATCGTCACTCTTGGACCTCCTCCTGTTTATCATCAGGCGATTCGAGGTTAGATAACGTGTCGCATCCTCTATGCCGGCTTAATTGGAACCGGAAACTTTAAATTATTTCAGATTAACTTGAAACTCGATTCACTTCACGGTCTGTGTACTTGAAAGTGGTGGTACCACCCCGGTTCGGCAAACTGAAGAACTCTTCCCAACTGTCTGACTCCTACTCTTTAAAAAATTCAAATGTAAACTATTTATTAGGATAATTGCTATATAGGATATAGCTCAGACGCGTTTCAGGATCAGCTTGAAGGTTGCGGGTTCCAACTAGGCCGATACTAGTTATACATGCAGTTATTCCACTTTAGTAGCAGTCGACCCTATTTATGGGTTCACACAGGCGAGGTGCTGAATAATATGTCAAGCCATAATAAAAAAAACAATAGAATTGTCTAAATATATGGAAAACAAGTGACTAATTAAAAAACGACTTTAGGAAATTAATTTCCTGTCTCCAATACAAGACATGAACACTAAACAGTGGCGTGTCAAACGGTTATGATTAACCGAATTTAATATTAGGTTTAGAGCGTCTCTTTAATAATACTGACATAATAATTGTTACTAGAATTTTGATGTTAGCGACAAAAAGTCGTGCGTCACTTAACTACCTACGTACGCTTCTTCGTCTAAAGTTATATACTGATAGTTCTTAAAATAAATCTCACCATTATTACGCCTCAATTCTCACAGAGATAGCCAGTGACAATAGAGCGCCACTTTCTACGATCCTGACACAACTCTCTCGCTTTCTTTATATCCACAATTCTCTCTTTAATTACTTCATGTTTGTGGGCTTTAAGGAACCTAGCTTTTTTAAGAATATCTAGGATTAAAGAGTGGTAGGCAGTGGTACCCAGTCTGCCGATCCGGGGTAGTACCACCACTTACAAGTATACAGACCGTGAAGTGATTTGGTCACGTTTCGGGATCAGCTTGTAAGTTGCCGGTTCCATCTAGGCCGGCATAGTGGATGTGATTGCTACTCACAGTTATTGAATTGTAGTAGCAGTGACATTCATTCATGGACCACACTTTGGCTTAACATCAAGCGGGGTGCTGTCATATGTCGAGTCACAATAAAAAAATAAAAAAAAAAAAAAAAAAATTCGTTTACAGAACAATCTTCTGGATCATCCCTGTTTTATCCTTCTTATCGTCACCGATAAAGAGATTTCCTTCAATTCTTTGGTATATGTACTTAATTTATTTATTTTTTATAACTATTGTAGATTAAGTACCTATGTATTAAAAAACGCTAGCAGTCCTAATTGTTATGTAGTATTAGGAATAAAAGTGGAGTAAAAGAGCATTTCTAGGTGAAACCGATTCACCCACATGATTATTCTACGATTATTTAGGTAGTTTATAAATATACACGCATGATAAACCCTTTCATTTTAATGGATACCTTTGTGAAATACATATATTCATATACAATACATAAAATTACAATAAACTACATTTGTATTTTATATTATAAAATACAAATGTAGTTTGATTACACATTACGCAGACTCAATTCCTGTGATTTAGCATGGAGTCTCGCGACAATTTGTCTCTAAGTTAAGATGTAAACTCAAAAGATCCTTGGTGTAGACGCATCAGAGACCATTGATCACGACGTCAATCATTAACTGCACGCATGTGTTCAATTTTAAATATTGTTTAATTACTTCAATTAAGTTTTTTAATAACTAAAAACAATTGTCTTCTATAAATATACGATTATTTATAGGATGGATAAATGGATATACTATTAGTATATACAATAGTATTAGTATTCTACTAGTATTAGTGGATTAGTATACACGAGATTTATAGGTAAATCGGAGATAAGTAGAAGGACAAAACAGGGACGACTCAGAGTCAGAAGATTATTCTGAGTTGACCCCTGCTTCTAGAATGTCTAGAATATCTGCTTTTAGGGTTTATTGTATAAATAGAATAGCGGATAGAATAAGGAATAGCACACTGCGTGATAGATGTGGTTTGAAAGAAGATGTAGTGACAAGGATTGACAAAGGAATGCTTCGATGGTTTTGGCACATGGAAAGGATGAGTGAAAGTAGATTGACGAAAGGAATTTATAAATCTGATGTGGATGGATGCGTTAAACAAGGCAGGCCCAGGAGAGTGTTTTCCGACCAAATCGGAGACATCCTCAAGAAAGCTAGGTTGCCTAGTGCCCATAACCACAGAGCCTGTATGAAGAGAATTGCGGATGTGAAGGAAGCAAGGGAGCTGTAAGGGAACTGAAGGTGTAAGGATCGTGGTAAGTGGCACTCCATTGTCTCTGCCTATCCCTGTGGGAAAAAGGCGTGACAATTTGGATTGGATTGTATAAAGAGAATAGTGGATGTGTAGAAAGTCAGAGAGTTATGTCAGGATAGCGATCTCTTTTTGAGGCGAACCATTTTACCATTTAATATAAATTGAAATAATGGTAAATTATATTAATTAATATTATAAATAAACATTAATTAAATGAATCATTGATATAATAAAATTATCGCTTTATCTTATATTATTTTATAATACAAGTTAATTACATAGTTTGTATCTAGTTACTACCTACTACTTGATATTATAAATCCCTCATTATATGATATTATATTATAATACGTTTATTTTAATTATTATTATTTATAAACGAGTATAAATATGTATATATATATAAAAAAAGTTGCGAAGAAGTGATATTTACATGTTTGCCTGGTTAAGATTGTATGAAGAGAATTGTGAATGTGAAGGAAGCAAGGGAGTTGTGTCAGGGTCGTGGCAAGTGGAGCTCCATTGTTTCTGCCTATCCCTATGGAAAAAAGGCGTGACAGTTTGAGTTTTGCCTGGTTATTTTCACTCGAACTTTTGGTTTTTTTATTGTGACTCAAAAGTGACCAACCTGTTGTTAAGATGGACCGCACTCCATCTTAACAACAGGCGGCTCCATCTTAACTGCTACTTACAGTTAAATAACTAAGTAAGTAGCAGTCTAATCCACAATGCCGACCTAGTTGGAACCGGCAACTTACAAGCGGATCCCAAAACGCGACTAGTCTTACCCTTAGGTATCTTTTACATAATGACCAAATGACCTTAAGTAATAAGATATTATTTGATCATGATATGTAAAATGACGCATCATTACGTCATAATAATGTAAAAGGCGTGCAGGGCGCAGATGTCAAAGAAATTCGTGACCAGTAAATATTATTTTATGCCATTATCACATTTATTTATTGGTCATCCTTGGGCTTACGAGTATTTATTTTTGTCTAAATTAAATGCACGATCTTAATTTTCAAGAGTTAATTTTTGTTACACGTCATTTTTTTTATTTTGACCTGTTAGTAGGAAATTGCAATGGACCTCTGAATAATAATTTCTGAAAATCAACCGAAAAAAAGATTTGCATGCTAGTATAATAGAAACAGGACGACCAAAGTATTTATATCAAAGATACATTGGTACCGACAAGTGATTTTGAACCGGGGCAATTTAAAGAAAATATAGAAAGAAATAAAATAAATAAAAAGAAATAATCATTTTTTAACGTAAAGTTTGTATGAAAAGAGTAAGGGAAGCGAGGGAATCGAAGGAGTTGTGTCAGAATCGTGGCAAGAGGCGCTCCATTGTCTCTGCCTATCCCTGTGTAATAAAAGGTGTGACAATTTGATTGATTATATCTTATTATTTTTTTATTTTCTCGAAACATTTGACCTTTTGTGTTTACGTACCTAAATAAATAAAAATGTTTTAAAACGTAAAATAAATAATAAGTTTTCCTCTATTCATATTTATTTTACAAGCAAAAATATACAAGCTGCTAATTCATGAGAAATATAAAATAGGACTTATTTGTTTAATGCACACAAAGTGTCGTCAGACCTTATTGACTGAACATGATTTTATTTAAATATTTAGGCGACTGTGGTGTAGTGGGAGTGCAATGGTCGAAACAATTCACCGGTACCAATGTATCTTTGATATATGTACTTTGGTTGTCCTGTTTCTATGATACAAGCACTTTAGTAGCTTAGGATAAAAATGTATAATAAAATAATTATATCTTTATTTCTAAATAATTAAATTTTATAATATCAGTAGGTAAGAATCATTATTTTGTTATTATAATATACACTTGTATACGCTAATTTATCATCATCATCAGCCAGAAGGCGTCCACTGCTGAACATAGGCCTCCCCCTTAAAACGCCATTCCTGACTTTCGGTTATTCGTGACTTTCACTATGTCATCAGTCCACCTAGTGGGAGGCCTACCTACGCTGCGTCTGCCGGTTCGTGGTCTCTACTCTAGAACCTTTCATCCCCATCGGTTGTCGGTTTTTCGAGCGAATTTATGGAAACTGTTAATTCTCAAGAAATGGAACACTCACAGACTTGAAATTTGTCAGTGACATTGTGTATATACGGCTATTACTAATAGATCTGAACAGACTACTAAAAAAGAAAAAAAGGGCGTTGTCTTTTGAGTCTAATCGGCAGATAAAAGAGCACCGCACGACTGCGGTGGAAGCAATTTCGCCTATTTAAACAAAATAATATTTTAAATTTTATACACATGCATAAATCGAAAAGTAAGTAGGCATGCGATCTTTTTATCTGCCGGGATCTAACTGCCCCCACTGAACTTCTTGTTTGAAGTGCCGAAGGAAGTGTAGAATGGCTACAGAGAAATCTTAGACACGGCTCTCAGCAATGGAGTACACGAGAAGAAGAGTAGCTACTTGAAACCAATTCCAAAATAGTAGTAGAAGATGATACGATACAAATTTTAATATTTAATATTATAACGTAAAGCATAATATGAATAATACAATGTTTTTGTTAGTTATAATTTCATTAAACTCCAATATTTTATGTAGATTTTTTAAGGGCTGGTGTTCCATAAATTTAATTAAATAACTAAATTTGTATAAACTAACTTTTTTAAACAAGTGAAATGGTTTTTAATGAATATGCTTACCGGTAAGTTGATTTGCTTCTGCGATCTTCCTGTTGTCCCGGCAATGTTTTGGCGATTTAAATCCTAAAATAAATCATGTAAATGAATAAAGCATACAAATAAACCATATGCAATAATCAGAATAGATTAAATATCACTTATAAATTAAAATACTCAGAAACTATTTATTAAAATAAAAAAGTTAATAAAACTGAACTGAAACATAAATTGAAATAAACATGAAACTTACATATAAATAAGGCTCCATAAATACTTCATAAACATTGCTTTGATAATTTTCAACAGCAGGCAGAGCTTTTATAATTAGGTTCCGGCCATAACCAGGCACACCCTGAAAAGCTTTCCCATTCAAAACTGATATTAGCCACAAAAATTGCCCCAAAAATGCAAATAGCCTTAAATTCATTTTAGATTTTTAATTGGAATAATTTAAATATTACGCGGGAATTATTTATTATTTTAAATTTAATTTTAATGCGCGTGTTTCTTGTAGTGATGCCGGTGAGATATTGTTAGACGGATAGATGTGTTTTATTGTTGTCTTTCGCGACACGTTAAGTTGGTTGTTAAACGGTTGATGTAACCAAGGCTTTATGAATTCAATGGCATGCGAGAATATTATAACTTCCTCCTAATGTGAGGAAGGATGACATGGATAATGTGATACAACCTTTTAATATAACTCATGTAGATTGTGATTAATTTTCTAATTGTTAGGAAATATTGTGTAATAAAACGATTTAGAGAACTGACAAATGTAATTGGAATGCAGATGTAAAAATAAGGATGAACAAAAATGATTTATAATTCAGCAATGAGTAGAAGAATAAAACAAATAAAAAAATGTTCCTCGATCAGTTGCCCATAACCTTAGCACAAAGAGAATTATTGTGAATGTAAACAAAACGAAGAGAGTTCGGAAAATTTACCTCATTATTTTTGGTTATAAGATTTATAACCATTATTCAGCTATGTTCAAAATAAGATATCATATAGAATGATGCTAATTATTTTAAAATATTCTGAAGAGAACTTCCCAAAAAAAGCCATATTGTGAAATTGTTAAGCTCTCAAAGTTCCTATTACTATAATTAAAAGTCTGAGCATGCTCCTAAAAACACAGGATTAAATTGCACCACTTAAATATCAAAAGCCACGAAAATAAAAATAAAAAATGTCAACCAGACAATCCAAACATGGCAAGATAGATCACAAAATTAATATATTTCATAATCATTATAAATATTTCAAATAGTACAAAAGTCGCCATGTAGTTTGTGATGACCAGACAATTTATATATCCTATCCCATCAACTAGACGTCATAGGCCATCAGTTTGGAGCAGGGTTGGTTCCACCCTCAATCGTTGGGCATGGGCAGTGATGTGCTGTGGTCAGCCAGGAGCACCATGCCGTTTCTGCTCATGCTGCACTAAGGAAGATGATACATATGACATAGATCGTCCATGTGTTAATCGTTAGTGTTGAATTTGAATCTTTTTACTTATTTACTTATTTACTAATTATGATTTGCTATTCGATTTACTAATAAAATCAAGGCAAACGTGGTGTAGTGGCGGTGCGATGGTTACGCAAACCGAGAGCACGGGTTCAAAACCACTTGCCTTTACAAATTTATCTCTTTGATATATGGTTGTCTTGTTTCTATGATACAAGCACTTTTGTAACTTACTATTAAAGCTTACTATAATTTTTTTATATATTTATATAGCTTATAGCTTTTTATTAGCTATACTATATAAATAAAAAATACTTCTTCTTATGTTTGCTAGATACTAAGTATTAGGCATACTCTACAAAGGACCTCACTTTTGTATAGGATTTTATCAAAATTAGCGCTTATTAAATTTTAAATTACGAGTACATCCGCAATTTTTAGAATCTACAGCAACTGTTGAAAGGTCAGTGCCGAGACTGCACCGACCCCATGCTCCACGTGGCCGCAAACAAACACCAGAAACATTATTAGCCCTCAAATATGCATTAAGTCAACTCCAAAGTGAACCAGGATTAGAGAAACGGGATGCGAACGACATAACAAAAATGGAAGAAACTCAAAAAGAGCCAGGCGAACAAGTTTAACACATAATGTGTTTGTAAATAAAATGTATCTTTTATCACATTAACTATTTCTTCTTTTCTTACTTTTCGTTCTTACCTTTTTTATTTTATTGGTAGGGTTGCCAACCATACTTTATAATAACGTATCTTACGTTATTTTTGGTAACTATACTTTATACTTTTGCATACAAATAAAGTATGTGAAAATACTTTATTTTGATTGCGTAGCAAACGAATTGCTTAAGTATATAAAGGACATCATTCATTTTGTATGGGTCTTGGGCTTTAATGTTACAATGTAGTTGGAATATATCCTTTTTTTTGCATAGTTTGGGTATGCAAAATCATCTAACTATAATTATGACAGTTCAAATCAGAACAAATGTAGCGTTGATTGACAGATGATACAAAATTTATATCTTATTTTCCAAATAACTCAATTGCACAGCAATTAAAAGCAAAATTCTATCTACTATTTGTATTATATATTTTTTCATTATCGGACATTACAAAAGTAGTACATAAAAGCTCAAAATGAATGATATCCTTTAAATGATGATTGTCAAACAAGCTTTAAAATATTTAAAAATAGCAAAAAATTGTTAGCAAATGCTAAAAGCACACAAAATACGTTTTTAAGGCATAAAATTTGAAAAATACTTTATTTTTCTTCCAAATACTTTATTTTTATCCTATTCAAACAATGGTATACGTTTTTTTTTGTCAAAAAAGTTGGCAACCCTATTTATTGGCGATATTTTTATCTTGTGACACGATATTTGACCTCGATCCGCCTGATGATAAGCAAGAGGAGATCCAAGAGTGACGACGACTGAAAAAAAAACAAGTTAGTTCCCGGCTGCCCTAGTCGCCGTCATTATGCCGGCCTAAGGTGCTTCTGCACGCATCGCTTGAAGGATCCAAGGTCATAGGATGGAAAAAACACATGGGCTGGCAAAGCATTCCACTTGTTAATTGTCAATGATTCTACATATGACATTACCCCGCCTGATGTTAAGCTGGAGTGTGGTCCATAAATGGATGCCACTGTTACTACAATTTAATAACTGTAACACATCCACTATACCGGCTTAGTTTTTACGCCGGTAGTTTGTTACGCGTAACCCGTGACTTTACACCAATCGACCACGCCTGTCGTCAAAATATAATTTTATATTAAAATACTAAAATTACGATACCAATGTAGCAATTTATTTACTAAGTTTCTATGATACAAGCACGTTTAGAAGTTTATTTATTTATTTATTTATTTTATTTAAAACTTAATTGCACTATGTACAAAGGCGGACTTAATGCCGTTAGACATTCTCTGACAGCCAAACCTTTAGGACATTAAGACAGTATTAATGGTAAGTTTAGTTATAGAAAGGAGAAATAAAGTTTATGAGATAAAATATAATTGATACCTAGGTCATAGATATAAATAATATAGATTTATTTATATTATTATTTAGGATCTCGAAAACGGCCAATCTCCTGCGGGGTTAGGTTGGAGCACTGTCGTTTAGCACTCTCGTCCAGACGATAGCTTCGCTCACGCGAACGATAGTAGCTAGGTTGGGACAGCACTCTCGTCCTTCGCCCAAATGTCAGTTACTAACGTTTTTATACTTAATTTTGTCTATGCCAGACGAAGCAAGTCCTGTCATTATTGTCAAACTTCAACTTAACATTGAATATTAAACGGTTATTTATAACCTAATGTAAGATTTGTTTGGTTTGGAGAAAGAAAACATACAATAACTACATAGTATCGTGGAAATTATGCAGAAGTAAGTTAAAATTAATATTATTCTAAAATTATTTAATGTAATATTATTTGTTTTATGTGAATAAACAATCTGTGAAGAATATCCTTAAAAATAATTTATAATAGCTTAAACATTATAGCTAGTTTCGGCATACTGTTATAATTTTACAATTTAAAATATTTTTTAAGGCATGGTGATATAAGCAATATATTAAGGACACCGCAACCTCAAGGTGAATTAAGGAGAAATATAAACATCGATGGAAATAAACTGTGGAAGGAACTTGCTGTTACATTTGTCTGCAACAGGTGCTGGGGCGTTGAAAAATAAGGTATTTAAGATTAAATATATCATCTTTTTGATGTAACGATAACACGATTTGGAGTGATATTAAATATTGTACAAAGAACCGTATGAGGTCACTCCAATTGGTACATAGCATCGATGGTACATAGTAGCACTCTTAAGAGGCACCCAGAATTGTTCAAGATTAAAAAATCAATTTTAAATAATAATTGGTGAGAAAGCAGTGTGCAAGAGGCTGGCAATTATAATGTAAGAAAACAACAAATAAATTAACTTTGATGTCCAATAAATGTTAATAGTAACATGCCCACCTGAAAGTTCAAAGTATATTTAATAAGGTAACAGAATGACAGTGTGCATATACCTGTGAACATTAAGGTGTGATAGATTGATAAATTTGGTATAATTAGGCTTGATTGTGATGTTACTTAATGCTTGGACTATTAATTATAATATTGGCCATTTTTATGTGTTGCATGCTGTTAATATATGTTATCACAAAATAATGATTATATTTATTATATAATTACATTACATTAATAACTGAATATTTAATTTTAACAATGATATTCAACAATTATATAATTAATAATCTTATATGAATAACAATTATATGAAAATAATCTTGGTCAAACAATTGTAGCACTCCGTTGTGTCTGCCTATCTCTGTGAGAATTGAGGCATAACAATTTTGTTTGATTAGAATTTTAGCTAATTACAATTGAGTATTGTTCCAGGTTGAAAATTTTGTCGAAGATGGATATACTGGTATAGTCCCTGCGGATAAAAAGAGTGCTGCCATTAAAGTAACTTCTTTTGTTACCTACTTACTATATCAATAATTATGTGGATGTCTGTATAGATAAGCGGACTTGCCCCACCACAGTCATCCAGAGCCGATCCTTACACTCGGCTGATACAAAGAGTAAGTCAACAGTCAGCACTCTTTTTGCCAACATCTGCCAGGATCTATACCGCTTCTACTAAACTTTTTTAGGCAAGAACAGTCAGCATATATAAACCTATACATTATGTAAATTGTTTTTTTTTTTCAGATAGATAATCAGAAAGAGATGGAGGGGGAAAATGAGGAGAATATTCCCCAATGCCTACATACATGGGAATACAAGGGGTCCTATAATGTACTAAAGTTACAAGTCACAGTTAATAAACGCAGAGAATAGCTAGTATTATACAAGTAATTGTGATATGCAAATAAAATAACATGGATGGTGTAGCAAATAAAAACTGTATAGAATTACGAATTAATCAATGTGCTTTTATTACAAAACCTGGTCTATATATATTTCTATTGTGGCTCGATGTTAAGCTGGTGCGGTCCGCAAATGGATGCGACTGCTACTAAAAAACTGCAAGTAGCAGTCACCTAGAGGAACTTACAAGTTGATTCTAAAAAACTGACGAGTGAATCTTGGCGTCCTGAACAAGGTGCGGCAGTTCTTCGCGCCAGGGATTCGTCTGCTACAAGACTTAGATTCGCTCTTGCGCGGGGTATTGTTTGTTCCTTTAGAACGGCTCTGCCAAGTGTCTTCTCAATGCTCTAGATTCATTGCACCTGTCCGAATTATAGGTCATGCGAACTCTGGAGTCCCTACAACTTCGTAGAGACATGGCGGCTTTGTGCATCGTGTATACCTTTGTGTCTTTTTATACCCGCATAGGTCGAGGGAAGCATCCGCATTTTGTCGACTGAAACGGCAGTCGAACTAAAAAGTTTGGTGCGTCTTTTCTTTGTAGGACAATCGATAAGTGGAATGCTTTACCAGTCCATGTGTTCTATCCATTCTCTAACCTTGGTTACTTCGAGTGATGCGTGCGTAAATAAGCATCTTTGGCCGGCATGAAGACTCGGTTTTTTCAGTCGTCAGCAGTCGTGGACCTCCTCTTCCTTATCATCAGGCGGGGCGGGTTTCGACAGATGTCACAATAAACAAAAAAAGAAAGAAACAATATACAATCTAACTAAATATTGACGACAGGCGTGGACGAACGGTTAGCGATTGGGTTGTTGCGCGTAAAGTCCCGGGTTCGATTCCCGGTCGGAGCAAATATTTGTTTGAAATATTTAATAATTATATTAAATATTGCAAATATTTGTTAATAAAAAAAGAGGTGGATATTTGCTTCGGGTCTGGTTATCAAAAAGTGGTAGGCAGTGGTACCCAGTGTACTGATCCGGGGTAAGTACCACCACTTACAAGTATACAGACCGTGAAGTGATTTGGTCGCGTTTCGGGATCGGGTTGTAAGTTGACGGTTCCAACTAGGCCGGCATAGTGGACGTGATTGCTACTCACAGTTATTGAATTGTAGTAGCATTGACATCCATTCATGGAACACACTCCAGCTTAACATCAAGCGAGGTGCTGTCATATGTCGAGTCACAATAAAATATTACAAATAAAAGTATGAAACAAATATTTGCTCTGACTGGGAATCGAACCCGAGATTGAAAGGCGACAATCCAATGGTTACGCAAACCGAGAGCACGGGTTCTTAACCACTTGCCGGTACCTTTGATATATGTACTTTGATTGTCCTGTTTCTATGATACAAGCACTTTAGTAGCTTAGTATATAAATGTCTAAAAGAGTTGCGCGAAAGGGAGTATGGTTTGAGAATGAATGTCTTGGTGATCAAATGTCTCTTGTACGCCGACGATCAAGTAATCCTTGCATCTTAGGCGTATGAGTAACATGAAATGGTTACTATTATTGTTCATAATGCGGTGCTTGTTCCTACATTAATGTATGGAAGTGAATGTTGGGTGTGGCAAAATAAGCATGTGAGTAGAATTAACGCTGTAGAAATGCGGTTGTTAAGGAATGTATGTGGAGTGACGAAAATAAATAATAAAATAAGGAGGGTGTTCGCCGATCAAATCGGAGACATCCTTAAGAAAGCTAGGTTGCCTAGTGCCTATAACCGTAGAGCTTGTATGAAGAGAATTGTGAATGTGAAGGAAGCGAGCGAGCTGTGTCAGGATCGTGCAAAGTGGCGCTCCATTGTCTGTGCCTATCCCTGTGGTAAAAGGCGTGACATTTTGATTGGTTGATTGATTGTATATAAATTTTAATTTATATACAATACAATACAACTTTAAATTACTATATTAAATATAACTTTAAAATTATAATTATAATTGCTATAAATATACATACACAACTTTGGCACATAAAATATATTGAAATAGTAGCGCCAAATTAAGATTAGGATAAATAAAAAATATTATCAAATACAAACACGCAAATTTCACAATCGTCGACAATTGACATTTCTTCTCTCGTCCGACGACAGACGATTGTGCGCCAACCTACCAAATAAATGAGTTTTATATGAAGTATAACGTTCGCAGCTGTCATCCTTCGACGACTCTCGTCCGAACGAACGTTCGTCTCGTTTTAGTGGCTCCAACCTAGCTTTGACTATCGTCGACGCGAAACGATTGTCGTTTTATGCGCCCAACCTAACCCCGCTGGTTTTCGCGAAATAGGCTAGCCTAGTGGATGCGACTTGCAGTTATCCAACTGTAGTAGCAGTCACCTATATTCATGGACCGCACTCTAGTTTGACATCCGGTAGAGTGCAGTCACAATGAAAGTTTGTGTTCATTTAAACTTGATAAAAATAAGTGTGAAATTGTACAAGTGCCATCTATCCTAGAGTTTTGGTACTAGTCGCTTACATATTGCACAATTTAGTTTAGCTATATCACTGCAGATGGCGGTACACTTTATTAACCATGAACTAAACAACATTTGTATGCGGCTTACTATCACGTTTATTTTTGGTTATTGATCTTACAATTTTTTATTATTTCGACTTTTCGAGTGCTTTGCAACCATCAACGACTGTATACCGTTACAGTACGGCCGTATTTGCCTCCACTCTGCTGGCCAAAGATAACTTATACGATAATAACTTAAGTAATAACTTTTCGGCACTATATATCCAACGATATATTTAAATATATTTATATTAAAACATCATTGGTAATTATGTATAATAATTATAGTTATGTTTAATAAAAAATAATTAAAGACGCCGGCACAGCAAACGAGGCAACTAAGACAACCGTGAATTGCAGAGGGGAAGGTTGGACTAATAGGAACGATATCGTCTCTTGAACCATCTCTTGGACCATCTCTTGCTTAGCACTAGGCAGATCAAGGTCAGATGTCCAGTCACAATATTTTTTTTATTGTGAATCGACATATTATGACAGCACCCCGCTTGATGTTAAGCCGAAGTGTGGTCCATGAATGAATGTCACTGCTACTACAATTCAATAACTGTGAGTAGCAATCACATCCACTATGCCGGCCTAGATGGAACCGGCAACTTACAAGCTGATCCCGAAACGTGACCAAATCACTTCACGGTATGTATACTTGTAATTAAAAACATAAGCCTTGATATGTTTTTGTGTGCTTAAAACATAACACACAAATACAATGACATCATTGTATAAGACGTGACTGCAAATTATTTGTCATAGACTAAGAAAAACAAAAAAAAAAAGATAAACAGAGCATGAATGAGGCAACATTAAACTGATTTTTCCGACGTTAGAACTCTTGGAATTTTCCAGCTTATCATTAGGTAAGTCAAAGTTAGATCCAAGAGATAGAGTTAGATACAAAAATAGTTGTAAATCCACTAAAAGACAATAGAGTACTCATAGATTAAGCAGAGCGCCTCTCTATAAACAATTTAATTTTGAAATTATTTGATCAAATTCTCAAGATATTTTCGATCGAGTTTTGTCCCTTCAATAAATCGAGGCTTACGTAGCCATTGCACTGCTGCCACTACACCACGGTCGCCTTTTACTCGTAAGTCACATCACGGTTTGTACTGTATACTTGTAAGTGGTGGTACTACCCCGGATCAGCACACTTGGCACCACTGCCTACCACTCTTAGGAGCAAATGTCCGCCTCTTTATAATAAATATTACAAAAATCTATGACACAAATCTATCCTCCGACCGGGAATCGAACCCGGGACGCGTAACAAACTGGTGCGTTAACCAATGCGCTACGCCCGTCGTTACTTCTTCTGCGTTGCGTAGGAATATATGACTCCATTATAGTTCACCTAATGCTCGGTCTTTTTTTGTTTGTTAGTCTGATGTAATATTATTGTCACAAAATAACACAATTATGAATAATGCTTATTAGCACTTGCGTAAGGATTGTGGCAAGTGGCGATATTGTATCTGTCTATCCCTGTAGGAAAAATGCATGACAATTTGATTGATTGATTGATATATGACTTTAAACAATGCCTAATAGTATTTAACGTAGTTAAGATGTGACTTCACACCTTAGATTAAATAAAAAGGAGTTTTGTTAACAAATATTTGTAAAATTAATCAAATTATTAAATATTAGGATAACTTTAAGTATTGTCAGACAGACAGTTATCCTTTGTCCAGTCTGCCAGTCTGGGGCAGCACTTCATCTTGTGGATGCGACTCCCTACATGGATGACCGCATCCTTCTCCGTTCATAGACCGCATCTAACATCAGGCGAGATGCTGTCATATATCGAGTCACAACAATATTAATAAAAAAAAACACAATGTTGTAAGTTGTTCTCTTTAATTAGAATCCATCAATAAATTAAAACAACAAATAAAAACAACTTCAATAACGTTTAAGTATAACAGCTTAGAGTATAAATAAAAACAGCTAATCTTTACTCTGAGTATAACAGACGACAGGCGTGGACGAACGGTTTAGCGACTGGTTTGTTGCGCGTAAAGTCCCGGGTTCGATCCCCGGTCGGAGCAAATATTTGTTTCATAGCTTTTATTTGTAATATTTAATAGTATTAAATATTGCAAATATTTGTTAATAAAAAAAAAGAGATGGATATTTGCTTCGGGTCTGGTTATCAAAGAGTGGTAGGCAGTGGTACCCAGTCTGCCGATCCGGGGTAGTACCACCACTTACAAGTATACAGACCGTGAAGTGATTTGGTCACGTTTCGGGATCAGCTTGTAAGTTGCCGGTTCCATCTAGGCCGGCATAGTGGATGTGATTGCTGCTCACAGTTATTGAATTGTAGTAGCAGTGACATTCATTCATGGACCACACTTTGGCTTAACATCAAGCGAGGTGCTGTCATATGTCGAGTCACAATAATAAATAAAAAAATAACAGTTATCAATGCTATAACTAAATTATATACATTTCTGATTTTCTTCTAACACCAACCCAAAAACTACAAACAAAACCAGTAATGGATATCTTATATTAATTTACTTAGCTAACTTTTATGCGTCAGTATAACGCTGAGGTAACCTACATTATGGAATAGTCTACCGTGACATTTTGCCGTGATAGCTCGTCTCTTATTGGCTAATTGAATAGTGTAATTAATTTGATTTGAATTTGTGTGTGTTTGTTTTTTTAAACGGGTAAGTTATTTTTTATTGTGTTAAACTTAAGCACGAAGACGACTCCAACACAGTTAAAATATCTATTATATTGGCTTAAACCGCGTTCTCACCGGGCGATTTCAGTTGATCAATATTTGTCGTTTAACAAAAATTATATATAATAATTGCTTCAATTTGGTTGAAAGTCTGTTCAGACGGTTCAAATCTCGAACGATTTCGCAGTTGATCAACTCAAATCGCCTCGTGAGAACGCGGTCTTAGTTGGAACTGGCGTTTTTTATAAACGCCGATCCCGATCCTAAAACTGACCAACTTCACGGTCTGCACGCTTAAAAGTGGTGGTACTAATCGAAATTGACAAACTGTGGAAATGATCACTGACTGCCTACCACTTAAAATAACTGAAAATTATTATTAGCTTGTATGAAGAGGATTCTGGATGTGAGGGAAGCGAGGAGGTTGTGTCAGGATCGTGGAAAGTGGCGCTCCATTGTCTCTGCCTATCCCTGTGGAAAAAAGGCGTGACAATTTGATTGATTGATTTATTGGCCTTTACTCAGGACTTTGCTTTTAAGTGGACCCTTTTTTTAAATATTAGGATACTGAAAAGATAAAAAATGTCTCATTGGTTAATCGTTTAGCTTAAACTTATTTGAATACTGATAAGATGTCTTAATTTTGTTTGTTTTGCACTTGGTTTAATTGCGTGCATCTTTAGTGTATAATACAACTACGTTTCTTTATAAAATTACTATACCTTATTTAGTATCTATTCTATAAATTACGATTAATTTATAGAATAAAAGGTTTTATTCTATAAATTAATCGTTGTCCATTACTTCAATGACTGTTATCTTTTTCAAAGGTTTTTTTTTGTTTTTTTTTATTGTGACTCTACATATGGCAGCACCCCGATTGACGTTAAGCTAGAGTGTGGTCCATGAATAGATGTCACTGCTACTACAATACAATAACTGTAAGTAGCTATCACATCCATTATACCGGCCTAGTTGGAACCGGCAACTTACAAGTTGATCCCTAAACTTGACCAAATCACTTCACGGTCTGTATACTTGTAAGTTGTGGTACTACCCAGATCGGTAGACTGGGTACCACTGCCTACCACTCTTTGAAAGGTATCGAATTAAACCAATTAAAACGAACACGATGGTAATTCTTTTGCAAATTAAGTAATCGATAGAAAACTACGAATTAAATAATACAATGCTACTATTAAATTATAAAAACACATATTATAATAAACCTATTTTATAAACAGGATAAATATTTCCTTACTCATAGGGATAGGCAGAGATAATGGAGCGCCACTTGCCACGATCCTGACACAACTCCCTCGCTTCCTTCACATTCACAATTCTCTTCATTTGTCCTACTTTGATGTTTCTAATTTAAAATGGTCATAACCGTAGAGCATGTTTAAAAAGAATCGTAGATGTGAGAGAAGCGAGGGAGTTGTGTCAGGATTGTGGCAAGTGGAGCTCCTTTGTCTCTACCTATCCCAGTAAAAAAAAATGCGTGGCAATTTAATTGATTAATTTATATCCAAATGCTTACATTTCAACCGAAAACTAATCAATTTACCTAATAATAAAGATGTACGAGAAAATGTGTCTTAACAAAAGAAAGATAAGTAAAATTTACATATACTTAAAATGTCCCATCAATCTTATTTTCATGCACCTAGTTTTACTACATATATGTAGAGCAGCCTGGAAACAAAGTGACCTGCTGGCCGACCGCGCAACTTCAATGGTAATGACAATGATATTCATTCCCATTTGTCAAAAAGTTACGCGGTCGCTGTTAGTGTCAAAAACAACTTTTATTCAATCGGACAATGAGTTTTAGTGAGCTTGAACTGGTAATGAAAAAAAAATGTGTTGCGCGGTCGCAATTCTAATTTTGAAGGTCATTAATGGAGTTTAAATGTCAAAACGAAGCTCGTTCTCATTGTCATTGAGTTACGCGGTCGGCCCGCAGGATAGCCACGGCGACTGGTGCGACTAAGACTGTGTCTGATTTTTTAGTCGACGTATTGGACCTTCCCTTGCTTACCATGAGGTAAGTCAAGGTAAGATTTGTCACAATAAAAATTAACAAAGTATAATAAACCTTTTTAATATCGAATCAATTCAAATTGTCACGCCTTTTTCCCAAGGAATAAGGCAGAGACAATGGAGCGCCACTTGCCACGATCCTGACACAACTCCCTAGCTCCCTTCGCATCCACAATTCTCTTCATACAAGCTCTAAGGTTATAGGCACTAGGCAACCTAGCTAAATAATACAAAATACCTAGTTAACTACGTATAGTATTGGTCCATTTAACTCTGTCACCCCTTCGCTAGTCAAATTCATGGACCAGTGAACCGAGACTCCAAGTGACCCATATTGTTAAACCCCTTTTGTTATAAACAGCTATTTCATACAAAGTTTACATACAACTATTTTCTAAACCATCTAGAAAAGATAAATTATAAAAACTGATATTTTACGCAGAATGAATCTTTTTTTTTTTATTTTTTATTTTTTTTTATTGTGACTCGACATATGACAGCACCCCGCTTGATGTTAAGCCAAAGTGTGGTCCATGAATGGATGTCACTGTTACTACAATTTAATAACTGTGAGCAGCAATCACATCCACTATGCCGGCCTAGATGGAACCGGCAACTTACGAGCTGATCCCGAAACGTGACCAAATCACTTCACGGTCTGTATACTTGTAAGTGGTGGTACTACCCCGGATCGGCAGACTGGGTACCACTGCCTACCACTCTTTGATACCAGACCCGAAGCAAATATCCATCTCTTTTTTTTTATTAACAAATATTTGCAATATTTAATACTATTAAATATTACAAATAAAAGCTATGAAACAAATATTTAAATCTTGAGCCTTGATTGGTTGATAGATATTTTTTTATTCTATATTTATTGGGAGCTTTTGTCTATTAAGACATGTCAGCTCCAGAGAGCCTAAACATAACATCAAATTCATCTTAAGTCTATTTGGGAAGAAGGCGCCGCCCGCTGAAGGGAGGAAATAATATTGTAAAATTTATAACATATCTCTGATGCCGTTTCAATTAAAATCATTAAAATACTCTGCGCTAAACCAACATTAACTACATTCAGGGCCGTCTTAAGCATATTCATCGCCGGGGTGCGAAAGTCAAGGCTCCGCTCGCGTGGTCTCAGTATAGTATCTATCGAAATTTATGGCGGTTGGCATGCGCCCCCTAGGACTCTGCGCCCGGGTGCACTGCACCCCTTGAACCCCCGGGTAAAGACGGCCCTGACTACATTTAGTTTAAACTCCTTCACCAGAGCTTCCCTCTCCTTCTTGCTCTTAGAGCACTCCATCATCATAATATGTTGGACGTCATCTGGTTGATAGATATAAAATAATTTTAATTGTAAATGGTAAAATCGGTATATTACAAACTTTGATTTGCTAAATAATTGACAATGAGACATATACTATAGTAATGTAGACTATAGTATAGACCAGTGTTTCCCAACGTGAGGCCCACGCTCCACAGGGGGGCAATTTGATAGTTAAGGGGGGCAATTCAAAATTGGACTCGACACGACTTTAACCCTTTCGCTTTGGGTTATTTAAATGCAATGCTAGATATCGGTGACAAATTTAACAAAAAAAAGCAAATTCTTAAAAAAATGCTGTAATCCATTCTATTTTTTAAGGGAACAAAACAATTTTTAAAGGTAAAATATTATGCATGGGGGGCATAAAAATTTTAGAAATGTTAAGGTGGGGCATGGTCTAAAAAAGGTTGGGTAACACTGGTATAGACTATAGTAATCAGCAAGTTAAATGATGACTCAACCTTAGACTTAAAATTAAAAAAATAATGGATAATTTTAAATGTCATATTTGTTTATGGCACTGCTTTTCCGGCAGGACGACGTCTGCCGGGTTCGCTAGTATATTTATATTATTTTCATCTCTCCATTTCATCGGAATCTATCAATTATTCAAATTGTCACGCCTTTTCCCACAGAGATAGACAGAGACAATATCAGTCACTTATCACCATCCTGACTCAATTATTATTTCGACGGTCCATTTCAATAAGAATAAACAACACCATCAATTACAATGTGGTTATGTCAAGAGCATCATGATTTTCGTTCAATGTCATCAACTAAGAGCTAAGAGATATAACATGTTAACCGGCAATACGTTTTGAGATCACACTCATGAAAGGTTGACTATGTAGATCAAGGTATGCGAGGTACAAATAGACCTTAGAAAGTTATTTTACTAAGTACTTAGTAAAATAACTTTCTAAGGTCTATTTGTTTAGGTTGTTTGAAAGCATTTTATAAATCTGATGTGGATGCGTTAAACAAGGCAGGCCCAGGAGAGAGTGTTTTCCTATCAAATCGGAGACATCCTCAAGAAAGATAGGTTGCCTAGTGCCCATAACCGTACAGCTTGTATGAGGAGAATTGTGAATGTGAAGGAAGCGAGGGAGTTGTGTCAGGATCGTGGCAAGTGACACTCCATTGTCTCTGCCTATCCCCGTTGGAAAAAGGCGTGACAATTTGATTGATTGTTTGTCATCTCTACATAGTTAACACGGGTTATTATTTTTTATTTATTTAATATTCATTTATTTATTTCTATACTAAGCTACTAAAGTGCTACTATCATAGAAACAAGACAACTAAAGTATAAATATCAAAGATACATTGGTACCAGCAAATGGTTTATGTACCCGTCTTCTAGGTTCGCAAAGCCATTGCACTGCCACTACACCACAGTTGCCTTACTACTGCATTTGTTTATGACTTTAGGTAGTTTTATTCATCTTCATACGGGTCCTCAGGTTGCCTGAGGATGCGTAGTCGTAGGCAAAAAAATAGTGGTCATATGTCCAGTCAGCGATCAGGGATGCATATGGTAAATAACTTCGGCATGTTTTAGAATCATTTTGAAAGTTGTCGGTACTAATTAGGTTGGCAGAGTGGATGCAACTGCTATTTTCAGTTATGGACTTCGCTCCAGCTTAATATCAGGCATGTTGTCATATATATATATATATATATATATATAATATGAAAAAAATATCCTTTCTGACAAATTAGTTCTTATCTTTTGTTTTCAATTATGTTTACGTAGTTCATTGCACCTTAATTTATCTACATAAGATACATGACAATAATACGCTCTCCTTTGGCCGGCATAGTGACGCCGACTGAGGCAACCGTGAACTGAGTCGTTGATACTCTAGGACTTCTTCTTTCTTACCATCAGGCAAGTAGAGGTCAGTTGTTTTTTTATTTTTTATTGTGACACGACGACCCGCCTGATGAAAAGCAAGAGGAGGTACAAGAGTGACGATGACTGAAAAAACAAAGTTCACGGCTGCCTCAGTCGCCGTCATTATACCGGCTAAAGTCGAGTCACAATAAAAAAAAAACAGTTATATGGTTCAAATCACACTCCTAATGATAATTATAGTTTGCCACCCCTTGCATGACCTGATTGCTTGACCAGAGCACTGTCCCGTAAAACTGGGTGTATCACGCGCATTTTAAATACTTTTATAAATAAACGTTTATAATAAAACATTTAATATAAAACATTTAAAGGAAATTTTATTAATTAATGGACACACACACGCACCCACAAACACACCCAACACACGCACACACATACACACACACAAATTTTATACTGGTTTTTTTCTCTTTCTTTAAAGTTGTTAAGTAAAAATTATTTAGTTACCTTGTAGTGTAAATACATAGTTAAATTATTGATCAATCCTATTAATGGTAGTGTTTTTAATTATTGTAGTAAACATATATATCATGAATTGTACTGTTGGATTGGCTAAATGGAAATAAATAAATAAATAAATAAAAACACACGTGTGAAAAGTTAGGCGCGACCACTGAACAGGCGTGATTAATATACTCGTACTAAACTAATTTCAACCACGCCTTTAATTCGTCTAGGGATGCGTTAACACGTAAGAATTTATTACAAAAAGTTGAATTGTATTTTGTTATTATTGTAATTAAGTAAAAAGGTTTCGTATAATTTAGTTTTATGCTGCGTAATACTTCATTCAATCAAATTTTTACTAAATTTTAACACTGGGCCTGCCTTGATTAACGCATCCACATCAAATTTCTTTCGTCAATATATTTTACTCATCCTTTCCATGTGCTCACTACATCTTTTAAACCATATCTAATGCGAACAGTGTTATTCCTTATTCCATCCGCTTGTCACTCCACATACACACCTTAATGACAGTATTTCTACAGTCTTAATTCTACTCTCATGCTTTTTCTGTCACATTTCCTGGAGTTTGTAAAAAAAACTCTAGCAAAATTAATTAAATAATCAAATTTTCACGCCTTTTTCCCACAGGGATAGGCAAAGATAATGGAGCGCCTTGCCACGATTCCTACACAACTCCCTGGCTTCTGTCATATCCACAATTCTCTTCATACAAGCTCTACGGTTATGGGCACAGGAACATAATGGCCTAATACCTATTAGTAATCCTTTTATACCTAGGTATAGAATGCTATTGCTGTGTATTTAAAGGTAAAGGTAAAAAAAGATGTTGTTATTCTGACTGACCGGTTGGTAACTAGTTTTGTACCCTTGCAAAGTAAGTGGGCATGGGAACTAAACCACTATTTCCTAGGCGACAAGAGTTAAATTCCTTCACAAATTATAAATTGTTTGTTATTGAAAGAATTGCTCGAAACGAGCGTTTGTTTGAATACGTACGTGGTCGAGGTAAGTCGTGTATTCATTTTTAAATGATAAAAAGTTTTGCATTAGCTGTGGTAGGATTTCTTTTCTTTTATTGTCATAACTTTTTAGTATGTTGTACTATTTTTTAGGGACAATATTTGTGTAAATTATATTGAATAATAGGACTGCTGGCGTCTAGTGAAAGAGGATATTAGTTTTTTTTGTTGTTGTTAATATAAATTAATTAAATAATTTCTTCACTTTTCTTATAAATTAACAAAAAAAAAACTCAATTTTTAGAAGCAATGATTTTCGGATGCAACTTTTTTGGATAATTTCTTGGCATAGATTTATGATTGGTCTCGCTGGACGCTTCGTAGCGCGACCAATCACTAATCTATGTTTCTTGGTTTATTTTATTTGATGTAATGTAACCTATTCAAATGAAGAAACATGCAATAATATCCATTCTTTGTTATATAGTTACATGGAAATGTAATAATTTGTATTTTAACCGTAAATAAAAGAATTGTCGACATTTGTATCTGTAATTTCAAAATTAGTATGGCTGTGTTTATGACAATATGGGAAAAGTGCCATATGCATAACTAGATCGAATTTCTGCATAACCAGGTCTAATTATGATTAATTATGTAAGAAACTATATCTGCATTATTATAAAAATTAAAGATTAAATGTCGCGTTTTGATAAACTTTCTTGCAAACGTCTATATAGTAAAAATATTTTATATAAGCTCTGAGTCTTTAGACAAGACCGCCGAGAAGGTTCTAGCAAATCTTTTAAAGCCTAGATTCAATCGGTTTACTCGATAGATTTTTAAGGGGGGTAATATTTGTACCTTCTTAGCGTTTTATTCCTATGCCGGCATAGTGGACGCGACTGTTACTGCAGTTACTGAACTATAGTTGCAGTCGCATTAATTCATGGACTGCACTCTAGCTTAACATCAAGCGGTGTGCCGCCATACAACGAACCAGAACAAAAAAATGAATGTGATCACGAACAATAAGGCGACCGTGGTGTAGTGGCAGTGAAATGGTTACACAAACCAGAGAGTACGAGTTCGAGACCACCCATCAGTACCAATGTATCTTTGACGTATGTACTTTGGTTGTCCTGTTTCTATGATACAAGCACTTTAGTAGCTTAGTATAGAAATGTGAATATAATAATAATAATAAAAAAATAACAATTTGTTTGTAACAATGTTATCAAATATGGTTTGTTATTATTTTTTGGCATATTCCAATGTTAGTATTATTACTGTATAAATAACAATGTAAAACTAATGCGGAGGATGCGAGCGCTTAGGCACTGTATACACCGGGTTCGTTCCCCGGTCGCAGGTGACCTAAGTCGTGTATTTTTTCAATCCAATATTTATTAAGTACTAGTTTCATAATATTAGGTATAAATTGATAATTATAAAATTAATATTAAATATTTACAGATTGTTCAAAATGGCGAAATATTTACTAGTTGTGGTGGTAGCCATATTGGCTTATGCCAATGCAGTGCCGGTAAGTCAGCAATAAATCATCTATACCGTATTTTTTCTTCAATCAATTAATCAAATTGTCACGCCTCTTTCCCACTGAGATAGGCAGAGACAATAGGGCGCCACTTGCCATGATCTTGACACAACTCCGTCGCTTCCTTCAGATCCACAATTCTTTTCATACAATCTCTACGGTTATGGGCACCAGACAACCCAGCTTTCTTGGGGTTGTCTTCGATTTGATTGGAAAACACCCTCCTGGGCCTGCCTCGTTCAACGCACCCATCCACATCAGATTTATAAATTGCTTTCCTCAATCTACTTTTACTCATCCTTTCTATGTGCCCAAACCATCGCAGCATCGCTTTGTCAATCCTTGTCACTACATCTTCCTTCAAACCACATCTATCACCACATTTATTTATCACTTTTTTTCTTAATTAGCTAAAATACTAAACAAACATCGCGAACAATGAAAGTCACCATTTCCATTGACTGTCGGTTTTTCAGTCGTTGGCACTCTTGGAATTTTACTTCCTTACTTTACTATCAGGCAAGTTGTAGTCAGATGTCGAGTCCCAATAAAAAAATGTGGCGACGACTGAGGCAATCGTAAATTGAATCGTTTTTTTAAGTCGTCAGTACTTTCAGACTTCCCCTTTCTTACCATAAAGGGAATCAAGGTCAGATGTCGCGTCACAATATAGTATAGAATTTGCATATTGATACGAGCGATACAAATTGGAATATCCGTAGAATATAATCGTATTTTTTTCCTCAAACCCAATGCAATTTTTATACTCGTATTAAATTAAATCTGTCCTTGGTTTATATTTATCTAATTATTTACAATATTTAAAATTACACATACTAAATCACAAGTTTTATAAAGACTTAAGAGCAGTGCAGGGTCAACTTAGGTGGCCGTAGTGAAGTGGCAGTGCAGTGGTTTTGAACCCGTGCTCTCGGTTTACGTAACCATTGCACTACCACTACATCACGGTCGCCATTGCTACATTAATGTCAAAGTAACCAAACTTTTACAACCGTTACAGGAGGTACCACAGTTCCGTGCAATAACAAAGTTGACAAGTCCAGACCCAACAAAGAACGTTTCTGGCACTGTAACCTTTACTCAAGTTCCAAATGGCAAGATCCACGTCACTGGTACTCTCTTCGGCCTTCCTGCTGGAAAATATGGATTCCATGTTCATGAGAAGGGAGACATTACTGGTGGATGCATCAGCGCTGGTTCGCATTTCAACCCAGAACATGTGAGTATTTGGCTTTTTATTTATTTCTTGAATAAACTAAATTTATGGGTTTATGTTGAATAACATTGATTTTATCTACAATATAAAATGGATGTTCCCAGAATATTCCCAGAAAAATTGGTCAATTTCTCTTTCAATCTAAGTTAGTTCAAAAAATTAAAGCCTTTTGAGTTTTGAAACATATTTCTTTCTAACCTATTCCATTCTAAAATTTGTCATCTTAATTGGAGGCATAACCTATTCGAATAAAGTAATTTAGGATTTAAATTAGATCACCAAGTTTATGATGACATCTTTATGTCATCATCAGATTTCCAACAATCACATCACAATCTAATTACTTTGTAGTTTGTAAATCTTATAAACAAGGGGTTTAACAGATTATTGCCGGTTCTAATTAGGCCAGCATAAATAATTTACCTGTAGTACCAATCACCTTTATTCATGGACCGCAGCTCAACGACAGCTGTTGTTAATAAATGTCAAGCGACAATAATAAATATTTTGTAATGAATTAAATAAATTTGTGCGGCTTACTATCGCGTTTAATCTTGGTTATTAATTTTATATTTTTTTAGCGTTGCGACGTTTTGAGAGCTTTGCTGCCATCAGTCTCTCCGTGATCACAATGGCTGCATAGCTCTCAAAACGTCGGAATTATCAAAAATGTGAAATCAGTAAAAATCAGTATGAGCCAAAAATTAACGCGATAGTAAGCTGCAAAAAAATGTTTAATTCTTTAATCAAAGTTCGCGCTAATTCTAAGAAAATACTAAATATTGTGTACCTTTCGATATAAGTATATCGTTTCAAATATTATCACAAATAAAACCCAAATTATATTACAGAAAAATCACGGATCACCTGACGACGAGGACCGCCACGTCGGTGATTTAGGCAATGTTGAATTTAAGGAGAACAGCGAAGCAATAATTGATATCACCGATGGCAAAATTGGTTTCTTTGGTCCAAATTGTATCATTGGCCGTGCAGTTGTGCTGCACGAGAAGGACGATGACTTTGGTAAAGGTGGTCATCCAGATTCAAGGAAGACAGGAAACGCTGGTGGCAGAGTCGCTTGCGGTGTCATCGGAATTCTGTAGGCTATTAAATTTAAATTATATAATATTAAAATTTCATTTGTTTTGTTTATTTTTAACAATTATTTAATCACGCGCATCCTAGAGACTATTTAATACATATTTTTATTAATTGCACACGTTAGAAAGATTGTCCCATCTTTGACAGCCTTCAAAAAATAACTCAACTAATAATAAATAATTAATAAATTAGCATTATGTTTTGATATATGTGTAAGTTTGTATGTAGTTATATCCATATATCACAGGAATATCTTATTTATGTATAATGTTTTGAGTTTTGTAATGTGAGTGTTGTTTGTCTCGATTTCGTCGTAGGCTTTTTGTTTATTCTACAGTTACTATTTATTTTGTGCAAATAAATAAAATTTTTTTAGTAAGCACACAATCATTTCTTTTTTGCACCAACTGATTTTTATCAAATTACACTTATATATACAGTTATAACCAAATTAGAAATTTAATTAGAAAAGTATAAAATTAGAAAGTATCAAATGTGACTGATTTATGAATTTTATAACAATTTTGGAAACATTTTTTATCTGTTAGCTGTTCTTAAGTTACCAATTTGTCTATTGCATAAATAGTAACTACGAAAACCTTCATAAGTAGGTACATATGCAGTTATATGTTTGTCTTATCCCCTTGAACGACTTGTATTAATATCTTGTACCTGACAGTTGGGAAATTCGTCAAGTTTGCAATAGCTAAATAACCGGTCATTAATGAGAAATTCTCCTAAAACTGGTTCTGTGTGAAATCATTAATGTTTGTAGAGCACGTTGACAGTAGCATGAATAATAATGACTCAATTAATGTCAATTTTTGTCAAACATATTTTTAGGAGTGGTAGGCAGACCGTTTCTATGTTTTACCATTAAGCTAGTTCTTGTGTCAGTGCCGTGCATGATTAGCCACGTAGCAAGAGTAGCGATTGTTACGGGCCCCGCGAATTTGGGGGCAACGCCTGTCTGATCGTAATAAAAAAAATATTAATTTAGATAGGAGCGTAAAATATCTTGCATGCCTTAAACGCGAAGCGCTTTGCTATGCTTTACTTCGACTTGAAAATTTAAGTCGATATTTCAAGTGTTATCTCTAAATTTACCCATATTTAATCCAGAAATGTTTATTTGTACCAGTACAACTTGAGAATCTAAAGCAAACTAAGGGCCCCTTGACAGAATTTGCCATAGGCCCCGCGCTGGCTTAATCCGGCACTGTCTTTTGTGACACATCATATTAATTATCATAATAACCATTACACATATGACGTCACATAGGTAAATAAATGCATTAGGTATTTTTATACTAGTCCTCATTCAAAACTCAAGGCTAACAAGCTTCTTACGGAAGATTACAAAAAACATTACTTTTTTATATATTGCTGGGACTCGACCGACATCTGACTTCGACTTGTCTCCGAGTTCCTCGATCAAGAGGCGCCGACGACTACAAATTACGTTTGCCTCAGTCGCCGTCACTCTGTCGGCCAAAGATATTTATTCAATTAATCAATCAAATTGCCACGCCTTTTTCGCACAGTAATAAGCAGAAACAATGGAACGACACTTGCCACGATCCTGAGACAACTCCTTCGCTTCCCATCCAAAATTTTCTTCTTACAAGCTCTTTTGATTAGCACTAATCAACCTAGATTTTTTGAGGATATCTCCGATAACAATAGTTAATAAGACTTGGACATTAAATAATATTTATTGTCTATTAGGTTTCGCTAGTTAGCTATAGTTAAAATTAGCAAATTAGGTTTGGGCCAAATACCTAAAAATAACCTATGAACAAACAAGTTGTTAAACAATATTATTGCGAACTGCGTTTCGAAAATATTAGATGAATCGGCAGTCAAACTAAAAGGTTCGGTGCGTCGTTTCTTTGTAGAACAATCGACAAGTGGAATGCTTTGCCAGCTCATGTATTCTCTCCATCCTATAACCTGGGATCCATCAAGCGATGCGTGAAGAAGCACTTTTGGTCGGCATAGTGACGGCGACTAGGACAGCTGTGAACTGACTCAGTTTTTCAGTCGCCGGCACTTTTGGATTTCCTCTTGCTTACCATCATGCAGGTTGAGGTCAGATAAAAAATCACCAAATAATTTCTTAAACAATATAATTGCGAACTGTGTTTCGAAAATATTAGATGCACGGATCATTTAATTTTTAAAGCAGGTCCACATTATAAGCAGGCCCTTAGCTATAAATGGTGTAGAGGAAAATAAAAAAAGAAAAGAAAAGAAAAATACATTATGTGGGTCTTAAATGTTATTTTACACACTGAAATGTAAAAAAATATATGAATTAATGAACTAAACAAATTTACTGCGGCTTACTATCGCGTTACTCTCATGAAGAGACCACGATGGCTGCAAAGCTCTCGAAACGTCGGCATAATAAAAAAAACAAATGTAAAATCAAAACCAAAATAAACGCGATAGTAAGTTGCATAAAACCTATTTAATTCAATACTCAATGTTCGCACAAAACTAAGAAAATACTATGTAACAAAA
This sequence comes from Tinea trinotella, assembly GCA_905220615.1. Lineage (NCBI taxonomy): Eukaryota > Metazoa > Arthropoda > Insecta > Lepidoptera > Tineidae > Tinea > Tinea trinotella. The sequence goes on along the minus strand of HG992308.1, from coordinate 13,545,723 downwards.
TATTGTCATATTATGGAATAGGTATACTCGTAAGTACATACAATTGTTAGAGAATCCGAATGGAACATTACCCACATAATAATTTATACCACGTCTTGTCCTCTGCTTAGCGACAATGTGAACTTGGAAATGAAAAAAACCTAATCATCGTCAGATTTTATCATGGCGGAAAGGCGTATGAAATGAAAAAGCCACAAGAAACTCGTCGGCAATCGTAAACTATGTAAATCGGTTTTATCAATACAAGTATCGAAACTACCATTAAATATTATTTCATCATTGGGCATCACAAAAGTAGTACATAGAAGCCCAAAATGAATGATGTCCTTTAGTCACATAGCAATTTAAATAGCCATTAAATTTATACTTTATAATGAAATGATCATAAATTCGAAATAAGTATCTTATTTATGGCGCCTTAAGAATGTGAGTTAATCACACAGATTAAATAAGATCTTAAACAAATATTTAATGTACCTACTTAATGATTAAAATATCTCATTTACTCACTTTTTACTTAAATTTACTCGAGTATCTTGAAAGCAGGATGGAACAATTAATTCTTTTATTTGGAAAATAATTAGGGACCTCTACTCCTACGTTGACCCTGGGCCTTCTTATATTCAAATCCGGCTCTGCCTACATGTTTTCTTTTTTAATCTTCTCTCAATTCACGGTTGCCTTAGAATCCGTCAATATGCCGGCCACTTCTACCTGTTAAATTTTCTTAGTAAATACAACTTTTAAGATTTTTGTATTTTAATTTTTTCAGGGACCCAGTCTATGGATGGAAGACAAATGATGCTTCGCAATCTACATTTATAGCAGCTATTTTGATTCCATTGTCTGCAGTTTTATTGTTTATGTATTAATTTATATTCACTGTATATTAAGTTTTAGTCAAAGTTAAGTCATGTATTTTAATCTTTAATAAACTTTTTTGTTTAACTTAAATAGTGTTATAAGTAGGTATATAATAACTGTTATTTATTTTATCCGAAACATAATTTGTTATCAGCAAATTTTATTATTTTATAAAGAGTGGTAGGCAAGTGGTACCCAGTCTGCCGATCCGGGGTAGTACCACCACTTACAAGTATACAGACCGTGAAGTGATTTGGTCGCGTTTCGGGATCAGGTTCTAAGTTGCCGGTTCCAACAAGGCCGGCATAGTGGATGTGACATCATGGCATCCTGTCATCATGTACCACACTTCAGCCTAATATCAAGCGGGGTGCTGTCATATGTTATTATTTTGCATAAATATTATACACAGCAAATATTAACAGTTGGTATCAACACTTGTAAGTGTACAGATATTATTTACCGTGTTACAAAATAAGCTTTTACTAGGCCGGCATAATAAATGCGACTTATTTTAGCAGCAGTCGACTTCATTAATAAACCGCTTTCTAGCTTAACATTAGCCAGGGTTCTGTTCTGTCAAGTCAGAATAATAAAAGGAAATATTAGGTAGATATCCAAAGAACGCACACGACATACGTGGCGGATTAGTTAGCACACCAATTTGTTGCACGTAAAGTCCCGAGTTCGATTTCCAGTTGGAGGCAAATATTTGTTTCATAGCTTTTATATGTAATATTTAATAACTAATAAACATTATAAATATCTGTTAATAAAAAAGATGTGGATATTTGCTCCGGGTCTGGGTATCAAAGAGTGGTAGGCTGTGGTCCCCAGTCTGCGGTTCTGGGGTAGTATCACCACCAGGGCCGTCTTTACCCGGGGGTTCAAGGGGTGCGGTGCACCCCGGCGCAGAGTCCTAGGGGGCACATGCCGACCGCCATAAATTTCGATAGGTACCTACTACACTGAGACCACGCGAGCGGTGCCTTGACTTTCGCACCCCGGCGCTGATTATGCTTAAGACGGCCCTGATCACCACTTATAAGTATCCATACTGTGAAGTGACTTGCCGGTTCCAACTAGGCCGGCATAGTGTACGTAACTGCTACTTACAGTTACAGACTGTAGTAGCAGTCACCTCCATTCATGGACTACACTCCAGGTTAACATCATGTTGGGTGCTGTCATATGTCGAGTCACAATAAAAAATGTCATTCCTTCTTGGTAAACGGTTGTATAATATTTATTTATTATTATTATAATTGCATTTAAATTCAATAAACTAGTTTTAGCTCTTTTTCTTTGTTTCATTATTTTCCAATTAAATACTATTTTATTATTGAGACGCGGCATCTGACCTAATCTTGCCTGATGATGAGCAAGAGAAGGTCCAAGAGCGCCGACAACTTAATAAACCGTACCGTTGTGTCGACGTCACTTTGCCGGCCAAATGTGCCTTTCATCCTAAATTTATCATGGGAAGAATGCATGGGTAGGTAAAGAATTTCTCTTGTCGATTAGTAGGCAGTGGTGCCCATTTTGCCGATTCGGGGTAGTATCACCACTTACAAGTATACAGACCGTGAATTGATTTAGTCGCGTTTCGAGATCAGCTTGTAAGTTGCCGGTTCCAACTAGGCCGACATAGTGGATGTGACTGCTACTTACAGTTATTGAATTGTAGTAGCAGTGACATCCATTCATAGACCGCACTCCAGCTTAACATCAAGCGAGGTGCTGTCATATGTCGAGTCTTGAATCTTTCAATAATAAAAAGTGCTAAACCTTTTAGTTATACTGCCGATTCGTTTGACAGAGAGTGGATGTTTTTCCTGCGGGAAACACGGAGTAAAAACATGAGACAGGAACAAGATTCAAGATTCAAGATTCAGCACATGTTTAATGATATAGGCGATAAAGGACGCATAGAGACGCCTTTACTCTGCAAAATTTTCCTTTGGCCGGCATAGTGACGGCGACTGAGGCAGCCGTGAACTAACTCGGTTGTTTTAGTCGTCGTCACTCTTGGATCTCCTCTTGGTTATCATCAGGCGGGTCGAGGTCAAATATCGTGTCACAATAATAAAAAAACGAATTGCAGGGGCTCCAAAATTCCCGTGACCCCTGCATATCCTATTACTCATAGAGTTTGGCGCAGCAATGACTCCAGGGCATCGAGCCATACAGCCATGTTTGACAAGTAGTTACATATTCTTAGTTTATGTTAAGTTAATCTAATTTTGAATTAGTAAAAGCTAGTGTTATAGCACGGCATAGGACCGGGGCTACTTGCAATTAGAATGGAATGCGATCTATGATTGAATGGAGGTGACTATTGCTACTGAGAAACAACTGCAAGCTGTAGTCGCATTCACTATGCCGACCTAACTATTTATGGTATACTGTTATTTGTGTTGGCTTTGATCAACACGTCAAAATTCATCATCTTCCTCATCAGCCAGAAGGCGTCCTCAGCTGAACATAGGCCCTTAGAACGTCAATCCGAACGACAAGATGCCAGTTGTATCCACCGGTTATTTGTGATTACGCTGCGTCTTCCGGTTCACTCAAAAACCTTTCTTTGTGGCGATGTCAAAAGTACTCAAAAAAAACTCTTTATACGGTAAATTGAAACTATACTAATAAGGTTGGAGTTTTTTATTTTTTTTCATTTCTATATTAAGCTACTAGAGTGCTTGTATCATAGAAACAGGACGACCAAAGTACATAATTATATCAAAGATACATTGGTACCGGCAAGTGGTTTTGAACCACTTTCGGTTTGCGTGACCATTGCACTACTACACGACGGTCGCCTTTAGATTAGAATTCATCATTAATTTGATGTAAATAAAAAATGTAAAATTAAAACCAAAATAAATGCGATAGTAAGCCGCATAAAAGGACATCATTCATTTTGGGCTTTTATGTACTACTTTCGTAATGTCCAATGATGAAAAAATATATAAATGGTAGTTAGTTGTGTTGATAAAACTAATAACAATTATGCCCTTAATTGCTGTGCAATTGAGTATTTGAAAAATAAAATATGGATTTTGTGTCGTCTGTCAATCACAGAGACACGCCATATTAAAAGTTCGGCTTTGAACTGTCATAATTATAGTTTGATAATTTTGCACACCTAAACTATGCAAAATAAAGGATATATTCCAATTACATTGTAATCTTTATACATCATACCATTTTAAAATGTCAATGCAACTGTTAATACAATTAAGCCCAAGTCCCCATACAAAATTAATAATGTTCTTTATAGTTGACATAATAACATACACCTTGCCTATGATGTTAAATGCAAAAATCAATATATAGTAACGTCGCCATTATTGCATTAATAATAAAACAAATAATATTTATATAAAATAAATTGAAAACGTATCCACGAAGTCTAGCATACTGAGTGTGACACTCTCAGATAAAATTAGAAACACAAATAAATTGCCGACGTAGCCGAAAAAGCCGCCAAACTGAAGTGGGACTGGAAGTTAGAAGACTGGTAGGCAGTGGTGCCCAGGCTGCCATTCCGGGGTAGTACCACAAGTATACAGACAGACCGTAAAGTGACTTAGTCGGGTTTCGGGATCAGCTTGTAAGTCGCCAGTTCCAACTAGGCCGTCTTAGGCTTATTGAACTGTAGTAGCAGTCATATCCATTCATGGACTATTTTTATTTATTTACATTTCAATACTAAGCTACTTAAGTGCTTGTATCATAGAAACAGGACAACCAAAGTACATATATCAAAGATACACTGGTACCGGTGGGTGGTCTCGAAATCGTGCTCTCGGTTCGCGTAACTATTGCACTGCCACTACACCACGGTCGCCTTATTGTGACTATGTCGAGTCACAATATAAAAAAAAGTCATCTCTGGTGCATCATTGGCAAAGTCTATTCTACTCAGTGGTATCTAAATTGCAATAGACATCGTGGTAGGTCCAAACGGAGATGGTGGGATAAGAAAGACTTCTACAATAGTTCCTGGATAGTAACAGAAAAGAATAAGTGATGGATAAAAGAAAGAGAGGCCTTTGCCCAGGAGTGGAACAATTAAATAGGCCACTAATAATTATTAAAAAAACATAAAATTAAGGACAAATTAATAGAGGTGATTTCTGCTTGCACGATGTAAGACTACTGCCTCAAATCTTAGATCGCGTTCCAACATCAGAAACTGCTCAAGCATTTACAAAATGATCAAAATGATCAAACAATCGATAATGAAAATGTACCTAACTTGACGTATTCAAATAATTGCTTGGTAGTGACGTATTGAAGGAAGGTATTGACCACTACTCGTACACTGCTACAATAATATGACGTCATTCAGTCGTGTGATGTCATTATCCAAGCGCATTAGCAACTGTCATTGCAAAATATTGGCAAACAACTTTGTATGGAAAACTAGTTGCAGTTTGTAGTATTGCCAAAGTACTCACAGCAAAACAATTTCTACTGTGAGTATTTAAATAAAACAACCAAAGTACTATGAGTACTGTTGAACCTTCACTTGGTAAAAGAAGCGAAGTAGACCGACCGTGGTAGTATGGTAGGCACACAAAGTAGATACTGTATTAGGCGTAACGTAGTCAAGCATGTGTTATTTACTATCGTGAACGTAAATAACTCATGCTGTAAACTTTGTGGACAGGGGAAGTATTATATAACGAGGAGATCTTAATGCCTAAACTAGGGTTTGCGTGAGTAAACAATCAATACTGGACGTAACGTCTGGGTTACCATGTGTACGGGGTTTAGTTTCGGTCCAGAATTTATTGCTACATCTATAATGGTGACAAGATATTTGCTGACGTCACTGTGCAGTTGTGCAGCTTGTGACATTGCCTTAATTATAACGATATTAATAAGGAAATGTTTTATTATCTTATTAATTTTAGGTCTAGTAATAGTTATAGCCACAAAAAGCGATACGATACATTATCATCATCATAAGTTAGAAGACGTCTACTGCAGAAATTAGGCCTGCCTTAGAACTTCTGAACCACAAGATGCCAGTTGCATCCACCGGTTATACATACAGGTACCAAAACTCCATAGAGCAAATCACTGAACCACGATGGTTATATTAAAATCACCATTCTAATACTTAAGGAATCACTAACGACGACGCCCTTGCAAATGACGTTTATTGAATATTGATTCAAACACATGCCCTTCTCTCACGGGGCGGGGGCGAACCACCCTAGCCTAACCACCCGTGGGGTGGCGGCAATTGCGTCGTTCTTTTTCAGTCCTTCAATGTCACAGAAGCTCGAGATATTCAATAGCTCGCAGTATCTTTTCAGTAAAGAAGCGTAATTTAATTGAGCCATTATGAAATTCAATTTGGATTGTTTGAAAAGGCAATTTCAAATGCGTGATTGTTTTAGGGGTCTATCCAAAGGGTGTCTTATGGGAATAAATGCATTGTTTATAGTAAGTTAACTATCGTCGTTGTTAAATATTAAATATTAACCAATAAAATTAATGTTATATAATTCATCATCATCACTGTCAATTTGACGTCTTACATCCCACAGGAATAGGCAAGGACGACTCTTTTGGTTCCATCTATAAGTCTCTTCAAACAGGCTCTAATGGTTATGTTCACTGCAAGATAATAGATATTTAAATAAATTTATTTATTTAAATATCTATGTAAATTTTAGACGTTTATACTTTTATTTTGTTGTGATTCGACATAGTATGACAGCATCCCGCCTGCTGTGCGGCCCATGAATGGAGGTAACTGCTACTACAGTTCAATAACTGTAAGTAGCAGTCATATCCACTAAGCCGGCCTAGTTGGAACCGGCAACTTTGGAATACTGTTTAAAAGTCGGTATCATCTAAATTTTGAATTTTACATAGTCATGAATCCATGAAAATTATAGGTTTGAAAAAACCCACCTAATCTAGTTTAAACATGTAATTTTTAAATTAAGACCATGATAGGTTGGTTTATTTGGCCCAGCATATGACCGCATAGAGCTTCATGTTAAGAGTGTGATGCACAGAGGCCATGCCGTCCTAACAAGTTTCATAGAATCTTGAGGATTCCATACTTTAAAAGCGTGAAATCCGGCATCTGACTGGCATTGTGACGAGGATTGAGGCTGAGTCGGCTCTTCGACCTTTCCTTGCTTACCACCAATGCAAAAATGAAAATTAAGAATGAAGATGTAGTAAAAAGGATTGATGAAAGAGATTTACTAAATAGAATTAAGTAGAAGCACGGAATACTTAACCTGTTCTTTGTGTATTCAAGTTATCTGTAGTTGGCACAAAAAAAAACGTGGATAACCGCTCTTTAAAAAAATCAAAGAAGCACAGTGCCCATAACCATAGGAGAGCTGGTAAAAAGAGAGTTGTGAATATGGAGGAAGCGAGAATTGTAAAAATGTGAGGATCGTAAAAAGTGATGCTCTATTGTCTCTGTCTCTGTTAAAATTTAAATGATTGTTTTTTTTTCGGTATTTCAGCTCATATCAATATTAACTGTAGGCATATATATTGTTGACGCAAATATAGTCCAAAAGTATGGCGAAGCTCATGTTAAGGAGACAATTGTTGCTGATGTGTTCATGGTGGTGACGGGAGCTTTCCTCATTGCAATCTCATGCTTAGGATGCCTGGGCGCTGCGAGGGAGAGTTATAAATACCTTTCCTTGGTAAGGTCTAGTTGTTTAAGAGTATTAGGCAGTTGACAGTCGTTTGTCCAGTCTGCGTTTCGGGATCAGCTTAAAAGTTGCCGGTTTTGATTCGGGTTTTGCTTTTATTGTCCCAAGGGTTGACTGCTTAAGAATGGTAAATGCATTAAGTCCGTCTGCATGCATCATTAACGATTCACATCAAGGGTACCTAATGTTTTTTTCATTAAGACTGGACATATGACAGCACCCCGCTTGATGTTAAGCTGGAGTACGTTCCATGGACAGTTAAAGAACTAGAGCAGCAGTCGCTATAATATGCCGGTCTAGTTGAAATCGACATATTACAAGATGATCCCATAACACCACTAAGTTACTTCATGGTCTGTACATCTGAAAGTGGTGGTACTACAAGTACTAACCCGGATCGGCAGACTAGGGAAAGTACCTACTATCTGCCTACCACCCTTAAAATAAGTTTCGTGTTTCGTTGGATTTTACTTAGTCTACAATGGTTTATAAGGCCAAAATTGCCGGTTTCAACCAGATCGACAATGTGGATGCGACGGATTCTTGCAGTATTTTAACTGTAGGTGCAGTTGCCTCCATTTATGGACCGCGCTTATCATGAAGCTGAGTGCTGTCCTGGCAAACATTCAATAATATTCTTAGACATCTATTGTAACTGATATTCTTATAAAATCAATTCTATCTATTATATCTAATATTCTTAAAAATCCATTCTAAATATTCTTAGATATCTATTATATCTAATATTCTTAGACATCTATTATATCTAATATTCTTAGATATCTATTGTACAGACTCATTATTCAATACAATGCATTGCACAAAGATCACGATTTCGACATATTTTGCTCTAAGAAACAAACATTTAAAATTAAACTCGGACAATTAGAGATCGATAGTTGAATGGATCGATGGTTAATTTAAAATAATTTTTATTTTTATGTTTTAAAAAAAATTTACGTTTTAATATTTTTATTTAATAATTGTAATTTTAATATTTTCTTATACGAGTATAAGATAGTGTCATTATTATTGTTAATGCATGGAGTCCTGTCCTATAAGTGAGATTGTGTTTATCTATATTATATAGTGCTATATGAGTGTGTATTGTAAACAATGCAATCTTGTTGGAAGGCCTAATAAATAAATAAATTGTGTCTAATATTCTTAAAACCCATTCTATATAATATTCTTAGATATCTATTGTATCTAATATTCTTAAAAATCCATTCTTTCTAATATTCTTAGACATCTATTTAATTCCCTCAGTACATGGGTCTTGTAATAATGCTGATGGTGATGGAACTAATGCTGGGTATTCTGGTGTCAGTACTTCGTTATGGGTTGGAGTTCTCAATAACGAGCTGGATGAGGAATGACTTCTTTCGTAATGTCACTGAGGGTGAGGTTGAGCAACACCAAAAGATATGGCAGCAAATACAATCAGAGGTTTGTTAACTAGGTTGATTTACATATACCGAAGAGTTTTCTTTTTAAAACAAAATGATGCATAATCTTTTATTAGATTTTGCGCGAACATTGATTAATGAATTAAAGAAATGATACATAATTGATAATAGGTTAACAAGGGTCCGCAATAGAATACATAGTTCTAGTATGAAAATAATTGTGGATGTGAAGACAACGAGAAACTATCAAGATGTTAAGCCAGGCCCAAATCTAGGGGGGTAATACGGTGTATCAGCCCTGGGCGGCAGTCTCAGGGGGCTCCAAAATCATAAATAATTTGATTAAAAGTAAATAAAGCGCCTAGCATACGGAAGCCTGGACAGACCCACACCACGACTGAACTTTATATATTTGTGAGTTTTTAAGTAAATTATTTTAAACGCTAGATAAGGCTGTGCTTAGCCAAAATGCAATCCATAAATGGAAGCGACTGCTACTAAATAACTGTAAGTAGCAGTTGTATCCACTATGCCTTGCCACGTTACTCGACATATGAACACAATAATTAATTCCTGATGTTAAGCTGGAGTGCGGTCCAAGAATGGAGGTGACTGCTACTATATTTCAATAAAATAACTGTAAGTAGCAGTCTTATTCACTATGCCGGCCTAGTTTACACCTACATTTATTATTATTGTGCCTTTTTCTCAGTATGAATGTTGCGGCTTGAATGGTCCCCAAGATTATAATGCAATTTTCAAGAGGATTGACATTTCTTGCTGCAAGTATGCCTTCAATGCGGTCACAGAAGCAGCACGAAACAAACTGCACAACTACTGTGTCATGTAATATTCACTTACTCGTATATATAACTATAGTACACATTTTTAATTTTTTATTGTGACACGACATATTATGACAGCACCCCGCTTGATGTTAAGCTTGAGTGTGGTCCATGAATGGATGTCACTGCTACAACAATTCAATAACTGTAGCCTAGTTGGAACCGGTAACTTTTACAAGCTGATCCCGAAACGCGACCAAATCACTTTATGGTCTGTATACTTGTAAGTGGTGGCAAGTTTACTACTCCGGATCGGCAGATTGGGCACTATTATTGCTTACCACTCTAAGACAACCAAACAATCCAATGTTTGCAAGGTCTGTAAACTACATTACTTGTAAACTATATTTAAGAATTGTAAACTATATTACTAGCGCCTAACTGAGGAGGTTTCTCTGGTAGAGTTTTTTGGTTTAAGCGGTGCAGGAGTGCGTGTTCGTTCACACGTCACTACACCCGCGCCTCACCATCACTTTTACTCAGTGAAGCGCTATGGCTGTAGTTTTATATCTACTAGGAACTAACTGTATACTAGGTAATATGTATTTTTTCAGCACTATCTGGTAATCTTTCTTGCCACTTACCAAAAAAATTAATAAACCTTAATTAGTTATCATTCTTTTATATATATACATTTCTATACTAAGTTACTAAAATGCTTGTATCATAGAAACAGGACAGCCATCAAAGATAAATTAGTACCGGTGAGTGGTTTCGAACCCAAGCTCTCGGTTTGTGTAACCGTTGCACTACCACTATACCACGGTCACCTTATCAATTCGATACATTTTCATTCGTTAAATAATGTCGTTTATTTTTTTTTTAGCACTGATGACTATTATAAACTTGGCTGCGAGAAGCAAGTATTATATGATTTGAAAGAGAGTAATGATTTCTTGTTCTCGATCGCTGTTTTATGTTTTTCAGCAGAGGTAATTTAAAACCGTTTTTTTATTGACCCGACCATATATTATTACATCATATAGTATCACCTGATGTTATGCTGGTGTTCTATTTGTGCGTTTCCATTCTATTGTCCAGGAATTCAACGGTAATAAGAAAATTTTATAGTTTTGCCCTAGTGCCCATAACTGTAGAGCTTGTATGAAGAGAATTGGGGAAGTGAGGGAAGCGAGGGAGTTGTGTCAGGATTGTGGCAAATGGCGCTCTATTGTCTCTGCCTATTCCTGTGGAAAAATACGTGATTTTTTATTGGTAAAAAATTATATACTTTTTATATGAAAACACTCACCACGACAATAAACACTTCTTTTGATGAATTTACTCGCTTACTTCTCATTGATGAATTTATTTAACCATAAAATTAGGATAACATGGTATATTATATTAACTAGTAGTTATATATATATAATATAAAGCATTACTAGATTTATTTTGCTTAAAAAAGACAATAGAGTGCTACTTTCTCTGATTTCTGACATAACTTGATTCCTGATTATTTTGCTTGCTTAATATTTACAATCCGTTTCTTTTTCAGTCGTCGTCACTTTCGGATCTTTTCTTGCTTACCATCAGGCGGGTCGAGGTCAGATGTCGTATCACCATTAAAATATAAAAAAAACTTCGCTTGTTAGGGGGACACGTTGGAATAATAATAAGATCTAAATAACATCTATATTTTTCAGACCGTAGCAGTTCTTCTTGCAATTTTGCTCACGAATAATTTGAAAAATGAAGTTAAGGTCTACAAGCAAACAGTCCGATATTAAGAAAAGAGACACTTATTTACACAACTTTTATAAATATAATTGAAACACAATATAAACTATTTCTTTTGATTCTTAAAATGCACATGTAGTTTTATATTCCATTCCCAATTTTAGTTTTCTATTATTAACTTTATCTTTAGAATAAAAAGTGTTTCGAGTTTTCAAGACGATAATTAAGAAATTAAAGGAGTATTGCAAAGTTATTGTTTCCTAATATAATTATTATTAGAATTGTTACTTTCATCTAAATAAATTATTTAATTTTATGTTTTTGTTTTATTTTCTCATTTCTTAATACATATCAAGTGTTTCTGATATTATGGTTGCCTGATGGTTAAGGTTGCCTATGTCATTGACACTATACAAGTGTCGAAGACGTAGGCAACCATAAACTAAGTCGGTTTCATAAGTCGTTGGCGCTCTTATACTTTAACTTACTTACTATCAGAAAAGTCGAGGACATATGTTCCCATGAAAAAGTGCTAATCTAATCGTAGTAATAAATCTTATTTATTACTACGAGTATTAGATAAAATACCCGTCTGTAAAATTGATTGCCAATTTTTCACGGCTCTACATATGACAGTACTCCAATTGAAATGCGGTTAAAGAACGAAGGCGAGTGCTAGTACAATGAGTGTTAGTACAGTTACATGTAGTTAGTTACAGCCGGTTGTACCAAAAATTTTAATTCACGAATTCGTATAAAGTTACGTTTAATTAGAAGATAAAAGGAAAAATGGGTTGCAACACTCTCTAGTGTATGTGAGTGTGTGTGTGTTTGTGTGTGTGTGTGTGTGTGTGTGTTTTCAGACAACATACACGACACACAAAACTTTTTCCTTTTTTCTTCTACTTATACGTTACTTTTAACGAATTCGTTAATTAAAATTTTTGGTACAACCGGCTGTTAGAGTAGTTAGAACCGGCGACTTTTAAACTGATCCCGAAACACGACAGTAACACAACTTTCAAGTAAACATACCGCGTTTACATGAAAGTGGTATTTAGTAACACCACTAACATTTTGCCAGTTTACCAGATCGGTGACTGGGCAAAATATTCAGCAACTGAGTGCCTTCCATTAACACTTTACGTATCTACATAAAGTACAGTTAAAATAGACGATATAGTGATCAAATAACAAAAATTCTCACAGAGCTTTTTGTTTGAAAAGAAGTTGTGTTGTTTTGGAGAGAGGAGACTTAGGGTGCACCACTAAAAAAATTACCAAAAGTCCCCATCGATTCCATGTGTGCTAAAAAGTTGTTCAAGGTCAAAGGTAAAAATTTTCAGTTATTTTTATTTTTCTCATGAACGGTAAGTTTAACAAAAAAAATAGGTCAGACAAAATTGTAGATTATAAATTTATCTACAATAATCCGTGAAAGTCTGTAAAATTGACTGCCATAAATAATTCATGAAACTGCATTTAAAATAATTGCTATATTGAAGCTTCTTAATAACAAAAGTGAAAGGCACCAGTCCCTGAAACATGGGTAAATGTGCACCTGAATTCACACGCTCATTAAATATAAATGCAACACACAACTGAAGAGCTTCAGCGGTTTTACTGAAAAATAAAAGTTTATTTATTAATCCAACAAGATTACATTGTTTTCAATAAACACTCATAGTATTTTATAATATAGCTAAATGGAATCTCAGTTATAGTACAGATGCTTTAATAATAATCAGGGCCTTCGTAACCCGGGGGTTCAAGGGGTGCGGTGCACCCGGGCGCAGAGTCCTAGGGGGCGCATGCAAACCGCCATAAACTTCGATAGGTACCTACTACACTGAAACCACGCGAGCGGAGCCTTGACTTTCGCACCCTGGCGCTGAATATGCTTAAGACGGCCCTGATAATAATAATAATTTTTAACAAAAGCACTGTAAAAATCATAGTACATTACATTAGCAAAAACTCATTAAACACTGCAAAATACAAAAAAATACTAAAAGACATACTTTTTTTATTGTAACATAAAATAATTGAATTTAAATTTATCATAGAAAAGGACAAGTGGTGTACTTGCAGTGCAATGGTTACGCAAATCGAGAACACGAGTTCGAGACCACCCACCGGTACCAATGTATCTTTGTTTTATGTACTTTGGATGTCCTGTTTCTATGAAACAAGCACTCAGTATAGAAATGTAAATAATAATAAAAAGTAAGTAACTTATAATAAGTAGAACTAGATTAGATTAGAAATTATTATAATACAATTATTAAATAAAAATATTACAATCAACCATCGATCTCCAATTGTCTGAGTTAATATTATTGATGTAAAATATAATGCGACTGTGGTGTAGTGGTAGTGGTATTACGCAAATCGAGAGCACGGGTTCAAAACCACATGTACAAAACCAATGTATCTTTGTTATAAGTACTTTGGTCATCCTGTTTCTATGATTAGTAAAGAAATGTTTAAAAAATGAAAAATTATTGAATATGGTGCCTATAGTATTATAATGATATATAAATATTTATTTAGGGATTTTTTTAATGATTATGATGAGTATGTTGAAACGATGATATATCGGATGAAGCAATGCTAAATTCATCATTTTTTCTTACATAGACTTCTTACTGCTGAGGATAGTGGCCGCCATATTTCTATTTATTTAATGTCATTGTCTTGTCCTTAGTAATGTAGGGGGGCGTTTTAAGTACCTTAATAATTTAGTCTGGCCGTAGCTGCGCCCACGTGACCTCTTTCCTTCAATTTTGCCCGCAACATTTTTTTACAGTATTATCAGAATTTCTTCTAAGTATAGAACCAAAGTACTCAAGGGATTTATGTAGATAGCCTTCAGTATCATAAACGATAATAAAGATCCCTATAAAATCGATCTTTTTTTAATTTTATATATTTTTATTGTTGATAAACTAATAGGCAAGTCAAATAATTAAAACACTATTTTGCTTATTGTGACTCGACATATAACAGCACCCCGCTTGATGTTAAGCCGGAGTGAGGTCCATGAATGAATGTCACTGCTACTACAATTCAATAACTGTGAGTAGCAATCACATCCACTATGACGGCCTAGATGGAACCGGCGACTTACAAGCTGATCCCGAAACGTAACCAAATCACTTCACGGTCTGTATACCTGTAAGTGGTGGTATTACCCCGGATCGGCAGGCTGGGTACTGCCTACCACTCTTTGATAACCAGACCCGAAGCCAATATCCGCCTCTTATTTTTTTATTAACAGATATTTGCAATATTTAATATAATTAAATATTACAAATGAAAGCTATGAAACAAATATTTGCTCTGACCGGGAATCGAACCCAGGACTATACGCGCAACAAACCAATCGCTGACCGTTCGTCCACGCCTGTCGTCAAAAAAACTATAATGTTACTACGAGTCTGCGCTCATTCTACGACAAACTTTTCCAACCCCTAAACTTAATTAGGTCATGTAAATACACTATGTAATATTTGTACAAAGTAATGCGTTCTCCATGCTTACTTGTTACACAAAAATTGACTTTATTACAACCATTTTAACCTAATTTTCAAACACGTGCGCGTAGAATAGGAACTTACTGCGCATAAAAGTACTTAAATAAAAATATTAAGGGTTAAATAAGGTGAATTTTAAGTACCTTCTCCATTAAAAATCAGTAATATTAAAATATGATATAGCTTTACATTGATTTCTTTATGAAAATTGTGAAGGTTATTTACCCTATCACAACCAAAAAGGTTTTATCCAATATCTCTGAAAGTTTTCGTGAAATAACTGAAACCGCTCCTCGCGTGTTCTATATCGTAAATTCAATGTCTCAAGGACATAGTCTATAAACTACTAGACTCCATATTATTAAAAAAAATAACTCTAAAATTAATCCTTCAAAAGTTTTGATAAGCTGGTGTAATACATAGTAAACAAAAATATATTGTCAACTTTCAAAGAGGTCGCTCGAAGAATTCAACTCGGCGTTCGGGATATTGCGTCATATCTTCTCGTCAAACATCCCGCAGTACCTGAAGATAAGGGTCTTCGACCAGTGTGTGTTGCCAGTGATGACATATGGCACTGAGACGTGGCCCTTAAATGTGGTCTGTTGGAAAAGCTCAGAGTCGCTCAGCGGGCAATGGAGAGAGCTATTTATGTTATGTTATGCTTGCTATTTCTTTGCGCGATAGAATCCGGAACGAGTATATTCGCCAAAGAACCAAAGTTACCGACATAGCCCGTAGGAATTTCAAGCTGAAATGGCAATGGGCTGGCCACATAGCTCGAAGAACCGACAACCGATGGTGAAGAAAGCGTAGTTAGGCCTCCCACTATGGATGCAACTGGCATCTTGTCGTTAAGAATGGCTTTCTAAGGGGGAGTTCAGCAGTGGACCCCTTCTGGCTGATGATGATGAGATTTCAGACAATTTCTAAGGTTGGTCATCTTCCTTGTCGACGTCTATTTTTGTATAGGCTGCACAAAGACTTTATTGCAGGGTGATCAATAACAAAAGCTAGCCACTATAACGTTTGAAACCCTCGTCAGTGACGGACGACTGAAAATTTTAAGTTTCAACAATTTCAGCACAATGAAGCCTCGAAGCATAAGATGCATGAAATTTTTTCTTACTTTGTTCAATATAATATGTATAGTGAGTAATTATGTTTAATAAATGTGTTATTGTTGTAAAAAGCAATGTGTTTTCACTTGTTTGTGTTTTTCGCTTTTGTTGTTTGAATACAATGTTTTTAGTGATGTGTTGTGTTGTACCCTGCTTTGTTATTGTGCTTTTGTGTTGTTAATGTTGTAATAAATGTTTTGTTGTTAATTGAAAAGGGTGGTTTTTATTGCTTTCTACTTTAGGTTAATTAGTTTTATGTGACTATTAAAATAGGATTTTGTAAAATAATCATTATTTCGTTTAAAAAGAAAATGTGGTTGAAAAATTGTTCAGTATATAAACTTTTTTATTTTATAAATTAGATTTATGAAATAAAATATATATATGAATAATTTTATACTATTTAATGTATTTAATATGTAGTTCCATTGTCTCTGCCTATCCCTGTGGAAAAAAGGCGTGATAATTTGATTGATTGATTGATTTCTTTGCATTTTTTTTGTGTCGAATAATAAACAAAAGGGAATAGTTAACTTAGAAACAAATTAATAATATTCTATATAGTTAAAAATGGTTCTATTCTAGACTTCTATAGTCATAATGCTATGAAAACTTAGGTCACTACAATACAACTGTCAATACAAACCCTATTAAATTATGCATACAGTTGAAAGAAGGTCGTGGGAATCTAAACATCTACTCAATTATATTATATACTATATTATATTATAAAATATTATACAATAAGGACCTTTAATATCATAGTAGCTACCTGTCCCAGGCTTAATAATTCAATGCATTATAATCATCAGCCAGAAGGCGTCCACTGCTGGGCATAGGCCTCCTCCCTAGTAAGCCATTTCAAATGACAAGATTCCAGTTGCATCCACCGTTTATTCATGACTTTCACTATGTCGTCAGTCCACCTAGTGGAAGGCCTACCCACGCTGTGTTTGCCTTTTCGTGGCCTCCACTCTAGAACCTAGAGCACGAGCGACATACCGTACAACCGTCCACCGCACTGCACGGCGACCGAGGCAACCGTAAACTAAAGCAGTTTTCTGCAATCGTCAACTCTCTTGTACTTCCCTTGCTTAACATCAGGCAAGTCGAAGTCAGATGTCGCGTCTTAATAAAAGAAATCTTGGTAAAATAGAGAAACGATCTTGATATGTATGAGGTATTTCGTAAAGATATTTAAAGAGTGGTAGGTAGTGGTACCTAGTAGTACCAACCACCACATACAAGTATTGGTCGCGGTTTCAAGTTCTAACTAGGTCGGCATAGTGGATGTGATTGCTATTCACAGTTATTGGATTGTAGTAGCAGTGGCATCCATTCATGGACCACACTTCAGCTTAACATCAAGCGGGGTGCTGTCATATGTCGAGTTGCAATAAAAAAAGAGAAATAAAATGAAATGAGAGAAATAAAAGTCCATGGACGACAAGCATGTCCGTCCGGGTTTTGTCCCAGTATTGTGTAGAAGCATAAAAGGTAACTTACTGGCCCCTAGTGCAGCTTGGATGACCTACTTTATATTAATTGCGCGCGCGGTCTCTAATTATTTATTTATGATTCCTTTATTGTTGATTGACTTGTATCGATTAGAGGGTGGGTTGTTAGGGGTTGAAAGGTGGACAATCCTAACATCTTAGACAATAAAAATTACTGTTTGATTTAAATTCATTTTAAGATATTACCTAAAGATATTTTTATAGATTTTGCGCGTTATTTTGGTTTTGATTTTACCTCCCACTAGGTGGACTGACGACATGGCAAAGGTCACGATTAACCGATAGATGCAACTGGCATTTAGTCGTTCGAAATGGCGTTTTAAGGGGGAGGCCTATGTTCAACAGTGGATGCCTTCTTGCTGATGACCTCTAACCAACTGTAACACAATATGAATTAAGCAAATTTAATGCGGCTTACTATCGCGTTTATTTTGGTTTTGATTCTAACACCTGGGACACCATAATACACAAACTCAAGTCCCAAGTCCAGCAAACTGCCAAACCGTCAGTTATTTATGCAAAAAATTGAATTAAACCGGAAATCAAAACATCCAACGGGGTAGTTTTGGAAACAATAACAGCATCAACCAATAGGACGACCAACACCTCAGTCTCTCCGTGACCACGATGGCTGCAAAGCTCTCGAAACGTTGGAATAATAAAAAAATGTAAAATGAAAGCCAAAATAAATGCGATAGTAAGCCGTATAAAGGACATCATTCATTTTGTATGGGTACTTGAGCTTAATTGTATTAACAGTTGCATAATACACATTTTAAATTAGTTTGATATACGAAGATTACAATGTAATTGGGATATATCCTTTATTTTGCATAGTTTAGGTGTGTGCAAAATGATCAAACATAATTATGACAGTTTAAAGCAAAACAAATGTAGCGTTGATTGACAGATGATACAAAAACCATTTTCCATATCTTATTTTCCAAATAACTCAATTGCACAACAATTTAAAGCAAAATTGTTATTAGTTTTATCAATACAAGTATCGTAATTACTATTTTTATATTTTTTCATCATCGGACATTACAAAAGTAGTACATAGAAGCCCAAAATGAATGATGTCCTTTGTTTAATTCATTAATCAATGTCCGCGCAAAATCTAAGAAAATACTATGTAACATAATATATGTACGTGGTATTTATTGATGTAATAAAAGGGGAAATTTAGTGACATAAGGCTTTCATATGCGCGTTGAAACATCCATCAGCCACACCCACTCAGTCTGACAGGCGCCTTGCATTTCAATCATGCATGGAAATAATGACACAGCCTGTATAAATTCCCACGGGCAGTTTTCTTTAACTGCGTAGAACCATGTGTTCAGTACAGATATTTTCCCATATAAGTACGTAATAGAAACAAAGAATAGCTTGAAGGTCTATGCTGTATTTTTAGTCTAGTATCTAACCAGAATACTCTACGATTTAAAGTTAGAATGATTTAGTAATAGGAATGTAACTGTAAAATTAGGAGGTCTTATGGGAAACCTAAGGTGTTTTTTAGATACCTATCCACCTACATAATTTTTAATGATTCATGTTTTGGTCGGCGACTGAGAAAACCGTACACTGAATAGATTTTTATTGTCTTGCTTACCATTTCAAGGTAAAATGTATAGCTGTATAAAAATATTAAATATACATATAGGTAAGTATGCTATTCGTATTTAAAAACTAAATCAGGCCTTGCGGCTATATTTACTACCATGATTTCGGAAAGACATAAGACGAAAAGAAATGACAAGTAAATCGTTAAGTTAACCTATAATAAAAAATTAACATAGAAGAAATACCTATACAAACAATTTATATCGTTTTAAAATTAAACACATTTGAACAAAAGATAACAACAAAAAAAATCGGTATCTAGAACAGAGAAAACAAAAATCTGCCTCGACATTAACGCAAACGGAACATTGAAATTGGTTATTGCTGATCAAATAAACTTCCTTCAGCTCTTCGGCCTGGTCCTCATAGCAGCATGTGTGATGAACCTCCGAGACAAGAAGAAATCATCAGAGCCTCATACTCCAGTCTCTAAGGGAGTGCTCTCGTTCCTCATTACTCTGGGCCTTGGACTGGTCGTCACAGCTGTGCTGGGATGCATTGGTGCTCTTAGGGAACATGTTCGGATACTATATGTGGTTTGTATTGTATTATATTTTTTTGTACAAATAAACAGATATTAACAAGATGAACAAGGAACACGGTGAATGTTGACCTTTTTTACTCTCATGATACCCGCCACGGATCGAGGGAAGCATCTGTATTCTGTCGGCAGTCGAATTAAATTCGACGTGTCGTGTCTTTGTAGAATAATCGACTACCTGCTACTTGCTTATGTGTTCTCCCCATCAAACGACACTTACCTTGGATCCTTCAAACGATGCAAACGATATTCAAAAAAGCACCTTTTGCCGGCATAGTAGTGGGAATTGAGGCAACCGTAAAATGAATTTTGTCTTGTAAAACTAACTATTAACATCCAAATGTTATTTAATAAACTTATTAATGTATGAAAGTGAATGTTAGGTATGTCACAAGGAGCATAACAGTTTTTTTTATTGTGACACGACATCTGACCTCGACCCGCCTGATGATAAGAAAAGGAGGTCCTAGAGTGACGACGACGGAAAAAACTTAGTAAGTTCACGGCTGCCCCAGTCGCCGTCACTATGCCGGCCAAAGTATTTTTTCACACTTGAAGGATGCGTAAAATTAATGCTGAAGGTATACGGTCATTAAGGAGTGTATGTGGAGTGACTATAGCAGATAGAATAAGGAATATCACCGTGCGCAATATCTCACGTCTATCCTACGTCCTATGCTGTCAAAAAGTTCTCTAGACCAAGTCAAGTAAATATCACATGGTCTCGAGAACTTTTTGTCTCCAACGGCCATCTGTAATCTAGGACCAAGTATCCAACTTCTGAATAAATGACAAATAAACTTCACTAGCATGGCAGCTTCTTCATATTCCTGGTATCAGTGGAACTGCTCGTTGGTGTTGGTGCAGCCATACTCAGTGCATGGGTGGGTGGAGGCAGCGAGCTTCGAGTGCAGTTCTTCAAGAATGCCACTATTGATGAGGATGTTGCAAAGAACAATGCGTTTTGGGATCAATTGCAATTCGAGGTACGGGAATTTATAAAATCTATTTAAGTTTGGTAGGTATATCTAACGGGAATTCACTAACATACACAAGGCGACCGTGGTGTAGTGGCAGTGCAATGGCTACGTAAGCCGAGTGGCACGGGTTCGAAACCACTCACCGGTAAAGTAAAGAGAGCACGGGTTCAAAACCACTTAACGGTACCAATATATGTACTTTGATATATGTACTTTGGTTCTTCTGATTCTATAATACAAGCACTTTAGTAGTTTAGTATAGAAATGCAAGGAAAAAGTAACTGTCTGCCCAACAGTCTTTTATTGTAATTTCCTTAAAATTCAGAATGAATGCTGTGGCGTTGATGGACCATCCGACTATGCTATCCTTCACCGAGACATCCCACCATCTTGTTGCCAACGAGCACATCCTCTCCGAGAAGGTGGTGCTAGGAAACAAATCCACGCAACTTGCCTTTCTGACCGCACGTACTACTCTAGGGGATGCGAGGAAACACTACGTAAGAAGAAGGCTTTGAAAGGCAATATCTTTATAACTACTGGGGTTATTTTTGCTTTGATTGAGGTATGCATTTCAATAGATTAAAATTATGATAAAATATAGTATTTTCTTAGATTTCGAATTTACATTTTTTTTTTATTTCGACGTTTCGAGAGAATTATAGTAAATAAATTGGTTTTTAGACAGAACTTTAGAAAGATACAATTTAAAATAACAATGTAAATTTTAAATTGTGTTTTTTTGTGGCAACAAAGTTTATTATTAGGTTAACAGTAAATATACGAGTAAATATAATACTTGTTATAGTTATTATTATGGAGTTTGGTAACTAATGGTACCTTATAGTAAGTTCGGTGAAGATCGGTGAGATCTCTCATAAAAATGCTGTCCTAAAAACTAGTGAAGGTAATAACTATGGTTATGACTTTGGTTTAAGAAAATATGTTCTGTCCTAAAGTGTTTATTATAAGTTAGCTATATTTCCATAAATTCAACAATAGTATATTACCTAACTATAATTAAACTATAAATAAAAAATATCATCTGAAAAAGTCCCATCAGAGGACTATCTCTGATTGACTCTTTGTCAGAGATAGATTGTCAGGGATGTTGTAGGACAATTTCTCTTTGTATAGTTAGGCTAATGTGTTGGCAGAAATAATTACCAGCCTTCCTGTCTCCAGACTTCTCCGTCGGCCGCGAGGACAACTCCTTGGCCAGGCGCTTGGCCCATCGTTTCTCCAAACGGCGCGAACTTGTAACCTGCATCGAAGTTAGCGTACTGCACATCTTGAGGTTCACAGCAGAAATCGCCGCACTTCCGTGCTTAACATTACGCGACCTCACGCCTGGATGTGAGATGGGGCTAATATGTCCACACATGTTGACATCTCACACCAGTGACCTGCCAAGTTTCCACGGCCCAACGGTCAAGCCGTCGGGTCTCTTGCCATCGCTTTGCGTAATCCCAGAGGGTTCTAGTACTGCGGGTACTCCAACAGTGACAAGAGTGAAGAGTACTTCAAATAATATCCTAAAGTTATACATAAAGTTATACTTTCAGATTCTCTGCATCGTGTTGGCGTTTTGGATGGCCCGTACTATCAGAGTTGAGCGTCGCAAGCTGCAGCAGAACCTTCAAGCTCATTTTGAATCTTAATCGTTGGAATTGTTATAAATGGTACCAATCATGAAAAATTTGTATTACTTACATTTTGTTTTCACTTGGCACTTTAAAATAAGTTATTTTTAGAGTAAAATACCTGGGGTTTTTAAGATCTATGTAACAATTATGATACAGTACTGGCTGGAATTATAGGTACAAATAGGCTAAACAAGGTATTATTTTTACTATTGCCATTTTCCAAACAGCTTCGGATCTACGTTTTTTCAAACAGGGGCAGAAACTTGAGATAAATTACTTAAAAACTCACAAATATAAAGGTAAAGTTTGCTTGTGGTGTGTTCCAGGCTTCCGTATTATACGCTTTGTGAAGCAAGTTTTTTACTTTTAATTATATTATGATTTTGGAGCCCGCTGAAACTACCGCGGGCTAGATCCGAGGCTGAGTCCAAACGATTTTGGATAATTACATTAAATATTCGATATTTTACAATATTCAATCATGTTCAATTTGTAATAAATACAACCTAGGTATTACTTAAGAAGTTTACAAAAATAATTTAATTACGACTTTCAATGATATTATCACGGTAATGTATGTGGCTTTTGCGAAGCTAAATAATTTAAGGTGTCCTGCAGAAATTCAGCTCTTGTGTTTATGTTAAGGATGCCTGTTTGCTTACGATGAAGTAGAGATTAAAAGCGGAGTTTACTAATACCAGGAAAACATTTTTTGTGCATTTTAACAATAATAATCAGTCGCTTTAAACACGTTGCCTTTTGTTTAATTGTAAATTGATTTAAGTCGATTAAAAACATGACGGTAGTAGGCAGTAGTGACCAGTCTGTCGATCTGGGGTAGTACCACCACTTACTCCGTACTACTCGGGATCGGCAGACTGCGCAAATTGCAGACCATGGAGTGTAGTAGCCGGATCCAACCACGCCGGTCGCGGCATACGGAATGTGACTGCTACTTGTTGGTGTGACCGCACTCCATGGACCACCAGGCGGGGTGCTGTCATATGTCGAACCACAATAAATAAAAAACAACGATTTACTCCTCCACAAAAAATATTATTTTGAAATTAGCTTGAGTGACTCTCAGCAGATTTTCAATAGACCGGTTGACGTCTATAGGAATTTTGCACTTTAACTCCGCTTTCGCTCCTTCAAAAGGACAGGCATAATAAAGTTGTGGAATTTCAGGGTTCTATCAAAAGTAGGTTTTTGAAGCTTCTTTTTATATATCCATATATATTAATAATTTAGCTTTGTTATTTGATTTAATGTCAATTAAATGTCATTTATTATATGCAAGGTTTATAATTATGTTGAATTGCATGCATATTATAATACTTTTTAAAGTACTGTTTTTATTGCGATTTTACCAGTTATAATTTTGACCTATAATTACCTATTCATATATTCATGTAATATAAGACAGTTTATTCTTTTTTGAATCTCACGAACACGTTTTTGAAATTTCTTATAGGTATTTAATTATAACATAGTCGTTAATTTATTAACATATAATATATTTAGAGTAATATCGCTTTGGCTTTTGCATTTTTTGATTCAATTTACCTTTTCGTTATTTAAGTGAAAATACAACTTGTTACCAATAATTTTTTTTTACATTTCTATACTAATCTAAAGTGCTTGTATCATAGAAACAGGAAAACCAAAGTACATAGATCATAGACACATTGGTACAGGTGGGTGGTTTCGAACCCGTGCTCTCGGCTTGTGTAACCATTGCACTGCAACTACACCATTGATTTATTAATTATTATTTAAGGGAGTGGAAGGCAGTAAATAGTTTGGTCAAAAATAATATTTGTAAAAGTAGGAAGTTGACGCATTTCGGAAAGTAGACACAGCTCTACATTTATTAAATATTTAACCGCTGCAAATTCAACTTTTAATTTAGTTTTCAGAATATGAAACCTAGTTCTTCCCATAAACCATGTTTCATAGATACTTGCTAAGTTATAAAATAAAACTAACTTACAGTTGGTGATTATTTGCCCACCGGATGGACTGACGACATAAATAACCGGTGAATGCAACTGGCATTTTGTCGTTCTAAGGTCACTATGAGAAGACGTCCTATGTTCAGATGTCTTCTGGCTGATGATGATGACTTCAGCTTAACATCAACCAATGTGCGTCATATGTATTTATTGGTACAAGTTGTATTAAACACATTAGGTAATAAAATTGCAACATAGCTGATACTGTGATATGATGTAGAGCAGAATATACCCAAGGCTTGGTTGCTAGGTGACCAATGATCATAATACTTAATTGGCTAACATATTTTTATTGTGACATTGATTTTATTTCTTTATTTATTTAATATTTGTGTGTTTATAGTTAAGCGACAGTAGTTTTTATTCGTTTCTAATATGTTTTTTTTTTTGGTTACGGCATATAATAGCATTCTGCCTCTCGAAACGTCGGAATAATAATAAAAATTGAAAAATCAAAAACCAAAATAAATGCTATAGTAAGCCACATAAAATTTGTTTTATTCATTAATTAATAATCGCTCAAAATACTACTGTTACTTTATTATAAATAAATTCATGAATCAAAATCATCATTCGAGCTCCTAATTTTAAGCATATCATGTGCTTTCTACTGATTTTGGATAATTGATGGCTAGTTTACACAACTTTACCTTTTTTTATAAAGACATAATTATTAATCTTACTCGTATTGATCCTAAAATGTCACCACTTAACCACTTACCCAAAAACACCCGAAAGTAAATGATTATATCGTTACAAGTTACAAGATACGTAAAGGCCTAAGATAACACAGATTCTATCGGCTAATTAGTTGGGTTTTGGTAAAGAACTTTATTATTTCTATACAGTATTACTAAGAATTGGTATCGTCTAATAAAGAAGTTTATTGGGCATAAATTGCATTTCACCAAATTATCCGTCGAAAGAAAGTCTAGGGGGTAAAACTGACTTTTCTCCTCGATTTGAACAATCAAACTTGAGTCTATCCTATGCCTGTGAGAATAAGGCGTGACAATTTGATTGATTGGCTGAAACTTGAGTCTTTAAAGTGGAAAAGTCGCTTAGGTAATCACTTATTTGTGAAATGCCTAGGATATTATAGTTTTGTAAGTTTTTATAATTAATAAAGGCACCTTATACACCAAATTAAATGTAAGAATATGTGTTCAATAAATTTAAATTCAATATTGTAGTTTTATTTCATATTTCGGATACCATGTCCAACAAAAGTCCCGTCGCCAAGTCTTAAAACCTGAAGCGTGTGGTTTCATCTAGATTTTGTCGATTCTGACCAGGGATGTTATGAAGCTCCGTAACCGTAACAGAAACTATCGGATATCCGAAATAATTAACTATCCGTAACCGTAACCAAATCCGTTATAAAAGTTTCGGATTTGTATTTTACTCTTATATTTAACGGATATCGAACTTTTAGTTCGACTGCCGATTCGGTCGACAAAATGCGGATGCGAAATGATGGGTGTGAAACGATGACATTAAGGTATTTTAATTTTAATAAAACAAAAGTAATATAAATAATAATCTATAATTTAACATACAGATACGGAAGTTTTAAAAACGACGAACAATTATTTAATTTGTGCTCACACCTTAAAGTATAATTTATTAAAAATATACAGAGTGTCCATTAAAGAGTGGTTAATTTTTATATCCTCTCAAATCTCTATTTAATAGACACCATGTAGATAAATAAAGTGAAGTATAAAACTAATAAAAACGATTTATTCAGTAGGTAACAACTGTGTAACTTTCTCATTCAAAATAAAAAGTAAATATACCTAGATTATTATTATTGATAAATTGGTAGTTATTCATTGAATTTTATATATGTATTTTTATTAAATTTTAAGAAACATTTAATAATCATTAGTAAGAAATTTATAGGTTATTCTTAAAGTTCTATTTACCCATAAATGTCATAAATAAGGTGGGACATATTATTAGTAGAATTAACACAATAACACAAAAATAAAAACTGCTTTTAAAATAGAGAGGTTATATGAAACGTTTTTTAACTATATATTATTTGAGATCCATTAACTTATAATATATATAAGTACTAAGTTTTAATAAAATATATTTGTATTAAAAAAGCTTTGGTTAAAGCATAATGTTTCAAAACAAAAAAAAACATTAATACTGTGGGTCGACATATGATAGCACCCCACCTGATGTTAGGCTAGAGTGTGGTCCAATAATGGAGGCGACTTCAGTAAAATACTGAAACTATCAGTCGTATCCACTATGCCAGCCAGTGCCTACCACTTACGTATATATTTTAAAATTAATTAAATGAAAAAAAAAGATATGTAATACGCAATACGAATATGTTTTCATAAGTTACATTTTTCAATAAAATTAATCAACTTTAAATAGATATTCTTATATAATAATGTTGTATTAATAAGTTTAGTGAAATAGACTTCTATCAGGTCACTGTAGTTTAAAATATATAGAATATCCTCAACCCTACTTATTTATGTAAGTACTACTTTTTATATTGGATCGATATTTGACCGTAAAGTAGGTATCTAAATTTAAAAATCAGTAGTTGCCTTAGTTTGAAATTCACAAGCTGAGGTAGTTCTCTCAAATAGCTGCTTCATGGACTATGCCGGCCTAGTATTAATTATGTTTGCTTCCTTAATTCCTTACGTTCAATATAACAAATAAAAGTGACAACACCATATCAAGTAGTTTTTTTAGAGGTGTGACATTTGAACTCGACTTGCTTGATGACCTCTGATGACTTGTAAGAAGGCCTTGCAAGAGCGCCGACGATTTACGACCCTTTTCATTCTACGGCTGCCTCAGTCGCCGTCACTATGCCGGCCAAAGAGAACCTAACATTCGACCGTAACTATAACTTTACTTATAACCTTTTTAGAGAGCATTAAATATTAAAATTATTACAAAATCGATAAATCGAAGGTAATAATTATTAAATAATTGAATAGATAACATCGTACATTGTATTTACAAAACAAAGGCGGGGTCATTCGCCTTTCATTATGTCAATCAAGTTGATTGAATGTGGGTGGTTTAGAAAGGGCACTGATTCTCAAAATTAACGACTGACATGTTAACCATGCCCATTATCTACAGGCGATAGACACACCTAAGCGACATGACATAAAGTCTGTCGCTAGCACCCTAATAAAGTATCAAAATAAACACTGAATGATGAAAGAGAACATGCCGACGTTATGTTCTTTCCTATATCTACGAAAAATTCTATAAGATAATTGACAATTCTCTCTCAAACAATTCAACTTTTTTTCGAGAAACTGAGTTTTTAATTAGTTTTTATTTGGAACTGAATTTCTGATTTCTTTTAAATTCAATTTTTTATACTAATGTTTTTATGTTTTTTTTTAAACTCAAATCCATCTAAGTTTTTTTTCTACATTAGATAGATACATTAGAGTTTATTATATGTATTTTTCTCTACAGCAATTGAGTTTCTAAGATATTTATTTTTTATATACAGTTCCGTGTTTAATTTTTTTTAAATAAAACCGAGTTTTAGTTTTAGATTTTCAGTTTTCACTATTTCATTAGCCAAGTCTCATAATATATTGACAGCGCTACATCAAATAGGTAACTTATCTTGAGCTACCCATGTCATGTTACTCTGATGGGCACAGCGCCTTAGAGTATAAGCTATTGAGCTAATGTTAAATGTACGCAGTTCTATTAATTTATTTATACATGCGTTCACTATATACTCTATAGAAGTATACTCGTAACACGAAAAGGTTCGAATCACGTCCTTGTGATTGCGTAGAAGATTACTGATATACTATTATTGTTTTTGATAACTAAAGTTAATAACTATATACCTATAAGTATATCGTTTGATTTTTCTTTTTACTTAAATCTTTGGATTCTTTTTTAAACATACTATATTAACTATAGTTTTATTTTGTTAATAACTTTAGCTAGGAAGCTTTGTAACTTTATATTGTATAATAATTGATATAATAAAAAAAACTTAAAATCTAGACATCAATATCAAAGCTTTAAAAGAAAGCACCATCAATTCAGTGCAAGTGATAGCTTAACCTAAAACGTAATCAGTGATTTCTAATACTTGTTAGTGCTTTTGTATTAAATATGTTTATAGTTTATTTGCGTGTTTCAAGCTATAATTTTAGGCTGTATCGCGACTTTTCCCTTCAGTTTTGATCGCGTGCGCCAACCAAAATGCGAGCACTATTCCGGCCACCTGAAATTACAAGGTTTTTATATTAGTGTGATATAAATTACCAGTAGGTCTTGTTTATAGGTTTTAATTAATATCAGTAAAGAAATGTCATATTATGAGGTCATACTATACCAGCGGCAAAGTATGATCTCATAATATAATGGCCATTTTGACGTTTAACCGTTCATGAAATTTTGTATAAATTAATAATTACGTTTGAAAGAGCACATTGCTGTTTTCTATTGTCACTATAAAGAGTAGTTTTGGCGGGAAACTGCAAGTGACAGGTCTTGCAACTTTCAATTAGTTGTAAAGCTTGTGTTTTCTGAATAATAATGTATAATAATGGTGAAATTTTTTATCCAGTAATCATTTTTAAGTTGATTGAGTATAGACAAGTGATTAAAACATGTTCGTTTCTTCGTGTGTTCCCTCCAAGACTTCGTTGGAAAAGTTTTGGTAAAGCTTTTCCACCGCTTTGCTAAAAACATCACCATCATCTTCACGCTCATTTAATGGATGAAGCACTGAAGTGTTTCATCTTCATCCACTGAAGACATTATAACTATTTTACGGAAGACTAGGCTGTATGGATTAAGTTACCTTTCCCTTCCCAGATTGGAAAAATTGAACTGAAGAAGAATTGTCACTTTAAATAACAACAATTGTTTCTTTAAATGTGATTGTTAATTTATATGAAACTTGATGAGTGCGTCAAACGTCAAAACAGACATCACAGCGTGCCGCTAGTATAGTATAATTATGATCCTTCGCTAATATCATTTTTAATTTATTTCCACTATCTTTAAATACTATCTTCTAAGTGCCGGGTGACTGGGTTTTGGCGTGGAATATTTAGGTTTACTCTATTCCTGGGATATTCCATGGCCAAATGTCTGGCTGTTCAATATAAGAGTTAAATACCATTTACACCTTTAACTCTTTCTATACAAATACGGAAAATACCTAAGGTAATAATTTAATTTAATTACAATGGTAAAGTGCTGATATAACGACAAGTGACACCAGTCTGTTGTGCAGAAGTCCTGGGTTCTATTTCTGGTCAGAGCAAATATTTGTTTTATAGTCTAGTTCTCAAAGAGTGCAATTATTAGACAATGGTCTGCCTATTGGTCTACCATACAACCACTTACAAGTCAGCTTGTAAATTGCCGATTCCAACTGGGCCGGCATAGTGAACGTAACTGTTACCTACATTGATGGACCGCACTACAGCTTAACATCAGCCAAGTAAATGTCATATATCGAGCCACAATAGGAATTAAAAAAAACTCACCTCTAAGAAACAGAACAGTATTCCACAAACAATAACAGTAATGCCAGCACTGTGAACAGTATTAAGGACTTTGTCTTCGCATCCTTGTTGGTAAAATTTGACCTGGTTAAGGCATTCGGATCTTTTAAGCTCGGACGACCTTTCTGTGTTTGAGTCTGGTGGGCAGCAGCTGTATGAGGGGCTAAGACGAGGCTCTGATGACCCATAGTTATCAGGACCAGTTACACCGCAGCATTCTAACTGTAATTTAAAAAAAAGATAATTTTAGGACCAAATTAAGGCCGCAAAGAACGTGAATCATCAGAAGCAGCAGTCATCTTAATTTATGCCGGGGCAAATATTTGCTTCATAGCTTTTATTTGTAATATTTAATATTTATATTAAATATTGCAAATATTTGTTAATAAACAAAAGAGTTGGATATTAGCTTCGGGTCTGGTAATTAAAGAGTGGTTGGCAGTAGTGCCCAGTCTGCCGATCCGGGGTAGTACCACCACTTACAAGTATACAGACCCTGAAGTGATTTAGTCGTGTTTCGAGATCATCTTGTAAGTTGCCGGTTTCAACTACGCCGGCATAGTAGATGTGATTGTTACTTACAGTTATTGAATTGTAGTAGCAGTGACATCCATTTATGGACCACACTCCAGCTTAACATCAAGCGGGGTGCTGTTATGTCGAGTCACAATAAAAAAAATTTTGCTTATTATGTTGAATAACACTTACTGTAGACTGGATTTTATCCCAGAATTCCCTGTGAGCAGAATCCTCATCCCTGGTGGACTTGTTCTTGATGAAGGAAGATCTGAGTTGCGTTTTCATGGTGCTCTCAATCTGGGGACGGAGAGCGGCAGCTGCGATACCCACGGACAGCTCCAGGAGTATGATGACGATTAGACAACCTGCGAACTGTTGAAGGAATTAGAATGAAGTTATTTTTTATTCGTCTTGCACAAAACTGTACAAATATTATAAAAATGTAATATTTGTATGTTAGGGTGTAGAAAGTAATCTTATCTGATTTATATAAATTATTTGAGCAATGCTTTAAACGAAGGAGGCCCAAGAGGGTATTTCCGACCAAAATGGAGGTTGCCTCAAGAATGCTAGGTTGCCTAGTACCTATAACTCTAGAGCTAGTCTGAAGAAATTTGTGGATGTGAGGTAAGCGAGGGAGTTGTGTGAGGATCGTGGCAACTGGTGCTTCATTGTCTCTGCCTATCCTTGTAGGAAAAAGACGTGATAGTTTGATTGATTTATTGACCGACATTAAGGATGATCATAGGCTATTTTTATAGGATTATATTTATATATTTTCATAGCAGTTTTCGTGGGAATATATTTTGTTTTGTACGGGTACGGCCAAAAATATATTCTTACGAACGTGGCCGTAAAAGTAAGAGAAGAGTTATGTCTTTAAAAGAGTGTTGGAATTCAATAGAGCCCGTAAAAATTAATTAAACGATGCGATGCCGTACGCATCGCATCGTTTGTAGGATCCAAAGTAAAAGGATGGAGAGAACACATGGGCTGGCAAAGCATTCCACTTGTCGATTGTTTTAAAAAGAGAACTTTTTAGTTCGACTGCCGATTCGGTCGACAGAATGCGGATGCTTCTCTCGACCTGAGCGGGTAATACGGGAGTGAAAAGACGGGATACAGGTATTTTTGAAAGTTCTCCTCTTAAAATTATTGTAATTTTATGCTTTTTTTGTCTTTTGAAGAAAAAAATATGGTCTGTTGGAAAAGCTCGGAGTCGCTCAGCGGGAAATAGAGAGAGCTATGCTTGGTGATTCTTTGCGCGATAGAATATTCGGAACGAGGATATTCGCCAAAGAACCAAAATTGCCGACATAGCCCGTAGGATTCTCAAGCTGAAGTGGCAATGGGCTGGCCACATCGCTCGAAGAACCGACAACCGATGGGGAAGAAAGGTTCTAGAGTAGAGATCACGAACCAGAAGACGCAGCGTAGGTTGGCCTCCCACTAGGTGGACTGACGACATAGTGAAAGTCATCTTGTCGTTCGGAATGGCGTTCTAAGGGGAGGAGGCCTATGTTTAGCAGTGGACGCCTTCTGGCTGATGATGATGATGACTAGGCGTACGATATAATTTTTAATTGTAGGTACATCGTAAATCCTAATTCATCAGATATTCGGCGACGTACTTATTATCATGGATCTCGTACTACCCACATCTGTCTATATTACTCAGCTAAGGGCGTGATATTTCGTGTTTTATGAAACTCAAGCTCATAATGGGCTTCATGGCGGCTATTTCCTGATAATAATAACGTGCATGTCAAACCATAATTTACAAAAGATACTTTGTAGCACCGATGACATAGAATTTAGGTCAAAGAGGTGTTTTAACGGCAGGTGTTACACTCCCCTCAGGTTACCGGAAGGAATGCTTTCACCCCCATTAATTTATGATAATAACTATAATTTA
Organism: Tinea trinotella; assembly: GCA_905220615.1. NCBI lineage: Eukaryota > Metazoa > Arthropoda > Insecta > Lepidoptera > Tineidae > Tinea > Tinea trinotella. The sequence continues at coordinate 13,513,259 of HG992308.1, read as the reverse complement.
AAATTCCCAAAGTAAACATATTTTTAAGGTGTTATTTAATGTGGGATTACAATTTCAATTGAGTGAATTTTGTCGCCACTAATATAGTAATCAATTTTTATTGCTAAGTTATACTCAAAAATATCAAAATCAAATTATCACGCCTTTTACCAACAAGGATAGACAGAGCGCAATAGAGCGCCACTTGCCACGATCCTGACACAACTCCCTAGCTTCCTTCCCCCACATCCACAATTCTCTAGGCAACCCAGCTTTCTTGCATTCAGTTTTTTATTGTGGCAAGACATCTGACCTCGACCCTCCTGATAATAAGCAAGAGGAGGTCCAAGAGTGATGACGACTGAAAAAACTTTCAGGATATAAAAAGATATCAATTTATTTATAAGGCACGTGTACATTTTTTACAACCATACATTGAAAAAACATACAATCTTAATAACTAGGCCGGCATAGTGGATGTGATTGTTACAGTTATTTACCAGTAGTAACAATCACCTCAATTCATGGACCGCACCTAAAGTAAAAACAGACAGGGTGTTATAAATCAGACAGATCGGGCCACATTATAAAAAAAAACTATGTAAATTAGAGTTATTTTTACAGACACGTGTTTGTAATGGTGACCGCTGACCTAATTTTATACTCGTAAGCTTTTTTACTCATATTAAGAGTCGGTATAGTTAACGTGATGTTAAGCTGGAGGCGACTGCTACTACGGTTAAATAACTGTACTGTAAGTGTGGATGTGATCTACTATTTCGGCCGAGTTGGAACTTCGCAGAGACGGAGTACGGAACATATAATTACATTTTCCATGGAGAATATTACGAGAAGCTCTTTAACCTTGTTCCTACCTCGTCTTTTAAACCCGTAATACCCACACTGGTCTGGTCAGGGCAAATATCCTTTGTCGACCGACTCGGCAGTCGAACTAAAGAATTCGACAAGTGGAACGCTTTGCCAGCCTATGTGTTCCCTCCATCCTATAACCTTGGATCCTTCAAGTGATGCGTTATGAAGCACTTTTGGCCGGTATAGTGACGGCGACTAAGACAGCCGTGAACTGACTTGGTTTTTTCAGTCGTCGTCACTCTTGAACCGCATGTCACAATAAAAACTAATAAAACACCGCTTTCAAGCTGATCCCGAAACGCGACTAAGTCACTTCATTTCTTTATTTTTAATTTTCTTATTATTCACATTTCTATACTAACCTACTAAGTGCTTGTATTTAAGAAACAGGACAACATCATCAACAACAACAAAGTACATATATCAAAGATACATTGGAACCGGATTTCGAACTCGTGCTCTCGGTTTGTGTAACCATTGCACTGCCACTAGACCACGGTCGCCATTGTGTCGAGCCACAATATAAATGACGTAGGTACTCATGGTAGGGGCGTGGCATATTGAAATAGACAAGTCGGTCATAAAAAGGACTAGGCATGTTTATTATTATTAGAATTTTATCGTTTAATGCATTTTTTATGAGAATATTCACGCTTATACGCAGTTAAGGGACAACAGAAGTTTTGGACGTTGATTAATCGTTTTTGCTTAAATAAAATAAATGTATAAAACATTGAAATAAGTAAATAATTAAAATATAGCAGAATTCTGTACATTAGAAAATAGAGAGACCAAATCGGAGACATCCTCAAGAATGCTAGGTTGCCTAGTGCCCATAACCACAGAGCCTGTATGAGGAGAATTGTGGATGTGAAGGAAGCAAGGGAGTTGTGTAAGGATCGTGGTAAGTGGCGCTTCATTGTCTCTGCCTATCCCTGTAGGAAAAAGGCGTGACAATTTAATTGATAGAAAATAGAGGAAAGTTTATATAAAAGAGCAGTTTTTTTTATTTTTTTCTTTTCTATACTAAGCTACTAAAGTGCTTGTATCAAAGAAACAGGACAACCAAAGTACACACATCAAAGATACATTGGCACCAGTGTATATCTCGAACTCGTGCTCTCGGTTTGTTTAACCATTTTACTGCCACTACAAAGTTAAGGATTGAAAGAAAACATCGTTTTACAATCCATTTATCAATCAATCAAATTGGAAATGAAAAAAATTAAGTGGTCAAGCAGATAGAATTTAGTTCATGTAGAAAAATCTAGATTTTAACGGATAATTTTATTATTAGGCTTAAAACTGGTTAGATCTTAGAAGTGTTGAGTAAATATGAACTCTATCATATAGGTGTGTAAGTAACTTATTAAATAACGCAAATTATATTTGTAAATGAATATCTTTTTAATGTTAATTAAAATAAAAATTAACATATTTAAATAAAATCGTGTTCATTTGTTATTTATATATTAATTATGGCAGTAGGTATTATTATATGTTTATTTTATTTTATTTTATTTTAATCGTTTCTATACTAAGTTTTTTTTTTTATTGTGACTCGACATATGACAGCACTCCGCTTGATGTTAAGCTGAAGCGTGGTCCATGAATGAATGTCACTGCTACTACAATTCAATAACTGTGAGTAGCAATCACATCCACTATGCCGGCCTTGATGGAACCGGCAACTTACAAGCTGATCCCGAAACGTGACCAAATCACTTTACGGTCTGTATACTTGTGTAAGTGGTGGTACTACCCCGGATCGGCAGACTGGGTACCACTGCCTACCACTCTTTAAAAACTCTTAAACTCTTAAAACTTTACTAAAGTGCTTGTATCATAGAAACATATATCAAAGATACATTGGTACCAGTGAGTGGTTTCGAACCAGGCTTGCATGACCATTGCACTGCCACTACACCACGGTCGCCTTAATTATAACAGTAGAAAATATTAATAAAAATTAGTAAGAATAATCGGTCAACTGCGATCGGAGATCGAACCCGTTGTCCTGGCACCAACTAGTAATTAAACGAAACAAATTACACGCCTTAATTCGCACAAGGACGGACAGTGATAATAGGGCGCCACTCTCCACGATTCTGACATAACTTATGCTTCCTTCACACCCATGACACTCTCAATCTCAATCTCAATAGACACTATGGATTTAGTATTTAATAATGGTTTCTAATTGTCTGGCCGCGGCTTAGTAAAAGAGACTGCAGTTATTCAATTGTAGTAGCAGTCTCCTCCCTTCAAGGACGGCACTTCTGTCTAATATTAGGCTTGGTGCAATCATTTGTCAAGACACAAAAAAAAATTGCAAGGCAACATAGTGATTTTGAAGCCGGCATTGTGAAGGCGACTGTGGCAGACGTGGACTGACTCTTTGACCTCCATCAAGCTAACCATTAAACAGGTCGAGGACAGATGTTGACAATCCTACTATAGGTATAAATGTAAATGTGAATTTGTTTATGTTTTCACGCAACCGATCATCATGAAACTTTGTACACATATTTTTGAAGGTACTAGAAGTAACATAGGATACTTTAAATTTTTTTAAATATATATTTTTTACTATAGTTTCCAATTGACTATAGTATCTGCTGTTTGGAAGCTATTTTTATATGAGTTATCGAGTTATAAATACAAAAAATGGGATATACAGGCGAATTAAGAACCTCCTCCTTTTTATGACTGTGTTATAAACCTAATTTTACGCGGGCGTAACCGCGGGCAAAGCTAATATATATATATAGATATATATAAAATCAACTTACAATATAGAGTAACTTGGGACTCTCTTTCCAAGCCCCGAAACACCCAAAGGCAGCCACGATTATTATAAGCACACCGACTGCAATGAGCACAGCGTCTGTCTCATGGCCACCAGATGTCTCCATGCCAGCAAAACCCTGGATCATCCCCATGTCCACGCATGCTGCGGCTATTATGACAATGCCAAATATCTGAAAGGTAGAGAATACATGTTAATAAAAAAATATTAAATGATAAAATTTATTTATACAATTCTATACTGAGATAAACGTGCTTGTATTATAGAAACGAAACTAAAGCGCCGGCATAATGACGGCGACTGAGGCAACTGTGAACAAACTCGTTTTTTTTCAGTCGTCGTTACTCTTGGACTTGCTCGTACTTATCATCAGGCGGGTCGAAGTGATGATATATAACCATAAGCAAGTGGTTTTGAATCGAAGGCTCCTGGTTTGCGGGATTTCCTAATTCACTACACCACGGATGCCTTAGTATTTTAATGATTAATATTTGAAAAAATTAACGAGATGACCGACTGTTTTTTGGCAGGCAAGACTGAAAAACCTAGCAACTTTATTCAACTACTAACAGTTTATTCAGTTTTTGGCGCTATTGAATCTACTCTTGCTTGCCTGTCATCAGAAATAATAAAAAGAATGCCGGCATGGTGTCGTTCAACCAATCAGCGCGTAAGGTGCGTTCCATCGCATCCATTCCATCTAGTTCAAAATTCCACTTGAAAAACCGACAACCGATGGGAATATCTTTCCTTTTCGGTTCTTGAGTGGTGACCACGAACCAAAAGAAGCAGCTTAGGTAGGCCTCCCACTAGCCGGACTGACGAAATTATAGGTATCACAAATTACCGGTGGATGCAACTGGCATATTGTCGTTCGCAATGGCGTTCTAAGGGGGAGGCCTATCTTCATCATCATTATTCTTTCGGTTGATGATGATGATAATTGTAGGCAGTGTGGTACGGTTCACAATTTATCGATAATTTACAAACTTGCGAGATGGATTATAAACCAACAGTATTCACAATTATACGGTGACATATACAAGCTATGCTATATCATTGTTCTAAAAAGTATGCATTAACTTTGGGCTAGTATTTCAAACATTTCTTAAATTAAAACTTTAATAATTAATATTCAGGATTAACTTAAAAGTTTTCAATTTCAAGCTAGGTCATAAAAATTAAAAACCGTATGACTTTCTACATGGGTTATCCTGGTTAATGACCGATTTTAGGGCTCGAAATAATTTAATACGTATTTTAAATCTTAAGTCTTTATAACGAACAAAAATATACGTTGAGAAACGAAATAGATAAACTTTAGTCGCGTTTAAAATATGAACAGGCTACTATTATTGTTTAAAACGCCTTATACAATAAAATATGAATTAAACTAATTTTGTGCGTCTCTCTGTGACCACGATGGCTGCAAAGCTTTTGAAGGTCGGAATAAAATCAAAACCAAAATAAACGCGATAGTAAGCCGCATAATTTTTTAAAATTCATTAATCAATGTTCACGCAAAATCTAAGAAAACACAGTAAAATATGTATAAATCTAACTATATAATAGATAATAATTTCAAAAAATACAATCTTAAAAATGTTAATAAATTACATTGAACATTGTAAAACCGGCCTTAAAATACTTTCACGATATATCTCTAATCATAAAGTTCTTAAATTACTTTAAAAAATGCGTAAGGTCAAATTCTTTGCTCCCACATTCAATTTGTCATCTTATTTATCTTTAAACAATTGTGACCTTTAAACCTGTTCTTGTAAGGTTTATTTTACGTTATTGAGTTTTTTTATTGAGGTAGTTGACGGCGCTTACTTCAATTAGGTGTCATAACTTTTAAAGATGTAAACGATGACCGGTGAGCGGTACTTACGAGTCACTACCTCGTGACAAGGTTCAATGGCCTATAAAAAAACACGTGACTCGACATCCGACCTGGACCGCCTGATGGTAAGCAAGAGGAGGTCCAAGAGTGTCGACTGCAAAAACCGATTCTTTACGGTTGCCCCAGTCACCGTCACTATGCCGGCTGAAGATGCTTCTTCACGCCTCGCTTGAAGGATCCAAGAGAACACATGGGCTGGCAAAGCTTTCCACTTGTCGATTGTTCTACAAAGAAACGACGCACTGAACCTTTAGTTCGACTGCCGCTTCTCGGAACATAAATTAGAGGTCGAGGACCCAAAATATATCTACCAACATACGAGTATTAGTACATACAATTTTCAGCGTAGTTTCATGCGTAACTTATCTGCTATGCATATCTGTCGGTTTCAAATAGGCAGGTATAGTAGATACGACTGTTTCTTACAATTAGTAACAGTCGCTTCTATTCGTGAAGTGCAGACCATTGGGCGAGGTGCTTTTTTATTGAGCCTTAACATATGACTGCACCTCGTTGGTTCTGATGATAAGTTGGAGTGCTAACCTACTATGAATGGAGGCAACTGCTACTACAGTTACATAACTGTAAGTAGTAGTCCTCAAAGATGTCAAGTCAAAATATTAATAAATTTTGTTTGCAATCTTATTAAAGTCGCGTTTTCATTGGCCACACCTAAATATTAATTCAAATAACAGTTTATTAATGAAGTCATCATTTCTTGGCCTCATGGAAGGTCCTTGTCCATTTTGTTGCACAACACAAACACAAGGTTCCTAACTACTGTCAATATTACGTGCGCATAAATAATAGATTTATGTAATCTGTGATCATAACGCAATTGCACAAACGCATGTTAAATTTTAAATAGACGTTAGATTTTAATTATTTCGATTTTAGCATAATCGAAATAACTCAGCTTGACAGGTCTCTTTATAAATACTAAACTGTCAAACAAGGCAAATTTCCGTTGCACAAGAAGTAATTATTTTTTTTGGCTCGACGTATAACAGCACGGTCTGTATAGTTGTCAGTAGTGGATCAACACCCTGGGCACCGCTGCCTACCACTCTTTGACACTCCTGTCTGTTGTCCTACCACGTTTTTGATGGTCTCATTGCGACCACAAAGAGTGAAAAAGGCTTTCGAAACATTAGATCAAAATAACCGAAATGAAAGCGGTAGTATATCTGCCTATATCTGACTCTGAGTAGAGTTTAGCTAGAGTTTAGTAGGGAAGCGAGGGATTTGTGTCAGAAATCGTGGCAAGTGGCGCTCCATTGTCTCTGTTTATCCCTGTAGGAAAAGGGCGTGACATTTTGATTGATTAATTGAATATATTTTATTGCTTTATTTCTTTTGACTTTGTATAGTAATAAAACGAATTATAAAGTAACAAAAATAGGTTAATGCATCACCCACACTAGTTTTTAATGATAGCACCAAGGAAACTCGCCCATATATGTGTACATACATAAGTATAAGTCTATCCATAGTATAACAATGTATACAAATTGAGGTCAAAACATACAATGTACATATTTTTAAAATAATAACTTTTAAAGCTCATTCAAAATCATAAACATAGATAGGGCACAATCGTAACAGATTTTATTTTATTTCTTTTATAAATTGACACGCTTTTTTCCTACAGGGATAGTCAGAGATGAAGAAACACCACTTGCTACGATCCTGACCCAACTCCCTCACCTCACATCCTCTTCATACAGGCTCTACGGTTATGGGCACTAGGCAACGGCAACCCAGCTTTCTTGATCGTCAATCTATTTTCACTCATCCCATGTGCCCAAACCATAATAATAATAGAATTCTTTATTGCACATAAATAACTACAAAAGTTTACAGGAGGTTGGCCTTAAGGCATTTTCTACCAGTTAAGCTTTGGGAGGTAATTTTTTGGTGCAGGTAGTGAAGGAAAAGATAATTAGTTTTAAATATTAAAAGTAAATAGATATATGATATAATGTATACATAAATACACATACATAATATAAATACATATAAAGACATTGTCAAATATGTAAATTATTCTGATTCTATAGCATGTGATTATCAGAGGATTCCTTTATCAATCCTTGTCACAACTTACATCTTTATTCAAACCATATCGATTGCGCACGGTGGCTATTCCTTATTCTATCCGCTATCGTCACTCCACATACACTTCTTATTGGCCGCCTTTTTTCAGCGTTAATTCTACTCTCATGCGTCTTCTGAATTTATCAGAAGATTCAAACAACAAAGTATGTTTCAAATTCAACAAACAAAGTTAAAAGTTATATGTTTGTTAAATTGGAATTATCAGTTGTTTTTACAAGAATTAGTTATTTTTTTAATTCCCCTTGCTTTGCATCAGGCAACTCACGGTCAGATTTAGACAAGTCAGTCACAATACTACTAAACCTAACAATAAAAACCTAGTCTAGTTTAGAGTCTAAACTTTAGACAATTAATTAACATGTTTTTAAAGAATTAATGTTCGAACACGAGGGTGAAGATAAGAGTTTACTTAAAAGTTTACGACGAAATCTTAGAGGGAAAATATATACTCGTAACATGAGTCATGGTATCAGATCATATAATATATTTATGATCTTATATGATCTGAGGTCATGGTATTTTGAATATGAGACACTATCCGATAGGTACCTTTATTACACATTAATATTGCATGTGCCCAAACTTAAAAAACAAAACACATCAATACAGAGCATTTAAAATGCAAAATGGAGCATAACAAATGATGAATAAAATACCTTATTTTGATATCATGTATTCATGGAACAACAGGAAATGACACCTAGACTGATTAAACATAGGCCTTGGCAGTGACCATGAATTAAGCAATGTATTTTTATATATAGGTATGTATATAAACTATTTTTACAATAAAATAATAGAACTAAACAGAATGTGTGCTATTTATATTTAAATGAAGGTATATACATTTTTAGAAATTGATTGTATATGCTGATTGTATATATAGATATATTGATTCTATATATTTAAGGCGACGGTAATGTAGTGGCAGTGCAATGGTCACGCAAACCTCTCGGTTCAAACCACTTTTGAGCACGAGTTCAAAACCACCGGTAGAAATGAATCTTAGATATTAGATAGCTTAATATAGGAATGTAAATATTTAAAAAATATTGTAAACACGTTTTTTTCTTTACGTACTATGAAGTAAAGAACATGATATCTATTTTTTATTAAGGAGTGTATATGGAGTGACGATAGCGGATAGAATAAGGAAATAGCACAGTACGCGATAGATGTGGTTTGAAAGAAGATGTAGTGACAAGGATAGACAAAGGAATGCTTCGATGGTTTGGGCACATGGAAAGGATAAGTGAAAGTAGATTTACGAAAGCAATTTCTAAATCTCATGTGGATGGATGCGTTAAACAAGGCAGGCCCAGGAGGATGATTTCCGATCAATTCGGATACATCCCCAAGAAAGCTAGGTTGCCTAGTGCCCATAATCTTAGAGCTTGTATGAAGAGAATTGTGGATGTGAAGGAAGCGAGGAGGAATAACAATGAGGCGTTACAATACTAATTAATTTGAAATATATTCTTGAATAATAATTGAATAAAATTCTGTAAAAAATTTGGGCCGATTCTATATAAATTCAATCTTAAAAGTTGACAATCTCCGCGTACTACATTGACCTCGACTATAGTAGCCCCAATACTTAATATTCTATTTAAGTATATTTTGATGTGAGAAGGCATTAAGTCAATAAAACATCTTTTTGTCAATCGTATCAGGCACAACTATCAATCAATCAGGAACATGTCAGTTTATAATTAACCCTTATTTGGGCGCAAACTTGTTTTGAATTTTAATTTACAAAAGTATTTAACTAGCATTGAATAGATTATTTAATATGTAATGTGAAAAGGTTAATAAATTAGAAGTGTGTGGTGGTAAAAAAAGGAACCTTAGAAGATCCTTAAATATGGTTTCTATAGCGCCTAAAACCATAGAGCCTCTAATAAAAGAATTACTGTAACCATAAACATCGATGCTGTAACCTAAGAAAAACGAGAAAGTTGTATTAGGATTCTAAAAAGTGGTGATCTATTGTCTCTGCCTATACGTGTGAGAAATGAGGCGTTATAAAAAAATTACGCATTTGGCATTAGTCAAAATCTATTTGGAAGAGAACTAGGCCCCGATTCTCTTAATCGAAAAGCAGTGAAAATGCGCCACGGTCGCAGGTGACCAATCAACGTAGTTTACCCATTGATTCGTTATTCGCTGATTGGTTACGAAGATGTCAAATATCATTGCGACGCAATTTCGCTGCTTTTACGGCGCCATAATGTTAACTAGTAAAGTAGAAGGAATAAATTATCCAAAAGAGAACCAGCCCGTATCAAAGCCATTTTGATTCCAACCAGCACGTAGCACAATCTATATACTATTATCAAGAGGCAAAGGTCGTGATGTTATAGGGGGTAGTCTCTATAACACAGTCAGCAATAGCATAATGTACTACTTTTATGTTAAAGTCGAAAAAATTGTTTTTTTATATTAGAAAAATAAATTAAATTAATTAAGACGACCGTGGTGTAGTGGCATTGCAATGGTTACGCAAACCGAAATCACGGGTTCAAAACCACTTGCCGGTACAATGTATCTATGATATATGTACGTTCGTTGTCCTGTTTCTATGATAGACACTTTAGTAGCTTAGTATAAAAATATAAATAAATAAATAATAATGAAAAAAATAGTCATTAGATCAATCTATCACGCGTAACCATTTATTAGAAAATAAATTGTTTTATTACCATGGAAATCTTATTTAAATAAAATTAGTTTCTTACAGTATGTTTTTGGTTGCAAAGTTTAGAAGATGAACAAATTCGCGAGACAAATTTTATTAATGTTCGGTCAAAAATTGACCGCCCAACGAAGTGGTCATAGGTCAGCCAGTGATTAAATAAAAGTCAAGAACAATATAAGAAACTCATCATTTTTAATAATACATATTACATGCCGAGTTTAATAAACGTAATGCTAGCATGAATGAAGTCATGGCATGGCTCATCGGCATGACATTGCCTACATGCTATTTATGACATCGCATGGAAATAATAACATAGAACGTAATTATTTATTATATATAATGTATTTCTCATTAAAATAATATAAATATGATTATTAAAATATCATTTGTACCATGAAATAGCTTTTTTATACAATTTTTTTTGCGATTCGATCATGTTAAATTGGAATGTGGTCCTTGAATGCCTGCTACTACAGCTGGATCTGCAAGTACCACTCACGTCCTATTTCAAGCTAGATCAGCTGTTATCAGCAGCTGCAAACGCGGCTGATTTATTTCACAGTGGCCTAATAAATATCTGCCTTATTTGTTTTTATTATTAACGAATAATTGTAATATCCAATATAATTATTAAATAATAAATATTTACTCCGACCGGGAATCGAATCCGAATTTACGCGTGGCGGAATGGTGTTTTGCATCGTTTTGAAGGGTCCAAAGTTAACTCGTCGATTGTTCTACAAAGGAACGACGCACTGAACCTTTTAGTTCGACTACCGATTCGGTAGACAAAATGCGGATGCTTTCCCCGACCTGTGCAGGTATCACGGGTGTGAAAAGACGAAGTAGGAACAAGGTTAAAGATCTCCTTGGAACATTCTCATTGGTATAGGCGATAAGGTTTGTATTCTTCACTCTGTCTGCAATCGTTACCCCACATGCTTTTACTCCTTCGATTTAAAACCGTCATAATGGCCCTTTTCCACATTGCTCATAACAATACATTCAACAGGCAACCTGCATTAAAATGCATGGTCGCAGACAGTCCCGGGAAGCTCTTCCTCATATGGATAGACGCTTGACCGGACGACTGCTGAATCTTAGCAGAGCTAAGCTCCGCATTATGATAAGTGCTAATACAAGATATTGCGCTTTAAATAAACACCTGTACAACCTCAAAATTTCGGATAGCCCCCTTTGCAGAGGCTGCCTGAATGAGAAGGAGACAGCTGCGCTTGTGCTCTTAAGTTGCATGAGTGTAACCGAAGCAAGTGAGAAGTTCCTTGGCAACGCGAGGACGCTTCCAGAGGTCTGTAGGAACGAGAAGGGTCTCTTGGACTTCCTGGAGGAGATCGGGTGGCTTCACAGAGGGAGAACCGTTGAAGAACGCACAAAGAAGACACAAGTTCGGATACAAGCCTGCACATAACATTCGACATTCAAATATTCAATTATAAAATCAATTATAATGAGTTACTTACTCGTTGACATCAATAAAATCGGGTGAGATCTAAAATAGCTCACATATGAGATGACTTGTATTATTTTTAGTCACACAATTAGTATATGTTCGAATAGAATACGACACTCAATTGAAGTTTGGTTTAATTACATCTTTTTTTGTTTAATATAATTCGTTTTTTGTTTAGTTTGATCAAATCGGTGACATCCTCAAGAAAGCTAGGTTGCCTAGTGTCCATAACCTTAGAGCTTGTATGAAGAGAATTGTGAATGTGAGGGAAACGAGGGAGTTTTGTCAGGATCGTGGCAAGTGGGGCTCCATTGTCTGCCTATCTCTGTGGAAAAAAGGCGTGACATAAAATAAAAATAATTTATTAAATAAAAATATTTAATAAATTAACTTCACCGAAAACTGTAAACCGAGCTTTCTTTATGAGCCCAGACGTAAACTAACCCCTAATTACTAACTTGTAAATTCAAAATTTAATTTATGGTATCTCAATGATGGCACGATTGCAGGAAATGCAGATACAGTTTTTGGCGATTTAAAAAAAATTATAAACGATTTTAGGACCATTGGTTTAGAGCTAAATTTTACGAAATGCGAACTGTATCTTTCTAATTTATTAACACCTGGCGAACAATCTAAAATTATTTCCATTTTTAATAGTCTAGCACCCAATATAAAAATTTTAAACGACGAAACCCTTCGACTTCTAGAATCGATTCAAATTTACGTTCAGGAACAATTAACAAAATTTAACTCAACTTCAGAACGCTTATTCCAAATTCAACCACACATGGCACTTTTTATCATCCGATTTTGTTTGTTTGCCCCCAAATTTACATATGTACTCCGATGCTCCCAACTTTGGAAATTTCCCAATGAACTACTATTACTAGACAAACTTTTACAAAATACACTAACAGAAATACTAAATTGTCCAATGAACGACCGTACATGGGCCCAGGCCTCACTGCCAATTCGGTTTGGAGGTCTGGGAACTCGCAAAATTTCTAGTGTAGCACTGCCAGCGTTTCTGTCGTCAGTATATAGTACTGTCGAGCTCTACGGGAGCATCACAAACCCATCTTTGGGTTCCGTGGAGCCGGCGTACATGTCGGATGCCAGAGATGCCTGGTCAGTTGCGTGCCCCAATATTTCGCTACCAATTTCACCTAAATTTCAACGACTATGGGACGAGCCGCTCTGCAAAATGGTAATGGAAGATATATTATCTTCCAGTAACATGAGAGAGCGGGCTCGCCTCATAGCCGTCTCTACTAGGGAGTCGGGTTTCTGGTTGCAGGCTTTTCCGTCTGCATCGGTTGGGACACTCCTTGACAGAAATACCCTGACCCTGGCGGTATGTCTTCGTCTCGGAGCCCGGACTGTCCATCAACACCAGTGTCGGTGCGGAGAACCGGTGGATAATCTTGGACACCACGGGCTTTCTTGTGCCAGAAGTGCCGGTCGCATTCCCCGTCACGCGGCACTCAACGATATCATCCGAAGGGCTCTTGTCACTGTTGGAGTGCCCGCAATTTTAGAACCCTGTGGTATTGCGCGGAGCGATGGCAAGAGACCTGACGGAATGACTGTTGGGCCATGGAAGCTTGGCAGGTCTTTGGTGTGGGATGCGACTTGTGTAGACACATTAGCCCCATCTCACATCCAAGCGACTTCGTTAAGCGCGGGAAGTGCGGCGATTTCTGCTGAGAACCTCAAGTTGCGCAAATACGCTAACCTCGGTACTGGTTACGAATTTGCGCCGTTTGGGGTCGAGACGATGGGCCCTTGGGGACCATCAGCTAAGCGCCTGGCCAGGGAGTTGTCCAGGCGGCTGACGGAGAAGTCTGGAGACAGGAAGGCTGGCAATTATTTCTGCCAACGTATTAGCCTTGCTATACAAAGGGGAAATGTTGCCAGTCTCCTTGGGACTATCTCTGATGCGACGTCATTAGATGATATTTTCTATTTATAGTTTAATTATTACTTTTAATGAAATTTAGTTGTCAAGTTAATTACATTTGTAATTAATACAATTTTAAAAACAACAAGCCATTAATTTTAACACTAGCAATTTGAGCACGGATATGAAGGACATACGAATAACACATTAAACATATCTACAATAATATTATAAAGAAGTTGTTTGTAAGCTTGTTTGTATAATTTAGTTTCGAAAATTCCCATCTGATTTCAAAAAATCTTTCACCAATATTTATGATGTACTTTCTTAAAACATTTATACTACGCTACTAAACTTGCTCGTATCTTAGAAACAGAACAACAAATGTACATATATCAAATACGAGTATATATTGGTACCGCCAAGTGACTTTGAAACCAGACGATCAATATAACATTGCCGAATCTAAAATAATCTTAGATGGATCCTTTTAGATCAGTAAAACTATAAGAGATAAAACTGATATAATAATTAGGATTCGAAGAACGTGAGAACATACCAATAGGATCCAAGAAGCCCATGTATTAACGTACGAGACACAGTTCTTACTGAGAGTAAATCAGAGAGGGACAGCTAGTTTTAAATTAAAGCAATTAAAATAAATTGCACCATATGTTAGTACAAATGATTTATTGTAATTATCTTTTGGTATTTTAATTAATTTAGCGCGTCATTAGGTCAACATATAGACTCACTATTACTAAGGCAGGACTACTCGGACGTGGTTGTAATAATGTCAGTCAGTCATAATAACCACCTAATAAATTAAAGATATGAATCTCACAAAGTTACTTTGAAGGATTGTAAAAAAATATATGAATTATGATTTTTCTTTCATTTCAATACTCAATCAAATAAATCAAATTGTCACGCCCTTTTCCCACAGGAATAGGCAGAGACAATGGAGCGCCACTTGCCACGTCCTGACACAACTCCCTCGCTTCCTTCACATTCACAATTCTCTTCATACAAGCTCTATGGTTATGGGCACTAGGCAATTCAGCTTTCTTAAGGATGTCTCCGATTTGGTCGAAGAATACCCTCCTGGGTCTGCCTCGATTAACGCTGATCCACATCAGATTTATAAATTTATTAGGTCAATCTACAAATTATATTTATATATTTCTATTATTAGTTTCAATTAAATGCTAAATGGTGATTCTACTTTCAGCGTTTAAAAACTTATGAATATATCAAAAAGGTTTCTGACAGTTTCAAACTCGCCTGATTATGTAAATAAGGTAGGCCCAAAATCGATGATAAAAAAACTGAGTACGTTTTCGACTGCTTGAAACAATAAATAAATATACATAAAATATTATTATTTATATTATATAAATAAATATATAATAAATAATAAATGTATTATATCATTGTTTAAGGTAGGCTACACACTTATATTTCTATCTTGTTTCTTTTTTGTTATATATTTCTATACGTAGCTAATAAAGTACTATTTTAGTACTATACAGTACATATTATCTCAAGCAAAGTACATAGTATATCAAAGATACATTGGTACCGGTGAGTGGTTTTGAACTCTTGTTCTCGACTTGCATGGCATTGTACTGCCACTACACGACGGTTGCCACTACCATTACGTAGTTCATTTAAATAGAAATCTATTTGGTGTGGGATATTATTTCATAACATATCTAGTAATAAATAACAGTAACCTTAGGAACACGACTAACCCAACTAGAAGCCTAGTTAGGCTATCTTAATTAGGCTTACATTGTTGGTAAAAATGTTAATAGCTTAAATTCCATGTTTAGTAAAACTGGCATATATGTATACTAACCGTTCCCTGCGATTACACCAAATTTTACAAATTTTCACATTACTATCCTAAGCTACTAAAGAGCTTGTATCATAGAATCAGGCCAACCAAAGTACATATATCAAAGATACATTGGTACTGGTGGGTGGTTTAGAACTCGTGCTCTCGGTTTGCGTAACCATTGCACTACCATTACACCACGGTCGCCTTATGAACTGTGACTTGTGACGGTAGTGCATGATAGGACTACAGGACCACTTGCATCCTTGTTCATCATCAGCTACTTACTATAATAGCAGTCACTTATCTTCATGGACCTCACTCCAGTTAAGCATCAGGCAGGGTGCTGTCATAATATGTAAAACCCAAATAAAATAATAGTTCGGTGTCCAATGATACTAAAATGAGTAGTGGTAGTAGGACGGAATGATAGTTATTGAGAGCGAAAAAGAAAGAAATATATGTTGCTATGCATCGCGACACTGAGATCAGGTTTGCTTATTAGCCTAGTCTTAACGTGCCTCGTTTGGAGCGCGTCTTTTCTTCTTAAAATATCATTGAGGGTGTCTATAATATTTATAAGCAAGTTTGTGCTACCACTTCTGTCTATCCCTTTTAGGTAAAGCGTGAGTTATGTTCGTTTGTATCTGTTGAAGTGTCACTGGTTAATGTAACTTAATATGGTATTGATAAGTTGAACTTGTTCATTTAAATTGCTTAAAACCTTGGCCCTCTATTTCTAGATTTATAGTTAAAATCTAGTATTAGGATCGGCAGCCTGGACACCACTGCCTATCACTCTTTGACAACCAGACCTGGAACTCATATCCGCCTCTTTTTTCATTGTCAAATATTTGTTAAATTTAATCTAATCATTAACAAATAAAAGCTAGAAACAAACATTTGCTCAGACCGGGAATCAAACGCGGGACTTTATGCGTAACGAACTGGCATGCTAACCAATGCGCCACGTTTGTATTCAAAGTGTAATACTTTTTTATTTATTTATAACGCTTTTATTCCCACATGGATACCCTAAGATTTTGTAAGACGCAGCGCGGCCCGTATTACAAAATCTTAATGGATTCCCAAAATTAAAAACATTTATAAACGTTTCGTTATCCACATTTATCATGCATTATTCCTGTGGTCCCTTTTTTTTAAATTATGAATTCCTTAATTAAAACAAATTAAAACATTTTGCGCGTGTGCGTGAGCTTTGATTATTAATAATTTTTAAAATATTTTATTACATTTATAATGTTTATATTATATCTACATATAATTATATATAACAAAAAACTAAATTTATATATGTATTAAAAAATATATATATTTATTATTATTTGAATAAGAGCGAGCCAGACGTTTAAAAGGCTTTGCCATATGGTCGCAAGGAGAACACTAACTAAAATCTTAAACATTATTTGAGCAAACGCCTCAGAAAAACACTAATTAATATTAGGATTTAATAAATTTAAAATTATTAAGATTTTAGGCTACCCGTTCATAAGGCTTTCAAATCCTTCGCCGTCTATAAGATATAAGATAGCCTAAGATACAGGGCCGTCTTTAACAAATTGGGGACCCTGCGAGGTTAGGTTGGCAAGTTAAAACGATTATCGTCTCTCTTAGGCGATTGTCAAAATAATAAAAGCGACGACACGTTTGTTCATTATCAACAATAGTCTCATTTTAGTGGATTTAGCCTAGCTTTTATTATTTTGCCAATCGCCGACGAGAGACGATAATCGTTTTAACTTGCCCAAACTAAACCCGCTGGGCACATTAGGATGAAAGGGCCCCCTTATGAGCTTAATATAGCACTTTTTTTTAAATAGGTAATTCAAGGTCCATAATTCACGTTGGTATTGTAGTAAAATAGTTTGATTTTATCCAAATAAATATGTTTTTCGGTAATAAATATCGGTTATCGTTTGATGATCTAGCAGGAACTAGGGAGCCCCTGTCAATCGCGGGGCCCTGCGCATGTGCCCAGAGTGCTCAGCGGGAATACCTAACAAAGCTAGTGTACGTAATACCTAACTTAGCACATGGCTTATAAGAAAAAAAAAATGGCGGAAGTGATAAACTGTTTCCTATGATAAATACAAGTTACAATGTTAATAACAATAATAAATATGTTTGATTCATGATTATAATTAAAATGAATCATTAGGACGATTCGTCATCATGGTGTGTCTACCTAGGTCGGCATAGTGCCGGAAGGCCGAATAAATATGAAAAAACGGGAAACAGACAATTTGATTGATTGATTGGTTGATCTAGTATGAAGTCTAGATCAAAAATTTTTAATGACTTTATTTTTTTGTGGTCGACATATGACAGCACTACTGATGTTATGCTGGAGTGCGGTCTATTAATATTTGTTAATAAAGAAAAAGAAGCGGATATTTTCTTCTGGTCTGGTTGTCAAATAGTGGTAGGCCGATCCGGGTCAGTACCACCACCTACAAGTATGTATACAAACCGTAAAGTGACTTAGTCGCGTTTTGGGATCAGCTTGTAAGTTTCCGGTTCCAACTAGGCCGGCATAGTGGATGTGACTGCTACTTACGAGTACAATTTCATGGACTGCACTTCAGCCAGACAACAAGCGGGGTGCTGTCATATGTCAAGTCACAATAAAAGAAAACTACAAATCCTTAAGCTTTATTGTGCCTTTATGGTACTGAAGACACGTAATTATGTATCTCATCTCTTTGGATAGCATAGTGTCGGCGACTGAGGCAATCGTGAATTGAATGATTTTTCAGTCGTCGACACTCTAGGACCCACTCTTGCTCATCATCAAGCAGGTCGTTGTCAGATATCGTGTCACAATAAAAAACAAAAAAGATTTTCCGACAAAATAACAGTTACAACTAGATGAACTATAAATAAGTTTATCTCCTGGGATGAATTTTAATGCGATACACAAATCTGTCCCAATTCCACAAATAATCGTGCATCAACTAAATATATTAATTTCAACCTAATAGCCGTAGTATATTTATCATTATATTTTAAAGACTAGAAGCTACTGACAAGCTACTACTAGTAAGCTAGAAACAATACCACATATACCAAAGACATATATCAAAGACACGTAAAAGACACATATATCAAAGACACGTTCATATTAAACAAATATCCGGCTATCACGTTTATTTTTGGGTAACGTCTGTCTCTCCGTAACCTCATTTGTAGACATCATTGTCTACAAAGCTTTCGAAACGTCGAAATAATAAAAAAATTGACAACTATTAACCAAAAATAAACGCGATAGTAAGCCGCATTAAATTTGTTTACTTCATTAATTAATGTTCGCGCAAAATCGCGCAAAATTTCACAGATATATCGGCAAGTGGTTTTGAACCAGTGCTCTCGGATTGCGTGACCATTTGGTACACTACCACTACACAACGGTCCCCTTATACATAATATAGGATATATTCCATATACTGAGCTTTTACGTTCGATATTAAAATAGGACATGTATAGGTTAGACGCTCGCACGACCTACTGAAGCAATATTACATGATCATATTTATTTGATTTAGAATTTTGTCATAACGAAATCATAATAATCACATCCTAACATTTAAAAGTTAATAAAACCTAAACAAATATTTATATCTAGTTACGTTTGTACCAAAATTTTATAAATAAACTTAGCCGGGATTATAAACAGAAGAAATAAAAATAGAAACATACCATAAACAATCCATTAAAGACAATGAGAAGGTATTTTATGCAGCTCATCCCACAACCCTCCATTTTTGAAGAAGTTTTATCACACAAAAAATACCCAATTAAAGTTCTTAATTTAAAAATGCGCGGCAAGCGTCCGTAGCGCTTGATGTCGTGAGTGACTGTGGGCTATGTTTCCCGCGCGAATAGTGTTGTTCTAATGGTGTTTTTCTATCGACAATTTGTTTTTAAATGGGGTTGGTGGTTGCGTGTAGGGGGTTGGTCACGCGAATCAATGGTAGCGCTTGGAAGAAGGTAACCTATGGTCATTAGAGTACAAGTACATTAATAGTGGTAGGCAGTGGTACCCAGTCTGCCGATCCGGGGTAGTACCACCACTTACAAGTATACAGACCGTGAAGTGATTTGGTCACGTTTCGGGATCAGCTTGTAAGTTGCCGGTTCCATCTAGGCCGGCATAGTGGATGTGATTGCTACTCACAGTTATTGAATTGTAGTAGCAGTGACATTCATTCATGGACCACACTTCGGCTTAACATCAAGCGGGGTGCTGTCATATGTCAAGTCACAATAAAAAAAATTAAAAAAAACAAGTACGTAGTGGAAACGACCTCTGCAAGTTGATTGTCTTGAAAGTAATTGAAAGAATTGATTTCTTGTATTGTTTACACTTAATTTTGTTAATGAATTCTTAGAAAGTTGAACTCGTCGACGTTTGTCAAACATTTTATTTTAATTTTAAAAGACTATGCATGTACTTTTTGTTTGAAGTAATTTTACCTAATGGAAAATACAGGTTAATATAATTAATCCAATTATTTGGCCGGCATAGTGACGGTGGAACCTCCACAACCTCCTCATCGTCGCTGTTGAACCTCCCTTTTTTACCATCAAGTCGAGGTCAGATGTCGAGTCTCAATAAAAATCCTTTTTTAATTTGTGCATGACGAGTTCTACCTACCCCTATTCTTATGCCTACTATGATGAATGATAAAAATTATATAAATTTAGATTTTTAATAGAAGCGACTGCTACTACAATTAAAATAACTGCAAGTAGCAATCACATCCACAATGCCGGCCTAGTTGGACCTGGAAACTTACAAGCTTATTCCGAAACGCGACACTTCACAGTCCGTATACTTGTATATGATGGTGTACCACTCCGGTAAACTGGGCAACACTGCCTACGACTCTTTCACAACCAGTCCCAGAGCAAATATCTGCCTTTTTTATTAAAAAAATATTTGAAATATTCAATCTAATTATTAAAAATAACAAATATTAGCTTCGACCGGGAATCGAACCCGGAACTTGACGCGAAACGAACGTGCTAACCTGTCGTCATAGTAATGCCTGAATTTAAACGCAATATAATAAACAATGGTTAAATATGCTAAAAAATCAGGCGTTATAAATTTAACCTTCTCATAAGCGAATGAACCTGAACTTGAAAAAACGTTTAATAAAAATGAAAATATTTTAAAACGCGAAGTTGTCATCGATCATATATAACGGAACATTTAAATTAAAGAAAGTTTACTTGAACCTTTGGGGTTAATCGCCTTGAAGGGTTCAAAAATCGGTTGCTATGGTGTCTTTAAACATCGACTCAAATAGTGCCATTAAACTTACTTATGTACCTAATATATATATGTACATAGAAAATCACGATTTAGCGTAGTGTAAGGTAAGATTACCTACCTCGAATGCTTTTAGTGATCCTTTGTTCCTAAAACTCCGTACTACAGGAGGCGCTCTTGGTGGTCGCCTTTACCTAGTCTGCCGATCCAGGACCCCATCCTTCAAGTATATAGATACACCTTGAAGTGACTCAGTAAAGTTTCGAAATCAGCCGGCATAGTGGACACGTCTGCTACTGTCAGTTATTTAACCTATCTACAAACTTACACTAGTCCAAGCGACCTCGTTAAGCGCAGAAAGTGCGGCGATTTTTGTTCAGAACCTCAAAAAATGCAATTACGTCAACCTTCAGCCAGGGAGTTGTCCAAGCGGCTGACAGAGAAGTCTGGAGAAGGGAAGGCTGGCAATTAATTAGTTCTGCCAACGAATTAGCCTTGCTATACAAAGGGGAAATGTTACCAGTCTCCTTGGAATTATCTATGATTGGACGCCTCTAGACTCTAGAGGATATTTTTTTTATATTTATTTGAAGATTTCATTAGATAATCTAATTATTAAATTTTACAAACTATAGTAGCAAGGTCGTTCCCATTCATGGACTGTATTCCAGCTTAACATTAGGCGAAGTGCTGTCATAAAATGTCTGTGACTAGCTGCAATAAAAATAAGCGAACAGCTTTAACTGCAGGACACGAGAACTAACTTTTTTGTGGTTAGAGATCGATATTATGTATTATATCACGCAACTTAAAAATCTAAAAAAAGTCTATAACACCGGCCCGAACAAGATTTTCTAGGCCGGTATAGTGTATGCGACTGCTACTTGCAGTTATTTTACTGTAGTAGCAGTTGCCTCTATTCATAGACCGCACTCTAACTTTATATCAGGCATAAGCAGTGTTGTCATAAGCAGAACCCCAATAATAATAATAATATTAATAAAGTATAGTTAAAAAAAAAGCATTTGACCTCGACTTGCCTGATGATAAGCAAGAAGAGATCCAAGAGTGACGACGACTGAAACAACCAATTTAGTTCATGGCTGCCTCAGTCGCCGTCACTATGCCGGCTAAAGTGAACTTAAACCTAAAAGTATATAAGCAAGAGGAGGTTCAAGAATGCCGACGACTGAAAAAACGAGTCAGTTCACATCATAGTCACTATGCCGGCCAAAATATTTTATGAAATTATTATATTGTCTTCAGATTTTATTACGGTTCTTAATGCGTCATATTATTCAGTCCTCGAGAAATGAGTGAAAATAATTTAAAAGATTCTGTTACATAGTTACATACATACAAGTCAAACTAATAAAAGCGTGTACTATAATAGATATAAATATAGGCTCAACTTAAGGTGTGATTCCGCAGGCGACTGCAAACCGCAGACTGCAGACTGCACTAAGTGTTTGTACTATGCTATTAAAATAAGAATAGGACGGGCTGTTGACTAACTTCACTTGACTGATTCAAGTGTCTGTCTTTTTCTTGGCGGTCTTATTTTAATCACATAATATGAGATTGAATTCGTTAAAGGCGACACTGCATTATTGACATTATTATTGTTTCCAAACATCATATGGTATAATCTATGACTTAGCAAATGCTGATTGTGGCAATAGTAGTAATAAAAGTAATGCAGTCTGCGGTCTGCAGTCGCCGACGGAATCACACCTTTATTTATAAGTAAATTACTTTGAGTTACATGTAGATACGAGTAGTGCTAAACATGTGACGTAACATAGAGAATTAACTTTAACTCGCTAAATGAACTGTGTCATTCGTTTTCGAGAATAAAGACGCGACAATTCACCTCTTTGTTTCGTTATTTTGTATGTTCTTTGTATCTCGTATGTAGGCCTGGTAAATGGATTCTGAAATTTTATTGTGTGGCAATTATGATAGTGACGTGGTAGTAGGGTTTCCAACTCGAGTGGATTATCCGGGAGACTCAGGGAATATGATTAATCCCCCGAGCTTCTGGCCACCATTAAATTCTCCATTTTTTTTTATAAAAGCTTGGTCACTTTTCTTCTCTTTATTCCTGTTTCTAATGCTTCTTACGACGCAAAACCAAACCCACTAATGTGTCAAAGTGGTTTTGGTTATGTCATAATCGTCCAGCACTTACTAGTAGAGCCATCTCTTGAAAAGCAGCGAAAACCTGTATTAAAAAAACTTAAGAAAGTATTATTTCATGTCGTGTGCAAAGTAATAATAAATTTTATAGCTTTCAGACTTCTAGTTAAAAACAAATGTAGCGTTCACTTGTTAAAGATAAGGTTAAATCACAAGATGTTAACAAAGGTTAAACATCACAGTTAAATGAAAAAGTAATTACTATAATTGACTGTGTGACGTCACCATTTCATGCTTGCTTAGATTCTAGAATATTTTTGAAAGTTTACTTTAACACAATGAAGTGATATCCAAACAAAGTGACGCTTTAAAAACTCTTTCAAAAGGTTTTAGTATTCCGGGTAATACGGCGTTCTCACGAGGCGAATTTAGTTGTTCAATATTTCTCGTTTAACAAAAAAATTCAATTGACTGTAGCGTTCTCACAGTTCAATAATAATAGACTCAATAATACACATGTCATTACACTATCTTTTCATTTTAGCATTTTTCTCGTGGATGCGGACGCCAGAATTTACATTTTATTTTACAAACAAACATAAAACTTGATTGACTGATTAGACTGATTTTTCAATGGGAGCTGAACGAAGAAGTTCGGACGAGTCGATTCGCTGTCAACCACTGTAAACTTTTAATTGAATCAATGAAAGGTAAAAGGTCTTTAACTTTTGTTAAACCGATATTTATTGCTTCAACTTGATTGAAAATTTGTTCAGACGGTTTAAATCGCGAACGATTTTGCAGTTGATCAACTAATTTCGCCTTGTAAGAACGCGGTATGAAACATCGACAGAGGAAACCGTGAACTTTGTCGGATTTTTACTCTTGTACCTTCCCCTTCATACCACCAAGTAGGCAATTTTCATAGATTTTGCGCGAACATTGATTAATCAATTAAATACATTTAATGATAAAAACGCGTTTATTTTGGTTAATGATTGTACAATTTTTTTTTATTGTTTCAAGAGCTTTGCAGCTATTGTGGTTACGAATAGTCCGTGAGCCAGATAGTATTTTTTGTCAGTCATTTCCTCTCAAGCGATAACTCGTGAAATACGACGTTTTTATTTACTTAAAATTACATGTAAAGTATCATCTGACGCATTTTCAAGTGAGAGGATATCACTGAACAAAAAATTTTTTTTGCATGTTCGCATGCCCAGCTGACGTATAATCCACCACGGTATGGCCAGCTGACTTTTTTTACCTTTAAATAATTACGTTATCTATCATCTAACAAATTTTCAGTCGGGAGGAAATGACTGCAATCAATTTGTTTTACATGACCCCTACCCACCCTTGGAGCGGCAGCTGACGTTCACCATGCTATATAATGCAACTCTCTGAAGTATTTTACGAGTTATCGCTTGAGAGGAAATTGGTCAGGAAAATCTGTCGCTAGCTCACGGACTAGAAGGGCTGTCTAGATTGTCGAAAAGAATAAATCTGATGTAGATGGATGCGTTAAACTAGGCAGACCCAGAGGGGTGTTTTCCGACTAAAGCGGATACATCCTCAAGAAAACTTGATTGCCTAGTGCCAATAACCATAGAGCTTGTACGAGTATAAAGAGACATGTATATGTGAGGGAAGCGAGGGAGTTGAGCCAGGTTCGTGGCAAATGGTGCTTTATTGTCTCTGCCTATCCCTGTGGGAGAAGGGCGTGACATTTTGGTGAGTCTCATGGCTATTGGTTCTGTAAATAAAAATAGGTACTAATATAAAACCATTAATTATGTAAAACTATTTCATACTGAATTCGTAAGAAATATTTTCCTGAAAACTTATAAGTAGTATAATCTAAGCCATAAACCTTATAACCTGAAATGTTAACAATTATAGTTTCTTAACCTCCCATAAAAACAAGGAAATGTAACACTTTACCTAAAAATAAATTACCTTTCCTAATATGTATTTAATTCTAGTGTTTTGGAATTTCTAGCGTAGTTATGGTTAGACCAAATCATTTTTATTTATCTTGTTAACTGTGTGCACTTGTTTACAAAGGATAACTTTTAAGAGTGGCAGGCAGTGGTCCAGTGTAAAACAATCACCTACAATCGTGAAACTGTAAAGTGACTTAGTCGCGTTTCGGGATCATCTTGTAAGTTGCCAGTTTTAACTAGGCCGGAATAGTGAAATGACTTGTGACTGCTACTTACAGTTAAATAACTGTTAGTTAACTGTAAGTCCAGTTTAACATCAGGCGGAGCTTAACAACTCACCCAATAAATCATTAATACAGATCAACTAGACACGGAAACTTTTAGTATTATGCGTGAAGAGGCACTAAAGCCGGCATAGTGAGGGCGACTGAGGCAGCCGTGAACTAACTCGCTACATCAGGCGGGTCGACGTCAGATGTGTCACAATAAAAAATATATAACTTTGAACAGTCATTCCCATTAGAGATTAGTTTCACTACAATTTGTAACAAATCTCTTTACCATATTAAATTAATAGTAAATATCTTTATTATTTTATTACATAGTCGTAAATCGTAGATTATGCGTAGATTATGTGCAATAATATAGGTATTATGTATAGGTAATGAAGTATGAGTGACTCGTCGAAAAACGAAATCTTTTCATTTAAAAACAATAATATAAATCCTGTATAACAAAAGACAAACAAAATGTCGGATAGCAGCCATTTTATGTTTTTCCTGAAGTAGAATAAATGGCAAACCAAAAATATGCTTTGTTGAGCATACTGTAAAAAAGTGAAATAGTTATTAATTGTTTTTTGTGGATGTGCAAAAAACAAGGGAGTTATGTCATGACCGTGGCAAGTGGCGCTCCATTGTCTCTGCCTATCTCTGTGGGAAAAAAGCGTGACAGTTTTTTGTTGTGGTTTGACATATTACCCCGCCTGATGATAAGCCTGATGCAAGTGGCTGTCCTATCTAGAGGATACTACAGCCACTACGTAGTCATTAGCCTTGTTAAAACCGGCAACTTTACAACTATGCCGAAAGTTACTTCACGGTCTGTACGACAGGCGTGGACGAACGGTTAGCGATTGGTTTATAGCGCGTAAAGTCCCAGGTTCGATTCCCGATCAAAGCAAATATTTGTTTCATAGCTTTAATTTGTAATATTTAATATTGCAAATGTTTGTTAAATAAAAGAGGTGGATATTTGCTTCGGGTCTGGGTATCAAAGAGTGGTAGGCAGTGGTACCCAGTCTGCCGATCCGCGGTAGTGCCACCACTTACAAGTATACAGACCGTAAAGTTATTTGGCTGCGTTTAGGGATCAACTTGTAAGTTGCCAGTTTCAACTAGGCCGGCATAGTGGATGTGGTTTGCTACTTACAGTTGTTGAATTGTAGTAGCAGTGACATCTATTCATGGACCACACTCCAGCTTAACATCAAGCGGGGTGCTGTCAAATGTCGAGTCACAATAAAATAAAATAAAAAACACTGCCAGGGATCAGCAGATTGGACAAATAATCAGCAAATTGTGTGCCTACTAAATATAAATAAAAAAAAGGTCTTAGCAAGGTAAATGAACAATCGATTAGTATTAAAAGGTACATTGAAAGTGATTAATGATGTTTGTTTGATAAATAATTGTAAGGGTGGTTTGTTTGGGGGTGATTTCAGGAAATTTTCCAACTTTATGTACGTAGAATAACTATTAAGGTTTTCTGCGTATGTCTTTTTTGTTTTGTTTTCATTTTAATATGTAAATTAGGATTTTTGTTCATGACTTTATTAGCAGTTAATCTAATATTTAAAAGAAAAACGAATTAAACAATAGGCGTGGTCTGGTGGCAGAGAAATGTTCTCGCAAACCAAGAGACCCCGGTTCAAAACATCATCATCTTCTGCTGAACATAGAACGCCATTCCAAAAGACAAGATGCCAGTTGCATCCATTGATTATTTGGCATTTTCACTATGTTGTCAGTACACCTAGTGGGAGCCTACGCTGCGTCTTTCGGTCTGTGGTTTTCACACTAGAAACTTTCTTTCCCATCAGATGTCGGTTCTTCGAGTGATGTTCAAAACCTCAGAATCGTTCGTTAACTCGTTACCCTTTTTAAATAACTGGGACTTTAATAAAAATTAAATACAAACGATGTGAGATTAGATTGCTTATTTTCACTATTTAATTTGCCCTAAGGACGGCTAGGAGTGATCACAATGAGCTATGTACTAGTAAATATAGGTTTTAAATATACAGTCTTAATCTTCTGAAATTGATTCAGGAAAATTGAATTACAAAACCTTAATTTATACAATAAAATAACCCTCAAATCATAAAGTGCTAAATTCGCTACTTTGTCCTTGATCATGATGATGGGGTACTTTTGTGGTATGAGTGGCCATTGTGCGTTTGTTGTTTGCCCTTTTGGTTGCCATGGTGACCGACCAATGAGTGGCACTCCGTACCAAGAAGGTGTTAAAGCTGACGGCTTTAACCTATCGTGGGTAGTAGGGTGGAAAAGAGTTTATTAAAAAAATATATTAATTAGTTTTCGATAAAAACAAACACAAAAATTCCCAATAAATGTAGGCTTTAATATAAAATAACATTTTTGTAAACCACGAATTGTACTCGTATTTTTATGGTTGTTATCACAGAACAAAGAAGAAGGTTGTTAATCTTGTTGACTGTCCTAAATAAATAAATAATAAGCATGGGCGGTCCTTTGTGAACAGTCGTTGTTTTACAATAATAAGGATATTATTAAGTATATAATATTGCCTGAAATAAGTGATATTTAAATTTATTAATTATTTCATTTTATATTTACATTTATATATTAAGCTACCAAAGTGCTTGTATCATACAATCAGGACGACCAAATATATCAAAGATGCACAAGTGGTATTGAACCCGCGCACTAGATTTGCGTGACCATTGCACTACCGCTACATCACGGTCGCCCTAAATGTAACCACACCAGCATTTCTTTATGCCCAAAACCGTACAATATGTTTTACAGTGAACAGTACTCAAACAAGGGTGAAAGTTTAACCTTCAAACTGAACTCTAGGAATTGTTGCTTATCACATATCTATCTCTAATATTATTATATGGTAGCTATAAAAGACGCTATTATTAAAAATAATTATAAACTTTACAATGGAATGGGACGTTATTTATTAACTATAATTATTTATTTAAAAACTTTATGCACTAGGTACAAAGGTGGACTTAATGCCGCTAGGCATTCTTACTGGCTAGTATGCAAAATGCTAAAGTGCTTGTATCATAGAAACAGGACAACCAAAGTACATATATCAAAGAGAACATTGGTACCGGCGGGTGGTCTCGAACTCGTGCTCTCGGTTTGTGTAACCATTGCACTGCCACTAACCAGTGTAACTATATTTTTGTCTAGTGTAACTATTTTTTTTTATCAAGCTGCTAGATCTGACCTGGACTTACCTGATGGTTCGCAAGGGAAAGGACAAGCGAACAGAAACTGAAAGCGACTGAAAACACTGTTATTTTACAGTTTACAGTGTCACAATGCGGGCAGACAAATAAAACATATTGTACATATAATAACTATTAATGGCGGTTTAACTACTAGTAATAACTTTTTTATATTAAAATCAGGTTGTATTACATTATATTGTATAAGTACACAAATAATTTATTATAAAACACATTTTCGTAAATATTTACATTGCCGCACACGTGAAGAAGGCATTTTCCGTGTTTATCGTTTCCTAGTTATTATAAATGCGGTATAATAGACGGACAGAAACTGGAATTCATTTAATTTTTAATTACTTTTAACAACTTTGTTGAATATTTCATTTACGTTGTAAATTTTAGAAATCAATCCACTATAAAATTGAACTTAATTTGGACTTTAGAGATTCAGTTACAATTCGGGACCACCACAAAAATTGCCGGTTCCAACTAGACTGTTATAGCTGATGCTACTGCTACTTGCAGTTATTTAACTGTACCTACTGACAGGCGCCTTCATTCATTCACGCATTCCAGCCTAACATCAGGCAGAGTGCCATATGTTGGTTAAGCCACAATAAAAAAATTGCCAATTATTCTCACTTAGCTCTTTATTGGGGTGCAATGTCTAACTACCTCCTCGTGTGTCTGTCTGCTTGCCTTATCGCTTCGGTGATACAGAAAGCATATAGGCCGGTGCATCCTGGGCATCGGTCAATAACTTCCCTTAGTTTCTTATTGGCTAAAAGGTTGACGTGTGGCGTTGCTCTGTGCTCTCAGAGGACAGAGATCAAATACATATATGAATTTTGGCCCATACTTGACATTGGAAAAGTGATATTGTTTTGTATAAATACAAACAACACAGACTTCATTAAATAAAAAAAGAAGAAGTAGCTCTTTAATGCCTAAAAACGATTTAGATAGTTTTAATTGGCAACATATTTATAGATCTTGTCCAAATACTTGTCTTTGGTCATGACTATTATAGGTAGTATATATTATAGTAACTGATCTTATACATTTATATTGAGGTGCGGAAACCTGTAAACAATACTAATTTCACCAAGAACAGTCAGTCGTGCTTTATAACATATTTAGCAAATACATGATAATTGGTTGTAGGTAGCAACAGATAAGAAATAAAATATTTAATGCATTAGTATTATTTGTGTAGCAATAACAGCAAGATTGTTTTGTTTTTGTGTTGGGGAGAATAACAAAATGGCGCTCCCCTACGATTACGCCACAATGTTGCTGTTTCATAAGAATTATAGGGATTTAGAAATGAATCATTTTGGTGGTAAGTGTTTTTTTTATTGTGACTCGACTCGACAGCACTCCGCTTGATGTTAAGCTGGAGTGCGGTCCATGAATGGATGTCACTGCTAGTACAATTCAATAACTTAGTAGCAGTCACATCCACTATGACTAGACGGAACCGGCAACTTACTGCTGATCCTCCGTACTCTCTGTACATGTAAGTGGTGGTAGTACCCCTGATCGGCAGACTGGGTACGAATGCATAGACAAACGCTCTAAATTAGGTAAAATGTTAGGTGAAAAGTTTAGGAGTGAAGTGATAAAACAAAGTTGACTCAAAATTGCCGAACACTTTCGTTTTGACAAGCTGTCACTTTGACATTAAGTCGATCAAAGTCAATTTGACATTACAGCGTATTCTAAAGTGTGTTTTTATTCATTGTGACTAGACATAATAACAGTAGCCCGCGGTCTAAGAATGGAGATGACCGCTACTACAGTTCAATAACTATAAGACAGTTCGTTAATGAAATCACATTTGTATAAATACTACAATTAGAAATGTTTAGTAGTAAAACATGTCTAGGTCTTGCAAACCAAAAGCTTTCCTGTTTAATACCGGTACCAATGTATCTTTGATATAAATATAATATGTACTTTAGTCGTATTGTTTATATTATGATATATGTAAGTTTTATAACTAAACACAAATGTAATAAAACTATGGAATCGTTCTTTTATTCGCTCGTTAATTTTTAAACCACTACTTTGTATGGGTAAATTCAAGGTTCCAACTACTATTATTGTATGTAGAATTGGATTTTTAAATAGTTAAACTTAACAATAAAGATTAATCATGATGACTCATTTATATGCAACAATAAATAACTTTTTTTTTAATTCTAAGCCGGTTAAATTAATTCTAACACTTAGTTGCAGAAAACTCAAGTTAATTTAAGAACCATTAAATCTAATGCAACCATTGAATTAATATTACTAACGTAGTAATATTAATTCAATGAATGCAACAGTTATTCTGACAATCTTTGCACAAAGCTCTGTTAACTCTAATGTTATTTTGTGCCATTTGCCCTATTTGACATTTTGTTCAGCTAATTATTAAGATATACATCAAAAAACAAAATGGTCCGACAAGGTTCGACACCAAAAACAAAATAGTTAAAAAAAACATAAAGATCTGACCTCGGATTGCCTGATGATCAGCAACGGGAAGTTCAAGAGTATAGACGACTGAAAGAACCGTATGCCAACGGCTGCCTCAATCGCTATCACTATGTCGGACAAAAAAAAAATTCTTTAAATTTTACAGGTCTTTATGCAACTGACTGTATGTTTGCTTACCCGGCTTACTTTTTTATAATAAAGGCCCGACATTTCGCCTGATGTCAAGCTGAAGTGCGGTCCATTAATGGAAGCAACTACTACTACAGTTAAATAAGTGCCGTAGTAAAAAAATGCCGCCCTAGTTTGAACTGGCAACTTACAAGCTGATCCTAAAACGCGATTAAGTCACTTCACGGTCTGTACACTTGTACGTGGTGGTACCCCGGACCACTGCCAACAATCAGGTGCAAAGACTCTGTAGTTACTTTTATGATCAGCTTGAAAGATGTTGGAGTTTAGCTAGACTGGTATTGCGAATACGACTGCTAAATACAGACATTTATTGTACTTTGTAGTAGCAGTTGCCTCCAAGTATCCAGCTCATCATAAGGCGGTGTACTGTCATACTATTTAAGGCGAGGAATCTCTGCGTTATGAATATAACGTTTTATAGGCGCAATAAAGTTGAGATTTGCACATTATTTTTGAGCGTG
Organism: Tinea trinotella; assembly: GCA_905220615.1. Classification (NCBI taxonomy): domain Eukaryota; kingdom Metazoa; phylum Arthropoda; class Insecta; order Lepidoptera; family Tineidae; genus Tinea; species Tinea trinotella. The sequence goes on along the minus strand of HG992308.1, from coordinate 13,481,627 downwards.
CTATGTTTTTCGTACGAATAATTTACCCTTTATAACAATATTTTGTTGATTTTCGGAAAACCGAGTATTAAATTAAATATCTAACCGATAAAGTATCCAATTAACAAAAAAAATCTAATAGTTATCGCTTAAAAAAACGAGAACTTGGAAATCAAAAACTTAGTTTTGTGATAAAGTTGCATATTTTTGCTTAAACAATATAAAGTATTTATAAATTCTGTCCGATTAAGTGTTTTTTGAGTTTTTCTTTACACATATATTTTTTTAGTTTATCAAGAAGTATAGTTATTTGATCGTCAAAAGTACCTCAAAATAGGATATCGTCGAAGATCCCTGCCTTAAAGGTAAATAAGCACACGTCACTTGGTTGTTAATAAAGACCCGTAAATTCGATCCTGATTTATAAATTAGAATATAATTTGCCACTCACCACAACAGGAAGATCTCGAATGATACATTTGTAACACACAATAACTCACGCCTATGTTTATGTATTTATACATTGTATATTGTATTTTTGTATAAATATTTACACGTATAATAATGACCGCATGAACGATGATGCGCGCGACAATACAAAGGATTGACGTTCGGACGGTAATCTATTTTCAAATGATTTAGTACGAATTTGAATATCGGAGGCTTAGCAACATCTCACTGTTCACGTGATAATGTTTGGTGATATTGAAAAGGAGATTTATTATCATAATAATAGAGGTGAGATTTAGTTAATTATTTGTGTGAATATCAATTAATTAATCAATCCAATTGACACGCCACTTTCCATGATAAGGGCGGCAAGCGACTGTTATGTATTTTTTATACTCTTTGTGAATGAGTGAGTATCTTTTAGAGTAACGATTTTAAACGTATTAGCAGGTTTTATCAAATACTTAAAACATCCAACTCTCGCATTAAAGACGTTTTGTAATTATTAATTAATTTTGCGATTATTTCTGTGATTATTATTTTTTTCTTTACATTACGAAATAAATTATATATGTTTATTATTATTACATTCACTGTACTTTTGTTTTTATGACTACTACCTACAAACTTTTGAAATTGAGAATTAAAAAAACTAGGTATGTAATATATTAAGGTTAATGAAAATTGGCATTGTTCAATCAATTAAATCAAATTGTCACGCCTTTTTTCTACAGGGATAGGCACAACTCCCTCGCTTCCTCACATTCATAATTCTCTTCATACAAGCTCTATGGTTATGGGCACTAGGCAACCTAGCTTTCTTGAGGATGTCTCCGATTTGATCGGCGAACACCCTCCTGGGATTGTTATAGTGAAATTAAAAGTTTCAAATACCTAGGGAGAAAATAAGAACAACTCTCCTTCACTTTTACAATTCTCTTCATATTATATTTAACTTCCTACTCTTTCGTGAATCTCCTTACACCCGTACTTTCAATGTACCCAAACTATCGCAACAAGCCTTAATCCTTGTAACTACATCCTCTTTCAATTTTTATTTACATTTTTATATTAAGCTGCTAAAGTGCTTGTATCATAAAAACAGGACGACCAAAGTACATCAAAGATACATTGGTACCGGTAAGTGGTTTTGAACCCGTGCTCTCGGTTTGTCTGACCATTGCACTACCACCACACCAATGTCACCTTTCATTTATCTCATTTATCACGCACAACCAACGATATTTTAAGAAAAGGCGTAGATATGTTATACGCGCTCCGAACGTGACACGTTAAAAATATGCTAATACTCAGTGTCGCGGTGCAAAGCAACATATATTTGTCTCTTTTTCGCTCTCAATAACTATCATTCTGTTCTACTTCCACTTGTATGTATACCTAGTCGTGATTAATAGTTTAAAATCGTGCCACTAAAACTCGTGTAGGCGACGTATCTACTCATTAAGTATCATTCTTTACTCAATAACCAATGTACTAATTAAAATTATAAAAAATTCAATTAATATCATTAACGTTTTCTAAAATACCATATACATTGTACATACATATTGATTGTACATAGCGGATCGGATCCTGATAATGTTTATTGTAACTAACAATCCAAGCATTGGAGCGTAAAAACCATTGATTTCTTTTCAATAAATAGAGCCTGCGTACATCAAACATGTTTGTGACGGATGGCCGGCCACGTTCGATCTTGGATGGAATCAGTTCAAATCAGAAAACATGGAGACGAAAGAACAAGAGGTCGTGGAACCGCCACAAATGACACGCAAAGAGAAAGTCATGACGTTCCTCTTCAAATCCAATAAATATTGTACAGTGTTCAGTAAAATTGTTTACATTTGCTTTGTTGTTATGACTCTGGTGAGTATTAATTTTTCAGCAATTATATTTATATTTATTAGTGCTCGATCTTATATCCTCGTTTATCATAACAGCACTCTGACTTATGTTAAGCTAGAGTCATGCGAGTATGAGTGTTGTGTGTAAGAAATTTAAACCAGGCCAATGGTTTTAAACTGACGGCCTTATTTGTAGATCTATAAAAGAGGAATATCCCACTATGTATTGATTTGTTATATCTCAAAGGGATGTGGCAGCAACTTCGATTAAAATTCCCAGGCAGCTTGATTTTCTCTGACATTTTCAACTATCATCGTCATATTTTAACCAATTTACACAAAACTTAACGAATTATACACCTAAACCTTCCTCGTATATCAATCTGTCCATTAGTAAGAACAGCATGAAAATCCGTTCAGTAGTTTTTGAGTTTGTCGCGAACAGACAGACAGACTTTGTTTTATAATGTAATTTTTTCTTTTTTTTCTTTTATAATTGGCACAAGTAGTAAATAAACATGAAAATCACCATTTCCCTTGCCCTTTATCTAAGGAAACTGTTTATTACTGTTTTATTCTATAGAATAAACATACAGAATGTAACAAATGCACAAAAGTTATTCTAAAATTTTGTCTATGGTGCTGAAAAGTTAACACGTCATTTTTTGTTGATAAACCATTTTTATTATTTAAATGCAAAATACTACGCAATTGTTTACATAGTTATAATAATATACTTTCATTTGTGATCGTAGTTAAGTGTTATGGTGAAATTCAGTGATTAATACATACTACGTGGGGAATGACCTGATGGTCAAAAGTCACATCGCTGCCCGCCATTTATCCACATTTACAACCTGAAGCACTGAACAGTGAACACCACCACTTCCAACACAATGGATTCACTCTTTACACTCTCTTCGCTCGAACAGAAGTTTGAGGAAACGATGCAAACTTTTGAAAATCGTTTCACCTCCGCATCACAAACTGTGACTCTGAACCAAATCGCCAAGGATTTTCAAAGTTTTAAATCCTTTATGAGAGATACGGTGGAAATGCTAAGGACCCAGATTTCTGCACTTGTTACTGCAACCGACGACATCGAATCGAGAAGTCGAAGGAAATTCCTGTTGTTCCGTGGCGTAAAGGAGTCAAAAGAAGAGAATGTGACACAGGTAATCTGTGATATTAGCACTAAGACTCTTGGACTGGACTTGAGCACAGTTGATATCAAGTTTTGCTACAGGCTTGGCACAAAGACCGCTGATAAGCCACGACCTATCTTGGTCAAGTTTCAGAGCTTCGATGTTCGTGCTCGCATCTGGAAGTCCAAGAAAGCGCTCAAAGGTACATCAATATCACTGGCGGAGTTCCTGACTGCCATCCGCAGGCGTCTACATGCTGAAGGGCGTCGCATTTATGGCATATCTAACTGCTGGTCACAAGAAGGACAAGTGTATGTCAAGGTTACGGATGGCACGAAACGTCGCATTGTCTCAGAGACCCACCTTAAAGAGCTGATGTCTAAATATCCCCCCGATGTACCTGATAATCAACAGAAGAGGGCAAGAGTAGCAAGGAATGTGAAAGCAAAGCAATAGCGGCCTGTGTAAATTCACCGGTTTTCATATTACTTATTTCCAAGCTTATATTATTTGTAATTTTTGTAAGGATTTAACCATTTAAATTTTATTTAAATAATATTTAACTTAATAATGTTTTACTTTGTAAACAATAATAGTATCTTTGTTATATATTGGAGGTAGATACAAATTGTAAATTCTGTTTACATTATATTCTCGCCGCGTTCCAGTTGTTCTATCGGCGCTAACGTCAATCACCTTGCATATATTAATTTGCTTTGAAACTTTTATCATTTTATACTTACTTATTATTGTGGTCATTATTAATAAGGTTTCTAAACCGCTATATTACTGGCAGCAGATGTGATTTACTGATCTAATAGAAACTACGATTGTAATAATATATTATATTATATTATATTATATTATATTATATTATATTATTTTATATTATATTATATTATATTATTTATATACATCTATTATATATTTATTTTATTTTCAATTATACTACATATTAATTCATTCGTATTACTTAAACCATGTACTCTGATGATGATTCAGACTCCTTTTACACTGCTGATGATTTGGACTCGGGTGAGTCATCTGAAGAGTTTGTTGACTGTATCGAGCCCCTGGGGGCCACTCTGAGGGGTAGATTGCTGGAGTTCCCAAAAAATTTTAATGTATGCCATATTAATGCGCAGAGTATCCCATGTCATTATCCAGACATTCTTGACACTTTTTCCTGTGGGGGCATTGACGCAGTGTTAGTTTCTGAAAGTTGGCTAAAACCTTTCTTGCCATCTACTTCTTACGTCATTCCGGGATTTGTGATTCTGCGAAACGACCGCGTTGACAAAAGGGGTGGTGGCGTTGCTATTTACCTACGTAACGACATCTGTCATAAAGTAATAGCGTCATCCCCACCTAACTGCAGCGACTCGCCTGAATATCTTTTCCTTGAGGTCTCGGTTGGTGGCAAAGTGATTTTACTGGGTGTTGTCTATTGTCCGCCCACTGTCCCGGTTGACTCGAGATTGGAGCAACTTATTGAATCGATTGGATCTGAATACTCTCATCATATAATAATGGGAGACTTTAACGCTGACCTTCTCGTTGATTGCCCTCGCAGCAAGAGATTACGTTCGGTTGTTGAAGCTGCCAGTCTCACAATTGTACCTCTCAGGCCGACACACCATAACATTCACACTGCTGACACATGGCTTGACGTTATTATCACATCAAATATGGAAAAAATAGCTACTCATGGACAGCTCCTTGCTCCGGCTTTCTCATTGCACGATCTCATTTATATGTCCTACAGGGCAAAGCCCGGTAAGCGCTTACCAACATACTTGCGTTGTCGCAACTACAGAAAGATGGATCTCGATGTTTTGCATGCTGACGCTGCTGGTGCGGATTGGAAGTCTATTGAGCTTGTTCCGGAAATAGATGATAAAGTCTCTGTCCTCAACAATATACTGGTTCAGTTATTTGATAAACATGCTCCTGTAAGACAGGTCAAAGTCAAGCGTGCTCCGGTTCAATGGATAACAGACAGAGTTCGTTTGTCGATGAGGAAGCGGGATAGAGCATTCATAATTTTCAAAAAAGATCGCACAGATTTTAATTGGTCCAAATATAAAATAGCAAGAAATCAATGTAATCAGGCGGTACGTTCGGCTAAACGGAATTATTTTCACGAAAATATCTCTAAAGTCCAACCCTCTGGGTTATGGAAGTTCCTAAAATCTATTGGTATTGGCAGCTTCAAACAAGATTGCGTACCCTCTAATATAAATCTTAATGATATTAACACCCACTTCTCTTCTTCTAGCGTTCTTACCGCTGAGATTAAAAGCCAGACCATTACCAAAATCTCTTCAAAAACTTCCTCTAATCTGCCTTCTTTCACCTTGACACCGGTCACTGTCAACGATATCAAACAAGTTTTAAAATCAATTACATCAAGGGCCACGGGTGTTGATGGTATAAATCTAACCATGATATCTTTTTTATCAGAGGCCTTGTCACCAGTATTGCATCACATCATAAATTTCTCTCTACAATCTGGTCAGTTTCCTGCAATCTGGCGACAAGCCTTTGTAACACCAATTCCAAAAATACCGCACCCGACTTCTCTTACTCACTATAGACCTATTTCTATACTCCCTTTTTTTTCCAAAATATTGGAATCAGTAGTATACAAACAGCTCTCGGCTTTTTTAATGGAAAATCAACTTCTTTCGCCTTTCCAGTCTGGGTTTAGGTCAGGTCACAGCACTGCAACGGCGCTTATCAAAGTCACCGACGACATAAGATGGGGAATGGAGGAGTCAAAGTTGACTCTTATGGTGCTCATTGATTTCTCAAATGCCTTCAACATGGTTGATCCCGACATTTTGCTTGCTATTATGAGATATCAATGTGGTATATCATCTGATGCTCTGAGCTGGTTTTCAAACTATCTTTGCGGTCGAAAGCAGCAGGTGCGTTCAAATAAAACTTTCTCTGATTGGTGTGACCTCTCTGTTGGAGTCCCTCAAGGAGGCATCCTTTCTCCTCTGTTATTCTCCATTTTCATTAATTCCATCACTTATTCTTTGAGTTCCTCGTATCACCTTTATGCAGATGACCTGCAACTTTACACACAAGCCCCATTGGACTCCATAAATTCGGCAATTGACTTAATTAATCAAGATCTTAACTATATTAATTCTTGGTCCAATGATTTTGGAATTAGAGTGAATCCGGCCAAATGTCAGTGTATTATTGTAGGGAGCAGTAGGTCGATGTGTAAGTTGAACCCGGATCTATTATCTCTAATTAAGTATGATGGAGTGGCTATACCAGTTAGTAAAGTGGTAAAAAATCTGGGATTAAATATTGATGCTTCCCTCTCTTGGCAGCCACATATCACTGAAGTAAGTCGCAAAGTAGTAAATGGACTGCGATATCTCTATAGATTTAAGAACCTGTTACCGTCTAGTACCAAAAAATTGTTAGTTCAAGCGCTTATTCTTCCAATTATGGATTACGCCGATGTGTGTTATTTAGATCTTAACGAAACTCTTACTGATAAACTTGAGCGTCTTTCCAATAATTGTATCAGATTTATCTATGGGCTGAGGAAATATGACCATATCTCCTCATATCGTCGGCAGCTTGGTTGGCTAACAATCCGTGACCGCAGAAAATTTAGACTCCTTAATTTTCTTTATCCTATTCTCATGGAGACTACTTCCCCTATATATCTTAAAAATAGATTTAACTTTCTTTCAAACTCTCATCAATTAAACCTTCGGTCAGGAGACACGTTACAGCTGGAAATCCCTCTCCATCATAAGGGAGCAGTTGATGAAGCATTTGTGGTGCAGGCAGCTCGCCTGTGGAATAACCTTCCTATCGATATTAGAAAGTCCCGAAACAGAGTGGCGTTTAGGAGCCAACTTAGGAAACATCTCACTCAAAAATCGTAGTACTCTTTGGATGAACATAGATTATAATATTATTATGTATTGTATATTATATATTGTATATTATATATATATATATATGTATTATTTTTAATATATATCTATTTATGTATTTTTACCTATTATATATGTACGTTTATTGTTACTTAAATCTTTAGTGTTAAGTTTTTTTTTTTTTTTTTAATTTTTCTAAAAATTGTATCTATGTTAAACATTGTTTCATGCACCTGCCTTTCACTATCTGTTTTTCTGAAGGTTGACTGGAAGATAAAGCCATCGGGCTTTAAGTCCGCCTGTACGCCTGTACAAAGAAATAAATAAATAAATAAAATAAATAAATAAAAGTTATTAAAATGACATATATACATAATTTAAATGTGACATATATACACCATTTAAATGAAAATAGTAAATTCACAAATGACAAATGTTGTGCTGCAATAATAATAATAAATAAACCATTTTTATAGTAATTCATAGATATTTTTACATAATATATTCGTATTGATCCGCGTTAGTAGTAATTGTCTTAATCGTTAATCCTACAGTTAATCCCGTAGTCATTGTGCCTTAAGTTTGTTTACTACTCGTACTTTTGTCAATTTTACTTACTTACTTTTGAAAAATTTACATTATATTATTCTCTTCAAATAAGTATATTAAAATAATGAATTAATATTTTGCTTTTAGATAGCAAGTTTGTCTGTAATGATCTTCACAGTGAATTGTTCCGCCATATCTCGTAACTATTCCATATCTGAGTCAAGCCGAGCGGCATACATGATATTGGTTGCCATAACAGCTGGTATAACTGTCACCACATTGGGCTACTCAATTCTGGCTATGTGCAAGAGTTCACCAAGGGCGTTGCACATCGTAAGTATAACTTTGACATGGCACTCTAGCCTAACATCTGCCCCCCTAGCACGGCAATCCAAGAAGCAAGACAAAGACCTGCGAAGAATACCATTGCAACTCATTTAAAATAACTTACCAGAACAGAATGTCCAAAAAAAATTATTTAAATGTTCAATAAAACTTTACACAAAACAACGTAGAAAACTTTAATCATTTTTTTTAACATTTTGATGTACCTATCTATTAAGTTACTTAAAATGAGCTACAATAATATTCTTTTAATCAATTAATCAAATTGTCACGCCTTTTTCCCACAGGGATAGGCAGAGACATTCATATTTACATATTCTTTGCAGGTCTTTATCTTGCTTCTTGGATTGCCGTGCTAGGGGGGCTGTCAATTTCTAACACACCACCAAACGCGCCCAATTCGCTTCAATTGGGCCATTCGCAAATCGTCCACCTACTTAATTTATATAAAGGATAAAATTTCTTCCCACAAGAGGGTCTTTCTCCCTCCCTTAGCTAATTAAGTTTCCACAGCATACCTCACATTCATTGGCAAATATTTATATTCTGAAATTATAATTAAGTATATATACACTTTCTTTAGTACAACAAATTATATTAAAATAATAAGAAACTAATATTTAAATCAGTAAAGATAAAAAGTCTAAAATTTCTTCCCACAAGAGGGTCTTTCTCCCTCCCTTAGCTAATTAAGTTCCCCCCAGCATACCTCACATTCATTGGCTTCAAAGTTAGGCTTCACCCGACTTTGAAGTCGATTCTTCTCATGGATCACCATTAAAAGTGGTAGCCAGGCAGTTGATGGTCATTTGCACAGTCTACCAATCTGGGGTAGTACCACCACTTACAAATGTACAGACATTTTCGCGTAGAACTTAAAAGTTGCCGGATTCATTTTTTTTTATTGTGACTCGACCTAAGGCAGCACCGTGCATGATGATAAGCTAAAGTGTGGTCCATGAATGGATGTCACTGCTACTACAATTCAATAACTGTGAGTAGCAATCACATCCACTATGCCGGCCAAGTAAAATAATTATTAAACTATGTGTATAATTTTATTAAAATTAACTTGTCAAATGTGTGCTTGAACGTGTAGCACGGAAGGTTTTCGCGTGAAATGTCGAGGTCGTGTTTGTAATGATTTTTTCAAATTCACTGACCTCCCTTGAATATATTAGAGACCAAAATTTTCCCCCATCCAAGGGCAATACACTTTTTAATGTGGCAATACACGGCACATGGTGACGGCGACTGAGGCAAACGTTAGTCGGGGTTTTCAGTCGTCATCGCTCCACATCAGATGTCGAGTCTTAATATAAAAAAAATATAAAGAACATCATTTATTTTGGGCTTTATTGTACTACTTTTGTAATGTTTACCCAGTCTGCCGATCCGCAGTAGTACATACAATTATACAGACCGTGAAGTGACTTAGTCGCGTTTCGGGATCAGCTTCTAAGCTGCCGGATCCAACTAGGCCGGCATAGTGGATGTGACTACCACTTACAGTTATTAAATTGTAGTAGCAGTGACATCCATTAATAGACCACACTCCAGCCTAACATCAAGCGAGGTGCTGTCAGTGCAGTGCAATGGTTACGCAAACCGAGAGCACAGGTTCAAAACCACTTACCGGTACCAATGTATCTTTGATATATGTACTATGATACAGGCACTTTATAGCTTAGTATAAAAATGTAGACAAAAAACAATGTTGATTGATTGATTGAAATAATAAAACTTAAACAGGTGGGTGCACTGCTCTTCGCATGTACGGTGATGCATGTAGCTATAGCATTAACGTGCGTTGATTTTACAACATCAGACGAAGATGCATTGTTTACGTCACTGCAACAAACACTGGCGCTGGCTAAGAGAGGATGGCCAGACGAGTATAGATTGTGGGCGACTACACAAGCCGATGTAAGTATTAAAATATAAGAGCCGACCGCGCAACTTCAACGGGAATGAAAATGAAATTCATTCCCATTTGTCAAAAAGTTACGCGGACGCTGTTAGTATCAAAAACAACGTTATTCATTGGGACGTTGAGTTTCAATAAGCTTGAACTGTCAATTAAATTAAACATCGATTCTCAGTGCGTAGCGCGGTCGTAATTCTAATTTTGAAAATCATGAATAGAGTTCAACTATCAAAACGAAACTCGGTGGATTTTTTTTACGCTGCGTTGTGTCTATATAGTCTCAATTCGAGAACTTTTCATCTACAACGGCCGTTGAACCAAACATAAATAATTGGAAATAAGTTGGCATTATCTCATGCTTCTATATAGTAATTCTGTACTAGAATTCATTATGGTACCGGCGCTGCCGTTCAAACCGTATATTTATATATATTAGTACCGGCGAGTGGTTTTGAACCCGTGCTCTCGGTTTGCATTGCACTGCCACTACACCTCGGTCGCCTTATTAATCACTACGGATATTTAATACCTGTTTATTTTTTTATTTTTTACTAGCTGTGCCCGCGGTTTCACCCGCGTAAAGTTTGGTTTATAACACAGTCATAAAAAAGGACCCCACATTTACATTTATAACAATAGTAGCATATGCATATAGTAACAGAAATAAATAATAATAAAGAAAAATTTCAAATAGCTGAATTTATAGTCTATGGAAAGTATAGTGTATAGTCTCCATAGTACAGTTGATTGGATTAGATGTTGACGTGACAGTCGGTAATACAGTGCGATGGTATTATAGTGCTCAGGGTTTGAACCAACGCCTTGCATCTATTTTTATAATAAGAAAAAAAATTTACAAAACTTTTTTATTTTCGTAAAAAAAATATGTATACTATGTTACTTCTGATACCTTCAAGAATATGTGTACAAAGTTTCATGATGATCGGTTGAGCAGTTTTTGCGTGAAAGCGTAACAAACAAACGGACATTCACATTTAAAATAATAGTAGGATAATATAATATAATAATTTGTTTTCGATTCTCAACAGCTTGATATATTTTCCTTAGTTTATCCAAAATAAATTTCTGAACGCACGCTTTTTGTATGGAAAAATTATTTTCTTTTATTTTATTTATTATAAAAGAATTTTTCTAAAATAAAAGTAGCCTAAGTTACTCCTTATTACATCAGCTACCCCGTCAAAATCGGTCCAGCCATTCCAGAGATTAGCCGGAACAAACAGACAGACAAAAATTGTAAAAAATGTCATTTTGGTGTATGTACCGTATATATATTCATATACATGTATTAAAAAACGGTTATTTCAATATTACAAACAGACACTCCAACTTTATTATATGTATAGATTGTGACACGACATTTGACCGCGACCCGCCTGATGATAAGCAAGAGGAGGTCCAAGAGTGAGGACGACTGAAAAAACCGAGTTACTTCCCGGCTACCTCAGTCGCCGTCACTATGCCGGCCATAGGTGTTTCTTCACGCATCGCTTGAAGAATCCAAGGTTATAGGATGGAGAGAACACATGGGCTGGCAAACCATTCCACTGGTGATTGTTCTATAAAGAAAAGACGTACCGAATTTTTTAGTTCGACTGCCGATTCTATTAATTGTTTTGTTTCAGTTAAGTTGCTGCGGCTCAAGTGGCCCAGGCGACTATTATGGACAATATGATTACTCGAGGTCATCATCACCAAATATACCGATCTCTTGTTGTTCAGCATACGATTCTGACGAATCTGACAAAGCGCAGGAAGGCCTCCGAGTTTTATGTAAAAGCAGAAGGCTATATTATAACACTGGTTGCAAATACATAATAAGCGATTTGTATCATCAATCAGCTAATACGATTATGATTTCGCTTTATGTTTTGGCTGCGCTTGAGGTGAGATTTTAATACATATTTTTTTTTTTTTTTTTTTATTTACATTTCTATACTAAGCTACTAAAGTGCTTGTATTATAGAAACAGGACAACCAAAGTACATATATCAAAGATACACCTGCACCGGTGGGTGGTCTAGAACTAGTGCTCTGTGGTTTGTGTAACCATTGCACTGCCACTACACCACGGTCGCCTTATTGAATATTATGTAGATGTGCCGTATTTTAACAATTTATACAGTAACTAGTTGTTCTGCCTGAAAGTAATAAAATCGATTGCAGTGCCACCTACCAGGTCCAATTGTGAATCTAAACCATACATAGACTATATTTGCATGAACAGAAGAAATATATATTGTAAAAAACATTTCTTATTTTCAGTTAGTAACGGGTGTGATGAGTATTTTTGCGGGAATCAGGAAGAAGAAGCACGCGCATGACGACGAACCAAAAGAAACTGACAAAGATAAATCGTAACGAATGAATAAACTTAGAAACACTTATAAAATTCCGTACAAAATTTAATTATTCTTAGATGAAAACCATAATTAGGAAAGGAACAGTAGAAATGGACGAGACGCGCCTTGTACCTATTAGCCTCGGATTCTCAGCAGACCTCAGCACACGCGAGCTATGAGAGCTCTGCAACGACATAAGCAAACATTTTGCCTACTGAGTGGGCTTAGGTATATATAACAAGGACACTGCCGACGCGTACTACTGTTCCTTTTACTTGTCTGTACAAAAACTTATTTACATAAAATATTATTATCTATATATTTTATATATTTATTTTTTAATTAATATTTGTGTTCAGGGTAGACGATATGTATAGATATATATATATGGGTTAGCTGTAAGTAACTGGTCATAATATCTACAACAATCCAAATTCAATTACCGTACAAAATTATTTACTTAAATTGTTCCACACACGTCGAAAATAATTGTACATACTGTATTTATTTATTTTGTAATAAATTACTTTAAAAATATTGTATATTTTTATTATTTAAAATTGATAATTAAAATATTGAAACCATGTCTTAATAGTAAAGCAAAATATAAATAAAATGAAGTACCATCTCCATCTAGCGGTGAGCACGCGAATTAGATAGTTATCTATTGTAAGTGAACCATCAGTCCATCACGTAATGGATACATAACTCTATAGATGTCGTTGTTTACGACTTCTAATTAAAACGGTGGGTAAGTTTAATGTAAATTAAATTACTATACTAATTATTAAATTACTAAATGTATTTAGTAATTAAAATCAGTCATTGGAAAGCTATAAAAGTTAATACTCAATAAGTGATAAACTTCTAATTGGCAATTATTAGAAGTAACTTTAATAATGAGACGTGTTTTCCTGCTTTGTTTTCTTAAAATAACAACTTTTGTTGCTTGTGGTAAGTTTTATATTTTGAAGGACGAAAAGAATTTATAAATCTCATGTGAATAGATGCGTTAAACGGGGCAGGCCCAGGAGGGTGTTTTTCGACCAAATTGGAGACATCCTTAAGAAAGCTAGTTTGCCTAGTGCCCATAACCATAGAGCGAGGAAGTTTGATGGATGTATGCGTTAAACAAGGCAGGCCTAGCGGAAGGGTGTTTGCCGACCTAATCGGACATCCTCAAGAAACTGGGAAAATTGTAGATGTGACGACGACTGAGGCAACCGTACGATGAGAGTTTCTTTAGTCTCCCCTTCTTAATAAAAAAAACGAATTAAATCGAAGAACAATAAAGCCTCTACCACACAGGGGCGTTATTATAGGTCAGTAATACCGGATGCGTTATGACGATGTAAGTATATTCCTAAGTTTAATTTTAAGTGGCAGAGATCCTCGAAGACATCCTCAAGAAAGCTAGGTTGCCCAGTGCGCATAACCATAGAGCTTGTATGAAGAGAATTGTGAATGTGAAGGAAGCGAGAGAGTTGTGTCAGGGTCGCCTATCCCAGTGGGAAAAAGGCGTGCCAATTTGATTTGATTTGATAATTTTAAGATCATTTTGTTTCACAATAAAGTACTCGTATTCCATAAGTAATAAAAAAAAGTATTTCTGCTTCCGTAGTGCCTCCAGATTATTGTCTTCAACCATTAAACACAAGCAATTGTGATCTGGAGCCAGTTCCAGTATTCTCATATTACAAACCAGGATCAAGATGCGAAATTCAGACCTGGATGGGATGTCCGACAGAGAACAAATTTGCAGACCAGTTTGAATGTACATACATATGTATAAAAAGAACTTCTGCAGAGGATGCCTCTCATCAATTAACCAATGATTTAAATGATATTGACAAACTCGATGGATTTGGTAACTATTTTTATTTTTATTTATTTATTTATAAACTCTTTATTGCACAAAAGAAGGTACATATGCATTATCTACCAGCTACTCTTTGTTGTGTTGTGCTGTGATTGACTGGGTGCAAACTATTTTTAAATGATATTTGTTATGAAAAATATAATCAATACATACACACATACATTAGGCAACATATACACAAAACTACATAAACTTAGACACATGTATGGTAATAAGGATGTCATGGGAATAAAGTTGTTGATAGTTAGGGCTTGTCTGATAGCCAGAGGAAGCTTGTTCCACTGGTGAGCAGCAGAGACTGTAAAAGAATCGCCGAAAGCAGAGTAAGAATGAGTGTAATACTTTATGGAAATAAAACATTTCGGCTCTACGTTGAATATATAAATTTTTGAAAACGTGTTGATGAAAGCTTTCGAAACATTCGGATAAAAAAAATAACGCTTCTAAGCTGCAAAATACTATTAACTTTTTAACAATATTCGCGTGAAACCTTACAAACCACCTTAGACCTAGGTGTGGTAGATCCGGCAATTAGCTTCCATTTTGGTGATTTAAAATTACAGAACACAGTTTACTAACTAGTGCAGACATCATTATCCACCAGCTTCAATTTAGACAACGGGCGTGGCGCATTGGTTAGTTCACCAGTATGTTACGCGTAAAATCCCGGGTTCGATTCCCGGTCGAAGCAAAGTATTGATATATTTCTTTTATTTATAAAAAGTAATATAATATTACAAATATATTCGTCGGATATTTGCTCAGGGTCTAGTTATCAAAGAGAGGTGCCCAGTCTGTCGATCCGGGGTAGTACCATACAGACCGTAAAGTGACTTTTGGCGACAGGCGTGGACGAACGGTTCAGCGATTGGTTTGTTGCGCGTAAAGTCCCGGGTCCGATTCCCGGTCGGAGAAAATATTTGTTTCATAGCTTTTATTTGTAATATTTAATAATATCAAATATTGCAAATATTTGTTAATAAAAAAAGAGATAGATATTTGCTTCGGGTCTGGTTATCAAAGAGTGGTAGGCAGTGGTACCCAGTCTGCCGATCCGGGGTAGTACCACCACTTACAAGTATACAGACCATGAAGTAATTTGGTCACGTTTCGGGATCAGCTTGTAAGTTGCCGGTTCCATCTAGGCCGGCATAGTGGATGTGATTGCTACTCACAGTTATTAAATTGTAGTAGCAGTGACTTTCATTCATGGACCACACTTCGGCTTAACATCAAGCGTAGTCACAATAAAATAAAATAAAAAAATTGTCGCTTTTCGGAATCAGCTTGTAAGTTTCCGGTTCTAACTTTATTATTATACATTTTTACTCGCCTTTCAATGTCATTACATCCCACAAAATATATAATGGAAAATGTATATTTAAAACGGTTTTAATGTTTTCACAGAAACTCCACAATATTGTCTTGAACCATTGAACACAGAACGCTGCGGGACATCATTTCACTTAATATACACTTACATCCCAGAGACAGACGAATGCCAGTACACACTGTGGTTTAATTGTAAGACGAAAAATAAATTTAGAGACGCGTCTACTTGCTACGGCGTGTGCACTGGTAGACAACAAACAGACACAATTGAAGAATGCGATAAAGATAAGCTACTCGAAATGCTAGGAAAACTAACAAAAGAACAATTGCTCGAAATACTTCAAATCGTTAATCCCAAAATTGGGGTTACGAGTACGAACCTGCCCATCAATGAGGGAACGAATCAGCCAGAATCAATCATAAAGTCTAGTACAGATAACAGTAATCCGTTAAGCAAGAGTCCTGACATAGTAGACACAACTTCCAATCAGAATTATGAATCTACTAATATTGATACAGGTGACCTTGGTCCAGTAGTATTTATAGAAAGACAAAAAAATATATAGGAAGTAGACAGGAGAAGACCCCAAACAAAGAATTCCTAAAAAAATGTAAATGATTAATATTTTTAATAAATATTAGGCAATGCACGTTAAAATGAGGCTAATGGAGAATGTTAAGTAATTTTGAATTTCCTCGATGTCTGAAAGTCCAGTGGTACTGATGGCATCCTAGCGCTTATGCTTAAAACCAGCGCAGCGGAATTAACTCCCGTCTTAATGAGACTATCAGCTGGTTGTACCAAAAATTATAATTTACGAATTTGTAAAAAGTATCATATGAGTAAAAGAAAAAAGCAAAATGGGTTGCACCACTCTTTAACTTCGCATTTACATTTATGTTTAACGGATATTTTATACAGAGCTAAAGGACATCATTCATTTTGGAATTCTATGTACTACTTTTGTTATTTCTAATGATAAAAACATATATGAATGGTAATTTCGATATAAAATTATTAATAACCCAATTCACAATTTCGTAATAGTAAACGTAACAGAATAAGTATAAAGTAAAACTGGCGTGAAGTGTTGTTAGGTAATGGAGAGATCCTTGCCATAGGGTCTGGCACAAAGCCCTTCTTTCCGAGCTAAAGGCATACGGTTTACCTGACCGTCAGCGTAGCTGGATAGCCAACTTCCTGCGTGACCGCTCCATACGCGTTCTGGTGGATGGAAGTGCATCGCGCAGGTTGTCGGTGAACGCCGGCATTCCTCAGGGCTCCGTGCTGTCCCCAACTTTGTTCCTATGCAGAGCAACCAGGATTCAGCGCTATGCAGACGAGAGCACGTTGCATGAGCGCTACACAGCTCGCCCCGCAGCCGGAAAACAGGAGTTAGCCGATATAAGAGAGTCTGTTATAGCGGGTTCTTGATTGTATTAACCACTGGGGCGACGAGAACCTAGTTCAGCTCAACGCAGACAAGACTCAATCAGTTCTCGACGAAAAAATCCGGTTTCCCCCTTTACTTCTCTTTGTAACAACTCCCTCGGTACTTTGGACAGACTGGACATTTTAGGAATGTCTCTTCGCAGCGACTTGAATTACAGGGACCACATCGAGCGAGCCATTAAGACTAAACCTGGCATCCTTAGCTAATCCTTACTATTCTTACTAAGGTGCGGCGCGGTTCTTCGCGCCAGAGCTTCACCTGTTATTATACAAGGTTTAAATTCGCTCTTACGCGGAGTACCGTTCGCATCTCTGGGACGGCTCAGTCAAGTATCTTCTCGATGCCCCAGATATTTTCTATAGCATTGTAATAAAGAAGTATGACACGAATTTGTATTTGATTTAATATAGTGGCATCTACCTCTCCCCTTTAGCAATTTCTACGTTCAAAATTAAAACCATATTCATAGAAACAAGCGCGTAGGTAGAATTATTTATAAAATAGTATGTAGGTACCTCTTTGAGTCTTGCCATAGCGCTCTATAGGCAGAGACAATGGAGCGTTACTTGCCACGATCCTGACATAACTCCCTCGCTTCCGAACGGTAATAAAATAATAAAAATATTTTCATGGTAAAAATGTAAATCAGAATGCTAATGGGAATAAGGATAAAACTAAACATAATGATAGGAGATCGTAACATCTTAACCTACCGACACGACATAATGGAAACGAGCTTTTAGGCGACACACACTACTACAAATGCAAAAACGTCTCTAAGCTAATTTGCTAAAGCCACTTGGTACTACGCCGGATCTGCAGACTGGGCACCAATGCCTACTACACTCTACAAACGGGGCAATCGACATACTCGTACTTATCATTACTTACATACTTACCATTACCACTTTGCCGATCCGGTGTAGTACCACCACTTACAAGTGTACAAACCCTGTATCGTGCTTTAGAATTACCTTGTAAGCTGCCGATTCCAACTAGGCTGGCATAGTGGATGTGACTGTTACTTACAGTTATTAAACGGTCCGTTCATTAGCCACACTTCAGCTTTAAATCAGGCGGAGTGCTGTCACAATGAAAAAAAAAGTGAAGGCTGGCAGCGTGGCAGCTATCCCAGTGGAAATTAAACCGTAACGATAATGATGATGAATTATCTATTAGGAAATAAAACTTATAAAATAGCAAAATGAGTCCAACGAACTCTGCAAATATTTGTATAATAAAACAATACAAAGGTATGACATAGGAAAATAACATGGGCGACAAATTCCTTTCTTTAAAAGCATTTATTTGGACAAGTCTCACGTAGTCCGTAGTTTAAATATTCTAATCCAATTTAATATCTTCAAATAGATTATAGGTTTTTTTCTTGTGACTCGACACCTGGCCTGATATTAAGCTGGAGTGCGATCTATGTATATGTGCGAGTAACAGTCGCATCCACTATGCCGACCTAGTAAGATCAAAGCAACTGAGTTGTTTTATTCAGTCATCGGCGCTCTTGAAACTTTACCATCAGGCAAGTCAACGTACAATAAAAAAGTATTTCAACTTTTGTTCTTACACCTATTTCCGCACCGATCGGGTGATACGCATTCTCTGACGGATTCGACGGTCGGCCTAAACGGTTGGGCGCGTTGTTTCTTTCTTCAATAATTCATCAACAAGTCTCCCCATCAACTTGGATCTATGGATTACTTTTAAAATATTAAAATATTATATATTTTTTATTATTTAAAATTGATAAGTAAAATATTGAAACCATGTCTTAATAGAAAAGCAAAATCTAAATAAAATGAAGTACCGCCGCCATCTAGCGGTGAGCACGCGAATTAGATAGTTACCAATGGTAAGTGAATCATCAGTCCATCACGTAATGGATACATAACTCTATAGATGTCGTTGTTTACGACTTCTAATTAAAACGGTGGGTAAGTTTAATGTAAATTAATTATGTATTTAGTAATTAAAATCAGTCATTGGAAAGCTATAAAAGTTAATACTCAATAAGTGATAAACTTCTAATTGGCAATTATTAATAATGAGACGTGTTTTCCTGCTTTGTTTTCTTAAAATAACAACTTTTGTTGCTTGTGGTAAGTTTTTAAAATAACTTTATTGATTAAGGTTTTTTTCATTGAAAATTCATCTAAATAATAAGTAAATAACTGTCGAAATTTTCGAAAAGTCCAAGTATTTTTTACTCTGAAAGGAAAAATGCTGGATTCCTGAAATTTTGGTGGATTACATATTTATTAGTTTTCGAGAAATTCAATTTATTTATTAAAAGTTCTCTAATGTTTAATAAGAAATTTACCTATTCACGTATTTAAAAATAGTTCAAACAGAGCTAATTTTTTTCGTCAAGACGTATATTTATGAATCAGTTAAGGGCGTATTAGCTTTCAATAATTTTGACCAAATATTTCAATACTAAATAAAATATAGCAGAAAGATAAGTGAAAATAAATTGACGAAAGGAATTTATAAATCTCATGTGGATGGATGCGTTAAACAAGACTAGCCTTGCAGGAGGGTATTTGCCGACTAAATCGGAGACATCCTCAAGAAGCTGGGAAAATTGTGAGTGGATGTGAGGGAAGGAAGGGAGTTGTGTCAGGAAGATTTTTAAAGGTATTTTAAATTACTATACGATATTTTAAACAAACTGTCCGCTAACGTTCATACCATGTTGAATACACCGGTTCTCGTCCGACCACCGAAGTTAAGCAACATCGGGCGTGGTCAGTACTTGGATGGGTGACCGCCTGGGAACACCACGTGCCGTTGGCCTTTTGCTGATTCAATCATTTTTTAACCGCCGACTCAAAAAGAGGGGTGTTATCAGTTTGACTTGTCTGTGTATCTGTTTGTCTGTCAGTGGCATCGTAGTCTCCTAAACGAATGGACCGATCACGATGCGTTTTTTTTTCGTTTGAAAGCTGACGTGATCGAGATGGTTCTTAGCTACAATTGATGAAGATCTGATCAGGGGTTTCAAGGTCATCAGCTCGTTTTATTATCTGTGGCAGCGATCTTAGACGCATAATCGATATTTACTTTACTTTTAAACATATCTGTGACTTAACATTTGGAACACTAACGTATACAAATACATGGGTGTTTTAACTGGTACTACTGAGTTACTCTGATGATGGAACTCGAAGCTAGGAGACGAAATCTTAGATGGGTTTAACCTAATAGGTTTACTAAGTTTGGACTCATTAGATTCGTAGGATTCTTGACTGTAGGATACTAAGTGTAGAAAAGTTAGTGCGATTAAATAAAACATTCTGGAACTCAAAAATTTGATCATGGATCCTCTTAGATCAGCAAATCAAGAAGAAATGGAACTAACTAAAATTGTTACTCACTATGAGCCTTTAGCTTGAACGGTTTCCAATTAAGTGCCTGATCTACCATATGGCTTTGGCAAATCAAATTGACGAACTAGACTCCTAGAGTATCTAAAGATGCACCATGAGGATGCAAGGGATGTTAAAGGGATATAACTATTAAGCCATGACTAATGTAATTTATTACTATAAGGCTGATGATATGACTAAAGTAGTTTCGGGAGTTCCTTTAAAATTTTAATTTTGATTTTTTATTATATTCTTTAAAATGCTTAATCGAATATCGATTAAGATTTGGCTGTATTATTAATGACCCTGCGTTTAGTGAAGCATATAGATAGACAAACGATTTCTAGCCCAAGACGCGCAATGATATGTGGATAGATTGCTATACCTATTTCATAGAATGATGGGTCCCACCATATCATGATGTAGCCAATACTATCACGACCACGACATCTACACCAGAATGCTATACCAGCCTATGTATTCTCTCCGTCCCAAAACCTAGGAACCTGCATGATTCCTTGCACACAACTGCGTCCTATTATCGCGTCGTTATTATCGCAGCATTGTGTAACTTTGTAGCCGTCCTAACTTTGTACCCCTATTGTACCAAAAACAGATATCGCAATAACGCATCCAGTATTACCGACCGATATTAACGCGCCTGTGTGGTAGAGGCTTTAAGCTTTGATAAACTTAGCTGATTTCTAAACTAAATCAGTAGGTATTATTTCACATTTAATTAATTCTCTAAATTATATTTTATTATCATTACGTTTAGATATAATGTATGTATAATAGTATATAAGTAAATCGATATTTTATTTGTATTATATTACATTATAAATGTAAGTTTATTTAGTAACTATTATATAGAACATTGTGTACTACCCCCTCTATATCAGTGTTTTCCAACCTTTTGTAGGCCATGCCCCACCTTAACATTTCTAAAATTTGTATGTCCCCCATACATAATTTTTAACCTTTAAAAATTGGTTTGTTCCCTTTATAAAAATGACTACAGCATTTTTTTTTGAAGAATTAGCCTTTTTTGTTTAATTTGTCACCGATATGTAGCATTGCATTTAAATATCCCAAAGCGAAAGAGTTAAAGTCGTGTCGAGTCCAATTTTAAATGCCCCCATAACTATATCAATTTGCCCCCCTGTGGGGCGTGGTTTCCTAACATGGGAAACTACGCCCTACATATTATATCAGGTTAATTTTTCACCCCAAGGTTGCCTGGAAGAGATTGCTGTTTAATAATAAGGTCGCCTTTTGTGTCATTATGCTTGTATATTCTTTTTAATTTTAAGTTCATTTTGTTACACATTAAATAAATAATAAAGAAGTATTTCTTCTTTCGTAGTGCCTCCAGATTATTGTCTTCAACCAATAAACACAAGCAATTGTGAACTGGAGCCAGTTTCAGTATTCTCATATTACAAACCAGGATCAAGATGCGAAATCCAGACCTGGATGGGATGTCCGACAGAGAACAAATTTGCAGACCAGTTTGAATGTACATATATTTGTATAAAAAGAACTTCTGCAGAGGATGCCTCTCATCAATTAACCAATGATTTAAATGATATTGACAAACTTGATGGATTTGGTAAATCATTTTTGTGCCTTTACTTTCTTTGACTATATAAACTTTCAAAAACGTGTCGATGAAAGCTTTCGAAATGTTCGGATAAAAATAAGCAAAATAACACTTCTAAGCTGCAAAATACTTTTACCTCCCAAACAATAAAACCTTACAAACCACCTTAGACCTAGGTGTGGTAGATCCGGCAATTAGCTTCCATTTTGGTGATTTAAAATTACAGAACACAGTTTACTAACTAGTGCAGACATCATTTACCACCAGCTACAAATTAGACAACAGGCGTGGAGCATTGGTTAGCTCAACAATATGTTACGCGTAAAAGCCCGGGTTCGATCCCAGTCGAAGCAAAGTATTGATTCATTTCTTTAATTTATAAAATTTAATATTATAAAATATATTCGTTTAAAAAATATAGAGGCGGATATTTTCTCCGGGTCTGGTTACCAAAAAGTGGTGCCCAGTCTGCCGATCCAGGGTAGTACCATACAGACCGTAAAGTGATTTAGTCGCTTTTCGAAATCAGCTTGTAAATTGCTGGTTACAACTTTATTATTATACATTTCTACTCGCCTTTCAATGTCATTACATACTTCCCACAAAATATATAATGGAAAATGTATATTAAAAACGATTTTAATCTTTTTACAGAAACTCCACAATATTGTCTTGAACCACTGAACACAGAACGCTGCGGGACATCATTTCAATTAATATACACTTACATCCCAGAGATAGACGAATGCCAGTACACACTGTGGTTTAATTGTGAGACAAAAAATAAATTTAGAGACGCGTCTACTTGCTATGACGTTTGTACTGGTAGAGAACATACAGAGATATATGGAGAAGGCGATAAAGATAAGCTTGTCGAAATGCTAGGACAACTAACAAGAGAACAATTGCTCGAAATACTTAATATCATTGTTCCCAAAACTAAGGATACGAGCACGAACTTGCCCATCAATGAGGGAACGAATCAGCCAGAACCAATCATAAAGTCTAATACAGATAACAGTAATCCGTTAAGCAAGAGTCCAGACATAGTAGACCCAACTTCCAATCAGAATTATGAATCTACTAGTATTGATACAGGTGACCTCGGTCCAGTAGTATTTATAGAAAGACGGAAAATATAAGTATAGGAAGTAGACAGACGAATAGGACCCCAAACAGAGAATTCTTTTAAAAAAATAATTAATTTGTAATTTATTCATATTTAAATAAATATTAGGCAATGCCTATCAAAGGAGGCTAATGGAGAATTTTAGGTAATTTTTAATTTTCTCGATGTCCAAAAGTCCAGTGGCACTGATGGCATCCTAGCGCTTGTGCTTAAAACGTGCGCAGCAAAACTCCCGTTTTGATAAGACTATATCAGTTCTCATTTGTCGAGCTGTGTGCCTTGGGCTTGGAAGGGGCCAATGTGCAACCAGTCCTAAGAAGGGCGACCGTTCGAATCCTGCAAACTACCGTCCGATAGCTGTAACCTCAGTAAGAGCGGATAATTCATGTCCTACCTGAACATTCATGTCCTCATAACCTACCGAAGGGTCATCAGCTTATTAATGATCGTCAATGTGGCTTCCGGCCGAAACGATCGACTGGTACGTACATTACGTACATCTGGCATGAAGCGTTGTTTGGTAATGGAGAGATTATTGCCATAGGGTCTGCCACAAGGCCCTTCTTTCCAAGCTCGAGGGATACGGTTTACCTGACCGTCAGCGTAGCTGGATAGCCAACTTCCTGCGTGACCACTCCATACGAGTTGTTTTGAATGGAAGTGCATCGCGCAGGTTGTCGGTGAATGCCGGCGTTCCTCAGGGCTCTGTGCTGTCTCCAATTTTGCTCCTATGCAGAGCAACCGGGATTCATCGCTATGCAGACGACAGCACGTTGCATGAACGCTACACAGCTCGCCCCGCAGCCGGAAAACAGGAGATAGCCAATATGAGAAAGTCTGTTATACCGGATTCTTGATTGTATTACCCACTGGGGCGACGAGAACCTAGTTCAGTTAAACTCAGACAAGACTCAATCAGTTCTAGACAAAGAAATTCCCGTTTATCCCCTTTACTCCTCTTTGTAACATCTCCCTCTGTACTTTGGTCAGATTGGACATTTTAGGAATGTCTCTTCGCAGCGACTGGAATTACATGTGGTCCCTAGATCGAGCGAGCCATTAAGACCACCTCCCGCAAACTTGGCATCCTTAATAACAGGGCGGTTCTTCGCGCCAGAGCTTCGCCTGTTACTTACAAGGCTTAAATTCGATCTTACGCGGAGTACTGTTCGCATCTCTGGGACGGCTCAGCCAAGTATCTTCTCGATGCCCCAGGTATTTCCTATAAAAATAGCTTTGTAATAAAGAAATACGACAAGAGTTTGTATTTGATTTAATATAGTAGCATCTACCTCTCCCCTTTAGCAATTTCTACGTTTAAAATTAAAACCACATTCATAGAAACAAGCGCGTAGGTAGAAATATTTATAAAATAGTAAGTATAGTAAGGGAACGAGCTAAAAGAACACGGTAGGAATGTAGTTGTGACGTCATGGTCACGTGTCTATTATGAATAGTGAAGTAAAATGCAAAAGTTCGATAACAATAAACACACACTTTTCTTAAAACGCAAATAGATTTAGATATTAAAGATTATAAATGTGTATTAAATTGAAGTTTAAACATTAGACAGCAACAATTTTCAATGAATTATATATTAATTTAATTTTGAGAATAGTGATTACTATGTAGTAATTGACATAGTGCATGTTTTTTTTTTCTTTTTCACACATTTTAATCATGTTTCTAATAATGATTCTAGCCTGACTACGGATAACGACTCTCTTTTAGTCAATAAACTCACAAATTTTTCAATAATCAAACAAACAAAATATGGACACATTTTTATCGATATTAAATGACATCGCCGAGCTATGAGCGTCACTAAAAGCGGCCACTAAGATACGGGTGGTGGTCGTTTCACGCCCCACCGCACCTCAGCCCCCGAATTCATTTAACTCGTTCCCCAACTATAGGTACCTGTTCGAGTCTTCCCTTACAGGGGATAGGCAGATATGCTGTCACAATAAATAAAAAAGTGAAGGTAGCGTGGCGGCTATCCCTGTGGAAATTAGGCCGTGAAATTTACGATAATGATGATGAATATCTATTAGGAAACAAAACTTATAAAATAGCAAAATGAGTCCAACGAACTCTGCAAATATTTGTATAATAAAACAATACAAAGGCATGACATAGGAAAAAAACTTAGGCGACAAATTCCATTCTTAAAAAGCATTTATTTGGTCAAGTGTTACGTAGTTTAAATATTCCAATCCACGCCATATTTAATTTAATATCTTCAAATAGATTATAGGTTTTTTTCTTGTGACTCGACATATGACGGCTGATATTAAGCTGGAGTGCGGTCTATGTATATGTGCGAGTAACAGTCGCATCCACTATGCCGACCTAGTAAGATCAAAGCAACTGAGTTGTTTTATTCAGTGATCGGCGCTCTTGAAACTTTACCATCAGGCAAGTCAACGTACAATAAAAAAGTATTTCAACTTTTGTGCCCACACCTATTTCCGCACCGGTCGGGTGATACGCATTCTGGTCTGACGGATTCGACGGTCGGACTAAACGATTGGGCGAGTTGTTTCTTTCTTGAATAAGTAATCAACACGTCTCCTCATCCACTTAGATCTTTGGATCCACCTTGGATCTTTCAAGTGAAACGTGAAAGAGCACCTTCGCGCGACTAAGGCAGCCGTAAACTGAGTTTCTTTTCAGTCGTCGACGCTTTAGCTTACCTCCCTTAGCTTACCGGCGCTAGTCAAGTCACAGTAACATTACTTCTCACAATGGTAAAAAATGACTGGCGTATGCTGAGGTCTGCTGAGAATTTAAAAACTGTTTCAGCCGTTTTAAAAAAAAAACTTTCTTTTGAATTTTTTATAATTATGGATTTAAAAGAAGAAAGAGAGTTGTATCAGAATCATGGAAAGTGGTACTCCAATGTCTTTGCTTATTATGTCCTTACTATTTAATTTGATTTAAAATTGTTTTATTTTTTGTTTTTTTTATTTACTTTATTTAAAGTCGCTCTAACAACAAGGTCCTTTGCGACTACAGTAGATATTTTGTTTCAGTGGAGATTTTAACAGTGGGTTTACAGAATTAAAAAATTACACCTTTTCATACATATGAATAAATTTTAAAAAGCCTAAAACATTTTTATAATTATCTTCATTTAAGCAATTTTGAATATCTTGCTTTATTGGTATTTTTATTTTCGGGAAACTGCATCTTATCTTCTCGTCAAACATCCCGCAGTGCCTGAAGACAAAGGTCTTCAAGTAGTGTGTGTTGCCGTTGCCACTGATGACACTGAGACGTGGTCCTTAAATGTGGGCCTGTTGGAAAAGCTCAGAGTCGCTTAGCGGGCAATGGAGAGAGCTATGCTTGGTGTGTCTTTGCGCGATAGAATCCAGAACGAGAAATTTCGCCGAAGAACCAGAGTTACTGACATAGTCCATAGTATTTGCAAGATGAAGCTGCCACATCGCTTGAAAAACCAACAATCGAGGGGGAAGAAAGGTTCTAGTGGAGACCACGTACCGGAAGACGCAGCGTAAGTAGGCCTCCCACTAGACATGGTAAAAGTTTCGAATAACCGGAGGATGCAATTGGCATATTGTCGTTCGGAATGGCGTCCTAAGGAGGAGGCCTATGTTCAGCAGTGAACGCCTTCTGGCTAATGATGATGATTTTTATTTTAACAAAAGAAAGCTAAAATAAATAAATACAGTGAAACCCATATTAAAATGTCTATTTCCAAATCCTCCAGGCGTTTGTCTTAAAAAGAAAGACAGTATAATTGTAAAGAGGTGTCTGAACAAACACGATGCATCAATTTCCCGGGAAGAGCTCCTCCGACGAGATAATAGCCGAACTATTATATGGAAAGTCGAGTAGAAATTGCTAGAACACCCGCTCTGTTTGTTATTTGTACTTAGTTATTTGTACATTTAAAACACTCATTCATATTTTAAACTCACAACATTTTTTTATTTTTAAATTATTTTACTGTGGCTTGACATCACCTCGCCTGATGTTAAGCTGAACTTTATTTATTATTATAATTATTAATTCTTTAGTTAATCGAAAATCAGAGCACTCAGAAATACAAGAGTTACCCATAGTTCAGGGTCATTAGGTATATGTTAAAAAAAGTGTTTTTCTGGACAGTGTACGTGTTAAAAAGTGCTGATTATCACCAATATTTACAAAACATTACCGCATAAACAGCACCGCACAATTTAATTCTAAAGGTCACCACTAGATGGAGTTGAAAGTCAAAACAAGCGCACAGCTGATAGGCAACTGCAACACATCGACCGACCAATCGGTGGAGCTGTCAGTTCTTTGACAATAGAATAGTCCAGTATTGAAAAACGCGGGAAGCGAGTTGGTCGTGTTTTGGGATATCTCCTATAAGATTATAAATCGATTTATTATTTTAAATAATTGAAAATTATTTGGGATTTTTGTGACTTTTAAGTGTTTTCATCCAGTGTTATTGATTTTTCTAGTGTTTATAGCCTAGGTCACGGTTGTGTACTATTTTAGAATTGCCTTGACTTTCAGTTTTAATTTAACTTCAGTGCCTTAAAAGTTCGTTTTTTTATAGTTTAGTGTTTTTCTTTTATTTGGTGAAGTTTAGGTCGTGTTTAAGTTTGAAGTTATCAATATGTTTGGTGTTTTTAAAAAGTGGAAGCCTAAAAGGTATGTAAACAAAATTGTTACCTAAATAGGTGTAAATTTGATTTAAACTAGAAGCTTAAAATTATGTTATGTGACGTAGCTGCGAATATCTTGACAATACTCTGAGGTAGGTATTATTACACAATCAAATTGGAATACCTCAGCAAAAAACAAATGTATTTTTGTAAAGTATCTGTCAAAAATTATTGTGTATTATTAAATATATTTGTATGAGTTTATTATCATAAATATACTTACCTTTTTTATAATAAAATTAATAATATTTTCTTAGTATTTCGCGAACATTGATTAATGAATTAAACAAATTTTATGCGGCTTACTATCGCGTTTATTAAAACCAAAATAATCACGATAGTAAACCGCATAAAATTTGTTTAATCCATAAAATTTTTGTTTATTTGTTGACAATTGTTGATGTGAGGGAAGCAAGGAAATTGTATCAGGATCGTGGCAAGTGGCGCTCCTTTGTCTCTGCCTATCCCCGTGGTAAACAGCGTGATAATTTGATTGATTGACTAATTGAAAATTATTCAGTTATTTTTCTTATATGCTCAAAATGTCCCTAAAGTGGAATGCCCATAACCGTAGAGCTTGTATGAAGAGAATTGTGGATGTGAGGGAAGCGAGGGAATTGTGTTAGGATAATGGCAATTGGCGCTCCATTGTCTCTGCCTATCCCTGTAGGAAAAAGGCGTGACAATTTGATTGATTAATTGATAACTGAAATATAATGTTTGCCCGCCTTCTGTCAAATGTGGCACTTTTTATGAAATAAAATAATTAACAGTTTAATCTTGTTCTTTTCCGACAATCGTCCTTTTCCGTTTCATTTGTGTTCGAGTTATTTATTTTGTGACTAATTTTATTTCTTTTCCATAAACTATTCATACTGAAAGTTGATTGTCGGAAAATGATAAGAATAAACGGCGATAATCAACTTGGTTATTTCTATTGGGAAATCTCGTGTTGGAAAATACAAATAAAATACTTTTAATACCTACATACTTATTATTATAAATATTTTTTTATTATTTTTTATTGTGACTTGACATCTGACCTCGACCCGCCTGAAGGCAAGCTAGAGGAGGTCCATGAGTGCCGATGACGCTAAAAACCCAGTCGCCGTCACTATACCGGCCAAAGGTGCTTCTTCCGCATAAAAAAATTTCGATGCGTCTTTTCTTTGTAGATCAATCTACAAGTGGAATGCTTTGCCTGCCCATGTGTTCTCTCTATCCTATGACCTTGGATCCTTAAAACGATGGGTGAAGAAGCACCTTTGGCCGGCATAGTGACGGCGGCTGAGAACAAACTCGGCTTTCTCAGTCGTCGTCACTCTTGGACCTCCTCTTGCTTATCATCAGGCGGGACGAGGTCAGATGTCGTGTCACAATAAAAAATTAAAAAAAGAATAATAATAATATTCATAAATGAATAACAGTACCTATAATAGAGCATATCAGGATCGTGGACAGTTGTCTCTGCCTATCCATGCACTGGATGCATATGTCATAGTTGCTTTCTACGTATTTTTTTATTGTGACCCGACATGTGACAGCACCCCGATAGGTTGAAGTGTGGTCCATGAATGGATGTCACTGCTACTACAATTCAAAAACTATAAGTAGAAATCACATCCACCATGCCGGCCTAGTTGGAACCGGCAACTTACAAGTTGATCCCGAAACGCGACTAAGTCCCGGCATAATGGATGTGACTACTACTTGAAGTTATTTAATTGTAGTAGCAGTCACCTCCATTAATGGACCGCACTTCAGCTTAACATCGGGCGGGTGCTGTCATATGTCGAGTCACAATAAAGAAAAAAAATAAAGTCTCATTTCGGAATAACTGGCATGCCGGTTCCAGCTAGACCAGCATGTTGAAACCAAGCCAGTTCATTAACACTCAAAACTACGTTTACTTTAACTTTGGATATATAATCATCATCATCAGCCAG
Source organism: Tinea trinotella (assembly GCA_905220615.1). NCBI lineage: Eukaryota > Metazoa > Arthropoda > Insecta > Lepidoptera > Tineidae > Tinea > Tinea trinotella. Next base: position 13,451,682 of record HG992308.1, on the reverse strand, counting down.
AAGGCGTCCACTGCTGAACATAGGCCTTTCCCTTAGAACGCCATTTCGAACGACAACGCAGTTGCACCCACCGGTTATTCGTGACTTTCACTATGTCGTCAGTCCACCTAGTGGGAGGCCTGCCTACGCTGCTTCTTCCTGTTTGTGGTCTCTACTCTAGAACCCTTCTTCCCCATCGGTTGTCGGTTCTTCGAGCGATGTGATATATTAAAGGACGCAATATGCATGAGATTAAAGGGTTTTGGTGTTAACATCAATCATATTTTACACTCATTTAGTATACAAAAAAATACTAATTATCTTTCTGTCTTTCTTACACATTCTACTTGTATAGGAGTAAAGTACAGCGTGAAAGAGAGATAGAATATAGTATATCTCTTTATTAACTATACTTCATTTAGTTTAAAAGTACAGAAATTGTATATTAAAATTGTTTTTTAAAGAGTGGTACAGTGGTGCCTAGTTTGCTGATAGTACCACCACATACAAGTATACAGACAGTAAAGTGTTTTAGGATCAGCTTGTAGGATACCGATTCTAACTAGGCCGGACTAGTTGGTCTATATTCGTCTAAATATAGACGAATAATAATTCGTCTATATTTAAATATAGCACGTGACGACCTGTAATCGAAAGAACAATTAGATTTTTTATCGATACTTTTGTTGATCTTCAAATAAATAAAGTTTAGACTCCTGACTATAAACCCATAACTATACCTATAATGACTATTACCGTTTATTTTTGGTTTATTTTGGACGACCAACATCTCAGTCTCTCCGTGTCCACGATAGTTGCAAAGGTCTCGAAACGTCGGAATAAAAAGAAATGTAAAATCAATAATTAAAAATAAACTCTATAGTAAGCCGCATAAAATTTGTTTAGTTCATTAAATAATGTTCGCGCAATTTTTTTTTTTATTTTTTTATTGTGACACAACATCTGACCTCGACTCGCCTGATGATAAGCAAGAGGAGGTCCAAGAGTGACGACGACTGGAACAACCGAGTCAGTTCCCGGCTGCCCCAGCTGCCGCCACTATGCCGGCCTAAGGTGCTTCTTCACGCATCGCTTGAAGGATCCAAGGTCATAGGATGGAGAGAACACATGGGCAGGCAAAGCATTCCACTTGTCAATTGTTCTACAAAGAAAAGACGCACCGAACTTTTTAGTTCGACTGCCGATTCTAAAAAATACTTTACAATGTCTAATACTGTGCGTCCCATCCGCAATGTTCTCCTATATAAATAAATGAGTTTGTTTACATGTTAGCAAACTCCAAAACGTATGGATTACCTATAGTTTTATTCATTTTAGTTGCATCGTACTACTTTTCTGTCATATTGCCCTCTGGCGGACCTCCTACTGGGATTTTAATTGGAAATTGGCCCTCTATTTGTTATGCTTACTTCAAAGTGAGGGTTACACGGTGTGTGGCCACCCCCATGTTCTGTGAACCGATAATTATGTATGCAAAATATTGTTTTATATTCTCTCTTGTAATCTTAGTGAAATTCAATTGAATGTATCCTTATTTATGCAGGTGAAAAGTGTGTTTGATTTATAATGGTGTTTTTGACCAAATAGGAGACATCCTCAAGAACCTATGCCTATGACTGTAGAGCTTGTATGAAAAAAATTGTGGACGTGAAGGAAGCGAGGAAGTTTTGTCAAGATCGTGGCAGATAGGGCTCTATTGTCTCTGCCTATCCCTGTGGGAAAAAAGCGTAACATTTATTTTTTGTGTATTGTTTTTAGTTGGTCGAACATTGTTTATGATATAAAGTACTTTTACAGCTTACAATCGCATAATTTTTTTTATATTAATCCGCCGATTCAAAAGCTTTGTGAACATCTGAGTTTCCTTTTGACTTTTTTTTAAGTTTTCTTTGCAAACCTTTAGCCAGAATTTTGAGGCAGCCGTGAACTGTATCATTTTTTTAGTCGTCGTCACTCTTGGACCTCCTCTTGATCATCATCGAGGACGAGGTCAAATGTTGTGTCACAATAATAAAAAAAAAATACATAATAACGATTATAATCTCATTTCTTTGTTATTACAATAATTATAATGCACTTATGCGTCCCTTGCATTAACCCTTCGACGCAGTGAGGGGTCCTCGTGACCGAGTTTATTTAATTTCACAAGGCACTAGCATTTGCAATTTATTTTTAAACGGAACATGAATACTCTATCGCCCCCGAGCTATTCACGAACAGTGATCATGTAAATTATTTTAATAAAAACAAAAATAAAAAATGTAAAAGCGTTTAATTTCTTGGAAGTCCTTTAGACCTGGTGTACATTTAAATGTTTATAACTATTGCAAAGTGACAAAGTCGCGTTTTAGGATTTTTTATATTTTTTCTATTGTGTTTCGATATCTGACCGCCTGATGGCATGCATGAAGTGCCGACGACTGCCGAGTCTTCACGGATGCCCCAGTCGCCTTCACTATACCGGCCAAAGGTTGCCTTTTGGTAAAATATTTATTTGACTGTTTATTTTTTTTTCTATCAGTTCACCTTAGGGACCAACAGAAAATCAGAATTAATGTTAGTTGTTATATTGTTTTATTTCAAAATCAATACTTATTGAATTCTTCATTGTAAAACATTATAAAGTAAAATAAAACCTAAATTGTGACATAATAGATTTTAAATAATTTGATTGTTTTACATCGACGTTGCGACACAATGCGAACGAACTCTTATATTTCATTCCACTTCTTCATAGTGTTTGTCCATTAAATTGTAGAGACGTCTTAATAATGCTCCACAGAGTAATGGCACACATTAATCTGTCTTTTTATACATGTAATTTGTGGATATTGAGTTAATCGAATTATTCATGTAATTGTTCATAGAATAAATATGCTCATATATAATACATAAGCATATACGTGTAATGTATACATATGTGCCGACCTTCGAAAAAGTTCGCACATTGTATAATTAATTTTCACTAAAAAGGAAATGTCATTTTCAAACACATTTATTCTTTTGTTTTTTATATTCTATTTTATGTCAAATAAAACAGTCTTCTTTAATGGAGTTTTGGCGGGCAACTGCAAGTGACAGGACGAGCAATTTTGAATTATTTGAAAAGCTTGTGTTTTATATAAATATTAATGTGTAATAATGGTGGAATTATTATACAGTAATAATTTTTGAGTTGATCAAGTATAAACAAGTAATTTAAAGCTGTGAAACGTGTTTCTTCGTGTTCCCTCCAAGACTCCTTCCGAAGTTTTAGTAAAGGCTTTCCGCCGCTTTACTAAAACGATCATCATCAACCTCACTATCATCGTCATCATTTGATGAATCACTTGCATGGTTCATCTTCATCTTTACTTGACAATGTTTTAACATTAAACCATATATTTTTACTTTGACACTGGCAAGTTAAATACTAAAGCCATAAACAAGAAGAAAGAAAGAAAAGTCTTCTTTACGATTTCAACTTAGGCGTTTCATTTATACCGACCCTGACCACGAAGCGTCAAACATACATACATACATAGTACATGGCGGCCGTGGTAGTGCAATGCTCATGCAAAGTGCAGGTTTACTTGACAGTACATTAGTAGCTTATTATAAAAATGTAAAAAATACATATATACCAAAGAGTGATAGGCAGTGGTACCCAGTCTGCCGATCCAGGTAGTACCACTACTTACAAGTATACAGACCGTGAAGTGATTTTGGTCGCGTTTTGGGATTGCAGCTTGTAAGCTGCCAGTTCCACCTAGGATTTAACTGTAGCAGCAGTCACATCTATTAATGGACCGCACTCCATTTTGTAAATAAAAAAGCAAGAGAGTTGTGTCAGGATAATGGAAAGTGGCGCTCCGTTCTCTCTGCCTATCCTTGTAGAAATTAGGTTTCATCATATTTGATGATGATGAACTCACTTCTTCCTACACTACACAGCGTTAATTATACATACACACAAACTAATTTAGTTTACGTATGTTAAATAGTTCTAATTTAATATTCATATTTTTGACAAAAAAATATATCCGCGTTGCGTTGACGCCCGGCGAAGGCGTACGATGAAAAAAGTGACGTTTTTCCTTTGCTAAATCAATGAAATTGTCACGCCTTTTCCCCACAAAAACCCCACTTTGTTTACGGCTTCCTCAGTCGCCGTCACTATGCCGGCTTCACTTAAAGTATCGTCGTCTGTTATGACATCCGCACTATTCGTATCGGCATCGGTATCGTCGAGTCGGCAGAAGTGCGTATCGATACATCTCTGGTTTAAAATACGCTACCAATGGACATCATTCATTTTGTATAGTGAGTTGAGCTTAATTGTATTAACAGTTGCATATACATTTCAAAAATGTTTTTAGTTTAGGTGTGTAAAATAATCAGACTATAATTATGACAGTTCAAAGCAGAACTGTTAATATGACGTGCCTTTGTGATTAACAGACGATACAAAAGCCATTATATTTTCCAAATAACTCAATTGCACAGCAATTAAAAGCAAAAGTGTTATTAGTTTTATCAATACAAGCCGAAACCATCAACCTCCGTGACCATCGAAACTACTATTTAAATATTTTTTCATCATTGGACATTACAAAAATGGTACATAAAAGCCAAAAAGTCCTTGATTAGTCCTTTGATTAGTACATTAGTACAAAAATATCAATGAATAACACGAAAGTAATTTTCCTATCTCGATTTGTGTATTCGAGATAAAAGAGGTTAATCATAGTAACCTATATACATATGTCAATAATCAGGTGATAGTGACCGATAAGATTGGAGTCAATCGTCGAATATGTAAATAATAAACTACGTTGTAAGGCTCAAAAATACATTAATAATACTTTTTCTTTATTGTGACTAAACATATGACAGACCCTGCTTGATGTTAAGCTGGAGTGCGGTCCATGAATGGATATCACTGCTACTACAATTCAATAATTGTAAGTAGAAGTTACATCCACTATGCCGCCCTTACAAGCCGATTCTAAAACCCGACTAAATCACTCCACAGTCTGTATATTTGTAAGTGGTGGTACTACGCCGGCTTGTATGAAGAGATTTGTGGATGTGAAGGAAGCGAGGGAGTTGTGTCAGGATCGTGGCAAGTGGCGCTCCAATTGATACGAACCTGACCTCTCTCACTTTCCTACCCACAATTCTCTTCATACAAGCTCTGCGGTAGTGGGCACTAGACAACCGAGCTTTCTTGAGGATGTCTTCGATTTGGTCAGAGAACACCCTCCTGCAACGCAACCATCCACTATGTTATTCCTAAAATTACTGTTTATTTTACATTTCTTTAATATAATATTAAATTATTCTAAACAAATAAAATTTCTATTGATCTTGAGGAAGTATTGAAGTGTTGTAAGTTACAGTTGAGTCGTTTGTAAGCATGCATCGTTGGTTATCATTGGTGCAGAACTATGGAGAGGGAATAAACAGCTATGGAAGAATACGGAGCTAAAATTATTCTTTAAAGGGTAATCATATTCTGTGTAGAATATAACTTACAGTGTAGAATACAAGTTATTACTTTAATTTATTTATTTATTTATGGGCATACATGACAGGACACAATCGTTACATTAAATTTATTTCATAAATAATTTCATAATAAAAAATTGAAATAGTAAACTGCGAAACAAAAGTCCAGCCTAACATCAGGCGGGTATTATCGAGCCACAATATTATATCGAGCCACAATAAAAAAATATAAATAAAACAAAACACCACATACGTCAAAACTTCTAACTGGTCTAGAATTTTCTTAGATTTTGCGCGAATATTAATTATTATCTTAAACAAATTTTATGCAGCTCTCTCCGTAAACACGATGACTGCAAAGCTCTTAAAACGTCGAAATAATAAAAAAAAGGTTAAATCATTAACCTAAAATAAACGGGATACTAAGCCGCATAAAATTTGTTAATTCATTCTAACTTGCCTTCTAGCTTCGCTGCTACACAAACTTCGAAAAACAATTTTTGGTGACCTACGAAGGGAGACTACTTTTCGGCAGTAGAGTAAAAATATAAGATAATCTTAAATACGTATAGATGACAACGTGCCTGTCAATTTTAATGATATGCAATCACATGAAATTAGTGGCTGTCTGTTAACCCTTCAGTTAACAAACCGTGATAGGTTGATCTTTTCCTAAATTGTACACTCGAAGCTACGTTAATAAGGGCTTAGGAGACCCGGAAACGAGCCAGCGCCTTTCGCTCAGTAATTCTAGGGTTGGGAGATTTTGTAATGTCGTACGTTTATATACTTTACTACATGTAAATACTAAGTAATTATATTTTTATGCTTCTACACAACACTCTGTAATAAGAAGCCACATTTTATGGCGCTAGTGTCAGTCTCGCAATTTGAAAAAACTTAAAATTATTTATTGTCTAGCGGAACCGGCGAATTTCATACCGCCTAACAGTCAATGAATGTCGTGTTACAGATTAGCCGAACTTAAGTTGTTGTGCATCGAAAAAATTAATATAATCGTTTCTCTATAAATATCTTTATTTCCATGAATTATTAAATTCGTAATAACAATTCAAAAAGTAATCTATATGAATTGAAACAGTCTTGAAAACAATATGATTTATTTGGATAAGGATTTAAACAGAAGCATGAACGGTGTGGTCTAATTTTGGTCAGTATTTTTATCAACTTTTAAAATGTAAAAAGTGGTTATTGTGTTTTAGGACCCTTGTTTACACCTTGGGTTACATTACTTAAGTTTTAGTAAGGATCCCTAATCTTTTCTAGCAATAAAAATAGCCTATGTCACTCAGGGTGAATGTAGCTTTCCAATAGTGAAAGAATTCATTACAAACATACACACACACAAAAATACAAATCTTTTCTCTTTATAATATAGATTTATAAGTACTAATGTTCAAAGTATGTATTCATTTAAAGTATGTAACTACGTCGTGTCGGTCTGTTTGTTACATTTTTAGGTATAAACCGCTGAACAGTTTTCGATGAAAATTGGCAAGAAGATAATTTGCATCGCAGGGAAGGACATAGATTATATTTATACAATTTTTTGGACCTAGATAAAATCAGGATCAAATTGATCCGGTCAAATCAGTAAAGTTAAAGGAGATAGAACTATGGTTCCCAAACTGAAATTAATTCATTAAAACTATGTGGATGCAACCAAGGGATATGTAATAGATTGAACTAAAATGCTAACGTTAAGAGAAACGTTAAACGGACATATTATAGAAAATGTTAAAAATATGCCAGTATGTGTTTGTTTAAATTATTTTTCTCATGTAATTAAAATTTTAAACAAAACTAGATCAGTACTAAAATAAGCATAAAGCAGTTGTGGAGTAAAAACCAATGGTAATAATTTTGTACAATACATTGACGGTTTTGTTGTAAGAGGCATGAGGAAATTAATTTATAAAAAAAAATAAAGCAAAAAAGTGTTTACACAATCACACACACGATAAGTTTTCAATTAAATTTGCTATGCCAACTCTAGAACACGCAATATGTAGTTGTCCATGTGAGAAACAATCTGTGTGTTGGAACTAGGAAGCTAAACAGCGCACAATTATGATTTTATAAAAAATCATAATATGCTTTTTTACATTCCTATACTAAGCTACTAAAGTGCTAGTATCATAGAAACAGGACAACCAAATTTCATATATCAAAAATACATTGGTACCGGCAAGTGTTTTTTGAACCCGTGCTCTCAGTTTAGAACCTAATGCGTAAGCATTACACTACCACTACACCACGGTGGCCTTTTACGCGGTCAGATGGCGCTGTGTTTTATGCGAGTATTTTAAATTTATTATCATTATTTTATAAATGCATCGTTGTGTAAAACTTTAAAACAATCGATAAGGATATGGCGGGCAACTGCAAGTGACAGGACGCGCAATTAAAAATTATTGTAAAACTAGTGCTTCCTAAATATTAATGTGTAACAATTGCCATCCAGTAATCATTTTTAAGTTGATCGAGTATATGTATACAAGTGATTTAAAGCTGTGAAACGTGTTTCTTCATTAGATTAACACAAAATAATCAATGGTTTCGTTAAAGCAATAGTTTCTTCGTGTTTCCTCTAAGACTCCTTTCGAAATTTTGATAATTATTAACCTTACTATCATCCTCATCTTGTGATGAATCACTTGCGTGTTTCATCTTCAAATTCATTTTTACTTGACAATGTTTTGAATACACTGGCAAGTTAAAAACTAAGCCATAAACAAGAAAAAAGGAACCATCGATAAAGTACTTGCTGTTTTAATAGCCAAAGAAGCAATGTACGTTGTACATTTAAAACGGTCGTCATAGATAACGAAGACATACGAAATAATATATGTGTGTGAATAATGTATGAATTGTATGACAGAACATTTTCACAACTTTCAAACATTACTTTGCATAAATTAAAATTCTTTTGTTTACGAATGTTCCACATTTAACTAAGAAACGGAAAGTTTTAACGGCTGCTTTTAGTAAAAGTAAAATTAATTTATCTTCAACAGTGGTAGGCAGACGGTGGTCGTTTGCCCCCTCTTTAAAGTGACAGACACACAGACAAAATAATTTATTGCACAAAGCGATATACGAGTACATAAGTTAATATTTTTTAGCTACAAAAAAATGTTTTTTTTTAAATGAAAACAACCAATTTGTATAATACTCTAAATATCTACATTGTAATTAAATTATTTTCATATCAACGTGAAATAAAATTGTAAAATAGACGAACTTACCTTAAGTGTAGTCTGATTCTAATTTTAGAGACGTTGATCTAAAATTAGTTACCCACTCTACCCATAATAAAATGCAACCCATCAACCCTTGAGGTGTGATTACGATGGCTACCTCAGACTACAGACTGCACTATACTCAATTAATCAATCAAATTGTCACGCCTTTTTCCCACGGCCATAGGCAGAGACAATGGAGCGCCACTTACCACGATCCTTACACAACTCCCTTGCTTCCTTCACATCCACAATTCTCTTCATACAGGCTCTATGGTTATGGGTACTAGGCAACCTAGCTTTCTTGAGGATGTCTCCGATTCGGTCGGAAAACACTCTCCTGGGCCTGCCTTGTTTAACGCATCCATCCACATCAGATTTATAAATAATTTCCTTTCGTCAGTCTACTTTCACTCATCCTTTCCATGTGGCCAAACCATCGAAGCATTCCTTTGTCAAACTACTTTCACTCATCCTTTCTATGTGCCCAAACCATCGAAGCATTCCTTTGTCAATCCTTGTCACTACATCTTCTTTTAAACCACATCTATTACGCAGTGTGCTATTCCTTATTCTATCCGCTATCGTCACTCCACATACACTCCTACTATACTGTTTTTTTTTTTAATTCTGTATGGCGGGGCTGCAGACTGTCACCTTGCACGAAGTCAATCTTATACAGATTCATACAAACCAGTAGTGCGGTCTGCAGTTTGCGGTCGTTATCGGAATTCCACCTTTATAATACATTGTAAAACTTATACTTACTCTAAAAACGTGACAACAGCTTACGAAAAACAAGTGAAAATGGTTCGAAGATAATAATTACAAATTACAACTCATATTAATGCTAAATAAATTTACCAATTAATTTTAGTAAATTGAACTGTGTTTATTTGGCAATAAGAGTGTTTTTCGAATTTCAGAATTTTCGCGCGCAATATTTTCATGCTTACAATTACGTTCTATTTACCACGTTGTTACCTTCAACATGTCCTTAGCATTTATTAGCTTAATATGTTAACAATAAATAGATAATTTAACACTTGTGTGTCACATAAATGTCACAATGCTAGAAATGTAAACGCCCTGGTGCAAGAACACTAGTGCCCTATAGTAATCAAGTAAAGTTGCCAACACTGAAAACAGCATTAAGATTTTAGGGGAATTCCCTACAAAAAGAATTCTGGGTGTGAGGGAAGCGAGGGAGTTGGCAAGTGGTTCGACATCTGATCTCCACTTGCTTGATATTGGTAGTAAGTAAGAGTACCACGGACTAAAAAAACATACTCTGTTCACGGTTGCCTCAGTCGTGGTCACTATGCCGGCCAAATGTGGCTCTATAGTAATTTAGTTTAAATAATTGGTCAACGATTAATCATTGATATTCTAATTAGGTGGTTATACTATCGATATTGTTTCTTCTACTTATAGCCTATACAGTATGTTAAAAAAACATGCTAAATATAATTAACCGTTTTTATTATTTAAAATTATTAGTATTTAAAGTTGCAATGAAATGAAGTTATTTATGTTATTTACAAGCTTTGTTACTATAATCTTGCACCTTAATTTTGAAAAAAAATCTTTAACCAATTTAGCTTAAATTTTATGAATCCATCATGACGGATTCCTTGGATGGCGGGCCATAATATCCCAGTAATATAGGACCTGTATCAAATGAGGAGGTTTGCTGAGAATATAAAAAATAAAATAACGTTACCTAAAAATATCAATATAACGGATGCCTCTTTTTATTAATTCAAAAATTATAAACATAAGCATGGAACATATCATGGAAACTGGGCGACAAAATAAATATAGTTAATTAGTCGATAGTTTTGCAATAGAGGTTCTGGGTTTGCGAGACTAAATCATTACCACTAGATCACGATAACACTGGATTATAAACCATCAATATTAATTTGTAATAATAATAAAATATTATAAATGGTGATATCAGTCGAGGCAATCAATAGATAAGTATTAATTTATTTGTAAAAATTATAAATTATATACAAAGGCAAATATAATGTCTCTACTAGTAAGACATGTTGATTAAACATGTTGAGGTGCAAAAAAATAATTTACTATATAATGTATTATACCTACCGATATTATTATTGTATGGCCGGTATAGTGACAAGAGAATGCCGGAATTCGAATTTCACTGATGCAACACGGTCCTCTTTTGGTCCTCTCCTTACTTGATGATAATGACAAAATTATTATAAACACATGAGTTACGTAGATTACAATATATGCATAGATTACAAATATAATATAGATACAAGCTTCCCCTATCAGACAAGACCCATTATGTATTTAAAATGTTCACCTTCTGGAACACCTTATATATAAATTTTGACAGCATAATCAATTTAGACTTCAAACTAACCTTAACATAAAACAAGAAATAGTTTAGAGTACAAGTTATAAATGACCTTATTTATTTGTGAATCATTTATTATAAATAATGGTTTGATAAATTATTCAAATATTATATAAGTAGGATAGTGTGCTTGTGAACGCATTTAAAATATTTAAGCTAACAAATATGTGTGTACTTATTTAGATGATACACCATGTATGTTTATTCACACACGTTTTAATAATTTAAGAGTTTATACCAGTCTTTATAAGGGTTCGAAATTTTACTTTTCCTAATATATTGTCAAATATGGTCTACTTAAGATTAGTTTTTTTTTTATTGTGACACGACATTTGACATCGACCTGCCTGATGATAAGCAAGAGGAGATCCAAAAGTGCCGACGACTGAAACAACCGAGTCAGGACACGGCTGTCTCAGCCGCCGTCACTATGCCGGCCAAAGGTGCTTCTTCACGCATCGCTTGAAGGATCCAAGGTTATAGGAGGGAGAGAACACATGGGCTGGCAAAGCGTTCCACTTGTCGATTGTTCTACAGAGAAAAGATGCACCGAACTTTTTAGTTCGACTACCGATTCTGTCGACAAAATGTGAATGCTTCTCCCGACCAGTGCGGGTGTTACGGGTGTGAAAAGACGAGATAGGAACAAGGTTAAAGAGCTCCTCGGAACATTCTCCGTGGTATAGGCGATAGAGGACGCATAGAGCCGCCATGTCTCTGCGTAATTGCAGAGGCTCCAGAGTTCGCGTAACCTCTACATCTCCTATGATTCGGACAGCTCGGCGCTGCAATGAATCCAGGGCATTGAGAAGATACTTGGCAGAGCCGTCCCAAAGATGCGAAGGTTTATGGTGGACGCAGGCAATTTCCTAATTGCCTAATAAAAAATTATTACATCAAGAGAAACGAGTGGTTTCAAAGAGTGGTAGGCAGTGGTACCCAGTCTGCCGATCCGGGGTAGTACCACCACTTACAAGTATACAGACCGTGAAGTGATTTGGTCACGTTTCGGGATCAGCTTGTAAGTTGCCGGTTCCATCTAGGCCGGCATAGTGGATGTGATTGCTACTCACAGTTATTGAATTGTATTAGCAGTGACATTCATTCATGGACCACACTTCGGCTTAACATCAAGCGGGGTGCTGTCATATGTCGAGTCACAAAAAAAAAGAAAATCAAATCAAAATGTCACGCCTTTTTCCCACAGGGATAGGCAGAGACAAAGGAGCGGCAGGATCGTGGCAAGTGCATGACAATTTGATTGATTGATTTTATTCATGAATCAATCCTGACACAACCCCCTCGCTCCCCTCACATCCACATCCATCCATGCTTTGTATAAGTCAATACATTTGTTTGATTATTAAGCTGTACATAATCGTGACGTAAGGTTAACGAATGTGACGATGTACTTCTTAGGTTCTATGGCCCACAATCACGAGCTATACGTTAATAACCAATACAAATGAACACGACTTCTTAACTATCCTATATTTACATGTTTTTTTTTTAAATTGTGGTTAAAAAATATGTAAATATAGGATAGTTAAGAAGTGCGTTAATAAAGGAAGACGATTTTTACTACAGTTAATTATTCCAAAGGGTCGACCGCGCAACTTCAATGGTAACATTATTTTTCATCTTGAACTTAGTGTCCGAATGAATAAAAGTTAATTTTACAGCGGCCGCGTAACTTTTTGACAAATGGAAATGAATTTCATTGGCATTGAAGTTGCGCGGTCAGCCCCCAGTATGTAGATCTAGTTGTAACTGGCACTTCACGTAGTCTTGGAAGTGGTCGTACTACCCTATCTGCAGACTGTACAAAGACCACCTTTAAGGTCATTGAGGTAAAGAGGGACGCTATACTAGAGATAACATAGCGTCACTTTTCAAGATTCCGGCATAACTCTGTTTCTCTATACACGCCTGCTTTTTAAAGTATGTCCTAGATTTTATCGAAAAACTTTGATGTCATCTTTGTTTTATCCTTGCACTCACCTCTGATATCTACAACCTTAATTCATTCGTCTTTTCAAAATCCAAATTAAATATTTTTTAATATAATATATATATATTTATATTTTATTATACATTTCTATACTAAGCTACCAAAGTGCTTGTATCATAGAAATAGGACAACCAAAGTCAAGTCAATATCAAAGATACATTGCCGGTGAGTGGTTTCGAACCCGTGCTCTCGGCTTGTGTATCCATTGCACTGCCACTACACCACGGTCGCCTTATGTGAAATCTTTATTATTCTTAAAATATATGGTACTAACGAAGCTCTCTTCATCATACTAGTTTAAAAAATAGTTTTGTGTATGTATCCCCACAGTCGAAGGTCCAGACGGCAAAAATACTAGTTACCCACAGGAGCCTTCTATAATGTAGGTACTTATATTTTAGTATACAGTATTAGAAACCATACAAATCACATAGCTGTGCCCGCGGTTACACCCGCGTAAAATTATGTTTATAACACAGTCAAGTAATCCCTTTTTTGTATTTATAAAACGATAACTCATATAAAAATGACAGACGGAAATAAAAATAAATATAGAAAATTCCCAAAAGCTGAAACTATAGTCAATTGGAAACTATAGTAAAAATATATTTTTTATTAAAAGTATTCTATGTTACTTCCTGTACCTCTAAAAATATATGTACAAAGTTTCATGATGATTGTTGCGTGAAAACGTAACAAACAAACTCACATTCACGTTTATAATAATAGTAGGATAGGATTTGTTACATTACTAAACTAAGCTACTAAACGTGCTTGTATCATAGAAACAGGACGACAACAGTACATATATCAAAGTTACTGTAATAGCTGTCGCTTCTATCCGTAGACCGCACTCAAACTTAACAACAGGCAGGGTGCTGGTACCAAAAATATTGGTACTGGCAAGTAGTTTTGAATCAGGGACTCCTGCTTTGCGTCACCATTTCACGACCACTAGACCACGGTCACCTTACTATGACAGCAACCCGCCTGATGTTAAGTTGGAGTACATTCCATGAACACAGTTAAATAAATAACTTCAATAATAGATTTTTAGAGAATATAATAAAACTACAAAATATGCACCTTTGTTTTTTACTAATATTTTTTATTTAATTTATTATTAAAAATTAAGTAAGTATTTAATTAATCACAAAAAAACTAATTAAAAACTAAAAATTAATAAATAAAATTACGACTATTCGATGGGCGTAGTGTGCCGAGGACACTCGCTGCGTTCCCCCGTTGAACAGCGAGGCTGACCCTTTGAACGAGATATTCTCTACTCAAAGGGTCGCCCGTCGCCAAGTAGAGTTTCTCGCCAAGCTCGCGGGAGATATTTAATTTGTAATTAAATAATGAATGATATAAAATGTGGAATTACCAATGTATCGAGATCAGCTTATAAGTTGCCGGTTCGAATTAGGTCGGTATTGTGAATGCGGCTGCTACTTGCAGTTATTAAACTGTAATAGGAGTTGCCTCTATTCATGGACCGCACTCCAGCTTAACATTAAGCGGAGTGCTGTTTCATGTCGAGCCTTAATAACAAAATGTGAAATATTTTTCACACAACCAAAGTTAAAAAGATTTAAAAAATAAACGAAATGTCATAGAGAAGTGCACTTTTGCTGTTACGTATTCTTTTGCTTTAACAGAAGTTCATATTACTCTGTGACAGCCCTACCTACATAAGTCCCTGTTGACATTTCCCCTGGAAGGCTTCTGTTGACCTAGTTTTGAACTTCAGGACACTCAATACATTACAAAACTATAATTCATATACTATAATTCACGTTTTGATGGGATATATTTTAATTTTTCCTTATATAATCTCAAAAGGTTTGAATATTTAAGAGTGGTAGGCAGTTTGTCGCCATTTACCCAGTATACCGGTATTACACTGGGTAAAAACCACCTTATACCCTTGTATTGTTGTGTGTAAATTTCAAATACTTAATCAAAAATAAGTGGTGGAACTACCAGTTACCACTCTTTATTAACCAGACTCGGAACAAATATCTGCCTCTTTTATGATTTTACATAAAAAAAGGTAATATTTAATCTAACGGAGAAGTCTGAGGACATCTTGCTATACAAGGGGAAATGTTGCCAGTCTCCTAGTCTGTTGGGACGTCTCTAGGTAATATTTTTTATTTCAAGTTTAAATATTAATAAATACTTTTCATTAATGTACTATTATACTTAAATTTTATTATGATTTAGTTTATATTTTTATTTACATTATAGAAATGTAAATAAAAATATTAAAAATAAAATATATTTGAATGTTGTGCATATTTGTAATTGGTTGCATGTTAGCTAAAAAATAAATATGCTATTATTGAATTAAACAACTTTTATGCGGCTTACTATCGCGTTTATTTTGGTTTTGATTTCACATTTTTTTATTATGTCGGAATATTAAAAAAATGTAAAATCAAAACCAAAATAAACGCGATAGTAAGCCGCATAAAAGTTGTTTAATTCAATAATAAATGTTCGCGCAAAATCTAAGAAAATACTATGCTATTATTATTAATGTAAATATGCTTAATGAATAAATAAAAACTAGTTGTCTACATTATATTTTTAATCTAACCTATATAAGAAGGCAATTAGAATACATCTAGGTTTTTGCGTGGGTGAAGTGAAGGTTGCACGCACGACCTGCTTGCACTAACGCTGCTCCCATTTGTGGAACTAAGAGAGGTTTAATTGTTGTCCATTTGAAGCATGGTTTGATTATTAAGAGATTAAAAGAGTTTAAGAGCTTGTATGAAGAGAAGTTCCTTCACATCCACAATGTGAGGGAACTTGCTTGGAGTTGTGTCAGGATCGTGGCAAGTGGCGCTTCATTGTCTCTGCCTATCCCTCTGGGAAAAAGGCCTGACAATTTGATTGATTGAATAATAAAATAACTTAATGAATTAAACAAATTTTATGCGGCTTACTATCGCGTTTATTTTGGTTTTGATTTTACACGATAAAATAAACGCGATAGTAAGCCGCATCAAATTTGTTTAATTCATTAATCAATGTTCGCGCAAAATCTAAGAAAATACTATAAAATAACTTATTTATTTTCGGTTTTTATTTATTTATTTTAGCTTAACTTTACAATCTTAATACTAAACTTAGTTATGTTACTATTAATTATTTGGCCAGCATATTGATAGCGACTGAGGCAACCGTAAGTTGATCTATTTTTTCAGTCTTCTTTTCAATTTAAATAAAATAAATTAGTTAACGAAATTGATCATCAATATGACGCTTCAATTTCTACAACAGAGCGTCACTTTTTACGATCATGGCACAACTCTACAACTATACTTTATACTATAATTTATTTTGGAGGTTTTAAACCATAGTATTAACATACATTATCCAAAGAAAAAGGCCTTAAAAGCAATTGATAACATTCTTTTAATATATTATATGTTCATGTGTATAATATACTCGGTGTGTTCATGTAAAAGCCAGCGTCGCTTAAGGGCGCACTTGAGCACGGCAAGTTATTACGAAAATGTCTGATATTTGTAATTTTGTACGGTTGGAAATATTGCTAGGAAATGTTTCCTTATAGTGAGTGGATCACATAAGGATAGACTCCACAATTGCTTCAATATTCTTTAAATACAATACAGTAATAAAATATGATAATAAAATACCTATACATACAGAGAAAGTAAGGAATACTTTCATACATAAAATACAAATAAATTATGATTATTATATATAACTTTGTTTATAAAATAAATAAAAAATGCGGCTTTTTGTCGCTCTTATTTTAAACTTGACTTTTCGACAGCTTTGCAGCCATCGTATCGTGGGAAACAGCGCGGTGCGGCGTATCAAATTATAAAAAATATATATATATTAGTCTTAATTTGTATACCGTTAAAACTAAGGTATAATTACATAGTATGAAAAATTAAATTTCTATTTTCGCGCATACAGTGAAGGTTTTACAGTAAAAACTCGTGACACGATTTGCAATTAATATATCATCAGATAGAATATGAGTTTAATTTCTATTCATATTTTTAACAGACAAATATATTTAAAAAAATATCTCGGATTTAATAAAGTCAGATAATAAGGACCCCGCTTGATGTTAAGCTGGACAACGTTCCAAGAAAGGAGACTATTGCTGGTTTCATGGAACTAACTTGAAAGTGGTGGTACTATCACTCCGGCAGACTAGGCAATCACCAACTGTTCAAACCACTCATAAAACCGTAGGATTGGAATTGTTTCCCCTATGTATGTCTAGTGGATATATTGTCTGTGTTACAGTGCGAGCCATCTGAGAACTTGAGGTCGCTATGTTCACACATTTTAACGGTAGTTAGGTGAAGAGAAGATTCCAGAGACAATTGTAACTAGCGAGATAAGAGATGCCATTGTTTTCATCATCATGGCATAACTAACTCAATTGTGACACGACATCTGACCTTGACCCGCCTTATGATAAGCAAGAGGAGGTCCAAAAGTGAGGACAACTGAAAAAAAAAGCCGAGTTAGTTCACTATGCCGGCCAAAGGTCCTTCTTCACGCATCGAAGGCGTAAAGGCGACGGTGGTGTAGTGCAATGGTCACGCAAACCAAGAACACGGGTTCAAAACGACAACCTTTTAGTTCGACTGCCGATTGGTCGACAAAATGCGGATGCTTCCCCTGACCTGTGCGGGTGTGAAAGGAACCAGTTAAAGAGCTCCTCAGAACATTCTCCGTGTTATAGGCGATAGAGGACGCCATTTCTCTGCCTACCTCTTTTAGAAAGGCGGTGAAGGTAAAAAGTCTCTTCATTACAAATTACGTTAGCTTAAAACTGAAATGATTTAGGTTACGCAAGGGCCTAAAGTTTTTCAATTTCCCTCCTAAATTAAGGTGGTCTGCTATGATTTATATGGGCAGTAGGCAAGGCGCCAATTTTTTACCCTTTTCCCAAGTGAGGCAGGGGTCAGGGCATTGGGGCAAACGTGTTCGTGGAATAAAAAAGATGTGTCATTTTTTATCGATATATATTTTTTTATCGACAATTTTCTTCTATGTTGTCAGATATAGTATCGTTCTTTTTATTATTGATTAAGATTTAAGAGCTGGGTTACCTAGTGCCCATAACCATAGAGCGTGTATGAAGAGAATTGTGAATGTGAAGGAAGCGAGGGAGTTGTGTCAGGATCGTGGCAGGTGGCAACCCATTGTCTCTGCCTATGCCTGTGAGAAAAAGGCGTGACAATTTGATTGTATGATTGATTGAAGATTAAAGAGGTTTTGTACTATTACTTTAAAATAGGCCTAGTCGGCAGATCCGGGGACTATCATTACAAGTATACAGACCGTGAAGTGACTTATTCGCGTTTTATAAGTTGCCGGTTCCAACTAGGCCAGCATGGTGGATGAAACTGCTACTTACAGATATTTAACTGTAGTAGCAGTCACCTCCATTCATGGACCGCTCTCCAGCCTTCCATCATAACAGGTCGAGTCACAATAAAAAAATCAGAAACCTTTATTACAGACATGGTCACGCAAACCGAGAGCTCTCGTTTTAAAATCACTTGCCGGTACCAATGTATCTTAGATATCAACGTGCCTGGTGCAACGTGCGGTACTTGAGCCGACTGGTATTGCTATGGTACAAACACGTTTATTTGTGTTTATAAATCCTACTATTATTATAAATGTTAATGTGAGTTTGTTTGTTACGTTTTAACGCAATAACTACTTAACCAATCGTCATGAAACTTTGTACACATATTTTTGAAGGTACTGGAAGTAACATAGGATCATAGACATAGAATACTTTAAATTTAAAAAAATATTTCCTTTACTATAGTTTCCAATTGACTATAGTTTTAGATGTTTGGAAGTTTTCTATATTTATTTTTATTTTTGTCTGTCATTTTTATATGAGTTATCGAGTTATTAATACAAAAAAGGGATATACGGCAGTCCAGTTTTAACACAGTCATAAACCTGTTTTACGCGGGTGCAGGCACATCTAGTATATTTATAATTTCGATAGTCAACAATTGAATAAAAAATGTATAACCCTAGACCTATGACATTTTGTAATGGAGTTTGTGTTATACCTTTTTGAGTCATGACAACTCTAATATGTCATGAAAAGTGGTATTTTTGACGACGGTACCTGCTTTCAACGCTCAAAGTTTGTTTCAGGAAAAAGGAACTCCCGAAATTCGATTATGAAATATCATGTTTTATTTACAAGCTCTATTATGGGCACTAGGCAACTCAGCTTTCAGGATGTCTTCGATGGATGCTTGTATGAAGAGAATTGTGGATGTGAGGGAAGTAAGGGAGATGTGTCACAATCGTGGTAAGTGGCGCTCCATTGTCTCTGCCTATCCCTGTGAGAAAAAGGCGTGACAATTCTTCGTTCTATGGTACATATTTGATCATAGTATTTTTGGTATTATGTGATTATAATGCAATAAAATATTATTTAAAAGTAAGCAGTAATTGAGGTAAAAATCATAATAAGCAGAAAAAAACGAATTTATTGCCCTGACTACCTTTCTGAAGAAATTATGGTCTCGAGGATACGTTTGTAAAACTAGGTCATCAGATACTTTTGGGCCAAAAGAAACTTACGAAAGTAGCCTATTTATCTCCCCAATTTTGGGCTTTAGGTAAAAATCCCAGACGTTTTCTGAAATGTAAGTAGATTCGTTTGCTGACTTGAGACTTGCCTGGAAATGTTTGCAAATAATATATCCTATTTGGAAGGAAAGGATAAATAACTTTATTTTAGCGTTATTATATCTAAACTATTATTTTTTTAAATATATTATTTAAATCTGGCTGGCATAGTTTAGACGACTGAGACTAACGAAACCTTTTTTTAAATTTTATTGCGACACGTCATTTGACCTCGACCTGCCTGATAATAAGCAAGAGGAGGTCCAAGAGTGATGACGACTGAGAAAACCGAGATTGTTCAAAGTTGCCTTAGTCGCCGTCACTATGCCGGCCAAAGAAAACTGAGTTTTATTTTCAGTCGTCGGCGCGTCTTTATCTATTTACCCTTGGGCAAGCTACCATCATACTTACTTATGCCTCTTTATTATATATGTGGTTATATTGGTATATGTTTAGGTAAAATAATATCCCTGCACTACAACTATGAATTCATTACACTTATAATTAAATTACATATCTATATATAACACAAATATACATAACTTAAATTAAATGTGTGTTTGTGTGTGTGTATGTGCATGCGTTCGTGTGTTTGTGTGTGTACCAACTCATAATATCCCTTCTAGTATAGCCTATTCTTAATCCGACAATATTTTCACTGTCTACCAACTTATTTTAAAGTTATTCATGAAAAAACAAACAAATCTCTATCATTCAAAAAAATGTAGTATTTTTATAAAATATGGAACGATACATTTGTCAATTTTGACGAAATTTTCGTTTACGAGTATATAAGTAAAAATTATTATTTTTTTATAAAAAAATGTATAAAAAAATGTTAAGAATTTTGATTACTTGCTTGTATTTAAAAACGTCATTGTTGTCCTCAATTACGTCTAAATTGTGATTGTCGCAATTTTTCTGTTTTTTTTGTGTAGTAGACATATATGTCACGCACTTATAGTAGGTATATATAGGTATATTCTCTGTAATGTCACGCAAATAAGATCACTGTTCAACAAATACATTGTACTAAATGTTGTTTTTCACTTCTAAGAATTACACTCGCAGACAAAATTAGCTATACAATTTAAAGGTGTATTTTATTTTATTTATTTCTAGTTGGATTAATCTAGTATTTTTTATACAATATTTTATGACTATTCTATTTAATCTAAAGAGAATTAACATGTTCAACAAATTGTACTACATAACTTTATTGTTTTTATTTGTTTATTATTGTGCAATATGATGGACCTTATTGGAATTTTCTAAAAAGTTCGGTGCGTATTTTCTTAGTAGAACAATTGACAAGTGGAATGCTTTGCCAGCCCATGTGTTCTCTCCATTCTATGACCTTGGATCCTTCAAGCGATGCGTGGCACCTTAGGCCGGCATAGTGACAGCGACTAGGGTAGCCGGAAAATAACGTTTTTTTTAGTCGTCGTCACTCTTGGACCTCCTCTTGCTTATCATCAGGCGGGTCGAGGTAGGATGACGTGTCACAATAAAATTTTAAAAAAATATCATGCCACAAAAGGCGACCTTATTTCTAAACAGCGATCTCTTTTAGTGACACAACCTTTGGTTGAAAAGCAAACCCTCCTTGCCTATCATAAGTTGAGGTCAAATTAGATGTCGCGTCTCAATAAAAAAAAATGGTAACATGAGTGGTAGTTTTTTATATTTGCAAAATAAAAATAAACAATGGTACACCAAATTTTGTCCGCGAGTGTATAATATAATTAACGTATGATAATGATAGAAACACAGCGTTGTACGCATTCAAGCATTTATGAATCACGGTGATACACAACGAGCTCAGTGCGTGCATGTAAACTTGCACTCATGTGTAAATGGGCATGTCGCATGTAGATGGAGGATAAACAGGTGTTTTCAATAATAACTGGGTTCCACAAATTAGATAAGCGAAGTGGGTTATCGGATTACTATATAATTTTATATTTAAATTTCTATACTTAGCTACTAAAGTGCTTGTGTCATAGAAACAGGACAACCAAAGTAAATTAAAGATACATTGGTACCGGCAAGTAGTTTTGAACCCGTGCTCTCGGTTTGCGTAACCATTGCACTGCCACTACACCACGGCCACCTTAAAATTAATAATGTTGAGTGACGGCAATTAAGGCTTCCGTAAACTTTTCGTCGACATCGAAATCCTTGGGTTTATGCATCTTTACCAACAGAAAAGTCAAGGTCAGATGTCGAGGCACAATTATGAAAAGCGATAATCTAGAATTCTTAGGCAGTGTTTTTGATAGCGTCGGCCAATGTGTCATTAGTTGCAGAACAGTAACTTCTGAGATATCAGAAGTTACTGTTAGAGAGATACTCTTCCTACTGGCGATAGAAGCGTCTTAAACAATTGGGTAGGTATATGTCCAGAAGTGGACGAGTTAATATTGTAAAATAAGACTTCATATGTAATTTTCCTGAATTATCTGATAACTGGCATCTTTATGCGGCTTAAAATCGCGTTTGTAAAATCATTAATCAAAAATAAACGCGATAGTAAGCCGCATAAAATTTATTTTATGTTATTCTAAACAATATATATTTTATTATTTCGGTTATTTAGTTTACTTTTGCATTCCGGAAGTTTTTGAAATTTATAGAAAATCGCAATGCACGCAACATACAGCGGGCTGACATGTAAAATTTATTAATATAGAACCGGGAACTGCAATGGATGCAAGCCACGAGAGCTTAGCTCAAATCTGCACAGCTAGTCAGTCAGTCGCCGACCGCGGCGCGTGCGCAAGCGTGTTGGTGTGTCTTGAAACCAATCGGGAACTATATTTAGAAAATATCAAAACGATCGCGTTTTGCTTAGTTTTTCGTGATAATTATACCAATTATTGCATTAGTAGTGTTGTGAGTGAATTTAGGAAGAAAATAGTGATTTTGTGTGTGTTTTTACGAACTGGAAAGTTCGGTAGTTTCGTTTTGTAAAATTATGTGATTGCAAACTGATCCAATGAATATGTTTGGAGTATTTATCAGGAAATGGAAACCAAAAAGGTTTGTCATTATAAATACTTTTTTTTCATTTAGTTTCTATAATAGACTTTCATAGTGTATCATAGAAACAGGACGACCTAACTACATAAATCAAAGATACAATGGTACCGGCAAGTGGTTTTGAACCCGTGCTCTCGGTTTGCGTAACCATTGCACTGCCACCACACCACGGTATTTAGGTTTAAGACGATTGTTTCTCAAAAGACATCCATCGAAATTCTAGTATAGTGGTGCTGGCGACCGTGGTTGTACTTGTAGTCACACAAAATCGAGAGTCCCCGGTTCAAAAACTACTTGCCTAGCCAATGTATCTTTGATACATGTACTTTTGCCGTCCTGTTTCTATGATACAGTGCAATTTAAGTAGCTTAGTATAGAAATGTAACAAAAGACGCCGATTGGTTTCCAATACCAACAATGTCATATTTGATACTCATTATAGATAGATGGCTGTTCATAATGCGGTACTTATTCCTACATTAATGTATGGAAGTAAAGGGATTTGTGTCAGGATCGTGGCAAGTGGCGCTCCATTGTCTCTGCCCTTTTTTCCATTCATGGGAAAAATGCGTGACAATTTGATTTGATTTGATTTTTTCATTATCAACTTGTTTATTTTGCAACTACATTATGAATTTAGGAAATCACAAATTTCTTTTTTTTGTTTTGTTAATGAATAAAGAAAAATTAAATATGCATATTAAGTACTAAGATAATTTTGATAAGATATATTTATTATATTAGTTGAAATGATGATAAGATATACATTGTAGTAAATATTTATATGTTTATAATATTTTTAATTATTGCTCGGCTGGTATAACAGTAACCCGCATGACGTTAGACATAGCGAGCGACTGAATCAATCGTGAACAATCAATTTTTTCAGTCGTCGTTTTAGACTTCCCCGTACAAGTCGAAGTCAGATGTCAAGTCGCATTATTGGCATTATTACTATTTATTAAAAGTGCTTATGATACAAGCACTTTTAAGACACTAGGCGAACTAATAACCATATAAAAACAAGATGGTTTTATACCTAAAGCTCTTGAGACCTGAATACAAAATGTTAGAAGGGTACGCTAGGACAGTATAGTGAAGTGACAAGGACGCTTGGTAGTCGCCACTTGAGAGCGTGAAGCAACAGTCAAGACTGTCTATCTCTAAAGGGCTTGAGGCGTGACTTTATAAAGTCTAGCAGTCAAGTTTAAAAGGGGCATATCCTAAGCAGAAATGAACTTCTTTTGCATCGTTAAAACTTGATGAAACGGAAGTGCTACGGAACTTGTATATCAATCAATCAAATTGACACGCCTTTTTCCCACAGGGGTGGGCAGAGACAATGGAGCGCCACTTGCCTCGATCCTGACACAACTCCCTCGCTTCCTTCTATACTTTTAATGGCTTTGTTTAAGCAAAACAATCAACAAATCAATCAATTCCCACAGTAATTGTTTTTTTTTTAACTGTGACTCGACATATGACAGCACCCCAATTTATTAACTGTGTGTAGCAATCACATCCACTATGCCGGCCTAGTTGGAATCGGTAACTTACAAGCTGATCCCGAAACGTGACCAAAACACTTCACGGTCTGTATACTACCACTCTTTAATAACCTGCCCCGAAGCAAAAATCCACATCTTTTTTTATTATTAAAAAATATTTGAAATATTTAATATAATTATTAAATATTACAAATGAAAGCTATGAAACAAATAATTGCTCCGATCGGAGATCGAACCCGGGACTTTACGCGCAACAAACCAATCGCTAAACCGTTAGTCCACGCCTGTCGTCAAATTGATTGTTTTAAAGCGTAAACTCAAAACCGCGTAATGAGAGCCTCCTTGTGTGGTCTAAACGTGAAACATGCATTCTTTTTAAATAATAAAAGAACCACAAACTTTCATAATAACATTGTAATATTTTTGTAATAAAACACGACAGTTATATCACAGTACTAGGAAGGGGAACAGTCATACGTCTTTGCAGTGGCCTTGAAATAATTGACTAAATGCGCAATTTAGGACTGCATCCACTTACTGAGGCTTAAGGTTATTATGACGCACACCGACTGTGCGTTTCATCCCCTTCATTTACAATCGGTAACTGTAACGTTTTTTTTCCGGTCGTCAGCGCTTTCCTTGCTAACCATCTTGCGAGCCAAGGTCAGAAGTCAAGTCACGAAAAAAAATATTTTTTTCATGTGTGATCTAACTGTTACCAAGCTGAATATTTGAAGAAGCAACAGCAACGTCGCATCGGAGGAGTCCAATACCTTTCTAAAAAGAAGAACATACTTTCATACGTTTGTTCATATCTTCGTGTGTTTCATTGAGAATTCGAGGCGCGTTTTACTGTTCCTTTTCTATGCTGTGGTTATATGAAAGGTCTTGCGTTTTGTGGTAGGATCTGTGGTACCTATACAATGCATCTTTGTATCCATCATGTTCTTTTATTATTGACACGCTTGCCGGCCGCAGATAAATGGCAGTCACATCCACTATGCCAGCCCAACTGAATAAACTAAATTAAAAGCAAAGTACACTTACGCAGCTCTGCCATATCGGCTTAACTGGACTTCCTTAGGTTCCAAACTTGTGTCAATCTTTACAACTGAAAGTCGTAGTATCAGCCTGAGTCGAAAGACTGAGCAAGGTTCAAAACTGTCAGCTACCACAGTAAGATTTACTTTTCGCCAGCATAGTGACGACGACTAAAGCAACGGTAAACTGATGAATTAAACAAATTTTATGCGGTTTACTATGCGGAATAATAAAATAAAATATCAAAAAAATCAAAATCAAATTGTCACGCCTTTTTCCCACAGGGATAGGCAGAGACAATGGAGCGCCACTTACCACGATCCTTACACAACTCCCTTGCTTCCTTCACATCCACAATTCTCCTCATACAGGCCCTGTGGTTAAAATAAAATAAAATAAAATAAAATAAAGTTGTAAAATCAAAACCAAAATAAACGCGATAGTAAGCCGCATGCAATTCATTAATCAATGTTCGCGCAAATTCTAAGAACCGTAAACTGAATAAGTTTTTTCAGTCCTTGGCGATCTTGGACTTTCTTTCGTTTCCCATCAGGCAATTCGAGGCCAGATATCGAGTCTCAATAAAAAAAGATACAAATATTCTAGATAAATATAATAAAGATATTCTATTTCCAAAAAAATACCCAAAGACGTTTCCAACTGTCACTCATAATAACCATTCTATTTTCAAAATTTGTATTTGAATTGAGAACACGATGACATTGCAATTTCGATTCGACCGTTAAATGTAGACCTAGATTTATTCTCTATAGATCATATCGTATTGTTGGAATGTAGGTATAAACTTTGTTATGGCAACATTTTATAACAGGTGTAGGCAGCACATATAGAACTACTATTGTTTTTTTTAGTGTGGCCCGACATATGACATAATGACATGAAGGCGACCGTGGTGTAGTGGCAATGCAAACCAAGAGAACGGGTTCAAAACCACCCACCGGTACCAATGTATCTTTGATGTACTTTGGTCGTCCTGTTTCTATGATACAAGCACTTTAGTAGCTTAGTATAGAAATGTAAATTTAAAAAAAATTAAAGGTATCTTAGGAGATATCTATCATTTTAAGAGCCACGATCCTGACACAACACCCTCGCTTCCCTCACATTCACAATTCATTACATACATTAATTACTTTTAAATAATAATAATATCCATTTTAAGAAATGTTATATCTATTTATAAATTAAAACGACTACATTAAACACTACATTTTTATTTAATGAACACATATTTTGCTAAAATAAACGTATTGCCTTCAATTGAGACAATGTAACGAGGTCATCAATACAACTTGAATTAAGTAAAATTTTCAGCTGTTAAACTATACTTGTACATATAGACAATATACACTTATAGACACTGATTCGTTTCATTGAAGTAAAATAAACGGTTTCAGCAACATGTATATTTTTATGTGTTGATCAGCGTAAACAGGCATCTAACCAGACCTATGTAACTTACCTACCTATCTGCCCTCCTAAACGGGCTGCACTCTAGTAATCATGCTGTAGGATTTTACATTGTAGAACTATACTAGCGGCACGCTATTATGCCCGTTTTGACGTTTGACCCGCTCATGAAGTTTTGTATAAAGGACATCATTCATTTTGTATGGGGACTTGGGCTTAATTGTATTAACAGTTGTATATACATTTTAAATTAGTTTTATGTACGAAGATTACAATATAATTGGATTATCTCCTTTATTTTTAACCCCCGACCCAAAAAGAGGGGTGTTATAAGTTTGACTTGTCTGTGTATCTGTGTATCTGTGGCTCTGTGTATCTGTGTGTCTGTCTGTGGCATCGTAGCTCCTAAACGAATGGACCGATTACGATGCGGTTTGTTTCATTTGAAAGCTGACGTGATCGAGATGGTTCTTAGCTACAATTCATGAAGATCTGATCAGGGGTTTCAAGGTCATCAGCTCGATTTGTTAGCTGCGGTAGCGATCTTAGACGCGCTGTTTAGAACGACAACCCTTGTACGTCGCTATGCGACGAAGATTGTTATTTTATGTCAAATAAATATGCCATTGTTAAAACACGTTTTTCCCCTAAAATATTCAATCAAGGTAATCGATCTAAACTGCAAACCAACCTCGCCATATGAATATTTTAAGGGAAAAATTATAACATTTTTTACGTGTTTTAACAATGGCATATTTATTTGACATAAAATAACAATCTTCGTCGCATAAGGCTGGGAATACACGTCCGATATTGCTGAGCAAATTATTTACAAATCGGAAGTAGGAATCGGACGTCTATTTTGTTTCTGTATTCTGTATGAAAACTGCACCTTCAGACAATCGGATCGGCCATAAAATCGTAAGCGCCTTGGCGTTGTTTCCGATTCTGACATCCGATCCGACTATCGGATCTGACGTGTATTAAGTATTCAAACAAATGTATGGCACGAGTGCTTTCCGATTGTCTGATCAGACAATCGTATCGGACTATCGGAGAGGAAAATCGGACTTGTATTCCCAGCCTTATAGGTATTTACTTTACTTTTAAACAAATCTGTGACTTAACATTTGAAATAAAAACGTATACAAATACATGTGTGTTTTAACTGGTACCACTGAGCTACTCTGATGATGGAACTCGAAGGTAGGAGACGAAATCCTGGATGTGTTCAAACTTTTTTTTGGTATACTAAGTTTGGACTTATTAGATTTGTCTTGAAGGTAGGAAACTAAGTGTAGAAAAGTTAGTGCGATAAAATAAAACATTCCGGATCTAAAAAATCTGATCATGAATCCTCTCAGATCAGCAAATCAACAAGAGATAGAACTATAGTGCTTTAACTAAAATTGTTACTCACTAAGAGCATTTAGCTGAACCGTCATCAAATTGAAGACCGGGCAATCTGATGATGCACCATTATGAATCCTCTCAGATCAGCAAATTGATATCAATTGATCAGCAAAATAAAGAGATAGAACTGTAGTGCTTTAACTAAGCCTTTAGCTGGGCCGTTATCAAATTGAAGATCGGGAGTATCTGATCATGAATCCTCTCAGATCAGCAAATCAATAACAGATAATATAATAGTGCTTTAACTAAAATTGTTACTCTCTATGAGCCATTAGCTGGGCCATTATCAAATTGAAGACCTAGAGTAGTTATCTGATGATGCACCATAAGGATCCAAGGGATATTAAAGGGATATAACTATTGAGCCATGACTAATGTTGTTTATTACTATAAAGCTGATGATATGACCAAAGTGGTTCCAGGCGTTTCGGGGGTTCCTTTAAAATTTTAATTTTGATTTTATATTATGTATAGTTTAGGTGTGCGAAATCATCAAACTATAATTATGACAGTTCAAAGCAGAACAAATGTGGCGTTGATTGACAGATGATACAAAATCTGTATCTTATTTTCCAAATAACTTAATTCCACAGCAATTAAAAGCAAAATCGTTATTAGTTTTATTAATACAAGTATTGAAACTATTATTTATATATTTTTTCATCATCGGACATTACAAAAGTAGTAAATGGAATCCCAAAATGAATGATGTCCTTTATAATGTTTAAAGGAGCAAATTGCTTTTCTTTATTGTCACTACAAAGAACAACAATGGTTCCTTCAAATGTAATTATTAATTTATACGAAACTTCATAAGCGGATCAAACGTCAAAACAGCCATCATAGCGTGCCGCTCATATAGACTTAGATTCTTAGCCTAAAAAAAGGTAGGTAGATAGACATATGGCCAATACGCTATGTTCTAGTGTAAAGGCCGTTAGTTTCTTTCCTTCTTGTTACGGGATTAGCTTGAATGTTGCTGAAATCAGCCAGGCCGATAGCTGATTGCTGATATTTATACAACTTTACAACGAGATCATTACGTTTTTCATTTTTATACTAAGCTTCTATACGTGCCTGTATCAGTAAAACAGGACGGCCAAATTACTTACTGTCAAAGATACATTGGCACTGACAAGTGTATTTGCTGACTGCCTTTGGTTGACAAGACAATTTTACTTCCACAAGAGCCCGATACCATTTTAATCTCAGTAGCGTATAAAGAAAATTGTGGATGCGAGGGAAAGGAGTTGTATCAGGATCGTGGTAAGTGGTGCTCCATTCTGGGAAAAAGGCGTGGATTCATTGATTGATTTATAGCGTCATTGACGTTGTTTAAATGCGCGTTGCGTCTCATTTTTTATGCAAACCAATGTAGCGTCTAGTCACAAATTTTTATTCTGTATTCAACAAGAAACAGAACAGATGTGTATTTTGAAAGAAACAACTCGTCGCAATGTAATTCCGGCAACACGCGCTCACAAACACATACCAAGTTGATTAAACTACACTTTCAACGCGGACATCTTAATGAAACAACTTACATTACGCGTTTTTTATTGTAGTTAATTGAAAATAAACCTTATTCACACTACAATAGGGATTTTTATCTGAATTGGGCGATGAAACTATTTCAAAAGTTACCTTATTGCACATGTTCATAAATCACATAAAATAAATTAAATAATTATTAAATAAACATTTATTAAGTCAATCAAAAAGCGATCTTGGTTCAGGTGATAATACCAATAGAATCTAAATTCAATTTAAATTTTCCGACCTAGTTGGCAACTTACAAGCTGATTTCGAAACGTGACTGTGTCACTTTACGGTTTACAGCAGCCTTTGACAACCAGACTGGAGCAAATATCTCTTTTTATTATTAACAAATATTTGTTATATAAAACCTTATAATTAAAATAACAGCAATAAAACAATTATTTGCTCCGACTGGGAATCGAACCCGGGACTATACGCGTAAAGAACTGGCCAACCGATGCGCCACTACATGTTCGTTCATTAATAAACCAGCAATGTATGTCAAACAACGTGTTATTGTCATTAATTGCTTTGTTTATTATTCCTTCCGAAATGCACCGACTGGCATGGCGCCAATGATCTCTAGCTTAAATAACCGACGACTTATCGGCATTATTATTATGTTACTTTTTATGGAGGAGACTATTCTAAAACGAGATCTAATTAGTATTATTTTGATGCGTTTTATGACCTTACATTTCAGAAAATAGTTTTTAAATTGATGTTTAAATTATTAGTTATTGATCGTCGATAATATTGCCTTACAATATTATCGACATATTACAAAGGTTGTTTTTTATCGAAAATTGTCCGTGTTTTATTCCTCCTAACTTGATCTGTGACTGAACTCCTCCTAAACTTGTCTTTTTGTATGGCATCTTGAACAATCCTCATGCACCTCCTTACCTCAAACCCCATTTGAATTCTTATGCGATACGCTTAGTCTCCCTCTTCGTTCTTCTTTCAATAACCAGCTCAAAATTTCTTCCCACTCCTCAAGCAGATATACAGATTCCTTAACTGTGTCTGCAGACCGCCAGTGGAACAAGCTACCGCTGGAAATTAGACTCGCACTAACTTGAAACCAACTTTTTGTTACCAACTTGTTTCTTGATAAACAGGAGCTCACGGCATGTAGTTTATGTAATTGTAGAATATTTGCACCCTGCCCAAAATTTCTCATCATCCCAAAGGTTAGTTGTTAGAGAATGCCTAATAAGCATTAAACTCGCCTATGTACCTATTTTTAAGTTTATTTTGGTGCAATAAAGGATTTAAATAAAATAAATAAACCTGGACCACGGTTCAATTTAAAAAAAATGTGTGTATGTGTAGATCCCTGGAGGGTTTAGACTCTGGCGCTGCAATCTGACGGATCCTTTATTCCTATCGGATCTGTTATTAAAAATTTCAACACCAAATAAAAGTTGAGTATTTTATGTGTATTTTATTACACAATTGCCAAAAATAAACGATCATTCATAACTGTTAGTTTTTGAAAGTAAATGTTGACAGACTTGACTGATAGACATTGTATATTTATTTATGTACTCATTTATAACTAACAACCACTGAACCAATTAGGGCGATCGTGGAGTAGTGGCAATGCAATGGTCATCCAAGCCGAGAGCACGGAATCAAAACCACTTACTGGTACCAATGTATCTTTGGTATATGTAACTTGGTTGTCCTAGCACTTGTACACAGCACCTGTACAAGCACTTTGGTAGATTAGTACAAAATGAAAAATAATAAAAATAAAATATGCTATAGAATTAAAAGGAGTAAGTACCATTAGTTTTTTTTATTAAGACTACATCTGACCTCGGCTTGCTGATAAGCAACGGGAAGACCAATAGCGCCGATGACTAAAAACAATAGATTTAGGTGCGGTTACCGTTGCCCCAGTCGCCGTCACTACGCCGGACAAGTATATTGTTTTTTATTTGTTAAGCAAAGATTATTATTCTACATCCATAATATAAATTTTATGTAAAATACTAGTCCTAAATTGCGAACTATTAACCATTATAAACCTTTACTATACAGTAAATTAAGTAGGTTCAGATATTTAATGCCTACCTAGATAACCTCAATTCAGTGGTTCTTTTAGTTTTGAAGATTACAATCATCGTACAATTAATTATGCACCGTTGGCCAGCATAGTGACTGCGACTGGTTAATTTGGAGCAGTTGGAGTGCGGTTCACGAATGGAGGTAACTGCAACCACAATTCAAACAAATCAATTCAAATTGTCACGTCTTTTTCCCACAGAGACGTGCAGAGATAATGGAGCGCCACTTGCCACGATCCTGAAACAACTCTCTCGCTTCCTTCACATTCACAATTCTCTTCAAACAAGCTCTCATGTTCCCACGGGGCGAAAAGCGGGCAGCGGAGAGCCGTTTTGCCACAGTGAATGTTTGTACCACATTTCAATAATTGTAATCAGCAGCCACTATGCCGGCCTAGTTGTAAGTCTATGTAAGAGGTCGCATTTCATAAAAATAAGCTCAACAGCCTAATATTAATTAATAGTTGAGTTACGATCTCTCAATACGGCACAAAATTACTCATTACCTCGCAAAAACTAGTATCGGTTCGATTACCTAATACACTGACCTACAGAGTTGAACGAAATGGATTCAGGTGTATGATGTTTTAAAACCGTTTTGTAAAATTGCCCGCACACGACCGGTTTTATTGTGTAATGCTATAGGGTAATGGAGTTAGCTGACACCTAGTTTATCTAAGATAAGGCGTGAGAGCGACGGCTGGCTTGATTGCCACTTTATAGATAAAGTTTAGAGTACAATATAAATAGAACTGAAATTGCCATTAATTGGCGTCTAGCGAAGGTTTAAGGCCTAACTATAATATAAACTTGATATATTGCAATGGGGTACACTAGGGTAGACAATGCGATATAGAAAAGAAGGGTTTAATAAAAAATATTTTTTTAGGAACAATTATTTGAATAAACTTATTTTAGATTTGAGTTAAGCTATTGTAAATTATGAGATATGCTTCGGTGGTTTTGACACGTGGAAAGGATGAGTGAAAGTAGATTGACGAAAGGAATTTATAAATCTGATGTAGATGGATGCGTTAAACAAGGCAGTGTTTTCCGATCAATTTGGACACATCCTCGAAAGCTGGGTTGCCTAGTCGTCCTCGTTTCAACAGTTGAATTCCATTAATGACCTTCAAAATTAATATCGAGACACACTGAGAATCGATGTTATTTTTCGTTAACAGTTCAAGCTCATTTAAACTCATTGTCCGAATGAATAAGTCCGAATGAATCATTGTCCGCTGATTTTAACAGCGCCGCGTAACTTTTTGACAAATCGGAATAAATTTAATTTTCGGCTCTAGCTTAACATCAGGCCAGATGCTTAAATATAGCTTTATTCATATGTTTCGTGGTCGAGCCCCAAATATAAAAATAAAAAAAAAAACATGCATGACCCAAACAATTGAACAATAGTGCTAGCAAATGTGTTTTTATGCAGATGACTCACATTTCGTTACCGTGCGAAAAATTACAGGTTAATTAATGTAGTAGCGTTGAAAAGTGAACCGCTATCCGTACTAGATATTTGTTCATTTCGCTTTACGCTTATTAAAACGGTAGTTAGTGGTTTAGCAGAGTGACAGACGGTATGCTTATGAGTGCCCTAAATACGCATTTAGATTCACCAGCTGCTCCGTCACTGATAAAGACGCTGGATTTTGAAATATATTTGACAACGCGGTGAATACTTGTTTTTATAGCAAGTTTGTCTCGGCTTATTTCTTCTTATTATTTTTTATTATACATTTCTATACTAAGCTACTAAAGTGCTCTTGTATCATAGAAACAGGACAACCAAAGTACATATATCAAAGATACTTTGGCACCGGTGAGAGGTTTTGAACCCGTGCCACTCAGCTTACTTAGCCATTGCACTGCCACTAAATTTATTAAAACTCTTAATTGAACCAGAATAAACTTAAAAATAGGTACATAGGCGAGTTTAATGCCTATTAGGCATTCTCTAACAACTAACCTTTGGGATGGTGCAAATATACTACAAACTACGAGTAGTTTAAAGAATAATAGTTTATTTATTTATTTAATGTCGCTGATTTTACTATCTACAAGATAGTTTTCGACTACATGACTTATAAGCGTTTTGGGATCAGCTTGTAAGTCGACGGTTCCAACAATGCCCAATAGTATGCAACAATAGTAAATACGACTGATATTTTGCAATTATCCGACTGTGGTAGAGTCTGTCCAAGCCGAAATGACGCGCCCCTTCACTGCATTGAGGCACACGTGCGAATGTAAAATATGAATGCAACACACTGAAAATGCAATTCTAATCGGTCAGTCAGTTGCTGGTTAGACACAAAAGGAGGAGCACGGTAAAAAAGTATAGTAGTATAATTAGTAATATTTGTATTCACGCATTTAAATAAACTAATAAAGTGGAGGGGCGCGTCATTTATAGTTAGACAAGCTATAGTACATATTTGCTTCATGGATCGCACTCCAGCTTTACAACACATATGTCGAGATAATTTTAAAAAAGTTATTGTTTTAAAATATTCATAAAATATCCATTGTTTCAAACAGTTATTAATTGTTTGATTCAGCTTATTTCCTGGTAATTTTAATTAGTTATATTGTCTTGTAAGAATGTCGTGACGTCAGTTTGTGACAAGTACTCAGTACAGCGATTGCACGTCACAGCCTTGGCACGTACTGTCGCTCTTGAACTCTCGGAGGCATTTGGCCAAAATTTTTATAACTTACAAATAATTGCAGCTACGTGTTTTTAAATATTATTATTTAGTATAAAATGTTGGTTATGAGACTTTTGAAGCCATTATGGGTTTGTTAACTAGGGAATCCGTGTAGTGGTAGTGCAATGGTCATGCAAACCAAGAACTTCCGGTTCAAAACCACTTGCCAACCAATGTAGCTTTAATATATATCTACTTCGACCCCCTTGTTTCTATTGTACATGTACGTTTAGCTATAGGCTGGTTTAGAAATTTAAAAAAGAAATAAAGTTTTTTTTCTTAAGTTTTGGCATAGGCCAATGCTAGCTAGTTATTATGCCGATATCGCCAATGCACTACTATTATTTCATCAATAAGTTAATAAAATTATATTGAAAAGTTCCGGGTTCAATTCACGGTCGCGGCCGACCGCGGCTTTGCCAAATATTTTCTCGATGCCCTAGATGCATTGCAGCGCAAAGCTGTCCGAGTATTACTGGCTGCTCCATTTATCCTCTATCGTCTATACCACAGAGAAGCACTTTACCCCAATCTCAAGTTTGGGAGAAGTACCCGCATTCTGTCGACTGAATCTGCTGCGACTTTTTTTATTAAATAATCGACAACTAGATTGCGTTAACTGCCCACATGCTCTCCCCATCCTATAGGTTTCGATGGGGCTTATTTAATGAAGCTCATCACATCAGCAACATTCAAGCTGAAAACGCGACTGACCCACTTCACGATCTGTATACTTGTAACCCGGGGATGTCCTAAAACTCGACCAGTCTTACCCGAGGATGGGTAGCAGCCGCCTGCCACTGGCATCTGGTCTTTCAGAATATCGTTCTAAGAGTGTGGCCTATCCTCAGCAGTGGACGTCTTCCGGCTGATGATGATACTTAAGTGGTGGTACTATTCTGGATCAGCAGACTAGGCAAAATATCTAGTCTATAGTCGTTTAATGCCTACTTAAGTCTGAGTGAAAGAGACGACACTATACAAAGTCGAAACTTGCCGATTATCTCTGTGCATTATTGACAGCCGGGGGAAGTGTAAATATTGTTGCATAATTCTTGTTCCTCACACAATTTAGGCTAAACTCCATGAACTTGTTATTTTATTAGTAAATCAGGCGTAGGTGTGCGCGCGCTTGTGAAATGTGACTGAGATATTTTGGGCTTAACACTTGGGTTTGGTTGCATTATACATGACAATTATAGATGATGTAGGCGACCGTGGTGTAGTGGCAGTGCAATGGTTACACAAACCGGAGAGCACAAGTTCGAGACCACCCACCGGTACCAATGTATCTTTGATATATGTACTTTGGTTGTCCTGTTTCTATGATACAAGCACTTTAGTAGCTTAGTAGAAATGTAATTTAAACAAAAATAAAAAAAATATAGATGACGACAGGCATGGCCGATTGGTTACCACACCAGTTTGTTACGCTTAAAGACCCGGGTTCGATTCCCGGCCGGAGCAAATATTTGTGTCATAGCTTTTATTTGTAATATTTATTAATTAAGTTTATTAAATTTTGCAATTATTTGTTAATAACAAAAAGAGGCGGATATTTGCTTCGGGTCTGGTTATCAAAGAGTGGTACCCATTCTGCCGACCCGGATAGTACCACCACTTAAGTATATAGACCGTGAAATGATTTAGTCTCGTATCTAGATCAGCTTGTAAGTTGCCAGTTCCAACTAGGCCGGCATAGTGAAAGTGATTGCTACTTACAGTTATTGAATTGTAGTAGCAGTGACTTCCATTCATGAACCGCACTCAAGCTTAACATCAAGCGGGTTGCTGTCATATGTCGAGTCACAATAAAGTGACTCTGAGTGATGAATTAAACAAATTTTATGCGGCATACTACCGCGTTTATTTTGGTTTTGATTTTACCTTTTTTTTTTATTTTACCGACGTTTCGAGAGCTTTGCAGCCATCGTGGTCACGGAGAGACTGAGGCGTTGGTCGTCCTATTGGTTGATGCTGTTATTGTTTCCAAAAATGTAAAATCAAAACCAAAATAAACGCGATAGTAAGCCGCATAAAATTTGTTTAATTCATTAATCAATGTTTACGCATAATCTAAGAAAATAAATTGAGAGTGATTTTAAAATAGTGATTTAAAATAGTTTTTTTTATATTAACATTTCTATACTAAGCTACTAAAGTGCTTGTATCATAGAAACAGGACAACCAAAGTACATATATCAAAGATACATTGGTACCGGTGGGTGATCTCGAACTCGTGCTCTTCGGTTTGTGTAACCATTACACTGCCACTACACCACGGTCGCCTTATAGTTGTCAAAATTCAATAATTCTTGAATAATTTAAATTGACAAAAATTGCATTGACGTTGTATAATGGAAACAGTAATAGCTGTCATCCATTACATTAACCATATTTTTTAATTTATGTATTGGCTCCAATTCTTTCTTGTTTGTATTTTTTTATAATCCGCCTTGAATGACTATATTGAGCGGAACAAGAACATTAGAGTATTTATTTATTTCTTAACTAAGCTACCAGTCTTTGTATCATAGAAACAGGACGACCAAAATACACATATCAAAGATACATCGGTACAGGCAAGTTATATTTCGTTTTGCATGGCCAATGCACTGCCACTACACCACTGTCGCCTTATAGGCAATATGGACAGACAGTTGGTGGTTATTTGCCCAGTTCGCCGATTGTACAGACATTATGATAAATTTTTTTTAACATCGACCTGCCTGATGATAAGCAAGAGGAGATCCAAAAGTGCAGACGATTGAGACAACCGAGTTAGTACACGGCTGTCTCAGCCGCCGTCACTATGCCGGCCAAAGGTGCTTCTTCACGCATCTCTTGAAGGATCCAAGGTACATGGGCTGGCAAAGCATTCCACTTATCGATTGTTCTACAAAGAAAAGATGCACCGAACTTTTTAGTTCGACTACCGATTCTGTCGACAAAATGTGAATGATTCCCCCGACCAGTGCGGGTGTTACGGGTGTGAAAAGACGAGATAGGAACAAGGTTAAAGAGCTCCTCGGAACATTCTCCGTGGTATAGGCGATAGAGGACGCATAGAGCCGCCATGTCTCTGCGTAATTGCAGAGGCTCCAGAGTTTGCGTAACCTCTACATCTCCTATGATTCGGACAGCTCGGCGCTGCAATGAATCCAAGGCATTGAGAAGATACTTGGCAGAGCCGTCCCAAAGATGCGAACAATACTCCGCGCAAGAGCGAATTTGAGCCTTGTATAAAAGCAGGCGAAGCTCTGGCGCGAAGAACCACCAGCCGCACCTTGTTCAGGATGCCAAGTTTGCGGGAGGTGGTCTTAATAGCCCGCTCAACGTGATCCCTGTGATTCAGGTCGCTGCGAAGGGACATCCCTAAGATATCCAGTCTGTCCGCAGTACCAAGGGAAATGTTACGAAGAGAAGGAAGGGGGATAAACGGGGATTTTTTCGTCGAGAACGCGCATACCTGAGTCTTGTCTGCATTGAACTGAACCAGGTTCTCGTCGCCCCAATGGGTAATACAATCAAGAACCCGGTTCAGCTCCGCTACAATAGACTCTCTCATATCGGCTATCTCCTGTTTTCCGGCTGCGGGGCGGGCAGTGTAGCGTCCATGCACCGTGCTGTCGTCTGCATAGCAATGAATGCTGGATCCAAGGTCCAGCATGTCATTGATATGCAGTAGGAACAAGGTCGGCGACAGCACAGAGCCCTGAGGAACGCCAGCATTCACCGACACCCTACGTGACGCGCTGCCATCCACAACAACGCGTATAGAGCGGCCACGCAGGAAGTCGGCTATCCAGCCACGCAGACGGTCAGGTAAACCGTATGCCTCGAGCTTGGAAAGAAGGGCCTTGTGCCAGACCCTGTCAAACGCTTAGGAGATGTCCAAGCCGATGGCAAGGGCCTCTCCATTACCATCCAACGCTTCCCCCCAGACGTGCGTGGTGTACGCCAGAAGATCACCAGTTGACCGTTTCGGCCTGAAGCCATATTGACGGTCATTGATCAGCTGATGACCCTCCAGATAGGCCATGAGGCGGACATTTATAATCCGCTCCATGACCTTGCACAAAACTGAGGTTACAGCTATCGGACGGTAGTTTACAGGGTCTGAACGGTCGCCTTTCTTAGGGACCTGTTGCACATTGGCCCCCTTCCAAGCCCGAGGCACACAGCCCGACGAGTATGAGAGCCGGTATAGCCTCGTCAAGACGGGAGTCAATTCCGCTGCACACGTTTTAAGCACAATCGCTGGGATACCGTCAGGGCCACTGGACTTTCGGATATCGAGCGATCGTAGCTCCATGCGGACATCGCGTTGTCTGATACGTATATCAGGCATCGTATGTCCGCATGGACGCAAGGTGGGTGGCTCTGCACCACGATCGTCGATTCGTAAATTAACGGCAAAGAGCTCAGCCAAGAGATCAGCCTTCGCTTTTGCCGTATGCGCCAGTGAGCCATCAGGCTGTCTCAGCGGTGGCTGTGAGGAACGACAAAAGTTAGATTCCACAGTTTTGGCGAGACTCCAAAAGCTGCGACTACCCGTTGGGTGCGCTAATAGACTCTCGCCAATCCTGGAAACGCGCTGTGCCTCCGCTCTTCTAAAGACTTTCTTACAAGACTTGGTGGCACGTTTAAAAGCTGCTTTCAACTCATCCACGCGAGGGTCATGATTTCTTCGAACCTTGACCCAGGCACTGTGAGCCGCGTTTTTTGCTGAAACAGCAACCGCGCACTCACCATTGTACCAAGGCCTGCTCCGGTCGTTGCGAGATGCACGGTTGGATGGAATGTAATATTCCATCCCCAGCTCGATCTCATCAACAACGGCCGAGGCACACGTAGATAGGTCATGTATGAAATGTAGATGTAGATGAAGATGTTCATGTAGATGAAATCATGTATTGACTCAGTCGCGTCTTAAAATCGTTTTTTTTATTGTGGCTCGATATATGACAGCACACCGCCTGAAGTTAAGCTGAAGTGCGGTCCATGAATGGAGGTGACTGCTAATCCAGGTAAGTACCTGTAAGTAGCAGTCACACTACGCTGCGCTGGCTTAGTTGGTACCGGCAACTTACATGCTGATCCCGAAACGCGACTAAGTCTTTTCACGGTCTGTATACATGTTATTGTTAGTAGTGTTACTATCCCGGATCGGCAGACTGGGCGCCACTGCCTACCACTTTGATAACCAGAACCGGAGCAAATATCCTCTTTTTTTATTAACAAATATTTGTAATACATCTAATAATTAAATATTATAAATAATACGCTATGAAAAAAACTTAGCTTTGGCCTGGAATCAAACCCGGGACTTAACGCGTAACGTACTAGTGTGCTAACCATTGCGTCACTCCTGTCGTCTGAGGCTTAAAGGTTGTCGGTTTCAACTAAGCTATCCGAATAGTTTTATTTCATAAGCAATGTACTCGCAAAACCTACGAGTAAATATGTATACAATGGAGAATGTTCTGAGGAGCTCTTCATTGTTCATACCTCGTCTTTTTACTTTTAGGTCGAGAAAAATCTTAAAAATAACTATAAAATATCTATGCGATACGACTTCAATAAAACATAAAGAATGAGAGTGGTAGGCAGTGGTACCCAGTCTGCCGATCCGGGGTAGTACCACCACTTACAAGTATACAGACCGTGAAGTGATTTGGTCACGTTTCGGGATCAGCTTGTAAGTTTCCGGTTCCAACTAGGTCGGCATAGTGGATCACCGCTGGAGATGTCGGAAGAATGTACCCCAGCTCCCAATCTCCAGCGTTCTTGATGACGGATGCTACCGTGGGGTTTTAGCCGGTACGAGTCCGGCATAATCTTAGTTACTACCCCGAGAAACCAGGAGTATCCATGAGGATTTCCCAACGAAAAAAAAAGGCTGGCCTAGTGGTTGTGGTTGCTACTCACAGTTATTGAATTGTATTTACAGTGACATTCATTCATGGACCACACTTCGGCTTAACATCAAGCGGGGTGCTGTCATATGTCGAGACACAATAAAAAAACTGATTTTGAAACGCGACTTTCAAAAAGAACTATAAAATATCTATGTGATACGACTTGAATAAAACATAAAAAATGAAAATATCCATTTTTATCTCGTATTACATTTTAACATAGACTCGTAAAAGTTTACTATCACTGTAGTGTGATAATAAATGTCACTTTAATAAAAATAATAAGAATATTCTAATAAAGTTATTTTCTGTTTTTGTTACTAATGTTATTTTCGAATTAATAAATGGGGTCATTGAATATTAAAGTGTTACTCTTCCGTGTTGCGTTGTTAAGTGATTTAATTTGATTCATTTTATATTTTAAAACTGAATAAAGTGAAGAGAATTATTATGTAGTAGGTAGTAAAATTATCTCATTATATTTATGTACATTTTTTTTTTTTTTTTATTTTTTTTTTACTACTACAGGTTGCAAACTAAACATACCAAAACATGTAAATTCCAAGATTTAAGCTGGTTTGCAACTCAAAAATATATATACACAAAAAAGCATTATACTCGTACAGTTAATAATATAAATAACAATAATACATAATAGAAATAATAACAAAAAATAAAATAAAAAACAATTAAATAATTAAATAAAAAAAGTAAATAATTAAAATTCACAATTTAAAAGTAACGTTGTTGTTTTATCATCTCTATACTAAGCTACTTGCTTGTTTCAATTGCTTGTTTTCAAAAAAACAGATCTACCAAAGTACATTATATTAAAGATACCTTGGTACCGGCAAGTAGTTTTAGAAAAGGAACCTTTGAATTTTGTATCCATTGTAGTCTTTTTCTTTTTATTGTTTCTCAACCTTCGACAGCACCACGCCTAAAGCCGAAGTATAAATATCTGCAAGTAGCAGTCGCATCCAATACACCGGCATCATTCAAGTTAATTCCTGAATGCGACTTAGTGACTTTACGAACTGTATAATGCGATTAAAATAAGAATAGGACGGAATCGGCGCCATTTTGTGACGTCTAACCCTCAAACTAACTTCTCTTTAGTATTGTGTCTTTTTCTTCGCGGGCCGTCAAGAAAAGGACACCTTTGAATGTAAAGTTAGTCAACGGCCCGTCTTATTCTTATTCTAATTGCATATTACACTTAAAAGTGGTGGTATTAAAAAAATAAACAGGTATAAATTAATGTTTTTTAAAGTAGGTCACGATGTCAAACAATACTGTTTTTTATTGCTGTTAGTTTTAATTAAATGTTGATAAATAATGACTTCCGTTGTTAAACAAATTGGCGAATGAATAGACCATTAAATTAATGCTCAATGGCCAATTAAAGTTGACAGTTTTAGTGGACGCACACGATCGACTATATGACATTCTTAAGCTGCCACTAGACTATCGTCCAACACTTGTCTTACGTCACAGATGAATCTAGTCACGATCGATCAAATTAGACTCTCCACTCATCAATAAGGCCATGTTTCAACCTCATTCACTATGGAGGAATTGGAGCCGGGTTAGATCGCGCGCCAACATGATCCACATCGTCAAATATACACAAACAGTAAACTGGGCATTTGATTACCAACTGTCTTAAACCTACCACTCCTAAAAAATCTCTTCATATAAACTAGCTCTATTGTTATGGTTGATTTACTCCAGTAAAAGAATTTGGAAAGAATAGAATCTGTGCTAAAATAAGAACTAATGCATTGTTATTTGTCTTATTTATATTATGTTTATACCACGACTGAAAGAGACAACTACTTGTACTTCAATTCCTTTATTTCAAAGGTTGGCACTGCTTTTTTGCAAATACAACCACTTATAATTGTGGTTGACTTTTAATACTGCTTAATTAAAAGTCACGTGGTAATAAGAGTAGCGACATAATTGTTCCGTCATCCTTTTTTAAAGTTTTTTAATGTCATTTGTTATTCTATCAAATTAGGTTGTCAAATGATCATCAAAACTAGTGACAACCTTCTGACTTCTTTTTAATGCCATAAATGAAAATAGTATAAACGGTTGTATTTTGTCGCTATTTTAGGGCTCGTTCTATTTTTTAAGTCTAAATTCTTTGACTCCAGTAAAGATGTGAATCAACTGCATGTACTTCAGTAAAATGTATCATTTCCTGTTCGTAATTCAAACTTAGTGATTTAAAATTATGTGTAGAGT
Source organism: Tinea trinotella (assembly GCA_905220615.1). NCBI lineage: Eukaryota > Metazoa > Arthropoda > Insecta > Lepidoptera > Tineidae > Tinea > Tinea trinotella. The sequence goes on along the minus strand of HG992308.1, from coordinate 13,408,911 downwards.
GCGAATATCCGCATTACAGTGTAACGAATACGATTATGAACACGGCCTATTATTATAAACAATCGGCACGGTCCCCCTAGACAGTATGGCGTCTGTAGTTAGATTATATAGTGTTGATACTTTAGTTATGAGAACAATAAATATGTTTTTGAGCCTCTGCCTAGAAAAAATATTTATCCGCCTTACTATCGGATAAATATTTTTCCTGTGGGAAAAAGGCGTGACAATTTGATTGCTTCACTATCGCGTTTATTTAGATTATTTTAATCTAACGTTTAAAAGGCTTACAGCCATCAGTCTAACCGCGAGTTCGATTCGTTTCAACAATTATTTGTTTTTATTTTGTTTAGTACTTAGATATTGGTTTTATTATTGGTAAGCATTTTCTTTAATAGGAATAGAGATAATAAAACATAAGGCTCTTATTATTTTTATAACAACTCAGCACATTTATATTATACATTCTTACATATTTTTTACATCATTAATACTAATAATCTTATGTTTGTTTCAGGTATCTAATAAATTACTGAAATCATTTCCCGTATTAAATGTCAAGTAAGGAAAGAGTACAGGCTAATTATATTTAGATTTTTTTTAAATAATTTAAATCCTAATAACTTAGTTACCATATTACTTTCAAACAGATCAAATCTGTACCTTTATAATAATTTAAATTTAAAAAGTGTACGCTTGGTAAAGTAAAAGTATCAAAACTATTTGATTTTTATACATGCGCGTGCGCACGTTGCGACACAAAAGGTTCATTGCGAGAGATGCGTAGGCGACGATAGCGGGCTCGTCGTTGTTATGTTAGCAAATAGTTATCAACTCTAGAGTTAACTGTTCCTATGTGTGTATGTTTGTTTATGTAACACACAACGCCCTGTTCGGCTCAATGACCGAGGGAAATATTAAGAAATGGGTAATTTCTTGAAAAAGGTTATTTTTTTCCATAATTCTATAAATTTTATTTTATCATTATCAGCCAGAAGGCGGCCACTGCTGAACATAGGCCTCCCTCTTAGAACGCCATTCCGAACGACAAGATGCCAGTTGCATCCACTCGTTATTCGTGACTTTCACTATGTCGTCAGTCCACCTCGTGGGAGGCCTACCCACGCTGCGTCTTCCGGTTCGTGGTCTCAACTCTAAAACCTTTCCTTACCTTTCGAACCTGTTCCACTCGGCTTAAGTAGCCATTGCATTGCCACTACACCACGGTCGCCTTTATTCAACAATTCTCGCGCAAAACCTTTGAAATTAATATGTATAATATAAAACCTCTATTATGTTTCTTTACAAAGTACAATTATCAAATAATATAAAAAATATAGATAAAAAATTAACTAAAATACATTATTAAAAGGAGTCCCTTTAGGCAAGGTTCCGAAGATACTGGCAGCGTTCCCCCTTTGAATAGCTAGACTAATTCTTTGTCCGAGGTAGCTGCCAACTCTTCGGTATCCTGTGATGTCGACTAACCTTTTCGCTATTTCCTTAAAAAGCCTTATAGCGCTAGGACCCCACGGACCAAGGGTCTCGACACCGAGTGGGACAAAATCATACTCGGAGCCTAGACCCCTGTATTTGCACGCTTTAGCTTTTTCAGCCGCTTCACAAGCCGCACCAGCTCTGTTGTTGGTTCCATGTAGATGGGAAGGTGCCAGTGTGTCTGAACAGGTTGCATCCCATACCAGCACCCGGCCCATCTTCCATGGAATCAAACTTATACCATCCGGTCTCTTACCATCATCTCTTGCAATACCAGTCGGCTCAAGTAGACTTGGCACGTTGACGGTGGCAAGAGACCGACGTGTGATATCGTTATATTATATTTCGATTCACTTACCAATATACTTTATTCAATTTATTTACGACAAATTAAGTGGGATTAAAAACTGGTTTCAAAATCTTACTACTTAAACGCGTGAAAGCGAAATAATCCAATTTATTAATTATAATTTTTATCCTCATTCACGTTGATCAGTAGAAACTTAACCTAAAAGGGAAAGCACACGATTTTCGAACCTACGTGTAGTTTTTAGAGCACAATTGTGACCTCGTTTGGAACAGGGATCTAATTCGTAAAGTCAACTAAGAATATGTTTTTTTTTATTGTGACACGACATTAAACCGACCGTGATGTACTGCAATGGTCACGCCAACTGAGAGCCCCCTCAAATAAAAGGCGGATATTTACTCCGGGACTGGTTGCGTAAGAGTGTTAAGCAGTGGTGCCTAGTCTGCCGATCCGGGTTAGTACCACCACTTACAAGTATACAGACCTTGGAGTGATTTAGTCGCGTTTCGTGACCAGCTTGTAAGTTTCCGGTTCTAACTAGGCCGGTGTAGTAGATATGACTAGTCATCTCCATTCATGAAACGCATTCTATCTTAACCTCAGCCCCCCCTAGCACGGCAATCCAAGAATCAAGATAAAGAGCTGCAAGGAATATAATAGTAACTCATTTTAAATAACGTAATAGGCCGGCACATCAAACTGTTCAAAAAAATGATAAATATGTGTTCAACATTGTTTTGTGTGAAGTTTTACTGAAGCATAATTTCTTTTAGACATTTTGGTACACTGTTCTGGTTAAAATGAGTTGCATTGATATACTTTGCAGGTATTTATCTTGCTTCTTGGATTGCCGTGCTAGGGGGGCAGATATGTCGGGGAAAGCATCCGCATTCTATCGACCGAATCAGCAGTCGAACTAAAAAGTACGGTGCGTCTTTTCTTTGTAGATCAATCGACAAGTGGAATGCTTTGCCTGCCAATGTGTTATCTCCATTCTATGACCTTGGATCCTTCAAGTGATGCGTGAAGAAGCATCTTTGGCCGGCATGGTGACAGCGACTGAGGCAGCCGTGAACAAAGTCGGTTTTCTCAGTCGTCGTTACTCTTGGACCTCCTCTTGCTTATCATCAGGCGGGACGAGGTCAGATGTTGAGTCACAATAAAAAAGAAATAAAAAAAAGCTACAATAAAAAAAAAGTGTCAGCCATTAGTTGTCCATTACTAACTGGGACATAGGTCATTAGTAAATCTTCTGGGTGGACGCCATATGCTAAAAAGGCATTATAGTTTAGAAATCTTTCAACACTGGTTTTAGTTAAAGAAAATCCGATATTTCTGTTTGAGAATAACCCTAATGTTTTACTTTGAATTTTAATTTAGAAAGTTTAGTTTAAAATTAACATCTATGTGCTTATTTGTACATAGCTTATTTTACACTGAGATTTATAGCTAATAAATATGTCTACAGTTACTTGTATTACGGACACGTTCGGTAAACGCAGCTGACTGCAGTAAATTCCTTACTTTTTATTAAAGAAAATGGCATAACGTTGAGCAACATTCGAAGCCTGTGAGCGCTGACGAATAGGGGAATCGCGGGTCACTTTATAAATTTGTAAATTTTTCAAAACTTTCTATACTAAAATACTAAAAGTGCATGTATCATAGAAACAAGGTGAACAAAGTATTATTATTGGTAGTATTGAATTGGTCTTGCGAGACCAATTTAATACCACTATACTACGGTGGCCCTAGATTACAAAGCAAAAGTTATATAATGAAGACAATGCAGCATCAGAAAGAATCATGAGGATTATAGAAAGTGTTACTTTGATGTCTGCTAATCCATGTACGAATGAATGCAAAAAACTGTGCATTATTAACTTATCTATTTCTCTGTTTATGTCTATATTTGTATACAAGGTTATTAATAATTTTTCTAGATATTATATTATATTCATGTTATTTTAATATAAATTAAAAATAATTTATGCGGCTTACTAGCGCGTTTATTTTAGTTTTAAATTAAAAAACCAAAATAATAGCGTTTTAAGCCGCATAAAATTTGTTTAAATTATTAATCAATGTTCGCGCATTTTTAAGAATAGAAATTTAAGAATAAAATCTTTTAATATAGTATTAAATAAATAACATATAAACATATAGTATAGGTATATTTTCTATCTAACTAAACAGTTAAATAGGAAAGAAGAACCTAATTTTATATATTTTTAAAAGGTATTATTTTACTATTCTCGTGGTAGGGACAAGAAACTAGGAAGGGGGATCGGGTTGTCGGTGTTTGTTATCGATATCGATAGCCGGGATCGATAACAACGGTCTGATTGGCTGCAATTAAAACTCTTGTTTCTAATCGACTACTTTATTCTTTATGTTCTAAATATAGTCAACGTTTATTGACACCATCCATTTATTCCTAACAGAAGTGTTCAAGCTATAGATACCTATCTAAACATTTTTTTTTTTATTATTGTGGCTTCACGTTAAGCTGTGCTTTATGAATAGGGGCGACTGCTACTATAGTTTAAGAAATGCATTGTATAAAATAACTATTCTACTCACATTCACTATGCCGGCCTGGAAAAGGAATTGGGTATTAAAATAGATTGATGAAAATCTATAAACAACAAATAATATTTAGGGATTTTTGTACGATGACGAGATTTAAACTTGACATGTCAAAGAGTATTACTATTCTAGCCAAATATGTTTTTTACGCCTCGCTTGAAGGTTATGAACGGGATTCCACTTGTCGACTGCTCGACAAAGAAACGACGCATCGAACTTTTTTAGTCCGGTCGATAATGATATTTCTCCCGACCTTAGTCACTTTTCGGCATAGTGACTGTGACTGGGGCAGCCGTGAATTGAGGCGGGGTTTTCAGACCCTGGCACTCTTGAACCTGCCCTTGCTTCCCATCAGGCAAGTCGAGTTCAGATGGCGAGTCACAATTAAAAAAAACTCTGCGGGTATCATGGGAGTACTTTTAAAAAGACGAGGAAGAACACGGTTAAAGAGATCCTTAAAACATTCTCCGTAGTATAGAGGTATTACTTTATAGTATAGCTTAGTATTTCTATAATCAAGTGCTTGTATCATAGAGACAGGCAACCAAAGTCCATACATCAAAGATACATTGGTACCGGTGAGTGGATTTGAAGCCGTGCTCTCGGTTTGCGTAACCATTGCACTGCCACTACACCACGATCGCCTTGGTAGTTTCAATTTCAGAAATAATAGCATCAGTAAATTGTAGGTCTTAGTCGAGTTATTGAATGTCCATGTAGAATATAGATTATTAAGTTTTATGTTATTTCCTTCAGATAGTAATTAATGTGCGTGGGACTGGGAATTATGGACGACACTGCATTTAATTATTGGTGTAAAGTGCATATAAACAAAACAAGTGTACAGACCGTGACAGACACGGTCCGGGATCATTATAAGATTGGATAATCCGGGATTGGCTTGATTGAGACAAGTCATTACTAAACAATTAATTTAGTAATGTAGAGGAGCGGGTACACATCCCACATGTCGTCGGTCAAATCACGAAGAGACGTATCTCAGTTTTTATACTTTTACAGTAGAGCGATTTTAAGGAAAATGTGTTCATACTTGGGGCCCTCCTTCAATATTTAAAAGTTTTATAGACATATTAATTATATAATTTATGAACGGTATTATCTCTTTAGATGTCCCTATAATTATTTTTAATTAAGATGTACTAGTTTTTAAGTAATATAATTTTTATTAAATAAATATTTAGATACGTCCATTCGTGATAAGGAAAAATTGCATCAATCTCGTTTACGCCAAACAAATATGTATTATAAAACACCAAAATACGGTTTTATTGTTTATTATATTTAGAAGAGAAATGCAATAAACTCACACAAGGATAATATTAATAATGAGGTAGTGGCGTATAATAGATAATATGTTATTGGCTCCTTATCGAAGCGCACATCTACATCAGATCTACGACCGTAATTTTCATGTAAAATCTTATTTTCATTCGGTGTTTTATTTAATTGTTTAATATTGCGTGTAGATTTTGGAGCATCAGTTATCTGATTATTTGGATATGTTTCAGTATGTCTTGCTAAATACATAATATTCCTTTTCTTTTCTTTGTAACATCTCTCTCGGTACTTCGGACAGTCTGGACATTTTAGGAACGACCCTTCTCAGCGACTTAAATCACAGTGACCACATCGGGAAGCCTCCTCTTACTGGTCCGCCCGACCGAAACTTGGCATCCTGCCTGAACAAGGTGCGGCGGTTCTTCACGCCAGATTCGCCAGCTACACAAGGTTCAAATTTGATTTTGCGCGGAGTACTGTTCGCACCTCTAGGACTGGTCTGCCAAGTATCTTCTTGATGCACTAGATTCATCGCAGCGCCCAGCTGTCCGACTTATGGGAGATGCAGAGGCCCCGCGAACTCTGGAGCTCCTGCAACTTCGCATAGATATAGCGGCTTTGTGCCTCTATCGCCTATACCACGGAGAATGTACCAAGGAGCTTTTTAACCTTGTTACTGCCTCGTTTTTACACGCTTGTAATACCCGCACAGGTCGGGGAAAGCATCCACGTTTTGTCTTTGAATCGGCAGTCGAACTAAAAGGTTCGGTTTGTCGTTTCTTTGTAAAACAATCGAAAAGAGGAATGCTTGCCCATGTGTTCTCTCCATCCTATAACCTTGGATTCTTTAAGTGATGCACAAAGAAGTAACTTTGGCCGACATAGTAATATTGACTGGGGCAACCATTAACTGACTCTGTTTTATTTAGTTGTTGGCTCTTTTGGACCTCCTCTTGTTAACCATCAAGGTGCGATTCCTGAATACGCAGACAGCTACACAGTTGTGCAGTCGTTATAAAACGTTGCGTAATAAAGAATGTCAAACACTCATCTTTTGTTACTTTTCTTAGAAGAGGAGGAGACTACGATTTGTTTATGTTATTATTATACCTACATACTACAAGTAACAGAAAATCAATTAATCAAACTGACAATGGAGCGCCACTTACCACGATCCTTACACAACTCCCTTGCTTCCTTCACATCCACAATTTTCTTTATACAGGCTCTGTGGTTATGGGCACTAGGCAACCTAGCTTTCTTGAGGATGTCTCCGATTTGGTCGAAAAACACCCTCCTGTGCCTGCCTTGTTTAACGCAGCCATCCACATCAGATTTATAAATTCCTTTCGTCAATCTCCTTTCACTCATCCTTTCTATGTGCCCAAACCATCGAAACATTCCTTTGTCAATTCTTGTCACTGCATCTTTTTTCAAACCACATCTATCACGCAATGTGCTATTCCTTATTCTATCCGCTATCGTCACTTCACATACACTCCTTAACGCCCGCATTTATACTGTGTTAATTCTACTCTCATTCTTCTTCTGCAATACCCAACATACACTAGAAAACAAGCTCAATATAGGATATTGCAGATCACACGAAGAAAGTTATTTAATACTATGACTGTCACTGCGGCCAGATACACTAGCGACATGCGGCAGCTGCAGACCGCAGTGTCGCCTTGCACGGAACCAATTTCATATAGATTCATTCAATTTCATATAGTAGTGAAGTCTACAGTCGCAGTCTGGAGACGCCAACGGAATCGCACCTTCAAGCAGATTGAAGTCAGAATGAAAACAAAAATCTCTTTGCGAAGCAATATTAGATAAGGAGTAGCAGTCTAGTATTTATCACAACATAAACATCACGAACGAGCGACAAATAATTATTATAATTGCAAAAAAATTTGCCACGAACAGACGTAAACCGAGATACGCCTTTTCGTGATACCAAAATTTTCCCTAAAATTGAGTTACGTCTTTTCGCGACATGTTGTACTGGCATAATGGAATGGAATACAGTCACGTCCTTTGGTGACAATATGAAACTCGAGTCTGTGAATGCGATGGCATACTTAACTCAAAACAGCTAATTTTTGAGATACGTCTCTTCGTGATTTGACCGACGATGTGTTTTCACTTTTCGTTCACATGTCTCCCGCTTTTCTTCTGCAGTAACCGAATCAATTAAGCGCCAGTAGAATTATTATCTAAGTACTGTATTTAGTAATGAAATTGGATAGAATAAATTTATGCGCGTATGTTATCAATCAATCAATCAAATTGTCACGCCTTTTTCCCAGAGGGATAGGCAGAGACAAAGGAACGCCACTTGCCACGAGCCTGACACAACTCCCTCGCATCCTTTACATTCACAGTTCTCTTCATACAAGCTCTATGTTATCTTTGTTTCAAATTTTAATATCATTTTTTATTTAATTTTAGTCCAGTCGAGTAACTGTACCCCGCGGTCTGGAATAAAAATTTATTATATAGGCCGTTAAGTGACAATATCGGGTTTACCGGTCGCAGTTGACCGACGTGCACTGCACGTTTAAAACATCTATCCAATTTTGGGTACTAATTTCATACACAAACATTTGTAAAAGTTACGTAATATTTATTATAAACGTCGCATCGGACGTGATAAACACACTTGTCTGATATTTATTTAATTTTTTTTATCACTTTATTATTGTTTTCGTGACATTTTTGTATTTAGTGTTTGTGATAAAAATATATGGATATAGGTCATTACTAAATTAATTATTTATTTTAAAATCATTGAATAACACAATGTTACTGGAGATAACGACATACTTTTATTTATTTTTTAAATGGGATAGACAAGGTTTTTAGAATTAAAAAAAACTCGTGACTTTATCTCGCTAGGGCCAAAGGTTACCTAGTAGATAATCAAACGGACTCACTAAAAATAACCATAATCCATCTTTGATATATATGTTTTAGTTGTCTAATAAATCTATTTTAAAAGAGTTGTATTTTAATAGATTTTTATTTAATTTTTCGAAGTGTTTCGTTATTAGAATCGGCCCATTTACAGCCCACAAGTTTTTTTTAAATAGAGAATTTTATGAAGAAACGTGAGTTATGATGTCAGGAACAAGGACAATCACGCTCCATTGTCTCCTCCTATCATTCTGGAAATTGTGGCGAGACAATTTGATTGATTGATTGATTTATTAATATAATTTTTTTCAGTTGCCGGCGCTCTTGGTTACTATCAGGTAAATCGAGTTCAGATGTCGTCTCAATAAAAAAAACATTTTATATAGTTGAGTAGAAATCACCCCTATCGAATTGAAAAATTTATCAATATCGATATATCCTTTAAATTATACAAACTCAAAATAAACTTTATGTTATTGGATTACAGCTCATATTACAATAATAAAATCAGAGAAACTACTTTAATTTTTTTGGTGAAACGAATTCGTATACTTACCCAAAGCTTAAGGAAATATGCACCGTATTCGCTAACATTTAAAGTGTAATTTTGTTTAATATAATAATGGACTATACGTTGTTTTTATATGAGGTATCAGTTTCGGATGACCACACGTGCGCATGAGATAAGGGGTGAAAATTGTCTCTACAATAGGGTATCGGATTAATATCCTCCCGCAAAGACATCCCTAACCAACGACCACCCCAGAAGCAATATGCATTTCCTTTCTTCTCGGGGATTCCCATCAAAAAAATCTGTCATCAAAGGTTTTTAATATTTGATATAAATTAGTTTTTAATTGTCTCTGGGGAATTAGGGTATTTAAAGCAGGGCAGGGGTCCGTACTCTGACGTTTACTGAGGCCACTCTATCCAAAACAGGACAGGAGAGAAGAAGTTTGACAACTGTGTTCAGCGATGCCGCTCTACTTCCTCTCCACTTTTTCCACATGCTGTTTGCTTTTGCGACCCTTTTTTGATCCTGCATACGAAAGATGTTGCCTAATGTACTTGAATGCCATGTGATAAAATAATAAGAAAGAATATATTTATTATTAGTGAAAAGAAAACAACAAATCAAAAAATTGTTTAACATTCTTATATTTAGTATTAAAACATATTACAAAAGGTTTTTTAAATATCCACTCAAAGTCCCTAGATTCCAAGGTATAAACCTAACGACACTCCACTATTTCTCTTCCTTTAACGCACAATTCTTTACACCGAATCTATATCTATGGTTATTTACGGGCAGTTTTTAGTCCAGACATCCTTTGGAATCAAAGTAAATTATACATGATTCCCAGTTCTCTCATACAAGTTAACCAAAACTTTACGCTCTAAAGCCTGAGAGAGCAGGAAGCACAACATTTGGTGTTGAATTTCTGAAACTTTACACTCCTACGCATACCTATAGTAAGGGATCATTGTGAAATAATATACTTAACTGTTCTAACAAGTTGGTTTTAGTACAGTATATATGTTTTTTAATTATGTCGCGACATCTAGGCCCCTATTCTCTTAATACGCAGAGTTGTGTCAGGATCGTGGAAAGTGGCTCTTTGCCTATCCATAAATATCGTGATTCACGGAAGAAAGGTATGATGTTAACGAGAGCTTAATAAATTAGAATCGGGTTTCAACGCCCACTATGGAAATATGGGACTAAAAATTCTATAAGATGTATTTCCACATCGCTCGAAGAACCGACAACCGATGTGGAAGAAAGGTTCTAGAGTGGAGACCACGAACCAGAAGACGCAGCGTAGGTAGGCCTCCCACTAGGTGGACTGACAACATAGTCACGGGTAACCGGTGGATGCAACTGGCATCTTGTCGTTCGGAATGGCGTTCTAAGGGGGAGGCCTATATTCAGCAGTGGACGTCTATTGGCTGATGATGATGATGATGATGTATTTTTAGATCTACAAAACATGATCGCCAAGTGGCGCTCCATTATCTCTGCCTATCCTTGTGGAAAAAATGCGTGACAATTTAATTATTTGACACTAGTAGCAGTTACCGCCATTCACATATCATTTGTAGACCAATTAAATTCTCACGGGCTTTTTCCATAGGCAGAGACAATGAAGCGCCACTTGTCACCACCCTGACACAACTACCTCGCTTCCTTGACATTTACAATTCTCTTCTATGGGAGTGCCCATAACCCGTGCTGGGTTGCCTAGTGAGGCAACCCAGCATTTGTAGAATCATAATAAAAACCATAAAGTATTTTCTTAGATTTAGCGCGAACACTGATTAATGAAATAAACAAATTTTATACGGCTTACTATCGCGTTTATTTTGGTTTTGATTTTACAATTTTTTATTATTCAGACTTTTCGAGAGCTTTGCAGCCATCGTGGTAAAATCAATACCAAAATAAACGCGATAGTACACCGCATACAATTTGTTTAATTCAAAAATCATAAAGTTCATTTTTATTTGGTTTCTTCTAATATGTTATTTAACTTTTATATGTGAAGCTCCAACAATCTTTATAGCTACAATTCGAGTACAATGATGGGCTTGTAATTAGTTTTTTTATGACTCTTGTAAATGCACCATTGCGGTGTGTTTCGAAAGTGGGATTGCTGGACATCTTTATGGTAGCCAGATGGGTAATGAAAGTAATTAGGTTTGTCTTCACTGTAATTAAGGTTTAGTTTATTGTTTGTTGTGTACATAGACACGATATTAAGCTGTCAAGGTGACAATTCAGTAACTGTAATCCAAAAACAGTCGGATTAAAACTACATTCCTGTATTTTTTTTTATTGTAACTCGACATATAACAGCACCCTGCTTGATGTTAAGCTGGAGTGCGGTCCATTAATGGATGTCACTGCTACTACAATTCAATAACTATAAGCAGTAGTCACATGCTTCTATGGTTTGGGCATATGGAAAGGATCAGTGAAAGTAGATTGACAAAAAGAATTTATAAATCTCATGTAAGTAAATGGATGCGTTAAACAAGGCAGGCTCAAATCGGAGACATCCTCAAGAAAGCTAAGTTGCCTAGTGCCCAAATCCATAGAGCTTGTATGAAGAGAATCGTGAATGTGTAGGAAGCGAGGGAGTTGAGTCAAAAGGGAAAAAGGCGTGACAATTTGATTTATTGAGTAGTCACATCTACTATGCCGGCCTAGTTGGTACCGGCAACTTACAAGCTGATCCCGAAACGCGACTAAGTCACTTCACGGTCTGTATACAGACTAGGTACCACTGCCTACCACTCTTGTATTACTCGTAACTAATATTAAAAATACTTGGTGCAGTATATAACTAAGTTATATATATATTTATTTAAAAAACTTTATTATCCTATGTACAAAGGCGAAGTTAATGCATCTAGACATTCTCTGCCAGTTTACCTTTGGTACTATACATGTTTACATTAGGATGTATACATTAGGATTAATAAAAGGAGAGGTTGAGGTGCATAATAAGCATTCTAATAATACCTTTCCATATATCATACTAATAAACAATTAATAAGGACATTTTAATATTAAATGGATTTTTGGACAATTATCCGTAATAAAGTGGCCATAACCGTAGAGCTTGTATAAAGAGAATTGTGAATGTCAAGGAAGCGAGTCAGTTGTGTCGGGATCGTATCAAGTAGCGCTCTATTGTCTCTGCATTTTAAATATCCTTTTTTTGGGAGTGTATTAAACCAAAAGTCAAATAGGGTATAAACAGCAAAAAATGTCATTAGAGCCCAATGACTAACGGTTGTCATAATAACTATTTCGTTAGATTTTGGATATATTATATGATAATGAAAATAAGAAAATATTCTTGACTAGGATGACATGACACCCCGTTAAAAGCATTTGTTAATATACGTGTTTTCGTTGTTGACCAAACAACTATGTTATTGTAACTTTTTAATTATTCCAAACAAAGAGATCACTTGGAGAAACTAAAGATAGAACTCGCTGCAAAAACATAAAAAACACATCTAATTTACAAACAATATCTAACAAACATACGTAGCTAGTAACAAAAACGTGTGTCATAGCGAATCATATTTCTTTCATGGCACATGACGAGAAAGTTTCTAAGAACTTCTCAGCAATAAACGTGATGTTTTGATACGAGGCCGCGATATATCATATGTCTAGTAGCTCCGTGATGGAATGCACCTACATTTTGTTTATGAAAACCCTACGAGAAACCTTATTGTACTTGTCAACGTAAACAATTATTATGCGAAAAATTTAAGAGAAAAAACTAAAACAAGTCCGGGTTAAACCTTTATATAATACTTACTATAAATAGTGTAGAGTTTTATTGGTAGTAAAAACCTAGATAATGTCTCAAATCTGCGGATAAATAGTGCTTGTATAGTTTTAAGAACTTATCAAACAATTTTAGGGCTTTTATGACGTGTCAACGCTCACCCCCACTTCCCTCAGTCTATCTTGCGAACCACTTGACCTACCGTCTAAAATATTAACCTAAAAGTGGGAGGAATACATTTCCCATGCACAACATAGAACTACGTATATAGAGAAATAGGAAAATCATATAATAATAATGCCTTTTAGGTTCATTTGAAAGATACCGTATTTTTTTGAGGAAGTCAACAAGAGGGAAAAGAAAATTTCGTCTGTACTTGTGTAACTGCGGCATCAGTTATCTCCACTCTTCGCGTTCTTAGACAGTTTGTGGTACCATAATAAAAAATGAACTAATATTTTAATTTGTCGGTCTTGATAAATATTAATTTCGTCAGCTATCGCTTTTATTATTATTACTGCAACTAGTATCACTATGTGAAAGCTTTTTGTAAATATAATTGTGTTTTATTTCTCTTTGTCATGAATGTCGTTAGAGGCGTAATTACGAAAGTGGATACTTGAAATGTCAATTTAGTTTCTTTGCCTAATTCATTAACAAGCTCCGTCTGTTTTTCTAATAAATTTGTACTCAAATATTTTTAAGAGATCTAATCCATATTACGCAAATATATTTCCAATTAGCAATATTTTGACACAAACATTTTAATCACCTTCGAGTCGTCTTATCAAGGAGACATGCTAAACAGATGTAAAGATAATTATGTTCTATATTTAAATCTTCAAGACCTGTTATGAGTTGACCAACAAGCCAATCGTCTGGCGCCACCAGCGAAGCCTGCGTGAAAAAAAATTAATATGATTACTAATCTGTAGTACCGCTGATAAACCGGTATATGTCCGGACTCTTTAATAAGCTGTGTACTCGAGCATGATGTGAGGGAAAAGTTGGGTGACCAACACTTCAGTTATGGTTTAAAGAAAAATCAGGTAATTACATGTAAATAACAAACGGAATCGAAATCCAAAATTGATCAGTTTAAACCTTTAAACCCTTGAGTTCGGTACGAATCAGACTGTTGCAGCAAACGCAGGTTATTTAAAACATTTTTTAGATTTAACGAAATGGTTATTTCGACAAACGTTGCAGAAAGCATTTTTTGGCTCAATTAAAGCCTAAATTTCGTAAATTACATATTAATGATGTTTTGTACAACGTAAATTTGCTTTATTTGTCATTTGTTATTTAAAGCCCTGTTAAACATGTCAAAATACGAAATAGTTAAAGGTAATATTCTCAAAATTTTAAAATGCCCATGTAAAATCTATATAATAGGTACAAGTCCCATACCATAATACCAAGAAATCTTTACGAATGTCATTTTGGCTTTTATTATTCAAAACACAGTATCATATTCACCCTATCACGTCCATGAGTCATGTTTCACAGTGGTTAATTTGTTATTATTGAAGCTTGCACGCCAATATCGAGGAAGACATTACGTAGGCATGTGTTAAATTGATTGCCGAGCCAATTCAAGGCAAATAAGCGAGCGCCTTTTACGGTGAATATAGGTATTTGGAATGAGCGGTATTTACTGAATTGACCTGCTCTTTTTGTTGCATGTTTGTGCGTGTATAGCATCTATAATTGTAGGTCACTTAATGGTTTTATTGACTTTTACAAACAATTACTATACGGAATAATGTCAAATACCTGTCCAATTCCATACTCGTTTAATTTGCTAAGCAGAGTTATATTTATTTTAACCATGTCATCATCTTCATCCTCATCCAATATAGGTCCTACAACGGGACACAGGCTTTTGTCGAGATCATGGTTATTTGGACAGAATTTGGCTACGACCCCACAATTTTATCATCTTCATAACCTTTTGATGATTATATAGTGACTTAAATTGTCAATCTTCCATTTCTAAAACACTTAAAAATATGGAAGGCTAATTTACGGTCCTGTTTTAAGAGCTTGTTTTACATTTTTAGACTCTGTAGCCTTAACAACGTCTGAGTGTTTATTAATGTCATTTTGATTCATACACATCCTTCTCGGTGAACCTTCATATATTCAATTTATTCTTTTGTAATATTTATCTTTATATTTAGACATTCAATTACATAATTTCAAATGACGATAATAACACTATTCGAAACATAAAGTTACCAATACTTCTTTACTTTAGTGTGCCAATTATCACGAACTATTTCTTAACTTCAAAACTATGTTTTCGTAAATACCTATCAAACCTGATATTCAGTTTAGCTATCGATTTAATCGAACACGAAATTGTTCAGCATTCCCTTATTGCATTAGAGAATTGTCTTGCTATAAATGGGATAAGACCATAATAAATCTCGCTTGGAGCAGCTTGATTACTAGTTTTTAGAGGAATTTTCTTGGGCCTATTTGCGAAGGGGTATTCTGTAAAGATTACTTTCATTTTATTCCCGATCTCTTGATAATTATAGTTTGAATCTGTGATTATTGGTCTTCCGCAAAAGAATAGGGTATACCTTCGCCCAATTCTCACAGGATACTGTTGTCATTGTCAATGTAAATATTTATATGTTTCGCTCCTAATCCAAAAGAAAGCACTTATCTTATCTATTAAATACATTCATAGGCGCATCGTATATTTATCAAACAATGGACAAGTAATTGTTTACGTAGATAAAACTTCTAGCCAGCATAGTAAAGATGACTGACCGTCCGCTGATTCGGTTTAACAAACGTCGCGTTTTTGGACCTCCCCTTGCTGAGGAAAATAAAAGTAGATGTCACGTGACTCGTTACAATAAAAACAAAACACTATTCTGCAAGCATTTTTGGTTTTGTAGTCTGTAAAGACTTAAGAAATCAATCAATCAAATTGTCACGCCTTTTTTCCACAGGGATAGGCAGAGACAATAGAGCGCACTTGCCAAGATCCTGACATAACTCCCTCTCTTCTTTCACATCCATAATTCTCTTCATACAAGCTCTACGGTTATGGGCAGTAGGCAACCCAACTTTCTTCAGGATGTCTCCGATTTGGTCAAAAAACACCCTCCTAGGTCTGCCTCGTTTAACGCATCCATCAGATTTAAAAATTCCTTTTGTCAATCTAGTAAAGAAATATTATCAAATAATAAAGTACGATCTGTATTGGAGTGAACAGAATCAGTCAGTCAGTCAAGACGAGGAATGTAGCTGATTTACAACGCAATTGTGCAACTCTTTGTTCGTCAGTCAAAGTACATTACAATTTCACAGACTTTAAGCATAAATTTACATTTTGTTTTAGAATATTTAAAATACTTATTTGGCCTGCCAAATTGTTACTTGACAAATTGTCATTGAATATTTAAGTATTTGAAATGATTTATGAGCTTGTTACACAATTGTGGATAAATTGCTTTTTATTATTTTTTGACATGACATCTGACTTCGACCCGCCTGATGATAAGCAAGAGGAGGTCCAAGAGTGACGACGACTGAAAAAGCGAGTTTGTCCACAGCTGCCTCAGTCGCCGTCACTTCTTCACGCATCGCTTGAAAGATCCAAGGATGGAGAGAACACATGGGCAGGCAAAGCATTCCATTTGTCGATTGTTCTAAAAAGAAACGACGCACCGAACTTTTTAGTTCTTCTGCCGATTCAGTCAACAAAATGCGGATGCTTCCCCGACCAATGTTACGGGTGTGAAAAGACGAGGTAAAAATATGGTTAAAGAGCTCCTCGGAACATTCTCCATTTTATTATTAGTTTTATTTGATTGTGATACTATTGTGTAAGTCTGCATCTGTACTGTTTTCTACCTCGCGTGATATCAAGCTGGAGTACGGTCTATGAATGAAGCCAACTGCTAAGTTCATTTAAATATCTGCAAGTAGCAGTCGCATTCACTATGCCGGTGCATGTGTCATAGAGACAGGACAACCAAAGTACATACATCAAAGATACACTGGTACCGGTGCTCCCGGCTTGCGTAACCATTGCACTGCCACTACACCACGGTCGCCTTTAGTGTTTTTATCCTTTTGGATGATCTGTTTTTTTTCTGTACCTTTTTTATTCGTGCATCTACGCTTTAATTAACAATTTCTCTGTCCTTTCCTTAATTCGATGAATATATTTTTCTATCCAAATTTGAGAATATTTACTAGTTTATATCGTACATTTATGTATACTTGTGTAACACATTATTGCACATAAATTGCAGTTTTATCTTTATACTCGTATATATTTTTTCGTAATTATTTAGTGATATCTAAGTTGTTTCATTTCGCAAGTGCACATGTAACTTTAGTGCTGCATTCACGGTTAGTGAGCTAGAGCTCTTGGATGCATGACCGTTTAGTACCTACAAAGACATTCACCCTACACCTGAGCTCTCAGCCGTGCAACATGATTCTAGATTTATTTGGAATATTTTATAAGCTAATATGTTCTTTAGCATGTTCTTAAAATTCAATGCTTTGAAATATCACAGCATGTATTATAGCTGTACTGTGGTATCTAACAAGCTAATAGTGGATGCGATTGCTACTTACAGTTATTGCATAGTGAATTGTAGTAGCAGTCACCTCCATTCTCTAGCCTAACATTAGGCAGGGTGCTGTCATATGTCGAGACACAATAAAAAATAACCTGTAACGCGACTCACAAGGGGAAGTCTAAGAGCGTCGACGATTTGAAAAAACTAACCCACTTTACGATTGCCTCCGTCAACGTCACTATGCAGCGTCGCGGGTCCTATACGTAACAAATACGTAGAGGACTCGCTTGGTTAATCCTAACAACCCGTCACTCATCATCTTCATCATCATCAGTCGGAAGACGTCCACTGCTGAACATAGGCCCTAGAACGCCATTCCGAACGACAAGGTGCTAGTTGCATCCACCAGTATCTTGTCTTTTATACCTTTTGCCATATTTGTCAACTCGGACAATACAGCCACTAGATCATCCAATCATTTACAATCATCATCATCATCATCATCATCAGCTAAAACGCGTCCACTGCTGAACATAGGCCTCCCCCTTAGAACACCATTTCAAATGACAAGATGCCAGTTGCATCCACTGGTTATTCGTGACTTTCACTCTCTCATCAGTCCACCTAGTGGGAGGCCTACCTACGCTGCGTCTCCCTATTCGTGGTCTCCAATCTAGTATCTTTCTCCTCCATCGGTTGTCGGTTTTTTGACGATATGGCCCATTGCCACTTCGGTAACTCTAGTTTTTAGGCGAATATCCTCGTTCCGGGTTCTGTCTCGCAAAGATAATCCAAGCATAGATCTCTCCATTGCCCGCTGAGTGACTCTCAGCTATTCCAACATGTTGGCCATTTGTCATCACTGACAACACACACTGGTTGAAGACCCTTGCAACAATATTTATTGTGTATTTTATATCTTAATAGGTTGTTGTAAGTGTAACAATACACTATAATATTTATTATCAGTGAATGTTGTTCGTAAAGCAACGAAGTATTTAGTAATTGGTCACGCATTTCCACGCCTTCGGATTATGACTGTTGGCTTCGTTTCAGTTGTCTGCGTGAGGTCCGTGAATGCTGTGGCTCAGTTTCTATTAAGCAACTATTAATGAATTGCTTTTGATTATGGAAATTATCGATCAATCAATCAAACTGTCACGCCTTTTTCCTACAGGGATAGGCAGAGACAAAGGAGCGCTAATTGCGGCTATCCTGACACAACTTCCTTGCTTTTGTCACATCCACAATTCTCTTTATACAAGTTCTACGATTATGGGCCTACACTAAGCTTTCTTGTGGATATCTCCGATTTAATCAGAGAACACCCTTTTGGGCTTACCTAGATATAACTTTAATAAAATTGAGATAGGTAGCAGTCTAGGGAACGCTACATTTCAAGATTTTTTTATAACTTACTGTCTTCATACGAGCTCTAAAACTTCAAGATTACCAATGTATGTCTGCTAATTATGGGACAGTTATCATCAGCCACGTCCTTAAAAGCCTTGGCAGGTGGCTTGGGGATCACAGTATAGTCACCACACATTAAGAGTATACTAACTGCTGCCCATGCTCCAGTAAGCGGAGTAGAGTAATGCGACCGTGTGTCTAACTAATAGATCTATTTTTGTACATTTCATCAATTTCATATGAGTAGTTGAAATGCATCTAGTTATTATAAATTGAATACTAAAGCTAGCTAGAGACTAAAAATCTGCACATGCTCTTTATAAATTCGATTAATCAATGTGAAGTTCGCACTGGTGTAGCATAAGATTGGCTGGGATGCGCATGCGCGGGTCGTTTCCCACGGCCGTTAATCATTGGCGCATGCGACCCAACATCGCGGACATAACACTATTTGCACCAAGCGGATACAATTTACAATCATAGACAGATTGTAATATGTATATCAATTTATGTTTACATTATGAGAAACTCACGACTCTTCTCAATCAAAGTGGAAAGAGCCAGCCACGATCCTGACACAACTTTCTCGCTTCAATGAGAATGAATGAGAAGAATTGCAAATGCACAATTCTCTTCACGCAAACTTTATGGATACTGCGAGCCCAGCTTTTGAAAGATTGTCATCGATTTGATTAAGGAATATATAATTTCTTAGATTTTGTGCGAACATTAATTAATAAATTAAACAATTTATCGTGGCTTACTACATAAAATTTGTAAGCCGCATAAAATTTGTTTAATTCATTAAGGAATATGTGTCGTATCCGTATTATTTAGAAATAATAATAATGTTTTTTTTATTGCATTATACTATAGATGAGCTAGCTTAACGCTTAAAAGCATTCTCTTCCAGCCGACCTTTGGGAGAGGTAACAATAAAGGTTAAGGGTGCTTTATACTCTCAAGATTAATATACATAATAATATAGTTACTTATAAATAAAAATAAATTATTGATATTATAAAAAGATTTAAATAGATTGCAGTTTTGCTTTGCACTGAAATGTTTCATAAAAATGTTGAAGATCAATCAATTAAATTGTCACGCCATTTTCCAAAGGCATAGGCAGACAATGGAGCGCCACTTACCACGATCCTAACTCAACTCCCTTGCTTCCTTTACATCCACAATTCTCTTCATACAATAAAGAAAATATCGAATCAATTGACGTGTGAACTCTAAAACTTTGATATATGACAATTAAACCTCATCATAAGGAAATCATCATAATTATATCAGCCATTATAAGTCGTCCACGTTGTTCCCCTCTAGACTTCTACACAAACACCTGATATAAGCATGCTTGGTTTCATCCAAAAGTAGGATGTATGACCATCTTCCTTCCTACGTAGCGTTTAAACCGTGGAAGATATACTCGTAAGTATTATAAATACTTTAAATATGATAAATCATTACATCAATTACATTTCATTACATGACAAATTCGTTGACCTACACCTCTTCAAACACAGCTTCACTTACACATTTTAAACTATTTCAAACTTCATTCGCCTAAAGATAGGAGTTAAAATCGTTTGTTTGTTATTACATTGTGGTGTTTAAGTGTACAGGTGAGACCTATAAGAGTGAATGGCCGTAATAGCGGGTTTCCTTTTATGGTGGCCACGTCGGTGCAGTGCACATGGAGTAGCCTGGGCTTTAGAATAGGTAGCTTATAGTAGCCTAGACTGATTGCTATGTTCGGATACTTCAATTACTATTGGAAGTCAACGGAAAATAACTAGTTGTGTGATCTGATGTAAGGGTTTGATTTCTAGTTTTATAAGTAAATCGTTGTTGGGTAAGTATTCGATCTGATTTTCATTGTATTATTACAGAACAATTATGTAGTTGTGTGCATAGCTCAATAGATTGCCGATGGGGCCGAATGGTTTTTTTTTTTTTTAATTTTTTTATTGTGACTCGACATATGACAGCACCCCGCTTGATGTTAAGCCGAAGTGTGGTCCATGAATGAATGTCACTGTTACTACAATTCAATAACTGTGAGTAGCAATCACATCCACTATGCCGGCCTAGATGGAACCGGCAACTTACAAGCTGATCCCGAAACGTGACCAAATCACTTCACAGTCTGTATACTTGTAAGTGGTGGTACTACCCCGGATCGGCAGACTGGGTACCACTGCCTACCACTCTTTGTTTATTGTTGCTCGACATATAACAACACCCTGTCTGATGTTAATCTGGAGTGCAGGTCCGTGAATAGAGACGATTTTAATTATAATTGAATAACTGCAGTACCAGTCGCCTCTACTACACGTACAGGGAAACGCAACGTAGGTTCACACACAACGTAGACTGACGACCGGCTAAAGGTTGCGCGCTGTCTCCGTTTTAATATATTAAAAATAATAACCTATTCAAGTAACAAAGATTAAATAAATAAATAATCCGTTTTTACTCGAATATCTACTGTTACAAATTATAAGATCTTCTGTAAGTTTTCGTTCACTTATTAATTTTTCACGCTTATAAAAAAGAAAATTTTAAAAATTGTACTTGTAGAAAGTTGAAATTAAAATGATAAGCTCGGAGTAAGGGGCATTGATTAATTGGTGCTGATAAGTTTAAAAGTTATATGACTCGCAAAATTTAACATTAAGAGCCCGGCCTGGTGACTGCGCGTCAACATAACACTCCACAGCTCGTAAAGTCAAAGGTCGATTCCCGGTCGGAGCAAAGAATTATCAATCAATTAATCAAATTGTCACGCCTTTTTCCCACAGGGATAGCCAGAGACAATGGAGCGCTATTAGCCACAATCTTGGACAACTCCCTCGCTTCCTTCACATCCACAATTCTCTTCATACAAGCTCTATGGTTATGGGCACTAGGCAACTCAATTTTCTTGAGGATAACTCCGATTTGCTCGGAGAACATTCTGTTTCTGCCTTGATTAACGCATCCATCCACCATCCATTGTAGTAGCAGTGACATCCATCCATCCATGAATGGATGTCACTGCTACTACAATTCAATAACTGTGAGCAGCGATCACATATAGTGGATGTGATTGCTAGTTGGAACCGGCAACTTAAAAGCTGATCCCGAAACGCGACAAATCACTTTACGGTCTGTATACTTAAAAAAATTCATCTCATCTTGAAAGTTTGTGATTTTAATTTTCAAATCATCTTGAAATTTTCTGATTTCAACTTGGCCAGCATATCATCAGGCGGGTTGTTGTCATAATGTTGAGCTACAATAAAATTAAATGAAAAATAATGTAGCACTTTAGGCCGGCATAATGACGGCGACTGAGGCTCGGATTTGAACTGAAAGGTACTGACTCGGTTTTCTCAGTCGTCGTCACTCTCGGACCTCCTCTTGCTTATCATCAGGCGGGCCGAGGTCAAATGTCGTGTCACAATATAAAAAAAATGTAGTTTACATGTTTCTCATATTAATTCTTGAAGCAAATCACTTGCTCAAGGCTCAGGTACCAAGCAATTCTTAAGCTAACTAAATAGACCGTAGCCTGCCTGATATTTATTACACACGCCAACCAATCGGCTTCTTATAAATTGCTTACTCCCAACACCTGATTGGTTGCAATTTATTTTTGTAGAGCCCAGTGACTTGATAGACTTATTTAATATAATAATATTAATATTTAAGAGAGGAAGGCTGGTTATTATTTCTGCCAACGTATAAGCCTCGCCATACAAGGGGAAATGTTGCCAGTCTCTTTGGGACTACTTCTGATGTGACGTATTAGATGATATGTTTAATTATAGTTATTATCATTTCCGTATTTATTTGTCCCACTGCTGGGCAAAGGCCTCCCCTCTCTTTTTTCCATGACTCACTACATTTGGCGATCTCTCGCCACGAACTATTGTAGGAGTCTATCTCATCTCGCCATCTCCGTTTGGGCCTGCCGCGATGTCTTCTACAATCTGGAGTTCACTCAGTAGTGGACTTGGCCCATAATGCATCGGACATGCGACAGAGATGACCTGTCCCGTCCAACTTTAGTTTCACTTCTTTTTTTTTAAATTATAGTTAAGATACTTTTAATTTTATCTGTTTCTCAGTCCAATATATTTAAATAAAATAATATTATATTAAAATACTTTTACCTAAATACTAGATAGAGAGAACAGAGGACCACTTCGTTGTCTCTATCTTATTCTAACATTTTGTTCCGTTATTTGTTTTTTATGCAAATCATAGACTCCGCTAATATGAACCATGACTGAATATTTATTATTACCTACTGCGACAAAGGTTTAATATATTTGTTAGGTTATCTATTTATAATATTATGGCGGCTGTATGAGGTAAAGGCCAATGCATAACGTAATTTTGCAATACTTCGAGGTCCTTTGTTCGTATTTAATGTATAAATAATACAGTTTAAAATTAAATACAGAATTGTTTGGACAATTTAGACTGTACTGGCATTTGGATGTCATTTGACCAGTTTGCTGATACGGAGTAGAACCAACACTGTTAAGTGACTCAGTCGGAGAAAATATCTGTTTTTTTTTTCAATTATCGACGCTCTTGCAGGGTTGCTTACCATCAGGCAAGTCGAGGTCAGATGTCGGGTCTCAATAAAATAATAGTAAAAATGATAAAATTAAGAATACAAATTGAAACAAACAAAATTAAACAGAAATATAATCAATCAAATTGTGACGCCTTTTGATTGTCCCTCCTTTCCTCACATCCGCAATTCTCCTCATACAAGCTCTATGGTTTTGCCCACTGGGCAACTCAGTTTTCTTGAGGATGTCTCCGATTTGGTCGGAGAAAACCCTTCTGGTTCTGCCTTGATTAACGTATCCATCCACATCAGATTTCTATAATGTTATGCGTAAATTGTTTATTAAATTTGCTTGTACTTTATAATGCAATCTAAAGCCTCATAATATGCCTTGAGTATATCACGTTGACCTTAAGATCCCGTATTATGATCTGTAGAGCTCCTCTGTGTTGAGCTGTCAACTGGTCTGGTGATATCCCGCTGAGTGCGGACGTGTTCGCGATTATGGTCTGTGATGATAGTAAATCACGCTTTTTTATTTAATATTTATACACTTTAATGTGTATATGTTTGTTATTAAAAAAATGTAAAATCAAAACCAAAATAAACGGGATAGTAAGCCGTATAAAATTTGTTTAATTCATTAATCAATGTTCGCGCAAAATGCAAGACAATACAATTATGTATATTTATTATTTTTTCATCCTAATCTAATATGCTAATTTAATTTGATATAGTATGTAAGTTTTTAAATCAATCAATCAATTTCATTGTCTCGCCTTTTTTCCACGGGGATAAGTATAGACAATTTATTATTGTTCTTATTATGTATAGTTTTAAAGCTACGATTTGCACAATTAGGATTATATCTATTTATGTTTTTTTTGTTATGTGTTAGGACGTGCTCTGTTAAATAATTATTCCAACACTTGAATAAACAGAAAAACGCCTAAAAGTACATTTTTTTTTATCTATATTTATTGGGAGCTTTTGTCTATTAAGACATGTCAGCTCCATAGAGCCTAAAACATATCATCAAATTTATCTTAAGTCTATTTGGGAGGAAGTCGCCGCTGAAGGGAAGAAATAATATTGCAAAATTTATAACATATCTCTGATGCTGGTTCAGATAAAATACTCTGCGCTAAACCAACATTAACTACATTCAGTTTAAATTCCTTCACCAGCGCTTCCCTCCCCTTCTTGCTCTTAGAGCACTCCATTATCATATGTTGGACGTCATCTAGAACATCACACGTGTCACAATTTGGAGATTCAATTACATTCATCAAATGTAAAAACTTTGCAGATGGGTAATGACCCGAACGTAGTCTAAACAATAATTTTAAGTATAACCTACTAATTCGTATGTCACTAAACCATGGTATTCGAGGAGGCTCACACTGTATGGTTTTATACCATATGCCCTTTACTTTGGATCGTTCATCAAAAAATTCCTTCCATAAAGTGTAACATATTATTTTACAAGGTGATAAAAGCTCACTGTTATTAGGGGTGATGTTTAAAGGTTCACCGTCAAGTGCTGCGGTCTTCGCTAAACGGTCAGCCTCCTCGTTACCCTTCAAACCCACATGTGACGGAACCCATTGCAATTTCACATTTACAGATAATAAATTTAACTCATACAATTGTTTCAAAATACAATACGCTGTCGAAACCCCTCTACGGCCATATGCACAACTTAACAAATGTTGCAATGCACATTTGGAATCGGTCAATATTACGATGTTTTTAAATCCCTTGTCGATGGTATATTGCAAGGCTTTTGAAACTGCAACTAGCTCCGCTGACATAATTGATATCACATTACAATCAATTTTAAAGCAATCGAAATTTCCATGGCTCATGTCATAGAATGCTGCACCTAATCCATTATTACTCTTTGATCCATCTGTATAAATTTTAATGCATCCACTGTACTTCATGTGTATTTCCCTAATAACATTAGATTTTAAATTATTAATTTCATATTTATCTTTAGCATTATTTACACAAGCCAAGCTTACTGCAACTATATCTTTAACATTGATATAAGATACCCAAACATTCAGGGTAAACATTTCTAAAGGATTATTTGTTTGAATTATATTTGTTTTTAATTTGTCATAAGTTTTAGTTAGCAAAGGTTTTTTCTTTTTAGTCCAGTAAAAGTACATTGATCATACGAATAAATAAACATATTATTTGGAGACGGTTCGGCTCTTAAATCCAAATTATTAGGTTGCTAGGTAGGTTGAAAAAGTTTCTTCGCATTTTATATGAAAATTGAAGACATTTTTTCCAAACTTTATTTACATTTAATTACAGTATATATGTGCCATTTGGTTCGTAGACTATCTTCCATCTTGTAGGTAGAGACATGATCCCGTTGTTGTAGAAATTTTGGGACTTCTGAAAAAACGCAACAAGTAGTTTTGTATGTATGTAAATATGTATGTTGAACAAATCTATATGTGGGTGTTATATATTTAAACATCTTTTGCTTTATCAAACAACATATTTTTTGTGTTCAAACAAATTATTGAAACAAAAAGTGTATCTATGATTGGATATCGAATCAAATTGGCTATGCATTTCAGTGCGTAAATAAAGGCGTTGATTTTAAATATATTTTTGCATTACTCGACACTTTCGTTTTAGTTTGAATAGTCTTTTATGTGAAAATTTGTAGCGCCACTACTTTATGACGCTGTCGTCAGGACGAACGGTTAGCGATGTGAAGGAAGCGAGGGAGTTGTGTCAGGATCGCGGCAAGTGGCGCTCCATTGTCTCTGCCTATCCCCATGGGAAAAAAGCGTGACAATTTGATTGATTTACTGATCTTAATGTTTTCTTTCGTGTAAGTGTGTGTGTTTCTACATAGCATTCAATTCAGTGGCAATACGGTAAAATGAATATTTCATATTTCAAGAAACTGGGTAATAAAACACAGACAGCTATTTGTCCTGGTTTTAATTCCTGTAAGTCCCTCGTAGCTGTACTGACTGGATTTACTTGAGACAGTGTCTAAACTTGTCTGACTTGTCCCTCACGTATGGATTTTATTTATTACTATTAAACCTTGTTAGACCTTTGGTTGATGTTATTTTTATCAAAGTAAATATAGTTTTTATTACATAGGCTTTTATATAAAGTGTTATTATGTTTTTTCTATTGTAACTCGCCAACCCGCCAGGATTTAAAGACGCCTAAAGGAAAATAAAGAAAACATTTAAACAGAAGGGCCGGCGAGTGTGACAACCTTGAGTTAAGTCGGGTTTTTTAGACATTGGAGCTTTTGGACCTCTACTTGCTTACCATCGGGAAATCAGATATAGAGTAACAATTTAAAAAAAATGATAGTAAAACTGAATAATTGTCGATCGATTTATTGAAAACGAAATGTCAAAATACTAGTGTATGCCAAAATGTATGTGTAGAAAAAAAAGAAATTATGTTATACTATATTTTTAATATCTTTTTGAAGTTATTGTAAATATGTTCTGACAAGTACTCATCGGGTTCTGATAAAGTTTTTATTTTATAATCCCAAAAGTCCCTTCACATTATTTTCGGTCTACAGAGTCTTTTGATACAAAGACCATGGCTTCTATCACCTGTTTTTAATCGCACCTTAATAATAAACTTTTTGTATGATATGTTTTGTTATGATACATTATGAAAAAGCTTAGTCAATGAAGTCGAGGTTATAAAATGAGTCACAATAAAGAAAAAAAGTCGCAGCAGTCGGTTAACATCAGGCTATAACAAAGTTCATTATTGACTGGATGATGAGATAGTGAGGCTGGAGATCTCCCTCCAGCTCACAGATATACTTTAATCACTCAATCAAATTGACACGCCTTTTTCTCACCGGGATAGGCAGAGACAATGTAGCGCCACTTGCCACGATCCTGACACAGCTGTCTCGCTTTCTTCATATTCATAATTCTCTTCATACAAGCTTTATGGTTATGGGCACTAGGCAATCTATCTTTCTTGAGGATGTCTCCGAATTGGTCAGAAAACACCCTCCTGGGCCTGCCTTAGAATATTTGGCTTCTAATAAAGGATTGAGTTCTTTCATGGTCTTCTAAAGACGTCGTTTTTAAGGAGTTATATTACTGACTTGTAATTTCAATTAAAGAGCGCTACTATAATTAATAATATATTTTATTTTCGCAGTTAAAACACCCATGATACAGTCCCCTAATTTGACCACGATCCATATCGTCACAGTGGGGTGCCCTTACGCAGACACAAGATCAGATAACTCAACGGGGCAGTTTAAATTCTTACACGTAATAGTGCAAAAATATTAATGCACTGTTTTAGTGAATTATTGTTTATATGTTTTGAGTTAACAATGTTGAGTTAGAGATAAATGTATGTATAGTATGTATACATGTATTAGGCCGGCATAGTGACGGCGACTGGTGCAGCCGTAAGCCGACTCCGTTTTTTCAGTCGTTGGCACTCTTGAACGTCTATTATGCTTACCATCAGTAAGGTCAAGGACAGATGTAGAGTCACAAAAAATATATTTAACAATGTAAATCTTTAGAGAACAAAGAGTTTATATCAAAATCGATTACTTTTCTTTTGATATTGTCCTGGTATAAGGTTTATATTTTATGAGCTTATTTTTATGAATATGAATAGCCCTTGTTTTTGTTATGCATGAGAGAGAACGCATAATGTTAACTTCTATAGTGTAAATGAGATAGCAGGTTTAAAATGTAACTAATGTATTTTTTATTTGTTACAGGTATGGCTATAACCAATATTACTCAAAATATGCTGAATCCATAGTAGCAGCCGCCTCCATTTTTTACATAGTGCTGTCAAATGTCAAGTCATAATAAAAAAGGCCGGTCGTCGTGAACGACTGCAACTTGCACTCATCTCACAGTCGTCTCTACTCATAGCTGGAGTGTTGTCCAAGAATGGGTGTCACTGCTACAACAATTCAATAACTGTAAGTAGCAATCACATCACATCACTTCACAGTCTGTATACTTGTAAGTGGTGGTACTACCCGGACCGGCAGACTGGGTACCACTGCCTACCACTCTTAAATATAGGTATTAATCAATCAATCAAATTGTCACGTTTTTGCCACAGGGATAGGCAGAGACAATAAAGCGCCACTTGCCACGATCCTGGCACAACTCCCTCGCTTCCCTCACATCCACAATTCTCTTCATACAAGCTGTTTGGGTATGGGCACTAGGCAACCTAGCTAATAGTAACGCATTATATCTACACACATAAGTAATAATAATTGTTGAAAAAGGCAAATAAATCGTGAACAATAGGCCATTCATTGGAAACAAAAGACTGCGTTGTATTTTTGCTGACATTCATTTTCATTGTAATGCCACTTTATACGCCGTTTTGACATTACATAATATGATATTTATGCTATTCTAAAGTATAAAGTAAAAAGTATATTTATATCGTAAATTGGGCGACCGTGGTGTAGTGGTAGTGACAATGTATCTTTGATATATATCGTCCTATTTCTATTATACAATCACTTTTTTTAAATTGTGACTCGACATATGACAGCACCGCTCCTGACATTAAGCTGGTGTGCGGTCCATGAATGGTGGTAACTGCTACTTATAGTTTAATAACTGTAAGTAGCAGTCTAACGGATCGTTTTTGATACAAACGGTTAAATTATCTACCCCTCGTAAGTCAACTACTAGCATAATAGTAATGTTTGAAAAAGAGTAACTGTTTTTTATATTTATTTTTGAAACGTCAGTGCATTGTGAACTGATCAACGATTGGTTACTGTTACCGATAACGGATAGTTATTATAGGAACCGGTCAAAAGTCACTTTTGTATATTTGGTCCGCAATGCCCATCACCATAGAGAGAGTTATGATTGTAAAGGAAGCGAGAGAGTTGTGTCAGAATCATGAAAGATAGTATTTTCTTAAATTTTTCGCGAACATTGATTATTGAATTAAACAAATTTTATGCGGCTTACTATCGCGTTTATTTTGGGTTTGATTTTTCAATTTTGAGACTAAGGTGTTGGTCGTCCTATTGGTTGATGCTGTTATTGTTTCCAAAACTACCCTGCTTTTTTCTGTACCCGGTTTATTTCAAATTATTGCAAAAATAACTGACGGTGTCATCTGGTTTGGCAGTTTGCTGGACTTGAGTTTGTGTATTATCGGGTCCTAGGTGTTAGATAATCGCCAACCACCTTCTCTATTGAAATTCGGATGCTTTTTAATCTCAATAGCTCTCTCCGTGCCCACGATGGCTGCAAAGCTCTCGAAACGTCGGAATAATATAAAATTGTAAAATCAAAACCAAAATAAACGCGATAGTAAGCCGCATAAAATTTGATTATTTCAATCATGAAAGATATTACAACAGTTATATGAAATAGGGTTTGATATAACAAAGTTGGTCTGAAATCAGTGGACAAGCTTTGTATTACAAAACAAGTGTATCAATTTGGGCTCCAATTGAAAAAGCCTACTTTACATGCGCAGTAGAAGGTAGCGGGCCCTTTCTGATATGCGCTTTTGTTCCCGGACACGTGACCAGAATTTGAATTTAGAGACGGTGCTTCAACGGTCACTAAGTAACTCGCTAAACTTTAAACCATATAATGCGAATAAAATAACAATAGAACGGAATCGGCGCCATTTTGTGACGTCTAACTCTCCAACCAACTTCACTTTAGTATAGTGTCTTTTTCTTTGCAGACCGCCAAGAAAAAGACACCTTTTAACCGTTTAATTCGCAATGTTAAGTGTACTTAACATCCCAAACAAAAAAAAAATTCCCGCGTATTTATAACTGGCAGCCTAGTATTATTCTTACTACTCGAAAGAGCATTTATTCAAGTACTACTTGAATAAATGCTCTTTGGGATGTTAAGTACACTTAACATTGCGAATTAAAGGGAATCAGTCAAGTGAAGTTAGTCAACAGCCCGCCTTATTCTTATTCCAATAGCATAGTACCAGCGGCAACGCTATGGCCGTTTTGACGTTTGACTGTTCATGAAGTTTCATATAAATCAATAATTACGTTTAAAGTATCAAATTATCGTTCTTTATTGTCCCTATGAAGAACAGCAATTTACTCCTTCATACGTAATTATTAATTGATATAAAACTTCATGAACGGTTAAACGTCATAAAGGCTATATTATATAAGTTGCTCTCTAAACTTTTAACAAGCTTTAAATTTTCACAGACAATGAAGTCGAGTTTTTGTGGGTTCAACTGTTCTTTCCGTAGCAATAAAAACTAACAAAGTAGCTTTGATATCATCGGCCTTCTTTTCTCTTTCCTTTTCGCGATCTCCACAGTTTAGGTGGCCCAAAACGTATTATTATTATATTTGTTTTTATTATTATTGTCCCGTACCGTACTGTAGAGCTTAAATAAATATAATTGGGGCTTTGAGGGAAGCGAAGGAGTATTGTCAGGATCGTGGCAAGTGGCGCTTTATCGTATCTGCCTATTTATGTGGAAGAAAGGTGTGAGAATTTAATTATTTGATTACTTTTTTTTATTTATTTTTATTGTGAGATATTACAGCACCCAGCTTGATGTTTAGCTCGAGAGTGGTCCATGAATGGATGTCACTGCTATTACAATTTTAATAACTGTGAGTAGCAGTCACATTCACCATGACAGCCTAGTTGTAACTGGAAACTTACAATCTGATCCCGAAACGCAACTAAATCACTTCACGGTCTGTATACTTGTCATTCGAATATGTCAAATAGAGAAAAGGAAACGCTTAGTATAAGTTGAGAAATCGACCTATAAAATGTACAAGAAATAATAATTTGTTTCCCACGGGTTTTTTTATTTGTGATACCTATGTGTTATTAATTTGTTAGGAGTGCTATGGTCAGTGTGGTTAAATCAGATTATCACGCCTCTTTCCCACGGGGATAGGCAGAGACAACGGAGCGCCACTTGCCACAATCCTGACACAACTCCCCTCGCTTCCTTCACATCCATAATTCCACAAGCTCTACGGTTTTGGGCACTAGGCAACCCAGATTTCTTGAGGATGTCTGTTAAATAATATTATTTATTGTATTATTAGATTAATAATTTAGTTGATGTCTTGACGATAGGCGTGACACATTAGTTAGCACACTAGTTTGTAACGCGTAAAGTACCGGGTTCGATTCCCAGTCCGAACAAATATCCGCCTTGGACCTCGGACCATTTTGCTCCAGGTCTGGTTATTAAAGAGTAATAATTTGTGCCCAGTCTGCCGATCCGGGGTTGTCGTCATCCTTGGAATGAAGTTGAATTATTCTTGCTTAAACGTATGCTAAAATGCCTATATACAATGGGAACAAACAACTCTATGAACGTTGATTCGTTCAACTAATGTACAATTCTCTCATACCTGCTTCGCAATAGTTTTATATTTGTCGTCACTTGCTGCAACAACAACCTGTAACACTGGGACGATGATTAGGCATTCACATTATCAAGATGACGAAATGTTTTACAGGCATAAGCCTAAGTACGGCCTCCCAACACCCCTTATAGCCGACCCATACCACACATGTTTAACATCATTCTTTTATTACAAACTTTAGCTTTTGTTATTACTTATTTCGTCATATTGTCAATGGATGCACAAAGGTTTTCTTACCCTTCCGATGCACACCCCCGAAGCACGCCACTCCTCACTCCCCCCATGCCAGGCGTAAAGTCCTCTATCCTTCCGATGCACCCCTCCCATCACTCTTATATCCTTGCCAGGCATAAAAATCTCTCAAGGGTTGCCAGAAATAAAATATCATTTTCATCATTTATATTGATATATTTCGCAATTCGCGACACTCCCGCGACAAGAAATTAGCATCTAGACATATAAAGTATACATAAAGGAACTCACATGATGTCACATGAATCATATCAGAACTGCCTGACTAGCAGCTGTGCAGTCCATATTTTCAATAATTGTTTGGCCCTTTCAGCAGACCGTCTTTGTGGTCTTTTTGAATGATCACACTCAGAACTAGGTTTAACTATTGTGCTACTATTGGGGTTGATTCTTTTATGAATCACTTTGCTTGCTGAATCATCGCCATGATGTTCATCGCTCTCCTCAAGCTCAAGAGGGTAGAGATGGCTGATGGATCTAGTTAGACTATCACCAGATGGTAACGTCACTTTCGCCACTCTGATGTGGCCATCTTTCCCTTCTATTAATTCTTTGATCTTGCCCACCTTCCATCCTGCTCTATTTCCTTCGGCCTTGATTTGTTCTACTTCGCCCACCTTTGCACTTCTCTGGCAACGAATACGAGGTTCTTTGTGTCTCAATGATTTCTCCCTTAACTGTGGTAAGTACTGGTTTACAAACATTTTTCTAAATTCGTCTAATATTTTCTGACCACGCTTCCATTCTTCAATGAGTTTTACTTTCGTTTCTGTCGCATGCTCTACAAACTCCAAATCAGATGGAGAGGTCACTACCGAACCACCAAGACTGAGGAAATCTATTGGAGCCAGGATGTGTTCTATATCACCTCCAACATATGTCAAAGGCCTAGTGTTGACTACTGACTCAATTTCTTTTACAACTGTGAGCAATTGTTGATCACCTAATAAATGTTTCTCAATTGTTCTCTTCATACAGTGCTTTACTAGACCAACTAGCCTCTCGTAAAATCCTCCAAACCATGGAGCCAACTCGGGAATGAACTTCCACTTTACTTTATTTTTGATACAATATTCGCTTGTCATCACTTCTGCCATTAATTTAAATTGTGATGCATTATCAGATGTAATGAGTAGGGGTAATCCTCTTGAACAAATAAATCTTCTTAACGCTAAGTGGCATTCATCAGCATTTAAACTGTGTACAATTTCCAAGTGCACAGCCCTTACTGACAAGCATGTAAACAGACATATCCAGCGCTTTTTACTGTTTGTCACAGTGACGGGTCCCATGTAATCCATTCCAGTGTAAGTGAATGCTGAGCAGCATGTCACTCGCTCTGCGGGCAGTGGTGGCATTGGAGGCAGTTTAAACGGACCTCCTCCGTACTTTATACATTGCTTGCATCCTCTTAATACTTTTTGTACTTGAGACCTTCCTTGTGGTATCCAATATTTGTTCCTTACTAAGGCTAAGGTATGTGAAACGCCTACATGATAGTTTGTACGATGGATATTATCGATCACCTCATATGTGAAACCTGTATTCCTTGGTAATAAAATAGGAAATTTCTTATCAAGGGACCAGTCTGTATTCTCGAACCTTCCCTTACAACGTAATATCCCTTTCTCATCTCTGTACACTTGCAATGACCTTGATAAATCTGTCATTTTACCTTCATACTCTTGTGAGAAGTGCATCTTCTGCAAATCTCTTAATTCATTTAATTCCTGTTGCTCCTTGCTATTTATAAATTCCTCTGTTGTGTTTCCAGTATTCTTGTCATCCAATGTACTGTGATTTGATGGAATATTCAGTGTAGTAATATTTTGATCATTACTCGGTGAATTCTGTTGGACACTACTATTGTCCGATAGACTCTCCCCAAAAACACAGAAAGTTGCCTCTTCAGTTTCCTGAACATTTATTGTTGTATCTGGCCATGTAATTTCTGTGCCCTTTAAAAATAAGGGTCCTGATAACCATAAATGTAAATTTGAAGTTTCCTTGTATGGACGAGTTCCTATATCAGCAGAGTTTTCTTTTGTCGGTACATATCTAAATTGTAGTACTTTATTTTGTTTAATTTCACTGATTCTCTTATGCACAAATGGGGGTAGCAGCTTTTCAGACTTGAGCCAGCTTAATACGATTTGGCTGTCAGTCCACAGAGTCTGGCTATTGATATTTAATCGTAAAGCTGTGTACACATAATGTAACAACCTGCTGCCAATCAATACCCCTAATAATTCTAATTTAGGTATTTGTAAATGTTTTTGGTCTTTCAGTGGTTTCAAGCGTGTCTTAGACATTACAAAATTTACCACGGTCTTCTCTTTGCATGCTGCTCGTAAGTATACTACCGCACAGTAAGCAGATTTTGAAGCATCAGTAAAACAGTGAAGGTCATATCTAATTGTATTATTGGGTTGTAAATTAGCTGTAAGGTATCTTGGTATTTTAAAGTCTTTTATGCCAATAAGTCTTGTGAAAATTATGTTCCATCTCTCTATTAACTCTCTTGGTAAATTCACATCCCATTTAAACTTCAATAGCCATAATTCTTGCAGGAAGAGCTTGGCTTCAAGTAATAGGGGCGCTACAAAGCCACATGGATCATATACTGATGCAATAACTCGCAATATGTCTCTCTTAGATCTCACAGGAATATTTTGTAATTTATCTATGTCTGTTTTTAGTGATAATAAATCATTCTTTGGTTGCCAATTTAGTCCTAATACATTAACTATATTATCGTCTTTCTTCATATCCTTTTCCTGTATGATTTTATTAAAATCTTTGTAATTTGTACACCATTCTATCATATTCATTGACAACGTCTCAAAAGTTCCCTTCACATCCTTGTACAGATTTGTCACTTCTTCTCTTGTATTCACGCTGGTTACTAAATTATCCACATATATGTCATCTGCTACCTGTCTGCAAAGGGTTGATGCTTGTTGGTTTAAGTGATATTTGATGGTAGCGGCCAAGATGAAAGGACTTGAGATAACCCCAAAAGGAACTCTACAAAATCGAAGATGAACAATATTATCATCTGTTATATCTTTGCTGATATTTTTGACCCATAAAAATCTTGTTACATCACGGTCTTCCTGTTGTAGACCTATTTGTAGAAATGCTTTTTCCACATCTGCGATGACTCCATACATATATCTTCTAAATCTCAAAATAATAGATGTTAAATCCTCTAGCATCAAGGGCCCTTTGAACAAGCATTCATTTAGACTGCTTTCATGCTTGACTTTAGCAGACGCGTCATACACTATTCTGATTTTATTTTCATTTTGTATGATGCAGTGGTGTGGTAAATAGTGGACTATGTTGTTTTTACTCGTCTCTGATGGCACTTTCTCGATGATACCCAAACATAGTTGTTCTTTGATAATATTGTCATATTTTCCAATTATTTCAGGAGTCATTCTCTTAATTATACTCTTTAGTCTACCGTAAGCAAGACCAAGGTTGCTGGGTAAATTGGACGGTGGAAATTCTGTCCAAGGCCATTTTATGTAATATCTATTATTTAAAAACTGGACGGTCTTATTAAAGCTGACAACGGCTTCCTCATCCCGCTTAGTCTTTGGGCTGTCAGTGATTCCTATAGCTTCTAGTTCCCATATTAATTTAATGTTGTCTTCTTGCAATGGGGGATCAGGAGGAACAAAATTATTCAACTGCACTTGTGAAATCTCTTCTGCATATGTCATCATGCTTAACTCCTGTCTATTCCATTTTGAATTTGAACATTTTCCTGATACAATCCACCCTAACTGAGAGTTAACCAAATACAGATCTTCTTCTAATCTTATCTTTTCTTCAGATATAAATGAAAAATAATAATTGTTACCAATCAATAAGTCAATGCAATGTCCACAGGAACCATCATCTGCTATGGTTATGTTCATCATTAGGTTTTTTGGAACCTGCTTTAAGACCTGGAAGGCCGTGGTGACTCGATCAAAGCTTGAGTCGCTTTTTCTGGTGGCTGATGACATAAGGCTCTATTGTGGCCCATCTTTTGGCAATGTGCACATTTCCTCTTTATTTTACAGGCCCTTGCAGAGTGACCAGGCCGAAAACAATTGTAACATCTATTCCTAAGTTTTGATTTTCTCTCTTCTATAGTTTTAACAGTAGGACAATTGTCGTTGTAGTGTTCTTCGTTACAAAAAATGCATTTTAACTTTGGCCTCTTCATGGGCACGTTCATATTCCTCATTTCGTTTTGGCGTTTTAAGTTTCTTGAATTCTTCGCCATGGGAGTTTTTCTAAATATCTTTTCCCTTGTGTTGATATGGAGTGCTTCTGTGGTGTAGTAGGATTTTGGTACATAATTTGATGCCTCACGTGCAGAAATCACATGTCCTATGTGCTTTCTTATGTCCGTTACACTTTGTACTTCTTCATCTGACTTTAACCGAAGCTCATATAATATGTCTTCAGGGAATTTACTCATAATTGTAACTCGTAGATGATTATTATTTGTATCTTCTCCTAGCGACTGCAGAATTCGAAGATGTCTCTCTATTTCATTATATGAAGCCCTGCACGAACTTACATCGGAGCCTGCTTTCTCCATTTTATATAAGGCATCGTAATGTGCATCTACAATTATATGGTTTCTTCCGTATCTACTTTTTAATGTTTCCATTGCAATTTCATAATTCTTGTTTGTGACCTCCAACCCATCTATGTATTGCTTTGCTTCCCCCTTTAAGACGGATTTTAAATACAGTAACTTGTCAACATCATTTACCTGCTTGTTATGCACATTTGAGCAGAAGACGTCGTAAAATTCATGCCATCGCAGCACGTCACCATCAAACTTCAACAGCTCAATCTTTGGTAGACGACTTGATGTATTTGGCTGATTCCTTTTCTCACTTCTTCTTACTTCAATCGCAGAGAGTACATCCTCACAATCCATCTGAAATTGCGTGAGCTCAGTCACGTATTCCTGTTCGACCACCGTGGATCTCTGAATATACACGTGAATCTCGGACGCAAATGTGGCTACTCTTGTTTTAAGTCGACTGAGATTCAACTCATTTTCATTTTCTTGGCACTCAGAAAGGATGTCTTTCAGTTGAGTTTTAATCAGATCAATCCGTGCTCTTAAAGCTTGCTCCATTTTCTTTTTCAGATTAATCGCCAGGTGATTATTAATTCACTCTTTAATCTTAAGTAAATATATTGTAGTTATATCGATTACAACAACGCAGAAATTATAAAGAAAACAAAGGGAAAATAACACGCGCTTTGCGCCGACGCAATCGAAACGGACGCCAAACAAAGGAACGCGTCTCTTAGTGATGTGACACGAACGAATTCAATTAACTAATTCGAACATAATTCAATTATTAAAATTTTTATTTTTTATGTTATAACGGTATCAACAAGAATACCTATCTGTGCAAGTAATACATGTCTTGCAAGTCTGCATAATTTTGATGTTTAGAAAGAAAAGCTTTAGCATACATATTTGAATACAAATTATAACATTGTAATCATTAGCGGCTCATAAAATCTTTTTCATAAATACCTCCTACCAAATCAAAGTTATGTAAATAACTTATTATGGAAAGGATTTCGTATATTGAACAAATTATTATATTCTCCTACTCTTCTATGAATGTAGGACAGGTGTCACGAAGAAAAAGACTGCTCTTTTATGAGACACAATTTTCTGTACTGTTGTCTTTTATGACAATTTTGACGTGAGTTTATAACGCCTTTTAACACTCTGTATATCTAATACAGACACATAGAATAATACGTAGTCTTTTGTGACTAGCATTTCGCATCTTTCATGCCATTGACATTAGTCTTCTATGACCATAATATAACATCTCAACAAGACATTAGTCTTCTATGACCATAATATAACATCTCAACATAACATTAGTCTTTTATGACTACGGTTTGAATCGTACCATTAACATCACAACCGTTCTTTATCAAAACATAACTTCGCCTTGGTCTTTTATGACTCTGCTAGACTTTTGCCAACGACATTACAAATGTCAATTATGACAACAATTACAACAAGTCTTTTATGACTATATGTCTTCTATTACTATAAGTCTGACTATATGTCTTCTATGACTATAAGTCTGACTATATGTCTTTTATGACTATAAGTTTAATACCATATTTTCTCAACTATGCTATCCATACATCATAAAACACAGTAAATTTAATCCTTGATAACCATTTTAATACACCAATTTATGGCATTTAATCAGTTAACATTACGGTTAACTCCTTCTAATTAAAGGCAATATTATTAAAACAATAATACAAACATTTTCAAACATTGTACCTACCAACATTACACTAAGACCAATTGAATCATAAAAGTAATAATCGATGATATCAGTTGATCTCATTAAATGTGTGCACATCACTATTCGACAGACGCGAACCGTCAATCGAAACGTTATTTTACAAATTCTT
The DNA here is from genome assembly GCA_905220615.1 of Tinea trinotella. Taxonomy (NCBI): domain Eukaryota; kingdom Metazoa; phylum Arthropoda; class Insecta; order Lepidoptera; family Tineidae; genus Tinea; species Tinea trinotella. Next base: position 13,370,288 of record HG992308.1, on the reverse strand, counting down.
TATTTAAATTTTTGTTCTTCCTACCTCAAATTCCTCAAAACATTTTTTTTTTTCTCAAAATCCCGGCACCTCCACCATGTCGTCATCCTTGGAATGAAGTTGAATTATTCTTGCTTAAACGTATGCTAAAATGCCTATATACAATGGGAACAAACAACTCTATGAACGTTGATTCGTTCAACTAATGTACAATTCTCTCATACCTGCTTCGCAATAGTTTTATATTTGTCGTCACTTGCTGCAACAACAACCTGTAACACTGGGACGATGATTAGGCATTCACATTATCAAGATGACGAAATGTTTTACAGGCATAAGCCTAAGTACGGCCTCCCAACACCCCTTATAGCCGACCCATACCACACATGTTTAACATCATTCTTTTATTACAAACTTTAGCTTTTGTTATTACTTATTTCGTCATATTGTCAATGGATGCACAAAGGTTTTCTTACCCTTCCGATGCACACCCCCGAAGCACGCCACTCCTCACTCCCCCCATGCCAGGCGTAAAGTCCTCTATCCTTCCGATGCACCCCTCCCATCACTCTTATATCCTTGCCAGGCATAAAAATCTCTCAAGGGTTGCCAGAAATAAAATATCATTTTCATCATTTATATTGATATATTTCGCAATTCGCGACAGGGGTAGTACAATACAGACCTTGAAAAGACTTAGTCGCGTTTCGCGATCAGCTTATAAGTTGCCGGTTTCAACTAGGCCGGCATAATGGATGTGACTGCTACTTACAGTTATTGAATTGTAGTAGCAGTGACATCCACTCATGGGCCACACTTCAGCTTAACATCAAGCGAGATGCTGTCATATGTCGAGTCACAATAATAATAATAAAGCCATGTGAAAATAATGAACGCGTTAAAGTATTTAAAGATAATTTTTTTTTAAATAATTGTATTATAATTAATGACATTTCTTTTAAAATTATGAAACTTGTCTTAAAAGAGTATTATTTTACTTAAAAAATTAATTCCTAAATAAATAACTTAATAAATGATAAATTGAATCATTAAATACAATTTAAATACAGGTCCACAAAAGATTTTATAATGTCTTGCAAAATTTCGCATACAGGAAGTCGGAAAGGGTAAAAAAGTCAGTTGCAGGAAATATTTTGCAGGTGCGCCTTGTTGTCTGCCACTCACTGTCCGCGGTTGACGACTTTTTTTCTTTTGAAATCGTGGTATAGTTGCCAACTGACGAATTCAAGTATATATGGGTATAATATATCTTATATTGGTAGATATATTATACCTATATATACCTGGTATATTTAAAATTTTGTATCTTTATTAGATTCTCTAATATTATTGTCAGGATACCATTGTTTGGAGTTGTGTCAGGATCGTGGCAATTGGCGCTCCATTGTCTCTGCCAATCCCTGTAGGAAAAAGCGTGACAATTTGATTGTTTGATTAAATTTATATATTAAGCTACTAAACCTGCTTGTATCATAGAAACAAGACGACCAATGTACATAACTATATAAAAATAGTCGATTTAGTAACGGCGACTGAGGCGCCTGAGCATGCTTACCATTAGCCAAGTCGAAGTCAGAAGTAGTCACAATAAAAAAAATAAAGATACATTGGTACCAGCCAGGGGTTTTGAAGGCTTTTTGTTTACTAGGCTATTCTACAACCATTATCAAAGACGCCTTATTTATTTTTAAGACATATTTCTGTTATAGATAACCAGCTATATCTAGATTTACCTAAATTTAATTCATTTGTTTTAGTTCTAATAACTATAACTAGATGGCAGCACGTTTGTTTAAGAACGTAACACAGTTTTCCAAGTTCATTCTAACTATACGAGGCTGAAACGTGTCTCGAGTTAATAAAAGGGTGTACGCCGCTTCATGGCGCATGCAGCTTAACGGTTGCATGGGGTATGGTTATCAAGACATACCCAACACATAATTTTTGTGACTCGGAGCTGTTGGCTACCACTATGTACCGACGCTCTGCCGTATAATATAATGCTTAATATAATATAGGGCACTCCTGTGGGGCGTGGGGCCCACTTTAAGAAACACTGCTTTATAGCTTAATCGCTAGCCCAGGATAATGGTATGGATAGAAACTTACTAGGATCATAGATCTGCGGCCCGATTCTCTTATAATGTGTCGCATTTTCCGCGTAACTTCTACGTAATTGTCATGGAAAAGATGAGTGAAAGTAGACTGACGAAAGAAATTTATAAATCTGATGTGGATGGATGCGTTAATCTAGGCAAAGCCAGGAGGGTGTTCTTCAATCAAATCTGAGACATCCTCTACATAGATGGGTTGCCTTTGCCTAGTTTCCATAATTGTAAAGCTTGTATAAAGAGAATAGTGGATGTGAGGGAAGCGAGGGAGTTGTGTCAGGATCATGACAAGTGGCGCTCTATTGTCTCCGCCTAAGGGAAAAGGCGTGACAATTTGATCGATTGATTATTCTAATGCCTCCAACAGCGATTAATATAGCCCAAGTTAAATTATTTTGTTTTGCGATGCGTGCGAAGTTTAACGATTTGAACGTTATGTTAATAAAGATATTTGATAATTATCATATTTATTTTAAAATAAAAATATACATCATGAGTAAAACTTGTTTTATTGATTACGTAATTAGTTTTTGTTAAATAAAATTGTGAATCCTAAAATTTTTAACAAAATTATTTCTGTGTATTCATTGCAGTATGTCTCGGCTCAGCAAGATTATTTCTCCGAACTTGTGTAGGCAAAAAGTGGTGACAATCAGCTGGCGTGAAAACACGTTTCATGTATTATTCTGATTATTGCAATATTCTTTCAATGACGAAACAATATTTGTAAATTGTATTAAATTTCATGACTATGTGGCCGGCATAGTTATAGCGACTGCGGCAGCCGTAAACTAAGTTGGTTGTTTCAGTCGTCGGCACTCCTGGACCTTCCCTTGCTTACCATCAGGCAAGTCGGGGTCAGATGTCGTGTCATTACGGAGACATCCTTCTGGAACAGTTATTACTTGAGAAATAAATGTCTGTATACTTGTATAGATTTATTAGTAATAAATATTGGATAGAAAATGCACATCGGCTAGCTGCATACTAATAATAGTACTAGAATCGGAATATACCAAAAGTATTATTAAAAATCTGTTCAGCTTTTTATTATCTGAATATTTTTTTAAATAATTATAGTAATACTTGTGGAGTACCTAACTAAAATTTATACAGCATTTTATATTTTAAATTAAGGCGATCGGATCGTAGTGAAACCAAGAGCTCAAAATCACTTGCCGGTATCAATGTATCTTTGATACATAAGAGTATATCAGTAGCTTAGTATAGAAATGTTAAACAAAAAAGAAAATATAAAATCGTCATTTAACTGATAAACTTAATGGTTAGTAAGCATATGTGGGAGTTTCTTGTAGCCAACTTTTCGACACACGCCTTTCCGAAGCCATAATACTCGTAGAACTATAAGACGATGAACAAGCGCATGCTAAGCAACATGCAACTTGGTTATTGTGCTCCCTGGCCCATGCCCATCCTAAAAAATACTTCATTTAATTTTATTACGATAGAAATACTTTATAAGCTTTTTTCCGAAAGTACCCCATATTGAATTAAACACAATATTCGTTATAGATCCTTTATCTACCCTATTTAAAACCCCCCATCAAAAAAAAAAACGTTGACTTCATACAAGAATTAATCCTTAGCAACGAACGTTACAAAAAAACCGTCCAATCAGTAGGCAGCTGGCGAGGTCTGTGCGCGTGCGCATGCCCGGATGATTGATTTTATTGGTGGACAGGTGCATGTTGGACCGTTAATTGGTTACAACTTTTATTAGGTTACTCTTCCACATGGCAACCAAATCGCAAGTAGCAGTCACCTCCACTATGCCAGCCAAGTTGAAACCGGCAACTTGCAACGTCCCAAAACGCGACTAAGTCATTTCGCGATCTGTATACTTGTAAACTTGCTGGTACTACTCAATATCGACAGATTGTTTTCAACCTAATATACTTTTTTTGTTTCCCATGACTACCCTGAGCCTAATAGGCAATAGGTAGGTAGGGTTCGTCGTGAGCTTTTCCGTATATTGGAGGTCTAGGTCATCGCTTGCCTAGTGGAGGGCAGCTTTACAATCGCAAATAAAATGCAATAGTTTTATTTGTATTAATTTTAAGGGCGATCTTTATAGCGTTAAAATGTGTTTTTGTGTATTATTCTAGTTTTTGTCATAGTTATATGTTTCCTATCATATCTATCAGTTACCTATAAAATGGATGATCCATAAAAAAATTGGAATTGAGTTTAAAGTCGAATGAAGCCCAACTTTGGTGTGTAATAAATGTGTATTGGAGATTTATTTATTTATTTACATTCCTATACTAAACTGCTTGTATTATAGAAACAGGACGACCAAAGTACATACAATATATCAATATATATTGGTACCAGCAAGCAGTTTACGTAACCAGTGCACTATCACTACACCATAGTCGCCTTAAATTTATATTATAATAATATAGAAAGAGGTTTTTTATCCTACGGGTTTTCCTATAACCTTCCTAAAAATCTTGGTGTGGGTGGAATGTTTGCGTATGGTCTAAGTGTGTGTGTGTGTGTGTGTGTGTGTGTGTGTGTGTGTGTGTGTGTGTGTGTGTGTGTGTGTGTGTGTGTTTGAATACCTTAGTGAGTACATAGACATAAGTATGGGCTTTCATTTAATACAGTACAGTGCAATGAAATTAACAATGGTACTCGTTTTAAACGCGTATTCCACTTGACCCGACCCTGATAGCTGTCATAAAGTAAAACACAGTACAATTTTAGCGGACAAATGCAGTTGACAGGTCGTGCTTATTATTATTATTACTTGTAAAACTTGTGTTTCTTGAAAATTAATATTTAATAATTTTATTTAGTTATTATTTAAAAGGTCATATATAGACAAGTGATTTAATGCTGTGTTCAGTCTCGTAGTTCGTTTTCCCATCTTACCATTCTGATTTATGCATATAATATGTATTATGAATAAAGTATGACGATATACAAGTATGTGTATTATTTATAGTAATAATGTTGTACTTTTTTGAATAATACAAAATGAACCTTTTAATATCATAAAATCCTTTTGTATGGTGTACTTGTATCAAAGATACATAGGTACCGGCTAGTGGTTTTAAACCGAGGTTCGCGCGGTTTGTGTGCCCATTTCTCTATCACTACACCAGGGTCGACTTTTAAACGCAAATTACAACACAGTTAAAATTAACTACAATTACTTCATTTAAATTCACTCCGTACTGTATTTCTATTTCGGACAACCGCCAAGGCTCCACGCATGCCTTAAAGACTGAACAATAGAATATGGACCCTTACGACCCTACATTCTTTGAAAAGACATGCTTATGCTTAGACTTGTGTAATTGAAGGTTATATGTAGGTATACTTCTTGAATATACATGGTATACATCGCTCGAACAACCGACAACCGATAGGGAAGAAAGGTTCTAGAGCGGAGACCACGAACCGGAAGACGTAGCGTAGGTAGGCCCCCCACTAGGTGGACGGACGACATAGTAGAAGTCACGAATAACCGGTAGATGCAACTGGCATCTGGTCATTCGAAATGGCGTTGTTGTCATTCGAAAAGGGGGAGGCCTATCTATGTTCAGCAGTGGACGCCTTCTGGCTAATGATGATGATACTACTTGAAACAAATAACACTTATAAAAAGTGGTAGGCAGTAGTACCCAGTCTGCCGAATCGAGGTAGCCGATTCATATCTTGAAGATTCAGTCTGTGAAGTGATTTAGTCGCGTTTCGGGATCAGCTTGCAATCTGCTGGGCCATTAAAAATATTAGGCCTGCATAGTGAATGCGGCTGGAGCATTATTAAAATACCAACTCAACATCAAATTAAATAGTAAAGACGACTGAGGCAACGGTAAACTGAATCGATTTTTTCAGTCGTCGGCGCTCTTTGCCTTTCCCTTGCTTACCATTAAGCAAGTCGCGTCACAGTCTTACTTTTTTATAGTTACTAAAAGTGATTATATCATAAAAACAGTACGACTAAAGTACATATCAAAAATGCCTTGGTACTTTGAAGTGGTTTCGAACCGCTAGCTCTCGGTTTGCGTAACCAATTTCACTACCACAACACCACGGTGCCTTCTTTATAGCCTTTATCTTTAAGATCTATAATACAATCTGTTATACTCCAAAAATATCAAACACCTGTCTTCATATTAATTTATTTTTTTACACAAAGTTCTAAATGACTCACGCCTGATTGGATACAATGTCAATGTCATGGTAAAGTCAAAAGGTCAAAAGGTTAATTAAAGGTTCCAACGCATAGCGGATGCGACTGCTACTGTAGTTCTTAAACTGCCGTAGAAGTTACCTCCAGTGTGTACCAATGTGTACCTTGTAATATTAGGTACAATTATAATATTGTACCAATACCAATGTGTACCTCCAGTACGTACTCCAGTGTGTCATAAAGTATTCATAACAACAATAAAAAGACGAAGTTTGAAAAGGGTTAGACTAGACGATAAACTATATAGACGGTATAGACTGACGATAAACTGGTAATAATATAAATATAATGGTAAGTTTAAAAGCGATTGTAATAAAACTAAAGTACTTTTATCAAAGTAAGTATATTGAAATGCATTTAATGCTGCCATGATGACAGATGTAAATTTCCAAAGTTGAATGGCCACGGGACCATATCACGAGTTTACTACTGACTGGATTTACCGGTAGGGAGGGTAGTTCAAGAAATTTGGATATATTCGTGAAAATATATTGAATAGTAAATATTTTCAGGTTTAACGGAAATAATCGTGTTTTAAGAGGTCTGGTGAAGAGGCATGATTAACGCTTAACGCTAGAGTGTGGTCCATAAGTAAAGGCGGCTGAAACGACTTAATATATTTTTGTTTAATTTTATTTACATTGCTATACTAAGCTAACTAGCTACTAGAAACGGGACAACCATCAGTCTAAGATATAAGGTTTAGTAGCTTATTTTATATTTATATTTTACATGTCTATACTATGCTACTTGTATCATAGAACCAAAGAACATACTATATCAAAGATATATTGGTACCGGCAAGTGGTTTTTGAACCCGTGCTTTTGGTTTGCGTAACCATTGCACTGCCACTTCACCAAAGTCGCATAGGTAGCATTCGCATAACATAATGTTATTGTTAATAGTTGAGGTATGTTTTAAACTTGGTAATAGGGGACACAGATCATTGGCACGTCGTCATTAGGAACTCCGCGACAGTAACCTTTTAATGATTTGATAACAAAATTTATGTTGGCTCCTACAAAACCAGCTCGTGCTTTAAGCTTTTTATTTATTTATTCTTTGTCAATATTCGTGGTCATCTTACGCGAAATTCCAGATTTATTCCTTAAGTATTTGTTTGTATGTAAAAATAAATTTTATGTTGACATGTTCATAATTTATGTTCGAGGAAGAAATTAATTTATAAATAAATCGAAAAAATAAGTGTATGATTTATGTTTTGTTTTTATTTAAAAATATCTAAGTGATAATGTTTCCTGATTCAATCAGGGACAATCTAAAAAACAGGTTTTCGCAGTCCACACAACATTATGGAATTTGACGAGAATTGTGGATGTGAAGGAAGCGAGAGAATTGTGTATTGATAATTGAGTCGTGATAACTAGATTAGATAGTAATATTTGAATAATATGAAAGTATTTTTTAATGAGATTTGACATCTGACTGCGGTGGTAAGCAGGGAAACTACAAGAGTACTGACAGTTGCTTCGGTCACCGTTTTTATGACAGTTAAAGGTGCTTTTTCACGTTTAGATTATAATTTAATTTATCACACATTATTGACGGAGATGCAGAATCGATAGATCGCCACTTCTCACGATCCTGACACAATTCTCTTGCTTCCCGTCACCTCTGCATTTCTCTTAATACATGCTCAAGAGACTACTGCGGACTTAAATTAAATCTTTTAAATTAATAATTATAACTCAAACCTAAACTGAATTTAAAATCAGCCACTAAATTAAATAAAACGCACGTGCAAAACCTTTTTGTCGAACATATCTCTGCAACAAAAATAAAATCTCGATGCAAATTCCACGATTAAGTAAAACTAATTTATCGACGTTTTATAAAGCATTTAAGAAGTTTATCGGCTTCTTTGAGATATTTAAATAGTCTCTACTTAAGATAAACGTTTTAAACGAGTAACAATTTTAATGCCTAAAGTAGCTCTCTATATTAAACATTATGTTATATTATGTTTTATTAAATTATAAGTTTTATTATTTTTTCATGTAGTATTTAATATATTCTTTATTTATCTATTTTAACTAGCCATGGTGTTTCAGAAGAGTGTGTTCAGACCAAAACGGAAACATCCTCAAGTAAGCTGGGTGGCCTAGTGCCCATAACTGTAGAGCCTGTATGAAGAGAATTGTGGTGGTGAGGGAAGCGAGGGAGTTGTGTCAGAATCGTGGCAAGTGGTGATCCTTTGTCTCTGACTATCCTTGTGGAAAACAGGCGTGACAATTTAATTTGATTGATAACTTGAAACGAATATTTGCTCCGACCGGGAATTGAACCCGGGACTTTACGCGCAACAAACCAATCGCTAACCGTTCGTCCATTCCCCTCGTTGAAATAGATCTGTTATCTTCTTAACATAAAAATATTAAAGAACTTATGTCTACACTTAATATTATTTGAATAAGATTCCGAGTATCGTTTCGCTTCAGGCAACAAAATCCATGCAAAAATGAAGAAGCGAAAACAGATATCTTTTACTAGTAATTTATGCCTCGAAGCTTTTTAGATCCTTTGCCAATTTTGCGATAGAAATTAAAAGCAAAAGAAAATATTGTTGAATCACTTTTAAAGACGAAGGATATAAAATACCTTTATTCTTAATAATACCAAGAATCTTCTTGATGCCCTGATTTAATTGCAGCGTCGAGCTGTCACAGTAATGTCGCGCGGATGAGGATTTCTTTAACATTGTTCTGTCTTCTTCTTATATGCATAGACAGGTTTATAACTTATGACTCTAAAGCCTTCTATTAGGAGAATTGTAGATGGGAAGCAAGAGAGCTGTGATAGGAATAGGATTGTAGAAAGTGGCGGTCCGTTGTTGTTGATTGTGACATTCCGTAATTGTTAGGTGTGACAGTTTGTTTGTTTGATGGATTGATTATGCTTAAACCCTCTTTTATATAAAAATGATTTAATGATTTAGTTTTAATAATTAGTAATTAATAATTAGTTAATAGAGCATTAATAATTAGTTTATTATCGGCGCGTCTAATTTAAAAAAATGCGAAATGGCACTCTAATGGCGACTAAGGTAGTCGTAAGCTGAATGTTTCTTTCAGTCGCCAGCACTGTTTGATCTTCCCTTCCTCACCTTATAAGGCATGTCAAGGTTATATACCGAGTTACAATAAAATAAAATAATTTTTCAATAATAAACACAACTTCTTGAAATTACAAATTAAAAAAAGACCAGTGGTTGTCGAATATAAAAAGACAACTTAATAAAAAAATGTTTCTTGTTTCTTCATGCTTTACGTCTTAATTTAAAATAACATAACAGACGGAAGCACACATTAGGAATGGTATCAAATAAAACGTTGATCACAGGCAGTCGCTGTTATGACGTGTTCCCCATTATTATGAAGACTGTGACCCCAAATTGTTATGTAGGTATAACAATTTCACCATCTTTATCTTTGCCGCTATCTCCATTATTCGTTTACTGTTTGCACTGCGCAAAAGAAAACTAAAGCATTTATTATGCATAGGCCTTACGGCTCTTGCGCATTGTCATGATTTCAGAAATGCATATGACGAGAAGAAATCACAAGAAACTTTTCAATCATAGCCTATAATAAATCATTTAAAAAAAAGCTGACACGTGGAAATTTATTTATATATTTTATTACTTTTTTATTGTCAAAGTTTTGCGAGAGTACTTGAAGTACTTGGGGTATACATGTTTAGAATTTTATTTTGAGCACTGTCAGAAACGTTGAAATTTAAGAAGAAATAAATAGTTATAGTTGTTTTGATTGTTTTAACTATCTTTTCCATAGTTTTGAACTTTTTGTAAGCTTCATTTACGAAGGCCTATTGGTACTTTTTTTTACCAATTGTATTGTACATAATAATTACCTCTAGTACATGTGGGTTATTAGGGCACTTTAGGGTCACAAAACACAGCACAGTCGTTTCAAACCATTTTAGGGTGCGATGTGGAACAGGTGTTATGTACACACCTGATTTTGACAGCTCAGTGTCAATTTACAAATGAACTCGTGTGAAAATAACAATTATGAATATGACAGGCAGGGTATGTGTTTTAATTAAGCTCATGTAGATATGTATCTACATTTTAATGCGCTGTTGTATGTCATATATGTCTGTATATAATTATGCAAAGATTTTTTATTAAGGCTCGACATGTAATGTTTAAATCCCGCCTGATGTTAAGCTGGAGTGCGGTTCATGAATAGAGGCGACTGCAACTACAATTAAAAAAACACCAAGTAGGCACTCGCATCCACTATACCAACTTAAAGTCAATCTATCAACACCCTTCCCACAGGGATAAGCAGAGACAATAGACCGCTGTTTGCCACAACTCCCTCACTTCACTAACATCCACAATTCTCTTCATATAAGCTCTAAAGTTATGGGCACTAAGTTTTATGAGGATGTATCAGATTCGGTCGGAAAACAAGCTGGGTCTGCCTAACCTAAAGTATTAAAATTATAATGTAAAGTATTTTAGTTTACTTTTATTTTTGTACCTTGTTTATCCTGTATCGCAATTCCGAAGGTTAGCTGGTAGAAAGTGCTTAAGGCATTAAGCTCCTGCTTGTGCAATAAAGATATTTAGCGTTCTAATGGGAAGGCCTATGTTTAATGTCTTCTGGCTGATGATAATGATGAAAGATATTTGATATATATTTTTTGTACATCAGAGGGGAGTGGAAGGATAAAACGGTGGTAGACCATTGATCAAAACGGGCTGGTGTGCTAAATGCAGTAAACAGTGAGTCATTATTATTAGGAATGGTTTTCAAATAAATAGGCCAATCGGCGTTCCAAATCATAGCAAGAAATCTTTGCTTTGACCGGGAATCAATCCCCGTGCATTACGCGTGACGGACTGGTGTACTAAATGCAGTTTACAATGAGTTATTAACATTAGGAATAGTTTTCTAATAAATAAGTAGAAAATTTTCCCGTCAATCGGTGTTCCACTTCACCGTTTATAGGTTAATCGTGAAAGTTAAAAGAAATTATATCAAGAAATCTTAACTAAATGACTGCATTTATGAGTAAATCCGGTATTCTAAAGATCACTTAAGTAAGTTGTAATATTAGAGTAATACTAAGAGTACCCAATGTGGAAGAATAGCTCGAAGAACTGACAACCGATGGGAAAGACAGGTTCTTGAGTGGAGACCACGTACCGGAAGACGCAGCGTAGGTAGGCCTCCCACTAAGTGGACTAACGACATAGTAAAAGTCACAAATAAACGGTGGATGCAACTGGTAAGAACAACAATTGTTTATTCAAACGTAATTAATACGAAACTTTATGAGCAGATCAATTGTCAGCGACCATGGTGACAATTGATAGTGGTAGTGCAATGGTTACGCAAACCGAGAACACGGGTTCAAATCCACTTGCCGGTACTAACATACTTTGGTTGTACTGTTTTTATTATACAAGCATTTTAGTTGCTTTTTAGTATAGAAATGTAAATAAAATAAATGTCAAAACGGCCTTCATACCGTGCCGCTCGTTTAGTGTACATTGAATCACCGGGCCTACATTTATAAAAGTGGAGTGTAGTTAATTTCTGCATTATCTTGCACACATTAAACTTTGCAGTTAGCGGCGCTCTTTGTTACTTTGTAAGTTAAACAGCAAACTAACTGTTGTTTAATTACTTTAATCATAATTTGCAAGTGTTATTATGCGTTACTTTTAATAGTGCAACGAGTATTAGTACAAAACGGTGATGGGGTTTGAAGTGTGCTGTAAAAATAATTAGCTTGGATGTCGGTGAAGTTAAAAGGCATTTATTCAGTTTTTTTTTAAAAAAAAACCATGTCTAATTTAAAGGAATAGCTTGTCTAACCATAAATAACGCCCCTCCACTTTATTAGTTTATTTAAATGTGTGAATGTACATATTTCTAACTATACTATTATACTTCATCAGCGTGCCTCTCCTTTTGTGTCCAACCAGCAACAGAATGAAAAATTACAATTGCATTTTCAATGTGTTGCATTCATATTTTATGTTTTCTCGTGTGCGCAAATGCGGTGGAGGGGCGCATCATTTCGGCTAAGACAGACTATACTATGAAATTGATACGTCCTAAACTATTTAACCGAAATTATTATATTTTGGCATATGGCACGATTGACGTGGGTCTGGTTGTCAAAGAGCGGTAGCCAGTGGTAGTACCATCTGTCGATCCGGGGTAGTACCACCACTTACAAGTATACAGACCGTGAAGTGACTTAGACGCGTTTCGGGGTCACCGTATTAATTGCCGGTTCCAATTAGGCCGGCATAGTGAATGTGACTGCTACTTTAAATTATTTAACTGTCTTTTTAACCTTAGACGTCAGGCAAATCGTCTTACCTCGAAATTGCGTCTTAATAAAGAATAAAATATGTTTATTATGTAAACTCCACATACACTCCTGTTTGTGTGTATGTGGAGTGACGATAGAGGAAAGAATAAGGAATAGCACAGTGCGCGATAGATGTGGTTTGAAAGAAGATGTAATGACAAGGATTGACAAAGGAATGCTTCGATGGTTTGGGCACATGGAAACCATAAGTAAAAGTAGATAAACGAAAGGAATTTATAAATCTCAACTGAATGGATGCATTAAACAAAGCAGACAAGGAGAGTGTTCTCCGACCAAATCGGAGACAACCTCAGGAAAGCTGGGTTGCCTTGTGCCCATAACCATAGAGCTTGTATGAAGAGAATTGTGGATGTGATGGCAAGTGGCGATTCATTGTCTCTTCCTATCCCTGTAGAAAAAAGGCATGACAGTTTATTTGATTGATTGATAATATGTATGCTTTTATAGTTATTGTACAGCTGGTTATTTTAATTTAACTATTAACATGAAATATAATCGTTTCCCTTATCGTATAGTTTATAGTGCTATCGATATACTCGTACTAATGAAGTCGATGACTTTTAATTAAGAAATTATTTCTATGCAATAATCATTGGAAATGGTTTCCATTTGCTTTTACGATTATTACCGGTTATGAGGGTCTTAGATTATAGAGTAGTTAACTCAATTGATTGATTGTTTCTCAATCAATTAATCAATCAAATTGTCACGCCTTTTTCTCATAGGAATAGGCAGAGACAATGGAGCGCCACTTGCCCCGATAGAAAGGAATTTATAAATCTCATGCTCTACGGTTATGGGCACTAGGCAACCTAACTTTCTTGAGGATGTCTCCGATTTGTTTGTAAAACATCCTCATTTGTCTGCCACGTTTTCGGCATCCATCCATATCAGATTTATAAATTTCTTTCGTCAATCTACTTTCGATTATCCTTTTCATGTGCCCATACCATCGAAGCATTCCTTAAACATTAAAATAACCTTGTCAAATCTAAATTGTTATTAAATTAGCAATAATAAGTCAAAATACAGTTGTATGATTTTTTAAAAGGCCTTTTTAAAGTATGCCAAAACCCCTAAAAATTTGCATAAAAAATTAACACAAATTAAGAGCAAAAATGCATCGATTTATTTAAAGCTGTACTTTCTACTAACTTTTTATTTTATTTTATTGTGAATGCAGTCTTGAATGAGGGTGACTGCTAATTAAGTTAAATAACTGTAAGTAGCAGTGACGAATAACCAGTAGATGCAACTGGCATCTTGTCGTTCGAAATAACCTTTTCAAAAGGGAAGGCCTATGTTCAGCAGTGGACGCCTTCTGGCTGATAATGATGATAAAGTAGCAGTCACATCCACTATGCCAGCCTAGTTGAAACCGGCAACTTACAAACTGATCCCTAACCGCGACTAAATCACTTTACGATATACCTACTTGTATATAAACCGTTATAGTGGTTTTAAAAAGTTTAAACTTTTGACTTAGGATCTTACATTTAAGAACACTAATTTATTATTTTTATTATTTATTATAATTAAAATTCGTTGCACAGAATGCTTTTATTAATGCAAAAATGCAAATAAATGAACACTTAAAAATAACATTACGCAGCGGTACGAGGGACTCAAAAGGAGCGTGAAGAACTCGCTACTGCAATTTTAAACGGTATACAAGACTGGAATTTGACATTTTGTCGGTTATCTTTAGAATGCCTCCTGGTATTTTATATATGTTTGTCATTATTAAAAGTTTTTATTTAAATATTTAGTTTCTTTGTACAAATATATTAGGATTTTATTATTGTGGCTTAGTGGGACCGGTAACTTTTAGACTAATCCTGACAAACGACTGAGTCTCTTCACGGTTTGCACAATTAAAAATGTTGAAGCTACCCCGGGTCGGCAGACATCACCAACTGTGCCTAAATTTATTTAGATTTTTTTCATTTGGACACGATAGTTACTATATCCTAATTATGTATATAATTATATATTATTATAAATGTAAGTTTGTTTGTTAGGTTTTCACGCAACAACTACTTAACCGATCATCATGAAACAAGGCCGTACCGTAATCAATCAATAAAATTATCACGCTTTTTTCCCACAGGTATAGGCAGAGAGAATACAGTGCCTCTTGCCACCATCCTACACAACTCCTTTGCTTCCCTCACAATTTACATTCTCCTCCCTACCGTACCTTCCTTTAATTTAGTTTATAAGCGTTTCTATAAATGTTTTAATTTTGTATCTTTCATATGATTAATGTATCTGTATGCTGGTGGTACTACCCCAGATCGGCAGACTGGTACCACTGCCTACCACTCTTTGGTAACCAGACCTGAAGCAATAATCCACCTTTCTTTTTATTAACAAATATTTGCAATACTCAATATAATCATAAAATATTACAAATAAAAGCTATGAAACAAATATTTGCTCCGACCGGGAATAGAAACCGGGACTATACGCGCAACAAACCAAACGCTAACCATTCGGCCACGCCTGTCGTCAAATTGAATGTTAAAGTTCTCAGCACACCCATTCACTATTAGTCATGCTTTATCTAATTTATATTTAGTCATTTACACTTGACATTAAAATTATCAGTGAAATGTAAACAGACACTAGTTTGACCTAAATAAGAAAATCGGACGGATAATTGTCAACTTTAATACGTCAAATTAGATTAAATCAATCCTGGATTCTATAAGCGCAAATGTAGTATAATGCGATTAAAATAAAAATAGGACGGAATCGGCGCAATTGTGTGACGTCGAACTCTTTAACCAACTTCACTTTAGTATGGTCTCCTTTTCTTTGCGGACCGTCAAGGAAAAGACACCTATGAATCAGTCAAGTGAAGTTAGTCAACAACCCGTCCTATTCTTATTCTAATGACATAGTATGCAGAATGATTTCGCCTATATTATTGTTGGCACGTCAAAATTATATATTTTCACATAGTTTTTGATTACATATAGAAGAACTGTTTAGTTACGTAGTTTATAAATATATTCTATCAGTTAATTTTAAAGTAGACTCTCTCAACTTAGTATCTTAAGAAATAATACGGAAGCCAATTTGTAAGGTGGGTATTTATTGACATTACTTACTGGCTTAACTAAACATACGAGTGCGCTTTCAAATGGACGTATTTCCAACTTTCTGTTTTAAACAAAAAATGATAAATTAATAAATTCTTAATATTGTGAACATAAGTCGTTTTGAAATTACACAATGAATTGAATAAAGTAATCGTTCTATTGGAAATATTCAATTTCAAATGATGTCGTTTATTTTAGTATGTACTAACATAACAATTTATAGTATAAAATACCAGTAGTAAATGATATTGGTTATTGCAATATTAAATAATCAAATTGTCACGCCTTACTCCCACGGGGATAGGCTGACACAATGGAGCGACACTTGCTACTATCCTGACACAACTCCCTCACATCCACAATTCTCTTCATACAAGCTCTACGGTTATGGGCAACTCAGCTTTCTTCGGGAGGTCTCCGATTGAGTCTATAATTTTTTGAAATAACTATATAATGTGACTACATAGATCGTATTTAACCTGTATTAAACAATTCGCAGCTCTTTGTTGACCGCTGCCGCGTTCAGTTCCGGTTGTAGCAGCTTCATTCGTCCACCTTATATGGAAACTGGACGCCATGCCACTTACAAGTATACAGACCGTGAAGTGATTTGGTCACGTTTCGGGATCAGCTTGTAAGTTGCCGGTTCCATCTAGGCCGGCATAGTGGATGTGATTGCTACTCACAGTTATTGAATTGTAGTAGCAGTGACATTCATTCATGGACCACACTTCGGCTTAACATCAAGCGGGGTGCTGTCATATGTCGAGTCACAATAAAAAAAAAAAAAAAAAAAAAAACCTTATCGCTTAGTTCACAACACGACCTTTAACAGCCATTCTGTCTTAATTTAAATAACAAGTTAATATTGTATTATTTCAGAATACATATTTTGTTGATTTTGTTTTGGAGCTTAATTAATACCAAGTAATCGTATTCTTGGTATATTTTATTAAGTTAAAATTGGATAGTTTTTGATCCGCGTTATTATTATTATAGCTCGACTGAGGTGGATGTTTGTTTCGGGTCTGGTTATTAAAGAGTGATAGGCAGTGGTACCAAGTCTGCCGATCCGGAGTAGTACCACCACTTACAAGTATACATACCGTAAAGTAATTTGGTCGCGTTTCGGGATCAGCTTGTAAGTTGCCGGTTTCAACTAGGCCGGCATAGTGGATGTGATTGCTACTCACAGTTATTGAATTGTAGTAGCATTGGCATCCATTCATGGACCATACTTCAGCTTAACATCAAGCGGGGTGCTGTCATATGTCCTAACAAGCTATAATAAAGACTTATTATATAGCTTAATAAATATATTTAAATACATAGCAAAGTTATTATTTATTTGTAGATATATATAAAGGGATATACGAGTATATCTATCTATATTCAAAGGAAATGAATGGTACGCGTGATTAGATACGGCGTTATAAATAATATTTAGCGGTTAACCAAATCCTTTATAACCGGAACGAGGAGTCTTGAAGCTTTTTTGTTATACGAATAAAATACTAATGACTGTTTTTTGTTATTTTTAGATTCCTAATTATTTTTTTGTTGTAAACTTATGATTTTTAATAAAGGTTAATTTACTTTTTTATTCTTTTGTTGGAGTTTTTAATTGATTGTTTGTAATTAATTTATTTCTTTGTATTTTGAATGTATTTTTAAACCTTGCTTGATCTTAAGCTGGAATGGGGTCCATAAGGCGATTACTACGGTTAAATAACTGCAAGTAGCAGTTGCCGGCCTAAGTGAACCAGCAACTTTCAAGAATGGTACTTCACGGTCTGGTGAAGTGGCAGTGCAATGGTAACACAAACCAAGAGCACGGGTTCAAAACTACTTGCTGGTACCAATGTATCTTTGATATATATACTTTGTCTGTCCTGTTTCTATGATACGAGCACCTTAGCAAAGAAATGTAAAAAAAAATATATAAAAAAAACTGTGATTACCATTCTCTTTATTACCTTGAGTTAAACAAGGCTAAGTTTTGCTATTGCGCGGAGTACTTTTCGCACCTCTTTTTTTATTTATTTTTTTATTTTTTATTTTGAATCGACATATGACAGCACCCCGCTTGATTTTAAGCCAAAGTGTGGTCCATGAATAAATGTCACTGCTAATACAATTTAATAACTGTGAGTAGCAATCACACCCACTATGCCGGCCTAAATGGAACTGGCAACTTACAAGCTGATCCAGAAACGTGACCAAATCACTTCACGGTCTGTATACTTGTAAGTGGTGGTACTACCCCGGATCGGCAGACTGGGTACCACTGCCTACCACTCTTTGATAACCAGACCCGAAGCAAATATCCATCTCTTTTTTTTTATTAACAAATATTTGCTCCGACCGGGATCGAACCCGGGACTTTACGCGCAACAAACCAGTAGCTAGAACGTTCGTCCACGCCTGTCGTCGTTTGCGATGGATCTTTCCTATTGCATCTTCATAAGCTGCTAAAGCATTCACTTGACGATTGTTCTTTAAAGAAACAATAATCCTAACCATTTAGTACGATTCGGTCGACAGACAAAATTATATATTTTGTGCAATAAATGTCTGTCTGTCTGTTAACTTTTTAAAGTATCAAAATTTATTCAACGTTACATAATATAATGTATAATTAAAAATACAGCCGCAATGGTTACAAGTGTTTGATTGATCAATTTAAATGATGCAACTAAGTTTTATATATTAATTACGTGTAAGTAATGAGTTTGGAGTATGCTTTTATAATAGTAACTCTACCTTTGACGACAGGCGTGGACGAACGGTTTAGCGACTGGTTTGTTGCGCGTAAAGTCCCGGGTTCGATCCCCGGTCGGAGCAAATATTTGTTTCATAGCTTTTATTTGTAATATTTAATAGTATTAAATATTGCAAATATTTGTTAATAAAAAAAAAAGAGATGTATATTTGCTCGGGTCTGGTTATCAAAGAGTGGTAGGCAGTGGTACCCAGTCTGCCGATCCGGGGTAGTACCACCACTTACAAGTATACAGACCGTGAAGTGATTTGGTCACGTTTCGGGATCAGCTTGTAAGTTGCCGGTTCCATCTAGGCCGGCATAGTGGATGTGATTGCTACTCACAGTTATTGAATTGTAGTAGCAGTGACATTCATTCATGGACCACACTTTGGCTTAACATCAAGCGGGGTGCTGTCATATGTCGAGTCACAATAAAAAAAAAAATAAAAAAAAAACCTATTTATAGGTATACATAGATAAATTATTTATAGGGTTATGCGACTGCTACTTTCAGTTACCGTAGTAGCAGTCGCCTCTATTTATGGTCCGCACTCTAATTAAACATCCATGTGTTTTTTCTATCCTGTCCCCTTGAATCCTTCAAGCGATGCGTAGTCGTGGCCAGCCTAGTGAAGGCGCCTGGGGCAGCCATGAAGACTCGGTTTTTTCAGTCTGCTGGGCACCGCTGCCTACCACTCTTTTTTATTAACACATATTTTTTGTAAAAATAAATATTACTAATAAAAGCTATGAAACAAATATTTACTCTGACCGGGAATCGAACCCGGGACACTCGCGTAACGGACTGGTAGCACACCACTACGCCATGCCTGTCGTCATGTGGCGCTCCATTGTGTTAAATTGGGTTGGTAATAGTTGACACAATGCCTTTTCTGATTCAAATGGGACATTAAAATGTAACTTGGTTTAAACTACTTGAGAATTCTAGATAAAAACTTCACAGTATTTTATACTTTAGTCAACAAGCTATAAAGTTCATATTGTTATTGTCCGAAATTGTATGTTACGTCTTGACGGTATTAAACAATACATCTTTCGTGAAATACTTGGTTATATCCAAGGATTTAACTAAGAATAACTGGGAATTGTGGAATGCACTGAATCATAGAAACACTATATTAAAATAAATCGCTATAAACTATACCTACGTATATTTACGTATATTTACATGTCTCAAAAACGCTTCCAAAAATAAAGTAGGGAACGGTTGCATGAAAAAATATTTTTTATACATTTTTTTAACGTTTTAGGGCCAGCAGATTTATTACAATTATAGGTCGAAGAGAGGGCCCATCCCCCTTGTCAGCAAAAATAAGTAAAGCTCTTACCTATGCTTACGTTTGTTTTTATTGTGACTCGACATATGACAGCACCTTGCTTGATGTTAAGCTGGAGTGTGGTCCATGTATGGATGCCACTGCTACTACAATTCAATAACTGTGAGTTGCATTCACATTCACATCCACTTTTCATTGTTTTTATTTCTTAACGAAAGAAGAAAGCAAACTTTAAAATTTTTCACACGAAAAAAATCGTGTCATTTAAGTCGATTCCTTTAGCATCACAATCGACATAAATCTAACTAATCAACTAGAATCTTTTCACGACTCAGCGATTATTGGATCACGAGTAACCACGATTTTTTGTAATACCGTAGTCTCTTTGGTAAACCCATTAGTTTTATGAAGATAGCTATATTACAGTAAATAATACTGCAGAACTAGTGAAAAAGGTAGGAATAAAATTTGTAATTAAGTTTTTTAAATTTATTGGTAAAAAAAGAGAATTGTGAATGTAAAGAAAGCGAGAGAGTTGTGTCAGGATCGCGCTCCCTTGTCTCTGCATATTTCTGTGACAATTAAGTACTAACAATTGGATTTATTTAATGAACTAAAAAAAAATATATAATTTTGATTTAAAATAATTTAAAGAAAAAACAACTTAATGTTATTTTGTAAAACTCTTAACACATCTACCGTCTTAATGGTGAATTATCAGACTCCAAAACCTACAATCTTTATCTAAGCAAACATTTTCATTTCATTATAAAGGATTACTATCTTGTTTCACGCCTACGCATGCTCTTGGACCTACGTCCGTGGTTATCAACGCTAGCAAACATAAATTAAATAAAAGAGCCATATATAAAATATAATCAAACATGTTGATAGGTAGGTATTTTTTAATTATAAATTGGGTTTGATATATAAGTTCCTTTGTCATGCAGTATCTATGATACAAGATTTGGTATGCTTGGTTTTAAAAGGTTATTATAAAGATTACAATTACTATTATTTATTTATATATTTTTTTAATATGATATGGCTAACTAGCAGTCCCCTCGAAGTCCTTACCTAGATCCAAAGGAAATCTGAAATCTTTAGACCTGAGCGGTTTAGACCTAAAAACATAATAAAATATTTACGCATTTATATTATTAGGTATATTGATAAATATCAGACATTTTAGGGTTATATTTCAGAATGAGCTTTATATACTAAGGAAAAATATATTTCAAAGTGACTACGGAACTTGCAGAGAAATGCTAAACTTGCACTTGGCTGCTATTTTTTCCGATACAATGAGCTCTTTCACCAAGCCTTTTGGGGTCATTTGTGGAGGTCTGCCCCTTGACTTTAACTGTATTTTGGACAGTTGAATATTTCCTAATATAATGTGGGCAGACCCTTTGACATGTGTAGGCAGATATTAATAGTGTTATGTAAATAAATTATTGGTATTACACAAATATTTTTTGTTGTAGAATCATTTAATTGCGAAATACTTGTGCACTCGTAGGATATTTGTGTCGTTAATTGTCGTTAAATTGCATTTATTATTAATTAATTTTGTTTAATCACCTTTATTTTATTTCGACTCATTCTTGTTTATTAATAAATTAAAATGTCACGCCTTTTTTCCACAGGGATAGGCAGAAACAATGGAGCGTTACTTGCCACGATCCTGACGCCTCTCTCACATCCACAATTCTCTTCATAAAAGCATAAGCCAATAATAACATTGGTCTCAGTGACGACGACTGAGGTAATCGTAAAATGAGACAGTTTACTCAACCGTTAGCTTTCTTAGACATTCCCATACTCGCCATCAGGAACCTTAAACTTAAGGTTTAAGGCGTCCGTGGTGTAGTGACAGTGCAATGGTTACGCAAACCGAGAGCACGGGTTTAATACCACTTGCCAGGTCCGGATATTATGTATTTTAGTTGTCCTGTTTCTATGATACTAGCATTTTAGTAGCTTAGTATAGAAATGTAAATTAAAATAAAACATAAAAAAATGTCGTGTTTCAATAACAATTCGGCAAACTAGGTAAATAACCTCTACCTGTCTGCCGATCTTTTAAATATTAGGATTTTTAGTTCTTAAATATACCTAGTAATTTGAGTAACAATTTAAAAACAGTAGATAATAATTTAATATGGCGTGGAATTTAATTTTATAATCTTTTTCTCTAGGCTATGAAATTAACTTGCCATTTTGCTATTTGGAAAAGGGGATAATTTTATTATTAACTCGGGATATTTAAGGTTGACTTCCGAATCCACCTACAATTTTTAATTTTTAATAAATCAATAATGGATCTTGTTCTAATAATAAAGAAATAGAATAAAACGAAATACACTACGTAAAATTCTTTTCGTTAATCTACTTTCACTCATCCTTTCCATGTGCCCAAACCATCGAAGCATTCCTTTATCAATCCTTATCACTAAATCTTCATTCAAACCACATCTTTCGCGCACTGTGCTATTTCTTATTCTATCCAATATCGTCACTCCACATACACTCCTTAATGACCGCATTTCTACAGCGTTAACTCTACTCTCATGTTTCTTCTGCCACACTCAACATTCACTTCCATACATTTATGGAACTTTGACTTTTGGGACATTATTTGGCTGTTCATTATACTATTGATGGTACCGTTCACTACGTTACCCTTTTGTACTTTTCTCTCAATATCTTCATCACACTTCCCATACCTTGTAAACATACTTCCCAAGTTAACAAATTGTTTTATTAATTTCATTTCACAATAATGTGAAATGATGCGTTAAAAGAGGCAGGCCCAGGAGGGTGTTTGCCGATCGAGACATCCTTAAGAAAGCTAGGCAGCCTAGTGCCCATAACCATAGAGCTTGTATGAAGAGAATTGTGAATGTGAAGGAAGCGAGGGAGTTGTGTCAGGATCGTGGCAACTGGCGCTCCATTGTCTCTGCCTATCCCTGTGGGAAAAAGGCGTGACTATTTGATTGACACTACGTACAGTAGATTTACAATTTATTGAATTTTTACATCAGTACAGTAGATTTTTAATATTAACGTGACATAATGAGCCGGATTCTTTTTGATATTGGACCGGACAACTAGAGACAATAGTACTAACTTACGGGTATATTATTATAAAACTATAGTTTTGTGATGCATGTTACAGCAGGAGTCCAGATGTTTTTTTTTTATGGAAACCCATATTCCTTATTTAATAATAATTTATTTTTTTATTTACAAAAGATTGTACCGTTAGATAACATGGATCAGAAACTTTTTTCTGAAATTAAAAATATGATTGACTATTCATATGTTTTTTTAATTAATAGCGGAAAGTTAGTGATATAGAGTTTCATACCCTTGTTTTAAAGTTTAATTTTATTTTATTACCAATAATCCTAAATTAATATTGTTTATAGTCTGAAATTGTCTTCACAATGTATCTGAAATCGGAAGTATACCTAAGTTATAGCTTCCATCTAAATATA
This sequence comes from Tinea trinotella, assembly GCA_905220615.1. Classification (NCBI taxonomy): domain Eukaryota; kingdom Metazoa; phylum Arthropoda; class Insecta; order Lepidoptera; family Tineidae; genus Tinea; species Tinea trinotella. The sequence continues at coordinate 13,346,877 of HG992308.1, read as the reverse complement.
GCCAGTCCAGTAGCCATGATGAACACTGACTGGTTATCATTTATGATTATACCTCGTTAGACGTCATTATGTCATTAGGATGCATACTTAACACTTCACACACGCAACACTACTTAACACTAGTAAACTGTGTGATAGGTATATTTTGGCTACTGAATATAAACTGGAATATTTGTAAAATTACTTTTAAAAAATCGTAGTAGTATTTACTAAATAAATAACGATAACCTCTATAAGCTAAATTGTGGAAGTGAAAGAAGGTAGTGAGTTGTTTAGGAAAGGTGTGTGTATATTACTCATTAAAAGTTAAAAGTTGAGTTGTAAAACATTGTTCACTAAAATTTAATTTAAAAGAAAATGAACTCAATTGTCAACCCTGCTGTTAATGTACTTACTCTAACTTGAATATGCACTAACCAATCTACTCGTATTAATCAAAAATTGGAAAGGACATAAGCCATACTGTGTTTTTTCTTACTTGGCACAAGTAGTAAACAAACAAGAAAATAACCATTTCCATGCCCTTTATCTAAGGATCTGTTTACTACAGTTTTATTCTATAGATTAAACACACACAATCTGACAAATGCATAAAAGTTATTAAAATCACACACATATATATTTAATCAAGAAACATTTATATGGAAACGGTAAATTAACAAATAATATAAAAAAATATTTTCACAGTAATTAATAGATATTTTTATATATTCGTATTGATTCGCATTAGTAAGTAATTTGTTTTATCGTTAATCCGTCATTATGTCAAAAGTTTGTTTACTATTTTTGCCAAGTAAGGAAAAATGTACAATACCTTCAATTTTTAGATCTGGCGACCTTGATGATGGATCCTCTAAGAAAGCTTTAAGAGATAGATGACAGAACTATGGTGTTTAACTAAAATTGTTTCTTATGCTACGTTAAAAGGATGAATTCGCGGGATAATTTGTCCCTGTCTACGGATAATTTAGATTAAAAGAACCTAAATTTATTTTTAAAGTACTAAAATAAATTAGGGTCCTTAACCTTGTTCACAAAACGTTGATTTAAAAAAAGAAATGCAATGTCAACCCTGCTGTTAGTCCTGTCCACAGAGTATATATGTCTAGACCTTGCTTTAATACCAGTTTGTAAAAAACATCCAAAAACATTTGTAATAATAGTAATAATTAAGAGTGGTAGCCAGTGTTGCTCAGTCTGCCGATCCGGGGAGGTACTACCACTTCCAATTATACAGACCATGAAGTGACTTAAGTCGCGTTTTGGAATCTGTCTGTAAGTTACCGGTTTCAACTAGGGACTGCTGTCATTTGACAAGCCACAATTAAAAATAAATTAGAACATAGATCCATAGAAAGTCAATAACAATAATTATATGATTTAATGTTGGTAATTAAAAGTATAATTAGAAAAATTTAGTGGGTGAAGATGAAAATACGGTTTGGTTTTTAATTTTAATTCTAGGTTAAGCTTTTATAGTCGTTAGTTTTCCTTATATTTTAGGTCTAGTAAGTGTGACCTTAAAGTGATTTAGTCGCTAACATAAAAAAGTGGCAAGACATTTAGCTGCCATAATGAACTGTTTCGGTTTTTGTCAGTCGTCGGGACTCTTGGACCTCCTCTTGCTTATCATCAGATGTCGAGCCACAATAATAGTTAAAAAAAACATTAAGAGTGGTAGGAAGGTAGTAGGTGGTTATTTGCCCAACACTTTCAAACTTAAAGACCATAAAGTGACTAAAACGGGTTTCGAGACCTGCTAGATACTGATTCCAACTGTGGTGGCATAGTGGATATAGTAAAAGTCGCTTGTATTTGAGGCTAACATCACGCGTGGTGTTGTCATATATGAAGCGTCAATAAAAAAATCGTTTATTGTCTGTGACCCTGCAATATCCCGCTGGGTGTTATAAATTGGGTAATTTTGACCCCTTACAAATAACATTGAAATTTTAACAATACGTTCAAAAATGTTATATTTATTATAATATAATACACGTACTTAATACATATTATAATAAAAAAATATACGTGTAATAAATATTTGACTTTTGGGAAAATACTTATTTATTATATGGTCGTAATAACACTATTAACAGTCACCATATTTTACTCAAAGGCAAAATTTGATTGATTGATATTTTACTTAAAGGCGTGACAGTTTGATTGATTGATTGATATTTTACTTAAAGGCGTGTCAGTTGAATTGATTTTTTTTTTTTTTTTTTTTATTGTGACACGACATCTGACCTCGACCCGCCCGATGATAAGCAAGAGGAGGTCCAAGAGTGACGACGACTGGGACAACCGAGTCAGTTCCCGGCTGTCCCAGCCGCCGCCACTATGCCGGCCTAAGATGCTTCTTCACGCATCGCTTGAAGGATCCAAGGTCATAGGATGGAGAGAACACATGGGCAGGCAAAGCATTCCACTTGTCGATTGATCTACAAAGAAAAGACGCACCGAACTTTTTAGTTCGACTGCCAATTCGGTCGATAAAATGCGGATGCTTTCCCCGACCTGTGCGGGTATTACGGGAGTGAAAAGACGAGGTAGGAACAAGGTTGAAGAGCTCCTCGGAACATTCCCCGTGGTATAGGCGATAGAGGACGCACAGAGCCGCCATGTCTCTGCGTAGTTGCAGGGGCTACAGAGTTCGCGAGACCTCTGCATCACCTATAATTGTAGTAGCAGTGACATCCATTCATGGACCACATTGATTGATTGATAATTCACGTAAAAAGTAATAGGCAGTGGTTCCTAGTCTGCCGATCCTGGGCAGTACCAGTATTTACAAGTATACAGACCGTGAAGTGACCTCTGTTTTTTTTTATTGCGACCCTACCTAATCTTACTTGCTTATGGTAAGCAAGGGAAAGTTCAAGAATACCAGCGACGCAAAAACCGACTTATCTTTTTTTTCATATTAAAACTATATTTTAAACCTATTATTTGTGGATATGAGTGAAGCAAGGGAGTTGTGTCAGGATCGTAGCAAGTGGCGCTCCATTGGGTCTGCATATCCCTTTTTTAATTTTTTCATGGTGACTCGACATTTGACAGCATCCCGCTTGATGGTAAGCTGAACTGTGGTCCATGAATGGATGTCACTGCTACTACAATTCAATAACTGTAAGTAGTAGGTACATCCACTACGCCTGTGGAAACAAGGCATGATATTTTGATTGATTGATAATAATTGATTTTACAATTAAAACTAAAATAATTATCCAACCTCTTTTACTGCTCTATTAGAGACATATTTATCACATCATTCTAGTCGTAAACTTAACATAAAAATGTAACAAAGTCAAAACAATATTTTCTTTAGTTACCCTATTAATTTTTTGTCTAAGAATTTCTAATTTGGGCAACTACGTAAAATACTTTTACGACATCGTTATTATTGATTGCTATTGTTATAAGAGTAGTAATTCCACCTATTTGCTACTAGTTTTATGTTTTTAGTAGTTGGTTTATAGTTTTCAAAAGTAGCTATGATCGAATAGATCAAAAAGTGAATTCTTTTACTTTGTTGGTCATGTTTAAATCTAGCGCCATATCTGCCCTATCAATTATACGGGGCGACCAACGTAAGAAAAGCAAAGCAAAAGCAGTGCGTAAGCAAAAATTAATAAAAATCTTATTCTTTTTTTTATTTCAGTAATGACAAAAAAGTAATTTATTTTTTTTCCGCATAAAGCATGCGTTCAAATCAGCTATAAATGATTTAATAAATCAGTTTACCGAAAAATAGGCAGAGAGTGTGTTTTTAATTTGAATTGTTTGTAAAATTTTTGGAAAAAGTGACTATTTCTTTTAACTTTATGCAAACATTTTTTTTTGTGAGAAATCTTTACGCTTCCTAAGGGCCTTTAACATTTTTTTATACGAAGCCCCGATAAGGCACGCTACGCTTCTGGTTTGAATGAACTATAATAATATACGAATGCGATTATAAAACCTGGAATATTGTCTACATTAAATTTGTATTGCTCGACTTGCTTGATAGGCAACAAGAAATCTAAGAACTTTGTCGACTAAAAAAATCGACCAGTTCACGGTTACCTAAATTGACGTTTATGCACCTCGCTTTTTTACGTTCGTTTAAACCTTAAAGGATACAAGTTTGGGATATGTCCCATTACAAACTTGTATCACTTTGGCGGTTAAATCCATTGAACTAATATTGGCGTACGTTAGTAATATTAATTCACTGGTTAAAGCATTCCTGTTCTGGAAGATTATTCGACAAAGAAATGACGTTTCGAACCATTCAGTTTAGCTGTCGATTCGAATTTGAATTAATAACAGAATAGGATACACGATGCTTTCTTAAACCCGTGCCATATTTTAAAAATATGGTAAAAATACTATAATTTTATTCAAAAGCAAAAGTTTTATTTTAATAATTACACAAACTACTTTGACCGCAAGATAAAAAGCTTAAAAAATCTCTATCCAAAAATAATATTTACCATGCTTATCTGTAACGGGTGTCGCGGTCTCCAGATGAACTAAGGAAGTGCGGACAATTTCGAAATTTCCCAAAAAAAGCATCTCAATTTGGACCGCCTTTGATGGTGTTCTCGTGTAGGGTGACCATAGGTACAGAAGTTAAAGAATATTTAGGAATATTTTGTTTAGATTTTTCTTCGTAGAATCTGGCGTTGCTTCTGCTCTTTTTTGCGAGATTGTGACAGTAAAATAAGTCGGCCTATAGATCTATGTCTTATACTTATCTATCTATATTGTTAGTGGCGTGCGGTGAGATTTGATGATATCAAGGTCTATGCATATTTTTTAAAATAATTATTTAATTGTTCTATTTATTTTCCAATCAATCAATTACACTATATTAATTTTACAAGCTTTTGAAACGTCGGATTAAAAAAAATGTACAATCAATTAATAAACGCGATAGTAAGCCGCATAAAATTTTGTTTAATTCAATAACATTAACAATTTGTATGGCGAATAAAACCGAATGTCGGGATCGTGGTAAGGTGCGCCTATCCCTTTGGGAATTGATGTGCGACAACAAAGTTCTGTAGGGTCGTGCGTAAATTCCAGCATAAATATTAACGTGTGGTAATCCTAATTCCCGTGGGCATTTTATCTCTCACTCGGCGACCAATGACAGCTACTTCCAAAATGTAAATATAGTAACATTTCTCGTTACTAAAATATACTCTCTGATACGTGCGGGATAAGTTATCGTAAGTTTTAGTGTTTGCGCAAGGTTTTTTTTATATTGTGACCCCGACATCTGACCTCGACCCGCCTAATGGTAAGCATAAGGAGGCCCAAGAGTGACGACGACAGAAAAAAGCTGCCTGAGGTAGTTGACGGCTACCTCAGTCGCGGTCATTATGCCGCCGGCCAAAGGTCCTTCTTCACGCATTGTTTGAAGGATCCAAGGATGGAGAGAAAAAATGGGCTGATAAAGGATTTCATTTGTCGATTATTCTACAAAGAAACGATGCACCAAACTTGAATACAAATATTTTTTTAACATCTCTACACTAAGCTACTAAACGTGTTTGTATCATAGAACCAAAGTACATACATACATCAAAGATACATTGGTACCGGCAAGTGGCTTTTAACCGTGCTCATTGCACTACACCACTACACCACGGCCGCCCAAATTGGTCACGCCTTATTTCCTACAAGGTTAGGCTAAGACCTATACTTTAAATTATTGCATTAGAAGGAATTATACTATTTATATTGAATCGAAGAAACTTCTTTATAAAAGCATATAGCATAATCAATCAATCAAATTATCACGTCTCTTCCCACAGGGATAGACAGAGACAATGGAGCGACACTTGCCACGATGCTGACAGAACTCCCTCGCTTTCTTCGCATATAGCATAAGATATTCTATAAAAGGAATATCCATTAATATTAATTTTTTAATGCACATAAAATACATTGACATTTCTATAATAAATTATAGAAATGTCTATAGTAAACCTCCATTTATTACGTCACTAAAATATTACGTCATACAAAACTAGCATTTTCAAAGATACCAATTAATCACGTTTACACATATTTTAATCTTTAATCCGGCGTGCGTTTAATTCATCGCGACACAAAAGAGTTTCTTAATGCAGTCTTTGTAAATGCGCCCATCAAAATAGTTAACGGGCAAAACTGTCAAACATTCTAAATTCAAAGACTCTAATTCGAAGTTTAAAATTAATGACGCCATTTGCAATTTTACAAATAAATTGACTTGTCATTTGTATTAAAATGTCACTTTTCTTAATAATATGAATAATAGATTAAGACTTGTTGCGGTTCTTATTTGACTTATTCTTAATTGGACTAGAAATAAACTTCCACGCGTTCATTTCACAGGGATAGTCAGAGACAATAAAGAGAACTTTATCAACCTCTATGGTCATCATTTGCTCAGTCTGCCGAACCGGGGTAGTACATTACAGAGAGCCTCGCCGGTTACAGTTACTTTTTTATTTTTTTATTGTGACTCGACATTTGACCGCACCCCGCTTGATGTTAAGCTGGAGTGTGGTCTTACAACTTACAAGCTGATCCCGAAACGCGACCAAATCACTTTACGGTCTGTATACTTGTTAGTGGTAACCAGACCCGAAGCAAATATAAACCTCTTTTTTTATTAACAAATATTTGCATTATTTAATATAATTAATAAATATTACAAATAAAAGTTATGAAACAAATAATTCCGACCGGGAATCGAACCCGGGACTTTACGCGCAACAAAACAATCGCTGACCGTTTGTCCAAACGTTTCCTCAAAACTTGCAGTTACTCATTTAACTGACTGTAGTAGTATTTGCCATTTAGCCTAACATCAGTCGGGGTTTTGTTTCTGCTTATTAGTTTCATAATATTTAAAAATGTCACAGCTTAAAAGAAAAATGTTAACTGCCGTATTGTCAAATAAAATTTGTCCTAACAAAATAAATAAAAGTTGACAGGAATAAATAGTGTTTTTATTAGTAACTAAAATGTAAAAAGCAAATTATGCAATATTTGTAAACTTATTTAATTTAGTGTGACCGTTTCTAATTGACAGATACAATAAGGAAATGGACGCTAAACGAATCCAAAAGGAACGACTGTCACATCCGCTACAAGATTAGATTTGTTTTTCCAATTTTAAATGTTTAAATTTGGTTCTTTTCTTAAATTAAGATGTAAATCTTCTGAATCTGGGGGCACGGCCGTGCCCCGACCAAGTCGAGCAAAGCGTCACGGCCGTACCATCCTTTTCTCGAAGCAATTCAGACCATTTTCGACCCCCTGTAACTTCGTTGTGGATAAAACTAGAAGACTGAAATTTTCAGTAACCACATGCAGGCATTGTAAAGACACGTATATTTCAAATTTCATTCAATTTGAACCAGTATTTTAAGAATTATAACGGGTCAAATTTCTTAAATTTTGTCACTCACTGACTCACCGATCATCAAAACTCTAAGGCACTTCTAGCAGACCTAGAAGCTTCAAATTTGGAATATAAGTAGTGTTTGGAGTATGAATCAAGGAAAAACTAAAAAATCTAGAAAAGACCAAAAAAAATTTTTTTTTTATTATTAGCAAAAAAAAATAAGCCTATACAGCCAAGTCTTCAGTTAAAATTTTCAATATTGGCTTTATTCGTAACGATGTTTTAAGATTTTATTTATTTTACGGCAATTATTATTATTGCTAGCGCGAGGGCGCGGGGCGGGGACAGTGGCGGGGCGCGCGGAAAGGTGAATGTCGCCGAGCGAACAGCAGCCGCGCTCATACGCGCGAGCGACCCAATGCTGTTCGGATGTGCCCAGAATTCTTACCTATAAGTTTGCGATTTTCATTGATAATTTCGATTGCTATATTAGTTTAACGACTAAAGGCTACTCTCATTGGTTTACTGATATTATTTGCTTACAATTTGGACGTTGTTCGGATAAATAATTTAAATTAAATATTGATACTTTAAGTACCTAAGTATTTATAAATTTCTTATTACCTAATCGTATTTCTGCATAAAAATAACTTTGCAATCTAACTTGTAGGTAGTCGCAATGGATTCAGTAATACTGTATGTGAATGATCAGCCTTGTCCACACTGGTGATGGTTCGTGTTTATTTCATTCTTTGTCATTCTCTATGTATAATAATATTGAGTCGTCGTATGATATTAGACTTGCTATAATCGAGTATGTGGTAGCGCATTGGGATGAGTTACAAGTGTATACTTGTGACGAGCATGGAGACACGTAGAAGGTACCGAAAAGGAAAAAAGTAGAACTGTCTACAAAATACAAAAAGAAATGAGATCCCATCAAAAACAATACTTGTCAAAAAAACCAAGTCTCGCAACTTAGTTGTTCTGCGGTAAAAAGTTGTGAGATCTTTGTAATACCAAGTCAGTTATTAATTTATTCAGTCTCTACTTAAGCAACTTTCTGTCTTAATACGTCCAGTCTCTAAGACCACGATCGTGGTCCATAACAATTGAAAATCAATTGTGTCTGGAATCTCAGTACTCGAAGCATTAAGTTGTTACGTAATAATTAACAGCATCTTATAGTGACGCATATCAATATTAAAATTCTTTAATGTTTTATATAAATATATTGAGACTTGGCCATCGCACTAAATAATTGAATTTACATGTGTTTTCAGGCGTTTCAGGCTCATGTGTAGAACACGGCTTCTACTCAATACATTATACATACACTATTTACGCACTTAGGGATAAAAAAAGTATCGCGTGATGCGATGTTCTGAATTCTCCCGTGGTGCCTGTACATTTTTTTACATCTGTATGAATAGTTTTTGCCCTATTTTGCAGGACGAGAATGTTGCACTTTTTTTTTCATCAATATTAATAATGTATTCTTATCATATACATTAAAATATATATAAACATTAGGAACATAATACATAAAGCACATACAAACACACTAGATGACTTCTCGTCGTAAAGATGGTACCTAAAATCATATCAACCTTTAATCTATAATCAATTGAGATCGATAATATTTAATATTAATAAACCGCAACGTGTACGGTTTAATGTTTGTTTGGTTATTAAATAAAACACGTTCGTTATTTAATTAAATTTAATTACTTTTATTAGACTTACAGACGCAGTAAAAAATCAACACAAAATTTTATATATTTTTAGTTTATTTCCTTATGAATTTACAACCCACGAGCACGAACCGCAAACTTTACGAACATATTATTACAGATATATTATATAATTCCATCTTTAGTTAACTTTTTTTAGTTCGGATTGTTGGTTTGGACCGTTTTCTTTCTGGGTTTTCTTGTTGTGAGTCCGTGGCCTCTAAACAGGATAGTTTTCATTAGGCTACTGTAAGTACATATTCAAATTCAAGACAGTTTTAACAAAGTTTTTACTTAACGCATATTTTATATTTAACAGCTGTTAAATGTAAAATATCTCACCTTATTGTATGGATGAGCTATTAGTGAATAACTTTATCATTTGTTTCTGCATCTGGACCTGGAGCTTGAGTCTGCAATTTATTAATTTATATTTAATATTTTAACACTTTTACGACAATATTAGGTTGAAATGTCCGCTAGCGACCGCCATATTGGATTAACTGTATCTCATGGCGCATATTATGTACGGTACTGGCATAGTTGTAGTCATGTAATAGTAGGAGCCGTGTAGGAGCCAGGCCTGGCAGATGTAAAACATGAAAAATTAAAAACTACTTAGTATAAAAAAATATGCATGAAAGGATGATTTACTAAAATAATGTACCATCACAACCACCACCACCGCAACCACCACTTCGAACAAAATCTATCACCACCACTAAATTACCATCGCCATCACCACTAAAATCACCACTGCCACCACCAAAACTAACACCACCACCACCAAAACTACAACACCACCACCACCACTACTACTACCAACAAAACTACCACCACCAAAACTTCCATAACTAAAACTACCATTGCCACTACCACCAAAATCATTACTGCCAACACCACTGCTACAACCAACACCACGAAAACCACCAAAACTACAACACCACCACCACCAAAACCACCATAACTAAATCTACCATCGCAACCACCACCAAAATCGCCACTGCCACCACCATTACCAAAACAAACACTACCAAAACCATCACCACCACCAAAATAAAATTGCCCCCAGCGTTACACAATGCCAGCGTCACAGCATTAGATATTATCAATCAATCAAATTGTCACGCCTTTTTCCCACAGGGATGGGCAGAGATAATTAGATATGGAGGAGACTGTATAATAATGTATAACTGTATAATATATTGACTGCATGTCAATAAATGGTTTTACACCAATAAATATAAAAATTATATATTACCTCTACAACACTTTTAACGGGTAAATACAAAGTTGGTACAGCATCTGTTTTCAGTCTCCTCCATTTTATATTTTTAGTCGGAACAAATGAATCTGTGCAGAAATGTTTGGAACAAATATGGCTGTTTTTTTTACAGTCCAATTCGTTCTCCCAATAATCCGTGCCCACTCCTTTTTAAAATTTTCCTCACAAGGAAATCTGAAATATATAGAAACTTTATCGATATCGGTATCCATTTCCACAACCCTATGTTTTCCTTTATTTCTATAAAAAAGTATCAAACAATAAAAGCTATATATTACTTTATGTACAATCAAATTTATGACTTCGATTTAATTATTTTAGATTGAATACCACATTATTATGAATGGAAATATGTATAAAATATGAAACTTACCGATGAAAAGATAAAGCCGCATTATCGTTTTCTTTGCGGGATGTATGCGATTTGCATCCTTGCACTACACATGTCATTTTATATTATTATTTAAAGTAAATTAAATTAATCATGTTTTATAATTTTAGGCAAAAAAAACAATATTTTTAATTTATTATAATATATTACTTGATAACTCGATCACAATTTGACATAATGACAATTGACATTAAAATACTTCAAAAAATAATGACGGAACGATTATACCGCTACTCTTGCTACCACGTGACTTTTTACTTGGCAGTATTAAATTACAACCAAATGGTTGTAATTGCAAAAAAGTAGCGCCAACCTTTGAAATAAAGGAATTGAAGTACAAGTAGTTGTAATCTTTCAGTCACACGGGTATAACCTTAATATAAATAAGACAAATATCAATGAATTAGTTCTTATTTTAGCATAGATTCTATCTTCTCCATATTCTTAGATACAATCAAGCCCAAGTCCCCGTATACAATGAATGATGTCCTTTGTTTAATACATCTTCTGTTTTTAATATTAAACAGTGGTTATTGATTTTTGTTAAAAACAATTATTTTACGGGCTGGAGTAACTTTGGTATAAGCAATATTAAATTTAATGGAGTCATTATCATTTGATTTTTTTGAAATTAATATGTGATAAATAAAAATATCGGTTAATATGGATGATCTGGCAGGAAGTATACAGACCACAGTTATACGGTATACAGACCGTGAAGTTATTTAGTCGCGTTTCGGGATCAGCTTGTACGTTGCCGGTTCCAACTTGGCCGGCATAGTGACGGCAACTAAGGCAGCCGTGAACAAACTCGGTTTACTCAGTCGTCGTCACTCTTGAACCTCCTCTTGCTTATCATCAGGCGGGACGAGGTCAGATGTCGTGTCACAATAAAAATAAAAAAAAGTGTAAAATAATCTATGTAATGTTAGGTACTAACTATTCGCCCACACTCAATAGACGAGAAAGATCACATTCATTTATAAAAAGACGGCCATTCGCGTGGCGTATAGCATGTTTTGACGACAGGCGAGGCTCAATGGTTAGTACACCGTTACGCGTAAAGTCCCGGGTTCGATTCCCGGTCAGAGCAAATATTTGTTACATAGCTTTTATTTGTAATATTTAATGTATTTATTTAAATTACAAATATTAATTTATAAAAAAAGACGTGGATATTAGTATACAGACCGTAAAGTGACTTAGCCGATTTTTAGGTAATCTAATGATTTTTACATCAATTGATTTTAATAATAAAATTATTTTTCATAAAACAAAGCACTAATAAAATATTTATTTATTGCATGATAAAAACGCAATAACTTTAGAAATAATTCCGATACCGGGAATCGAACCCGAGCCTCCTGGGTGAGAGCCAGGTATCCTAGCCACTAGACCATATCGGAGCTGCCCGCTATACGCGAATTATCGAACGCTATCTTCTTTTTTATTTTATTGACAGGGTCCCCCTAGTTTTTATTATTGTGACTCGACATATGACAACACACCGCTTGATGTTAAGCTGGAGTGTGGTCCATGAATGGATATCACTGCTACTACAAAACAATAACAATGTTTCGAAAAAATCAAATAATAATTACTCCAATAAATTTAATATTGCTTATACCAAACTAAAATAATTGTGTTTTAGCAAAAATCAATAACCCATCGATGTAGTAAAAAATGCTATATTATCAATTCCGCCGGCGACCGCAGACTGCACACTGCACTACTGGTTTGTATGAGATTAATTCCGTACAAGGCGACACTATTGAGACTGACAATCAGCATAAGGTGTTTGGAAACAACAATAATGCAGCGGCTGCAGACTAGTGTCGCCTTGCACGGAATGAATCTCATACAAACAAGTAGTGCGGTCTGCGGTCTGCAGTCGCCGGCGGAATCACACCTTCAAGGGGCTCCATTATCCCAATGTGCAAGGGCAGTGTATATGTATACACACGGTCTATAAGTATGTATTTTAATTACTTAATAAGAAACACACTTTTGGCCGGCATAGTGATGGCTATTAAGGCAGTTAACTAAGACGGCTTTTTTCAGTCGTCGGCACTGTTAGGCTTTCATCATGCTTACCAACAGGAGGGTAAAAATAAGTAGCTGGCAACTAGGAAATCATGTCGATAGTACTTAGCTATTGTGCTTAGTCTATTGTGTATAGCTATCTAGTATCTATCCCTGTGGAATAGAAGGCGTGACTATAATGTATGTCACTAACAGTTAAAACATAAAACATAACAGTAATTTAATTGACTAATTAATTTACTGTTAATTTATGTTTTTGTCAGTTTTACGAGTAATGAAATTAAAACATGGGTTAAAGCAATTAAAACAGTGGGATTCTTGAAAGAAATATTTTTAATTTTTTAGATTCTGCATACGAAATATGTTTCATAATATCCATATTATGAATATATATGATGAGGTCAGATGTCGTGTCACAATAAAAATATATATATACGAGGTCAGATGTCGTGTCACAATAAAAAAAAATTAAGCCATGTGATCATTATTTATTTATTTGTCATTTAGAACGGCAAGTCGCCTTTTACAATAAATGATTAACTATATACAAATTATTTCACTATCAAAAACATAAATTAAATTAAAAATATTCTTATAATTATTACATATTAAAAATAAACTTATTTATTATTCACCCAGACCTTCACAATATTTTTCGCAGTCGCAAATAATCCTGATCCAGGCGTCTTCAAAAACATCACAGTTCGATGCTACGCCAAGGAGACCGTTTACTGATGTGATCATAACAATGGCTGCAACAGTATGATCGTTCTCTCGTAGCCCGCTTGCCGGCCCGTTTCTTCCCCTCTCTTAACCACGCTGATAAGTCCCTATATGAAATACAGAACAAGAACAGAACAGCCCTTCTCGCTCGAGCTTCCACCCGAGCTTCCATTTTCTAATATCATGATTCTAATACCAAATTTTAGTTAGAACTATTATTAACTAATAATTTGTTTTAAATTTTTAAATAATAATTTACTAATTAATATCATGAGTAACGTTAACAATTGAAAAAGCAAGGTGACGTGTGCAATTATGCAACATCACATCACTATTTTTTAACACTCCTCCTGGTGATCACGCTCCGGCATATCACTACATAGTATAAAACAAAGTCGCATTCTCTGTCCCTATATCTCTATGTACGCTTAAATCTTTAAAACTACGCAACAAATTTTGATGCGGGTTTTTTTAATAGATAGAGTAATTAAAGAGGAAGGTTTATATGTATAATAACATCCAATAAATAGTGGAGAAATACTGTTATTTTTGAGGTTTCTAATGTGATGTCGTAAATAATTAATTTTTTTCGCTTACATTGGAAACGCAGGCTGAACCCTACGACTGAAAGAAAACGATAAAGTGAGGTACCTTCATAATTTTTCAAACACCAATAATGTCAAACATAATTTCAATCTGCCAAAACTTGAACTTATTAAATTATTATTATGACGATATAAAGTAACATAAACATAATATTAACAGCTCAGGTGCATTATGGAATGCTGAAACAAAAATTTTGAAAGTTTTATAAAAGGAAAAATGGATATCCATTATTATAATGATAGATTTTGAATGCATTATCTGCAACGAGAAATGGACGCATTATGAGGGCACTTCCGAAAATAGATTTAAGAAGACATTTATTTTATTTTGATATACAACTTTATTTATTTCTTTCTTTGCTGGGAGGATATTGAGAAATAAAAACAAATTGTAAATTTTGGCTTATCAGTAAAAATATATTGCTTAGAAACCTATGTTTTATCATTTATAAAGAGAAATTATATTAATTTTCTCAATTCACAACATTTTGAGTTTAGCTAATCTGTAACATGGCATTTATTTACTTTTAGGCGATACGAAGTTCGCCGGGTTAGCTAATTTATTGATAATAGTGAAAAATATTTAAAAATTAAAAGACAAAATTGATTTACATTCTTATATTTAGTATTAAAAACATATTACAAAAGGTTTTAGAAAAAGGCCCTGGGTTCCGGTGTATAAAACATACGGCAATTTATTTATTTAATATAAAAATAAATATGAATTATACAAGTTACAAACATAGACACACTAATGCGATATTTCGCGCACGACGAGCAGCTCCGATATGGTCTAGTGGCTAGGATACCTGGCTCTCACCCAGGAGGCTCGGGTTCGATTCCCGGTATCGGAATTAACTTCAAATACCTTTTGTTAAGAACATAAATAATGTTTTAGTCGATGACTATTTTGCATTATGCAAGTTAATAAACATGTTGAAGTTGGTGGTAAGCCGTATGCCTACTAAGTCAAACGGTCTTTCGTAATATATAATATATCCTTTTAAATTTAATCCTGATTTTGCCTTTTTATATGTTTTATACCTTTCCTTAGCCTAAGCCTGTTTTAAGATAAATATTAAACAGCATTTCATGGCTTGCCACGGTAGTAGCTTGAGGGTAAACAGTAAGATAGGAAAAATATTTGTATAAGTTCTTTAATTATACTCGTACGTGTTTATTTAGGTATAGTTCAAGATAAAGTATCCTTAGGATAATTTAAGCCTATTTTAAACAAGGGGATTTTATTACAGTGATAATTGCTCTGGGTCTGGGGAGTGGTAGGCAGATAATATTGGGTAGTGGCCGGGTAGTACCACCACTGATACTACCCGTTAGTTGATGCTGTTTTTGTAGGAACAGTCGCATTCATTCATGTCTGGAGGGGTGCTGTTAGGCAGATGGATGTTATGTCGATCCTCAATATGGCAATATGGGGGTCGAGGTCAGATGTCGTGTTACAATAAAAAGAATGTAAAAACATCTAAACAATACTTTTTTGAATTGCAAAAATCGGGCATTCGAGTTTCCCCGCCGCCTGGATAATAGAAGTGCTCGAAATTAACCGGAGCTAAGCTAAACTCGTTAACTAGAGACCGCGCGGATCTTGGGCTGTCCAAGGAAAGTGCGCTTGCATCGACCGTCGCAGCCGCGCGGGCGATCGGCGGAAAGCGCACGATACAAGGACTTCACCCTGATTACATACGAACGCGTGACGTCACGAGAGAAGATCATCCTATATTGCAAACTAGAGATCATTACAACTGTGCCATCACACTAAAGTCGTACACTTCCGTGAGGTAGCTATTTTGCGCTAGTTATATACTCAGTGGAGGAAGAAAATTCACTAGTGAGATATTGGCTTTTCACATAAAATATTACTTTTATTCATACTTAATTAAAATTTAATGTATAGAAGCATTATTGTGCCTTTAGAATATTATTTTATGGAAAAAACAACAGGTAAAAACAATTGTGTAATTAAATAATTCGTTTTAAAAGTAATTATAGTGGAAACTTTGGTACAGCGCCATCTCTTAGATACGGATGGAACTAGTAAGAAAATGTTTTATGTTTTATCTCAACCAATCTCAAATGTTTGATTAGTAATCGTTATCTGAGTTAATTTCGATGATTATTATTTACATGTTTATTTTACTTTAGTTATTAAATAACGTAAATTGATAAATAACTTTTTTTCTTTTATACATAAGTAGTAACATAAATTAATGTCTGAAGTAAAGGGTAAAAATGCATATTTATATTTTATAGGGACTTTATTTTCAAAAGTCGCCAAATCTAAAGTAAATCAGTAGGTGTAGTTTCCCAGTACCTAGGTTCAATTTAACGATTTAGTCAATTAGTTCCCTAAATAAACAATAAATTAAACAAATTTTTTTGCTATCGCGTTTATTTTGGTTTGCATTTTTCAATTTTATTTTATTTTATTATTCCGACGGTTCGAGAGCTTTGCAGCCATCGTGGTCACGAAAAGACTGAGGTGTTGGTCGTCTTATTAGTTGATGCTGTTATTGTTTCCATTGTTGTTGTGTTTGTTATTGTTTTGTTATTGTTTGATGTTTTGATTTTGTTTTTCTGTTCCCGGTTTAATTTAATTTTTTGCAAAAATAACTGTCGGTGTCATCTGGTTTCGCAGTTTGCTGGACTTGGGACTTGAGTTTGTGTATAATGGGGGTCCCAAGTATTAGATAATCGCCGCATAAAATGTTCGCGCAAAATCTAGGAAAATAAACAATAAATTAACCTGTATTTGTTTTGTTACAGAACCTCAAACAATGATCGCAACGAGAGTCCCGGCACTGACAGCAGTATATCCCCCGAACCACCCGACCGACCACCTGGGAAAGCTAAAATCCACCCCGAAGACAAACCCCAACTCTTAGCTTACGACTCCACCTATCGGAGGAAGCCGAAAACTTTAGATATAGAGGAAAACCACTATAACCATTTAGCTAATACAAATATAGCAATATCACCCTATCCTTTAACGCCAAATATTTGTATGGAAGGTGGTAAGATTGAGTTCATCAAATCCCCGCTAGATGGCGGTAGGAGTAGTATGGCTTTCTCTACACCGCCGCAGACTCCCTTGTTTTCACGAAATGCTATGTTGTATGAGGAATCGGCTGAGAAATGCGACGGTGATAAGGTAGGTGGCGCTTTCTACTGTTTTTAATTTTACTAGTTTATCTTTTTATATTTTTAAAATTGCTAATTTGCAATTAAAGTTTATTTTTTTAAACCTTCTCCTAACATACGAGTATATGTCTGCAGCCTTCACCTTCGAATGGACCACCGACTTCGATTTCGGTTCTGATTTGAGAACTTGGAGCAGAAGTTATGAATAATTTCTAAATTATATTTATTTAAAATCATCTTGAAAGATAAATGTGATTTGGGCCTGGTTACTTCGAGCCTGATTTGAACTTTATTAATTTTGGTTATATGTTTTTTGCCAAGAAAATTGCTAAATGGCTTCGCTATTCATACATACACTTGTTATAATATGTATTATAGATTACCTAATATTTTCGTAGTTAACATTCCTATAACAAATTTTCATACAAATATTATAATCCAAATGAAAGTAACATCCGCAGGTCCTGCGAGAATATTTCGCCTCGCCAATATGGAAATATGGTTATCATGGAGTTATAACCTAAAAAATCAGCCTCGAAGTTTTATTTTAAATTGACTGAAAACATTTGACCCTCTCTGTCTTTCTTTTCATACACGCTCTTCGACGATATCCTACTTTGAGGTACTTTTCACGAAATAACTATACTTCTGAAATGTTATCAACTAAAAAAAAACATGTTAAGATAAAATGCTCAAAAAACACTTTATCAAAAGAATTTACAAATATGTACTTTATATTGTTTAAGATAAAAATTATGCAACTTCATCACAAAAATAGTTTTTTTTAATTTCCAAATTCTCAGTTTTTTAAGCCATAACAATTAGATTTTTTTCACAAATATGAATAGTCAATTTAATTTAGTACACGGTTATTCATACGAAAAACATCACATGCAAAAGTGATGTGCAAATCTCAACCTTATTTCGCCTAAAACACGTTTTGTTCATAACGCAGAGATTAAAAGAATAATAATTAACTGCCTACTGTTAAAATACTGGACGAGGTGAGACAGTGTGGGGTGAAGTGAATGAGGGCTACATTTTAAACTTATAGAAAGAAGCAAGTAGTTTTAAAACTTTTGAGACAAAACAGACGTCATATCTCCTTCCCTACAACAGCTTAACTACCCTATTCGCCAACCCTAAGCTCACGGCACATGAATTCAAAATACCTGATGGGCCACTTAATGCAATGTCTGTCTCAAATAGCATATTCAACACATTCGGTCATGGTTCATGAACTAAATGGGGACTAGACATTAACCTGTGCGATGGTATTATCATTACACTATAATGTACTCATAAATCGTAGGCATTTAGATGTAGTTATATCTACCGGTAGATAAAAAGAGAGCTGTCTTTTGTCCTGCGCAGTATGAGGATAGGCAGATAGGAAGAGCACTGGACGATTGCGGTAGGAGCAAATCCTTTCCTATACTTTACAGTCGTAAACATAGTTATTAATATTTTCAAAGGACATCATTCATTTTGTATGGGGACTTGGGCTTAATTGTATTAACAAGTTGCATATGCATTTTAAAATAGTTTGATGTTCGAAGATTACAATGTAATTGGAATATATCCTTTATTATGCATAGTTTAGGTGTGCAAAATGATCAAACAATAATTATGACATTTTAAAGCAGAACAAATATAGCGTTGATTCACAGATAATACAAAATCCCATATCTTATTTTCCAAATTACTCAATTGCACAGCAATTGAAAGTAAAATTGTTATTATTTTTTAAAAGTATCAAAACTACCATTTATATATTTTTTCATGTCCTTTATAGTCATTCGTAAAACTAAAGAAGTAGTTAATAAAACAAGCTACGCGCAACTTGAGTGACAGAGCTCTTTCTATCTGCCGGCATCTCTACTTAATTGATGTTTAGGCCGGCATAGTGACAACAGTATAATGAAACGGCTGTTGCTAGGCAAGGTCTATCGGTATAATATTATTTTTAATATGTATTAAAAATATTTTTTTATTATTTAATAATTATCCAATACAATATATGAATAAGCACTTTAGTAGCTTAGTATAGAAATGTAAAAAAATATCTTAAGTTAAATCAATCAATCAAATTGTCACGTCTTTTTTGCACAGGGATAAGCAGAGACAATAGAGCGCCACTAGCGACGATCCCGACACAACTCCCTACTAAAAAGTACTAATATTTAAATGTTAGTTATGCAAATAGCTTTCCGATAATGCCTAGGTTCTTACACTGTCTGGCTTGAATAACCCCGACTTTATGAAATAGCCTTATGGTCCTCAATTTCAATATAAAGTAAGATGTCTCTTGAAAGTAGTCGGGTTATAGTAAATTTGTAAATTGATGTTAACGACCTGACTACGATTTTCATGAACAATTTTAGATTAGTTTTTTATTTATTTTTTCGCAAAATTTCAGTTCACATTATCGTGGATTCGCGTTGTGTTTGTTGAATTTGCATTGTAATTTCATAATTAATTAATTGGTACTTTTAAAGTGGTAGGCAGATAGTTGGTAGGCAACTCTCAGTTGTTGCTTGGGTCGTTAAGCGGGATCAGATTGTAAGTTGCCAGTTTTAACTAGGCCGGCATAGTGAATAGAACTGCTACTTACAGTTATATAACTTTAGTAGCAGTCGCCTCTATTCATGGATCGTACTGCAGCTGTTAACATCAGGTGATGCCAGCTTAGTTGAATTATTCTAGAACATTAATCTGATAATACATAGTTCATCTGATTGGAATCTCATAATTATACAGCGTACTTAGGTCAGAGATAGACTTTGCCAAGGCTTGAACTAACGTGTAGGTAATAAAGTCGAACTATCGCGATCTATTCATTATGGGGGATAGACGATTGCGACGTTGTACTGTTTCCATTTTACATCGTGAAAAAAATACAATATATAGTTATTTTTTACTAAGCTACTAAAGTGCTTGTATCATAGAAACAGGACATCCAAAGTACATATATCAAAGATACATTGGTACCGGTGAGTGGTTTCGAACCCGTGCCACTCGGCTTACGTAGCCATTGCACGGCTACTACACCACGGACGCCTTAATTGTGACACGTGACCTGACCTCGACCCGATTGTAAGCAAGAGGAGGTCCAAGAGTGCTGACGACTGTAAAAACCGAGTCTTCACGGTTGTCCTAGTCACCGTCTCTATACCGGCCAAAGGTGCTACTTCACGCATTGCTTAAAGGATTCAAGGTTATAAGACGGAGAGAAAATATAGACTGGTAAAGCATTCTACTTGTCGATTGTTCTATAAAGAAACGACACTCCGAATCTTTTAGTTCGACGCCGATTCGGTCGACAAAATGCGATAGCATTCCCGACCTGTGCGGGTATTGCCGGTGTGAAAAGTTAGGTAAAGAGCTCTTAGCATTACTTATCATCAGTTGAACCAAAAGGCTAGGTGCTTTTAGTGGAATGCTTTACCAGCCCGTGTGTTCTCTTCATCCTATAACCTTGGGTTATTCAAGCGATGCGTGAAGACGCTTCTTCGCAGGGCCGTCTTTACCCGGGGGTTCTAGGTGCACCCGGGCGCAGAGTCCTAGGGGGCGCATGCCGACCGCCATAAACTTCGACAGGTACCTACTACACTGAGACCACGCGAGCGGAGCCTTGACTTTCGCACCCCGGCGCTGAATATGCTTAAAACGGCCCTGAAGAAGCGCATCGGCATCAGCGACTTGGGCAGCCGTAAACTGAAAACTTACTATCTAATAGTAATCGGTAATAATAATCAAGAGCTTGTATGAAGATAATTGTGAATGTGAGGGAAGCGAGGGAGTTGTGTCAGGATCGTGGCAAGTGGCGCTCCATTGTCTCTGCCTGTAGGAAAAAGCCGTGACAAGTTATTTATTTGTCCCAGCAGTGGGATTTAGCAGTACTGAAAAGCAGGAGTAGACTTTAACTTAAACTCTAGATTTAAAGTTTGTCTAGTTTATATTTTAGATCTAGTGTATAATGGAAACATTTATCTAAGAGGACGCGACGTTCGGAATTACAGGGCTATCGTTAATTTTGTGCAGGCGTCTGAATTAAAGATCTTCAGACAGTAGGTGTGAACGTGGCTTTACATCTGCACACTTTATTCTTGTCTTCAATTTAGGGATTTATTGGCATTTCGTTAGATTCACATTTGTTAATCTAACCAGGCATCTGAGTTCAACAGTCGGAACCCAATAAAAATTAAGACCGGCTCATGTCTTCACGATAATTGTCCCGACTGTTGATGTTCCGCATTAGAATTTATTAATGTGTTTATCATAATATTTTCTTAGATTTTGTGCGAACATTCATCAATTAAACAATTTATGCGACTTACGATCGCATAATAAAATAAACGCGATAGTAAGCCGCATAAAATTTGTTTAATTCAATGTGTGTATCGATCCTATTTTTATTATTATTTTTTTTTAAATATACTTTTCTATACTAAGCTACTAAAGTGCTTGTATCATAGAAACAGGACAACCAACTATTTCAATGGTGTAGTTATTTAATGTTACTAAACAGACTTCTAGAAGACTTCTTACTGGATTTGTATCGGACTTCTTTTGTTTTTTTATTTTTTTTATTTACATTTTTATACTAATCTACTAAAGTGCTTGTATCATAGAAACAGGACAACCAAAGTACGTATATCAAAGACACATTGGTACCGGTGGGTGGGTGGTTTCAAAGTCGTGTTCTCGGTTTGTGTAACCATTGCACTGCCACTACACCACGGTCGCCTTTACGCCTCGTTTGAAGAGTCCAAGGTTATAGGATGGGCTGGCAAAGCCTAATGATAAAATATTATTAATATTTAATTAACTTATTCTGATGAGACTCGAATCTTATAAAATACGAATAAATTAAATGAGATACACTTATCTTAAGAAATGTTATATTTAATTGTTTATTCTATTAATGTTTATGATAGAGTGATTTTTTTATCTATATATAAAAGCTCCCAACTTTTGTCTATTAAGACATGTCAGCTCCATAGAGCCTAAAACATAACATGAAATTCATCTTAAGTCTCAGATAGAATGATCTAATGAAGTATTTTAAAATGTAATTTATCAATCAGTTTGATAAATTACAATTGTCACGCCTTTTTCCCACAGGGAAAGGCAGAGACAATGGAGCGCCACGAGCCACGATCCTGCCACAACTCCCAAATTAAAAATATTGTAATTTATAGTTTGTAGAATTGATTTTTTAATCTAATTGAAGATTAAAGTTAATTATTAAAGTGTAATTATTAGTCTGTCTAATTATAGTTATTGTATTTGCTTTCTGTTTATAATTAATATATAATTATAATTAGTATACGTATAATGTATAATTATTATATAACGGTACGTGTTTTTTTTTAGTGTAAACACATTCAAAAAATTGTATTAAGAAATGTATCGTAAACCTCAGTGTTCCCACTAATGTTTCTTTGATATTTAAAAAGACTATATCACAGGTCGGAAATACATTTTGAGTGACGTCCGGATGTTTGACCTTCAAAAACTATTACTTACTTTTTGAAATTTAAATTTTGAAGAACCTGGATCGCAGGCCGTCAGTCTATACGTCTATACTAATAATAAACAAAGTAAAATACTTTTAAAATATTTAAATATAATGGTCAATTTCCCTCTAGACTAAGGGCTAAAAATAACTATTTCAGCCTTATCTTTGCGCCAAAAATTTACCAAAAAACAAAAACCGATCACGCGCGGCTAATCTACAAAACGACAGTTATTTTCATGATTGATTGCATTTGCATGAAAAATTACGCAGGGTGCTCTTTTTCACGAGGGATCAATCCGGTAACCACACAGAGCTCGAAGGACTAGACAGCGCTACAATTGCAATTCTCTTGTTAAATACAATGTGGTCTCAAATTATGAAATATTCATGAGAATTTTTTTCAACGAAAAAAAGGATGTATGAAAACTAATTTCATTTGTTATTTATAAGCTTGTTTATATTTTTAAAATAAGATAAAAGGACAAATAAATGGTTTTCGTTCAATGCGTCCACAGAAACAAAGAAGCAAAAATGTCCTTAAATTGCCTTCAAAAAAGAACTGACTCCAGTAATACAAAAACTAATGCAAACAATTAACATTAATTCTATATCTTGACCTTTCTAGATCTTTACTTGATGCATAATAGAACTTTAGAATGGTATTTTTTATTAGGCCGGCATAGTTACGGCGACTGTGGAAGCCATGAACTTACTCGGTTTTCACAGTCGTCAGCACTCTTGGACCTTTCTTATGTTTACGATCAGAGAGGTGAGATGTCGAGTCACAATAAAATAAATCCCACTGTTAATTGTACATACATCATTACCAAAAAAGTGTAATCAACTATTTAATTTTCCAATTCGATTTAATTTTCATATAAAAACTAATAAAGCTATGTCTAGTGGTATGTAGTTTATGTCCTGCCCTAACATCAGTAAATAATATATTCATAGAACACTTATGGCAGTTGCAATATGAATTATTGATTTAATAAAGATTTGCTTTTCGCTAAATTTTGATTGTTTCTTTACAAAGTTAAAATTAAATTTGCCTTGGAAGTTTTAGGATGACATATTTTGTATATATATTTTATTTATTTACATGTTCATACTATAATATTAAAATTTATTGATTTTAACGGTGGGTACTTTACCGGATTTTTTGATATTTTAAAAGATAATAACATAATAACTGTACTTTTTATTGCAATAAAATTTACAGGTTTTTTTTTAATTTTTTTTATTGTGACTCGACATATGTCAGCACCCCGCTTGATGTTAAGCCAAAGTGTGGTCCATGAATGAATGTCACTGCTACTACAATTCAATAACTGTGAGTAGCAATCACACCCACTTTTTTTATTTTTCTTTTTTTATTGTGACTCGACATATGACAGCACCCCGCTTGATGTTAAGCCAAAGTGTGGTCCATGAATGAATGTCACTGCTATTACAATTCAATAACTGTGAGTAGCAATCACATCCACTATGCCGGCCTAGATGGTACCGGCAACTTACAAGCTGATCCCGAAATGTGACCAAATCACTTCACGGTCTGTATACTTGTAAGTGGTGGTACTACCCCGGATCGGCAGACTGGGTACCACTGCCTACCACTCTTTGAAAACCAGACCCGAAGCAAATATCCATCTCTTTTTTTTTATTAACAAATATTTGCAATATTTAAAACTATTAAATATTACAAATAAAAGCTATGAAACAAATATTTGCTCCGACCGGGGATCGAACCCGGGACTTTACGCGCAACAAACCAGTCGCTAAACTGTTCGTCCACGCCTGTCGTCAAAAGCTAATTAGCGAACCTAAAGTAAAACAAAAACCGTGATGAAGTGTTAGTACAGTAATTACGCAAACCGAGAGCACCCGGTTTAAAACCAATAGCCAGTACCTTTGTATCCGATAATGTACTTTGGTTGTCCGTTCTGAGTTTTAGTAGCTTGGTTTAAAAATATTTAAAAAATGTATTTCTTAGATTTTGAGCAAACATTGATTATTAAATTAATAAAATTTTATGCGGCTTATTGTCGCGTTTATTTTTGGTTACTGATTTTACATTTTTTTATTTTTCCGATGTTTCAAAAGCTTTGCAGCCATCGTGGTCACGTCTCTAGTAAGCCGCATAAAATTTGTTTATTTCAACATTAAATATAGTATAGAAATAAAATATAATACGAGTAAATACAGTTTCCAGCCACGTATTATAATTGTATACATAGTTGTAAAACACATAGCTATTGAATAAACCTTAACAGCAGATGTGTATGAAATATGTATCTCACCTGTACTGGACGTCACAAATATTATTGTACTAGATTTATTATTCAATTGGAATTAAACTTTATTGTAAATGAATAAAGTGCAAATTTGTCTGAAAGCGTATATGGGATTGTTGTACCAAATTTTGTAAGCTTAGATTAAATATTAAGACTGAATCGTATTTACTGAACTACAATTTCAACCGATAAGCGATGGTTGTTAAGTTTCTTGTGGTTATAGAATCATTTGCCAATCCCAGAAATCCAGTAGGCCATGTCAATCTCAAAACAGAACCGATGTCACTAGGACCGTGCACGTGGAAAGTTCTATTACACTGGTTAACTAGAACTGGGACAAGAAATTTGGGGGTCTGCCAGCCAGCGTGATGGTTTACCTCATCTAAGCTAGATCCAGCAATCTTTGGATTGAATAGAATGCATTTTAATTAAGGAGGTCTTTACAATGGATATTTATTTATTTGGGCTATTAAAAAAACCCATGAATCTGATAGTTTATGCTGTTTTAATCATATACGTATTTCTATTATGTTATTTATTTTTTATTGTAACTCGACATATGACAGCACCCTAATGTTAAGCAGAGTGTGGTCCATGACTCCTGACTAGTTGGGACCGGCAACTTTCAAGCTGATCCCGAAACGTGATCGAGTCTCTTCACGGTCTGTATACATTAAATTGTTGTGTTGTCCTTTTTTGGTTGGGTGCAAACTATTTATTAAAAGATTCAATATTATAAATAAATTATATAATATTTGTTAGTGGTAGTTTTTCCCACAGGGATAGGCAGAGACAATGGAGCGCCACTTGCCACGATCCTGACACAACTCCCTCGCTTTCTTCACATCTACAATTCTCTTCATACGAGCTCTATGATTACTTAATTAGTAAATTTGATATACCGGCCTTTAGTTTCTAGATAGTAGTGCGGGCTATAGTACCTACAAGCGCCATCTGTTGTCAGTAACGGTAATTAATATGCCTTCCACTCCTGTTATGACCAGTTTTTGGAAGCAAGCCAGATACATAACCTATGTTCAAAAACCTTTTTTTAATAGCTGTAAAAACTGAAAGGATTTTTTACAGTGAATTATTGTACAATTTTCATCCAAAAACCATGAACAGTCTTATATTTTTTATATTTATTTCAATAATATAAATTGTGCTTGTTCCTACATTAATGTATGGAAGTGAAGGTTGGGTATGGCAGAAGAAGCATGAGAGTAGAATTAACGCTGTAGAAATGCGGTCGTTAAGGAGTATATGTGGAGTGACGATAGCGGATAGAATAAGGAATAGCACATTGCGTGATAGATGTGGTTTGAAAGAAGATGTAGTGACAAGGATTGACAAAGGAATGCTTCGATGGTTTGGGCACATGGAAAGGATGAGTGAAAGTAGATTGACGAAAGGAATTTATAAATCGGATGTGGATGGATGCGTTAAACAAGGCAGGCCCAGGAGAGTGTTTTCCGACCAATTCGGAGACATCCTTAAGAAAGCTAAATTGCCTAGTGGCCATAACCACAGGGCCTGTATGAGGAGAATTGTAGATGTGAAGGAAGCAAGGGAGTTGTGTAAGGATCGTGGTAAGTGGCGCTCCATTGTCTCTGCCTATCCCTGTGGGAAAAAGGCGTGACAATTTGATTTGATTTGATATTTCAATAATTTTATTTGTTATTCGTATATATCGCATTATTCAAGTGAATCGATTATCACAGCACCCCATTTTAATGTTAAGCTGGAGTGCGGTCTAAAAATGGTGATTACTACTACTATGATTTGTTAACCGTAAGTAGCAGTCGCTGCCCTAATAAGAATCGTCAACTTCAGTTAAGCCACAATTAAAAATAACAAAATCTCTGTTTTTATCAGTTTGTACGAGTTTTCTTTAGTACCACAAATCGTACATTGGCCTCGGCGAGTCCATAGCTCGGCCACAGGGTGGTTTCCATTGTGACTCTAAATCTGATTTCGACTTGCCAAGAGCGCCGTCGACTGAAAACAACGACGGCGACGTCATTGTGGTGTCTAAAATATATTGTAATAAAGGATATTAAGCTTAAGTCCTTAAGTATTACAAAAGAAGGATACCAACATTAACTAATTAAGTTATTTAAAATAAGCCACGCACTCGTCTCACAGAAACCAACATGAAAGCTCATAACAACAAAAACATGGTATCATGCGTCCTTGTCTATAGTTTGGGTCTATGGAAAGTTTGTTTAAAATAAACATATCTAAACTTATTATTTTTTATTTACATTTCTATAGTAAGCTACCAAAGTGTTTGTATCATAGAAACAGGACTACTAAAGTACATATATTAAAGATACATTGGTAGCGGCAAGTGGTTTTGAACCCGTGCTCTAGGTTTGCGTAACTATTGCACTGCTACTACACCACGGTCGCCTTATATTATAAATAGATGAATCTACTTATGTACTACTTACATTTATTTTATGTGAAAATTGACAACGTTTGACGACAGGCGTGGACGAAAGGTTGAGCGATTGGTTTGTTGCGCGTAAAGTCCCGGGTTCGATTCCCGGTCGGAGCAAATATTTGTTTCATAACTTTTATTTGTAATATCTAATATTTTTTATTGAATATTGCAAATATTTCTTAATAAAAAAAATAGATGGATATTTGCTTCGGGTCTGGGGATCAAAAAGTGGTAAGCAGTGGTACCCAGTCTGCCGATCCGGGGTAGTACCACCACTTACAAGTATACAGACCGTGAAGTGATTTGGTGTCGTTTCGGGATCAG
This sequence comes from Tinea trinotella, assembly GCA_905220615.1. Lineage (NCBI taxonomy): Eukaryota > Metazoa > Arthropoda > Insecta > Lepidoptera > Tineidae > Tinea > Tinea trinotella. The sequence continues at coordinate 13,318,960 of HG992308.1, read as the reverse complement.
CTTGTAAGTTGCCGGTTCCAACAAGTCCTCTTAGTGGATGTGATTGCTATTCACAGTTATTGAATTGTAGTAGCAGGGACCTTCATTCATAGACCACACTTCGGCATAACATTAAGCGGGGTGCTGTCATATGTCGAGTGACAATAATATATATATATATTGGATTGCATAATGGTAAACAAGAAGAAGTTCAAGATCGCCACCGACAGAAAAACCGGTTCAGTTTATGATTGCCTCAGTTGCCGTCACCATGCCGGCCTAGAAATATATATATATATTATATATATATATATATATATATATATATATATATATATATATATATATATATATATATAATATATATATTATATATATTATTATATATATATATTTCTAGGCCGGCATGGTGACGGCAACTGAGGCAATCATAAACTGAACCGGTTTTTCTATCGGTGGCGATCTTGAACTTCTTCTTGTTTACCATTATGCAATCCGAAGTCAGATGAAGAGTCTTAAATAAAATTAACGTCATGATTTTACTGATTATTGATTTTTCGTATATTTGCAAAAATAGGACAATTTTGCTGTATTTTCTCACTTTTTATTGAAAAACACATTAAGTAAATTAAATTTTTTGCCACAGGGATAGGCAGAGACAATAGAGCGGCACTTGCCACAAAACACTTTCATCATTAGTTTAATCAATATATACATGTTATTAATATTTTTTTTGTGATGAATTAAAAACAATTAATGCGGCTTACTAACGCGTTTATTTTGGTTATTGATTTTACATTTTTTATGATTCCGGCGTTTTAAGAACTTTATAGCAATCGTGGTCACGGAGATCGTGGTAAAAATATCCAAATAACCAGTCAACAAACAAAATAAACGCGATAGTAAGTCGCATAAAATTTATTTAATTCATTAATCAATGTTTGTGCAAAATCAAAGAAAATACTGTTTTTTTTTCTAAATTAATAAAATCCAAAATATCCCTATAGATGGCGTTGATGTGTTAATTTCAATTTTTCATCTTAATAGAGTGTAGTTGCGTTCGAAAGGGCGCATCAAAGGGCGCAGTCAATTTGTAAAATTTGTTTTTCCATTAGAGAGATTGGGCGCTGCTGGATAAAAGAAAGGTTTTGATCCATCATAATCTAACAGTATATGAGGGACTGTATTAGCAAATAAACAAAAAAAAAAACACATCATACAATATACAATGTACCTATTATTATAGACTTTGAATAAAATCAAACAAATAATGGTATTTTCTTAGATTTTGCGCAAACATTGATATTGGTTTAAACAAATTTTATGCGGCTTACTATCGCGTTTATTTTGGTTTTGATTTTACATTTTTTTATTATTCCGACGTTACGAGAGCTTTGCAGCCATCGTGGTCACGGAGAGACTGAAACATCGGTATAATAAAAAAATGAAAAAACCATATAAACGCGATGGTAAGCCGCATAAAATTTGTTTATTTCAAATAAATGAACAAAAGTTTGCTTTATATTAGTAAATTTTACGTTTATGCAGTACTATTATTGTTTAAATTTTCTTTATTAGGGCTCGATGTAGTAGTAATAATAGACCGGACTCCATCAGGTAGGCTCCTGTCATATGTCGAGCCACAAAAAAAATTTGTTAAATTGTCACGCCTATTCGCTATAGAGATAGGCAGAGATAATGGAGCGCCATTTGCCACAATCTCGACAAGCTCTACGATTATGGGTACTAGGCAACCCAGTTTTCTTGAGGATGTCTCTGATTTGGCCAGAAAACACCCGACTAAATCCTGGGTCTGCCTTGTTTACCGCATGAGATGCATTCCATTCCATTTCTTTCGTCAATCTACTTTCACTGCCATGTGCCCAAACCATCGAAGCATTTCTTTGTCAATCCTTGTCACAACATCTTCTTTCAAACCACATCTATCACGCACACCCAACATTCACTTCCATACATGTATGTAGGAACGATTACCGCATTATTCGGACATAATTTGGCTGTTTATTATACTATGGATTCACTACATATATTATACATTTTTTTTATTGTGTCTCGATATATGACAGCACCATGCTTGATATTAAGCTGAAGTGTGGTCCATGAATGGATGTCACTGCTACTACAATTCAATAACTGTAAGAAGCAGTCACATCCAATATGCCGGCCTAGTTGTAACCGGCAACTTACAAGCTGATCCCGAAACGCGACTAAATCACTTCACGGTCTGTATTCTTGGTACTACCCCGGATCGGCAGGCTGGGTACCACTGCCTACCACTCTTTGAAGGATATGTATCTGAAAATATTAAATACCGGCGTAATAGTTACATTGAACTTATTGTGGTATTTTAATAAACAACGAATGCTATTTAAAGCACTAAAGAAATGTTGTTGAGTGAATGAATCAATGGATGATACTCATTGCTAGCGACCTAAATAAATATAGAACAATTATACATCAGACACGACATGATATTTTTATACATTGCGTGAACCACTTAAAACTAATGTCATTAAATAATCAATCAAATTGTCACTGCCTTTTTTCCACAGGAATAGGCAGTGACAATAGAACGCCACTTGCCACGAACTTGACATAACTCCCTTGCTTCTCTCACATTCACAATTCTCTCACATCTCGCTTTATCTCTGCCTATCCCTGTGGGAAAATCCCAACATTACTGGATTTGTGTCAGGATCGTGGAAAATGGCGCCGTGGAGTGCCTTTTCTTGTGAGGAAAGTTCACGATGCAGGCCGGCATTGAACATGAATTACACTCCAGGTTTAATCAGGCGATCATAATGTATTAAAAAAAAACATAACCACAAATATAAGTTTCATTGTGGTATCTCTGAATAAATAATTGGTCTACATCAAAATTAATATCGGACGACAAGAGTTGCTTTAGTTTATAAGTTAACGTGTCGCGTTCAACAATCGTTTGCCATTTGTTTTTATTGTTTAAATAAGTGTTTGAGATCTTAATTAAATTAAATTAGTACATGTATTATAATTATTTTGTTTTGTATTTGGACGTTACATTTTTTTTAACAAAAGTGATCCATTTTTATTCAATTTTTATTAAGGGAATAGAAGTGATCTTAAATTGCAAGAGAAAATAAATTCGTCTCTTCCAATTTCGGTGTTTATTTGTTAATTTATTTTCTTTAAAATGTATAAATATGAGAGTTATAACAAAAATGAGTATTATAAGGTAAGTGGTATTAAAATAATTGGTTATTGGCGTAAGTTTCGGCCGGCATAGTGACGAGAACTGTGGCATTCGTAAAATGATACGGATTTGTTTAAGTAATTCCATCAGACAAGTCGTAATATATGTCACGTCACATTAAAAAAATATTTGTGTGAATCTTAATGATATTCTAAAGTATGTATGTTAGGTTGCCTAGTGCCCATAATCATAGAGCTTGTATGAAGAGAATTTCGGATGTGAAGGAAGCGAGGGAGTTGTGTCAGGATCGTGGCAAGTGGCGCTCCATTATGTCTGCCTATCCCTGTGGGGAAGAGGCGTGAAAATTTGATTGATTGAAGTCACGTGATTCTAGTTATTTTATGTAAATAACAATGTTACTTAGGAATGTTAAAAATATCAGCTCTGAGCCGAACATTAAAATGTTTTAAAGCAAAGCTTTCCATTAAAAAGTAACTTTTATGATTTATGACGTTCAAAGAACTGCAGTAAAATGATATACTTGTATCGCTTAACAATTTCTTGCGGAAGATTTATTACCAGGTTTTAGTTTACATGAGGTATTTCAAAAACAATTTTGTGCAACGAAAAGTGCAATTCGAGTTTTTTAAAGGTATTTTTAAGGTTCTAAGGTTTTTGAATAATCTTTCTCTTCCAAAAAAACTTGATTAATGCTCGCTAATTTTTTTTTGAATAGCACTTGGTTTCAAATTTTGTATCTAGACCCTCAATTCTCTTTACTCTCATATTTTATCCAGCTGGCAAAGTCACAGCGACTGAGGCACTAGTAAAATGAGACGTATTTTTAGTCGGCGCTCTTGGATATCCTCTTCATAACTATCAGTCAACGTCAGATGTCGCGTCTTAATTTAAAAAATATATTTCTCATTGATAGTCGATGATAATAATGGTTATGGGCACTAGGCAACCTAGCTTTCTTGAGAATGTCTTCGATTTGGTCGGAAAACACCCTCCTAGGCTTGCCTTGTTTAACGCATCCATCCACATGAGATTTATAAATTCCTTTCGTCAATCTACTTTCTTTACTCATCCTTTCCAAGTGCTCAAACCTTACCACTACATCTTCTTTAAAAGAACATCTATCGCGCACTGTGCTATTCCCTAAAAAAGAAAGAAAATAATATAAATATATATTATTTAAACAAATAAGCTAGGCCTGCCAGTATATACCTTATTTTTTTTTATTGTAATACATCTGACTTCGTCCCGCCTAATGATAAGCAAGCACATCTGATGAGGAGCTCCAAGAGTGACGACGACTGAGAAAACCGAGTTCGTTCACGGCCCCAGTCGCCGTCACTATGCCGATCAATATACTAACCGCACGTTAAGAGAACGCTGCTGCCCATTCTCCGCTGAGACTGGTCGATTTTAAGATATCCCGGGTTTCGGGACTTGCTGATAGTTAGTACCTATTAAAATATATTCTAAGTATAAAGTAAGGATAAGATTATGCCTGTGAGTAAAACAAATATACATGATAGAAGTAAGTTCAGCCATCAACGATTAAATGAACGAGTTGTATTTTGTTGTGGGATTTCTTACTTTAGTCCTTCTTTGTTTCGCCACCTGCTTCGTGTTTTGGAATTTTTATTTTGCCTTGCTCAAATGATAGTCAGTTGCCGGTAACTCTGTAGTATTTAGTTTTTGATTCAAGTGTCATCGAAATTTTAATTTATTTTACGATCCTTACACAACTCCCTTGCTTTCTTCACATCCAGAATTCTTTTAATACAGGCTCTGTGGTTATGGGCACAAGTCGTTGTGTCAGGATAGTAAAATGTGGTGAGTATTAAACCGACTGTTGGTGGTCATTTGCCCAGTCTGCTAACCCTAGGTGATAGATACTACAAGGTACCAAATTCCAAGTACTAATTCTTATGATCTTTTATACAAGTATAATCCTTTCAATACTTGCTTATTGATTTATTAGGTTTAGCGTATTTAAAAGGCAAGTTACAAAAATTGATGCACCCTTGTTCAAAGTAACCTAATTTTAAAAATTTATTATTGTAGTTTTAAATTTAAATTCACAAATTTTAGTTTATTACTTGTGTTTTTTATTTTTTATTATTTTCTTTGTTTTTATTTCTAGTATTAACTTAAAATGCTTTCATGCGTGTATACATTTTTGGGTTGGCCAAATCTTGAAATGTTCATTTTTGCTATGTTTAGTTTGCAATTAAAAGTGCAACGAATTAAATAAATGAATTTCCCAAACAGTATTGTATATGCCCCGTATATTATGTACTTTAGTTATCTTGTTTCTATAATACAAGCATGTTTAGTAGCTTAGTATAGTAATGTCTAAAAAAGTATATTTATTAGAAGGTATAGACAGATTTATTTCCTAAAAGCTCTCAATTTAATTTGACCCGCGTTCTCGCAAATGTCCCCGTTGTCCTTTCGCTAGTCACAATGGAACCTTCCTGGAGTGCCTGTCACAGCCTACCTGATTGATGGAGTTTGAACTGAAGAGGGGTCAAATACAGGTGATCGACTAAAAAAATATACGAGTTTTCAGCAAAAAATAACGATTTATTTCCCTAAATACAGAGGATTTTGGGATATATTATTGATCAGCATATACTCGTAGATAAATATAATCAGTATTTTTACATATTGAACTAAGAATGGTTGTGAGGGGAGCGAGGGAGTTGTGTGTGAGGATCGCGGCAAGCGGTATTTCTATGACTCTGCCCATCCCTGTGGTAAAAGGCGTGATGATTTGATTGATTGATTGATTTATTTAATGTGTAATATAAGGCTATAATAAAATATAAGATCTGAATTTCAACAACGATAGGCGACCCAATAATATTATTTTTTGATGGTGTGACAGCACCATGCGGTCTATGAGTGGAGGAGACTCTTACTGCAGTATAATTGCAAGTAGCAGTCGCATCTACTATACCTAGTTGGACGAGTACCTACGGGTACCTACACTAAAAGTACTTACCACATTTAAGTGGAATAACAACAAATCCACCAACCATTCCTAAAAAATTATAATATCGATTTGAGTTTTGATCACAGTATTTGATGTTCACTAAAGATTAATTGGCTTAAAATAAAATTTGCCCAAAGCCAATCCAATTTTAAAAACAAAAGTTTATTAATAAAATTAATTCGGAATTCGAAATTGATGGTCTAAATTTAGAACGAGGGAAACATTTTAAATTAGGAGAACTGAGTTACAATGCGAACTGTCAAAAACAAAAATTGCCTCCCAATGCTTCTTAACCCTTGAAATGTGATCAAGCACAAGAATAATTGATAGGAGATTATGAAGAGAGACTAATTAAAGTGACCCCTCTCTAACTATATACGCATATGTGTATAATTTCATGTAGGTTGTATAAGGGTTAGTTTTTAATTGTGGGATATATTTTTATTATTGAATAAACTGTTCTACGTTTATTGCTTATAAAATTGTAAATATGCAATAAAATATTTAAAAAAAATTATACTCGTATACTTTAGAAATTTATTTATAATGATATTATAATTTTATATACAGTATATACAACAACATACGTTAAAAGGTAGGTACAAAGATAATGTAGGTAACCTTTTAACTAAGCGTGCGATGTATTTTGACCCGGGCAACGCCGGGTGTTGCATCTAGTATTTTTATATATTTCTATTTGTATGCTTTGAAAAACTAAAGGTACTTGTATCAGAAAAACAGAAAGACCAAAGTAAAACAACAAAAAGGTCTTACAATAACAGTTTTTTTTTAAATTATTATTTTAAAAAATAATAGTCGACATATAACAGCACCCCGCCTGATGTTAATCTGGAGCGCGGTCCATTAATGGATGTCACTGCGACTACAATTAAAAAACTGTAAATAACTGACACCATCATCTATGCCGAGCTAGTTGGAACCGGCAACTTACAAGCTGATCCTGAAACGCAACTAAATCACTTCACGGTCTTTCACAATTGTAAACTTTAAACTATATGGCGAACTCCTCTTGTATTATTAATAATACCTTCTTCTCGTTATATGCCTTTGCGAAGCCATGGTATAATCTGACGATGAGAAAGTACATGCTGAGAACATGCACAAGCTAATAAATTAATTTCATTTAATTTCGTTACCCTAAAATAGTCACAATAAAAATAAAACAATGGTCACCCTAACAGCTACCCTTTCCATCTGTCATTAGTGTTATACAAAAAGCTAATCTATGTCATATATCTGGGAGCATCTCATTTATGCCAGCATAGTGAGGCCATTTTCAGAAGGAAATTAACGGATATTGCCTAATTTATAAAACTAACCTCTGTATGTTGGGAGAAACACACTAGTATAAGTTTATAGTTACAAAGATGCCGATCCAAAGTAGTATAGATACAGGCAGATAAATATAGCGCTGGCATTCAAGCTGCGCAGTTACTTGTTTTGTTACCTATTCGTTTATTGAGCGTGTATAGGTTTTCATCAATAATAAGCACGACAGAATAGATACGCGTACTTGCTCCTACCGCAGTCGTGCAGCGCTCTTTTTATCTGTCTGTATACTTGAATACAGACCGTAAAGTGACTTAGGCGCGTTTCAAGATCAGCTTAAAATTTGTCGGTACCAACAAGGACAAATTTTATATCAACACCTCTATTATATCAAAGATTACTCAACACGCAAATCCACTTGCCAGTACTGTATTTTTGACATATTATCAGTCTCACTGGGGGATGGGTAGCAGGATACTGCAATCCCCAGGCCGCCTTATGGCAACTAATTATGAACGACAAAATACCAGTGGATATAATGGCGCTCAGAATGGCGTTGTGAGGGCGAGGCCTATGTTTAGTAGTGGACGTCTTCCGGCTGATGATGTTGACGATGATAATGATGACGAAGTACAGAAATGTAAAAAGAAAACCTATTTTATATGTATTTACTTGCGATTTAAACTGATTTCCTTCTCTAAAAGTATTAGTAGGTTACAATGGTACACAATGAAAGTAGATGAATGATGTTTCAGACCGCACTTAAGACACAATACAACAGACGAACCAGATATTGTTACAGTACAACAATGACTGCTCGATGTACGTTCACATATTTGTTTATTGTGGCTAGACACAGGACAGAAGTCGCATCTATTTAGTATAATTTAATTGACCAAAAAGTACGAATTTTAATTCATAATTAGAATAGATAGAAACGAACGTTATAAGACATATTTTCGCCTCAATGTTTCGTTTCTGTGGCAAGGGCCGTGGTGACTGTGACATGGCTAAAAAGGAATAAAACTCTATCGATCTCTAAAATAAATTGTTGTCTTTTTATAAGTTGTGCACGGCAAGACACAAACATTATTAAAAATTTATTAATTTTAATACAATATATAGAGTCCCAAAGTCCCAAAAAGTCTAAAAATCCCCCCCACAAACTTTACACAGTTTACATTTTTTAACAAATGAAAATTCAAACAAGCACTTAAATTACGCTAAATTATATTATAGCAAAAAATAAAACAAATTTCTAAATGTACTTCGACATTATGACAAAAATGCGGAGACTGCTACTACACTTAAGTAACTAGAAGTAGCAGTCACATATACTATGCCACTATTATTCGCATTTATTCTAAGATGCAAATTATTAAATATAAAAGTACTCTTACACTGTACATACATAGGACAGTAAGTCCTCCAGTTGACATTTCTACAGTTAGGAAATGAATTTATCGAGTGCGTGAAAAATGATGCAATGGGTAGGGTGTACTGACACACTCGGAGGGGAATCTGAAACAACGACGTCTCACTGAAACCCAAAAATTTAGGGTCTTTTGTGTTTGAAAGAAGGTTTCCGTAATTTTAAAAACAAGAACGAAAATTACCTGTTTTTCTTTTTCTACAATCAATCTATCAAATTGTCACGCCTTTTTCCCACAGGGATAGGCAGAGACGATGGAGCGCCACTTGCCACGATCCTGAAACAACTCCCTCGCTTCTCTCACATTCACAATTCTCTTCATACAAGCTTTCTGTCTTTTTTTACTTAGTTTCGAAATTTGCTAGTTCCTACTTGGCTGGTGTTGTGGTTGCGACTGTTACTACTGCGATTATTTAACAGTACTAGCAGTCGCCTCCGTCTATAGATCGCACTTCTGCTTTAGGCGGGGGTGTTGACATATGTGAAGCCACAATCAAAATAAAGTGGCACTCCATTGTATTTTATTAGATTTTGCGCGAACATTGATTAATGAATTAAACAAATTTTATGCGGCTTACTATCGCGTTTATTTTGGTTTTGATTTTACATTTTATTATTCCGACGTTTCGAGAGCTTTGCAGCCATAGTGGTCATGGAGCTACTGGCATTTCATTGTCTTGATTTTTCTTGTGGGAATTTTATCAATCAATCAAATTGACACGCCTTTATTCCACAGGAATAGGCAGATATTTAACAAAAAATATGATTTACAGTTTTATACTAAGCTACTAAACGTGCTTGTTTTGTAGAAACATGGCGACCAAATTACTTATATTCAAAAGAGACTGGTACCGGCAAGTGTTATTAAATCGAGGGTTCTTGATTTGCGTGGCTATTTCACTACCACTAGACCACAGTCAACCTAATTAATTTACATAAAAATATTTATCTACTCTACATATACTTGTACGTACTATGTAGAAAATGTGACCAAAAAACCTGACTAAGTTTTAAAAGAAAACATCTCTTTATTCTTAAAAGTGAGTTTGTTATCAAGAAGATAAATAGTCTATGGTTGTCCCGATGATGGTTCACGATCGAGTACGCATTAGCCTCACTAATGGTTGCTCGTTAGGCCTGAACGATGAACATAAGGGGAAGCCATGTCACTGTGAAAAAATCCCAAAATCAATACTGGGATTAAGAACAAACTTTACTCCATTCATGGAGCGCATTCCACCTTAACATCAGAAGGGGTGCTGTTATAAGTTTTTTTAAATATAAGGTTTTTTTAAATTAGTTTTTTATAAAATATTTTAAATGCTCATATGTCGAGTCACAACTAAAAGTAAAACACAAGCAGACAGGCGTGGACGAGCAGTCAGAGATTGGTTTGTTGCGCGTAAAGTCCCGGGTTCGATTCCCAGCCGGAGTAAATATTTGTTCATAAAAAAAAAGAGATAGATATTTGCTTCGAGTCTGGTTATAAAAGAGTGGTAGGCCTGGTAGCCTGCCGATCCGGGGGCTACCCCCACTACTAACCACCACTTACAAGTATACAGACCGTGAAGTGATTCGGTCGCGTGTAGGGATCAGCTTGTAAGTTGCCGGTTCCAAATAGGCTGACATAGTGGATATGTGACTGCTACTCACAGTTATTGAATTGTAGTAGCAGTGTCATCCATTCATAGACCACACTCCAGCCATCAAGCAGGGTGCTGTCATATGTTGAGTCAGTAAAAAAAAAGACATTTCAAACTTACATACGTATGAGATTTTCATTCTTTATTCAATGGCTCAATGAATCGCCATTTTAATTCCATAGGTAAAGGGATGCGTAATTTGTTAACAATTTATGTATTATTATTAAAGTACATCCAAAAGTGTAGACAGTCACATTTCTGCTAGACTAAATACAATATTATAATTTATTACTATTATAAATTAATTCAGACCATTTAACATCACCCCTATCTCTTAGTTATAATTCTATGAATTGTGTATTAAATTTTAAATATTCTTAAATATCTTCATTGTTCTTAACCATTGACTTGTAAAAGTGACTTGTGTTTCAGTAGACTTCTACTACTATGCCGGCGTAGAATGGAAAGATGCAATTTTCAAGCTTATCCCGAAATGCGATTGAGTCACTTTACGGCCGGTTCTATCGTTGTTTTTTTCTTTAAATTGTTTTTTATTTATTTATTTAAAGTCGCTCTAACAAGGTCCTTTGCGACTACATTACATATTTCTCTTCAGTGAAGATTTTAACTGATTTCAGTTTTTTTTACATTTCTACTAAATTTAAATTGTTTGTTTATTATTTAAAGTCATATTCATATTAAAGTCATATTGTAATATCAATTTAATTGTATTAAAAAATATTCTATCGTTTGTATTAATTTTAATCATACTAATTATTATGTTACAGGAACTTTTGGAAAAGAAAATCAAACAACTTGAACAGCAGTTGGAAGATGAAAGAAGGCAGACGCAAAGAGAAAGAATGGCGACCACCAAATTGCAGAACAAATTCTTAAAGGTAAGTTTTTTTAATATCTTATCACTACATTAAATAACAGTTAGTAAATAATAGTGAGCTTTCTTCTACTTTTATTTAGCTACTATGTTATAAATTATTTCCATTGTATTAAGAGAATTGTGAACGCAAAGGAAGCGAGAGAGATATTCATTTATTTAAAACCTCATCGTACTATAATTACATAACCGCTGGACTACCACTAGGAAGGTATGGTCCAATAATCCCCATTGAGAAATCCCCATTGATGGGCATTATTAGACGAGTGATACTTTATTGCCACTTTTCCCCATCTTAGTGTCTAATGGGGGAAAATAGGACATTTTGCATTTTAGCGTTTTTTATTCCAGAAATCGCCTACTGAATATACACCTAATCAAATAAAAATGTCTTATTTTTACCTCCAAAGCTGCTTCCTGATTTGCTTGACCATTACACCTACGAGTACTACTACAACACGATCGCCTTTTTTTGTCCATATTTCATTATTTTATCATCATCATCATCATCAGCCAGAATGCGTCCACTGCTGAACATAGGCCTCCCCCTTAGAACGCCGGTTATTCGTGACTTTCACTATGTCGTCAGTCCACCTAGTGGGAGGCCTACCTACGCTGCGTCTTCCAGTTCGTGGTCTCCACTCTAGAACCTTTCTTCCCCATCGGTTGTCGGTTCTTCGAGCGATGTGGCCGGCCCATTGCCACTTCAGCTCACAAATCCTTCGAGCTATGTCGGTAACTCCGGTTCTTTGGCGAATATCCTCGTTCCGGATTCTATCGCGCAGAGACACACCAAGCATAGCTCTCTCCATTGCCCGCTGAGTGACTCTGAGCTTTTCCAACAGGCCAACATTTAGGGGCCACGTCTCAGTGCCATATGTCATCACTGTCATCACTTATTTTATACGTACATTAAATTCATCTAAAATTACACAATATTTAAAATATTATGTTACATTTAAATTAATATGATTCCTATTAAAATATACGCTTTCGTTACCCCAAACGTTTGCAATTAACATTTTGTAATAATTTGGTTCCCTTCCCTTTAGTATTGTATTGCAGGTGATTTCAAATTGGAGTTGGTATCGAACCAAATAATAATTACTTTAATATACATTATTATTTAAATTTTAAATTTATTATTAATCGAGGCAGACTCAGGAGGGTGTTCTCCGATCGGACCAAATCTGAGACATCCTTAAGAAAGCTGAGTTGCCCAGCCCATAACCATAGAGCTTGTATGAAGAGAATTGTAGATGTGAAGAAAGCGAGGGAGTTGTGTCAGGAATCGTGGCAAGTGGCGCTTCAATTCCTCTTATCTCTATATATACCTGCGATAATTAGAGCGTGACAATTTATTTAATTAAATAATACATGCAGTTACTTACCGAAGTAGCAGTCGGTTTCATATTAGCGCTCCAACTTAACATCAGGCGTCACATAAGTAATGAGTGACAGTGAATGCTTTAAGTCAAAGCCAAAAATAAACAATTATATTTAAGAATTTATAAATCTCATGTGAATGAATGCTTTAAACGAGGCAGGCCCAGGAGGGTGTTTGCCGACCAAATCTGATACATCCCCAAATAAGCTAAGTTGCTTAGTGCCCATAACCATAGAGTTTGTATGAAGAGAATTGTGAATGTGAAGGAAGCGAGGAAGTTGTGTCAGGATCGTGGCAAGTGGCGCTCCATTGTCTCTGCCTATCCCTGTGGGAAAAAGGCGTGACAATTTGATTCATTAATTGATTGATTGATAGTCAAAGTCCGGTGTGTAAATCTTGTAGATCCATCAGTTTCCCACTTTTCTTATATATTTAAATATTAATTTACCAATTAATCCTAACACTTTCTCTTAACATAATAAATAAATAAATAATGCCAAAAGAGAGACAAAGTAAAATAGGGTTGTCTTGTCTTGATTGGAAGCGTATCACCTTAACAAAGACGTGTCAATATTTGGCTTCTATTAATTAAAATGGACCCCTTTTGTAATGTTCCGAGAATCAGCCCCCTCCGAAGTAACAATTAAATAGGTATTTCCAATTTTATCCTATTTTTTGGTTGAGTTAACTAACATTTTACGCCGTCGACTGTTTTTACTTGGTCAGTACTTGGTGGGAATTCGTCATAATATTTGTAAGTTGTTTCTTATTTAATTGTTCTATAATTTAACATAACATCGTATGAGGCGACCATGGTGTAATAGCAGTGCAGTGGTTACGCAAACCGAGAGCACGGGTTCAAAATCACTTGCCGCTACCAATGTATGTTTGATATATGTACTTTGGTTGTGCTTTTTCTATGATACAAACACTTTAGTAGCTTAGTATAGAAATGTAAATAAAATAAATATGAATGATAAAGGTGTTACACTCTAGTGTTTCATCTGTTATATTATGATAATTAATGATGGTTAATGTAAAGCGTCATAGTGGCATGAAAGAACATAGTGGCGACGACTGATGCAGTTCACGATGACACGGTTTTTCTTAGTCGTCGGCACTCTTGGCCCTCAATCAGGCAAGTCGTGGACAGATGTCGAGTCACAATAAAATAATACTTATAATCATTATCAATTTTACGTCTTAATTCCCAAAGGAATAGCCAGAGACAACAGAGCGCCCCTTTCCACGATCCCGACACAACTCTCTTGCTTCCTTTACATCCACCATTCTCTTTATTAATGCAACATAATTGAAACTTGATTTACAATAAATCCATAATTACTAAAATTGTGACCAAATTATAAACTTTATATCAATGACAAAATTTAAATATGTCAAATAAGAACAGAACCTTTTTTCTTTTCGAAGCCTTTTTTCAGTTTATTTTAATAACTCCTCTTTCCGATAACGGTTATTGGCATTCATAATGGTTGTGGAAACAAAACGTTTTTACTTTTAACGATTTGTCTGGCGGCCATTTTTGATTTGTCTTTTGGGGATATTCAGTGTTGATGTAAAGCTCTGTTATCCTTTGTAGAGTTGTATTTCTTTTTTTTTTATCTAGTATTTATCTTTTTTTGTTGTGGCTCGATATAATATGACTGAACCCAGCTTGATGCTCAGCTGATGTTATCAATGAATCAATCAAATTGTCACGCCTTTTAGGCAGAGACAATGGAGCGCCACTTACCACGATCCTTACACAACTCCCTTGCTTCATTCACATCCACAATTCTCTGTTACAGTGTTTTACTGATGTTACAGTGGTTTTAAACTCGTGCGCTCGTTTTGCGTGACCATTGCACTGCCACACACCACGGTCGCTTATTTCCGCATACATTATATATTGTGTACATTTTTATGTACATTATATGTAATTGTGTGTGTATGTACATAAAAGTTGTTGTCTCCAAGAAGGTGAAGTAAAACGCCTGCGGGCACAGTCTCAGCAAATATTGTGACAAGCGCGCTTCCGAGATAGTTCACAAGTCTAGACTTTGAACTGAAACCCAGGAGCTATTGTGTTACATGAAGCTATTTTGCCAATGAATATATTGAACAGTAATTTAATTCCGAAATGTTAATAACTCCTTCCCATCCTATAACCTTGTATACTTAAAGCGAAACGTAAAAAAATACTAGAGTCGGCTTATTCAGTCATCGGCGTTCTTAGACATTTTTGTTTACCATCAGGCAAGTCGAGATTTTTTTTTATAATTGTACCTTGGCATACGGATTAAGACACTCACGGTATACTTGTAAGTGGTGGTACAACCACGGATTGGCAGACTGGGCATCACTACCTATACTTCTACTACTCTTAGACAACCAGACCTGAAGCAAATATCTGCAAGTATTTGTAGTAAAAAAGCTTTCGAGCAAATCAAAACTCCGGCCGGACAACGAACCCAGGACTTTACGCGTAACAAAACTTATTCAACATAAGTGTCGTCAAAACTTTATTACACAAAAATCTTATATTACGTGTTTCAAAAGTCTTCTAACAATAATGTTTAATCTTATGAATACTTAGTTGTAAATTCCAACACACACAGAGATAAACTTGGAATGTAAAGTTTAAATTCAGATTGCAAGTTCAACAATGTGGAGACACATAAACAAACTTCGCTAATTACGTCTTTACACTTCTAAACAATTTGTTAATCTGTGTAGCGGCTAGATTAGAATTCTAGTCTGTGTTTTTAGGAATATAAAGATTTAAATTCAACTTATTGTCTTAAAGCTATAAGATTATTACTTTTTTCTTGTGGCTAAGCAAAAGTGTGGTCTATGAATAGCGGCGACTGTATTGTAAGTAGCATTTGTCTCCTCTATATCAGCCTACTTTAAACCGGCAACTTTCAAACGCTGGTTCATGGCCTGTACCTGAAATGGTCGTACTACGCCGGATCAGCAGACTTAAAACAGGGGCAAAGCAAAGAAGTTATCACAATATTATCATATTTTATACTAATATTATCATATTAAATACTAAGCTACTAAAAGTGTTTGTAACATAGAAACAAGACGACCAAAGTATATATGATAAAGATGCAATGGTACCGGTAAATGGTTTTTTGAACCGAGGCTTCTCGGTTTGCGTAACTATCGCACTACCAACTATACCTTTTAAATAGAAATAATTATTAAGAGTTTGATTTTATTTACAAACATATAATTAACTGGAAAGACTACAAATAATGCGAACAATTTACTAAAACAAAACCACCAATCACCTATTACTGCATAGCTCTGGTAATAAGCGCAAACACGAAGACAATTCATCAATCTCAAATGTAATTATCCTCGGCCGCGACTACTGTATAGGAATGTGGCGCGAAACTATGCGCGTGCACATCTCAAAGAAACAGACTCGCTTTCGGCGGGAATTTGCGTGACCAATGCAATTACAGTTGGTCCTTCGGGTTAAGGGTTACCATGGCTTTCACAAATTCATGGACACATCTACAGTAAATTACACACAGTACAGTACAGTAGACACATCTACAGTACACATCTGTAGTAAGAAAAACGGCCTCGTTAATCAAAACCGCGGTGGTTTTCTGGTTAAAACCTGATTCAATCACGTGGTTAAAAAGGTTTTTTCCCATTATTAAATAGCTTATTCGTGAATATCATCTGCCTTCATCATCAAGGATTCGCTTGACGCATTGGTTTAACATAACCGTCCGCTACGCGTATGTCTCGGGTTCTATTAAATACATCTCAAAGCAATTTTGTAACATTTAATAATTACATTAGATATTACTAATTTATTAATTTTTTTAAAATACAGTAAACATATAATCCAGATATTTGCACCGGATCTGGGTTGTTAAGACTGAATTAGTGCTATACAGTTCCTGGTCTTTCATTCAGTCTGCCGACAGTACTACCACTTTCAAGTTACAGACTGCAAAGTCTCCAGATAGGCCCGCATAGAAAGCTGAGGTTATTTAACAAAATAGAGTTGACTGCCTTCATTTATGGCGATCTATGGTTGACATCAATTCAACAGTAGTCTACCTGCCGTCATATATTGATACACAGTAATATAATCTGGGTAAACTCTCGTCC
Organism: Tinea trinotella; assembly: GCA_905220615.1. Classification (NCBI taxonomy): domain Eukaryota; kingdom Metazoa; phylum Arthropoda; class Insecta; order Lepidoptera; family Tineidae; genus Tinea; species Tinea trinotella. The sequence goes on along the minus strand of HG992308.1, from coordinate 13,301,991 downwards.
TGATAGAAGAAAACTTCACGTTTGGTAACCCTCATCAAACAGGATGTGTAGCATTACTATGACAATTATAACGAATCTAATCTAAACCTTATCTATTATTGAATTAAGCACAATTTCCTTTGAATATTTCTCTATAATTTGCACAATTAACAGTATCAATTTATGATAGGACATTGATCTTTCTGTATATGTCATTAATGTCTTTAATTGCTTGTGTGGCTCGCGTTTGGATGTCAGCCAGATGCCATAGCTCACCTAAATATTTGCAGCAGTCTGATTTGTTTTGATTCGCAACACATCACACCTGTGTTCATAAATCTACAGCACCTTTATGATGTTTCGTGATGTTGTTGTTAATTATACTTAATTCCGGTTAAGTGTATTTATAGTTATTTACGACAAAATAAAGCTTACAATTTTCAGTTCCCTCTTCTCTTCGCTCACATCATGAATTCGCCAGGGCTTTCTCTGCTTAGTTCCAGTTAAGAATATTTTTAGTTTGTTTAGAGAAAATTTATTATTAGGCTTTTAATTTTCAATTCCCTTATCTATTCGCTACCTCAAAGCTGATCTCGAAAGGCGATCACGTTCTGCATACCTGTAAGTGGTGGTACTCCGGATCGGCAGACTGGCACCTTAGCCTATTATTAATTATATAAATAAGAGTTATAAAACCAATCTTTGGTCTGGAATAAAACACAGGACGCGTAACGAACTGGTTTGCCACTCCTGTCGACAGTTATTGCCATTTTTTGGAAAATTCCATCTGATGAGTAAAAATATTTACCACACAAACCACGGCCATTATGTATATTAAAGGTATAGTTTTTTTTCCTTTACTTTCATTTCCTTTTCCTTAACAGTCATGCGTCGATTTCTACAGATATAGTCTGAATATTATATTTACTTTCTTCTCGACATCCACAACTCTCTTCATACAACCTCTATGTTTATTAACAATTTAATTTACCACAAATTCCTTTTACGTCACAAATAAAAACCCTTATCTAACATCGCATGATCATAATAGCGCTCAACTAATCAAACTTAGGGGATTCAATTAAGCTGGTCGTCTTGGGGTGGTCCAGGAAGTCCCTGCTTGTCCCTATTTATACGCAAGACAAAATCTTTACGACCTATCTCTGTCTTGAAGGGACAAAATAATCTTACACACGTTCTTGTCAAGTTTTGTAGGGTGGGGATATAATTTAAACCTTTGAGGACAAAATAAAGCAACGTAGAGACCTATTAAGGCCTGTTTATTTATTTATTTTATCTTTCTGGATAAAATAAATAGATGGAATTTGTATACTTGTATATGTCATAAGCTCATTCATAACAATTAAGTGTAAATATTGATTTCGAAAGAAACAAATTGAACTTTTCGGTAGGGAAAAGTTAGTACGGTATCCGTACTAGTTCCGATTGCGTTAAAAAAAAACTTAGATAGATATTAATATTCTGATTCCAAACGAAAATGGCAGATGCCCAGAACGTTACCCGCATGCAGCGCAGCGCGGCACAGAACATCACGACAGACTGGTCGGTGCGACATTACTACGCAACAAATTGTATGACCGGCGCAACATGGGACGGTTTAAAAGAGCCGAAAAGCAATCCTATCTGCTGAGTCAAGTAAAATATATGTCCATCGTACCTCCTAAAACATGGCCTTATCAGTTGTATGTTTGTAATTGTTTCATATAGAGCAGTTAGTGATCGTGACCAATTACGGCTGTTATATTTAATTATGTTACGACTTCTGTGGGCCTATCTTCTGATAATATCAGCCTACGCATTTGTCATTTTTGTTGGAAGTGAATTTAATAAACATTGGATTGGGTTTGAACATATACAGTTAAGACGTGACAAATCAAATAATTCGATAGTGTGTGCTGGGAGTCGTCCTTTTTTTCTTCTCATATTTGTGAACGGAACAGTATATTTTTCCTTTTGTTAATTAGCTGGTGATCGGCTTTTGTATGTAATTAATATATTATATACAATATATTATATACAATATATTTACACATATATACCATTTATATGAATATTAAATATGATGCGTCACGTTCGAATTACCTTTAGCAGAAAATCACTAATCAGGCATGACGAGGTCTTACATAGGTCGAGTCTCAATGAAAAAATGTTTAATTCCAACTGTTTAAAATAAGTAGATTTATTATTTATTTATTTTTCTCATAAAATAGTATACCTAAACACTCCAAAAATACACATTAGGAGTAAGTGCTAAATCTTACTATTTTTAAGATCAAAGCTATTCTTCTCACAACAAAGAGTACGCTATTGTTTCAGTGCACTAACAATCACCATAAACAATCGGCACTCGTGATTGGTTTTCTTAGAAATTCACTCCAAACTTAAATTCTGTTATGCAATCTTGGAGCACCAAAACAAATCCTAACAAATTTATGACTGGATAAAAGACTTATTAATTATAAATTTTTAAAATAAGTTGTATTTTTATATGAATGTTAATGTTAATATTTTTAATCCAGCGTCTTAGTCAGTTGGGCGTTACTTTCTTTTCATCAAAATTTTTATTTGACACATCTGAACTCGATTCCTTGGGTTTATCTAAAAATAATCCATAGAAAATATTCATCATTTCTTATAAACTAGTTTCCTGTAAATGAAAACTGATATTGGAGTATTCATAAAACACTTATATATTTTTATATTATATTTTAAATTAACTTTCTATACTAAAATAAACATAGAGCTTGTATGAAGAGAATTGTGAAGGAAGCGAGGGAGTTGCGTCAGGATCGTGGCAAGTGGCGCTCCACTGTCGCTGCCTATCCCTGTGAGAAAAAGGCGGGACAATTTGATTTGATTTGATTATACTAAAATGCTTGTATTGAAGAAACTGGGTGACAAACGTACATAATATATTAAAGATACATTGTGATCGGTAAGTGCTTTTAAACCGCAACGTTTTCACGCATGGTTTGCGTGATAATTTTACTATTACTAGACAACACTTGCCTTAATTATTCAAACATTATCTCATTGTCCAATAAACGACTTAATAAATAATTATTTACCATAATTAATTATTAAGTCATATAATGCACTTAATAACTACTTCTATTGTCTATAGATAGATTCTATTTCACAATATAGATGATCGGAAATAATCGAAAATCAATTTATTAGTCCAGGGAGCCTAGATAAAGTTTTAAGAGGCACTCAAAAAGTTTGGATACCGAGCTTTTCATTGGTCTATCGTTGAGACCACTTCATATTGGCTGTCTTCGTTGAGGTTTTAGTATTCCTTTAGTACTAATATACTTATAGGCATTTCTTAGTATAATAAATTGGTATGTTATGTGAATTTAACTATGATCGCGGAATTTTTAAAATCCATTCTGATTATCAATTATAGTATTGGAATATGCCTTAACTTTTTTTTAAATACATGTCTTTATTAGTTTTTATTGCCTTAGTTCTAACTTCAAGTTACTGCTATAAGTCATTTGAAACAGCTTGTTAAAAAACTTGAGCAAAATATGAAAATGAAATCACAATTATAATTACTAATTAGGTACTATTATTGTTATTATAATTTTATGTTGAAAAATAGATCAAAGGAGATTGACGAAAAAGATTTAAAAATCGGACGCGAATAAAACAGGGACTGTTCAAAGATTCTTCTTCACATACTTTAGAAAGGAATTGGTTGGCAATGCCCTGTTTGGGGTTTTATGAAAATAATTGTGGTTGTGAAGAAAACAAGAGAGTTGTATTAATTTGTACAATTATTATCGCTCACCTATATATTACATTTATATACGAAGCTACTAAAGTGCTTGTATCATAGAAACAGGACAACCAAAGTACATATATCAAAGATACATTGGTACGGGCGGTTCCGAACTCGTGCTCTCGGTTTGTGTAAACATTGCACTGCCACTACACCACTGTCGCTATTTTATTTCATTTAATTATTTCTAAAAATCGTAGAAATCTTCAAAAAGCTGGGTTGCTGACCGTAAGCTTGTATGAAAAGAATTGTGGATGTGAGAGAAGCGAGGGACAAGTGGCGCTCCATTTAGGCGTGGAAATAATAATGCTGTGTTCCATTCACGTAAAATATTTTTACACTCTCCAAGTCTGGTCTCGACAAAATAAAACAAATTCAATAAAAAATTTAACGAGTTATTATGTCGTGTCACATTAATAATAAACTGTCAAATTAGTTATGACTTCTGCCAAAAGAGACGGCTTATGTTTTGTCATTTTATTTATTATCCCAAATTATGACATTCTTAAGTGTCAGGATGTGACTGTCATTATTTATTACATTCATGTCAATTTTTTTTTTATAATTTAATTAAATTTTTAATTTTTTTATTGTGTCTCGACATATGACAGTACCCCGCTTGATGTTAAGCTGGAGTGTGGTTCATGAATGGAAGTCACTGCTACTACAATTTAATAACTGTAAGTAGCAATCACATCCACTATGCCGGCCTAGTTGGAACCAGCAACTTACAAGCTAATCCCGAAACGCGACCAAATCGCTTCACGGTTTGTAGTTGTAAGTGGTGGTACTACCCCGGATCGGCAAGGAAATATTTTTAACCAATATATTTGTCATTTCTACATGAAGCAAAAAAAAACAGCCGCTTAAAATCAAAGCACAGTTCAAAATAAAGGACATCAATAATTTTGTATGGGGACTTGGGCTTAATTGTATTAACAGTTGCATATACATTTAGAAATAGTTAAATGAACGAAAATTACAATGTAATTGGAATATATACTTTATTTTGCATAGTTTAGGTGTGCAAATCGATCAAACTATAATTACGGCAGTTCAAAGCAGAACAAATATGGCGTTGATTGACTGATGATACAAATTCCCTATCTTATTTTCCAAATAACTCAATTGCGCAGCAATTAAAAGCAAAATTTTTATTAGTAAAATACATGGAATACAAGTATTTTACTAATAATTACAAAAGTATTACATAAAAGCCCAAAATAAATGATTTCCTTTGCTCGATTTCGGTATGTTTATTTAGCTTATGAAATAAATTAAAATTATATTTGTTTTTTTAATTTGAATTACAAAACGCAGGCAATTTCGATATACTTTGTTGTAGAGTTGTGTTAGGATCGCGGAAAGTGGCGCTACTTTATCTCTGTTTATCCCCGTGGGTATTGAGGCTCATTTAGTTACGTTATCATGCTGACAAAAATTAACAGTTGCTGTGTTTTCAATATGTTTAGCAGATATATACATTATATGTTGATGTTACTGGACAGGAAGTTGTATATGTGAGTAAAAATGGGGGCGCTGGCGATCTGTGAGTATTTCCTGAAAGTAATGACTATCATATTTCATAGTGACTGCTATGATCTGCTCATATGTGTTATATAGGTTCATACGTATAATAGATATATTGATAGGTTATAAATCTATGGTATAGGTATAATTTCTGGTTCCATTTTAGCTTCTATGTACTGGAAGTTTTTTTTAACTGAAAAATATTAGGTAACGATTGCTTGGCTTGCTGTAAATATGCCGGCTTTAATTCAATCATTGGTCATCCTTCTCCCTCTTCTAGGTTAAGTTAGATTAGAAGAGACGAGTTATTTACACTCATAGTAATATTGAATATTGTGAAGATTAATATATTTGAATATATTACATTTTGAAATAATCACACATTGTTTTTTTTTAAGAAAATGACCCATCAGGCTAAACTCAACGTCTTTTCGATATCTCGGTGAGTTTGTCATTCTACCGACACGAGGATGTTCGGTAAAAGCGCCAGTAAACCTGGAATCACTTACCAGCTTTCTACTATACGAGTAATAACACATCTGATATGCTGGATTGCAAATAATTTCAGTCATTGGAGCTCTTGGCCTTCCCCTTGCTTATAATCAGGTAAGTTGAGGTCAGATATCAAGTCTCAATGGAAAATAATAAAATGTTAATATTTGTTGCATTGGTAGTATCGGTAATGTAAACAATAATTTATATGTACCAAAATCAAACTAGGCACTTAATGTTCTACAGGTTCGCCAATTTTGAATATAACCGAAGCTGAAGCTAGTCCTTGTAACAGATTTTATAACTAAATTACTAATTTTTAATTTTAAACAGTACTACCTAACTTGTATTCTAAAGTGTCATTTACGGTTATACTTTGTGTATAAAACTTTAATAGTTTGAATACACAAAGCGTTTGCTGAATTGCATAAGAAAGCAGAGTGCACCAAGCTTAGCAGTATATACACGTTTCAAGTGTTAAATACATTACTACTTTCGTCAAGAGTCATAATTTATTGAGAATAAATAACGCTTGAAGCTAAAAGTGTTTTTTTTTATTGTGGCTCAGCATCACCCTGTTTAAAGTTAAGCTAGAGTGCTGTCCATGAATGGAGGTGACTGCTACTACAGTTAAATAAATGGAAGTAGAGTAAAATTCAAAAGGAAATCAATTTTGCATTGTCATTGCTTTTGTTACAATGCACTTTAATATAAATAATTAAAATAGGGACTAAGTCAACCATTTAATGAAATAGTTGCCTCAGTCGTCAATGCCCTTCCTTACCATCAAGCAAGACGAAGACAGAATTCGCGTCGCGTCTTTTTAAAACTCTTATTTAAATCATCATAGTAAGTTTAAAAATTATATTTTTATAAATTGAATGGGATGTCTCTATAAAAACACATCTAACATAGCCTAAACAATTTTAAATATATTTTATATTACTTTAAATCTGTATGCACTATGCCGCTAGAAATTTGAGGCCAGCTAATCTTACAAACCAATAGATCGAATAATAATCAAAATGAAGAATAAATAAACTTGAATGGTGTAAATAAGCACAAAGAAATGAAGATCCTGCTAAATGGAGGACGGTCCTAATTTGCATTTCAAAATGCATTGGACGTCTAGAGTTTTTGCTTGCGAAGGTGTCTCAAATAAACGACTATTCGCATAAAATACTATTTTAACAAAGGTTTTATGGTAACTATTTAATACTTGGGGGGATTTTCTATTCAATAACTAATTGATTGTATGAGAATACGAGTTTCTGCTTATTTTTCGTGTAGAGAATTGAGAATCATTGTTCTGAATGCAAAGCTTATCCTTATACTTGTGGGTATGAATATTAGGGTCCTATAACAATGATGCACTTATTATAGGACACTTATTTAACTGTAGTAGAAGTCGCGTTCATTAACAGACCTCCAGCTTAACATCTGGCGAAGTGCCGTTTAAAAATTCACTTTTGGTTGTTTACACGTGTAACTCCGAGATGATTAAACCTTTTGACAAACAGACGCTTGGCAATAGTTATAGACAGTCCTACCAACCTAGGTAAGACGCTCTAGCTTAACCTCGTTCTAGCTAACCATCAAAGAACATGAATAGCCCCAACAATGCCTTTTCTTTTACGTATTATTATTATATGTTTTAAAATTTATATTATGATATATATGTGTATTTTTTTATTTTAGTAATTATATCCTTAACATGCTAAAGTATCGTTTAACAATATTCATCTCTAACACCATTTTTTTGCCAATTTTTGTTGCAAAATTTGTTGCCAACATGCAAGTTTAGATTTAAATCTCATATGTCTGAATTCCCTGAACGTATTGTCATACCCACGTTAAGGAAAAGTTAAAAACTTGCCGTTATCGAGAGAAATTGAATAAAAGCAATCGAAAGTGGTTTGCAAAGAACAAATGTAAAAGTTTTAAAAGTACAAAAAAAAAGGAACAAGATCGTTACTTTTTGGTTTTTATGAATATAAATATTTCTATGCGCATATTTGATTTATGAAATATCTAAGTTGAAGTATAATTCAGTTTTACCTAGGCGTCTTTATGTTTCTCAAAGGACAGGATACAAATAATTTTAAAAGTAAAGGCCATCAAAGTTCTGAAAAGTCAGCAGGAAGGATTTTCTATGTAGTAACATCGGTTAGATTGAAAACACGTCTTACACGTATAGGACTTATAATACCAATTCGCTACATAGGTAATTATAGCTTGTCTAACTATAAATGACGCGCCCCTCCACTTTATTAATTTATTTAAATGTGTGAATACAAATATTACTTACTAACTATACTAAATACTATATCAGCGTGCTCCTCCTTTTGTGTATAACTAGCAACCAATTACAATTGCATTTTCGGTGTTGTATTCATATTTTACATTCGCACGTGTGCTTAAATGCAGTGGAGGAGCGCGTCATTTCGGCTTAGACAGACTCTACCAATTCGCTACATATAGTAGGGGAACGAGTTAAAGGAACGTGCGAGGAATGCAGTTGTGACGTCATGGTCACGTGTCTATTATGAATAGTGAAGTAACATGCAAAATGTCGATAACAATAAACACACACTTTCCTTAAAATGCAAATAGATTTAGCTTACTAAAAATTATAAATGTGTATTAAATTGAAGTATAAACATTAGACAGCAACAATTTTTATTGAATTATATATTAATTTAATTTTGAGAATAGTGACTGCATGTTTTTTTTCTTTTTCACACATTTTAATCACGTTTCTAATAATGGTTCTAGCCTGAATACGGATGACGACTCTCTTTTATTCAATTAACTCACTAATTTTTCAATAATCAAACAAAGAAAATATGGACACGTTTTTATCGATATTAAATGACATCGCCGAGCTATGAGCGTCACTAAAAGCGGCCACTAAGATACGGGTGGTAGTCGTTTCACGCCCCACCGCACCTCAGCCCCCGAATTCATTTAGCTCGTTCCCCAACTATAGGTATTTACCACATACTCGTATATGACTAAAAAATACTCAATTTACCTATATTTGTATTTTTTGTTTCATAAACACCAGAAACGTGTACGTAATAAATGTAGGTAATGGCGTCCATCATAAGGGTCAATGTGACGTCACAATAGGGTACCTTCATTTGTCAAAGGATTACCAAATCTGCCAAATTAATTGCAGTAAAATAATAACCCCACGTTTTGTTAGGAACGAGTTTCGGACAGTTTTCGAGGGGCAAAGCAATTGTTGTTCTAAATTGATGTTTTGGTCTACTCGGTGGAAGAGAATATTATCGATTTGTACCAAAATTATTTCTGTTTATATTATTTATTCAAAGTGACCGGCATAGTAACAGCGCATAGGCAATTTTTTTGCTGAATCAGTTTTTAAGTTCGTCGACGCTTTTTACTTCCCCATGCTTACCATCTGGAACCAGGACGCCTTTATATCAACTTTATGTATAGTTATATTTTAAAAGACAATGTTAAAATAAATAAGAGTTTAATTTTTTCCAATCATTCGAGAAGTACTAGCAGTTCGATACGTACAAATCGTAAAGTGACTAAGTCGCTGTCGGATCAGCTTGTATATTTACTTAAAGTACCGAGCGTTACTTGGAGTAGCAACGATCGCCTCCATTTATAAACCACACTCCATTTTAGCATCAGTAATATCTTCACATTCAAGTGTACACCTTTAAGTGTTTGTTACTTTCTATAAAACAAGCACATTTAGTTGCTTAGTATAGAAATTGTTGACACCATCATTTGAAAGTGTTAAAATTAACCCCTGTTCATGTAAAAACACGTAAAAACACAACCCAAATATAAAGTAGGTTAAAGGTGTACATGAGAGGTAATATTATATTCATTAAAGAGAGCTCCCAAGTCGATGACTGCACCTTAATTATGGGGGTTAATAATACAGCTGCAAACATCAAAATACAATAACTATATTTTACCTACACAAATGTCTCGCTTGTTTTATATTAACAATTATCTTCATACGTACTCAATAGTTATGAGCAGCTTTTACCTACAAGAATGGGACTTTTTTATTATTTTATTTTTTTATTGTGACACGACATCCGCCCGATGATAAGCGAAAAGAAACTACTACGAGACTATTACTATATGTCATCATCATCAGCCAGAAGAACATAGGGCTCCCCTTAGAACGCCATTCCGAACGACAAGATGCCATTTGCATCCACATCAACATTTACTTAGCAGTAATAGCACTCTAAAATTGAAGTCGTGTCCATTATACTGGCCTAGTTTTATACCAACTTTTAAGCTGATCACAGAAGCCGACTAAGTAACTTCACGGTCTAGTTACTTAAAAGTGGTAGTGTAAAGTGGATCGGCAGACTGTGAAAATGAACAACAACTGTCTCACCGCTCTTAAATATTTTAAACATTTTTTTATTACATAAAAATAAAAAACTGTACACATTGATACAATTATTTTTTTTTGTGTTGTGTTTTTATTGACTCTATAAACTTTTATTTTTATTTTTTTTGAGATCTCAGATACTAAAACCAGACGAGTGTAATACGAGTATTATTAGGTTGTGCCAGAATAGCCAATAGTCTATTAAGTTTTTATTATATTATTGTGGTACGGAAAATGTCAACACTCCTGATAGAATATTTATTTAAATTACTATTATTTATCGCAATCATCAATCAATCAAATTTGACACGCCATTTTCCCACAGGGATAGACTGAGGATATTTTGCCACGATTCTGACACAACTCCTTCGCTTCCTTCACATCTACAATTCTCTTCCTATAAGCTCAACAGTTATGGGTAATAGGCAACCCAGCTTTCTTAATTATAGTAATCAATATAATAAATTAATAGTAATATTTAAAGTAAAGTTAACTCATAGTTCATTTGTCATTTAAAATACTTTAACGTTAGTGTGTTCTGAATTAATGCAACAGAACGTAATATTAATGTTTGTTTAAGCCATGACGCAGGATGATTATGTATGCATTTCTCAGTTAGGCCACCAATCCCCTGGTGCGGAAGTGAAATTTACTCACAAATTTGATCACGAATTATTAATAAGATGGTGTGATTTAAAGTTAAATATTGTTATTATAGTCCCAGAGATGCGTTAAATATCGCACATAGTCGTGTAGTTTTGCCCATATAGTCGTAATTATGGTTTGTGTTTAATCATCTAACTCTAAAAAGAAAGCACCTTTGGATTCCCATTTCGTATCTGTTAAAGTAAATTGGAGAAAAAAAACTTATCCAATCGAATTTTAGTTATTGATTGTCCCTTGACTATCAAGTTTTACTCGTCTGGTCAAAGTACTATTTATAATTTATACCTAAAAAAAAACAGAGCAATTTTATTCTTGACATTACTACTTGTAAGTTGGCACTACAAATTGATAGACACATATTTTTATTACACAAAGACAATTAAAATTGGCGGCCTTAAAAAGTGATCTCTTCTAGGCAACCAATCTTAAGTAGAAACAGATACAGGTGAAAACAGATGTAGGCATGGGGTAGAACTAGTACTAAGATTTCACATAAATGTATGATGTACCTGATAAATATACATATATAAGAACATTGAATGCTTTATCTTGCACCTGAGCAACGGTCAACGGAGGGTCTGTCCACCTTCAGGTCGGAGGGTCACTTAATCCTAATATTAATTCATTGGCCGACACCTCCATTTGAGTACACAGGTGCGCAAAATGGGAATACAAATGTTGTTTGCGCTTGTTTTAAGCTTTATTTGCGGTTTGACAGATCTTGTCCAAGATACTCTTGTATATATAATGCTGTATGAAGAGAATTGTGGATGTGAGGAAAGCGAGGGAGTTGTGTTAGATTCGTGGAAAGTGGTGTGGTAACATTTCTTAGAAATTCCATTGTTTCTGCTCATACTTATAGAAATAAGGGGCATGATAGTGTAGTTAGGTATTAAAGAGGCTTTATTAGTTAAATTTTAAATTATCACACAACAATGTATATGGACTACAGGCGTGGGCCGATTGTCCAGCGATTGGTTTGTTGCACGGAAAATCTCGGGTTCGATTCCCGGTCGAAGTAAATATTTGTTTCATAGCTTTTATTTGTAATATTTAATAATTATATTGAATATAGCAAATATTTGTTATCAAAGAGTGGTAGGCAGTGGTACCCAGTCTGCCGATCCGGGGTAGTACCACCACTTACAAGTATACAGACCGTGAAGTGATTTGGTCACGTTTCGGGATCAGCTTGTAAGTTGCCGGTTCCATCTAGGCCGGCATGGTTGATGTGATTGCTACTCACAGTTATTGAATTGTAGTAGCAGAGACATTCATTCATGGACCACACTTTGGCTTAACATCAAGCGGGGTGCTGTCATATGTCGAGTCACAATAAAAATTAAAAAAAAGTATACAGACCGTGAAGTGATTTAGTCAGCTTGTAAGTTGCCGGTTCCAATTATGCCGGCATAATGGATGTAATTGCTACATACAGTTATTGAATTCTAGTAGCAGTGCCATCCATTTATGGACCACACTTTAGCTTAATATCAAGCAGGATACTGTTTTATGTCGAGTCACGATAAAAAAATATTATAGTAGGTCTTAGTCAGTTATTTTTTCAAACATTGAATTAAACCGGGAACAGAACAAAACATCAAACGGGGTAGTTTTGGAAACAATAACAGCATCAACCAATAGGACGACCAACACCTCAGTCTCTCCGTGACCACGATGGCTGCAAACCAAAACAAATAAAAAACAAAATAGGCGCGATAGTAAGCCACATAAAGTTTGTTTGATTCATTATATAGATAAAGTAGATTAGAATTAGTAGTATGCTTCAGACTAAATGCTTCTATTTTATTTTGCACCTACCTCATACAAAAAAGGTGCGTTAAATTGTTCCTAGGGTAGGCTTGTAAAAATGTCTAGCGGCATTAAGTCAGCCTTTGTACTAGGTACATTAAGTTTTTAAATAAATAAATAAATAAACATTTGCGTAACGCAAACATTGTAAATGAAATGCAGCTCGCGACGTCTTGCGACTTATTCAAATAGCTCACGTTATCTCATTAAATAGCATTCACGTATACTTTATTGCCACACTTAAATAGCAAACTCGATTTTATTGCGTCTACACCTCACCTGAGCAATAATGTACTTTGCTATGTTGGAACCGGAACGGTTTCAGGAAACACTCCTCTGTACGCTTCTGTATTACTGGTACCTCGGTTAGTAGGGTGAGTGTACTTTAGGAATTAAAGTTAGGGTTTGAAATTTTATTATATATATAAAAATGCGACCCTGGTGTAGTGGTAGTGTAACCCGAGAGCACGAGTTCAAAACCACTTGCCGGTACCAATGTATCTTTGGTATATGTACTTTGGTCGTTCTGTTTCTAAAATACATGTACTTAGGTAGCTTATTATAATATAGAAATTTAAAAGAATAAAAATGTCTATTTAGTTTTTTTATATTGTAAAACGACCTTAACTGGCTTCGTATTGGTGAGCAAGAGGAGGTTCTTCGACTTCCCCTTGCTTGCTAACTTGTTGACTACTGAAAAACGACCTAGTTTCTGATTGCCCTAGTCTGGAGACTAGGTCGGCCAGAAAATAGTTGTTGATCATTTATTTACTTTGCCGCCCTGAGGTTCTCCTAGCCCCTAGACCTCTTTTAGATGTCATGATCATCATCATCAGCCAGAAAGCGTCCACTGCTGAACATAGGCCTCCCCCTAAGGGTAGAACGCCATTTCGAACAACAAGATGCCAGTTGCATCCACTGTGACTTTCAATATGTCGTCAGTCCACCTAGTGGGAGGCCTACCTACACTGCGTCTTCCGGTTCGTGGTCTCCACTCTAGAACCTTTTAGATGTAGGTGCTCTAATTTGACCCCGTCTCATTTCAGCATCAGCTTAAAAAAGCATATTTTAATTTGAGAAGATCTTATTCATTCAGTTTTATTCCAGTAAATAGAATCATGGTAACCCTAATAAAGGTGCTTAAATGTGTTCCAAATTTGAATGTGGGCTGTATGGATGTAATTTTAATGTCTCATACAATATACGTTGGGCGGGATTAAATTGAACGTAAAATGTGTTCCAAAGTGCAGATTTTACGATAAAATTCTTAGTGGTGTATTTTACTATGTCGTTATTAGATGCTTAATTACCTTAATACGTGGATTCGCGTTTAATATCAATTTTCGTATATGTACTTATGTCTTTTTATTTTTATTTTATTGTGACACGACATCTGACCTTGACCCGCCTGATGATAAGCGAGAGGAGGTCCAAGAGTGACGGAGACTGAAAAAAGCTGAAAAAAACGAAAGCTGGGTTGCTTAGTGCTCATAGCCGTCAAAAGAATTGTGGATGTGAGGGAAGTGAGGAAGTTGTGTTAGGATCGTGACAAGTGGCGCTTCATTGTCTGCCTATCCCTGTGGGGAAAAGGCGTGACAATAAGCAGAGACAACGTATTTTACACGTCAGCTTTTTTAAAATGTTAAGTAAAACCTAGTTCTAATCAGAAATTTGATGGTCATTTTTTAAAAAGAGTCCAGAGGTTCATATACTTTGGTTGTCCTGTTTTTATGATACAATAACTTAAGTAGCTTAGTATAGAAATGTATAAAAGTAATAATAATTGTAAACAACTATACATTAATCTATAAACTTTCCTGCATAAAGCTGAACTACAGATAATCTACAAAACTGTGAAGCGACTACGAAAACTTTGCGTCGATAGCATGTAAAATACCACTGAAACTAACTTAGTACAAGTCTGCAAATACTTAGTGAGACTCTGAGTTGGGACCACAGCTAGAAGCTGATCCCTATATTCACGAAACTAAATCCTAAGCGACATTGTACACCTTGGTAGTGTTATAGTATAACTTTAGCTTTTGAATAAAATAAGAGACGCCTATTTTATTCAAAAGCTAAATTAGTTTCAGTGGTATTTTACATGCTATCGACGCAAAGTTTTCGTAATTATTTTCTTATTTACCATTTCTATACTAAGCTACTAAAATGCTCGTATCATAGAAACAGGACAACCAAGGTATATATATCAAAGATACATTGGAAAGTGGTGTTAGACCAGTGCTTTTACCTTACGTAACCATTGCACTGTCACTACACCACGATCGCTTTTTATTTGGTGTTACATTTGTAATGTTGATCGTGAGACGCGACTGAGGTACTTGAAAACATTTTTATCATTAATTGTCAGGCCTTAATTTCCACAGGTAGAGACAATGGAGGCCACTTTTCACTATCCTAACACAACTCTCTTGCTTCCTTCACATCCACAATTCTCTTCATACAAGTTCTAGGGTTATCAGCAATAGGCAACCCAACTTTCTTAAGGATGTCTCCAATTTGGTCAGAAAACACCCTTCTGGGTCTGCCTCGTTTAATGTATCCATCTATATCAGATTTATTTATAAATTCCTTTTGTCAATCTCTTTGTTTATAATTTAATAAACTGAATAACCAAAGAACGTCACAATTCTGAGAATTCTATAATAGTTTTCATTAGTGGGTAACTATGAAGCTGCCCTTATTCTGCGAAATAAAGCCCTTTGATAGTACTACCAGATTACTTTTTTTTCAAGCTCGATGTAATATGATATTACCACTGATATTAAGCTGAAGTGCGATGCGGTTCATATTCAAAGTGTTTAAATATATAGTTTTTAAATATGTATAACATTACGATTTTTAAGAGTAGTAGGCAGAAAAATAGTTGGTGATAATTTGCTCAGTCTGTTGATCTTGAGTTGTACCACCACATATATTAGGTGTATAGACAGTAAAGCGACTTAGTCACCTTATGAAATCTGGTCCCCGATTCTCTTATTACATTACGCCGACGAAAAAGCAGTGAAATTTCGCCATTGTCGCAAGTGACCAATCAACTTAGTTTACCTATTGATTTTGTTTGATTTGTCTCCTCAATAGACCGCACTTTAGCTGAACATTAGCGTGTCAATGTGTCAGGAAGACTAAAAAAACAGTAATAATAACTTAATTTTGTAAAAATAATATGTTACAGTTTTGCTTGAAATCTATAATCCATCATTACCTATTATTATCATCAATTATCACGCTTTAATTCATATAGACTTAAGACAAAGAGACAAAACGACGCCACGTTCCACGATCCTGACATAACTCTAGCCTAATTTATAAATTTATTCTGGCAAAATAATTTTATAGTAAGAGACTAAAATAGACATCTGGCACAGCTATATTTGTAATGGCGAAAGTGAAATTGTTTTATATGATAAACGGCGGAAGGCTCTATGATTCACGATAATAGGTGTAATACTTGGAAAAGATGACCTATTTGGGTGATATATAGTTATCATTGGCGAAAGATAGGGATGAAAGTTCAATGGAAATAGTGTTGTTATAGTTTATATTGTCTTCCAATAGGGAGAAGACTAGCGTTTTTAGTAATGTGCCATTATATTATTTAAAACCAATATTCATATAAATATTTTATTGTGACTCGACATATGACAGCACCCCGCTTGATGTTAAGCCGAAGTGTGGTTAATGAATGAATGTCACTGCTACTACAATTCAATAACTGTGAGTAGCAATCACATCCACTATGCCGGCCTAGATGGAACCGGCAACTTACAAGTTGATCCCGAAACGTGACTAAATCACTTCACGGTCTGTATACTTGTAAGTGGTGGTACTACCTCGGATCGGCAGACTGGATATCTCTCTTTTTTTTATTAACAAATATTTGCAATATTTAATATTACTAAATATTACAAATAAAAAAAAATCTCCTCATTTCTGTTTCAATAAACCGCCATTTCTCGTTAGGTGATTTTGAATTTGTTCAGGAGGCCCATAGTTAGTTAGAGATCTAGCTATATATAAAGTAAATACATATATTATGTTAGAACATACACAGGGTGTTATGACACTTGAGCTAATGAGTTTGAAGTTGTGTTGGGTAGCCTGTGCTCGGCCGAACTTTAATTAATGTTATCACGTTTACATTGCCAACTCTTAATTACAAATTTCATTTAAATACGAAACAGATTAATGTAGAATTTACATTTTAATTTTATTATTCATTTCATTTTTACAGTAGGTTAAAATTGCATCTATAAGTGTTCATAACATATTTTAGTGTTTTCTGAAAGATGCGTAAAATAGTACCTCTGGACTGCGGTTATGACGTGGTCTGTCGGTGGCGCTGACAAAACGAATAACCGAATCGCAGTTTTGGTGTGAGAGTTTTGGATGTAAAAAAGCAATTGTATTACGTCTATGTCAGGATCGTGAAAAGTGGCGATCACTTGTCTCTACCTATCTTTGTGGGAAACAGAATCGTAAAAGATTTGATTGTTTAGGTAAATTATTATAAGATTCTTATTAAAACTAGGTCTTAACTTCTATTTAACTCTACTGTGGTATATAACTTAATACGGTACTAGGTAAACATAAACTAGTAAGAGGTTATTGTCATGAAAGCAAATAGATATTCCTCAACTTAGGATCATAGTGAATTACAAGTGTCTTCACAGACATATAGCTATCTCTTTTTCACACATTAAGTTTGAAGGAGAGCTTAGACGTTTTAGGCATAGCTTTGAATTAATTGTCATAGCTCAAATATCTCGTTGTTAGCTTAAGGGCGTGATTGCACTAATATGCGACACTATAATCCAATTTCATTGTATAGTAAATATGCCACTGTATAAGATGGCATCCATAACAGTAGAGCTTATATAAAGAGTATGTAAGGGAAGCGAGGGAGTTGTGTCAGGACCGTGGCAAGTGGCGCTCCGTTGTCTTTGTCTATTCCTATGGGAAAAAGGCTGAATATACCATTCAGGATTCTATTGACTAGGTAATTTAAGAGTGGTAGGCAGTAGTGATGCACCACTTACAAGTTATACAGACCGTGAAGTGTCTTAGTCGCATTTCAGGTTCAGCTTGTAAGTTGCCGGCATAGTGTACGTGACTGCTACTTACAGTTATTTAACTATAGAGCTTATTGCCGGTTCTAACTAGGCCAGCATAGTTTATTTACCTGCTACTTACAGTTATTGAATTGTAGCAGTGACATCCATATGGGAGTTATAATTTAAAAAAAACATTTATCTACAACTGGTTTAGGCGACCGTGGTGTAGTGGCAGTTCAATGGCTATGTAAGCCGAGTGGCACGGGTTCAAAACCACTCCCCGGTAGATGTATCTTTGATATATGCACTTTGGTTGGCCTGTTTCTATTATACAAACACTTTAGTAGCTTAGTATAGAAATGTATAATAAAATAAAAATAACTACACCGATACGTAATAAATTATTATTATTTTATTATACATTTCTATAATAAGCTACTAAAGTGCTTGTATCATAGAAACAGGACAATCAAAGTACATATATCAAACCGTGCCACTCGGCTTACGTAGCCATTGCACTGCCACTACACCACGGTCGCCTTAATGAATGATATTTTTTGTTGTATAGCTACTAATAACTTAGTAATCGTATGAATCATAATTAAAGCTGTTGTATGATTAAGCATGCGTAAGTAAAAGGGGTGGTTAGGGAAAGGGTGCATTATAAATTAATTTGTGACACCTCGTGTGACACGTTGACAGGTACATCGTTAAGTCATTAAACATTTAAGACAATCAACATATTTTGCGCCTCGATCGGGAACATTCCTTAATTAATAAAACTATAGTTAAAAAAAACTTGAGAGGTTTCAAGGGACACCCGGATGGAACGAAGTTCCTTTCGATTGATTAGTGAAGGAATTGTAATTTTTTTTTTTAATTATAATATTTTTTATTATATTTATTTAATTATTAGCAAATATAATGTAATATAAACTTAATCAGTAGGCTCAATTTTGGTAATAATTGGCTTGTGGTAACTGAAGTAGGAAACGTATGTTTGGGATTTTATTTTATTTAAATGTCTTGAAAAAACTGCATTGATGGTATAGCTCTTATAGTTTCGGAAAAAAGTGACTGTGACATACGGACGGACGGACGGACGGGCGGGCGGACGGACGGACAGAAAAAGTGTCATTACAACTTTTGGTCTTAATTTTTTCCGTCTAGCCCCCCCCCCCCCCCCCCCTTTCGCAACTCGCGATAAGGAAGTTCGTTCCAAAAACTAAATATCACGCTTATGTGACAACTTGAACTAACAAGTAACAAGTAAGCAGCCAAGTCTGTTCACGGCTGCCTCAAAAAATATTGTAAACGGTTTTTAATACGTTTACAAAATTTCAAATTATTCAGAACTCTTAAGTGGGTGAAAATTTATTTGATAGATTCTGTTATATACATACAAGTCAAGCTAATAAAAGCGTGTTAAAAAATCTAAAGTCCGCAGTGTCCAAACCTAAGGGGCTTGTATGAAAAGCTCCAATGTCTTTGTTTATCCTTATGGGAGTTGAGGCGTGAGAATTTGATTAAATATATTATAGATTTAATATTTTCGTGACTTATGATGTGACCAAGAACTTGACTAGGCAGGCAAGAAATGACTTTTAACATTTTTAAAATGTAAATTGCCCCTGACCACAAACATTCTGATGTTAAGATGAAGTGCGTCTGATTATAGAGGGAGGTTTAGATCAAAGATTACTGACACGGGGATAGGGCCGCACGCTTTTATTATTATTGTCGCTCGACATATATGACAGCACCTCTGATGTTAGGCTGGAGTGCGGTCTATAAATGGAGGCGATTTCATTCTACTATAGTTAAACGCTTCCAATTGTTGACAGTTTATCGTATACTAGCTGTGCCCGCGACTGCGTCCGCGTGGAATAGTTATTTTGGGAATCATATTAATTTTTTGTTTACCTACCTGCTCAACTTTATTATAAATTACCTATAGCTGTTACCCGCGACTTATTTTAGACGATTAAATTACGTAACTAATAGAATTTATTTTAAAGTAGTTTTAAAAAGAATATATTTTAAAGTACTTCTGCGTAAATTATATTTTCAGTTTTATTTTCTTGTGCGCAAAACTCGCAGCCGCTTTGCAGCAGTAGTCTGCCGAGAACGCTGAGTCCTTTTTCTAGGCATTACAGTGACGAAGAAAGAACGAAGGAAATGAAAACTTAACCAAACTAACTGTATGCTTAAACTAAAAAATGCTAACCTAACCTAATAAGAATTGTAAAACCTAACCTTGAAAGAATGTAGATGACACCTACAGGTCTTATTTTCAACAAAACGAAAAAAGTGTTATTGTGAAAATATTAGAAACAAAATATTATACTTAAAACAAACACTACCTACTATAGAGAAAACTACTACAAAATGAAATTGTATAAAAAAGGATTTTGCACGATGATATTATATCGTAAAAACAAATTAACGCTGTATTCAATCGATCAGTAGGGAGCCGGCCGCATAGTATGCTTGTCTGTCTATAAATGACGCGCCCCTTCACTTTATTAGTTTATTTAAATGTGTGAATGCAAATATTACTAACTATACTATTAAACTTCATCACGTTCGTTCCTCCTTTGTGTCTAACCAGCTGAATAACCAATGCATTTTCGGTGTGTTTTATCCATATTTTATATTTGCTCGTATACGTAAATGCAGTGGAGGGGCGCGTCATTTCGGCTTAGACAGACTATACCTCGTAGAGCTACACCCTCCTCCGCCTCCCCCGCAAGCACCGCCTCTCCTCGCCCGCCGGTTAGCGCTCATCATGCGAAGCGTGTGAATTTTGTTTCAGAGTTATTTTAAAATTGTATTATCTTATAAGATGTTTATTGAAATTAGGTGATGTCAATGACAATTTTGTTCACAGTTAAATACTCTTAATTAATAACACATTTATTTCGATAAAGAATAATATTATTATGTTTATACAACTCTGACAAATAATTTGTAATAATGCATTACTTTAGACCAAATTTGACTATCATAAAAACGGTTATTGTGAGTTAATCTTAAAAGATAGACATATACGGTCGCGGACATTTTTTTAGATAATTTAAAGAGGAATAATTCTTTCATACATATTTTTTGGATATCTCGAACGGTTTTCGCAGCGCACGCAACGGAAACTCTCAAAGACGAATAATATTCCCCGTTTTTTCCACATTTTCTACTGTTTCTTCGTCGCAATTAAGTCGCAACGTAATGTTTTATAGCCTAAAGCCTTCCTCGATAATTGATCTATCCTACACAAAAAGAATTTTTCAATTCGAACCAGTAGTTCCTGAGATTAGCGCGTTTAAACAAACAAACAAACAAACTCTTCCGCTTTATTATATTAGTATAGATTTCAATTATTTAAAACTTAGATGCCAACATTATACAAAAGATAAAAAAGCCATCTTATAAGAAAGCTGTAAGCTTCATAAACCAGATAATTTACAGGTTTTCCTCTATATAGTTTTATCTCTACATGTCCAGACGAGTGAACGTTACCCTATGCATATACCTTAATCAATACATATTACAAAAATGTACCTGCTTCGATGCTGTTATATGCTATCCTTATGATAGGAGCCTTATTCACAAATATGATTCGAATTGGATTAGAATTGAGTTTTTATTCGGAGGATCGCGATTTCAATAGTTTCTAAGTAATTATGTAAAGCCACTTAGACACTATATTTCGGTTACAAAGTTACTGAAACATCACGTAAATATTTACAGTAACAAAGTTTCGGAGATTATGTTGTACACATAGGTTAATACGAGTATATGTCGACCAAGGATAAGGTTGTTGCATAAGGCGAAAAATAGAAAAAAGGTGGTTTAGGCATTACTTGTTAAGACTTCTTTTATGAAGAGAATTGTGGATGTAAGGGAAGCAAGAGAGTTGTCATAGGATCGTGGGAAAATGGCGTGACAATTTTATTGATTGACTTTCCACTTTGCTGACACAATCTTTTGATTCTTTTACATCTAAAATTATATTTATAGAGATCATATTATTCATATCTTTGTTTATATGTACTCGTATTTATATCGTTATTGTTATTTCGAAGAATATACATGCGTCTAAGTAATGGCGCGGAAGAGATATGATGAAAGTGAAAAATCGTTTCAGAAGGTCATCAATATAAACAACGCTCTTCTGTTTATGTGATCTATGTTACAATCCAATGTGATTAATAATATCTTTCTATGTTATTGTTTCAGGTAATTTCTTGTTATATTGATCCCAGCACTGCATTTATTGATAGTAGATTTGTTTATGTAAGTACCTGTTTCAATCAATCAAATAATCAAAATAAATTAATCAAATAAGATCAAATCGTAAAAAGTGACACTGGTGTCTGCCAATCCCTGCAGTGATTAAGGCTTGACAATTTAATTAAATTACTTTTTATTACTTTTTCGTTAGAAGAGTTCTCAAATTAAATAATTTGTCAAATCAAACACGAACTCTATATAAGGTAAAGATACTCAAACAAAAGCCTGGTTTCTAACCCAATGTAACTTGGATATATGTATTTTGGTCGTCCTGTTTCTATGATACAAACACGTTTAGTAGCTTAGTATTTGATATAAAAAATATCATGAAATATAATTCAAATATTATTAATCAGTAATAATACAAACAAAGTAGTTTTAATAAAACGTAAATAGTTTCTTAATAAAGTTAAATTTTAAATTAAACTAGAATTTAATTAAATACAAGTAAATGTGGTACATTAAAGACAGAAATACAGCTCAGAAGGCTTACCAATGCTCGGTTGAACTACAGCTCGGTTCCACGGAACCTTCACTAATTAAACTGATGTAATTTCGCCTTTATTTACATAGTATAGAAAATCTTTGCTACAAAGTAGACTTTTGGTGTTTCTCTGTAACCTTTTTGTTATTTAGGTCGTAAGGAATTGCGATAGTGTATTTGACTTACCAGCGGGTGACAGTCTTGTGTCGGTCTGGTAATCATGCTTTGTCAAACGATTTTTTTCATTATTGTGACTCGACATAAAAAAATCATCCACAATTTTATTGAAACTGTAGACCTCTGCATTTTAAAGAATAACCACTATTTAATTGAAGGTTTGGGCGATAGAGAATGCCTAGTGGCATTAAGTACGCCTTATGCAATGAGACAAATTATAATTAAACAAATTTTATGCGGCTTACTATCGCGTAAAATCTAAACCAAAAAAACGGGATAGTAAGCCGCATAAAATTTGTTTAATTCAATAATCAATGTTTGCTCAAAATTTTAAAAAATACTAAGTTTTAATAAATGTTAATATACATTCTTTTGTTTATAAAGTATATAAAGAATTGATATTAAGAATAATTTCATTTTAGAATTCACGTAGGTAGTTAAGACTACTTAAGAGCTATTAAAACGAGCAGAAAATTTAACTTTAATGTGTATTTGGAAAAACCGGAACTCATTAATGGCGACCGGAACTGTCCATAACGGTTAGTCTACACCCACGGCGTTTGTTACACCCCTTTTCAGTGAATAGACCTTTACATGGAACATCACAATTCACGAAGCCTTTTCAGAGCTTTCAGGAAACGCTGAGCTGTAATTTTGAAAGCTTACAACTGTGTACTTATTGAGTAGTGTAGGCCTGAATTGTATTCACGTGTTCGTGGGTTGAGCTTTCCAACTTTGCGTGTTGTGTTTAATAACTGAAACACTTGGTTAAGAACTTATTAGATGTCATTTAATTTTAGTCAAATCATAACTTGGCGACAGGCGTGACGTATTGTTTAGCATATCAGTCCGTTACGCAGAAATTCCAGGTTCGATTCCCAGTCAGAGCAAATATCTATTTGTTTTAAAAGTTTTATTTGTAATATATAATAATTTTATTAAATTTACAAATATTTGTTATTAAAAAACAGGAAGATATTTGCTCTGGGTCTCGTTGTCAAAGAATGGTAGGTAGTTAAGTTGCCGGTTCTTATTAGGCCGGTTATTTTTAAATGTAGTAGCAGTCACTGCCATTTATCGAGCGCTCTCTAAAACATCAGGCGGGATTCGTGCAGTCGTATGTCGAATTTAATCATTGTTATTAGCCAGAAGACAGGAACCCGACACGATGCCAGTTGCATCCATCGGTTTTAATAAAAAAAAAGACTCTTGGACCTCACTGGCTTACCAATTTTGAGTCAGAAGGCAAAAAAGAGTTTTTATGAATATTAAAATGACTGTAAAGAAAATATATTCATAATCCTACTACTACAATTTTCTCTTAAGGGTGAAAAATGTCGTCGATTAATAAATTATACAAATTATGATCAGAGGACGTAGACGGGTCGCATCGACACATTGGCGCCTTAGGGTTCCCAAGATATCCCATTTAATCACAGTGAGTGGCGTTTGCTCGTGAACAAATGTCATATATCAAATGTTTGACCATTAAACTTAGGGGTAGTTATTGATGGTTTATGTTAGGATGTTTGTATGATATCAGTTTTGTCGTTTGTCTTAATAATAAAACTGCAAATTGATTTGATTTCTCGATATTTCTTTCTTGTGGCATTGTACCGTGGCTTATATAAAGAGCTTGTATAAAGAGAATTGTGGATGTGAGAGAAGCGAGGGAGTTGTGTAAGGATCGTAGCAAGTGAAGCTCCATTGTCTCTGTCTATCTCTGTGAGAAAAAGGCGTGACAAATTGATTGATTGTACCATTTTTACTAGGATGCGACATCTGACATTTACTCGCCTGATTGTATGCAAGGGAAAGTAAAAGAACGCTTTAATATAAGGCTTCGATTAAAGCATCCATGGTTATAAATTGGGAAAAACACGTGGGCTGGTAAACCATTCCACTTGTCAATTGTTCGTCAAAAAAAAAACGACATGTCGAGCCATTTGTTTTGACTGCGGATTCTGTTAACAGATTGGGGATACTTTCCTTGGCTGTGCGAGTATCACGGGAATAGAAAGACGAGGTAGCAACAAGGCTCTTCAGAAAAATATTCTCCGTTGTATTTTCAGATATCGTGGTTCTTCCTTACCATTAGGCAAGTTAAGTTCTGATGTTATTTCTTATTAGTCCCTGTGGAATTTAGGTGTGACAGATTAATTAATTTATTTTAATTATTCTTACATTATTTGTGTAATAATTGTTATTTGAATCTGAATTTTGATTGTTTCAATCAGACGTTTAGCTTTGCAACTTCGATCGTGGTCGCGGGGAGAATGAGGCGTCATCACATTTCACATTTTGTATAAGTTTCCAAAACTACACCAATGTTTAGAAGTTTGGAATTAAGCGTACTTAGTTGAAGTTAAGGAAACGCGACCAAGATGGCTGCAAAGCCTTTTAAACTTCGGATGAATTCAAACAAAATAAACGTGACAATACCGCATAGATATTTTACTTTATGGACAATGTATACTAAAACTGTACTAAATTCAAATCTATGTATGAAAATTACGTGCTTTTATCATAGAAACAGGACAACCAGAGTACATAATAAATATATCAAAGAGAAATTGGTATCAGCAAATGGTTTTAAACCGGGATCTCTTGGTTTGCGAGACCAATTAACTATTACAAGACCACGTTCGCTTTAAATAATTGATATCATTATAGGCAAATATCATTATAGTCCTATTGCAATTTTATGTTAAACTTGAGGTTTTTATGCGCCGTTCAATATTAAAGACATCAAGCTGTTTTGACTACGACCATGCATTCGAGGGGTGCATAAAAATACGACTCAGCATGCTATCGACTATCTGGCGCCAAAGAACTGACACTAAGAATTTTTACACCCTATAGCTTTTCCTTCTTACATATGGCCTTTTTTAAGCCATGTGTTTTTTGTTGAAATGCGTTTTAATTTGTATAGTCTCTGGTTTCTTGTTTTGTTATACAATGTGTTTGTAAAGTAGTTTCTGAGTATTAATCTAACCTGAAAGTTATTTTAACGCGGTTTATTAGTAGTTTTATATATGTATTATATATAAAACTTACAGGATATATTTATAATATGTTGTTATTCCATAAAGCATTTGAACACGTACTGTTATTTTTGTTATTCTCGACGGTACTCAATAAATAAATTAATCAAAATATGATCGATATGAATTAAACAAATTTTATGAGGCTTACTATCGCGTTAATTTTGGTTTTGATTTTACAATTTTATTTAATATTTTACGCATAAAATTTGTTTAATTTATTAATTAGTTTGCGCAAAATCTAAGAAAATATTATGATTGATATTCTATTCTCACAAGGATAGGCAGATTCAAACCGTAACAAAGTTACTGTTAAAGCGCCCGTGGTGTAGTAGTGCAATGGTCGTACAAACCAAGAGCCGCTGGCAGCCCCGGTTCAAAAACAATTCCCGGTATTAATGTATCTTTTATATTATGTATAGTTAGATCGCCCAGTTCCTATATTACAAGCTCGTTTGTTAGGTATCGAAATGTTATTTTTTATATTTTATTGGTATTTTACATACCCTGGTCTGTATACTTGTAAGTAGTGGTACTACCCCAGATCGGCAGACTGGCTACCACTGCCTACCACTGCCTACCACTCTAAAAATAAAACATATTACGTATCTATATTTATGTGAAAGAATTTTTAAGAATATACTTGAAAATCATAAATAAATTCCATCAAATGCAAATAGAGACAATAGGCTGTAGTGTGTGGTAAACCCATTATCTTCGGCAAAAGGCACGTGCACGCCGGAAATGCATTCGACTCCATTTTTCATCGGCCGGAAGTGACGCTCCCACCCGAAGCGTTCACAAAACCTCAGGTGGAAAATCCACAAAGCCACACTGGGGAACAAATATTAGGCGAATTTGAATTTGTATTTATTATGGGTGAGACTATGTTTATTTGAATAATATAAGAGTAGATTTAGGTTCGGATTTGGCAACCATTTTAAATAAAATGTTTTATAATTTTTTAAAAGGAAAATAGGCAAAGTTTAAATGCATTGTATTACAGGCGACCGTAGTCAAGTGGTAATGAAGTATTTTGCAAACAAAGAGACCACAGTTCAAAATATTTGTATCTTTGTGCGTATTTTGGTCATCCAGCTTCTAAGTTACAGATACTTTTGAAGATTGATCCGTGAAAAAAGCAGAAAAAAATTAAACATGACCTTGCCCTCTAAAGTTCAACGAACGAAATCTTTGCATGAAAACATGAAACGAAAATATCGCAATATCATATTACATAAATATTTCAGTAAACACATTGGCGTCGTAACGTCTGAAGCTAAACTAGGCTAAAACAACAATCCTGAAAGATATATCACGATGGCTTTTATAACTTAATTTTCTTCCTGTATGTTTCCCAAAAATATCATATTAACCTCTGACATATTTTGAACGATCAATCAATCAAATTGTCACGGCTTTCTCCCACAGGTAATTCACATGATCAAAAAAGGTAACAATAACATATAGTAATTATTATTTAAAAACAATCACATGCAAAAAACCTAATAATTATTCGGATTTACATAATAAAATCAGTCACAGCATAAAAAAAAATCTATTGTATTTACTATCAACTAGTCAAGCATAGGAAAATTATAAAAAAAAGTTATAAAAATTAAACATAAAAATATGAGTGGTAGGCAGTGATCTTGAAGTGACTTAGTCGCGTTAGTCGGATGACACACCAGCTTAACACCACGAAAAAGCGAGGGAAATAACATCCTTACCTTCACTTCCCTCACATAGAGTATTATTTATATAGTAAATAGCTTTTAAGTTGCCGGTTCCAACTAGGCCGGCATAGTGGATGTGATTGCTACTTACAATTATTGAATTGTAGTAGCAATGACATCCATTGATGGACCACACTCCAGCTCAAGCAAGGTGCTGTCATATATTCACAATTTAAAAAAGCTTAAAACTTGTAATTGAACTGATTACACTCCGGCCATTGCCGTTCTATTCTGTACTAGGTTGGCTCACAGCAAATGCTTAAAATATGTAACCGCAGAGCTTGTATAAAGGGAGAACTAGAGAAGGCTAGGAAGTTACGATGATGTCTGTCAGGACAGTAGAAAGTAACGCGCTTTTTGTTTTGCCTATTCCAATGACATTTTAATTAGTATTCTTTTAAAACCTTGTCATTATTTTACACAGAATAATACAATTAAAAATAACATGTACACGAATCGATATTAAATCGCACTTAAAGAACAAAATCGCAACTACACAGCAACCTGTCAAACTACAACATAGTCGCCTCTAAACTGAACAACAAACGGCGCGGCGTTTATCTCTGTATATGTCACTCAAAACTTGGAGCTTTCATTGGCCACAAAGTCTTGCATTCAGTTTGTATTTTCAATAACAAATAACTGTTACTAATAAATTTTGCTCTCTTTTGGATATGGTAGGATAACTCTATTTTTTCATTCTTTTATTTTTTGTTTTCGGGCTGACCGCGTGTGAATGAGCTTCGTGTTGACAATTCTGAGTTCTTCAATAATGAGCTTCAAAATTTAAATTGCGATTGCGCAACACACTAGGAATCGATGTTTATTTTCATTGACAGTTGAAGCTCATAAAACTCATTATACCGCGTAAATTACAGCGACCTGTCTCGTTTAACGCATCCATCCGCATCAGAATAATAAATTCCTTTAGTTATTCTGCTTTCACTTATCCTTTCTATGTGCCCGCCCAAACCATTAAAGCAATCCTTTATCAATACATCTTCTTTCAAACCACATCTATTACGTACTGTATGTGCTATTCCTCATTTTATCCGCTATCGTCACTTCTCATACACGCCTAATTATCAGTTTCATTAATAAATTGACTGAGCTATAAAAAAGTATATATCTAATTCGAGTTAGTATTTCATTACGTAAACAACATACATCGTTATAAATCAATTCATACATTCATGGTTGTATAGGAGTAAATTGTCCGACGGACCGGCGCCGAACCTACGAGCCCTCTAATTCAACTTAATACAATGTCATTCGTGAAACCAAGATAATAGAGGAAACGAAGCTCTTAATACAAGAGGATCTACATTAGTTTCAAACATAAATATGAATTGTGTAATGGTTATACCTATTATTATACTCGGTTTGGTATTTTGGTATAAATGTACGGTAGACCGGTAAAATAAAATAAAACTTTTGCCTCTTAGTAAAGCTTTCAAAACATACTGTAACGATCATTCTAACTGTGAAGCCTTTTCCCTACAGATAATGGAGAACCACTTGCCATGGTCCCGACACAACTCCCTCGCTTCCCTCAAAACCACTTTTTTTTATTGTAACACGACATCTGACCTCGACTCGCCTGATGATATTCTTCTCATACGAGATCTTAGGTTATGGGCACTAGGCAACCTAACTTTCTTGAGGATGTCTCCGATTTGATCTGAAAACACCCTTCTGGGCCTGTCTTGTTTAACGCATCCATCCACATCATATTTATAAGTTATATCAGTATAGTGTAAATTTTTGAATTATAATGCCCTTGAAATGTAAGAATGTTGAACCTCCAATTCACTTGTTGTTTTGATCGTAAATTTGTTTTTGCTTGGCACAGTTTCAAAATGGTTTTTCATTCTTTAAATGTAAGATATTGAAATCACAAATATGTATTGCATACGTGTTATAGTTTATTTTATAAATAGTGATTAAAAATTACTGACCTAGGGAATAAATTAAGTTATTGTGTAGTTATCTTCCAGGATATTGAAAAAACAAATCAATCAATAATTTTTGAGATAATGGAGCGCCACTTGCCACAATCCTGACACAACTCCCTCACCTCCCTCACATTCACAATTCCTCATACAAGCTCTACGGTTAAAATAAATGATTAATATTCAAGTAATTATGTCTCATCACTTTTTCACACGATATTTTTAATATGACGTGACTTCTCACTTAGACTAGCCTCATGGAGAGAAAGGGTGCAGACGACTGAAATAAAAGTATCATTTTACGGTTGCCTCAGCCACCGCCCGTCATGATTTTTTAGGTGTAAGTCGCATTTACTTTTTTTTAAATACCTAAATCATGCAATTTTGGCCAGCATAGTGCAGCGACTGAGGCAACCGTAAAATAATATGTTTTTTTTAGTTGTCAGCACTCTTGGACACCCTTTTGCTAATCATCAGACAGGAGAATAAGGACCAACTGAATTTTTAATAATTTTCAGAAGTTATTCACAAGTTCAAACGGAATAGCGCAATTATTTTTACATTACTTAAAGAGAATTTTAGATATAATAAGTTAGTGAATTCTGAGAGAGACATCAAAATAAATTTCACTTGTAATTGAGGCTATTTTACAGTCTAGACCAAGATTTTAGGAAAGGTATATTTTATTTGGTACAGTCAGCAGGAAAAATGTTATGAAAATATTTTTTTATTTTATTTTTTTGATTAATTTTTTCCTGACATTTTTAGATTTATTTAAATTTAAGTCAAATAATTATAGAAATAGAAAAAGACTTCTTTTATGAATATAATTTAAATATGAATGGAATTTAATTTAAATTTTTTAGAAGTAGATATATTTTCATTATTTTCTGTTTTTAAAATCATTACATATGTTTTTGTTATGTGTTTCTTGCGAACCCTACAAAACTATTAAAATGACTTATAGCAAGACAAACCGCACTCGCGTTCCTGGTTCTATGCCAAATAAGAAATCAACGGGAACATTGCTCTCTTTATGAAATGTTGACTTTCCTATTTCATATCAGTCCCACTTTATATTCGGACAAATATATACTAGTGGAAAAAATTAAGGGATCAAAAAAATTTCAATTTTTTTAAAGGTTTTAAGTTCTTTCAAGTGGTTATAATATTTCCCTTAAAAATGGTTATACTGGAATATTTAAAAAAGAATATTAAATTTCGAAGTTTCTAGTTTCGAGATCTTACGATAAAAAAATGCTAAAGCAATTAAAGTCAAATTGTGATCCATAATTTTTTTTACAAAAATTCGATCAAATAAAACAGAAAAACGGCTCGATGGATTAAATCGAAACTTCTTTGATCCCTTAATTTTTTCCACTAGTGTATTTGAATTCGAATTTTTACTAAATGTAGATACGATATAATTATACATTTCTTTAATTTAAAACTGGTTTTTCAGCCGTCGGCGCTCCTGGACTTCCCCTTGCTTTCCATAAGCACTCTTTTTTTATATAATAAAAGACATCGATTTATTCTAAAAGTAATTAAGTTGTAGAACGTGTTTGATGATTTAATAAAGTTTGATGATTAATCGGAGACATCCTAAGAAGGCTGGGTTGCCTAATGCCTATAACCGTAGAGCTTGTATGAAGAGAATTGTGAATGTGATGGAAGCGAGGGAGTTGTGTCAGGACCGTGGCAAATGGCGCTCCATTGTCTCTGCCTATCCCTGCGCGAAAAAGGCGTGACAATTTGATTAATTAATTGATTTATAATAAAAATAAATGCATCTAGTATTTTTTGTTTAGTAGGTTTTTTTTAACTTAAAATTCATAATTAATGCAATACATAAGAGTTGTGGTGTGGTAGAAAATTGGCGGGCATAGACCGTGATGTGACTCAGTTGCTTTTCAGGATCAGCTTGATAGTTTCCAGTTTCAACTAGGCCGGCATAGTGGATGCAACTTCTACGTGCAGTTATTTAACCGTAGTAGCAGTCGCCTCTATTCATGGGCCGCACTCCAGTTTATCATCCAGCGGTGTACTAAAAATACTGTATAACTTATACAGACATGGGTATTGTTATCATTAACTTGTACATTTGGCATGAGTTCGTTGCAATTTATTTTGTTCCATATAAACTCATATTTTATGTATGTACTCATTTTAATATTTTTGTACTACTACTGATAAAATTTAAAGCATATAATTCATTTCGAGCTTTTATGTACTACTTTTGTGATGATAAAGTGTCCAATGATGATAAAGTACATAAATGGTAGTTTCGATACTTGTGTTGATAAAACTAATAATAATTATGCTTTTAATCGAGCTATTTGGAAAATAAGATATGAATTTTGTATCGTCTGTCAAAAAAGACGCCATATTAACAGTTTTGCTTTGAACTGTCATAATTTCAAGGCGACCGTGGTGTAGTGGCAATGCAATGGCTACGTGAGCCGGGTGGCACGGGTTCGAATCCACTCACCGGTACCAATGTATCTTTGATATTTGTACTTTGGTTGTCCTGTTTTTATGATACAAGCACTTTAGTAGCTTAGTATAGAAATGTATAATAATAAAAATGAAAAAAAAATGAAAAAAAATTATAGTATGATCATATTGCACACCTAAACTATGCAAAATAAAAGATATATTCCAATAACATTGGAATCTTCGCACATAAAACTATTTTAAATTGTATATGCAACTGTTAATACAATTAAGCCCAAGTCCTCATTCAAAATTAATGATGTCCTTTAATTTATCACTTAAAAGTAAGTATATAAGTAAAATTTTAATTTTATCAAAATGTTTCAAAGAATTTAAATGCTCATTTGTATGCAAGAGATGTGTCAGGATTGTAGCAACTGGCGCTTATTTATCTCTAGCGTAGCTTATCCTGTGGAAAAAAAGCGTGACAATTTGATTGATTGACAACAAGTACAATTGATAAGTTGTTTTTAAGCATAATTTATATATTATTCTATATTTTTATATTATTACATAAAAACATTTAAACAGTGGCGATGTTCAGTAACTTACGTCTAGCGTAGACATTTTTAGCCAGACGCATCATCTTCTGAGTGCAGTTACAGTTTTAAAATTCTAATCCTTGCGCCCGTAAAAGGATTAGAATTTTTAAGCAATCTTTGTATCTTTCTTTAAAATGTTTCAATTTTGTATAATATATAAATATACATTTTTTAACAATTATGAATTTTAAAAAAATCCAAATAACACACATCATTAATTCAAAATTATTTATATTAAGAGCTAAATATAATTTGCAATCAATCATATCCCCTAACCCTTCAAAGCAGACCGAGGGTCATTTTGACACAGACGTGTGCATTCAACCTAATAATCACCATTCATGTGTAAGAATTGACTTTAGGGTTAAACCTATGTTGTAATACTATTTCATCTATATCATCAGCGATTTGTGAAATTTAACAAATCGTAGTGTATGAGGAGGATGTTTGCCGATCAAATCGGAGACATCTTCAAGAAAGCTAGGTTGCCTAGTGCCCATAACCATAGAGCTTGTATGAGGAGAATTGTGAATGTGAAGGAAGCGAGGGAGTTGTGTCATTAGCAGCAGTCGCTTCTATTGATGTTAAGCTGGGCTACACTCCAGCTTAACATCAGGCGTAATGCTGTCATATGTCGAGCCACAAAAAAGGTTCTAAATTCACGTAATATATTTTTGAAAGCGGAATTTAAGTTTAGTTTGCTTATTAGTTTATTATTAGGAAGTTGTGTCAGGATCGTGGGCAGGCCCATCCCAGTGGGAAAGAGGCGTGACAATTTGATTGATTGATTGATTGATTTACTTATTATTATGGTTTAAAATGGCTGACAACTGCGTTTTAAATGAAGAAATAGAGTAAAATGTTATTGTGATTGCCAAATATTTTGAACGTTAATAATAAAAAATAAGGCGTGATCAGTTAGTAGCAATATGTTATAGTTTTGAGGGGAAAGAAAACAAGGAGCGGCAATAAATGGATTTTTACTTATTACATTAAATGTAATTTGTTCAGCCATTCCAGTGATTTATTTCTAATGTTTTAACTTTGTCCTTTATCAAAATGTTAAGGGAGGGTCACTTAATTAAGTTGTTAAAAACCTATGTAACAATATCTATATAGATACTATAAGAACCTATATTTATATTGGCCGGTATAAGCGACTGAGGCAACCGTGAACTAAGTCGGTTTTTCAGTCGTTGGCACCTTTTGGCACGATAAAGGAGAGTTTACTATGCGGCAAGCAGTGGTCAGATTCATATAAAGTCATATAAAAAAAGGAAACTTCTAAGCTATAGTTAAAATCGAGAGCTTGTATCAAAAGCATTGTGGATGTGAAGGAAGCGAGGGAGTTATTTTAGGATCGTGGCAAGTGGCGCTCCATTGTCTCTGCCTATACCTCTGGTAAAAAGTGACGATTTCCGGTCAGAGCAAGCTTGTAAGTTGCCGGTTCCAACTAGGCTGGCATAGTGGCATAGTGGAAGTGACTGACAGTTTAACTATAAGTAGCAGTTACTTTCATTCATGGACCGCACTCCAGCTTAATATCAGGCGAAGTGCTGTTATATGTCGAGTCACAATAAAAAATCTAAAGTATACATTATCATAGAATGTGTCTCTTAATAATGTATCTCCTAAATCAGATACAAGACTACCTACAACACTAAAGTCGCTTAATTATAAACAAACCGAATATCTGCAATTCAACCCTCCAAGTGGTCAATGGGGTATTTATGGCCCACTGCACTTGCTTCCAATACAAAGCTTATATGTTACGAGGATTATGTTAGAGATTACACAAACAGTTATTAGTTAAGCAATATTTGGATTCTGCCTTGTTACGAATGCTTTGCCCAAAGGCTTATTGAGGCCTCTCTATGTTATATCTATATGTGAGTAATTTCAATACGCAATTTACAAAGCGAAATTGTAAGTTAGTGAGAGATTTTCAGGAACGTTGACATCGATTAATATTATTTAAACCTCTGTACCGACCTCTTTCAAGTTCGCACTAAAATTTATAACAATTCATTTTCAATAAAAAACATTGTCATTTTCAAACACATTTATTCTTTTGATTTTATATCCCATTTATGTCAAATAAAACAGTCTTCTTTACGATTTCAACTTAAGCGTTTCCTTGATCACGTCCTTGATCACGTAGCGTCAAATCTCAATATTATTTCGTTTTTAAACGAACCTTTCTTACGATTAGAAAAATCAAGATTACACGTCACGTCATACAATAATAAAGAAATATAGGTAAATATATTTAAATCTGTTTTATTAGCTGGTAAAAATACAAAAGAAAAAATAAATAAATCCCTTTTAGTATTGAGTTTTGTAGTATGTATGCATGCATTCTCTTCATGCAATATATTGTGGATGCGAAGGAAGCGAGGAAGTTGTGTCAGGATAGTGGTAAGTGGCGCTCTATTGTCTCTGCCTATCCCCATGGGAAAAAGGCGTGACAATTTTATTGATTAAGTGATATGCATGAATCTAAATGAGGTCCTAGTATAAACTGGTATAATTAGAGTAATTATTTAGTATTTTGCAAATATCCAAATTATTCGGAAGTTTTGAAAAGTTTCAACCACAATTGTTAATAAGCACCATTCGGTACATTGAATAGTGAGATTTGTCCTTACCACTACTCTCTAAAACTTTAAGCATTTCCCGAACAATAGTACGGTTTGTAGAAAGGAGAAGAGGGAGCTTAATCAACCCTGTATTAACACTAGAAAGGTGTTCAAATAATTGCTCACACATGTTGTTAAATATTGTGTTAAATATGTAAAATATTATTTTTAATAAGCTGTTTTAAATAGTCTTATATTATTTATATTAATGACGATATTGGTATAGTATCAATAAAGGTTTATAAAGGAAACTTCATAAAAGATTTCAATACATAGTATTTTCTTAGATATTGCGCGAACATTGATTAATGAATTAAACAAATTTTGTGCGGCTTACTATCGCATTTATTTTGGTTTTGATTTTACAATATTTTTATTATTCCGACGTTTTGAGAGCTTTGCAGCCATCGTGGTTCCGGAGAGACTGAGACTGAGGTGTTGGTCGTCCTTTTAGTTGATGCTGTTATTGTTTCCAAAACTACATGGTTTGATGTTTTGATTTTGTTTTTCTGTTCCCGGTTTAATTGAAACCAAAATAAACGCGATAGTAAGCCGTTAGTAAGTTTAATTCATTTCAATAAATGTTAATGTTTTTCTACCTTATATTTATATTACTAATAGTGTAAAATAATGTGACGTTTCATATTACGATGATTATTAGTTCATTTGATTACAACACTGGCCAGAATGGTCACTTGAACTATCGAAAGAGTCTATCCCATCTTACTACCTTCTTTTGGGCTTACGTGGAATAAAATTATATGTTTCACTTATATAAAATTATATTCCCTGTACCTCTGACAAAGTAATAATGACTTTAACAAAGAGCAATATATTTTTAATACCTCAAATTGAATTGGTCTTTTGAATCGTCATCGCTTTTGCACCCCCAATTGCTTACTATCAGGCAAATTGATGTTAGATGTCGAGTCACAATAAAAAAATGCAAAGTCGATATAACTATACTCTGCTCACCGCAAATGGCTTCACGCCGTCTTATTAGTGTTAATACGGTATTTGGTTTTGCATGCATGCAATAGCTACACTGTTACTGTTCAAGTTTGAAACTACGACTAGTATTTTGTATACTTAAGTGTTGTGGCGAATTTATCTATATTATGTTACATGTAATACTCTCTTTTGGTGAATGAAAATCGTCTTTTGTGTTTGCTTATTCTGTCGAGTTCTCAAGTATTTTGGTTATGCGAGTTGCAATATAAGCTTTGTAATAGTTTTGGGAATTTCTATTTCGAGTTGTATAATATATTTTAGACTTAATGGAAGAATACATTGGTAGTCATCATCATCAGCCATTAGTCGTCCACAACTGAACATAGGTCTACCTCCGCGATTTCTACAGTGACCTGCATCCAGCGGCGTCCTGTCTTGTGGGTGCACATCCTACGCTTTTCCTGTACGTGGACTCCATGCGATAACTTTCTAGACATAACGGCCATTTGTTTTCCGACTAAATCGAAGACATCCTCAAGAAAGTTAGGCAGAGCTTGTATGAGGAAAATTGTGGATGTGAAGGAAGCGAGAGAGTTGTGTCAGGATCGTGGCAAGTGGCGTTCCACTGTCTCTGCCTATCCCCGTGGGAAAAAGGCATGACAATTTTATTGATTGATTGATGCTCTGCCCATTAGTACTTTATAGTGCCCAATCTCGGTGGGCTGTCAGTCACTTTAGTTCTTCTGTTCGTTTCTGATACGTAGAGAAGTGGAAAAAGCTAGAAATATAAAAGCATCAATAATTTTATCTTTCTTTAGATGTATATTATAAGTCATCTTTATAAGCCGTTAAATCGCATTTCAACTTTCCAGTTTCCACATGAAGTATAACGAATAACTCTGCCGCCATAACTCTTAGCTCGCTGCAGGTAGCCGTTTGCAGCTCGATTGCAGCTTAAATACTGATAACGTGCGGACGAGGGATGCTCGTTAATCATAGGGGTCTGTTACCGCCCACATCGGCCTTTCAATGATTAAATACTTAACAGATATGAACATTATTTAAGTGTAATTATTTATTTGATTTTAGTTATAAATGTAGTTAGATACATAAGCGTAGATTACCTGTTATGGTTGTTAATGAACTTCGGGTAGCAACACATTTCAAGATGAAAAATGGGTATCTCCAAATAACAGTAACCTACAACTGAAATGTAAAAGGATAGGAACAGTAATAATAAAAGGCTAATATGAAAACTTTTTGTTTATTTAAGTCGTATTTTTATTCATAAGAAAGCCACAATGTTTTTTCTTATTGGTTATTATTTAATAAATTATAATAAATTAGATTACATCTCATTTATAATAAGCATAGTAAGTAGACGTGGACAGTGCCGGCATAGTGGATGCGAAGGTTACTTAGAGTAGTAGCAGTCGCCTTCATTTATAAACCACACTCCAGTTTAACATCAGGCGGAGTTTTGTCATGTCGACATAAAATATGTTTATTTACAGCCACAATAAGAAAAAATGGTATCTACATTTCATTATTTTTTAATGTATACTACATACTACGATTTTTATAGATCGCTAAGTCATTTTAATGATTTGGCCTATCTGTTTAAAATTATTTGTTTAATCTGTGGTGCTCTGAGCAAAGTTATTATATTATAGGTGTAACAGAAATTATAGTGAAAATGAAAGGACTTAGCAACGTTTAAGAGGCATCAAATTTCCCGTATCCATCTTAATTCCTTACCCTTCCTTGAATTAATTCCCTAAAATTTATGTATTTCAAGTTACGGCTAATATTTCATATAAAATAGTATATGGCCATTATTGATATAAATAATTATTGAACGCGATTTATATGTTTACGTATAAGTTCTTTTTTATGCTTTAATGCTTTTGTGTCGACAGGCATGGCCGATTGTCCAACGATTGGTTTGTTGCGCGTAAAGTCCCGGGTTCGATTTCCAGTCGAAGCAAATATTTGTTTCATAGCTTTTATTTATAATATTTAATAATTATATTAAATACTGTAGATATTTATTGATAAAATAAAAGAGACGGATATTTGTTTCAGGTCTGGTTATCAAAGAGCTGCCAATCCGTGGTATTACCACCACCCTCAAGTATATATCACGGTAGTGATTTAGTCGCGTTTCAGGATCAGCTTGTAAGTTGCCGGTTCCAACTAGGCCGTCATAGTGGATGTGATAACTACTTACAGTTATTGAATTGTATTAGCAGTGACATCCATTCATGGACCACACTCCAGATTCACATCAAGCGGGGTGCTGTCATATGTCGAGGCACGATAAAAAAATAAAAAAATAACCATGACCTCATCATGTATCTATAATGTATGTTTTCGCATTGCATGTTTATGTATTTTTATTGTGACTATTATTTTGGATGACTTGTTTTTGATTTTATTTATAATCAATAATACCAAGGCGACCGTGGTGTAGTGGCAGTGCAATGGTCACACAAACCGGAGAGCACGAGTTCAGGACCACCCACACCGGTACCAATATATCTTTGATATATGTACTTTGGTTGTCCTGTTTCTATGATACAAGCACTTTAGTAGCTTAGTATAGAAATGTAATTAAAAAAAATTAAAAAAATTGAGTTAGTGCAACAAAGTTTTAATATAAAGAAACGAAATCGCTAAGGTAATTTTTACTCAATTATACGGCCCATCACCCTGGAAATTGAGGCTTGACAATTTAATTGATTGTCATAATTCAAAAACAAATTTTAACCCACCCACCACTTAAAAGTATTTCATAAATTAATCCAAATGTATGCGTTATTGACATAATTTAAAAATAAACACATTATACTTCTTCATAACTTAATAATTCATAATAACTTTAATGAAAACATTCCTCTGTACTTAAAAAACGCATCTCCCCTATTACTAAGGTCGAAACACTATGAAGATTATTAATGATGATTGATCATCAACTCCCCACAGTAATTACTACTTTATTGACTATTAAAACCGTTTGAAATGCCGCTATTTCGTCTACTTAAAAAACTGCCACAGATTATGATTATATTATAGAATTCATGTCGTGGAAATGATTTATTCGCTAAATTATTTAGGGAGTGTTTTTTATCGTTAATCGACAAAATATATGATATGACAACACCCCGCCCAGCCGCCTGATGTTAAAGCAGATTAGCTATTGCTTGTGTTTACCTTCAAATAAATCAACCAAAGACAACGAAGCGCTACGTTCTCTCGCTTCCTTCACATTCACAGTTCTCTGACCTCGAACCTGACCTAGTCCAAGGGGAGATCTAAGAGCGCCGACGTTTGGAAAAACCGCTTCAGTTTACAGATGCCCCAGTCGCCGCCAATATGCCGGCCAAAAACACTGGCTCCTGCTTTTTAACAATATTCCCGATTTGATCATAAAACATTCTTCTGGGTCGTCCCCGATCCCAGCGATGAGTCAAAGAATCACTCATCTCTGGATCACTAATCATAAATCATAAAAATGGGTCAAAATAATTCTTAATGATGTTAATTAAATAATCAGAAAATACAGAAATGGCTTGTAAAATAAAAATAATTTCTTTAGATAGCGATATTTGAAAGAAAGCCAAATAATATTTCTGTTGTTTGAATGCCAAAAGCAATGCAAATGAATCTTTTCTTATAGAATATTTTAATATTTCCTTATTCCATATCATGAATGATTTGTTTTCATTATACCATTGTTGTTTTATCGCCTTTTTCCTATTTGCTTATGTACCTTCGTAGATCTGAACACTATCAAATTCATATGTATTAACTACATCAAAGGTCAAAGCGTCCGAAAGAATCAATCGCAAATGTTTTGAAATATTTTAATAATGAGATTGACGAAAGAGATTTATAAATCAGAGGTGAACGGATCTAAAACGGGGAAGACCCAGTAGATTGGTCCTTGATCAAATTGACAACATTTAAAAAAAATCAGTAGTTCTTAGTTCTCATAACTTGTAAGAAGATAATTGAGCATATGAAGAAGGCTAGTAGAGAATTGTGTGAGGATCGTCGAAAATGGCGCTCCATTGCATCCTTCTATCTCATCGACAGACAGGCGTATGTTATCGAAGCGTAATAAGATGATTAAAATTATTATTTAGAAAGACAAAAATACAAATTTTGAATATAAATACAATACGATTTCCCTTAATTTCCCGATATCGACGTGAAATGTTCCCAGTAAGAGTAACATCTCGTATGCGGGGGCACGAAGTCTTCAATCACCCTTATCTTCACGACTATTGCTTCACACTATCGCCCATATACAACACGACCCAACTAAAACCAATAAAATCACAATATACACTTGGCCCCAATAGGACGTGATCCATTAAAAAATAAATTCTATTGTCGTTCCTAACAAAAACAAAAAATAAATTGTAACCTAAAGTTTCGGTAAGTAATGCGAAAAACTATTTAATTAATTTAGAAAATGCGTCTTTTCTAGTAGCTCATTTTAATAAAATAAGCTCAGCTTTAAGAACTGAGTGTGGAAAGACTACTTTGCATACTGTTTGAGGAAGTATATGTACGTATGCGTATATAATGAATTGCCAGCAGAAATTATGGAGGCACATTATATTTTAATTTCCAAAATAATCTCTATCTTAAAATATACTGAGAAAATAATAATAGTTTTTTAACCTAAGTAAAATAACAGTGGTAGAGTCTGTCCAAGCCCAAATGACGCGCCTCTCCACTGCATTTAAGCACACGTGCGACTATAAAATATGCTTGCAACATACCGAAAATGCAATTGTAATTGGTCATTCAGTTGCTGGTTAGACACAAAAGGAGGAGGACGATGATAAAGTATATAGTAGTATAGTTAGTAATATTTGTATTCACAAACTAAACTAATAAAGTGGAGGGGCGCGTCATTTATAGTTAGACAAGCTATAACTATAAAGACTTCCTAATGTTTTTTAATTTAAAAAAAATAGCGAAAATGCTATTTTTAATAGCGTTAATAGCGTTGCGTCGGATATTTTTAACGCATTTAATAGCGTTAAAAATATCCGAAAATGACCAAATAGATTCATATTCGGGTGTAAAATTCTCTTCATTATCGATTTTTAGAGAATTGATTTCATAAATTCAGATCTTAAAATATCAATTTGTTGAGATTGCGACAAGAATAACCCACTTTGTTTTAAATCGGATTCCTAAATAAAATTGGGATATATTTAAAACTAATTGTAACTAATTACAAGTATACCATTATCATTTAAGATAATTGTATTAAATTGTAAATTATAAGTGGGTTTGAATCTAATTTTATCACAAAAGTACTCGTATTTTCCTTTATCCTTTAGTTAACCTAACCAATGCTAATTTAATAAATTCTAATTATTAATATCTTGATCATGATTTTTATACTGATTGACATGTATAAGTAGGCACGATCTGAATACATTAACGCAATAAGTTATATTATCTCAAAATGTTAACAATTTAGATATGATATGATCATCATTTTATACGCAGATGAGATAAAAAGACGATATTTGATTGATTGACTGATTCCAATTCTCCTCGAAGACCTGATAAAAATAACAAGAATTACACTATTTCACAAAGAACCAGTTATCTGTCTTTATTACGTCAGTAAGCCATGTCAATAAACCAAATGAAATCAGATGGATCATAGAAAATCTAACATTAAACTTTTGACAGATGTCTCTGATACGGTACAACGACGAACACTGTCGATATGTGTGACAGTCCCTAATGACGTCATGTTGGATTAAACAATTGAAAATCAAAGTCAATATTGCCTCAATAGATAAAGTGAAGTATAGGCGTAGATAATAATGCGATGTAAATAAATCTTATACGACAGTAATAAACCAGATTTTCTATTGTAAAGACTTCATTGTGGATTAATAATGTCGGTTACAAATACTGTTAAGAAACGAACTATTAGTGCAAAAATGAAAAAAATTGGCAAAAGTGCATGTAGTGTACAACAATTGCGAAAACGTGTACCCATCATACAATGGCTACCATACTACAATACTACAAAATTATTACAAGATATGATCGCTGGGACAACGGTTGCATTGACAGCTATTCCTCAAGGAATCGCTTATGCTGTGGTCATTGGTCTATCTCCAGAATATGGTCTCTATGCTGGAATAATGGGAGGCTTTGTGTACCTTTTCTTTGGAGGCTCAAAGGATATAACCGTTGGACCAACTGCCGTATTATCTGCAATGACAGCGAAATACGTAATGGGTAGATCAGCAGATTTTGCCGTGCTGGCTGCATTTTTGTCAGGTATTGTAGAGCTGGCGATGGGAGTTTTACAACTTGGGTTTTTAGTTGAATTTATATCAGGCCCAGTTATTAATGGATTTACTACAGCTGCAGCTTTTCAAATAGCCTCAGGTCAATTAAAGGCGTTATTGGGTCTAGAAGGTAACGCTGGTCATACCTTTTCCGAATCTATTTATAATTTTACACAAAATATTACAACAGCTCAATTGTGGGATTCAGTTTTGGGAATATCAACAATTATAGTTCTATTTCTTTTAAAATGGCTAGGACAAGGTTGTACACGTAATAGTAATGGCATAGAAAAGCTTCGTTGGTTCATATCATTAGCACGAAATGCTATAATTGTATTTTTTGGAATGCTCATAGCATATCTTTTGAAAATAATTACTGATTCTGAACCTCTTACGTTAATCGGAAACATTGGCAGCGGATTACCAAGTTTCAGCCCTCCGCCATTTTCTACTACTGTTGGCAACGAAACATATACTTTTATGGATATGTTAAATGTATATGGTGCTCAATCAATTGTATTACCCTTAGTAGCCATTCTAGAATCAGTAGCCGTAGCAAAAGCTTTTGCTGGAGGTGCTCAGTTAGATGCTACACAAGAAATGATAGCCTTAGGTTTATGTAATATTATGGGATCATTTGTAAGAAGTCTTCCAGTAACGGGCTCATTTACAAGGACAGCTTTAAATAACGCTTCCGGAGTTCAAACAACAGCGGGAGGAATATTTACAGGTATCATTATAATAATGGCTCTCAGTTTATTGACATCAACATTTTATTTTATTCCAAAAGCATCATTAGCAGGACTCATTATAACTGCTATGTATTCAATGGTACATTTTGGCATTTTTGGTAATTTATGGAGAAACAGTAAAAGAGAACTTTTAATATTATTGTTAACAATGGCTGTGAGTTTAACTGTTGGATTGGAATTTGGTATCATGGCTGGAACTTTGGCAGAGGCTGTTATATTACTGTACAGATCAGCAAGGCCAAGAGTTCAATTTAAAACTATAAAAACTGAATCGATGGAACTTATTGTGATACCTCTTAATGACAATATAGCATACTGTGCTGCAGAACATGTACGTGGTGCAATATTTAAAACAGCTCTTAAAAACTGTCCAAGTAATTTCATTGTTGTGGATGGAACTGAATTAAGAAATATGGATTCTACAGTAGCAGCTAATTTAATGGCAGGTGTTAAAGATCTGGAAAGGAATTCAGTTAATATTATTTTCATGAACTTCACGCCTGAGTTAAAAAGAATGTGTACCGATGTAGCTCCTGAGACGTGTGATAAATTTATAACCGGTAGAAACTATGAAGAATGTGTTGCAAGAGCAGGTGTAGTGATCTCAAAAGTGCAAGTACAGTGATAATTGTAAGCTTTGATACATATTTGTTTTGTACTTTATTATCTTTTATTATGTGGACATTATTACTACGTAAATAATAATTACTTTATAAATGGGAACATCGTTCATGTTTAATGTTTTGTAAATAGGCAGAGTACTTTATAATAATGTTAATATATTATCACCAAAATAAATTGATAATGACAATGTATTCCTTTGTTAAAAGGATTTTGCACTCGAATGAAGTACTTAAAACATGTGTAAATGATTTTAGATGACCTTCTATTTAAGTGTAAAATGTCGGACTAAACTCATTTCAGTCAACTCATCTTTAGTTATATTCCAAAGATAAATGTATTAAGATAAATGAAATATCTGTAATTTTCAATATTTTTATTTAATAGGACGA
The DNA here is from genome assembly GCA_905220615.1 of Tinea trinotella. NCBI lineage: Eukaryota > Metazoa > Arthropoda > Insecta > Lepidoptera > Tineidae > Tinea > Tinea trinotella. The sequence goes on along the minus strand of HG992308.1, from coordinate 13,257,819 downwards.
ACAGTATGTTGACAGATACAGTAAGAGTAGTTTGATAAAGTACAAAAATGAGATGTTCAAATGTTAAGTGGAAACGTCTTTTAGAAAGGCGATTACCGATAATACAGTGGCTACCGTATTATAACACTACGAAGTTACTTCAAGATATAATAGCAGGTATTACTGTTGCCTTAACCGCTATACCACAAGGCATAGCTTATGCTGTTGTGAGTGGTTTATCGCCTGAATATGGTCTGTACTCTAGTTTAATGGGTGGTTTTGTGTATCTTATCTTCGGAAGCTGCAAGGATGTCACTGTCGGACCTACCGCTATCTTAGCAGCTATGGTTGCCAAATATGTAGTGGCTCATTCTGCAGATTTTGCAGTCCTTGCTGCATTTCTTGCTGGTGTTGTTCAATTAACATTGGGTGTACTTCAATTAGGTATATTAGTAGAATTTATCTCTGCGCCCGTTATTAGTGGATTTACAACTGCAGCGTCGTTACAAATCGGAGCAGGGCAACTGAAATCTTTCTTTGGTTTAGAAGGAAAATCGGGAAACTATTTTATACAGTCTGTTTACTACTTCATTCAAAATATTACAACCGCGAAATTGTGGGATCCTATTCTATCAGTAATAACAATAATGATACTTATGTTACTCCAGAGTTTAGGAAGCGGATGTACTCGCAATGGAAATGTGTCAGAAAAAACTCGTTGGATGTTATCTCTTGGACGTAACGCAATTGTAGTTGTATTAGGTATAATAATTGCATACATTCTTAAAGTAACCACGGATTTAGAACCGTTAGCTTTAATAGGAGACATTAGTGGCGGAATACCTAAAATACAGCCTCCTCCTTTTACTACAGTAGCAGGTAATGAAACGTATTCATTTACAGACATGTTAAATATTTATGGACCTCAATCTATTGTTATTCCAATGGTAGCAATTCTTGAAACAGTTGCTATTGCCAAAGCGTTCTCCGGTGGAGTACCGTTAGATGCGTCACAAGAACTTATCGCATTAGGTTTATGTAATATAGCAGGTTCTTTTGTCCGAAGTATGCCTGTAACGGGATCTTTCACAAGAACCGCACTTAACCATGCTTCAGGCGTACAAACTACTGCAGGTGGAATTTTTAAAGGCTTAGTTTTGTTATTAGCTTTAAGTGTTTTAACTTCCACTTTCTATTATATACCTAAAGCTTCGTTAGCAGGTCTTATTATTGTAGCCATGTATGCTATGGTTGATTTTAAAATATTTATTAAACTTTGGAGGAATAGTAAACGTGAATGTTTTGTTTGGGTGTTAACTATGTGTATGTGTTTAGGCTTAGGTTTAGAATATGGTATAGTTGTAGGTACTATAACTGAGGCTGTAATGTTACTGTATAAAAATTCACGGCCTAGGTTAGAAGTAAAAAACGTAAATGTTCTTGGAAAGACAATTTTTGTTGTAACTTTAGTAGATAGAGTAAGCTATTGTGCTGCGGATCATTTAAGAAAAATTGTAATCAAGGCAGCTAGAAATGTAGATGCAATAATTATCTTAGACGGTAGTAGGTTAAAAACTATAGACTCCACAGTAGCTATGAGTTTAATTGCACTTGTAAAAGATTTGGAAAAAACGTTTAAAAGTGTTATATTTTTTAATTTTAATCCAAAGGTGGAGAGTAATTGTGTTAATATTTCTGTAGATTGCAAACAGTATTTTATGTCAGCTTTAAATATTGAAGAATGTTTAAATAAAAAAGGATTCGTAAAATGTCCATCGCAACTAATTTAGATTAGTTAGAGGAATATTATTATATTATTTAAATTCCTTCATTTATTTCATTTTGCCGGCATAGGTAATTATTTAGGCAACCGTAAGAAACTGTGTTTTTAGTAATCGGCGTTATTAGCCCCCCTTAAAATAACTTTAAAAAATGAAATTTTAATTGTTTATACTCGATTTATAAATTAGTATCGTTTGTACATAGTCATAAGTGTAAATAATCTTGATTATAAAAACTATTTAAGCACAAACTGTTCATTTATTTTATCATCCATTCCCACCCCCAATGACTTGCTATCCAATATAAAGATTGGCTGATCAGTGTCGATAATTTTAACCATTCCATCACCCCTCAAGATCAAAATACTCAAATCGTACAAAAGCTAATAACAAATTTGTGATTCAGCATCCCCAAAATATTTGGGATTCGTACTTGTTCAACTACTTTCTATTTAGTTTAATATTAAAAATAAAATTAAAAATTCTTTATTAACATCATTATAACAACACATTATAAATCTGTGAATTGAAGGTCCCTGTACTGTCTGCTGTCCCTGTACTGTGTACTGTCTGCGTGAGACACTGTGTTACAGGACAACCCTGTCTTTCCCTGACTTATAAAGCAAGCTATGAGATGTATATAAAAAAGTACAAAAGGAAAAAAGTAACAAAACAGGAAACAATAAAAATAAAAAGATACATGCTAATCTTTTATACTGTACTAAATGCTAATAAGAAAATATGAGTATTTTACAATAGAAAATATTTATATATAATTTGTATTGTTGTGAGTGGTGTGGTATTGATGTATTTCATTTAATTACCTTTAGTAGGTTTTCTGTAGATGTGTAGTCTTTAGTATTTAACCATGTACTAAGAGTATTTTTAAGTTTAAATGTAAGCATGGGGTATATGTTGAGTATTTGGTTTATGTTGTTATATAAGTATATTGATCTAAAATGAAACTGTCTCCCTGCAAATGCTGTTTTGATTTTATGTGGATTAAGAACTAGGTCTCGTTAGGGTTTGGATGTTTTTTCAGGTGTGAATGTAGTTGTTTTATGTGTTCGTAGTATAGTCAATAATATATATGATTGTCTGAGAGTAAGTAGTTTGGTAGTTGTGTATAGGTCGCGCGTAGGAGAGAGATATGGTTTTGAGAATATAAATTTTAATAGGGATCTCTGTGTTCTTTCTAACGTCAGCATTTTGGTAGTGAAAGCATTTGATAATATCTATCAAGTGTCATTTTCGTTTTCAAGATATTATATAATAAGATATTTATTACGAATTTGTTTTTAATAATCTACAATAATATGATAAGCCGTTGAGATTACCGCGGTAGGTGCTTTTAATTTTAATGATAAGTTTAGACGCAGGATTTAAAAAAACATTTAAATTCTCAAAATTACCAATTTTGTTTTACTGAGACTCGACATCTGACATCGACTGCCTAATGGTAAGTGAAGAAAAGTCCAAGTGCGCTGACGACAGACAAAAACGACTCAGTTTACATTTTTTTAAACAATGTTTTTTTTTTAAGAATACTAAATAGAAAAAGTTCAGCAAAATAGTTAACGTAACGGCATCAACCCCAATACTTCTATTGCTTATACCGAATGTGTCAAAGAGCGACACCCTCCACAAATTTATTAACATGATTCAGCATTTCACAAAAGTGGCAGATTTATATTTTTATCTCGTCAGCTGTGTGAAGCCTATCGCTTTGTGAGTTTAAGGAAATGGGAGGTTTATGAAATAGTAGTAAAAAAGCAATAGAACATAAGTGAATAGTTATCTTATGAGTAGTTTAGATAATTTTTAGATAAGGTTAACGTGATACTTTCTGATGCCAATGTAGCTATGATTATGTGTTATGGACGTCCTGTTTCTATGATACAAGCACGTTTAGTACCCTATAGAAATGTAAAAAATATAACAAATAAAAATTATGCAAGTTCAATTACCTGATGGAAAGCAAAGTGATGGTAAGTAAAGTAAGTAAATGGTAGAACCGAATCATTACGGCTGCCTCAGTCGCTACTATGTCTGCCAGCACTGCCAATATTTCGTGGTATATTACAATTGTTTGTGAATAATAATTAATAAATTAACTAGTTATTTTAACATTAAACTAATAATCCATCAGCTGTCAAGCCTCCCACAGGATTTATTTTTATTATTATGCATTTCTATACTAAGCTACTAAAGTGCTTGTATCATAGAAACAGGACAACCAAAGTACATATATCAAAGATACATTGGTACCGGTGAGTGGTTCGAACACGTTTTCGAACTCGGCTTACGTATCCATTACGCTGCCACTATACCACGGTCGCCTTTACGCTGGGATAGGCGATAACAATGGAGTGATTCTTATTTATTTTAATATACAAAAATAAAGTAAGTTTGTAACAAGAAATTTTACAAAACATGTCACTAATGGGTAGACCTATGTAGGGATATAAAATAGGGCGTAAAATTGACTGAATAAGATATTTCATATTTGATAAAAGGTCCGCATTAGTTCCGAGCTGTCAGAAGCAAGGAAGTTAATCTCACTGCCTTCCACACACATTGCCCGTGATATTCCTTAACGTAGCTTAAAATTATATAACAAGGAAACTCAATTTCATTTTAAATCCTTTTTAAAGTAACTCTCTTTAGGAATAACAACTTTAACATTAACTTTAATTTATAAAAATGTTTGACTTTTGTCTTTTAGAAGCGTTTTAAAGATTTTGTTTTGTTTTCATTTAGGTGTTTTTTAAAGGCGTGAAAATTTGATTGATTGATTGATTGTTTTTTTAATGTGACGCAGCATCTGACCCTGACTTACCTCATATAATGTACTTCTATAAGGATATTAGATCATGAATATATAGTCCTTGTACCAGTTAGACAGGCATAGATTTGAAAGCTATTATGTTCGGTATGTAGGAAGCTACTGCAGCTTACATACATTTATCTTGTTTCAACAGCCGTCACTCATGGATCGCACTCCAGCTTAACATCAGGCGCTGAGATGTCAAATGTCGTACATCTCAATGTTACATAAAAACAATACTATGGTTTCAGATCAGATCAGATTGTCACGCCATAGGCAGAGACAATGGAGCGCCACTTACCACGATCCTTACACAACTCCCTTGCTTCCTTCACATCCACAATTCTCTTATACAGGCTCTGTTTCACTTTTGCATAATATTAATTCATTAAAACAAGTGTTCGATGTAAATATTGATACAAAGAAATATATTATTTTATTGTTGTAATAAAAAGCGAATTATTCGTGACTAAGTAATTCAAGTAATAATAACAATATTTTAACACCTATTTAGTAACCTGCCAAAGAAACGAAAGGTCATAAAAACAACTCATTAGAATCCAATTACGTGTTGAATTGTATTATTTTTGAATATTAAATCAATCGTTAAGAAATATTAGGGACGCTATACATTAGAGCACAACAGCGTGTACAGAAGGTGGTTCGACGAACGAATTGTACAATAAATAAATAGGTTTGAATAAATATGTACCATAGATTCTTTTCTCGAACGTCATCGTTTCTTGATTCTTGCGAAATAGGCAGAGATAATGGAGCGCTTCTTTTCACAATCTTAAAACAACTCTCCTGCAAACAACTCACCCGTCTTCAAACAGAGTTCGCAGTGCCTCTAATCGTAGCGTCTGTATAAAGAGAATTGTGGATGTGAAGGAAGTAAGAGAGACAAAAAAAATAAAACTCACTTTAGACAGAAATTAAATATGTTTTAAGTCAATTTAGTACCACTAATTCACGTTCACTGTATACAAATATTTAAACAGTGTTTTAAATATTTTTTGTAGTAAGACTGTTACACTTTCCAGTAGATCCTGTAACAGCTGAGTCACCTGTATCTTAAAGTATTGGTCTAATAGTTATGTTTTTTTTAGAAATTCTTAAGTAAGATTTGCTTGAAGTTTCAGCGTGAAATCCTTTGCACAAACGTATTTATTGTATTAAAAATTGTCTCCAAAGCTCGAATCAAAACAAAACAACCTTCATAAGTAAGTGTAGTGCATCAACGCCCTTGGATTTTTCCGAGGTCATTTATACTTGGAAACACACGAAAAACAAATATTAAAAGCCTTTGCGTGCTACATAAACCTATTTACTATTTGCTTAAGATTTTGAAGTCGGCTTAGGTTGTGTTACGAAAAACTAGGTTAGGCTAATACCTAAATAATGTTAAAATATTATATGTATTAAAAAACTATTATACTAAAATGTATGTTATTTTAATAATGTATATTTTATAAAACCGCATACTGCCCAATGATAACTCTACATTGCATACAGTAGCTGAAAAACAACCAATATTATATAATCGTACAGCTATCGTTGAGGAAAATTTAGCGACACATTTTGGCTACCGGACGAATCTTTATAAGTATTTAGTAATAGAATGGACAACAACGAAAACATATGAGTATTTTAAACAAAACAGTTCAATTATCTTTGTCAGTGAATTCACTTGTACATTAAAGAGCATCTGATAAAAAAAATCATGAGATAAAAATATTGTATCCAGATAAAAAAAGATCTTAACCTTTTGTGTTTAGAATTTCCGCAGTTGATAATACTAAGTTTAGTTGTTAATACAGATAATAAATTACCAAAGTCTATCGATCAAATTGTAACGTCTTTTTCCCACCAGGATAGGCAGAGACAATAGAGCGCCACTTGCCACGTTCCTGACACAACTCCCTCGCATGTGAGAGAACATTCGCAATCACCTTGGAATTTACTAAAGTCATCTTGCAAGAAATCCTATAAATTCGATAAAATGTATGGAAAGAATATGTTAAAATATAGCTAATATACTACAAGCAAGCTATCATGACCTATTTGACATTTCTCCGCACATGATGTTTTGTAAAAAGTGACGTTTACAGTGATAATTTGCTGTAGTTATTGAAGTTCAGCCGTAAAGTTATTTTTAGTACAAAAATTTAATAGTTCAAGATTAAATTATCTATCCAATGTCAAATTAGCCGTCATAGCTTAAAGGGACTATTTAACTTTATTATTAATAATATCAGATAATTTAATAACACGATAAAAGATTTATAATATTGAATATGAAATGAAAATGTTGGACCAAACTTTTTGTCACCATTTTCCCTGCAAAACGAGATAGGTCCCGAAACGCAACAAATCACTACATAACGCGGGAGGGTAATCAACTGGAAACTATTCTATTCAGAATGGAGCTTCAAATTTTACAAAAAAGGCATTGAGTCTGGCGGGTGCGGAGGTAGGGCCAAAAGGAGGCATGTGAGAACGTAAATGATAAAGGGAGTTTACCATAGAGTTGGAACAGTCTAGAACAGTAATTTGTTGTAAATTAGGAAAATAACAATAATATATTATATGTTATATTTATACAGATAAAATAAAGTTTTTTATCTACTGCTGACTGAACCTGGTGGTAGACAGTGGTACCCAGTCTGCCGATCCAGGGAAGTACAACCACTTACAAGTATACAGACCGTAAAGTGATTTGGTCACGTTTCGGGATCAGCTTGTAAGTTGCCGGTTCCAACTAGGCCGACATAGTGGATGCGACTGCGACTGCGAATTGTAGTAGCAGTGGCATCTATTCATGGACCACACTCCAGCTTAACATCAAGCGGGGTGCTGTCATATGTCAAATCACAATAAATTAATAAAAAAAACCTTTCTCATGATATAATAAATTCTTATCATAATCGTAATTGGTTTTGCCTATTGCCTTTGTGCATTTTCTGACAATTAACGGGAAGTGTGATTAGTAATTAAACGCATTTTTTTTATTATTCCGACGTTTAGAGAGCTTTTTTTATTGGTTATTGATTTTACAATTAATAATAATAATGTAAAATCAATAACTAAAAATAAACGCGATAGTAAGCCGCATAAAATTTGTTTAATTCAATTAACGTGTTAAATAAAAATATAAAAATAAATAAGCCATTTATTTCCAATTTCAAAGTACATGTTTTTTTTTATTATCTACACCGTTGATCGAAACCCCTGTTTGGGTATTCGCCACCTCCAGCTTGTTCCAAGCTTCTCTGTCTATTGCTTTCTTTCTCCATCTTTTTCCACCTTTTTCTAGGACGTCCCCTTCTCCTTTTTCCTGATGATCCCTCCCATGTAGTTGCCTCTAGTGTCCACCTTTTATCTGTGCGTCTTGCTATATGTCCGCTTTAGAGCATATTGTAAGACGTCTATAATTCTTCGTCTTTAAGGTTAGCCTATCAAATCTGTATGTAAAAATATCATGTCTAAATCTTTATAATACAATATTCAGCACGCAAACGCGACAAGGGAGTCGTCCATCCGTTAGTTCCACGTGATTTGACGCATCATCGGTCGTGCCTCTTCCTCACGAATCCCTGATCTTTATATACACATTATATAGTCTATTATTTCTAAGGAAGCGACATTTTTATAGATATGTTACTAAAGATATTGGTAAAAATTGCCTACGTTTCGTTCGTTCTATATCTACTTATACTTTTTTTCTGAGTATAATACAAAAGTCATGCATAATAACGCATAGAATTAAACAAAAGAGCTGGGAGAGGTATGGAAATAAATTATCATCATCAGCCAGAAGACGTCCACTGCTGAACATGATGCCAGACAAGATGCCAGTTGCATTCACCGGTTATTCATGACTTTCACTATGTCGTGGTGGACTAGTGGGAGGCCTACCTACGCTGCGTCTTCCGGTTCGTGGTCTCCACTCTAGAACCTTTCTTCCCCATCGGTTGTCGGATTTTCGAGCGATGTGGAAAAAATATACACATTATAGTTAAAACACATGTGGCTTGGCATATGTCAGCCTACACCGCCTCAAGTTAAGTTGTAGTGCATTAATGGAGGCAGTGCATTACTGTTACTGCTGGTAGAACCGCTATCTTATTTTTTTCTTTTATTGTGACTCGACTCTACTCGCACCCTGCTTGATGTTAAGCTGCAGTGCGCTCCTTGAACGGATGTCACTGCTACTACAATTCAATAACTGTAAGGACCAGTAACATGCCAGCCTAGTTGGCACCGGCAACTTACAAGCTAATCCCGCAACTCTAGACCTGGTTGCAACCTGCAACTTTCATGCAGAACTCTAAACACGACTAAGTTACTTTCCTTAACTCACATGTTTCGCACACATTCTCCTGTCGTTCTGGTACTAAATTGAGGTTACCAACAAAAAGCAAAACAAACTATTTATCACTAACTCAATACATCAATCAGTTAAACAAAAACTATTCTGAACTAGACAGTAACATTCGGAAATGTTCACCCTCTATTCTTGAAATTGACACGTTCTATATCTACTTATACTTTTTTCTGAGTATAATACAAAAGTCATGCATAATTACGCATAGAATTAAACAAAATGGCTGGGAGAGGTATGGATATAAATTATCATCATCAGCCAGAAGACGTCCACTGCTGAACATAGGCGTTCCAACGCCTAAAGGTAAATTACATAAATTCGTTATAGTGTCAGTTTAGACCCAATCAAATAAAATAAAACTGTATTTTTATTGTGACTCAACCTTAGATCTTGACATACCTAATGGTAAGCAAAGGGAGGTTCAAGACTTTCGACCACTGTAAAAACTGACTGAGTTTATCGCTACCTAAGCTCAGACACAACTTTCTCGCTTTCTTCCAACTCTCCTTCAAATATCATCAATATCCAATAATCAATATTTGATTACTGGGACGAAATCCTGCTAAATAATTTTATGAATTAAACAAATTTTATGCGGCTTACTATCGCGTTTATTTTGGTTTTGATTTTACAATTTTTTATTAGTTGTCTCTCCGTGACCACGATGGCTGCAAAGCTCTCGAAATGTCGAAATAATAAAAAAATGAAAAATTAAAACCAAAATAAACGCGATAATAAGCCGCAATTTAAGAAAATACTAATTTTATGAAGGGACCACACAAAAAACCGGCCTAACACTGGCTATATTATTCCTTAATAATCATTATTTATTTAATATAAATATTTAATATAATACATGCCATTTGAGCTGTGTCAGGATCGTGGCAAGTGGCGCTCCTTTGTCTCTGCCTATACCTGTAGGAATAAGCTGTGACTATTTGATAGATTGATTAAATATGTACGCACTTAAGAAAATTATTTTTAAACAAAACCAAAAGAAACAATGTATTTAATTTGAATGTAAATTGAAATCGAATAGCCCAAGCATAGGTCTACTGTTAGAAGGCCCAAGGGTCTGAGGGACAGGGGGTATCCCTCGTCAAAACGTTCGCTCTGCACTTGACAACTGTAATGAAATAGCAGGTAAATGAGCCGTGCCTCGTTGCCAATAGCAACCATGTTAACGTTTCATACGTGTTACCTAATTCCTTGTGACGTGGGTATTAATATGACGCCAGTGAATTTGCTGTTGATAAGTGACGATACTTATTGGTAGTGTGAATTTACTTTAGAATCTATCTAAGCTGAAATGACGTGCCCCTCCACTGCATTTAAGCACACGTGCGAATATAAAATATGAATGCAACACACCGAATGCAAATGTAATTGGTTATTAGGTTGCTGGTTTGACACAAAAGGAGGAGCACGTTGTATATGTAGTTAGTAATATTTGCATTCACACATTTAAACAAACTAATAAAGTGGAGGGGCGCGTCATTTATAGTTAGACAAGCTAAAACTTAAAAAGAGGTGGATATTGCTTCGGGTCTGGTTATCACAGAGTGGTAGGCAGTAGTTATCCAGTCTGCCGATCTGGGGTAGTACCACCACTTACAACTATACAGACCGTGAAGTGATTTAGTCGCGTTTCGGGATCAGCTTGTAAGTTGCTGGTTCCAACTAGGCTGACATAGTGGACGTGATTGCTACTCACAGTTATTGAATTGTAGTAGGACTGACATTCATTCATGTACCACACTCCAGCTTAATATCAAGGGGGTGCTGTCATATGTCGAGTCACATTTAAAAAAACGAGCTTAAATTTGGGGTGTAAGACATATGATTAGAGGTTACTGTAACTACAGTTAAATAACTGCGAGTAGCAGTCGCATCTACTACGTCGGCCTAGTTAGAATTGATAACTTTGAATCTGATCCCTAAACGCGACTCAGTCACTTCACGACTGTGGCTGTACACTCTAAAGTGGTGATACTATCTCGGATCGGAAGAACTAGGAAAATTTCCATTAACTGTCGGCCTACGATGAGCTAACTGGATAAAAAAAATCCGACACAAAATTTGCTAAACGTTTTAAAGTATACCGACCGTGAAGTATATAGTCGCGTTTCAGGTTCAGCTTGTAAGTAGCCAGTTAGGCAGGCATAGTGGATGTGACTACTACTTACAGTTACTTAACTGTAGTAGCGGTTACCTCCATTAATGGACCGCACTCCAGCTTAACATCAGGCGAGGTGTATCGTCGATGTCAAGCCACAATAAACAATAAAAGGTTTTCATTAATTATTTTATAATATTCAGTAATGCGTTTAATTTGTACTTTTATTCAATAATACTCGTATAGCTGATTGCAAATACCACCCAGGTTTTTTAAATTATCTTTATTAAAACTGTTACAGTAATTTAATCAATCAATCAATCAAATTGTTACGCCTTTTGTTACAGGGATAGGCAGTGCCGATGGAGCGCCATTAGCCATAGTAATTTAAGTATTTAGAAAATTAAAATTAAATTAACACCATACACTAATAAACTTAATACAAATTAAGTATTTAATTTTATTTCAATTAAAATGGTTTAAAACTCTGCCTAGCGTTGTATCCTTGATCGTATTCGAAGCGGGTGTTGGTAAACTATCAAAAGGCAGTTTCTGTTAGTTTCCTAACAGATAACATACTGCTAGACTTCGCCTTAGAAGATTTTTTAAATTTATTATTTACACTTCTATAGTACGATACTAAAGTGCAGATCATAGAAACAGGACAGCCAAAGTTCACATATCAAAGATACATCGTTACCGGTGGGTGGCTCTCGGTTTGTGTAACCATTGCACTGTCACTACACCACGGTCGCCTTAATATATTTGCCGCCTTAATATAATTTCCTATATGGATATATAGGATACTTTGTCAAACAATCGACTAGTGGAATGCATTACCAGCCCATATGTCATCCTCATCCTTTAAACTTCCATCCTTCAAGTGAGGCGTATTAAAATACCTATGGCTGGCATGATTTGTTTTTTAGTCATCGGTACCCTTAACCATCCCTTTGCTTACCATAAGGAAAGTTCAGATGTCAAGTCACAACCGGCAACTTGTAAGCTAAGCCTGAAACATGACTAAATCACTTCACGGTTTTTACACATAAACGTATAAGCTGAACACGCCGAGAACTGTACGTAGGTCACCTTATAGGGCCAGCCCCCTTTTAGGGGCAGTAAGCCAGTAAAAGGGCCAGAACATTACAAGTTCGGCGGTTATTTTTCTAAGTAAAATCTGATTAAAGAATGGGAGTGTTCATCTTTGCGATATCTAGCTGTATATAATCCTAATGAGTTGCACAGACGAAGTTGTTGGGACGTCTCGCGCGTTGCCATGGTTACCAGAACTTTGATATAGTGGAAACAATTACAAGTTAATAGTAGGTGTTTGTATTATTTGTGTACTATACAGACAGTGGTAATGGTTACTTTACACACAACTGTAATATTTAATTTGATATGAATGCTCTTTTGCTCAGCGCTCATCGGTTACAGCTAATTGCTATCGTACCTCCACACTAGGTTTTTACATCTTACTACAATAATGTAGTAAGTTATCCTAGGTTAAGACTCAGTTAACCTAACCTTTGATAGTTAAAAAACACCTAAAGAAATTAAGATAATAATATTAATCTTTAGTTGTCTTAAAAAGTTTACCATATATTAAAAAAACATCGATCATCTTTGTTGTAAACATATAAATTTATTTTATTAAAATGATATGTAATATTAATCTTTAGTTGTCATTTCAAAAATTTCACCATATATTTAAAATTTACCATATATATAGTATTATACGTATATCAGGGGTTCCACACTCTTCCCTTAATATTTCTTTTTACCAATGGAGAAATCGTTAGTAACTAATAAATATATTTATATATATACAAATAAATAACTTTACATATTTTACACAAAGTCGCAACTTTTTGTCGGGGTAAAATACGTAACTTTTTTCTTACCTGGAGAAAAAGTTACAAAAATATCAGTACTTTTAATGAGTTACCAAAAACTATATAAAAGACATTAAGTTGCAAATATCAATCAAATTATTCATGAGCCTATCATAGGTGGATTTATATAACACTTTACTTAGAAGCTTTTACAAGAATATACTTTTCCTTTTATTGGATGAAAAAGCTCCAAGCTTAAATTACTTTTTCATTGGCACTCACAAAAGCGATGGATTTGATGGAAGTATACTTTCCTTAAGGTTCTTTCAATATTCGTAAAAATGATTTTACTCGATTATTTGTAATTTTTATTACATCTGTTTCTTGTTTTGTATTTAAAGATGCAACTAGTTAATATATCAGAATCTCTAAAAACTATAATTAATGTATAAAAAGTTTTTTTTTAAATTGTGACTCGACATCTGACCTCGACCTGCCTGATTTTTTTATTTATTTTTTATTGTGACAATTTGACCACACGATATTTTTTATTGTGACACGATATTGGCCGGCATAGTGACGGCGACTGAGGCAGCTGTGAACAAACTCAGTTTTCTTAGCCGTCGTCACTCTTGGACCTCCATTTGCTTATCACCTGGCGGGTCGGTATCACATTAAAAAATATATGCCTTAATGGAACAGAGCAGAGATAACAGAGCGCCACTTTCCACTATTCTGACTCAACTCTCTCGCTTCCTTCACATCCACAATTCTCTTCATGGTGACTCCATGGTTATGGCGCCTATGGATAGCTATTTACGATATAATGTTTAATATTCTGAATCTTAAACTCTCAAAGAAAAGGGATCTTTCCAACAAAGGGTATCCAGCCCCTAAATATACAATATAAATAGTAAACCATTAATAATACTCAGTTTGTTTACATAGTTTTACTTCTCCTATAATTTATATGGACATTTTTAACCTTTGACAAGAAGAAAGAGCCTATTTTTTGCACCCCACTGAAAAATAATGGAAATTTTATGGCATTTTTTATAGGTTCGGAAGAGCCTTTGTCTACGAGGTGGCGATTTACTTGAGATCGAGAATTGCGTCGAAGAGGATGCAATGTTTTTTCTAACTTATACTTTTTTCTAAGTAAAATGTCATTAATTTCTTTTCAATATTTTTACAAATATAAACGAAACCAATAAGCATGTATGAAGAGAATTGTAGATGTGAAGGAAACAAGAGAGTTGTGCCAGAATCATAAAAAGTTTTTTTGCTTGAATCGTAGTAACAAGGCAACCAAAGAATATATCAAAGATACATTGGTACCGGCAAGTGGTTTTGAACCCGTGCTCTCGGTTTGCGTAACCATTGCACTGCCACTACACCACGGTCGCCTTAAAGTGGCTCTACGTAATCTCTGATGATGTAATAAACGAATAAAGGAAATAAAATAAGTGAATGGAAAGAAAAACAGGGAGACCCAAGAGATTGGTTTTCAATTTAATCCGGGACCATAGCCATAGAGCCTGTATGAAAAGGAAGCTAGAGAATTGTGTAAGGATCGTGGAAAATAGCCCTCCATTGTCTCTGCCTTTTCCTAAAACAATTTAAGTGTACTAATTCAATTTAATAAAAATTTAAAAATAATAAAATCCTAATTAGTTTTAAGAGTGCTAGGCTTAACTTTTAGATAGTTGGTGGACACTTGCCTAGTCTCCCATTCCGGGTAGTACCACCGCTTAAGTGTACGAGTACAGACCGTAATATGGTTATCAGCTCGAAATATCAGTTGCCAGTTCCAACTAGGACGGCATAGTAGATAGGCTATTTATTTTACTCTATTTTCTGTTACTTAAAGCGTTACTTAAGCCAAGGTGCTGTCATATATCGAGCCACAATAAATAAAGATATAAAGAATTCTATAAGAAATAAACAAAAAACAAGGAAATTGATAGATATCGTTAAACATTACGTGCGGTGTTCTTATCAATGTAACAAAATAGCACTTGAGGTGTCACTCTGATAGATACTGGAGAAAGACCGCTCTAACACTATCTCCTACGTAATATTATATAAGACCTTTTACACATATTCGGAGAAGGTTACGAGGAGCTCTTTAACCTTGTTCCTGCCTCGTCTTTTCACACTCGTAATACCCGCACTGGGCGGGGGAAGCATCCGCATTATGTCGACCGAATCGGCAGTCGAACTAGAAAGTTCAGTGCGTCTTTTCTTTGTAGAACAATCGACAAGTGGAATGCTTTGCCGGCCCATGTGTTCTCTCCATCCTATAATCTTGGATCCTTCAAGCGATGCGTGAAGAAGCACCTCTGGCCGACATAGTGACGGCGACTGGGGCAACCGTGAACTAACTTGGTTTTTTCAGTCGTCGTCACTCTTGGACCTCCTCTTGCTTATCATCAGGAGAGTCGTGGTCAAATGTCGTGTCACAATAAAAAAAAAACATTTTTTTTATTTGATTGCACATAACTTATGTAGCGGTAGTGCAATTGTACCGGTTTTTACTTGGTTTTTCCAATTGTAATGCACTTGTATTTTGTACTTGCCCTTGCTTATCATTAAGCAAGTAGAGGTCTAATGTCAAATCACAATAATAAAAATAATCTTCCTATTTTCTTTGGCCGGCATAGTGGCGTCTGACGCAGCCATAAACTAATTTGGTTGTTTCAGTCGTCATCACTTGGATCTCCTCTTGCTTAACATTAGGCGGGACGAAGTCAAATGTCGTCACAATAAAAACAATTTTTTTTAACGACTTGATATGAATTTTAAATGACGCACACAATCATACTAAAAGTTATTTTAAGACATGTCATCTGCGCAACAAATTTCGTAAATGTAAACACGACCTAAGATAAAGTCTTTGAAAACATAAACAGAAATAAAGGTGTCACTAACAACTAACTATTGCGGACACTATTCCGAAGCAGATAGTCATTTTCAAAATGGTAGTTAAGGAATGTTAACAACGTATTTATTATACGATTTCCGAACGTTCGCGGCACCACTCGATTGAAGTCGAAAATAGAATAATATTAACCGTTACTTTTGAATATTACACTATTTCTTTTTATCAATCAATCAAACTGTCACGCCTTTTTTCCTGCCTTGTTTAACGCATCCATCCACATCAGATTTATAAATTCCTTTCGTCAATCTACTTTCACTCATCCTTTCCATGTGCCCAAATCATCGAAGCATTCCTTTCTCAATCCTTGTCACTACATCTTCTTTCAAACCACATATATCACGCAATGTGCTATTCGTTATTTTATCCTAATGTGCTTATTTCTTTTTATTGACTTTTTTATCTAATGTAAATACGACCTTGTTTTTATAGATTTAAAATATATGCATAAGTCGACTGAGGCAACCGTAAACAGTCGTTCTTTTTTAATTTCCTTTTTACTAAGCTACTAAACGTGCTTGCATAACCAACGTACTTCTATCAAATATAACATATATTTAGGTACCAGGTTTTGAACCGTTTCTTGGTTTGCAAGACAATTTAATTACTACTAGACCACGACGTCGCACTTATTCAGCGTTCGACACTTTTCGTCTTCCCCTTTTTCTTTGCTTTCCAACAGGCAAGTCAATATCAGATAAAAATATAAAAGAAGCTTCTGAAGTTGATGTAAGAGCGCGCAATTACGGAAACAAATCAAAATGCCTTTATCACACCTTAATAAGTTTGATATGCCAAAGTGAATTTTATCCCTTACACAATACGTGCGTAATTAATTTATATCGTACAGCAATATCATAGTACACATATGATTCCGTGAAATACCTTCAACAGTCTGGATGAACAATGAAAATTCCGATCGTCTCGTCTCTGGTCTAGACATGACGGGAATTTTATTTTTAATCGACAATCATTATGTCGACAATTGCTGCCCATTAATTTAGAGACGTCCAAGTTAATTGAAAATTATTAACTTGGACGTGCAAGTTCGTACGCAATACAAGGGTTCGACTTTTTCATTTCTTACTTTTATTCACTTTGAAGTTAAAGAAATAAAAATACGTATTTTTTATTTGTAGCTACATCAACATATACTTTGGGACATAATATCGAAATTAATATCGAATCGTCACAAATCGATTTTCTACTTCCCGCGATACTGCCACAACTTGGTAGTCTGTTCTCGAAAGGGTGTTCCAGATAGGATTTTCACATTGAAATAATTTTTAGCTATTGTGTTATTATTTGTAAAATAGAAAATATTTTGTAAAAAATAACGTATTTTGATCCACTATTTGTTGAACTAGAATGAATCCAGCTAGCGTGCACAGTGAGCCGTACACTAAAACGGACAAAAAAATCAGCCAAAAGCTGCCACTACGAGATCAAAACAAAACCTAATAGTTTTTTATTAAGCTGCCACAGCCTGGTGCAAGTGAAGTTTTATGAAATAACAATATATTTATGGTGTTCAAATACATAACTTTATTTCAGTACATGTGTTGATATTTTAATATATTATACGCTTAATAATAAAGACAACAATAGAATTCTTTATTGCACATAAATAAGTAGAAAAATTTACAGGAGGCGAACTTTAAGCTCTAAGGCATTTTTTACCAATTAACCTTTGGGAGATACATTTAGTAATTTCTTCAGTGCAGGAAGTAAAAGAAAAGATAATTAGTTTTAAATATAAATATAATATATAAATAATAAATACACATACATAATATATTTTATTGTGGCACATGACATTTGACCTCGACCCACCAGATGAAGCAAGAGGAAGTCCAAGATTAACGACGACTGAAAAAACCGAGTCAGTTCACGGCTGCCCCAGTTGCCATCACTATTCCGGCCAAAGGTGTTTCTTCACGCATCGCTTGAAGAATCCAAGGTTAGGGGATGGAGAGAAGACATGCGCTGGCTAAAAAGCATAATATATAAAAAGCATTGTCTAATATGTAAATTATTATAATTCTCGACTGTTGAATGCTTTGGCACTTTGTGTATTAAGTATCTAAATAAATTTATATCAATCAATCAATATAATTGTCGCGCCTTTTATACAGGGATAGGCAGAGACAATGGAGCCACGATTCTAACACAACTTCCTCACTTCCCTCAATTCTCTTCATACAAGCTTTACGGTTATAGGCACTAGGCAACCTAGCCTATAAATATAAAATAACTATAAAAAGGTCTGTGTTATATATACATACATATAGTCTTTCCGAACTGCAATATAAAACAAAGGATATCTTGGAGTATCATGGCTACCCTCGATGAGTATTGGAGATGGTGCTTGCAGATATAAAGACAAATTGCATTCTCTTATCTATGTACCCTCATGAAGGATCATGCAGGTCCTCTTATCAGAGAGAAGGGGGATTCTTGGGCATGAGTGCGAAACTCACTCTTGCTTGATTGATCTTGTATCAACAATATTATCATCATAGTCTCTATTCTTTTAAATAATGTATAATAGATAATAAGAATAATTTGTTTTTATTTTAAAACTTTATTTGTTAATTTTTTCTAAAAACAAGATTTTCAAAATCATTCCTAGATCATCATAAATTTCAAGCCTCTACTTTCCACTATCCTGATTGTGTATTTTTTTTCTAGTTATTTAAGGCGACGGAGGTCATATGGATTTTTAAATCAAGAGACCTTCAAAGAAAGAGAAATTCAAAATCTTTGATATACGTAATTTGGTCATTTATTTTCTATAATACAAGCACGTTTAGTAGCTCAGTATAGCAATGTAATATCTATGTTATTTATTTATACAAACATTACAAATAAATTTCTGTATACAATTTATGCTTTATAAATTAAAAAAATGGTTTATTTTTAGACTAGATAGTTCAAAATAATAGTTTTAATTTTATGTGCAATCTTTCTAATAAATCAATTTTAAAAATACTTTTAGTAACAATAAAAACTTACCTTTATTAACTAGAATTGTTACTTTTAATATTTAGTTACAATTCCTATGGGACATAAAAGTCATTCCACCTATCTAGTCGTACTCAAAGAGCTACGTGAACGAAATCTCTGCAACTAGGTTACTTAGCTCGTTACCAAGCACTATCATAAAGCACATGACACATAAAACTTTTTAAAAGTGAAATTTATTCATGAATAACTATAACTAGTAAGAATAAAATATCCTTTTCTGTTTTTAAATTACTTTCTATTCCTTCTCTATATTAAAAAAAAAAGCGTCAGACCATCAGATGGTGCGTCACAATAAAAAAAAACATCATCATATTCTACATTCTAATAATGAAAGGCATGTTAGAATTTAGAAAAAAATATATTGATAGATTAATAATTTGTGACTCGACATCTGACCTCGACCTGCTTGATAGAGATCCAAGAGCGCCGACGACTGGAAAAAACGACGGCTCGGTTATCAGTTACCTCGGTCGCCGTCACTATGCCGACCGAAAATAATTTTAATTTTGATTTCCCTTAATGATTTTTTTATTATTTGTATATGTAGTCTACCTCCTTCCTAACTTCATAACCTGGTTATCTGTATACGCGTACGTCGGTAGCGGCTAACTTAGTTTTCTGACAACGGCCATTGTTGGTTTTGTTAGTGGGTTTTAAAAGATAACTTCACTAAATAGACTTTAGAATAATCTTGTAAGTATATGCTTCCTTCTTACTTGTTTTTGTTGTTACTTAAACGGATTAGATACAATATATCTGAGGTGATTCAAATCCAAATTTAGATAAGGTTAATGTTGCAGAAGTCACTAAAAGATTGAGGTAAATAAAATACGCATTATAAAAAGGACATCATTCATTTTGTATGGGGCTTAATTGTATTAACAGTTGCATATACGTTTTAAAATAATATGATGTATGAAGGTTACAATGTACAAAATGATTTGACGACAGGCGTGGACGAACGGTTTAGCGACTGGTTTGTTGCGCGTAAAGTCCCGGGTTCGATCCCCGGTCGGAGCAAATATTTGTTTCATAGCTTTTATTTGTAGTATTTAATAGTATTAAATATTGCAAATATTTGTTAATAAAAAAAAAAGAGATGGATATTTGCTTCGGGTCTGGTTATCAAAGAGTGGTAGGCAGTGGTACCCAATCTGCCGATCCGGGGTAGTACCACCACTTACAAGTATACAGACCGTGAAGTGATTTGGTCACGTTTCGGGATCAGCTTGTAAGTTGCCGGTTCCATCTAGGCCGGCATAGTGGACGTGATTGCTACTCACAGTTATTGAATTGTAGTAGCAGTGACATTCATTCATGGACCACACTTTGGCTTAACATCAAGCGGAGTGCTGTCATATGTCGAGTCACAATAAAAAAAAAAAAAAAAAAAAAAAAAAACTATATTTATGACAGTTCAAAGCAGACCTGTATTGTTATTAGTTTTATTAACACAAGTATCAAAACTACCATTTATATATTTTCTAATTAAATTATATACGGATATAATTAGGAACAGCACAGTGCGCGATAGATGTGGTTTGAAAGAAGATGTAGTGACAAGGATTGTCAAAGGAATGCTTCGGTGATTTAGGAAAGGATAAGTCAAAGTAGATTAAAGGAATTTATAAATCTGATGTGGATGGATGCGTTAAACAAGGCAGGCCCAGATGGGTGTTTTCCTAGTAGCCATAACCATAGAGCTTGTATGAAGAGTATGTGAAGGAAGTAAGGGAGTTGTGTGGCCCGGTGTGAAAAAGGCGTGACAATTGGATTTAATTATATACATAGATATGGATTGTAGTGGCAGTGCAATGGTTACGCGAACCGAGATCACGAGTTCGAAACCACTCACCGGTACCAATGTATCTTTGATATATGTACTTTGATTGTCCTGTTTCTATGATACAAGCACTAAGCTTAGAAATGTAAAAAATAAAAATAGTCTAATAATTCGTGTCTGCAGAGTACATGCGTGCAAAAACAAAACAAAGTTTTTTCAAGCTAACTATAGAGAAACTTTTTCGCATGAGAACCTCTAGAATTACATCCGTCAGAGGATAGTGCGGGTTGTTGTTGATGGATAGCGTTCGTTTATAGGCTTCTGTTAATGAAGACATGGGCAATCAACGACGGCTTTATCACTTGTATGAGAATGAGTAAACATAGGGGAAGCTAGCCTTGATACGTGCTCTGGTTTAGTATGTCTATGGATACATTGGATAGCACGAAGAACTATTGTGGTTTATGTATGGTGTAATATTGTGGATAAGCAAATTAAAGACTGCAACATGAAGGACACAATTAAATTTAGGCGCCCGTGGTGTAGTGGCAGTGCAATGGTTACGCAAACCGAGAGCACGAGTTCAAGACCACCCGGTACCAATATATCTTTGAAATATGTACTTTGGTTGTCCTGTTTTTATGATACAAGCACTTTAGTAGCTTAGTATAGAAATGTAAAAAAAATATAATACATTATTCTACAATCATCAAAGTCTACGTTTTTTTATTATAGAAAGGTATGAATTGTCTTAGAATTTGCGCTAAAATTGATTTAAGAAATAAACAAGTTTCGAGAGCTTTGCGGCTATCGCGGTCACGGAGAGTAAATCATTAACCAAAAAAACGCGATAGTAAGCCGCATAAAATTTGTTTTATTCAATATGGTATGAGTTATGTTATTAGTATGATTGTTTTATTAACTCAACATAAGGTCAAGATCATGTGACCTGCCTGATAGTAAACAGGGGAAGGTCCTTAAGCATTTTCGACTGAAAAATAAACGACTTAATTTACGGTTTCCTTAGTCGTCGGCCCTGAGTGTAACTCTTCACGATTCTCTTAAAAGTTACAAGGTTAACAAGAAATGGCCCGCCCATTTCCATAAAGGATTTAACTTGTCGATTGTTAAACAAAGGAAGATGAAGAATTCCTTGTACTATGATTTGGTTATTTTCTTAACTACTATACATGCAATTTTTCGATCCTGCTTATCTACATCCAGAATTCTTCTTATGCAATTGCGGTAATGAATGACACTGTTTCTAGAATGTTTATTAATAATAATATCAAAAGAAGTTACAGAATGACAAAAAAAAACATTTCTGTAACTAGTTATACGCGTCATTTGAATAGGCATCAGTTTTCAAAGGTCTTCAAACTAATTTTACAGCGTTTGAAATTCTAGCGCAGAAACTGTCTACTATCTAGACCGTGACGAGTGTCTAAATTAAAAGTTCACAGGAATTATTAATTTAGCTAAAAGTCAATGTTCTGTGTTGTTTCGTGTTAGGGTATTGACCAATGGTTTTTGATGGTTTACTTGCAGTTATTTCTTCAATTATTTAACATAATAATTGAATAAGTGACTGTTTTAAAAAAGGCATCAGTTAAAAAGAGAGTTATGTCAAGATGTAAAAAGGCTCTTCGCTGTCTTCTTTACACATTTCTGTGGGATTAAAAGCGTGACGATTTTATATTATTGAATAATAATATAAAATCAACAATTACTATCGCGTTTATTTTGGTTTTGATTTTACAATTTTATTTAATTATTCTGACGTTTCGAGAGCTTTGCAGCCATCGCGATCACGGAGAAACGTCGGAATAATAAAATAAATTTGTAAAATCAAAACCAAAATAAACGCGATAGTAAGCCGCATAAAATATGTTTAATTCATTAAACAATTTGTTATTAACTATTTTATTTATTAAGGTTTAATTAAACTAGAGCATTACGATTTGGCGTTTTGTGTATCCTATTTAACTTATCAAAACACATCTGTTGTATTTGTATATACATTTGAGTGTTTATGTATGAGAACACACACGTACATACATCTGTTTGACAATCCAAGCGGGAGACCTATTGACAAATTGTCCTATCATTATTTTAGATATAAAAAGTCAGCGGCTTTGGTTTCCGTGATTTACATACTGTGGGATTAATAACGTAACGTTTGTTTTAATAAATTATAATAATACTTTTATTATTAGTTTTAAAACATTTTTGGAAAAGAAAAGGAAATATTTAATAATGCACTTAAATTTAAAGGTTAATATAACAGCCCGAAATCGGAATAAAAATACATTATTTTTAAAATCTGTTACATTGCTTGACTATAGCGCGAAAAAGTATCATAACCATACACGACAAATAATAAGACTTGAATTAAACATAAATTAATTATAATTGGATTAATAATATGTATAACCATAGAGCTTGTATGAAGAGAATGGTGAATAAAAAGAAAGCGAGGGAGTTGTGTCAGGATCGTAGCAAGTGGCGCTCCATTGTCTCTGCCTATCCCTGTGGGAAAAAGGCGTGACAATTTGATTGATTGAAATTTTTGTTTTAATTCTTTATTGCGCTTTTCCCGGATTACTCTGTTAAAAATAATTCTCAAAGATCTCAAAGTCTTTTGTAATTATGATACAATAAAGTTTTATAAATAATAAATGATGACGATAACTGCAAAGCTCTCGAAACGTCGAAATAAAGAAATTGTGCAATAATTAACCAAAAATAAACGCGATAGTAAGCCGCATCAAATTTGTTTTATTCATTACTCAATTTTCGCGCCAAATCGAAGATTTTTTATAAATAAATAAACTGAGTATTTTTTTTAAATTAATTGTTTATATTTTGTTACAGGTAATTATAAAATAATTCAAATGTTTTAGTGAGAAGTATTATAACATTAGGTTATATTAATTTTTAAAAAAATTCTTAATTATTGTTATTTTGTGTACCTTCTGTTGTTTTTTCTCCAAATAAATAAATAAATAAATAAATAAGAAAATAATAAAGAATTAATTAATTGTAAGTAAATAATAAAACATTAATTAATAACAAAATTTAATTAAATTCACAAATAAATACAAAGGAAAAATTAAAATAAATAGCATTTAAAAGCAAAGCTATTTACGCAGCAAACATAAAGAGGACTTTGTAAAGTTTTCGTTTATATAATTAACCAGAATTGAAGCAGTGGCTTTGCCAATTACAATTTGAAATAATACCACCTTTTCTTCGGTCCATTGACATTTCTATTCAACGGACTTGAATGGCGGCGGAGTCGGGCTATAGAAATATTTAATATGGAAACACCCGCCTAGACAGACGGTCACAACATATCCCCACTATGAACTTTTTTGTACAAATATTATATATATTAAATTTTCGGGTCTGGTTATCAAAGAGTGGTAGGCAGTGGTACCCAGTCTGTCGATCCGGGGTAGGACCACCACTTACAAGTATACAGACCGTGAAGTGATTTGGTCACGTTTGGGGATCAACTTGTAAGTTGCCAGTTTCAACTCGGCCGGCATAGTGCATGTGGCATCTGCTCACAGTTATTGAATTGTAGTAGCAGTGACATCTATTCATGGATCACACTTCAGCTTAACATCAAGCGGGACGCGGTCATATGTCGTGTCACAATAAAATATTTATTTAAAAATGAAAAAATGAAAAAATATAACAATTGTAAACATGGTAAGTAGACAGTTGGTGGTCATTGGCCCAGTTTTAAAGTCGCTTGGAAAGTTCCCGGTTCCAACTAGGCCGGCATAATGAATGCGGGTTTTTACCTTTACTAGCAGTCGCTTTTATACATGGGTAGTACAGACCTAGTCGCGTTACAGGATCAACTTGTTGCCGGTTCCAACTACTACTTACAGTTATTCAACTGTAGAAGTAGTCACCTTCATTTATGGATCACTCTCCAGCTTAACATCAAAAATAAATGTTTTTTTACTCTTGGACCTTTATTATGCTTACCATCAGGCAGGTCGAGGTCAGATGTCGAGTCACAATTGTTTTATTATTGTAATTCGACATTTACCCTTGTACGACTGAAAAAACTGACTCAGTTGTCTCAATCGCCGTAACTATGCCGGCCAAACTAGTTATCCCTTTGAGCATAATATCTTATTGTTACTGCATAGAAGCGAATGTTTTCCATTCAATCCTTGTCAGTTAGTTTGCCAGAACTTGGGCAACATATTCTCACGTGGTTACATCCATTTAGTTTCATGGTTTAGAAGGATATAACTATGTACATTATGAAATACTTTATTCATTTTATACATTACTATACGTGCTTGTATCGTATACTCGTATTTATGAGTCTTCGAATCGGCAGTCCGACTAAAAAGTTCGGTGCGTCTTTTCTTTGTCGAACAATCGACAAGTGAAATGCTTTGCCAGCCCATGTTTTCGTTTCATCCTATAACCTTGTATCCTTTAAGCGATGCGTGAAGAAGCACCTTTAGCCGACATAGTGACGGCGACTGAGGCAACCGTGAACTGATTTTTTCAGTCTTCATAACTTGTGGAGCTCCTCTTGCTCATCATTAGGCGGGTCGAGGTCAAATGTCGTCAATCAATCAAATTGTCACGCCTTTTTCCCACAGGAAAAAGCCACTTACCACGATCCTTACACAACTCCCTTTTTTTCTTCACATCCACAATTCTCTTTATACATGCTCTGTGGTTATGGGCACTAGGCAACCTAGTGTCGTGTCACAATAAAAAATTGGGGCGATCAAAGTACACAATATATCAAAAATACATTGGTACAGGTAAGTGGTTTTAAACCAGGGACTATGGGTTCGCGAGACCATTAATCTACCTCTAGAGCATGGTCGCCTTAGGTTCTTTAATTAAATTTAAACTGTAAAAACTAAATCTAGTATACGAACAACATTTTATACATTAAGGGTTGTTTGGCAACTGGTATCAATATACTTGTGCTACTTTTATACTTCTACACAGGACAGAATACAGTGCGTGTCCGCCCGTCCGTGCATAATCTATTCCTGCTACTTGTAGAATAGGTTGGTCATTAAAAAAATATCGTTAGGAATTTATCGACTAGATAAAGTTGATTGAAAGTTAGATGAAGTTTTATGAAAAATATTGACTAACTTTCGGTATAGTATTGCAGTAAATAATACGATGTTTGTGATAATACCTCCGTGTAGAAGCATTAGTTAGCTGGAAGGGTATAGAGATTCACCCAGTCTTTTTATTGATTAAAAAAAATGTTATTAAAAAAAACTAATTTTATGATTACTTTTAAGAACTGTTAGGAAAGGAGTACATCAGTAATTTATACAAAATTTAACTAACTAAAATTTTAAATTTTAAAAGGATAGGCAGAATAGTTAATTTCACACAAACTCTAGTTATGGTCACTACGATTGCCAGTTTTCTTAAAAATATATTCTTAAGTTTATACACAAAATTTCGGTAAAGACACATAGAAACTATAAAAAAAAGTAATTCAATGAAGCTCTCTGATTTAAAGGGGTACCACCCACCATATATTGCGTTTATTAGCCGCGCGGCCGTCCACAATTCATGACCGATAAGGAAATTTCGACCTTTTAAGTAAAATATGTCACGAAATTTAATATTTAAACGGGATCGCCGTAAAAACGGTTATCCTTTCGATTATTTACTACACCATTCTATTATGTTATCGCAAACCGTAATAATTTACCCCCGTGTTGAGGACAAAGAGGCTCACTGAGTTGCACCCTCGCACAGCTGGGTTTGTGTCTGTGTGGGTGAAAGAGTGCCCGACGAGAAATCAGTAAGGGCTCGACACTCAGAGGGAAAGGTCGTGCTGCCGGAGCGCTGGCTGCTTTATATAGAACGATATCACGGGAGTGTTTTGAAAGACTGTTTTTTTGACAAAATTATTAATGATAAAATAAAGTGACCTTGCTCTTAGACTGTCATCTTTGGCCTAAGTTTAATGAACTTTCTACTTTGTATTTAAGTGTTTAGACGTATTATTCAGTGTTGATTTAATGTAAAAGTGAATTTAGATGTTAGAATAATAATAATTAATAGGAATAGTTATTTTTGACTGAAGATTGTAAGGAAAAGAAGTAAAAATTATTTTGTATCAGTTTTTCAAGGTGAATTTTCTTTTGTTTATATTAACTTCTCTTTAACTAACTTGAGTAGATTTTTTCGAGTTTTTTTTTGTTTAAGTTGACTCATGCAATTAATAATTAATTCAAAAAATAATCAACGCTGACTTAAACTGTAGTTAACAACCCCTATACATGTAACCCTTAGCTATTGATGTGATAAACGGAACGAAGGGTAAAATGTGTTTTGAAAAATTCGAACATGTGATACTTGTAGGCGCATAGAACAATTGCTTTAATTCAAACGATTCTATTGTGTAATAAATAAACGATTTTCGACTTAATTTAGTAAAAGCTAATTAACTAAGATACAAGTTTTCCTTTTCCGTTATTATTGTGTACAATTAATATTTTTTTATTTACATTTCTACACTAAGCTACTTAAGTGCTTGTATCATAGAAACAGGACAACCAAAGTATATATATCAAAGATACATTGGTACCGGTGGGTGGTCTCGAACTCGTGCCCTTCGGTTTGCGTAACCATTGATTGCACTGCCACTATACCATGGTTGCATTAGGTTTTCATTGCCGAATATAATATATAATTTATTGGTTATTTTAAATAGCTGCTATTTAAAGTTATTTAAAATTATTACTTATTTAGTTATAATAAAAAATATATATTTATTATTTAAACTAAAAAATATTTTATAGAATTATGTCACTATAATTTATTTCTTATTAAGTAGCGACATCTGATCTGGACTAACCTAATGGTAAACAAAGGGCCCAGAAGTGCCAACTACTAAAGAAACCTTTCAGTTTACGGTCGCTGCCACTATGCCGGCTAAATAACAAAATATATACAACAATAAAACATCGTATAATTTCGACCACAGTGCATAAATACAGCTACCTATACTTATAAACATGTGGTTGTATACGTCAAACGACTATCAATGTGTAGGGGTGGCCACCCTTCAAATATTCATACCTATTGCAACTCGCCGGCCGACAAGTACGCAATGTAAAATTTCAAATAATTATTGCTAAAATTTCACTCTCTGTATTTTTATATTATAGTATGGATTTACTGCAAAAATTCTGTAATATTTCTTTATTTATACTCGCGTTACAAATTAACTTAATGGAACTTATATACAATCCAAAGCGATTTATTGTGACTCGACATATGACAAGCACCCCGCTTGATGTTAGGCTGAAGTGTGGTCCATGAATGGATGCCACTGCTACTGCAATCCAATAACTGTGAGTAGCAATTACATCCACTATGCCGGCCTAGTTGGAACCGGCAACTAACAAGCCGATCTCAAAACGCGACCAAATCACTTTACGGTCTGTATACTTGTATACTGTATACATGTATAATAGTGGTGGTACTACCCCGGATCGGCAGACTGGGTACCACTGCCTACCACTCTTTTTTATTGCTAAAATTTAACGTTACAAATCAACTTAATGGTTTTTTGATTGTGACCTAATTGCATTTTGGGATAACCTTGATAGTGCAAACGCACTGGTTCCAATTAGACAGTAAATACGACTGTTATTTGCAGTTTTTTAACAGCAGTAGGAGTTTTCTTTACTCACATCAAATTTAGTCATTTATACTGTACGACATCTTCTTTTTTAAAGTATTATACAATAATAACTAATCAATAATCTATAATTATTTTTTTAAATGTCTATTATTTATATTTAAAAAATATATATATTAAAAATAACGGGCTCATTTTTTAAAACAGCTATAAAAATATGTTATTTCAATAAACGAAACAACTACGATATTAAATAAATAATATTTTATTTCAACGAGCTTTATTTTGAATTAAGGGATTTTAAGCGAGCTTTATCTTTACAGCTTTTGCATGCATACACAGACAGGCACGAGCATTAATACATTGGCCTTTGAAAATGCACTTTTTTAAATATCAACAAATACACTGTATTGCTACTTTTCAAAGTACTCTATTCATTATTTAAAAATGGACGAGCACTTTTTAATAATATAGACAGAAATACATTCAAAATTCTCAATGGCACAAAATAATCATACAGACCGTAAAGTAGCGTAGTCGCGTTTTGGGATCAGCTTGTGGGTTGCCAGTTTAAAATAGGCCGGCATAGTAGATGTGACTGCTACTTACAGTTATTCAACTGTAGTATTAGTCGCCTCAGCACTCCAGCTTAACATCAGGCGGGATGTTGTTATATGTCGAGTCACAATAAAAGAAAACTTGGAAAGACAATGAAAATAAAACATGATAACGATTGACGGACTTATTGGTGGAAGTGATCTCTTCCAGGCTAATCAACCTTAATACATTAAAGATGTGATTCCGCCCGCGACTGCAGACTGCACTACTGGTTTGTATGAGATTGATTCCGTGCAAGGCGACATTTTTAACCTGTGAAAATTCAACAGTAAATATTGCAACAGTTGCTAAGATTATATAATAAATATGATATTTTTTTACATATCTATACTAAGCTGCTAAAGTGCTTGTATCATAGAAACAGGACAAACAAAGTACATATATCAAAGATACATTGGTACCGGTGGGTGGTCTCGAACTCGTGCTCTTCGGTTTGCGTATCCATTGCAATGCCACTACACCACGGTCGCATTTTACAACATATAACAACATATAAATATGATGTTGAAAAGCATTAAAATATGATCTTAATGCGGCGGCTGCAGACTAGTGTCGTTTGCACAGAATCAATCTCATACTAACTAGTAGTGCAGTCTGCAGTGTGCGGTCTGAAGTCGCCGGTGGAATCACATCTTAATAAAAAATATATAGGTACCATAATAATTCTAAAGTACATTTACAAAATAAGTGTCGGATTAAATTGACATAATGTACATATACTCGTATGCACAACCATGTTTGTTGCTCTATTATTGTTTGTTGGTGCTCAAAACTCCCACGTAAAAGAGGCTACGTCTAACAATGTTCAAGTTATCGACTCCTACATTCACTAAAACCATTCACAAACATACACCTACGTTCATCGGACAATCGTGATTCAAGTTGTGAAGTAATCTCACGGTTCACTAATAAAATGTTGAGACAACCTGATTTTATATGTTTGGTTGTCTGTTGCGGCCATAAATATTAATATCATGAGTCTTAAATTATTTAGATTTATTTTTTTGTTATCTTTTGAGTCATATAGATTATTTGCTAGTTTTTATTTATTTATTTACATTTCTTTATTAATTGCTACTAAATTGCTTCTATCATAGAAGCAGGACGGCCAACTTCATACGAGTATAATATCAAAGATATTTCTTTGGCCGGCATAGTGACGGCGGCTGAGGCAGCCGAGAACAAACTCGGTTTTCTCAGTCGTCGTCACTCTTGGACCTCCTCTTGCTTATCATAGGGCGAGACGAGGTCAAATTTCGTGTCACAATAAAATAAAAAAAAAGATACATTGGTACTGGCCAGTGGTTTTGAACCCGTGCGTAAGCATTGCACTACCACTATACCACGATCGCCTTTTGTGAATGAAGTGTTAATAAATTCTAAAACTGATAGGCAGATAAATTGTTGCTGATTTGGCCAGTCTGCCGAACCGGGGTAGTAACACACCACTTCTTTCAAATGTACGAGACTCGTACATACCGAGAAATGACTTAGTCGTGTTTGGGTATCAGCTTGTAAGTTCCAACTATGACTGCATATTATAAAGGACAGCTACTAGCAACAGCAAGTTGCAATCGCCTCTATTCACCGACTGGTATCCAACTTAACATGACGCGAGATGCTGTTGTTAGAACAAAAACGTCTATGATTAAAGACGAAGTTTATGCTTGATTGTTTTAGTATCCATAAAGATATTCTGATTCGTAATAAACAGCATTCAACAGTGTGGACGAATGGTCAGAGATTGGTTTGTTGCGCGTAAAGTCCCAGGTTCGATTCCCGGTCGGATCAAATATTTGTTTCATAGCTTTTATTTCTAATATTTAATAATTATATTAAATTCTAATATTTAATAATTACATTCAATATTACAAATATTTGTTAATAAAAAAAAGATATAGATATTTGCTTCGGGTCTGCTTATAAAAGAGTGGTACCCAGTCTGCCCATCCGGGGTAGTACCACCGCTTACAAGTATACAGACCGTGAAGTGATTTGTTCGCGTTTCGGAATCAGCTTGTAAGTTGCCGGTTCCAACTAGGCCGGTAAGTGGATGTGTGACTGCTACTCACAGTTATTGAATTGTAGTAGCAGTGGCATCCATTCATGGGCCACACTCCAGCCTAACATCAAGCGGGGTGCTATCATATGTCGAGTCACAAAAAAAAACTTGTTTTTATTTATATAAGTATACAGGTTTAGGTACAAAGCTCTAAAATAAATAAGTGTCGTTATACCTTTGATTAAAGCAGTATATTTAATAAGCTTTAATTTAAAACGTCTTTCACAATAGCAAAGCTAAAGTAGAGCTTAAGTTTAAAACCAGTTTTAAGAGAGGAAAAGAAAACATGTGAACTATTATAATAGTAATTTAATTGACATTTCTTTGACATAATCTCTTGTCGTAAGTTAAGTTCATTCATTCATTCAAGTTCGAAATTTAAATATACATTCACTTGTCAAGAGCGTATGAATGAGTCATGCGATTGTATGGTTGTAAGGCTGTTTGTACACAGAGTAATAATTCTCCTAACTGATGCTTTTGGGTTGTTGAAGGCCCTTTTATGAATATTCTAAAATATAAAAGCGACCTAAGTAAGGGATGTTTTAGAGATGTAGAACTTCATGTCAATTGAAATAGTGAGAAGATGATTCTCACATTTCGTTATTCTAAAGATCCACTATTTTATTATTAATAATATTTGTATAATTAAACGGTTGGCTAAAAGAGATCATAGGTATATATATAGTACTTATATATAGTTTTTAGGATATAATTTAGATGAATATACTATTTTTATTACAAGTATATGTACATAGGCAAACAAACTGTTCAATTAGGATTCAAAACTGTTGCATAAATCGTCCATCAATCACCTATTTATCCGTTGACGGACCACTTAGTTTTCATGTGGACAAGCAGCCTAAGGCGTGGGCGAGTTCGGTTACTCGAGATTGGCTTTTATTGAAAAAGCACATAAGTTAACTTAAAGCTTTTAAAATTTATGTTTATGTTAGGTTATACTTTTTACTTTACTTTAGTTAAAGAAATTATTGTTTTTATTGTTGAAACATTAGTAATATTGTCATGATTTAAGGCCGGCATAATGACGGCGACTGAGGCAGCCGGGAACTAACTCGGTTTCTTCAGTCGTCGTCACTCTTGGAACTCCTCTTGCTTATCATCAGGCGGGTCGAGGTCTAATGTCGTGTCACAATAAATAAAAAAGATTACGGGTAAAATACAGCATGATTTTTCAAGTTGTATAATTAGAAAAATAGCTTTTGTTTTTTCCGTAAGAAGATGATGTTTTATTTTGTGATTGAAAATTCACATTTTTCATCCTCATTTTCAGCATTCAACAAAGAAACTTGACTGACTATCCTAAAAAACTGTGTTCATAAAACTGAAAAGTGATAGTGAGATACCCTTTTAAAACTATCTGTGTCTTTTAATTAAGTGCCAAAAAATTCTACGGACGTATTTAAACTTTGGTGTAACAAATTATAAGTGACTCGAATGAAGTGTTGAAAATTGAACTCTATTCCTATGGCTTTGTTGTTGATTTTGAGTAACAGTTCGCGTTAATGGCTACGGATGGGCACCAATTTGTCTAAACTGAACAAGACAAGAGTCTCCGGTGTCAATCATGTTAGTATTTAAAACCTTTCATTTTAGAATTTATATTTATATGCTTTATTTGTTGCCTTTAACAGCTTTCTGTGAGCCACGTTGCTTCATGTCGTTCTGTATGCTTGTAATTTTGTAATTTGCTTTACAGTTTTAAGTTAGTACGAGTATTAATTATAAGTTAGTATAGCTATAATTTAATTTATACATAGATATATATATATATATACGCGTTTTAAGTTTTCAATCAAGTAATTGGCACGCCTCTAAGCCGCAGGGAAAGGCAGATACAACGGTGTGTCAATTTCGCTGATCCTGGCATAACTTACCAAATACCTTTAAAAATACTTGCTTTGATTTTTATTGGCATTTTATCTATTTTTATAATTAGTTTAAAATGAATTGTGTCAGAATCGTAAGAGTCGCTTTTTTGTCTCTGCCTGTCCCTTTGGGAATAAGCGTGACAATTTAATTGATTGATAATTAAAATAAATTTTATTAATTATTAATATGTAGTTTTTTTCACATTGTTTGTAGAAGTATATAATAGTGGTAGGCAGTGATCCGGGGTAGTACCACCACTTACAAATTTACAGACCGTAAAGTGATTTATTCGCGTTTCGGAATAAGCTTGTAAGTTTCCGGTTCCAACTAGGCCTGTATAGTGGATGCGATTGCCACTGACAGTTAATTAATTGTAGTACCAGTGACATCCATTCATGGACCACACTCCAGCCTAACATCAAGCAGGGTGCTGTCATATGTCGAGTCACAATAAAATAATGAAAAAAAAAAGTAAAATTATCAGTCAATCAATTAAATTGTCACGCCTTTTTTCCCACAGGGATAGGCAGAGAATGGAGCGCCACTTACCACGATCCTTACACAACTCCCAATTTAAATTTAAAACCTAATATATCAGGATTTATACAATTGCATAAAATACAATACAATAAATATAAAGCAGCATTACATAATTGCATGGGCACGTGCATTGTGGTCTTTGACTGATGACACCATGATTGATGAACCAATACCAACATCTGGTGACTGATGACGACCAATTTCACAAAGTACTCCGGTAATACCATAATGATTAATGATCGTAAAAGTTTAATACTCGTATAAATATCAAAACTTGATTGTATCGTATATATGTTTAAGTAAAATATTTATATGTTTTCAATTTAGAGAATATAACTCGGAGGCAAGTGGAAAGTATTAACGTGGTCTATCATTCCTGATTATTCCTTGATCAAATCAGGAACTTTCTTAGAAAGCACGCGTAACTTTTTTATGAAGAGGGTTATGGATGTGAAGAAAACTAGAAAGCTGGAATGTGAAAAATAGATAGTAAAGAGTGGCGCTTCGTTTCCGCTGCCTATCCGTTGTGGGAATTAAGAAGTGAAAATGGTGATTTTTTTAAATTTTCGGTTTTACGAGGCCCCAAACCATTGTGGGATATAATTTTTTGATGAATTAAACAAATTTTATGCGGCTTACTATTAATTAATGTTAACATTAATAAATGTTCGCGCAAAATCTAAGAAAATACTAGAATTTTTTGAATTCAGGATCCTGTTGCTTAGGACGATCAAGTTAAGAATTATAAATGCGTTAATTTAAGCCTAATAATTGTTTCACAGTAAGGGTCTAGATTTTCCTTTGGGATAAGTTTCATTTAGGCAGGAATTTTACAACACGTCTAACAATTTTACAACTGCGGTACTTTCCACGATCCTGACTTTTCTCGATGCTTCTTCGTGGACCTGAATGTTCTCGCTTAAAATTTGGTCCTCTTTTAAACTATTTGTAATCTCATCCATAAAAGCAAACTAATAAAAGTATTTTTCATCGAGACACAACATCTGACCCTGTTACTGTTACTCTCCAACATCAAGGGGAAGTCCGTGTGTCTCTGTCTCCGTCACAATGCCGACTAATTCTAGTAAATAAGTTCACAGAAATAATTGTAACAAAAGGCTACCACACCAGTTTGGTTGATTGTTATAAACAGAAAAATGTGTTCAATTGTAGCATGTCCACAAACATGTTAAAAGGCAATGTAGGAAGAAAATAGTTTGTTTACCCACAGCAATCATCCTGAGTTACAACCTAAATAAGATAAAAAACGTCTGGCGCCTTCAATACAATTGCAAGCGATTTTTCTTTCTTCACTCATAGAATACTAAACAATAAGGTCTTTATTTGCGTTGTTAGTTGTGTAGCGAGATTGAGCTGTGTTAGTCTCGACCAATAGGAATGCGATAAGCAATTCAGCGACGACTTCCGGCGGCTAGCGCGGGAAAATTCAATATCCGGTTAAATTCGTGATATTCGATTACTTGCATCAGATTACCCGCTTCTCCCCTATCCTTATGTTATTCAGATGCGGATACAGAATTATGGAGTTTGAAGCAATTGTTTTTGATTAAATAAACTAACAAATTTTCTAAAAAAAAAAATAATAAAATAATAATTTTCTATAACTATCAATCAATGAATCAAATTGCCTTTTTTTCACAGGGATAGGCGAAACAATTGTTTTTTTATTTTTTATTGTGACACGACATCTGACCTCGTCCCGCCTGATGATAAGCAAGAGGAGGTCCAAGAGTGACGACGACTGAGAAAACCGGGTTTGTTCACGGCTGCCCCAGTCGCCGTCACTATGCCGGCCAAAGGTGCTTCTTCACGCATCGCTTGCCACGATTCCACAATTCTCTTCATACAAGCTCTATGGTTATGGGCACTAGGCAACTCAGCTTTCTTGAGGATGTCTCTAAATTAACATTGTAATTATTAAGTACCTAAGTTTATATTTTAAAATGGGGCACATTGTCTGTCTTTGTAGAAATGAAGGCGTGACCATTTGAATAATAAGCAGAATGGTAGGCAGGCAGACAGATGGTGGTCATGCCTCGGTTTGGCAGATTGGGCTAATGGTCACCGTCTGCCTATCATTCTTAAATAATTACGGTCTTACGACACAAATTATTTAATAATTTGTATTTTTTTATTTATTGTGACTCGACATATGACAGCACCCCGCTTGATGTTAAGCCAAAGTGTGGTCCATGAATGAATGTCACTGCTACTACAATTCAATAACTGCGAGTAGCAATCATGTATGTATGTGTATGCAGTCAAACGTCATCTTCTGGTACTAAATTAACTTAAATCATGTTTAATCCTTATCTAATGTGCGTTTAATTTGTTTGTGGTAACACCGGTAGACGTGGAGCAAATACCTGCCTCTTTTTTCATTAACAAATGTTCATTATACACAATCTAATTATAAAACACAAATCTTTGCACCAACCGGGAATCAAACCCGGAATTTTAACGCGTGTCGTTAATTAGTTAAAAAAACTACTTAATACATCCAATTTGCGAGCATTTCATATAAAAAATATGCCCTAAAGTTATCTAATTAAGCGAGGGATCGTGGCAAGTGGCGCTTCATTGACTCTGCCTATCCCTGTGGGAAAAGGCGTGACAATTTAATTTAATAATTGAAATAGCCGTTTATTTAATAACCTTAAAACTAAACATTTTACACCATTTAAATGTAATTGCTGAAAAAACATGAAAAGTGAATGTAAATATTCTCCTACTTCAGTATATTTGTACAGTAATTTTATATCTCTGTAAGAGTGGAATGGAACGCAGCTGTGATGGATTACGTTCCATTTTACTTGTTTCTTTAAAGTAACATTAAAAGTTAATTTATCATCTTTTAATGTTATATTTATTTATAGAAAATTATTTATAGAAAATTAATCGACCAGTAGAAAGCTGTACCAGACTATGCGTTCTCTTTGTTTTTAATATTAGATCCTTGAAGCGTATAATAAAACAATTATGGATGTAGAGGAAACAAGAGTGTGTATCGTGAAAAGTAACGCTTCATTGTCTCTGACTATCCCTGTAAGAATTAAGACGTGAAATTGATGATGATAACTCATTAAGGTTATACCATTTACATCAGCATGAAAACACGTCACTATAAGTATATTTTTTATTTTTTATTCCTAGTACCGGCAAATAGTAAGCATTTTTTTCTGTATGACACCCCTAAATGTTCCCTACATAATTGGTAATAGTATACGCAGCGAGATCAAAGTGTTGGCCGTCCAATAAAACGTCGAGCTGTCAGTGACGACTGCTGCATTGAGGGTGCCTGACACTTGCCACTTTTATTTCCGTCCTAATTTTATCAACTTATGTCGTTGTCCCGATATTATAGTGTTTTGTACATTTCTATGCTAGCAAATGTATAACCATAGTATAACAAAGGTACAATGGTACCGGTTTTCACCCAGAGGTCTTAAGGCAAAAAAAAGCGCTTACTTGATAGGTAATAAGATGATCCTGAAACGCGACGGAGTTATCTCACGATCGGTAGGCTGGGCCAGTTGATTAACTGGTAGCACTCGCATCCACTATGCCGGCCACGTTTGAATCGGCCTCTTTTAAACTAATCCCGAAAAGCGACTTAGTCTGTCTTAACAGTCCGTGTTAACTAATTTAATCCTCTTAACTTTTAGGCAGTGGAATAAACGTGCCGAACAGTAACATACATTCTAGGATTAAAAACTTTTCTATACTACATAATAACACTATAAATTGACCAAGTGCAACTTGTACTTAGTTAACTGTAGTAGCAGTCATAGACCACACTGGAGTGTACCAAGCTCCAGCTTGATATTAGATATGGTGATGTCATTCGAGCCTCAATTAAAGAAGTGCCTTAGAATGCACCCTATTTATTTATAAATAACAATTAAATACTATTTACATTATCCAATGGTCAGTCCAATGCTACGTTACGGACAAAATTAAAATGGAGCCCATACAAATGAAACAGAGGGTCCGACCAAAGCTTTTTGTTAGCAAATATTTAAATTTCTCTCGCTCGTTATATATTTAGCATTTGGACAGTGAAATTGGCTTAGTTATAGTAAACTTAAAAATACTAAATATTTAGTCGTATTAATAAATGTAGTTTTGATAAATGTTGATACCAAATAAAATTCCTATTTATATTATTCTAAAGCTTCATACAAGCTCTATTGTTATGGGCATTAGGCAACCCAGCTTTCTTGAGGATGTCTCCGATTTGGTCGAACAACACGCTTCTGCGTCTGCCTCGATTAACGCATCGATCCACATCAAATTTATATTTTTTTATGATAGGAAAGTTAGAGAGTTGTATCAGGATTGTGTGGGAAAAAGGCGTGACAATTTTATTAATATATAATTACAGATATAAACATCATTTTAAAGTCATTTTTATTGTTATTTTAGCCGGCGGGTAGCGTCGGCACTCTTGAACAGTGACTGTCGGACAGTCGCGTTTAAATAAAAATCAATGCTCCTCACAAGAAAATAAATATAAATATAAAAAGAACATCGCAACAAATACCCCCCTAATCCCCTCAATACTAATTCGAAACGGCTCACTTTATCCCCATTTCTTACCTTAAATAACTTTATTACAGAAAATATTGCGAAACTGGCAAAAAGACGACTAAACAATTTTGCCACTTTTTTATTTAATTCTCTAAACTGCCCCTTGTTTTTCTATCAAACTCAATCACTATAATCCAAAAGAAAATAACTCTAAACTGTTTAAATATAAGGTTCAAAATACATTTGTTTATTTACATCCGTGGTCATTGCAACCCCAAAGCTTTTGGGAATACGAATCAATACTATACATCTGTTATATTGAATATTTTGTTGTATTTAATTTGTTTTTACTAATGATTTTACTGTATTTATTTTTAAAGATTTGGCGCGTCTGTAAAACAACATTACTAGCCCATGCGTTTTCCTATTCCAATCTTGCGATGAAAAGGCAACTTTGGCCGGCATAGTGACGGCTACTGCGCCCGTTTCAACACGTCCAATATAATAAAATTACAAATATTTTTAATAACAGTGAAATAGAAAGGCATTTTTTTCTTAATTTTCATGTCTATTTCTATTCGAAGTATTTATTTTGTTTAATTTAATATTTATTTCTGCTCATTAAATACTCTTAATTTTAATTAAAAACGTATAGGGTGGCTCGTGCTCTAAAACCGGAAAATTCCCATTACTCATGTGGATCAAGTGTTCACACTTAAACTTTAAAGTGTCATAATCGCCTTTAATGAATCAAAACTAAGTTAATTGCCTTAAGTATTTATTAATTAACTACTTAAACATAGTAACAATATTCATTGATGGCACAAATTCTTAGAAAACAGTACTTGCCACTTTCACAGTCCAGTATGTATTATTTTGCCTTATCTTGCTAAATGTCTGACCACTACTCGGAAATTTAATATGTCAAGCTCCCTCCCTGATCGTGTATAAGGTGCATTTTTTTTTAATAAGATTATCTTTTTTTTAATATTTAAATATAAACTTTACCTTAAATGCTAATAATAAAAGCTTAATATTTTTATTTGAAAGGAAAATGAGGAAATTTTAAAGAAGATATTGATACTTGACGACATTTCACAAAATAGATAAGTGCTTTTATATTTCCATTGTGCGTGCTCAAGATGCTGGAATTTTACTTCCATTCTATTTTATTATTGATTACACTTTTCGACACGATTTCGTGAACGTCTCTAAATTTTAAAATGATAATAATTACGTTTTAGGCAATAATAAGCAAATAAAAATAATATTTCATAACAATGGTAAGAAAAGCTTCTCATAATTTACTGTACATGTATATGTCTACTATGTATGTACAAAGAACATGTTAATATTGACAATAAAAGTAAGATATAAACAAACATTAATGCCATACAAAAAAAAAATAACATTTAAAATAAAAGGTATAATCAAATTAGAATAAACTTTTAATTTTAATATTTAGTAGGCGATAATATTTTAAGAAATCGAAAGGTTTACTTATATTAAAGAAATACTTTAATCATATCGAACACTTTTCTAATATTTGTCCTCCTAATATTGATTCAAAGTGTATATTCCTATTTGTTTACACTCAAAGGAACGCTTTCAAAGAAAATATTCAAGATTGTTGACAGGAAGTTTTTTGCAAACTTCTTCATTTTATTGTATTTATGGATGCCAAAATATTTGTGTATTGTATGAATATTCTTTGAATTGATTTTCCAAGTTGAGATCTATTGTAAGTTCATATATATACATTGACAAATCGCATGGCTCGCGGTCCTATGTATGAGTGTTTAATACGAAGCACCTTATTATTGTGATTCGACATATGACAATATTTCGATTTCGATTGTTCTACGTCGCGACGCGCTGAACCGTTTAGTCGATATAGTCGATACAACACAAATGTTTTTCCGACCTGTCGATCAAATTTATTTATTTTTAAATCTAAAAATATTAACATTAAGAATAATCCTTTTAAGGGTAGTAAAACGGATAAAAGCAACTAAACCCTTTTATCTTACGTTGGAAAATTCTAGATAAATCTTCAAGGACTGATATTGCAGTTTAGAGGGTGGCCAGTGCATTTCGTAAGGTACTGTCCACACGTCGAAAGTCGTAAAACTGTCGGCTGTAAATCTCTGAAGTGTCCCAAAAAGATATATCACTGATACTAATGCAATTGTTTGTATTAATAATGGAATAAAGTTCTATTAATGTTATTTCTTTAATGTTTTTTTTTGTGACTCGATATTTGACCTCGATTTGCCTGATGGTAAGTAAGGGGAGGTCCAAGAGTACCTGCTACTAATACAACACTGGTTTACGGTTGCCTTAGTCGCTGTCACTATGCTGACTAAAAAATATCAATGATGCTTGTGTGCCGACCTTTTTTAAGTTCGCACTAAAATTTATTTTCATAAAAAAGCATTGTCATTTCAACACATTCATTCTTTTGTTATTATTCTATTTTTGTCAAAATAAAAAGAACCGTCTTCTTCTCGATTTCAACTAGAGCGTTTCATTTATCACGTATTGACCACATAGCGTTAAACTTGTGAGAATTGTGTATGTAAAGAAAGCTAGTTGTATCTGCCTATTAAAACATTGAAAATAAGGGGAAATGAAAATTCCATAACTCACCGCCAAGGTCGAGCTTAACTTGAAAGCTATCATTTATTTAAGAATATCTGAATTCATCCTGTCTTTATGATTCACTAAATCCAGCCTCCAATTGCAACGAGACCTTACCCAAAGTATTAAGAAAAAAAGAATACTATTTGGACACAAAATCCTACCGCAACTTGGGGTTATAATCCCTTGAGAATAGTAAGTATGGACAGCAAAAACGATAGGGATACGAACATAATAAAATGTATTTGACGATGATTTAATGGCTATTTTTATGCGAACCTAATGTAATTTTCTTGTTTTTCTTTTTGTTGAATAGTACTGTTGTAATTTATGTTAATTATTTAGATATTAAAGTATAAATTTACTACGCAATAAATAATAATTATACATGTTCTTTACTGCATCAAATAACTACAAAGCGAACTTAATGTCTTAATGGGTATTTATTTAGGCATACCCTGACAGTTAATAAAAGTATACAGACCGTGAAGTGACTTTGTCGCGTTTCGGGACCAGCTTGTAAGTTTCCGGTTCCAACTGGGCCGGCATAGTAGATATGTCTGCTACTTACAGTTACGTAACAGTAGTAGCGGCCACCTTTATTCATAGACCGCACTTCAGCCTTACATCAGGCATGGTGTTTTCATATGTCGAGTCACAATAAAAAATAGTTAACCTTTAGGAGATGTAATCCTAAATTCCCTTAATAGTGAATATACCAATTTAAAAATTATTTATAAATAGCTTAAAGGAAACCACTCGGACCTCCTATTTAATTGCAGTCCTACTTGTATTGCAATGGATCAGGGGAACCCCTTGTCATCACATTGAACTAGAAGTAGTTAGTGTTTACAGTAAAAAAATGATAGAAATTCCCACTTAGAAGTGGCACTATTATGAACTATATTACTATACTAATGTCCAACACTGGCTGCCCGCAGAGCAATAAAACGTGAGTAAAGGACGCTGTCTCTTGCGTTCTCTGTATTAATAGTTACAGGGCAATAGGGCCTTATAAATGTTATATTAGTTATAAAAAGTGAGTTTACGCATTGCACGCACAGATTGCACATGTCTATTCCTAGTGCACCGATGATATATGGCACCATAGGTTGCTAGACTAAAAGGTTGATAAACTAAACATTAAGGAAGAGACATTAACCGTAGAGCTTGTATGAGGAGAATTGTGGATGTGAAGAAAACGAGGGAGTTGTGTCACGATCGTGGCAAGTGGCGCTGTCGTGGGTAAGAGGCGCGACATATTGATTGATTAATTGACATTAAAGAAAGAATAAAAAATACTCTTTCCAATAGTGCCACCATATTATAATTATTAATCATTTTGTTTTATTTTAAAGATAAATTCCAGCAATTTTCCTTTGATATAAATAGCATTTTAAAATTATAATAAGACATTAGTTTGTAACGTTGGAGACAGGGGCACGACATCGTGGATCGCCATTTTGTTGCAAGCTGTACATAATTCAGCAAACTTTGAAAGCGACTCAAACGGGGAGTGCACGAGTTTGCGCCATTCCGGGCTCCTCACGCTTCGATGGAGCTTTTTAACAAGAAACCCTTGTAAGGACCCGATCGCAAAAGAGACAACCTTTGTCCTATTTGTTTTTGACTAATTGATGCTTTTGATATTTTCTTATTAGAAATGTTTATGTTAGAATAATTATTATAAAATTTGTCGTTGTTTAATTTTATTAAGACGCAACTACTGAATTTGACTTAGCTATCAGGAATGTCTAAGAGGAGGCGCCAATCGTCGAATAAACCCAATTTTGAGGCAGCCGTGAACTGATTCGGTTTTTTCAGTCGTCGTCACTCTTGGACCTCCTCTTGCTTATCACCAGGCGGTTCACTAGCTTATCGACAGAGGTCGAGTCACAAAAAAAAACACTTGTATAACACTTGTTTTCAT
Source organism: Tinea trinotella (assembly GCA_905220615.1). Taxonomy (NCBI): domain Eukaryota; kingdom Metazoa; phylum Arthropoda; class Insecta; order Lepidoptera; family Tineidae; genus Tinea; species Tinea trinotella. Next base: position 13,215,237 of record HG992308.1, on the reverse strand, counting down.
AGCCCTGTGTTTCTATAACTCTTCATACAGTTTCCAGATTTATTGAAAATGTATCAAATTTAACCAAATTATATTATAAAAATTCATAAACAATAGTTTCAAACTTACATAAAAGCTTTCATAGGAAAGGTGAAATATTCATTTAAAAAAAATATTAAATTATAGTGAAATTTCACGAGTGTATATTTGATATTGGGCGATGCGGCTTTAGTGTAGATTGAATTGGCCACATTTGGCGCCGGAGGCTTTGAGGCGGCTACCGTTTGATGGAAAACCAATTTGTCATATTCATCATTGGCTTATGTGTGCGCCAAAGGACGTATGAACGCTTTACTGAATTGAGCTTTTCAGTTCAAATTTACCAAAATGACAGTTATTTCATTCTATTTGCTTAGTTGGGGTTTTGCCCGTTTAGGTCCATAATAAAGTATTAATTCAAATTAGTTAGTTCTTCGAATGAGCGAACTATCATTTATCATAAATAAAAATATACTTTTACGCATTTTTGGTGGTAATGGGCATAATTCTTTTCGTTATATCCAATAAATTTGTTTCCAACTTATAATATTTTAAATAATTTAATCAGTTACTTTTGTATTATATAAAATTTATATCATTATTTTATTCATTACGCATATTTTGCAGCCTCATTACCAAAATATGTAACATTTCTATAAACTAAATATGTGCCGCCTTGTAAAAAAAATACATATGGAAAGAATAATGAATTAAAGAGTTATTAAACTAGCCTAGTACATAATTAGTTTAAAATTTGTAAAATAATGATTTTAAAGAAATAAGATAATTAAATAGGTTCTTGCATATTCGATAATCAAGTACTTCACGTACTTCAAGTACTAAATATGGACATAAAATTAACATAAACATGCATTTTAATAACTTTATTAATTCATTTAACAACAGGATTTACAACAAAACTCATCTAAGAACATCGAAATGAAAACATTGATGTGTACATAAAACTCGTACAGAGTAACAGTTCTGACCTCTGAACCGCAGACCAGGGATCTCTTTGATCCCTATTTAATCAACGGGTCCCCTAATTATTAAGGAATTTACTCAGCTAAATGTATGGGTTCAAATTTTAGACTGTTATACTTGACGGAATGTACCCAATTTTGACGGAATCGATATTTATTTTGTTATGTGAAGGAAGTTATATTATTAGATTATAATGATTATATAACTAACTAAACTGTCACGCCTACATCACTACAGGAATAGGCAGCGGCCGTTCCTACGATCCTATCAAAACTCTTGTGCTCTTACATACTTCGAAATATATAATAACAAATATGAAAATGAAAAAAATACATTACTTTAAACAAATTGTCATGTCTCAATTCTTACAGAAGTATGCAGATTGCAGAGCCAATAGAACGCCCAACTTCCCAAATTCTGACACAACTCTTTTGCTATTTTAAATTCACAATTCTCTTTATACAATCTCGTCTTAATAATATGATTAAAATAGACAACAGTTCTAAAAATTTCAAAGTAAATAAGACAATAAATATTTTGAATAGTTTAGTTGTACTTTTTTTAAAATTAACAAATATTTGTAATATTTAATCTAATTATTAAACATTACAAATAAAAGCTATGAAACAAATGTTTGCTCCGATCGGGAATCAAACCCGGGACTTAACAACCTGTGTAACAAACGCAACGGTGAGCTAACTAATGCGCAACGCCTGTAGTCAAACTTTAGAGTAAATACGAGAAGAAATGTTTCGTAAAGTTCAGATGTCCTTTTCATTGCTCTCTTGTTAATGAAATTTGCTTTAGCAAGTGTCAATAGTGAGTCGAGTAATTAAGTTGGAGACGGTCTCCGTTGGTCTACACCACACTTTGTAATTCAGATAAAGCTGACGTTTTAATTGGTCAATGCAACACTGTGTTGTAATTATGTTAGCTCTCGGCTTGTAGTTCGATTACTATGGTTCCTAGTTCAGTTTGTATTATTAATAATAGTATTTATTGACTGTAATTACGAGTATACTATATTAACGTTAGTACTATACGCGTGAGTGAAAGTAGATTGACGAAAGGAATTTATAAATCTGATGTGGATAGATACGTTAAACAATGCCAGGAGTGACGGCAACAAAATCAAGTGCGTCACTTAGACGTAGGTTGCCAGTTTCATGCGTATTTTGTTCGTACCGTATCTTTCTCTTTTGTTAAATCAATCTTATGTCAGTCTTATTTGTTTATATTTTGTTGGAAGATCCATAGATTTTATTTTTAATGCCACACCCTCATATTTGCAAAGAAATCCTATTGTTATTTCATCCACTTATTTCAGTGACTAATGCACCCACACACAACATACACGTCAAACTAATTACTTATTGAATTATTTATCTCAATAATCCGTGATAGGGAATCTGAGAGAGCTTTTGCCAAGGGTATTAAAATAATTCAATGTATCATACAGAGTGGGGTATTTTAGGCTGGTATTACACAGTGGTGTCTATTATATATATATATATATATATATATATTTATTGTGATGTGATTGACGAAAGGAATTTATAAATCTGATGTAGATTCTAGATGAATGCGTTAAATGAGGCAGGGCAGACCCAGGAAGGGGTTTTCAGACCGAATCGGTGACATCCTCAATAAAGCTGGGTTGCTTAGTGCCCATAACCGTAAAGCTTGTACGAAGAGAATTGTGGATGTGAGAAAAGCATAGGAGTTGTGTCAGAATCGTGGCAAGTCGCGCTCCATTGTCTCCCTATAGGAAAAAACGAGACATTCTAAACAAGATTGTTGACAACTGAAAAAAACGATTCAGTTAACGACTGCCGTCACCCTTGGTGTTGTTTCACGCTACTCTTAAAAGATTTAAGGTTATATGGGAGGAACATATGGGCTGTCAAAGCATTCCACTTATCAATTGTTGCAGGAAGAAAAGACGCGCTCAACCGTTTAGTTCGACTGTCAATTCCCTCTACCTCAATATTTTTTTATGTCATATAAATTTGAAAGTGTGAAACCAGCTTTACCATCGTAAAGAACCATCGTCTATAGAAAAAGATATTAAAGACAGTGAATTTTATTTTGTTATTTATAAACATCTCTTTTAAAAGGTCGGTAATGAAGCGTACGTTAAACCGTTTTGAAAAGAAAGATATTTTGTTTTGAATTTAAATTTGTTTAGTAATACACTAATAATAAACTTAATACAATTAATGAATTCACCAAATCTTTTGCGGCTTACTATCGCGTTTATTTTGGTTTTGATTTTACATTTTTTATTATTCCGACGTTTCGAGAGGTCCTATTGGTATAGTAGCCGCATAGCAAATTTTATAGCCGCATAAAATTTGTTTAATTCATTAATCAAAGTTTGCGCAAAATCTAAGAAACACTTCGTTATTAATATTTGTCCTGTTAAACAATAAATCATAATAGAATAAATCATAATAAAAAATAATAGATAATAAATCAAGGATTAATCAATCAAAAATCAAATTGTCACGCCTTCCTCCCACAGGGATAGGCAGAGACAGAGACAATCAAAGATAAAAGGAATAAATGTAAGGGAAGCGGGGGAGTTGTGCCAGGATCGTGGCAAGTGTCGCTCCATTGTCTCTGCCTACTCCTGTGGGTGAAGGGCGTGACAATTTGATTGATATTATTACAGAAGTTAAGTGATATTATCATCATTATCATCTCAGCCAGTGGTCGTTCACATAGGCCTCAATCAGCGATCTCCGCTATGGCCACACTGGAATAATGGCTGATCCAGTTGTTTTGGTAACTTTAGCAGGTTTTAGTCTATCTTGTGACTGAACGAGCTGCTTATTTCTGTACTTGGTATCGACTCGAGAATTTTTTGGGCCCAACGGCCATTAGTTCTACAAGCTAGTCTATGGGCCCGTAGAAGTACATATAGTAACATAAATAGTATAAATTCATTAAACATTGCTAGGATTTACTATTAATCCCACTGTTAACATCGGTAAAACAAACAAAATATCGGTAAAAATAGAACCAAGTTTTGTTGTAAGTTGAAATTTTGGCAAACTGTTTTTTAACAGGCTAAATTGGGTACAGTCAGCATGGAAAAACGCTACAATTATATGCAAATATCTCCTTTGAACATCGCTAACAAACTAGCTCCATATTGACAGGCAAAATACATCAAATTGTTAATCAAAACTAGACCTTATTACAACACGATAAATTACTATTGCAACGATCAAGTTTACAAGTCCAGAATCCTCTTTAATTTAAAGAGAAAAAGAGGTCGCACGTGCCAGTCACGTGACTGTATTTTAGCCAATCGCACGTCATTGTTTTGCCAATGACGTCATCACAATTTGCCCACGTGACTTGCTATTTCGTGGGAAATAGGGGAAACGATAAAATAATTAACCTTAATTATTTACCTTTGTCCTACTAATTTGATGGTGTGTCTAAAATTAGATGTTTAATGTGATTGTTTAGTGGAAATTACTATAACTATGTGTGTGGTCCTAATAGGCGGTGTTAAACTGAATTAAAATCAGCCCGGATAAAATTACTATGACAGTCTAACCGATGCTTCTACACAAAGTTTAGCGAACAGGACGCAATAAAAGATATGAAACAAATATTTGCTTTGACCGAGAGTCGAACCTTGACGCGTAACAAACTGGTGTGCTAACCAAAGCGCCACACCTGTCGCCATTAAATTGTAATAATATTACGTTAACCCAGATTAAAAAAAACATGATACCTTTTTTAAAATAATCTGTCCTTAGTCTTTTATGATCGTCCTTAAATGTCCTTAACGTGATATCTTCGCCAGTTGTTTTATTTTACAAGAAAAACAGCGGTTCCTTTTTTCACTTCACACCCTTCTTAATTCAAGTTCAAACATTTCTTATTGACAGCACCCTGTTCTACAAGTAATGTCAAATTTACATTGAGCGTTGTTTACTTTGGACTTAGGCATTAATCTCTATACCTAACATTCCTACCACATATTTAAAACCACCTTCATTGCATTGGTAATAAGGTTCAAAATGTACAGGACTTCGTTTAATAAACAATAAGTTGGTACTATAGAGTATATATACATAGAGTGCGCGTGATGCGCGTGACGTGAAATGTATTATAAAAATGTATACATCTATTTTCGCAGTATCATCTATGTCGATACCACTAATAAATATATGTGTATCGTAAGGTAATTAAAGTAAATTGTAGCGCAAACCGTTTTAGTACATGTTTTATTAACAATTGTAAAGGACTGGATTTTATTAAAACGCGTGTTAATACTACGGCTAGGACAAAAATCTAAAGATTTATTCAATTACATGTATTTAATATTATATCTGATTTTTTATATTGGGACAGAACCCCGCCTGATTTTAAGCTGGAGTGTGGTCAATACTGATCCTGACTAAGTCACTTCACTGTCTGTATACTTGTAAGTAGTGGTACTACCCCGGATCAGCAGACTGGGCACGACTGCTTACGAGTCGCGTATTTTTGTAGACGTGTGCGTATTTAAAACAAAATCTAAACCTGTCTTACAATTGGTATAACACGGGACGTTTAGTCATGCGCGCTCTAATGTATTTTCAATATAAGGTTTGTACCGTAAACTAAATGGGGAGTTATAGGGGGTGAACATACAAATAAATAGTGTCGACAAATGTTTACTTAATATTGCAAATCAGCCCTTCTGTTGTTGACTGTACATAGAACAAATTTGACAGTAGGCGGTTTGGCATATTGGCACTGGAATTACATTTGAACGGTTAAAGAAATACCAATATTTTTGATATTTTTAAGCGACATAATACCTTATATTTCTTTTTTTGTCGCAGATTCCACTGCCAGTATGGTATAAATTAATTGTGATAATTTATAATCATTATCATCACTTGTCACACCTTAATTCCCACTGAGATAGGGAGAGACAACGGAGCGCCATTTTCTACCATCCTGACATAACTTAAACTGTATATCGCTTTAATGATTGAAAAAAAAATATTTTAATTTTGTGCAATTCTATTCTAAGCTACTAAAGTGTACTATAAAAATAGGACAACCAAAGTACGTAATTAATCAAAGATTTTGTACATTGGTATCAGAAAGTGGTTCATGAACCGGTGACTCTCGGTTTATGTGACTACACCACTACACCACGGTCGCATTAAACTATTTATGTTGTACTTTTTGTTGCAAGGATTATATTTAATTGAAGAAAGAAATAAGTAGTCTCGGTCTAAAAATCTATTTTAGTTCCATTCACATATGAGATTTAAATGACATAAAATCAATACTTTACTATTATGTTACAAGAAATTTAATATTAATTTTGAAGCCTTTTAAAGGCTGCGTTATAATAAACTTGGCGTTAAACTATGTGTTTATGTTAACGCGTGAGTGTCAACATGTCAAAACGTCAACTAACGTTGAGGGTCTACGTTAGGGAAACTGTTGTGAATCAATCAATTTTCTATTGAAATTTTGGGGAATACTTGTATGTAGTAATTGATTTTCGTACGCATACTTTTTGTACGAATTTTATAGATTAGTTATTACTTCTTTATTAGCTACAGTGCGGTCCATAAGTGGACTGTGAACGCAGCACAGCACACTGACATTACCCACATAGTGCATACAGCAGACGCACCTGGCACCGATCTCGTTAAAATCATTAGCAATTAAATAATATATCTCATACTCGTTTCTTTATAAGGCGACCGTGGTGTAGTGGCAGTGGAATGGTTACGCAAACCGAGAGCATGGATTCCAAACCACTTGCCAGTACCAATGTATCTTTAATATAAGTACTTTGGTTGTCCGGTTTCTATGATACAAAAGCACTTTAGTAGGTTGTATTTAACCTTGTATTTAAAAGTATTATACATTCTTTAAATTCGTCACCAAGTTAAGATTATGAAGATATTCTTTCATCATCATGTCCACTGCTGAATATAGTCCTTCTTTCTTTAGCAGCTCGTCAATCCATTATGTGGGTGGTACATTCATTTAAGAAAGCCGGGTTGCCTATTGCCCAAAATCAAAGAGCTTGTATGAAGAGAATTGTGAATGTAAAGGAAGCGAGAGAGTAGTGTCAGGATCGTGGCAAGTGACGCTCCATTGTCTCTGCCTATCCATGTGGGAAAAAGGCGTGACAATTTGATTGATTGATTGAGACATTCATATATAAATAACGTAAAAACCGCTAATTAACTGTCAAAATAACTATTGAAATGATCTACGTTCTAAGCCAAAAATAGGTAAAAAAAATCGTTTGAAAATTACGTCAAAACCAAAACAACTGAAGCTCCACTCATTTAAATATCGTTTTAGACGTTATCATCAATCAAGAGTGGCTGTCGTTCTGACAGGGTTAATGACCAAACGACTTTTCCCTGGCTCACTAACTCAAATAGAGATGGAATGTAGCTGCGTAAAGACCGGACTGTATTTACAGTATTTAGAAAACGTTGTTGACTGTGGGTACATACACCAATATTTGCAAAACGTTTATTAATAATTTTTTGGTTATATTTTAAGTTTTTTCAGTCTTCGTCGCTCTTGGACCTTCTCTTGCTTACCATCTTTTATTTTTATTTTGACTCGACATTTGATCAGCACCCAGCTTGATGTTAGGCTGAAGTGTGGTCCATGAATGGATGTCACTGCTACTACAATTCAATATCTGTAAGTAACAGTCACATCCACTGTGCCGGCCTAGTTGGAACCGGCAACTTGCAATCCCGAAACGCGACCAAATCCATTCACGGTCTATGTACTTGTAAGTGGTGGTACTACCCCGGATCGGCAGATTGGGCACCACTGCCTACCACTCTTTGATAACCAGACCCAAAGCAAATATTCGCCTCTTTTTTTCATTAACAATTGTTTGTAATATTTGATTTAATTAAATATTACAAATAAAAGCTATGAAACAAATATTTGCTCTGTACGGGAATCGAACCCGGGACTATACGCGCAACAAACCAATCGGTTACCGTTCGTCCACGTCTGGCACATTGAGGTCAAATGTCGAATAACAAAAAAGTTTACTTTTATCGAAAACATATTTTATTAATTTACTAACCTTTTTGTTATATAAATCTAATTGCAAGCAAAATCTAAATCTAAATTATTTTACATACATTTATATCTGACCGTACCCTAGCGACGAGCAGTCGTTAATATAACGGAAACAAACCAAAATAGCATGGTCGTGTGTGCTTTTTTAAATCTTTCATTTTACGAGTGTCATATGCTTGAATGCATCAGAAAATTGTATTGCCACTAAACTTAAGATCTTTTTGTTTCGAATATTTAAATAATAGTTTGAGATTTGTTAGTTTGACAAATGATTTATTATTTTTATTTATTTATTTTAAAACTTTATAGTCTATACAATAGGTAAACTTAACGCCCTGAGAATTCTTTGCCAGTATACCTTAGATATGTTATATTTCCATTCTATTTTTGATTAATAGCGCTTTAAGTCGTATTCCGAATTTACAATACAACAATTCTGCCAGTGTCAAGTGTCAAACAGGAATGTGTGGGGACATTCATCGCGTTGATAAGTAACACCTAAATTACAGACACTAATAAATATTTGAATAAATATTTATAGAACGTACACCTTTAAAATGTTATATCGAAGTAGGTGCAAAGGTAAAAACGTTAAAATGTACTCCTATTTTGTTTCAATTTTTATTGTATTTACACTGTATGACTAGTTTTATATCTACCACAATCTGTATTACTTTTTGGCACTATCTGGTATTGTTGTAAAATTAATTGTAAGTTACTTGTTTGTTGATTACTGTTTGTTGCCTAAATAAATGAAAAATACATACTTCTCACTAACAAAAATATACATATACTACTTACTTAAAATACAAAGATATACAATATCTAAATAAATGATATACATAGATACACACCAATATTAAAAACATTATAACTACATGATTGAAATAATAATATTTTCTATAATAATGGTAAAACTGTATATTTAAATAGACTAGAACCTGAAAATAGATCCGTTTATAGTAAAAAAAACACGTATTGTATTATGCAATTTAGCTGAAGCTTTATAAACTTTATAAACAAGCTGTGACATTAAGTGTCTGTCATAATAAAACAATACAATATAACGTATATGTCGAATATTCTAAATATAACTAATTTGTCAACTGTATAATGACTGCGACTTAGGCAACGGTAACCTGAGTAGGTTGTTTTAGTCTTCAGCGCTTACCATCAGCCAATGAGGTCAGATGTCGCGTCTCAATAATATAAACAAATAAAAAGAATCATCTGTGAACATCAATATCAATCAATCAAATTGTCACGCCTTCTTCCCATGAGGATAGGCAGAGAAAATGGAGCGCCCCTTGCCACGATCCTTACACAACTCCCTCACTTCCTTCACATCCACATTTCTCTTCATACAAGCTCTAAGGTTGTGAGCACTAGGCAACCTAGCTTTCTTGAGGATGTCTCCGATCAATATCAAAACTATAATAAAACTATTAAAATGCTGAGAACAATATTGTAATAGTAATAATAATAATGAAGTAATAATAAAGTCGTCAACTTATACGTTACTTTTATGAATCAACAAAACGTGATTCCTTTCAACGTAGTTTTAATAGTCTGTTAAGGGCACATAGAATGCCTATTCATAACATCAATTTCTCCCGCTGAATGCGACTAAAATAACAATAATGGTCTGCTTATGGTGCATAAGCGAAGCGATTACAGAGTTTAGAAATAATAAGCGGATTTTGAACTAATGTCTATAAATATACCTATGCTGTTATTGCAAGATATTCCTTTTTTTTGGACATCTGACCTCGACTTGTCTTATGGTAACCAAGTGCACCGACGCGACGGCTCAAAAACTCGATTCAATTTACAGTTGGCTCAGTTATCGTCACTATACTGGCAAATAATGACTTAAATAAATATTACTTAACTCTGTCTGCTATTAGCTAGAGTGTTGTTATTAAACGGACTAAACAGAGATAAATTGAAAATTCTTAGATAGAAAAACTTAAAATTCCCTAAAAATCGACCCAGTGAAAGATTATTGAGATAGGAAGAAGAATATCTTATTAGGAATATAAAAAGTATATTAATAATTATTATGGTGAATTATGGACGTGAAGAAAATAAGAAAGAGATGTCAGTTGGCTCTGCCTATCCCTGTAGAAATTGGGGCATTACAATTGATCTGTGACAATAAAGAGGGGTGTAAATCGTAAGAAAAATCGCAAAAGGAAATTTATATATTTAATTTATTGTTGCAATATAAAATATATAGCACAAAGTATACAAGTCGTATTTACGCATGCATTCGCTAAACAGAAAATAGCTCATTAAACTTTACTGATTCGGAAGTCGCTAACCGCTTATAAAATAGTCATAGCCTTATTGGAAGCATAGCAGAGTAACATGCCGGTCTATTTTGGTTTCCCAAAGGGCCCGACAAGTCGTTAGGGCAAGTAACAAATCTTCGTTTTGTCTCCAAAATTAGCCCAAATTACAGTGAATGCGTTGGGACTATTTTAAAGTAAACGCGGATGCATAAAACGGGACAATTTTCGGTTGTGCTAATTATCTTGTTTGTTTTCACCCTTAGTTTTGGTTTTAATTGTGCATTTGTTAGTTTTTAATTAGCGAGTCAAAATAAAAGTTTAGGATAACAATTAATGTGTTTTATATTCATTTGTTGTTTTTAAGATTATAGCTACAGTATGATGTGAGGGAAGCATGGGAGTTGTATCAGGATCGTGGCAAGTGGCGCTCCATTGTCTCTGCCTATTCCTGTGTAAAAAAGGGCATTGATTACGACATATATTTACATAATACATAACATATTTTATAACATATTTACATAAGTATAAGTTACTCAGTGCCCATAACCTTAGAAATTGTAGGAAGATTTTGTGACTGTGAAAGTTGCGAGATAAGCTTAATAATTTGATTGATTGATTGATAACATAAGTGACATTATTTACAACAACTTTGAATAAACAAAAACTCAATTACACAATGTTCCTTATACAAATAATTCGTGGAATAAATTAACGAACGAACTAACAAGAAACTAGTAATCCCTTACAAAACTAATGTTTAACCATAATTTAACACAACTGTACGTCCGAGATATACAACTTCAAGGAGTATACCTCTGAGGGGTAGATAGTATCGAGCGAACTTTCTTGACTCCCTATGCTTAAGTTTTAATTGAAAATTAGCCTCAGACGAATCCCTTGCCTCACTTCATTTAGACTTGGTTAAGAAATTTAAAGGTGCTCTTAAAATACTTAAAAGTTAATTTTCTGTTGATTAATTAAATGTTTTAAAGATGGTTTGCAGTTAATTTTGCTTTTAACTGATCCTAAGATGGCCGTCATGCTGTTACGTCGTATAGTAGATTTTCATTCTAAATTATATATGTAATAATTTTCTATTTATATAATCAAATATATTTAGGGTGAAGTGACTTCTTCGCGTTTCAGAATCAGCTTGTAGGTTCCCGCTTCCAACTAGGCCGGCATAGTGTAGTTTTTTGTAGTAGCAGTCGCCTTCATTAATGGACAGCACTTAGCATAAAAAATAAATAAAATTTTTTTTTTTTATAATGAATACATTCGAGTAATGGTATTAAATTATTTTAAAACGCTGTCTCCTACTATGAATGGTACACGATTTAAAACAATTCTGTAGTTAGTTCTGAACTTGATTTACCTGGTGGTAAGCAAGTGGAAGTCTTAAGAGCCCCGACGACTAAAAGAGCCGTGTTAATTTACAGTTGCCTCAGTCGCCTTCACTGTTTTTTTATTATTACATTTGTAAATATATTTTCGCTTAAAAATTAAAAGAATATACATATTATAATAAGAATAAAAAAAATAGAATAGAATATGTATTTTTATATTTGCTTTTTTACTTTAGGGTGATTATTTTTATTGTAAACATAGACATGTCCAGCAAACTAAAGATTAAAAACGACAATTCCTGCACATATGAGAACAAAATTGGATTTTTCAACGCAGCAGATTTGAAATAACATGTCACTTCCGGTCACATTCGTTGAAGAAAATTGTTTTATTTCAACGACTTGGTACAACATTATAAGATTGTTTGAAAATTGTATTTATTTTTAAGTTCTCTTTATTTTTAATTATTGACTGGCAGATTTTTATATTATTGATGTTAAGCTGGAGTTCGGTCCATGAATAGAGCTGACTGCTGCTTACAGTTATATAACTGTAGTAGCAGTCGCATCCACTATGCCAACCTAGTTGTAACCGGCAACTTGTATTCCCGAAAACGCGCCTAAGTCACTTCGCGGTCTGTAACTTGTAAGTGGTGACACCATCCCCGATCGGCAGATTGGTTAACATTGCCCACCACTCTTTAAATTAAAATTAATCAATCAATCAATCAAATTGTCACGTCTTCTCCCCGAGATAGGCAGAGAATATTCATTACACTCTTTATTAAATTATACAAGTTACTAAAATGTTACCTAATTTATTGAAATACTCGTACATAATGAATTTTATTGGCAATCGTATTATACATATTTGTATGCTTTATTAATTATTCTGTAGCGTTCCATTTTCACGGTTGTACTCCATGGAACAATCGTGTACAAAGACCACAAATCACTAGACGGCCCATTGAACTGGAAATTTACCTCCCTACCAAACTACTACACAAGTATTATCCCAAGTAAAATTCGGATATGGATTCGGGATTGGAACCATCTAGAGAAATTTTACTTATGAGCCTATCACACGATTGATCAACTTATAACTACACAGGCAAGCATAGTAGATGTGACTATTATTGATAAGCGATGTAATCATCTTATCAAAATGATAATATATATTTTTCATTTATTATTATTGGCTATATAAAAACCTTTGTTAACTATGGCCTGTCTCTTTTTAAAACTCTCTCTAGCACGGCTTATTAAAATTATTTAAAATGTCATTACAAATGGAATAAAATATACATTAATTAAAATACTACACATGAGAACACAGATATTATGTGGATGATGACTTTGTTAATTTCAATCAATTAATCAAATTGTCACGCCTTTTTTCCCACAGGAAGACATACACAATTCTATTTTATACAAGCTTTAAGGTTATGGGCACTAGGCAACCTAGCTTCTTTAGAATATCTTCGATTTGGTCGAAAAACACTCTCCTGGACCTTATAAATTCCTTTCGTCAATTTCATATTTATGAATTCATTTATACTATAAAAGAAATTAATAGTATTAAAAAAATATTTTTAAATTGTATTTGTTTCATTTCCTTGATGTATGTTGACAACATATTGTACATATGTATCTACCGATAATAGTTATTTAAATTTTATTATTTTGTTTTTCTAGCGCGAGGGGGCTGCTCGCAGCGATGCGGAACGCGAGCGACGCGCGCGCAGTGACTGGGAGGCGAGAGCGCGTGCAGCAGAAGCGGACGCGGCTCGCTACGCCGCAAAGCTTCATGCAGCACAACGGGAAATATCCAGGTATTTATTGATTTTTTTTATATATTTTCTTTTATATTCAAATAGATTGATTTATATTTAATCTATTAATCAATCTATAGATTAAATATAAATTAAAGTTAAACAATAAAAAGTTGGTTTTGTTTGACTTGCCTAATGGTATGCAAGTAGAGGTCTTAATGTGCCTAAATTACTTCTAGGTCTAAATTTACTTTTTAAATAGTATAATAAATGTTTTATAAATTTATTTATTTATGACAAAAATGTATTTTGAAATTTATGTAAAAGTATTTTTCGTGGGGTAACTGTAATAAATACAGATGCAATAAATGGTAAAGCTGACACCAAGTGTATACTGTAGCGTAACAAACGAAGCAATTAAAATATACGCCTCGTCATTACCTTTCGCAAACAATCAAATAGCAAGCCTTGGAAATTCACACTATGGCCGCGTTATGGCAAAATTTTATTGCCATTCATAAATTAACACAAAGTCATTCAAACTAGATTATTTTTACTAGCGATTATAATTTTTAATTGTAGTTATATAAAGTGTGGTTATTTCTTGGTGAGAAATATGTAAGAGTTGTCATGATTATTAAACGCAAACTTAGAGAGACAACATGTAACTGTTGTAAGTTTTCGTGGATATTCGTGGAGTCCATCGCGTGGCAGGCAGGATAGTGAAGCAGTGTTCCGGACTTGCAATCGAAAAGTAGGATTAAGTCCTTTTCGACATGTCAACGCTTACCTTTACTTTACTTCTTCTTCACCTTTTTCCTCTGCCCTGCCTCTGCTGCCGAAGGTCCTCTTGGCGATAGGCTGCATCGTAAGCTGGTGCATCCTATCTTCCACGATGTGGGGAAGAAGAAATGAAGTTCTCACGAAATCCTAGTCCTTGAAAATTCACACTTATTATAAAAACGATAACAAATACGTTATTAGTTAATAAATAAGTATTTATATATTTTCACAACATAATTTAATTACTACTATTATTTTTTAAAGTAATTAAATTATCACGTAGACGTATCTCTGATGAATATCTGGTGATTTAAATTCCATTATCAATCACTCGGTATTGCCAAAGCTCAGACGGAGAAGACTACGGGACGAGATTAACAAATAGTTTGTAGCGAGAGATCGCAATTTCGTGAGTCGTGGATAGAGAAGGAAAGAAGACCATTGTCCAGCGACGACACGTTTAGGAGGCTTTTATAATTCAGATATACTCGTATGTTAGCAGCAATAATATGTTGCAATTGAATGAAATTAACAAATATAATCCATAAAAAATAATGGGTAAAGTTTATTTTGCCATAGCAGTGCCAAGTGTGCGTCGTCTATATTGGAATTGCGAAGATATTAGGTTCGTTATCGTGACGAGCCCTCAATAACGAGTAGTCGATGCAATCATTGGCGATTCCAGCACATTCATTCGCGAACATTAATGATGCCATTTCAATTGGGAATTTACGAATACGAATAATTTAATGTTATTGTACAGCTAATTTAATGGCTCGTTAAAATCACAAGTTTAATGCCCGCGCAATATTTATAACGATTATTCAAATGTCACTTTTGACAGCTGTAAATTCCTTTTTTGAATTTTACGTATTTCCTTTATTGTGTTTTATTAATAAATATTTCAACATACGATTTTAAAATAGGGAAAGATTGTAACACGCGTATGGATTTTTCTTAAATTATAAAAGTTTAAAATTGGAATTATTCTTTAGATATAATAGGTCGATAACGCAGCAGTTACTCAGTTCGATAATTAACGAAGTTTCGGAAATTCGAATTTACGGTTTCGGTGTAATCGAGCCGGTGTCATTGGATGGCGATAAGCATTCGTCCGATTGGTAGATGGGGCGTAACTTTGTACGAAATACGAACTTTGGGATTTACGATCCGTTATGGATTTGACCTAATTTCCCAGAGCGCTGTTTGATTGAAATGAGATTTTTTCCATCAGAATCAATACTTTACAATTGTATTGTTCTAAAATATTAAAATAAAGTATGAGTTAAAATATCAGTAAAGACTAGTTTTTTTTTATTGTAGCTCGACATATGACAATACCCCTGATGTTAATTTGGAGTGCGGTCCATTAATTAAGGCTACTGCTACTACAGGTAAATAACTAAAGTAGCAGTCGCCTCTACTTTTTTTATTGTGACTCGAAATATGAGCACCCTGCTTGATGTTAAGCTGGAGTGTGGTCTATGAATGGATGTCACTACTACTACAGTTCAATAACTGTAAGTAGCATTCACGTCCACTGTTTTGGCCTATGTAGTTGGACCCGGCAACTTACAAGCTGATCCCGAAACGCGACTAAATCACTTTGCGTTCTGTATACTTGTAAGTGGTGGTACTACCCCGGATCGACAGAATGGGTACCACTGCTTACCACTCTTTAAACTAGTGACTAGTAGTCTACTGCTTCCTTCACATCCACAATTCTCTTCATACAGGCTCTGTGGACGTGAAGGAAGTAAGGTCGTGGTAGGTGGCGCTCCATTGTCTCTGTCTATCTTTGTGGGAAAAAGACGTGACAATTTGATTGATTGATAGCCTACTACTACTACTAGTTTGATCTAATAGTCACAATAAATAATAATAATAGCAAAATGACAAATTTGAAAGACACTGATACGTTTAAATATACGTTAATAAATACTTCCTTAACAATGGTCGATTAAACTCAATATAAAAACAATACAAATGAAGCGGAATAATATATATTTTTCTAAAAGATCTTTATTCTTTTGAATTGAAAATAAATACGTATTTGGCTGACAGACCGTAACGACTTAAACCTGCTTCGGGATCCCACTGTCAATCATTCACTACTATGGGAAAAGGTACACCTGGTCCACAGACTATTTGCCTCTAGATTCCAAACAGCGCTTTCACAGTTAATTAAACGTGGTGAGAAAAGTGCAGTATAATACGGCAACCGTGGTGTAGTGGCAGTGCAATGGTTACGCAAGCCGAGAGCTCGGGTTCGAAACCACTCACCGGCACCAATGTATCTTTGATATATGTACTTTGGTTGTCCTGTTTCTATGATACAATCACTTTAGTAGCTTAGTAGAGAAATTTATAAAAATAAATTAATATAATAATTAATATAATAAGCACAACTTTATAATTTTATTTTTATATTTTTACTGTTGGTCCTCCATATATATGACAGCACCCCGATTAATGTTAATATGAATGCGGTCCATGAATGAATAATATTGGATCCTTCCAGTGAGGAGTGAAACCTTTGAGTGAAAGTGACTCATAGTGAAGGCGACTGAGGCAACTGTGAACTGTGATGGTTTTATTTTTCAGTCGTCGCTTATCATTAAGCACGTCGGGGTAAATTGTCATGGAAGTGGATACTTTTAAGCTGATCCTGAAATACGACTGAGTCTGTTTTTTGTGCGCTGTCTAGTGGAATGTGATCTGTGTCCTAGTCTTTCCATAAGCTATATTTGTCTTCGAAGTTATAAAAATACGTTATAGTTATCGTAAATTTATAGTTATATAAATTTAGCTATTTGTATAGAGAAAATCGTTTTCTATTTTCTAAAGAGTGGTAGGCAGTGGTACCCATTCTTCCGATCCGGTATAGTACCACTACATACTTGTGTATACAAACCGTGAAGTGATTTAGTCGCGATTCGAGATCAACTTGTAAGTTGCCAGTTTCAACTCGGCCGGCATAGTGGATGCGACTGCTTCTTTCAGTTAATTGACTGTAGAAGCAGTGACCTCCATTCATGGACCGCACTCCAGCTTAACATCAGGCGGGGTGCTGTCATACCTGTATGTCGGGTCACAATAAAAAAATTATCGAATCTAAAATGCAATATTGTAACGAATCTAAACTATACAAATAACCTTTCCAATACACTTTTCCGCTTCGTATAATAAAGCAACAATGTTATATCCAGATTAAGTGGTGCTCGTAAACGTTTCAGTTCCTCAATCAAGGCTTACATACTAAAAGTATTTTAATATATATATATATATATATATATTGCTCTTACTTTATATAGTGTAGGTTGTAAAGTTTATATTATGCATTAACCTGCATATATAGTACATAGATATTCTACGAATTCACTATACTCGCATATCGTATTAGCGTGAATTTTAGGTCTTGTTTTATTTTATAGATAGACAGAAACACGGTATTTTTCTTTCGACGGGCGGAGCTGTACATATTTGTTTCCTTTTTCACTTGCCAAAAGATCGTGGCAAGTGGCGCTCCATTTTATTTGCCTATACCTGTGAGAAAAAGGCGTGACAATTTGATTGATTGATAAAACTGTCTCTGCCTATCCCTATGGGAATCGAGGCGTGACCACTGATTGATTTAAATAATATAAGGTGACTGTGATGTAGTGGTAGTGAAATGGTTTACGTAAACCCGGAGTCCTCGATGCAAAATTACTTGCCGTTACTAATGCAAATGTGTCTACGCTATACTTATACTTTCGTCGTCCTGATTCTATGATACAAGTACACTTTGTTACTCTTAGTAGCTAAGTATAAAAATGTATATATAAAAAAAAGTTAATTTAGCACTTATAATAAACGTAAATTGTAGCTTGTAGAAAAAACCATAGATTTAGAAAATAAAGTGAATAATAAATCGGCCGCCAATCTATAAACTGCGACAGTAAAATTACGTAATCGATTAATTCGAATTGCCTACTCGATGTCTGCGATTAGTTCTATGAATATTAAACACGTGTCCTCTGCCCAATGTTTACGTGAAACGCACGTGCGGTACTCGAGATATCGAATACGAATACTATTTATGTAGTAATCGATTATAATGGTCGAATTTATTAGCTTTGTAATGAGGTATCTTTGTTAAAATATTTACTTAGTATATATTACGATTGTTTAATTAACATAATTGCGTAAATAGGCACTTTAGGCCGGCATAATGACTACTGAAAAAAAACTTTTTTTCAGTCGTCGTCACTCTTGGACCTCCTCTTGCTTATCATCGGGCGGGTCGAGGTCAAATGTCGTGTCACAATAAAAAAAAATTTAAAGATTATTATTGCGTTAAATTTTGATAATTTTTTGTGGCTAGCATAGTGACAACGACTAAGGCAACCGTCTTCTCAAACACTTTAGCCATTTTATTTATCATAGGATCACGACTTAATCAAATCAAATTGTCACGTTGTAACTGTCAATTTATTCAGGCAAGTTGAGGTCAGATGCGCCTTAAAAAATCCCTGCTTTTTAGAAATGTCCCGGAAATGTAAAAAATACTTTAATGAAAGGAACATTTATTTACGGTTGTATCTTTTATTTCGCATTTCACTCGTTTCGCATGTTTAAAAAACAATATAAGCAGCTTTAAACTGATTAAAAGCATCGCCCATACATTTGTACCCTTCAAAAGTTCGACGAAAACAAAACAAAATTTACCCTCGCACCTTACTATCGATTTTTGACAGATAAAAATGAGCGGAAACCTCCCGTTTAAAATATACTTTTGAATGACACGACTTGTGGTAGCGATCTCGATCAACAATCAGAACTTTCAATGAATTTTTCATATGTCTATTTGGTTATTTATTAAAGATATTTTACTAGAATAATAAGGCGTTTTAAGAGGGAGGCCTGTGTTCATTAATGGACGTCTTCCGACTGATGATAATGATCATGAAGAAAGTGAGCAGTCTAGTGGTAGTTCAATGGTTACGCGAATCAAGAATCCTCGGTGAACCACTTGTCGGTACTTAAATGTGTCTTTGATATATTATGTACTCTGATCGACCTTTTTTATAATACAATCACGTTTTGCTTAGTAAACAAAGGTAAATAATAATAATAAAGAGTGGTTTAGTTAATAATTCAGATTTACTGCATTTAGAATCGATATCACAAAAAAAATAAACTCTACGTTCTCTACATACAGTGTTAGACAGTGGTTCCCAGTCTGCCGATACGAGGTAGTACCACCACTTACAAGTATACAGACCGTGAAGTGATTTGGTCACGTTTCGGGATCAGCTTGTAAGTTGCCGGTTCCAACTAGGCTGGCATAGTGGATGTGATTGCTACTCACAGTTATTTAATTGTGGTATTGTGACATCCATTAATGGACCACACTCCAGCTTAACATCAAGCGGGGTGCTGTCAAGTGTCGAGTAACTTTAAAAAAAAATGAATATAGGTATATCTATAAATTCTCACGTTACGATGAACTCTTAAAATTTATTGCACAACTTTATTCTGTTGTTGAATTCCGAAGTATACTTTTATGTAGATCAAAACCCGGGCCTACCACACGCACGAATTTCGTACGTGACCGCTGTACCAAACGCGCTGCTTACCCCCAAGGGAAACGCGTGAAGATAAGATAGTTATATGTAAAGACAATGATATATGCGATGTTATGATCCTGTTATTGCCTAAGGTTCTTTTTAAGCTTAACTTTTGGCGTAAGACTTTTTATTGTTTTACATACATATATAAGGATACTAGGCTGGCATTGTGAATGCGACTGCTACTGTAGTGGCAGTGCAATGGTTACACAAACCGAGAGCACGAGTTCGAAACCACCCACTGGTACCAATGTATCTTTTATATATACTATTATATACTTTGGTTGTCCTGTTTCTATGATACAGTCACTTTAGTAGCTTAGTATAGAAATGTATTTTTTTATATTAAAAACAAGAATGCTTCTATTAATTCTTTTGCAAAAGAAAAAACCTTGTAAAATGATTATTAGGTTCAGGTTTTTTAAATTAAAGAATTAGTGATTTAATTCAGAATTAAGAACATGATAATGGATATTATTTTTGCCTGAAAAATAATGTAATGAAAGCCTTTCAATAACTCTACGACAGCCTCGACTAGTGACGTTATCCACAACCTGTCTCGAACCTCACTCCCACCAATTTTGGCACCCTTGCACAAAACCTTAAGACTTATAAATAATAAACATTAATGTTAGGGTTGTGCAAACTGAAATATGCATTTAAAGAGATTATTTTCAGGAATTTAAATTTATTCGACATTGGTTTCTTTTCCTTAGTTATTTAAGAATATGTCAGATATTTATTTCTAATATATTTTATTTAAATAAATTAGAATAATTAAATTAATTTTACCCTATATAGTCCTATTTTTTTACAAGGTCATATTGTTTTTTTTTTTAATTTTATTTTGACTCGACTTACAAGCAAGGGATGACAAGTTTACGATTGTACTCGTATTAATTGCACTCACTATGGCGGACAGAGTTGCTTTTTTACGATTCGCTTGAAGAATTTTTTTTGGCTTAGACTAAAAAATTAATAAGAAGTTGAATATGTAAAATAAATATAAACGTGTAATATTAGCCTTTTGAATATTTTGTTATAATCACATTTGGGTTTGTTTAAAATAAGGATCAATAAATTAAACAAAATTTATGCGGCTTACTATCGCGTTTATTTTTGTTTAGTGATTGTACAATTGTCTACGTGACCACTATGGCTGCAAAGCTCTCGAAAAATTGTAAAATCCATAACCAAAAATAAACGCGATAGTAAGCCGCACAAAATTTGTTTAATTTATTAATCAATGCGCAAAATTAAGGAAAATTTTATTTAGGAAGTTTCATATATTAGAAAATATACTTTAAATGCATGACATTTGACAACCCTAGCTAAGCTAGATCGTAAAAGGCATAAGAATGCAGGGGCAAGTGCTACCCTCACTCGTGGGGTTGAAGCCTGCATCAGGCCCTACAATAAATAGCTTAAGACGCTTCAGTGATAAGAAACACAACAGATACGCTTATTAAAAATGGTAAATAAAACATTGTACATAAGTTTGAAATCATTGTTTTAAAATAATATAATCCACTCTATTTTTAATTTAAAAAAAAACATTTGTACTAATCAATTTATCAACATAGCTCGTAGGATTTCAAAGCTGAAGTGGCAATTGGCTGGTCTCAATGCTCGAAGAAGCGATAACCAATTGGGTATAAAAGGTAGTAGAGTAGAGACCATGAACCAAAAGACGCACCTAGGCCTTCCACTAAGTGGACTGACGACATAGTGAAAGTCACGAATAACCAGTGGATGCTACTGGCATCTTGGCGTTCTATGTTCAACTGTGGACGTCTTCTGGCTAATGATAAATCAATCAAAATATTTCGCCTTAATTCCCGACAATGGGGGTACATAACCATATACGGAAATTGTAAATGCGAGGGAAGCAAGAGAGTTGTGTCAGGATCGTGATAAGTGGCGCTCTTCTTACAATTATTTTTCAATAGGGACGCAATACTCATAAGAAAAGTCATTCAAGTAAATATAATAAGACATCTGATACTCCCCTTTCTATCACCATTCGCTTAAAAACCTTTTCTACTCCAATGTTTTGTGAAAACAATAATAGGTATACAATTGCCATTGCAATTTAAACTGTATTGCTATTGCCTTAAGAATCAATTAATTGTTATAAACGTTTAATTATAAGTTTGGTTACGACTTAAGGCAAATAATTCTTATAGTATAATAAATTAAATTTTACTTTCAAAGAAATACGTTTGATTTTTGTCTGATTGTATGTATATAACTTTAAATAAAAGGACTTAAAAGTAACATTATTAAGCAAATTTGAACTTTAATTATATAGTTATAAGTCTTGTAGTTAAAATGCAACGTTAATGTTTGTTTAGTATAAGAGAGTTCATGAAATAAAGGCCCGCTTCTATAAAAAGATGGTATTTTTTAATTTAAAATTTACGAGCCTGCTGAATCACGAGTATGTATCTCGTTCGCCCATTCATGTGGAATATGAACGGTTACCTGAATTTTTATCTCTATCGTAAAGTTTCATAATTTTGGAAGTTTTCTTTTCATTCTTTTCAGACGCCACAGATACCAAATTTTATTTCGTAATTTAATTTTATATTATAAATTATTTGATAGATAAAAATATGTACTAGTTTTACGATTTTGAAATATAACTTTTAGGCGAGGCACGAGTTCGGAATAACTTGCCGGTACCAATGTATCTTTGATATATGTACTTTGGTTGTCCTGTTTCTATGATACAAGCACTTTAGTAGCTTAGTATAAAAATGGAAATAAAAAAATAGTTATATTTTTTTTTATGCCATGTTAAGAGTGGTAGGCAGACAGTTTTCCCAGTCTGCCAATTAGAGCACAACTACTTTCAAGTGTACCGTGATTTAGTTGCGTTTTGGGATCAGCTTGGGAGTTACTGATTCCAATTAGGCTCGCAAATTGAATACGCTGCTACTTACAGCTATTTAACTATTTACTGTAGTAGCAGCCTTTATACGTGGACTTTATTCCAGCTTAACATCAGAGAGCACCTGTCGGGCTGAGGATTTTCTTTTTATCCAATTAAAATTTAAGTAAATGATTTTTTTAAGATCGTGTATAAAATTATTTATTTAACTTTATTAAGGAAACATACAATTATTCAATGCTTAAAATATAACATAAAAATAGAACACAAATCATCAAAGTTTTCAAATAATTATAGTACATACAAAGAGATAGCAAAATAACATAAAAAAAGGAAATACAATCTATATGTTTAAAAAAACCTAGAAAATTACACTAACAAAAACAATTATAGCTAAAGTTCTATTCTATCTAAAGATCTATTTTTAGACCGGCATAATGACTACGATTAAGACTACTTTTTTCGATTTTACCGTCATTGACGCTCTTGAACTTCTCTTTGCTTACCATCAGGCTGGCTCAAGGTCAGATGTCGCGTCTTAATAATAATTAAAAAAACAGACCGATTTATTCCCAACGTCTTACCTCGACTTGCCTGGTAGCAAGCAGGGGAAGGATCCCCGACGACTGACAATGTATTTTATTAAGGGGTTTGAAATTAAATCTTTTATTATTTTGTGCTAGGTATTAAATGTTACAAAACATGTGTAACTGACACTCCCGCCCGCCCTAACCTGTCTACCCTTCATATTCCCTAACAAAGAAGTATCAATTTTTCTCAATTATTTCAACCTGTTTTTATATACACTAATGAGCAGTAGGTGTCATAGCAACCTGACACTTTAACATAACGACCCTTTAATATCAACCCTTAATATGTTTTACTTTTTGTATTATTTATTGTGACTCGACATATGACAGCACCCCGCCTCATGTTAGGCTGGAGTGCAGTCCTGAATGGAGGCGACTGCTACTACAGGCCAATAACTTGAAATGCAGCAGTCGCATCCACTATGCCTAATTGGAAACGGCATATTTGAAGTCACTTTTTATTGTGACACGACGTCTGGTTTCGACCCGCCTGATGATAAGCAAGAGGAGGTCCAAGAGTGACGACGACTGAAAAAAACAAGTTAGTTCACGGCTGCCCCAATCGTCGTCACTATGCCGGCCAAAAGTTGACGTGAAAGTGATGGTACTACCCCGGATCGACAGACTGGGCTTTATAACAAACCTGCACGTCTACCTACCACAGACAGTTATTTAATTGTTAGCTTAACAACAGGAGCGTTGTCGAGCCACAAAAAAAATTGCCGTTCAAAGGTTTTATTATGTTTTCTTTTTTATATTTCTATACTAAGCTTGTATCATAAAAATAGGACAACTAAAGTACAAACAACCATATATCAAAGATACATTGGTACTGGCAAGTGGTTTGAACCTGCGCTCTCGGTTTGCGTAACTATTGCACTACCACTACACCACGGTCGCCTTACACCTTAAATCTAATTGTGTATTTTATTTGTAAATTGAAACCAAACGTCTTTGTGACACACCTCATGTTTTTTTATCTTCTCGAAGAATAATTCGATGGTGTTAGGAGTTTTAAGGAGCCCTCGACTTGGTGTTTTATTTCGGGATTAATTTAATTTTGTTATGTTAAGGAATTAAGTTAGTTATAATTGTATTTGGCTATATTTTTACTAACGAATAGATTATTTTATTAAATATATAAAAAGGTATGAATTTAGAGCGACCTTGTACTAATATTTAAAACATTTTAGGGATGTAACGTTAGAGAAAAAATTGTACTGCTAAAGTGAATCAGGATTCACTTAACAGTACAAATTACTCAAAAAGTTGTTGCCGAATTAGAGTTTGATTGGATTTGAATAAAGGATATCATTCATTTTGTATGGGGAGTTGGGCTTAATTGTATTAATGCAGTTGCATATACATTTTATAATACTTTAATGTACGAAGTGTAAATTTAATTGGAATATATCCTTTATTTTGCATAGTTTAGGTGTGCAAAATGATCAAACTATAATTACGACAGTTTAAAGCAGAACTGTTAATGTGGCGTTCCTTTGTGATTAACAGACGATACCAAATCCATAATATCTTATTTTCCAAATAACTCAATTGCAATTAAAAGCAAAATTGTTATTATCGAAACTACCATTTATATTTTTTTTTTTACCATTGGTCATTTCAAAAGTAGTACATAAAGTCCAAAATGAATGATGTTCTTTACTCCAGCTTAACATCAGGCGAAGTGCTGCCATATGTCGAGTTACGACAAAAACTAAATTGAAATAAGATTCAAAAACAAAATACAAACCTTATTAATAGATTTTAATGTCTGGTCCCCTCCCTCAATTCTATCACATATGTTTTCAATATCTTTATGTCCGTAATTTATCTATTTTAATTACACTCGTTACATTTAATAATTTAAAATGCATTTTTAAATGTGTTACTTTATAACCTAACTAAATATATCCTCCCCCTTTTAAGATTTAATTATTTGTTTTCATTTAATAAATCATAGTTTTTAAGTCACGTCTTTACGAGCGTACTTTACTTAAAATTAAGCGCTATGTTTTAATAATTGATACTCTATATAATATTGAGGACACACTAACAGAGATATATGTATAACTCTTATAAACTAAGAAAAAATAATACAAAAAGCAGGCTTACACTACCACCAATTGGATCCTTCAAGCGATGCGTGAAGAAGCATTCTTATCCGGCATAGTGACGGCGACTGAGGCAGACTGACTCGGTTGTTTCAGTCGTCTGCACTCTTAGACCTCCTTTTGCTTACCATCAGGTAAGTCGAGGTCACATGTCGCGTCATAATAAAGAAATCTTCTGTTTTTTCATATTAGCCGCAAGTATTTTTTAACAAAAAATATTACGGTTGAGCTATTAGTAAGAATAGAGACATTACTTACCCTCTTGCACTCAGGGCAATGTCGGCCCTTCTATATTTACTTGACTGTACATCAATGTATTATTTAAATATAGACCTAATCGTCTTGGCAATTAGGATCAAAATCAAATAACAATATTGCTTTGTTTTCAATTACTATACAGTTCGAATTTGAACTTAATTTACAAATGGTTTAGGCTGTAATTTGTTTGTAAAAAGTACAGTAATATGTGTAGCTGTGATTGTCATGCAAGAGACGTATTTTGCAATTAGCTGGTACAGTTGTGAACATTTTTAATAATAAGAGGCGTCGTATTTCTTTTTGAATGGCCCTTTGAGCTGTGACTTTTGTTGAGCCCACTTTTATATTTTAAGATTTTCCCTTCTCTCCCTCTATAGTTGTTTTTTCTCTATAAAATTGTTTCTTCTGGTAAAAAACTGTGATATTAAAATATTAAGAATATATATATTAAAAAAAGAGGCACACTTTTTTAAATAATAGAGTCATGTGTCCAGTCTGCCCATCCGGAGTAGACCGGGACAGTGAAGTGACCTAGTCGCATTTCGGGGTCATGTAAGTTGCCGGTTTCAACTAAGCCGATTCAACTCGATTAAATTCGACTTCAACTTGCAATTATATAACTGTAGTAGTAGTCGCCTCCATGAATTAAGGCCTCCGCACTGTGATATCGTGCTCTCATCATGTCGAGCCTTAATAAATATTTTTTTATCAATTCTCTTATACAAGCTTTAAAAATATATTGTTTTTATTTTGCTTTTACTAACATAAAATCAGGTTAAACAAATTCGCGTTATTTTGGTTTTGATTTTACATTTTTTTTATTATCCCGACGTTTCGAGAGCTTTGCAGCCATCGTGGTCACGGAGAGACTGCATAAACGTCGAAACGAAACGTCGGAATAATAAAAAATTGTAAAATCAAAACCAAAATAAACGCGATAGTAAGCCGCATAAAATTTGTTTAATTCATTAATCAATGTTCGCGCAAAATCTAAGAAAATACTATAAAATCAGGTTCTGTGACCATTTTTAACTTGGCCTAATCCCTTATATTAAAAAAATTACAACCCATTTTCATTAAAGGGGTGCTAAAACTATTGAAAATAATTAAATATTTAAAATCTCTGAAGTTGTAGCAATGTGCACCCGTCTGATGGCACTTACTTACCATCAGACGGGATGCTGACATATGCCGAGTATCTGTTTCCCGTTAAAGAATAATACAAAAATATTTACTATTATTCAATTGTTTTTTTATTGAGTTGTGTGGCGGTCTATTGTCTCTGCCTATCCCTGTGGGAAAAAGCATGACAATTTGATTGATTGATCCTTTCACTAAGTCACTTTTTTAATATAGTGATACATTTTGAGGTACATTTTAACGATAGTGACATCCCTGTTGCAAATGACCACCAACTGGTCTGCCTACCTCTCTTAAAAATTCTCATTTATTCAGTATAAGCCCTGCCGGTTCTTATTCGTTGATTCTTGTCTTCTTATTATCTAATTACTCTACGTCACTTTAACAGTTAACAAAAACAACTAAACAATCTGTGAGAACACATATGCATTGACAATTTCACGAATACTCCATTACTCCATACAAACCATATGGTATCTAAATACATATTAATGTCATTATCTACTCAAGTCTACTTAAGTTTATGAATCGACATTTCAACGCCTACTAAGTATCTTACTAAAATTATTACTAAATAGTTTGTTCTCGGTTGCTTCTGTCGCTGTAAAATGATTTGCATTGCATTGAAAACTTGTCAAAAGAACAAAACGTGGCGTATTCAATATTTGTATGGCTGATGGTAGTTCTACGTCACTATGAAATCATCCCGTCGTGTGACGTCACGATTTAAGCTCATTAGTAACTGTCGGGCTAGACCCTGATTTGTCGGCTAGGGGTATTTGTCATTTGGCTATCTAGGCAATTGAAGGGTGATAACGTGATTGATTGATTGGTTATGTTCATTGTATCATATGGATGTAAGTTTATAATTAATTGTTTTATCAATCATTTTTTTTAAGAACAAATAATTAAATATTCAAATATTTGCTTAAGAGCTTTAAGTAGGCAGTTGGTGGCCATCCAGGGTTACTACACTTTCAAGTACAGACATGTAAGCGACCCAGTCGCGATTCGGTATCCGCGTAAAAGAAGTCTGTTCCAACTAAGCCGGCGTAGCGAAAGCTGCTTCCTGCAGTTATTTGATTTTATGGCCTACACTGCAGATGATCAGAGCCACAATGATAAAAATAAAGATCACAGAATGATAACTTTTCTAAGTAAGCGTTAAATCACTAGCCGTAATAAAAAAAACAAATCGAAAATCTAATATCGTTTGTCTTTAACGAGGTTGGGCGCTATTTAAATAAATCCGTCTCCCGGTTGGTTGCATCTAACGATCCTAAAAAATAAATAACATTTCTTTAAACACAAAATACATTGTTGGTTATAAAGGACTAGAGAGTTGTTTAGAACAACAAATCACGCAATGGATTGCACAATCTTTTTATTTGCCATATACATTGATGGTTAATAAAGAAATCTAGTATTGGATTTTGAAATAAAACACGCAATAAATTATTCCCTTGAAACGTTCTTCAGTCCAGGGATGAACAACAATAGGGTGGTTCAAAATAAAATTTAATGAATTTCCAAAACATAGGGGGGTAAATAACGGTTTTGTGTGTTTCTACTTGGTTTGTATGTTTCTACTTGGTTTGTATGTTTTTAAACAATCAATCAAATTATCACGCCTCTTTCCCACGAGGATAGGCAGAGATAACGAAGCGCCACTTGCCACGATTCAGACACAACTGCCTCGCTTCCTTCAAATCCACAATTTACAACTTTTTTAAATAATTATTATTTCACATAATTTCATTATTTTTCTTTATTTATTTTTTTATTGTGACAAGACATTTAACCTCGTCCCGCCTGATGATAAGCAAAAGAGGTCCAAGAGTGTCGACGACTGAAAAAACCGAGTTTGTTCTCGGCTGCCTCAGCCGCAGTCACTATGCCGGCCAAAGCTCTAAGCTCTAGCTCAAAACTCTAAATTATAACAGTTAATTATTTTAAATAAATAATTATAATAATTTGTTTTAACATTTTTTCTAATGTTTGTCTTGCTACAAAAATAAATAGAACGCTTAAATCGTGTAATCTAAGTGCACAGTAACTTCTGATATATTACGCAGAGATACGTACTGCCTTAATCCGTATGCCGCCCTCGTACAACTCGCCCTAGACGCGTCGGCCGCCCTAGACCCGTCTGCCCGCCCCAAACAGGCGCCGCGACCTACGAATGTTTATTATTAAACAGTGAATCGTGGTTTTTGTTTTGTTCGTGAAAAAAGTTCAGCAATGTCACTGAAAAATGTTCTTTTTACATGTGATAAATTGAGTTTACAAAATGTCTGAAAAAAAGGACGGGCTTTGAATCTGAAACTGTGAAAATGAAGCTTAATTTATTATAGAAATTCGTATTTTTTAAGTTTATTTTTAGAATTTTAGAAAGTACATGTTTTTTCTATAAAAATACTAACCAAATACTTAATGATGAAATTAAATAAATTATCAATCAATCAAGTTGTCACGCTTTTTCCATAGGGATAGGCAGAGACAAAAGAGCACATTTACCACGAAATTATATAACGATAATAAATCAATAATACAAGTTTATATATAATAATTACGTCCTTCAAGCGATGCGTGAAGAAGCACCTTAGGCCGGCATAGTGGCGGCGGCTGGGGCAGCCGGGAACTGACTCGGTTATTCCAGTCGTCATTACTTTTGGACCTCCTTTTGCTTATCATCAGGCGAGTCGAGGTCAGATGTCGTGTCACAATAAGGAAAAAATTGACAAAAATAATTTATAAATCTGATTTTAATGGATGCGATAAACGATGCAGACCCAGGAGAGTATGTTCCGACGATATCCTCAAGAAAGCTGGGTTAACTAGTGCCCATAACCGTAAAGCTTGTATAAAGAAAATTGTGGATGCGAAAGCAAGGAAATTATGCCAGGATCGTGGCAAGTGGCGCCACGATTATAAAAGTTAACAAGATGATGTATGTCACAATTTTTTTTCTTTTGTAATGTATTAGAAACTAAAAAAACACACAAACATACATATGATGGACAATTTTAAATTTAATCCTAAACTTTCTCCTATAAAAGTTGAATAACCTTTGTGTAAAAATGAAAAGCATTTTCTTCGCTTTAATTTTAGCGAAAGATGAAAAGTGTTGTATTATTAGATTCGTATGTAAGCGATAGATCCTCTCCCAGACATATTGGCTCTAAGAGGATTTTCACTTCAGTCCACAAGCTACATCCAATCACCCTGGGCAACGGTTTATTTACTATTTTTGTCGTTTTACTGTAGACGGTGTATAAAGCTTGCTTAAAAGATTTATTGAAATAATTTTCTAGTAGTTTATATAAATATTCACAATTTATAAAGTTATATTTAAAGCAAATAAAAAATAATACGATTAAAATAAAATTCAAAACTTGTGGATTTTATACAGTTAAAAGTATAAAGATTTTATAAAATTATCAATCAATCAAATTAACACGCCGTTATAGGCAGGGACAATGGAGCGCCACTTGCTACCATCCTGACACAACTCCCTCGCTTCCTTCACTTTCACAATTCTCTTCATACAAGCTCTATGGTTATGGGCACTAGGCAACCTAGCTTATAAAATTAACAATAATATTTCTTTAATATTTTAAAATCATAAACCCAATTAGATCTAGGTATTCTTATTTTTTTATTTATACTAAAACATAAAGTACTATTAATATTTATTTAAATCAAAAACATACTCGGGTACAAATATAAGATTTTTCTGGTAGATAATGCCTAAAGCGCTCTCGCCTTTGTATACACTGACATTCTTCTGGGTTCTTGATCGTATTAATTAGACACAAATTAAAAATAAATAAATAAATATGACCTTAAGAGATTCATGTAGTAAAAGAATTTTGTGGATTATTATTGCGTTTATTTTGACTATTTTCATCTCATATTTCGAAGACTTTGCAGGCATCATAATAATAATATTTTACAAAAGAAATAATTACGAAGGTACGAGTATTACCAAACCCAAGAAAGCTTTGCTCAGAACAAACTAAGTGCAAAATGTCTAAGCAAAACAACAGAAACATGTTATGAAATTAACGTTGCGGTGAGCAAAAGCAGACAAGCAATTAGTACAGCGACATCTGGAGAACAACGATAGTTTTATTGTCCTTGGAACTGTGACCACGAGTGTATAAGTTAACAAAGAATTTTTAATCTGTGTTTATTAATTTTTTAGAGTTAAAAGAGTGGAAGAAAACAAGCGCATTTTTAACAAGAAAATTGTTTCTATTTAACGGCCTTAGGATTCTCATGGCAGACTGCTTTTATACTTGTAAATGGTGGTACTACCCCGTATCGGCAGACAGGACAACTTTGATTACCACTCTGACAACTAGACCCGGAGCAAATATCTGCCTCTTTGTTTATTAACAAAAATTTGTAAATTTTATTTCACTTTGATAAATATATTTTTTATTAAGAAACAGATAAAATTAAAAGTATTTTAACTATAATGAAACTATAAATAAAAATATCACCTAATGACGTCGCATCAGAGATAGTCTCGAGGAGACTGGTAACATTTCTCCGTCAGCCATATTTACTCGGACCGGGAATCGAAACCGGGACTCCCGCGTAACGGACTGGTGTGTTAACCACTACGCCAAACCTGTCGACGTGGTTTTTTTTTTATTGTGACTCGACATATGACAGCACCCCGCTTGATGTTAAGCCAAAGTGTGGTCCATGAATGAATGTCACTGCTATTACAATTCAATAACTGTGAGTAGCAATCACATCCACTATGCCGGCCTAGATGGAACCGGCAACTTACAAGCTGATCCCGAAACGTGACCAAATCACTTCACGGTCTGTATACTTGTAAGTGGTGGTACTACCCCGGATCGGCAGGCTGGGTACCACTGCCTACCACTCTTTGATAACCAGACCCGAAGCAAATAACCGTCTCTTTTTTTTTATTAACAAATATTTGCAATATTTATTATTATTAAATATTACAAATAAAAGCTATGAAACAAATATTTACTCCGACCGGGGATCGAACCCGGGACTTTACGCGCAACAAACCAGTCGCTAAACCGTTCGTCCACGCCTGTCGTCGTTACGGGTTATAAGGTCTTCAGTTTAGGCTATGTAATTTCGACGTTCTATATTTTGTACGTATTATTTATTTATTTATTTAAAACTTAATTGCACTATGTACAAAGGCGGACTTAATGCCGTTAGACATTCTCTGACAGCCAAACCTTTAGGACATTAAGACAGTATTAATGGTGAGTAGGTGCAATTTTATGATGACAATTTGTACGAATATAACAACAAACACATAATAATAATACTTAATATTTACATTTTAATACACATAAGTACATAAATAAGTTATACATATACATAAACACATATACATAAACACATATACATATATATTAAACACAATAATACACAACATATAATAAAACTACTCTTGTCATGAAAGATGTGGGGAAGAAGAAAGGTAGTGTTTATACACATAACTCTTGAATATTGCACGATTAGGAGCTTGTCTAATACTTTGAGGTAGTTCATTCCATAGATTTGCAGCGACGACAGAAAAAGATTTAGAGACGAAGGAGGTGTGGTGAGAGGGAATGGAAAGAGTGGAGTTGGAAGAGGAGCGCAGGGTCTTAACATGATGCGAGCTCAGGTACCTAAAGTTATCCTTAAGATACCTGGGCGCATCAGATTCATTTAGAAGACTGTATAACAAGCACAGAATCCTGCGATTTCTCCGTTCACGGATAGGCAGCCATTTTAGCTGATCTCGTGACGACGAAATATGGTCATATTTCCGCAAGCCATATTATTATATAACACATAAGCTGCGTGCATTAATTAGTTTAGTAGTAGTAGCTACTCCCTTACTACTTTGCATGCATGGCTTAAGTTATGACGTACGTGTGTGAGTTTGTTAGCTTTCTAGCTTAATTACTCGTGTCTAGACTGATATTGATACACTAAATATTAAGCTAATTTTCATTATTAACTTACACATTCACGTCGCCATTCCACTGGGATGAGTAGAGTCAACAAAGCGCCATCTTTTACAATCCAGATACAACTCTCGTTTCTCTTACAATTCCATTTTTAAATTCTCATACACTCATGTTGAAACTCTATAGTTGTATTTATAAGTTCTGTGGTTGTGACCTTTGCAGATAACTGATTTTTAAAGAAAGAAAAATGGTTATTTATTTGGTCATCTTTGCCGTACTGAGTGGACACCAGATTGCAAAATGCATTGTGACAGACCAAAAACGTAAAAGGCGGACGAGTTAGACTCCTACGAGTACAATAAGGTCGTGGCGAAAAACCAAATAGTGGAAATAAGAGGGGGAGGCCTTTGCCTAGTTATGGGACAGTTAGTAGTCTAATAATAATAAATCAATCAATCAAATTTTTATGTCTTTTTTCCACTGGGATAGTGCAATGGAGCTCTTGCCACGATCCTGACACAACTCTCTCGCTTCCCGCACATCCTCAAGTATCTATACAAGCTCTACGGTTATGGGCACTACGCAACCCAGCTTTCTTGAGGATTTCTCCGATAATAATTTATCAAAAATAAGAATACATATTTATAGTATTGTTTTCGGGTTCGTCTATGTTTCTATTAAGTTATTGCGAGATGCTGACAGTAATTTCTATAGTATTTTTTTTTTATATTTTGCGCGAACATTAAATATCAAAATAAATTTTATGCGGCTTACTATCGCATTTATTTTAGTTATTGATTTTACAAAACGTGGGATTAATAAAAATTCAAAAAATATGTGAAATCAAAACCAAAACCAAAATTTATGCGATAGTAAGCCGCATAAAATTTGTTTAATTCATTAGTCATTTCTATGTTATCAAAAATATAATAATTAAATATATCTAATGCTTCGTCTCTAGTTTGTGGCCAGAGTGCAGTGTCGTGAGTCAAGGAAATGTTCAGTAATTGCCCACACTGTAGTGGGATGATTAGTGAAATAAATTAAAACATTGACATATGGAATGCTTTACTAGCAATGCGTGAAGAACCAGCTTACCTTTGACTTTTTCAGTCGTCTTCACTCTTGGAACTACTCTTGCTCGACATCAGGCGGGTGGAGGTCAGATGTCGTATCACAATAAATAAAAATAACTATACATACCGTTTGAGTTATAGGTGTAAAAAGATATGCAAATATAATAAATATTAACCTTCCTATATAAAGACAAAATTGCCACGTCTAATTTCACTAACATACGCGAAATTTTAATTACAAATTATTTAACGCCTTCATTTATTAAATACAGAAATGTGACGTGTCATCTTTAACCTCGGAAGTAACTCGCGAGCAACCAGCTAATATTAAACGTTGCGCATTAGTTATTTTGTCATGTGTAGTTTGTTGATAAATTACCAAGGATATGAAATATGTTTATACTCGTACAAATTTCGTGAAGCTTCGCTTTAATTTCATGCTATTTTAAAGTCAAAAAATAATAGTTTTTATTACCGTTAATAAAAACTATTTTTATTTGCAATTCTATAATTACATTTTAAAAACATATATTTAAACCTTAAATTAAATCGGGTTTATTTTAGTTTTATGTTTTTCAATTTTTTATTATTATTCCGACGTAATAGTAAATAAACGCGACAGTAAGCCGCATAAAATTTGTTTAATTCATTAATCAATGTTCGCGCAAAATCTACGCAGTTACTAATATCTACAAAGACGTTTATTTCGAAAAGAATTCCTGAACAAATCAGGAAGAAAATCAAACAGGGATAAGTAACAAAGGGATTCCCGTGCGTCTAAGTACTACTCACTATACACAAAATAAAAGAAATTGATCCGTATAAAACCTTTGAATAGGGACAACAAGAACTTTACATATATCAAGTGGCCGTACAAATGAAATAGCTCAGGGCCCCATTGCTCAAGAAAGACAGAATTCTCAGAGGGACACTCAAAAACCTTCAACTGGTCCCCTCGAAGGCTGTAGTAATCTTTCTGATTATTAAAATCATATATCTTGCGAGGTAGCGTCTTGGGGAGGAATGCAACCTGATTTCTGAAGGGGGCTTATGTCACGATGGGTGCATTCTTAAGACGGGGACAGTTTTATGCTACAACGCACAATAATTCAGTTTTTTTTAATAGGACCAGCTGGTATAATATGCTTTTATTTCGAAATGAAATGAAATGAAATTATTTATTCGTGGTACATAGGTTATTACAGGTTGTTAAAACAAAAATATATTGATATGATCGCTATGACCTGCCCTTGGGCTTACAAATATTATTTACAGAGTAAATATTTCTTGTAGTATTAATAATAAATCAATGCTTTTCTACCTGGAATTGCCTGGTAAGCAAGGAGGTTCAAGAGTGCAAGCGACTGAACCGCCGAGACCTGCCTGAACCTGAAAAACCGCCTCAATTCACGGCCGTCCTAGCTGCTGTGACTATGCCGGGCAAAATAATATAAGACATGATTATGCACGTATATTCTAAAATCTTTTTTTAAAGTTTTTTATTAATAATACAAATCTGATTTTTAATAAAAAAAAAATATAATTTAAGAAATCAAAAACAATGCATGTAACTACTTTGAATAACATTACACTTTTAATCAAAATTAACTCATCAACGATATAAAACAATAAATGTGTTCACTTAATTCAAGTCAGGATAAAACAAAACAATGTACTATGCAAATGCTGAATACCATCCTGGCAAATGTCACGTAAGGGAGGCGTAGGCACGCGCTCGCATCACAATATTATTCTTTTACTTCTCATCTCAGCGTAGATGCTGTCTACTGCACCTTATTAATCTCGTACAAAGGCGTGCGAGTTTAGAAATACTGAAATACATTAAAATACACATAGATTTGTATAAAATTCTAGTATACTCATAAAATAAAAAGGACTCGAATAATGCCAAATTTTGAATTTAAGTTATTGTTTATTCTATAAATTTAATACTGTCTTTATAGTTTTTATTTATTAAAGATCGACATATGATAGCACCCTGTCTGATGTTAACCTGCGGTGCGGTCGATGATTAGTAGCGACTGCTGCTAAAGGTAAATAACGCAAATAGCTTTTGTAATATGCCGGCATAGTTGGAACCGGATTAGTCTGTTTGAAGTAAAAGAAGTTTTAGTTTATTTTATTTATTCATAGTAATTTAAACTTTTCTTTAATTATAGTTTGGTTTTTTGTAGTTGGGTAACAGCTTTTAAACATTTTTCAATTCATTGTATGGATATATAAAAACGAAAACAGAATGTTAACTCGCACAATGATGCGACTTCCGCTCGAGCAATTTAGTAAGAACCCCGTAGCATCTCTGTCATTCCTCCACTCATTCCGGGGCTTCTCATTACCTCGGCACTCTTTCATCGCCACCTCCATAATGAGTAAAGGCCTGTGAACTCGCGAAGATGAAAATTTTGACAGTTATTGTCGTTTCGAAACGTTGATGGATCGTTACTAAATATGAATATATTTTGGTTTCGTTTTAAGATTATAGAAGCTTCATTTCGTTTTATCTTTTCTAAGATATATTTCCTTAGTTATATTTAAATTTTTAGAACTTAGTTTACAAGTATAGGACATGTTAATTACAGTAGAATTAATATGTATTGCTTAATCAATCAATTAATTTGTAAATTGTAATGTCATTACATGTTTTATTTTTGACAAAAAAACCATTCAATTCTAATAATTTTGCCTATTACTGTAATCATGACATTATGAGACTTGTAATTTATGTTTTAACTTCTTTTAAATACAACAAACATTTATTTATACGTATATTTGCCCCCATTAATTGTATGAAAGCCTTGTTTGTGCGGAAATGAAAATTGTGGGGCCTGAGGGGTAGGTACAGTAGTAATGAATTTAATCAATTTTGGTGGTAGACGTCACCTTGTTATATTTGCGTGTCATTTATCAAAATGTACCCCTGAAAATACTCTTACAGGTTTCTTGAAATTGAATCTGTTTTCTTATTGCTTTCAGTAGCTCAAGTATTTTAATTTTGTTTTGTTTTGAAAATTATTATTTTGAATAAAATTATTAGTATTTAATGACAGGCGTAGACGAACGGTTAAAGATTGTTGTTGCGCGTAAAGTCCCGGATTCAATTCTCGGTCGGAGCAAATATTTGTTTTATAACTTTTATTTGTAACATTTAATAATTATATTGCAAATATTTGTTAATAAATAAAAGGGCGGTTATTTGTTTCGGGTCTGGTAATCCAAGAGCGGTAGGCGACAAGTATGGTAAACTACCGTGAAGTGATTTGGTCGCGTTTCGAGATCAGCTTGTAAGTTGCCGGTTCCAACTAGGCCAACATAGTAGATGTGACTGCTCCTTACAGTTATTGAATGCAGTGACGTGCATTCAAGGACCACACTCCAGCTTAACATTAAGCGGGGTGCTGTCATATGTCGAGTCACAATAAAAAAAATGCTCTCTGAAAATTATTTCCGTCTATGCACGTTTTTCATACATATGTGTTATATTGAAATATTTTTAGATTTCTTTAAGGATTCGGTTCAGCGACCGGATTTATTTTGCGTTTAATTTGCTTTATTATTTCTTGTTCAAAACTTTCAAAACATAAGTTTACGTATTTACGCTATTAACATCGTCTTCCAGCTCAACTTTTCCAAGTTTAAACAATCTTATGAGGAGTAGGTACTTGACTTTATTAAATAAATTAATCAGAGCACAGAATCTGTTGCAAAGCTCTATTACCCGAGCACTTTGGTATGGTCTAGCGGCTAGAATAATTAGTACCCTAACTATGCTGGAGGTTATCTATGTGGGGGTGACTATTGTATTTCAAATGATAATAAACAACCCTGTTTTAAATTATCATTTGTTATTTAAATATATTGTTTTAAAAGGGGTTACAACACATCTACATCTATGGTAACTTATGTTATGTTGGCCTGATGTTAACTTGGAGCTTCACTTAAATAACTTTAAGTAGCAGTTACATCCGCTATGCCATCACACCAGCACTTACAAGTAAACAGATCGTCACGTATCGGAATCAGCTTGTAAGTTGCCGGTTCCAATAAGGTAGGCATAGTGTAGTGTAAGGTAGCAGACGTGGCATCTAACTTTGAAGTGGCCTAATGGTAAGCACAGAGTTGCCTCAATCGTCGTCACTGTACCGGCCTAAGATGGTTTTGATCTAAGAAAAGATTGTCGGGCACTTTTCCAACAGTGACAATGGAGCGCCATTTGCCACGATCCTGACACAACTCCCTTGCTTTCCTCACATCCACAATCCTCTTCATACAGAAAGCTGGGTTGCCTAGTGCTCAAAACCGTAGAGCGTGTATGAAGAGTATCGTGCGGTGATCTAACTTAACAAATTTAGGTCAAATAAACGTTTTCAGTATTTTATTAAGGAAATTAAATTTGTTAGCTCTATTTCACAAATAGCTGAAGGCGGTGCCGAATGTACAAACTGCATAGGGTGTGTATAATTTGTCACACAGGGGTGACCCTCGAGGGTGGGATTTTTTCATTACCATACAAAATGTAACTATTACCCCTAACCGTATTTCCGTTGCTCGTTTTGTGCATATCTTTTACAGTTATGTGTGAGGAAAGGAAGCAATGGATGGTTTATATTTTTTATTATTAAGGTACTACAGAAAAATAGGAAAAGAGTTTCGAGTGAATTCAATATTAGTTTAAGTTGCATAATTATATATTTTTTTAATTATACATTTATATACTAAGCTACTACAGTGTTTGTATCATAGAAACAGGACAACCAAAGTATATATATCAAAGATACATTGTTACCGGCGGGTGGTCTCTAACTCGTGCTCTCGGTTTGCGTAACCATTGCACTGCCACTACACCACGGTCGCCTCAAATGTTTTAGTACTTTGCTTCAATTGTATGTAAATTATGTTTCTTCTCGAAAAAATTGGTAATAATTCTATTAAAAATATGTAGGAAGAGAATTATCGGTAAAGGAATCGAGATAGTTGTGTCAGGATCGGTGGTGATTGCCTCTGTCTATCCTCATGACAATTAGGATTTTAGTTAATCTTAACGATTATTTATATCTTGAAATAGTTGTATTTAACATACAGAAAAGTGTTACAAATGACATTAATAACTCAGAACAAAGACAATATACTTTGATTAGTAATATAATACGATTGTAATCCCGGAAGTTCGGTGGTAAAGGTCGGAAGTGACGTAGGGGAAAATAGGAATTGCAAACGGAATAGCGCACTCGAAGTTACCGGTTTGTTTTAATGCAATTGTCATGCAAATTTCTGAATTAATATATCCAGTTTAAGGAAACTTGCTGTTTCAAACGACCTTTATTAAGGATATACTTTTGTAGTTAAAACTTTTCGAATGGCCATGAGATGAGCTAATTTGGCTTAATTTTTAGCTTTGAGCTTATTATCTTGTTAATATTATTATTCTTAATAATAACTGATTAGTACAATATGATCCTATCTCCACTGACTTAGTTTTCTGGTAAGCATCTGTGGATATGGTAACAAGATATTAATGACTTGGTACGGTTGTGTTTTATAATGTTGTTGCTGAGGCATAAAGCATGTTTAGGTAGAGACAATAGAGCACCACCTACCACGATCCTGACACAACTCCCTCGCTTCCCTCACATCCACAAGACTCTACAATTACAAATACAATCTACAAAGACAGAAGAGGGAAGCAAGCGAGTTGTGTCAGAGCATTGTTGTCTCTATCCATCTATATTATTTAGATGTGATAATATAGATTTATAATAAATAAATAAATATAATTTTAAAATAAAATACATTAATAAAAATAATAAAAATCGGAAAACATATAAATAAAAACTAAACCTTTTTTTTCTAAAAACTAATAATGTAAATCGCGAACAATAATTTATTATATGTATTGAATATCCTTACTTGCTAAACTAACCTACCCTTAAAGGCTTGATTTAATTTAAACATGAACACTAAAATAATAGCAATTACTCTCATAGCCCCGATACTCAAACAATTACATGGAAAAAAGGATCACATGCGGATAGAGCCTCAGGCTGCAATATCTAAAGAGCGAGTGACTACGCCTTTTTAAACCCACCGTTCCCCTTGATTAAGTTTCTTTATTAATCACGACAACCTGCTAACTGAGCCCTCGAACTGGGAAAAATGTAATTTACTAAATATGTCTGTGATGTATTGAACAATTACTTTCTTTTGTACTCCTAATTGCTGTAGTTAATAGATATAGCCTTCGTTATTTTCAGGGATATTATATTTAATTCAGGGAGTTTTTTTTAATATTTAATAAAACTAATTATTTGTGTTTCTTA
Organism: Tinea trinotella; assembly: GCA_905220615.1. NCBI lineage: Eukaryota > Metazoa > Arthropoda > Insecta > Lepidoptera > Tineidae > Tinea > Tinea trinotella. Next base: position 13,174,964 of record HG992308.1, on the reverse strand, counting down.
GTATTTTATTTCAGTAACATTTCAGTAACAAGTATTTTTATTTAGGCATTTTTTATTGTGTTTCGACACATGACAGGACTTGCCTGATGTTAAACTGGAGTGCTGTCCATTAATAGATGTGATTGCAACTACAGTTAAAAATTTGCAAGTAGCATTCGCATTTCCCACAGGGATAGTTAGAGACAATGGAACGCCACTTTCCACGACCCTGACATAATTCTATCGCTTTCTTCACATCCGTAATTCTCCTATACAAGATCTATAATTATGCAATAAACTGCAATATATTTTCAAAAAGAAAAACTTAGCCAATGTGTTACCTACACGTAGGTATTTAAAACACTTGAAACTTTTATAGTAGTTGATATTGAAAAATAAATTTATTTCAAATAATTTTGCCACTTTTTCTAAAGTGTGTCGAAGCTAGTTGAACAAACGACATGTAGAATGTGTTCTTCCCATGCTATGAACTTGGATTCTTCAAGCGAGGCGATATAAATTTTAATAAATATTAACTATAATTAAACTATATAAAAAACATCTAATGACGTCACATCGAGGAAGCCCAAGGAGACTGGCAACATTACCTCTTTCTATAGCAAGGCTAATACGAAGGCAGAAATAATTGCCAGCCTTTCTGTCACCCGACTTCTCCGTCAGCCGCTTAGACAACTCCTTGGCTAGGCGCTTAGCTGAAGGCCCATCGTCTCTACCCCAAAGAGCGCTAAATTGTATTTTTATATTTAAAACTACACTTGTAATCCGCCATTTTTTATTTGTGGCTACAGTCTTCCTATATCTTATAATGCAATTCATCGTCGGCGAGTATTAAAATGATTCACTGACCACTAATATCCCACAATACGAATTCAATTGCACTCATTTGTACAGGAAATGTCATATCCACTTGTCAGGATAAGGATGGCTATATAATTTAGCAATGAGTTAAAAGGAGATGGAAGTATCGGTTAAGTGGTCAATTGATCACCGCGGGAGGTCTGGCATTGAGAGAAAATTGTCGTTGATAGTTTATTGCTAGTAATTTCTGATCGCCTGGTAACGAGGCGGTTTGGTCCGTTGATTAATATTTTGGTGAATTTATGCTTTTCATAAATAAACTTGAGGGAGGATATTGTTTATGTTTATAGGGCTCGGTTTTATGTTTTATTGGTAAATATTAAACTTGATATGATAATTGTGCGGTCTGCCGTACAAGGGTAATCCACCACTTACAAGTGTATAGACTGTGAAGTGACCTAGTCGCGTTTCGGCATCAATTTGTAAGTTGCCAGTTTTAACTAGGCCGGCATAGTGGATGCGACTGCTACTTGTAGTTAATTTACTGTAGTAGAAGTAGCTTGCCTTCATGGACCGCACTCTAGCTAAACATTAGGCGAAGTGCTGTCATATGTCCAATATAGCCACAATATATAAATATTAAAAACACATTTTACCAACAAAATCAATCAATCAATCAATGTCACGCTTTTTTCCCAAAAGGATAGGCAGGGACAATGGAGCGCCACTTGCCACGATCCTGAACAATTCCCTCTTTTTTCACATTAACAATTCTTTTCATACAAGCCCTACGGTTGTGGGCATACCCTCCAAAATATTAAATATTTAAAAAATATTTTCTGAAGTTTGAAAACCGAAGTGACAATAGTATTTTGTGTAGTACAAAGCAGGCGAGCATACTTGTAAGAATGATCACAAAGGGTGCCTTATTGCGTCGTTGTCGAATGCAAATCAAGAGGGTAGGCGTCTTTTTCAGGCCTGAAATATGGGGGACTATAAACACCAATATCAGTTGAGTGGCAGTTTCAAACACCTGACGCTTAGACCTTAGACCTGGTGCTGATCATGCGAATTATAGATTATTATTGTGATTTATTAAAGGGCCAATTGCATCTTATGAATAAAACACGCTCTTTTATAAAATTATCGGAGTTTTCCTTTTTTTGCGTTGAGGACTTGAATACGAGATTATTGCGTTTACAATAGGTACATATACATAAACTTTTATGGTAAATAACTGTTATATGATGTACGTAGAAATTATTTATAAACTTTCTATCGATATTAAAACATTAATTTAATGCATTACAAAAACAGACACAAAAATGATTAAACAAAAGTTTTATTTATTCACTTAAATGATATAGTGGCTATAATTAAATTAATTTATTAGTATACTGTTAAAATAAAATTAAAATAAAGTTATGTGTGTACTTCTTTAAGAGTATGGTTTAGAATTTAGAATATGTGGGCAATAAAATTTGCAAAATGTACCTAAATATCGTAAAAACGAAAGTATTCATTAAACAAATTTTATGCGGCCTACTGTCGCGTTTATTTTGGTTTTGATATTACAATTTTATTTTATTAAATTTTTCGACGTTTCGAGAGCATTGCAAACATCGTGGTCACAGAGAGACTAAGGTGTTGGTCGTCCTATTGGTTGATGCTGTTATTGTTTTCAAAACTACCCTGTTTGATGTTAAGCCTTGACCACGATGGCTGCAAAGCTCTCGAAACGTCGGAATAATAAAATAAATTGGAAAATCAAAACCAAAATAAACGCGACAGTAAGCCGCATAAAATTTATTTTATTCATAAATCAATGTTCGCGCAAAATCTAAGAAAATATTAAAAGTATTTTATTTTAAATAATGTATAATATTTAAAGAACTACGTAAACACAAACAATTAACCTTTCACGAATAATTTATTATATTTACAGATATACTTATCTATTAATTAGTTTAATTTAATAATTACCTATAAATCATTAGGATACAAAATCAATAATTCATACTATTCTCATTTTTTATTGGAGTCATAGATATATATTAGTTCACTTTAGTTGTACATATGTCAGGGTGGCTAGAAGTAATAGGCGAGGATTGGGGAAAATTAATACGGAGTCGGACGGCTCTTTGATCTGGCGACACGACATGGTGTTTGACCGCTTTGATGTGCATTGACTATTCGACGTTGATGTGCACTGGCTAACGCTCAAATACGCTCTCTTCTAACATTTAATTAAGTTTTTGGCTATATATTTATACTAATATTTTCTATAAATCACAAACTTGGTATAACAATGCTTTAAATTAATAAAATTATTTTTACCCTATTTAAATTTTATTGCTTGTCTATTAGATTAAAATGGATATTGAGTTATTTTGTTGTGGCTCCACATATCTCTATATGAGGCGACCGTGATGTAGTGGCGGTTACGTACCCGTGGAATGTAAACCGAGATCACGGGTTCAAATCCACTTGGTTGTCCTGTTTCTATGATACTTGTATAGAAATGTAAATAAATAAAAAATATAAATATATTACAACACGCCATCTGATGATAAACTTGAGTGCGGACCATTATTGGAGGTGACTGCTATTACAGTTAAATAACTGCAAGTAGAAGTTGCAGTCGCAAACTCCGGCCTTGTTCAAACCGGCAACTTCCAACTTTGCCCCGAAACGCGACTGAGTTACTTTACTGTCTTTAATGTATGAGATAATAAAGCACTTTGTTAATTATTATTTTCTTCTTTTTCAGGTAAATAATTAAAATGTATTTAAATACTTCAAGACAAAATTTTGTAAGTACCTATATTTTGTGTTTTCCTCCATTTTCTGCCTATTCCTGTGGGTAAAAGGCGTGACAATTTGATTAATTTTGTATAAACAAATAGTCAAGCTATCTTTGACGACTAGAAAACTGCTGTTCATGCTTTACTTTGCTACTTCACGCAATAATAATAGAACGTGTTTGTTAACATAATTCTAGAGTTACTGATTGTGTGTGCTGACTATCCTCAATAGCAAATAGTCTTAATTATAATATGAATATTCAAGATGGCGGTTTGTCAGCAAATAAAAGATCTTTGGAGCATAAATATTGGCTTGTATAGGCCATTTGCTATGTCGTATGTTATGCTATGCTGTGTTATAAATTAACAATCAAATTTAAAAAAGGTGACTTTATACTTATTTTTATATCCTATAACAGTGAATAAAAGGCACCTTTGTCGGAATAGTGACGACTAAGGCAGCTCTTAACTGAGTCGGTTTTTTTCAGTCTTCGGCGCTTTTAGTCTTTAATTTGTCACAATAAAAAAATATAACTACATATACAATTGTATAAATACACGTTTAAGTAAATGTACAAGTTTTAGTCCAACTTTTGATTGCGTATTTTTATTTCTTTCCGAGCAAGATGGCAGGTGCCGATCGTTGTAAAGCTAAAGTTTTTTGATGGCCCTTTAAAACGTTCTCGGACCGTATTTCTTTCAAGTTTCACATGAAAACTCTCCCTTTATTTAGGGCCATTATTTCATGAAACACCCTGTTTATTGCTTCAGCCATTATTGTAAAATGTAAATAGGAAGGAATCTAAACTTCTTATTAAGGATGCTCCAAAAGTTTGCTCAAAAACAGTAAGCTATTTTATTTCTATAAATTGAATTAATTATTATTCGCAACGGGTTTTGTTTGTAAACATTAATAATTACTTTAATTTCTTACAATGTTGAAAGAAACAGAAAATATTTCTTTAAGAAACAGAAAATATTTACTAAAGCATTTAAATGTTTGAACGCGTTTGTAATTATTCAATTATTTGGTTTTTGAATGTGGATTGTTACTTTTTTTTAAAACACAATTAAACAAACGAAAAAAACAAACGGTTTTGTGCAACTAATTGTAGATGGCGTTGTATAGGAGATACTTACGTGTTTTTTTTTATAAAAAAAAGAATAAGAAATCTGTCTTTCCGAGTGCCGTAAACGTAGATCTTAAATGAAGAAAAATGTCAATGCAAAGGAGTTGTATCGGGATCGTGGCAAGTGGTGCTTCATAGTCTCTTTAGGCGTGACAATTTGATTGATTGAAAAGATCAATCAATCAATCAAATTGTCACGCCTTTTCACCACAGGGATAGGCGGAGACAATGGAGCGCCACTTGCCACGATCCTGACACAACTCCCTCGCTTCCATTTACATTCACAATTCTAGGATGCCTAGTGCCTATAATCATAGAGCTTGTATAAAAAGAAATAAAAAAATTCTAGATAAAACAAAAGCATGCTTAGAAATTCGCGTAACCAAACTAGTAATAAAGCTTTAATCGTATTAAAATATATTTTATGTGTCATTAATTCTAAGATAGAGATACAAAAATTGCGAATTCCACGCAGGCTTTCCACCCTTAGTAATTAAATGTGTTACTCTTCATCCCTTGTGCGTGAAGGTAGATAAATTCAAAACCCTGCACCGGCCCTCAAATTGGGTAAAAGTTTAACTTATGCAGATCAACGACAGATGTCACCGTCCCCTCCGATTATCGTATGCAGATTTTAAATAGAAAAACCTATGAAATTTTAGATATTTAGGAAAAGTGTTTTTTTTCATAATATTCGAAACTAAAGCTTACGTGATGGTGATATACCGGCATAGTGACGGCGACTGGCCGGCATGGTGACGGCGACTGTGGCAACAGTGAACTGACTCGATTGTTTCCAGTCGTCGGCACTCTTGGACCTCCTCTTGCTTATCATAAGGCGGATCGAAGGCAGATGTCGAGTCACAATAAAAAACTACTTCAAAATAACTGAAATTACGGTTATTATTAAGCTTGAATAAATAGCGTATGCATTGTAGTAAAGCTTTTCACATGTTGAATATTTCTTATGCCAACATCATTGTTAAACATATTGCCCATTAAGAAAAAACGTGAATGGAGGAACAAGGACGACTCAGAGGATTGTTCCATGATTCGTTCCAAATTGATCTTAAATGCAATGGATGTGAAGGAACTGTGGATATGAAGGAACTAGAGAGTTGTGTCCGGATCGCAGAAATTGGCGCTCCCATTATCTCTGCCTATTTTTTTGAGAATTAGGGCTTGACAATTTAATTGTTAAATTAAAATCCCTTTTTTTATTTTCTTCTTATTTTAATTTTAATAAAACTCTCAGGATTTTACTCATTTTGATGATTTTACGTCTATTTTTTTCGTCTGAAAGAGTTTTACATTTTTATTTTTTACAAATACAAAAGCGCTTATATTTCAATAGTTCTTTTATCTTTGAAACATTAATTAAACCTTTCCAATTTGACAGTTCGTTGACCTCAGTCACAATGTGACTAGAGCCCACCTTTCCTAAGGGTTCATATAATTTCTGTGTTTTCCCAATTTTCCCCAAGTTTTCATTGGCAGGGGGCGTTTTAGTGTTTTATGCAAACAATGGGGAAGGGTGCAAATTGTAACGAGCTGCAGCTGCAGGCCTGGTTATGTATTTTATTAGAATAAATCTCTACTGTTTGGGGTGTGTAGGATTTATTCGCTTTTCGTCAGATTCGGTTTTCGTCGAATTCTTATCTCGGCAGATTCGCATTTCGTCTGAAATCTATTATGTTAAACGGAAAAAATATTTTAATAAGATCTAAAAACTGAATCGTTTACTGATTTAGCTTTTTAACGTTCATTTTATTTTGTTCTTTTGTTTTAACCTTTATTGCATTTACCCTTGAACTTAACGTTCACGATACTGAAGGTTTGTCTGGAAGCTAGCCACCATTAGGTCTGCTTTTTGCATAGTAATTATACGAGTAGTACAACATTTATTAGGTTTATTAACTCTGACTGATAAACCTAATAATAATTCTTTAATATAACTAATGGGTCTGCAATGGTAAGGTGTTGTTTGTTATAACATTATAATAATATTTCCGTATATTTTTTAATAATTAATGCATGCACTGCTGAAGTACTGAATGAGAGTTAATATTTGTTAATATTTAATAATACATATATTATTTTTTTATTCTTACAGATTTTTGCAATAATTTAAATTTAAGTACAAAACGTCGAGTCTTTGTAAATTTATAAGAAGTGAATCTAACGAAATGAGAATTGACGAAACGCGAATAAACCGTGCATAGATATGTTTGCGTAATATACTGTTAGGTAAAGATTTAAATTGTTTGCTTTGTAAAATTTTGTATGTTCTGTCTATGAGAATGTGTTTTGGAAACATTGATTTAAGACTTGCGGTAAACATGTATCACTGTGGTAAATATTGACTCTTATATCGTTTATCATATTAGTATTATTTTAAGAGTGGTAAGCAGACAAGCGAGGGAGTTGTGTCATGATCGTGGCAAGTGGCGCTCCATTGTCTCTGCCTATCCCTGTGGGAAAAAGGCGTGACAATTTGATTTGATAAGCAGACAAATAGTGAATATTCACTTAGTCTGCTGATCTGGGGTAGTTTTACACTTTCGTGACATATTTTAGTTACTTAATAAAAAAAATGGAATGAAAATAATACGCGCGCATGTCCGGTTGGTTGCGACTTTAGGATCATAAAATCATATTAGTCATAAATACTATTTATAATTTTTTGATCATAATAAAAAAACAAACGATTTGAACTTCCTTCCAAATAAGGAGTAAGGATTAAAGTGCATTTTATGGTGAACTAAATCATTATTGTAATATATTTATAAAGCACGTACAGAGTTATAAAATATCATAAATCCCCCTCGCATATCTTCCATTAGTAAAACCCAAGTTTATTAGCCCACGGCTGGAACATGAATAACTTAACTCAATGTAACAACTTGTATGCTCTACCTGTGACTCTATCATGAGTAGATAACCTATTCTCATAGTAAAGTATTTTTATTTAAATGTTTTCCAAAGTTAAATTATATGAAAATAATTTATTAATATGGGCATAATCTTGGCATGCACCTGATCATCTGTGATCTGCATCGTCTTCATAGAGCTGGGTTTTGTATACATTTCTTACGGGTAAAAAATAGAATGAGTGTTTTTAAAGGACCACAACATCATGTCAAGTAAGAATTAGGATCTTACGAAGGAGATGACAAAAAATGGATACAAACTAGAAGCACTAGAAGTCGTCATTCAAATTGTTACGCTTTTTGCCCACAGGATTGGCATAGATAATGGAGTGCCACTTGCCACGATCCTGACATAACTTTCCCGCTTCCTTCACATCCATTATCCTCTTTATACACGCTCTACCCAGCTTTCTTAGGGATGCCTCCGATTTTTTTTACACATCTATACTAATTTACTGAACGTGCTTCTATAATACAAACTGGGTGACCGAAGTACATATATCAAATATACATTGGCAATGGCAAGAGTTTTAGAACTAGTGTCTCTTGGTTTATGGGACCATTTTATAACTACTACACCACAACGGTTTTGAATTAGACCACTCATTAGGAATAATACCTACTTATTAAGAATAATTAAGGAATGGAAATGTCTGTAGGTATTTGAGGTAACAAAACAAAATCTCGTGTTTCGTTAACGGTAGACTTAGTGTGCAGTTACAGATTCATGGTAAAGGTCCTGTTTGGGGTGTATCTTATTATTTATTTAGTATGTTATAAAACTTGTCGTTAATTTTGGCAATTATCTTTGTTGTTTAATCCGTTGGTAAATATTAAAGTTCGTGGGGGAAATAATTTTGGTTGCTTCCTGTTTTTTTCTTAATCAATATATCCCGTTTCTGTTCACATAAAACCATAGACAACAATATAAAGAAATGAAATCTTACTGTCTCGCCTCTACTCCTACAAGGATCGGCAATACTTAAAATGTTTGGCGACAGGCGTAGCCAGTTCGTCACACGTAAAGCTCCGAGTTCGATTCCCGCAAATATTTGTTTTATGGCTTTTATTTGTAATACTACAAAACAGAGTAGTCGGCATTGAGTAACCGGCAACCGGGACGTGTAAAAGAGTACTAATAGTTGTAATTTATTAACTCATAAATATTTAACTCAAACACTATCAACCATCTACATTAACTTTTTTTAATTATCATAACAATAGAAATGGAAATACATTGAAAGGATGAGTGAAAGTAGATTGACGAAAGGAATTTATAAATCTGATGTGGATGGATGCGTTAAACAAGGCAGGCCCAGGAGAGTGTTTTCCGACCAAATCGGAGACATCCTCAAGAAAGCCAGGTTGCCTAGTGCCCATAACCACAGAGCTTGTATAAAGAGAATTGTGGATGTGAAGGAAGCAAGGGAGTTGTGTAAGGATCGTAGTAAGTGGAGCTCCATTGTCTCTGCCTATCCCTGTGGGAAAAAGGCGTGACATTCTGATTGATTGATTGAACAATAGAAGTAGCTAACAATCTATTGAACCATAAATCCATCAAGTATAGAGGAGAGAAGTTAACAAGAGAAATTGTAAAATGGTACAGTTACGGCTGAACAAACTTCGAGATACGATCCTCTTGAATTGGCCCTATTGTGCTCGCGTACATTGGCTTCTTTGTCCGTGTGATCATTTTGTACACCCTGTATTAGCATTTAAGGGTTATTACCTTTTGTAGGCTCCTCCAGTTAATCGGTTTGTGGTTCCAAATCGAATGGATTTGCACTGAGGGAGACTATGTCGATGTATTTTATGGATGTTCCAATGTGTTTGCAGTTTTCTCAAACTATAGCGTCGAAGGTCGTATAATGAATGATGAGAGGTTAAGTTTATGCATTGTTTTTGATTATTAGCCATTGTTGTATGTCCTGCGTACATTTTGAATGAATTCGCTAATCATTTTTGAATATTTTATTAGGATTTTAATACATATTTGTATGCCTTAAATCATTAATAAAATCTTTTATTAATCTCTGGTGACAGGACAATAAAATTAAAACATAACCTTATAATTTTGCAGTACATTTAAATTGTTAGTAAATTTAAATATAATATTTAATTTTTAAATAATTTTTATGGGATAAAATTAAATGATAATTTATAATGAAGAATAATGATAATTCGATGTAGTTTTTATTTTTTATAACGAGCTCGTTTGCTGTAAAACTTTCGATTCGTTGGATTTAAATAATTTAATAAATTCGATAGTAAGCTTAAAAATCTTTTTCATAAAAAGTAATTATAAAAAAATGTTTTCATAAAAAAATGTTCAGTAATTACTATGATGTCACTTCATAGTCTTTCCTTCATAGTTATTATAGTAAGTTTCAAAATATACTTTCTTAATATCTTTAATTGTTAAATACTGGTTACTGTTAAAACATACACCAAAAAAGTGTTTAAACCTGGCCGACTCATTCTGCAAAAACAAGCCTAAAACCAAATAAAAGTTTAATAAATCCCAACCCCATTTCGACAGCAATATTTTCGTTATTTCACGTTTTTACTGTTAAAAATCAACAACTTGGAACATCGAAAACCAGACATGTCCAATTCCACACTAAATTAAAACCGCTTTCAAAGCGGAGCGTGAAACAAGGAAGGCAGGCGTCATCAACATTGTTGTGTCGCTCCGACGTCCCTGAGGCGGTACGTCATGTGCCCCTACCAATAAATATGGTATCAGGTGTTTACATCGCGGGCTTCTACTGTCACTCCATACAACACATCTCAAACAACTACACTGGTTATACACATCTGAGAATAACAAACACAGAAAACTAATCTTTCTTTCATCGTATTAAGGATCATAATCGAAACTGTAAAGTGTAAATTGAAAAGATATTTCAGGACACATTGAAAGTAGTTGTCTTGGGAGTGCGTAGGGTAACTAATGATCTATGTAAAGAAGATATAGGTACTTTTCAGGATATAAATTTCATAGGTAATTGAAATCCGAAAGCCTGTGAAAGATTGAAATAATCTCAGACGAAAATGAAAGGTGAAAAATTTTCATGAGCTGAAAATTTTAGTTTTTCATAAATCCCTGAACATCTGTCGAAGTTCTAAAGTGTTATTAAAATCGACAAGTTATAAAAGTTCAACCGTTATTGACTTTTGGAAACTTTATTGTTATTTTAAGGAAGTGTTTTACGACAAAGAATTCTTTACGATAAAGAGCCTTACAACAATAAAATCTATTAGCATACGACCTAAACATTTAAATAAATAAATAAAATTATGCTAAATGACATGTTGGTATTGTCTAGATGAGTAAATAAATCCTAATACTAGTTTTTTCCAATAATATGTAAATCATAATCCATAGTGGTTGTCGACTAATCTGATTTAGGTTTGTCTTTTTTTTTTAATTGTGACTCGACCTATGACAGCACCTCGCTTGATGTTAAGCCAAAGTGTGGTCCATGAATGAATGTCACTGCTACTACAATTCAATAACTGTGAGCAGCAATCACATCCACTATGCCGGCCTAGTTGGAACCGGCAACTTACAAGCTGATCCCGAAACGTGACCAAATCACTTCACGGTCTGTATACTTGTAAGTGGTGGTACTTCCCCGGATCGGCAGACTGGGTACCACTGCCTACCACTCTTTGATAACCAGACCCGAAGCAAATATCCATCTCTTTTTTTTATTAACAAATATTTGCAATATTTAATACTATTCAATATTACAAATAAAAGCTATGAAACAAATATTTGCTCCGACCGGGGATCGAACCCGGGACTTTACGCGCAACAAACCAGTCGCTAAACCGTTCGTCCACGCCTGTCGTTTTACTAATGGTTTTATTAATTTCTGAGGGGTTCTTACGTCCAATCGGATATAAGAAGTAATACCAACCCAGTAAACATTTTTACATCAAATTGTAAAATATCTTACCTCGACCTGCCTGGTAGTAAATAAGGAGAGGACCAAGAGTGCAGGTTCAATTTTCTTGCTACCTTAGTCGCCTTCACTATAGGTACGGCTTAAGGTACTTGTTTGAAGGATCCAAGGTTATAGGATAAGGAGATAATCCTATAACCTATAAATAAAAATAAAATAAAAATATATGTACATAAGAATTGACAAGGATCGACAATCGATGTTTTGGGCACATGGAAAGGATGAGTAAAAGTAGATTAACTAAAGGCATTTATGAATCTGATATGGAGGCTGTATTCCAACCAAATCCTCCAGAAATCTGAATTGCCTAGCCCCCGTATATGAAGAGGATTGTGGATGTGAGCGATGCGAAGAAGTTTTGTTAGGATTGTTGTGCCAATACCTCAAGGAAAAAGGCGTGACAATTTAAATAAACACTAAATATTTTTTGTATAAATAAAAAATGTTTTTGCAGCACGTCTGCTATTTGCATTTTTTGCAAATAACCGATCGCTGTAAACCGAGTTGGCTTTGTAAGTAATCGGCGCTCTTGAACCTCCACTTGCTGGCCATCAGCCAAGACGAGGTCAGATATCACGTCACAATAAATAAATACCGGTACCAATGTATCTTTGATATATGTACTTTGGTTGTCCTGTTTCTATGATACAAGCACTTTGGTAGCTTAGTATAGAAATGTAAATAAAGAAAAGCTCTAAATACACACAAATATCGTTGGTCAAACGGGACTAACCTTACTTGTGTTCCATAGTGGAAATAAAATACACCTGTTAACCTATAGGCGTGTAGGAGTGGACCCCCATTGATTACGTCCGCGTAATTGAAAGACCCCTGAAGGATTTATTACGTGGTTAAGATGTATCACCTACCTTATTTGATTAAAATTATATATGTCTCAAAATGAGTGTACTTTTTTAAATTGTGACTTGACATATGACAGCACCCGGCTTAATGTTATGCTAGAGTGTGGTCCATGAATGGATGCCACTGCTACTACAATTTAATAACTGTGAGTAGCAATCACATCCACTATGCCGGCCTAGTTGTAAGTTACAAACTGATCCCGAAACGCAACCAAATCACTTGGTCTGTCTTGTAAGTAATAGTACTACCCCAGATCGGTCACTCTTTAAAATAAAATATTAAGCTACAATTTAAAAAAATGCAATTTTTGGTAAACAAATCCTAATCTTTATACCTTTAATATAAGCAAAAATAAACCCGTTTAATATTTGTGTTCTATTAATAATTCAAATGCAACATTGTATTCATCCCCCAAGTATTTAACGAGGTGTGTGTTTGCTCGAAATTGTTCAATGTTTACATTTTGTATTTTGGGGAGATTCGCGCATCTTAAGGTAAGGGAACTAATTAGGGAATGTAGCTCCGAGGTAGCATTGTTACTGGTTTGTTCATGTTTTAAAGATTATGAAACTGTTGCTGAAGGATATTACAACAATATATATATATATATAATATATTGTTGTTGTATATATATATATATATATATATATATATATAATTAAACAAATTTTGCAATCGCGTTTATATTGGTTTTGATTTTACCATTTTATATCGTGATCTCTCCTTGACCACCACATAGCTACAAAGCTCTCGAAACGTCGGATTAATAAAATAAAATTGTAACATCAAAGCCAAAATAAACGCGATAGTAGGCCTCATAAAATTTGTTTAATTATTTAATCAATTTTTGCGCAAATCAATCAATCAATCAAATTGTCACGCCTTTTTCCCACAGGGATAGGCAGAGACAATGGAGCGCCACTTACCACGATCCTTACACAGCTCCCTTGCTTCCTTCACATCCACAATTCTCTTCATACAGGCTCTGTGGTTATGGGCACTAGGCAACCTAGCTTTTTTGAGGATGTCTCCGATTTGGTCGGAAAACACTCTCCTGGGCCTGCCTTGTTTAACGCATCCATCCACATCAGATTTATAAATTCCTTTCGTCAATCTACTTTTACTCATCCTTTCCATGTACCCAAACCATCGAAGCATTCCTTTGTCAATCCTTGTCACTACATCTTCTTTCAAACCACATCTATCACGCAGTGTGCTATTCCTTATTCTATCCGCTATCGTCACTCCACATACACTCCTTAACGACCGCATTTCTACAGCGTTAATTCTACTCTCATGCTTCTTCTGCCATACCCAACCTTCACTCCCATACATTAATGTAGGAACAAGCACCGCATTATGAACAGCCATCCGTGACTTTTGGGACATTATTTGGCTGTTCATTATACTATGGATGGCACCGTTCACTACGTTACCCTTTTGCACTCTTCTCTCAATATCTTCATCACACTTTCCATCCCTAGTAAACATACTTCCCAAGTAAACAAATTGTTTGACTTGTTCCACTTTCTTTCCGTCTATCGTTATCTCACATTCTGTCATTTCATCCTCTCTCTCCAAAACCATTACTTTTGTTTTACTTACATTCACTTTCATACCTTTCTTTTCTAATTCCGCATTCATTATAGTAACCATGTCCTGTAACTCATACGCCGAAGATGCAAGGATAACTTGATCGTCGGCGTACAAGAGACATTTGATCACCAAGTCATTCATTCTTAAACCATACTTCCTTTCACGCAACTCTTTCAGACAACTGTGCATGAATAGATTGAAGAGCCAAATCTAAGAAAATAAAATATATGTAGCAAATTTACTTACATAATTTACGAAATTTCATTTATAGTTATTTATTTAATCAATATGATTAAAGTTTATATTTAATCGACTCAAACTTTTTAAGACAATGAAAATTGGGACAATTAATTGTTGAAATAAGGGTACAACAGAACCAAGCTTGTATGAAGAGAATTGTGGATGTGAGGGATGTGTGTCAGGATCGTGGCAAGTGGCGTTCCATTGTCTATGCCTGTCCCTGCGTGGAAAAAGCGTGACAATTTGATTGATTATTAGCAACGATTGATGCTCTTTTATTTCATAGACAAATTCGCGTATAACCTTAGAATTTACAAAAAATAAACGTATTAGGAAATAATGAATTAAACAAATTTTATGCGGTTCTCCGTGACCACGATGGCTGCAAAGCTCTCGAAACGTCGGAATAATAAAAAATTGTAAAATCTATTTAAACGCGATAGTAAGCCGCATAAAATTTGTTTAATAGGACATTTAATTACATAGGACTAAGTTCTCGCTGTTTTTCAAGAGATAGCTCTACTAGTAAGTGCTGGACGATTATGACATAACCAAAAGGTCATGAACCAAGCTTAGACCATATGGTAAACAAACAGCTTTGACACATTAGTGGGTTTGGTTTTGCGTCGTATACTTTTGTTGGGCGAAAATATCTGATTTTGTGCCAAATAATTGTCATTTGCTCCTCTTCTTTAATTCGAAGAAAACAGTGGCTGAAGCGCATCGAGAACTCAAAAGTTTACGGAGATGCTGCTCTAAGTGAAACAACGTGCCGTAATTGGTTCCGTCGCTTCAAAGACGCTGATTTCGATGTTGTTGACCGTCCGCGTGAAGAAAGACCAAAAACCTTCGAAGACGCTGAATTGGAAGCATTGCTCAATGAGGATCGCAGAATGAGCTTGCTTTAGCCATTTTCTAGCCTCTCTGTAGCTGCCTCAGATTATCTTCCAGTACTCCAGGGGTTTACTTTAACTGTATAAAGTCAACAATAAAAAATGAATTTTCAAATTACAAAAAGTAGTAATATGGAAACTAGAGAGAAAAGCTAACACTGTCATAATTCAGACGTTTAAAATCACACAACCAGATACTTACGAGTATACTCTATTAACAGACGATTTTCGACTCTAATTCCATTACACATCACTAAAATATCTCACATTTTTCTTTGAAATGACATCTACAACTACAATACTTGTTATACAGATAATAGTCAAGGAAATATATACTCTATTTCTATGTCGTCATGATTTATTTCACTTTGTAGTCGTTATGTGGACTTCATAATACTAAAGTCTACATATGCTCGAAATGGACTAACAAGGCAAGTTCGCAAATTGGGCTCCGACGGATTGTTAGTCGAATTTCACACGCATTAATTGTGTTTGACTCACTCTCCTGCTACGAGGAATTGGCAAGTTAATTGCATTAAGTTTGTAGCTTAAATCAAATAAAAACCAAATCAAAATGTCCATGTCCATACTTAGGTAGACGATGGTAGAAGGATGGTTTGTCCAAGTTCATGACTGGATTTTATAATTCATTACTTTTTTAATTAATGCCCGATGGTAAGCTGGAGTATGGTTTATAAATGGAGGCTACTGCTGATAAGCAAGAGGAGGTCTAAGAGTGACGACGACTAAAAAAACGAGTTAGTTCCCGGCTACCTCAGTCGCCGTCATTATGCCGGCCTAAGGCGCTTCTTCACGCATCGCTTGAAGGATCCAAGGTCATAGTATGGAGAGAACGCATGGGCTGGCAAAGATAATTATAATGAAAGAAAAGCTAAAGAGAGATTCATGGAAAGTGGCGATCGATCTACCTAGCCCCGTGTGAGTTAGGGCGTGACAATTTGATTGATTGAATAGTTGTAATTTAAAATCTCCCTTTCGCCGTTGTAAAAGTAATACGAAATAAAAACTTTCTGCCTTTAAAAAAATCAGAGTTGAAGTTAAATTCGTAATTGAATATGGACAGAAACAGAAAGCTCAATTGCCTGTGGAATGAACCAACACGGAATTGGACTAACGGTATATTCTAGACAATAAAAAAAACAATCAATTAAAGAAATAGGCACATACAATGAAGCGCGATCCTTCCACGATCCAGATACTACTCTTTCGCTTCCCTCACATCCTTAAAAGAAGACTCATAGTAAGCCGCATAAAATTTGTTTAATTCATTATTTAATGTTCTCGCAAAATCTAACAAAAAAACATTTTTTTATTTTTATTGTGACACGACATATTACCTCGACCCGCCTGATGATAAGCAAGAGGAGGTCCAAGAGTGACGACCACTGAAAAAACTATGAAAATTATTTTGTGTTTAATATAGCGGCGTTTTAAAAATATTTCATACTCAATCAATCAATCAAAATGTCACGCCTTTTTCCCACAGGGATAGGCAGAGACAATGAAGCGCCACTTATCACGATCCTTGCATGACTCCCTTGCTTCCTTCACATCCACAATTCTCTTCATACAGGCTCTGTGGTTATGGGCACTAGGCAACCTGGCTTTCATACTAAGCTATTATATTTAATATGCCTATATAGAAAAAACATGACCAAAGTACATATATCAAAAATATACATTGGTACCAGCAAGTAGTTTTTGAACCGAGGGCTCTCTAGAATTTTTACTTCTAATAAATTGATTATTAATTACTAAAGTTAACCCTGATTTATATTCGGTATTCCGTTTTAGTTTCAAATTTCAATCGAAACACGTTCTTGTTAGTTCAAGAATAGAACCCCGTAAATCCGATTGGAACTAGTTAACACCTGTCGGACGTTTGATAAGTTTAATCCGAGTTCCGGACTAGTACAGGTGTTCAGAATGAACGGGAGGCCAATCAAAACCCCGGACTATTAGGTAGTGTATGAAGGAGTTCGTTTTAAAATATACTTGGAGAATTGTTTTAAAATAAATTCTAAAAATAACTGCAATTTATACTCGTAAACTTCTAATAGATTATTTTTTACAAGAATGAGTGCTTTACTAGTATTTTTTTTATAATGGCTTGGCATAAGACAGCACCCCGCTTGATGTTAAGCTCAAGTGCGAATGGATGGTGACTGCTACTACAGTAAAATAATTTTAAGAAGCAAATGCTCTTACTATGCCAACCAAGTTACAATAGGTAACTTTCAAGTTTAACCTAAAACGTGGATGAGCTTAGGTGGTGTGAACTACGCTAAATCGGCAGGCTGTGCAAATGACCACTAACTCTGCCTACCACTCTTGTTAATAACTACATACATTCATAAGTAATTTATATTTATTTTTATTTTTATTGTGACTCGACATATGACAGCACCCCGCTTGATGTTAAGCCGAAGTGTGGTCCATGAATGAATGTCACTGCTAATACAATTCAATAACTGTGAGTAGCAATCACATTCACTATGCCGGCCTAAATGGAACCGGCAACTTACAAGCTGATCCTAAAACTTCACGGTCTGTATACTTGTAAGTGGTGGTACTACCCCGGATCGGCAGACTGGGTACCATTGCCTACCACTCTTTGGGAACCAGACCCGAAGCAAATATCCATCACTTTTTTTTTATTAACAAATATTTGCAATATTTAATATTATTAAATATTACAAATAAAAGCTATAAAACATATATTTGCTCCGACCGGGGATCGAACCCGGGACTTTACGCGCAACAAACCAATCGCTAAACCGTTCGTCCACGCCTGTCGTCAAAATCCCACTATTATTATAAATGTGAGTTTTTTTGTTACGTTTTCACGCAACAAATACTTAACTTTGTACATGAAACTTTGTACACATATTTTTGAAGGAAAATTATTAATCTCCGATTTAGTTTAAATATAATTTATAAAGAAACCTAGCTAACAAGCCTATAACCAAAAGAGCTTTATTACAGGCATTGTAAATAATACAGTTATTTCAGGAAATCTAAAAAGAAAATCGTCGCCATTATGTCAAAATAACGCCACAAATAAAGAAACAAGCTGTTAGAAAAATCGCAAAGCTTGCTCATTACGGCTCATAATAACAAATTGATCTGTCCCAACTCCTAGCAGTAACTCTACCACGACTCACAGTATACTATTTAATAGAATAATACATTCTATTTTGTTAAATATAGAGTATATTATTTTATGGCAATTTTAAAATCAAAGGGTTTTTTATTTTATTGTGACTCGACTATATGTCGACTATATGACTATGTGTTGTTATAACATCACCCCGCAAAATGTTAAGCTGGAGTGATGTTAAGCCGCTTGATGCTAATAAAGGCGACTGCTACTACAGTTTTATATTTTAAGTAGCAGTCATTATGCTGGCCAATTTGAAACCGGCAACTTACAAGCCTGTTTCACGGTCTGTTTACTTGTTGGTGGTACTTACTACCCCAGACTGAGAACACTGCTTACCACTTTGAAAAAGGTTCTATTTTAATTTATAATTAAGATTTGCAAAATTATTACATTACCACCAAACCACGGTTGCCTTTAGAAGTATATATAGACATTACAATAGTTAAAATTAATGCTTATTGGAGTTATGTAAGGTTCGCGGCAAGTGGCTCTCCATTGTGTCTGCCTATCCCTGTGTGAAAACAGCGTGACAATTCAATTGTTTAATTTATTGTATTTGGATATTATCTTTACAACATAAAGTTCAAATTGCAATATACTTATTGTTGAGTTACTCTACCTACGTCAGTTACATTATTTCCGTGATAGAGGTATAGTACAAAAATAATTGCCATCATTATAAAGGTATTAACCAGCAAAAAAAACTTGCCTGTTCTTTGACAAAGGACTTTTAGGGATGTAAGCTCTTCTTTGAAGTTTATATTTTAAGCCTTTAACTTAAACTTTATATTGAAAAATTATCTCTTTATAAAGAACCCTTATTAGTAAAACATTACTTTTAAATTTAATTGCCACGTGACGACAGGCGTGGACGAACGGTTTAGCGATTGGTTTGTTGCGCGTAAAGTCCCGGGTTCGATCCCCGGTCGGAGCAAATATTTGTTTCATAGCTTATTGCAAATATTTGTCAATAAAAATAAAGAGATGGATATTTGCTTCGGGTCTGGTAATCAAAGAGTGGTAGGCAGTGGTACCCAGTCTGCCGATCCGGGGTAGTACCACCACTTACAAGTATACAGACCGTGAAGTGATTTGGTCACGTTTCGGGATCAGCTTATAAGTTGCCGGTTCCATCTAGGCATAGTGGATGTAATTGCTACTCACAGTTATTGAATTGTAGTAGCAGTGACATTCATTCATGGACCACACTTCGGCTTAAGATCAAGCGGGGTGCTGTCATATGTCGAGTCACAATAAAAAAAAACGCCTCACAACTTACTAGGACAAGCAGAGTGGATGGAAGCAGAGTGCCACTTTCCACGATCCTCACACAACTCTTTTCAAACTCTCTCGCTTCCTTTATACAAGTTCTATGGTTATTAAAATAAATAATAAACTAGATGATCCGTAGTGATTCACCGATATTTTCGTTTATTTATCCTTACATATTAATCTCGGTTACTACAGTTAAATAAATGTAAGTAGCATTCGCATCTACTATGCCAGCCTGGTTGGGACTGATCCCGGAACATCTAGGCGAAAAACTACCAGACCCAGAGCAAAGATCTGTCATTTTTTCAATAACAAATATTTTTTGTAATATCAAATTATCACGCCCTTTTCCCACAGGTATAGGCAGAGATATTGGAGCGCTACTTGCCACGATCCTGACACTAATACTGTGCGGGACCGGGTCGACTAAATCGAACCTCCGCAGAACTTGGAAACGCGGCCGTCGAAAGACGAGCTCAGCCGTGACGACGAAAGTCGATCTACGGGTTTCCAATTCTACGGCAGGCTGACTCCCGCGCTCACCAGTGGTCTCTCCAGAGGACCAACGTACGTTAGCCTAGAGCTGGAGAGTACCGGTGAGTTTGGGCTTGCCGACGAACGGTCCGATGCACCGAAGAAATGCCGGGGTGCACGATGGGTGGTGATGCGATGAAATGAAACACCAGATCTTGAGAGTTCAGGCTTCGTTCCTCTTCTATAGTCCCCAGTCTTGGTCGGATGGCGGTGAGGTGGCGTGTGCGGCGGTGGTGATCTTCGAACTGATTTTTGCGTGCTAGGCCGCCTATATTTATTCGCCACCTCTCCCGGCGCTCGGTGACTCTCGCATGCCGCGACGCGAGAGCCAATGAGCGTCGAGTATTCGCCGATCAACCAAGAGCGGGGATAAGAAAATTGCACGAAAATACTATTTATTTATATTTACAATTCTCTTATACTATTAACAATTATTATTATATCTATATTAATCTATAAACTATTGGAATTTACATAAATCTAATAAGAAACCATTCTTCTATACTATAACTATTCTAAGTGACTATTCTAAGCTCTAAGTGGTGCTAACTAAGTGCTTATAACTATACAAAGAGCTTAAATCTATCCTATTCCTATTTACAATGTCTATAAACTCTATGCCTAGCCTTAAATCGCGTCCGAATAATCCTATATGCTTAAGTAGCTCTATACACTTTACATTGGTTACTTTTACCAATTTAACTATCTATAAGTGTAGTAGAAGCTATAATCTATCTAAATACTAAGACCTAAAGCAGAAAAGATAATACCTAATCCCTATAAGTAGGTCCGAACATTCTAGTATGCCTAATGCTGACTAGGTTTTAATATTACCTCTTATTTAAGTGTCTTTACATAAAATGAGATATCGTCTATCATTCTATATTAGAACTATCCAATTCCACATAAAATAATAGGTATCACTATAAAACTATTAGCACTGCAATGGCAAGGATTCTAGTCTATTGCGCCGACCAATGGCAGCGCTTACATTATCAGCTAATGGCGTGAAAGCAGCGCGCCGTTATTGCACCTTAGCTTGGTATTTTCCTATTGACTATTCCTGTTGGAAAATACCAAGCTGTACTAGAAAAGGCCATTGCAGGTTTTCCTGTTCTATAAACATAATTACATGATCAAAATCACATATCTATTCTATGCTATACGATAACGTGATTTGATAAATTATGTTACCAAATCACACATCTATGTGATTTGGTACGTATATCGACCCTGTAGTGGTAGATAAACTATTTGTTCTTTTAAAGAACCGAACTTAATAATTTAAGCCCTAACTATTATATTTCCCTGAAGCAGGCGAAATCTATCTTACGAACATTTAGTGTTTGTGGCGGGCTAAATTATTATCTATTGATACGTTATGCTAGTCTATATACGTAATAATAGATTCGTATTCTCGAATGTGCTAATTATGTGTGATTAAAAACTAAGCTAAACGTGACGCGACTTAAGACTAGACGTCTACTTATAACTATGTGCGATACGTCTTATTAACTATACTTTTTTAACGGCTTATAACTAAACGAGTTATATCTAAAGCGCCTACCTATGCCTATAAGACGACTCATATCTAGAACGCCTACCTATTACCTAACGGCTTATGTCTAGAACGCCTACCTATTACCTAACGGCTTATATCTAGAACGCCTACCTATTACCTAACAGCTTATATCTAGAACGCCTACCTATTATTGTAAGACGACTTATATCTAGAACGCCTACCTATGACATTGCGACTATCTATCTACATTGACGATCAGAGCAGAGAAACTTGTAGTGACGTCAAGAGCAGAAACCGAGGAAATGCGCCGTCCTGTCGATAGCTCTGAAAAGAGCTGTTTTAGCACCCGTATAACACGTAGTAGCTCTGAAAAGAGCTGTTTGTGAGAGAGGAGTGCTGTGCCCAGTTTCTTTCTTGACGCGACGTGAAGTCTTCAAGATATCCTTCAAGGGTCCTTTGTTCTTCTATGGCGTGGGCGTAGCGACGATGGGCACAGCAATGACGTCCTCTCTCTACGGGTGCGGGCGGCGCATTGAGCGGCTGCGCTCTGTGCGCCCTATTTATAAGCGCGCCGTGAGACGGGAATTTCGTCGACGTGGGAACATTCGCGAACAATAGCATTCCAACGGTACGCCTACATGCGAAACTATTTGACTATTCGGTTGAATACCTATCTATATACAAAATGCAATGTCGTATTAATTAATAAACTATATTTACATGTGAGGCGTCGTGCACATACTCCCGCCGTGCAGTGACGTAGGCTGCTGTTGGTTGACTATGGCGCTGCATCCTCTGCTACCGGTGTCACGACGTCTGGCTTGTAGTCGGTTGGCAGGACGATGAGCTTCTTTGTGGGGCGCCTTAGAACTCCACCCTTTGTTTGCACGTCCACGGCTCGTACAATGTTGTCCTTGCCCGGATATGTTGCCACTACCTTACCCCTTGGCCATGTATTGCGGGGCAAGGTATTATCGCAGATCAGGATGACGTCTCCTAATTTTAACGCCATTCCCTTGCTCCTTGGCTCCCGCCGATTTTGCAGGTCGGGCAGATATTCTCTGAGCCATCGCGACCAGAAATGATTGGCGAGTTGCTGAGCCCGGCGCCAGTGTGATTTATGGTTCAGACCGCGCTCGTCGAAGGTTCCTGGCGTTTGCACTTGAATAATGTGCTTCGCCTGGACTGTGATAGGCGAAACTAGGCCCAGTGGGTCGAATACCGACATGATTGTCCTCAAAGCTTCCCTCTTTGTTGGGACTTTTAGGTCATCGGTGATCTCCTTGGGTACCCTAGCAAAGTTCAGGTTAAACCCTAAGGTATCCAATTTAGGCCGCCATATAAGGCCTAATATTTTTTCTATTCTATTTCCGTCTTCTAGATGACGATCGGTTATTTGGCTTTCTGTGACTTCTTGAAACTCCGCCACAACTTCGTCGCTATTAGAGGTCCAACCTCTTAAGTTGAAATTCGCCTCGCTATGTATTTTCTTTACTTGTTTAGATGTTTCGATGGCTTCGCCAATGCTTCTAAAACTGTGTAGATAATCATCCATGTAGTGGTTGGATATTATTGCTTCTACAGCTAGTGGGTACTCTTCTCTATATTTTTCAGCGTGCGTGTTTTTTATGTATAGTGCGATGCTGGGGGAACACGCCGCACCGAAGATAACTGACCGCATTCTATATTCGTTGGGTGGGCCCTCCCGCCGGTCAGCGCGCCAAAGGAATCTAAGGACGTCTCTGTCGGTCTCTTTTATTCCAATTCTCAGAAACATTTCTTCTATGTCGGCGGCTACAGCTATCTTATGTTGTCTGAATCTCATTAGAACTCCAGGTAACGATTGCAATAAATCAGGGCCAGTAAGGAGGTGCTCATTAAGGGTCGTCCCTCCTGTGCGTGCGGCCGCGTCGAATACAACACGTACTTTTCCTGGCTTTGCTGGGTGAGTAACCGCGAAGTGAGGCAGGTACCATGTCTTTCCCGGTGTAGGAACAGCGGTGGCGGGTTCGGCGTAACCCTTTGCTAACAGGTTTTCTATTTGTTTGTTGTATTCGATCTTCATGTTGGGTTCTTTGTCTAATTTCTTCTCTATCGTGTAGAGTCGTTTTAGAGAATTATCGAAGTTGTTCGGCAGTCGAGACTCCTTTTCTTTCCATAATAGCGAAGTTTCGTAGCAACCTGACGGTAACCTCACGGTCTCTTTGTTCAGCAACTCTATAGCGCGTTTCTCGGGATCCGCGCGTGTTTGGCGGGCCGTTATCCCCAATCCGTCTATGGCGAAATACTTTTTTATCTCTTCGTTGATATCATCATCTGAGTTCTGAGTGTATACTCGTTCGACCACGTAATTTAATCTATGTCCCAGCTGTCGAGTCGTTGCTCCGTGCAGAACCCAACCCAGTTCTGTTAAGGAGGCTACGGGTTGGTTAAGCGGTCCTGTCTTCGTCTGCTGGGCCATTAACAGGTGCCAATTATCTTGGCCTATCAGCAACGTAGGCGTTGCTTTCCCATGGTGCAAGTAACTCTCCACTTCTTTAAGATGACGACATCCTCTTATATCTTCAAGTTTTATTGTTTGCGGCGACAGCTTGAGTCCCTGGATCGTGCGAGCCTTCAACTCGAAACTCTTCTTTTGACCGCTAATATTGATAGAGACTCGTCGAGAGCGCGTCGCCTTTGTTTGTTTCCCGGCGACGGCTTCTATATTTAAGGGGTCGATTGGTCCCTTTGCGCCGATACGCTGAGCTATGCGTTCATCTATGAGGGTGACCGTTGATCCATCGTCAAGCAGTGCGAAGGTGTCGACGGATCCTTTGGGTCCCGTTAACTTGATCGGAACTATTTTCAAATATGTGTATGTTCGGGAATAAGTAGAAGCCACTACTTCGTTCTTCTCTGTGCTAGGTGGGTCGAAATGTAGAAGATAATGATGAGTTCTGAGACACCCGTCTTTCTCGCACCTCTTCTTGGGACAAGTGTGCTTGGCTGCTTTATATTGTAGGCAGCGATAACACATTCTATTCTTCCTTGCCAATTCCCACCTTGTCTTTGAGTCCGCTTTCTTAAATATTTCGCAGTCGTGTTCTGCGTGGTTTTGCTTCTTGCAAAGAGAACAGCTTGATGCCTTTATGGGTCCTCTATGTCTATTGTTGTCGCTATTCTCAATTTTCTTTTGTTGTTTCACAGTAGTCTGTTCTTCGATGTAATTCGACCGCTGAAACCTTCTATTTGATATAAGAGTTTCGTCTGTTATGACTTCTGGTGGGGCGAATCTTCCACACATCTTCGCTTCCCTTTTGATAAATTCTTCGAATTGAACAAGGTCTGGCTCGTCTTCGGCTCTATTACTTGAAAAATCGATCCAGCGGTATCGTAGAGCAGGCGTCAATTTGTCCACTATGTCTTGAATTATCTCCGGGTTATACAGGTAGCGCGATTTCTTTAATATTTTAAGTGTAGCTACGCTGTTTCTAATCTTGCTTGCGAAAAGACATATATCTCTGGGTGAGTCCGTAGTTCTCCCAATGCCACGTAGTTTAGCCATCTCCGCCTTTGCGATGGCGTCTGCACGTCCGAAACTCTCTTCTAATTCTATCATGATTTCTCGAGCGTCGGCATTCGCTATTAATAGGGGCTGCACTGTTTCCTTCGCTCTTCCTCTCAGGGCTCTTCTTAAACGGGCCGTGTTCTCGACCTTTGACAAGTGCTCGACTGACTCATCGAATGCTGCTTTAAACGTCAACCATTGTGTATATGAACCGTTGAATGGTGGGAGGTCCATTGTATATCTTGTGACATTTTGCGTGGGTTGACTGATACGGCAAGCTTGTGTAATTGCCATAGCTAAGTCTGTGAGTCCTTGCGAAGATCCGTGAGGGTTCGTAGGAGGTTGTTCGGTCGGCTTCAGCTCTTCCGACTTCGGTTGCGATGCCTTATATTTGCATTTGTCCCTTTCTTCCTTAATAAGCGATTTCACTTCTTTTCGTGAGTGTGAGGTGCTTCTTCTATTTGCTTCCGCCGTGACTCTGTCATCCGACCAAGACTTGTTGACAGAGTGTTGAGAGATATCGTCTTCTTGCTGTGACTCGTTGGAGCTATATTCTTCTGACTCGGAGGCCTCGAGTTGTAATCTATGTGCTCGGAGTTCGCACAGCTTGAGTTGAGCTAGAGCTATATCTTCTAGCGCTTGGGCGAGTCGGCGATTTTCGTCTCGTCCCTCTTTTGATGATCTCTTCTTTCTATGTTGCGGCGCGGCCATGTCATAAGTTGAGGCTGACGGCGCGGGTATTGAGGCGGTTGGCGTAGATGCGTAGTGTTCAAACGACGTAGGTGCGACACGTAGCTCGTGTTGAGATGTGATTTTCTCGGTCGGTGAGCTTGTACGTATCGTAGGCGAGGTTGTGCGCAGCTCTGACGAGGTCTTGCGCG
The DNA here is from genome assembly GCA_905220615.1 of Tinea trinotella. Classification (NCBI taxonomy): domain Eukaryota; kingdom Metazoa; phylum Arthropoda; class Insecta; order Lepidoptera; family Tineidae; genus Tinea; species Tinea trinotella. The sequence continues at coordinate 13,148,795 of HG992308.1, read as the reverse complement.
GCGCTGACGAGGTTGCTTGTGGCATCGGCGATGTAGCGCGCGGCGCGAGCGGTGCAGGGGTCATCGGTGGCGTGCGTCTGACAGGGCGATAGTCTCGCGACGACGGGATGTCGAATGACTCTGCGTGTGAAGCCTCGCCTTGGTCCCTCCCCCTCTTCGATCTGGTGATCGGCATCGTGCACGGATCCGGCTCGAAGGACCAAAATGTGCGGGACCGGGTCGACTAAATCGAACCTCCGCAGAACTTGGAAACGCGGCCGTCGAAAGACGAGCTCAGCCGTGACGACGAAAGTCGATCTACGGGTTTCCAATTCTACGGCAGGCTGACTCCCGCGCTCACCAGTGGTCTCTCCAGAGGACCAACGTACGTTAGCCTAGAGCTGGAGAGTACCGGTGAGTTTGGGCTTGCCGACGAACGGTCCGATGCACCGAAGAAATGCCGGGGTGCACGATGGGTGGTGATGCGATGAAATGAAACACCAGATCTTGAGAGTTCAGGCTTCGTTCCTCTTCTATAGTCCCCAGTCTTGGTCGGATGGCGGTGAGGTGGCGTGTGCGGCGGTGGTGATCTTCGAACTGATTTTTGCGTGCTAGGCCGCCTATATTTATTCGCCACCTCTCCCGGCGCTCGGTGACTCTCGCATGCCGCGACGCGAGAGCCAATGAGCGTCGAGTATTCGCCGATCAACCAAGAGCGGGGATAAGAAAATTGCACGAAAATACTATTTATTTATATTTACAATTCTCTTATACTATTAACAATTATTATTATATCTATATTAATCTATAAACTATTGGAATTTACATAAATCTAATAAGAAACCATTCTTCTATACTATAACTATTCTAAGTGACTATTCTAAGCTCTAAGTGGTGCTAACTAAGTGCTTATAACTATACAAAGAGCTTAAATCTATCCTATTCCTATTTACAATGTCTATAAACTCTATGCCTAGCCTTAAATCGCGTCCGAATAATCCTATATGCTTAAGTAGCTCTATACACTTTACATTGGTTACTTTTACCAATTTAACTATCTATAAGTGTAGTAGAAGCTATAATCTATCTAAATACTAAGACCTAAAGCAGAAAAGATAATACCTAATCCCTATAAGTAGGTCCGAACATTCTAGTATGCCTAATGCTGACTAGGTTTTAATATTACCTCTTATTTAAGTGTCTTTACATAAAATGAGATATCGTCTATCATTCTATATTAGAACTATCCAATTCCACATAAAATAATAGGTATCACTATAAAACTATTAGCACTGCAATGGCAAGGATTCTAGTCTATTGCGCCGACCAATGGCAGCGCTTACATTATCAGCTAATGGCGTGAAAGCAGCGCGCCGTTATTGCACCTTAGCTTGGTATTTTCCTATTGACTATTCCTGTTGGAAAATACCAAGCTGTACTAGAAAAGGCCATTGCAGGTTTTCCTGTTCTATAAACATAATTACATGATCAAAATCACATATCTATTCTATGCTATACGATAACGTGATTTGATAAATTATGTTACCAAATCACACATCTATGTGATTTGGTACGTATATCGACCCTGTAGTGGTAGATAAACTATTTGTTCTTTTAAAGAACCGAACTTAATAATTTAAGCCCTAACTATTATATTTCCCTGAAGCAGGCGAAATCTATCTTACGAACATTTAGTGTTTGTGGCGGGCTAAATTATTATCTATTGATACGTTATGCTAGTCTATATACGTAATAATAGATTCGTATTCTCGAATGTGCTAATTATGTGTGATTAAAAACTAAGCTAAACGTGACGCGACTTAAGACTAGACGTCTACTTATAACTATGTGCGATACGTCTTATTAACTATACTTTTTTAACGGCTTATAACTAAACGAGTTATATCTAAAGCGCCTACCTATGCCTATAAGACGACTCATATCTAGAACGCCTACCTATTACCTAACGGCTTATGTCTAGAACGCCTACCTATTACCTAACGGCTTATATCTAGAACGCCTACCTATTACCTAACAGCTTATATCTAGAACGCCTACCTATTATTGTAAGACGACTTATATCTAGAACGCCTACCTATGACATTGCGACTATCTATCTACATTGACGATCAGAGCAGAGAAACTTGTAGTGACGTCAAGAGCAGAAACCGAGGAAATGCGCCGTCCTGTCGATAGCTCTGAAAAGAGCTGTTTTAGCACCCGTATAACACGTAGTAGCTCTGAAAAGAGCTGTTTGTGAGAGAGGAGTGCTGTGCCCAGTTTCTTTCTTGACGCGACGTGAAGTCTTCAAGATATCCTTCAAGGGTCCTTTGTTCTTCTATGGCGTGGGCGTAGCGACGATGGGCACAGCAATGACGTCCTCTCTCTACGGGTGCGGGCGGCGCATTGAGCGGCTGCGCTCTGTGCGCCCTATTTATAAGCGCGCCGTGAGACGGGAATTTCGTCGACGTGGGAACATTCGCGAACAATAGCATTCCAACGGTACGCCTACATGCGAAACTATTTGACTATTCGGTTGAATACCTATCTATATACAAAATGCAATGTCGTATTAATTAATAAACTATATTTACATGTGAGGCGTCGTGCACAAATACCTTGCTTCCCTCACATCCACAATTCTCTTAATATAAGCTCTACGGTTATGTGTACTAGGCAACCCAGCCTTCTTAAGTCTGCCTCGTTTTGTAATATACAGTCTAATTATTAAATAAAAGAGGTAACAAATCTTTACTCCGACCGGGAATTGAACGCGGAGCTTCGGGTATAACAGACTGGTGTACTACCCAACTCTTATTAAAACATATAAAATGCAAAAAAGGTAAATTTGAAAGTAGTTAACCATCAGCATGATAATAATTGCCAGCACCTATCTAGACTTCATATTGCTTCAAGTACTAAGAGGTGTGTCGTCCCTTTTTACAGCTGAAAAATGTACTGAAAACCTGATGCGTAGAGTTGAGTATTGCTATGCTAACGAGTGAAATTTTATTTCAGACATTACGTCGTGGCAGACAGTAAAATGTTTATATTGTAATAATGCGTAAATTGTGTTGGTTTTAGTTTACAGAAAAATAGCCTAATGGTGTCGTGTCACTTTCTTAATATATACTGTATATATCTCCTAAAAGTAATAAAATAAATAATATATGGCAGATAACACACACACACACACACACATTCACCCCACTACTAACAATAAAACCACTGTTTAAAGAAAATGAACTGTATTAGTGGGAGAATAATTTTAATTTGAGTTAGTTATAAGATTTAATATAAGTATTTTTTTATATACATAATTCTATAAAATATTTTTTTAATTTCACAAATAATTCTGTATATTGAAACTAGAATCTCCTATTATTTTCAATGTTATATTTTATTAATCATGCTGTGTGTATACGTTTAGGGTAATAATTTAGTCATGAAACACTGTATATTTATTAATTGTTGTTAAATATAATTGTTACCTGTTGTATATACCTAGATAAATAAATAAAATAAAGAAATTGATAACTGCAATACAGTCATTTGTTGACTAGTGCAGTGCTCATAGATCCACCAACTTTGAAATGTACATTATTTGAAATAAACAATTTTTATTTTTTTATTTATTATACTATAAAAGAGATGAAGTTCTCAGTATTGTTAAGGTAGAGTTTAAGGCGACCGTGGTGTAGTCACGTAAAACGAGAGCCCCCGTGTCAAAACTACTAGCCAGAACCAATATTTCTTAATATAATATATTTACTTTAGTCAACATTCAAGCTGACCAAAACGCGACTAAGTCACTTGAAGGTCTGTACACCTGAAAGCGTCGGCTAACTAGGAAAGTGAACACTATCTGTTTGCCTTCCATCTTAAGTACAAAAACCTCACTAATACAAATAAGAGTGGTAGGCATTGGTACTTAGTGTGTCAGTCTGCCGATCCGGGGTAGTACCACCACTTACAAGTATACAGACCGTGAAGTGATTTGATCGCGTTTCGGGATCAGCTTGTAAGTTTCCGGTTTCAACTAGGCCGGCATAGTAGATGTGATTGGTACTTACAGTTATTGAATTGTAGTAGCAGTAACATCCACACATGGACCACCCTCTAGCTTAACATCAGGCGGGTGCTGTCATATGACGAGTCACACGAATAAAAAAACATAATAAACTATGTGAATATATAATAGGCTGGCAATTATTTCTGCCAACGTATTAGCCTTGCTATACAAAGGGGAAATGTTGCCAGTCTCCTTGGGACTATCTCTGATGCGACGTCATTAGATGATATTTTTTATTTATAGTTTAATTATAGTTAATTATTACTTAACTTATACTTTTATTAATTATTGGATAATATATTCATTGACACCTATAAACTATGTTCGATGATGATTAAGCCATTATCACGCACCCATATCAATAGAGAGAGGTTAAATGCGCTAGAAAATAAACAATGTATCAAATGATGATTTAATACGCCTATTTTGATATACTCGTATTATTAATATTGACACGCAATGTTTGATGCGGGGGGACCTTCTGTCAAACTAATTTGTTGGTCTTCATTGTTTAAGTTTTCTATATTGTATTGAAGGTTTGTACATGATTTTCAGTGTGCAACGACTCGAGATTAGCTTGAAAGTTACCGCTTCTAACTAGGCCGGCATAGTGGATGTGACTGCTACTGCATTTATTTAATTGTACTAGCAGCTTGATTTATTTAATTGTACGACCCACCGGTACCAATGTATCTTTGATATATGTACTTTGGTTGTCCTGTTTCTATGATACAAGCACTTTCGTAGCTTAGTATAGAAATGTAAAAAATATATATATTACATATAATTAGTCAGAAAGTTTCGTGTAATAAACGTGTTACTATTTATGTCATTATATTTAATTAATAATTACTTTTTTTATTATTGTGATTCGACATATATAGCACCCTGTCTGATTTTAAAGTTGAAGTGCCGGGTTATAAATGGAGGTGACTGCTACCACAGTTAAATAATTGTAACAATGCTGGCCTAGTTGAAATTGGCAACGTACAAGACGCGACTAAGTCACTTCACGGTCTATATACTTGTAATTTTAATAAAACAATAAATAAGTTATTCGCTCAATAGAAAACGGAAGAGGTGAAAATAGAAAAACAATAGAAATCTGTCTTTAAGCGGTTGTTTACTAAAGTGTTATTTACTTGCGAGTTACGGGATCGCAGCACTTCGGCGCACGTGACCCGAATACTAACCCTAAAAAGTAAGGGTGTAAAAATAAAGGAAAGAATAACAGCTCCCAAATAAAACTGCCTACTTTTTAAACGGCTGAGATTTTTTACTCCATTTTCTGGTGTTGTTTGTATGTACGTATTAAATCTAATATACATTGTGTTCTTTCATACACTAAATTTTATTTAATAATTCAAGTCGACTGTGGTGTTGTGGCAGTGCAATGTGTACTTTGGTCGTCCTGTTTCTATGAGCTTAGTATAGAAATGTAAATAAAAAAAATAAAAATATATATTTTATCTACCTTATCTTTTTTTTAATAAAAGGCGACAATAATTAATCCTATTGTTAATTAAAAATGACATATTACTACACAAACTAATATTTTACTGTTATCTTTATCTGTGTATATCGAATTGCAATAAAACTATCTTTGTGCGAAGTCTAACTTAGCTCTTGTTTTCTTCCCATCCATAATACTTATTAATCTTAGTCAAATAATTTTATAAAAAGCTACCAAAAATATAACAAGCAAATGAAATCTATGTTTAAAAGACTTATTACATCATTTTCTGGATTTCTCTTTAGTTATGTTTACTTTAATTACTGTAAAACATTTTTTACTTGTTTGAAAATACAAAATACCTTTTGAGTAATAAATGTGTTTAAACCTAAAATTTTCTTAAAAAATCTATTTGAATAAAACTATATTGTTATTTCTCCGACTTCTAAGTTGTTGTTTATTACACACATAAATATAAGTAAGTGCAAGTCTGCACCGGATTTGAACTCATTTCCTCTTGATTACGAGGTAGCTCTGAACTTAAGACATTTGTCCACAAGACGGCATTAAAGTCGCAAATCATTAATATCAAACAGTTTCTTTGTGTTCGTTAAGACTCTTCTTTTGTGACGTCATTAGGGTGATTTCTTATAGCACAAGCCATCTTGCATATGGTTACACAAAATTGTATATGAAGAGAATTGTAGATGTGAGGGAAGTGAAGAATTTGTGTCAGGATCGTGGTAAGTGGTACTCCTTTGCCTATCTCTGTGGAAAAAAAGATGTGACAATTTAATTGATTGATTAATACGCCTCAATTTTATTTCATATCATTAGCAATTTTTTTTATTGTGACTCAACATTTAACCTCGACCTTGGTAAGCAAGCAAGGAGAGGTTCAAGAAGTGCCAGCGACTAAAAAATCGACTTAGTTCACGGTTGCCTCAGTCGCCATCACTATGTCGGCTAAAAGTGCTTCTTCACGTATCGCTTAAAAGTTATAGAATTATGGATCTCTTGTGGCTATTTGTTAAAGCTTTAATTTTCAGTAAGTTTTTTTATTTTATTTTTTTATTGTTTGAAGTTGTAGTTTGTAGTATATTTGCACCCTGCCCATAATTTCCCATAATTCCAACTGCGACCGGATATCAAACCCGGTGTCTGTAGACCGGTGTATGTTTTACTTTAGTCTAATAATCGCTGAGTAACTTGGGGTTCTCAAATCGTCGGCAATATGTGTTGCCTTGTGGACGGTCGGTTTCAGCAGCCAAAGTCTACGATCTCCCTGTCGTGTTAAACTGATGTTTTTCTTGTTGTTTTAACAAAATGAGTAGGTAAACACTTTCTCTGCCACCCCTAAACAAGCATTTTCATTTTCCTGTTTGTATTTCATTCGAAAGAAATGTTGAATTCACAAAAACTGTCCAGTTTATGAGTTACATGATGAAAAATTAAATTTATTTTCTAAGACTCGACATCTGACCTCGTCTTGCCTAATAATAAGCAAATGGAAGTCCAAGAGCTCCGACGACTGATAAATCAAAGGTTGCCTCAGTTGTCTGTGTATTTCAATTTATAAAAAAAACATCTATTAATTAATGAATTAAACGCGCGTTATTATCGCGTTTATTTTGGTTTTGAATTTACAATTTTTATTATTCCAACGTTTCGAGAGGTTTGCAGCCACCCATTTTTCCAGAGACAATTGTAAATCAAAACCAAATTAAACGCGATAGTAAGCCGCATAAAATTTGTTTAGGTCATTAACCAATATTCGCGCAAAGTTTAAGAACAAGCTATTAATTAGTTACAGTATTATATTTTACTCATATGTTGCAATAAATATCAAAGTATTTAATTTTTAAATTAATTTACACTTATTGCGTTTTAAATAAACTTTTTTCTATTTTAAACTTTTCTCCATTATTAATATTGTTTTTAAGTAAGCTTGTTTAAATATCTGTGTAAACGTTTTTGCGTTGCAATTCAGCTCAAGTATTTATTTGAATATATCTTAGTATTGTATTGTATTGTATTAGCCTGTCGTATATACCTCATTAAATAAGTGAACAAAATTATATATCGATTTTTTCTTAAATCAATTAAAATAATTAATTAGTATTCAGCACTTGTATTGTTGCTATTGAATACAAAACAATAATTAATCTATAAATAGAACCGTTTCTATTCTGTTACGAATTTCCCACTGTAACATTGAAGTAGGTAACATTACATTGAACGATACGGTGATCAATAAATCTCGTAGTTTCCAACAAAAGGAGTACGCAGTCCCTTCACAGAAGACTTAATTAGGGCGCTACCATTCAGTCTGTATTCATTAATGTGGAGAAATAAGCCTCTTATAATGTGGCTGACGTACTTAGTGGTTCTAAGGTATAGAATGGAAACTTGTGTTTTGAATTTGGGTTGCCCAAAGCGACATAATTGGTAAATTGAAGGACTATTTTGTTGTCGTTTCTAAATTGGTTGTATAAGCTTCGATGGAGGTCTAGGAGTACTGTCGACTATACAATTGATTTTTAATCTATATAGTATTTTCTTAGATTTTGCGCGAACATTGATTAATGAATTAAACAAATTTTATGCGGCTTACTATCGCGTTTATTTTGGTTTTGATTTTACATTTTTTTTTTATTATTCCGACGTTTCGAGAGCTTTGCAGCCATCGTGGTCACGGAGAGACTGAGGTGTTGGTCGTCCTATTGGTTGATGCTGTTATTGTTTCCAAAACTACCCCGTTTGATATTTTGTTTTTCTGTTCCCGGTTTATTTCAAATTTTTGCAAAAATAACTGACGGTGTCATCTGGTTTGGCAGTTTGCTGGACTTGGGACTTGAGTTTGTGGATTATGGGGTCCCAGGTGTTAGATTATCGCCAACCACATTGTCTATTGAAATTAGGATGCTTTTTAATCTCAATAGCCTCGCGTACCATCCTGGGTATCAGTCGACTTTCCTTTGCGAGGATCTTCGGTTTGTCGAAACGCATGTAGTGATTGGCGCCGTCCTGTTGATTTCCTCGCAAATTTCCTCAAGTCCCAAGTCCAGCAAACTGCCAAACCAGATGACACCGTCAGTTATTTTTGCAAAAATTTGAAATAGACCGGGAACAGAAAAACAAAATATCAAACGGGGTAGTTTTGGAAACAATAACAGCATCAACCAATAGGACGACCAACACCTCAGTCTCTCCGTGACCACGATGGCTGCAAAGCTCTCGAAACGTCGGAATAATAAAAAAAAATTGTAAAATCAAAACCAAAATAAACGCGATTGTAAGCCGCATAAAATTTGTTTAATTCATTATTAATCTATAGTTAATAATATTATAATGCAAATATGTCATTCAAATAAAAATATTTAGATGTAAATTAAAATAAAATGCAATAAGATGATTTTTTTCTTTATCATAACTGTTTTTTTATTGGCGAAAGGATTTTGTAAGTCTGATGTGGATTTATAAGTCTGATGCGTTAAACGGCAGACCTAGAAGGGTGTTTTCCGTCTAAATCGGAGTCATCAGGGAAGCTGGGTTGTGGGAAGTGCCCATAAACGTAGAGCTTGTATGCAAAGAATTGTGGATGTGAGGGAATTGTGTCAGGATCGTGGCAAGTGGCGCTCCATTATCTCTGCCTGTCCCTGTGGGAAACTGGGCTGACATTTTTTTAATGAAAATTTAATTTATCTAATGTAAAACTAATTTTATAAGCGTGCTTTATTTATTATTGGAATGTACGAACATTATATCCAAGTGAAAGAAAGGAACTTTAAGTTGCTAAGTGATTAGTACTCGTGAATTTTCTAAAGTGTATTGATTTTTATAACAAAACGTAAATATTTGTTAAATAATATGATTTACTTTTACCTATTTTTAAATGTAGCCGCAATTGACCTTATAATTAAATCAATCAATCAATCAAATCGTCACGCCTTTTTCCCACAGGGATAGGCAGAGACAATGGAGCGCCCCTTACCACGATCCTTACACAACTCCCTTGCTTTCTTCACATCCACAATTCTCTACATACAGGCTCTGTGGTTATGGGCACTAGGCAACCTAGCTTTCTTGAGGATGTCTCCGATTTGGTCGGAAAACACTTACCTTTATTTAGGTAAATTAAAAAAACGGTTTTTTTCAAATTTTAAATTATGTAATTGAATTCCATAATTTTCATCATTACCCGCCAATAAAGTTAACACTTTAAAGTTGTAAATTAATCGTCATATTGTGAAATGAATCACAACCAAGTATTAATGGTTGGGTCACAGCCCATACCGCTGCACAATAAATCATTTTTAATGGCCCCCGGTCATACGTATCTCTTGATATGCGATACTCGCGATTTATTTCAATTTCATTTATGTTTTCATGCGCGATTTGTTCATTTTTTTTAAACTTTTTTCAATTTTTGTTTTTATTGTTCACAGGTAAATTCTTTATTTATGAACGTGCCGATGTTTCACTTTGAGAATGTAAGCTGTGATAAGACCTGCCGTGATTAAGTGGTTTGAGATAAAGTCTCATATCTTGCCGGGTTTGTAACATACCAATGTACAATTACTTATGTATTCTTTTATAATACGAAAATTAGTATGCATGCAGGATGTCTGGACAAATGTCCTCTTTTGCTTTTGCTTTAAAAAATCAGAGTTCGAACCCCGGTCGCAGTCTACCCATATGCACGTACTAGAGATTACTACAACAAACAGCTAACAAAACGTCACACATTTTTCCCACAGACATAGTCAGAGACCAAATAACGCCACTTGCCACGATCCTGACACAACTCCCTCGCTTCCCTCATATCCACAATTCTCTTCATACAAGCTCTACTCTACTAGATTTGAATTATTTATAAACCATGAACCATCACTGAAAATAGATAATTTTTATGACACCTTTTTAATCATAAATCTCAATTAAATAACACTATGTTTACGCATAATTAGGTACTTAATCTTTGTCATAATTGTTGAAGAAAGTTTTGATTGAATAACTTTTTTATCGTACATTGCCTCCTAATTAAGCTTTAGTGATTTCCACATAATACAAACAATATGACATTACATATTATTAAAGCATAAACACACTAATTATTATAATAATTATGTAAACATTCTCTTATGTTAAATTTAAGTCTGGGAAAATATTTATGACCACGAATCTAATTTTTGTCTCTAAATTAGCATTTATATTTTTATTTCCGATCCGGGGTAGTACCACCATTTACTAGTGTAGCCATTTCGAGCTACAAGATGCCAGTACCATCCACCGGTTATTCGTGACTTCACTATGTCGTCAGTCCACCTAGTGAGAGGCCTACCTACGCTGCGTCTTCCGGTAAAAGCTTTATATGGAAACGATCCGGGGTAGTACCACCACTTACAAGTATTACAAGTAACAGTGAAGTGATTTGGTCACGTTTCGGGATCAGCTTGTAAGTTGCCGGTTCCAACTAGGCCAGCATAGTGGATGTGATTGCTACTCACAGTTATTGAATTGAACGAGACTAATCTCGTTTCGGGAACTGTTGTATCAGTTGCCTTTATTCATGAATCGTACTGTAGCCTAACATCAGGCGAGGTGCTAAAACAATTATGTTAATCTACAACAAAATTTTGTGTGTGTAAGACTCATAAGACAGACACTCTGCCTAGTATGGTTCCTCCGTCTATCTTACATTTTCTTCTAAATATATACAGTTTTATACAGTCCTTGGTTTTGGGGTCTGTATAAAGTTCTACAGCTTATGTGAAAAGAATTGTGCATGTAAAGAAAGCAGGAGGCTTGTCAGGATCGTGGAAAGTGGCGTTTCATTGTCTCTGGGGGACAATATAATAAAGTTATAAAATTTTGATTAATTTAATAAGGCGTATCTTTTTTTGTGTATATGTATTATGTAACTACTACCATTTTTAATAATAATAATAAAACCGCACAACATAACCTTATCCTTAATAACCTTATCAGAATATATATTTTCTATATTTCTCAAAATAAACAAGATATTTTTGTTCGTCGCCTGCACTAATGGCGCATTAATCTTAGTGGGAGTGGGCTCTTGGGCAGTCGTATTTGACAGCAACTCATTGCTGAGGGCGATTGCTCCTACAAAATGTATCGCGCAAACTTTCCAAGTACGAATAAAAATGATAAACGTACTTTTCTTATATCAATATAAAATTTTTATAAACAAATCTTTTATATAATAATATGTGTACTTAGTTATGTAGTAGGTTATAAATTTAACAGTGAGAAAATGTGTAAAAAAATTAAAGTTAATTGTGAAAAATCCTGCATGCACATTCGTCTGCAATTATTACTGTGATACTAGTAGTACTAGTGTTAGCTTATACCATATAATTTTACCAATATAATAATTAACTTTTTATATATATTACCGTATAATTGTGAATACTGTTAGTTATGATCTATATATTTTATAATTCATGATAGATTATAAACTATCGTAAATTAATACGTTATATTGTAAGCAGTATTGTAGCGACCATGGTGTAGTGACAGTGCAATGGTTACGCAAGCCCAGTGCTTGGGTTTAAAACCACTCACCGGTACTTACCAATGTATCTTTGATATATGTACTTTGGTTGTCTTGTTTCTATGATGCAAGCATTTTAGACTTTCAATTCATTTTTATCCTAATATTTTATAATCAATCAATTCCACAGGGATACGCAAAAACAATGGAGCTAAATATTTAATAATATTTTAAATTATAATGTCGGTAAAATAGAAACAAAATACAAAATAATAAACGCATTTTAACACACTTCATAAACATACTTACATACATGTACAACACAAAATGCACCTCTTTATGTAACATTTTATCTTTTAAGAGGCTCGTAACACATCTGCGGATGTCACAAAGAGGGATAGAGGAAAAACTCTTACGAGTGCCTGTCGTCAACTGTCATGCTTCATGTTACACACAGTACCTCTTTGTCAGATTAATATAGCTTTTGAGTATGTTTGGAGATGCAATATTATTATAAATAGATATTTTACTGTGGCTCGAATAGATTCTGTATCATATGAAAGCACCCCGCCTCATGTTAAGCTTGAGTGCAGTCCATGAATCTAGGAGACTGCTATTGAAGTTAAATAACTGCGTAGTTAGAATTGGATACTTACAAGGTGATCCCGAAACGCGACTAAATCACTTCACGGGCTTGTAAATGGTGGTACAATCCCAGATCGGCAGACTGGGCACCACTGCCTACAACTTTTGACAACCAGACTTAGAGCAAATATCCGCCTCTTTTTTTCACAAATATTTGTGAATTTTTTCAAATTATTCTTATAAATATTACAAATAAAAGCTATGAAACAAATATTTGCTTCAGCCAGGAACCGAACCCGGGTCGTTCCGCCTAACGGACTGGCCAATACGCCACACCTGGCTGTTAAAGCATAAATTTGGTGCTAAAAATGAGCTTCAAAATAACAAAAAATCCAAGCAATATTCTTTAAGCGTTCACACGATATAATATTTGTATGAGCCCTATTGCCCGGGCTGCTGGGGGCAACTAATTTACATTGAGATGGTGCCACGGAGGCGGGCGCGGGAATTTTCGTTATAATCCTAAAGTTGGCGCCAAAAGTGATTTAAATTTTCACCAACGACAATGACTTCGTACATTTTCATCGCGAGTTTATATTGTTTGTGGTTATTATTGATGAAGGAGCTGAGAAAACAGCTTTGAGATTCCAATTTTGAAATTTATTTTGAATATTGAATTTAATATGTACTTTGTTGTTTTGTAAATTCAAAGCGTCATGTAATTATATATTTGAAATTGAAATTTGTAAATTTGTAAAAACACACTAAAGGAAATTGTCGAGGCAAGTGGCGCTCCATTGTCTCTGCCTATCCCTGTGGGGAAAAGGTGTGAAAATTTGATTGATTGATTGTTACAAATTAAGTGATATTTAACGTAATATTAATTACAACTCTTTTATAATATAATAAATAAATTATCGACACGACGGAAGTAATAAAATTCAAAAAAGCACATCCATATCATAATACTGGCAGTGACAGCTACGATTTGTGTATAAATCTGCATCTGAAAAGGCGGGAAAGAACATTAAAAATAAAATACGGGGCGTCTGCGGGGCCAAGGAATATGTTTATTCAGCCTTTGCAAGCGGTTTGTTTTACTAGTGCAAGTGACAGTTTGGGGTGCCACACGAATTCTGAACGTGCAAAAGTTTGTGGTCGTTTCGGTGGTTTCTGGACGATTGTTTTCTTTTATTGTTTTATCATCAAACTTTGCGATAAACAGACTTGACAGAAAACTTGCGATTCAAAGAGTGGTAGGCAGTGCTACCCAATCTGCCGGTCCGGGGTAGTACCACCACTTACAAGTATACAGACCGTGAAGTGATTTGGTCACGTTTCGGGATCAGCTTGTAAGTTGCCGGTTCCATCTAGGCCGGCATGGTTGATGTGATTGCTACTCACAGTTATTTGAATTGTAGTAGCAGTGGCATTCATTCATGGACCACACTTCACCTTAACATCAAGCGGGGTGCTGTCATATGACGAGTCACAATAAAAAATTTAAAAAAATTAACTCAATTCATAGGAATTATTATTTTATATAACTTAAAATAACAAAATAACCTATGTTTTAAAGTTTGTGATCACGGAAAGACTTGTCAAAACTATGTTAAGTAAGTATTATAAAAATTAGTAATGCGATATTGGATAGAAAAGTTCACTGACAAGTCAATTGACTGACCAATGTGAACTCTTATTTTTTTCTATCCAATTTTAATTACTATATTATTCACATAGTATTTATTGAAATGTGATATTTTTGGCATATTCCAATTTATTATGACTGTATAAATAAATACTTATATCTTTCAACCAAAGTACATATATCAAAGATACATTGGTACCGGTGAGTGGTTTTGAACCCGTGCTCTCGACTTGCGTAACCATTGCACTGCCACTACACCACGGTCGCCTTTTTATGCAGCTTCAAAACCTAATCTAAAATATATTACGTGTAATAACTAAAAATGAACCTGACAATACTATCTTTAATATTTAAAAAAATTAGTCTTATAAATTAATGAAAAACATAGCCCTAAGTATTTATATAATTAATATAAATTTTCTCAGACAAAATGTACATTAAAAACCCTATGCATGGAACGTTGTTAAAAACGAAACTATTTCAATTTCCCGCCAAAATGATTAATGCTGCCATTAAAGAACTCTGAAGAATATTCTTGCTGTATGAATAAAACATTACGCTGGGAAAATATGTTTATTTTTAAGGTACATATAAATATATACTTTGTATCTTAGGGCAAATTAAACAGTCATTTGTTAGGCCGGTCTGGTTACCAAAGAGAGTGGTAGGCCAGGCAACCGTGGTGTAGTGGCAGCGCAATGGTTACACAAACCGAGAGCACGAGTTCGAGACCACCCACCGGTACCAATGTATCTTTAATATATGTAATTTGGTTGTCCTGTTTCTATGATACAAGCAAAGTGCTTAGTATAGAAGCTTACTACAGAGATGTAAATAAAATAAAAAATTAAAATGTACTACCACTTACAAGTATATGCTTTTTATCGGCCGCCATAGTGATAGCGACTGGGGCAGCCGTGAAGACTCGGTTTTCGCAATCGCCGGCACTCGGACCTCTTCTTACTTGCCATCAGGTGGGTCGATGTCAGATGTCAGGTCACAATTTAAAAAAAAATACATACTCGTATCGTGAAATGACTGAATGTCGTGTCATAATAAAAAAAATTGGTTACCATGCAAATATTAAACATATACCTTATTAATTCAGCACAATCAGAGAACAGCTCCGTTGACAGATATCACTCGCAATACCAATCAACTATTGTCCATTAAACCCTTTCATTCTGTCAATAAAACCAAAATCCCCATCCAAGTGGGAAAATATTTACTAACTCAATGACAATAACTATTACTAACTTAAATGACTAACTCTACTGAGTCGTGGTTAATTGCATTAGCTATGATATCAACGAATAAATAACATTTGTATACGATTTTAGCTCCTATTTCGGCGCCTTTAGAGGTAAATATTGCATGCGTATTTTAATGCATTGTTTATCAATTTGTGCTTTGGGTTTTGCACTTCGACTAAGTATCAAATGTGTGAATCTATTGTTATATTATATGAGATTATGTAAATTAATGTTGTAATGATTAGTTACAAACTAGACACATTAGCCCCATCTCACATCCAGGCGACCTCGTTAAGCGCGGAAAGTAAGATACGCCAACCTTGGTACAGGTGGGTCGAGACGATGGGCCCTTGAGGACCTTTAGCTAATCGCCTGGCCAAGGAGTTGTCCAAGCAGCTAACGGAGAACTCTGGAGACAGGAAGGCTGGCAATTAATTCTGCCAACCTATAAGCTTGCTATACAGAGGGATTTTTTTCCCTCTAAGATAGGCAGAGACAATAGAGCGCCACTTGCCACGATCCTGACACAACTCCCTCGCTTCCCTCACCTCCACAATTCTCATACAAGCTCTACGCAACCCAGCTTTCTTTAGGATTAAATCTGTTATTAAAATTGTTAAAAGGATTCATAATAAAGTTTTTCTATTTTTCAAGTGCAAAAACTCGTATCTGGATTCAACAATTTTCTATCTAGTGAATGTGGGTCGAGCCAATCTACAAATAAAATCTTTTTATGAAGCTTTCACGAAAAAAGCTGAAGAAGATTTCTTTGAAAAGTTCCTATTATTATTTTGCCTTAAAAAAGATATGAGATCGCTAAAAATATCTGCATTGAAGAATTATTTTAATAAACAAAATGGATTTAAAGAATTTTCTGTTATCTCATATGCCTATGAGAAAATAAATAGAAGTTACTCTTTAATCAAATCAAAATGTCAGGCCCTAATTCTCACAGGGATATGCAGAGACAATAGATCGCCATTTACCGCGATCCTTCACTCTCATTACACTATTTATTGTCTTCATACAAGCTTGCAAGCACTGCACACCGTCCTATGAACGCAAATGAAAGCATCCCGCCTGATGTTAAACTGGAGTCATCATCATCAGCCAGAACGCGTCCTCTGCTAAACATAAGCCTCCCCTTTAAAACGCCATTTTGAACGACAAGATGCCAGTTGCATCCACTGGTTTTTCATGACTTTCACTATGTCGTCAGTCCACCTAGTGGGAGGACTACCTACGCTACGTCTTCCGGATCGTGGACTCCTAGAACCTTTCTTCCCCATCGGTTGTCGGTTCTTCGAGCGATGTGGCCAGAAGTGCGGCCTGGAGTGCGGTCTATGAATGAAGGTGATTGCTCCTACAGTTAAATAACTGCAAGTAGCAGTCACGTTCACTATGCCGGCCTAGTTGGAACTGGTAACTTACAAGTTCATCCTGAAACGTAACTAAGTCACTTTACAGTCTGTGTACTTGTAAGTAGTGGTAATCCGGGATTGGCAGACTGGGCAGGGCATCACTGCCCACCACTCTTTGACAACCAGACCCGGAGTATATATCTAACTCTCTTTTTATTAATAAATATTTATAATATTTTACATAATTAATAAAAATACAAACAAAAGCTATGAAACAAATCCTTGCTCCGACCGGGAATAGAACCCGGGACATTACGCGTAACTAAATGGTATTCTAACCTAATTCTAAGATCAAATTTTGCGTCACGATAACAAAAAATGCCTCCTAACCTTGTAGCGACATATTTGGGTCACACAGACTCATAAATAGAAAAATATTCGTAACATAACCATCTCGGAATGATCATTACATTGTATCACAGGTGTGACTTGTAAAAGAACTACGAAACAACACGCGATACGAAAATGATGCCTACTGTTATGTAAGACAAGGGTACGATTCTGCACGCCATTTTCTCTCTATGTTTTTCTACGTGTAATATGAAAATCACAATACATTTTGTGTGTGAGAATGATTTTTCGTTTATATCCCTTCACAGAATAATGATAGTGTATCATGGACTTTGATGTGTATATAGGTATTATTAAACGCGTAAAAAAAGTATTATTATTATTATATTACAAAGATCATAGTGTAGTGGTGGTGCAATGGTCACTTAAACCAAGAGCACGAGTTCAAAAACATTGGTACCAATGTAAATTTCATATATGTACTTTAATCGTTTTGTTTCTATGATACTAGGACCTTAGTTGCTTAATAAAGAAATGTACATAATAATAAAATAGTTACGATGACATTTCTAATTGGATTCTGTGTATAATAAAATCACTATAAACTTTTGTCTTTAGATCTTATAAAAATTAATTATGATCTGTAACTTTGAGCACACTAAAAGGATACATTAAGGGAGATTGATAAGAGATTTAAAAAATAAAGAGGAAGCATAAAACGGAGATAACCCGAAAGATAGATTCTCGGTTATTTTCGGGACATCAGAAACTGACTCGCTTTTCCAGTCGTCGGAACTCTTGCAACTTCTCTTGCTTACCATCAGGCATCAGTTTAGATGTCGAGTCACAATAAAATAAGATCGTTGAAAGTGGCGTGACAAATTGTTTCATCAAATTTGTGTAAAAATATAAATGATTAAATAATATTTCTATTTCCAAATTTCTTGTTTAATGTTATAATTAAAAATATATTTAGACACTTGCCATCACCTGGTTGTAAAATTAACAAGCGATTTGTTGAATCATATCTGAGTTGTTGCAGCCTCAACACCTTTCACGGCAGCTGTGTCAACTTATAGGTAAATGTTTACGTGAGTTTGCATAATTTGGCATATTTTGACTAAGGGATAGGGGATAAGTATCAGTTGGGACCCTTCCTTAATTATTTTGTAGGCGGGAAAGAGTTTGTCATTTAAGGGTTAAAATATTGATGCTACTAACTTATGGGTTATTGGTTCTTTAGGATTATACAGTTCTGTTTAGATGTTAATTTTAAAATTATCATTTATGAACAGACCGTACAATGACTTGTTATTCGGGATCGGCCTAAAATTTGTCGGTACGCGTAGTGGATTCTACTTTCAGTTTCAGTGCTTTTTAGTTTTACTGGGTCCTCGTAAATAGTCAGTTTCGGCCCTAAAATCACAAGGAGAAAAAGAAAAAGTATGCGTTATTATTATTTTTTATTTTATACCTTGTAAGCAAAAGCGCGGAGGAGTCCAAAAGCGCTGACGACTGAAAAAAGCGAAATGGTTTACGATAACCTAGGTCGCCGTCGCTGTGCTGGCCAAAGGAACCTTTTTTACACTTTACTTAAAGGATTAGGAGTTTATAGGATGGGGAGAACACATGGGCTAGTCAAGAATTTCACTTGTCGATTGTTTTACAAAAAAATTATCGTTCGACAATTTTGTCGACAGAATACGAATGCTTTCTACCTAATGTTTTCACTCTCGTGTAGCTTTTTAAAGTAGATAATTTTCAAAAGCTTTTCAAAAAGTTCCATTAGACCATAATACATATTTTACATACATTTGATAAAGTTAACTTTCATTAAAAAGTTCAACAATGTTTTTGTCAATATTATCTTCAAAGAAAACTTGTTAAAAATAAAAAGTTGTACATGCAAGGATACAGATAAGTTTGTGATTGTGGGATGTCAGCGGCGCGTGATCCTGCATAACTCACAGATTATTTTAACCCTTTTATTATTATAACCCGCATTGCAGATAAGCCACATTGTTTCGCTTTTGCCACACATTCGGACATTTTGCTAATTTTCTTGTAAATGCCTTATCTTTATTTTATACATCTATGTTTAATTTCGATGTATTTTAGTTGCAACAAAATCTACATCCCAACAATAATTGTGAGAAAAGGGTGACCATGGTGCCAATGGTAGTAAGTAGAACAATATAATTATGTAAATCAGTCAATCAATCAAATTGTCACGCCTTTTTCCTACAGGGATAGGCAGAGACAATGGAGCTCCACTTGCTACGATCCTTACACAACTCCCTTGCCTCCTTCATATCCACAATTCTCTTCATACAGACTATGCGGTTATGGGCACTAGGCAACCCAGCTTTCTTGAGGATATCTCCGATTTGGTCGGAAAACACCCTCCTGAGCCTGCCTTGTTTAACTATGTGTACTTTTAAAATTGGCAGACAATAGAGCACCTCCTTCATGATCCCAACATTACTCTCGCGCTTTCTTTACTTCCACAGTTTTCTTCATACAGGCTCTATATTTATAGACACTACGAACGTCTGCTTTTTTAGAAATGTCCTTAATTTCTTAGCAGTCGTTCCGATTTATAAAAAAGATTTATAAATCTTTTTTGATCCATCCTTTTAATTTACCCAAACAATCGCAATATTACTTACTCATTCTTTAGAATTTGATGTAAAATACAAAGAACATATTCATTAGACTACAAGCTATTTATAGTACTTCTGTCTCTTTATTTAGTAATAAACGTGAATTATATTAAATTTTCAGCACCACAATTAATATTAGTTTAATTATATGGCAATAAACCCTGGGATATATTGCGTCACCTTGGATTTAATTAATTCAAATTTAACGCGATGGTTAGCTGTCTGTCATATGAGTAATTTAAATTAATTTAATTGCTTAAACCATGCGAGCTCAAATTTATTGTAATAAATATAAAAGCAGGGTTAATAAAACGAATATTATCGCATTTTGAATCATAAACTACAAAATCTAACAAAAAGCTACCTTTGTAATTTATTATTTAATAATAAAAAGATGTATTTACCTTAAGTTTAAAGATCGATATTATTTTAAATTAAAGATAATGGACTCCTATAATAGTTCGTGGCAAAAGATCGCCAAATGTCGTGAGTCATGAAAAACAGAGAGGGAGGCCTTTGCCCAGCAGTGGGATAAATAGGCTTATAATAATAATAAACAAAATAATTGTATTATCAATAAATGAATCAAATTGTCACGCCTTTGTGGATGTGAGGAAAGCGAGGGAGTTGTGTCAGCATCGTGGCAAGTGGCGCTTCATTGTCTCTGTCTATAATGGTAAAACCTTAATGATAACTGTATATTATGTAACCTGTTAGAGTACAGAATATCTGATTTTTTACTGAATAAAATAAAATGAAATCAGGACTCTGGAAAAACATTTATATAAGCTAGTAGAAATATTGGAATAATAATATATATTAGAATGAAATTGGAAATAATATTAAATGAAACTTCAAATGGGAATATTTTTCCATCCAATATCTTTATGCAGTATTTTCTCCCCTCAACTGCTAGTTTTCCACTACTGTAAATACTCTGAATGGTGGAGGACATAATTTTTACTCGCAATCGTTGGCGCGTCGACTCCACGGCACTTTAGTCCGTAACGTTATTGCAAAATGAACGAACGACTCAATCGTTTTTTATTAGATTTTTAGTTTAAAAATATTTTAATAGTTCTTACAGTTTTTTTTTATAAAGGAATGAAATTTGGTTTTATTCTTATTATAATGTTATATTAAGTTATGTTCTTTCATGATACAACTTAAGGCAGAATAATAACTACCAACTACCAAGCTCAGGTTCATATTAAAATGTATCCATAAATGCTTCTTATTATCGCGTTAAACCATCGTGGCTGCAAAGCTTTCGAAACGTGGGAATAATAAAAAATTGTAAAAGCAAAACCTAAATAAACGCAATAGTAAGCCGCATAAAATTTGTTTAATTCATCAATTAGTGTTCGCGCAAAATCTAAAAAAATACTATTTTACTATTTTTAATACATACTACGAGTTTATGTTGTTTTTTTTTAACTGTATTAATATTTTAGGTAATTATTATAAGTTATATTACATTACTTAAATAACTTAATTATACATGAGTGTATTTTGTCATAAAACGGCAGCTGCAAAGAGAATTTCCGCACTCCACCCTGTGACCTTTGCGGGCTATTTAAAGTGTTGCAATTATTGTCTTAAATTTTAAATATGGTTTGTTTAATTGTTAAGACTCTTCTTTATGTTTGCATATACTTTTAAAGGTAATAATATTTTTGTTAATATAAGAGAACCCATTTGAAGTATACCTGACTCCGTTTATATGATGATATTGTTATTTAATTTAAAAGGCCGAAATAGTTTCGACTACTGAATTTTGGAACCCCAATATTGATTTCATTTCATTTTTTTATTAAACATTTTATCTGTATAGTTTGGAGCGTCATTTCTTTGTAGAAAAATCGACAAATGGAATGCTTCACCAGCCCATGTGTTCTCTCCATCCTATAGCCTTGGATCCTTTAAGCTATGCGTGAAGAAGCACGTGACGGCAAGTGACGGCAGCCGTAAAGACTCGGTTTTCGCAGTCGGCGCTCTTGGACCTCTTCTTGCTTACCAACAGGCATGTCAAGGTCAGGTGTCGTCACAATAAAAATAAAATCTATTATTACTATATTATTAATATAAACTGTTTATAAATTAGACGAATTTAATTGGCTTAAATTATACCGTATACATACGTTATTGATTGAACAACAGAATATAGCTCATTACAATTATCAATTTATAAATCTGATATGGATGGATGCGTTAAACAAGGCAGGCCCAGGAGAGTGTTTTTCGATCAAATCGGAGACATCCTTAAGAAAGCTAGGTTGCCTAGTGCCCATAACCACAGGGCCTGTATGAGGAGAATTGTGGATGTGAAGGAAGCAAGGGAGCTGTGTAAGGATCGTGGTAAGTGGCGCTCCATTGTCTCTGCCTATCCCTGTGGAAAAAAAGCGTGACAATTTGATTTTTGATTTGACAATTATCAGTGAAGTTAAAAAAACGTCATTGAATGAAAAATCAATCTAAATCTAAACTTCTAGAACGTTTTATAGTTGCACAAAGCACCTAAACAACGTGGAATCGATTTTAACGACAGCAGACAATCCCTCAGCTTTGGTAGAACTTTTCACTATATATACTTGCATTACTACAACCACTTGCAAGTGGTCCTTCGATGAAATAGCCACAGCGGGGGTGCGTCAAGATAGTGGAAACCATGCCTTTTTTTTTCTTCGGAAATGAATTAAAGGTTTCTAGTTCACAATTCTCACCTGAAATAATTAGGCTGTAATATTCAATTGTTTTAAAACTTAGACTCGCTCAAGTGTGTCTCTGCGCTATAGAATCCGGAACGAGGATATTCGCCAAAGAACCGGAGTTACCGACATAGCTCCGGCAACCGATGGGGAAGAAAGGTTCTAGAGTGGAGACCACTAACCCGTCTTCCCGTTAGGCGTAGGTAGGCCTCCCACTAGGTTGACTGACGACATAGTGAAAGTCACAAATAACCGGTGGATGCATCTGGCATCTTGTCGTTGAAAATGGCGTTCTAAGGGGGAGGCCTATGTTCAGCAATGGACGCCTTCTGGCTGATAACGATGATAATTCAATTATTTTAATACCTATAAATTATTGGACCCAAATAATACCTGCATCAAATTGTCACACCTCATTTTTGCAGAGATAGCCGGAGACAACTAAGCGTTACCTTCCACAATTCTGGCATAAATCTTGATCCTACCACATTCACAATGTGAAGAAAGCAATACATTCTCCCATTCGTATTAATTTTTAAACATATTTTCGTGACATTTTTTTTATGTCGGCTTTTTTTCCCGTCCTTGTTAAAAAAGTCGTCATGTGTAATTCCATTTAAAAATATTATAGCACAAATAACTACATTATGTCAACATTTTGGTAAGTTTAGGCATGTTGTCTCTACTATATTTATTTTGAGAAAGAACGAGTATTTGAGTTTTTAAAGCGACCGTGATTTAGAGTGTGCGATATAACGCCACTTACAGTACCAATGTATATTTGATATATGTACTTAGTTAGACCTGCTTCTATGATACAAGCACGTTTCGTAGTTTAGTATAAAACCTAAAACAAAAATAGAAAAGTGTGGTTTTACCACCTTGACGTACACCATAAACCTCAAGCAACAGTTCAATGATTTTCAATAGTCTTTTCTAGATTTTCAGCAGCCTTTTCTAGATTTTACGAGTCGCCTTTCAGGCGCTTGTGTTAGCCACTAAAGGTTTTTTCGCCATTAAAATACTTGTGTATTATATTACTTTTTAAATCTATAGAGTGCACTTACGTAAATTATAATTTGGTTTATAATTTACGATATAAACAACTAAGCCTCATTCGATACTCGGTCACAGCTATTTATATTCACGCGTGAATTTTTCCTTTCGGGTTTTATTACTATAAGCCATCTACTTATCTTCCAGTCATCTCCACTGTGACCTGCATTCAGTTCGTAGCAGGTCGTCATCTTATCTAGTGGGAGGAAGTCCTACGAAGTGTTTACTAGTTTTAAATCAAGTTTAACCAGCATCCATCAGACGAAGCGTAAAGTTTGGTCGGAAAACACCCTGCTGAGCCTGCCTTTTTTAACGCATACATCCACATAGGATTTATAAATCACTACATCTTCTTTTAAACCACATCGTGACAAGTGGCGATCCATTGTTTTCAAGCAATTGTTTTCAACCAAATCTCACGCAAATATAACACCTATAGACATTGCTCTTAATATTCTATTGATCGAAATTCTCTTAAAAGATTCCTCTTTCAAAGGAAATCCACTGCTGGTTTGCCTTTTGTGTGGCAGATAAATAAAATCCCAACGATGAGTCTAAAATGCAACGCCAGCTTTGAGCTGAAAGGAAACTGTTAGGAATTGCTTATTCCACAGAATCTATAAACCACACTTTACTATTTTCATGAAACTTTTGCGATGTATATAAAGGACTACAAAATCTCTAAATCTGTTCAAATTCAAATTCATCAAATTCATAGCATAGTGACGTCGACTGTGGCAGCTGTAAACCGAAACAGTGAATTCAGTCATTCGTGCTTCTTGTCCTTCTCTTACTTCATCATCAGTCTAGTGGTCTACCGCTATACATAAACTTTGCTTATCAATCAGGCAAGTTGAGGTCAAATGTCGCGTAACTATGAAAAAAAAAGTATGCGAATTTAACTTAATATCAAGCGGAATGTGGGTACTTGGCGTGGTGTTTTAAAAAATTACTTTTTTAAATTAAATTGTCTTGCTTTATACGGTTGGTACTAAATTATTTAACACTTGAAAAACACACCCTGATATAAAAAATATGGTTAGTTATTACCTACTTATTTCATCATAAACTATAATCAGTTTGAGCGTAAAAAAATTACTGCAGTGCGAAGTAATTTAGTTAATGCTTTTATTTTAATACTTTATGTAGAGAATGACCAGTTCACATGGGTAATAATATA
Source organism: Tinea trinotella (assembly GCA_905220615.1). Taxonomy (NCBI): domain Eukaryota; kingdom Metazoa; phylum Arthropoda; class Insecta; order Lepidoptera; family Tineidae; genus Tinea; species Tinea trinotella. Next base: position 13,123,966 of record HG992308.1, on the reverse strand, counting down.
TTAAATTAAAAAGCCTATCTACAGGGATAGGCAGAGACAATAAAGTGCCACTTGCCACGATCCTGACACAACTCCCTCGCTTCCTTCACAACCACAATTCTCTTCATCAAGCTCTCGGTTATGGGAACTAAGCAACTAGCTTTCTCGGGGATACATACTTTAAAAACATTGATTATTTTATTTACATTTTTATATAAAGCTACCAGTGTGCATCTTAGAAACAGGACTACCAAAGTACATAATATTGTATATCAAAGATGCAAGTACAATGTGCAAGTGGGTTCACTACCACTACACCACAGCCGCCTTTACATACCGTATATATATATACAGATTATACATATTACATTCCTACGTTAATTAGATAAAGCAATTCTATTGAAATAAACAAATTTTATGCGGCTTATTATCGCGTTTATTTTGGTTTTGATTTTACATTTTTTTAGTATTCCACCGTGACCACGATGGCTGTAAAGCTCTTGAAACGTCGAAATAATAAAAAAAACTGTAAAATCAACCCCAAAATAAACGCGATAGTAAGCTGCATAAAATTTGTTTAATTAATTAATCAATGTTCGCGCAAAGAAAAAAAAGAAAATACCATTTAAAGCAATTATATTTCACAAAATTTCGTAAACATGCGATAAATAGGACATCTTTATAGTTTTATAGATACATATTTATTACAAAAACAATGTCCCTGTGCGCCGAAAAACTTTACCCCACAACTTATGACATTTAAGTTTTCATGAACCATGACAGCGTCAGTCGGGCGCCAATCTTTTGACCGAGTTTTCGTAAAATCGCGAATTCAGCAACTAAACGTGAGTTCGTGAAGTTATTTGATATATAAGGAAAACGTTCTTACAAATTCGTTTGAATTTTCTTATTGACATATTGTGTTAGTTTTCTCAATAGTTGTTTGATCTGATATCTTTTGTACCAATACGTTTACTCATAACTAAAATAATAATAAAAACTATATTATTAAATAATACAATAATAATCCTTAGTTTATGTATTAAGTCTACTGAATACAAATCAATCAATCAATCAATCAATTTATCATATTTATTTAATTTATTAATTAATAAACATATTAGTAAATTAGGTTAACTTAAAAGACATCACCAAACAGTCTTTTAGAGAAACTTCTACACAGTGAAGAAAGCGTCTTCATCGACGGTTTTTTATGATAATGGAATGTAGTTCATGTTCGTAAATCGCGTCAAACGCTATCACGCGGTCGTTAATAGGCTATTTAATCTATTACTTAGAGATTAGATAGGCTTTTAGATGATTACCCTCCTATTTATTAGTATAAATAATAGATTCTGATGACTAAAACCTTTGACGAAAGTATCTATATTTTTTATTGAGGCACGACATATTGCAAAATCACTGTTAGGCTAAAATTCGGTCCATGAATAAAGACGACTGCTACTACAGTTAAATAACTGAAAATAGCAGTCGCATCCACTATGCCGGTCTAGTTGGAACCTGCAATAGGATTATCTACCTAACTAAAATGAATTATGTTAACAGTTATAAAAGTCAAAATAAGTGGTACCCAGTCTGCCGATCCGGGGTAGTACTACCACTTACAAGTATACAGACCGTGAAGTGATTTGGTCGGGTTTCGGGATATGCTTGTAAGTTGCCGGTTCCAACTAGGCTGGCATAGAAGATGTGATATGTCGAGTCACAATAAAATGAAATACTAGAGTACAGGTCAACAAAAATAAATATATTTTAAAGATATGGCCAGCATATAGGCGGCGTCTGTGAAAACCGTATAATTGAGACCGTTGTTCAGTCGTTGACACTCTTGGACCTCTCCTTGCAATACCATCAGGCAAGTCGAGGTCAAATTTCACAATATTTTTTAAAATTAATTTTATCATCATTTTAAATATTACAAACCAACGCTTGGATATAAATTACACCATGATAGAATAGCTGAAAGAGAACGAGACTCGCTCAAGGCTAATCCAATCTCAATACTAGAATGTGGCGCAAAATGGCATACACTACACTCGTAACTCTACATACGACCATTTCAATGCCTCTTGTATGAGTTTTCAAGGACGGCCAGCAATATCAAAGTTATACCAGCGGCACGTTTTGACGTTTGACGATTAATAATTACGTTGAGGACAAAACTGACGTTTTTTATCGTCACTACTCGTATAAAAAACAGCAATTTGCTCCTTTAAACGGAATTATTAATTTATACAAAACTTTATAATCAGTTAAAACGTCAATACGGCAATCATAGCGTGTCGCTGGTATATCAAATCAAATTGTCAAGCCTTTTTCCCACTGGAATAGGCAGAGACGATGGAGCGCCACTTGCCACGATCCTGACACAAGTCCCTCGCTTCCTTCACATTCACACTTCTCTTCATACAAGCTCTATGGTTATGGGCACTAGGTAACTTAGCTTTCTTAAGAATGTCTCCGATTTGTGGAATGTGGAATGTCGGAAAACACACTCCTGGGCCTGCCTTGTTTAACGTATTTAACGCATAAGATTTATAAATTCCTTTGGTCAATCTTCTTTCACTCATCCTTTCCATGTGCCCAAACCATGTAAGGATTCCTTTGTCAATCATTGTGACTGCATCCTTATTCAAGCCACGCTATTATAGTTCCTATTAAATCAATATATTGCTAAGATTACCATCTTAATAGTATACCAATTTAGAAGTAGACAGATTTGGTGGTAACTTACCCAGTCTGTCAAGTTTGCAGACCGTAAAGTAACTTAGTCACGTTCCGAGATCAGTTTGAAAGTTGCTGGTTCCTACTAACCCAGAATAGTGGATGCAACTCTGCTCCTGCAGTTTAAACTGCAAGATGCACCTATTAAATGCTTCTCTGATGTGAAGAGGCGAGTTAGTCGACATCACAGGAGACCGAAAAGTTGGCAGCTACCTCGGACAAAGAATTAGTCTAGCTATTCAAAGGGGGAACGCTGCCAGTATCTTCGGAACCTTGCCTAAAGGGACTCCTTTTAATAATGTATTTTAGTTTTTTTTTTTTAATCAACATATATATTAGAGGCGAGTTATGTTATTATACTCCTGATGGATATTATTAGTTGTGAACTTGTGATAGAGGCATTGGATGAAATGCTGTAGAACACTTCCGAAAAGCGACGACATGTCGCTTTAAGTGGTTTTTCAGACAACCATATTGGTATTTTTCTTTGTAAATCTTATTTACTGCACAATAAGACTTTGATAAAATACTTTTCAGATAAAATTAGGTTATTTTTTGTTTAATAAAAATAATTATTGCCTTTTTAGTTTTATTCAATTACTTTGCAATTATATGTAATCAAATCAAAATATTGCGCCTTAATTTCCACAGGGATAGGTAAATCCGAAAACAACTTTCTGCTTCCATCACTTTTCAAAAAAAATCATACAAGCTATGGTTATTACGAGTAGTACTGAGATTTGTTAGAGAAATTATTTTAATAAAATCACATTTTGTAAGTTGCATAGAAATGTGACTAACTTTAAGTGCGTTTTAAATGTACTAAATGGTTAGTAAGTAGAATCTTTAAATTCCCTCTGGAACATTTAAAAGTTGAGCGAACTCGCTCCCAAACGAATCGTTAACTGAACGATTTGAAAATTATACCTGGTTCCGCCATTTTAAATTACATATAGATCTTAATATGTCTTACCTTTTAAAAATTGTATTCTCATTTTGAATTTGAATATCTTAGTGTTTTTTTTTTTGTCGTTTCTTAAAAAAAAAGATAAAGATTTTGTTGAGTTAAAATTATTTAATATTTTTAACGTAGACAAAGATAACGAGTTGTGCAAAGTGGCGCTCCATTTCTCTGCCTATCTATCTATATATGGAAGCGTGATATTTATGTTACTTATTTTTATGTTATATTTATGTTAAGTATAGTCAATTTGAAGTTAAATTAATTTTAATAATAATAATATTTAATTAATAAAAGCAGCAAACGTATTTTTATATTATATGATTTTTCATTAAAGGATATTCTGAAAATAAATGGTAAATTAAATGAATGTGAAACAAAGGCTCTTTGATGAATATTTCACGCTTTCAAAAGAACCAATATTTTGTGTGACATTGTAATAAATTGAATGTTAAAGTGCGGAAATCACGGTGCGGCAATATAGGTACAGAAACACGAGAGCGAATGGAAATTATTTCAACAAATTCACGCTTCATTTCGTACTGAAAACTTATGAAAACCAGACAAACCAATCCTGAAAACATGCTTTTATGCTGGTACCGATTGCAATTTTAGGTACGGATTTTTAAAAGAAAAGTATATTATACATTTTTTTTATTAATAAACCGATTTTCTATGGTTTTGAATTTTCTAGACCTAATAATATACCGCCTTCATTGCATTTTCTCTTACATACGAGTACATACCTTTTTTTGTACTATCGGCAGTAAATTTATAATTATTAATCGTGCGACAGCTTTCCGACAGATGTTAAGCTAGAGTGCGGATGGAGGCGACTGCTGGTACAATTAAATACGTGCAAGTAGCAGTCGCACCCACTATCCTGTCCTGTTAAATACAATTAGGTTCTGGATCTAGACGTAGCCAATACTATATTTGCAAGTGGGCTGCTTTTGTGTGTACCCTGGAAAACCGCACATTTAAAACTAAAATTGGTTTTGCGAGTCACATTACAGTACAGCAGTATACGTTACCAAGTCATCATCATAATCAGCCAGCAACTTCCACTGCTGAACATAGGCATCCCCCTTAGAACGCCATTCCGAACGTTACCTAGTATCAATAAATTATTATTGATTAATAAAATAAAAAATATAACAAAATATAATTTTTTTATTCATGAATTTTTGGCATATTCTAATGTCTTATTTATAAAATAATAAAATTACTTCCAAACGAGGAAATTGTTATAAAGAGTTAAAATATTTTTATAATTACTAAATATTTTAACTTGTTTTGCTGACCATACCGTCGATACCTATCAAAAACTCGTTCTCAATTTCCTCACAGACGGTATTCAGTTTCTGAAAGCACAAGAGAGTATTTCAGCCTCACTTTCCCTCTTCGGCAAAGCTTTACCGATCCGCTCGCGTCTAATGCGCTCTCCAAATTGCGATTATTGCATCGCCATACGTATTACGAGATATAACGAGGATTTTCTTCTTCAGGAAATACCGATTTTCTAGTGGATCTAGTTAAGAAAATCATTATGACTCGTCATATGACAGCACTTCGCCTGATATTAAGCTGGAGTGCGGTCTATAAATAGAAGTACCTGCTTAGTCAGTTAAATAACTTTAAGTAGCTGTCTCATCCACTATACCAGCCTAGTTGGAACCGGCAACTTACAAGCTGATCCCGAAACGCAACTAAATCACTTCACGGTAAGTGGTGGTACTACCCTGGATCGATGTATTACTTATTATTAGCTGAAATATATTTTTTTATACAAATTGTTGCTCAAATACACGTTTCCGTATTGAGTCACTAAGAACCGTTGATTTATTGCTGTGTAGGTAAAAGAATGCGTAATTCCAACTCGTCCCTGAGCATCGCGTGGCTGTTTCCCGTCTTCGAGTTTGGATCCTAAATGTTTGATAATAAAAAAGTATTTTACGCAAGAATCTTCTGTCATTCTCGTTTATGGTGCAACTTTTTATTGTTGTCGTTTAAAGGTGAGGTTACAATTTCGGTTGGATCGCCGCTCCAGTTCCTCTTTTGTTTTTATATATTTTATGACTTTATTTTTGTTTCTTTGTAGACTTGATTAGAACCAGTTGCGTGTAATTAAATAGAAGGAAGTTGTTGTGTCTTGTGTTTATTTAAAATGTGATGTAATATTTGCTTACATCGCTACATACTACGCTACATTTTTGACGACAGGCGTGGACGAACGGTTTAGCGACTGGTTTGTTGCGCGTAAAGTCCCGGGTTCGATCCCCGGTCGGAGCAAATATTTGTTTCATAGCTTTTATTTGTAATATTTAATAGTATTAAATATTGCAAATATTTGTTAATAAAAAAAAAGATGGATATTTGCTTCGGGTCTGGTTATCAAAGAGTGGTAGGCAGTGGTACCCAGTCTGCCGATCCGGGGTAGTACCACCACTTAAAAGTATACAGACCGTGAAGTGATTTTTTACGTTTCGGGATCAGCTTGTAAGTTGCCGGTTCCATCTAGGCCGGCATAGTGGATGTGATTGCTACTCACAGTTATTGAATTGTAGTAGCAGTGACATTCATTCATGGACCACACTTTGGCTTAACATCAAGCGGGGTGCTGTCATATGTCGATTCACAATAAAAAAATAATAATAATAATAAAAAAAACATACTTTACTCGTACATGTTTATTTGGGAATTGGTCTAGAGTATTCTAATCTAGGTTATCTCAAGCTCAAGGAGGTTTAGGTACACAAGCATTTAACTATACATGTATATTTATTTATTTAAGACTTACATTTTAGTTTTATTTTACATTTTATATATAAATTACACAATTTAACAATCCAAAAACAGTCTATCAATGTTTACATAGTCTTTTATATTATAATGTATATTTTTGAATGTTGTGTATGTTTGTAATTAGTTGCATATTAGCAGAAGAACGTAAATATGCTATCATTATCAATGTAATAAATAAATAAACATCCATAATTCTCTTCATACAATCTCCACGGTTATGGGCACTAGGCAACCCAGCTTTCTTGAGGATGTCTTCATACAAGAGACCCTATTTCAAAATTATAAAAAGTAAAAAGCAATTCTATTCAATGAGAAGCACAGACGTTGTATAAATCTGGCAACGTTCAAAAAATTAATTCATTTTGGTTGAGCCGTGAAAGGGGATCACGTATGACTCGTACCGCACGTGCTTCGGTTATAACAAGCCATATGGCAATGAATGCTAGTGCGAACTTCACTATGAAAAATACTATTTGATTGCATTTTTAGTTTGTTTGTCTGAGAAAGAATTCTATTGGATTTAAGTCTGGTAAGTTATTAATGTCGTTTTTTTATGTTATGACCAATAAGTTAAGGAAAGATTGGATGGTCCTGTAACACAGTACAGAGACTTTTAACTCATATATGTATATTATATTTTATTTAATTATATGTATAAAATACATAAATCAATCGAAAATGGCAATAAACTTATAAACGAACATTTCGGCCACAAGTCTGGAACTGCCTTCATTCTCCCGCCTGCTCGGCGATAGAACCGGAACCCGCACGGTGAATCCATAGAAGATAAGAAATGATTTAATTTTTTTAAGTTACAATTTGAGATTAATAATTATGACTAAACTACTAACACATTTCTCTATCAATCAAATTGACACGTCTTTTTTACACAGAGATATGTTGAGACAATGGAGCGCCACTTGCCACGATCCTGGCAACATCTCCCTGGATTCCCTCAAATCCACAATTCTTTTTATACAAGCTCTACGGTTATGAACACTAGGCAACCCAGCTTTTTTGAGGATGTCTTTTTTGGGTCTGCCTCGTTTAAGGCATCCATTGACAACAGATTTATAAATTCCTTTCATCAATTTACTTTACATTCACACAGCTAATAAATCACTAGCAATGAGCTCCATAGTGTCTACATATCCCATAAAAGAAGTTCTTTAATACTTTAAGGGGCAATAAAAGGGTTATAAGGATTCGATATTCGAAAATAGGCTTGTAAAATAAATATCTATCACGTCTTTACTTCTGCAAAGGTTGGCAAAAGAACTAAAAATAACTTTACATTAATTCACTATGTCGGCCTTGTTGAAACCAGCAACTTTTAAGGTGATTCTAAAACGCGGCTGCATCTTGAAAATGCAGCCGCGTTTTGTAGTCCAGACCCGGAGCAAATACCTGTCTCATATTTTTTTAAATAAGTATTTGTAATATATAATTAATCAATCAATTAAATTGTCACCTTTTTCCGACATGGATAACCTTTTCCATGCAAGCTCTACGGTTACGGACACTGGGCAATCCAGCTAATATTAAATATTACTATGAAACATATTTTTTACTAATACCAGAAATGGAACCCAGGATTTACCACGGAGAATGTTCCAAAGAGCTCTTTAACCTTGTTCCTACCTCGTCCTTTCACACCCGTAATACCCGCACAGGTCGGGGAAAGCATCCGCATTCTATCGACCGAATCGGCCGTCGAACTAAAGAGTTCGGTGCGTTTTTTCTTTGTAGAACAATCAACAAGTGGAATGCTTTGCCAACCAATGTGTTTTCTCCATCCTATGACCTTGTTGGATCCTTCAAGCGATGTCAGAAGAAGCACCTTTGGCCGGTATTGTGACGGCTATATTATAGTAAAGTTTCATTAAAATCCATTCAGTAGTGATTGCGTGAAAGAGTAACAAACATCCATCCATACTCACAAACTTTCGAGTTTATAATATACTAGCTGAACCCGCGAACTTCGTACCACCTAACAGTCAATGAATGTCGTGTTACCCGATTTAGATTAGCCGAACTGAAGTTGTTGTGGATTAAAAAATATAATCGTTTCTCTTTATAAATAATTTCTATGACTTATTAAATTCGTAATAACAATTCAAAAAATAACTTAAAAAGTGGTTATTGTGACATAACGATAATAGTTGGACATTTGATATCGCGAAGTTTTTTGAACCAACATATGTTCTTCAATGTTGTAAAACATACTTTTGTTCTATCATCAATAGTTTCCGCAGCGCATGTGACGAATGACGTTTTAGGGCACTTTTTTCACACCTTAGGTTACGTTACTTAAGTTTTACTAAGGATCCCTAGTCTTTTCTAGCAATAAATATAGCCTATGTCACTTAGGGTAAATATAGATTTCCAATGGTGACAGAATTTCTGAAATCGGCACAGTAGTTAATGAGTTTATTCATTACAAACATACACACACACAAAAATACAAATAATTCCTCTTTATAATATTAGTAAGGATATATTTCTGTTATCGTAACAGAAATGTATGCAGATTGTTATTAAAATTACAATAAGTTTTAATATGAGCAAAGTCTCGTATAATCATTAAATATAGTTGGTCGTAATTAAAACTGAAAATGACTATAACATTCGCCATACAAATTCATTTAAGTGTCATAGTGTTGCTTGTTTTGGTCAACTATCGATATTTTTTACAAATACTGTAGCGTTTTACATTCGTTGTCGAATCTAAGTCGCGTTTCGGCATCAGCTTGAAAGTTGCCAGTGGATGTGATTGCTATTTGCAGTTTTTTAACTGTAGTAAATTCGTTTTAATTCATGGACCGCAATCCAGCTTAACATCAGGGGGGTGCAGTCATGTGTTGAGTCACCATATTATTTAATCAACCTTTTTCCCACAGGGATAGGCATAGAGAGAGCCACTTGCCACAAACCTGACATAACTCCCTCGCTTACCACACATATACAATTCTCTTCATACAAGCTCTACGAGCCACCATAAAAACTGTATTTCACCTATATTTATTTCTCAGTCGTCCGCACTCTTGGACCTCCATCATGCTTACTTACCATCAGGTGGGTCGAGGTGAGATACTTTAGATATACTTCAATATAAATATTTATATATTCGATTAGATATAAATATTTAGATAATCTTCGTCGCATCCCTAGTGGTTTCAGATCAGGCTGTTCAACTCACATGAATTAGTTAACGAGCCACTTCTAAGTTGCTCTGTTTTAGTAACAATTACAGTCACTTATAATTAGGATGTACATTTTGCGGTTATTACATGTTTCAATGTAATTTGCATTAATTTTATAGTCATTAAGATTGCAATGTTGGCAACGCTGTAATTGAAAATAGGTTTAGGAATTAGAGTATACATACGGCTAATGTATACTCTAAGGTTTAGGAGTTTTGGCGGAATACTGACAGAGCATGGCGTTTCAAATTATTTGTAAAACTTATGTTCTTTTTAATATTCATATGTAATAAAAGTGAATTTGTTATAAAATAGGTTCAAATTGTGTACCTGATTTAAAATAAATTTGATTAATGGAATAAATAGTGTACCAGATTATAATAAATGAATTGATCAACATCCTTACCCTAATGTAATGGATGAAACATCGCCCACTGAAAGCATGAAAAATATTTATCTACAGATTTGAATGAAGTATAATAACATCTGCAAATGTATAAAAACCCAGACTATTCTTAACATCAGATTTCACATGGTAAATGAGCGTAAAAATTTCATGAGCAAAATTCAGCTAAAAGCTCTCGTAAGATCACGCAACATTGTTAATAGGTACAGTATACAGGAGGTTCTTTATTGAAAGCCCACATTATATGGGAATGCTTTGGTACTATAAGACTTTTGTACCAAGAAATACTCTAGAATAATAAAAGAATAATTCAATTAAGAAAAAAATGGCCACTTTTTCTGTAGTAATTTCTATTTTGCTTCTACCTACTACTCGTAAAACTATAGAATCTAAAGTAACTCTCTACACAGTAAAAGGATCATCTCTGATTCAGTAGACTGTTCCTTGATCAAATCGCCCAAGTGACGAAAACTATAGAACTTGTATAGAGGTATCCGTCTTAGGAACACTCTGCCTATCCCTGTTTGATTTAAGGCATAACAATTTAATCGAATTCGAAACCACTGCTTTTTGACCGTTCTTTATAATAAATAGTCACTTTTTTTAGTGATAATGCTTTGTACTGTGACTGAGTCCTGTCCTTTAACTGACATTAAATTTAGCTATATTATAAAATACTATATGAGTGTGTATTGATGTAATGTAATATTGTAATCAACGAATAAATAAATAAATCTAACAAAATACTCCATTTATTTTCAACGAACTGCCTGTATATGGATAGGTAATTATTTATGTATATGTATGTACGAGTATGTATATGTGTTGTAAGGGGTTTCTTGATATTTAAGCCTTGCCTGTCCATAAAGCTTAAGAAGGTTAAGTACACTCAAGGAAATGATACGCTTTAATATAAAATAGAGGAATTTCTCTCTATCTATTAGGCATTTTATCCAAATAGCGTAGCCTCCTCATTATCGAGTCAGCCATTAGTCGTCCACTTATGTGCATCCCCTAATGTTCTATCTAAAGTTTTAGCCAAAAGTGCTTATATCATCAAAGAGTGGTAGGCAGTGGTACCCAGTCTACCGATCCGGGGTAGTACCACCACTTACAAGTATACAGACCGTGAAGTGAATTAGTCACGTTTCGGGATCAGCTTGTAAGTTGCCGGTTCCAACTAGGCCGGCATAGTGGATGTGATTGCTAATCACAGTTATTAAATTCATGGACCACACTTCGGCTTAACATCAAGCGGGGTGCTGTCATATTTCGAGTCACAATAAAAAATAAATAAAAACTAGACAACCAAAATTTATAGGTTTTTGAGATTTGGTATTTATGAGACGATTTAGATTTTTGTCTACAAAAATTGTTTACAAATATCTTCCTGAAAATTCGTAAATACTTAAGCATCAAGGGGGTTGCTTGGTATCCTTAAACATCCCTTATTTAATGGTTGGTCGGATGATCGAGATAGCGGTGCGTTAAGTGCAACCACGCCTTTAAGGGTATGTATACACCAACCGATTTTACATGTTATGCAACAAGCAAGCTGTGATAAATATTGTAAACTTGACGTGGTACAATAAACATAAATTATAGTTTATAGTTATACAAACTTTATAGTTAATATTCGAGACTAGTATTGTGATGGCGACTAATGCCCAGGAGGGTATTTTCGGATCAAATTGAAGACATCCTAAAGAAAGCTAGGTTGCCTAGTGCTCATAACCTTAGAGCTTGTATGAAGAGAATTGTGGATGTGAAGAAAGAGAGGGAGTTGTGTCAGGATCGTGGCAGGTTGCGCTCCATTGTCTCTGCCTATCCCTGTGGAAAAAAGGCGTAACATTGCTTGCTATCAGGCAAGTCGATATATACATATATATAAAACACATTACAAGTATGTATACTGTAAAACAATAATTGATGTTTGCTACTAAAACGTTACATAACACGCTACTGCTCTCAGTGTGAACCTTACCTAAATGGGACACATCTTAAGTAGTGACGACCCCCAGTCTATGTCATAAGTAGCTTAAATGTTTCTAAAAGAAGAGATGTTTTAATCTCTAAGCTTAAGATTTACCTCAAATAATGAGGACCATCAAGGAAAAGTTAATGCGTTAATTTATATAAACATCTCTACTGAAAAAAAAGACCCATCAAGAAAGCTGGGTTGTCTTGTGCCCATAACCGTAGAGCTAAGTATGAAAAGAATTGTGAATGTGAGGGAAGCAAGTTGATTGATTGATCTCTACTAAAGCATAGCGACTTTTCAAGATAACGACTCTAGCAAGAGGGACCTTGCCTACTACAAAAAAAATAACGACTCAATTTAGGCCTGCCTCAGTCGACGTCACCATGCCAGTCAGTGGTGCGTTTTCACGCCAAAGTTATAGCGTAAGGAGGTGGCAGAATTATGATTGTCTTGTCCAAGTAAAAGTCGCTCAAGCTGTTATTTTTCTTCAAATCTAATATAAGACCAAATTACAACGTATAGAATAAAATAATTTTAGCAAAATATAACATAAACCGCTTTCATGCATCGTAAACATTAAACATTACTCCGACGTTTATTTTTAAAGGAATTTAAACACAATTCCCTTGAGTTTAAAGTTGAAAATTGTAATTATATTAAGCGGAGAGATTTAATTTGTCTGGAGTTTATTACATTGTGTATTAAACTCGGGCGACAATAACAACAAAAAATTTCTAATTCGATTTTCCACTCGGCGAGAGGGACTCATTCACCGCGGTTTCATTTCGTTCATTTCTATTCTCTTCTTAGGGTTTTGCTTTAATTCTTTAGTTAAGTTTTCAAACGACGTTTTTTTCTTGACAATTTTATAATTACCATGAATTTTAAAGTAAAATAGTACCAGTTAAAAGGTTTTACTAGTCCTTTTTAAGACAAATAAGGAAATCAAGTAAAAATCTCACGCTTCAATTCCCTCAGAAAATCTTTCGAAATTTTTAATAATGGTTAATACCGATTTCATAATTCCTAACAAAAAGTAATCTCAAGGAAAGATAATATAGAAAAACTTTTATTAAAATCCCCAAAGCTCAAATAAAATTAATAAATAAAATGTTCCCGAGCGCTTTTCGATTTCCCGCCGAATCTCATTATGACAGTTCGTATTCAAATTTAGCCACTTTTCAGACAGTCACACAGACTCGGCCTTTCGAATTTAGAATGCCCAAGGGAAGATCCTGAACGGAAGCAACGACCCGATTATGGGCGAATACACCCGAATCAGTGTCGGGTGAGATTCAATAAGAAACGATCCTTATTGGATTTATGGGGTCACAGGACTTTTAATGAATGGATGAGTTTGCTTCCGACTGAACTTACACTTATGGAATTGTTAGAAATCCATACTAAATGTACTATAAAACATAAATATTATGGTGTATAAAATTAAAATAACGATATTAGATTATTATATTAAACTAAAATTAATGGTAATTTATTTATATAAATAGTTTAGGCCAATATTTATAAAATTATAATTAAGAAAAAAAAACAATTAATCCAAACCTAATCCAAAAGTTTAATTTTTCTAACATTTATTATATACATTATAATATATTAAATTTTACTATACGAGTAAAGCTTGTATGAAGAGAATTGTGAATGTGAAGGAAGCGAGGGAATTGTGTCAGGATCGTGGCAAGTGGCGCTCTATTGTCTCTGCTATCCCTGTGGGAAAAAGGCGTGACAAATTGATTTGATTGATTGATGATTGATCAATTTTGATGCTTTATGCGATTAATCAAGAAAATACTTATTTATTTATAAAAATAAATTATTATAGTTAAATAAGTAAAAGTAATTATTTCTTTTAAGTAGTAATGAAATACTAAACCAAGGACTAATCTTACAATACAAAAAACATGTTTTAATGATCTCAGTAAAATTTCAAGTAATATTGATTTATTTAAGTAAAAATATGACTTCAACTTAAAATATTATATGAACGTATTATATATCCTACAGAGCTGAATTATACTGAAGTTATGGCAATGACAGGAGGGCATCGCTCGGCTGGTTCGTTGGTCGCGACTGCTAGCTACACTTTGCACGGTATGCTACGCTTGCAGCCATTCTCTCTGCTACGCTTGCTTACTCAAAAGATCAGTTTACATGTGTTGAATGTTATATGAAGTCAGTTGCGTTATCTGTGGGAGCAGGCGCCTCCATTCGTGTACCACACCCCAACTGACGACAGGCGTGGACGAACGGTTTAGCGACTGGTTTGTTGCGCGTAATGTCCCGGGTTCGATCCCCGGTCGGAGCAAATATTTGTTTCACAGCTTTTATTTGTAATATTTAATAATATTAAATATTGCAAATATTTGTTAATAAAAAAAAAAGAGATGGATATTTGCTTCGGGTCTGGTTATCAAACAGTGGTAGGCAGTGGTACCCAGTCTGCCGATCCGGGGTAGTACCACCACTTACAAGTATACAGACCGTGAAGTGATTTGGTCACGTTTCGGGATCAGCTTGTAAGTTGCCGGTTCCATCTAGGCCGGCATAGTGGATGTGATTGCTACTCACAGTTATTTAATTGTAGTAGCAGTAACAGTCATTCATGGACCTCACTTCGGCTTAACATCAAGCGGGGTGCTGTCATATGTCGAGTCACAATAAAAATAATAAAAAAAAAACTTAGCTCTGACAGAGTACGGTCATTATGTACAGACACGATATAAAAATAATGATATAAAATACCCTAAACAAGAGTTTATTTTTTACTTGAAAATAACATTATAATTTAATTCAGGTAAAGACTTAAAGAGCTATTTGAAATGAACAAAAAGTCAGAAAAACTTGCAAAAATAACAAAAATTTTATTTTATTCAAAATTTTTGTCTGGACTTTTTTATTAAATATGAATATGTCGGCCTCATTATATCCTAACTAAAGATAATACTGGCAACTTATATCTATAGTAATGCAATAATAAATCTAACTTAGTCTATCTCTAATATATATATACATTTACGTAATTAAATAGCATTCTAGCGGAATCAAAAGTTGGTTCAATAAAATTTTATTATTTAATAAATGTAAAAAAATATATATCTAAGAAACATGTTAACATTGATAATTGCAAACAGCTCGATTTAGTTGTGTCAGAATCCTGGAAAGTCCATTGTGTCTGCCTATCCCTTTGAGAATTAAGGCATGACAATTTGATTGATTGCTATTCTCAATAATACGGAAATAATCATAAAAATTATAACAAATACACTTTAACAAAAAGTTATTTCGCATTACCTATCGCCATGTAACCCAAGCATTAAGTGTACGTTCACCATACATTCGCTTCGCTAATTTGGCTGAACTTTACTATGCTATGCTCACAAAGGAAAGCTCACAATAATTTTACTTTCAATGATTTTATGCTTATTATCGCAGTTATGAGGCAAGGTGTCTAATTGTCTACTTTTAGACTTCATGTACCAAAGACATGCTTTTCTAACGTTAATATACAGAATAATTGGGTGAATCAATGTTTTAAGTTATGCTCGTTCCTACAAGATTTTTATACATTTTTATACTAAACTACTAAAGTGCTTGTATCATAGAAACAGGACGACCAAAGTTTATTATATCAAAGATCCATTAGTAAAAAAATAACTGACAAGTGGTTTTGAACCATGGACTCTCGCTTTGCGTGACCAATTCACTGATGAAATTTTTGTTACATTTTGTTTTGAGTTTGGAAGACAATTAGAAATTTTTCAAAATAAAATAAACTAATCAAAGCAATCAAGTTAATAATTAGTAATAATCTTTATTAAGAAACAAATAAAATTAAAAGTATATTAACTATTTTTAAACTATAAATAAAACATATCATCTAATCAAATGGAATAATTATAAATCAAATTCTCAAAGGCATAGGCAGAGAAAAAGAAGCGACATTTTCCACAATTCTGACTCAAATATCTCGCTTTCCTTTGATCCACAATTCTCTACATTAATACATATGGTTATGAGCGTACGACTGCAAGATCCTCCTCGATTTAATCTAACAACAATCTTCTGTGTCTTTTCACTTTAGCTTTTTAAATCTTTATCATAATTCTTTTTTAATTTATCGTTTTATCGTCTTGTATGAAGAGAATTGTGGTTGTGAGGGAAAAGAGGGAGTTGTGGCACAACAAATGGCGCTCTATAGTCTCTGCCTATCCTTGTGAGAAAAAGTCGTGACAATTTGATTGTTTGATTAATATGTGTATTAATTTATATTGGCACCTAAAAATCAATATATTATTATAAAACTACTTTTATTGCCATTCCAAATTATACTATAATATATAATACTATCTTAATAAAAGTAAAAGTATGACATTTATAACAATACTGTCTAGTCAAAGTTATACGAACAAAAAAGATATTTCGAATTCTAATGGGGAAAGCAATGTTCGATACTCTTGCTGGATGGGGAACTCATTTTAATAATAAATGTAAGCAAGAAATACTCCCCCAGCGTCTGTCATTTGTGACATGCCAGACGACGGATTTCTTACTATTCTAGAAAAATCTTTATGTGTATTCTTTGACTATTAGTGGTTAGATATAAATTATGTATATTATCATTATTATATATAATACATTATTATGACGCGACATCTGACTAGGATTTGCCTGGTGGTAAGCAAGGGTCCAAAAGCCCCGACGACTGACCAGCTCATGTGTTAACGACGACTGAGGCAATCACATATTAAATCGGTTATTTCAGTCGACAGCGATTTTGAACCTCCCCTTGCTTATCATCAGGAAAATAGAAAATCGCGTCACAACAAAAAAATACAGATAAAATAAATAAATGATAATTAAATATAAAAATTAATGTAAACTTTATTAAAACGTCGATTGAGTTATTCATATTTTGATTTTTCTAAATATTTCTATACTAAGTTCTTGTATCATAGATACAGGACAGCCAAAGTACATATACCTATATAAAAGATACATTGGTACTGGCAAGTGGTTATAAGCCCGTGCTCTCAGTTTGCGTGACCATTGTACTACCACTACACCACGGTCGCCTAATTATTACATTATACTTGTTATGTTCATTATTTATGTATTGTATAAGTTAATTTATTTATGACTATATATAATAAAATACTTATATAGATGTGTTTTTATTTTTACTTAAAACCAACGCTTACTAGTAAAATTATCTACTAGTAAAAACTAAAGTTTTGATTGGTAGATAATTGCTAGTAGCATTATTTAAGTACGCATTGTACTTATGCACAATATACTTTTAAATAAATAAAGTATAATTATATTATTTCTTTTCTTGGCTTATGGACCCGCTTAAGTATTTTTAGCTTTTATTATTGGTAAAGAGCATTTTAAAAGAGTTTTTTTTATAAAATAGCTATACTATTATATTATTATTTTTCAAACGTAATTTTAATAATATTTTCCTTTTCATACATATTATAATAATATCTACTTTTTATATATGTTTTATTTTCTTTTTAAAACATACTATGTTTTTATACATTTATAGAAAATAATAAATTGAACTGGGGTTGCCTAGTGCCCATAATCGTAGAAGGTTTTATGAAGAGGATTGTGGAGCGAGGAAGTTATGTCAGGATCGTGTCAAGCGCTCCATTGTCTCCGCCTATCCCTGTGTGGGAAAACGGCGTGACAATTTGGTTGATTGATTGACCTACTAAAATAATTATATATGCCTACAAATTGGAATGTAATAACATACAAAAGAAGAATGTTATTTCTGCTTTAATTATCTAACCAGCAATATAAGGAATTTTAAATCTTATTTCGTAGCTTATTTTATACCAGCCCCCCTAGCCGGCAGTCCAAGAAGCAAGATAAAGAACTGCAAGGAATAATATTGTAACTCAATTTAAATTACCTATTAGGCCGACACATCAAAATGTTTAAAATATAATTATTAAATTTTCAACGTTGTTTTGTATAATGTTTTACAGAACGTTTTATACCCTTTTTGATACACTGTTCTAGTAAGTTATTTAAAATGAGTTGGAATGATATTCTATGCAAGTATTTATCTTGCTTCTTGGATTGCCGTGCTAGAGGGGCAGTTATGAACATGGACTGAAGTGAACGAAAGTAAAACTAAAAATGTTTTTTTCTTAAAAATCACAGCATCCAACTCGTAAACATACAATTTGTAAAATTATTTTTGAAAGCACTTGTCTTGCAAAGTATTTTAAGCATAGACCTTTCACCAGACACCCCACTTTAGTATATATTAATAAAAGTGATCTCTGGCCAGCATAGTGACGACGACTGGGGCAACTGTAAACTGAAGCGGTTTTTTCAGTCGTCGGCACTCTTGGGCTTTCCATTGCTAACCATCAGAACCATAGAACATTCCGAGGAGCTCTTTAACCTTGTTACCACTTCGCCTTTTCACAACCGTAATACCCGCACAGGTTAGGGGAAGCATTAGCACTCTGTCGACCGAATCGGCAGTCGAAATAAAAAGTTCGGTACGTCTTTTATTTGTAGAACAATCGACAAACTGACTCTGTTTTTTCCGTGAACTAACTCAGTATTTAGTCGTCGTTACTCTTGGACCTCCTCTTGCTTATCATCAGGCGGGTCGAGATCTCCCTGAAATTTCGACCGGATTGGTCGATTTGTTTTACAGTCATATTTAAACCACTAAACGTTGTCTCGATTTTTGTATTTTTATTATTTAAAGACACATACTAAGCTTAAAAACGTCTCCGAATGTTAGCGTAGACGCCGTCTTGTAGTACATAGCCTGTGGTAGCAGCAGACGGCGGCTGTCTTCTATAAAGTTATAACGAAATAAGGTACCTTAACTAACAATGTCTGAACCAAGAATAGAGGGGCTCATATTGTCGCGACGCTTTTTTATATTATTATTACACACTTCAGAACACGTATGGAACATATAGTTTTAGATACATATATTTTATAAATCAAAATCAACCAAATCAACTTGTCACGCCTTTTTCCCACAGGGATAGGCAGAGACAATGGAGCGCCATTTACCACGATCCTTACCCAGAACATTGTTCCTTGAAAAAATCTGGTCATAGTATTGAAACCAAAAATACTTTGACCGTAGTAAATCAACCAACATGCCTATCCCTGTGGAAAAAAGCGACTGCTTAATCGGCATAGCAATTTGCGCTGCTGTGTGTCTACAAGTACTATATCATTGTTTGTTAAATATGTCATTTCACATTTCCACACACTGTAATAAGAGTAAGTTTACATTTCGGTATAAATAAATGAAATGAAAAGTAGATACAAAGATGCAAAAAAAATATTTATTAGCATAATAAAAGCTCACTTTAACAAGTAAACTTCATAATAAAACCCACTCATGATCCCTTTATTCACCCTAAAACCGCCTAAAGCTAGAAAAAAACATCCCCGAATTTTCCTTCCAAAATGTCGATCTCAACAAAAAAAGGCACAACAGGGACGCATCGTGACGTCATATCGGTAAACTTTGACATGTTTGATATTATAAGAATTAGATAAAAAACATAAAAACAATACTTACTCCCTTTTTACCACCCGGCGGCGATAGAAACCCTCTTTTTAGGAACAATAATAAAACTTCTAAGTATAAACCTCTTTCCTTAAGCCAGAAAATATTCACAGATTTGATGAAAATATTCACAGACTTGGTAATACGAGTAAAATAAAATTAATATTATTTTTATGGAATTAAGTTATAACAAATTTTAAAATTATTATGATTTCTAGCAATTGATCAAAATTATTATGAAAATAATTATTGGTTTTTTATTGTGATTTTTTAGCCAGAATTGTGATAGTCAAGCGTGAACTAAGTCTTTTCAGTCGTTGGAATTCCTGGACCTCCCTTTGAGCTCGACTTGACTTGACTTTATCTCTGCGTTTACCATAAAAAAAGTGTTTGGGTAATTTTTAATAACTAATTTTGACTGTAACATACTTAGTTAATATTTGTTTACGTGTTGTTTTTAAAATTAATATACTTAACATCATTAATTACAAAAAGATTAAAAATAAAAACTCGAATTAATATGTATTGTATTTTGTTTCAGGTAAATAAAGAGAAGTGAATTGCTGCTGTTGGTTACAGGTTTGGTTAGAATAAACAAATTAGACAGACCCCTTTGGTGTGTAAATATTGCGATATGAAACAACGTACTGCCACTAATCCGAAAGCAAATGAACTCTAAAGCAATTTTTTCCAATTCATAAGCGGTTTCTGTCGCTGCATTTCACGCTATTCTAATAAAGACTGGTATACACTATGTCTGTAAAAACATCTTTATTTTCATTTTCACATTTTCACCGCGGTTATATTTTCTGCCAATAAAACAATCCTATTTTGATAGTGAAAAAATAAAATAAAAATGAACCAATCCTACTTACCTACAAAGCACAATAACTAACCTTTGAGAATCAATCGATCAATCAAATTGTCACGCCTTATTTCCACAGGGATAGGCAGAGATAATGGAGCGCCACCTACCACGATCCCTACACAACTCCATTGCTTCCTTCACATCCACAATTCTCTTTATACAGGCGCTTTGAGAACGTTCACTTTAAACTCACACTTGACACTACAGTGAGACAAGTGGTATTTTGAACACATTAGAAATTAATCTAAATCTACGGTAAAATTCTAACACAAATTATTATATTATTTTATTTAAATCTTCCAACAGATAGTCCACAAGGTACTAGAATAAAATAAATAAAGTAATACTTTGTATTCTACTGTAATAATGAAACAGTAGAATACAACTCTCTGGCAAGCATAGTTACTATAAGGGTAAACCGAGTAGTTTCTTTCAGTCATCAGCACTCTGAGACCTCCCCTTTTATAATGGTTGGCACAAAGAACTCAAATAGTATATAAGTGCAAATAGTATATTAATATATCTATGTTACACTTGTTTTATATATCTATTTGTTCAGTTTTATGTGTAAAGACTATAATTTCTCGTGGTCTCCTTTCCTCATCATACGCCTTTCCGAAGCCATGATAGAATCAGACGATAAGCATGTGCTCATTCAAATCAAATTGTCGCGCCTTTTTTCCACAAGAATAGGCAGAGACAATAGAGCGCCATTTGCCATGATCCTGACACAACTCCCTCGCCTTCCTCACATCCACAATTCTTTTCATTCCCTTTCAAGTATATCGCCGTTTTTCTTAATAATCAGTAATATTAGGGCACTTGCCACAGTACTTTGCCTTACTTAGAAATACAAAACATATAAAAATAGTATTTTTTTAGTGTGTACACCGCTTTAACCCCCCTATGCAGTGCAAACGCCATTTAGTTATCGTGATTCCGCGTGAATGCCGCAATCGATGACTAGCTCCGATGTCTTTATGGTGCCATTTTTGTCTCCCCTCCACAAATCCGTGTCTATTGCAAATGAAATATCATTGTTTCAATTTCTGCATGGTGAAAAACTTGACAGTTTGCATGGTCGTAACCTAAGACAGGTTTAAAAGTGATAGGTAGGCAGCTGGTAGCAATTTCCCACCGGGGTATAATTCTCAAGTTTATAAACCGGTTAGTGACTCAGTCGCGTTTAGGGATCGGGTTGTAAATTGCCGGTTTCAAATAGGTGAACAGTGATAGTGAATGCGACTGCTCCTTGCAGTTTTTTTAAGTTCCCTCCATTTATAGACCATAGCTGACGTGCTAAAAAAATATATTTTTTAATATATAAATTGCATTCGTTGGAGATTGCCCAGTGTTTTTGTGTAAATTTTATTAATATTGTCTGTAGTAAATACTCATTTAATATCCATAAGTTTTATTTTTAATACATCATTTTATTGTTTTACAATATCCAGGATAAATTTTATTTGATTTTTTACAAATACATATTTTTGAAAGAATTAATATTTTATATAAACTACCATTTTAAAAAACGCGTAATTTACTATACTAGATAATCCAGTAAGTATGTCGTATTTGCATACAGTATTCGTGTATTACAACCCCCAAGAGTGACATCGCGAACTAAATGCAAGTTTATTTAGCAATTAGTACAGTGACCTCTGTAATTAAGGGTGACTATACACGAACGATTGAACGTCTAGTAACGTTTGCGTCCAAATAACTACAACATTTTACCGCACTCCGACTGGTCCATAAGTGAAGACAACTATGGACTGCACCTTGGATTCTTCGACCAAAGCGCAAATAATAATAAGCACGCTCGGTCGGGTTAGTAACGGCAACTGAGGTAACCGTAAACTAAATAGGTTTTTCTGTTGTCGGTTCTCTTTGTTGCTTACCATTGCTTTCCCTTGCTTGCCTTCCTTGCTTAAGTATTGTCTTGTCTTGGAGGTTGTAATCCACGAATACTGTAAGCAAATACGACGTATTTATTTTGTTTTCTAATTTACATGTTTTATTTAAATTATGAATTAATGAATTTTATATGAAAATCAAATTAAATTAAACCTGAAATCCATAAACCGTTTAAACACTAAAATAAGCTCAAAAAATGAAACACTTTAAAATGAGATATTTTATTACAGAAAATAATAACGAATTAGACACGGTATAACACTGACCAAACTTGAAACTAAGAAAGATGTAACGAGCATCGACGACTGAAAAGTCCGTTCCGCTCACAGTCGCCGTCACTATGCCGGTGACTTCAAGCGATTTATATGTCGCTGACAGTCTACGTTGTACATCAGTATTAAAGCCTGTTTTCAGCGCCAAAGTTTAATCGCACCCTAAACTGTTTGCATACACGTGTTTTAGTTAATTAATTTATTATTGATGGTAATTTTGGGTATTATGTCACGTGACCTTACCCACCTTACCTAATAAGTGACGAATTTTTAAAAACTAATTGTAGGTAAATATAGGTTGTTGGTAATAAACTACATCGTAATAATGTCTTTCATTATTTTATAACACCTATGGTAGCCGTTTTGACGTTTAATCTGCCCATGAAGTTTCGTATAATTTAATAATTATGTTTGAAGGAACAATTGCCGTTCTTTATAGTGACAATAAAGAACACCAATTTGCTCCCACAAACGTATTTTTTAAATTTTACGATACTTCATGAGCGAGTCAAACGTCAATACGGCCATCATAGCGTGCTGCTGGTATAGGGCATATACTTATAAGTATATTATCCTTTTATTTTATTAACTCAGATTCTATTATTTCACCTTCTCTCTCTCTCCAAAACTATTACTTTAGTTTAAACCTTGGATTCTTCAAGCAAAGCGTAAAGAACACATTATCTACCAGTTGTTAACCTTTGGGTAATGTATCGAATGATTTTACAGTAGAGGTTAGATAAAAATAAGATAATAAAATATGAATTTCATAAATTCACTACTGGCGCCTATTCTTAATTTATACATTAAACTAGTTAGTAATTAAAACTAATCTAAATTAAAAATAATTTATTTTCTCTTTCTGTCTGTAAACTACTAGTTAAAAAAAATTATAACATTTCTTCAAGGGAGGGCCAGGTCACACATTAGTAAAATGGTATTATATAACTAAAATACTTTGCTCACGATACTTTATCAGAAGAGAGATGTCTTTATTATTTTAAGATAGATGGTTCCGTAGATGGTGGTATTTATATTTTATGAGTGAAAGTAGTTTACGAAAGAAATTTCTAAATCTGATGTGGATGGATGCGCTAAACGTGGCAGACCCAGGGGTTAGTTGGGTTGCCTAGTGCCCATAACCATAGAGCTTGTATGCAGAGAATTATGGATGTGAGGGAAGCGAAGGAGTTGTATCAGGATCGTGGCAAGTGGTGTTCCATTTTCTCTGCCTATACCTGTGGGAAAAAGGTGATGATTGATGGTTCCGTAACATATTTTATTATTCTATAAAATTGTAGCTCAACCTATGACAGCTCCTTTCTTGATAGTATTTTCTTAGATTTTGCGCGAACATTCATTATTGAATTAAACAAATTTTATGCGGCTTACGATCGCGTTTCTTTTTGATTAGCCACCTGAACCGGATAAAACATCTGCCTCTTTTTTATTATTAACAAATATTTGGAATATTCAACCTAATTATTAAATATATATTTGGTACGCATAATAGTTATGAAACAAATCTTGAATTCTACCGCGAAACGAACCCGGGACTTTACGCGTAACAAAGTGATGTGGTAATCAATGCGCCACGTTTGACGTGCGTTATTGTTTCTTATTAAATAAATAAATTCGAAATAAAAAAAATACCTTAACTTAAAACACAAGTTGAGTTGGAATTTCCGCTCAAATACATTCCACTGTACGAAATTTCACTACGAAAATGTAACCGTTTGAAAATAATACCAAAGTTAGATATGTATTATAGGTATGATACGTATACCTACACAATTTTTTGTATTATCTCACAACCTCTTTGTTACTTGTAAATTTTTGACATTATTTATAAATATTAAATTCTATCTTTTGTTGTATATTTTAATTCTTATGATATATGTACAACTATTTTAATATTGTTTTATATTGTAAATTCATTATATTTATGTAAATTTCAAAGTATATAAAAATATTAGGGTGTTAGGTTATATCAGACACAATATATATTTCAACATTGGTTACATATAAGTACCTATATTGTACCTTTTATATGTATATAGCTAGCCATAAACAGCCTGTAGTATCTTAAGCTAAATTACCCCACCACAAACAGTGACTGGACAAAAAATATATATCCAAGTAAGAGGGTGAGAATCAACGCTCGCTCCATTAAACTGATGAAGAAAGTATTTTATTGCCTAACTTATGTAGGAAGGCTGCCACTAATTACTTTCAGCGGGATCCCGAATCCGCCCACGACATTAAAAAGTAACCGCACGACAATAATGCCTTATTGCGCACTTTTTCTCTTACTACTCTTTGATATAATTAACTTTTTCCTATTAGTACTAAAAATAATATATATTTTTCTAAGAATGTTAGGCAGTGATGCCCAGTCTACCCCGAATATAACCTTTGCGACCAATGCGGACAAGATGACAAAGGTTATCTTATATCGATGTAAAAAAATATAAATGATACGCACTGGGGAAGTTATTATCCAATAATCGACTAACTGAAAAGAATCAATCAATTACATAATCAAATTGACGCGCCTTTTTTCAACAGAGATAGGCAGAGACAGTGGAATAATGCGACGAATTTAATAAATAAAAATTGAAGAAAGAATGAAAAATAATAAAGATAATTAAAATAAAAAATAAATAAAGAACGGAAATGAAATCGATAATGTTGATTTCATTTCCGTGAAACAAATGATTTCAGGAACTAAACTACTAGTAAAAACAAATTTCAAAGTAAATAAAATCAGCCATAAACACCAAAAACAAAAACTTCATTAATTACTAAAGCTGCCTTATACTTTATCTATAAGGGAAATGTAGATATATAAATCAGGGCAACGAGGCAGAGACTCATAACGCAAAGGTTATTTCCGGCGTGACCACTGCCAACCCCTTAAAACCACGCTCAATTCAACCCCGGAAGACAATGGCGGGCCCTACACTTCCGATCAAAACGTTTCACTCGGAATGATTTTATACCTAAAATTAAAAACAATAACATCCTAAAATATACAATATTTTGCACTGCTCTTTTCTAAAATAATTACATTATTATTACCTCTGCCTATCCCTGTATAAATCTTTATTTTTTGCTAAAGACCTCTTGTAATCTTTTGTAATTTGAAACACTTTTATATTAAACGTTTTGCATTAAACAAGAAGTTTTGAATTAGGATCTCTGAAAAAATGATTTGAGTTTGTTTACGCTTCGTGATTTCAACCTTTATAAAGTGCAAAAGGCTTTTAGTCGCCGCAAAGTGCAGGTTGTGAAACTATTCGTAGTTTTCAAGTATATTTGAATAAGTTAAGAGAGACATTTTGATTTTTAGAATTCTTTCTGTTCACACCTCGTGTTTAACTTTGCTTTGAATTGGTTTGGCTTTAGAAAGTTTTAGATATATTTTTAGTATTTATTTTATTTCTTACTTAAAATTCCAAGTACACGGACTGTAAAGTAACTTATCTGCTATTCTGGACCAGCTTAAAATGTGCCGGCAATCGTAGTAGCAATCGCGTCAACTCATTAACCGCACTCCAGCTTAACATCGGGCAAAGTTCTGTTATGTTTCGAGCCACAAGAAATAATGATGTTAGGTTGGAGTGCTATCCATTTGCCGAGTTGTTGCTTACTGCCACAGATAACACGACTCTACAAAAAAAATTTCGTTCTTTGTCCTAAAGTTTATTTTATGATTTTCCGGTTAATTATGCACAAAAATAAAAAGAAAGTACCTTTTTTGGTATAAAGTTTGCTTTTGTGATAGTTATAGTAATAATAATCATTGTTTATTTTTTTTAGAAATTTTAATTAATTTTAATACATTCACAAATACCGCGCGATCAGATTGGGGTTTAACCATTTACATAGTGCCAAGTAGATGGCACTCGAGTGATAAACAATGATTAGGTATTTTGTACAAATCTAGAATAACTTAAAATGTCGTCCCGAAAGTGTAAATATGATGCTGATGCATTTTGTTATATATGTGGTCAACTTGTGCGGGACCGGGTCGACTAAATCGAACCTCCGCAGAACTTGGAAACGCGGCCGTCGAAAGACGAGCTCAGCCGTGACGACGAAAGTCGATCTACGGGTTTCCAATTCTACGGCAGGCTGACTCCCGCGCTCACCAGTGGTCTCTCCAGAGGACCAACGTACGTTAGCCTAGATCTGAAGAGTACCGGTGAGTTTGGGCTTGCCGACGAACGGTCCGATGCACCGAAGAATGCCGGTGTGCACAATGGGTGGTGGTGATGCGATGAAATGAAACACCAGATCTTCAGAGTTCAGGCTTCGTTCCTCTTCTATAGTCCCCAGTCTTGGTCGGATGGCGGTGAGGTGGCGTGTGCGGCGGTGGCGATCTTCGAACTTTTTATCGGACTTGTTTTGCGGACTTCTGTTTCGGACTGATTTCAACGTGCTAGGCCGCCTATATTTATACGCCACCTCTCCCGGCGCTCGGTGACTCTCGCATGCCGCGACGCGAGAGCCAATGAGCGTCGAGTATTCGCCTATCAACCAAGAATGGGGATAAGAAAATTGCACGAATATATTATTTATTTATAATTTAACAATTTTCTTAAACTATTTACAATTATTACTAAATCTAAATTAATCTAAAACTATCTACATCTAAATTTAGTAATAACGAACTAACTATCCTATATAACTATTCTAAGCTCTAAGCGAGTTATTAATACACTATCCTATGGACTAAGTGCTTACATCTATGCGAAGAGCTTAGATCTATACTATTTCACTATTTACAATATCTATAAACTATATTCCTAGCCTTAAATCGCGTCCGAATAATCCTATGTGCTATTGGAGCTCTACTCACTTTACATTGGTCCCTTTTACCAATGTAACTATCTATAAGTGTAGTAGGAGCTATAATCTATATAAATACTATGACCTAAAGCAGAAAAGTTAATACTTTATCCCTATAAGTAGGTCCGAACGTACTAGCATGCTTAACGCTGACTATGTTATAATATTATCTCTTATTTAAGTGTATTTACATAAAATGAGACTTCGTCTATCATTCTATATTAAAACTATGCTATTCCACATAAAATAATAGGTAATATGATAAGAACTATGGTACTGCAATGGCAAAGTTTCTAGTCTATTGCGCCGACCAATGGCAGCGCTTGCATTATCAGCCAATGGCGTGAAAGCAGCGCGCCGTTATTGCACCTTAGTGTGGTATTTTTCTATTGTCTCTAAAATACCACGTTGTACTAGAAAGGGCCATTGCAGGTGTTTCTCTATTCTATGAATATAATAATGAATATAATAAATAAACAATTTGTACTCTTAAAGCACCGAACTTATAAATTTATGCCCTAACACCAACTATTGTATTTCCCTGAAGCAGGCGAAATCTATTTAACGAACATTTAGGTGTTTGTGGCAGGCTAAATTGCTATCTATTGAATTGATATCTATCTATTATGTGTGATTTTAAGCTACACGTGACGCGACTTAAGTCTAGACGTCTATTATAACTTATGAACTATATTTACATTTGAGGCGTCGTGCACACAACTTATTAAAGTTCGAGACGTATTGCGTTCTCTGTGAAGCCTACGAAGCATATTTTTTCCTTTATCATATATTTTTCGCATATATTTATGTTTGGAATCAAGACAAGACATGGGCTCCACAATTTGCTTGTAGTAATTGTAAAAGATGTTTGGAAGGTAAGCAATTTTTGAATAAACGATGCATTAAATATAATAGACATATTAATTTCTATATTTTGGGTTGGTATCGAGGTGAGAAAAGGTCTATGAAATTTGCAATACCAAGGATCTGGCAAGAGCCAAAAGACCACGTTAACGACTGCTACTTTTGCATTGTGAATCCGAGTAAAAGACGTAGAGATAAAAATGCAAAACCTATCGAATATACCTTGAATCTTCTTCTGCTCCAATCGCACATGATCTGACACAACCAGTACCTGAGCCACCGAAGAAATTATCGCTGAAAAGTACAAAAAAGTATTTTTTCCGCAGTTATCAGAAGCATAGCTGGAGTTTTTGTTGGTCCACAAATCAGACGGATTTTACCGATGATGCCAACGTTGCTGAATCGTACTCAAAAATCGAGTGGGAATAGTTTCAAAGCAGTCATTTCTGGGTTTTTAGAAAATAACAAAGCTGAAAACTACGAACAGCTAGTTGAGAATATGCTAAAAAAAATTAAGGCTATGGGCTGCAGGATGTCATTAAAAATACATATGCTGCATGCTCATTTAGATAAATTTAAAAACAACATGGGAGCGTATTCAGAAGAGCAAGGAGAACGTTTTCATCAGGACAATATGAACTTCGAACAACGTTATCAAGGCCAATACGATGAAAACATGATGGGAGACTATATTTGGGGTTTATTAAGAGAAAGTACTTATGAACATAAAATAAAAAGTAAAAGCGTGCACTTTTAAATTATTTTCTATTTTTTTGTAAGTTGTTTTAATAATAAAACCTAATAAAAATAATAATAATGTTTATTTAAATAGTTTCATCTTCAATATTGTTCAATCGGTCTCCTAAAAACAAAAGCAAACTTATTCATGCCATATATTATTTTTTCATCTAATTACGACCTAAAGAATAGAAATTTAATGCTTTAAAGTTAAAGCAAATTTTGTGTTGACCCGTGTAATTGTCTGCAAGCAGTAACAGCTCTAGTCGTTAATATGCCAATAGCTACGATAATAATATGGTATTGCTTTACCAGCTCCTGTGTTTTCCCCATCCTTGCCATTGCCGGCACGTCTGACCGGCATGAAGGATACAACAGCTGTAAACCGAGATGATTTTTTAGCTGTCGGCGCTCTTGATCCTTGCTTACTATCCTGCAGACGTGGTCATATTTCACGTCTTTTAAAACAAGAGGTTGACGGAGTTAAAATTAATTAAACAAGTTTATTGTTCTAAATTAATCTCTTTTCCTAGTTAAACCTATTTTCAAAAAATGCCTATTTCGTTTTTTGATGTTGATGCAGCGCAATGGTTACGGAAGCCGAGAGCACTTGTTCAAAACCACTTGCCAGTACCAATGTATCTTTGATATATGTACTTTGGTTGTCCTGTTTCTATGATACAAGCACTTTAATAGCTTAGTATAGAAATGGATAAAATATATGTACTAAGATTTCTAATTTAGACTTAAGAGTCGCGAGCAGCTAGTCTTCTTTATAAATCAATTTCTGTGAGTCGATATCGTATAGCCGCATAAAGTTGCGAGTAATATCGTCGGGAGGCTATGTAATAACTTTGCAAATCGTAACTTAGTATGTTTCCAACGATTTTATATTGGCTATGATGCGCCGAGTAGACGTTGTACTTTAAGAAACCCTTTACAACTTCATACATCAAGTAAATGTTTGTCAGTTTATTAACTTCGATTTATTTTTAGTGCCCATAACCATAGAGCTTGTGTGAAGAGAATTGTGAATGTGAAGGAAGCAAGGGAATTGTGTCAGTATTGTGGCAAGTGGCGCTCTATAGTCTCTGCTTATCCCTGTGGGAGGAACGCGTGACAATTTGATTGATGGATTGATTATTTTCAGTGTAACGATAGTAGACACACTTAACAATTTTCAGTAAAAAAATTTAAGATTATTAGTAAATAGGAAACCAGGTAATACAAGTATAGAGTAGTAGTTTGTGGGTTTTTATTAGAGTAAAATGTATTAGAAAATAATTATTTAATCTACTACAACGCCTGGCTGTAGAAGAAAGTTTTATTTAAAAAAAGATAATAAAATATAAAATCAAAACATAATAGATTTAAATTTTACACCAAGCTACTAAACGTGCTTGTATCATAAAAACTGGGCGACTACTGCACATTACGAGTATTTAGGTATATCAAAGATACATTTGTACAGTACAGTGGTTTTGAATCGGAGTTCCTCGCTTACATTATTATTCCACTACCACAAGACCAAGGTCACCATATTATAGAAACTAAAATTATATTAAGTACATAAAGATACAAATTTTCCATAACCTCTAGCTAGACATTCATCTGAAACAGCGTCTCATACATGGAGGAAGTTTTTAAAGGAACATTCTAGAAAAATAGTACCGTCTAAATGTCCCCTAGAGACAAGGAATAGAGACTATAAGCTTGCGGCAAAGTTGCTCTAGTCCTGACAAATTTATGTGCATATTGAATCATTCTTAAAGAAAATTCAACTTTTCATTCAATAATTCATATCTGACATTTTAATATTGAATCTGAATCTTTTAACCATTTTTTTTTATTACGGCTCGATATATGACTACCCTGACTGATGTTTAACTACAGTTTAAGTAAATTTATTTAATAAAAAAACTAATTGTACTTAGTTTGTACCTTAAAATTAAATGAGATGCTAGTTTACAAACCAATAACAGTAGAAAATCCCTTTCAATTAATTTGCCAGACTATCCGGGATAGTACCAAGACTGAACATAATCTGAATATGTTAATCTGAAGATGAACATATCTGAACATATCGGACAGCCCCCTATGCAGGGGATGCCTGAATGGGGAGGAGACAGCTGCACATGTGCTCTTGAGTTGCAGGAGTACGGGAGTAGCCGAAGCGAGACAAAAGTTTCTCGGCAATGCCAGGACGCTCCCGAAGGTCTGCAGGAACGAAAAGGGTCTCCTGGCCTTCCTGGAGGAGATCGGGTGGCTCCATTGAAGGAGAACAGTTGAAGAACGTACAAAGAAACCGAAGAGGACTTCAAGTGCGGAAACGAGCCCGCAAATAACTACAACTACCAAGACTAAAGTGTACAGACCGTGATGTGACTCAGTCGCGTTTCGGGATCAGTTGTCGGATCCAACCAGGCCGACACAGTAGACTCGAATGCTAGTATATAGTAAATTACCTGTAGTGGTATTCGCCACTTTTCACTTTTTTTATTCCTTTGTTTATTTTAGTGAATCCCCTGATGTATTTTAAAAGTATTAATAATATAAAGGTATATTTTAAAATTCTTGCAGATCCATTAATAATATTGTATTTAAATAGGTATTTGGTTTTAATTATACCTACGGGTAACTAAACTAAACTAAAAAAATGTGATTGATAGTCACTTTAATAGATTTGACAAATAAAACGTATATACGAGTACTTGTAATTAATCGTAGTTTAATATTTGTTAGAAGTGATCCTCAATTTTACAACTTTCTTTCTTTAATTTCCTTTGTTGAAGCTAATTGTTATTAAAAATTCTAATACCAATAAATTTATTCAGATTTCGGAATCATTTTACTTTTAATTTTTAATTTACGGACTCTTAGGTTAATTGGTATAATTTTATAGATTTTTTAACAAAAGTATTGTACCGTACTTTTGTTTTTAATTATTAGCAGTTTATTTATTATTATATTATATTTTTATAAAATTATTATAGCACGATATTTTTATATTTCATTCTTACAGTGATAAACGGAGAGCACCAGTTAAAATTTGGTTAAAATTTAATCTCTTGTTTTTTTTAATTTATATTACCGGCAAACGTATTAATATTTATTATTAGATTCATTTCTACATTCACCATGATCCTAACACAAATCTCAATTATTTATTTAATAGTATAAATATTTTAATTTCTAAATTCTATTGCCAAGAACCTAAACTAAATTTGGCAAAGTCCGTCCTTCCTTTCTTAATTTAACAAATATCGACTGTGGACGTTTACGAAGTTGCTCTAGACCGTTCTACTGAATGCGTTACAATTTAAGTTCTATCCACAAACTTTAAGAGACTTTGAGTTTACTATAGAACGTACAGAATAGTCTTTAGATACAAAAATATAAATTATTTTATAAATTTATGTTATATAGTTTAGGAAGGATTTTTAATTGGATATATTGGGCAATTTCCTGGCCTTTAGCAGGTCGTTAGTACACCTTGTGGGTAGACGTCCTATGCTGCGTTATAGTGGATATTGATTTTATTATGTGCAGGCATTTTTATTTTAACCACTCCTGAGAATCCCAAGCAGCATTAAGTCCATGTTTTGTTTATGAGTCAAAAATTAAATAAATTAATAATAAATATTTAGGTACAGGTAAATGTATGTTGTTGTATTAAAAATTAAATATCTGCTAGATTTTTTTTCATCAAAAATTATAATATTTTATAAAACTATTTATTAAAGCACGTAGAAACTCTTGCATGGTAGAATCTGACGATAAGCAAGTGCATGCTGAGAACATGCCTGATGCCCATGCTAAAAAAAAATCCTGTTGTCATGTATCATGTAAACAGTGTATCATACATTCACTTTTGACGCTACGTGGTCAATGACGTGAAAAATGAAACGCTGAAGTTGAAATCGAAAAGAAGGCTGTTCATTTTCATATTAACTTTAATAAAATAAAAACAAAAGAATGAATGTGTTATAATGACAATGCTTTTTTTGTTATAAATTTTATTGCGAACTTGAAAAAGTTCGTCACACGCTGCCAAAAGGGATTTTTTAGTTAAAATTATATCACTATAAGTTTAAATCTCAGTACAACATAATAGACTGAACTTTATATTCTAAATAAAATACAGATAAAGACTAAAGTTATATTCTTTGTGAAATATTAGCCGCTCATTCAAATTGCCATTTTCAATGCTCATTTGCCAAAGTCTATGTTCGGATGCAATTCGAAAAGTTGTTCTGCAGTCGGGGGTGCGCCAGTAACCTCTTGCGGTACGATGCGGTACTGCTGGACTAAGTTGAGTTTACACCAAGGATAGAATGCTCGCGAACACGTTGCTTTAATTCATTATTCGCTTTATTCACAATGTAAACATGTATTTAATGTAGGTGTAAAAAATACCTAAAATTTTAGTTTCGTTTAAGATTTCTATGACCGTAGAACTTATATGAAGAGAGTTGTGGATGTGAGGGAGGCAAGGGAGTCGTGTCAGAGTCGTGGCAAGTGGCGCTCCATTGTCTCTCTCCATTGTCATTTTATCCCTGTGGTAAAAAGACGTGACAATTTGATTGATTGATTTTTATATCGGCTAATCATGAATTCAATTTTTTTTTGTTACTCAACATCTGACGTCTGATTGTAAGTATGTTTGCGATCCAACTGAAACAAATGAGTCAGTTCATGGCTGCCCCAGTCGCATTCACTATGCCGGCGTATTATTATATAATATTAATTTACGACTTAATTTTATATTATATAAAATTAAAATAAATATGCATCTAGAAGTAATAAAATTAATAATTACAATATTTGCAAATTAAAATTGTAGATTGAAAATTCCTTTACTACCTGCACATCCCCCCTAGCACGGCAATCCAAGAAGCAAGATAAAGACTTGCAAAGAATATCATTCCAACTCATTTTAAATAACTTAATAGGCTGGTTCATCAAAATGAAAAAATAAATGTTTTCTACGTTGTTTTGTGTGAAGTTTTATTGAACCTTTAAATGTATATTTTTGGACATTCTATTTTGGTAAGTTATTTAAAATGAGTTGTAATGATGTCTTTGCAGGTCTTCATCTTGCTTCTTGGATTGCCGTGCTATGGGGGCAGGAAATTTTATTACGTACTCCTTTTTAGTTTTAATGTGTAAACACCTTAACTTGTTTTATCTATACGCTACATATGTGTATTACCTACTACAGTTAGCTATACTTATTAGTTGCAAATTTTGTAGTTAGATTTGTATTTGTTTAAATACTGGTTGCTTCGTTTGGAATTAGACTTCTAAATTGCTTTGGTTGTTGAGCTAGAAATTGTTTCTAATTAGTATATACAACTCTACGACTAAAGTTTCTTCTTTAGAGTTAATTTTAATTAAATTTTAGGTTATGTAAATAAAACTAAAAGCAAATTTTCTTTTCTTTGTATTATTAATGTAAAGAATAGCATAAGTTTTTAGGTTCCATTGTTTTTACTTTAATTTGCAAAGTTCGTTCATATTTATAAAGTACTTAATTTCTTGTTTGTTTGTGGAGTTTGCTCAACCGCAAAGCAAATTGTGAATAACAAACCGTTCTACCTCAAAACAATAACTATTTCCATCTTTGTCGCAAAGGACACTTACTTACTGACACATAAATAACTGAAGCTCCGATTCCCTGGTTATTCCCACATTATTCATTTGCAGGAAAAACATTCCAGAAATCCTGCTCCGACCCAGAAAAATGTCACCGTTCACTATCTGACCCAGTTGAAGCAAACGGGCGCAATGACCTCCCAGCTCATTCCGAGTATTTTGGTGCTGGCATTATTTTAAGGCGCGCCCGCATTCCCTGTGACGCAATCAAAGGAAAGTGTGTCATATTCCGCGCGTATCACGCGACAATATCGCTCGCTCGGGGGAATTTAATTTACGAATTTATCTAGTGAACGATCATGCGAGTGTAAACTTTATAGACTGCGGGAGTAAATGAGTGTTTGACAGCACACGCGTCGCTGTTTACACGACCTAGCCTGTTACGCGACGCACCGCCGTGCTGTCACTTTATTACCTCACAATAAAACAGGATATTAATGAAATAGTGCATCTGTACAGATAAACTCGTCACATCATATCCGACACGAAACGGGAAATCTTTTACCGGAAATAACAGCCATAAAACATCCTTGATAAAAAAACTAGTTAAAACTTCACGCCAATTCTACAAAAGGTTTTCATCAATGTCTAAATTAAAAGTAATTTGAAAGGCACGAATTAAAAACAAAATTTTAATTTAGGCAACTTTACAAAGGCGTCGTTTGCGCGAGTGAAACTAGACGTCAGAAACGGACAAAAGGAAAAACTCACTCGTAAATTGTGCTCGAGTAGAGGAGGAGATACGCTCGTAAATAAGACGAAAATGTAGAAACAGTACAGGCGAAGTAAAAAAATCGCCGCTCTAAGTGAATATAGGCCGGAGTTTAGTCGTGTTTAATGAGAGCCACCCCGAATTAGGCGTCGTCCGTTCCGTCATAAATTGTCTCCATTTTCACTTTCACTCGATTCAAAGAAAAGGGAAAAGGGACTTCGAAATCCGGGAGACAAAGAAGGGCATAAAAAGTCTTCTACCGTCTTCCCAACGAGGTTTAAGTACTATTGATACGATTTTTTTGTGCGGACCTATTGCATTGATTGTCGGGTATTTTGCGAGGGATTTCGAATTTCTTTTAGACTTTCTCTGTTTTATTTTATTATTGTGTGTTTTTGACTGTGTGCCTTTATTTTGAATGCTTTTTCAATTTGTTTCATTAAAGCTTGTTGGACTTTCATTACTTTCGGGATTATAAAACTTTTTTTAAGTAGTTTTGTTTTAATAATAATAATATGCAGTTAGGGAGAGATATATATGCTTTAATATACTTATATTTTTTTATTGTTACTTGTCATCTAACCTCGACTTGCCTGATGGTAAGCGACGAGAGCACCAACAAAAAAAAACCACTCAGTTATTATTACTTTTTATATAAATAAAAAAAAAGATATTGTTCTTTTTTCTAATTATACTTATTATTTTTATATAATATAAATCACATTACGATTACAGAAAAAAATCTACCTAATCCCTTTATCTTTGGCCGGCATGGTAAAAAACCCGCATTGGTTTTTAGGCGTTCTTGGACTTCCCCTTTCTTATGATCAAACCTGTCGTCATCAGATGCGACATTTGTGTTTATTTAAAGAAAATATGAAAAATATATGCGCATTTATTTTAAAAGCAAAAAATAAATAATATTTAATCAGTCATACTCGTAAGAATCAATCAAATTGACACGCCTTTTTCCCACAGGGATAGGTAGATACAATGATGCGCCACTTGCCACGATCCTGACACAACTCCCTCGCTTCCTTCACATTCGCAATAACACTTCACGCTAAAATCATAGCATAAAGTATTTATGGAATGTGTGAATGTATGAATTTCCAGAGATAAATTTATCTTAATTCAAACATTAGACGTCTGTTTTAGTCGCAAAAACATAAACAAATAAACAGAACAATAATTCACAAATGAATATTCATAGTCGGTGAGCCGCAAACCTCCAACAATAAAGGAGATTTATGATATGGGAATGAACGAACGAAAATCGTTGCGGTTAAGTAATTAATTTTATTACGAATGGACAGCCTTCTTGTTTAAATACTGCGATTTTTAAATAAATAATACTAGTATTTTCTCAGATTTTGCGCGAACATTGATTAATGAATTAAACAAATTTTATGCGGCTTACTATCGCGTTTATTTTGGTTTTGATTTTACAATTTTTTTATTATTTCTTTTATAAATAATACTAGCTGTAATAAAGTTAATTTACAACTTGGCCGACGTAGTGACGGCGACCGTAAGTTGAATCTGCTTGTTCAGTCGTCGACGCTCTTAGATTCTATTCCCTTTTGTTATTGTTACTCAACATCTGACCTCGACCCGCCTGAAGGTAAGCAAAAGGAGGTCCAAGAGTGCCATCGACAGAAAAAACAAGTCAGTTTACGGCTGCCTCAGTCGGAACTCGGAACGCGACTAAGTCACTTTACTAACCCAGCCCAGCCGACTGGGCAAAATGACCACCAACTGTCTGCCTACCACTGTTAAATAAATATTATGATCAATTGTCTCGTTTTAATTTCCCTGTAATAATAGAATTCCCTATTGCACATAAATATATACAAAAATTTACATGAGGCAAACTTAATGCCTTAAGGCATTTTCTACTAGTTAACCTTTAAGAGATATTTTCGGTAATTTCTTTAGTGCAGAGACAGACAGAGACAATAGACACTTTCCATAATCCTGACATAACTCCCACATCCTACTCATCCACAATTATTCTCAAACTCTACGAATTCAACTTCTAAAATTAAATTGATTAATAAATTAAACAAATTTTATGCGACTTTCTCTCGCGTTTACTTTTTCTGTTTTTATTATTCTCACGTAACGAGACGTTTTGACGTTTTGCAGCCATCGTGGTCTCGGGGATTGTAAATCAATATCAAATCAATCAATTGTAAAATCAATAACTAAATATAAACACGATTCATTCATTCATTAAAAAACTCAAAATCACTTATAATATATACATACAATGTAATTCAGAGCGACGTATTTCATCAATGCTTAACATGATTTTTTGGTATAAACTTTCATGTGTTTGTGAAACCTGAAAAATTAGGGCGAACACTGAGAATTACTAACACGCCATATGCACATTTCTTATTCAAACGAAGGTCGTTATTTCAATATAGTATGCTCTAACGAAGCTTAAGTTACTACTTGTTAAAAGATGCTTAAAACATGCTTCTATGTTATTTTTTTTTAGATTTTGCGCGAATATTGACTAATGAATTAAATAATAACTAATAAAACAAAATAAAATTGTAAAATCAAAACCAAAATAAACGCGATAGTAAAAAAATTGTATACAACATTCCAATGTTTAGGCTGGTTTGCAACGCAAAAATGCTTACATACAAAAAGCTTTACAAGGACATCATTCATTTTGTACGTGGACTTGGGCTTGATTGTATTAACAGTTGAATATACATTTTAAAATAGTTTGATGTACGAAGATTACGATGTAATTGAAATATATCCTTTATATTGCATAGTTTAGGTGTGCGAAATGATCAAACTATAGTTATGACAGTTCAAAGCAGAATATGGCGGTGTCATTGTGAACATTGGGAAACAATTTAACATTTTCCAAATAACTCAATTGCACAGAAATTAAAAGCAAAATTTTTATTGGTTTTATCAATACAAGTATCGAAACTTCTATTTATATATTTTTTCATCATGGGACATTACAATAAATTAATATTTAAAATTTAAT
The DNA here is from genome assembly GCA_905220615.1 of Tinea trinotella. Lineage (NCBI taxonomy): Eukaryota > Metazoa > Arthropoda > Insecta > Lepidoptera > Tineidae > Tinea > Tinea trinotella. Next base: position 13,085,408 of record HG992308.1, on the reverse strand, counting down.
GTTTTGATATGTGTTTTTTCTTATTATTGTGCTCGACATATGACAGCACCCCGCTTGATGTTGAGCTAGAGAGAGTGGTCAATGAATGGATGCCACTGCTACTACAATTCAATAACTGTGAGTAGCAAACACGTTGACTATATCGGCCTAGTTGAAACTGCCAACTTACAAGCTGATCCTGAAACGCGACGAAGTCACTTCACAGTCTGTATACTTCTACTAATTAATATATTTACCTTATTGTTCTTGCAAACAATCGTTCGTAAGCTTCTATTGGCATTAGATCACGGCCGACCGGACGTTCGACAGCACAAATTGTTTTACACGCACGACCGGCTTGCGGTTCAACGTACGCGAGGGAGAAAATCAAAAGCGTATAGCCATTTTCAGGATATATTTTTCAGTATTTGTTACTGAAAAGTGTAGTTAAATACTTGTTTTTTTATTTATTTTGTTATTATTATTCTTGTAGAAATATATACTAAGCTACTAAAGTGCTTGTATTATAGAAACAAGACAACCAAAGTACATATATCAAAGATACATTGGTACCGGTGTGTGGTTTCGAACCCGTGCCACTCGGCTTACTTAGCCATTGCACCTCCACTACACTACGGTCGTCACGATATTGTTTAAAAGTTTAGGTTGCTTTTATTGTTTAGTTAATTATTTTTAAACATGATTAATTGTCGATATAATCCCTGAAATACTCTTTCGAATAATCTATTAAATAAATGAAACTTTTAAATAAATTATTTCTTATTACTGTGACTTACAGTTATTTAACTGAAGTCGCAGTTGCTTTTATTCATGAACAGCACTTCAGCTTAACATTTGGCGAAGTGCTGTCATATGTCGAGTCACAATAAAAAATATGTTTTTTTACAATTTTTACATTTTCTTTATTTTTTATTGTGACACGAGATCTGACCTCGACGCGCCTGATGATAAGCAAGAGGAGGTCCAAGAGTGACGACGACTGAGAGAACCTAGCTTGTTCACGGCTGCCTCAGTCGCCGTCACTATGCCGGCCAAAAAACACTCCCTACTTGTAGCCTTTACTTTTGCAATAAAACTATTAAATTAATAAATTTACACTTACGATCACAACTAACTGCACAATAAACAAAATCACAAATTTAAGTATACTCTTATTGTATAAAGCGTAATAAAGTAGCTTACAAAAGCTGGAATCACTTAACGGCGTTGGTATTATCCATCCCGACTCGCTGAGCGTTATATTTAAATCACTCTTAAGCAATAACAGCTAGAGCCAAATCCCGCTCGCTTTGACCCACTTCCTTATATCCTCTCAGTGCTGTACACTCACCGACAAAATTTATTAACATTGTTTCAAGTGAAGTTTGAGAAGTTAAATTTGATTAAAAGTGTAACGTTTACAATTAACGTTATAATTAATTGGTATTTAATTGGACTAGTGATTTTTTATTGTGCCTGGACATATTACAATACCATTCTTGATGTAAGCTGGATGCGGTTCTAGAATGGAGGCTTTTTTATTTTTATTTATTATGACTCGACATATGACAGCACCCCGCTTGATGTTAGTTAGAGTTTTGTTCATGAATGAATGTCACTGCTACTACAATTCAATAACTATAAGCAGCAATTACATCCACTATGCCGGCCTAGTTGGAACCGGCAACAAGCTGATCCCGAAATTGGATGGATGGTAAGTGGTGGTACTACCCCAGATCGGCAGACCGGGTACCACTCTCTACTGCTTGTAGTAGCAGTAGCAGTTGAAACCAGTTACTTTTAAGCTGTATGCACTAGTTCCCTCAGGGATAGGCAGAGACAATGGAACGCCAATTTCCCAAACAACTCCTTTCTTTTGACATCCAAAAATCTCTTCACACGGGCTCTTTGGTGTTTGATATATTTTATATAATATAAGAAATTTACTAAATTATTTGATGATAATAATGTCATCATTTTCCTAATTCCTACAGATTATAGGCAATGACAACGGAATATAAAAATAAATAAATAGGCCTCATATTTGGCAAAACCATAAAATTCTATACGTTTCCGTTATTTAAGTGTACCCGCTAATGCCGCCGCCTAAAGCCCAAAAGAACATCCGGAGAATCTTACATCCGCCCAACGTTCGCGCCCAAGAAACCTTTTCACTCGAAAATAATAATAATAACACTCTGTATTATGTCTTTTTTTCGTCTCCGGGCTTTCCGCCTAAAAGCTGTTTAAATTCAAATTTATTTTATGGTAATCATAAATATAAATATGTATGTGGATATAAATGATCGTTTATGAAAAAATCTGATGTCGTTTTTTGTCCGCGAGTGTATTTATTTTTTAATTTAATTATGAATGTTTCATAGTCATAAAACTTTAAATTTCTTAAACAGGGTCATTAATTTTGAAAACTTTATAACATTGTTTAATAAGGTCTACTCTCAATTATTTTTTAACTCGACATCTTGACTCGCCTGATGGTAAAGAAGAAGAGATCCAAGAGTGCCGACGACTGCAAAAACCAAGTCTTCGCGGCTCAATCGCCGTCACTATGCCGCCAAAGGTGCTTCTCCACGCATTGCTTGAAGAATTCGAGGCTATAGGATAGAGAGAACACATGGGCTGGCATTGCACTTGTCAATTGCTCTTCAAACAAACGACGCACTAAACATTTAGTTCGACTGCCGATTCGGTTGACAGAATGCGGACTGTGCGGGTGTTACGGGTGTGAACAATGTTCACAATCTAATTATTATTTATTTCTTTAAAAGCGAGTGGAAGGATAAACCCTAAATAAAATTCTGGGACATTCTAAAAAGCTGGTGACTGCAGTACTCCTACAACTATAAAGCTTTGATTGTGGATGTGAATGGTTATATGTCTATACCACAGATTAAAGTAAACCTTATTCCAATGCCTATACTAAGCAACACAGACTAAAATCATGCTAAAACCTAACGTTATTTTTCATTAACAATTGTATGCAAAGGCTTAAAATCCTCTTTAATTTGTAAAACAATACTTAAACTCATACAATAGCCACAAAGGTAGTCATAAATTACGCATCTTATTCTCATTGCTATATGTTCATGAATAAACATGGATTCTGTGAAATATTTCAAACTTTACTTTAAACCTAATTATTAATTGCATAAGGCTGAAATTTAAACTACGTTCTTGCCTGCCTTGTTTGGTATTTGGAGACTTAAATATTCTTCTGTTTTGTTTGATATATCTTTTAATATTATACGACATCCTTAACTATTTCATAATGTTTATAAATCATTAGCATATTTTTATTATTACGCATAAATGAGTCACAGGATATGATTTGAAAATGATTATAATTTATACTTTGTTATTAGAGAATCTCGTAAGCTAATTTCCCGTTTGAGAATCAGCTTGTAAGTAGCAGTCATATGTAGTGCCACAATAAAAATGAACAATAAATTATACTGGCTGGTACTAATCGGAGACATCTTCAATAAAGCTTGGTTACCTAGTGCCCATAATCGTAGAGCATGTATAAAAACAATGTGGATGTAAGGAAAGCGAGGGAGTTGTGTCAGGATCGTGGCAGGTGGCGCTCAATTGTCTCTGCCTATTTCTTTAAAAAAGGTGTGACTATTTGTTTGATTGATTGATTCAGACAATTTTCAAGCTTATTATGAAACGCGACTAAGTCATCTCGCGGTTTTTATAATTGAAAGTGGTGGGTAGGTAGTGCTATCCCGGACCGGCAGACTAGGCCAATGACCACCTTGACCACTTTTAAATGTCTGAACAACTTAGCTAATAAACGATAATAAACAATAATAAATCAAAATTAATTATATTTAATTTATATTCCACGTCCTTAAACCCGCCAATTGAATAATAGGTAACTCAGTCAGAATCAAAATCTATTCATTGTATTTTGGTTATATTTGAAGCCCTCAGAGGTTGGTAATTGAATAATCTTGGCTCATTAAATATTCATATGATATGATAATCCGTCTGCCCAACCCTCTACCCTTCCCCTTTATCACTAAACCTTCGAGATTATGCGAATATGACGCATATTTTGATGTATTTACTATGCAATTAACAGTCTTACTTGTTTACGTCTCGGGTTCACCTTAGGAAGTTTGCATTATAATCAAAATACATACTTAGATAATTTACCATAGTGTAGTGGTTGTGAAATAGTTACGCAAACCGAAATCACGGCTTCCAAACCACTTGCTTTCTTGTTTGCACACTTGTTTCTATGATACAAGCGCTTTAGTAACTAAGTATAGAAATGTAAATAGAATAATAGAACTTTTTTTTCTTTTGCACAAACAATTTCTTTTTATTGTGACCTAACATCTAACCTAAACTTGCCTAATGATAAGTAAAAAGAATAGCACCGATGACAAAAAAGCCTTAGTAGCCGTCACTATGCCGGCCAGAGGTGACGATATATTATATTGCGCTTCTCTTAAAAATGTGCCGTTTGGGTATTAGCTTCGATCTGGGGTTGTACAACTTTGTCTTATTTTCGAATCAGATTAAATCCGTAAATCAATGTCATAGTACCTAGTTAGTAGTCAGTAGCCTGTTGAGAAATATAAAATTACAGATTTTTTAAAGTTACAGATTATGTTAAAATGCTTACTGAGCTGTATACCCAAAAATAAAATAATGAAGCAATATAGATTTAACAAACCCAACAAATATAATGATATTCTTCACTTCCAACTCGTCTAAATTCGTTATCCCCCAATTTCTTTCCCATAAAACGTAATCTTGTTACTGGAAAACTTATTTCATAAACTCTCAAAGAAACTCAACTCAAATTATACAAGATTCTTTCCTCTGTTCAACACAAAAGTGAAAAAGAATAATTATCTTTTTTCTTGTAATGGCGTTTTTCATATTCAGCGCCATTTTTATTGTTTTGAAGCACAATTATGTTTATGTTTTATTTACTTTTTGTTTTTTATTTATTTTTGTATCTAGATTTTGTTTTAATTTAAAATAAGTTGGTAAGAATGGCCAAACTCGTAAAATATCGTGAAACAGTTGCGACAAAAGATAGAATTGAAACGAATTATGCAGCGACAAACCCCCCGTGGCTCCCAAAAACAAAATTTAATTATATTGCAAGGCAGTATAATCGAATCTTCTGCTTTGAGATCTTGTTTGGGAAAATTAAAAAAATATGGCTTCCCGTCGAACGTCAACACAATTTTTATCCTAATCTGTTTCATAAAAAAGAGTAACTTTCCAAGGGACTGTTTAATAAAATTTGTTGGAAACGCTCTCGAGTTTCGTCTCAAGTATTTTTTGGCTTATGAGCTCCTTTTTAATATTCTTTTGTACTTAAATTCTTATAACTTCAGCGAGGGTCTCAATTTTGTTTTCATCTGATTAATTTTGACCAATTTAATGTATTTCATCTTACTCCATTCATCTTGGTTTTAACATACTCTTAAAAGGTTACCAGGATCTGAGGAGCTTTTATTCCTTGTTTCTATCTTCGTCTTATTGATCTCGTCATACACAAATCGGGGGAAACATCAGCATTTTGTCGACCGGATCGACAGTCGAACTTCGGTGCATCGTTTCTTTGTAGAGCAATCTACAAATACAAAGCTTTACCACGCCTTGTATTCCCGTCCTATAATCTTGGATCCTTAAGCAAAGCGTAAAAAAGCACCTTTGGTCGACACATTGAAGTTTTTTGCAGTTTGCTAGAAAAACTACCCATGATAAATAAAAAATGTAAAAAAAAACATTTAATTTTAACATTGTTTCTAAAATTATTTTTTTAATTAACATTATTATTCTACGAAAGTTTTAGACCAACATCAAGTAAATTATATTCAAATATAAAACTAATTAACCCCAAAATTAATTAGTTTAACTTAAATACACATTAAGTTTCATTATGTTAGGGAGTTGTGTAAGGATCGTGGTAAGTGGCGCTCCATTGTCTCTGCCTATCCCTGTGGGAAAAAGGCGTGACAATTTGATTGATTGATTGATATGTTAATTTGAAAATAATTTTCGTATACTTCTTTATCAGAGAATCTCCAAACCTAATTTCGCTGACAATTAAAATGACCCATGGATCCTCAACAAACAAAAACCTGAAATCTAAGCAGGTCATTTTCTTTTATCCCTAAGGTGTTCAAACAGAGTGTTTGCAATTATCCAGAGCGGAAAACGCATGGTTTAACTGTACGGTGCAATTTAGAAACATAGCGTTGAGCGTTTTTCATATGTAAATTCAAAACTTTTTATTTTACCTCGATGTATGACAGCAACCCGCCTGACTTTTAGGCTATAACTATTACAGTTTAATAACTGCAAGTAAAAAGTTAAAAAAGTGCAAGTGTCGGCCTAGTTTAAACTTTCAAACATCCCGAAACGCGACTCTACAAATTGTGAAGTGGCTAATACTACCAGCTAATACGACCCGGCTGCCTATTGATTGATTATTTCAAAAAAATATTATTTTTAAAATAATTTGGAAAGGTGTGTTTTTTGTACATTATTATAAAGCTTTTATATTTTGTTAATAAAAACGGAAAATAATATAAAATATCTAAACGGAAAAGATATATAATTATATTGTAAAACGACATTTAAGAGGTGCTCTTTACAATAGCGTTTATTGTAGCGACAAACACGCTTCCCGCTCCGCTTGTACTTTGAACCACAATAGTTAAGTGGTACGTAGAGTTCCGTACGAAGCCTTCTGGGTGTTTTTTCAGCTCGAATGACGTTCAGGCGCTTCAGTCTTGTTTGTTTAGGATACACTACTGACGGATATTACCACGGTTACGTTCTCGTGTTAGCCCCTTGACCGGTCTAATTTATTTTCTGTTAAACGTGTAATTAACAATTCGTTTGAAGTTTAAACCTGTGAGAGATATAAAAGGATACTTGATTAAATATTTAGCACACACATCACTCCTCAATTTCCACAGAGATAGACAACGCAACGCCACTTTCCACGCTCCTGATACAACTCTTTTGCATTCTTCGCATCCACAATTTGTTCTTTATACCAGCTCTATAAAATGCAATAATTATTTATATATTTATAATAGGAAGCATTCGTACGGGAAATTGCAGCGTTGGACGTTAACTCACAAAATGGATGGACCTGCAAAGGTTGTAGGTAACTGCTCAATGCAGGCCGCTTCCGGCTGGCCACTATAGAGATCGCAAAGGAGATCTATGTCCTGTGGGCCGACCGCGTAACTCAATGACAATGAGCTTCGTATTGACAGTTGAACTCCATTAAATCAAATATAAAAATGCGACTGCGCAACACACAGAATCTATGTTCATTTTCATTAACAGATCAAGCTCATTGAAACTCATTTTTCAAATGAATAAAAGATGTTTTTGACACTAACAGCGACCGCGTACCATTTTGACAGATGGGAATGAATTTCTTTGTCATTACCATTGAAGTTGCGCGGTCGGCCCTCTGTTGTGGACTGCAAATGATATTCTATACATACATATATTCATAACCACTAAAAGCTTTCTTCGAAATCAAGAACTTCAATATTACGAAATCTATTCAAACAACATATTCAAAACAAATACAATGTTAATATAATATAATGTAACAGACAGCGGAAACAAACATTCGTCCCAATTAAATGGATTCTGTGTGTTTAGGACCCTTTGGACCCTCCAAACTGGTCCTCTTACAACAAAATACTCCACAATTGCTCTTTAGGATTTGGTTGGTACATTTATTGATTCACAAATAAGTTGATCATAAATTAATATTATTAAAAAAAACACGAAAGGAAATTGAAGAATTTTACAAATCAGAAATGAATGGAAAGCTATAACCTGAGGACTTTAGAAAGGAGGTGTAGTGTTTGCATCGTACCTCATGCAGTACTAACACAGATAATTAAGGATCACAGTAATCACAGGCTCGCCAACGTATTATGCCACACGTCTACCCTTGTCGCAGTGCAGTCGTGTTCTACGATACGCTCGAGACAGTGCCACGTGCATCTATGTGTGTATTCATCATATACTACAGGAGGATTTTTAATAGTGGTAATCAGTTGTGCTCATTCTGCCGACCCTAAGTACATATAGTAGGTACCACCACTTTCAATTACAAGTATAGAGACCGTGAAGTGACTTAGTCGCAAGATATTGATTGTTAACTTACATATTTCGCCCTCTACTAATGAAAGATTGCTAATGAAAGAAATCAAACGGTCCTACCTACCTTCTTTTCAAATAGAAAATTTAATACATTGCCCATGAATATGGCTTAATTATAAATAATAAAACATTTATGGCTTTCATATTAAAAATCGACGTTCACTTTTTCCGATGTAAATTCTCCCTCGGGCCAACATCAAATGGTTCTCCCTGAAGGGTCCCTAACTGGACTTGATGTGCAAATATGGAAAATAATTAGGGATCTAATATGCCGTTTTATTCTATAAAGGGGAGAGAAGACAGTAATACGTAATTTGGACTCTCTTCAATATATTGTGTATACCACTTCGGCATAATAATTGTTTGATAATTTCATCGAAGATTGAGAGAATCACATGGTGGAAATTATGTTTATAATTATATTTATATGACCTCGACTTGCCTGATAGTAAGCAAGAAGGGGGAGAGACGAGAGCGGCAACGACTGACAAACCCGTTTCATTCTACGGCTGTCACAGTCGTCGTTACTTACATGAAAGTAAATTTCGATATATTGACCATATATAATAAAATATCAATCAATCAAATTGTCACGCCTTTTTCCTACGGGAATAGGCAGCGACAATAAAGCGCCACTTCCTACGATCCTGACACGACTCCCTCACTTCCCTTACATCCACAATTATTTTCCTACAAGCTCTACGGTTATAGTAACCCAAACTTTCCTGAGGATGTCTCCGATTTGATCGGAAAACACCCTCCTGGGCCTGCCTCGTTTGTCGCACCCATCCACATCAGATTTATAAACTCCTTTCGTCAATCTACTTTCACTCATCCTTTCCATGTGCCCAAACAATCGTAGCCCAAAGCATTTTTTATTTTTTCATTTTATATGACAGCACCCTGCTTGATGTTAAGCTGAAGTGTGGTCTATGAATGAATGTCAATGCTACTACAATTCAAATAACTGTAAGTAGCAATCATATCCACTATGCCGGCCTAGATGGAACCGGCAACTTACAAGCTGTTCCTGAAACGTGACCAAATCACTTCACGGTATGTATACTTGTAAGTGGTGGTACTACCCCGGATCGGCAGACTGGGTACCACTGCCTACCACTCTTAAAACTGCATCCCTTGTCAATCCTATATATGCTTATATATAACAAAATATATATAAAGGAAAGTCTGTGTATGATAGTTGTTAAGCTATCTGAATGCATTGCTTATCTCTAATATCGGTGGTTGATTAATAGATATTCAATTCCTGAATAGATTGGCATAAATCAATATACCATAGTTATGTACTATTGAAGACAAAACATAATGTTACTATTGAAGTTCATGATTAATTCATAAGACAGGCCACACTTTTTTTTACAATTCGAATTTATTTTTTTCCTTCCACGTTTCCTGTGAATCTGTCATCTGAATCAGCTGAATCAGAATCAGCTATAATTAAACGCTAATATAAAAATAACCGCAGATGTGTTTAGTAAAGTGCATTGAGTTGCACTGCACTGCACAGAACTCAAATGCTTAAGGATCGGTGGACAAGCAAAAGAACTCCACCGATCCTTACTTCCTTCCTATGTATTCTCCATACTCGTATCTCTAACAAATCCCCAACAATAATTCAACATTCCTAATAATAAATCTAATAAGAAAATCATAATTGCACAATCAAATATATCACGCTTGGCATGCGAACAAATTACATTTAATGAAGCACCGTGAAGTACCCTTTCTCATCCCTTCCTAATAAATGCCTCTGGGATTCGTTATTTGCATCTGCGATCCGATCTAAACCTATTCAGACGAATCAATTCGTTGTTAGATTTGATATACAGCTCTCGTAATGAAAAACGGAACAAATTGTAAAGATTTTTAATAACTAAATTTGATTTTAGTTATTGAAAATGATATTACTTCGAGTAATAGCTTTATTATTTTACTGTAGTCATAATAATATTAGGATTATAGCATTTCAATTTGTTATTAAACAAGTGCCTTTTTATGTGCAGTGCTAATAGATTCACCAACTTTAGAATGTACATTCTCGTCTTTTCACTCCCGTAATACCCGCATAGGTCGGGGGAAGCATTCGCATTTTGTCGACCGAATGAGCAGTCGAACTAAAAAGCTTGAATCGTCATTTCTTTGTAGAACAACCGACAAATAGAATGCTTTACCAGATTATGTGTTCTCTCCATCCTATAGCCTTGGATCCTTCAAGCGATGCGTGAAGAAGCGCCTTTGGCCGGCATAGTGACGGCAACTGGGACAGCCGTAAAGACTGGGTTCTCGTAGTTTCGGCTCTCTTGGACCTCTTCTTGCTTACCATCAGGCGGGTCGAGGTCAGATGTCAAGTCAAAATAAAAAATAAAAAATCTTTATTGAGTCAGCCATTAGTCGTCCGTTACTGGTCATAGGTCTTCTCAAGCGATCTCCACGTGGCATGCATTTTAGCAGAGTGTCAGTACATTTCTATATTTGGAACTATTTGGGCCAAACTGTTACTGTTTTACGAGATCTGTGTTATGTTCCGCAATATTTATCCCAAAAAGCTTAATAGAAACAATAATCAAAGAAACTATGTAAGTTAAAATGGCAATGAACGAAGTATAGCTAGAAAATATTGCAGGCATCCTTTTAGAAATTGTTAACACAAGATCAGCAATAATGAAAAATCCTAGACCTATAACCAACAATGAATATTTAGTCTAAAAAGAAAAACAATACACAAATAATGCTTTAAACAAAAAGAATGATTTTCTAGTAACTAACTCATTTTTGATTAAATGTCACTTGCATCCTTTTCCTCAATGATGGTTAGATCTAAGTCTTTCGGCTTATCCAGCCAGCTGATCCGGACGAATTGATACTCGTATTTACCTATTTATTAAAGATGAAATGAATGGTTGAATTGTACCTTAATCAAATGGTCACTTGAAGGGGTTCAATAGATATGATATCTAATTACTTGTTGTGGTTAGATATATGTACCTACCTACTTATACTTTATTAAACCAGTGGTACAATTACAATACGTGCCCGTTTTTGGCACGATTTAGGCAGTCATAAACTGAGTCTATTTTTTAGGTCGTCAACTTAAAATCTAAACTCTTATTATCGACTTTTATGACCTTATTTTCTGTATACGTAGTAATATTCTAAATATAAAAAAGTACAATTATATGTCTCGTTTTGCAAATTATACTTTCTTATACAATTATATAAGAAATAGATATTATAGTAGTAAGAATACCCAATCCAACTCTTGGCTAGATTTTATAGTACTTATTTTTACAGCCAAAAAAGCTGTACCAAAAAAGTTTCAATTTACCAATTTAGTTTTACTTTAGACTTGTTCTATTACGTTTACTGTTACGAAATCGTGAATTGGGTTGTTGTGGTATTAAATTCAATGGGGTATTCAATTATTCTACTATCGGAACTTAAAGACCTTGTTGAAGACATCGCGCATAGAATGAATGACAAAAATGATAGATTTAACTTAATACTTTTATAAAATATCCGTAAAACGTTAATGTAAATGGTAAAGTTAAAGAGTGGTGCAACCTATTTTTTCTTTTACTTATACGTTACTTTTTACAAATTCGTAAATTACAATTTTTAGTACAACCGGCTGTTAGTATTTTAAATTCTCTCATCTATTTATTTCTCCAATTTACCTAACATTGAAACTACAATAAGTTCAAAGATTAATATTAACTTAATGACCTAAAAGCTTATTTCTTATTTTTACTATTGTTTGTTTTATTTGACATATATTCTCATAACATAGTTATATATAATACATTTATTTATTATAATGTAACTTAATGTATATTATGATTGGCATGAACAATCTAATAAAGAGCAACCCTTTATGTCTGTCTGTCACAATTACCTCACGATTAATTCATCACGGGGTGTGGTGAAAAGACTTAATATGATTAATTCATTATAATTAAAAAAGGTAGCTCATTACAATTCTTTTTTTGTTGTGGCTCGTCATATGATCAAAGTTGAAATCAGATGTCGAGTCACAATATCAATCAAATAGGCAGAGACAAAGGAATGCCACTTGCCACGATCCTGCACAACTCTTTCGCTTCCCTCACATCCATAATTCTCTTCCGACGAGCTCTACGGGTAAGGGCATTAGGCCACCCAGTTTTTTTGAGGATGTCTGCGTTTTGGTCAGAAAACAACCTCCTTGGTCTGCCTCGTTAACGCATCCATCCACATCAGATTTATAAATTTCATTCGTCATTCAAACCATCGAAGCATTACTTTGTCAATACTTGTCACTGCGTTAATAATATCATAACAATAAATTCTTAAAATTCCGTGGAGAATGCACAAATAGTTTTAAAACGCCGCCTCCAAAAATATATCCGCAAACATTTCCCCAACTTCCGTAAATCGGCTATGAATATTGAAAGATGTCGGAAGTCTCTAATCCCTCGGGAGATTCATCTGGAAACTTCCTAAAACGCACACAAAACTCCCTAATATAAGTACATACAAAATTTATATCTCATCAAATGACTTAATGGCAAAATAAACTGAATTTTAAGACAAACTTTGCCTCTTTCATATTTATTTTCCCATGAGACCTCCCCTAATGAAAATACTTGGCTTTATGAAACATCTTTTAATAAGTTTAATTGGTAGTCGGCTTCTTATAAAACTGTTTCAAATTTTGATTTAATTACATTTTTCTTTTAGCCTAAATAAATTATTTGTTGTATTTTTTATTTAAGTATAGCACTAAATCAATCTCAATAAACCCTTTAATACAATAAAATATTACTATATTTTACCAATAGAACTCAGGTTTTTCTAATTACATTATCAAAAAAATTTAACATTATTCTGAACATGTTTATAATAATATTTATAAATAGTAGTAGTAGTAGAGTTATGACGATAATTTCTTCATAAAATTAAACTCTTTGTTTAAAAAATTTATTGTACTGTATTCAAAGGCAAATTTAATGCTTCTAGAAATTCTCTACTAGTTATTATTCTGGACTAAACAAAAAAATGAAAAGGTAAGGTTTAAATAAAATACTAATATGTCGTACTATTAAATTTACAAGCGTCTGTTTTCTACAAGTACAATAATGTCACGAAAAAAATATTTCCTTCTTATTTTATTGGGAGCTTTTATACATAAAGATATATCAACTCCACAAAGCCTAAAATATAGAAATAAATAGGAGAAACATATAACTCATCTTTATTCAAAAGGGAATCGCCAAACACACACATACAAATAAACTTCTTTTAAACATAACATTTGCGCCCTATTTTTAACAGTAAAACTAATTATTTAAAATCATTCTTAACTTCCTCTTTGCAAAAAGGTTTTAAAGTTAAATATCTTTGACGGGCTGAATTCGCAAGCAGCATTTTCTACAGCATTTTCCACCTGGCGCAGTCTATTATGATTTAAATTACTTTTCACGTCTGATTTCACTCAAATGCCGGATAATAGTCAACGATCTAAGGAACGGAAATTCAATTTTTGAAATCCTTTGTGTAAAATGTTGAAATACTAAGGGGGTTCTAAAATTTTCTTTTATACACTCTGTAGAGTGACACTGAGATAGGTATATCTTGGTTTATGAATCAAAGGTGAGTAAAAGGGTTAAACAAGGACGTTCTGGAAATATAGCTCGATCATTAGAGGATATTCATAAAAAAGCAATGTCTGCAATGTCTGTAATCGTAAAACTTGTACAAAAATAATGTGAAGGAAGCATGAGAAATGTGTTAGGACCATGTAGTGATTCCTTGCCTCTGTCTATCCTTGTAAGAATTGACAGACATTTTAATTAATTGATTTGGAGAGGAGTTGTCCAGGAGCGTGGTCAGTTCCGCTTTCTTTATAATTTGTTTATTCAATGGTCTACCGTGCTCTTGGACTGTAACCCAGCCTAACATCAGGCGGAGTACGAAGTATGATGCTAATAAAACTATCTTTAAATAACAAAGTACTTATATTCATCTGTTTACCCCATTATAATACCAAGAGAACGCGGTGCAGAATCAATATTTTTGTGTACATTGTATAAGTATTCATACACAGACATTTTTCCAATCTGCTAATGTATATTTACTTTTGTTTCAGGTAATTGATTGCACGAGTATTCGTTATGAAGGGAGGGAATTCCCCGAACGAGGTATTTGACATAATAATTGAAACAATCATTTGTATTCCCTACAAATTCAGTGGCAACATTTTTAAAGCGACCGTGGTGTAGTGGCAGTGCAATGGTTACGCAAACCGAGAGCACAAGATCGAGACCATCCACCAGTACCAATGTATCTTTGATATATGTACTTTGGTTGTCCTGTTTCTATGATACAAACACTTTAGTAGCTTAGTATAGAAATGTAAATAAATAAAAAATATTTAGACTCGACATACTCGTAATATGATATGACGTAGTATGGCGCACCTCCTGATGTTAAGGCAAAGTGCGGTTTATGAATAGTGGCGACTGCTACTACAGTTAAATAACTGCAAGTAGCAGTTGCATGCATTATGCAGGCAACTTACAAGCTAATTCCAATATGCAACCAAAGTCACTTTACGTTTTAAATTTATGATTTACCAACTTAGATTTGCCTTTCATCGATCTACAAACTTTATTGCACAAAAAAGAATAGATAGAAAGACAATGAATATAAAACATGATTCTTCGACATTATCGCTAAAGTGCGATCTCTTCCAAGCAATTTTAAAACATATATGAGTATGGGGATTTGTAATAATAATGTATTTCAAACTTTCAACGTCATCATGTCAACCATTATTTGTCCACTATCCAGCGTTTTTCTGCTATCTTTAGCAGGTCGTTTGTTGCATCTTTTAATGCGTTCGTTTGCCCGTACGTAGTCTCCATTTCAGAATAATAACGAACGTCTATTCTCTAAACTATGTGGTCTATGTATCTTTTCGTATTAAATTAAACATGTACTATTTCATTTTAAAAACTTTATAGTTTTCTTAACTTTTTGCCTTTGTTAATCTTTGAATAATCTACCTATTTATTTAAACGAAGCTCTGGCTAGACTGGATAGACGGATGCATTTCCCTACTTAGGGAACATCCCCTGGGCCCTTTATTTAAGTCGAAAATATGTTTATGTAAAGCTTTTTTATATAAGATTTAATTATGGCTCGACATATGAAAGCAACCTGCCTGTAAAAATCTGGGATTTGGTGTAAGAATGAAGAAGACTGCCGCTAAAGATGCATGCAACAGACGCATGTACTTTGCCGTTAATAAATTCCAATAATTTATAAATAAATACTGAAACACGATTGTCGGAGGACGGGGGCTGAGATAAACGTATACTGAATCTTTTCAGTCGTCGGCGCTCATGCTTATAATCAGGCAAGTCAAAGTCAGATGTAGTCTTTGGTTCACAAAAAAAGCTTCCATTCAAGATTAATTCAACTAAAACGAATCCATTTTCTTTTAAGATCTCTTGAATTAGTTTAATTAAAATAATTAACAAAAATAATTTGATTAGAATTTATAATTTATGGCCAAGGTCAAGGGTAAGTGAAATTGCTTTGAGAGACGTCTCTAGAATTACGAAAAGCTTTGTTGAAATTCGTGAAAGGCCGGTAACTTAGTTGCTTCAATATTTAGCATTTTATGAATAAATTAATGTATATGTTAATAATTCTGTTTTAATTTAAAGCAAAGACTTTTATAATATAGTTAATCTTATAAAATATAATAGGACTTTTTATTATCTTAAATAATATTGTCAATATATATTTTTCAATTTAGTTTCTTTTTTAATTATGAGGTTGCATGAGACGTGTTGCTAATGTGAAGGAGTAAGTCGATTGCGTCAGGATCGCGAAAGTTGATCGATGCACCAAAATAAATCAATATTACTTTTTTTTATTAACACCTGATATCTGTCCTCGTCTTGCTTAATGGTAGGATGGTATGAATGGTAAGATTGTCTTGTATTCAATTTTTCAAATCAATTCAAATTATCAAGTCTTTTTTCCAGAGGGACGTCTCCGATTTGGTTGGAAAACACCCTTCTGGGTCAGCCTTGTTTAACGCATCCATCCTCCACATTAGATTGTTTTGTACCTCTACTTTAATTAGATTAAATTAAAATTAAGGTTCAAGTAAGAACCATGCAAAAGTATATTCCTTATATTTATTTGCAGTAAAACTTCGCATCCTGTTCTTTGCTACCAATTATTTTCGTTTATATTTAATAAATGCAATTATCTTTACCCCTTAATCTTAAAAGCTTTAATTTGAGTCTTCTAAAATACTTTGGTACGTCACTCGCAAATCTGCGGAACCTCGGAATTAAAAATAATATCACCGCTCAAGATCCATCAGCCCTTTGAAGTGGGGTCTTAAGGCATTCAGCGTAGTTAATCAGTTAAAATATTTAATTATATAAGACACTCAGCTCTTTGTGCCTGTACTTGCAACCCTTTGGGGGGTTAATTTTTAATTTAGTAAAAGAAATGCTCCTAAACTGTGTGCCTTGTGGTTTATTACACATTTTTAGGGTGAATTTCGTATGTTTATATAAAAGTTCGGTGCGTCTTTTCTTTGTAGATCAATCGACAAGTGGAATGCTTGCCATCCTATGACCTTGGATCCTTCAAGCGATGCGTGAAGAAGCACCTTTGGCCGGCATAGTGACGGCGGCTAAGGCAACCGTGAACAAACTCGGTTTTTCAGTCATCGTCACTCTTGGGTCCTCTCTTGCTTATTATCAGGCGGGACGAGGTCAGATATCGTGACACAATAAAAAAAAAAATATTTTAGATATTGCGCGAACATATTGATTAAAATAAAATTGTAAAATCAAAACCAAAATAAACGCGATAGTAAGCCGCATAAAATTTGTTTAATTCATTTTTGAATAGTTTTATTTTTAAATATAAATTTATATTTAACCTAGTATTGGTCGTCAGCGCTTATGAACTACGTTATCGTTTATCATCCAATCTAAGAGCGTGAAATAGGCTCCAAAACATAAGTTTTACCTGAAAAAGTAATTTCATTTCTTTTCGAATTTACATGAATATTTTTTATAGCTATGGTTTTTTAATAAATATTTATATGTTTTTTTACATATTAAATTAAAATTTACTCAGTCTGTCGATCTGTAGCCGGTAGACAACAAAAATCATTAGAATATATAGGGAGGGATAGCACAAAAAGGGATAGATAGACATTTATCATTATATTATTTAGAAACTTAAGTACATAGAGTAAATTATTGCACATCGGGTGTTTGCTGAGATGAGCGGTTTCATAATTAAGTAGTAAAATTTAATATACAATGCAGCTGTGGTCTAGACACAGTCTAGATTAATATTGTGTATAGTGTTAGTTTAGAAATATATAAATCTGATGTGGATGGGTGCGTTAAACAAGGCACTTAGAGCTTGTATAAAGAGAATTGTGGATGTGAGGGAAGCGAGGGAATTGTGTCAGGATCGTGACAAGTGGCGCTTCTATATTTCTACCTATCCCGTGAAGAAATTTGATTGATTGATTGATTGTTATAATTAATAAGGCTTTGTGCAATATAGGGACAGCGACTGAGGCAGATTTCCAATCGTCGGTGCTTTTGGACGCTAACCATCGCGCAATTTGTCAATCAATCAAATTGTTACGCCCTTTTCCCACAGGCAAAGACAATGAAGCGCCACTTGCCACGATCCTGACACAACTCCCTCGCTTCCTTCACATTTACAATTCTCTTTAATAGATCTACGGTTATGGGCACTAGGTAACTTCGCTTTCTTGAGAATGTCTCAATGGCAATGATGAGGATAGCGAAATTTATCAATAATAAAAAAGGAAATATGTGCGGCGTATATTATCAAAAGCTTGTATTTAAATTCTAAATCTTATTTTTATCTAAACAAAATACATTAAAAAGGTATTTTTAAGAAAGTGAAAAGTCATTATAAATTTAGTCTGAGAGGCAAAATTTCTTTTGGGACGTGAAATTGTACCTAAATACATTCACCATGGGACCCATTTAACGTTTAAATTCTCTTTTTTATCGTGATCCTGTTCGCAGCCTATTTCGTATTTTATCCGTGAACGCTTCGGGGCGTTTTTACGACTTTTGTTTGGATTTTTTAAATTTTGTGTCATATTCATCGAGTTTTTAATAGACAGTTGATTTTTTATCAATAAGTTAAAAAACGTAAATTGATTTACTTTACAATCAAGTTTATTAATTATTATTATTCTTTATTATAATACATTAAAATTTATAAATATTGGTTTATTTATGGGTAAGCTTAGTGTTAAAAAGCTAGATGTAAGCGAACATTGGTGTGGTACTCGTTTTATTAGTTTTTTATTTTTATTGTGACACGACATTTGGTTTCAACCCACCTGAAAACCAAGTTACTTCACCGCTGCCCCAGTCGCCGTTACTATGCCGGCCAAAGGTGCAGTGGCGTAGCGTGGCGGGGGCGGAGGGGGCACAGTTAGGGGGCGGCAAAATTTATAAAAACTGAAATAAATCGTTAAAATTTGAACCTGAAATTCATATTTTTGTTGTACCTATGATTGAAACTCCTAAATAAGGGGGCGGCAATTATTTTTTCGCCCCGGGCGGCTGACTTCCACGCTACGCCACTGCAAAGGTGCTTCTTCACGCATCGCTTGAAGGATTCCAGATTATAGGATGGAGAGAACACATGGGCTGGCAAAGCATTCCACTTGTCAATTGGTATTAATTTATAAAAGAAACTAATATTAACAGTTTATACTTTAATATAATAAATTTTATTCGACCGTGGTCACGCAAACCGAGAACACCAGTTTAAAGCCACTTTCCAGTATCAATGTATCCTTGATCAAAGTATACAGATCGTAAAGTGATTTAGTCGCGTTTCGAGGCCGCGATAGTGAATGTGACGGCTACTTACAGTTATTGAATTGTAATAAAAGTCACTTTCATTCATGGACCGCACTCTAGCTTAAATAAAATAAAATAAAAAGTTTTCTGCCTTTTCTTGTAGAGGCTTGATGGGATTGAGTTATTGGTTAATTAAGTTTATCTAACTTTGAGTTACTGTTCGGGAAATTAATGATTTTGTATACTTTAATATATTTTGAAGACATCAATTATTTATGAAGTGATTGAACCTGAAACCACTTCACAACATATTAGTTTATATTAACATGTGTACTTCAAAGATATCACGTATACTATAGACTCTGTATGTAATGAATAATTCAAACTGCCTTTTGATAACGTGTCTCTTTAATTCATATTTGCAAAGATGGCTTCATATTTCTTAATGTAATTAGAAATTTAAAGTAAAGAATAGTGAAAAGAATTTTAAAAAGTTTATTTACTTAATTATTTATTAACAACTTGTCTACAAACAATATATATATATATATATATATATATATGAACAATTATAACTCTTCTGTGATTTTTGTTTTGAATAAATACACAAAGTATTGATCTAACTTCACGACAGTTACGTGTAAGAAATGTAAAGAGGCGGCACTAACCTAACCTATTTGAATTTATGAAAACACGACGGATGCCTGTTTGCGATGCCTGAAAACAGAAACCGCGTAACCAATGAAAATCACTTTACAGTTTATTTAATTATACGAGTACCTATTAAATAATATGTGTGTACATTTATTATTATTATTTTATTTTATTCTTGTATTCTTCTGTAAGTATAAATTAATCAAATCATTCATAGGGATATACAGAGAAAATGGAGCGCGACTTGTTACTTTATAATAACTAAAATTCACTGTGTAATTTACTTTTCAAATCCATCGGTCATCTGCAAAGAGTAATCATACCCTTGTCTAGTTCGGTTACCCGTTGTATGTACCCATATTGGGGTACATAATTTAGTAGAAAATAAATAAATATAATTGTACAAATTTACAGAAATGTTTTTTTAAATTGTGACTTGACATATGACAGCACCTAGCTTGATGTTAAGCTGGAGTATGGTCAATCAATAGATGTCCATGAATGTTGTAAATGTAAAACTGAATTAAAAATCACAAATATCGTCTTATATATTTATTAATTTCAATCATCAATATATCGCTTCCCTTATTGATCCGTTTATGGACACCTGTAAAAGGTTATGCTATATTCTTTTTATGTTTTATGTTGTCATAAATTCCAATGTTTTATGTGGCCACGTTGTTTATACAGTTTATGAGTCAATCCGGTCCGTTTTTGAAGACGTCCCTTCTTTATGACATATTCAGAATTATTATTATTCTACATAATATATGAAATATTAATAAGACATCGTTGCATAAAAAATATCAAGACTTTTTATCATGATAGATATGATTATAGAGTCGCGGCGTAGCTGACTTAATTGCTGCCTCAGACCTTTGTTTTATTAGCAAGCGGTCGAAGCTACGAATATGTGCCGGTCGATCAAAATATAATAAAGTGGTATTTTCTTAGATTTTGCGCGAACATTGATTAATGAATTAATCATATTTTATGCGGCTTACTATCGCGTTTATTTTGGTTTTGATTTTGCATTTTTTTATTTTTTCGATAGCTGCAAAGCTTTCGAAACGTCGGAATAATAAAGAAATGTAAAATCTTAATTAAAATAAACGTGATAGTAAGCCGCATAAAATTTGTTTAATACATTATAACAAAGTGATTTCTTTTCATCTTTTCTGATGTAAGCTCTTAGTGTTATTTTTTTTATTGTGGCACACCGCCTGATATTAAGTTGGAGTAAAGAGTAACGCGACTGAGCCACGTCATGGTATATACCCTTGAAGTTTAAATTGGTGGTAGTACTGAAACCCTCAAAGAGGCCTAGGACCTGGTCAAAGAAGAAAGGACACATTTTAGTTAAATGTGTGCCTTTCAGTATTAGTTTTATCCAAAGATAACCCGAATCTGGTTAGCAAACGTAGGCAGATTAGCCTGCCTGTGGATAAATGCTGATATCCTACTGATGTGTTAGATAATTGAGGTGTTACAGTACTTCAACAGAATGTGCGAATGACCAACTGTTAGCCAGCTAATGTTCCGAGGAGCTTTTTAACATTGTTCCTACCTCGTCTTTTCACTCCCGTAATACCCGCAGATTGGGGGAAGCGTCCACATTTTGTCGACTGAATCGGCAGTCGAACTAAAAAGTTTGGAGCGTCACCTCTTCTTACTTACCATCAGGCGGGTCGAGGTCAGATGTCTAGTCACAATAAAAAAAATACTATTATTAGTACCGCGACAGTCTCTTTGTACGTGCTTACTGATCTTTATTGTTGCCTACCACAAATGCCATATATAGTAGTCTTTAAATAATTTGTTATCCATTATTTTACAATAAAGAATTTATTTATTTATTTATTTATTTGGAGAAAAAACAACAGATGGTACAAAAAATAACAATGTTATAATATTTCTCACTAAGACACAAAATAAAATAAAAAACAGAACTAAAAAAAACATATCAATACAATAACATAGTATGTATTGATAATCACATCATCTCTGCCTATCCCAATGGAAAAAGGGCGTAACAACTTGACCCGATTATCAATTACGTAGTAACACAATCACCAATGAGCACTCATAACATATTAATTATAAATTATTATATTCCTTACCATTTTTAGCATAGTTGCATAAAACTTGTTTATAAATTATATATTATAGTAGTAGTAGTACATAATACATAAACTAATATAGATTTTAAGATATAACAGAAAGATTAATATATCATATTATACAAAACAACAAGCAGTATCATTGGTGTGCGGGACCGGGTCGACTAAATCGAACCTCCGCAGAACTTGGAAACGCGGCCGTCGAAAGACGAGCTCAGCCGTGACGACGAAAGTCGATCTACGGGTCTCCAATTCTACGGCAGGCTGACTCCCGCGCTCACCAGTGGTCTCTCCAGAGGACCAACGTACGTTAGCCTAGAGCTGGAGAGTACCGGTGAGTTTGGGCTTGCCGACGAACGGTCCGATGCACCGAAGAATGCCGGTGTGCACAATGGGTGGTGATGCGATGAAATGAAACGCCAGATCTTCAGAGTTCAGGCTTCGTTCCTCTTCTATGGTCCCCAGTCTTGGTCGGATGGCGGAGAGGTGGCGTGTGCGGCGGTGGCGATCTTCGAACTTGTTTTTTCGGACTTGTTTTGCGGACTGCTTTTTTCGGACTGATTTCAACGTGCTAGGCCGCCTATATTTATACGCCACCTCTCCCGGCGCTCGGTGACTCTCGCATGCCGCGACGCGAGAGCCAATGAGCGTCGAGTATTCGCCGATCAACCAAGAATGGGGATAAGAAAATTGCACGAAAATATTATTTATTTATAATTTAACAATTTTCTTAAACTATTTACAATTATTACTAAATCTAAATTAATCTAAAACTATTTACATCTAAATTTAGTAATAACGAACTAACTATCCTATATAACTATTCTAAGCTCTAAGCGAGTTATTAATACACTATCCTATGGACTAAGTGCTTACATCTATGCGAAGAGCTTAGATCTATACTATTTCACTATTTACAATTTCTATAAACTATATTCCTAGCCTTAAATCGCGTCCGAATAATCCTATGTGCTATTTGGGTTCTACACACTTTACATTGGTCCCTTTTACCGATGTAAGTATCTATAAGTGTAGTAGGAGCTATAATCTATATAAATACTACGACCTAAAGCAGAAAAGTTAATACTTTATCCCTATAAGTAGGTCCGAACATACTAGCATGCTTAACGCTGACTATGATATACATATGATACCTCTTATTTAAGTGTATTTCTATAAAATGAGACTTCGTCTATCATTCCTAAAACTATGCTATTCCACATAAAATAATAGGTAATACGATAAGAACTATTGGTACTGCAATGGCAAGGATCCTAGTCTATTGTGCCGACCAATGGCAGCGCTTACATTATCCGCCAATGGCGTGAAAGCAGCGCGCCGTTATTGCACCTTAGCGTGGTATTTTTCTATTGGCTCTAAAATACCACGTTGTACTAGAAAGAACCATTGCAGGTGTTTCTTTATTCTATGAATATAATAAAGAATATAATAAATAAACAATTTGTACTCTTAAAGCACCGAACTTATAAATTTATGCCCTAACACCAACTATTGTATTTCCCTGAAGCAGGCGAAATCTATTTAACGAACATTTAGGTGTTTATGGCGGGCTAAATTGCTATCTATTGAATTGATATCTATCTATTATCTGTGATTTTAAGCTACACGTGACGCGACTTAAGTCTAGACGTCTATTATAACTTATGAACTATATTTACATTTGAGGCGTCGTGCACATACTCCCGCCGTGCAGTGTCGTAGGCTGCCCTTGGTTGACTATGGCGCTGCATCCTCTGCTACCGGTGTCACGACGTCTGGCTTGTAGTCGGTTGGCAGGACGATGAGCTTCTATGTGAGACGTATTCTTGGGTGGGCCCTCCCGCCGGTCAGCGCGCCAAGGGAATCCAAGCACGTCTCTCCCGGTCTCTTCTATTATCGGTCTCTTCCCGGTGTGGCAGGAGTCCGGCATGGCGTCCAGTTGAGAGATTTTCTTACTATTAATCTTCATCTTAATTAATCTTAATCTTCAACCAGGTATTTCATATAATTTCTACGCTATGGGGTATAGAGTCCCCCTGTGCTGTGGAGTTTCTCTATGCTCGAAATTATATGGCCGCCGATACTTATTGGGCGGGTCCTCCCGCCGGTCTATTTCTATTTTTCTGTCATCGGGATTCTTTTTTCTATGTTGGCCACTATAGCTATCTTCTTGCATCTGGCACGGTGCAATTCAGCCGTGCAAAAAGGCTGCCCAGGTGAGTTGGAAGAAGCTGCGAGGTCGGCATGACCTTATGGTTATCGGATTTCTATTTTCTCGCACAATCTTCAAACAAGGTCATTTATATAATTTCTACGCTATGGGGGTATAGAGTCCCTCTGTGCTGTAGAGCTTCTCTATGATCGAAATTATATAACTGCCGCTCTTCTTCCTTGCTGTATTTAGTTCCGTAACTGCCAGTAGGCAGTCTTACTGTCTTTTCCTGTAGCAACACTATTGCGCGCCTTTCGGATCCGCGCTTGTTTAGCGGTATGTTATTCCCGATCCGACTATATTCTTCGTAAGTACTCTTATCTATGTTGCGAGCCTTCAAGGTGAGTTGGAAGAAGCTGCGAGGTCGGCATGACCTTATGGTTATCGGATTTCTATTTCCTCGCACAATCTTCAAACAAGGTCATTTATATAATTTCTACGCTATGGGGGTATAGAGTCCCTCTGTGCTGTAGAGCTTCTCTATGATCGAAATTATATAGCTGCCGATCTTCTTCCTTGCTATATTTAGCTTCGATACTGCCGGTAGGCAGTCTTCTTGGAGCAACTCTATTGCGCGCTTTTCGGGTCCGCGCGTGTTTAGCGGTATGTTACTCCCGATCCGACTATATACTTCGTAAGTACTCTCATCTATGTTGCGAGCCTTCAAGGTGAGTTGGAAAAAGCTGCGAGGTCGGCTTGCCCTTATAGTTATCGGATTTCTATTTTCTCGCACAATCTTCAAACAAGGTAATTTATATAATTTCTACGCTATGGGGGTATAGAGTCCCTCTGTGCTGTAGAGCTTCTCTATGATCGAAATTATATAGCTGCCGATCTTCTTCCTTGCTGTATTCAGCTTCGATACTGCCGGTAGGCAGTCATACTATCTTCTTGGAGCAACTCTATTGCGCGCCTATGTTAACGGTATGTTACTCCCGATCCGATATTCTTTGTAAATATTTTCATTTATGTTGCGAGTCTTCAAGGTGCGTTGGAAAAAGCTGCGAGGTCGGCATGTCCTTATGGTTATCGGATTTCTATTTTCTCGCACAATCTTCAAACAAGGTAATTTATATAATTTCTACGCTATAGGGGTATAGAGTCCCTCTGTGCTGTGGAGTTTCTCTATGCTCGAAATTATATAGCTGCCGATCTTCTTCCTTGACAAGTGTGCTTCGCTGCCCTATAATGTAGACAGCGATAACACAATCTATGTTTGCTTGCCAACACCCATCTCGCTGTTGAGTCCGCTATCTTGAAGATCTTGCAGTTGACTTCTGTGTGGTTTTTCCTTTTGCACAGGTTTCATGACGGCGACTTCGTGGTTCCCTTCAGCTAGTTTCTATTACTGATATTAATCGCTATCTTCGACTTTCCCACGGTCCTTTGTACTTCCGTCTCTATGGGCGATGCTTGATTCTGCATTCGCGGTCTTCTTCTATACAGTGAGGCTTCACCCTATTTTGTGGTGTATAAAGCCTCTCTCTGTTACCTCCGCTGTATATGTCATCCGACCAAGACTGGATATGTCGATAGTTGTTGTCTTCTCGCTGTGGCTCGTCAGGGATAATTTCTTCTGATTCAGAGGCCTCCAGCTTTTGCAGCAACTTTAGCGCTTGAGCGACGGTTTTTATAATTTTCCTCTTCTTATGTCGCAGCGTAGCCCTATTATAGGTTGATGCTCGCGGCGCGGGTGCCGTAGCAAAGCGGCGTAGCTGCAGGACATTCTATTGTTTCGTGCGCTGTTGTAGAAGCAAGCGGCGCAGGCGAACTTGAGCGTAGCGTCGGCGAGGTTGTGCGCAGCTCTGGCGAGGTTGTGCGCGGCGCTGACGAGGTCTTGCGCAGCGCTGACTAGGTTGCTTGTGGCATCGGCAATTTAGCGCGCGGCGCGAGCGGTGCAGGGGTCATCGGTGGTGTGCGTCTGACAGGGCGATAGTCTCGCGACGACGGGATGTTGAATGACTCTGCGTGTGAAGCCTCGCCTAAGTCCCTCCCCCTCTTCGATCTGGTGATCGGCATCGTGCACGGATCCGGCTCGAAGGACCATTATGTGCGGGACCGGGTCGACTAAATCGAACCTCCGCAGAACTTGGAAACGCGGCCGTCGAAAGACGAGCTCAGCCGTGACGACGAAAGTCGATCTACGGGTCTCCAATTCTACGGCAGGCTGACTCCCGCGCTCACCAGTGGTCTCTCCAGAGGACCAACGTACGTTAGCCTAGAGCTGGAGAGTACCGGTGAGTTTGGGCTTGCCGACGAACGGTCCGATGCACCGAAGAATGCCGGTGTGCACAATGGGTGGTGATGCGATGAAATGAAACGCCAGATCTTCAGAGTTCAGGCTTCGTTCCTCTTCTATGGTCCCCAGTCTTGGTCGGATGGCGGAGAGGTGGCGTGTGCGGCGGTGGCGATCTTCGAACTTGTTTTTTCGGACTTGTTTTGCGGACTGCTTTTTTCGGACTGATTTCAACGTGCTAGGCCGCCTATATTTATACGCCACCTCTCCCGGCGCTCGGTGACTCTCGCATGCCGCGACGCGAGAGCCAATGAGCGTCGAGTATTCGCCGATCAACCAAGAATGGGGATAAGAAAATTGCACGAAAATATTATTTATTTATAATTTAACAATTTTCTTAAACTATTTACAATTATTACTAAATCTAAATTAATCTAAAACTATTTACATCTAAATTTAGTAATAACGAACTAACTATCCTATATAACTATTCTAAGCTCTAAGCGAGTTATTAATACACTATCCTATGGACTAAGTGCTTACATCTATGCGAAGAGCTTAGATCTATACTATTTCACTATTTACAATTTCTATAAACTATATTCCTAGCCTTAAATCGCGTCCGAATAATCCTATGTGCTATTTGGGTTCTACACACTTTACATTGGTCCCTTTTACCGATGTAAGTATCTATAAGTGTAGTAGGAGCTATAATCTATATAAATACTACGACCTAAAGCAGAAAAGTTAATACTTTATCCCTATAAGTAGGTCCGAACATACTAGCATGCTTAACGCTGACTATGATATACATATGATACCTCTTATTTAAGTGTATTTCTATAAAATGAGACTTCGTCTATCATTCCTAAAACTATGCTATTCCACATAAAATAATAGGTAATACGATAAGAACTA
The DNA here is from genome assembly GCA_905220615.1 of Tinea trinotella. Classification (NCBI taxonomy): domain Eukaryota; kingdom Metazoa; phylum Arthropoda; class Insecta; order Lepidoptera; family Tineidae; genus Tinea; species Tinea trinotella. The sequence continues at coordinate 13,058,195 of HG992308.1, read as the reverse complement.
TTGGTACTGCAATGGCAAGGATCCTAGTCTATTGTGCCGACCAATGGCAGCGCTTACATTATCCGCCAATGGCGTGAAAGCAGCGCGCCGTTATTGCACCTTAGCGTGGTATTTTTCTATTGGCTCTAAAATACCACGTTGTACTAGAAAGAACCATTGCAGGTGTTTCTTTATTCTATGAATATAATAAAGAATATAATAAATAAACAATTTGTACTCTTAAAGCACCGAACTTATAAATTTATGCCCTAACACCAACTATTGTATTTCCCTGAAGCAGGCGAAATCTATTTAACGAACATTTAGGTGTTTATGGCGGGCTAAATTGCTATCTATTGAATTGATATCTATCTATTATCTGTGATTTTAAGCTACACGTGACGCGACTTAAGTCTAGACGTCTATTATAACTTATGAACTATATTTACATTTGAGGCGTCGTGCACAATTGGTGCGAGTCATGCCATGCTCACTCTGCATTAGCGATGGAGTTAAGCACATTGAGCACATTCCGTTTAAACACTGTTAACGTGTCATTAAACAGATCCAGAGAAAACAACTGGTCTTTATAAAACCTACACATTCGACGAAGAAAAATATTAATAAATCTAAGTAAAACGTGAAAGTATGAAATGAGTTTTGACATACATTGTCGTGATGAAAAACATAAATATTTCGATTTAGGAAAACTCCCAATAGCTGTTAGCAATGAAGTAATTTGGTATTTTAGACATTCTTGCCACTAATGGCTTTTTAGGGGTTTGCAACTTTTTTACTTTTGTGTGATGTGTCACGGAAGGTTTTATGGTTATTGCTTATTTTCTTCATTGTTTTTTTTCTATTACTGTAAAGAAACTAAGGAATATAACACAGTTTTAAAGTGTTTATGTCAATCAATCAAATCGTCACACCTTTTTCCCACAGAGATAGGCAAAGACAATGGAGTTTATGTGAAGCGGTATTATTATTTAAGGCGACCGTGGTGTAGTGGCAGTGCAATGCTTACGCAAACGGAGAGTACGGGTTCAAAACCACTCGCCGGTACCAAGGTATCTTTGATATATGTACTTTGGTTGTCCTGTTTCTATGATACAAGTAGCTATGATACATTAGTAGCTTAGTATAGAAATTAAAAAAAAAGAGTTAAAAATAATAATTATTTTTAACTTATAGGCTCGACATATGATAGCACTCCGCCTGATTTTAAGCTACAGTGCGGTCCCGGAATAGAGGCGCATCTTACCTCAGTTAAATAATTGCACGTAGCAGTCGGGACCATTATAGCCCTTAATTAGAACCAACGTTTAAGGTCGATCCGATTTTTTTTTAATTTTTTATTGTGACTCGACATATGACAGCACCCCGCTTGATGTTAAGCCCAAGTGTGGTCCATAAATGAATGAACTGCTACTACAATTCAATAACTGTGAGTAGCAATCACATCCACTATGCCGGCCTGGAACCGGCAACTTACAAGCTAATCCCGAAACGTGACCAAATCACTTCACGGTCTGTATACTTGTAAGTGGTGGTACTACCCCGGATCGGCAGACTGGGTACCCCTGCCTACCACTCTTTAAATGAGTTCTTAGATCGCGAATGAGTCGCATTATAGTCTGCACTCTTGAGAGCCTTTTTGTCTATAGGCGGAAAATTTTTAAATCATTAACATCGCTCGAAGAACCGACAACCGATAAGGAAGAAAGGTTCTAGAGTGGAGACCACGTGGACTGACGACATAGGAAAGTCACGACTTACTGGTAGATGCAACTGGCATACTGTCGTTCGGAATGGCGTTTTAAGGGGGGGGGATATGTTCAGAAGTGGACGTCTTCTGGCTGATGATGAAGAAATAAATAAGCGTTTTTAAGAACCAGCATAGCGAACCAGCGCGAACATTCAATAATCAATGTTCGCGCAAATTTTAAGAAAATACTATATGTAAATTTGTCATTTACAGCAATAACTTAATAAAACCAATTTCACATAAGAACACACTCCCAATCTTAATGCTTCTAAAAACCCGATTCCCTTAAACGATTAAACAACGTTTTATTATATTTTTTAAATACCCATCTCATTGCAATTCTAACCTTAACCCAAAAGTAATAGGACATAAACTTTCTTAAATTATTTCGGCATGATTTATGTAGGGCAGGGTTGATAAGGTTTATGACGTCATCAAAATGCTTAAACCGGTGACGTTTTCAGTATATTTTGTATTTTGCTCACGAATTATGTGAGAATATGGCGTTTGGCGATGTGAATATATTTGCCATTGTTGGCTTATAAGTGGCGTTTCTCTGCCTGCCTGCATTTTATTACTGCTGCGGCATATGGGTGACGGTTCTCTTAATTTTTCGCTACTTTTTTACTGTGATTCTAGAATTATACAATTATTTTGGCCGGCATTGTGACAGCGACTGAAGCAACCGTAAAATCTGACAGTTTTTTTCAGTCGTCCATGCTCTTGTACCTCTCTTTGCTTACCATCTGAAAAGACGAGGTCAGATGTTGTGTCTCAATCAAATCAAAAAATCAATCAAGTTGTCACGCCCTTTTTTTACAGGGATAGGCAGAGACAACGGAGAGCCACTTGCCACGATCCTAACAAAACTCCCTCGTTTCCCTAACATCCATAATTTTTTTCATACAAGCTCCTAGGGTCGTGTTTTAGTAAATAAATAAAAGAAGTGTAACTAGGCCGGCATAGTGAATGCGACCGCGAATTGCAATTATTTAACTGTAGTTGCAGTCCCCTTCATTAATGAACCACACTCCAGCTTAACATTAGGCAGGGTGCTGTCATAAGTCTAGCCCACGTAAAAGAACCTAGTATAGGTAGATACTAAAAAAATACGCCTTATCATTCATTTTTGAACTGGTATAAACTTTTTTTCTTGACTCGACATATGATAGCACTCCGCTTGATGTTAAGCTGTAGTGTGGTCCATGAATGGATGCCACTGCCACTACAATTCGATAGCTTTAAGTAGGAATTAGTAGCAATCACTATGCGATCCCAAAACGCGACCAAATCACTTAAAGGTCTGTATACTTGTAAGTTTATTATTAACAAATATTTGCAATATTTAATACCTATATTTATTAAATTTTACAAATAAAAGCTATGAAACAATTATTTGCTCTCACCGGGAATAAAACCTGGGACCTTACGCGCAACTAACCAATCGATAACCATTCGGCTACGCCTGTCGTCATATGTCTAGCCCACATAAAAGAAATAAAGAAATCATTTTTGAACTGGTATAAACTTTTTTAATAGTGGCTACCAGCTTTCCAGTAGTTTTAAAACCTCTATTTTTACCTTAAGAAAAAGCGTTACAAATTCATTAAGCTTTTATTTTTGCAGTATACCAACTTCTCCCTGGGGATTTAGGTCAAATAGCATTACAATAGCTCGCCTCAGCTATAAAGGTTTCATAAGAGCCTATTGTTCGGTTACTAAAGCAAGTAACAGACTTTTACATTATTCCCCTTAAAAATGCACCTGTCGTTTTATAATGCGATTCGGTTTTTTCAGTCGTTGGCACTTTTGGACGTCTCCTTGCCTAATATCCGGTAGTTCGAAGTTAGAAGTCAAGAAGGAATTTTGCTCCAGGTCTTGTTGTCTAGAAGTGGTATAAGTTGCTTATAAGTTGCCGGTTTTAACTTGGCCACCATTTATTAGCTATTCAACTGAATTGTGAATCTGGGAAAGCGAGGGAGTTGTGTCAGGATCGTGGCAAGTGGCGCTCCATTGTCGCTGCCTATCCCTGTGGGAAAAAGGCGTGACAATTGGATTGATTAAACTGTAGTAGCAATCGCCTCCATTAATGGATCGCACTCTAACTTAACATTAGGTGCGGTCATATGTCGAGTCATAAATAAATATCCAACAACAAGCAAATAATATTTTTAAAAACACTACAACACTACAAGTTTCAAAACTCATTACCGAACTTTTTTAATACCTGCTTTATATGTAACTTTATCTGAAAAACTTTGTCCACTGTATGTCGTTGCCTTTCAAAATGGCTAACAGTACAGGCGAGGTGTTGAAGAGTTTTAAAACAGGCTCTATTGTTCACGATAGAGTAAGAGATTGGGAAGCACAAAGAGTGGATATACATAGAGGTTCAGCGAAGAAAACAATAACAAGTAATATTTTATGTAAAAAATACTATGATATAATTTATTATTTATTTATTTAAAAACTTAATACACAATAGTACAAAGGCGGTCTTAATGCCAATGTCATTCTCTACCAGTCAAACCCTTAGGATGTTGATCCGACAATATAGATAAGAGGTAGGGTGCAAAATAAAAAAATAATTTAAAAAAATGGTGATTATTAAAAATATATAAAATTATTTCATATATACATAAATATACTCAGATATATAGATACATAGATAACACGTATAACACATATACTATACTACACCATACCATACTACACTATACCATACTATACAATACAATACAATACAATATAACATAATATAAACAGTATTATCATCATGTAATAAAATAAAATTAAGTACACTTAAATTTGTATGTGTAATAAATTCATATTCAAAATTACATGTTCTTGTAGATGAAAAAATTCGATCTAGATTCAAAAAATAAGTATGACGATAGGAATTTATAAATCTAATGCAAATGGATGCCTTAAACGAAGTAGAACCAAAAGGGGTTTGTTCCGACCAAATTGGAGATATCCTCAGAAAGCTGGGTTGCCTAGTGTCCATAACCGATCAAATCAAATCAAATCAAATATTTTATTACAAGTAGGCTGATTTCAGCACTTTTGCACGTCATAATAAATTATATAAAAAATAATTAACAAAACAAAAATAAATAATTAAGCTATAAAAATGTACTTGCTGCTGTAAAGTGGCATTGTCAACTTATAAAGTATTAAATAAGTGGCTGCTGTAAAGTGGCATTGTCAACTTATGAAGTATTAAATGAGTGGCTGCTGTAGTGGCATTGTCAATTTAGAAAACTAAAATATAATTCTATGTACAAATAGAAAATTAAACTAAACCTAAAATTACAATCTACATTTACAGATTATTGTGTTAAACTGGAACACCAAACCTCTTTATCATTAAGATAATTGTCTAGAGTGTAGTATGCTTTTTTAAATAAAATTTGTTTGATGCATTTTTTAAATTTGTGTTCTGATAGACATAATACTTCTTCAGGTAATTTGTTATAAAAACGAACACAGTCTCCCATAAATGATTTACTAACCTTTGTTAGCTTAAATTTTGGCAAAATAAATTTATTTTTATTTCTTGTATTGAACTTGTGTACTTCGCAATTTCTCTGCAGTGTATTCATATTGTTCCTAGCGTACATAATATTTTCATAAATGTACTGACATGGTACAGTTAATATATTTATTTCTTTGAACAATTCTCTGAGGGAGTCGCGACTACGTAGATTATATATCGCCCTTATGGCTCTTTTCTGTAATACAAATATTGATTGTATATCTGCGGCTCGACCCCACAGTAAAATGCCATAAGACATTACACTGTGGAAATAACTAAAATACACGAGTCTCGCTGTAGATATATCTGTAAGTTGCCTAATCTTCCTAACAGCATAGGCAGCAGAACTCAGACGTCCAGACAAAGCCTTAATATGAGGACCCCATTGAAGCTTAGAGTCTAGTGTCAACCCTAAAAATACTGTACTATCCGTAAACTCTAGTTTTTCATAATTAAGATAAATATCATGTGCATCTATTTTGCCATTACGCAAAAAAAAGTTAATACATTTAGTTTTTTTGGTGTTAAGTGCTAGGTTATTTTTGCTAAACCAGTTATGAATTTGTTTAAGGGTGTCACTTATTTCCTGTAAATTTTGCTTAATCCTATCAACTTTAAAAATTAATGATGTATCATCTGCAAATAAAACTATTTTAGATGAGTTCTCTATCATATATGGCAAATCATTAACATACACCAAAAATAGGAACGGTCCTAGTATGGATCCTTGAGGTACTCCAAATTTTATAAGAGAACCTATGGATTTTATGTCGTTGATTTGGACTTTCTGCATTCTGCTACTCAGATATGAGTTAAAGATACTAAGTGCTTTATCTTTGATACCGTAGTACTTAAGTTTTTCAATTAAAATATCATGTTGCACGCAATCAAACGCTTTCGACAAGTCACAAAATATACCGACAGCATACTGTGAATGTTCCCATGCATCGAAAATATGTTTCATTAAAGCAACACCAGCATCAATTGTGGAACGACCTTTTCTAAAACCAAACTGTTCATTATGTAACAAGTTATTTGCATTAAAGTGACATAAAACTTGGTTCAGTATTATTTTTTCGAAGATCTTACTAAGAACTGGTAAAACTGAAATAGGCCTAAAATTACCAGGATCATTTTGGTCACCTGATTTAAATAACGGAGTGACTTTACTATCTTTCATAAGATCTGGAAAAACTCCCTGGTCTACACATTTATTAAAAATGAAAGCAAGATGTGGTGCCAGAGTATTTATAATAGAAGCAGATACTTTAACAGACATTCCCCATAAGTCTTCTGTGGATTTTAATTTTATTTCTTTGAATGTTTTTATAATAACTTTGGGAGTGACGTGATGAAAATTAAAATGAGCATTGCATACTGGTGCATTTGCCTTAAGAAGTGAAATAGATGCTAACGGCGAGGATTTTAAATTCTCAGTCATTTGTAAAGGTATGTTAGCAAAAAAATTTTGGAACTCTTGAGCCACTTCTTCATTTGATATTAACGGTCCACGCACAGTATTGAGCGAGTACACATTTTGAAGTGGTTTCTTTTTACCAGTTTCTATATTAATCATATTCCATGTTTCTTTTATTTTATTATCTGCTGATTTTATTTTTGAACTTATATAATTAGCCTTGGCAGTAATACACGCTTTTTTGAATATTTTAGAGTATTGTTTGACATATTCAAAAAGAGTATTATTTGTATTATAGTTCTTTATTTCGTATAGTTCGAACAGTTTGTTTCTACTCTTACGTATTCCCGGAGTAGCCCAGTCACTAAACTCAAATTTAATGTTAACATTTCTCTTCCTAGTCGGAAATGTATTATTGTATTGTGTACGTACCACTGTAAAAAATGTTTCGTATATACTATTAATGTCACTTGAATTATAATTTAATGTCGGTAATATATCTAATAAGCTATTATTTAGTTTTTTAATATTATCCACAGTAATTGGTCTTGATTTGATTTCAACTTTATTTGTGGATTTAATGGCTAAAAAACTAATATATTGCCCGGTGTGGTCAGATTGAACACCGTTAACAATTAATTTTTCTGTACAGTTAATATCGCAAAATATATTATCGATGCAAGTTGCTGAAGTTTGTGTTATTCTAGTAGGCTCAAGAAAAACGTTAAATAAATTATATGACTTGAACTGATTTAAAAAAATATTTGAAATTGTATTATCTAATAATATGTCCACATTAAAGTCACCACAAATTAAAACAGCTTTATTTTTATTAGAGACAAATTTTAACACGTCTTCCATAACGGACTCATATAAGTGATAGTTATGAGGTTTTGGAGGCCTGTATACGCACACCACAATATGTTGTTCCAGTTCAACACAAGACAACTCAATTGTCATTTCAATCGACAATCCAACTATATCAGCACGTTCTTTGGCTTTAATATCGTTTTTTAGTAGTATTAAAGAACCGCCGTGTAAATTGGACCCTCGACTAAAATTACTGCCAACATAATAATTTTTATAATTTAATAACAATTGATTTTGTTTATGCCAATGTTCTGTAAGGCAGACAATGTCATATTTATTTTTCTCTAAATACATCTCTAATTCTAACTGTTTGTTACACAAACCTTGAATGTTTTGATGAAACATTTTTAAAATATTTTGTTTTCCCTTAACTAAACGATTTAAATTTTTGCCAGAAACGGTTTTTGAATTGGCGTTTATATATTTGTGACTACCAACCGCTTCTTTTGTCGAACTATTTAGTTTAAAGGAATAATAGCCTTATTAATATGATGAAGATGGCTCATATTGTATGTAACTGGGTTTAATACATTATATGCTATCAATCTAACAATTTGTCGTTTTAACTTATTTGTAAGGTACATCGATCTCTGAGTTAATGGATAATTATTAATAAATTTATTAATGTCAAAATGCAAAATATTATCACTATGACTACATGAAAGATTATAAAGTTGTAGATTGATCCTGTGAATACGCTTGTTTTGGGCTGCAGAGACATTAGTCAAATATGGAAATGTGCACAAGATCAATTTACAACCAATCTTAATCGAAAGATTTTTGAGCAATTCGATACTCTCATCTAATTCTGATTGCTTAATGTTCCAACTATTGCCCACCATGAGCACTATAGTAGTATACCTGTCATTAGGTTTATACATATTTACTTTTTGCACAATATTGTTAAAAGACATATTTGGATAACATATATTTACAACAGTTTGGTCTAAGCATTGGTTTAGTATATATCCCAAATCTTTTCCGAATCTATCTGAAAAAACTAAAGTCTTTCTGGGAGCATTATCTCGACCGGACGTAGGCTGGGATGACTGATGCAGTAGGTCGACGGCAGCCATCTTGTTTATGGACGTAATAGAAGAGGTATTAGTTTCTATTTCTGGAGCTGAAGCATGTTTGTGACAGTCAACCTGTTCTGGTTCTTCAAATGACAATGCATTTACCAGATCATCATCATTCTTTAGCAGGATACCTATCAAGTTTCGGTTTTCGTTTTCTCGCTCTACTAGTTCAGAAGCTGCTGCTAATGATTCCCGAAGCCGGTTTTCAGATTCTTTATATGTGTTAGTCAATTCATAGAGTCGAGCATTCAATTGTGTTATCGTTTTGCCAGCTTCATTTATTTTTATTGTCATATCTCTAAGATCAACTTGCAACTCTTCGTTTCTCTTAGACAAATCAATTCGCCTAATTCTATTAGGTTGCCTTTTTAGTGCCGTTTTTATTAATTTAAGTTTTTGTGTTGTTCTACGAATATATCTATTAACTTTACAATATTTTTTAATTTTATTTCCGCTAGTCATAGTAATGGGACTATTCGAAATGTCAGCAACTGTCAGCTCGTGCGATAATGAAACGGTATGACTGTTTTCTAATTGTTCTCTATCTCGGTATAAAGAATGAAGCTCTTCTCTTGTCTCCAGTAGCTGTTCTTCTAAGAGAATATTTCGATCTTTAGTCGCTTCAAATTGCAGATAAAACTCCTTAAATGATTCCGTTTCCTGTTGTAGATTACAAATTTCTTTTTGAATTTCGTCATTTGATATTCGCAGTATATTAATTTTTTCTTGTTGTAGTTTAATTTTTAATTTAAGGCGTTTGATTTCTAGTTCATTGTCATCTCTTTCAGCCACGAGCCTAATATTCAAAGCTTCAGAGCCCTTTAAATCGCCCTGTACCTTTTCTAATTTCTGCTCTAATACCATTCTGCGAGTTGTCATGATGATGACAGATGGTAATATATTTATTCAATACTAGATTGCGTTTCCGGCGTTTCTAGTTAACAAGTTTATCCAATCTAATCAGAATAAATATATATATATATTTGTATGTTCACTACTTTATACTAGATGGCGCTAGTGGCATATCTAAAGAGATTTAGAAAATTTTAATAAGTTCAATTTATGTAAACATAAAATTTAGAATTAAAACAAGAAACACTTGGATTCGAACTTCGATCACGCCTAGACCGCGGTATTAGTTTAAATCAAGCAGCCCGCAGTTGGACCACTCGTGCGCTGTGCACCGCAGTGAAATTAAGGTTTATAATGTAACAATGTATGGTTGTTGATTTTGAATCGCGACGCGTTGCGTTTACAGTTGAAAGGTTTACCCACTTTTTTTAAAATTTTACACTTAATATTTTATTAGTAATTACTGTTAACAAAATAATTACAATTCACTTGCATATCAATCACGCACAATGTTATGATCAATTAAAGTCAGATAAACATGCAAAACAAATATCACAAAATGACATCCAACTTTTATAAAGTAATAAGTATAAAGTATATAATTAGTCAATCACTGACCTCTAATAACTTGTCCGTACACTTATTTAATAACAGAAACTGTTTTATTCACAGAAACTCACAAAAATGTATCACTTTTATATTTATTTTATTTAGAGCTTGTATGATAAGAATGGTGACCGTGGCATAGAGGCAGTGCAATATTTACGCAAACTTTATTTATTAATTATTGTGACTCGGCATCTGACCTCGACTCGTCTGATGATAAGCAAGAAGAGTTTTAATAGTGAGAGCACGGTTCAAAAACACTTGCCGGTACCAATGTATCTTTGATATATGTACTTTGGATGTCCTGGTTCTATGATACATGCACTTTAGTAGCTTAGTATAGAAATGTGAATTAAAAAATAATAGATATACATACATACATAATACAACATATAACACCGACCTACTAACATAACATACAATTTTCATTCATTCTTACACTTCTTATATCTAAAAGTTGTCCTCCGCTAGCGTCGCTAATCTCTCAGGCGCCATTGTGTCGTCTACATCACTTCCTGTCGCCCTGACAACTCTATCCGCCATGGGGTATTACTTCCCGTCTTAAGGAAACTCCCTTCAAAGGACCTGTAAAAGTTTTAAAGAACCATTTGAGAGAGTAGTTTAGTAATTCTGGTTTATTACAAGCCTTTATTCTATAAAAATATTATGTGTTTAAAATCAATGTATTAATATACAATGTTATTAAGAAATATTTTTAGAATTAAACAAATAGGTACGAGTATTATGCGGCTTACTATTGCGTTTATTTTTGGTTAATGATTCTACATTTTTTATTCCGATGTTTTGAGAGCTTTGCAGCCATCGTAGTCGATAGTAAACTTTATTATATACGCGATAGTAAACCGCATAATGTTTGTTAAATTTATTAATCAGTTCGCGTAAAACAGACCGTGAATTCTTAGTATATATTTTTGAGTTTTCTTTTATGTTTTTGAGAATTTATTAAATCGTAGACATTTTTACAAAAGCAGGATCCGCTGGCCGGTAATCACAGAGCTTGTATGAAGAGAATTGTGGATTTGTATGAAGAGATTTTTGTCATGTTCGTAAAAAGTGGCGCTCTATTGTTCATATATCCCTTTGAAAGTTATAATTAATTTACGATTAAAGTAAATTCCTAATCGTGTCGTTTGTTCCAAACACATTGAACCCACGTCTAATTCCCTTACATGTATTCATTTTTTTTTATTTGCCATCCCATAAGAATAATGAAAACGTAGGAACAATCCAAATTAACAATTTGATTAAAACATTTATCTTGACATTAAATAAAATGCGCAATCATTTACAAAATTGCGCGCACTTTAAACTTTTAAACACGTCTTAAGGCCATCACACGTCAAATAACAAACGTACGTAATAAATCTCAAGCGCAAACTTTCGCTCACAAGATGGCGTACGTTTTAATTCCTTAGAAATATGTCGACAATAAAACATATTAGTCTTGGTAACGTGTTTAAAACGTGCTTTAAAATTTAATATGTGTGTGAACGTGGAGGCCTAATCTCATTATTAAGACAAAAGGTAAGAATTAAAGTCGTGTACTAACAATCTAAGTTTATGGCGCTTCAGGTTAATCTTTTCACACGTGAATTTTGTTAACTGTGTGCCTTCCTGAATTTAACATGAAAATACATGAACAGACAACGATCATTTTTAAAACTAATTGATAAATAAGATTACTTTATTTATCTGCCTATCCCTGTGGGAAAAAGGCGTAAAAATTTGATTAATTGATTGATTTTATTTGTATTTATTTAGGGATATTTAATTTCTAATAATAAGGCAACTGTGGTGTAGTGAAATAGTCAGGCAAACCGAGGGTCCCCGGTTTAAAACCATTTCATAGATACTAATGTATCTATAAAATAATGTACTTTAGTAGTCCTGTTTCTATAATACAGGCACGTTTAGTAGCTTAGTATAGAAATAAAAAAGATAATATTATACAGATTATAAAGTAGAATAAAACAAGTATATTATTGTATAATCAAGCTTGCTCATTGTTTTGTAATATTTATATCGTTGTTAATTTAATTTATTTATAATGTCCTAATTTCTGCAGAGACAAGTACAGACAATAGAGCACCACTTTCCACGACCTCGACACTACTCTTTCGCTTCCATCACATCCACAACTTCTTCATAAAAGCTTACTGGCACTGCAGCGATAAATCCCTGATTTAATCATTGAACAATCCTCTATTTCGTCCCCGTTTTATCATTTGACTCACCTCTGGTTAATACATCTCTTCCGTCAAACTTATTTTATCCATCCTTTCAATATATCGAAACCAACGTAACATACCCTTCTTATCTTCGTTACTAAATTTCTTTCTAATCACATTTATTATTAACAAATTATTTATATATTCTACTTTCTGAAATCTAATAACTATTTAACAAAAACAAATCTCGTGTTTATATCCGTTGTAGCATTTAAGTTGGGTCCATAAAGTAAGCGGCCCGCACCTGCCTCGGCGACGCAGACCAATCGTGAGTGGCACATGAGCGCCATTCAGTTATACGACACACATAAATCTCAACGAAATGTGAAACACCGCCTTAACTAATGTATACCTTGGGTCAAAGGAAAATGTTTTAAAAGTAAACAATATTAAGCAAATTAGGATTAACATAGTGAGGGAAGCGAGGTAGTTGTATCAGAATCGTGGCATGTGGTGCTCCATTATGTCTGCCTATCCATTGAAAAAGGCGTTCTCTTCCTATTCAACACAATTCTCTTCATACAAGCTCTACGGTTATAGACACCTGGCAACCCAGCTTTCCTGGGAATCACATCAGATTTATAAAATTCTTTCATCAATTTGCTTATTCCATATGATCAAATATATTGATTATTATATATTTATAAAGTTATACATTGAAAAACGACTTTATAAATTAGTGATAAAACTGGAGATCTTACCGATGTTTCTCGCTTAATGCTCTGATTACTGAGCTACACAGCGCTGAATGAGAGGCAACTGTGGTGTTGTAGCAATGCAATGGATGGTTACGCAAACCGAGAGCACGAGTTCGAGACCACCCACCGGTACCAATGTATCTTTGATATATGTACTTTGGTTACTTACAAGCACTTTAGTAGCTTAGTATAGAAATGTAAAAAAATTCTATCCTATATTTTATTCGTGACGTTCTTTCAACGTCGCATGTGAAATCTCATAAGAAGAGTAAAAATAACAACGCATAAAAATCAAAGAGATTTATCAAAAATAAAAAACCTCACCCACGAAATAAATAGGATATTAAATCTATGAGCAACATAAAACTTGAGATTTTCTTACATTTGCCATTTTCGTACGGAAATTATACAGGGAGTCGTAAATCCCTTCCTAAAGTATCTTAGTAAACGTCCCAAATAAACATACACACATCCTAACTGAATTTATACATATATTTTCTTATTCAAACATCATCTCAAACTAATATGATTAAAAATCAAGTATGCTTTCATTTAAAGTTTATAAACAGAATATGTACATGACGTATATATTTTTAAATTTGCCAATTATTTAAATGTCTTGTATTTTAATTTCTATACTAAGTTACATAAAGTACTTGTAATATATAGAATATAGAAACAGGACGATCAAAGATACATTGGTACCGGCGAGTACACGAATTAAAAGAAGATGTATTTTGCAAATTACCCGGCAGTCAAAAAGAGTGCCAGCGCTAAGCTGCGCCGTGACTTCTACTAATGTGTATAAATTTTAAAATATTATCAATTATGTGCACGAGTCTATATATGAGCGGACTTACTACCACCACAGTCGTCCAACGCTCTTTTAATTTGCTGATACTTATACGGCTTAGCTCAAAAGTCAGCGCTTTTTTTCTGCCGGTATCTATACACGCGACATCTTACCTCGTCTTGCTTCATGGGAAGCAAGGTGAAGTCCAAGAAAAAAAACGGATACCACGTTTAGTTGCCTAAGTCGCCATTAGTATGCAAGCTAATATTTTAATGTTATTAATTAAATCGTATTAATATAATCAATAAAAAATATGTACAGCCGGTTGTACCAAAAAAATACAATTTACGAATTTAGTTTTACTTTATACTTATTCTATTACATTTACTATTACGAAATCGTGATTTGGGTTGTTAATAATTTTATATCGAAACTACCATTTATACAGTGTGTGGGGGGATTTTACGACAATAAATTAAAACCCGGATAGCTAATAATGTTCCCAAACCACATTTAAAAAATCATTCAAAAATATCCATTACTTTAGCCACAAGACATTATTTTTCATTTTGCAATTTTTCTACATGCTGTATTTGTTACTGACCCATATGACACAGGTGAAGGACCCTGGCATCGTTATTTTTATTAAAACTACCTATGCAGTTTAAAATAATGCAAACTGAAGAAACTCCCTATTACACACTCATGTCTATTGAGAATTAAGTATGTGCGAAAGGGATAAAAATATTGTTTTATTTCTATGTTAGTCGCTTTTTGTTTAAACTTTATTTAAGTAGGTCAGTGTCAGTCAGTGCATCACCGGCTTCCTGTGACGTTGGTTGTGCGTCCTTACGTATAGTAGTGAATTAATTGTGCGAAACTGGCCATTTTTTTATTATTATGACAATTATAATATACATTAGATTTATTGTGTAGTGAATTAATTGTGCGAAACTGGACGTTTTATAATTATTGTGACGATCTAGAAGAGACACTTACTTTGGGTTAAATACATACTACTTATAGTTTTTTAAAATGTATCGCATAAATACATGAATGAATACACAGGAGTTCGCAGAATGTCATTGATTGTGTTTTGTATTTTGAGAAAAAAATGTGAGTACTTTAGTGTGATTAGTTTTGTTCATCATTACCGCCAAAAGTCCCCGAGGAGTACGTTACGTAGGTACGATGACAAGTGCGCTGTTGCCGCTCTTATCACAGGTCGGTGACCATAGGTACACTAATGGTGTTTTATTATTTTTATATTTTTATGGTATTAAGTTTGTTTGAAAAAAATATTTTTTAAATTTTGATGTTAGAATTTATTTGATATTTTTTAAAGTATCCTATGAAGTAATATTGACGCTGTTTTAATTTATTGTCGTAAAGTCCCCCCACACACTGTATATGTTTTAGATTAGAAATAACAAACGTAGTACATAAAAACCCAAAATGAATGATGTCCTTTAGCTCTGTATAAAATATCCGTTAAACGTAAATGTAAAATGTGAAGTTAAAGAGTGGTGCAACCCATTTTTCTTTTTTTCTTTTACTTGTACGATACTTTTTACAAATTCGTAAATTATAATTTTTGGTGCAACCGGCTGTTAGGATTGATTCTAACAACTATTTAAGCGGTTATCAATAGTGCAATAACGGGCTAACATCCGTATTTCAAATTACGTGCAATTTACATCAGAGTGAATTGTCGCTGCACCGAGGAAATTGCGATGCAACGTCAAGCGGAGAGATAGGCTGCATCAGAATAATATAAATACAATCAATCAATCAAATTGTCATGCCTTTTTCTACAGGGAGTGCGCGCCACTTGCCACGATCCTGACACGACTCCCTCGCTTCCCTCACATCCACAATTCTCTTCATACAAGCACGACGGTAGATAGTGACAAAGGAATGCTTCGATGGTTTGGGCACAAAGAAAGAAAGTAAGAGTGAAAGTATATTGACGAAAAGAATTTATAAATATAATGTGGATGGATGCGTTAAACGAGGCAGACACAGGAGGATGTTTTCTGACCAAGTCGGAGACATCCTCAGGAAAACTTGGTTGCCTAGTGCTTATAACTATAGAGCTTGTATGAAGTTGTGTCAGGATCGTGGCAAGTGGCGCTCCATTGTCTCTGCCTATCCCTGTGAGAAAAAGGCGTGAAATTTGATTGATTGATTGATTGATAATATAAATAATATATTATAATATAGTAGCTTGTTACAAGGACATTCTAAAAAGAGCATGTAGAATAGATCAGAATTGTGGTAATGAATGAAGCAAGAGAATTGTGTTAGGATCGTGGCAAATGGTGCTTTGTTGTCTCTGCCTATCCCTGTTAGAACACAACCTCTTGAAAGTGTTAATGATGATGTTAATATAATAAATTAAACTCTATCCCAGAAGTAAATAGAGTTCATTTTCTAATTAATAATTCATCCCCTTTTCCTAGGTATTTTACAGTAGCAAAAATTCTAAACCTATTTCATTGATACACATTGTTCACTATAAAGAACCTTTTAAAGGCTTTTATGGGGGAATATGAAACGTCAAACGTGACTTTATGCTGTGAAGTTAATCGATCTTAAAAATAGAGCTTGTTTTAAGTATCGCGTAATAAAACCTTTGATCTACTATCCCTATTTAGTAATACGTATTTTATGTCTACATTAAAGTGCAGCTGTGAATGAAACAAGGCAGTTGTCAGGATCGTGAAAATCAGAATTCTGATTGGTTTCCGTATCAGTATTCCGTATCAGAATTTTGATTGAATTCCGTATCAGAATTCTGACTGAATTCTAACTCTATTTTAAATGAATTAAGATCAGTACTTTAGTTTTATGTCATACATTTCAGCAAGTAAACACGGTAACTAACTTTAAAAGCTAAGGCGTGGCGCATTGATTAAAATACCAGTTCAGTACGTTTGGCCGGCGTAGTGACGGCGACTGAGGCAGCCGTGAACTAACTCGGTTTTTTCAGTCGTCGTCACTCTTGGACCTCCTCTTGCTTATCATCACGCGGGTCGAGGTCAGATGTCGTGTCACAATAAAAAAAACAATAAAAAAATACCGGGTTTGATTCTAGGCCAGAGCAGATATTCGTTTATTTCTTCCAGCTTATTTCTTCTAATCTATCGATATCTATAAACTAACATAGGTTTTTTTGTATTATCAATAGACATGTAACCTCTACTTGCCTGATGGCAAGGGCCTTTGGCCGGCATAGTGACGGCGACTTAAAGGCTTTTCCTTTGTTCAAGACTGACTGAAAAATACAACTCAGTACACAATTGTCTCAGTTGCCTTTCCTATGTCGACCAGGTTTAGCTTATTGCAATAACCGTTATCACAAAATAACAATAACTTAATAATTCTATTGGACTATGCCAATCTAATTTATTTCGATAAGTTACCTGTCACACAATTACCTACATCTGCTGCCAAGTTGGTCGCAATCCGCTCAATGTCGGTAACTAACGACGCGGGTCGATAGCCCACAAAATTACCCTATTAGTGACGTAATCGGCCATCGGTAGAGAAATGACCAGACGTTAACAGAATTGAGGATAATTTAGATCATTGTATAACACACTACCGCACCGTCTTGTAATCTACGTAATATCCAAAAGGTATATGATAATAAAATTATAATGTGTTCATTCAATATTTTAATAAGAAAAGACATAGGTAGATATGTCATACGCGCTCCGAAAAAGACACCGTCAAACTATGCTTATAAGCAAACCTGAACTCAGTGTCGCGATGCAGAGCAACATATATTTGTCTCTTTATCGCTCTTAATAACCATCATTTCGTCCTTTGACTTCGTCGTGGTCGACAGTTCAAACTCGTGACATCTGCGAACTCAAAAACTGGTGTATATAACGTACCTCATTTTACCTAATATATTTATTTTTTATTTATTTATTCAACAGAAATTGTACATTACAGACCTAATCCAACTAATACAATATATTTCTTACAAATTATTGTGCTCATGTAAAAACTATGTCATTTTTGAAATATATGTATTTTTTATTGTGACGCAACTTCTAACCTCGACATGCCTGATGGCAAACAAGGGTCCAAGTGCGCTGGCGACTGAAAAAAACAGACTTGATATACGGCTCTCTTCGACAAGAAAACGACGAACCATTAGTGCGTATATTGAAAAAGTAAAACAAAAAAGTTTAAAAGTAAAAACAATACATTAAGTAAACGAGAAATAAAGTTACCTTAAAGTTAATTGTTTTTTTTATTGTGACTCGACATATGACAGAACCCACCTGAGGTCAGTCTGGAATACAGTTAATCTGGAATCGAGGTGACTGCTACTTCAAGTCAATAACGGTCAGTAGCAGTCACATGCCAGTCTAGTTGGAACCGACAACTTACAAATTGATCCCGAAATTATACTTATAAGTGGTTTACTCGTAAAAGATTTTAACATTTTTTTTTTTCATTTTAATCTTTACCACTTTAATACTAAAACGTTAACCGACATAAACAACACTTTTAACGAAAAGTTTAACAATATTTCCCACATAATTTTACCCATAGGCCTTTCCTTAGCTTACAACCTGAATTTTTAATACGTTATCCAAGTAGACAAGCACCTGCTACTCGCTTGATATCCTCACCAAATTTGGCAGCCTAAAATTAAAAGATTGTACAGGATTTTTAGTTTTTATTATTATTGTGGCTTGACATATAACACCACTGCGCCTGATGTTAAGCTGGAGTGCGATCTATTAATAAAGGCGAGTGCTGCTACATTAACATCATTATTTTTTTATTATACATTTTTCGCTTCTTTCACATCTACAATTCTCATCATACAGACTCAAGGCGACTGTAAATAACTGCAAGTAGCAGTCGCATTCACTATGCAAGTCTAGCTGAAACCGGCAACTTTAAAGCTGATCCCGCAACTCGACAAAGTCACTTCACGATATGCACTATTGACCGTTGTGATAGAACCCCAGGTTGTCAAACTGTCAAATGACCACTAACTGTTTTCCTATCACTCCTAAAATAAATAAATAAATAATAACCATACCAGCGGCACGCTATGATGGCCGATTTGACATTTGCATAATTGATGAAGTTTTGTTTAAACTAATAATTACGTTTGAAGGAACAATTCTTGTGACAATAAACCTTATTATTAATTTATACGAAACTTCATGAACGATGCAAACGTCAAAGCGGCCAAAATAGTGTGCCGCTGGTATGTTTTTTTAATATATTTTGATACAATGTTTCACTTACTAAAGATCAATCAATCAAATTGTCACGCCTTTTTCCCATAAGGATAGGCAGAGACAATGAAGCGCCACCTTCCACGATCCTAACACAACTCCCTCGCTTCCTTCACATCCACAATTCTCTTCATACAAGCTCTAAAGTTATGGGCAACCATTACTAATGAACATCAATGAAATGTAGATGCTGTGTTTTTATTCATTGCAGCCTAATTACGGCTGGCTACATTTACCGATAACAGACGTGTATAGGTCATAGGGTAGTAGTCACCCCTTTTCGACACACCCTTAGACACCTATTTTCGTAATGAAGAATAATGGCAGCAAAAAATTGACACATTACTCTGCCAAAAAAGAAACTCTATATCCATTGCGCGCTTTAACATAGTTTTTCTAACAACACCTAGAATATAACCGGAAATGTAATAGTTTCTTAGATTTTGCGCGAACATTAATTAATGAACTAAACAAATTTTATGCGGCTTACGCGATAGCGTTTGATTTTGCTTATTGATTTTACATTTTTTTTTAAATATTCTGACGTTTCGAGAGCTTTGCAGCTATCGTGGTCAGATAGTGAGCGATAGTAAGCCGCATAAAAGTTTAATTTACAGAAATGTAATCTTAATAAAAATTAAATACAAAATTATTCTTAGATTTTGCGCAAACATTAATGAATTAAACCAATTTATTGCGGGGCTTTCTATTTGGTTATTGATTTACTATTTCCATCGCGGACACGCTGTAAAATGTAAAATCATTAACCGAAAATAAACGCGATAGTAAGCCGCATAAGATTTGTTGAATTCATTACAAAATTATTGCTTTGGCTTTGAATTAAGTTAAACTCACACGCTTTCATTCTAATGGGGAAAGGTAGAAAGGTGTACATTATCGAGTTATTTTTTATACAATAACAATATTTAAAAATGTATTTAATTTAATCTCGTTTTTTCATACAATTCTCCTGCATATAAAATAGGAAATTAAATCATTTTCTAAAGTGAGTTACCATGAGTACCAGGCTAGCATACGTTACAAGGATTAGTCCAATGTGGATTTAATAGATAAGATTTATGTCCGAGCTCATCTGGCTGCCACCAGTAATGTGTCGCGGCACATTAGGGGTGGCTGGCTTTAGGGCAAAACAATGCCTACGGTATATTAATATTTGTGTTCGAATTGTGCGTTTTATTGTGAATGTTTTTTCTAATTGGGTTTCATTAATTGATATACTTTTAATATTTGTATATTTGAATACATATGAGATATTTAAATGTATTAGACATAGGAAATATTATGATATTTAGAATTTTATATACTTAGTTCTTTATTTATTTTAGATAAAAATGTTTTACAGAAAGAATATATTTTTTTTTATCGAATTTTTCATTTTTTATTTTCACTTCTTTTTCATTATTTATAATATAAAAAACTTGTTATTTTCTGCCGATTCGGGGTAATTCCACCACTTACAAGTATACAGTGCGTTTTGAGGTCAACTTGTAAATTACCTGTTCTAACTAGGCCGGCATAGTGAATGTGACTGCTGCTTACAGTTATGTAAGTAGCAGTGACCTCCATTCGTAGACCACACCCCAGCTTAACATCAGGCGGGGTGCTGTCATATGTCGAGTCACAATGAAAAAACAGTAGAGGTGCAATAAAAATAAGAAAGCTTGTCAAAAGCATCGCGTTTTCGACTAATTTCTTTTTGTATTAGGAAACCCATTTAATCAATGCATAATGGCGATAAAAAAAATAATGAAAACATGACTTCCTATTGCGATTTCGGTCGATACTCTGTCGTGACTGAGAGCAGTAAAAGCCTCCCCCCTCCGAGGGCTCTAAAAAAACCTACGAAAAAACAAAGCATTAAATTATACTTATAACCACCATCGAAAGTGGACGCGGAGTTGTAATCGAGCCCTGAAATTTTCGGTTAGAACTAAATTGCTTGTTCTAAGAAATAATAATTTATGACATGAAAGAATTACTTAAAATTGATATTTTGTTCTTTGGCAATAATCCTATTTAAAAACAATAGCCACTGTGTTTGCCTTGGTTTATAGATGGAAAATTTGATAGAAGTACTTTGATAAATGCGTTCAGACTTAGGATGGGCCATTTTCCTTTTAACATTTCTTTTAATATTATTTAAAATTTTAAATAACATTAAAATAAATTTTGCATTTCTTATGAAAAGAACCGATTCGCCCAAATGTCCACATTGTGGTCATTTTGAAGATGTCATGCATATTTTGTGGGATTGTGACTTGTGTCGGTCTGAGCGCACTAGGTTAATTAGTCATCTTAATATTAATTTACTATATGTGGGCGTCTTAAATGGCATTCTGGCTGAACCAACTTCTGATTCCGCTAGAATGTTATTTGATTAAGTAAATGTATATAAGAATAAGTTAGATTTATTACTATAGATATAAGTTGCCAGTATTATGTTTAGTGTGGATATAATGAGGCCGACATATTCATATTTAATGAAAAAGGCCTCGACAAAAATTTTGAATAAAAAAATAATTAAAACCATATCAATGTGTGCGAAGTTTTTCAGTGTCAATAGTTTTAAGGTTTCTCTTTGTCTTATATTTTTACATTTGTATATAAATGTACATAAAACATTTTTATATTATAGAAATTAGGCGACTTTAGTACATACAAGTGGAATGCTTTGCCAGCCCATGTGTTCTCTCTATCCTATGGAGAAAACAAGCAATGCGTGAAGAAGCACCTTAGGCCAGCATAGTGACGGTAACTGAAGTAGCCGGGAACTAACTCTTGCTTATCATCAGATGGGTCGAGGTCAGATGTCGTGTCACAATAAAAAAAAAACACAATATATTAAAAATTGTTACCAGCAAGTGATTACTAACCCGGGTCTCTTCGTTTATGACTTTATTTGATAACCACTATACAACGACCGCCTTTTTTGTCGCGTCAACCACCTTTTTTATACCTGTATTTTTTTAATTATTTATTGGTATATTCTAATGATAGTTAGTGTAAATTAGCAATAAAAATTGTACATTAAAATAACATTTACTCATGGTCACAATGATCGAGGGAAACGATAACGATTTCTCGCTTAATGCGCGTACGCCTTTATTAATATATATCCACAGACAAATATATACATATCAATCAATCAAATTGTCACACCTTTTTCCCACAGGGATAGGCAGAGATAATGAAGCGCCACTTACCACGGTTCCGACACAACTTCCTCGCTTCACTCACATCCGCAATTCTCTTCATACAAGCTCTATGGTTAAGGACACTAGGCAACCCAGTTTTTTTGAGGATATCTCCGATTTGGTCGGATACACCCTGCTGGGACTGCCTTATTTAACAAATTCATTTGCCACGCATAAATATATAACGCATAAACATAAAAATTAAGAAACAAAGTAGAAAAAGTGGTGGAACAAGTGGCATTTTTAGGAGGGGTAGGCAAGGTACACAGTCGGCTGATCCGAGGCAATACGTACCACCAATTTAAAGTGTATAGACGTGATTCCGTTTCGGAATTAGCCTGTAAGTTGCCAGTCCCAAATAGGCCGATATCGTGGATATTATTCCTACTTGCAACTTTTTAGTGTAGTAGCAGTCGCCTCCATTCATGGACCGCACATGAGGCGGGGTGTTGTCATATGTCAAGGCACAATAAAATACCCGTACTATCAGAATCCAGACGAAAAGTACTATCACCCGATGCGAAATAAACTCATAATCCTACGAGTAGAAACTCGAGTCCAAACCTAAATATCAACCTCTCTAGTAAATATTGAAATGCTTCTTTTTAGAAAATGTCTGGTGAAATGTGGTATTTTTTTTTAAAACCGTGACTAACAGGGTCTTATAGGGTTGTAGTAGACGAGAAGGGGCTACGAATTTATTTATAAACGGTGTATACGTCGGAACATAATATATACAGAATTTAATAAAATTATACCTATTAAAGAGTTTTACGATACACATACCTATTGATAAGTTTATTCGTTTGCGTTTTACAGTAAGCATCTAAATACAGATAAATATATTTTTTAGCATTCACTGCTTTAATTCTATTTTTTTACATTTATTGTAAATTGGCCATCTTGGGCATAATCTTGGGCTATATTATTGATTGCCAAATGATTCTACAACTAATATGGTTTCGAAAAGACTCCGTCGAGCAGACACTCGACATTATTACCTGTCAAAAGTATGACAAAAGTGAAAAAACGACAAGTGGTATGCTACCAGCCCATGTGTTCTCCCTATTCTACAGCTTTGGACCAAAATTACAGGTAAATTAGTTTTTTGAAAGCTTATCAAGTCAAGCTCAGTTATCTTGTTTCAATAAAAAAAAAACACTACGATATTGTGACCTGAAAAGATATGTAGCTATAGCCAAATACAAAAGTTCCAATGATAAATTACATACTTACATATTTTCTATGTAAAATTGCATTCTATTCAAATTAAAAGTCGTGGAAGTCGTCATAAAAGGAATACTAGCATTATCTTTTAAAGGATCTTGGCCTACCAAGGCCAGCCGTACATTTTAAACCCACTAAAGTCGAAGGCGGCATTGGTAGGGTATCAAGCCCTGAACTCTGCCTTTACTTTCACGCCTGCCACGCGAGAAACCTGGCATCCGCACGGAGAATCCGTGAATCCTCAGATTGTCTCATAAAATATTTTATAAAGATATACTCGTACCTCGTATCTGATGGATGGATGCGTTAACAATGCAGGCCCAGGAGAGTGTTTTCCAACCAAATCGAAGACATCCTCAAGAAAGCTAGGTTGCCTTCTGCCCATAACCGTAGAGCTTGAGGGAAGCGAGCGAGTTGTCTCAGAATCTTGGTAAGTGGCGCTCCATTGTTTTTAAGAAGACAATTTGATTTGATTGGTACTCGTACCTAAACTACAAAGGCTTAAAACGCTAAACACTACAATAGTTATAAGAACAAAAATATACACAAACTATTGTTAAAACCTCCAGTAGTAAGTTAGCCATCATGCAATACTGATCTAAGATAGTGAAACCTACATTTAAAAGGAAATAAATGTGTTGAGGGGCGCGGAGGAGCATGCAACAATAATGTTGGATAGTTTATTTGTCTATTGTTTTCATGATACTTTAAGCCAATAAATATACACAAATTAGTAGCTTAGTAGTTGGTCGGTTGGGACGATTTCTTACTATTTGACACGGAATACTTTCGTCTAGTTATAGGTCACTCGCTTTATTCATTTCTTTGTATTGTGGCTCGACATGTGACAGCACCTCGCCTGATGTTAAACTAAAGCCGACTGCTACTACAGTTAAATAATTGCAAGTAGCATCCGCAACCACTATACCAGCCTAGATATTTAAATTGCTTTATAAATCAAAGTAAATGTACACCAGCAGATTATATGCTATTGAACTCACGTTTTTTCATTGTGACTCGACATCTGACCCCGATTTGCCTAATGATAAGCAAAAAGAGGTGATAACTGACACGTTGATTGATTGGCTATATTAGTATTAAAAATTTACTATATTTTTCACGATGTTTCTACTTTTGAACTATGTTAAGTTTCAATCTTATCGAACAAGAAGACGCAGCGTCTTGTTCCTACCTAGCCCTCCCACTAGGTGGACTGACGACATAGTGAAAGTCACAAAGAACCGATGGATGCAACTGGCATCTTATGATTCAGAATGGCGTTCTAAGGGGGAGGCCTATGTTCAGCAGTGGACGCCTTCTAGCTGATGATTATGACTCAGCCTAGTAGTGGTTTATTTAGACTGATTTAAGGAAAGTAGCAACCCCATAAGAATGTCGCTGTGCTTTTTACAATTGGACATTCAATAATATTAAATGCATTTACTCGTTAAAGAATTTGTTTTAATAAATATTTGTATAAACAAGAGCTCCCTATCAATAGACATTCTAATTTCAATTAAAATAAACAAATTAAATTTTCAAATCTCCGAAGCAAAACATTTCTTAAAGGATTAATAGGTATTTTATGGTTAAGTCAAAATTAGAAATTGCATCTTAAGGTTCTTTATTCTTTAATAACTTAATCTTAACTCTCGGCGGGTTTATTAATAATTGAAAGGGGCTTGAATATCCGATTTTGTCTTATAACAATTTTGGTAAAAACCAAAGGGTTGAGCGGTGATATATATTGATATTTAAAGTACTTTTTTAAAGATAGGATACGAAGAGTTCTTATAAAAACAATTGTCTTTGCCTAGCTCTGTTAAAACACACCTTATCAGTTTATTTGTTTTATATTTCTGACCAAATTCCAAACATCCTAGTATAAAGAAAATTATACTAGCTGGAGCGCCTAGTATAATTGTATCTGTCTATCCATTGTATTGTATATGAAGGCTCATACCCTTGACTTGCCTGACTCGATTTGCTACTTACGAGTATATTATTTATATCTGTCACCGTATAATTCTAAATACCGTTATAATTAATCTCGCGACATTTTAAACTATGTATAAATTGTGAACGATACCATACTGCTTACAATAAACGTATTAAAATCCGTATCCATTTATATTATTAGGCCTATTCGGTATACAGTGGTACCCAAGTGAATAAAATTCCTTAACATGTTTTGCATAACTTTAGAGCTTGTATGAAGAGAATTGTGGATGTGAAGGAAGCGAAGGAGTTGTGTCAGGATTGTAGCAAGTTGCGCTCCATTGTCTCTGCCTATCCCCATGGGTAAAAGGCGTGACAATTTGATTTTGATTGTTTTGTATAAATATCAAGTAACCGCGAATATAAAATAAATGTAAAATGAATAGTATAAAAGGCGGAATATTCATTTAAATTGACAAAACTCGCAGACATTCTGTAGTGCGTGTCATTTGACAATGTCGCATCACTCTCGGATCCTCTCACTAATGAAGTGGCGTAGACTGCACGCCGGATATTCTATTGCCGTCCTTTTTACTCCAATTTCAGTACACTTCCGATTATAGCGACTTAAATTAAACAATTACACACCTTAAACATTTTTTGTATATATTATATTATTTATTTTTTTATTGTGACACGATATTTGATCTCGACCCGCCTGATAAGCAAGAGGAGGTCCAAGAGTGACGACGACTGAAAAAAACGAGTTCGTTCCCGGCTACCTCAGTCGCCGTCCTTGTGCCGGCCTAAGGTGCTTCTTCACGTATCGCTTGAAGGATCTAACGATGAAGAAAACACATGGGCTGACAAAGCATGTCAATTGTTCTACAAAGAAAAGACGCACCGAACTTTTTAGTTCGACTGCCGATTCGGTCGATAGAATGCGGATGCTTTCCCCGACCTGTGCGGGTATTACGGGTGTGAAAGTAAATAATTTCTTATTATAAACAAGATCATGGAATGTGGTCTTTGTTTTTGTCTATCCTTATAGGAACTGAGTATGTTTCTGTGTAGACTAAAAATCATTGAGGTTTTTAAATGACAAATGTGACATTGATCAAATTATTTCATCAGTAAAAATAACAAATTTCTTCGTATGCTGCCCTTCTTTATTCTATTTGGTTCTATATTTTCTATATACATTTCTATACTAAGCTACTAAAGTGCTTGTAACATAGAAACAGGACAACCAAAGTACATATATCAAAGATACATTGGTGACGGTGAGTGGTTTCGAACCCATGCCACTCGGCTTACGTAGCCATTGCACTGCCACTACACCACGGTCGCCTATAAGTTGTACTTTAACCCTCTGACGATGTAATCTAATTATAAAAAAGTCGCTAACATTTAAAGTTGAATGATTACAATATGTCTATCCCTTTCTTTCCCATAGATATGCAAATCTCTGTTCCTTACTTGCGGATTAAGCTTAAAGTTAATCCGTCTTTGTAATGAGCGCTGTTAGTTAAGACTGGATCAATTCTTCACTTCCTGTTTGTTTTATACTTACAATGTTTTATGTTTTAGTGGCTCTCCATTATCTCTGCCTAGGGCGTGACAATTTGATTGATTGATTTTTGTTTAAGACAGTTGGCGATCAAATGCCCATTTTGCCGATTCGGCGTAGTACTACTTTTAAGTGCGAAGACCTTGAAGTGACATTAAAATGTCCTCTATTTTACTATATATAAATATAAAATTTATAAATATATAAATTTTACCTAAATATAAATTTTTTAAAATGTTCAATTTAAAATAAAGGAAAACGCGTTATTAAAATTATATTTTATTTATCTAGATACTAACAATAAGAATAGTTCTATTAGCACTATATAAACCACTTATCTGATTTAATAAAAAACATATATTTAATCGGCATTATAAAAAATGCAGTCTCTAAGAAAAAAGTAAGTTTAAAGACTATCATATCAGTACAATTTGAAAGTGAGGAACTTTGCTCACACGAAGTACATAAATCTAGTTCTACTCAAAGTTATAAAAGTTATAAATGGACCTTAATATTTTGACCTTTTAAGAACTGTGTAATAAATAGCCGAGATTCCGCAAAAGCCCAACAATTAGTCAGTTTTTAGTACATAGAACTAAAACATTCAGGTGTGTTATAATTTAATGATTTAGGTCAGCATAATAAACGTGATGCGAGTCAACCGTGATAAGTTTTTCAGTCATCGGCGCTCTTGTTCCCCTTGCTTATCAACAGACAAGTCCAGGTCAGATGTCGTTCACCATTGTGAACTACCAAAAAAACCATTCGTCATCACGGTCTGTATACTTGTAAGTAGTTGTACTAACTACCCCGATTGGCAGACTGGATGGCACACCTAAAATAAGAAGGAATACGTACTTATATATATACGTATATTTATTGATTTTATTTTCATTACCCAATCTGATAACCTTATAAAATTCGTATTTATATAAATTTTCAGGTCAAAATTTTAAGGTCAAAGTCATCCTAAATAAAAGTTGGAGTGTAATCTCTCGTAACTCACGCCATCAGGCTGTGTCTAAGGAGTTGCTAAAGTGTCCACGTGAACTGAATTAACAAAATTTTAAGCGAATTCACTAGTTGATAGATACTACAATCACTTCGTCGTATCTGTTACTAGTTTATTCAATGCAATTTATTAACTTGAACTTTGTATACTTAGGTAAAAATAGTATGTATTAAAACATTGTCTAATACATACACAAATACTTATACATATATGCGTGACCTTTGGCCGCCATAGTGACGGCGACTGAGGCAACCGTGAACTGAGTCGTTTTTTTCAGTCGTTGGCACTCTTGTTTCTCAAATTGCTTACCATCAGGCAAGTTTATCATCACCAGCCAGAAGGCGTCCACTGATGATGATGAATTAGACCCTAGACCTCCCCCTTAAAACGCTATTCCGAACGACAAGATGCTAGATGAATCAACCGGTAGTTTTTCGTGTTTGAAATGAAATGAAATATATTTATATGCCCACTATATCTATATATAGTTACCTATTACTGATATAGCTGTTACATGTTGGTCTATGTTATATCTGCATTATTTGCCAAATCTGGTGCAAATATTATTAATGTTATTATTAGATTAGTCATTATTATTAAAATATTATCCGATATATAATATGTCAAGAAATTAATATATTTATTTTATTTCAAAGTTGCACATTAATTCTCAGTAATTTATTTTAGGGTAATATTATGACGATCACGGAACATATAAATAAAACAAATTTTAGGTGTACTATATTTAAATGTTCTGTAATTACGATAGTATAAATTAAATTATGTTCAGCGATATTGCTTTATTTAGTCATTGTATTATTTATTTTTCTTTGTTACAGAATGGAGGACACTGTGCGGTCCTTACTCCAGTTCAAGAGTCGGGTGGAAACTTTAAAACAAGAAAAGGCCTCTCTCTCAGCTGCGTTAGAAGTAAGTGATTTTAAACTAAATATATGTTGTAATGTATCAAGCTATTAGCGACGTTTAGCGAGATTGGGCGGGTCTGGTTGTCTAAGAGTCGTAGGCAGTGGTGCCCAGGCTGCCGAATCATGGTAGTAGTGGTACTTGCAAGTAAACAAACTGTGAAGCGTTTTGGTATCAGCTTGTAAGTTGCCGGTTCCCCTAGGCCGGCATAATGGATGTGAGTGCTACTTACAGTTATTGAACTGTAAGTAGCAGTCACCTCCATTTATGGACCTCACTTAACACTTAATATCAGGTAGGGTGATATCACATGTCGAATTAATATTTAAAAAAAAGAATTATTCAAAATTAAAATTTGTTTATGGCAAAGACCTTCACAATAAAAAAAAAGAATAAGTGTAGTATAGAATAAGTGTACCCATACAAAATTTCTGCCCAACTTGGTCGCTTGATTTTTTTATATGTCGAATTAAAAATTGAGAAAATTTTCCAGACTTCAGTCGAGGGGAGAAATCAAATACAAATATTCAAAATATTTCATTAAGCGAAGTTCTAGTAGGGCTCCGCATTGTCCGCCCCCTTATACTGGCTTTTCAATAAAAAGTTATGCTTATGTATTTGCAAAAGTTCGAACTTTATCATGTAGAAAGTACAGTTAGGCAAAAAATAGCTTGATCTTTTATTTTATCGTTTTTTTTTATTGTGACTCGACATCTGACCTGGCATCTTGTAGTCACTTGCATTGGCAGATCAATCAAATCACACAATAATTTAAACAGGGATAGAATGGTGCATATATATATATACATATAATATATATATATAATTTATTTTACAGGCTTATTTTTTCTTTAATCCTATGACCTTGGATCCTTCGAGCGATGCGTAAGGTCCTTGGCCAGCATAGTGACGGCGACTAAGTATAATTATCCTATATATATATATATATATATATATATATATATATAGGATAATTATACTGAGAAAATTGGCATAAAAATGGCATCTTGTAGTCACTTGCATTGGCAGATCAATCAAATCACACAATAATTTAAACAGGGATAGAATGGTGCATCCCTTTCCACGATCCTGACACAACTCTTCTTGCTTGTTTCTTGACACTGCTGACTTCCGATCTCTACTTAAGTATCTCCGGCTTGATTAGAAAATGTCCACGATAAAAGGACATCATTAATTTGGGCATTTTTGTACTAATTTTGTAATGGCCACTTATGAAAAAATATATAAATGGTAGCTTCGATTCTTGTGTTGATATAACCAATAATAATTTTACTTTTAATTGCTAAACTATTAAGTTATTTAGAAAATAAGATATGGATTTTGTATCGTCTCTCAATTACGTAGACACGTCATATTAACAGTTCTGCTTTGAACTGTCATAATTATAGTTTGATCATTTCGCGCACCTAAACTTTGTAAAACAAATGATATTTTCCAACTACATTGTAACCTTCGTACATTAAACTATTTTAGAATGCATATGCAACTGTTAACACAATTTATCCCAAGTCTCCATACAAAATAAATGATGTCCTTTATGTGTGTACGAGTACTCCAAACGGAAGTCGGACATGATTATTAACATCAGCACACAAAACCATTTCCTTGGCTCCCTTCTCTACCCTTCAAACGTCAATCAATGTCGCTTTTATCGCAAACCTTTCATATGAGGAAAATAAATTCATTTCTACCTATTATGGGATAAAATTCACCACCTGTCTTTCTAAAATATGTATTTTTTTACTATGACAAAACGCGACTAAGTCGCTTTACGGTCGCCGCGGTGGTGGCTAAAACTGACCTGGTAGGTGGCGCGCAATTGGGTTTTAGGTTTATTTTTTGCCGAAATGTTTTTTTTTCTTCAAAGATTTTTGCTCATAAGAACTCATAAAACAGAAATACTCCTTCATAAACTATAAACTTCACGTGCTTATAAAATCCTTCCGACGTCTTTAATGACAAAAACTACACTAGAGTATTACCTAAAAGAATCTTTCCATGCATACAGAGCTTAATTTTAAATGTTACCGTAGCGACTGATAATACGCAAAGCTCATAAGAACAACATTAGGCGTAGACACGAGCGGGAAAATCCCTCAAAGAACGGCCAGCAATGACCATAACATTCGCAAATTAATTCCAAGAGCAACTCCGGGAAAAGGGGGTCATAATCCATAAATGATCGCCACCCGCCCCCATACAGATAAACGCGATTTAATGTCAACTAAATGCCGGTACAAATTAAGCGGACCCTGCAGCTGATATTTTTGGGGATGCACTAAAAGTAGATTAGTTTTGACAAACAATGTGCCCCGTGTGCCGTAAGGTTAAGCACCAAGGATAAGCTCTAGCGGCGCGATTTGTTGTCATTAAATTCGTTGTTGTCAAGATCAAATACTATTCCTGTATAAATTATAATAAAATTGTAATTGTATTTCTTGCGTGCACATCGGTCAGTTGCAACCGGGGACCGAGCCCGGCAGTAATAATACCAATACTATTACTAGGTCCAAGAGCACTGACGTCTGCTAAAACCGACTTAGTTCATTATTTTCTTAATCGCCGTCACTACGCCGAACAGAGGTGAATTTTTACGCTTCTCTTGCGCCGCCTTAATATCTAATCACATCTAGCCATGGTTAGCTGCAAGAAAATGTCTAGTAGCGTTAATTAAGCTCGCCAATATAAAATTTAGTGTAATAATTAGTAATAAATTAATTATACTCAAAATATATAGATAACTAAAAAGCGATGAATATAAATTATATCTAAGTTATCGCTTTTCTTATGCAATGTAAACAGATAACAATAGCCATCAGTCTCCATTGCTTGAATGTTCTCAACAAATGGCCGTCACAGCACAAATTACTCCTGAAGCAGGCGACGTTTATGAAAGTTGAGGTGTCCTTTACGGGATTGACGGCCGTACTAAGTGTCACTCTTCATTCATATTGCCCTGTCTTGGGTTCTAGGGAGACGTTACTACAATTTATGAGCTAAAGTTAGGTTAGTTATAATATTTGGCAAATGCCAACGCTAGATTTGTTCTATAGCATTTCTTTATTTATTTTTAGTGGGAATTTATTTTAGAATTTTATCGCCACTACTGTAAACGCTTGACCCATGTGAAGAAATAGAAAGATGATAATTCTGTGACGAACGAAGAGTTTTGTCATGAAAAAAACTAAAATAGCTTCCTTTTAAGATAATTTGATGTTAGGGTTCATTGACGATAGTAAATAATAACGCAAGAATTCTTAGATTTCTACGATTATTTGTTAACAAAAAATTATGAGGCAGATATTTGCTCCGGAAGTATTGGTAAGCTACCACTGTGGTAAGCTACTCTTGATTAATAATTTTATGACCCGGCGAACTTTATACCGCCTAAAAGTCAATGAATGTTGTGTTACAGATTAGCCGAACTTAAGTTGGGTGAATCAAAAATTTAAATCTTTGATGTAAATTAAGATTTTTTTTATTGTGACTCGACATATAATCGTTTCTCTTTATAAATTATACAAGAAGTTTTTGAGCTATATATTTTTACTGATATGCCAAAATTGACAATTTGTTTTCAATTCTCAAGAACTTAATATATTTTCTTTAATTTACCCAAAATAAATTTCTTAACGCACGCAATTTTGTATGGATTTTTTTACTTTTATTTATTATTTACACAATATGTTTACAAATTAAAGCCTTTGTGTTATTTTAATATATAAGCTATATTATTGTAAAGTTTCATTAAAATCCATTCGGTAGTTTCCTATTTTGGTCCCAAATACTAGAATCCATTAGTATATACTATGCTTTCGACTACCCTTCAGGGACATTAAAATGATGGTAAAACGGAAATCGGCGATGCACAATGGTGGGGTTTCCCGGTTTAAAAGGTGCCCCCTCCGCCCCTCAACCTACCCTTCTAAACAATAATTCAGCTTCACCCTTCTGAAGTGCAAAGGCGCAGTTACTGGGGGCGATTTTAGTGAAGTACCTGATTATCGATTTTTTAAAACTATATTAAAATTATTTATTATTTTTACAGTTCATTATTAGAATATTTAAAGACGGGTTAATTTAACGAAT
Source organism: Tinea trinotella (assembly GCA_905220615.1). Classification (NCBI taxonomy): domain Eukaryota; kingdom Metazoa; phylum Arthropoda; class Insecta; order Lepidoptera; family Tineidae; genus Tinea; species Tinea trinotella. The sequence goes on along the minus strand of HG992308.1, from coordinate 13,025,077 downwards.
TTTAAATTCCTACACATTTCGGGTATGTTGCGATGGCCGTGGTGACGAACATATGCAGTATATATATAGTTATTGCAAGTAACAGTTTTTTAACAGTAATTTAAAGCTATTGAATTGTAGTAGCAGTGAAATTCATTCATGGACCACATTTCGGCTTAACATGAAGCAGGGAGCTGTCATATGTCGAGACACAATAAAAAATTTAAAAAAAGTCCTAAGTGATGTTAGGCTCGGACGACAGCACGGACAGACATCTGAGCTAGCAGTAGCCGTAGCCGTGTTCAATTAAAAACATGGCCTGGCGAGATGGGTCTCCACTCTGAGCTTGAAGGGTCCGTATAGGACAGAGAAAATACTTGTTTAAGAAGGTTGTTCGAAAGGACCGCTTATTTTATTGTTCTGGTGATTAAATGCTTCATGGTTGCACGACTGAAGTTTTCGTATTCAATAATCATAATTTAATTTAAATTTTAAATGAACTATTATGAAATGAATGGTGGGTAAAAGTGACCCATCTTAAGTTAATAGGTTGTAATTAAAACAACTAATAGATATGTATATGCATGCATACATCACTATAACCGGTCAGGACATCGAGTTTATCTGTAAACCGCGGTATTGCCCGCCCGCCCTTCGGTTGATGCCGCCCTAGCATTCCCTTTCAACCTTGGAAAACCCCTAACAAACAACCGGGTTATTCTTTAACAAAATTAAATCGCGATTTTAAACCTATAACTTAAAGAAACTTACGAGTATTCAGTTGGTTATATAAATGACGATGAACTTCATCATCATCATCATCCGCCAGAAGACGTCCACTGCTGATGAACATAGGCCTTCCCCTTAGAACGTTGTATAGCGTACATGGTATGCTGTCCTAAAAATGGGGCCGACCGTGCCACTTTAACGGTAATGATAATGAAATTCATTGCCATTTGTCAAAAAGTTACGCAGTCGCTGTTAGTGTGAAAAACAACTTTTATTCATTCGGACAATGAACTTGAACTGTTAATGAAAAAGAAAATATATTCTCAGTGTGTAGCGCGGTCGCAATTTTAATTTAGAAGCTCATTAATGGATTTAACTGTCAAAACAAGACAACAAACAAGCTCATTTTCATTGAGTTAAGGTGTGATACCGCAGACTGCAGACTACACTAATTTGTATAAGATTAATTCTGTGCAAGGTAATATTATCTGCAGCCGCCTTATTCATATTGTTTCCAAACATCATATTTATAATCTATGACATCAAATGCTGATTGTCGCAATAGTGTCGCCATGCACGAAATCAATCTCATACAAACAAGTAGTGCAGTCTGCAGTCCGCGGTCTGCAGTCGCCAGCAGAATCACACCTTTACGCGGTCGGGCCGCAGAATCGTTACCCAGAATAGCCCCATATATGTGGCTCAGTGGCAAGCCCGTGTCAAATTTACACTCATCCACTAATTGCATTTGCGAGTTATTCGATTCCGTGTATGTTAAATGTTGTTTCATGTTTTGTATTAACACTTCGCTTATGGTCTGCTGATTTTGTTGACCGTACACGTGCACGTATAACCCGTTGTAGGCTTCAACAACCCTGTTCACTGTAGCCGTCTGCGGTACTCCATTTGTGTATGTTAACAATATAAATTATACTGCAGGCTCTACGAACAAGAAATGAACATTTCAAATAAGAGATATACAATATACATATATATACTTAGAGATATATTGTATTATATTGTGCGCGATAGATGTAGCTTGAAAGAGGATGTAGTGACAAGGATTGATAAAGGAAAAGATTGACGGAAAGAATTTATAAATCTGATGTGACCAAATCGGAGACATCCTCAAGAAAGCTAGGTTGCATAGTGCCCATAACCATAGAGCTTGTATGAACAGAATTGTAAATGTGAGGGAAGCGAGGGAGTTATGTCTGGTTCGTGGCAAGTGGCGCTTCATTGTCTCTGCCTATCCCTGTAGGAAAAAGGTGTGACAATTTGATTGATTGGCAATTTGACAATTTGATTGAAATATATTGTATATGAGTAGTATTTATGGTATAAACAAAAAAATCTGATAAACATTTATTAAATCAATATAAAAGTATATAACCATATGTTGAAAAAAAAACATTTGAAATATGTATTAAAAACAAGAATTCGTATTTAAAAATGGTAAGCTGTCTCCTTGGTGGTCATTTGCCCAGTATACCGATCAGGGTAGTACCACCACTTTCAAATGCACAAACCCAAAGGTGACTAAGTTGCGTTTTGGTCGTTTTCCTCCTCTTCATTGACATTAGGCCCCCACCTGATGTTAACATGTGACAGCACCCCTGCTGTCTTATGTCAAGTCACAATATTTAAACCAAAATAATAATTAACTAATATTTATTACACTTGTGAACAAATAAATTAGGCTAACATAAAACTGTTTAGATATTAGCATAAATACAAAAACTCTCATTCGTTTCACGCCTAACCAACAACTTGCAAGTGTGTTATGAACCCTTTGAAACTACGAACATTTATCAACGTGGTATTTTTGCTTGATTAGCACAATTGCCAACATTTCTTATTAGCTTCGTGACCAGCGACACTGTATGTTAGTCTACAGATGCGATTAATTATTGTCTTTAGTTTAAAATATTACATTTAGCACCTTTATCGTTTTAAATATTAATTCATAACAGCCAGAAAGAGGTTTATATTTAGTAGTTGATTTAAAAGTTATTCTTACTCTTAAAGTCTAAGAGTAAGAGATTAAAGTTATTTGTTAAAGAAATAAAATTTAAATTTGAATTTTTAAATTTTGAAGTTTAAATTTTGAATTTATTGAATTTTGAAATTTTAAATTTTCAAATTTGAAGCATTTAAAATTTCTATAATCGTGACCTTTTTTTGCTTTTTTACACCTACAATCCTTTTTATACACACTTTATAAGAATGTCCTTTTTTTTTTTTTTTTTTTATTAACGTGGGAGGAAAGCTCTACCAGCCGAAGTGCCGGGCTCTCACCGGCTAAAACCTCCCACGCCGTTTCCACAAACCGTCATCGGCGGAGCACTGGTATCGCGTTAGCAAACCCGCGTAACTCCGCCGACGTTGGCCCTTTCGGGCCCCAACTAACAATGTGGCCCGCTCAGTCGCGACATTGCTGACACGACGAGCGGGCCCCTCTTTGTGGGAGAGACGTGCGGAAACGGCTGCATGCCTCTCCCTTACTGCCACTGCCCGGCATGGGCAGCGGCATCCACCAATCGCTCAACCTCGGGCTATGCTAAAAAGCACTGCCCGAGGGAGCACCGAGTTTGGCGTGCCGAGCAACCGCTCAAGGCAGCGCCACCTCTTAGTAGTGCGCCGCTCAGGCAATGTTCGGTCATTGCCCGGGCGACGCACTCGCTTCTCCGTCCCAGCCAGGCGCCAAGACACCCAGCTGGGACAATCCTCTCGTGTCCTCTTCCCGATGCGCCTCTGGTAGCCAGAGGCTAACAGGAAGAGGACGGGGTGAGGGCGGTGTCAAGTTCACCGCCCTCGGGTTGCGCCACGCTGGCCGTTAGGCCGGGGCGCCCACACGCTGTTTTTGGTCCGCGTCGGAACCCGGGTGCACTACGCCCGGGTCCCGATACCGCGACGGAGTACACCGTCGCGGCTCCCTATCCGCCACCCGGGAACGCGCCCGATGGGAGAACAGCAAAACTCCAGCAATCACCTGCGCGTGATTGCTGTCGCCACAGACATAGTCTGTGACGACCACGGGTAAAAGAATGTCCTGAGTCTTCCCTGTTTAACCTATAATTTAGAAATATTTATCCTCAACCTTCGTTATATTAAAATCAAAAAGTTCCCAATAATCACAATTATTTTTAAAATAAAAAGACTGAATTAAAAAATGAATATATTGTTGCGCAACATCTGCCCAGCAATTGCCTGATGATAAACTGAAACTATAATAGCAATTTGTTTTATGGCTGGCGTCCTTAGTCGTTTTCACTATGTCGTCACTATATATATATATATATACATGATATCTACGAGTTAAGCATGGGCGTTTTCATTTTTTTTCGCAAACCGATATATATCCGATTTTCGATTTTGAAATCGATTTCAAAATCCGATTTTAGTTTTTAATTTTAATATTCTTTTTCTTAATAACATATATTTTCAAAACTACTGTTTTATTTGGCAAGTATAGATTCATACAATGTATACTAAAATTGTACCTATAATAATTTATAATCTATATTTCATAATATAATTTATACATTTTTAGAGTGGTAGGCAGACTGTAAGGTGACTTGGTGGCGTCAGCTTCGGATTTAGCTTGTAAGTTGCTAGTTTCAAATAGACTGGCATTGTGGATGTGCCCTCATGAATCGCACTTTAGCTCAACATCAGGCAGGGCGCTGTCATATGTCGAGTCACAGAAAAAAAATATAAATTATTTTTAACATTTTTTTAAATCTGATGACTCTTTTGAATACATGCCTCACAAGGTTTTCGTGACATTTCGAGGAAAAAAATATAAAAAAAAAATGGTTCAAACTAAATGTTTTAAAGTCCAAGTTAAATATAATTATGTTTTTTTTTATTATGACTCGACATATGACAGCATCCCGTTTGATGTCAAGCTGGAGTGTGGTCCAAGAATGGATGCCCCTGCTACTACAATTCAATAACTCTAACAGTCACATTCACTATGCCGGCCTAGTTGGAACTGGCAACTTACAAGCTGATCTCATAACGCGACCAAATCACTTCACGGTCTGTATACTTGTAAGTGGTGGTACTACCCAGGACCGGCAGACTGGGTACCACTGCCTACCACTCTTTGATAACCAAACCCGAAGCAAATATCTATCTCTTTGTTTACAATTATAAACACTAAAAAACACAACACTAATATGTCCTATCTATTTTTTAATTATAATATAAATTTACAAAGTATAGTACTTGAGAAATTACCTATTTAAATTATTACCAAAACATTAAATAAATAACTAATTTATGTAAACGAAGTGCGCGCATGTGTCACCAAACTCAAACTGCCTAACTTGCAACGAATCAAAACAACTAATACATTTCTTTCACTCATCAGAACTTCAAACATAAACAAATCCAAGTAGCAAGTAATTGCAATCATGTACGCAAATATGGTCTCTAATTACGTAGGCATAGGAGTAAAGTAAGGATAAATTGCGTTGCACTGCGTTAAAAAAAACTAATAGCGTAACAAATGTAATCTAAAATAGATCTTATTACTTCGCGAGTAATTCTATATTTCAATGTGCGATCGTAAAATATCCAAACCGAAATCTAAAACCGTTAAAATTCGCCCCATCCTTTTTACTCCGCTAAGGTATGCTGGGTTAGACAGAAACAAAGCGAATTTCCCTAGAAGTTTTTAGTTTTTTAACGTTTTTGTGCGGTTTGTGTTTTGGTTCGGCTACATTGCTAGTTCGTTTTTTATAGTTTTTTAAAATCTGATTTATTAGTTTCGGAAATCGATACAAATCGATTTGTGACTGAAATCGGATTTTAGATTCGTTTTGATATATCCGACACATGCCTACTACGAGTATATTAGATATCTTCCCAGACGTAACTTACAATTGCACAATAAACCGTGTGCGGTTAATATTTAGCAATACATCAAACATGTCAATTTATCCAACAAACCAATGTAACCGCATCGATTTGCCGCACGTCTATTTATCAAAAATGCACGCCAACACTCACTTTGACATTCCCTTTCATCGGCTGATGTGATTACATTCATTGGGAATTAAAACCATAGCTATGGGGTGGAGGGTATCATTAATCATGTCCTGTAGTGTAGATCATTACAGTTGTTCAGTCACGCGTTCATAACACGGACCACTACTAAAGTTGAAGAAAAGGTTCGGCGATGCTATATATCTAGTATACAGACCGTGAAGTGATTTGGTCACGTTTCGGGATCAGCTTGTAAGTTGCCGGTTCCATCTAGGCCGGCATAGTGGATGTGATTGCTACTCACAGTTATTGAATTGTAGTAGCAGTGACATTCATTCATGGACCACACTTCGGCTTAACATCAAGCGGGGTGTTGTCATATATCGAGTCACAATGAAAAAAAACTAGGTAGGCTTTATTTTTCCATGATGAAATCTGGAATATTTCATCTCGAAATCTGACCTCAACCTGCACGATGGTAAGCAAGAGTCAGTCCAAGAGTGTCGACGACTGTAAAAACCGAGTCAGTTCACAGTTTACTCAGTAGTCGTGACTATGATGGCATTCGTATATATATAGTACACAACATATAGTAATAGCAATATTGACGTTAGCTGCTGTGAGATGGTATTGTCAACTTTTATAATATTAAATATTTAATCAAATCAAAATCAAATTGTCACGCCTTTTCCCACATGGATAGGCAGAGACAATGGAGCGCCACTTACCACGATCCTTCTACAACTCCCTTGCTTCCTTCACATCCACAATTCTCTTTATACAGGCTCTGTGGTTATGGGCACTAGGTAACCTAGCTTTCTTGAGGATGTCACCCAAATATATATATAATATATAAATAGTGAATATATATAACTGTACGTAATCAAACAGTAGAAAGTTAGCTGTTTCAAACATAATTCCATAATAATAATTAACTATTTAAGAGTTATTATCCAATCAACTTTACCTAAATAACAATAATATTTAAGCGGACTTCATATTAATGATATGATAGCCAATTAGAATTATATTAATTAAATTTAATTGCCAATAACGTGCATGAATTTATAATTGTTTCGCTACGATTGGTCCAAATGTAAGCATCATATTCATGGATACCCGAGCTGATGCCGCGACTTTTGTAACGAAACTAATTAGTTTGTTTCCATTGTTCCAACAAAGTTTTTGTAGAAAGGTAAAAGTTTGTTTTACATAGTAAATAATATCATAATGTATATTATAATACCTCTAGTTTTATTGAGTCGACATGGCAACACCCCGCCTGGTGTTAATAAAGCTGGAGTGCGGTCCACGAATCCATATCACTGCATCACCATATCACCACACTAAATTATTAGTACAATTTAAAGAGCTAATTTTACATAAAATTATATATTTATTATATTTTTAATATAATAAATTGTACGTTTTTAGAGTACTCCTAGAGGTACGTCGAAGAAAATTCGAAGATTATTACAATATAAACTTTATTGTAAAATAAAAAAATAATAACAATATATTCAAAAGATTAGATATTAATTAACATTATCAGATACAAATAATTGTTATTATTTGACATAAAAATTAACATGGATATTATTATAGTTATGAACTTTTTATAGTTTTATAGATGATAGTTTTATATAACTTTTTATAGATGATAGCCCAAAAGAAAGTGGAACAAGTCAAACAATTTGTTTACTTGGGAAGTATGTTTAATAGGGATGGAAAGTGTGATGAAGATATTGAGAGAAGAGTGCAAAAGGGTAACGTAGTGAACGGTGCCATCCATAGTATAATGAACAGCCAAATAATGTCCCAAAAGTCACAAATGGCTGTTCATAATTCGGTGCTGGTTCCTACATTATTGTATGGAAATGAAGGTTGGGTATGGCAGAAGAAGCATGAGAGTAGGATTAACGCTGTAGAAATGCGGTCGTTAAGGAGTGTATGTGGAGTGACGATAGCGGATAGAATAAGGAATAGCACACTGCGTGATAGATGTGATTTGAAAGAAGATGTAGTGACAAGGATTGACAAAGGAATGCTTCGATGGTTTGGGCACATGGAAAGGATGAGTGAAAGTAGATTGACGAAAGAAATTTATAAATCTGATGTGGATGGATGCGTTAAACAAGGCAGGCCTAGGAGAGTGTTTTCCGACCAAATCGAAGACATCCTCATGAAAGCTAGGTTGCCTAGTGCCCATAACCACAGAGCCTGTATGAAGAGAATTGTGGATGTGAAGGAAGCAAGGGAGCTGTGTAAGGATCGTGGTAAGTGGCGCTCCATTGTCTCTGCCTATCCCTGTGGGAAAAAGGCGTGACAATTTGAGTGATTGAACTTTTTAGTCCAATTACAGAAATCGGCCATATCGATACATTAATAACTTAAAAGTAGAACTTATTTTTTTAAATATTTTAATCGGATGTTATCGTAAAATGGGAACAGACCGAAATGCCTTAGTAAGAATGTTATTTCTGTAGTGAGGGTTCCGCAGCAAACTTGTAGATTGGATAAGATTTAATCCGACCCCGTATCCGGAACCATTAACTTTGCCTCTTGTTTCTACGAACTGAATTATTTATTGATTAATAGCTAAGAGGATTTTCAGAGCCATTTCAGAATTTATTAACTGAAAGTCTAGTTTGTTTACTTTATGTAATAACTTTTGTATAAATTGACTTTTAATAATAGATTTTAAGTACATATAAAAGGTTTTGTTTTTGTTTCAAATATATTAAGATCTAATTCCAAAAGTCAGAAAAGTCACGGATGGCTGTTTATAATGCGCTACTTGTTCTCACATGAATGTATGGAAGTGAAAGTTGGGCGTGGCAGAAGAAGCATGAAAGTAGAATTAACGCTGTAGAAATGCGGTCTTTAAGGAGTGTAATTGGAGTGATGGTGGAAAAAGGAATAGCACAATTCGCAATAGATTTGAAAGAAGTAGTAAATAAGTGATAAAGGATAAAGGAATGTTCCGATGGTTTGGGCACATGGAAATAATGAGTGAAAATAGATAGACGAAAGAAATTTATAAATGGATGGATGTGGATGGATGCGTTTAACAAGGCAGGCCCTTGTTCCTAGAGGGTGTTTTCCTACCAGTTTGGAGACATCCTCAAGAAATCTGGATAGGTACTGAAGCTTGTATAAAGAGAATTGTGGTTTTAAAGGAAGCGAGGAAGTTGTGTCAGGATCGTGGAAAGTGGCGCTCCGTTGTCTCTGCCCATCCCTGTGGGAAAAAGGCGTGACAATTCGATTAATGATTGAATTCTAAAAGTGATGGGCAGACACTTGGTGGGGCCTATTACACCACCATTTTCCAGTCACACCGACTGTGTCATTACGAGGCGGGATCAACTTGAAAGTTGCTGGTTCCAACTAGGGCAGCATAGTGAATACTTGAATTATATTAACTGGCTCCGTAGTAGCAGTCGCTTCAATTCATGGACCGCACTTCAGCTTAACATCAGGCCCTACCCTTATCACTAGATGCTTTATAATAAATATACACATTTTTTGTGACCCGACATCTTCTACTAGCTTGATGGTAATCAAACAAAGGTCAAAGAGTGCTAACGACTAAAAACCGACTCAGTTCAATCGCCGTCCTTGTCAGAGGTGTTAACGGATTCAAGTCCTTCCCGGAGATCTGCAGGAACGTAAAGAGTCTTCTGGCCTTCCTGGGGGATTTCGGGTAGCTGCAGGAATACGATCGCTCATTTTGTCGCACAATCGCGGAAAATACGAACCAACGTATATCTACTTACCTAGTGTCATTCAATAAAGGTACAATATTTCATCGATTATAGTTAAAACACGCCTTAAATTTTGATTGAAATTGTGAATTCGGAATATTTAATCGAAATCGGGATAATTAAATTGAATCGACAGAACATCTGCGGTCGTTCGGTGCACGAATAAATTGGGAAAATTGTTAATTAGTAGAATATCTATTAAATAGGTTTATTGCAAAATCCTATTTATTTCATCTAAAGATTTAACATGGTGGATTGGAACAAATTGAAAATGTCAATATGTCAAATTCATCCGCCTTTTTACTTTGAAGGGAAAAGGTTTGGGAAAATTTGTATATTATATAAAATTGTAATATGTACTTTGAACAGACGTATTATCATCATCATCATCATTTTCACAACTATTTCCACAGGGATAGGCAAAAACAACGGAGTGACACATCTCTCTTGCTTCAAGATTAATCCTTGATAGAGAATGTATCATAAAGCAGGGGTCCGCATGGTACCAATGTATTTTTACATATATATACATATTATGTACTTTGGTTGCCCAGTACAATTTATTAATCTGATATGGATGTATGTATTAAATGAGGCAGACCCCGCAGGTTTTACGTTTTACGACCAAATCAGAGACATCCTTAAGAAAGCTGGGTTGCCTAGTGTCCATAACGTAGAGCTTGTATAAAGAGGGTATCAAAGAAGTTGAGTCAGGATCGTGGCAAGTGGCGCTTCATCGTCTTCTGTGTGAAAAAGACTTGACAATTTGATTTGATTGATTGGTTGCCCAGTTTCTATGATACAAAGATGATTTAGTAGCTTAGTAATAAAATTATTTATCTCATGTTTATAAATTGTTTAAAAAACAAATAAAACCTAACAAACAGAAAACAACACGTAAACTGACAAAGGTACAATTTTTGATTCAGTTGGTTCGAACACGAACGATCACAAACAATTGAATGCCAATTTCGCGCCAACCCATTCAAATCAAAACCACGTTCCGTTATCTACTCCGCGTTATTTCAGACAGACATACAGACAAACAATACGTTTGTTTAAAGGGTTAGGTCGATTTGGTGATACAGACCAAACAGTCACATAAACGATATGTCTCTAAAACTCCGATATATTTATTGTTAATCTAGTAAAAATTAATAAATCCATTGACATGTGTATAGATATTTTTATTTCGACATTTTTTTTAAATAACTAAACCAAAATTAATTTAGCAAAGTGTTAAACAATTTTACATCAATAAGTTTAAACAAAATAATAATATTTATGTTTGATTGACTTGGCAAACTAGCTGTAAACCATATGTAAATAAAGACACCTATTAGGTAGTTATTCTTTGGCCGGCATAGTGACGACGGCTGAGACAACGTAAGGTGAATTGTTTATTACAGTCATAGGCGCTCTTGGACGACAGGTAAGTCGAAGTCAGATGTCGGGAATAACTTGAAAGTTGTTGGAAATCAACTAGGTCGGTATAGTGGATGCGACTAGACCGCAATCATGGGCCGGACTCCAGTCCGTCGAGACACAACATACAATACTACGTAAAAAGAACAATATGGAATACTATTTATAAAGAAATGTCCATTTTAGTCTAGATGAGTACTATTATTAATTTATAAATTCGTTGATTTAGAGATAACTGGGCAACCACAATGGCTGCCAGCTAGGCGTTTCAAATGTGGGAGTAATAAATAAAAATATTGTGAAATAAGATGTATAAAAATATATATTTTTCATTCTTATAACGTTCAAAATATTCGCCTATAGACACAAATATCGAGGAACAAAAAATTGCAAACAGTGAAGTAATTAGAAAATTTAGAAATAGCGAATTCATAGCACAATAAACATTAAAACTCTTTACAATTCAAATCAATTATATAAAAGAAAGAGTAATAAAATAATATATTTATTTAAATCCTTTATTGCATCAAAAACTTAAAAATAGTACATAGGCTAGTTTAATGCCTGGTTTAATTTAACAACTAATCTTTGGGATGAGAAATTGTGACCATTTCAGTTTAGCTATATAGGATTGAAATATTGTGACAATTTAGGACTGATTGAAAATGGTTGAATTTAAACAACACTGTTTAAACAGCCCTTTGTATGATAGGACCCTTCGTTTGGTTGACGAGTAATGAATTATTTTGGCATCCAGAGCACAATGTGGTCGCTGTGGGCGGTCGGTAATTAAGCAACGTTTTTGTGTGGCTTAAAAAAAACTTTAGAAATTGTTTTTTCGAGTATTGTCTAGATAGAGTTCTGTTGGTTATTAACTGGTTAAGAACACGCATTCGTGTACATTATATTATGTTTATATTTGAAGCGACCGTGGCAGTAATATAGTCTACTATCTTGAAAGAGAAATATACACAGAGACAAACACTTATCTAAATTATTGTATTTTATTTATTGTGACTTGACATCGACCTCGACCTAGGATGTCTAAGAGTCAGACAACTGAAAAACCGAGTCTTATTCGCTGTCACTATGCCGACCAAAACTTAATTATGAACTAACTAATTTAATTGATTTAACTAAAAGGTTCGGTGCGTTGTTTTTTTGTATAACAATCGACAAGTGGAATGCAATCGTTGCGTGAAGAAGCACCTTTGACTGCTTCTGACTTGAGGACCTTTGAGCACCTAGTCACTCGGTTTTTTATAGTCATCGACACTCTTGGACCTCCTTTTGCTTACCATCAGGCAGGTCAAGGTCAGATGTCGAGTCACAATAGAACAAAAAAAGTTTGAATTAATATTTTTTAATAAACACAGGCTAATAGCATTTTTTATTTCATGATTCTTACGAAAATTATTTCCATTAAAAAAATCGTTTCCCCTACATATATTTCCCCAAATTGTTGGAAATATAAAAATGAAAGAAAAAATAATTTAAAAAAAACAATTCTTTCGTTTCAGGCGTCATCAGTTCACTATCAAAGTCAAATAGCAAATTTGGGTGAAGAGAATGAAAGACTTCGTGGTCAATTATCAACATTGTCTATAAGCACTGATGATGGCGACCATGAGAAGAGATTAGATGACGTTGCCCAACAGGTGGTTAGGGCACTTCTATCCCAAAAGGTAAAATACCTTTTATATAGTATTTAAATACTTTCGAGCCTCTATATTTTCCAAGCCTATATCCTTCTTTCAAGCCTTAGCCTCTATATCTTCTACCTTCTTTAATTAAAAATAAACTAAGTAAAGAAGCAGTTTGCTGACCAAATCGGAGACATCCTCGAGAAAGCTAGGTTGCCTAGTGCCCATAACCATAGAGCTTGTATGAAGAGAATTGTGAACGTGAAGGAAGCGAGGGAGTTGTGTCAGGATCGTGGCAAGTGGCGCTCCATTGTGTCTGCCTGTCCCTGTGGGAAAAAGGCGTGACAATTTTATTTGATTGATCTTTTAAAATCAAAGTAATAAAAGTTTTTTTTAAGATCCTGTGCCACTGCTATTTTTTGTATTATTGAGACGCGATATTTAATGGCAATAGGTTACTGATACTAATAGGCAAGGGGTTACTGATATGACCTCCGATTTAGGAGAAAATCATGATATCCCCTATTTTTCCATTAACCAGCAGTCTGCTACAAAGTAAGACGATAGTTAATCGCGAAACCTGTCTTCCTTCCATGATGTACACCTGTTTTTCCGTCCGCCGATAATGCATAATGACGCTATCTAACAACCAGAGTATCTATAAATAAAATAGAAATAGCTTTTGTTAAAAAATACCAACAGCTGTATATAGTAAATAAAGTAAAAGAATACGAAAACACTCTCTTTGGCCTAACGTTGAAATACTTATGTTTAATCCGGAAATTCTTAATCCGGATACATCCCTGAAATTGTTTTCTCATAATTAAAGGCGGCCCCGTATCCGTGGATTACTGCCGCGGCGGTGTTGCCAGCATTTTCGCACATAAATCGCGCGAAATGGGACACACCAGCTATCCGGTATTAGGTTATACCGTAATAATTTAAAGAGAATCCTGCCCACTATAATCTGGCGGTAATCTCGGCGATAATGTGCCGCGTTTGTGTTTAAATCTGACTTCCAAATAGTTCAAATGCCCTCACTTTTAGAATAGTTTTGGTTATAAATTAGCGTCATCTGGACTTGACGGTTTGGTTTTTTAAATGTGATACATGATTGCTTAAATGTGGATAATGTTTTTTATCTACATTTAAGCATGATCCATGAGTGCCGACGACTAAAAAAACCGTCTCAGTTACCGGCTGCCTCAGTCACTGTCACTATGTATTTTCACTAGAATGTTTATTTAAATAAAAGGTACATAATATTATTCTAGGTTTTTCTGAGTCTAGATTTTTGTATTAGTCGATGATCTTGGACCTCTCCTCAAGTCAAGGGAAAATATCACGTGACAAAAAATTTAAAAATAATACGGCTTTAGACAATATGAATGAAATATATTTAAATTATCTACTGCTTGCTACCCTAATATAATTTATTATATCTAAACTAATTTTAAATATTAGTTTTCGCGTGGATAATTTTTACATGATTACAGTAGTTTTAAACGTCAAAATAAATAAACATAATAGATTATGTACATATATATATATTCTTTATAAGTCTACTTTTTGTTCCTAAATATGTAGCCACCTCAATGTCCGTTCACAATCTAGCCATGGTAAGAGAATGCCTAATGGCATTAAGCTCGCCATGGTACTGTAAATTTTAGTGTTTTTTTTTATTATAATTATTCTAAAAGCTAATATATGTATAATCCAATAACGTATCATATTAATATTAATAACATATACACATCACATACCATTTATTACTTACCTAATAAAATTTTAAACCCATTATAACATCATCAATCATGTATCTAATTTTCCATATAATCTTACATGCACCCCTTATACCTCTAATTACGTCTCCAAGTAGAGGATCTTAATTCTAATGAACATCTCAAAGGAGGGTAGATTGATATAATATTTCAACCAGATTAACTACCTCCAAATTGCATATGTTGGTTTGTCGCGATCTATACACTTAACGGAGACGTTTTAAACCTATATGTAAGACTTTAGCAATTAAAAATACTATATCTGAACTCAACCTTCCTGCGGGCCGACCGCTTAACTCAATGACAATGGGCTTCGCATTGACAGGCGAACTCCATTAATTAAAAATGCGACCGTGCATTACACTAAGAATCGATGTTTATTTTCATTTACAGTTCATCAACTTTTATTCATTCGGACTGTGAGTTTCAATGAGTTTGAAATGTTAATGATAATGAACACCAATTCTTAGTGTGTTTCACGGTCGCAATTTTAAGTTTAAAGCTCATTAATGTAGTTCAACTGTCACGAAGCTCAACGACAATTAACGAAACGAAGCTCATTACCACTGTCATTTAGTTACGCGGTCAGTCCGCTGATTCGAATAAAAAAACGATTCAACTTCAAGTCTAAGCGGCAAGCTGCGACTCATTGTATAACCATTTGTTGCCATAAAAACACGTAATAAAATGATTTTAATAAGTTTAAATAATTTAATGAATAATTAAAATAACTTTTTAGACGAATTATTAAATAAATAAATAAATGAGTATATTGATTGCAAACTTTGCAATTCCGAATCGCGCTACCTGCGAATATCTATAGCTGACTGCTGCCGTCCAGTCGCTAAAGCTTACGGGCTCGTGAGTTTTGCAATAATATCGCATACACGCATCGCGGCGGGTACGACTTAATATTGCTCCATGACTACTTATCCAGTCTGTCGCTGTCACTAGGGCTAGCCACAATCATTTAATATGTATCTTTGAATATATTTTTTTAGACATTTCTATACTAAATGCTATTAAACGTGCTCGTATAGTGAATAATTTCCAAAAGGACATCATTAATTTTGTACGGGGACTTGGGCTTAATCGATTAACAGTTGCATATACATTTTAAAATAGTTTAATGTACGAAAATTACAATGTAAATAGAATATATTTTCTATTTTGCATAGTGTAGCTGTGCAAAATGATCAAACTATAACTTTAACGGTTCAAAGAAGAACTGTTAATACGGCGTGTCTTTGTGATTGACAGACGATACAAAATCAATATCTCATTTTTCAAATACCTCAATTGCACAGCAATTAAAAGCAAAATTGTTATTAGTTTTATCAATACAAGTATCGAAACTACCATTTATATATATTTATATACTTTTATATATTTTTTCACCATTGGACATTTTACAAAAGAAGTACATAAAAGCCTAAAATAAATTATGTCCTTTGCCAACTCCTCTCTTAATTATGAATACGAATACATTGATAATTATTTCGTTTAGTTAACTAAGATTAAAGCCTCCAAGCTCAGTTTGTTCTTAAGTAAAATTGTAAAGAGTATTGCTGTTCGTCTCATTGCCTCTTCAACTTATCTCCCCTCTTTAATTACCATCCGTCAATTACCTCCTAGAATTTAATTTAACTAATGAAGCATAATTAAAATATACACATTTATTTGAAACTTTGAAAATGTGAAGAGAGGGTGGTTGGGATTGCGAAGATTTTGTACAAGGAAATTGAGTAAAATTTCTTACTAATTAGATTGTTGGAAGGATGCTTGCAGTTATTTAACTGTAGTAGCAGACGCCTCCATTTATGAACCGCACAACAGTGTTCAGCCATAGTAACCGTGGTGCAGAGGTAGTGCAATGGTTACGCAAACGGAGAGCACGGGCTTAAAACCGGTAGCAATATATCTTTGATATAATATTCACTTTAATCGTCCCGTTTTAGTAGCTTAGTATAGCAATTTTAGCTAGGTTGCCTGCCTGGTGCCCATAACCATAGAGCTTGTGTGACGAGAATTGTAGATGTTAAGGAAGCGAGGGAGTTGTTTCAGGATATATGTGCCTATATATTTTTTACATAATTTTTTGTCATTATAGATATAAAAATGTATGATTTAGGCATGAATATCTCATTTCTTCATAAGTAACGCAATTCGTTACAGAGTGCACGAGAAGAACTTGGATGCGCGCGTGCACGTGTAAGAGAGCTCGAGGCGCAGAATCGTGCCTTGAGTGCACTCCTTATTCGCCAGCTGAGACCTCAACCAAGACCATCACCAGCGACTCCACATACACCTGTTACCCCTAGAGAGCTACAAGGTAAGATTGAATAAGGTTGTTCAGGTACTAAGTTTTTATTATTTGTGACTCGACATCTGACCTCGACCCACCTGATGGTAAGCAAAAGTGTCGACGACTGTAAAAACCGAGTCTTCACGGTTGCCCAGTCGCCGTCACTATGCCGACCAAAGGCATTCATGCATCGCTTGAAGAATTCAAGGTTATAGAGTCCAATCCAAGGTTTTTGAGTTGTCTTTGCCTTACTTAGGCGTGACAATTTATTTAATTTGAATGTTTTTTTATAAAGACTTGCCTAATGGTAAGCAAGGGGAGAAATCCAAGAGAGGTGAGACCTTACGATTTCCTCAGCCGCCATCACTATGCTTGCAAAAAATTTGCAATTTTGAAGCTGATTTTGAAATGCGACTAGATCACTTGACAGTTTGTACACCTAAAATTATATAATTCATGCATATGTAATCGTCATAGAAAAACTTACCTATGTATCGTACATTTACACAAAGTTACATAGGGACTAAAATGTTTCCGTATTTTGTACTATTGATTGTATAAAATATGTTTCTGATTCGAACAAGAACTATTTTATTAAATATCTGGCAGATTTCAATGTTATTATTACTGCCTGTATAAATTATTAACAAAAATTGAATATAATACAGTCAAATTAGCTTGGTGACGTTTTTGCATTTATAGTACTGCGCCTAAGAGCGCGTTTTAATTAAATAACACACGTTACGAAAACGCGCCATGTCCTTAGGTTTTAATTGGAAAACAAACTGAAAAGCACGAAATTCGGTACTTACGAATTAACTATTTAAAAAAAATGTAGAATATACGTCACATACTCTCTCGAAATCTTGGTCGGATGGAAGCACTTCAGGTTTATAGCGAAAGGCGATCGGAAAAATATTTAAATAAAAAAAATGTTGATTTATTTATTTGATGACTGTACACTAATAAAAACGCAAAAACGTCTCTCAGCTAAAACTAAACATAATGATAGGAGATTGTAACATATTTATCTACTGCCACAGTATAATGGAAACGCGCTCTTAGGCGCACTACTACAAATGCAAAAACGTCTCCAAGCTAATTCGACTGTAATAATATTTTAAAATCCATGTGTGCTCATCGGACAACTACTATCGCTGTCTGTCGCTTAACGCGTGATAAAGATCTATCTCTATCATTGTAATTTATTAAGTTTCTTTTTTATTATATTTTAGTACAACTGGTAGATGTAGGCTCTTGTGGTTCGTTGGTATCATTTCGAGATTCTCCACCACCAGCACCTCCACAAGCGCAGCCCCACTCACTATGTCAAGACGATAAAAGGCGGCATCAGATTTTAACAGAAATTTGGACAGAACTTAAGGTAGGTGAAATTAAATTTCGAAATTTAAAAAGTAAAATGTACCTGACGCAATGCGCTTTTAAGTAGGTTTCTAAGTAGTGTTAGTAGTGTGAGTAGTTTAGAGTAGTGAAGTGATGAACTAAACACCTCCTACCGCACTGCAGGAACCTTCTCAGTTAGCGCTAGTAGTAATGCTGATAATAAATAACGTAAACATTTCAGGGTATGGAAGTAACTCCAGCTAACCTGGCTAAAGCTTTATCAGCAGTTGATCCTTCTCTATGGGCACCACCCACTCGTCCTGTTACTCTAAAACTCAACATGCCCCAGTCCTCCACCGATTCCATTCAAGGTAATATTTTAAAATGATTTTAACACAATAAACTTTTGTTCGTTTCTTTAAAATTAATTTTAAACACTATATACCTAATTTCAGGGACACATAGTGAAAAGGGTGTTGAAGAAGATAACGGAGAGCCTGTAGAAGTAGGAGCAGAATCACCTGAAAGTGGTGCTAAAGACGAGGGATATTCCACAATGTCCAGCGATGTGCAAGCAGACGCCTCAAGACAAAGTGATCACGCGGCGGATCGCGCTCTTCCAGATCTAAATGAAGCATCTGACGAAACCGACAATCAAACTATTGTATCAATTACTCAAAGAGATTGCCGACGACATGCGCGATTGTTAACATCAGATACCGATTATGTTTATTTCCCAATCGGTGTAGCATTCGCTGGAGTTCGCGGCAGCTACCCTCCTTCTAGACCAGTATTACCATTTCAACACGTGGTACGAAGTTTCTCAGATTCTCATTTATGTTTAAAGTTTGTTGCTGGGGCGACATGTGCTTCTAGTTGCCTGGATACACCCACACCCAGTTCAGGAGTATTATTATTAGACATAAAACCTACACCTGAAAGACCACTACGTCGGGCAATAGCCTCAACGACGAGTTCAGAAAGAGTTTCTTGGGGTAGTACGGTAGATGATAGAGCGGAAGGATCTCAGTTCGATGCAGATTACGTCCAACATTGGTTAGAGTTAGATGACGCTAGGTCTGCTTTGCAGCAAAGGCATCGTGACATTGCAGACTTAGAATATGATCGAGCTGAATTAGAAGACTGGAGCTTATCACTTTCCTGTGATGACCTTAGAGATAGACAATCTCCATTTGCTGAAATAACAACCCCTGGCCAAATATCTCTGTCAACTCTTCCTAGTATTAGAGAGGATGATGGATTAGAATTAGAAGAAGAATGCTTATGGAATGAATGCGGGTTCGCCACAGTTGAGATTGACGATTGCCAAATAGGAGACACATCGGAAAAAAGATGGGATTGTTCTGGAGCGGAATCTCCCAGCGGATCTTGGTCGAGTGCTTCTGATGTGCCAGAGAAAACGTCCAACACTGCTATGAGCGAGGATGGGGGCGATTGTGCTAATGTCGGCCTTGACTTTACACGAGATTTTTATCGTCTTGTAAAATATGAGAGCACAAAAAGTTTAGCGTCTAACTCCTCCAGAGGGATGCTTGCGCCTGACAATAATGTACATCTCAAATTTAGTGATGTACAAACAATTGGAATACAAGATCGGGAACAGGCGTTGCAAAATGTACTCTCATTTATAGCTGAGCAACAAAAGTATTGTCGTGAACGAGAAGAGTCAGACTCTATGCCATCACGACCGGTCTCAGAAATACGTGAATTACCACCACCCTATGCAGTAGCAGATTTTGATGAAGAATCAATTGGACCAAGAAGTGAAGTATCTGAAGATAGACCTCGACCGGATTCATTTTGTAGTTTTTCTGAAAACGACTCCTGTGACATTGTAAATATTGGAAAATCAAAACTTTTATATTGTGAAACAGTATCCGAACCAATTTCTACGCCTAAGTATATAGAACGAGAAGACCCCTATGTTGAATCACAAGATTACTACACAAATATGTCATCGAGTATAGAAAATGCTCAGAACGAAATAGAAGAAAAACATCATTTAAAGGTTCAGAAGCTAAATGATATAAATAGAATTATTATTAAAAATGAAGAACCTCTTGATGAAAATAAACATGAAACCAAAATACGGGAATTAGCATCGAGTCGAAGTACAGATTTTAGTACAGCTCTTAAAGAAAATACTGTAAACATAATGTTAGGAACTAAGCAAGTTATAAATGAGAGATTAGATGAGGATATGTTATCAAAACCTTCCACTCACCCATTTAGTATTGACACTGGAACATCCTTTGTTGAAGAAGTATTGAACGCTTGTAGGCGGAGTTCAGGTGCCTTAGTCACTGTTCCCGAAGAAGAAGAAGGTTCATCTCCTGATTCTAATTCTCCTCAAATGACTGAATCTAATACCACTAGTACTTCTACTGCTGAAACTGTGATAGTAAGTAATAATAATGAAGCAGTGATTAGGAGGGAAGGGAGAAAGAAAACTGATAAAAGTCGAATACCAACTTTAATGGGAGCTAAAAGACCACCCTCGTCTCCATCGAAGAGCAAATCTAAGATTCCTGTATCAGACAAATCAAAATCATCTTCAACAGCGACATCGTCAATTCAGGAAAATATAATTGTAAAACAAGAGAATACATTAAGTTTCCACGAGGCTGCAACTTCAAAGGATGTTATTGACGAACTTAATAGGTAAATATTCTCATGTGTATATTTTCATGGTCATTCAAATTTCAAATGTTTTCACGACAGGCGTGGGGTTCGATTCCCGGTCGGAACAAATATTTGTTATTAAAAAGTTAGGAGGCGGATATTTGCTCCGAATCTGGTTGTCAACGAGTGGTGCCCTGTCTGCTATTTAAGGACTACCCCGAAATAGTATACTTGTAAGTGGTGGTTAGTACATACATTCATTAATGGTCCGCACTCCAACTTGACATTGGGCGGGTGCTGTCATATTATGTCGAGTCACAATAAAAATAGTAAACAAAACATTTGTGATAATTTCAGAATGATACGTCAAAGCGAAGGTACGGAAGCGAAAACTGTAGTGGAACAACGAAAAGAGCCGAAACTTCGACCTCAAAAAGATAGTGCATTATGGGCTCCTACTGGTTGGGTTCATGTGCAGAAAGACATAGATTTTAGTGATCCAAAGGTATGTTTGAATTTATTCTGCATTACTAACTTGGTAGTTGTTCGTCTAGTTTGCTGGCTGACCACTTTTAGTTGTAATATTTGTGAAGTGACTCAGTTGGGTTTTTGTATCAGCTTGAAAGGAACCGAAGTTCATCGAGGTCTATATAGTGATGCGACTTCTTCCAAACCTCTAGTGCAGTCATTTATGATTCGCATGGTTCGGCAGTTAACTTCAGGCTGTATATGCATTTTATAGCATTATAAAAAATATATGTCATAGTGTATATGTCAAAAATTTCAGGCTCGTGCAAATCTCCTGGATGTAATGTTGGCTTCAAGTGATTCCTCTCCATCGTCATGTGGATCGTCACCAGCTGAGCCTCCTCTACCATATTCAAAATTACATAGACTACATAGATCCAGGAGACAAAAGACAGGTAAGGATTTTAACAAATTTTCTTGACTCAATCCTAAAATATGCTTCCGATTCATTTAGTTTTTTTGTTGTGGTTCTGAACTGTGACTAGACATCTGTCCTTGACTCGCCTGGTGGTAAGAGTGTCGACGACTGTAAAAACCGAATCTTCACGGTTGCCCCAGTCGTCTTCACTATGCCGACAAATACTTTGTAATACCACAATTAGCATGAAGGTCGTATCCCAAGGTACACAGGAGCTATAGATTAATCCACTAAAACATTAAATAGCTTGAAATAAGTGTGTTTTTTGTGTAAAGCTGCCAACAAGTCAGCTGTGCGTTAAAATTTCCTTATTTCTTTGATTGACATTACTTAAAAAACACACTAAGGACGACTGAGAATTTACTATGCCTAGGAAAGTCGAGGTCAGATGTTGAGTCACAATAAAAAATCTCTTTGGAATGTCTCATGGTCAATAGTGGTATCCAGTCTTGGAACTTAGCTGAAGCAAATACAGCTTATATCCGAATAAGACTTATTCGGATAATTATTGGTTTAACTAAATGATTGCATATAAGTTATAGCAAACGGATTGCAGTTAACTTATAGTTAGTTGCCGTCCCTATACCAACGGCACGCTATGATGGCAGTTTTGACGTTTGAACGCTCGTAAAGTTTAGTATAAAATAATTACGTTTGAAGGAACAATTGTGGTTCTTTACAGCGACAATAAAAAAGTAACAATTTGCCTTATTTATGCTGCAAAACGGTCATCATAGCGTGCCGCTGGTATAGTTATAAGTCATAAATTTAATTATGGTGGGGTCATTTAAATATATTTAAAAAATGGGAATATAATAGAGTGACAGTAAGTTGACTAAGAATACGGTGGTACTTTAAATTGATACGTTTAATGTGAAACATAATATGGGCGCCAATTGGGAGTAAAACCGACTCGTGTGCCGTGACGCCAAACGGCATGACGTTCTCTTATGACGTCATGCCCCTTTTCACCACTTTCGAGTAGCGGTTTCCTTTAATTATAAACCTTTTAATGACCATATAATCCGGCATACTTTATTTGTACATTTTGGCGTGTATCAGCATTTTTACATGCTAAAAATGACAGTTTTTACTTTGGCTGACATAGTGACGGCGACTGAGGCAGCCGTGTATCATCCGGTTTTTTCAGTCGTCGTCACTCTTATCATCAGGCGGGTCAAGGTCAGATGTCGTGTCACAATAAAAAAAATAAAAAATCGTATTCTCAGTCGACTGTTAGCCTCTGGTGGTGTGACAGTTTTAAGCTTAACTAGTGCACATGGACGTTGGCATTTGTTATTAAATTATGTCGCTTCTGTTGTAACGCTCTTTGTTTTTTATGCTCCACTTCCAAATGTTATATTTTCCGGCCAGCTAAACCGAAACAGTATTTACAGTCCTCGGCACTCTGAGACCTCCCTTTACAAGTCGAGGTCAGATATCGTAGCTTAATAAAAAAATCTTTTAACTGATTGTAAGTGGAACACAACTTAATGTTTTCATGTCATTGTGTCTAAAATTTCATGGATAAATGATTTCAAATGGGTCAAATAATAAGTCATATTTAACAAATCATTAAATTCAACTCCTGCGCTATCATTAATTCATGTAATCTTTAATGTTTCTTGTTATACGTGTAGTCACGTCACTCGTTTCCGTTCACACTCATTGCACTACATTTGTCATAACGCATGCGGTCATATTGGCGCTGCTCTACGGACAACATGATGGCTCACTTATTAAGCGACGCACATCGGGAATACGATCAAATATCGTAGCTCACACAGTTTGACTCAGCGCCGTATTTAAACATAGGCTACATATGCATAGGGACCTCCATAACAAAAAAGACTCTTTCTTACCACTAATGGGCAGAATTTTTTAATACTAGCAACACTGTCGCCATGGCTGGTGATTCCCCTTAGTCAAAATAGTAGTTTTGAAAACAAAAACAGCTGAAGTTATTCACTCTCATTTATAAGTGGAGTGAACAAGCAATAAGCATGACTTTAATTTTTAAAACAAAAGGATTCAAATTAAGATTTAAAATATATTAATCTAAACGTAAATTGGAGCCCTCGCCACAGATGTAGCCTAGGGGCCCACATACCCTAAATGCGGCGCTGTTTCGGCTACTGGTCGTTGCAATGTGTCGGTTATGTTGCCGTCCGCGAGTAGAGCATGAGTGCGCGGAGAGTGTGTCGCTGAGTCCGTGTGTGTGTCCAGAGGGCGGGCGCTTGTAGAGGTCGCTAACGCTCGTGTGTGCAGCGGCGGCACTGCGCAGCCGGGGGCTCGGCGTGCTTCGTCTGCCCCGCGCGAGACGACCCACCATCCTGGGCCGCGACGACTTCTACGTGCGCTACGGGGAGCGGGAGCGCGCAGCCGTCGCCACCTTCGACTTCCTCGACGACTTCGTCTCGCCGGACAACAAAGACTGTACCTAAACGTAGCAATAACACTTTAAAAGCGTCCTTAAATAAGTATATTTTTGTACGATTTATGATCGGAACGCCGGAAGCTTCCAGAATGCGCTTGTGGAACTCCTCGTGCCAGGGAGTAGACTGAAGTGTGAGATGTGTCTCGCGGGAGACGATCGCTTATCGCGTAATTTGTATATTTGTTTGTAAGCCAAATAGTTTTATGTTTTAGTGTAGCGACGTTTCGAGTCGGGCTGCACGACGTCCACTAGGCTGCAGCTTTTATGATAATGAATAGCTGCTTCTTTTAGCTCGGCAAGAATTTTACTATTCAGTTTTAGATCTGTAGGTGTCGTAGTCATCTTTCACTGTCGAATTCTTTTAAATAATATCTTTGTAAACTAAGTATAAATTGATCCTAACGGTGATCGCACCTAACAGTAATTATTAACTTCCTTGTTATTGTACTATCGTAGAATTCATGGGGGATGTACTTGATGGCATTATTTTAGTTTCCTATAAATACGAGTATGAACAGCTTAGCAAATTCAATAGCAAAGCTTATTCTGAAAGTAATAAAGCCTAAAGTTGGATGCAATACATTAGCTATCAGAACGAAGAAATAACTAAATTGCATTATTGCTCTTGCTTCCCAATGAAATGTCAATAATTGTCCGGTGCAATTACTATTTTCTAATTATAAGGATTAATGTTTAAGGAAAGCTGCGGCCTCAAGTATTGTGATATTTTTGTACATACTGTAAGTCCCAGTTTATTTTCTTATATTATTATCTTTTTTGTAGTATTTTTTCCATGTAAGAGCATATTTGGGTCAAATGACATTATTATGATCTATTACATATTTTATAATCAAATCAAATTAAAAGTATATTAACTGTAAATGAACTATAAATAAAAATATCATCTAATGACGTCACATCAGATATCTTATTATCTGTTTTTCAATAAACGTTGTCAATTTTATAATCATATGTAAATCCTAGATTATTTCATCCTAATTAGGGATAGCTCTTCTGGTTATAGATTGTATATAAATAAACTATCCTAAAACAGGCGACCGTGGTGTAGTAGTCTCGCAAACCGAGGTCCCCGTTTCAAAACCTCTTGCCGGTATCAATGTATCTTTGATGTACTTTGGTTGTCCTCTTTTTGTTATCAACCACTCATAGTGGCTTAGCATAGAAATGTGAGAAAATATTTTGGATCAATTTAATAATAAGTCTTTGACCCATGTAATTCATATTAGATATTGTATGTTTTGTCTCTTTCTACACTATTATAATCTACATTAAAATAATGGAAACAAAACATATTGTAGCTAATATGTAATCATTTATTATGAATATAAAGGGAATAAATTGTATGGTATTTTATTATACTTACTTATATAAGTAGTTTTTTTTTAAATTGAATATAAGTATATTATTTGTATTAAATTATTTAATTATGCAGAAAGATACTCTTAAAATATGTATGTTTTTTTAAAGAACGCAGAGTTTATTCCAAATCCTCTTTTGGAATTCCCAAATTAAATTTTAATTACTTTTACTCTCTCACATAAGGATTACCTTTTATTAAAAGGTAAGCCTCTTCCTTCCTTTTCTTTCGATAAAAACACCTCAATATTTAATTTTCCACACAAAAAATATGATTGTGCTGATTCACTGTCGAACTGAGAAGGGAAAAGTGTGTCGAACATTACTATAGTTCATCATTAGATGGATGGCATGAGAATAATAAATTCATATAGTCGCATTTACCTCGTAGTCACATTTATCCCAATGTTCGAATACATTGCCTGTTCTATTGCGAATTTAGCTATTCGAATGAATTATCCCATTCAGATTTAGGTGAAAAGTCTCTTCGTAATTATTTCCGACTATTTCTAATTATACATGAATATGTTGTATTATTTTTCATAATTAAAAATATGTATTTTCAATTATTTATTAATGTATTTGTGACACTTAATACGAGAATGTATTTTAGATTCATTTGAAGGGTACTAAAATAAAAGATAAGATTTGTAAATACGAAAATAAAATGTGAAAAATATTTTTAATTAATTTAAAACATTATCTATCGTTAATGGAACTTTTATTTGCTATTTACTTTTAAATACATATCACAAAAGTTTTATTGTTGCGTGCTGCATAATGTTATTTATAAAAATGTTTTCTTAAATTATTCTGGCTTCAATTTATATTGCTTTTGGATTTTGTGTAAAAGCTTCTTATTTATCTTATCGGAATAAAATTCTAAATCAAATTTAGGATGAGCAAGAATTTAAGCAATTTGTACTCGTACGTTTCTTATTTCTTAAGCAATTCTTGGCACTTGAAATAAACATTTCCTCTAATTTACGAGTGTACGTTAACTTTTGGTTATTTACCTATGTTATTAACTTTTTTTATGGTTGATAGAGCATGTATGAAGAGAATTGTGGATGTCATGGAAGCGAGGGAGTTCTGTCATGGTCGTGAAAAGTGGTGAAAAGTTACTCCTGCCGGTTTCTAATCTAATTCTAAATTATGAGAAAAAGAATATGGTGTGTTTAAATTTTTGCTCAACTATAAAGTTTATTCATTTATTGCATTGATATATATTATAATTAAAATGTATTCGATTAACTATTATTTTCATATTCATAATCATATAAATTACTTATTTTTTGTCATAAATTAAAAATATAAAAACATGGTAGAGTTTTTAAGACAATAAACGAAAAATATTACATATTGTAATTAACGATCGATAAAACGTATTTACTGATTAGAATTATTAGAATGAAACTATTAGTTATTGTGCTAAATATTTCAAACAGCAGTAGTTTATTTATTATTGGAAATCTCCATCTTTTACTGCTGTTAAAAATAATTACGCACCTCGTAACGTATATTCCCAAATAGTAGACATTGACTATTAATCATTAGTTTAATATCTGTGCCTATAGAAAGAATAAATAAAAAATAAAATTATTGAAAACTTGGCTGTATGGGCTCAATCCCTTTGCCATTAAATGAAACAACAACATAAAAAATAAATGTCATAGTCAAATGGAGTGTTTCTTCATGTTCCCTCCAAGACTTCTTCTGAAGTTTTAGTAAAGGCTTTCCGCCGCTTTACTAAAACGATCATCATCAACCTCATTCTCATCATCATCATTTGATGAATCACTCGCGTGGTTCATCTTCATCTTTACTTGACAATGTTTTAACATTAAACCATATAGTTTTACTTTGACACTGGCAAGTTAAATACTAAAGCCATAAACAAGAAGAAAGAAATGGAGTTTTGGCGGGCAACTGCAACTGACAGGTCGTGCAATTATAAATTAGTTGGAAAACTTGTGTGTTCTTGAATATTAATGTGGAATTGTTGTACAGTAATGATTTTAAAGTCCATTAAGTATAGACAAGTAATTAAAATCTGTTTCAGAGTATTTTTCCTTGTTCTCCCAAGACTCTATCGGGGGTTTTAGTAAAGACTTTACTAAGACCCTTTTCATCAACCTCATTCTCGTCCCCATCTTATTATGAAACACTAGCATGTTTGTTCTTCATATTTATTTTTACTAGATATTGTTTTAACATTGGACATAAATTAATACTTTGACACTGGCAAGGTAAATACAATACTAAAGCTAAACCATAAACAATAACAAAAAAGACGGCAAATAATTAAATTTTTGTAAATTTCTAACTTTTAACAATTTATTTTTAAAATCCTTGTAAGTACGACCGTTTTCATTTAACATTTTATTTAATAATTTAAACAGAACTTTCTAATAAAAATATTGTTTCACTAAATATGGCAATACAACTCGTACAATAATACTGAAAGAGATGCACAATGACATTACCATAATAAATGATAAAGTCAACATTAGTATTTTCAACGCATTCAATAACAAAACTAGGCCTTACTACAAGATGATTTTAAGGCTGGGAATAGATTTCCGAATTTTCTCTCCAAATTCTGATCAGACCATCGGAAAGCACTCGTATGTGTATGTGTTTGAATACTCAATACACATCCGATCCGATCGGAAACAGCGCCAAGTAGTTTACGACTTCATTGCCGGTCTGGTTGTCTGAAGGTGCAGTCTGCATACTTTTGTATAGAGACAAAATAGACAAACGTACGATTCCTACTTCCGACTTGCCAATTGACTCTCTAGGTCTAGGCACTCATAGCTTGAGAATGACTAAGTTTAAAAAAAGTCTGGTGCACAAATTGGATGTGTATAAAGTAAAAGCGATCAGATAGTCTGATCAGACAATCGAAAACAAAACCTAGACCATTAAATTGTTGTTAAAAGTAGAAACCAACATTTTACCTTCTTAATATTAATAATGTTCCAATGTTTTAAATTTCTTGTCCCTATCCCGACAAGAGGAAGGCAAATACAACATTGGTAGGTAGACTACCATTCCTGAACAAGAATCTTGATGTAAAAATGTACTTTTTGGGTAATAGTCCTAAACTAATAGAGACATAGGTAGGTAGACTACCATTTCTGAACAAGAATCTTGATGTAAAAATGTACTTTTTGGGTAATAGTCCTAAACTAATAGAGATACATAGGTAGGTACTATAAACAGTACAAAATATGTAGTAATATGTATAATATAATTATCTATGTATTAATACTGAAATTGTCAGATGGATTCAATAAATGATTCCGTTCCCTGAATTATTGTTTTATTTCATAAACATTACCTTGTCTTTTCACTGCCGTGATACTCGCACAGATCGGACGAAGCAATCGCACCCTGAACTGCTGAATTTAACCAAACAACAAGGATATTTTGGCCGGCATAGTGGCGACGACTGAGGCAGCCGTGAACTGAGAAGGATTTTTTTAGTCGTTGGCACTATTTGACGTCGATCAAGCTTACCATCCGGTCAGATATCTTGTCATAATAAAAAAAGATCACGAAGCATGACTAATATGACCGACTAACGACCTCCAACAAACTGCCTACCACTCTTTTGTTACTATATACTATTTTTATAGGTATTTATATTATATTTTTACTAAGGTGGAGGCAGTGGACGTCTTCCGGCTGATGATGATGATTATGTTATTGAAAGAGTTGTGTCCGGGTTGAGGATCCGTTGTCTCTGCCTATCTTTTTTAATTGGGCACAACTCTCAGATCCTCGCTTGATGTTAAGCTGAACTGCGGTCCATGAATTGAGCTGCCTTACTAATTAAATTGCAGTTTAATTACTACAAGTTTAATTACGGCTTATACTATGCCGGCCGAGTTTGAGCCGTCAACTTACAAGCTGTTCCCGAAACGCGGCAAAGTCACTTTACAGTATATACACTTACTTGTAAGTGGTAGCACTATAGCTTGTCTAACTATAAATGACGCGTCCCTTCACTTTATTATATTCACTTTACTTTATAGTTATTTAAATGTGTGAATTTACATATTACTAACTTTTGTGTCTAACCAGCAACTGAATATCCAATTACAATTGCATTGTACGTGTTGCATCCATATTTTATATTTGCTCGTGTGCGTAAATGCAGTAGTGGGGCGCGTTATTTCGGCTTAGACAGACTCTATCCCAGCAGACTGGGCCTACCACTAGTAGACAACCAGGGCGTGAAATGTATGATGATGATGAATTAGAAATATAATATATGTATATAGATTGTTTTAGAATCCTAGTAAAGAAACTTGACCTCATAGATAACCCTGGAATGTATTTGATATTTATAATTTCCTTAAATCGCTAAATAAACAAATATATTAACGTCTAAAAACATAAGGAATTATACTTATATTCTATATAACTATATAGCCGGCATAGTGGCCGCGATTAAGGCAACTGTAAAGTAAGTCGGTTTTGCTTGCCTTGATTGGTTGTAACTTGCCTTTATAAGCAAGGCGAGGTACAAGAGCGCCAACGACTGAAATAAACGGTTATTACGGTTGCTTCAGTCGCAATCACCATGCCGGCCAAAGGTGCTATCTTCACGCGTCGCTTGCTTCTACGAATAATCCATAATCCAAGTTTATAGGATGGAGAGAAAACATGGGCTGGTAAAGTAATAGATTGACATGCTAAACTCAATCCATCAATCAATTTTTCACATCTTTTTTCCACAGGGATAGGCAGAGACAATAGAGCGCCACTTGCTACGATCCTGACACAACTCCCTCGCTTCCCTCACATCCACAAGGTCTACAGTTATAAGCACTATGCAACCCAGCTTTCTAGAGGATGTCTCCGGTTTGATCTATACGCTAAACTCAAACAATATAATTTTACTTATACTAAATAAAAACTATACAATGTAATTTTATATCACTTATAAGTGTTAACTCTCGCCGTATCGATTTGTCTGGCACAAATTGGCTGGGCGTTTTATAAAATATTATCTTTATTGATCACTATAATTTAAAGCCATGTGGTAAATAAATCCACCCATTCCATGTATAGCTACAATCAAATGAATTAATCAAATTGTCACGCCCTTTTCCCACAGGAATAGGTAAAGACAATAGAGCGCCCCTTGCCACGACCCTGACACAACTCCCTTGCTTCACTCACATCCACAATTCTCTTCATACAAGCTCTATGGTTATGGGCAGCTTTCTTGAGGATGTCTCCAATTAAGTCGGAGAATGTTAAATAAAATACACATTTACATTAAAACCAAACTATATTTATATGAATTTATACGTTTGGATCAACGGTGTCGACTATCTTAGTTCCTCATAGGAAGTCGAGCAAAAATCACAATCTTAATATGTGTTAATCTAAAAACAGGTGTCCCTGAATATACGTGACATTGTAACGTTTGTTTATGAACAAAAACATTGATAACGCTCTTTAGTAGGTAATATCACAAAAGGAACAGTAGAATGTCTTTAACAACGGCAGAAAACCATACAGTACTTTTTTATTGAGGCTCGACATATGACAGCATCCCACCTGATGTTAGGCTGGAGTGTAGTCCATGAATGGAGGCGACGGTTTCTACAGTAACTGCAAGTAGCAGTGGCAACTATTACGCCGCGCCGGCCTTGTTGGAACCGGCACCTTACAAGCTGATCCCGAAACGCGACCATGTTGTACACTTGTAAGTGGTGGTACCAATGTATCTTTTGTATAAGAATCTACTTCAGTCGTCATGTGTCTATGATAAAAGGATATTAGGTTAGACTTGATTAAAAAACTAAAATAGAAGCATAACACTGATTTAATACAAACAATATAAAAAATATTATATATTTCAGTATAATCTGTATTATCCTAATAGTATTAAAATATATACATATATATATATATATGCATATGGGTATCAGAAATCGAACACTGGACTTACCAGACTAGATTATCACGACTAAATTAACAACATTATATTTATTATTTAAAATAAAGACTGGTTTACAAATTGTTACCTAAAAATAGCCGCTGCCAAAAGTGCACGATACGAAAACATCTTCAATATCTTCGGACCTAAAAAGTTATTCTTATATGAAACTCTAATATGGTTCAAAATTATTATTTTCCATTACCTTTTTGTTAGACACACGCAAAAAAACTACACCATTTACCAATAACTTAGTAGCTTTAGGAATCCCTTGTAATCTCGAGTAAAACGAGGCCAGTAAATGATGTCAGTGTAGTAAATTACTATCCTGTCCTGCTAATTGCAATAAGTTCGCCAAGACAGCAATTGAGAAAGCCGTAAACTGCATCGGTTTTATCGTCTGCTCTCTTCGACTACCCCTTACAATCAGGCAAGTTGATTTCTAATCTTGCGTCTTAATAAAAACGACAATATTATACTAACTTTATTTACTAGTCTTGTATTACCCACAGACATTAGTTAAATTCACCATTACCTGAATGACATCACCACCAATCAATCATGGATGACATACTGGTTTAGTGTATAAAGATCCTACAACCTAATGAGCTGAATGAAACCTTTTAAATGAAACTTAACGTGAAGTATCCAAGGAATTGTTTTGCTGACGGTATTGGTCGGTGCCAGTACTGCGGGGTTAGGTTGGCAAGTTAAAACGATTATCGTCTCTCGTCGGCGATTGTCAAAATAATAAAAGCTAGGCTAAATCCAATAAAACGAGACAATTAATCGTTGTGACGAATATCGTCTGTGCGACGACACGCACATTATTAATTGTCTCGTTTTATTATTATCATCAATAGTCTCAGTGGATTTAGCCTAGCTTTTATTATTTTGCCAATCATCGACGAGAGACAATAATCGTGCTGTGCTGTGTCTCGGTAACGTTATCCCTTCGTGTGACGTCACGATCCGAGGGATAGCACGTTATTATTTATATCATTGGAAATAACAGGAAAATAAAACAAAATATTCAATAAAAGTTTTATTTAAAAAATAAATATCTATTTACAATAAATCTATCAATAATTTAAAAATGTCATGTATACTTAATATTAATCTAGCAGTTTGGTTTTGAACCCGATTTAACCATATCTTTTACGATTATTACTGACTGAAAAGATGGTATATTATAAAAATCGACCAAACTATAGTTGGGGAACGAGCTAAATGAATTCGGGGGCTGAGGTGCGGTGGGCGTGAGACGACCACCACCCGTATCTTAGTGGCCGCTTTTAGTGACGCTCATAGCTCGGCGATGTCATTTAATATCGATAAAAACGTGTCCATATTTTCTTTGTTTGATTATTGAAAATTTAGTGAGTTAATGGAATAAAAGAGAGTCGTCATCCGTATTCAGGCTAGAACCATTATTAGAAACGTGATTAAAATGTGTGAAAAAGAAAAAAAACATGCAGTCACTATTCTCAAAATTAAATTAATATATAATTCATTAAAAATTGTGTCTGTCTAATGTTTATACTTCAATTTAATACACATTTATAATTTTTAATAACTAAATCTATTTGCATTTTAAGTAAAGTGTGTGTTTATTGTTATCGACATTTTGCATGTTACTTCACTATTCATAATAGACACGTGACCATGACGTCACAACTGCATTCCTTGCACGTTCCTTTAACTCGTTCCCCTACTATAATATTATAACTAAAATACCATTTGTTATTATTACGAGCATTATTTTTTACTTTTAATATGGAATTGATTTTGTAAATTAACGTTAAGTAGGTATAATTTCAAAGTACCCTCCACAAATATTTTTATTTTTACCCTTTTGTATTGTATCAATAAAGTTTTGTATTTAATTCAATATTTAAAAAGGAAAAAAGCTGACAATTTGATTTGATTAATGACTCAAAAACATCATG
Source organism: Tinea trinotella (assembly GCA_905220615.1). Taxonomy (NCBI): domain Eukaryota; kingdom Metazoa; phylum Arthropoda; class Insecta; order Lepidoptera; family Tineidae; genus Tinea; species Tinea trinotella. The sequence goes on along the minus strand of HG992308.1, from coordinate 12,991,798 downwards.
ACAATAACATGTGATAGTATAAAATTATACCCCTAGAATTTATCAAAAAGGTCATCGGGTCCAAAACCATCAATTCAAACGGTGTATTTAAAATACCCTAATATTTGATCACAGATAAAAAATATATGGATTTTGTGACAATTTCACGTTTCATTTCAATAATTTTGCTATAATACTTTTGTAAAATAATTCAGATCGTTTCATATCAAAATATACAATAATAAAACTTTTACGATTTCCAATAAAAGTACGAAATACAATACTTTTAATATTACAAAATTTTCGTTCGGAATGTTAAAATTAATGTTTAAATATATATATTTGTTATAAAGGTATTCTAGCTATTTAAGAACTTGATTATAAAGACAGTGTCGAGCGATCTAACGCCCAACTCGAGTACTGGCCCAACTCGAGTAATGGCCCAACCAATCGCAATTTAGACCATATCTAAATCCTAATTTGGCTACAAAAACAGTATGAAAATAAACGAAAAAATAAAACCGTCACAGCGGACTCAGCTACGGTCATAGATTAAAAAAACACTTGTTAAAATTATTTTAGTTTATTACCTGTTTAAGTACTTGGGGGCTAATCGCGTAAAGTTAATCCTAATTAAGTGCGCAAACTCAAGCAAAATATTGCAATTACGTGAAAGAAAGTCTAGTTCAAAGACCATATTATTTCTGTACCTACTTAAAAGTTAATTATCAATTATCAAACACAAATTGTTTTTGATCTAATAATAATTTGGATAACAGCCAGTAAGGGTAAGACATTCAACTTGAAAAAACAAGGTTAACACTATAGAGGGGTCTTGCCAATATTCTAGAAAACACGCGATAATTTCTGATGATTATTGTGACTAGATTGTTTTTTGTGAATTACAAGGGACAGGAAAAATAACATAAACATCATACAAACAATAGATATATCGCACTATATGTCTATACTGGATCCTTCAAGCGATGCGTGAACAAGCATCTTTGGCCGGCATAGTGACGGCGACTGGGGCGGTTTTTTCAGCCGTCGTCACACTTGGACCTGTATTTGCTTATCATCAGGCGGGTCGAGCTCAAATGTCGTGTCACAATAAAAATAATACATATAATTGGCCCTATCATTCACTTTAGTGCTGGCCGGATTACTGCAAATGAATATTTTGACATCCATAATGATAAGTTCTTACTATGACGGACATATTGCTAGCAAACACACTGCCATATGACAAGATGATAATGCTGCAGTCTTGGTTTAAGGAGCATCAAAATATCATCAAATATCGCCTATTATAGGGAGTTAGGAATATCTCCAAAAACATTAAAGCAATTGGCGGATAGTATTTTCTTAAATTTTGGGCGAACATTGAACAAATTTAATGCGGCTTACTATCGCGTTTATTTTGGTTTTGATTTTACATTTTTTTATTATTCCGACGTTTCGAGAGATTTGCAGCCATCGTGATGTTTTGATTTTGTTTTTTTCTTTTTTCTGTTCCCGGTTTATTTCAATTTTTTGCAAAAATAACTGACCTGTCAGCTAGTTTGGCAGTTTGCTGGACTTGAGTTTGTGTATTATGGGGTCCCAGGTGTTAGATGATTGGCGGATGTTTCGGTAGAAGAATCGGACGACATTCCGTTGGAAAGTTTTTAGAGGCGCTACGAACGAATTTATTTTTCGATTCTAAAGATAAATAGTGACCTAACACCTTATTAAGAAATAAATATGTTCATATATTTTTTTATTCTGACTCGATATATGACAGCACCCGGCCTGGTGTTAAGCTGCAGTGCGGTCCATGAATAGATATCACTGGTACTACAATTCAATAACTGTAAGTAGCAGTCACATCCGCTATGCCGGCCTACTTGGAAGCCGGCATAGTGGATGTGCCGTCATATATGTGTTCATATTATTTTGTCGACCCCCTGTATGTTTAGGATAAGGCTTTATTGATGCGGTTGTAACGTTACACTATAGACCTGCTGCCAGGAATCAAACCCAGTCTTTGCAGTTTGCTCGAGTTATTGACCCGGCAAAATGAGACACAGTTAAACTAACTAAAAGTTAAGACGATATAAAACGAGTTGTTCGCAAAAGAACCTTTATTTAAAAACGAAATTAATTATTTTACACTTGTAAAATAATGCATATTATTTATTAATTAATTAAAAATTGAAGAAAACAAAAACAATAATTTGATAATTTAAATAAATAAAAAACTACTTTTGAAATAACAGTATCCTAACGTATAAGGTAGTAATGACAATTTAAAAGGATTTTTTGCAACATCGGTAAGTAAGACGGTAAGTGGAGGTCAAAAGTATTAGACGTGGTTATTAATCCGAATTTATGTAGTTGAAAAAACTGCACTATGAAAAGATAGGATTGTATAGTAAAGATAGGATTGTATAGGAAAGATAGGATTTCGACGCGAACACATGGCGCTTTGTGTTTAGAGCTGCGTTAGGCGAGAAACACCGTGATTTTTTTCTATACAATTTTCATTACTATTTTATACAGAGTAATAAATAATACTAGCATTGGAATATGCCAATAATAATAATAATAATATAAACTAATATATTTATAATTTGCTATATTTAAGTAGTGATGCCTACCGTAGGGTGGACGGTATAATTATTAAATTATATATTTACATAACTCACTGGTTTATACATACAACCTATATTAACTATAATTAAACTATAAATAAAAAATATCATCTAATGACGTCGCATCAGAGATAGTCCCAAGGAGACTGGCAACATTTCCCCTTTGTATAGCAAGGCTAATACGTTGGCAGAAATAATTACCTATATTATAAAATTGAAATAACTATAATTTTTAATTAAATAGACCAAAGTGACAGATAAATATCTCTAAAAATAAGATATTTAGAGTCACGTGATAGAGTGACACATAGAAGGCCGACCGCGTAAATGACAATGAGAATGGGTTTCGTTTTTACATTTGAACTCCATTAGCTTTAAAATTAAAATTGCGACCGCGCAACACACTGAGAATCGATGTTAATTTTCATTAACAGTTCAAGCTAATTAAAACTCATTATCCGAATGAATAAAAGTTGTTTTTTGTCACTAACAGCAACCGCGTAACTTTTTGACAAATGGGAATGAATTTAATTGTCGTTACCATTAAAGTTGCGCGGTCGGACCTCGGATATGAATTAGCTGTCAATTTCGTCCACGGTATTTAAAATCTTTGCATAGTTGTGTCAAACAATTACATACTTATATACAAAGTATTAACATTAAAAATCACACATTTAACCTAAATAATAATAAAAATTAAGGGCTCTTTTCATATACAGCTTGCGTCATTTATATAAATTTATATTCATTAAATATAAAAGTCAATTCCATTAAAATAACAATGATAAAGAAAAGAACATGAATAAATAAATAGGCCATTTTGTTTGTCTTTTTACGTTTAAAATATTCTATTGTAACATGATTGTTTATTCAAACCTCAGATACACGTGAATACTAATAAGGCATACTAGATTTTTTGTTAATTGTTAAGTAAGACTGTTTTTTTATATATTTTGACTCGATATATCCCCCCCACTAACTTACCATCAGGCAAATCAAAGTCAGATATCAAATCACAATAAAAAAATCGAAGTGTCCACAGTTTAAAAAACTATCCTACAAAAAAATATTCTATCTAAATCTCACTTAAAACCCTAATTCTTAGTGAGTACTTTTTCAGTACTAATTTTTAGTGAGTAATTATTTAATACAATTTTTAGTAAAACACTATACAATAAAAAAAACTCATATTTTGGCCATTGTACTTATAATTACAAAATTCGTTTAATTTGTGATATATTGTGACTGTGCTTTCTTGATTACCTAACTCCATATCCGAGGTTTATTACTTCCAGAAGAGCAATGTTCCTTCGTTTCTGATGATGCGCCGAAGTTGGATACTCGAGGTCCACCACCGAAGACGTTACCCTTCTTCATATCTCTCTCCTTTCTTATGCTAGGATACAAAACATTCATATTTAAAAAAAAATACTTTTATATTGTGGCTCCACACATGACAGCAGCCTGCCTGATGATAAACAGGAGTGCGGTCCATGAATAAAGGCGACTGCTAGTACAGTTAAATGACTGTAGTAGCACTCGCATCCACTATGCTGGCTTATATATATAAATATCTAGACACTTAAACAAACGAAAGATATGTGTAAATATATTTATAATATGTTTTAAATAAAATAATAAAATAGACTTCTCGAAACGTGCAATACAATTAAAAAGTATTTAAAACATGCAATTAATTAAAAATAGTTTAAAACAAACAAATTGAAATCATACTAAAAGACATCGTGGTAAAGGCAAAGGACGATGATATTTTAAACTTAAGACCTCAAAGAAAACCAAGGGCCGCTTGACAGAATTTGCTACAGGCTGGCTTAATCTGGCACTGCTCCTAATGTGTATCGAACCCGGGACTTTACGGTTAACAAAAGAGTGTGCTGACCGATGCGCCACGCCTGTCGTCATATTCGCTAGTACAGCTAGTATTCCATTTAAACAAAAAGCAGAAATATGCAAACCAATTACCTCTATTAGTTACGTAAAAAATCTAATTATTTTTAACGATTTAACAAGCAGTGACTTATTAAAGCGATAAAAACTTGATAAGGCTAATCATTTGTAAATATTTATTAGTGTTAGTTTTTATTATTATTTTTGTAGTGACGTGGCCCAATAGGGGGGAGGCAACGCAGACAGACACAACGGAGCATCCTTAGTCATCTTACTTTCAATATGTTTCGTCACTACTTACATAACTTAGTTTCAAACGAGATAGATGTAGATAGATTCGAGTACCTGGGTATTTTGTAGACTTTTTTGTGGTAAAAATTATCCATACATAGTTTATACTTAGTTACATAGTATATACAGTATATATATACTTATATAATATTCTGTAGTCATATAAATACAAATACCGTTTTCATTTTTAATTTAAATCTTTAAAACGAATCAAAATTAAGTGTAAAAATAAATATACTGATAAATATGTTTTTTTATCTAATAATTCCTTTATAACATAACAAATCTTTAAACACGTAGGTTAATGCTTCTTTTTCCTTATTTTTTTACATTTTATACTAAGCTACTAAACTTATTTGTATCATAGAAACAGGACGACCAAAGTACTTATATCAAAAATGCATTGGTACAGTAAGTGGTTTTGAACTGGGATCTCTCGGTTTCCGTGACCATCGCACTACCACTAAACCATAAACCAATCCGAGAACGCGGTCAAAATAAACACAGTGATAAGCCGCAAAAAAATATATTTTTCATAATTATATTTAACTAAAATACTTAATTGCGTATTGTCAAAATCACAGAACAGTGAAGCCAATTTCGTTTACAAAAAGTCCATACAAAACAAAGCTATTATTTTTAGTCATCCTTGCGGAAAGATTACTCGTATACATACAGTAAATAGATTATAAAAAATCTGGTAATCCCTATTCACAGGTATTTTGAATAGTAATAAATTATAATAAACTAAGGTAGGACTGGGCAGGTCATCTCTGTCGCATGTCCGATGCATTATGGGCCAAGTCCACTACTGAGTGAACTCCTGATTGCAGAAGACATCGCGGTAGACCCAAACAGAGATTGCCAAATGTCGTGAGTCATGGAAAAAAAATACCTCCCGTATTTTACCCAGCAGTGGGACGAATAAATAGGCTAATATAATAAATTGTAGTAAAAAAGACAACTTCTTAGCATCCATGGATTCTCCGTGAGGGTGCCAGGACTATCGCGTGGCAGGTAGGAGAGTGGAGCGTTCCGGACTTGTAACCGAAATGTAGGTTACATCACCTACATCACTCTCCCCTCTACCCAAACAACTATTGTATAAACCCACCAATGCCGCCTTCGACATTTGGCCTAAAAACGTTCTTACGGCTGACCTTGGGAGGCCAAAAATATAATCCGTATAAAAATAGAGACAATAATATGGATCGACGTATGACAGATCCTAATATTAAGCTAGAGTAAGGTCCATCAATGTAGGCGACTGGCAGAGTCAAATATTGCCAATCGTCGCATCCATCAGCTCACTGGAAAAGTACCGTTTCTAATAAGGCCGGCATACTGGCTACCGTGGTGTAGTGGCAGTGCAATGGTTACGCGAACCGAGAGCACGAGTTCAATACCACCCACCGGTACCAATGTATCTTTGATATATGTACTTTGGCTGTCCTGTTTCTATGATACAAGCAATTTAGTAATTTACTATAGAAATGTAAAAAATAAAATTCGACTGTTATTTTCAATTTTTTATGTGTAGTCGCAGTCGCATCCAGCCTAACACCAGGCAGGATGCTGATATGTCGAGCCATATTTTTTAAATAATAAAAATATTTAACGCGTAGGACTAGAATAACCATTGCAAATCCTCAAAATTATTTTTTAGAGATGTCACTGATAAAGGAATGCTTCGATGGTTTGGGCACATGGAAAGTAGATTGACGAAAAGAATTTATAAATCTCATGTGAATGGATGCGAGGCGAGGCAGGCCCAGTAGGGTGTTATTCGACCAAATCTTATACATCCCCAAGAAAGCTAGGTTGCCTAGAGCCCATAACCATAGAGCTTATATGAAGAGAATTGTGAATGTGAAGGAAGCGAGGGAGTTGTGTCAAGAACGTGGGGTACACATGATTTGCGTCAGGTAGGACTCATAGGATAACCTAATCAAAACTTAGTCATACAATGACTACGTGACATAAGTGCAATATACTCTATGTATACGTAATTCGATAATTATTAAATAAAGCAATTAATATGGTTTTTGTTTTGCTTGCGTCATTCGTATAAACAAAGGGTTGGTCTGAAGATGCCGGTGATTATATGTGACGTTTTTCCTTATTATTAAACTTTTAAATATACTCCATAAAGGTGACTATTGAATGCAGCTCAGTGAAGCATAAATAATTTCTTGCTACTGTATATTTTATTTCTTGAACTGAAAATAAAGGTCTTTGGCTTATTCTTTTTAATAGAAACTATAATATGTGATTAAATCTCGTTAAAGATCAAGTCGCCTCTTGTCACGATGAAGTCACGACGAAGTTAGTTTAACTAATTTTATTTACGATATTACAAGTGGTTTTGAACCCAAACTCTCGGTTTGCATAACCATTGCACTGCCACTACACCACGGTCGCCTTAATGTTTTTTATATTATACATTTCTATACTAAGCTACTAAAGTGTTTGTATCATAGAAACAGTACAACCAAAGTACATATATCAAAGCTACATTGGTACCGGCCAGTGGGTTTGAACCCTTGCCCTCGGTTTGCGTAACCATTGCACTATAGTGATACCACGGTCCCCTTAACGATACCTATAATGAACCATAATAAATGTTAAAAAGGAAAATAAATAAACTACAAGATCAAGTTTATCAAAAAATTAACGACAAAAATCTCTTAATATCAATAATGATTAGATATGATTAAAATAAGTCTTAATTCAAATTTGGTATTCCCATTATTATGTAATGATAAAAAAATTAATAATAAATAGACGTAAAATTATATTAAATTAACATAAATATTCAAGTATACCTAATTACTAAAGAATGATGCGGGTACTTTAAAATATGAAATTTATTTTTTTATAAAGGTCCAGACCCGCAGAAAAAAGAGAGCTGGCATTCAAGCTGCGCAGTATAGCTTGTCTAACTATAAATGACGCGCCCTTCCACTTTATTAGTGAATGCAAATAATATTTAAATGTGTGAATGCAAATATTACTAACTATACTATTAAAGAATTAAACAAATTTTATGCGGCTTACTATCGCGTTTATTTTGGTTTTGATTTTACATTTTTTTATTATTCCGACGTTTCGAGAGCTTTGCAGCCATTGTGGTCACGGAGAGACTGAGGTGTTGGTCGTCCTATTGGTTACTCCTATAGTAAGCCGCATAAAATTTGTTTAATTCATTAATCAATGTTCGCGCAAAATCTAAGAAAATACTATACTATTAAACTTCATCAGCGTGCTCCTCCTTTTGTGTGTGTGTTACGAATGTGTATAAAATTAAAAATAATATCAACTATGTGCACAACATAACAGATGCACAGACTTTCTCCCACCACAGTTGTCCTGCGCCGGGGGATGTATTAGATACTAGCTGTGCCCGCGGATTCACCCGTGTAAAATTAAGTTTATAACACAGTCATAAAAAGGAGGAGGTTCTCAATTCGACTGTATATCCCTTTTTAGTATTTATAACTCAATAACTCATATAAAATTGACAGACGGAAATAAAAATAAATATAGAAAAAATCCAAACACCTGAAACTATAGTCAATTGGAAACTATAGAAAAAAAAATATATTTTTTAAAATTAAAAGTATCTTATATTACTTCTAGTAACTCCAAAAATATGTGTGCAAAGTTTCATTATGATCGGTTAAGTAGTTGTTGCGTGAAAACGTAACAAACAAACTCACATTCACATTTATAATAATAGTAGGATAGGATTATGGAGATTTATTTTCACTGTGGCTTGACTATGACACCTCTCGACCTGTGATCGACCTCGATCCTCCAAAGTGTGATCCTTGAATAGCGACCGTAGTGTAATGGCACACAAACAAAGAGCCCTAGAGCAAAACCAATCGCCGGTGCCAATGAATCTTTGACTTAAATATTACGTTGGTATAAGTTTATGATACGTCCACTTTCAGTAGCTTAGTATGGAAATGTATAAATATATTTATAGAGGCGACTGCTACTACACTAAAATTATGGCATGCAAATATTAGCAATAGAGAATAGGTATAGTTAAAGGTATTCGAGGACACATCGCTCAAAAAACTGACCAATGGGGAAGAAAAGTTCTAGAGTGAAGACCACGAACCGGAAGACACAGCGTAGGTAGGCCTCCCACTAAGAAGACTGACGTCATAGTAAAAGTCACGAATAACCAGTGGATGCAACTGGCATCTAGTCGTTCAGAATAGCGTTCTATGGGCAGGCCTTTGTTCAGCAGTGGACGCTGATGATGATAGTTTAAGGATTAAATTCTTTGCAAATGCAAATACAAATTTAATCAATCAACACAATCAACTTTTGTTAAGCAATTAAGATTGTACAAATTGGTTCCTATGTTATGTCGTTTTAGGCGACCGTGGTGTAGTGGCAGAGCAATGGTTACACAAACCGAGAGCACGAGTACGAGACCACCTACCGGTACCAATGTATCTTGGATATATGTACTTTCGTTTTCCTGTTTCTATGATACAAGCACTTTAGTAGCTTAGTATAGAAATGTAATTATATAAAAAATTAAAAAATGATTTAAGAACTTTATTAAAAAGCTTTTTCACCGAGGCTCAAAACATTACAACTCCCCGCCCGAAGTAAAGCTGGAGTGCGGTCCATGTATGAAAGCGTCTGATACAACATTTAAACAACTGCAAAAATCAATCGCATTCACTATGCCGGCCTGGTTGGAACCGGCAACTTACAAGCTGATCACAAAACGCGACAAGTTACTTTTCGGGCTGTACACTTGTAATAAGTGGTGGTACTACACGGGCACGATTTTAATTTCCTTGGTGACAGACAGATCGTGGAAATTAAAATAATTTAAAAAACAAATTTTCTTGAATATTTAATGTGGAATAATAGTGGAATTGTTATCCAGTTTTTATTGAAAAGTTTATAAAAAGTTTATAAATAGTAATTTAAAGCTATGAAAACTGTTTCTTCATGTTCCCTTCGGAAGTTGTACAAAAGTATTTCTTCCGCTCAGGGCCGTCTTTACCCGGGGGTTCAAGGGGTGCGGTGCACCCGGGCGCAGAGTCCTAGGGGGCGCAAGCCGACCGCCATAAACTTCGATAGTTACCTACTACACTGAGAACACGCGAGCAGAGCCTTGACTTTCGTACCCCGGCGCTGAATATGCTTAAGACGGCCCTGCTTCCGCTTCACTAAAACCATCATCATTAACGTCATTATCTCTCTTATCTTACGATGGAGCAATAAAATGGTGTTTTATCGCAGTGGTGTACTGATCGGATATGGCGCCCAGGGCAAGCATTGAGGATGCGCCCCTTCGTAAGTCATCTAAATGTAAAATACACATATACCAACACCTAATAAAACATATTAGAACTTGCTTAAGATATTTTTCAACTAAGCTTTCACCGTTCTGGAAGAAACCAGGGAAAAAACTCTGTAACTTAGTGTTTCCCAACCTTTTTTAGGCTATGGCCCACCTTAACATTTCTAAAATTTGTATGCCCCCCATAAATAATTTTTAACCTTTAAAAATTTTGTTCCCTTAAGAAATATAAATGATCACAGCATTTTTTTAAGAATTTGCCTTTTTTGTTAAATTTGTCACCTAGCATTACCCAATGCCCCCCTTAACTATCAAATTGCCCCCCTGTGGGGCGTGGACCCACTGGTCTAACTAGAACAGACTTTTCCTTGTTTTATTAATATTTTTAAGTTTTATTATTTGCAAATCGCGCTCCTTTCGGGTGCGGCCCAGGGCACGTGCCCTACCTGCCATACCCTAGTTACGCTAATGTTTAATCGTAAGACCGCGTTTTTCTACAGCTATAAACTAAACGTGTACCGATTTATATATAAAGTATCTCATCAATTCGTCATACATGTAACGGTACGTTTAGTTTATAGCTCTAGAAATAACCGATTATAAATTTTTGTTTTATATTGTAATTTATATTAATATGAAAAGAATTGTAGATGCAAGAAAGTTGTGTCAGGATCGTGGAAAGTTTCGCGCACAGTTTTTTCTGCCTATCTTCATACAGGCTCTATGGTTATGGGCACTGCAGACACCTACATAATTTCCCTTATTTGATCGAGCATTCACAGTAATTTAGTTGCAGCTGTTGTAAATTCTATTTAATGTCATTAATACACCTTTTACCAGAATACAAACACACACACACACACACACACGAATCTGTAACACACGTGGGTTTTGTTTATGCAAATCATTACAATTACAATAAAATAGACAAGCCTAAAATTAAACCTATGTACGATAGCATTTATATTCGATTCACTTCAATATCCATCAATCAATCAAATTGTCACGCCTTTTTCCCACATGGATAGGCAGAGTAAAAGGAGCGCCATTTGACACGATCCTCACACAACTCCCTCGCTTCCTACAATTCTCTTTATACAAGCTCTATGGTTATGGGCACTAGGCAACAGAAGCGCAACGTGCCTTGGTGGGGCACTGTATGTAAATTTGTTTGGAGGCCCTTAGGGTAAAGATTTCTAACAAAAAAAAGTGCAAAAAATTAAAAGAAGAATGAATTTATCATTATATATCACACACTCTCGCTTTTCTGACATACACAATACTTTTTATACAAGCTCTACAATTATGGAAACTAGGCAACTCAGATTTTTTGAGAATTACTTTCCTTTCCTTGTGCCCAAACCATCGAAGCATTCCTTTGTCAATTCTTACAATATCTATCTACTCTGCTAGTTTCACTTCACATGCACTCCTTTCTACAGACTGCATTTCTACAGTGTTAATTTAACATAATTAAAACAACTTGTATAAACAAAACTAGATAGTGTACAGACCATTGTAGGAACACTACATTCCTAGTATTTATTATAAAATCTAGTTAACAATAGCCTATTGTTAGGTATATAAAACATAGACATCATTAGTCTATGACTGGTCCCTCAATAACTATTCTATATGATTACAATTAAAGGACATCATTTTGTATGGGAACTTGGGCTTAATTGTATTAACAGTTGCATATACATTTTAAAATAGTCTGATGTACGAAGATTACAATGTAATTGAAATATATATCCTTTATATTGCATAGTTTAGGTGTGCAAAATGATAAAACTATAATTATGACAGTTTAAAGCCCAAAATGAATGTCCTTTGCAGTAGGTTAATATTTAAAATTTTTGGAAACGAGTTTTTGTGAGGCCACTCCCATACTAACCAAACCAAAACAAAACACAAGAACAAAGAACAATTGATAATTACCTTAAAATATTTCTAAAATTCTCCAATTCCCTTATGCTCGTAGATAATTTAGAAAATGCATTGAACAGCGCTACAATTTCTGTTCTTTGTAATCTATCACGAGTCCTGTGTCTCACTGGAAGTGTACTTGAACTCGAATCAGCTGGTGGACCTTCCCACAGACCTGAGAAGAGGATCTTCAAAGCTGTACCTAATCCTTGAACTTGCAATTTGCCCCACAACTTGCATTTATCACATCCAACACAATCCATTATCCGAGATATGTTCCGGAAATGATCTCTAAATTCCCTCTTCAATTTTGTAGCCGGCATACCACCATTAAACATAGAGGACTCATTAAAGTGGTCTGGAAACTTGTAAATAATACCCAACATGTTACTAATAGCCTGTCTTGTCTCCTCATCTTCAGTCGGGTTTCCAGTATAATATTCTTCACGTTCTAAATAAGGACCAGCCTTAGCGAGGGCCCTCATTTCTAAAAGATAAACAAAATATAAGTTCTTTAACCAATTAGGGCCTTCATTCATTGTCAGTGCTGGATCAAACCTCCGTTGAAACTCATTCACATTAGGGCCCCATTCTCCTTCCGGTGATGATGCAAAGCCCCTATCAGGTAACAAATATTTGGCTGACAAATGTATATTAATACTGCTATGTAATCCTGAGATGGCTCTGTAAAAAACCCGCTTCTCCAAACACATATTACCCAAATCTGTGCTCATCACATATGGAAATGATTCATAAGGATTTGTTTTAGGTCTGAAACAGTTCTCTTGGTAAATACTCCTCCATATTCTGTGAGCTGATGGCCCCTTGTAGCCAGTGTACCTCTCAGGGTTGAGGGACAAGTCAACATACTCTGCATCAGCATCTCTATCATCACACTCGCAAAAATTCTCTAAAGCATCATCATATGCATTCCATTTGGCTATTTCATACTGACTTGCTGCACTTATAGTTTTATTTATATAACCAAGATCATGATCATGGTCAGTGTCTGAGGAGCAGTCAGGCTGTTCCTTATATTTGGCTGCAGGCATCTCCCACTTTTCATTGCCAGGCACACTGTCCTTGGAGCATGTCTTAATGTGACAATGCTTCATTGCACATCTGCTATCATCTACCCAAAAGGGGCATTCTTTCTTTAAATTAACTTTGTAAAAGCGAAAGTAGTCCTTGCTCATCAAACTGTGAATGCGAGGGAATATTTTTACATTGTTAAAATAATCTATTGTATCTACGTTACAAGTGCAGTCACCAAGAGCGCCGTGCAGGGCTTCGAAACAAGCAGAACTGTCGCAGGACTCAGTTTCAAATAATTCGACATTATCACCGACAGCATGAACAGCCACCAGAGCACATATTATAAAGACTAAACAATTTGAAAATGCCATTTTAATACATATCCAATTGATTGATAAATTCTCTTAAACACGAATATTATAATCACTTTGAGAGATACGTACACAGTTTATCATATTCCTAAAGTGAAAGTATATATTTCGTAACGACCACAATAATTAAATCGCGAGCACGAACTACGACTAGCCACTGACTGGCTGCGACTGACAGAAAGATGAGGAAATATAAAGCACCTGCGACCGACCACTAATATTCTACTGAATCGCCTGAATGGTGAAAATAAACAGAAACTTCGTCTGAAAGCAAGAAAGAGAAAAAGTATAGCCTTATCTCGTTTTTTTTTTTTTATGGCTTGGTATTTAACTTGCTAGTGTCAAAGTAAGTGTTTAAATGAGTTTTTAGCGGGCAATTTCAAAATTACTCGTAGATTAGAATGCATAGTTTACGTATTTTAGGTTTGTGGTAAAAATTGCATTCTTGAATACATTTTTTTTACATTTCCATACTGCGCGTAGGTACTATTCGCATCTCTGGGTATCTTCTTGATGCCCTAGATTCATTGCAGCGCCAAGCTAAGTTATAGGAGATGCAGAGGTCACGCAAACTATAGAGCCCCTGCAACTTCTCCGTGGTAACCTATATATACGGTAAATCACGGAGAATGTTTCGAGGAGCTCTTCAACCTTGTTCTTACCTCCACTTTTTACACCTGTGATACCTGCACAGGTCGCAAAAAAATACGCATTTTGTCGACCGAACCGGCAGTCGAACTAAAAGGTTTGGCCCGTCGTTTCTCTGTAGAACAATCGACAAATGTAATGCTTTGCCAGCCCATGTGTTCTCTCCATCCTATAACCTTGGATCCTTCAAGAGATGCGTGAAGAAGCACATTTGGCCGGCATAGTAACCGCGTGAACTGAGTCGGGTTTTATCAGTCATCGGCACTCTTGGACCTCCATTATGCTTACCATCAGGCAGGCCGAGGTCAGATATTGAGTCATAATTAAAAATCAGGTCCCGAGCCTGAAGACTAAAAAGGCAAATTGTTCTCAGCTCGATACAGCACCATCTGACACATAATTATTAATATTTTATCATGATATGATTCTCATTATGCCACCCAAAATGTGTTTTTGGCATAACACATGCATTTAGGTGAACAAATAGGTAATGTTCGCTGGCATTAGGTAGGAATATAAAATACACCATTCTATTTTATTTATTTTATTAAAAAATTCAACATCGTACAATCATTATACGAACATATTTTAATTAGTCAAAATTATTACTATTTATAGGCTGTTACACAAGGAGCTCCATTGTGTTTAAGTAATGCAACATACACATTGGGTTTCTAGCTACCACGAATCGACAGGCGTGGACGAACGGTTTAGCGATTGGTTTGTTCCGCGTAAAGTCCCGGGTTCGATTAACAAATATTTGCAATATTTAATATAATTATTAAATATTACAAATAAAAGCTATGAAAAAAATATTTGCTTTGGGTCTGGTTATCAGAGTGGTAGGCAGTGGTACCCAGTTTGCCGATCTGGGGGTATACTTATCTTACAAGTATACAGACCGTGAAGTGATTTGGTCACGTCTTGGGATCAGCTTTTAAGTTGCCAGTTCCATCTAGGCCGGCATAGTGGATGTGATTGCTACTCATAGTTATTGAATTGTAGTAGCAGTGACATTCATTCATGAACCACACTTCGGCTTAACATTAAGCGGGGTGCTGTCATACAATAACAAAAACGTCGCGTCAAGTGTGTGCTTAGTAGGTTTTTTTTATTATCTTAAAGGACATCAGTTATTTTGGGCTTCTATGTACTACTTTTGTAATGATGAATAAATATATATAAATGGTAGTTTTAATACTTGTATTGATTAAACTAATAACAATTTTGCATTTAATTCCTGTGCAATAGAGTTATTTGGAAAATAAGATATAGATTTTGTATCATCTGTCAATCAACGCCACATTTGTTCTGCTTTGAACTGTCATAATTATAGTTTGATGTAGGCATTACTGGCAATGAGATGGCTGATAGGTGGGCAAAGAGTGCTGTCGCTGGGGTGGCAGATAGGAAACATTTTGCGAACCATACCTACGATATTAGTTCTATACCTTCTAAAACATTAAGAAACAGTTGGAACACTCACTGGCACAGATCTAGTAGAAACAAGGGCTTGCATTACTTTAAAATCCAACCTACTATCCCAACAAGACCGTGGTTTGCAAAATACAAATTTCTATCCTGAAGAGAAACCTCAACTATCTCTAGACTGCGAACAGGACATTGTTGTTCCCCAGCCCACCTTAACAAGATAAAATGCCGTGATTCATCTCTGTGCGAATGTGGTCTGGAGGATGGCACCTTGGACCACATCTTCTTTTCTTGCCCCAACAACTCCTACAGTTTATATGATATCTTACCCAAGCATAGAGTCCCTCTCCCAACAAACTTTCATTCTCTTCTCTATCATACCAACTCTAAAATAATATCTCTAGTGTGTAATTATGTGAATGTAAATAACTTAAAACTATAAAGGTGGTGGTTACTATTGTTTTTGTTGTGATATATTTGTATATTTTAATTATTATTAATATAGTCTGTACAAACTCAATTTGTTTATTTCGATGTTTACGTCGATATTAATCTACTAAATCGCATTGTATCTGGTGGATCCGTAACATTACTAATACTTTGTGTTCTAATGCATGCTTTTTGTTTTGTCACTAACAGGTGGAGATCCAACACAAGGATATGTTCTTCTCGAAATTCGGACCATAAGGCCCAGAGCACATTCACCTTCACAACTGACACTGGCATGAATTGTTGGGGCCAAGTCGGCCTTCGACACGGTTGCCATTAACTAAGAAAAAAAAAAAAAAAAAAATAGTTTGATGATTTTGCACACATAAACTATGCAAAATAAAGGATATATTTCAATTACATTGTAATCTTTGTATATCAAACTATTTTAAAATGTATATGCAACTGTTAATACAATTAAGCCCAAGCCCTTATACAAAATGAATGATGTCCTTTCTATACTAAGCTACCAAAGTGCTTAGTATAGATATATCATAGACAGAACAACCAAAGTACATCAAGTATACATTGGTACCGGCAAGTGGTTTTGAACCCATGCTCTCAGTTTGTGTAACCATTTAACTGCCACTACACCACTGCCTTCTTAAGTTGTAAATGGTCTCTCAAAAGTGGCGGTGCAGTAAATTCCACTCACAAACACCTAATCTAAATCAAGGACAGGATTTAGGACAACCTGGTTTAAAGGAGCAAATTGGAAATTCTCCATATGATTATTTTCGAGCTCTATTTAATAATAAAACAAGCGTTGGCATACCAATTCGGTATGTGTAAAGTCCTGGGTTCAATTCCCAGTTGGAGCAAAGATTTGTTCCAAACTATAGTAATTAGATTGAATATAACAAATATTTTACATTCACCAGCATTGAATGTGTTAGGGCATATGGCAAGCAGCAAGTGCTTGTTGGCTACATCAACTCTTTTACATACACCTTTGTTTCTCCGTAAAAACTTCTCTAAAAATTCTGTGCGGTGGATGTGGGGCACCAGCATTCTGCAAAGTCAATCAGGAATTGACAGTCATTTTAATGCCATGAAACTACACGGTGACTTGCCATTCTAGTAACATATGCAGCCCCTTTAGAGTGTGTTTTTTGCTTATGTTTTTACATTCCTTAAATACCTCGATCAAGTTTATAAATGCATCCAAAACCTCTAGATTTGTTGAAGTAACTACGTTGAACCGCGCCATACACATGGTGAATTTGCCAGGTTGTTGAAATGACAATCTATTGTGCATTTCTGCAAAAAAAAATGCATCAAGTGTGGCGAATGCATCAAATGGTTGTCATTCGTCGCGCTACAAGACTGTATATATAAACAGCAGGTTTAGAAGTAGAAACCGATGGCAGTGTAGAACGCGATTCACTTTGCATTTTGCTTTGTGATTCACTTTGCATTTTGCTTTGCGATTCACTTTGTATTTTTCTTTGCAATTTACTTTGCATTTTGCTTTGCAATTCACTGTGGGATTCACTTTGCCATTCACTTTGTAATTCACTTTGCCATTCACTTTCCGAGTCACTTTGCGAGTCCCTTTGCATTTCACTTTGCATTTTGCTTAGCAATTTAAATTGAATTTTGCTTTGCAATTCACTTTGCATTATGCTTTGCAATTCACTTTGCATTTTGCTTTGCAATTTACTTTGCATTTTGCTTTGCAATTCACTTTGCAATTCACTTTGCGGTTCACTTTGCATTTTGCTTTGCAATTTACTTTGCGGTTCATTTTGCATTTTGCTTTGCAATTTACTTTGCGGTTTACTTTGCATTTTGCTTTGCAATTTACTTTGCGGTTCACTTTGCATTTTGCTTTGCAATTTACTTTGCGGTTTACTTTGCATTTTGCTTTGCAATTTACCTCGCATTTTGCTTTGCAATTCACTTCGCAATTTACTTTGCAATTCACTTTGCAATTCACTTCGCAATTTACTTTGCAATTCCCTTTGAATTTTGCTTTGCAATTCAATTTGCATTTTGCTTTTCAATACACTTCGCGGTTTACTTTGCGTTTTGCTTTGCAATTGACTTTGCATTTCAGACAATTTCTGAAAGAATAGGAAATTAATATACTAGTCTAGATCACAAAAATGTGTGAAATTCTAATACAACAGTAGGTAAATTATAAATAATAACTACCTGTGGTATTTCCTCAATCATCAAATGCATATCTTCTTTCAATAAAGGCAATAAATTCATCACATATTCTTTTTCTCCAGGAATAGAGGTGATGCTTAATCGCGTTTTGTCGCTATCAACATAGCAGTCGTCTAAAAAATGTCTTCCACATAGCACTTTACTGGATGTGTACAATTTAGATAGTTCTGCTTTTGACAACCAAGCTTGTTCTGGCCAACAATACTTAGCCCAAGCCCTCGCTCTGAAATTTTGATATACATTATTAGTATCTCCTGAGATTTTGTGGGAACATTGGTTTAAGAACTTAAGCATTCTTGCAGCTTACTATCACATTATTAGTAGTATTTGAGTCATTATGTTAATACATTGTTTACTTTTAGCACTTGCTTAATTGAGTCAATAAGTTAATTGAGTTACGACCCGTCTGATGGTAAGCTAGGGATCGAAAAGTGTCGACGACTGAAAAAAAACATGTTAGTTTACTCTTTCCTCAATCACCGTTACTATGCCGGCCGAAGATTTTTACTACACAATAAAATTGTTGAAAGTGGTATTAACTAAAAAGAACATTCAATTTTATATCAATACAGATCTTATACCAAATACCTTAGAAAGTTTTTTTTATCAATTCTTGGAAACCTGTGAAACGGCACTTTCATATCCTGCATACGACTTGCCTGGCATTTGACACATTTTCTGTAGTAATTCTTCGACATCTTGTAAACAACTGGCTCAACACTAAAATGAAATTACTATAGTATCTTAAAAGAGTCACTGCCTCACACAATCAATAGTCCCTATATCAAGAAGAGTAAAGGATAACGCAACGGTGGATTATTAATAAACTCGACGCGACGAATTGGCGGAGAAAATTACAGAATTCCACAGACTAGTAAGAGATACTACGTATCATCGGGTCTCGACTCTCATTCAAGGTCATGATAGCGTTTCTTCCGGTTTGATCTTCGCACCAAATGTTTAGGCATCGCAAACGTCATCAATATAATACTGTCGTTAAACATTTTGAAACTAGTAAAAAATAGATTAAAAGTATGAATTAAATTTTTAAAAAATCTCCTGTTATGCATGTTAAATTTAATTTGTCAGTTTTAGAATTCGGAGCGCAGACCATAAGCACTTTTAGAACGTGTCGGAATGCTGCGATTGTAAACAAAATGGCGACGTTAGTAAAAGCTGTTGAGTGTGTTCTTTGATTTTGCACCTGATTATGTTGTTTTTTTGCGCTAATCATCGAGTTTATTATTAATACTTTGTTTTATTTGCATTAGGTTATACCTAATTGTGTAAAAAGTGTTATTAGGATAGTGACTTTATTGTATTCCATGTAAACCCATTGTGTTGAAGAAGTGACTTTATTATGTTTTATTTTATTGAGATAAAGATTTTATTATGATGTTAACTAGTAATTAACATACATATTTTTGGTGATACTATTGTCTTGAAAAGTAAGTTGGAATTAAATAAAAAAGATAATGTTTTATAAAAAGTCGTTTTATTGATCTAATTAGATAATTTCCTACTGAGTAAGGTTCACTTTCACCGACATCTTAAAGACGTCTAATATTCATTGTTGTATTATTATACGTATTTAGGATGTGAAAGTGGACCTAATATGTTTACAAATACGCAATATCAACCAGGCCATTTTAAAATTGCCACCATTTTTAGTTCGGGTGATATTCCGTCGTGGCGTCTCTAATTGCCACGTGTTGTCTATAGCAGTCGAGCTTCTTCTCTTGAGTACAATGTTCCTTGGTTCTATAGGAGGTTGTCTCTGAATGTTCCTTGGTGTTCCATGCTGCGCAGCTCTATAGGAGGTTGTCGCTGCTGCGCGGTTCCACTGTTCCACTTTTTGCTGGCGGGTCAGATTACTAGTATAATAGTTATCTGTGGGTCAGATGAGTTTATGCCACTATAAATAGAGGATTGTCGTCTCTGGCCTTGAAGTTATTTTATGAATGATAGAGAAGTTGTCAGAATTTATTACTGTTTTCACGTAAACAAGCAATGGTAAGTATTCGATATCAATCAAATTGTCACGCCTTTTTTCCACATGGATAGGCAGAGACAGTGGTGCGCCACTTGCCACGATCCTGGCACAACTCCCTCGCTTCCCTCACATCCACAATTCTCTTCATACAAGCTCTGGTTACGAGCACTAGGAAAACCAGCTTTTCTCCAATTTGGTAATATTTTAATATTATTCGATAATAATAAAATTTCCTTAAACCTGCTTATTTATTAAAGTCTTGTAATAGACAGTTAAATTATCCAAGATTAAAGTATAAATTCTAAATTGTTTCAGAGTGTGCTACTTTTATACTACTTTTATCTATTAGAAAAAGAGGAAGAAACGCGTGATAAGCGTCGTAAAATAATGAAAAACATATTATATAGACGTAAGAGGCGACAGATACAATTGAAAAGGCTTGCAGCTGCTAAAAGATTAGAGGAACTATATTGTGCTGAGACTCCTCAAAATGGTAAATATCTGGAATTCCAATATGTTGATGCTGGAAGATTAAGCGTAAAAAATGACTCATCATAATGCTACTATTTAGATAGGTTGCGACTATAAACTGTTAAAATTATCTTAAAAGTTATGCATAAAGGCAATAGGTTGTTTTTTATTGTGACTCAACATTTGAAAGCACCCCTCTGATGTTAAGCTGGAGTGTGGTCTATGAATGGATGTCACTGCTACTACGATTTGATAACTGTAGTTGAAACCGGCAACTTACAAGGTTATCCCGAAATGCGACCAAATCACTTTACAGTCTGTATGTGTCACTTTATTGTTTTCATGGGTCTATTTTATACCTAATACCCTTTTTTATTCACTCTACATCTGACCTCAACTTTCCTGATGTTAAGCAGTAGCGAAGGTCTACTTTTTCCGATCAAGAGATGTGCAGTTATATGTTATAACTTAAGTTTTCAATGCTCACATAATAAAAATACAAAGATGTAAACTGAAATTATAACATAAACAAATACATAATACTTATACCTTTTCCTCATATTATAGAGTAAGATCCCAGTCACCCCAGACTTGCGTGATTTTAGCAAAAATGATTTTTTTAGGATTGCTAGTATAACATAAACTTAGAAAGGAATGGATACTCGCTACAGGTAGGCAGTATCAATACAGGTAGCAGGTATCAAAGGTGGAAAAAAATGTGGCAACTTATGTCATTTTAGGAAGGCTGAATTTTATATATATTATTAAGTATAATATTTTAAAAGATCTTTGTTTTCCTTTCCTGAAGAAAGCAGGATTGTGATCACATCCTGTGATAGCATGAAATCCTGATAATCCTCATGAATTTTAGTTAAATCAACATATCTTTGTTTTCGGTGCCTGTAAGTATCCAAACATTTGAACTATCATCTTTCAAATGATGCATATTGGCCAACATTATTACGGCAACATCAGTATCAGAACATTTAAGTACAATGTTTGCCTGAGTCTCGACATTGCATATGTGGTAAATAATTTTTGTATTATTGAGAGATATTTAAGCATCAGAGTGCATCTCACTTGTATAGTGGAACTTTTAACGAGTCTGGGAGGGTGATTGGCCCGTCAGATTTGTCTGGCTCATTGGGAAATATTTTTAAATATTATGTAGTCTTTCTATATTTTCATGTGGCTGATTAATGGTTTAATGCTTCTTTTTATTATTATTCTTTTTTTTTGGTCTAGACTCTTTTAATACTTCTTTAATCATAAAAGATGGCATGTTTTTACAAATTCCCGTGCTTAAATATACCATCTGCTTGTTATATAATGGAGAAAATATCAGGACTCTGACTTGAATTATGCAATCAAAATTTTAAAGATCAGCAAAGAGTTTTTACTCATCACTGGGTGGATGAGTGACAACTCTTCTTCGGTGTCGAAGGACACCTCTTTAATTTGCACCGCGCATGGACTTGCACGACATGGTTTTTCTACACGTGAACATGCAACATATAGTTGCCCGTGAGAAAAACATAGATTTTCTAAATCTAAACCACAAATGGACATTGTTTGGCCTTGAGACTTATTTATAGTCATGGCAAAAGTTAAACGAACTGAAAACTGTAGCCGTAGGGTATTGTAGAATCTGACGGTATCATTGGAATACGTGGCAACAGGACTACTTCTTCTTTAAACTTTCCAGTTAAAATGGTTGCTTCAAGAATATTTCCGGTGGTGGGAATTTGACTGTATTTCGTTTATTGTATAAATTTAGATTATACATTAGCCTCAGCAACACGTGGTGGTTATGCTACTAAATTGTAGCTTATATGAAACATTTGTATTTTTAACATAGCGCCATCTATTGAATATTTACTCAATCCAGTCAACAGATATCGTTTGTTAGAATCGTTTGGAGCTAATTGTGACTGTCAAATAATTTGCATTAAAATAATATTGCGATTATAAATTGAGATGTAAGCTAAATTATGTACGTGCGGAGTCGAGGATGCAAAAAAAACCAAAAATGTTTTATACTTATTTATTACTTATTACAATTAAGAACTTAATTTCTAATATAAACTTAATATCTTGTTCGGCGATTGAATCAAGAATGACCTTAAAATAATATTAACAATTAATGAAGACTCGATGTCACGTTTCCCGACTCAGCGTTTCAGCGCCTCGTGCCTTGGCTGTTTGTTTGATGGAATTTAGGCCGATGACACCTCTGCAAATTGCATATTAGCGGGCTGCGTAACATCCCCCTCCTGAAGTTCAGCAACTATTTCAGAAGATCTTCGTTGCAAATGTTGCTGAAGACTTAGCGTCCGATGTCTCTGGGTAGGTCTTCTCGACAATTTCAATATTTTCAGGTTTGGCTGTTTTATCCTTATGCAGCTTCCAATAGCGACGATACAGTAAGTATGTGATTGTTGCGCATACTAAAAGCATGAGAAGACTATATAGAGGAATAGTGGTGTGATAGAGGCTTGACGAATTGATTTCTTCTACTGCAGTTTGATATAGTATTTTAGATGTCTTAGTTTGTAGATCTTGTAGGTTTACAGAGTTTAAGTTTAATGTTAGATGTGAGCTATTGTACATGTTCCTTGCTTCAAGAGATGGTGTTATAACTTTCAGGACTTGACCATGTATCACGTCGTTCCGATTTATTAGAGTGAATTCAGAAGTTTTTAAATAACATGTCTTGGGTATAGAAACAAGGTAGCTTCCAGAAATTGAGATGAATTGGTCCTTTTGACATGAGAGTGCTACTTTAACTGAGGTTGGCAGGTTAATTACATAATGTTTCTCGTCTAATTGTTCCATGGCAGCTTTAGATAGGGCAACAGTGGCGAATTGGCATATGCTCGTAATTTGTTGCGAAGTAATGAGTTCGTGGATGTAGTCCGGGTGGTTCCTGGTTAATTGTCCCACTTTTCTTTCACATAAGAACGATGCGCTGGTTCTCGGGCATTCTGCCTCTATGTACATGAATTCATTTTCGTGTACTATTATGTAAGGAAGTATAGGAATGATGACATTGTGGTTTTTATTAGGAACAGTGGATAGTCTGTAAAGGTTGTAAGTTTCAGGACTGACAATCGGCATTTTTAGTACTATTACTATTTGTCTGTTATTATAGTAAGAGCCTACCTTAATTATGTCGTAGTATTCCCTATAATGTAAATCTAACAAATTGTTCTTATTGTATAATAACTTAAGTCTATCTAGCATATACCTTAAAGAGTCTACACTTATTAGAGAATGATGCGTGTACGATGCACGGATAAACGCTAATATGTCTTCTAACTTATATATTTCTATCGCTAAATTCTCGAGTAATATTTCTTGGTAGGAATACCAACAGCTGGATTTTCCTAAAACAAGTTATGACTTTTTAGTTGACCGTTTTAATCGCGCTTTAGCGACTGGCCCGCGTTTCTTTTTCGTGTATATATGTATTGGTAAATCAGCGAGTACTTTGTCATGTGTATAACGCGGAGCGGTCTTTTGACGTGAGGCTAGTGGATTCTTTATATACACATCTTGGTCTGGTGCATATTCTGCCTCTGGTTCGCGATCTTCATTTCTGTTTTCGATGAGGGATGTTCTCTTATCGACAGAAGATGTGTGAATAAGATCGTAAGCTGTTTTCATCCTGTTACGATGTTCCAGCATGTACTCTTGGAGTAAGTGTTTAGTCAGGTCTATGTCTAATGGGTCTCGTGGGTCAAAATGTCCAGTTATGATCTCTATAGGTCTACATTTCGTGAAACTGTGTATTGAGTTATTATAGGCTAATATTGCATAAGGCATGAGGTTAACTATTGATTCATTTTTATTTTCTAACTTTAGTATTCTTATGTGTTCTAATAGCGTACAATGAAAACGTTCTACCATGCCGTTTTCATTAGGGTTATGTGCGAGAGTTTTTCGGTGAATGATCTTATGCGTTCTCATGAATTCAAGGAATATTTGGTTAGTAAACTCTGTTCCTTGGTCAGAGACGATTGTTAGGGGTATACCATGATGGGTAAAGTATTTGAGAAGAGCCTGTACTACGCTTATAGCTGTACTATCTCTAAGCAGATAGGCTTGACCGTATTTAGAAAACGCATCAATTATAGTTAAATATTTTTCACTTTGAGCGGTAAAAAGATCAATGTGAATTAATTCAAAAGGTTTAGTTGGTGGGGTAACTATGTGAAATTGTTGTTTGATAGGTTTTCTGTCGTACTTAGCCTGACCGCATATATTGCATTCGTTAATGTATTTTGCAATGTGCTCTTTCATTTTTGGCCAAAAGTATTTTGCAGAAAGGGCCAAATAGCTTTCATTTATGCCACGATGGTTTGTTTTCCCTATGTGATATTTTTGTATGATTTCTTGCTGTTTTAAATACTGTTTGACATTCTCCAATTCGGTTTTAGTTAGTAATAGTTGAATCGAAGAACTTTTGAAGTTTTTCTGTATTATCGGGATAATAGAGTACATATCTATATCTGGGTGAATAAATAAACCGGTTTTTATTTTCGGATTTACATATTCTTTTATCGCTTGAACTACATCTTCTTCCAGGTTAGATCTAGATAATTGGACGGATGTGCGAGTGTGGGTATCAAAGGGCTTTGTAACTACAGGGCGACCTTTGATATCTCCTACTATGGTAAAACATAATTGTTTCGTGAACTTATTTAATGGATCATCGGTAATAGGAATTTCGCATATCGGGTCTTCTTTACTAGTATGGACGGTAATGGTGTCAGAGTTCGATGGTTCATGTATGGTGTCAGAAGGGTTTCCTGCCATTGAATTATACTCGTCAATTAAAGTCATAAGCTCTTCATTATGTACCTCAATTCGTGATAATGCATCTGCGTTTGTGTTATGTTTACCCTGTTTATATGTCACTGTAAAGTCATATTCAC
This sequence comes from Tinea trinotella, assembly GCA_905220615.1. Taxonomy (NCBI): domain Eukaryota; kingdom Metazoa; phylum Arthropoda; class Insecta; order Lepidoptera; family Tineidae; genus Tinea; species Tinea trinotella. The sequence continues at coordinate 12,966,170 of HG992308.1, read as the reverse complement.
TAAGTCTAAGTCGCCATCTAGTCAGTCGTGAACTTGGTTCTTTTAAGTTCATTAGCCATTGAAGAGGTTTATGGTCAGTTATTACCTTAAAGGTACGACCAAATAAGTATGGGCGGAAATATTTGGTAGCCCATACGATTGCTAACAGTTCTTTCTCAATGGTGCTATAGTTTAATTCGCTGTCATTTAATGTCCTAGATGCGTATGCGATAGGCTTATCTGAACCAAGTGTTCCTTGTGAAAGTACGGCTCCAAGGGCTACGTTGGATGCATCAGTGGTTAGTATAAATTCCTTACTAAAGTCAGGATACTGAAGTATTGGGTCATTGGTTAGTAATAGTTTACATTTTTCGAAACATTTGGTGTAATCGTCGGTAAATGTAATCTTCTGTCCTTTCTTTAAACATGAGGTCATAGGTTTTGTAAGTCTGGCAAAGTCTGGGATAAATTTCCTGTAATATCCTAACAATCCTAAGAATCTTTTTATTTCCGTCTGAGTTTTAGGTATGGGATAAGTTTTGATAGCTATTATCTTGTCAGGATTCGGTTTGATACCATCCCTACTTATTATATGACCTAAATAGGCAGTTTCCAGTTTTAAAAATTCGGATTTGTCCATTTGTATTTTAAAATTGGACTCCCTTAGTCTTAAAAATACCTTTTCCAAATTCTGGACATGTTCCTGAAGGGAAGTGCTAAACACTATTATGTCATCAAGATATACTAGACATATGTTATTCTGTAAATCCTTAAGGACGTTATCCATAACTCTCTGAAAGGTAGAGGGAGAGTTTTTAAGTCCCATAGGCATTCTGAGATACTCAAAGTGGCCATGTTCCACGTTGAAGGCGGTCTTGGGTATATCATCTGGATTCATTTCAACTTGATAAAATCCGCTAGCTAAATCTAAGGTGGTAAAATATTGACATTTGCCTAGTTTGTCCAAAACGTCTGTTATGTTAGGGATAGGGTATTTGTCGTTTATGGTTTTGTCGTTCAACTTCCTGAAGTCGACAACTATACGCCATTTCTTTTTTCCTGAGGCGTCAGCCTTCTTGGGCACAACCCAGATTGGGCTACTCCACGCAGAATCAGATGGGCGTATTATGCCTTGCTCTAGCATTTTTCCTATTTGTTCCCTAACCTCTTCCCGATGTATGAAGGGGTATCTATAAGATTTTGTATATACAGGAATTTCGTCCGTTGTTTTAATCCTATGTTTAATTTTATTTGTGAATGTTAATTGCTCGCCCTCAATATAAAAAACATCGGAATATCGACTACACAGTAATTTCAAGTTAGCACATTCTTCCGCGTTCAAATGATCCGTGCGCAAGCGAGATAGCACTTGTGCGACACGATCGGAATCATTATATTCGGTGCGCTTGCACTGAACATTATATGATTCGGCTCTTATTGGTGAGCTCAATGAAAATATAATGTCATTATTTGTTGGATTGATAACTTCTATGAAACACCTGTTTTTGTCTACATTAGTTATACAATCGCTAACAATGCAGTTGGAAATCATTTGCTGTGGAATAATAGCGCAACCATTTCCTAAATTTACTGGTGCTTTAATGATCTTAGTTGATTTCGAGGGAATGATGTCCTCGTAGTAGTTGATATTGCACGAGTTATACATTTGTATGGGGTTAATAGAGTGTTTAGTTATTAAGTTTCTGTTCTTTAAATCAATTTTAGCCTCCCATTTATCTAATAAATCTAGTCCTATTAGTCCATCGAAGTAATCGTGGAATTTATATATAAATAATTTTATATCACTGGTGTCATGAAATTCCTCGAAACATGGTAAAGTTATTGAATAGTCATTTCTAGTTGTGGCATGAACGTTAGTAACTTCGAAAGGATCATGATTTAATGGTATGTCATGAAAGTAATGTTGGACTGTTTCAGGGCTGATGAATGATTGGTTAGCTCCTGTGTCAATTAAAAGTTTCAAAGGGGGGTTATTGATCTGAATATATGGTAGCTGTCTTTGTGTCTGAAGGTTAATTTCTATTTTGGCTTGTCTAAGTTGGGAAGATCCGGAAAATCCTGTTCGATAGGGGTGGATTGTTCTGATTGTGGTTGGTCACACTCCGTGATGATGCAATTAGGTGTTTGGTCATAGTAAGTATCATAGTAATCGTTACTGTCCTGGTAAGGCTCAAAGTGGTCATTGTCAACATACTCGGCATCGTATGAGTTATAGCCATCATAATCATAGCAATAATTATAATTCATTTCATTTCTACGATTAAAATAGTTAGTAGGTGGAGGGTTCCCTGACCTAAAGAAGTCATGTCCACGGAATGGTAGTGGCTTAGCAGCATAGCTCACTACTCCACTCATTGGTTGTGGTTTATTACTGGGTGGTTGTTGTCTAGGTGGAAGCCGAAATGTATTACTCTGTGGCCTATAATTAGGTGGTGGTGCCCTAAACATTTGCTGTGTTCGAGTGGGTTGCCTTTGTGGGTTATTCATACCATTGGGTCTCCAACCTTGCATAGGAGGGTTAAAATGGTGTTGTGGTCTAGAAGGACCTGGCATATTTAGGGGTGAGGTGTTAAATGTGTTTTGTAAGGGTGGTAAGCTAAATTGTCCCTTCCTATCTGGTAGACTGTGATTGCGTTGTTGCAGATACAATGTGTTCATCTCCTCATGAACTAATTGCAAGGCCTTTTCAATAGTTTCTGGCCGCATGCATCTGATACGATAACCTAAAGGGTCCTTTAGCCCACGCAAGTATGCTTGTAGGGTTGATTTCCTATAAAGATCCCTTTTCGCATCTATGGTACTTTGCAGGTTTTCGTGTAAAGAAACATATGTCATTATAGTACTAAAAAGTCCCTGGCAGACCTCATAAAACTCTTGTGGAGTACTCGATCCTTGCTGTAGTAAGGAAAGGTCGTTATAGAGAGCAGTTTCGTCGCGATGGTCCGCGAAGTTGTTAATCAAAGCGTTCCTAATGCCATTCCAATCGTTAGGTATCCCGTTCGCGTTGATAAGTCGCGCTGCAGGTCCTGTGACCTTGTTAAGTATGCCGTTTATTAACGCTACATTGCTAAGCTCATAACCTGGCGCGACACTAATATAGGCACTAACTAACTGATCGCAAAGGCTGATAAATCTGGTTAGGACATTCGTGTTGCCATCGAAGTCCGGCAATAATCTCAGAGCTTTGTAGATCTCATCTAAGCTATGAGAAGATTGGGCATGAGAGTTTGGTTGAGCCATGGTTTCTCGTTCCGGTAAACTATTATTTAAACTACTATCTAAATTATAATTATCTTCTAAGTTCCTATTACTATCCTGTAGGTTATTCCTACTAGCTTGTCTATTATCCGACATAAAACTAAATAGCCAGATTGTCACTGAAGGAAATCTGGGAAAGGTTTACGAAGTTATGCAAACAATGGGAAGCACACAAAAATTAAATTCAATGCACTTACAGTATCATTTCTGGTTCCCCTCGCTCGTTCGATTTCTAGAACTCCTCGCTGCCGCTCGTAGTGTAGGTCCTTTTGTCCAGTGCAGGTCTCGATGTCTTGAGCACCGACTCCAGGATCCTTTTGCTAGTAGACGTTCCTCTGATTTTTAGAAGCACTGACTCTACTATCCTACCGACTGCGCCAATTATGTACGTGCGGAGTCGAGGATGCAAAAAAAACCAAAAATGTTTTATACTTATTTATTACTTATTACAATTAAGAACTTAATTTCTAATATAAACTTAATATCTTGTTCGGCGATTGAATCAAGAATGACCTTAAAATAATATTAACAATTAATGAAGACTCGATGTCACGTTTCCCGACTCAGCGTTTCAGCGCCTCGTGCCTTGGCTGTTTGTTTGATGGAATTTAGGCCGATGACACCTCTGCAAATTGCATATTAGCGGGCTGCGTAACAGCTATCCTATCTTTTAAGTTGGATCAAATTGCACAAATTGTACAAATCAAATTTAAAATCGGTTCAGTAGTTTATAGGAGTCCATCGCTGACAAACAACGTGACTATGCCGCGTTTACTTTTTCACGCGTTATAATCAAAATTTTCAATTATTATACTGTGGGAATATTGCACATAAGGATGTTTCTATAAATTCTGTGCAGTTTATTTTCCACAGGTACGAGTACCTTAGGAAAAAAATATCTAAATTAAAAGAAAGATGGCCAAACACAATCATGGTCATCTTTGTCATGTTAAAGATCTAAATCAAATAAATAAGACTGTGTAGTTTAAGTAGGGTAGTTAATAAAAAGCTATTTTTGTAATCGAACAAGTAATCTTACGATTGTGATTATAAATAAAAATAATGTTAAATTGTAATTTTTAAAATAAATATTTTTACAACAATAAAGTGTTTTTATTTTTAAATTATCTGGTCAGCTTATCAGCTACAGTATGCCGCTAATGCTGGTTGTTCGTTTTACCTCCAGACGGTGAGCAGTGGACTCTTGACTTTATTATTGTATCTGTTTGTTAGGTCTGTGTTACCCATCCTTTTTTATCTCGATATGACAGCACTCCACCTGATGTTAAGCTGAAATGCGCTCCATGAATGGAGGCTTTTGCCATAGCAAGAAGTAGCATTTTATGGTTTGGTTGCTACTTTCAAGCTGATCCCGGTACGCAGTTAAGTCACCGTCTGTACATTTGAAAGCTGTCACGACCTGTACACAGATATCTGCCAGAATTTAATTTGGATTTAAAAGAGAATCAGAATATACTAATCTAAATAATTTTGGCTACGAACATTGATCGGTTACCTACGAGAATGCCAAATATCACTGAAGTTACATTTTTAGATTAGTATAAAAGCAGTGAAATCAATCACGCCTTTTCTCTACAGGGAGAGGCAGACAATGGAGCGTCACTTCCCATGATCCTGACATAGCTACCTCTCTTCCCTCACATCCACAATTCTTTTTAAACAAGCTCACGGTTACGGGAACTAGGCGACCCAGCTTTCTTAAGGATGTCTTCGATTAGTAACAAAGTAAGTAAGAAACAAAACAAGTTACTGCGCAGCCGTGCCAGCGCTCTTTGAGTCTGCTGGGATATACAAGATTTAATATAATAGTTATAAAAATAAAACACAATATAAGTAGTAGGTAGAAAATGTATATGTTGCCTTTATATAAAACAATACAAGAGCAATCCACAAAAAGCTATTTTCCGAAAATGCAAAAGAGATTCACAAAGTGTGTCACATCTAAAAAGTTATAAAATACACTTTGTACTATGTACAGAGGTGAAGACACATAATCACAAATACTAGAACAAAATGCAATTGAACAATATTAATACAATTATATAACATGGGGGACATTTTATATTAAGAATATAATCCTAATTTGTAACATTAATACAAACAGTCACTTAATTAACTTAACAAATATTATTTTTTAATCAATAATAAAAAAATGTGGTGTAACAAAAAAAGACTTATGGAACTAAATTGAAGTAAACCAGCACAGTCTTCAAATTAAAAAAAAAACTGTTAAATTTAAATTGTTATAAATGGTGGGCAATGGCTTTTAACGCTGATTTATATTTATTTACAAAGGAGAAACAAATGTGATTCTATATAATAATGCGTGATTAAAAGTAGATAATAATTATATAAATATATTTTAAATGTTACTTATAAAGACGTTAAATATGGCTCCAAAAATACATGTCGCTAATTTAAGAGCTAGATAACCTTTGCAATACCAAAATACGCGCCAAACTTTTGAATTAATAATAGTTTTTTAAAAACATTTTTATTTAAATTGTGTTGCCCACATAGGCTGAATATTTAAATGAATCTTATTATTTAAACTTATGCTACATGACAAAGTTTGGCGACAATAATTACTATTAATTAGCCGCTAAACTATATATAGTTTTATGTTTAAATATTGTACATTTTGTAAGTTTTCAGGCGATGTTTGAATTTCACTTCGGTTCGTATTTAAAATGTTCGTTTTAAGCGTACCTGCAATTCGAAAAAATAATTAATACAAAGTAAAAAATTCATATTTAATTTAATAGACTATTTTCATTTCAATTTAATTTAAACTCTGGTACCAAAAAACAACTTAAGCGAAATTTCCATATTAAAAATAAACATTCAAACGGTAAACAAAACTATCACCAATTTAAACTACAAAACAAACTTAAAACACACAATTATGTTTACAATTAACAAATCTTAACAATTACATTTCAAACCACAAAAAAGTCTTCCACAACCAACTTTAAACACATGAAAACTACTATTATTCAATTCAAACTTAATGGCGTCTACGAAGTTAGCTACAAGACGATGCTTAACACATAAAATCCTGTTACCAGCTAATTAATCGAAAGGAACTTCATTCCATCCGGGTGTCCCTTGACACCTTTACGCTTTTAATTTTTCTTAAATGAACTGCTCCTAATTCCTAAAAAATACGATATAGCGGAGCTAGAAGTATGTGAGAGAGCTTATTATTGTACCTGCGCGAAGTTGCGCTCACAGCTAACTTCGGAGACGCCATATAGTACGTAACTAGCTGTATTAACTACATTAATACCCAAAACTTACTTCGAGCTTCGAGCAAGACTATTAAATCGCAGAATCATTAGCTGTGCTAAAATTTAGACGCCATACGCTAATGAATTGTGGAGGGAAACTTGATATTTGGCTGCAAATTTTAGCAGCGCCAATGAAACTCACTATAATTTCGAATGAGGAGTTAAGCCAAGATTGTTTTGACTAAAAGGAAGCTTGGAACCACTACTATTAGCGCTTACCTGAGTAGATGCCTGCGCAAATTGCAAAGGAGTCTATTGTATACTTTGATTGTCCTGTTTCTATGATACTTTAGTGGCTTAATATAGAATGGTAATTAAAAAAAGATGGTTTAATTGATTTTAATACAAATGATAGGTCCCCATCTAGCAGTATTATTACAATCTTGTTTGACAAAATGATTTCATTAATTGAATTAAAAAAGAAAATATCTATCTATAATAAAATACAGTAAAAGCTCCTTATTCGCGCTTCCTGCATTCGCATTTTTACTATTCGCTGATGTAAATGCGATAAAAATTCGATCCAATTCCTATATTCACGGCTAAAGATTTCTTGATTCGCGGATCTAATCCGTGTACATATATATTTATAAAAGAGATCCAAATAGATGTCCAACCCAATATCCTTTGTGAATGCGTCGTCAAGTGGACTAATAAAAAAAGTAAAATAGACCTTATTACAACTATGCCTAAAGTATGTTGATAAACAACCATTTCATATTCACGATATCTGTATTCGCGGATAATTACGGAACATATACCCCGCGAATAAAAAGCTTTTACTGTATGAAATACCAAAGCATAAAAGACAAACGTGTGCACATTAATTAAAAAGTACTTACGATAGAAGTTAATACCAGCTTACACAAGTTAAAACTTATAAATAAAAACGATGTTGTTAATTTTTAATAAATAAAGCACAAATAAAACATGCATATTACAGACTGCAAGCTATTTTATTATGTTACATTGTTTTCACTAAAATATAAACCTAAGCAAATAATAATAATTAATACTTTTTAACGATTATAATACATTAAACAGTATAATAATTGTTAAAAAAATTTAATTAAAAAAATAGATAAGGTAACCTAAAAATGGACGATAATTCCGAAAGCTATATTTATACTCGGTTTCACCAATTCAACAGTAAAAACAAAACCTAACATAGCTTTAATACCATTAATTTAAGTCTTAAGTTGAGTGAAACCAAGCGTTATCAATCAAAAATATTTATCATACAATTAAAATTACAATTTATATCATTTATTAAAATGTAAATAATTTCTTTTTCACACACATATTTGAGTTTCTTAAATCACAATTCTGATAATTCTGAGACCTTTCTAACTGCCTCTTAGAAAATTTCACATTTCATATAACCGTGGGCCAATAACTGCAATAGAAAATTAATTGCTTTATTTCTAGATATATTTTTGATTTTTATTTATTATGTCGTTACCGAGTTTAGGCTCATAACAAAAATGGGACGTTTATATTTCCAGAGAACAGGTCATGCGTACGGGAGATGTGTTGATCTGTCCGTACTCATAAATCTTAACTAACGAGAGTTACCTCTGAAACGCAAGTACAGAGGGCGCTTTATAGATGTGCAAATGGCGAGGTCGCATCCAATCGTCGATTCGTTTACTAAACGTTATGTTTCTTGGCTTTTATTAGAGATGTATGACTCGACTTTTCAACCCGGGTTGAACAGAGTTAAGGCCTAAACCGAGTTGGGTCGGTTAACATCTACAATGAACTATTAAATATATTTAGATCGGACACCTAATTTATTTAGTCATACATACACATCCGAAATTTTATAGCAAACCATACTGTGTATCAGGCAATCTAGATTGTCGGACCGAATTGTCAACTCGGTTTGAATCGAATCATCAATTCGGTTTTCGAATCGGGTTATCCATATTTTTAAATCAAACTAACTAGGTTTGAACGAGTTTAAGATTGTCCCATCTTTTAAAAGATTTCCTGTGCAGTTGCACTAGTTAGTTGCACTTCTGTTTTCACATAGTCTATGCACATTAATCGTAAAACAAATCACTAAATGTAAACTAATGTCTTTTATGTTTTTGATTGTCTATCGGAGCTAATAAAAAATCACTTTAAAACAATTAATTAAAATAATTTAATAATGAAAACTAGCAAAATCTATAATCGCTTCATAAAAATTCTACATTAAAAAAAAAGAAACTTGTTAAGGTTAAATAAATAGGTTAGGTTAGTATCTAGCCATGCACAGCCCAATTAAAAAAAATATATAGAAAAATCAAATAATAATTTGTGTTCGTAGGTACCAGTAGAAAATGTACAAAATTTATTTAGTAGCGTGACCTTCTGTCCATGTTTCTTATAGAATTGGCGAGGCACAACGCGAACAGTGCTCCGATCACCTGTAACAACAAAACAATATTAACAAGGTCTCTAATTAAACATTCTTATAAGGTTATATTTAGGTTGCCTGGTGCTCATAACCATAGAGCTTGTATGGAGAGAATTGTAAATGTGAAGGAGGCGAGGGAGTTGTGTCAGGATCGTGGCAAGTGGCGCTCCATTGTCTGTGCCCATCTCCATGAGAAAAAGGCGTGACAATTTAATTGATTTAACAAACAATATATAAACATAAATTAATATTTTTTATTAAATTATATTGTGGTTCGACATTATGGCAGCACCTTGCCCAATGTTAGGCTAGAGTGCGGCCCAAGTAGCAGTCGTATCCACTATGCCGGCCTAATTGGAACCGGCAACTTACTAGCTGATCAGAAAAAGCGACCCAGTCCAGTTCGTGGTACTACCCTGGATCGGCAGACTTGACAACCAGATCCAGAGCAAATACACCCTCTTTTTTATTAAAAAATATTTGTAATATTCAATCTAGTTAATAAATATTACAAATAAAAGCTTCCAATGCTTTCAATTTCACAGGGATAGACAATAAAACGCTACTTTTTGTTTGAAGATAATTTGAAAATCAACTGACCACTTCTCCGAGGAGACACTGCGTTTGAATCGCGTTGAACGTTACGACCAAGAGACCAAAGTTTTACTCAGAATGATAATTTTTAGAAAATTACCTCTACACAAGCGACACCGATAGCGACTCCAGCAATGACTTTGCTCCATTTCTCGAACAATTCAGTGGCGACGACGGAGCAACCCTTTTTATAGCCAACGTCAGCGTGGGTGCACTTATTGATGAATTTGCCAACGATCGAGTAGCCATCCGCGCAACAGGAGTCGGGAACAGATGCAATGTCGTAGTTGCTTGGGCCAGTGTCGCCGCAGCAGTTCAGCTGGAATTACATGGAAAAATATACTGTTAAAGAAATTATATTTGAAAATAAAACAATTTCTTAGCATCCATGGTTTCTTCGTGCGGGTGCCGAGTCCATCGCGTCGCAGGCAGGAGAATGAAGGCAGCGTTCCAGACTTGTGACCCAAATATAGGTTGATATATTAAAAAAGACGTAGATATGTTATCCGCGCTTCGAACGAGGCACGTTAAAACTATGCAATCAAACCTGAACTCAGTGTCGCGATGCAGAGCAACATATATTTTATCTTTTTCGCTCTTAATAACTATCATGCCGTCCTACTTCCACGATGGACGTTTACGTTGCTAGTTTAAACTCATGCTAAACTGGTGTATCTACTGCATTTTAAATCATTGTGTTAAAATAATACTTTGGCCGGCATAGTGACGGCGATGAGGCAAAATCAATCGATTCTATTGGTTGATTTTTTCGCAGCACACCCTTAGCTGCCTCGTACATTTCTGGTGGAGACAGTTTTATCGGGATCAAATTGAAAGTTTTCGAAATACAGTTTTTAATTAATATTGTGCGGAGAGCGGTCTATGATTCGCTATGCTGGCCTAGTTGGAACCGGCAACTTACAAGCTGATCCCGAAACGCGACTAAGTCACTTCACGGATCGGCACACTGTGCACCACACTTCTCTTTGCCAACTTGACCCGGAGGAAATAGCGTCCTCTTTTTTTTATAAGTATGCTTATCTATGTAAATGAACAATATTGTATTTTCTTAGATTTTGCGCGAACATTGATTAATGAATAAATCAAATTTTATGCGGCTTAATATCGCGTTTATTTTGGTTTAGGTATCACATTTTTTTTGTTATTCCGACGTTTCGAGAGCTTTGCAGCCTTCGTGATCATCAATCTAAACCAAAATAAACGCGATAGTAAGCCGCATAAAATTTGTTTAAATGAAAAATATTGTCAATATTACCTGTATTTCAATGTTGGAGAACGATTCCTTGAGAGCGCCATCAGTCTTTGCACCTTGGAACAGATGATGGACAGAGTCGGCGATGCCCTTGTTTATGTTGTCCACGTATACAAACACCAATACAGCAAGGATAACCTGGATTATGATTGCTACCAGCAAGAATATTGCGTACTGTAAATAAAGAAATTAACTATTTAAATAATTGTTACTGACGCCCGGTTTCTATATCTGTCAAACGGATCGTTTTTGATACGAACAGTTAAATTATCTAACAGCTTGACTTACCTATAAGTAAGTCAAGTCACCGACAACTACCTATAAGTAAGTCAAGCATCGCCATTTTATCTACATAATTCCCTTTAAAAAAATTGTTACAATCTAATCCCGTCAAAACCACATTCTGTTGACCGGCAAAGGGTTCGGGTGTTTTTCCTTGTAAAAAAAATTGACGAGTGGAATGATTTGTCACCCTAGGTTTGTTCTCACTATACCTTCGATTATACAAGCGTAGCGTAAAAAAGCACCTCTGGCCGGCTTATATGTTAAATTGAACTATTATAAAACCAATATTTTTGACAAATATGGTCCTTCGAGCCGAATAAAATGCTGAATGTTAACAAATTGTAAAACTACCGCCTTAATAACATTTTATCTTACCGTTACAACCATACAATGGCTCTCCCGGATGGCTCCACAGCATCCAAAGAATGCTATGATGAATACGATAGCTCCAACCACAATAAAGATCCAAGGGGCCACTGTGAGATGACCCTTCAGTAGATCAGTTATTGCTGTCCACTTGAGAAGGACTGCTGCGCCAAGTCCTACCATGCAGAGACCCACCAACTGTAAATAAGTAAATAAAGAAATACTTTTAGTAAAATTACCAGGGAGTGCAGTTTGCCTAGTGCGACTCGGAATGTTGGGTGTCGAGATCACTTTGAAAGTACCAGAAGGTCGGCGAGTGTAACAGTAGCAAGTGGCGCTCCATTATCTCTGCCTATCCCCCTTCCTCCGGGTCTGATTGTTAAGAGTGGTAGACAGACAGTTGGTGGTACCATCACTTTCAAATGTATAGACCACGAAGTGATTCAGCGCGTTTTGGGATAAGCCTGAAAGTCACCGGTTTTAATTAGGCCGGCATAGTGGATGGGATTTAACCGTAGTAGCAGTCGCCTTCACTCCAGTTGAACATTAAGCGGAGTCACAATAAAAAAAATGTAAATAATTTTGTCATAGTTTTTATTAGTTCAGATAAAAGAACGTTCCTAATAAGTCCAATCATTGTGACCTTTGGCAAAGTTCAAACGAACTGATAAAATAGTAATTCTGTCATAAAAATAAAAAGCTTTGATAAATAATACAAACGCACAACTTTAAGTAAACAAATAACAATTTGAAAATATATTTCAGCTTCGCGGATATTGTCAAAAGCCATGTGTTACTATTAACGCAAGTTATAAGACAAAAAAGTAATCTTTCAATCAACTAATTACGCCGTAAATAAAGCGCAAACTCTCGCTTCCCTCACACCAATTTTTTTTTAATATTATTTATTATACATTTCCATACTAAGCTACTAAAGTGCTTGTATCATAGAAACAGGACAACCAAAGTACATATATCAAAGATACATTGGTACCGGTGCGGTGGGGTTTTAAACATCACTGTCGCCTTAATTCTCTTCTTACAAGCTCTATCGTTGTGGGTACTGCGGATCCCTGATTTATATCTCTATGGAGTGCGGTCCATGAATGGAGTCGGGACCTCTACTTACAGTTAAATAACTATAAGTAGCAGTCACATCCACAATGCCGGCCTAGTTGGAACCGGCAACTTACAACCTGATCCCGAAACGCGACCAAATCACTTCACGGTCTGATTATCGCACTTGTAAGTGGTGCTACTGCCCCGGATCGGCAGACTGGGCAGCACTGCCTACCACTCTTCGAAATCTTAAATGTTCTAGGAACAATCTTCTGGATTCTGTTTTATCCTTCTACACTTTTTTGAATTATAAATCCTTTTCGTCGATTTATTATAGATATTTTTTTTTATTCAAATGCCAAACTAGAATAGTTTCAAAGTTTTGTTGTTTGGTTTAACTGGAACAGGAAATTACGTTGAAAGTTCGGCGTAATTTAACTTAAATTGAGTTTCTTTGTATGAGATTAGTTTGACATGGATTTGACATAAGATCGGCGTATTTTTGATATGGATTTCAAATTCAACTTATCATGAAATAACATATTTTTGCAACATTTGCTTACATCTCCTCGCGACCATGGTTTCGAAATAACTTGGCAGGGCTCTGGTGTGGGATGCGACTTGTATAGACACATTAGCCCCATCTCACATCAACGAGGTCGTTATGCGCGGGAAAGATTTTTATATGCGGGAAGATCTAGTAGAAGATGTCACAATAAAAAAAAAAGATTTCTGCTGAGAACCTCAAGCTACCAAATACGCCAACCTTGGTACTGGTTAGGAATTTTCGCCGATTGGGGTCGAGACGATGGGCCCAGCTAAGCGCCTGGCAATTTTCCTAGCGGCTGACGGAGAAGTCTGGAGACAGGAAGACAGGAGACAGGCAATTATTTTTGTCAATGTATTAGCCTTGCTATACAAAGGGGAAATATTGCCAGACTCCCTTTGATCTATATTTTTTATCTATACTTCAATTATAGTTAATATACTTTTAATTTTATCTGTTTCACTGTAATAAATAATCAAAATAAGCAAATACAACTATATTAAATACAAATTTAGCGGTTAATAAAACAAAACCTCAGAAAATATTATACGAGTACTTTATTAAATCTTTTTTCTACTTTTTACTTTATCAATAAACCCTATAGTTAATAATAACATATTTTAGTTATTTTTACAATATTTAACCCAAATATTCATTGTAGCGTTGTTATGTGTTACGCAATAACATTTTATGCAAGTATCGTTGAAATATCCTCCTCAGCATGCATCGCAATGTGTGCTCAGGGTTACCAGACGTTAGGGACGACCCAATTTTTTAAGTGGCAATGTTTAATTGATACAATATTACGCAATTAAATTTAAGTCACTGTGCCCGTTTTATTATTTAGGGTCTTTACAAAGCGATAACAATAAAAATACTAACGCCATAATTAATTTGATCATCGAATGAAAATTTGGCTTTTGTAAACTGTAAATATGTGCAATCAATACCTACATCCAAATTGTTGCCTTTTCTTTATAAAATAAGTATTTTTATACATTTTGGTATTGTTTATTTAATACACTAAATAAAACACTACGTTTTTTTATCAGACAGTATTTAAAATATATTCCACAATTCTATCAACGGTCGATTCTCGCACGGATAACAAGGACAATGAAGCGCAACTACCCTCACATTCACAATTTTCTTCATAAAAGCTCTATTGATATGGTCACTGCGGACCCTTGCTTTTTGTCTCTGATTGTCGTAGGAAGCGCTCCATAGTCACCTGTGGGAACTGAGGCATGACATTTAGATTGATTGATAAAAAAAATATATTTTACTACCAACTTATCTACTATTTGTCTGTGCAGAGAACTATAAAAAATTAAAATATAGATTTTTAAATTCACTGGTAAAACTACAACTGCACACAAACACATGTGGACCTATTTCGAAACACCATTCAGTTATCCTTTTTCTTCCACTGTAAACTGCAGTACATGCATCTCTGTCTTACTACAGATTATTCGTGTCTAATTAAACATAGGATGCAATGGTGAGAATTGTGGGAACTTAATGAACGTGTCTTGCAATATGAAAAACATAGAATATAAAGTCTGTATGAATAAAATTCTAGCCACGATCCTGTCTCGCCTTTATATATTCTCTTTTTTCTGAATCGTCCTCGTAGTACTTTCACTCACCTCTGACTTACAAATCTCTTTTATTCGCTACGTTTTCAATAAGGGTGAAAGAAATGTGATGCTTCAGGCCTGCTATAGTTTATTACGAAGTAATTGTAAAACAATTTATTCCTTTATTAATCTGTAAATAGTAAGTTTTTTTAATAGATGATACGTAGTGGCATCCAAAGGAAATCTACAAAAATGTTATTTTTGTCACGTCAGAAATTTTTGGTCTATTATTTTTGGCTTTGGCTAATTCGGCACTAGTAAAGTTTTCGCCAGATTGTGAGGGTCGAGTTAGAGTATTTTCTTGATTTCTTCCAGATATGTCTAAAGGATGGTGGAAGCTTAATTGAAGAATATTTTAAGAAAGATTTATTATATTTTATTAAGTGTAGGTAATCATATGTTTATTTTACATTTAGATAATTAACGAAGGGGCGCATCCTCGATGCTTGCCCTGGGCGCCGTATACGATCGGTACGCCACTGCTTTTGAACAATAAATGATTTAAAAGCATTATTTTATGAGGTAAAAAAATATCAATTTTCCTTAACATAAAATTCGTTACTTTATATAGAAAATATGTAATACTATTTTTACCATGCGTATAGGCTAAGAATGAACTAATCTTTACAGACGATGTAGATTGTAGATGAACGATGCATTAACAAGTAGATGAGACAATATTAAATCATTATGTTTAATAGAATAATGGCCGTATATTGCATTGGCCTTTCCGTGCATCCTACTTAATCTATAACAACTTGTTTTTTATAACTATAGGAAGATTTATTATCTTTGATACTAAAAATAA
The DNA here is from genome assembly GCA_905220615.1 of Tinea trinotella. Classification (NCBI taxonomy): domain Eukaryota; kingdom Metazoa; phylum Arthropoda; class Insecta; order Lepidoptera; family Tineidae; genus Tinea; species Tinea trinotella. Next base: position 12,950,625 of record HG992308.1, on the reverse strand, counting down.
CTGGCTAGGTAACGATATATACAATTTTTTATTTAAATTATGTATTAACAAATTGAAGACATCCTCAAAAAAGCTGGGTTGCCTAGTGCCCATAACTATAGAGCTTGTATGAAGAGAATTTTAGATGTAAGGGAAGCGAGAGAGTTGTGTCAGGATCATGGCAAGTGGCGCTTTTTTTTATTGTGACACGACATATGACAGCACCCCGCTTGATGTTAAGCCAAAGTGTGGTCCATGAATGAATGTCACTGCTACTACAATTCAATAACTGTGGGTAGCAATCACATCCACTATGCCGGCCTAGATGGAACCGGCAACTTACAAGCTGATTCCGAAACGTGACCAAATCACTTCACGGTCTGTATACTTGTTCATTATACTCTGTACACGCTCCATTGTAATTGCCTATGTGGGTGAAAAGCCGTGACAATTTGATTGATTGATTGATTGTATATAATGAAATAAACCATATTAATATATTCATTATTTATGTAGTTACTTTGTTTATGTATTTATTTATTTTTACGAATTAAAAAGCAGGTTAGAACTAGTAACTTTCAAGCGAGAGTGTAAAGCGACACTCTTAAGTGGTTGGCACTAAGTAAATGCCCTTCTATTGTGTAAGTTGCCTTCAGCCGTTATTGTAATTGTTAGACGACCTATATTTCCTTAAATAAAGCAACCCTTGCTTATACATCCACACGTCCTTGACGGAAATAATTTGAACGCTCCCCTCATTGTATGAAAGAATGAATTTGTTTTGAAATTACTCCTAAATAGATATAGATAGAAATAGAATAAAGCGCCTCGGTCGTGTATCGGATGTTCAAATTGTTGTATCGATAGGCTAAAGTTATGATGTTTATCCAAACAATAATGTCTTCAACGTTTTATCTTTGTAAATATTTTCTAAATTCCATTCATTGTCATAAAATAGATAGGTGACTTTATGTAACAAATTATGAAAACAGGCTTGTTTAACACAATCCTCACTTTTTATGTTATTGTTACTCGACAGCACCCAGCCTGTGATATATTATATTATAGCACGAGTTTTATTGTTAATATTTTTTGGTGTTTAATCAATTTATATATTTTGAGGACAGGCGTGGCGCGTTAGTTGGCACACCTTAAGTTCAAGTATTTTCTTAGATTTCGCGCAAACATTGATTAATGAAATGAACAAAGTTTATGCGTCTTACTATCCGCGTTTATTTTGATTTTATATTTTAGTCTCTTCGAGACCGCGATGGCTGCTAAACTCTCGAAACGTCGGAATATTAATATAAAAAAATGTAAAATCAAAAAATAAACGCGATACTGTACATTTTAAGTATCGCATAAAATTTGTTTGATTGGTTCGATCTCCGGTCGGAGCAAAAATTTGTTAAATAGCTTTTATTTGTATTTAATAATGAGATTGAATATTATAAATATTTGTCTATAAAAAAAGAGGCGACTATTTGCTCCAGGTTTGGTTGTCAAAGAGTGGTAGGCAGTGGTGCTTAGTCAGCCGATCTGGGGCTGACTAAGCACCACTGCCTACTACCACCCCTAACAAGTGAAGTGGTTCCATGGGATAAGCTTGCAAGTTGCCCGTTCCAAGGCCGGCATAGTGAAACGGCTGTTACTTGCATTTATTTAACTGTACTAGCAGTCGTCTCCATTGATGGACCGCACTCCAGCCTAACTCCAGTGGTGCTGTAACATGTCGGACTCAAATAAATACAAATACAAAAATGTAAAATACATAATAATTACATGTATCCGTAGGCATAGATAATATACAAAATAGGTTTCGTTTTAATGCTTTGTGCAAATATTTGTTCCTTTCATAAAGTTAGGTGTTATCAGTGTTGTGCTAATTAAAAACACACTATTTAATATAATAACATGTACAGTCAGCAGCAGATATATGTGAGCACGCAATGTGATCAAAAGTATCTATACATTCAGGGTTATCGTAAGTATCTACACACCATTAGTTGTCATATTAATGTGAGCATTCAATGCGTCAAAAATATCTATACACTCAAATAGTCAAAAATATCTAAACACTTACTTTTTTTTTATTGTTACTCGACATATGACAGCACCCGCGCTTGATGTTAAGCCGAAATGTGGTCCATGAATGAATGTCACTGCTACTACAATTAAATAACTGTGAGTTGCAATCACATCTACTATGCCGGCCTAGATGGCACCGGCAACTTACAAGCTGACCCGAAACGTGACCAAATCACTTCACGGTCTGTATACTTGTAAGTGGTGGTACTACCCCGGATCGGCAGACTGGGTACCACTGCCTACCACTCTTTAAAAGGTAACTTATGTGAGCAATACACAATTAGTAAAAATAAGATTTAAGGATGCATTCAGTAAATTTGTTTTAAAATAATACATATTATATTTGAGTGTATAGATATTTTTGACGCATTAAATGCTCACATTAATATGACAACTAATGATGTGTAGATATTTATGATCAGCCTGAATATATAGATACTTTTGATCATATTGCGCGCTCACATATATCTGCTGCTGACTGTACTCGCTTTGTATGATATCAGACTATGATGTCATCGCGAATGAGTGTACAACAATATTTCTTCACAAAACAAATGATTTCGTACTAATTCTTGGTATAGATATCGAGATCAGTCGAGGTCAGCCTCAAGTTGCCTGATGGCGCGGAGAAGTCAATTTTATAACCGATAAATAAAACTCCTCGAAGACATCCTCAAGAAAGCTAGCTAGTGCCCTAACCACAGAGCATGTATGAGGAAAATTGTGAATGTGAAGAAAGCAAGCGAGTTAGTTTCAATCAATCAATCAAATTGTCACGCCTTTTTCTTACAGGGACAGGCAGAGACAATGAAGCGCCTCTTGCCACGATCCTGACCCGAACTCCCTCGCTTCCCTCACATACACAACTCTCTTCATACAAGCTCTACGGTTATGGGCACTAGGCAACCAAGCTTTTAAATCAATTAAAAAAAACGTATAAGAAAAATGCTATACACTTGTTAAAAAATAGAATTCAAATTAAGAATCTTGAAGGAATATGTCATAATTTATAAACACCATAGGCGATTATGCGCGGGCGCAACATTCAGGTCAAGAATTATAAATAACCATGAAACGTACTAAAAAGATACCGTGAAATCCCTGTGCAGCTTTGTTTGCTTGCGTCCGAAATATCTAAGGAGTGTTTATGTAGCTAACAGTGATTTAAAAAATATGGATCCAATCAATCAATCAATCAAATTGCCACGCCTTTTTCCCACAGGGATAGGCAGAGACAATGAAGCGCCACTTGCCACGATCCTGACACAACTCATTATGCATATTTCAATGAGAATTAAAATATGCATAACTACGGGATCCGATAGACGTAGTCCAACTCGGCAGTAAAAAAAAATTGCAGTCCAATGGTGAATCTAAACCATACAGAGACCCTTAAAATCATTAAAATCGTACCAGCTGTTTAGAAGGAATTCACATACACACGACCAAAAGATACAAGTCAATTCCAGTCATAGACCGCACTTCAGCTAAACATCAGGCGAAGTTTTGTTAACAGGTCTAGCCAAATTTTTTTACATTAACAAAAAATAACAATTTGTTTAATATCAAGTTACCAACTATAATATTTAGTTACCAACCTCAAGGTAAATAATTAGATAACAGAATAAGATTGTGAAACCAAAGATTACTCTCTCTCTGGGTTTTCCTCCAAATAAATTTAATTCTAGAAAATGTATTCTTTGTGAGAAAAGTGAATTTAAAAAGACAAACATTGGTACGGTGAATTGAACACATATTTAAAACAATCGGCCATGTCTTTTTATTATTTACTATATGACTCGACATATTAAGATATGTCGAGATAAATATTAAGATATATAACATCCCGCCTGATGTTAACTGAATAATAAATACTATATTAAAACAGCAATCGCATCCACTATTATTTTGCTGGCCTAGTTCAACTTGAAAGTGATACAAATAAGTAGTTTTAGTACAAAATGCATTGTTTAATTTCGTGGTGTTATATTAGATTGAAACGAAATTAATTTTGTTTTAATCTAAGGATGTAATGACAAAGAAAATAAGCCGAAAATGCGGAGATCGTTATCCGAGGGAAAATTGTGAATGTGCGAGATATAAATATAATCTAATTATCGAGAAATAACACAGACCATTTTGCACTAGACTCTGTTTTATATTTCAGCAATACTGAGCAACCATCTTCAATCAACCAAAAAAATCTAGCAACCATGTACTGTCTAATAGTATATAGTATATGACATAGAACAACGAACTTGGCTACACAAATTAGTACCAATTCACATTCTAATTTGAACCTTATAGTGTCAATAACATGGCTGAAAATATAATTAGAATCAATCTCTATATAACGGCCAAATCTAGTTTTCCAACACATTAAGAAGTTTATTATTTTCGTTTTGAAAATTGGATGTTTAATAACGTACAATTGTAGGTTTATGCACTATAGGATTATGTGTGTAATAAAATACGATATAATTGCCGGAAAATAACCTAAACAACACAGTTTATATAAGGGGAAACAACGGCTGCATAACTCCCCGCTCTTTTCTTCAGCTTTCTATATTTTAAATAATAATAATATAAAAGTACACATATGCACACATCCCAAAAATACTGTAAATCGATAACTACCCATCGTTAAAATCATTGAGGCGCAAATCCGAAAATAATTCCCACTCACGCGGTTCACGGGCAATTTTGGCAAGAGAGGGTTATCAGCTCAGTGAACCATGAAAATGAGCAGGTGTCCATGATTAAAGGCTACACTTAATACTGTAAAGTGACAAAATAGTTCATTCACCTTCTTTTTAAAACACAAGGTTACTATAGTAGGGGAACGAGTTAAAGGAACGCGCGAGGAATGTAGTTGTGACGTCATGGTCACGTGTCTATTATGAATAGTGAAGTAACATGCAAAATGTCGATAACAATAAACACACACTTTCCTTAAAATGCAAATAGATTTAGTTATTAAAAATTATAAATGTGTATTAAATTGAAGTATAAACATTAGACAGCAACAATTTTTAATGAATTATATATTAATTTAATTTTGAGAATAGTGACTGCATGTTTTTTTTAATTTTTCACACGTGTTAATCACCTTTCTAAAAATGGTTCTAGCCTGAATACGGATGACGACTCTCTTTTATTTAATTAACTCACTAATTTTTCAATAATCAAACAAAGAAAATATGGACACGTTTTTAACGATATTAAATGACATCGCCGAGCTAAGAGCATCACTAAAAGCGGCCACTAAGATACGGGTGGTGGTCGTTTCCCGCCCCACCGCACCTCAGCCCCCGAATTCATTTAGCTCGTTCCCCAAATATACTTAATTAGTATTTTTTATTGTGGCTCGACTATATGACAGCACCTCGCCTGATGTTAAGCTGGAGTCGGTCCATTAGTGAAGGCGTCTACTACTACAAGTTGCCTGCTAATAACTGTAAGTAGCAGTTGCATCCACTATGCAGGCCTAGTTGGAATCGTCATTTTTTTCTTCTGATACTGATACTTTTTGATAGAGGGGGGCTTCAATACCTTCGTTCAGCAGTGGACGTCTGATGATGATGATGACTGATTTTTTGCCTTAACTAATACTACGATGTCAATTATTTTAGTTTTATAAAAACAAAAAGTCTGAAAACTAAAGTTTTATTTTATTAAAAGTCCCCTCCATGAATGGATCGTCCAGCTAAACACCAGGCGGGGTGCAGTCATATGTCGAGTCACAAAAAAATATAGATCTTAGAGTCTAGACTACAATAATCCATCTCATCTCAAGTCTAGACAAGCGTAACATTACAAACGTGAGCTATTGAATATAAACTGATTACCAGTCTAGACCTTCCTGAGATAAGAAATTGTCCAATAGTAACCACAAAGCAGTTTTCCGTAAACCTCGGATGAAACTCGAATGACTACGAAATTGATTCTTGGTGAGACAAAATTATAAAAGGTTACCAGCCTATAACCTTGGATCGTCCAAGCTAAGCGTTCAAGTTAACAAAACCAATCAATTAACAGCACCTCTTGCCACGATTCTGACATAACTTTACATCCACAATTTTCTTCCTACAAGCTTTTCGAATATGGACACTAGGGAACCGAGCAAACTTTATTCAAATAAAAAAAAAGTGTGGGAATGCTATACAAAAAATATCAATACATTAACTGTATACTAGTCACTGCGTAGGCTGTACGACCGCAGTAATTATAGGTCTCAACCACTGGGTGCAACGCAACTAGGGTCGGCAGACAAAAAAATTACTTCATTCGTAATCCAAAATGTTGATTTATAATAAATAAAAGCAGCGTCTTCCTAACGTGCGGTGAGTATACTGCGATCTCCGAGTCGCCGGCCAAGCGTGAAGATATTTTTTTTATTGTGACAAGACATCTGACTTCGACCCGCCTGTTGGTAAGCCGGCCGGCCAAAGGTGCTTCTTCACGCATCGCTTAAAGGATCCAAGGCTATAGAATGGAGAGAACACATCATTTTCCTTACCATAAACGACAAAATACCTGTGGATGCAACTGGCCTCTTGTTCGGAATGGCGTTCCAATGAGGCCTGTGTTCAGAATCGGATGTCTTTCGACTGATGATGCTGGTGATAATCTAATTAGCATGCTTCATTTTCTACAGGGATAATCAGATGTAGTGATGATTGACAAACGAATGCTTCGAAAGTTTGAGCATATGAAATGGATGAGTAAAAGTAGACCGACTAAAAGAGTTTATAAATCTGATGTGGATGATGGATACGTTGAACGAGGCAGACCCAGGAGTGTGTTAGACCAAATCTAAGACAACCTTAAGAAATCTGAGTTGCCTAATGCCCATAACCATAGAGCTTGTATCAGGAGAATTGTGGATGCAAAGAAAGTCAGAAAGTTGTATCAGGATCAGTTTTGTTTAGTTATGCTTGACAACCCTAAGTGCATTGGTGGCATTAAAAAAATCATTGCATAAGTCCCCTGCCAACGCAGGTCGTCGACCGTTCAACAATGAGAAGGCGGACACGCAAGGGAGGGGGAAGAGGGACACCTAGACAAAGAGCACAGGAACCACGGTGAAGTCGTAACTCGTAAGCCCTTTCATGGTCACTTGGAAACGGTTAGGAAGCATTTGTTGAGAAGAATAGCAAATACCGGCAAATACGATTAATCAATTGTTAATAAAATCAAAGGTTTTGTTATCTTTTTTATTACCTCACCTGATGTTAAGCTAGGTGCGATCCATGAATGGAGGCAACTGCTACTACAGTTACGTGCAACAGCATGTAGCAGTCGCATCCATTGTGACAATGCTATAGTCTGTCTATGCCGAGGCGCCCCTCCACCGCATTAGAGCATACGAGATAACATAAAATATGAATGCAACATACCGAAAATGCAATTGTAATTGATCATTCAATGGCTGGTTAGACACAAAATGAGGAGCACGTTAATAAAGCATAATAGTATAGTTAGTAATATTTGCATTCACACATTTAAATAAACTAATAAAGTGGAGGGGCGCGTCATTTATAGTTAGACAAGCTATAATAAATTATTTACGAAAGTGAGCATGCGCAAGCTTCTAAAAGATTACTTTAATCGATGCTTGGCGAATGGAGAGGGGTACACTCCATTATTTTTATATGCCTCCATTCATCATTGTTAACATCATCATGATCACACGTTTCGGCCCCAACGGCTATCTGTTCTACCAGCCATGTCTCTATTAAATTAAATAGTCAACCAATTAAAATCAAATTGCGACAGGATTTTCCCACAGTCATAGGCAGAGACAATGGAGCGCCACTTGCCACGATCCTGACACAACTTCCTCGCTTCTCTCTCATCCACAATTCTCTTTACACAAGTTCTTTCAATAGTGCTTGCATTAAAATTATTGGGTGGTAGTGCAGATTTTTTTACTAGTAGTACTAAAAATAACGAATTTTTATTGAATGATAAAAAAAACAATTATCGGGATTGTGAAAAGTAGCGCTCTATTATCTCTGCCTATCCTTATGGCAATTGAGGCGTAATAATTTAATTGATTCATATAAATAATAAAATATAATAAATGTAACCTTTATAGGCTTTAGTCAGCCCTTAACTGTAAGGGTATAATTTCATACGAGTCAATTTCACAGGGGAAAAGCAAATCAATATAAATTACAGGGTACGGTCGTTTGTGTCGTGTCATATTAAATATTAATGCATATGTCGTATTAAGGGTAGGTAGAACCATCATTTTTTAAATTTAGAATAGTTTCTAAAGAAAGTGTGGTAAGCAGTTTGTATTTACACAGTGTGCTAATCCGACATATTACCACCACTTTCAAGTGGACAGATCAGAAGTGTCTCAATCGCGTCTAGGGATCAGCCTAAAAGTTGTCAGTTCCAATTCCAACTAGGCCGGCATAGTGAATCCTCAAGCTAGATCAATTCATGCAGTTTGACAAAACTGCATTTCAAGCTTTAGGAAAATAGAACTTAAGCCTGAAAAAAGAAATGACAGTGAATAGATTTATATGGCAAGTAAAAAGTACGTGTTAAAATAATAGAAATTGGGGTGAGATGTCAGACTACCTCCTCGTGTGTTTGTCTGCTTGCCATATCGCTTCGGCGATACGGAAAGAAGTGCATGGCTAAAAGTCTGACGTGTGGCGCTTATCCACGTATCCCTGTGCTCTCAGAAGGTACTGTGGAGCAGCGAGTTGATATAGTCATACGTTTTTTTGGCCCATACTTAAGATTGGCAAAATGATATTGTTCTGTTTTAATACAAACGCAGGCGAAGAGAAGAAAAGAAAACGAGAAATATTTTTTTACTCTGAATATAGAATACTTTTTAACTACAATTTTCTTCATTTAATAAAAAAAACTGATATGACTGACTTAGTATGTAGTCAAAGACCGAGACCAGAAATAACTTCCAATTTTCTTCTCCATATTTACTTTTTTTATTATTGTGACACAACATCTGACCTCGACCCGCCTGATGATAAGCAAGAGGAGGTCCGAGAGTGACGACGACTGAAAAAAACGAGTTCGTTCACGGCTGCCCCAGTCGCCGTTACTATACCGGCCATACATAGCCAAATTTTATTCGAGCTTGTATATACACTAAGAAACTATATCAAATATATTTTAATTTCGAAATTATAGTCCCAAGTAAACAAAATATCCTTTAGTGCTTAGCATAGAAATTGAAAAAAAAAGTAAATAGAATAGCAAACTGTTTACGAGTGAATATAAAACGCAGCAGACTGTAAGCGAATCCCCCCAACTAACATTAATTCATTCCTGGGGAAGCGAAATAGATTCCCTGAGGTCACAGCAAGGTTATTTGAACCACAAACTCACGTAGGCGTTTATTAATTTAAACGACCATAAATGTATGAACAAAATTAGGTATGAAAAGGAAGCTTCATACAATCAAGACAAATGACACATTATTACTGTAGTTGTTAGAATTAGCAAATCCTTATTTTCAAATTGTTTTTTTTAAATTTACATTTCTATACTAAGCCACTAAAGTGCGTGTATCATAGAAACAGGACAACCAAAGTTTTTATATCAAAGATACATTGGTACTGGGGTGGTTTCGAACTTGTGCTCTCGGTTCAATATTTCAAATTAGATAAAATCAAATTGTCACTTGCCACGATCCCTCCCTTTTCTCACATCCATAATTCTCTTCATACAAGCTCTACGGTTTATTTATTTCAATGACATTCCGCTTGTATTCTTTTATAATTAGTATGGATCTATACTACACAATAAAACTAAATTCTTTTAATGAAGAACAATAAGAATATTTCATATACGAGTATGTATTATGATAATACAAAGTGGCCTTCGTATTTGTATACAAATGTCTTAAGTCAGCATAGTACCCAGTCTGCCGATCCGTTGTAGTACCATCACTTACAAGTATACAGACCGTGAAGTGATTTGGTCACGTTTCGGGATCAGCTTGTAAGTTGCCGGTTCCATCTAGGCCGGCATAATGGATGTGATTGCTACTCACAGTTATTGAATTGTAGTAGCAGTGGTATTCATTCATGGACCACACTTCGGCTTAACATCAAGCGGGGTGCTGTCATATGTCGAGTCACAATAAAATAAATAAAAAATAAAATAGTGGCGGCGTTGAAGCGACATTGAAAAGAAGCTTTGTCATTCGTCAGTAATCTTGGACTTCCCCATGCTTTCCAACAATCAGGCAAGTCGAGGTCTGTAATATTGGGAGCATTATTTAAAAAAACTTTTCTTATTATTCTGTGTTAGACGCGTACTGTACATTTTGCTTTCTAGAGTGAATTGATCGGCATCGAAGCGTTCGGCAAACACACTCAGACTAACACTGTTTGTACAAGATAGATTGTAGTATGCTATATAATAAAAGGTTCTTTGAAAGGCAAAAAATATATCTTAGTAAAATTATTCAAACTAAAACATTTTATTAAGTTTACAGAAATAAATGAACATTCCTTGCTTAAAACAGATCCTTTCCTAGCTTAAAACAGGAAATTCCTCGTTTAAAACAGGAACATTCCCCGCCTAAAACAGAAACATTTCTTGTCTAAAACAGAAACATTCCTTGTCTAAAACAGGAACATTCCTTCCTTAAAACAGGAACATTTCTCGCTTAAAACAGGAAAATTCCTCGCCTAAAACAGGTAATTTCTTCGCTTAAAACGGGAACTTTCCTTGTCTAAAACAGGAACATTCCTTGCCTAAAACAGGAACATTCCTTCCTTAAAACAGGAACATTTCTCGCTCTAAACAGAAAAATTCCTCGCCTAAAACAGAAAATTTCTTCGCTTAAAACAGGAACATTTCTCGCTCTAAACAGAAAAATTCCTCGCCTAAAACAGAAAATTTCTTCGCTTAAAACAGGAACATTCCTTGCCTAAAACAGGAACATTCTTCGCTTAAAATAGGAACATTCTTGTTAGTTGTGTCTGGATCTCGGGATGTAGCGTTCCATTATATCCGCCTATCGCTACGCTAACTACGGCGTTACAATATTTGAATATTCAAGATGGAATATTTAAATATTCAACCACCATTGACATTCTAAATAGTCAGAAACAAAACATAAAAGAATTTGCACAAGAAAAATTTAATTACGAGTATGTTCAAAGAAACTCAAGGTTAAAACAAAATGGCTGCGTTTACATTTCAAGGCAATTTGGCATTATTGAAGTACAGGTATTTCTACAGCTTCACTTTTCATTTTAACATAATAAATACGAGTAATATTACAAACAGAATTGATTCGGAAGATGGTAGAACAATCGACAAGTGGGATGCTTTACCAGCCCATGTGTTGTGTTCTCCTTATCATATAACCTTGGATCCTTCAAGCGATGCGTGAAAACAGGCATGTTAACGGCGACTGACGCAACCGTGAACTGACACTGTATTTTCAGTCATTGGCACTCCTGGACCTGTTGCTTACCATTAGGCAATTCGAAGTCAACTGTCGAGTCACAATAAAAAAATATTTTACAAATTTTGGGAAGAATTTAAATCGAACAGGCCCAATACACAATACTATTTTTTTATTGTCTTAATCTCTCCGTGACCACGATGGCTGCAAAGCTCTCGAAACGTCGGAATAATAAAAACAAATGTAAAATCAAAACTAAATTAAACGCGATAGTAAGCCGCATAAAATTTGTTTATTTCATTACAGTCTGTACTTGAAATATTATTTGCAATAACTTAACGTTTCAATACAATACACATGAAATATTTAACGATTGTATCAATAAATGTATAAAACTAAATGTTACGTAACATAACACACTTCCTGCCTTTTGTAATTTTGAGGTAGCCATGTAATTCTTAATATTCATGCCATCGTAGGGTTACCGCATTACAGATTTTTTTTTAATTACATTTCTATACTAAGCTACTAAAGTGCTTGTATCATAGAAACAGGACAACCAAAGTACGTATATCAAAGATACATTGGTACCGGTGGGTGGTCTAGAACTCGAGCTCTCCGGTTTGTATAACCATTGCACTGCCAATACACCACGGTCGCCTTATTACCTCGGGCTAACGCATTATTTTAAAAATTGCAATGATCACGCATGCTAGGTGGCGCTACAGTCGTGCACATTGCCAATTCCTTGTGTGATACCTATTACTTTACGTTCATATTCTGTGATAGAATGTTTGTCAACGGCAAGCCCTTGGAAGGGATTTCTTGTCTCGCAAAAGCAGCGTCTCTAGTGTAACATTATATCTCTTTGATTAAAACCGACATTATGACTACCGCTTACTAGACCACTAGCAATGATATTAAGTAAAATGAGTAGATACGTCACCTACACGAGTTTTAGTGTTCGCAAATGGTGAGGGTTTGAACGATTAGCCACGACTAGGCTAGATACAAATGGAAGTAGGACGGAATGATAGGTATAAAGAAGGAAAAAGAGACAAATATATATTGCTTTGCATCGCGACACTGAGTTCAGATTTGCATTTTAGCAAAGTTTTAACATGCCTCTTTCGGAACGCGTATAACAGATTTTCGTCTTTTCTTATACAAATACTACCAAATACTATTTTTAATAAATGTAAATTATAAAATTCTCACTTTTTTTTAATTGTGACTTGACATATGACAGAACTCAGCTTGATGTTAAGCTCGAGTGTGGTCCCTGAATAGATGCTACGGCTATTACAATTTTAATAACTGTAAGTAGCAGTCGCGTCCACCATGCCGGCCTAGTTGTAACCGGCAACTTACTAGCTTATCCCAAAACGCGACTAAATCACTTCACGGTCTGTATACTTGTAAGTGGTGGTACTACTACCAATTCTTCTGTAAATTTATTCATTTTCTACCGTATGCCGATTTATTTTTTTCATTCATCATCGTTCTTAACCTTCCTTTCCTTACTTAAAATCATCCAAGTCGCGGTCCCCGATATCGAGTCACAATAAAAATATATCTTTTTGACAACCCTATTAGTACAGGCGTACAATGCGTGACTTACAATTTAAGACGATGATGTCATATTACAATCTTCAGTTCAATTTCATATGTGAATGTACATTTAATTTTAACAGCATAACACTCATCTAAAAGTATCTTAAAATAAAACTACAGAAAAAAATAATAAAAAAAAACATGCTTATATGACAGACAATATGAACTCGAAATCTGACCTTCATGCGCCTGATGGTAAGCAAGAGGAGGTCAACGCAGACGACGGAAAAATATATTCTAAATATATATATTCTAATATTCAATTTTGTATGTTGAAAATTAATGGTATAGCCATTTTATTGCGTAATCGAAATTAGTATCACTTCGTGTTTTATTTATTTATTTTCATTTCTATACTAGTCTACTTAAGTGCTTGTATGATAGAAACAGGGCAACCAAAGTACATAATATATATCAAAGATACATTGGTACCGGTGAGTGGTCTCGAACTCGTGCTCTCGGTTTGCGTAACCATTGCACTTCCACTACACCACGGTCGCTTCTGAAACTTTTATTCAATCAGTGTGTATAGTACAATTTCAGCTTAGCATAAAATAGGCATGTAAAAATTATTAAATTCATAATATCCTAATGTGAAGCGTATGATCTATAAGTCGAAAGACCAATATAGACTGCTAGTGGACTTAATACTAGTAGTATTTTCTTAGATATTGCGCGAACATTGATTAATGAATTAAACAAATTTTATGCGGCTTACTATCGCATTTATTTTGGTTTAGATTTTACATTTTTTTATTATTCCGACGTTTCGAGAGCTTTGCAGCCATCGTGGTCACGAAGAGACTGAGGTGTTGGTCGTCCTATTGGTTGATGCTGTTATTGTTTCCAAAACTACTGTTCCCGGTTTATTTCAAATTTTTGCAAAAATAACTGACGGTGTCATACCACTGTGACACCGTGTCATATCTAAACCAAAATAAACGCGATAGTAAGCCGCATAAAATTTGTTTAATTCATTAATACTAGTAATCAAAATAGACTGAAATCCGAGTAATCAAAGTGATCTTGATAACAAACAAACTCTTATTGATAACAAATACACAAGACACATTATAAAGAACAATTACAAAACATTGCAATTGTAGTAAAGATTTTAATTAAATTTCTTTTGTTTTAAACCATTTAATTTTTCTGCTCATTAATGTTTTGATAAGATTATGATAACGTTAGATAACTTTATTGTTGAAGTTAGTCCGGTAAGCGTGAAGTTTCAGGTTCGATTCTCGGTCGAAACAAAGTGAATTGACTTAATCGCGTTTTGCTTAAAAGTTGTGTCACTATCTCGATTGGCAAACTGGGCAAATCTGTCTGCCTACCACTCTATTAAGAGTATATTGTATGTATACCTATTTATATAAATACTACTAATATATTATATCCTTCTTTCGCGTAGAGAAGGACAGAACTAAAATTGTTATGTTAATAAGTTAACATAATTTAACAAACAAACGAAGCTAATCTCGCAAACCTTGAAACAGTAGAATCACAACTTCCCACACAAATATTCCATCTCCATTGACCGAATTAACCTTAATCCTTATTCAGTAACAAAGCAAAATAAAAACTTTTTTTATTGTGACTCGACATATGACAGCACCCGGCTTGATGTTAAGCCAAAGTGTGGTCCATGAATGAATGTCACTGCTAATACAATTCAATAACAGTGAGTAGCAATTACATCCACTATGCCGGCCTAGATGGAACCGGCAACTTACAAGCTAATCCCGAAACGTGACCAAATCACTTCACGGTCTGTATACTTGTAAGTGGTGGTACTACCCCGGATCGGCAGACTGGGTACCACTGCCTACCACTCTTTGATAACCAGACCCGAAGCAAATATCTAACAATCTAGTATAAAAATAAAGGATAAGGTGAAAAAAAATTACAAAAAATACACTTCAATAACAGTTAAATACATACACAAACAAATGGCACATAAATTTTAGTTATTGAATCAATCAATCAAATTGTTACGCCTTTTTACCACAGTGATAGCAGAGACAATGGAGCTCCACTTGTCACGATCCTGACACAACCCCCACGCTTCCTTCACATTTAAAATTTTCTTTATACAAGCTCTATGGTTATGGGCACTAGGCAACCTAGCTTTAGTGACAATAGCGAATAGAATTAGGAATAGCACGCTATAGATGTGGTTTAAAAAAAGATGTAGTGACAAGGATTGACAAAGGAATGCTTAGATGGTTTGAGGACATGAAAAGGATGGGTGAAAGTAGATTAACGAAAGGAATTTATAAATCTCATGTGGATGGATGTGTTAAACAAGGCAGGCCCAAGAGGGTGTTTTTGACCAAATCGGAGACATCATCTAGAAAGCTAGGTTTTATTAATTATATATAATAAATATACCTTATAACAAACACATAAAAAATCATTTTTTAGTATATTTGACACATGCTTTGTATTCTATTGTAGTTTAAAAAAGCTATGTCAAATCTTAGCAAAAATACGCTTAAGGCGACCGTTTTGTATTGGTTGTAAAATATTCTTGAAAACTAAGAACTCCTGGTTTAAACCTCTCATCAGTACCAATAATTCTTTGATATATTATGTACTTTGACCGCAGCACGTTTAGCTTAACATAAAATACTTTTAAAAAAGACAAAAGTTAATCGATCATAAATACCATTAACTTTAATGTATTATATGTAATGTTATTAAAAACATGCCGAAAATATGTCGTTAAGTTTTCAACGTATTTTCAGAAAAAACAGTAAATTCAAAACCACTGTAAATGAAAACACATGTGGTTAAATAAATGCGCAGTACAATATTTTCACCCTCTACAATTTCATCGTGTATTTAAGATGAAGTCTGACCTTCAATGGCCCGACTCAGTGGCGTCGCTATTTACGAATGGCGTCACATCGGGGATCGTTATCCTTGCTATCCTGAGGGAAATACTTACGCCCTCGTTTCAAGGTTTGTTTCTATTCATATTGCTATTGGTAATACTAGTTAAATTATATATTTATTTATTTAAGGTTGACTAGTATAATATATACTTAATATAAACAGAATATCTTAAAATAATATAAGGTAGCAGTCTACACAACTTGCAGTCAAAAAATTAAAACCAAAATTTAAAAGTAGTTAAAAGTACATACAAAGAAAAAATATTTAAAAAATCATATAAAAAATAAAAGTCATATCATATAAGAGCTTTTAGATTTATATTTTTTTGTTGTGGCTCGACATATGATGAGCCACAATCTCGTCTGATGTTGAGTTGGAATGCGGTCCACGAATGAAGGTGACTGCTACTACAGTTAAATAACTGTTAGTGGCAGTATACACTATGCCGGACTAGTTTGAACCGGCAACTTACAAGCTGATCCTGAAACCCGGCTGATGTCGAACGTTAATTATGTAGGATAAAATACATAACTATATGAAAAAAAAAGATAGGTCTTCAAAATGATATTGAGGTTTTTAATATTATTGTTTTCTGAACTGAATAGTTTGCGCGAGAGACACTTCCAAAGTGGTAAAAAGTTGGTCCCCCCTCTCAACTTCTAAAATAAGAGAATGATAAAACTAAAAAAAATATATGATGTACATTAATTACCATGCAAACTTACACTGAAAATTGGTTTGAACGAGATCTAGTAAGTAGTTTTTTTTATTACGTCATAAATCGAAAACCGCAATTTACCTTTCATTCAATCAACTCAAATATAAAAATCGATCAACGAACTACAAGAACTTTTATATTATGTTAGTTGCAGCTACTTCATGGGCGAGTCCGACTCGCACTTGGCCGCTTTTTTTACTTCATATTTAACTTACCATGGTTAAATATGACCTTTCCGATATAAAAAGTAGGACTACTAGGACAAATTATGTCATAGAAAAGTGGTACCACGAGTAATAAGTCCTTCCTTAGTAATACTTCCTCAAGATCCCTTTCGTATAATATTTTATTAAAGGCCTAAATTGTCACTTTGACCTAAATTCCAGTAATGAAATTTGATTAAGTATATAGCATAGCATTATTACATAGCATGATATCTTACTATGTTGTTTATGTATTCTACAACCTCTCTCGGATGTCTACAAAGAATACGACGAAGGTAGCTCAAATGAAGATCAAAGCTTAAGGGGAAGATCAAATGAAGAAGTTTTTTTTCAATTTTTTTTTTGGCTTTGAAGAAGTTAAATTGAAGAAACTAAAATGAATAAGTTAAAATTAAACTATTAAGCTGATGGAAAACTGAACAATGTGAACCAGAAAACTAAGAACTAATTCTTTTTTCCAGGAGCTGCCTATACATTGTTATTTAGTTATGTATATGCTTTTACAATTTATTTCACAGCAACCATAAATCTATTCATTAGTATTTTATTATTACACATTTCTATACTAAGCTACTAAAGTGCTTGTATCAGAGAAACAGGACAACCAAAGTACATATATTAAAGATACATTGGTACCGGTGAGTGATTTCGAACCCGTGCCACTCGGCTTACGTAGCCATTGCACTGCCACTACACCACGGTCGCTTAATATTATTTGTATTTAAATATTTTTTGTTAGTTTAATCTACCTACCCTAACTACTGGTGTCATCAGCAACTACATGGTATTCTGTAATTTTAGAGATTTACTTAATCTTATACCTTTATATGTATTTATAAATCCGAATATTTTATTATAATTGGCAACCGTGGTGTAGTGGTAGTGGTAGTGGTAGTGGTGTGGCTACTTAAGCCGAGTGGCACGGGTTCGAAACCACTCACCGGTACCAATGTATCTTTGATATATGTACTTTCGTTGTCCTGTTTCTATGATACAAGCACTTAAGTAGCTTAGTATAGAAATGTATAAAAATATATATTATTTAGACATTGTTACACTTTTTAAATTTGAAAAAGCTCTTACCAAATTATATCTCTTTCACTCTAATAATATATCAGACACACTTCCATCTACATTTTTCACATTTACTCCTTCTTTTGTAATAAGATTTAACATTTTTAGATCGCATGTCGAAGGGAGCATCGTTGGGGTCTTACAATACTTGGTTGGGTCGAGGGTATAGTGAGAGCGAGTGTAGACATGTCGAAAAAGCTTTAAAACCTACATTTCGGTCTCAAGTCCGGAACGCTGCCTTCACTCTCCGACCTGCCACGTGATGGACCCGGCACCCGCACGAAGAGTCCATGGATGCTAAGAAATTGTTACATTTCATGTGTAATTTTTATGTGAGAAACTTTTTGACACATCTAAAAGTATTAACCAATATTAACCAAATATTACCCACATTTATTTTAAAGGTGCTGCATTCAGCCCTACTTTTATAACTACTCTGTTATACTACTTATACTACTCGCAGTTGTATGGTAAAATCGACGTGAAAATTAAGTATTTATGATGTATTATTTCCAAGCGAGGAAAGAAAGACGTCCCAATTCTCACGTTTTGTATGATTTCTTGTTGTGAAGTTATGTTATCATGTCTTTATTAAAGTACACTAAATACCTCGTAGATCTTTTACTAGTAATACCTCGTATATTTCTAATACTGAAGTTACCTCGTTTTCTAGTATATAGTAATGAGTGACAATAGATTGACGAAAAGAATTTATAAATCTCATGTGAATGGATGCGTTAGACAAGACAGGCCCAGGAGGGTGTTTGCTAACCAAATTGGAGTGCCTAAAACCAGAGAGCTTGTTAATGTGAAGGAAGCGAGGGATTGCGAAAAAGGAAAGGAAAAGGAAGAGGGGAAAAAGCGTGACAATATGATTGATTGATATAGTAATGAAGACCACACAGGTAAAGCGCAGGTCACGACGTTCACTTACAAGATGGACTGTCGACATGGTTCTCATAACGTCAACCGCTGGATGCAGAGCCGCTTCCAGAGGGTCACTGTGGAGTCCTATGTCGATAACTGATATGATTATAATATAAGAGTACGTATGTGCCTCTTTACTTACGTAAAAATATAAGTAATATGCGTACATTATCATTTATTTTGTATCTTAACCCATATTTTAACTCTTGTGTGTACAAAGATTTTGCACATATGAGTAGAGCGATAAAGTTACAAAATTTAATTGTAAGATTAAAAAATTAAATTTAAATTAATTTTGGAATAGTATAGCATTCAAAATGTTTTTTATTACATTTCTACTAAGCTACAAAAAGTGCATGTAACATAGAAACAGGACAACCGAAGTATATTTATCAATAATACATTAGTACCGGCAAATGGTTTTGAACCAGGGACTATCATTAGACAGTTTTGAACTTACTATTAATTTATTTTACGAACATTTTACTCGAGTGATAAATAACGTTGCAATTCAATATGTACGTAAACAATACTTAGTTAATTGTTGGCGAGTGTAAATAACTTTGGTTAAAGGGGGATGTAAACACACCTGTTGGTTAGTCTCAGGTTACCAGGGTAGCTGTACTGTTACGCAAACAAGGTAACGTACACATTCATGGGCAGACCCTCTTTTTAGTGATAGTAAAACTGTTAGTACAGGAACTACGAGCGTTTTGTTGGACATTGCTTTTTACGCCTTTTGTTTCCTACTTATGGTTTTGTTTTGGTTAGGACGTCATTTTTTTAACCAAGAGTGGTAGGCAGTGGTAACCAGCCTGCCAATCCCACTAGAAGGTCGTAGGAGTAGTACCACCACTTTCAAGTATACAGACCGTGATGTGATTTAGTCGCGTTTCGGGATCAGCTTGTAAGTTGCTTTTTACGCCGTTTTTAGTACTTTACGTTCGTTATGTACTACTTATGGTTTTATTTTGGTTCAGATGTCATTTTTTAACCAAATGAGGCAGTGGTACCCAGTCTGATGATCCGGGGTAGTACAACCACTTACAAGTATACAGACCGTGAAGTAATCTAGGCGGTAGACGGTTCCATCTAGGCGGTAGACGGTTCCATCTAGGCGGTAGACGGTTCCATCTAGGCGGGCATAGCGAATGTGACTGCTACTTTTAGTTCTGGAATTGTAGTAGCAGTGACATCAAATTCACTACGCCCATAGTTGAAACCGGCAACTTAAAATCTTATCTCGAAACCCGACTAAGTCACTTTACGGTCTGTAAGATTGTACGTTGCATCCACTACGCCGGCCTCACTCTAAAATAGTGTCATGATTATATTCTCCATTATAAAGGCGACCGTGGTGTAGTGGCAGTGCAATGGCTACGTAAGCCGAGTGGCACGGGTTCGAAACCACTCACCTGTATCAATGTATCTTTGAATATATGTACTTTGGTTGTCCTGTTTCTATGATACAAGCACTTTAGTAGCTTTGTATAGTAATGTATAAAAATTAAAAATATACACAAATAGTGTGGTTTACCTTATAAACAAAAGGGCGAGGGTCCCTTAGTAGTGGATCGTCACGCGATACAACCGCGACCCACTTTTTAAGTCATTTACCTTAGTGCACGTGGCAGTTAGCTATAAACGTCATTTCTACCATGATACTAATCAAGTATTTATAAATCTTCTCTCTCATAATTAACTACAAAGGTGTGCGACAGTGCCCTAGAAATACGACGTTATTGCTGGATGTTTAGCTTTAAAATTCAAGCTTTATTGTATACCAATTTCCTCGCATCTCTCATAACCACAATTCTCGGTTCTACGGTTATGGGCACTAGGTAACCCAACTTGAGGATCGGATCAATCAATCAATCAAATTTTTACGCCTTTTTCCACAGGGATAGGCAGACACAACTCCCTCGCTTCCTTCACATTCACAATTTGAAGGATGGGATTTGGTCGGAAAACACCGTCTTGGGTGTCTCTCCCTCGTTTAACGCATCCATCCACATCAGATTTATACATTCGTTTCGTTAATCTACTTTCGCTCATCCTTTCCATGTGCCCAAACCATCTAAGTATTTCTTTGTCAATCCTTGTTACTACATCTTCTTTCAAACCACATCTATTGCGCACTACGCTATTCCTTATTTTAGTTAGGATCGTGCGAATGGCGCTCAATTGCTTTGTGGGAAAAAGGCGTAACAATTTCTTTTCTTAATTATTTGTAGGTATATCAGACCTCGGGCTGGCATATGAGGTACCCGTAAACCGAATTATTTTTTCAGTTGTCAGCACTGTTAGACCATAAGGTGATCAAATCACTTTACGGTCTGTATACTTGTAAGTGGTGGTACTACCCCGGATCGGCAGACTGGTTACCACTGCCAACCACACCACCCTTTAATTTTAACTAAATTTTATCGATGTTTGGTTTAGGTATTAGTTACATGAGTCATGCGGGGTTAAATGCATCGATTATTTGTAAAACCGTTTATTTGGATGCTGGGCTGAGTGCACTTTAAATCATTTGTTGCACCAACCCTCGTCGACAAGAATATCCGTTGTTTTACAAGTATTTGAATTAATCAACGGTGTTTATCAATTTCGACGTTGCGATATATTGTGAAGGACGTAGTGGGTTTTGCAATGGTTAGGTATTTTTTTAATTTTTTTATTGTGACACGACATCTGACCTCGTCCCGCCTGATGATACAGGGAACTACCGTAGACACAGAGAGACTTATAAGTACAAAAAAGTGCAAAAAAACTTAAGATAGAGACTGACAGACAGATTGACACTAGACTGACACTATTTTTCCCACTACTGTCTCATGGGAAAATAGTCGTCCGCGTTTTTGGCCGTCATAACATTATTTAATTACGTTCAATAAACAAAAGTCTACATTTTCATAAACACAACCTTCCCCCCGCAATAACAAAAAAAAATACTTCACATTTTCCATAAACAAAAGTCAATACATAATTACGTCAAACATTTATATAGACCGTGGTGAGTCAAAAAATTACGTAGCTTTAACGAATGTGTCATTAACTAATTATTCATTTCATTACGTGAATAAAAGATGTTCTGAATAACTTCTCAAAGGTCACGTTTAAGTACGAATGAACACGACTTGTGCAACAAGCATTCTTTATGACATCTGCAAGTTGCAGCTTCCTTTGTTGTTTCAATTACATATTAAATTAACTGTTTTATAAGGAACTACTGTTATTAAGCTACTAAAGTGTTACTTGAATTATAGAAACTAAACGATCAAAGTACCTTGACGAAAGGCGTGGCTGAACAGTTAGCGATTGGTTTGTTGCGCGTAAAGTCCTGGGTCCGATTACCGGTCGGAGCGAATATTTGTTAATAAAAAAAGGCAATAATTCGGGTCTGGTTATCAAAGAATGGTAGGCAGTGGTACCCAGTCTGCGATTCGGGGTAGTACCACTACTTACAAGTATACAGACCGTGAGGAGATTTGGTCGCGTTTCGGGATCAGTTATTGAATTATAGTAGCAGTGGCATCCATTCCACACTTCAGCTTAACATCAGCTTGCTATCATATGTCGAACCACAATAATAATAATAATAATAAAATAACAAAGATACATTGGTACCGGCAAGTGGTTATAAACCCGTGCGCTCGGTTTGTGTGAACATCATACTACCACCAAACCACGGTCGCCTTGTTATGAATGAACAAATTGTGTTATACTGGTATACATATATATATACATCATTCTCATCTTATTGCCCTAATGAGAATGAGATTACTATACTTTTTTGGAGTAGTGAGCAGTTGAGCCCAGTCTGCCAGTCCGGAGTAGTACTACCACTAAAAAGAGTACAGACTGTAAATGACTTATCCGCGTTTCGAGATCAACTTGTAAGTTGCCGGCTTCAATTAGGATAGTGGTGCGTCTGCTGTTTGCAGTTATTTACCTGTACTAGCAGACCGCACTCCCGCCTAACATCAGGCTAATTTAAGTCGTGTTGCAACATGCTAATAAGAACTACGGTAATTAAATTTCTAACCTATCCTGGTTGGTTAGGTTAGCTTTCTATAATTTGGTAGGTAGTTTTGATTTTTTTCGAAGAACAATCAAAACAACCGTACGAGAAATATTTATCTGTCCTGATAATGGTTTTTGTGTAGAATTTAGCCAGGTGCATTTTTCGCCGTATTTAAAGTCAGTTCGTTATACTGCCTGTTCTTCTAAATATGTTTCCTTATTATTTTGCATGTTATATTTATATTTATTTGTATTTTAATGCATAAAAATCAATATTTATTATAAAAGCCATAAATGCCACTCCAAAATAAATATGCATCATTCGTGAGCTAAGCGTCAGAATAAAAAAATACATAGCGATATCTTACTCGGAACAAAGTAGGGTAACCAGTTAAGTCTTGTTATCTTAGGACTTCAAAATTAGCAATGTTACAACATCAATGATTTTTTATCAATACCAAAGTGCTCCTGCCTGATGTTAAGAAGAAATGCGTTCCTGCAACTACAGTTAAATAACTGTAAGTAGCAGTCGCATCTACTATGCCGAACATGTTAAATCGGCAAATTCCAGCTAATCCTGAAACTCGACTGAGAGACTTCACGGTTACCGCTTGAAAGTGGAAGCACTACCCCAGATCTGCAGACAAATGACCACAAACTGCCTGTCTTTTAAATTGTAGGAAATAATTAAAATTTTAAAAATGTTAATGTTAATTGGCAATAATTATCATCATCAATTTTGCGCCATAAATCCCACATGGATAGGCAGAGACAACGGAGCGCTACTTTTCACGATCCTGACACAACTATCTTGCTTCCTTCACATCCACAATTCTCTTTATACACACTCTTTAGTTATGAGCACTGCAAAAATGTATTTTATTTAATAATAAAAAATAGTGCGATTATTATAAGAGAGTTTGGGTTGTATTCCCAACAAAGACGCCATTTTTCCATTTCACAAGTGCTTGTATTATAGAAACTGGGCGACCAAAGTACATTATATTCCAAAGAAACATTGGTATAGCTTGTCTAACCATAAACGACGCGCCCCTCCACTTTATTAGTTTATTTAAATATGTGTGCTATACTATATGAGCGTGCTCCAGCTTTTGTGTCCAACCAGCAACTGAATGACCAATTACAATTGCATTTTCGGTGTGTTGCATTCATATTTTATATTTTCTCGTATGCGTTAATGCGATGGAGGGGCGCGTCATTTCGGCTTAGACAGACTATACCGGCAAGTTGTTATTGAACCGGAGGCACTTGGTTAGTGCCTCTATAGCGTCACTATACCACGGTCTCCTTTTTGTATCTAATTTTAATTGCTACTTAATCTTATGGCAACCCTATTCTTTACAAACAGGTAATACTTGATTCGTTACTGCAGCCTGGGCGTGATTTTCTACATGAGAAGGCCATCCATCTATTCATGGTTTCGCACCTGGCTGTCTCATGCAAACCTTCACAATTTACCTCTTGTCATATTTTGCTCAAAGGACATCATTCATTTTGTATGGGGACTTGGGCTTAATTGTATTAACAGTTGCATATACATTTTAAGTTTGATGTTTAATGAACGAAGATTACAATTAGACCGAGAAAAAAAATGCCAACCGAGATATTTTGACGGATTTAAAATAACTAGTCTGAATTATTGCTGCTTTTAAAAGATTACAAAAACTCAACAAAGTCACCTTTTGAAAGTCAATTCAAGGTTTATTTATCTTATTGATACACATTAATAACAAAAATGTAGACCTGACAAACGGTGAAGTGACTCAGTCACGTTTCGGGATTAGCTTACTACTAGGCCGGCATAGTGGTTGCGACAGCGACCTGTAGTTTTTTCACTGTAGTAGCAGTCGTCTATAATTATGCATCACGCTAAAGCTTACTTAACATCAGACGGGGTGCTGTCACATATAACAAAACGAAATAAGCTCAATTGCTAGAAAACCAAGAAAGTATCCTAGATATACAGAGTATTATGGTGCCCAGTTTCTATGATATAAAAGCAAGTTTGTTTTTTTAGAAATATTAAAAATACTAACAGCCGGTTGTACCAAGAATTATAATTTGTAAAAAGTAACGTACAAGAAAAAAGGGTTGCACCACTATTTAACTTTACAATTTGCATTAACGTTTCACAGATATTTTATAAAAGTATTAAGTAAAATCTGACATTTTTGTCATTCATTCTATGCGCGATGTCTCCAACAAGGTATTCAAGTTCCGATAGTGGAATAATGAATACCCCATTCACGATTTCGTAATAGTAAACGTAATAGAATAAGTATAAAGTAAAACTAAATTGGTAATTTAAACTTTTTTGGTACAACCGGCTGTAAATATCTTATTAGAATTTGCGCGTACATTGTCTCTGCCTATCCCTGGGAGAAAAAGGCGTGACTATTTAATTGATTGTTTTGACTAACACTTGTTGTTTCATCGTTTTCAAACTCGAGTAGCCTGGCACGACTTATACCGAAATGACAATAAAATTAAATTTTTCTATAAGTACAAAGAAACAGTTTTTAAACAAATAAAAAAAAATGAAAAGATTTCATGAAGTATTTAGGAAGATACTCAGTATAGTTTAGCAACTTTTTAAATGTTATTAAAATGTGTTCCCAGTCCCTATTCGAGGGAAGCGTGGGAATTGTATCTCGAACGTTGCAAATAATAGGGGCCCATCTGTCCGATCATAATATGAAACTAGAATATTAATTCTTATGACTTTTAGCATATTGCAATGCCAATAGCAATATTACTGTATAAATAATAAACATTAAATATACAAAATCACTCATATCATCGTTCTAATGCGATCGGAAAAGACCAAGAGCGCCAACGATGTAAAAGTCACAATGCCGGCCAAACTTGACGAAACCAGTGCTTCCTCAAGTTTTGCTTAAAAGCTTTAAGGTTGGGAGAATACATTAGCAGGAAAATATCGTCATCCTATTCTTTTTTGCGTTAAACTGTCGCTTTTTTTACGCTTTTATTACGTTTTTTACGTTAGACTGTCGATTCGACCAATAAAATGTAAAACCTGTACGATGTTAACCGGAAGTGGAAAGACGAGGTAGGAACATTCTCTCTGTTATAGGTTATGTAGGTGATAATGAACGAAAATAAGACCTGTGTTACAACAAACATCCTTGTTACTGTCTATCCTTATTGACTGTAAGCTTGACGATGACATCCATAAATCTTTATATCCAATTGGTATTGAAGCAAGTCCTAAATAATTGCATAAACGACCTTGTGTTTTAATATTGATACCTACCTAGCATTGAATTGTTATTAACGAACACGCCATGATAATTAAGTCAGCATGCATTGACTAAAGCGTTAGCTGATCGTCAATGAATCATTTATACCTTATGACAGCGTGACTAACATTGCAAGAGAATGGCCGTGGTCAGGTAAAGATGGTGTCGCGCAACACGGTTTAAACCTTAAACCAAACTGCCGCCTGTTGTAAATAGGTACAGACACCAACAAATTACACCAAAAAACTTGAATTCGGTTTTTCAGTGTAGGTTTTTTTAACAGATACTCAATATACACAGATACTTACTTTTAAACAATATGCATTTAAAAAATAATAGATAGGTAAATTACTTTCTTAATAACAAATCATTCTAATAATAAATTCTCTTGTTTTTGTAAGTAAAGTAAAGTAAAAATATATTATTTAAATACGGAATTAATTTCATATCATACATCAATTTAATTTTATGCTGTATTCATTGGTCTTTTTTATTTAAACTCGTTATAAAAATAGTTATAACGCATAGTCTCGTCCAATGTTTCTAAACCTGTTTCTTAAATGATAAGATCAAAAAACGACGCCGCGGAAAGGAAGGTCCAAATTATCTAACTCGGACTCAAATTACCCGCTAAACCTTATTTATTTAAAATCTATACAAAAATAGCTTAACTGAGTCCCTAATGAAAATTTGCTCCCAAGGCCAATAAACCATTTTAAGAATAAAATTATGAGCACATCTGAATACAAGGCCATCAAGACAAATTAAGTCTGACTCATAGATTTTTTCCAGACGATCGATGATTTAATAACATTTAACTTGTAATATTTTATGAAAGTCGTGAGTTTCACTGTCTTGACCAGCAAGCGGAACCGACTAAACCGGTTCGGTCCCGGCTGCTCCCATACACTTCCCAACTTGAGCTTAACTTACCGCGAACAACAGGTTGAAAAAGAACAGCACATATTTCACAAAACTCGTACCACACCCCATCTTAGCGACTTACACTACACTTTCTTCGTTAAAAATCCTTTTCACACACAAAAAAAAACAAATCGTATTGAGCCGCTACGTGGAATACGCGGCTGTAAACTTGTTTACGAGCAGTCCTCAACAAAGCGGCGCAGACCTCAACACAGTGAGACGTTTCAAAAGTGACTAAAATGAATCGCATCGCGTTGGCGACGGACGAGTTCCCTTCGCCCCTCGGGCGTTGTCGTGACCCCTCGTTCACCTGTTTGCTTGCTCACTCTCTCGTTGACCTTTCTCCGTAAACATTATGCTTTTCTCGCTCGCTCGTTTGACATTAGTGATGACTATTCATCTCGCACGGTTTGTAAGTCCCAGTGGATTACTCGAGGGGAATTTATGTAAACGTCAGCGACTCAATTGGATTTGTGTCCAACCATACTAATAGGAAGTATGGTTAGATGATCCTTTAATAACTAAAAGTCGTTAATATATGTGTAATATATCCTGCTAAAATTTACTGCATGAATACTAATGTTATAGAATATAAATACTAATTTAATAATTTATTTAGGAATCTATGATATCCGGTACCTATGTTATCCGGTGGCTTTAACATTCAACGCGCCATGCGCCGGCGCACCAAGAGAAAGTGAGTGGCCGATGTCCCTCCACTTTCCAATATCAACTGCCCTTTGTTGGCAACTTGAATTATTTACATGAATAAAATCTATACCTACCCGATTTTAACTATTATTCTGAACTATTCTATTTTTTAATTTATCTATACTAATATAATAAAGCGGAAGAGTTTGTTTGTTTGTTTGTTTGTTTGTTTGTTTAAACGCGCTAATCTCAGGAACTACTGGTTCGAATTAAAAAAATATTTTTGTGTTGGATAGATCAATTATCGAGGAAGGCTTTAGGCTATAAAACATTACGTTGCGACTTATAGAAGCGAAGAAACAGTCGAAAATGTGGAAAAAACGGGGTATTTTATTCGTCTTTGAGGGTTTCCGTTGCGTGCGCTGCGAAAACCGTTCGAGATACCCAAAAAATATGTATGAAAGAATTATTCCTTTTTAAATTATCTAAAAAAATGTCCGCGACCGTATATGTCTATCTTTTAAGATTAACTCACAATAACCGTTTTTATGATAGTCAAATTTGGTCTAAATTAATGCATTATTACAAATTATTTGTCAGAGTTGTATTAACATAATAATATTATTCTTTATCGAAATAAATGTGTTAATAATTAAGAGTATTTAACTGTGAACAAAATTGTCATTGACATCACCTAATTTCAATAAACATCTTATAAATTACATAATACAATTTTAAAATAACTCTGAAACAAAATTCACACGCGTCGCATGATGAGCGCGGTCCCGGCGGTCGAGGAGAGGCGGTGCTTGCGGGCGAGGCGGAGGAGGGTGTAGCTCTACGAGGTATAGTCTGTCTAAGCCGAAATGACGCGCCCCTCCACTGCATTTACGCATACGAGCAAATATAAAATATGGATAAAACACACCGAAAATGCAGTAATTGGTTATTCAGTTGCTGGTTAGACACAAAGGAGGAACGAACGTGATGAAGTAATAGTATAGTTAGTAATATTTTCATTCACACATTTAAATAAATTAATAAAGTGGAGGGGCGCGTCATTTATAGACAAACAAGCATACTATGCGGTCGGCACCCTACTGATCGGTTGAATGCAGCGTTAATTTGTTTTTACGATATAATACCATTGTGCAAAATCCTTTTTTATACAATTTTATTTTGTAGTAGTTTTCTCTATAGTAGGTAGTGTTTGTTTTAAGTATAGTATTTTGTTTCTAATATTTTCACAATGACACTTTTTTGGTTTTGTTGTAAATAATACCTGTAGGTGTCATCTACATTCTTTCAAGGTTAGGTTTTACAATTCTTATTAGGTTAGGTTTTAGTTTAAGCATACAGTTAGTTTGGTTAAGTTTTCATTTCCTTCGTTCTTTCTTCGTCACTGTAATGCCTAGAAAAAGGACTCAGCGTTCTCGGCAGACTGCTGCTGCAAAGCGGCTGCGAGTTTTGCGCACAAGAAAATAAAACTGAAAATATAATTTACGCAGAAGTACTTTAAAATATATTCTATTAGTTACGTAATTTAATCGTCTAAAATAAGTCGCGGGTAACAGCTATAGGTAATTTATAATAAGGCTAAGCAGGTAGGTAAACAAAAAATTAATATGATTCCCAAAATAACTATTCCACGCGGACGCAGTCGCGGGAACAGCTAGTGTACTATATTGTACTCGTAATAGTCGTAAGTACAATGGAGAATTTATTGACTCGAGACAACTATTGACTAACTTAGATACACGAAATTAAGCTGATTACACATTTTATTTATATTATCTTAGATAACAGATAACCATTTAGGCGGCCTTGCAATTCAACAGCCTCCGGTTTCAAACAACTAACCGTTACCAATGTATCTTTGATATTATAATAAACTTTGGTCGTTCTGATTCTATGATACGAGTTTAGTAGCTTATTAGCAGCCTATGGAATTTTAAAAAGTCTTAGGCCATCCCTATGAGAACTGTGACTTAAAATTGGACTTAGTTAAGAAATTAGACTTAAACCAAAAGGACCCGGTTCACATAAGTTAAGGCTCCGGGAGTTCTTTAAGGTTTTTTTTAGGTATAATATTTAAAATTTCCTCCTTATTTTAATGCCCTTTTTGCAACTTAATTTGTTAATAACTTTTGCAATTTTTTGCATGCTGATAAATCCTTCTAATACATTTTAATAGACATCACTCCGAATCGAATTAGCTATCGTTCATATTTTATGGGTTGATCTCTATTTAACACGTTTTTGAACTTGTTGACTACTAGACTATTACATTGGATCCTTTAACCCAAGCATGAATAATAAAACCATGCTTAAAAAAAAACTAAAAAAACACGCTTATGTGACATAAGGACTAAAAAGTTAGTAAATAGTAAACAAGAGGAGGTCCAAGAATGTGGACGACTGAAAAAAAACAAGTCAGTTCATGGTCGCGTTAGTCGACATCACTATGCCGGACAGTTTTTATTAATTTTTCATTCTATTGTAATCGGTTTTTATCCGTGTTTCAAATTATTCAGACCTCTGGAAGTGGGTGAAAATTAATTTGAAAGATTCAGTTACATAGTTACAAACATACGCGTACACACATAATGTAATAACATATATCTCTATGGTTAAACCGTCATAAACCGACGATTGAGGCAAACATTAAGAGAGTTGGTTTACGTCAGTCGTCAGCGCTCATAGTAACAAAAGGGAGGTCTCTTTCTTACCATCAGGCAACTCAAACTCAGTCGTCGCGTTTCAATATAATTAAATAAAGCTGGATTAAATAATAAAACAACATAGTTTTTATTATTGAATATTATATTTGTCATATAAAATATTACGCCTAATTATTGTAAAATGTTTATAAAATTTACATTTTTACAATTTATTAATAAATTAATTATTGATATTTGTGAAAAATAAAAACTTATTTTCATATAATTTTCGATAAAACCTTCTACGCTCAATGAGTACAAAATATTTATTATCTATCATATCAGTCGAATATATGGGGGGGTCTAAAGCAGTAGCAAAGTCGACTGAAAATACGCAGATGTTTGATCGAACTGGTTTTTTGTATATAAATTATCCTGTGTCTGGTTTTATTACTTTATTAGAACTCCCCCCCCCTGTTCTTAAAAAATATAATTAAATCATTAGTCATATCAAATCATACGCAAAAATCATTAAACAATTCAGTAATATTTAACCAATAAGAAAACTGCATAAATATACTTTCTAGTTTTAATCAACGAATTAGGAATATATGTCAATTTTGACATTAGGCATTAAACAAAATTGACAGACATTCCCGTTTCAAAATGACGCGCCCCTCCACCGCATTTGCGCACACGAGAAAACATAAAATATGAACACACCGAAAATGCAATTGTAATTGGTCATTCAGTTGCTGGTTGCACTCAAAAGGAGGAGCACGCTGATAAAGTATAATAGTATAGTTATCAGAAATATTAGCATTCACATATTTTAATAAAGTAGAGGGGCGTGTCATTTATACTTAGACAAGCTATACCATTTATTAGGAAAAGTTAAAACTTGCCAAAAAAAAATTATAGCGTATGTCATTATTTGACAATTTGCCAAAAGTTCATTTTAGAAAATTTGTTAATTGACTTTAAATGGTTCTAATACAATAATACATAAATACAGTGAATTTATCATTTAAATGTATTATTTCATTTGTACGATAGAGCAAAATTCACATGTTCAACATTCCGCATATTTCGTTGACTTTGCTATTTCATGCTATGTTTGATTATTAATTTCAGTCTTTTCAATAAAAATAAGCATCGAAAAGTTTCTATCGACAACTGTAAACTAAAATCTAAATTAACACACAACCAGGTTCACAAACACGGGTTTATATATCTATCAAAATATAGATTTATATCATAATCGAGTAATTAAAACTATAATTTACTTAATCTACGGTTTTTAAATATTTCATTATCGTCATTATGTGTCATGCCATTATCATTCTTATCATAAAAATTCACTGACATTTCCTTTAGGTCTGTGTGTTTAAGCTTATCCTGCGGGCTGACCGCGTAACTCAATGACAATGAGAATGAGCTTTGTTTTGACAGTTGAACTCTATTAATGACACGGCGTTCTCAAGGGGCGATTTGAGTTGATCAACTGCGAAATCGTTCGCGATTTGAACCGTCTGAACAGACTTTCAACCAAGTTGAAGCAATAAAAAATGATTTAACAAAAGTTAAAGACCTTTCTACTAATAGCTGACAGCTACTCGACTCGTCTGAACCTATTCGTTCAACTTGTATTGAATAATCAGTCCAATCAATCAGTCAATCAGCGCGATTGAGTACCTAAGTACCTATTGTATATTGCAATCCTCTGTCACCAGTTTTTTGTTTGTTTGTAAAATAAAATGTGAATAAAATGTAAATTATGGCGTTCACATCCACGAGAAAAATGATAAAATAAACAGATAGTGTAATAACACGTGTAATATTGAGTCGATTATTATTGAATCGTGAGAACGCTACCGCCAATATTTGCTTCGAATTTTTGTTAAACGATAAATATTTATGAACTAAAATCGCCCCGTGAGAACGCCCTATAAGTTTTAAAATTAAAATTGCGACCGCGCAACACACTGAGAATCGATCTTCATTTACATAAACAGTTCAAACTCTTTAAAACATATTGTCTAAATGAATAAAAGTTGTTTTTGTCACTAACAGCGACCGCGTAACTTCTTGATAAATGGGAATGCATTTCAGTTTCATTCCCATTGAAGTTGCGCGGTCGGCTCCCTGGTAAATGCGCTATAAGATATATCCACAACAAAGACGTAGCGTAACTTCTTGATAAATGGGAATGCATTTCAGTTTCATTCCCATTGAAGTTGCGCGGTCGGCTCCCTGGTAAATGCGCTATAAGATATATCCACAACAAAGACGTAGTAGTGTATACAGACCGTAAAGTGACTTAGTTACGTTTCGGGATGAGCTTAAAATTATATAATTAAACAATAAAGTTTACCATGCTTACTTATTATTCATTAGCCTATTGGCTGTAAAATTTTAGCATTTTGACAATACCTTCATCTCAAATGACAGGAGAAGAAGTCCATTTGAAAAAATTCAATTGAAGTGGAGGAACATAGTGAAATTGAAAAAATAAAATTAAAAAAACGTCCAATCTAAAGTGATGTTAGTCTTACAATGTCTACACTTTATCTTAGTTATGAGTAGGTTTTTAATTCGTACACAGCTCTGTCTTAGACTGTACCTATTTATTTATTTCTAACATCAGTCAGGCTTTTAGTGACGACTCCAAGTTGAAGAATAATGGCACAAAAAAAATTTAAATTTCTTATATACATTTCTTTAGTTCTTATTCTTAGCATACACGTATTGGTAGTCGACCTTCGTTTCAAATGCATGAATGTACGATGATGACAAAAGTCATAATTGACACATAAGGATTTTGTTTGCATTTTTATGCGTAATGTGTGCGTCATTAAACAAACTCATAACTTCAAACATGACTTATTTATATAATGCAAAATATACCATAGTAGGGTCATTGGAAGATGGCAAATATGTCGAATCGATTTGATAGTTTGAAGCGACTTTTTCGCGGTTAATCGCCAAAATCATTCCAAACGTGCAATCCTATTTAGATTTATTTAATTGTGACTCGTCATATGACAGGCGCCTGCTACTCAAGATTAATAACTGCAAGTAGCAGTCGCATCCACTCTGCTTAGATCCAGAAACGCAACTAAGTAACTTCACGTACACTTGCAATTGGGGGTACTACCTCGGAACAGTACACTGGGCAAATGACTGGGACAATAGTGGTATTTCTACCACACTACCACTATTGCCTTCATTGGGTGGATGCCAAGATTTTGTAAAACGAGGCACTGCGCGTCGTCTTACAAAATCTTAGGGTCGATGGTTGCAATGTATGGCAGTATGGGCCTAATACAATTACAAGTATATCGGCTAAATCCTAATACTTAGGCAGGGTTTGTGTGGGTGCTGAAGGTGAAAGCAAGCTGTCATCCGGTGAGGCCATGATGGAGTCCCTAGCTGATGTGTTGCCACGCTGCGATATAGCCATGGATGCTCGACGACGTTTTGTAATTGCACTTGCTAAGAAGAACGTGCAGAATATGCCGCTGCTCTGTAACAATAAGGTGTGGTTAAATATATTTAACGGCGACCGTGGTGTAGTGGTTGTGAAATATTCACACAAACAGAGAGCTCCCGGTTTAAAACCACTAACAGTTGTATCTTTGATATGTGTACTTTGGTCGTCCTGTTTTTATGAATTTGTTTCTTGGTAGCTTCTGAGTACCAGCGGAACCATTTTTAAGTTTACAGCTGCAGAACCATTATCAGAGGGTATGGAAAAAAATAAAATAAAATAAACCTTGAACCGGGGAAGTAAATAAACCTTGAACTTTATTTGATATCTAGCTCCTTGAGACTTATGAATACCACTGAATCCAAAACCATCATCCCCGCCACCACCAAACCGCATCTATCGCGCACTGTGCTATTAGTTATTCTATCCGCTATCGTAGCTCCAAATGCACTCCTTCATGACTGCATTTCTACAGCATTAATTCTACTCTCATGCTTCTTCTACCAGGCCGTTCACTACATTAACCGTTTGTACTCTTTTGAAATCTGCAAAGTTCTCGAAACGTCGGAATAAAAATTGTAGATTCATTGATCAAAATTATACGCAGGTTACTGTCGCTGTTATTCAATAAAATCATTGTTCGCATAAAATCTAAGAAAATTTTAATAAAACAAGATTCCATCCATATCTGTATACATGTATGGAATTATTATTAACAGTAATAAGGTTTAGTACCTAATAGCAATTATGGCCATGTTTTATGTCAGGAAGACAGTTGGCGCCAATTTCATGTGAGTTTTATGGCTTGTTTATTAGGATTTTATAAGATTTTAACGTCTCTCTAGGCATTATATTTATGTTTTTTGTTGTATTATAACCTAGGGGACTGTTGTTACTTATCTTACCGATTTTACCCGATTGATGGCAATTTACTGTCAATGTATTTGTCAAAATAATAATTTAATTATTAATGACATCGACAGTGGCAAGGTAAATGCGAATAAAAGACTGAAAACAAAAGGGACCGCGATTTTTCGCTAGCTTGTCTATAGACCAGGAAAGTTAGGCATTAAGACCTATAGTATAAAATCAAATCCCTAAGTGCCAGTTTTTTCTTAAATCCTTCAAAACAGTGTTTTACGTGATACATATGATTTAAAACAAAATCTAACGACTGCCAATTTCAATTTGTTATAATTTTTTTTGAGGTATCCTTGATTTTACATGCTATGGTTATCATATATTTTAATAATCAGTAATGAAATTTATGATTATTTAATAAAAAAACGGTCTAATATACCTGTAAGAAAATACTCGTAGATGGGGTAATCTAAAAGTATTTTAAAATTTTAACCCTTAGGGCATTTAACTGCGATTATATCTAACAGTTAAATTATTCGAAAATATGGTATAACTTTCTTATGCAGTCGTTTTTAGAATCGGGAAAACTACCTCCCCACTTTATTTTCAAAAGCGTTCTTGACACAACCATACCGGTAGCTTGGAAGGATAAAAGAAACTTTAATAAGTAAATAAATAAATAAAGACGCAGTCTAATTTCCCAGAGTACAAACAACAAATTCCTATGAACGTACATCAGATAAACAAATAAAGACATCATTTATCTTAATCTATAAACGACAGTCTATCGTAAGTAAAAATAAATTCAGATAAGGCAATTTACGAGTTTTACTATGCGGATTACGTGCGGGACTACTCTAAGCTTCGAAGGGATTCTAGTTTTACAAAAATAATTTTTAACGAATGCTGGTCAATTCAATAGAGTGAAGGTGCTAACAAAAGCTCTTGTTAAAAACTGAATGAAGGCTCCATATATTTATGTTCACAAAATAATTTTAAAGATAAAATATAAGTAAAAGAATTAAAAAACGCGAATGAAATTTGAAAAATGACAATGACCTTTTATTTAAGCTAGGTTGCCTAGAGCCCATAATCGTAGTGCTTGTATAAAGAGGATTCTGGATGTGAGGGAAGGGAGGAAGGTATGTCAGGATCAGTGGCGTGCGGTCTAAATAGTCATAAAGACTGTGCCTACTCGTATAAAACTGTATTATTTATTTATTTATTTTGTTACTAAATAATACATAATTAGTATAAATTCAATATATCAATCAATATTTAATTGCAAAAATAATAAGCGCCTGAATATAAAATCCATTACGACGCGCAAAGGTTCCCCTGATAACACACAATAATAAGGCGCTTATTAAATATTTAACGTCCAGTTTTTGTTAGACCGAATTAAAAAAGGTCTCAAATCCACGCACACTAACGCAATTTCTTGTCTTAGTGTGACGCCGGTGTTGTCAATCGTATAGAACAGACCGACCATGTGTGCGTGAATTTGAGATTCGGTCTCTAGTATAACGATACCAAATTGAATGGCTTCTTATTTTATTTGTTCTTTTTTTGCTTGTTTTTTGCAATTGGTTGTGTTATACCGATTGGTGTTTTTATTATTTCGTTCTGCAATTGCTTTTTTTGTTTTGACAGAAGTTTGTGTATTTATTGTTTGCTTGAGTTTATTAGTTAAATAGTAGAGTGCATTATTGGAATTAATTAATTGTTTAGGATTTTATTTGGTAAAAAAAGAAATTTAAAAAATGTTTTTACCTGTGAATAAAAGATACGAAGGTTATGTTATAAATTAATTAGGTTATTATTTGTATTTTGTAATATCATTTATAATGAAGTCTTTATTGAGGGTTATCTTGTGCAGATGTTACTTGGTATGAATATATATTTAATATAGTTTTAATTATGTACAAAAGATTTTTCGAAAACGATTTGAGCATCCGCAAATGTATATTGTAAAATTCACAGAATACTATTATATTATATTATAATATAAGGTTTATATTTAGTATAGAACAAAATAGGATGTCTTTTTTGCCTACCCTGTCTCTAAAGCCACCGCACGCCACTGGTCAGGATCATAGCAAGTGGCGCTTCATTGTCTCTGCCTATCCCTGTAGGAAAAAGTATTAACATAATACCTACAAACAATCTAATTACATAACATATTGTTGTTATGAAATAATATTAAATGTAGCGCAACTTTTTACGATCCTGACACAAACTACTCTCTTACTTATTCACATTCAATTCTCTTATTCCCTCACACTCACAACTACGCGCTCCGTCTCTGCCTATCCCTGTCGCAATTAAGGAGTGACAATTATATATTAGCAATTTACAATGCTATGATTATTACAAAATCAAGCAAGTTAGTTAATATTGATTTCCTAAAACTACTTTACTAATAAATAATTAATTAATGTTTTAGACCCAATTTAATATTGCGGTTTTTAGATTAATGATTGGTCTTCGCCGGACTACGGCCGTACGTAGTGTATAGATTTCTACTTGGCGTATCAATGTATCTTTAATATATGTATTTGATTCGTTCCGTTTCTATGATACAACATTTAGTAGCTTAGTTTAAAAAGGAACAAGAATATGCCGAGGTTTTTACCTATAATATTTTATAATAAAGACTTGTACATTGCCAAGTAGGTATGACTAACAAGAAGTATGTGAAGTTTATTTTTCTTTGAAACAAAATACACAAAGCAATGTTTAGTGATAAAATCCACTTTGTTGACAAATTTATCACGCAATGTTGATAGTTAAAGCACGCCTTTGTTTTAAATAGAAAACTCAACCTTATGGCGATATTATTTAAAACCAATTTACTACACAATAGACTCTTATTATAGTTCTTATATATTAATCAGTACCTATATAAAAAAATACAAAGAATAGCTTTATTGTTTTTAGTTGTAAATCTTAACTGCCCCCCTAGCACGGCAATCCAAGAAACAAGATAAAGAACTGCAAGGAATATTATTGTAACTCATTTTAAATAACGTATTAGGCCGGCACATCAAAATGTTTTAAAAAATATTTAATAAAGTATTCAACGTTGTTTAGTGTAAAGTTTTACAAAACGTTTAAATATCATTTTTGATACACTGATCTAGTAAGTTATTTAAAATGAGTTGGAATTATATTCCTTGCAAGTGTTTATCTTGCCTCTTGGATGGCCGTGCTAGGGGGGCTGGTATCTCTAATATGGGTAACATAATTGGTATCCTAACCCCAAAAAAAGTTATAAATAATAGGGGTTAAAGAAAGAAATTGCCGTTTTATATGAGTAATAATATTTAATTTTGAACTTTCAATTTTTTTTAATCAGTTTAAACGGGCAAGATGGATACTTCCAAAATCAGAGTAATCTTTGAATACGAGAATTCTGACGCGGCAGAAACAGCTCGAAATATCAATGCTGCGTTTGGAGAGCAGTCTGCTAATTACATTTAAACCAATGCACCAACACATTTTTTAATTTCTATTTTATAATTTAAATATAATCTTGACATTTTCTATTATCTGGACTGGTTTATCTAGACATTACTACAGGAAATATTTAAAACAATGCTTAAATATTTATTTAAACGATATTTTACAATTTGTATTATGTGTTTATTTCTGTCTTGACTAAACTTATATTTACGGAATCTTTTAAATTAATTTTCACCCACTTCTAGAAGTCTGAATAATTTGAAAATTCCAATCAATCAATCAAATTGTCATGCCTCTTTCCACGATCCTGACATAACTACCTCCCTTCATTCACAACCACAATTCTCTTCATACAAGCTCTGAGGTTATGGGCACTAGGCCACTAGAAAATTTGTACACGTATTAAAAACCGATGCCAGTACATTTTTTTTTTAAGACGAATTGTATATTCTTAGTTATGGTAAATATGTATAGATCCCGCAATGGTGTTCTAAGGAGAAGGCCTATGTTCAGCAGTGGACAACTTCTGTCTGATGATCATAATGATGATGACTTTAGGTTAGTAAATAGACTATAAGTATTTCACCAATTTTGTAGGCCTAGATACATGTATGCTAAATGCCTAAAAGTGGGATGTAATAGGACGGTGTGTGGGGTCGGCTTCTAAATAGGAAGTCCCACTGTACTACTAAACTATAAAATTACACATTAAATAAATCAAACAACTTGACTCTTATTACAATGTACTAAAGTTCTATTTACTATACGTGTATTTATTATTTATATACATTTGCCAGATAAAATAATATATAGATATTTGTATTTTATTTAAATTAGGTTTTTGGTTTTGGTTAATTCCAATGCAGAGTGGTCGCGATATAGGCCGGGTTCAGTTACAGGTTGTAGTTGAATAAAGTCAGTCATTCACTTAAATTGTCACGTCTCAATGACTACAGGGATTAGCAGAGAAAATGGAGACTAAGCCACTATCCTGACACGCGTGAACCCTTACGCGAATTCAATTTTCATTACTAGTTCATAAAGTTATATTTATTTTAACGTGCGACCGTGGTGTAGTGGCAGTGCAATGGCCACACAAACCGAGAGCACGGGTTCATAAACACCCATCTGTACCATCTTTGATATACTTTTACTTTGGTTGTCATATTTTTATGATACAAGCACTTTAGTAGATTAGTATAGAAACGTTAATTTAAAAAAAATCTAATTATCACTATTTTACTAAATACATTATTACCAATTGACGTAACCACAAAAAACTTGTAACTAATTGTAATAAACTCCTTGGCGACTAATTGAGTCGCCATAAATAAATTATGGGCACTATGCAACCCAGCTTTTTTGAGGATGACTCCGATTTCGTCGGTTAAGATTTATGAGGGTAATAAGCGCTTTTCCATACAAAAGTCACTCACATTGGTTTAAATGATATTTCAGCTTATTCTCGATCGACGTTTGTCATCTAATTACCTCCGCTGTGTTTTATATTTTCAAAAATGTTTTCTAATGAAATAGAAACAGATATTTCGAACTATGATCATGAACTATGATCAAATATATTTATTTGACAGCTGGTGCATACGCGGAATACAGAGTAGTACGGAAAATAACAATGCATTCGAATTCAGCTTTGTACTGTTTACAAAATTAGAGCATACTCTTACACAAAACCGATCCACATAGATCACGCACGCCCCATTTTTACTGTGGATATGACCAAGATATAACTGTGGAATATCTGCGTAAAAGCAGTACATAAGCAAGTAAAAGGACAATATAGAAAATAAAATTATCTATTTAAATTAAAATAGGAAAGTTACCTAAAATCGGGAAAAACATTTTTTTTGCATCGTTGCAATTTTTAGTCTGGCATCTCTGTTTTGGTGTAGTATTAAAGAGCTCATTGTTTCATTCCATTCCGAGGTGATGAATCATCTAACGACGATTTTAAATTACTTCCTTATAAAAAACGTTTCATATAAAAACCGCCTTTTGAATACGTACACAAAAAGGTGTTATGTTGAAAAAATATTGTGTAATTTTACCTTCTAACCTAACTACTTATGGAAAGTTCTGGAGATTCGCCTTGATAGATAGATACGCAATCCAGCTTAACATCAGGGCTATCATATGTCGAGTTATAAATAAAAAATCTTTTTGGAATTAAATGGACGATATCTAATATATCATTCGATTCTCGTTCCAGACGAATGTTATGAATTCGAATACATTCTTTTAGTAATAAGATTACAAAACATATTGTGTGTTGGTATGCTTCGAACACCGCAAATGGAATACTATTGTGACACACAACTCGAATTACATTCATACAATCAATGTGAATACTATGTTTGCGAATTATATACAGTAATACACGTAGCATAGTGACTGTTCCAGAATATATACATCAAAGAAT
Source organism: Tinea trinotella (assembly GCA_905220615.1). Taxonomy (NCBI): domain Eukaryota; kingdom Metazoa; phylum Arthropoda; class Insecta; order Lepidoptera; family Tineidae; genus Tinea; species Tinea trinotella. Next base: position 12,909,899 of record HG992308.1, on the reverse strand, counting down.
TTGGACTTAATAAGATATAGAAGGAGTACTAAAATAGATACAAAATACAACCGCTTATACTATTTTCACTTATGGCATTAAAAAGAAGTCAGAAGAGGACGAATATACATTTTTATATTCGTTATTTAGAAAGTTGTCTAGTTTTGATGATCATTTGACAACCTAATTTGACAGAATAACAAATGACATTAAAATACTTAAAAAAAGAATGACGGAACAATTATGCCGCTACTCTTACTACCACGTGACTTTTAATTAAGCAGTACTAAAATTCAACCATAATTACAAGTGGTTGTAAATTGCAGAAAAGTAGTTACAACCTTTGTAAGAAAGGAATTGAAGTGAAAGTAGTTGTCTCTTTCAGTCACACGTGGTATAAACATAGTATAAATGAGAGAAATAACACTGAATTATTCTTATTTTAGCACAGATTCTATTCTTTTCATATTCTTAGATTTATATTTTTATACTTTTTTATATTTTGAATGTTTTTTCACATAAGAGAGTAGTCAAATAAATATCATATCAAAAGGATGTGATTTTGCTTTTAATTCACTTTTTTCGATACCAGGACCAGCGCATATACCGTCCACTGAAGTTCCTTGTTTATTTTTAATAGTGACGGTAACAAAGATAACGGTGAACTCAGTCGGATATTCAGTCATCGTCACTCTTGGACCTCCTCTTGCTTACCATAAGGAAAGTCGAGGTCAGATGTCGAGTCTAAATTTAAAAAAGTAAACCGATGAAATAAAATTGTCTCGCTCCAATTGCCACAAGTATAGGCAGAGACAACGAAGCGCCACTTTCCAAGATCCCGACATAACTCTCTCGCTTCATCGACATTCTTAATTTTTGCATACAGACTTTATGGTTATGGGCTCTGCGGATCCCTGCTTTTAAGAATGTCCCTGATTTTATCCAGGAAGGATTTCTGGGTTGTCCCCATTTATCCTTCCACACGCTTTCGATTTATTTATCTCTTTCGTCAATCTCCTTTTATTTATTTATTTTATTGTGACTGATGGTAAACTGGAATGCGGTCCATGAATGGAGGCGACTGCTACTACAGTTAAATAACTGTAAGTAGCAGTTGCATACAATAAGCCGACCTAGTTGAAATCGGCAACTAACAAGCTGATCCCAAAACGCGACTATGTCACTTCACAGTCTGTATACTTGTAAGTGCTGGTCCTACTACTACCCCGGATAGACTGGACACTCTGCCGTGGTAGGCAATTATTATTGTTTCGGTGTAATTCCACGTCAACCGTAAAACAATATTTTTGTAAAGCCTGAACAATGCTAAATTGTATGATGAATACTGAATTATAGTGCAAAACTCATAAACATGAAGCGTACATTGTTAAACAATGTTGTCATTGAATACATGACTCAGATTTTGGTTATAAAAAAACTGTATAGCGATCAGCAGATAAAAAGAGCACTAGGTACCACGGGGTAGTACCACCACTTACAAGTATACAGACCGTGAAGTGATTTGGTCACGTTTCGGGATCAGCTTGTAAGTTGCCGGTTCCATCTGGGCCGGCATAGTGGATGTGATTGCTACTCACAGTTATTGAATTGTAGTAGCAGTGACATTCATTCATGGACCACACTTCGGCTTAACATCAAGCGGGGTGCTGTCATATGTCGAGTCACAATAAAAAATAAAAAAAATAGGTTTTAAACTGCGCAATCGATAAAGAGCGTTAGACAACTATGGTCAGAAGTAAGTTTACGCATAAAATTGACGATATTTTAAAATTCATACACATTTCGATGGTCCTGATAGTAGAGGGAACTGATAGTCCAATTTAATAACTGTAATTAGCAGTCACATCCTATTTGGATCCTGAAACGCGACTAAGTCACTTAACGGTCTGTATACTTGTAAGTGGTGGTACTACCCCAGATCAGCCTGGGTACCACTGCCTATCACTCTTAATAAAATTTAAAAACATACAATGAATTCATTTTGGTGTACACAGTAGAGAATAGTGTAGTTTGTAACAATGATCCTTTTAAAAATATACTTATAAAGGATTACCGCTAGTAATTAACCTCGTGACGAATGTGGACGAGCTTTGTTCACAATAAACAGTAATATAAATTATAAATAATAGAGTAATTTAGATAAACAACTATATAATTTGTGTGTTTGGACTTACGAGTACAAGTTTGAACCCGATACTAAGGGCTATTATTCTTGCTTTATAAATAAGTTCATTCATAAGAGAATAAAATAGTCACCACATAGACCAAAAAGTTCTAGTTAATGAACGTTTTGTCTTTTTTTTACATTTATATACTATGCTACAAAAGCGCTTGTATCATAGAAACAGGACAACCAAATTACATAATATATCAAAGATACATTGGTTTAAAACATTTGGTACAAAGATAAGTGATTTTGAACCCGTACTCTTGGTTTGCGTAACCACCACGGTTGCCTTAAAACTTAGATTTTTTAAACGCAGTACGCTCGTTGAAAACCCCGCAGTGCCTGAAAACAAGGGTCTTCCACCAGTGTGAGTTGCCACTGATGACATATTATGGCATATTATGGCACTGAGATGTGGTCCCTAACTGTTAGAAAAGCTCAAAGTCGCTCAGCGGGCAATGGAGAGAGCTATGCTCGGAGTGTCTTTGTGCGAATCCGGAACGAGGATATTCGCCGAAAAACCAGAGTTACCGACATAAGTCGTAGGATTTACAAGCAGAAGTGGCAATGGGAAATTAACAACCGATGGGAAAGAAAGCTTCTTGAGTGGAGACCACGGACCGGAAGACACAGTGTACACTAGGTGGACTGACGATATAATAAGAGTCGCGAATAACGTCCGAATGGCTTACCATCAGTCAGGTCAAGGTCAATGTTTTAAATAATAGTCCTATAAATATAGGTTTAGGTAGTTGGTATGTTAAAAAACGGTGATGTAATTTTTAAATTGGCTCTCGTAAGGATGACGGACTCGTTAGACTATCCCGGTTGGGAGTTATCAAAAACAAAACACGACTGCTTTGAGTAACACCACAACTAACAAATCGTAAGCGCTGACTTGAGTTGAGAGCTGCGCATATAAGGATCAGCTGGACGACTGCGATAGGAGCAAGTCCGCGTATATACATATACAGCCGGTTGTACTCAATATTATAATTAACGAATTTGTAAAAAGTATAAGTAAAAGAAAAAAGGAAAAATGGGTTGCACTACTCTTTAACTTTACATTTTACATTTACGTTTAACGGATTTTTTATATAGAGCTAAAGGACATAATTTTTTAGGGCTACTTTTGTAATTTCTGATGATAAAAACATATATTAATGGTAGTTTCGACACTTGTATTGATAAAATTATTAACAACCCAATTCACGAATTTCGTAATAGAATAAGTATAAAGTAAAACTAAATTCGTAGATTGAAACTTTTTTAGTACAACCGGCTGATAGAGTCGCGCACATAATTGAAATTATTTTAAAATTTATACACATTTGACAAACAAAAAGCAAGTAGGTAACAGAACAAGTTACTGCGCAGCTTGAATGCCAGCGCCTATCAGTATCACGCCTATCCCTGTGGAAAAAAGGCGTGACAATTTGATTTTTTAAATTTGATCTATCGATGTCCTACGCTAAGGCAGCCCGCACGAGAACTTTAAGGTCTTAACGCCCATCTGTTTCATAGTCATCTCATCACCAACATGCCTCAACTCTCACGATCCTGACATAACTCTCTTGCTTCCTTACCACTCACAATTCTCTTTATACAAAATTATCTTTATTTATCTATGTTCACAAAAAAACTTGCTATCATAAAAAAACAATCACAATCAAATCACAAATCAAAGTAAACAACATAAATAAACTCTTACGCATTAAAATAATACTGCTAAGTAAATTGATTATTTAAAATAAAAAAATATTTCCACTCTGAAGTATGAAATACATATTTACCTAACTCGACGTGGGTACCTCGTAAATGCGATCTAGGGGCATCATTCAAGCCCTTCTACTCCGAAATTAAAACAAATATGTTAAAAGTTATTTTTAATGATACATCATTTCGTTGGATAGAATATCAATTCAACAACTCCAGTCAAAACAAGCAATGTATGTAACTTGTAGATTAATATGTTTATTTTCAATTTATCTTTGCTACATGACATGTCAATGACATTTAATACAGTGTCCATAGGTTTTTTATCCTTAAGAACTATAATTCTCAAGGATTAAATGGAGTTGGTTGTGATGACTAATTAAAATGCATTGTGTAGATTTATTTATTTATTGTGACTAGACATATGACAGAACCTGCCTGATATTAGGCTGGAGTTCGGTCCATAAATGGAGGTGACTGCTACTACAATTCAATAACTTCATGTTGTTCCCGAATCGCGGCTAATACTTGTAAGTGGTGGTACTACCCCGGATCAGCAGACTGGGTACCCTACCACTCTGCTGATCCTCTGCCTCTTTGTTTATTAACAAACATTTCTAAAATTAATCTTACAATTAAAAGCTATAAAACAAATATTTGCTCCGACCGGGAATCGAACCCGGGACACCCGGGTAACGGACTGGTAACACTACGCCAAGCCTGTCGTCAAAGATATTTTATAAGAATAGGTTCGTGAATACTCTGAGACTACGGTGACCGCGCCGTAGTAATGTATTTTCGTATATTTTTTTATTGTGACTCGACATCTGACCTCGTTCAACCTGATGGTAAGCATTATCAGGGTTCAAGAGTCGCTGTCACTATGCCGGTCAAAGATGCTACTTCACGCATCGCTTAAAGGATCCAAGGTTATAGGATGGGGAGAACACATGAGCTGGTAGAAAGCATACGAGTAAAGCATTCTACTTGTTGATTGTTCTACAAAGAAATAATGCGACGAACCTTTTAGTTCGACTGCCGATTCGGTCTACATAATGCGCGTATGTGGATGTGAAGGTGTGTAAGGATCGTGGTAAGTGTCTTAATATCTAACACTGCGGGAATTATTAGTAACTAACAACTTATATTTAAAGAAATTTATAAAGCTATTTGTGGATGGATCGAGGCAGACCCAGGAGGGTGTTCTCCGACTAAATCGGAGACATCCTCAAGAAAGTTGAGTTGCCTAGTGCCCATAACCGTAAAACTTGTATTAAGAAAATTGTGGATGTGAGGGAAGCGAGGGACTTGTGTCAGGTCGCTCCATTGTTTCTGCCTATCCCCGTGGGAAAAGGCGTGATAATTTGATTGATTGATTGATATATTTTAAAAACGAGCAAATGTATCTGGTTTTTAACAAAATCATGGCTACTATTATTAACCCCCGAAGTGATAATAACTACATGTTGCCAGGGTGGTATTTAATTTTAATGTTTATTTTATCAATCAGGAAGTTATAAATACAAACATTAAAACACTTTTTTTTTTATAGGACGCGACTTCTGTATTCGACCACTAAAAGGACTGATACAGTTCACGGTTGCCATAGTCGACGTCACGACGTCACGACATAGTGATGGCAAGGTTCGCTTGAAAGGATTCTTCGCTTTCCTTTAAGATCTAAGGTATAGGATAGGGCTACTTGTTTTTAAAGAAACAAAGCGCCCTGCCCTTTTGTTCGACTTAGCTGTTCAGCTGATCGCAGATATTACCGGAGTAAGAAGACCTTGTAGGAACCATCGTGTTATTTGAAATATATTTATATAAATAGAGAGAATGTATAACATATATCTCTGATAGAAATAAGGTAAATACTTGGTATAGGTGATAAAGGACCACAGTTTTCGTGGCCAATTTATTAAGAATTTATTAATGATATTCCACCAATAAAAATCATTCCTATTAAGCAGATTGGTGGATTTGAAAAAGAAATATCTCGAACCATTTTTCGCGCTTTAGAAATGCGACTACGCGCGAGAATACTCTCTTATACCAAAATTAATAGATGCTTGAAGTATCTTTACGCGACAGAAACCAGAACGAGGAAATTCGCTGAAGAACCATAGTTACCGACATAGCTCGTAGGATTTGCAAGCTAAAGTGGCAAAACGAATAACCAGTGGATGCAAATGGCATCTTGTCGTTCGAAATGGCGTTCTAAAGGAAAGGCCTATGTTCAGCAGTGGACACCTTTTGGCTGATGATGCTAACTAGCTTTTTTCGTGAATTCATCGAAAGAACATAAATAATAAAAAATACATTAGTACCGGCAAGTAGAACTTGTAGAACTATTTTACTACCACTAGACGGTCGCTTTTCAAATTATTAATTGATTGCCAATTAAAATAGGAGCAGGATTCTAGTTTGATTTATGTTTACCGGGAAATGATTTTGCGTGCATCAATTTTCCTGCAATTAACTCGTGTTGAAATTTAATTCGAACGTTCATTAGGCAACCGCGGGTCGATGGAGTTAGCCGCCGCAGCTTGAGTGAATTTAGTCCATGCTTCAAAATGCAACGTTGAGCCGCAAAGTGTCTCGACCATTGTGTCCACTTGATCAGCCTCATTTCAAGTTGGAAGTTGGTCAAATAGATAAATAGCTTAGTCTCATTTCGGGGTCAGCTAAGTTCCTGGTAGGCCGGCATAGCGGATGCAACTGCTAATTCAGTTTATTAATTCACGTCACGTATCAGTCACATCCACTATACCGGACCAAATCACTTCACGGTCTGTATACTTGTAAGTGGTGGTACTACCCCGGATCGGCAGACTGGGTACCACTGCTACCACTCTTTGATAACCGGACCCGAAGCAAATATTCATCTCCTTTTTTTTATAACAAATATTTGCAATATTTACTATAACTAAATAATATTACAAATAAAAGCTATGAAATAAATATTTACTGCGACCGGGAATCGAACCCGGGACTTTACGCGCAACAAACCAATCGCTAAACCGTTCGTCCACGCCTGCAGGCACTCCGTACATAACGGCAAAAATAAAACATAACAACCACCGTAAACTGACTCGTAATTTATAAAAAGCAGTTCTGTTCATACACTCGGTTGTTACAGTCGTCGTCACTCTTGGACCTCCTCTTGCTTATCATCAGGCGGGTCGAGGTCAGATGTCGTGTCACAATAAAAAAAAGAATACGCTCTATTATAATGCATACTTGTATAAAGCGTGGCTAATTTTTAGCCTAATTAGTTTGCACACCAGTTTGTTACGCATAAAGTCCTGGGTTTGAGCTTGGTCGGAGCTAATATATTTTTTCATAGCATTGTTTTATATTTGTTTATAAAAAACGGGGATATTTGCTTCGGGTCTGGTTCTCAAAGAGTGGTAGGCAGTGGTACCCAGTATACAGACCGTGAAGTGATTTAGTCACGTTTTAAAATCAGCTTGTAAGTTGTCGGTTTCAACTAGGTTATCATAATGGATGTGTCAGAAGAAAAATATAAAAAAATATTTAAAAAACTGGACGCGAAATGTTAAGCCACGATACAAAAAAAATGGCAAGATATAAAGCCCCTACGTCATACTTATTTAAAGAAACGACATATTAAAACCTACATAATAAAATCTTATTTAATAGTTAAGTTAACCTAATAGAAGTTAATAAGTCAAAAGCACTCTTATTCCTTCAGAGATTAGGTACAGGATGCGTTTTCTACTTTAAATGTTTTCATGTCTTAGATAAGTGTTGGTAGCTGTAGTACAATTAGGTCAACTTTATATGCCTAACTCATACATGTACTATGGAAATCTTTATGGCGAAATGTACTAAGCTAGTCAAAGTATGCGCGGGTATACGATTTTAGTATTTTCTTAGATTTTGCGCGCATTTTGATTAATGAATTAAACAAATTTTATGCGGCTTACTATCGCGTTTATTTTGGTTTTGATTTTACATTTTTTTATTATTATTCCGACGTTTCCGACGAATGAGATTGACGATTATGGTTTTAGTAACGCGGTATTTATTATGTACTTTGGTCGTCCTGTTTCTATGATACAAGCACTTTGGTAGCTTTAAATAGTAATGTAAATAAATTATAAAATATACGAAACGACATAGAGACTGAGAACCATGAACAGACTGGATTTGCAGACCGATACTGCATACTGGCAGAAGCAAACACATATTTTTTTGGAATATTCCAATTCTAGTTTATTACTTTAGAAAATTTATGTGCTTTTATAAATTATGAAAATTTATAAAAGTACGTCATCAATCAAAACAAATTATCTCGCCTTTTTTCTACAGGGATAGGCAGAGACAAAGGAGCGCCACTTGCCACGAGCCTGACACAACTTTAGCCATAAATTCATAAATTTATCAGCTATATTTACACGTGTATCAGGTATTCTGTTTGCACCTAGCTCACAAGTGAAAGTCACTATACAATGTCACAACTACGATTGGTTGCCGACGAAACGGCTAAGCGACGTTTGGGACACGACGTTAGACAACTTGTCTGTATTGACGTTTTAATTTTTTCAGTAACGATTCCATTGGGTTATAATATTGGTGATTATTTATAAAATATTGTGAAATTTTATTATAATTTAACTAAATAATTTGACGACAGGCGTGGACGAACGGTTTAGCGACTGGGTTGTTGCGCGTAAAGTCCCGGGTTCGATCCCCGGTCGGAGCAAATATTTGTTTCATAGCTTTGTTAATAAAAAAAAAGAGATGGATATTTGCTTCGAGTCTGGTTATCCAAGAGTGGTAGGCAGTGGTACCCAGTCTGCCGATCCGGGGTAGTACCACCACTTGCAAGTATACAGACCGTGAAGTGATTTGGTAACGTTTCGGGATCAGCTTGTAAGTTGCCGGTTCCATCTAGGCCGGCATAGTGGATGTGATTGCTACTCACAGTTTTTGAATTGTAGTGGCAGTGACAATCATTCATGGACCACACTTCGGCTTAACATCAAGCGGGGTGCTGTCATATGTCGAGTCACAATAAAAAAAATACAGATAAAAGCCACTTTAAATTATCCTAAAATAATCAGTTTTGATAAGGCTGGTTGGTTGCGGGTAATTAACTGTAGTAGAAGTCAACATTTATGGACCACACTCCAGCTTAACATCAGGAAGAATGCTGTAATATGACGAGCTTATAAACATTTAAAAAATAACTTCTTACACAAAAATTGAGAAGAATTAGCCAAACAAATATGCAAAACAAATAAAAAATGAAAGTGTACATTTTGAAATGATATACAAAAGGCTACAGCGTAACTGTTAGGTAAAAACAAAAAAAACACATTATACAATCGGTGTACGAGAAAGAAAGGCTGCACGCCTACAATTTGTAAAACTGGTTACGGCTTGCAACCAAATTAGGCTTTAACCATAATACAACGGATGTACATACAGGTTGTCCCGAAAAGAAATGTCCAAATTATAACGCGATCGGGGTGCAGTGGTAGTGTAGTGTCACGTGGTCACGCAAACTGAGGGTTTCCGGTTCAAAATCACTTACTGGTATAGCCTGTCTAAGCCGATATGACGCGCCCCTCCACTGCATTTACGCACACGAGCAAATATAAAATATGGATAAAACACACCGATAATGCAATTGTAATTGGTTATTCAGTTGCTGGTTAGACACAAAAGGAGGAACACTAGCAGCCGGTTGTACCAAAAATTTAAATTTACGAATTCGTAAAAAGTTTCGTATAAGTAGAAGAAAAAAGGAAATGTAAACCGCCTGTAGAAATAAAAATATTACTAGTTAGTAAAATTTGTATTCAGACATTTAAATAAACTAATGAAGTGAAGGGGCGCGTCATTTATAGTTAGACAAGCTATATCAATGTATCTTTGATATATGTACTATGATACAAGCATTATTAAAAGCTTACCGTTTTTGCGTTAATGCGTTTTTTAAATGTTAAAAAACACATAAGTTGTCAAACTGGTCAAATGACGTGACAAAGACGATTAAGATAACGCTAGATGGACTGGGCCAATGACCACCAACTATCTGCCTACCTACAACCTCACTACCTACTACTCACTAACTACTCATATAACTACCTACTCAACTAACTTAACTCTTTTATCTTCCAAATGCGTTTGTAAGATTCATTTCGAGACAACCTGTATTGACTAATATTTACATAACAATTTTACGTGTTAATGAAATTTTTACATTGTACGAATGGAAAAAAACACTACAAAATCAAGATGACTATTTTAGATGAACACACGACACGAACTTTGGATGCAAAAGTCATTAAGCAATAGAAGGCGACCGTGGTGTGGTGGTAATGTAATGGTCATGGCAATGGCTAGAGCGGGGCCTGTAGCTAATTCTATCAAGGGGCCCCGAGTTTGGAAATCAATCAATCAAATTGTCACGCCTTTCTCCCACAGGGATAAGCAGAGACAATGGAGCGCCACTTGCTACTATCCTTACACAACTCCCTAGCTTCCTTCACGTCTTCTCTTCATACATGCTCTGTGGTTAATTTGGAAATAATATAATATTATTCAATTCATATTGACTTTTTAGGGCAAATAGGTTTTTTAAAGTAAATTTTAAATTATAGTTGTTGAACATTTTGATACCAACCCTTTCGTGTTAAGTATTGTACATTAAATTAAAAATCATATTCAGATTTTTTTTTATTTTATTGATTTCTTTTTTACATTCAGGTTAAGTTATTTGTACTACATTGAATTAAAAAAGAGTAGAGTAAACGCTGTAGAAGTGCAGTCATTAAGGAGCGTATGTGGAGCGACGTTAACGGATAAAATAAGGAATAGCATAGTGCGCGATAGATGTAGTTTGAAAGATGATGTAGTGACAAGGATTGATAAAGGAATGCTTCGATGGTTTGGGCACATGGAAAGGGTGAGTGAAAGTAGATTGAGAAAAGAATGTATAAATCTCATGTGAATGGATGCGTTAAAGGAGGCAGGCCTAGGAGGGTTTTTGCCGACCAAATCGGAGAGCTAGGTTGCCTAGTGCTTGGTGCCCAGGGTGCAAAATAAAAGTGACTAACTATTATAAATATATTTATACATAGACACATAAATGACATACATACATACTATGATATAGACAGGGTTATCATCACATAAAAATTATATTAAGTAACTATATTTATAAGCAGCAATTTTCACGGTTTGTCCGTGGCCACGAAATTATTGCTAATCTCACGTGAATCATTATAAAACTTGACCTTCCAACTTTAACCTTAAATATGCTATAATTTACTTAAACATTAGAACTTATTACGCCATCATGGGTCTAATGTAAAGACGTTCTATTAAGGTTAATTTAAAGTAATTGTGGATGTGAAGAAAGCAAGGGAGTTATGTAAGGATCGTGGTAAGTGGCGCTCCATTGTCTCTGCCTATCCCTGTGGGAGGAAGGTTTTAATAGGACGGCAGTAATATTGGAAATGAATCGATTACTCGTGAATAAGACAGCTAAAGAGCGATCGTGTAGTGGTGGTGCAAAGTTATTTGCTGGTATTTAACTATTATGTTAATTTTCCTCAAGAAAGTTGGATTGCCTAGTGACCATAACCGTAGAGTTTGTATGAAGAAAATTGTGGATGTGAGAGAAGTGAGGGAGTTGTGTCAGGATCGTGGCAAGTAGTGTTTCATTGTGTCTGCCTATCCTTGTGAAAAAAGGCGTGGCTAGGTAAGATTTTATTAAAAAGCTTCTCAAACCTGTCGTCTACATATTTGATTATTAACTGCCTATCCCCGATTAGCAGTGAAATCGTGATAGTCCTTTACATAAATAGAATCTATATTCAGAGTCTATTTATGTCAAAGCATTACAGTCATTAACAAAATTTAATAGGGAGGGAACGAGCGTAAAATTAGCTTTTATTTTTAAAAACTAAATATAGGTACTATATAATAATATAAGTAATATAGGTAAATATAAGTTTCTTATAGGATTAAAATAACCATTCAACAATCAATGATGAATTATGTTCATTATTCATTTATTAAGCGTGCTTGTATCATAGAAACAGGTCAACTAAAGTACATATTATATCAAAGATACATTGGTACCGACAAGTGGTTTTGAACCAAGCGTTTTAGGTTAGCTATTTATTTACTACCACTACACCACGAAGGTTCTAGAGTGGAGACCACGAACGTAGGTAGGCCTCCCACTAGGTGGACTGACGACATAGTGAAAGTCACGTTTAACCGGTAGATACAACTGGCATCTTGTCGTTCGAAATGGCGTTCTAAGGGGAAGGCCTATGTTCAGCAGTGGACGCCTTCTGGCTGATGATGATGACACCACGACCACATTAATGAACTACGCCTTTGTTCCATAGCAGAGGATCGTAAAACAAATAGCCATTGGGACAGAAAAGTTCTCAGAAAAGGGGAAGAAAAATACAGCGTGGGACGACCACTCACAAGATTCAAATATAGTTGCCAGGGGTACCAAGTCTGTAGTTCCACCACTTACAAGTATACAGATATACAGACCGTAAAGTGACTTAGTCGCGTTTCGGGGTCAGCTTGTAAGTTGCCGGTTCCAACTAGGCCGGCATAGTGGATGTGGCTGACTTACAGTTATTTATTTGTAGTAGCGGTTACCTCCATTCATGTATCGCTCTCCAGCTTAACATCAGGCGGGGTGCTAACGTATGTCGTGTCACAATAAAAAAAATGAACGGCACTCCAACACACCGTTGAAATAAAACCATTAAATTTCAGTCGGCGGCGCTCTTGGGCCTCCCTTTGCTTTAGTAGTTCTGCACAAACATTCAGCAAAGACAGTTCCTTTTAATGTTGCGAATGCTAATTATGACGTCACAACAGAACCTTGAGTAATCACATTTGGATGTACGAAGGTCATTACGTATTTAATATTCTAATTGTGTATTAGCATTGTTTTAAGCTAAGGATAATAGTCAATGTCATCGTAGTACAATGTTATTATTTTTTTTATTTATTGTTTATTTCTAAACTAAGCCATCAAACTGCTTGTATCATAGAAACAGGACGACCAAAGTACATATATCAAAGATGCATTGTGTAATAATACTTGAAAATGCACCTTTTATTGTACATCTGTTACTGACTAAACTCTAGCCGTCCGCCATTACTGTTGACTGACATTTCGCCGCGACTCGATCACAGACTACATAATATTGACATCCACAGACTATCATACAACACATTGGTACCGACGAATGGTTTTGAACCCGTGCTCTCGGTTTGCATGACCACCACACCAAGGTCGCCTTGCTATTATTATCTACACAATTTACCCCAAGTCCCCATATAAATTGAAAGATGTCATTTCATTTAGCTAACTTATGAAACAACCTCGATGGTTGTCCTAGACGCCATTTCTGACCGGTACGCCACTGGTCAGAGCATAACATAACCTCAAAACTTACTTGTAAAACGCAAGCAACAAGTCCCGTGGCAGCCACTATGAGTAATTGTTCCTGGACATATTTATGCAAGGGTATACCACAGCCACGCTGGTAGACCATGTGGCAGTCGGCTGTGTAAGGGGCATGAGCAGCATCCAGGGGCCCTTGGCCACAGCATGAGAACGGCATCTTGCTTGTATGGAGACGGTAGTCGTTCGCGCCTGTTACGCCGCAACATTGCATCTGTCAAAGAGGTTTTTTTTACATAGGTTAGGTTAACTAAGTTCTCGCTGGTTTTTTATTATTATTTTATAGTGACTCGACATATGACAGCACCCCGCTTGATGTTAAGCCGAAGTGTGGTCCATGAATAATTGTCACTGCTACTACAATTCAATGACTGTCAGTAACAATCACATCCACTATGCCGGCCTAGATGGAACCAGCAACTTACAAGCTAATCCTGAAACGTGACCAAATCACTTCACGGTCTGTATACTTGTAAGTGGTGGTACTATCCCGGATCAGCAGACTAAAAATGCTACTTTATTGTGAAAAAATGGTGAAATTCAAATTCAAAATATTTCCCGTCACATTTTCTCATCTTGAAGTGTTCGTCTTTCGAGGCTATTCTCGAATTAAGCCATTTTAAGATGTTTTCATATGAGCGGAACTGCTGATTGGTCAAACCATGTGCCATCGAACGGAACAAGTAATAATCGGACGGCGCAATATCTGGGGAATATGACGGGTGGGGTAGGACTTCCCATTTGAGCGTTTCTAAGTAGGTTTTAACGGGTTTGGCGGGTATTTATTTATTGTAGCTTGACGTATAAAAGCACTCGCCTAATATAAAGGACATCATTCATTTTGTATAGAGACTTGGGACCCTTATTTGTAATAACAGTTTAATGCATTTTAAAATAGTTTGATGTACGAAGATTACAATGTAATTGGAATTTATCCTTTATTTTGCATAGTTTAGGTGTGCAAAATGATCAAACTATAATTATGACAGTTCAAAGCTGAACTGTTAATATGGCGTGTCTTTGTGATTGACGGACGATACAAAATCCATATCTTATTTTCCAAATAACTCAATTGCACAGCAAATTGCAAACTGTTAATACAATTAAGCCCAAGTCCCCATACAAAATGAATGATGTCCTTTTATTTAAAGAAGCACATAATATTTTAATGATATTTTCCTCACCTGCACGTGCAATTTGTCCCATCTGAGGCTATCCACGGAGTTAACTTGATTCTCCTGCACAGTGCTTATGAAATATTGCATCATAGTACTCTTGATGTCCAGCTCCACATTGTCCCATACTATTAACGCCCAAACAAAACATCCAAATTCAATCACGACTACTACAAATATCAATACGCCCGCCTGTAATATAAATAAATCAATCAATAAAATTGTCACGCCTTTTCCCCATAAGATTAGGCAGAGACAAAGGAGCGGCACTTGCCACGATCCTGACACAATTTCCTCGCTTCCTTCACATTGACAATTCTCTTCATACAAGTTCTATGGTTATGGGCACTAGGCAACCTAGCTTTCTTGAGGATGTCTCCGATTTGGTCGGTGAAACACCCTCACAAATATACGCAGTAAAAATAATAATTATGACATATAAAAATAATAATATATAATAAAATAAAAATATTATAACCCTCCTTTTGGCAGCCAGGAAATAAATAAATAAATCATAGCATTCAGTACTAACTGAACCACAGTTATAATTTTATCACAGGTAAAAATGTTTACCGCTCAACGAAGTGGGCAACCTGTTTTTTTGTTGTATCAAGACTCGATATCTGATCTTGACTTGCGTGATAGGGGAATTGCAAGAGCGCCTCAGTCGCTGTCACTATGCGGGGCAAAGACTGTAGGTGACATAATCAAGTGTTTATAAATTCATCATTTTGTCGATTGATTCACAGTTACCTGGTTTTCCGCGTAATGTAATTTACAACGGGGCCCGTCACCTTCATGATTCAAACAATGCATGAGGTCATATTTTAAGAGCTAGAATAAATTTGCCATATTCCAATTTCGTCACTAATTAGTTTCGTCATATTCTATTACGACGATTTTTTACGAGTCAACACATGATCAAGTAATCATTTGAAACTCCTAAGGTCAAGGTCGCGTTTACTGACACACGGCGCAATGTACTGAGCGAATTTCTGCGCGAATATTCGAGCGATTTATCGCGCGTACTTCACGCGATTTCTTGTGCAGTGCAAACGTTACACGGGACCCCTTCTTATAAGCGCTCTTGGATTTCACTCTGCTTACCATCTGGCAAGCAAATGTGGAGACTCAATTAAAACTTGTGGCTTTGCATAAGAAGGGGATACAGTATACAGATCGTGACAAGCTGATTTTGAAACGCGACTGCAACTACAATTAAACATCTGCAGGTAGCAGTCGCATCCACTATGCCGGCCTAGTCAGAACCGACAACTTTCGATCTAACCCTGAAACGCGACTAGGTCACTTCATGGTCTATACAATTAAAAGCCCATTTACTAAAGTAAAATGTGTCTAAAATGGAAAATGGCGAAGGAGTAACATAGTAACCTTCACCATAACTAAAAGTTAGTAGCGCCATCTAGTTAAATTTGTTCGTACTAACCACAATAACATGGAACTGATGCATCGTTCTCGCAGTCCTCCATCCGATCCAGGCCACGGAGCATGTGATAATTGCCATCATTAGTAACAATATTACTGGGTATTGAACATTTAGACCGATAAAATGTCGATATATAAATAATCGGTAAAGTAACCAACCGCTAACACCAAATAGGACAACTGCTGACATCTGTTGGAGAGTAAAGAAAACATAACTATATTTATAAGGCGACTAATTTAAGTAACTATGCTTTCTTTGATTAATATTAAAAGATTTACTTAATTTTAAATCAGTCCTCTTATTAGAAAATTAGTAGATTTTTCTGTTTATCGATAACGGGATTAATAATAATAAACAGTTGCTTCAACAATTTATTAGTTTGTATTTTATGTGTGCATTGTCATTTATTTACTAATAAGTGTTGTACAGATTGTTGTTATGGTTACTTATAGTATTCAAAAGAAATTCACAATTTCTAAGTAGAGAAACACTTACCGCGAATAAAACATTGAATGTAAGCACTAAATACTTCCAACAATTTGTTGATAGAGGCATTTTAAGTCACAATTTAAGTATACATGATATTACACAAAAGCAATCTGTAATTTTATTAACAAAGACGACGCATTGAAGACCGCTCTCCGGTCGTTCCACCTCGGAGAGTGTTTTTGTAAACTTAACCAGTCACACATTCGCCGATGCAACTCGTTCCCATTGTACTGATTAATATTTTATCGCTTGTTTTTATCGCTATCTATAAATTATAAAATAAGATAAGTATTTGGATCAACAGGTGTAATTCTCGTCTATATTTTTAGTTACAATTTCTTCAAACTGTCCTTGAATTTAAATTTATAATTCTCTATTGTTTTTACGTTACAAAATACAATGCTACTCAGAACACGTATTATAAACATAACCTACTTTTGTACTAAAGACGCGTTTCGGTACAAAGCCGATACTAGAGTACCGAGCCGAATGATCTAAAAATACACAAATGACATTTTCTAAAATTACGTACGATACATTACGACCGGGTTTGACTACGATAATGCAGTTACGTTATAATTTTACCAGAACAAACTTAATAACTAATTTAAATGTCATTGAACTTATAAATAAGACTGCTATGGTCAGATTACATAGATAGGTTCGATCCCCGGTCAAAATAAATATTTGTTTCACAGCTTTTATTTGTAATATTTAATAATTAAATGGACAAAAGGAATTTATAAATCTGATGTGGATGGATGCGTTAAACGAGGCAGACCCAGAAAGGTGTTTTCCGGCTAAATAAGAGACATCCTTAAGAAAACTGGGTTGCCTAGTGCCCAAACCGTAGAGCTTGTATGAAGAGAATTGTGAATGCGTAGCGAGGGAGTGGTGTCAGGATCGTGTCAAGTGGCGCTCCATTGTCTCTGCCTATACCTGTAAAAAAAAGCGAGGTTAATGATGAATTTTACAAATATTTGGTGATAAAAATTATTAGCATGGGCATGTTCTTAGTGCATTGTCATCGTCAGATTCTACTATGGCTTCGGAAAGGCATGTTCAATTGTAGCATATAAAACATAACTCAGCCTCATAGGTATATATATAAATAGAAATAATAACAAAATAAAGTAAATATATACGATCCATAAATGTAAATGGATAGAGTGTTAATAAGTGTTGATTTTGTCTTTAATATACGATTAACATTGTCTTGCTACATAGTATTTTCTTAAATTTTGCGCGAACATTGATTATTGAATTAACCAAATTTTATGCGGCTTACTATCGCGTTTATTTTGGTTATTGATTTCTCAACTTTTTATTACTCCGACGTTTAGAGAGCTTTGTAGCCATCGTGGTCACGGAGAGACTCTCTCCGTGACCACAATAAATATCGGTTCAACAAAAGCTAAAGACCTTTAAACTTTCACTGATTCAATTAATAGTTGACAGCGAATCTACTCGTCTGTACTTGTTCGTTCAAATTGCATTGAAAAATCGGTCCAATCAGACAGTCAATCAGCGCGATTGTGTATGTATTGTGTTCCTCTGTCACCAGTTTTTTGTTTGTTTGTAAAATAAAATGCGAATAAAATGTAAATTATGGCGTCCGCATCCACAAGAATGACACACTAATATAGAAATAAGACCAATGTTAATTACTAACCCATAACAATAAATAAATAATTTGAATTTGAGAAAAATACTAAAATGGACAGATAGTGTAATGACATGTGTAATATTAAGTCGATTATTATTGAACCGTGAGAACGTTACAGTCAATTTTTGCTTTTTGTTGAACGATAAATATTGAACAACTAAATTTGCTTAATGAGAACGCTGTATAACCTATTTTACAATAATTTTCCTGAAAGCAGTCGTTAAATTGAATTACAAAAGGTTATATCCCGGAAATTGTGAATGTGAAGGAAGCGAAGGGGAGTTGTGTCAGGATCGTGGCAAGTAAAACAATATTTGTGCGAACTTGGAAAGGTCGGTACACATACACTATGCCAGCTTAGCTGGAACCTACAACTTTCAAGCTGATTTTGAAACGCGACCAAGTCATTAAACGGTCTGCACACTTGAAAGTGGTGGCTAAACTGGATCGGCAGACTGCGCAATTCACCACCAAGTGCTTACAAAACGACCTACGATAAAAAAGCTAAAATTAAAATAATTAATATTTATTTATTTATTATTTTTAAAGATATCTAAACAATATTACTGTGTTTATTTAATATTACAATATTACTGTGATAAATATTATTAAGTAAGTTGTTTTATTACTCATATATATCACAAAAACAAATATCTTTCATCAGTGATTCAGGAAACGTTTCTACTTTCATTAATTCTATCAGATTATTTAGTTCATTTTTAATGTCTTTACTAATTGGACCCACCTGATTTGCAGTTCTAATTAAAGACCTAGCTTTCTCTATCTGCCGTTTTCTAATAGCTAAACAAGCTAGGAAAGCCCAACCATCAGCTAAATTAGGTTCATTGTCAACAGCTGCAACTGCCCAACGCTCTGATATATTTTCATCTTTCAAATGGTCATAAATCCTAGCTAATACCAAAGCCGAATGTGCACATGGAGCAGCTTTGTGAGCCCTAGCTGCCCTCTGTAGAGCAGTTTTAGCATCAGTCCTAACTCCGCCCAACGCAGCACGTAAGAGCAAAGCGGGTGCAATTTCAGCACCAGATTTCTCAGATCTAACGAAATCATACGCACAAATATCGTCCCAACCGTTCGCTCGTAATAAACAAGTAGCTTTAATTTGATGAAATTTTGCAGATGGGCCGAATTTTTTAATGCCTTTTTCTATTTCGCACATGGCTTTATCTATACAACCTTGCATTAAATAAGATGCACCTCGCAAGTAACTAGTGTCAGGAGATTCTTTTTTATTTATGCCATCTCTTTTACCGCGGTTGAAGCAACTACTTTCATAACATTTTAGAAGTATTTCAACGAATCTGTATCCTCTAAGACACAGAAAAAAAGCGCTTGCTAAAATAAATGTATTTTCAATTTCAACAGCATGTGGAATCCACAAATATTCTTCTTGCCCACTAATATTCGTCCACCTATCTAAAAATCCTACCCATTCTTTGCCAAATTTTTCACCATACCTCATATGTTTGGAAGCTATGAATGCTAAGTATGGTCGGTTAGAATAATGGTACAACGCATGTAAAGCTGCCCAGCCTATAGATATAGATGCACCATCACAACCACTAGGTTTAGCAGCAATTTCAAAAGCGGCAATTGCCTTTGAAAGTCCCAAATCAGATCTACAAAATTCTTGAGCGCCTAAAGCCCAGAGCAGATATTTATTATGTGGTTGAGCTCTAATACCATCGTATAAATGCTGTATAGCAGCTAAGTTTTCAAACTTTTCTAAACAGCGCAGAGCTTTTACTAAATATGATTTAGGATGGTAAGGAGCTAATTTTAAACTTGCTTCAGTTGCAATGTTGGCTATTCTTTCGTCTCCAACGAGTAAAGATCTTGCAGCATCCAGATTGGATGGTATTTTTATTGTTGGCGCTTGCGGAGCGAAAGACGCCGCAACCGCCCGTCTGGCGGCGGAATGCTGTGCTGTCACTATTTCTTGCCATTTAATCTTACTTGATTCTTCGTCTGGTGGAAATTCTTTTAGTAAACCTTTGACACGATTTAGTAGCTTTGTTACTGCAGTTTTCTTTATACTCTTATCCATAATAGAATCTCCACTGCAAACTAGCCCACTTAATTCTGAATGAACACTTAGTGCTCCCTGTTCCCGACGGATTTTACGAACGTCAACTGATAGGTCTTCTGGAGGTGGAGTAACATGTAACACTTCTATGGGTACAGTATGTTCTTCGTCCTTTTGAATTCCAATATAACTAAATAAAGATATTTTCTTTGAAATAGGTACAAGGGGATTTATAATATCAATATTGATAATTGTATATGATTCATGACCTTCGCTGTTTAATACTTCTCCAGTTTCTTTACCAACTTTTGTTTTTGGAATAACTAGTAAAGGTTTTACGTTTTCATCTGATTCGCTAAAGTAATATAATTTAGCGCAAACACTTACACCAACCTGATCAGGTTGTAATAAAACTCCTGCATCAAAAGAACCCACATAACGGCCCCTAACTTCTAATTTAGAAGCTCGTGGAACTCCAGCTACATCAATAAACAATGTTTTTCCTAATGTTTCACGAAGATCATCTCTGTTTAATAATAATCGAGTACAAACTCTCCAAAACTCTGTATCATCACATATGTGAAAATTTTCTAATTGAGGAGGAACGTAAACATCTTCGTTACTTATAGAATATTTGGATGCAGCAGCAAAACCTATAGTGCTAATAGATTCCCATATAATATGTTTATCTACAACAGCGTGTGAAGACATCCCAAAATTTACGATAGTACTGTTAAAATCAACTGCGGCTATGTACACAGTGCCTTCTTTTAAACAGGGTAAACAACTAGCACTAATCATAGTAATTAACACAGGGTCTCTTGGATCCATTCCAGCATCAGTATTAATACATATTTCAACATAACATTCAGTATTTACACCAGTTAATATATCAACCAATTCAATTCTGGTAAAGATGACATCTTCGCCAATGAAAATAGGTAATAAATCAACATTCGCACCAGCGCGGTTGTTAACGTTAGTCAGGGGATCACTGGATTTTGTAGACTTAAGTTCAATTGATCGAAGCAATAATACAAGTGGAGTATTAACCATGATGGCAGCTGTTCGTAGATCGTTTAAGTTTATATTTATTTCTTCAGCCTCTAACGTGATTCCATTCTCCCATGTGTGTTCTAATATAGTCATTCCATTAAGGACTATTATAAATGTACAATTAGAGACACCCTTTAAACCATCTCCATCCAGAAAAGCTGTAATGGTCATTTTTCTGAGTGGTATATCATCGATATCACTTTCACTACCGACTTCTAAATCCTCCATTTAAATAATAATTAATAAAACAAAAAATAACGTCGACCGCGACTTGCTGGGTAAGAATCAATTCACTGACAAGCAAATGACAAGCTACCAAAAATTTTGTAATTGCGCAAACTATTTGTTCAACCAGAGACATAAAAAGAGTTCTCCTATTTATCAACTATTTAAAATAAAAAAGCTTTATTATTTATAATCAACACAAAGTTTTATTATTACACGTTGTCACTTGCTTTTTCCCGCCAAAATTTTTTCAGTTTTCTTCTTTTTTTTTCAATTCTTCCTATCTGGGAAGGCAAAGGAAACTTAGTCCATACAGCCTAGTCTTCCGTTATTATGTATTCAGAAGATGAAACACTTAAGTGTTTCATCCATTACATGAGGGTGAAGATGATGATGATGATGCTTTTAGTAAAGCACTGGAAAAGCTTTACTAAAACTCTTCCGACGGAGTCTTGAACAGAACATGAAGAGACACATTAAACAGTTTTAATTCACTTTTCTATACTCGATCAAAAATGATTACTGATAACAATTCCATCATTATTACACATTAATATTTAGGAAACACAAGCTTTACAAATAAATTAAAATTGCACGTCACTTGCAGTTTCCCGCCAAAACTCCTTCTTCTTTCTTCTTGTTTATGGCTTAGTATTTAACTTACCAGTGTCACAGTAAGAATGTTTATGAGAAACATTCTTCTGAAGAAACAGAAGCTTTTTAAATTTTCTAAAATTGCGCATCTTGTTTTAGTTTGGATTGGGCTCCCAAATTTTTAATTTTGACATTTTGACGTGGTGATGTCCATTCTGGTGGTGGGTGATGACCATACAAACGGACCCAACCACTTCTTGGTCCTTAAAAATAAAATATAAGGAAAGAAAATACAATATTTTACCTAAAAGTATACATTTATTAATTTACATTCTAAAGCAGAAGCTATAGTCTTTATTTTAATAAATTAAATCAAATAATAATGTGGTAATTTTGGTTAAAACCGTGTAGAATAGAACTGTATGGACACAGATAAATTGGGTCGTCGAGTGCAGGAATTTTGTAAATAACAAATAAAATGTTTTAAATAATGTATACTTTACTGCAAGGTTTTTACAAGTATTTGGTACAAAAAGACGAGTATTGTGTGCTAATATTAGGCCTCGACAATGCTGGAAAAACGGTATATTTTACCCTAACTTTACTGATTAAATTCGAGGCATGTCAATAATTTGTGCAAATTTTTTCTAAATTTTTCAGACATATTTGGAAGCAACAAAGACTAAATTTACTAAGAAATATACGGCAATGAATCCCAGTAGAATAACAACTACAGTAGGACTAAACATTGGTAAAATTGATGTGGAAGGTGTCAGATTAAACTTTTGGGATCTTGGTGGGCAATCGGAACTGCAATCTCTTTGGGATAAGGTATCATGTTATAATATTAATAACTTACTACATTAACATGAGACCTGAAACTGTGTACACACCATATTTTGCGCCCCGATTCTCTTTGCCTTTTCGACATGGCGTCGAAAAAGCAGTGAAATTGCGTTGTGGTTGCAAAGTCGCAAGTCAACGTAGACCAAAACAGCTATTGATTTATTATTCGCTAATTGATTACAAAGATTTCAAATATCAGTGCAAGTTTATCATTGTGAACCAGCAAACATGTCGCAAGTCATGATTGAGACAGCAAATTGTAGCTGCTTTGAAATAGTGTGTGTGTAAATATTTTATATATTCAATAGCTATTCTGACTTTGTAATAAATGGGCAGACCATCCAGTTTGGCTAAACATTTGGGTAAAAAGGCCGGACACCCTACATTATTGCGGATTTTATGTGTCAGTATTAATAGGTATGACAAAAAGATGGTTTGTGAAATCAAGCATTTTAAATTACCATGACTCTTGTTAAATTCTAATTCATTGCTCGTGTTTGCGATATGTTAAAAGCCAGACACCGTTTATTTTGGCCAAACATGCAATCAAAAATCCCAACTATGACTGGCTTTATCGGGACGCCTGGCAAAGCTAAGCACAGGTAACATATCTTTATTTTATTGTAGCTCGACATTTGACCCACCTGATGTTAAGCTGGAGTGCGGTCCATGAATGGAGGTGACTGCTCCTACAGTTAAATTAAATTACTAAGTAGCAGTCTCCTCTACTATGACCAAACAAGTTGACCCTTACAAGCTGATCCCAAACTACTATAATAAGTCACTTTACAGTCTGTATATTTGTATGATGTTGCAAGTAGTGGTACTACCACCCTTTGAGAGGTAACAAAAGAAAATAACAATGAACAAAGCCAATATTTTTATTATTATTTATTATAACACTTATTTACATACAGTATTACATATTTTATTTTCAGTATTATGTGGAATGTCATGCTGTAATTTACATTGTTGATTCTTCAGATAGAGAAAGAGTTTCAGATTCAAAGGAAACATTTGGTATGTTGCATTATTCATTTTACATTTCTATACTAAGCTACTAAAGTGCTGTTTCTATAACAGGACAACCAAAGTATACTGTGTTTTTCTTACTTGGCACAATTAGTAAACAAACATAAAAATCACCATTTATTGGCAGTTAGTTTTGTGACCATTTTCCCATGGTGCCAATCCAGTCACACTGGACAACTTCCTACTTTTAAATGTAACTAAGGGTACTGCTACTATGAAATGAACAGACCATGAAATGAATTAGTTGTGTTTCTGGATCACCTTGAAGGTTTCCGGTTCCAACTAGGTCATCATGGTGGATGCCTAGTTTAATTTTTTTTTGTTATTGTGACTTGACGCGTCTGACCTCAACTTGATGGGGAGGTCCAAGAGTGCCAGCGACTAAAAAAAAAAGGACTCAGCCAAAGGTGTTTCTTCATGCATTGCTTGAAAGATCCAAGTTTATAGGATGGGGAGAACACATTAACCTATGCAGTAATTTAATATAATAATTAATGTTTACCTCCATAAAGTTTGGTGCATCATTTCCGAACCATCAATAGACCAGTGCTGTTTCAAAGTTTTTGGACATGATATACTTACTACGTTATATACTTTATAAACGTTTTTCTTTTTCACTTTTAGATCGTATGATTGCATCAGAGCATTTGCATGGAGTACCATTATTAGTTTTGGCAAATAAACAAGACATTCCAGACTGTATGGGCGTGCATACAGTGAAACCAATATTTAATCAAAATGCTCATTTAATTGGTGCTAGAGATATTATGCTTATGGCTACGTCTGCATTGACTGGGTATGTTATTTCTTATAGACACATTTTTGTTAACATCCATGTCCATTGTCCACTGGTGTCGGGTCCAAAGCATGGCAGCTGCGACCGTAAAGAAGGTTTATTAAAACCTTTGGGATGTGTTTTTTTTTTGTTGTGACTCGACAATATATGACAGCACAACACCCCGCCTGATCTTAAGCTAGAGTCCGCGAATAGAGGCGACTGCTACTACAGGTAAACAACTGTAATTAGCAGTCGCATCTACTATAGCGGCCTTATAACTGATCCCAAAACGCGATTAGTCTGTGGTGTGGGAATGAGCCTGCACATAACAATCAACATTTATTCAATGTAGTAGATATTGCCCCTATTTATGGACCGCACTCCAGCTTAACATTAGGTGGGGTGATGTTGAACAACAGTTAAAAAAAAGCTTAATGGTTAATGTGCAAAACATTTAATTCAATGTAAAGGGCCTCTTATATGAAATATCAGCTTCGAGAATTTGTATGATAAAATATAATCACAATAGGCTGACAAATAGGCTACTATAATGAGAAGTGTGATAATTTATTTGTTTTTTTATTATTATTTCAGCGACGGTGTAGATGAAGGTATAAGATGGTTGGTTGATTGTATTAAGAGGAACAGTGTTGAGAGACCGCCTAGGAATAAAGATGACAACTTATAGTGTCAATTGTTACAAAATTATTCTATATTTTGTATATACTATGGGATAGTATTAATTATTAAATAAACTTTATAATTACATATGAAATGCATTTTTTGTGATTAGGGTGAACAGTGTATTTGAAAATTAGATGCACAAATTAATTGTTTATATTATTGGAAACAAAAACAAACAAATATTTAGGCATACTAATGTAGGTACTATAAGTACATATATTTCTACATAATTTCCAAACATTTACGCCTTATAGATTATTACCCTAATATAATTCATCAAACCTTCATCATAGTATTACTTTATCCCCATTTTAAACCCAAATTTATACTGCAGACCACTTAAAAAAATGCCTGTATTGCTATCCTTTTCGAATGATAAGTATGTTATGATAAGAGATAGGCAATTATTACTGGTAGGATATGTGACATCCACACCTACTTGCACCTGATAAAACATTTTGATAACAGTTGGTTACCTTACCACTTTGTTTGCACACTCAAATACAAACGAGTGGTTTAAAATAATGTTATAATTTGGTGAAAGTGTTATTTTTGTTATAAATGATGGCATATCCTATGTATGAAGTGGATTGGAGTATCCTACCGCCTGAAAATAATAGAAGGTAAGCTTAGGTCACCTATACTGGCTAAGAACGTAGATGGATATCGATTATCTATCAAAGGGGTTTGCGATTTACGAAGAACTTTTAAAATATGCTGAATAGGTTATATAATTTTTAAATGCTGAAATGCCGAATAAAAAGTAAGCCGTGCCTATAGTTTTCCACGTAGAATCATTTGCTTTTTCTTTCATTTTAGTCAAAACAATGATGCATTATTCATTTCGACTAAATAAATTAAAAATATATATTCTTAAGTGAATATAATAATACCTAAAATCTTTTTGTTAAAATCCATTTATTATAATTTCAAGTTTTTCCTTGTATAATTTAAATGTAATAAACTTGACTATTTTTACGAACAAACGTCATGCGCCGAGTCATGTCGGCCATGTTGAATTTCTTACAACGCACGGAGATGTCAGCTGGTCGTTACTGTGTTATTATATTTCTATTCTAAACTGTGATTACTTATTCCGTATGCGAATTATTGTGGGTGATGTGCCGCTATATATGAAATAATATAAAAATTGTGCAAGGAAATGTACACAAAAAAGAAAAAATATGTATCATATTGAACTAAGGTGGCAGTCGATTTCTCTCGCATTTCTATGGTTTCTAATATGAAAACAAGCAATTTATGTTACACAAATTAGCACAAAATATTGTCTAATATTTTGCTGGAACAAGTGGAAGGCTTCAGTATTGTATTTTTGTCTGTGTTTACTTGGGATCAACTTTTTTTGGGACTGTCAAAAGTTTCACCTGTCGCGCAAGAAAGATAATTTTGCGGTGTGTTATTTTTGAATCAAAAATAAATAATCACTAAAGACTGTAAAGAAATTAAATCTTCGTCAAAATGAATGGTTCAGAATCCGGGTAAGTCTTGTATTTAAGGCCTAGTTCTAGAAAGCATTTGTGTAACCTTATTAAAACTTTATGTAAATAAGTCGGTTATCTTCAATGATTGATGATGTATATAAAAAATAATCATAAAATCTACAATAATTTATATTGTAATATTCTTAGATAATATGTTAATTTACAAACACAATTTCTTTTTCTCTAATTGAGTGTTACAATTGTATCTTTTACTCATAGATATAATTTTCTTATAATTCAGAATATTTAAAAGTAATAAACCTATTGTTATATGGAAAGTTATTAGTATTATTATTTATAATTATAAAATGTGTAATTATTATAATCTTGAGTTTCTATAAATAATAATTGCAATGTCAATATTATATTCTGATATATCAAGACAAGAATAGGATGAGTAGAGGTGATAATATATAGATAAATAATTGTATGTCTTAATGTGGTAATGTTGGTTTGGATAAGAAGTTGTGTATTAAAACTGAGTAATGACATTTTTCAATCATCAATTACTGACATTTTAATTTCCCGATCATCATTCTAGAACTTGGTTTATCTAAAACTTTCTTTCTTTTCAGGTTTAACCCGGCATTTAATATAGCTACAATAAAACAAGTTGTAAATGAAGCTATAGAAAGAGGTAAGTGCTAATAAAAGTATAATTTGGTAAGAGTGGTAGGCAGTGCCGATTTGGGGTGGTAGAAGTCAAGTCAAATTAAGTTAAACTGACCTTCAGGCATTCTGACCTAATTCAGATAGAGTACTAAATTTCCAGTGCTTTTCAAGTCTTTTTCTCGGTCATTTGCATGTGCAGAAATTAGATTTGTCTCTTCAGGGTTTCTACAATAATTTAATATTTAATAAGCATAATAAAAACAATTGCCAGCAATGCTAGTCTTATATTTTTTCTGCATGCTTACAAAATAAAATGAGCTCAGATGAAGAAGCATTAATAATAATAAATAATGTGTTTGCCTAATATTTTGTTTTGTTTAATGATTTGTGGTAGAAACGTAAAAGCAATTGATCATTCAAGTTGTCACACCTTTTTCTCACAAGTATAGGCAAAGACAATGAAGAGCCACTTGCCATGATCCTGACACAACTCCCTTGCTTCCCTCACATCCACAACTCTCTTCATGCAAATGTAACATAAATGTATGAAATGCAAACAGGAGTGCAGATGCTTGTGAGAAAGCAGCCAACACATTTCCCTTTCTCTGGCATTTCTTTTTAAAAATTGCTTATAATTGTATACAGTGGCGTGCGGTCTAAATAGGCATAGAGACTGTGTCTACCCAGAAAAAATGATGCTCCTGTATTATTTATTTATTTTGTTACTAAATAATACACAATTAGTATAAATTCAATATATCAATCGATATTTAATTGCAAAAATAATGAGCGCCTGAATATAAAATCCATTACGAAAGGTGTCCCCGATAAGATGTAGGCGCTTATTAAATATTCAACGCCCACTAAGAGACAGAATTAAAGATGTCTCAAATCCACGCCGATTGGTGTTTTTATTTTTTTGTTCTGTAATTTCTTTTTTGTTATGACAGAAGTTTGTGTAGTGATTGTTTGCTGTAGTTTATTAGTTAAATAGTAGAATGCAATATTTGAATTAATTAATTGTTTAGGTTTTTATTTGGTAAAAAAAGAAATTTAAAAATGTTTATACCTGTGTATAAAAGATACGAATGTTGTTTTAAAATTAATTGATTATTTAGTTTATTATTTGTATTTTATAATATCTTTTATAACGAAGTCTTTATTGAAGGTTATCTTGTGTAGATGGTACTTGGTATGAATATTTATTTAATATATTTTTAATTATGTACAAAAGATAGGTTTTTCGAAAACGATTTGAGCAAATTAATATACTATTATATACTATAAGGTATATTTAGCATAGTACAAAATAGTATTCTGTGAATTTTACAATATTGTGGGTGCCTTCTATATCTTTTTTGTCTACCTTGTGTCAAAACCCACCGCACGCCTCTGATTGTATATATATTAAATATTAAGCTTTATGACAAAATTATCTTGCTTACAATTACCATATGAAATGGAATAAAATAACTAATGTAGAATTAACTTAAATTGTAGTATCTTTAGGTTATCTCCAGATTTTCCTTTTTGCTATTGTTTTATATCATCTATTGTCATAGACTGTTTGACTGTTTGTTTGTTGATTGTCTAAAAACTGTACAAGTTGTATCGTTTCTTTTATTACCATCATGAACCTACATATAAATATATATTATCTCTTATTTTAAGTTCAATAAATGTCATTTTAAAAGTTGATAGCCTATAGCCGCTGGAATATCTGGATATAACCTAAAGTTCCGCTTTACTAATTGCACTAATAAACATTGCACTAAAAATTGCTTTCTATGTCTGTGTCGTCCGTAACAGTTGCACCCGTTTCAGTGCGGATGCCCACCCCTACTCGGCTGCGTGATTTAATACGACAAATAAGAGCTGCCAGGACCGCTGCGGAAGAGAGGAGTGTGGTCAACAAGGAATGTGCTTACATACGATCAACTTTTAGAGAAGAGGATAGTGTTTGGAGGTAAGTTTTAATTATTAACATGTCTATTACTTTAATACTCTATTATGTCTATTACTTTCATAGACATGGGTGACCAATGTGCTTATATCAAAGATACAATTTTACTAGAAAAAATATTACTATATTATGTTTGCAATGTAAATAAAGATCGACAGAATAGCCATTTGAACTAAAAGATAAAAATAAGTGAAATAATCTACCAGCACATGCGTTCTCCCAATCCTATAATCATGTAGCTTTCAAGCGACGCGTGAAAATGCACCTTTGTCTAAAATAGTGAGAACGACTGTGATAACCATAAACTTAAACGGTTTTTTCTGTCATCTTCATTCTTTGAGCTCCCCTTGTTTGCCATGATATAGGCGAGGTCAGAAGTAGCGTCTTAATAATAATAAAACATATATTGTCAGTACATGAATCTTTATTATTGCAAGTAATAGAAATAATTGCACTGTGACCATATTTATAAATAATAACGTATATTTCTACATAATAATTATAGTAGATATACTTGTATAGTATCCATAATCTCATTATAATTTGTATACATATAATAATTGAATCATTATTGAATTACGTGTTTTAGAATATACTCAAAACTATTTTCAAATATTTCAAACAGAGATACAGATATGATATTAAAGTAGATACATAATAGAGTGAGATACAGATATATAACACTCATGATTTTTTTAAATATACGTTTCTACACTAAGCTACCAAAGTGCTTGTATCATAGAAACAGGACAACCAAAATACATATATCAAAGATACTTTGGTACAGTTATGTGTGGGCTAGTTTTCACACTTGAAGTCCTCTTCGGTTTTCCTTGGTACTGGCAAGTGATTTTGAACCCTATATTTAAGGCGACCGTGGTGTAGTGGTAATGCAATGGTTACGCAGATCAAGAACAGTTTAATAATCGTGCTATGGTACCATTGTATTGTAATTTAATCGTTTTGTTTTCATGATTTTTATCGTAGAGCTTGTATGAAGAGAATTGTGGATGTGAGGGAAGCAAGGGAGTTGTATAAGGGTTGTTGCATGTGGCCCTTAATTTCCTCTGCCTATTTGTGTGGGGATCAAGGCGTCACAATTCGATTGATTGATTGATACAAAGACACGTAATATAAAAATGTAAAAAAAAAACCCTCTCACAATAACGTCATAGTGACAATTGTGGCAATCCTATTGTAATTTAATATCCTCACATTGACCTCAATGTTGTTCATACACACAATAGGTCTTATTTCAATGCATTGATATAATATGTAATATAATCACATATAGTATAGGTGCATTCTGAAGATTATTCTGCCCATCACCCACTTTTTTTTATTGTGCTTGACATATGACAGCAGCCTGCTTGATGTTAGGCTGTGGTCCATTCGATGTCACTCCGAACTCCGACTACAAGAACTTGCTGCTACGGAACCCCGAGTCCGACTCGCACTTGGCCGCTTTTTTTATTAACATATATTTGCAACATTTAATATAATTATTAAATATTGAACGGGGATCGAACCCGGGAATTTACGCGCAACACACCAATAGCTAACCGTTTGTCCACACCTGTCGTCAAAAAATCGAGGCCTCCAATTTTTATATAGACTAACTAAAGGTGATAAGTAACTAAAGCTAGGTGACTCTTGAGTACGACAATAACTCAAGTTTTAAGAGTGGTAGGCAGTAGTGCCCAATCCGCGAATTTGGTGTAGTACCACCACTTACAAGTATGCAGACCATGAAGTGACTTAGTTGCGTACCATCTTACCTTGCGTACCATCAGGCAAGTTGAGGTCAGATGACGTATCACAATATTAACAAAAGTTTTTTCTTATAAGGTAATAACTAATAATACCATTTTTAGTACCTTTGTTATCTTAGTTTGTTACAATATATGCTATCTACGGCGTGTTAAAACTACTTATATATAAATATATATTTTAAATAACATTTTTATACTAAGCTACTTAAGTGCTTGTATCATAGAAAAAGAACGATCATAGTACATATACCAAAGATACATTGGTATAGATGTTTTCATTTACGAATGCGCGTTCGGTATGAGGCGGGGCGCGCGGAAAGGGGAACGTATTTAAAAAACGAATATGATGTTCTATCTCAAAGTATGCTCCACTTCAATTTTTTTAATATATTTTTCAAAATATCTATTTAAAAAATTAAATTGTATTTTATATATAATAAATGCTAATTGCTATGTATGTATTATATATAAATAAAGTGGGTAGAGATTTTGAGTGGTTTTGAACCCGTGCTCTTGGTTTGCGTAACCATTGCACTGCCACTACACTTCTCTTTCATTCCCGCACTGCATGGAATTCGCCTTTCTATTTACTTATGTAAGAGTGCAATATCCGCAAGTCCTTCGAGGATTATTTTGCCACGCCAATATGAAGGCATCCTCCAGTGTGTTTAAATTATTTTAAAGCTATGGCTTTCTTCAGATCCACAACAATTCTCTTTACAAAGGCCATGGTTCTGGTTCTGATCTCGACTTGCCTAATAGTAAGCAAGGGGAAATTCAAAAGCGCCAACAACTGAAAATTAAAAAAAAAAACTTGTTATTTTACGGTTGTCTCAGATTATTTCCTTTTGACGCGCCTGATCAGAGTTTATAGTAAATTCAATAAAATTATTTTTGCTCTTTCAGATGTCGCAACATAGCCAAGCTCCTCTACATCCATATGCTGGGTTATCCAGCTCATTTTGGTCAATTGGAATGTCTGAAACTGATCGCAAGTCCACGGTTCACGGACAAGCGCGTCGGTTACTTAGGAGCTATGTTGCTGTTAGACGAACGCCAGGATGTCCATCTGCTTATAACCAATTGCCTTAAAAAGTGAGTATTTACAAATTATATTATCAATCAATCAAATTGTCACGCATAGCGGAAGTGATTGCTACTAACAGTTAATTGACTGTAGTAGCAGTTGCCCTCATTCATGGACCGCACTCCAGCTTAACATCAGGCGGGGTGATGTCATATGTCGAGTCACAATAAAACAAAAGATAAATAGAGCGCTTGCATTAAAGCTGCGCAGTAACTTGTATTGTTACCTACTTACTTTTCGTATTACTCATTTGTATAAAATTCGAAATATTATTTATGTGCTCGACTGTATAGATAGGCAGTAACACGGCGTTCTCACGAGGCGAATTTAGTTGTTCAATATATATCATTCAACAAAAAATTGAAAACTAATATTGACTGTAGCGTTCTCACGCTACGCCAAAGTCTGTTCAGATGGTTAACATCGCGAACGATTTCTCAGTTGACCAACTAAATTCGCTTCGTGTGAACGCCATATAATATTCTGGAATAGGTAATTACACTTCACCTTATCATGGCGTTACCAGTTCTTACTTAGTCGGGTAAAGACTTCCTTCATTAATTCATTTCAACTTTTATTTAATTAGTTGGTTATAGACCTTTCTTATCACACGATAAATTACTTTGATGACGTCATGAAATGGCTAATTTGAAGCCTAAATAAATGCCGTCAAGGTCGCGTTTATAGGTTCTTTAAACTTTAATTACTAAGTAATTATTTGTAATGTTGCTTTTTTCGTAGGTTTTATTTCCATATTTATTTTATTGTGGCTCAATATTCGTGTATAACAACACCCTATCTCATATTAAGCTGGAGTGTGGTCCATAAGTGGAAATGACTGCTACTACAGGTAAACAACGGCAGGTATCAGTCACATCCACTATGCTGGCCTAGTAGCAACTTACATGCCGATAATATAATATGAAATTATTTTTTTTGTTAATAGAAAAAAAGAGAGGCGGATATTTGCCTCGGGTCTTGTTATCAAAAAGTGGTAGGCAGTGGTACCCAGTCTGCCGATCCGGGGTAACCACCACTTACAAGCATACAGACCATTAAGTGATTTGGTCGCATTTCGGGATCAGCTTGTAAGTTGCCGGTTCCAACTAGACCGGCATAGTGGATGTGATTGATACTTACAGTTAATTGATTGTGGTAGCAGTTACCTATATTCATGGACCACGCTCCAGCTTAACATCAAGCTGGGTGCTGTTATATGTATACAGAATATATAAAAACATGTATCTTTCCTTTACAGTGACCTTAACAGTAACACCCAATTTGTAGTTGGCCTAGCCCTTTGCACCTTAGGAGCTATTGCATCACCAGAGATGGCCAGGGACTTGGCGTCTGAAGTGGAGAGGTTAATCAAGTCACCCAATGCTTACATTAAGAAGAAAGCGGCTCTGTGCGCCTTCAGGATCATAAAACGCGTGCCTGACTTGATGGAGATGTTCTTGCCGGCTACAAGGAGTCTGCTGAGTGAGAAGAATCATGGTTAGTTTTTTTTTTGTCTTTGAAACACAGCCTTCTGTCTTAAAACTGAGGGGTGTATTCTCAATTCTGATTGCAAAGTTATTTAAAAAAATAAAAGTTTTTTTGATGTGTCTCGGCAAATTCGACCCTCGTGTTTTTTTAATTATTTTTATTGTGACTCGACATATGACAGCACCTCGCTTGATATTAAGCTGGAGTGTGGTCCATGAATGGATGCCACTGCTACTACAATTCAATAACTGTAAGTATCAATGACTGGGTACCACTCCTAAAATTTGTGTAGTGGTAGTGCAATGATTACGCAAACCGAGAGCATGCCAACCGCCAGTGCCAATGTATATTTGATATATGGTTGTTCTGTTTCTATGATACAAACACTTTAGCAGCTTCGTAAAGAAATGTAAATGAAAACAATGACAGCACCCACGTGATGTTACTGATGTTAAGCTGAAGTGCGATCCATGAATGAACTTAGAGAGAACTGGCAACTTACAAGCTAATCCTGATCACTTCGCTTCACAGTCTGTATACATGTTAGTGGTGGTACAACCCCAGATCTGCAGACGGGGCACCACTGCCTACCACTCTTTGACAACCAGTCCCTGAGCAAATATCCACCACTTTTTTATTAAGAAATATCTGTAATATTTATTCTAATATAAGCTATAAAATAAATATTTGCTTTGACTGAGAATCGAACCTGGGACTTTGGTGTCAGTTTTGTGTACATATAACTGGTAAATTGGTGCAGTCAGTTGGTGGTTATTTGCCGAGTCTGCTAACCCAGGTATTGTCACCACTTTCCAAGTGTGTGGACTGTGAAGTAAGATAGTCGCGTTTCCAGATCAGACTGAAGTTGCCAGTTACAAATAGGCCGGCATAATGGTAGCAACAGACTGGCCAAATTACCACCAACTGTCTTACTCCTACCACTTGATTGATTGATTGATATTTATTAATCATGCATTTCAGGCGTTCTAATAACGGGAGTAACGTTAATAACAGAGATGTGTGAAAACAGTCCAGACACGTTGAATCATTTCAAAAAGGTAAGGTAATTTTAATTATTCACGCCTCTTATCACAAATAGGTGCAGCCAGAAATAATGACATTATGCGCACAGATTTTTTTTTAAAATATTTCTTTGATATATTCAAATGTACTCATACTGTATAAATTAGTGATGGATATTGGATAGAAAAAATAATTTACAAAACTCGTCAATTTGCAATAATCTCAACTTTGGCCGGCAATCGTAAGTTGAATCGGATTTTTCCAGTCGCCGGCGCTCTTGGACTTTGACTTCCTCTTGCTTACAACAGGAAAGTCGAGATTAGATTAAGGCTAGAAACTCACGGAGCAATTTAGTGTCGAGCCCGCTGCTGTTTCGGAGAATGTCAAAATTACCTTTAAAACATACGACGCTTTTCGGCGATTGTCGCTGTCGCAGCGGCCAACTAGAAGAATCTTGCGGCTCGCAACTATCGCGCGGCCTGCGATTGTAGATAACCAATTATGTGTGGCTATTTGTTGACATTAAAACACGTAATAAAATGATTATAAGTTTAAATAATTAAATGAACAGTCAAAATGACTTCAAAGTAGACCAATTAATAAACAATCATTTAATTATTTTATGTCTAAATATATTATTTCGCAAATCATGCATCGCGGCCGTCCAGTAGCTAAAACTTGCGGGCTCGTCAGTTTTGCAATTTTACCGCACAATCGCAGACGCAGAGGGTGCGATTCATGGCGCCTAAAAGATAGAATAAGGGAAATTCTACCCAAGCACATAGTAACTGTGCAGCTTAGTGGTGTAACGTCGGGTTCCATCCTCGATCGCGGCTGACTTGTGTGTACTCGTGATTTTTTGTATCTGATTTTCCTTGCTGATTTTTATAGTAAAATATGAGGGGTTGAGAAACAAAACAGTATTTAAAGGTCCCTTGTTCAAAATAATACTACTAATTCATACGCCACGGCATGGTAACGACGGCTGAGGAAACCATTCAATGAATCGTGTTTTTCAGTCGACAGCTTTTGTATTTCCCCTTGTTTACAGTTTTTTTTATTGTGACTCGAAATCTGACCTCGATCAGCCCGATGGTAAGCATGATGGAGGTCAATGACTAAAAAAAACCTAGTGCCACAGTCGCCTTCACTATGCTGGCCTAAATGATTTGGCCCGGACCAATTTTTTTGCTTTTCAACAGTGTGTGCTCGCTATACCAGCGGCACGCTATGATGGCCGTTTTGACGTTTGACCCGCTCATGAAGTTTCATATAATTTATTAATTACGTTTGAAGGAGCAAATTGTTGTTTTTTTATTGTCACTATAAATAACAAAAATTGTTCCTTCAAACGTAATTATTAATTTATACGAAACTTAATGGACAGATTAAACGTCAAAACGGCCTTCATAGCGTGCCGCTGGTATAGTTATTTTTCACTTTAACACGTTCACGCCGGGGCCGATTATAATTTGTTTTGCTATTAGGCGGCGTTCAAATTAATATCGCGCTTCATCTGGCGGCGCGTGATTTTTGCCTGTTCAGACCTGTATACGCGTTGTTTGTTTCTCTGCAGTACAGTGAGATTTATTGTGCAAGTTTTTTAACTCGTGCCGTTTTTTCATCCTGACCACAAATTAACAAATGAACAAAAATTATGTTTCTGATACATTATTGATTATAATTATCATTAAAATTCAATGTTTAGTGCGGGTCACCGGTGACCCACGCCGCCTGATAAGACGGTTTAGTGCGGGTCACCGGTGGCCCACGCCACCCGATAAGACGGTTTAGTGCGGGTCACCGGTGACCCGCGCCGGCGTGAACGTGTTAAATATCTGGGAAAAAGTCGTGATAATTTGATTGATTTGAAATATCTACAGTTTTGTTTCTTAAATTCTCATTTATCACACGAAACAGAAGTAATGTTACAATTAAACTAATATGTGTTTGTGTTGTCCTGTAGGAGAGCGGACAGCGCGAGGTAATAAATACAACGCTGTTCTATGTACGCACTATACATTAAAATATTCTGTTTAAATAAATAATTCTACAGACATTTTTGGCCGGCATAGTAACATTAGATTAAATATTAAAAAACATTTGTTCTTTTATTGTGACTCGACATATGACAGCACCCGACTTGATGTTAAGCTGGAGTGTGGTCCATGAATGGATGTCACCGCTACTGCAATTCAATGATTGTGAGTAGCAATCACATTATTAAAAACATTTGTTAATACAATAAAAGAGAAATTTGATTCCGCACACAAAAATTGAATGGAACTTCTTTATTGAATAATTTCACTCGTAAAAATCGACGAATACACTTTTTGTACTTCAGAAAGACAAGCATATACTAAAATCTAATAATTATTATAATGTGAAGTTTGGCACAGATATCACTGACCGTCAAATCAACCCCGAAAAAAAATTTCGACGAATGGATTTCCACACGAAATTGAAATTAAAAAGTCTTACCCACAGTATTACCCACAATTTATTGCCCACAGTAGTATGTACGTTGGTTGTCCTGTTTCTGATACAAGCACTTTAGTAGCCTAATATAGAAATGTAAAAAAAAATGCCACCATGGTATCGTTGGTAAATAAAATAAAAGTCACTTGTGATAGTGCCAATGTATCTTTGATATAACTAGCGTAGTTTCTATGATGAATAACTATAAAAGCGGATTTCTATTACATTTAATTTTAAACAGAATATTTTTATGAAGCATGTTTGTCACGTGTTTGTTCAATGTGTAATATAATATATTAAATATTTCAGTATATTTGATATATATAATTGTAAAAGTAGCACTGTTTGGTATTAATATATCTTTTAGTATGTATTTTCTTTCTTTCGGGTCTATTAAACCTGCCCCCTAGCACGGCAATCCAAGAAGCAAGATCAAAACGAAGAATATCACTGTAATTTATTTTAATAAACTTACCAAAACAACGCATCAAATTGGCCAAAAATTTATGTATAAAGGTTCTGTAAAGTACCTTTGAGAAAAAAGCGTTGAAATCCTTTGATTGATTGATTGAAATCCTTGAAAACCTCTTTATATCAAATTTTTGGACAATATCAAAATCCTGATTAGTTACAATAATAGTTTTTGCTTTTAGATTGCCGAGCTAGGCAGGTGGAATTTATTTAGGGCCAACTTATATTTTAGCATTAATTAAAACAGTATGATTGTGTCCAATGAATTTGAGTTAAACTAGTCTATAACCAGTGTACTCCTGCTGGTTAATTTAAAACTTGTAGCTAACTCAGGTGTCAATCCCGTGAAGCAACTCAGTTGAGTTCTGATTTCAGTCTAAAAGTTGCCGCAGTTAAGCGTAGGGATATTTGGTATGATAGAGGCTACATGGACATACCTAATTCTTAAGTCAGGTTCAAACAACTAAAGAAGGGTTATTCACTAAAAATATTTATGCTGTGGGTAAATTTATACTCAGCTTGCACTTATTTAACTGTAATGGCAATCGACACCATTCATGGACCACACTCCAGCCTAACATCAGGTCTTTACACTAACCAGAATCGCTAGACTGAGAAAATTACACCCCGTCCATTCGTTTTTCTTTTTGACATTTCGGAAATAGTGACGCCCTCTCGCTTTACCGATTCAATTTGAGATAATAATCGATTTTATTTTAATTTAATGGCGCATTCATTATGTAAAATCTCTTCAAAATTAAATAAAACCTAGGCCAGTTAACTCTTTAATCATGTTCGCGATTCATTTTCCGTGCGTATATTTTTTCATATGATCGATTTATCTTATTTTTATAATCTGTGGTGGTTTGTTACGCACAGGGCACAACACTAAGTGGGCGTTACCCGTGAATAAAGTACGAGATTACTGTAGTACATTATTCCGAAAATAAAAAACCGTAATTCATGGGCGTGTCAAAAGAGCTGTCAAAAAGAAAATAAACGAATGAACAGGGTGTACCAACTTAATTTCCTTGGAATGGTGTATTTAAAATGGGGTGGCACAAATTATGGGTTTTTATCAACACATTTAGATAGTTGAATTAATTTATAATGGAATTATTAATGATATTGAACAAGTTTTTCTATATGAAAGGAGCTTTTGGTTGTTGTTACTACCTCGGCTTTTTCGTCAGTGATACCCTCGTTCGGAGAAGCATCTGCATTCCGTAGAGATCAACAGGTTGAATCGCATAATCGTTGGTATTCAGTCGTCTGCTTTTGCTTACCTCCAGGCAAGTCGAGGTCAAATGTTTCTCAATAAAAAAAAAACCGTATTTTGAGTTTTTTTTTCTCCAAATGATTGGCATTGTTGTCTTTTTATTGGCACGGGCATGAGCACAAAGTATTTTGTGATTTTAATAAAGAGTTATTATTATTAAAAGTAGGTTGGAATTATTAAGTTTAGCTATAATTTGTTTATTATTTCAATTTAATAAATATATTTTTATTTATGGTTGAGAAGGCAATATGATAGCTTTTTTTTTAATGTAGGCTTATTTTTATGTTGGCATCTAATTGTCAAGTAACGGACTGATTTATCATTGTTTTATATAAATAAGGAGTATTGAATGTTTGTATGTAAAATTATTATTGTATTTGCTTTCTGCATTTTGGATTGTTTCACTTGATCCCCGAATTTTTTTCCTGCGTTCAAGTCAATAAACTAGTCCCTGACTCATGAATGTAGTAATGGAAAAAAGAGATGGCCATTGTGGGGGCGGGGCTTATTACGTCGACCAATAGCATTGTAGAGCTAAGTTTCGGTATAAGTCGATATTACGTCGACCAATAACATTGTAGAGCCAAGAGCAACTATTTTGTTTTTAAATAGACTAGTATTTTAGACTTTACGTGGACCAAGTGAAATAACCTCTTTGGTGTGCATTTTTGGGGGTTAATTCTTTTTTTTTAATTTGTATTGTATTTATTCTTTTGTATTCTAGATTGTTCCGAATTTGGTGAGGATCTTGAAGAATTTAATTCTTGCTGGTTATTCGCCTGAACATGACGTCAGTGGGGTTTCGGATCCATTCTTGCAGGTTTGATTTATATTTTTTACTATATAGTTGAGAATTGTGGACGTAAATAAGTGCGACAGTATCGTGAAAAGTCGTTGTCTCTGCCTATTACTGTAGAAATTGAGGCGTAAATAATTGATTGATTGATATACTGTTTAAATAGTCACTTTGGGTACTCATTTTTTTATTAGTAACACGATATGTCCTCATTAAAGAGTGGTAGGCTGTGGTCTGTCGCTCCAGGGTTACAAAGTGAAGTGACTTTCAGGATCAGCTTGTAAGTTGCCGGGTCCAACCAGGTCAGGCATAGTGGATGCGGCTGCTGCTCGCATTTTATTAACTATAGTAGCAGTCGTCTCCATTTATGGACCACACCCCAGCTTAACATCAGGCGGGTAGCTGTCATATGTTGAGTCACAATAAAATAAAATAGCGCTATGCCAGCCTGTTGTAATGCCTTCACACATTGAGCTTAATTCATCGTATTATAATTAATTCACAGGTCAAAATCCTCCGTCTATTAAGGATATTGGGTAAAAACGACCCGGAAGCTTCAGAAGCTATGAACGATATCCTCGCCCAGGTAGCAACTAATACGGAGACAAGTAAAAACGTTGGAAATACAATTTTATATGAAACAGTACTATCTATTATGGATATAAAATCTGAGAGCAGTTTGAGAGTATTGGCTATAAATATACTTGGTAGATTTCTGTTAAACAATGATAAAAATATAAGATATGTCGCTTTGAATACGTTGTTGAGGACTGTACATGCTGACACATCTGCCGTACAGAGGCATAGAACAACCATTTTGGAGTGTTTGAAGGTGAGTTTATTTTTATATCTATTTATTTTTGCAGTAATACAAACTGCACTTAAAAATGTTAGTATCGACCATTTAGTTGACCTGGGAAAAGGCCTCCCTCTTATTTTCCGTGACTCACGACACTGGTCTCTCGTCACGAGTCCGTTAAAAACTTAATTACCCAAAGATTTTATTTATTTATAAATTTTTTGCACCAAAATAAACTTGAAAATAGGTACATAGGCGAGTTTAATGCCTATTAGGCATTTCACCTTTGGGGTGATGAGAAATTATGGAATTATAAAGATCGTATTTAACTATATATTATCATATATATTACCATTAAAAATTTATAAATCGTAGACGAAAGGATGGATAAAATGAAGACGACCTCGAAGATTGTTCATTAATTTAATTGGGAACATTCTCAAAAATGAGTGTTTTTAAGTTTAAAACTGTAGATTTATTGTTATTATAAATGAATTTATAGTTTGAAATAATTAATCACATTTTAGGACCCAGATGTATCAATACGCAGGCGTGCAATGGAGCTGTCATTTGCTTTAGTGAATGGTCAAAATATACGCGGAATGATGAAGGAGCTGTTGTCATTTTTGGAGCGCGGCGATGCGGAAAGCAAAGCACACTGCTCCACGAATATAGTGTTGGCCGCTGAGAGATACGCGCCGTCAGACAAATGGCATTTGGATACGCTGTTTAAAGTATTTATTAAGGTTAGCCATTTTTTAAAGTATTTTCTTAGATTTTGCGCGAACATTGATTAATGAATTAAACAAATAATAAAAAATAATGAAACGTTGGAATATTGAAAAAATTGCAAAATCTAAACCAAAATAAACGCGATAGTAAGCCGCATAAAATATGTTTAATTCATTTTTTTTAAATTTACATTTCTATACTAAGCTACTAAAGTGCTTGTATCATAGAAACAGGACAACCAAAGTACATATATCAAAGATACATTGGTTCCGGTGAGTGGTCTCGTACTCGTGCTCTCTGGTTTGTGTACCCTTGCACTGCCACTACACCATTGGATCAGCAGACTGGGCACCCTTGCACGGCCTACCACTCTTTAATGAAAATATTTTTATTTTTTAGGCTGGCAATTATCTCCGCGACGACACAGTTTCAAGTACTATACAATTAATATCAGCGGCAACACCAGAACGCCAGGCATATGCAACAGGCAGACTATGGACTTGTATTGAGAAATGTGCAGTGTGCGGTGATTCTACCGACAAGCAACCACTTGTACAGGTAGGTAGCCGTTTTTGACTGACTGGTCAGTCAAGTTGTCTATGATGTAATGTTAATATCATACGGCGTTCTCACGAGGCGAATTAAGTTGTTTAATATTTATCGTTCGACAAAAAATTGAAAAGTAATACTGATAGTAGCATTCTCACGATTCAATAATAATCGACTTAATATTACACTATCTGTCCATTTTAGCATTTTTCTCGTGGATGCGGTTGCCATAATTTACATTTTATTCACATTTTATTTTACAAACAAACAAAATTTGGTG
Organism: Tinea trinotella; assembly: GCA_905220615.1. Classification (NCBI taxonomy): domain Eukaryota; kingdom Metazoa; phylum Arthropoda; class Insecta; order Lepidoptera; family Tineidae; genus Tinea; species Tinea trinotella. Next base: position 12,867,665 of record HG992308.1, on the reverse strand, counting down.
ACAGAGGAATGCAATATACAATACATAGGTACTTAATCGCGCTGATTGACTGATTCTTCAATACAAGTTTAACGAACAAGTTCCGACGAGCCGATTCACTATCAGCTATTAATTGAATTAATAAACATTAAAAGGTTTTGTTGTTGAACCGATATTTATTGCTTTATTGTATTTTTGATTGTAACTTGATTGTATTTTTTTATTGTGACTTCACATCCGACCTCAACCTGCCTGTTAATAATCCTGATGGAGGTCCAAGGGTGCCGACAACTAAAAAAGCCGCCTCAGTTCATGGTTGCCTCAGTCGCCGTCACTGTCGCTAATGCTCATTGATAAATAAAAGTTCCCGATTCCACTTAGGCCGGCAAAGTTAATGCTACTGCTTCTTTATTTGAGGCAGCCGTAAACGAACTCGGTTGTTTCAGTCGTCGTCACTCTTGGATCTCCTCTTGCTTATCATCAGGCAGGTCGAGGTCAAATGCCGTGTTACAAAAAAATACCAAAAACTTGCAGGTGTCCCCATTCTAGGACAGCACTCTAGCTTGACATCAGGTGGGTTGCTTTTATATGTTGAGTCTCAATAAATATATATTTTTTAATATTTCATGTAGGTGGGCGCATGGACAATTGGTGAATATGGTGATCTTTTAGTTTCTGAAGCTAGCAACTCAATTTCTATGGTTGATGAAGATGGAGAAGGTAGGCATATTCATTATTATGACTGAACTATATTAAAATAATAAATCTTCTATTCAAACCGTAGTTCATAGGGTTAGTTACGAAGAGAAAACTTAAAAAAATAAGTTAAATAAAAATCAAAATAAATATAAAGAAAAATAAAGTTAATAAATAAATAAAGATGGTGTCCTAACATTACCAACCTGTTAAATTACAAGAAATTAAATGTAAAGAAAAAAAAATGTTTATCCAGGGCTGACCGCGACTGTAGCAGCTATCAAATGGGTAGATTTTTTCCGTCGCTCACAGACCTTCCTTGGCTTACCATCAAGCAAGTCGAGGACAGATGTTGCGTTTTTATAAACGTATATATGCATGCGTGGCATTACTTGTTATTGATTTTTTAGTGATTTTAAATGAATTTTCTACACAATATTATACCAAAATGCTAAAAGATATCAATCAAATTGTCTTTTTCTGCCTTTTACCCACAGGGATGAGATAGCAGAGAAAGGAGCGCCACTTGCCACGATCATGACACAACTCCCTCCTTTCACACTTCTGGGCCTTATTTAACGCATCCATCGACATCAGATTTATAAATTACTCATCCTTTGTCAATCCTTGTGTTTATATATCTTTGTTTAAACATATATTCCTATAATACTAGTGCACTCGACAGACTTTGTCCTGCCGGAATGCAGCACCACCTACAGGATTAAATTGTAAAAATCCCATCCAAGATTCCAATAAAGGACATCATTCATTTTGTATGGGGACTTGGGCTTAATTGTATTAAAAGTTTAATATGCATTTTAAAATAGTTTGATGTACAAAGATTACAATTTAATTGGAGTTTATCCTTTATTTTGCATAGTTTAGGTGTGCAAAATTATCAAACTATAATTATGACAGTTAAAATATGGCGTTGATTGACAGACGATACAAAACCTGTATCTTATTTTCCAAATAACTCAATTGCACAGCAATTAAAAGCAAAATTGTTATTAGTTTTATCAACACGAGTATCACAACTACCATTTATATATTTTTTCATCATTGGGCATTACAAAAGTAGGACATAAAAACCCAAAATCATTGATGTCCTTTGTTACATATGAGTTTTCAACTTTCAGACGATTTCATTCGACCTTCAGAGGAATATGTAATAGATATATATCAGAAATTATTATGGTCCACTCAACTCTCAATTACGACCAAGGAATACCTGTTATTGTCACTTGCTAAGCTGTCAACTAGATTTACAACACAAGCCAGTCAAGAGTAAGTTAAAACAATATAAGGAGACGAATAAAAGACAGTATAGTTTAATAACAGCAAGAAATGCCGGCCTATTTAGAACCGCCAGCTTACAAACTGACCCCGAAACGCGACTAAGTCATTTCACGGTCTGTACACTTGTAAGTGGTGGTAACTACCTGGTTGGGCAGACTGAGCACCACTCTAGAGATAACCAGACCCAAAGCAAATATCCGCCTCTTTTTAATTAACATATATTTGAAAGTTTAATCAAATATTACAAATGAAAACTATAAAACAAATATTTGCTTTGCGACCGGAAATCGAACCCGGGCAACCACTTCATTTAAGCGTTCATTTTAATTGATATGATTATATTTTTTCATTGAGGCGCGACATCTATGGTAAATTTTCCTGATGTTAAGCAGGGGGAGATAGAAGAGCGCCGACGACTGAAAAACAGTTCAGTTTCCGTCGCTATGCCGGCCAAAATATGCTGATTAGGTTGCTAAAATGTTTTTTTAAATTTTCAGAAAAATTCGTGTGATAATTGATACATTTGGATCACATATGCACGTTGAACTGCAACAGAGAGGCGTCGAGTTATCGCAATTGTATAAGTATGTATTTTATTATTAATACTTTCAGCAGATATTTTACAAACATTAATATAAATAAAGCATAAATAGTTTCCACAAATGGATAAGAAAGTACTAGAAAACGACTTAAAAGTAAACTTATAATTTTCTTACCCATTTTATCTTACCCATCTGCTTTCGTTCTTATGATATCTTAACTTCTAGGCAAAATTGACATTTCCAGTGTGTTTCTTTGAAAAGTTCTGATCTTGATTTCTTTTTCGGTTATATTCTGTATCATATGATCCTGTAGTATATGATGAAAAGTTCAAAGAAAATACCTCAAAGAAGCATGGGAGTTTTATCGTGTCAGGATCATGACAAGTGGCGCTTTATCGTGTCTGTCTATCCCTGTGGAAAAAAGGCGTGACAATATGACTGATTGATTAATGCCTTAAATATTGTTTCAAAAAATAATATTTCAAATAAAAACTTATTTTTCAAAGTTGCTTGCATCAGCTGGAAACGTGCCTTGGAAAAGTTGCCTTATACAACAAAAGCTCCTGACTTAAAAATACACGCATTCTTCATCAATAATTTCTCAAAAACATGTTTTATGAAAAACCATGAAAACCAATTTTCCTACCTAATATTTAAATTTTTGTCACTTCACAGATCGCACGCCCATTTGCGCGCTGCCCTATTGGAGCGTATGCCAGCAATGGAGGCGCCCAGCGGTGAAAGAGACAACAGCGAAGTCTCCGACCAATCACCGCAGGGCTCCACGCCTGACCATCATAAGGCTGAACAGGTATTTAACATTTTAGCACTACGGCCATCACAAACTATGACTGCGTTAGGCTGACGGTAGAATGCGTGAGGACAGGCGTGTACGAACGATTGGTTTAGCGATTGGTTTGTTGCGCGTAAAATCCCGGGTTCGATCCCCGGTCGGAGCAAATATTTGTTTCATAGCTTTTATTTGTAATATTTAATAATATTAAATATTACAAATATTTGTTAATAAAAAAAAGAGATGGATATTTGCTTCGGGTCTGGTTATCAAAGAGTGGTAGGCAGTGGTACCCAGTCTGCCGGTCCGGGGTAGTACCACCACTTACAAGTATACAGACCGTGAAGTGATTTGGTCACGTTTCGGGATCAGCTTGTAAGTTGCCGGTTCCATCTAGGCCGGCATAGTGGATGTGATTGCTACTCACAGTTATTGAATTGTAGTAGTAGTGACATTCATTCATGAACCACACTTCAGCTTAACATCAAAATTAAAAAAAAGAATCACTAGCAACAAGATATACCCTAAGATCTATCTCCCTCTTTAATCTTGTTCCTTCCTCGTCTTTTTACTCCTGTGATACAGTCTACAGTCTAACTATAAAGTTCGCTGGGTGGTTTCTAAAGGAACAAGTGTTCAATGTTAATGAAGGAGACCGTGGTGTAGTGGCAGTGCAATGGTTACACAAACCAAGAGCACGAGTTTGAGACCACCCACCGGTACCAATTTATCTTTGATATATGTACTTTGGTTGTCCTGTTTCTATGATCCAACAATTTAGTAGATTAGTATAAAAATGTATAAATCAAAAAATGCTTGGATCCTTCAGGCGGAAAGTGTAAAAGCTCCTCTGGCCACCATTGTGACGGCCGTGGGAGATCTTGGACCTCCCCTTGCTACAAAAATGGTCGTCACAGACATATACTTACTTACTTAGGACATACTTAAGGCGGTCGTGGTGTAGTGGTAGTGCAATGGTTACGCAAGCCGAGAACACTGGTTCAAAACCATTTGCCGGTACCAATGTATCTTTAATATAAGTGCTTTGGTTTTCCTGTTTCTATTATAAAAGTACTTTAGTAGCTTAGTATGAAAAAATCAATCAATGAAATTGTCACGCCTTTTTCCCACGGGGATTGGCAGAGACAATGGTGCGCCACTTACCACGATCCTTACACAACTCCCTTGCTTCCTTCACACCCACAATTATTTTCATACATGCTCTAGCAACCTAGATTTCTTAAGGATGTCTCCGATTTGGACGGAAAACACTCTCACTCTCTAGAAATGTAAATAATAATAAAAATAAATGATTTTCTTTTGTTCAAGGATGCATTATTGGATTTGATTATTGGTTCAGAGTCACTTACAAATGGCGATGTTGAGGACTCACCTGTGCCGTCCACAAATAATAATACAACAAGCAATCAGGTAAAACAAAAATAATAATTTATTCATCATTATCATCAGCCAGAAGGCGTCCACTGCTGAACATAGGCCTCCCCCTTAGAACGACAAGATGCCATTTGCATCCACCGGTTATTCGTGACTTAGACTATGTCGTCATTCCACCTAGTGGGAGGCCTACCTACGCTGCGTCTTCCGGTTCGTGGTCTCCACTCTAGAACCTTTCTTCCCCATCGGTTGTCGGTTCTTCGAATATCAATCAATCAATCAAATTGTCACGCCTTCTTCCCACAGGGATAGGCAGAGACAAAGGAGCGCCACTTACCACGATCCTTACACAACTCACTTGCTTCCTTAATTCTTCGAATAATTGTACAAAATAAAAAAAAGGCGCATCTTTTGTATATTTTATTAGGTCGCCTTTGCTCTACATATAAGCTACTATATATAATCATTTGTATCTTTTGTTTCCCAGGATATTCTAGATCTACTAAGTGGTCTCGACTTGAATCCGCCAAGTTTAACAACCCCTGCGCCCTCGCATAGTTTTATTAACAATAACAATTTAGCACCCGCAAACACGAATTCAATGCTGCTCGATGGATTCTTCGATGCGAAACCCACAGACAATATTGCACAAGGTAAATAATAATAATAAATACATAATTTTAACATAATGATTTGCAGTAAATTTTTCAATCCAAGTTTTATTACTAATTTTTCAAATATTAAAATTAGAATAATAAGCTAGGTTGCCTAGTGCCCATAACCATAGAGCTTGTATGAAGAGAATTGTGAATGTGAAGGAAGCGAGGAAGTTGTGTCAGAATCGTGGCTAGAATTGTGGCTAGAACCTTTATTCCCTATCGGTTGACAGTTCTTCGTTATAATTTACATTTATTTAAATCTGAAGAATGGTTGGCAGACAATTGGTAAGTGTACAAACAGTAAAGTGACTAAGCCGCGTTCCGAGATCAACTTCAAAGTGGTAGTAGAGACCACAAACAGGAAGACGCAGCGTAGGTAAGCCTCCCACTAGGTGGACTGAGGACATAGTGAAAGTCACGAATAACCGGTGGATGCAACTGGCATCTTGTCGTTCTAAGGGGGAGGCCTATGTTCAGCAGTGGACGGCTTCTGGCTGATGATGATGATGATGAAATTATAACGATATTATTATTAACAGATGCATGGTCAGTAACAGCCCTGGACAAGAATGGTGTTAAGGTGACCCTGAGTGTGCGACCGGAGGCAAGTGGCGCTGGCGATGCGGTCACGTTGACAATGCGAGCGACAAATGATAATATAAGCACATTAACTGAATATTTGTTCCAAGCTGCTGTGCCTAGGGTATGTTGATTTTATAGTTCGAGTTTTGATCTAATTTCAAACGATTTATAAGCGACTGTGGTGTAGTGGCAGTGCAATGGTTACGCAAACCAAGAGCACGGGTTCAAAAACTTTTGCTGGTGCCTATGTATCTTTGATATATGTTTATTCTCTATGGTAGCTTATTATAGTAATGTAAATAAATAAAAACGTATTGATTTTATTATTTATAACTAATCTAGGTACTTCGGTTGTCCTGTTTCTATCATACAAGCTCCTTAAAAGCTTAGTATAGAAATGTAAATAAAATAAAAAACAACAAAAAAAAACTATTTTTCGTATATAAAATGTAAAATAATATTTTTAATAACTAAAGTATTGACTGCAGAAAATACCATGTGAAAAGCTGACTATATAATCTATGAAATATTGGAAGAGCTATTGTAGGCCAAAAGGCGAAGTGGTATAAATTCTTTGACCGGCATAGAGACGGTGACTTTTTTATTGTGACTCGATAATAATCAAGAGAAGGTCCAAGAGTGACAACGACTGAAAAAAAAAGAGTTTACGGCTGCCTCAGTCGCCGTTAGTATGCCGGTCAAAATCTGAATAAAGTAAATATAAATTGTTGTTTTTTGTATTTTTTGCAGACATTTCAATTAGATATGCTATCGCCTTCCGGCACAACATTGCCACCAAACGGCGAGATCACGCAACTTCTCAAAATAACAAATCCATCCAAAGTAAGTATCAATACGAACAAGTTTTAAAAAATCAAGTGGCTAGTTGCGTTTAGTATCGGTTGCGTTTTGAAAGTTCTAACTAGGCCAGCATAGTGGATGCGAATGCACTCCAGATTAACTTTTGGGGGGTGATATTTAAATAACACCCCCTACCCCCAAATGCTAATGTCATTATTGTCGAGCCACGATAAAATAAAGCGTAATACATTAAAAATTAAGAAGAGAATTGTGGATGTGAAGGAAGCGCTCCATTGCCTATGCCTATCCCTGTGGCAAAAGGGCGTGACAATTTGATTGATTAAAAAAATAAGAAATTAATAAAATTGATGTGGATGAATGCGTTAAATGATGCGAACCCAGGAGGGTTTTTTCTGACCAAATCGGAGACATCTTCAAGAAAGCTAGATTGCCCAGTGCTTATAACCGTAGAGCTAGTATGAAGAGAATTGTGGTTGTAAGGGAAGCGATGAAATTGTGTCAGGATCGTGGCAAGTGGCGCTGCATTGTCTCTGCCTATCCCTGTGGAATAAAGCATGACAATTTGATTGATTATTTGAAATTATGGTGTATTAAATGTTTATTTTTAATAATTTTCAGAGCCAATTGCGGTTAAGAATACGTGTCTCATACAACATAGATGGCACACCGGTGCTCGAGCAATCGGAGGTGAACACATTTCCCACGGATCTGTTCAACTGACGACCACTGACATTACTGCCAGGCTATAGGTAGTATGAAACACATCCTGATTTAAACACCAGAACAGTAGCACTGCTTTCCCATGTTGCTATATGAACTATAGGTATTTTGTTATAAGTATTTATATTGCGTTTATTCTGACAGGCAGATATAAGAAAGCGCTCTTTTTCACCATCCTGACATACATTTCTTGCTTTCTTCTCATCCACTTTTCTTCCGATAAACCGTCAAAATATTAATTAAAGAAATATAATTATGAAAAATGAGTAGGTGGTCAATCAGAACTATTTGTACAAGCTGTTAGTTTAAATCAGGATGTGTGGAGTCACGTGTTTATTCGAAAGTGTTATTGTGGCCTATTCATTGTGTTATCAGTCAATATCTATTAATATTTTGTAATATGTATATTTGAATTAACATGGGAAAAATATTAATTATTTTAATGTAAATATTTAGTAAATTGCATAATGTATTTTTTATACTAATAATGTTGTAAAAAAAATACATTGGTTACTTCTGTGTATAGCTGACGTTACATTTTTTTATGAATAATTCAACTTAATGTGAATAAAGTTATAAGAAAAAAAAATATTTTGTGTGCACTTTTCTAAAGTATCATTTTTGTAATTGATAATTTTTCCAAATGAGGTTATGTTATTTGTTAAGACAAAAATATTATTTATGACTAGTTATATTTATATAAACTAGTTACGTTTATGTTAATTGGGTAGAATTATTTGTTCAAATTGTTATAATATATTAAATCAGGTACTACTGCTTGTGGGAATTTGTGGAAATAGAGACGTTTTTTTAATTTTTCTTTCATTCATTCAAATATTTCATCTTCATTTAAATATAATTAAAACTATACATATACCATGTTACCACAAATAAATAAACGCTTTTTAGGCATATATAAATGTTATGAGCGTTTCTTTGTGCGTTTTTCAACGGTTCTCCTTCAATGGAGCCACCTGATCTCCTCCAGGAAGGCCAGGAGACCCTTCTCGTTCCTGCAGACCTCCGGAAGTGTTCTCGCGTTGCCAAGGAACTTCTGTCTCGCTTCGGGTACATTACTGCACATGCGTAGCTGTCTCCTCCTCTTTTAGGCAGCCCCAACATAGGGAGAGTTATACGAAATATTAAAATGTAGGCAGGTATTAAACATTTGTAAAGTCAATTTAGTGCCACAAAGTAAGTTTTGTGGTATACAAATATTTAAACTCTGTTTTAAATATTTGTATACAATATTACATTCAATTTTTATTCCTTAATTTCCACAAGGTTGGGTACATACAAGAGCCGCCATATTCCACGATCTTGCTTTATATCTTATACACTATGAAAATATTTATAAATGAAAGGAATAATATTTAATTGGTATTAATTGAGGATTTGTGGATGATTCGCTGTTATCTGTTATACAAATTGAAAATAGGATTAATATGTATAAAGTTACTAACTCTTTGATCAAATAATTATAACCTAATTATATATTTTTTGAACACAAATCTTAATAGCTTATATTTAAAATATTAAATCAAACTTAAGGTGTGATTCCGCCGGCGACTGCAGACTGCACTGCTTGTCTGTATAAGATTGATTCCGTGCAAGGCGACACTAGTCTGCAGTTGACACCAGGGATGTAACGGAGTTAGTTTTATCGGAACCGAAGGTGGAGTCGGAGTTTTTAAATTTGCTTTATCGGAGTCGGAGGCAGAATCAGAATTCAGTAACCTATGAACGTGTCGTGTGCGTAACAAATTAACAAGTGAAAAAATAATTGACGATAGAGTGCACGTAGTGGGAGTCGGGGGGATTCCCCGCGCGACATGTATGAACGTGTTCATTACAGTCGACACAGGCCGCCGCTATGTTATGCTTCGACCTCCGATTAAAACCTTCGATTTAAAAGTGTCGGAACGGAAGGTGTAATAATAATCGAAAGTTCCGACTTAACGGAACCGAAGTTGAAGCTCCGTAACATCCCTGGTTGACACATTAATATTGTTTCCAAACATCATATTTATAATTTATGACTTAGCAAATGCCTGTCGCAATAGTGTCGCCTCGCACGGAATCAATCTCATACAAACATGTAATTCAGTCTGCGGTCGCGGGCTGAATCACACCTTTATCTTAAATTCATATTATTTAATTTTAATCAAACTACTTATTATTATTTTATAGACTTTTAAATTATTGAGATTTGATCTTTTTATTAAATTATGAAATTGGAGCAATAATTTTTGCAAATTATGTATTTTATTAGAATGTTTTAGAGATTATAGATACATTCCAATATAGTATTGTCGTTTTTGACATATTTAATTATATTTTATCGTCCTGTTAGTTGCATAACATATAAAAATTGTCTTACTAATATTGTAATCAAAGGCTGGCTGAGATTACATGCTAATATTTATAAGTTAAAAGTATGTCATCAAAGAGTAAGTCGATATATTGCATCTATACTGGGTTTTTTCTTACTTGGCACAAGTAGTAAACAAACATGAAAATCACCATTTCCCATGCTCTTTATCTACTGTTTTATTCTATAGAATAAACACACACAATGTAACAAATGCACAAAAGTTAATAAAATCACACACTTAAATACATTATTTTCATCAAAAATACATAAATTACAAATGTGCCCCCAAAAAAAAGGCCGGCATAGTGACGGCGACTGAGGCAGCCGTGAACTAACTCGGATGTTTCAGTCGTCGTCACTCTTGGATCTCTTCTTGCTTATCATCAGGCGGGACGAGGTCAGATGTCGTGTCACAATAAAAAAATAACATTTTTACAGTAATTCATAGATATTTTAATGCCTTAGTTTATTTGCTACTTTTGCCAAGTAAGGAAAAATGTACAGTAATAACATTATTCAGGGGAGTTGAGTAAATAAATGTATTTAGATAAAATGTGTTTCTTTGTTTTGTAAGGACATTTTAATTGTGTTTTATAATATTTTACTAACGCTCTAATAGCCAAAATATCACGCCTTTGCTCCTGCGGGGTTTGCAAAGACAATGGAGCGCCGTGCTCTAATAGAATGCTTTTATTTAATATTTTGCGCATAGTTACAGTGCAACCAATAATAATTGGTTGCACGGTTTTTGCTAATCTGTCTCTGTGATCTGTACCGGTTTCAATATCCTCACATACGTTGATATTTGTATCGCGATCGTGGTCATGCTGCGAAACGTGGGAATAATAAAAAAAAGTAAAATCGAAACCAAAATAAACGCAATAGTAAGCCGCATAAATTTTGTTTGTTAACCAATAGGACGACCAACACCTCAGTCTCTCCGTGACCAAGATGGCTGCAAAGCTCTCGAAACGTTGAAATAATAAAAAAAATTAAAATCAATAACCAAAATAAACGCGATAGTAAGCCGCATAAAATTTGTTTAATTCAATAATCAATGTTCGCGCAAAATTGAAGAAAATTCTATGTTACCCAATGTTTATATTTCAAAGACAGGGAGCACGGGAGACGTCTGGATGTGCCCGTACCATGACTCCGTGGACAGTTACTATGCCGATTTGATCACCTCATCCTGCTGTGCTGTTAAGTCTGTGGATAACTATTTGTCCACGGTTTTTCGGACAGAGGCAGTCTTTTAAGATCCTCCAAGTCTTGCTTTCTCTCAAAAAATATAATTATAAAATTTTATATTTTGTGTCTGAGGACTAAACAAACTGTGTACTGATAATTGTAAGACGAGTGATTGTTTATGCAATAAGGAGAGGGGAAACTATGGAAGAGTACTTAATTAAAATATTGTGATACAGTCATTTGAGTAATAGTTTAAGTTATTTTTTGCAATGCAAATATAAAAGATGCTTTGCTCAAAGAAAATGCAACACATAGTATAACGCATAACTTGACATTTGTGGTGATTCATAAGTCAGGCATTGCCACTGCTTGCCAATCGTCGCTTCTGATAGCTGGAGTGAACACCAGGCAGTGTTAATGACAAAAACAAATTGGCAGAAATAGTCAAACTGACATTGTAGCGCCATGTACATTGTAGATTGCAGGAGGATATTCCAGGCCGGACGCGTGACTTAATGGGAATGAGCTTCGTTTTGATAGTTGATGAGTTGATAACTCCATTGATGAGCTTCAAAATTAAAATTTCGACCGCGCAACACAGAGAATCGATGTTCATCTTCATTGACAGTTCATTGTCCGAATGAATAAAAGTTGTTTTTGACACTAACAGCGACCGGATAATTTTTGACAAATAGGAATAGATTTCATTTTTATTGAAGTTGCGTGGTCGGCCCGCTGTTTATTCCGACTGGTGTTAAATTGCCTTAGATTCTGTCCGTGGCAGCATTCGTGTCCTCTATGCCGGCCTGGTGAGTTTCCCTTTTACGCTCCTTTTAAAGGATTCAGAATTATAAGACGTGTCTAAGAAAGACTACACAAGAAAATAGTTATGTGCAAACTTTTGTGTCATTTTGGGCAAGCGAATAGAAATAAAAAACAACTATTATTTTGATATATTGTGTGATATGAAGCACTTAGGTTAACTTATATTAACGTAACTTATTGTCTAACAGAGTGGGAAACTTTATTTAAATAAAAATTAACAAACTTTTTAGTTTCATAAAACTTTATGCCAAAAGAACAGCTAAAGGGCCAATGAGAGGCTGCCCTGTGTTTTCTTGCGTTTTCATTGGCTTATTAACTGTCAGACATTAGCAGCGAAAATGACATTTCGAACACGAAGATTATAACTGACTTATAAAGCGGGGTGCCCTGTACTTTTCATTCTATGAGAGAACTAGTTTAGTAAAATTTAATTTATTTTTTATAAAAAAAATGTCAGCCAAGATCAGTTGCACTTTGCACTTATCATCATCAGTTGAAAATTCTTGGTTCTCATTATTATCTGTTCTCATCATGGTCAGTTACCGGTGAGGCTGGCATAGTGGATGTGACTCCTACTCACAGTTATTGAATTGTAGTAGCAGTGACATCCATTCATGGACCACACTCTAGCTTAACATCAAGCGGGGTGCTGTCATGTGAGGGAAGGACAAGTTATGACTTCATTTGAATATTCTATACTAAGAGAGGAGAAGGAGCTCTTCCAACTTTCTTCTTTTGTGATCGATTGAAAGATGTTCATGATCGAGCTCCTTATACCGTCATGATCCACATACCGATAACGTGACATTGTATAGGAAGTAACTCGTGTTTTTGATCGATTTACAACTTGTTTAAACACGTCTATAGACTTTCATTTCAAGCTGGATATTACCGGCCTAATTGTTATTGAAAAATATACTTTATTAAAAGCCTCGTAAGACATATATTTCCAGTTAACGTAATAGAGAGCTTAGTGATGCTTTTACAGAGTCTAAATTATTTAGATTTGTAATAATAGAAAGTGATTGTTTGGGCTGAGAAGGCTCATTGTTCCTTTAGCCATGAAGTTAATTGTATATAAAATAATGTTTTTGTTTAATGGCGAACCTTATTACCAAAACAAAAGCATATTTTTTTACATTATGCTAGGTAATGACTTGATTCAAGTTTATAATTGGTAGAACCTATTTTTTGTCAATCTGCTTGATTTGTCAGATTCGTATAGATTCCGGCAGCAAAAAGAGCGCTTGAAAGAGAGCATTTAAGCTGCGCAGAAACTCGTTTTCTTACCTACTTACTTTTCGTTTTTCGAATGTGTATAAATTTTATAATATTACCAATTATGTGCACGACTTTATATTTGCGGACTTGCTCCTATCGTAGCCGTTCAGTGCTCTTCCAATCTGATCCCCAGGGCCGTCTTAAGCATATTCAGCGCCGGGGTGCGAAAGTCAAGGCTCCGCTCCCGTGGTCTCAGATAGTAGGTACCTGTCGAATTTTATGGCGATCGGCATGCGCCCCCTAGGACTCTGCGCCCGGGTGCACTGCACCCCTTGAACCCCCGGGTAAAGACGGCCCTGCTGATCCCTATACTGCACAGTTCAAAACCTAACGCTCTTTTTATTTGCTGGGATTTATACCTACTTGGTGAAACTTCTTAATTTGTCAAGTTTGTAGTTAGTAGCCTTGATATGTGGAATATTTACAGCAAAAACCATAATAAGCTTCATTTAACCGAACAGACAAGAAGGGGATACAAGGAAATGAGCTATTTAATCAAACATAAGTATAACTTGTCTAACTACAAATGACGCGCCCCTATACTTAATTAGTTTATTTAAATGTGTGAATGCAAATATGACTAACTATACCATTAGACTTTATCATCGTGCTCCTCCTTTTGTGTCAAACTAGCAACTGAATGACCAATTACAATTGCATTTTCGGTGTGTTGCATTCATATTTTATGTTTTCTCGTGTGAAATTTCGTGTTCGTAAGAAATTTACCAGTTTTGAACATGACAAATTAGGGAGTTTGATTATGACAATAAGTCCGGAATTGGTTTGGTCATATACTTGAAGAAGCTAACTGATTGTTGGTATACTACTTTTTTATATAAAGAATCATGCAATTTGGTTTTGGTAATAAGTGACATATTATATTTTTATTTAACTATTTAAATTGGTATCGTAATACCTCTGAATGTTTATTTTCCATTTTTTTTAATAATTATAAGAGCTTGGCAAGTTTGTATATCACTGGTGCTTACAAATAAAACTGTTATAACGCTTGCATCCCACCTTGTAACCGAGTTCTGTAACTAGTTACAACAAAAATCATTCAATATGTTGATAAAACTTGTTATCATGGATACCAGGTTGGAACAAAGATCTTTTCGCTAATAATTCAGATTTGAATCGTTATATATTATGTATTAAATAAATAGGTTTGAGAGTATTTTAATAATAATAAAGGTAATATTTTAATTCAATCAATTAAATTGTCACGCCTCAATTCACACGAAGATGGGCACAGCAACTGAGCGCCAATTGTCACGATTCTGACACAACTCTCGCTTCACATCCACAGTTCCGATAAGGGTACTTACTGCGGGATCGCTGTTTTTTAGAATGCTATGTTTGTATTACTAACGTTAAATTATCAAAAATCAGTATTAGTTCCAATACTGAGAGTTGGTTTATAATATTAGTTACTACTGGAAAACTACATACTAAGTAAATTAAATAAATTTTACATTCTGCAGCTCTCGAAACATCGGAATAATAAAAAATTGTAAAATTAAAACCAAAATAAACGCGATAGTAAGCCGCATAAAATTTGTTGTTTTAATTAATCAATGTTCGCGCAAAATCTAAGAATATACTACACACTAAGTAATTAAATGTATGTATTCTATTGCATAATAGTTACATTATTTTGTAACTGGTTACAAAACTCAGTTACATGGCGGGCCCAAAGCGTTACCACAATAATTTCTAGAAAGCCCTCCAACGTCAATGTGTTACTGACAAATTGTACATATTATTAATAATAATGATTTTATGTAAATTGGTTGAAATAAATATTTGAGAATGTTTATATAATCAATAATTGTTTTATTTACTCTCTTGAATCCTTTTTAGCACGTAGTAGTTCTGCACACATCCAAAGTTTATTTAATTCAGATTAGAAATATTGAAGGTATGTTCAGACAGCAGCACAAATAACGCGCGCTAGTCTAGTCAGGGGTACAGGCTTTAGAACAACACCGACAGGACAATGTGATACATTTTATAATTATATAGATAATTAATATAGATCAATCAAATGGTCACGCCTTTTTCCCACAGGGATAGACAGAGACAATGGAGCGCCACTTGCCACGGTCCTGAGACAACTCCCTCACTACCTTCGCATTCACAATTCTCTTCATTAATATAGAAATAAATAAAAAATGTGTTTTATATTAATCTTCTAGACATATTTAAATTTATATGCAAAATTAACAGACGGTTGTACCAAAAATTATAATTTGCGAATTTGTAAAAAGTATCGTATAAGTAAAAAAATTATGGGTTTTTATGCACCACTCTAACTTCAAATTTACGTTTAACGGATATTTTATACTGAGCTAAAAGACATCATTCGTTTCTATGTACTACTTTTGTTATTTCTAATAATAAAAACATATATAAATGGTAATTTCGATATAAAATTATTAACAACCCAATTCACGATTTCGTAATAGTAAACGTAATAAGTAAAACTAAATTCGTAAATTGAAACTTGTTTGGTACAACCGGCTGTAAATATTTGCATGCCATTCACAATGAAGTATGTGAAATACCAATATTCATTAAGACTGTTACTAACCATTTTTCGAGCAAATAAATCATTTCATTTTATTAAAAACAGAATGCAAATAAAACAGTAAAACACATTTAATATATATTTTAATTGAGATAATAAAATCAGTTATATAAGGTCAATAAAATCACTCAATCATGGGCGTGGGTTGTGCAGGTTTCCCGCTTACACTATTAAAGAGCCTATCTTTGATCATTTGTGCCATCAATCCATGTATTACTTCGATGGTAGTCTTGCAGGCATCCTTCGTTGCCTTCACCAGTTTGTCTTCAGTCCTCTTCTCCATAGGATCCGAGTTGGCCACTAAGAAACCGCCGCGTCCTGGTATGAATAAAATTTTTTTAAAACGTGTATTTAAATAGTGAGAATTTTAGCGGTACTCATTCCTACATTGATGTATGGAAGTGAATGTTGGATGTGGCAAAAGAAGCATGAGAGTAGAATTAACGCTGTAGCACAGTGTGTGATAGATGTTGTGTGAAAGAAGGTGTAGTGACAAGGATTGACAAAGGGATGCTGCAATGGTTTGGGCACATAGAAAGGATGAGTGAAAGTAGATTGACGAAATCAATTTATAAATCTGATGTGGACAGATGCAAAAACAAGGTAGGCCTAGAAGGGCGTTTTCCAATCAAATCAAAGACATCCTAAAGAAAGCTGGGTTACCTAGTGCCCATAACCGTAGAGCTTGTATGAAGAGAATTGTGGATGTAAAGGAAGCGAGGGAGTCGTGGCAAGTGGCGCTCCATTGTCTCTGACTATCCCCGTGGGAAAGAGGCGTGACAATTTGACTGATTGAGAATTTTAGCATCAAATTAAAGCATCTGTCCGTAGTGTAGTAGAAGAGAAATGGTTACATAGTTCACAGTTTAAAACCACTTGCCAATGTAGCCTGGATAATGTAAAGTAGAGCTCAGTTGTTTCTTCATATGCTTTTACCACAAGCACTGATAAATTTTGACCAAATTGGGAACATCCTCAAGAAAGCTGATTCGCCTAGTGCTAGTAAGCTTGTATGAAGGGAATTGTTGAAGCGAGGTAGTTGTCAGGATGGTGGCAAGTGACGCTCCATTGTCTCTGCCTATCCCCACGGGGAAAAGGCGTGACAACTTGGTTGATTGAATAATTTAAGACCTTCCATCACCTATATCAATAAGTAAATTTAAAAAACAAAATACGAACCCAAGCAAACTTCACTTTGCTCCAATTTGTCAGAGAGATCAAATATCTGTCCAGTTGTATAATCAGCATTTGTAATGAGACTTGAGCTGCTCAATGTGTTCACCCAATATTTGTTCCATAGAGAGTCCAGAAGGCGGCGGTCGAGGGAGGACTTAAAGTATGACACTTCCAGTGAATAATACTGTTTGCAATGGACACCAAAATCTTCAATTTTATTCAATGGTATTGTTTGATATTCGGATGGCTCTTCATTGGCTGGTTTGTAGCCCTGGAAATTATTAATATAATTATGTTTTTAGTGGGGCTGTAGACAAATGGTTAATGTGCAGATCAGACCTTTAAAGTACGCACAAAGGAGCCTCAGAGGACTCAAGTGCGTCAAGGAGCCCGTACATAACAGTAGGCTGGTCGTCATCCTATGTTTATCCTTACCAGCCCATGTGTTCTTCCAATCCTATAACCTTGGATCGTTTAAGCAAGGCATAGAAGCACCACTTGCCGGCATAGTGTCAGCGACTGGATCAATCGTAAATAGATTTTATCAGCCATCAGCACTTTTTGTCCTTCCTTTGCTTGTCATCAAGTATATTGTGTAATAATTTGTGTTGTGTTTCATACCTTTGGATAAGTCCTAAAAGCACCAAGATTAACTTTGCCAGCTGAAATAGTTCTGACTGGATCAATGACAATAGCCACAAATGGCTCCTGGAAGTTTTGGTTAAGCATCTGAGTGGAGACATCAATGCCTGACAACCAACATCCATAACCTGGGTGACTATGATACCAGCCAATTGCATTTTCAAGGCGGCCAACCTAGAAAATAATATTACAAACTTTATTGATGTAAAACATCTATTGGCATGCAGTTAATTTGAATGCAGTGATGCTGGCATGGTATAACATCCCCACTTTGCCCATTAGATATTTTACTAGATATAGTGATGGTGGTATTTATAAGAATGTGTTGCGACCCACCAAATATCAGAACTTCATTGCTGCTTTTTCCATATTAGACTCAGAGTGGGTGGGTCACCCTCTAAGTGGGTGGTGAAAACTGTTTGCAATAGTTGCAGTTGTAACAATTTGCTAATGCACTTCGATCATGATGTCACACGACTTGATGATGTTATGGTGATGTAGGTCTGTACCAGCGTTGACCATTTGACGCAAGTTGGTAAGCACACCAGTTTGTAATCTATAATGATCTAGATTCGAGTCGCTGTTGTAGCAAAATTTGTTTAATTGGAATATTAAATTGATAGATGTGGCTTGAAAGAAGATGTAGTGACAAGGATTGACAAAGGAATTTATAAATCTGATGTGGATGGATGCGTTAAACAAGGCAGGCCCAGGAGAGTGTTTTCCGACCAAATCGGAGACATCCTCAAGAAAGCCAGGTTGCCTAGTGCCCATAACCACAGAGCCTGTATGAAGAGAATTGTGGATGTGAAGGAAGCAAGCGAGTTATGTAAGGATCGTGGTAAGTGGCGCTCCATTGTCTCTGCCTATCCCTGTGGGAAAAAGGCGTGACATTTTGATTGATTGATTGATAAATTGAATATTAGAAATCTTTGTTAATAAAAAAAAAAGAGGCAGTTATTTGCTCCAGGTTGGTTGTCAATGAGTGATAAACAGTGATGCCCAGTCTGCCAATTCGAGATAATACCACCACTTATAAGAATACAGACTCAGTTGTGTTTCAGGATCAGCAAGTTGTCATAGTGGAAGTTACTGCTATTTGCAGTTGTTGCTAGAGGCAACTCCATTTATGGACCACACTCCAGCTTAGCATCAGGCCATAAGCCATAATAATAATGAAAATTTCACAATGATGGCATGATTTGTAACTTTGATAAGGTACTAGTAATAAGTAACTTTACCTGTTTGGCAGCTTCAATATAAGCAGTCATGTATTCATAGGCTTGTGATTGTGCATTCACTCGTGTCTCTGTGCCTTCCACTGGCAACGCAAATGAATCCATTACAACCATTGTGTTCGCATCCACTTTACCTGGTAAATAGATTAAATTCATATCATTACCACAGAGATAGACAGAGACAAGGGAGTGTAACTTCTATAACCCAGTTCCTGTCAGTTCCTTTCCTTCCTTTTCATCCTCAATTCAGCACATAGAATTTCTTTGGTTATGGGCACTAATGGGACCCCTGTATTTTAATAAGGAACTCAATAAGAAGTGCACATCTCTATTATTCTTGTAATTTGGCCAATGTGCAATTTTATTAGAAGAGGAAAGATGGCAAAGAAAGTTTTTTTGAGGGGGTAAAACTTATTTTGTGAACTTGTTATTTTATATTAATGAGTATTAACCCCTCAGCTGCAAATGACGCTGATCAGCATCATGAGAAAAATTTACTAATACTGTGGATGACACTGATCAGAGCACAGCTTCCTTTGTTATTCACAGCCGAGGGGTAATGAATTAGATGGTAGAATCCTTATAAATTCAAATAGTGTAGTCAAGGGATTTGAAATCATGATATTTTCCTTACTGCAAGATAGGTGTTACCTGAGAGAAACACCGATCACCCTTATGTATAGGATAAACACTGCCATGTTTCATCTTCAACAATCATCCACTCCACTGAATGATAATGACATCGTCTTTCAGTTTACTAGTTAATTGTAAATGAATAAGTTTACTTGTAAAATGAAAGTTTTTATTGCTAAGTGATATATCTTAAGCATTTTTTTTATGCACTAACCATAATGGCTTTATGTGTAAGTTATTGAATACAATGTTACCTAAAAGTAGACCCATAACTTCAAGAGTGCCTCCAGATCTCGCATGCATAACCATCTTTAGCAAGGCCAACGCTGAAATTCTTATATCTTTAAAAAAATGTGGACTGTAAACAAGAAACAATTATTTTTTATTATTATAGACATAATTGTAAATAGTACACATTTCATAAATATTTGTAAACCTACTCTTTTTCCCATGGTTTGGCAGCTTGGATATCTTGTTGTTGTTTTTTGTCGTATCGGTAAATATCATCAAATGCTGAAACTGTCTCAATGTTGTTAGACATTACCCATGTCTTTTGAGCCACATTAGTCTGTGAATCGCTGCTTGTAGAAGCCATGTTAATTGAATATTGCTATGCTATGAACGATTATTCTTTATAAATCACTAAACAAATCTTGCAAATCGATCCACACCACTGGCTGAAATCCGGAGATTTGCAATACGGCGGCGGTCGATTCGCAAAATATTTTCCACAGACAACGACATTAAAGACATTTGTTTTTTAGGCCGTGGTTGTAGATTGATATTAATTGAATTATTCGATTCCGAAATTATTCTATTGTACACAAAGAAGTTCGTGGTTTTAAAACCACTTCATATTTAAAAAAACTTTTATCCTTAAAACAAACATTAACATTATCTTTGTGCAAATGAAAAGGTATACCGGCCGGCTATAATTACTATTTGATTTTAATGTTAAAATAATGATGCAATGTTATTCCATAATTATGATATGTAGTGTAATAGTGTTGTCTCTCTCAGTTTCAACTACAACTGTGTATTGTTATCTTGCTCGAAAATGACTTAGGGCATACTTAATTTGAAGCTGACCAATGGCGACGTTCCACATATTTGTTTCGAGAAATGTCGCGATAACTTTTTTGGGGGCGATTGCGTAGTTAAGTTGTGAAACATGAAGAACTCGGGCGTTGTGGATTATACAGTCGAGAAGCTAACACAAGGAATAGATTGACATCGGATGTTACGTGAATAATAATGTGCTTGTTTTAAATATAGTGTTTATTGATTATTAAGTTGTATTTGCCTATCCAATTCACGATGAATTCACCTATTATCATCACGGTGCCCAATGGGTACCTGGCGGAGAAGGTGGACTCTGACACCTCAACTCCCTCCAGGAAAAGAAGGCTCGACCATTTATCATGGGAGGAAAAGATGCAAAGGAAGTAAGTTGCTGTTATTAATGCATGCGTATTGTGTTGATAAAGATAACGGAGGTGATGACTAATACAAATGAAAGAATAACATTGTATAATTACTAATAATCTACATATAATAATTAAATCATTGTTCCAGAAAGTTAAAAAATCGCGTGGCTGCACAAACATCTCGGGATAGGAAAAAGGCAAAGATGGATGAGATGGAATTCCGCATTAAGCAGCTCGAGGATACAAATGAGCAATTAATAAAAGATATGGAGAGTTTAAAGGCATTAAATGAGCGTTTAGTTAGTGAGAACATGTCGTTGCGCAATAGTAAAACAGTGGCGCGGGACGTCGTAGGCGAGACCTCTGGACCAGCAGCGTCCTATCCTCAGCAGAAGGAAACCTCACCTCCGGCGATCCGCGCGGCTCGTCTGCTAGTTGCTCTATGCCTGCTCTCACAGACTTACTCTCACACCTCGACTCAGAAGAATACCTTGACACATTGCAAACTCTTGCAGACTCCCTCCTCAAAGAAATTGATGTTGACACTTCAGGAGCGACTTCAAATGTAAGTATTAATTTATATTTAGAATCTAATATTCAAAACTAATGAAGTTTGCAATACTGAATAATTTTTAATTTTGTTTTGCAGGCCAAAGTCAAAACTGGAGAACATGATGCAAGAATTGAAATGGTGGGGCCCACAACAGAGCAACTGGAACCCAGTAAAGGTGGAATCGTAGACATGAAGCATGATGTTGACAGGATTTTACAACAACACTCTTATGCACACCCCGCAGTGCCCACAATAAGCATCACTCACAGCAGTGACAGTGATGGAGAGAAGGCAGAGGTTCTGTACACCTTTGATGATGCAAATGACTGTGTGACTGTAGAAGTCCCATCAGAAGAACAAAATGAAGAGAAGATTGTTAAAGAGGAGGTAAATGAGCCTCTTTCAATAGACACAAATGAATTTTTAACTCTAACTAATAATGGAGCTGGTATCACATTTGAACGTGACATGAAACTGTTGTCACCAATGAGTCTATCACCACAGTCGGTGAATGAGAATCTCGCTGTCTCTCCGTCACATACGTACAGTTCTGATCTTGGATACGAGTCCTTAGCATCTCCATTAAGTGAGTCAGACAATATGGATATACCTGATTTTTGGAGTGAATCACTTTCGGAGTTATTCCCTGGATTAGTTTGAAGTGTTTTAGTGTTTTGCACCAAAGACTTAATGTTTTTGCCTATTTAATTAGTTGAGAAGTTTTATGGACTCGGATTTGGTATATAAGTGACAAAAGACAATTTTCTGTTGGTAAAGTGTTTTTTATTTAAATGTTGTATTTGTATATGAGATTTTTATTTATTGATAAGTTATTATATTTAAGCATTATGTGTGTACAAAAGAGTGTTGTAATAATAAGAATTCATGTCATTGTTGCTTTTTATTTTTACACATTTCTAATGGGATTAGTTTTTATTGAGATGCGACATCTGACTTGACTTGCCTGATAGTAGGCAAGAAGAGATTTGAACCGTTGCATTATATGGTTGTTATTATGTTGACTCTCATATGACGCTCATTGGGTTAACAAAACAAACAAATGAATGACTGAGAGAACAATGCCTAGTTTACGTAAAGTAAAATTTTACGAGAAAATATTAGTTTGTAGTAAAAATTTTATGTGATTTATCCAATCAATTAACTCCCACAAATTGGTCATGGTTTACGACTTCATAATCAAGAAAGCTACTATAGATTTTAGGGCATTTCTAGTACGGCCTTCCACGCTTCATATAAAATACTCATGGATACATTCGAAAAGCACTACAAGATACCTGAAGATCTAGCAGTATCAGCCTATAGACCGGACATTTTAGTTTACTCTCGACACTTAAAAACTATTATCATCGTAGAGCTTACCGTTCCGTGGGAAACAAACATTCCAAAGGACCACAACATCAAGTCCAACAAATATTATGATCTCACGAACGAGATGACGAAAAACGGTTTTAAAACTCAGCTCTACGCAGTGGAAGTTGGCGCAAGGGGATTACCAGCAAAAACCTTGCATCATCTTTTAAAAAATCTTGGCCTCCCAAGGTCCGCCGTAACCACATTTTTGGATCGTATGTCGAAGGCGGCATTGGTGGGGTCTTACAATATTTGGTTGGGTAGAGGGGATAGTGAAGGCAGGGAAGGTGAGTGTTGACATGTCACAAAAGGCTTTGAAACCTACATTTCGGTCACAAGTCCGAAACGCTGCCTTCATTCTCCCGTCTGCCACGCGATGGACCCGGCACCCGCACGGTGAATCCATGGATGCTAAGAAATTGTTTCATTCATAAAATCGATGTATTCATCAATGTGGCTTATATGACGATAGGCATGGACGAACGGTTTTTGCGCGTAGTCCCGGGTATGATTCCCGGTCGGAGCAAATATTTGTTTCATAGCTTTTATTTGTAATATTTAATAATGTTAAATATTGCAAATATTTGTTTAAGTGGTAGGCTGTGGTACCCAGTCTGCCGATCCGTGGTAGTACCACCACTTACAAGTATACAGACCGTGAAGTGATTTGGTCACGTTTCGGGATCAGCTTGTAGTTGCCGGTTCCATTTAGGCCGGCATAGTGGATGTGATTGCTATTCACAGTTATTGAATTGTAGTAGCAGTGACATTCATTCATGGAGCACACTTCGGCTTAACATCAAGTCACTTGTTATGTCGCGTACAATAAAAAAATAAAAATAATAAACCACCGACTACAGTGGAGCATATTTAAAGTACAGTACTTATCTAAATTAAAAAATTATAAAGCTGATGTGGATGGATGCGTGTAAAGCAGACCCAGGGGGAGGGTGTTTTCCGACCAAATCAGGGACATTCTCAAGAAAGTTGGGATGCCTAGTGCCTATAACTGTAGAGTTTGTATGAAGAGAATTGTGGATGTGAGGGACTTTCGTCTGTCTGCCTATCCTTGTAGCAAAAAGGCGTAGAAATTTGATAGATTCATATCTAAATTGGAGGCGAGTGGAATTGTAAAACACATATGGCCTAGGTCGTTTCTAGAAAAAATTTAAAAACGTTCTTAAAAGGTAGGCATCCACATTGCCTGCATGAAAATAATAAAAATGAATGTGTAGGAAGCGAGAGTTTCGGGTGGGAAGTAGAGCTCCGTTATGTGCCTATCCCTGTGGGAGATAAGGCGTGACGATAATGCATGCTGGATTAGCTCAGAGTTAAACAACTCCTCCTTTGATTTAATGCTAATTAGCTAAGGGTTTATTATAATTAAATTATTGTTTAATTAACGGATTTTCTGAATGCACAAATACCACGAAACAGCAGATTGAAACAAATACCACAACAAAAAAGTTTTTTTTTTCTGTTCTGCGGCAAATAATAAAATCTGTAATTTAAATCCTATGTGGACATAAAAATATTAATCGATTTTATGATTTTTACTTGTCCCAATTCCACAGCTAGTGTCTCCCCAGCTATCAACCTAGGCCAGAAAGAAATGTGGACCAATCCTTCAATGCCTTCAGTGAGCAATGCCTTCTGACGAACTTTGCGATATCTATCTAATTTCGGCATATCTAAAATCGGCAAGTAAATTAAAAAACAAAATAAATAAAAAGCAATAGTAAAAACATTAAATATATTTGTTAAAATATTACAGAGTCAATTAAAACATACATTTTATTCTTAATAATAAACAATTACGATGTGATTGTATCATATCGACGAGAAATCAGAGGGCTCACTTATTTTAAATAAACATGGATATTGGCCGGCATAGTGACCACGACTGAAGCAACTGTAAGTTAAATAGTTTTTTTTTTTCAGTCGTCAGCGCTCTTTTGCTTCTACATGTTGAATCAGGCAAGCCGAGACTCAATTTGAAAATTCTTTACACAAATTGCAATTAGATTTACAAATTGATTACTACAAAAAACATCAATTTACCAACAACAGAAATCCAATGATAATTAAAACAAATGAGTGTTCCAATTTCATAAAGACTCCGTAAAAATCCACTGGTTAATACAACCGAACTCAAATATTATTAAAATTAACCGAAGTTAACTCTAACAAGTCACGTTAACTTTTGGCACTTAAAATTACAGAAAAGTTATTCAGAGAACCTACATTTATTACTAATGGAAGAATTAAATTAAACGTCTAGGCCTAATTCAATAAAAAATTGTTATGTCAACGATATGGCGGGAATTTCGATTGAAAAAACAAATACTGCCGATGTTATCTATGAAACATAGCAAAAGTGAAAGAATCTTTGATTCTTAAGACTAAATCTTAAACCTAATTTATATATTACAAAAGAAAACTATATTATTTGCAAAAAAAGTTAAAGAAGCGTAATTATAATTACTAACGAGACATCGACAAAAATTTAGAAAAACATTAAACATGATTTTTACACTCATACAAGAAACTTCTAAACGAGGTATAATATAAATTAGGTACATTTATTCTTATTGCATGAAAATCGTTATTGTTAACTGTGAAATAAAAGAAATAATCAATCAATCAAATTATCACCCTTTTCCCCATGGGGATAGGCAGAGACAATGGAGCGCCACTTGCCATAATCCTGACATAACTCCCTTGCTTCCTTTACATCCACGATTCTCCTCATACAAGCTCTAAGGATAAGGGCACTAGGCAACCCAGATTTAAAAAAAATAATATTCAGATCTATTAATTACAAATATTTAGTCAACGAATGATCTACTGATTACTTTCGCATTTTGGATTATTTTGAGTAATTAAAAATGAAAATTTTGTTTTTTCAATACCACAACATATGACCGCATATCGTCTGATGTTCAGTTGGAGTGCGGTCTATGAGTAGTGGTGACTGCTGCAACAAATACAAGCATTAGTTTCAACCACAATGCTGGCCTAGCTAAATTCCGTCAATCTTTGCCTTTTCACACTTTCCTGCTGCCGGATACGGCAAAGTTTATGGACATGACATACATTCTATAGTAGCTTTTATACGCGCGTAATGCCTATACACTTCGCCCCGCCGGGTATCCAGCACCGACTACCCGGCAAACGGAACATGTGAAAATGCACGTCTAAAAATAATAAAAAAATAGATTTTACATTTTCATTGGTAATTTCGCATCGAATTCGTTTTTCATAACATACGTTGTTTTGAATGCGCAATAATTATAACATTTAACCAAATAATTTATCGAAGCAAATGTGACAATAGGGCTTATCGTTTTGTTCTTTAAAGGTGCCCTTATTCAATTGTCGTAGGCAGAAGGCGCATACAAAGTGTTCTGGGTGGAATTTCTTGAACATAGCGGTGATGCAGCGGCCAGCTATTGGTTTGTGACAACCAGCGCAAAGGGAGCCACGTTTTCCATGATAATGGGTCTCGCAATATGGCTGGCCCTCGTGCTCGAAGAAGGAACCGCCATGGAAAGGCTCTCTGCATTCCTGCAAATAAAATGACAATTACATTTTTTTTTACTTTTGCATATCCCAGAAATTGCGAAGTAACAGTAAAAGCTATGGTACGAGTAAATATATAGATTTTCCCCTTGTGCAATAGAAGTCATGATTATAAATAAACCGAAAAGGTAAGCTGTTGGAATAAAACGTAAAGGCGACTGGGACAACCTTATACTTAATCGGTTTACTCAGTTCGTCAGGAGTTCGTCCATTACTCATTAGGTACAAATTAAAATGTCCGACCCAAATCAAAATGCAATGGTATTTTAAAACGTGTATATAAATATTATTATTAAACCTAAAGTCACTGAACAACTCATCCTAATAATGTCATAAAATATGAATCAATTAATGAATTAAACAAATTTTATGCGGCTTACTATTGCGTTTATTTCGGTTTTAGATTTTAAATTTTTTTATTATTCCGACGTTTCGAGAGCTTTGCAGCCATCGTGGTCACGGAGAGACTCAGTAGCTCTCGAAATGTCGGAATAATAAAAAATTGTAAAATCAAAACCAAAATAAACGCGATAGTAAGCCGCATAAAATTTTTTTAATTCATTAATTGATTCATATTTTATGACATTATTAGGATGAGTTGTTCAGTGACTTTGATTTTGACTTCGCGCAAAATCTAAGAAAATACTATGAATCAATTAATTACATTAAGAAATATAGAAGTCATATAACGAATGAAGTTCTAAGGTGGTACGAATAATTTGGATAAATAGGACCGCTGTTATATGGTCTTAGCTGGAGTGTGTTTCATGGAGACTGCTACTACAGTTGTGTAGCAGTTGGAAACGCGACTGAGTCACTTTAGTGAAGGTAAATGACTACCAACTATCTGCCTACCACTCCTAAAATTGCATTGTTCACCTATAATCACGTTTAATTTACTGAGTAATACGCAAATGCACTAAAGTAAACTATAAACACTGCACACTTTAGAGAGCTATAAATTGAGTAAATAACACATTAAGCAGTGAATTAAGAAATCAACACTAAACACCTGCACCATTGCACTGACACTACACCACGGTATTTTAAAATCAGAACTATCAGGATACTATTTAGCATTGATATGGCAAAAGTTAATAATAAAACGCATGTATTTAACAAAGTGAAAGATTGTATAACAGTTGCAACTGACAAGAGGATTACAATAATAAGTAGTATAATTATCATCAGTGGTAGGCAGACAGTTGGCGGTCAAATGCCAGGCTACCGATGTGGGGTAGGACATACTTGCTACAAGTGACTGTGACCAAGATCAGTCCTAAAAAATGCCGGTTCTAACATAGTTATTTAACTGTAGAAGCAGGGACTTCAATTACCTCTCAACAATATAGAAAAAAATATAACCAAAAATTTTTTATACATATAGTTTGTTGTATAATGCGATTAAAATAAGAATAGGACGGTATCAGCGCCATTTTGTGACGTCTAACTCTCCAACCCTCTTCACTTTAGAATAGTGTCATTTTCCTTGCGGACCGTCAAGAAAAAGACACCTTTAAATCAGTCAAGTGAAGTTAGTCAACAGCCCGTCCTAATCTTATTCTAATAGCATTATATCCATACTAAAACCTACTTTTACTTTTTATTTTATATACAATGCATACCCAAATATAAATAACGCGATAGTACACGTGAATGAACGAGAACTTAACTATCAAGTTACATAAGAACCAAAATTAAATTTAAAAATAGCATAGTTTTATTATAGTCTGAACGGCTCGTAAACAAAAGCTCTCTGATTTATGAACGCGAGGGAACCGTGACGTCATCGGCTAAATATAAGGATGCTCATACACTGAGACACCAAATTGACTGCAAATTCACTATTTTGGATTACTGGTGGCTAATTTGAGTGATAATCTAACGTTAAAAGAAAGATTTAGCTTAGAAAGCGTCCACTTATCATCCGAAATGCGTAGTATACATACGGCATAACGACGAAGCACGGCTTAGAACTTGACCTGTTTTCCGTGTTGAGCGTTTTCGGGGACAGGTGTGATTCCAAGTTCATTGCCGTGTGTTGCAGCGAAACGCATACAACCTTGGCTAATGGAGCTAATGAACTAACAAACTGCATTTCGCACAAAAACGCAGAATGCTAACACATTCGCACTCATTGATAAATAATTGTTATTATTTTTTTGTTTTGTTTTTTTTTTCTTTTTTTTTAATAATATTTTTGTTCTCTTTATTTAATAAAAACCTTAACATAACATTGAATAATATTACAAAAATATACAATAAGTTTCTTATAGTATTATCCTAACATTTTTTCCTTATACAGTTTGTTCAGTGTTTTAGTAATTAAGAATAGTATTTATGTTTACGTTTTCATACTTAATACATGACGTTATCACGGCGAGCATAGCTGAAAAAAAATTGGGGGAGGGCATCCATTTAAGAAGGGGGGTGGGGGTCTCATCATTTACTCATCTTCATCGACTCCAACACATTTGGGGCAAACAGGTTTTCCTTCCATGGCATAGAAAGATTTTCCTTTAACTGGTATTTCACAATCCTGTTCAAAAGTTTAAATAAAATTAAAACTTCTTATTTTTCTAGTATCAGGCGAAATTTCTAGAAAAGAAAGAAGTTATTTATATCCTGTACGTGACATGGCAAGCGTGTCGAACGACCTTAACCTTGCACTGGATATGTGGGGGAGAGCGTCCCGTTGTCTGCCAACTGCTAGTACCTATGTGTTATACTGTAACATACTAACCCTGCACACGAAGCAGTCCGGATGCCATTGGGTGTTCAAGGCGGAGATGTAGTTCTCCATGATAGGTTTGTTGCATCCGCCGCATTTTGGTGCGAACATGTCGAAGTAGTCAGCCCGGCAATATGGCTTACCATCGCGTTCGTGGAAGCCATCCTCACCGAACTGCTGACCACATTGGGCACAGAAGAAATGTTCTGTGTGCCATGTTTTCTCGAGAGCTGTTACGCATTTCTGTAAACAAACAAAAGGGTAAAAAATGCTCCAATATATAGTCAGATGAAATTAATTTCACTAGTTGAAGACTAACATCCAAGATAGGTCCGTTGCAGTAGGCGCATCTCGGAGAGAAGAGGTTGTGATAATCTGGTTCGCAGTATGGTCTGCCGTCCTTCTCGAAGAAGTTCCTCGTGCCCAATTCTTGTGTGCAGTGGGCGCAGGTGAAGTGTTCAGGATGCCATGTGCGTCCCAATGCTGTGATCACCTGAAGGACACAAACACTCCTTATTACAATGTCCAGATAGCACAACACTTCATTGAATTTAATAATATCCATTCTGCATTAGCACCTGTCCAACGATGGGTTTCTCGCAGGCGTTGCAACATCCCTTCTGGGGGGTCTGTACTCCTTGGCGGCTCATGTCTGCACGAAGCGATCCGAGCATATGATCAAGAGATGCCGGCTGTGGTCCGCTGTTGTAGTGTTCTTGCCAGGCTCGTTTTTCACGGTACACGTGAGTACCGCCCGGTGCTGGACCGCCGCCGCTCACCTGTGCCAATAACAACTCTTAGTGCTCCGTCCAAACAATACGGAGAGCGATCACAAATCGAGGGAGCAACGTACAGAAGTAACCGTCGGGATGAAGGCGGCTGGAGCAAGTGTGGCTCGGGTGAAATCTTTGACAATGTACTCTAATATAAGCCGGCCCCACCATCGGCCGTGATGTAACGCTCCCGTCTAACTATAGATTGGTGTAGGTTTAGCAACGGGAGCGAAAGAGATGAATATAATTATCTGGAGTGGAGCTCTAGTTGTGCTATTTCCAGATGTGGACCAAGAAAGGCGACTAGTAAATATTATAATAAACGGAAAATCAAGATTGTGCTGTAGTGCAGTGTGCCGAGGTGGCCATGACAGCAACACGAGGTTCTCGCAGGATGGATATTGATGATTCAACGTCCACTATGACGACAATCGAGCAATAAATTTAAATTATATCCATATGATAAATCGAATTGGTTGAAGATGTAAAAAGAGCTATAATGGTTTCGTATAAACATTAGTATAGACTAGTATTTTCACAACGAAATTGCTTGTTTTGTGTATTATTTTACATGGCGCATGCAAATTTTGATATGTTGCCAATAGTTTACATGCAAATATAAACGTTGCGGTGCAAAATATGAGCAGCTGTCTGCCACTGTTGAGAGTTATGGTCGCGTCGCATTAAATTCACGCTGATTGAGTATTTGTAAATTAAAGTGCGTCGCCACGGACAATGTCACCGTTATGTATTGTTGACAATATGAGATCATTTATTTTATGTAAGCATTTGTGTTGGAAATAAATGTTCTCTTCAATATATATATTAGTTTAAGAGTGGTGGTAGCTCATCGCTCGAAAAACCGACAACCGATGGGGAAGAAAGGTTCTTGAGTGAAGACCACGAATCGGTAGACGCAGCGTAGGTAGGCTAGGTGGACTACCGACATAGTGAAGGTCACGAATAACTAGTAGATGCAACTAGTATCTTGTCGTTCGACGTTCTAAGGGGAAGGCCTAAGTTCAGCAGTGGGCGCCTTCTGGCTGATGATGATGATGATGAAGAG
This sequence comes from Tinea trinotella, assembly GCA_905220615.1. Taxonomy (NCBI): domain Eukaryota; kingdom Metazoa; phylum Arthropoda; class Insecta; order Lepidoptera; family Tineidae; genus Tinea; species Tinea trinotella. The sequence continues at coordinate 12,836,725 of HG992308.1, read as the reverse complement.
TGGTAGGCAGACAGATGGTGGTCCGATTTTGGAAAGGAGTACCACCACTTTTAAGTGTACCCTCATAAAGATCACGGTACACTTGCCTCATTTGGATTTCGCAAAAGTTTGAAAGTTCTAATTAGGCCAAAATAGTGGATGCAACTGTTACTGGCAGTTATTAACCTGTAGTTGTATTCGTTTCGATCCATGGAGTTTTTTCATTGTGGCTAAACATATGACAACACTCCCTATTGGATGCGACTGTTACTACAAGTAGTAGACGCATCCATTATGTCGGTCTAGTTGGAACCGGTAATATTCACGCTGATCCCGAAATGGGATTAGGTCACTCCATAAAGCGACTTAATCCCATTAAGCTATTATTGTCGAGACACAATAAAAAAATAAGGCTCGTTTTATTTTATGAAATTATTTTTTTTAATTTTTTATTGTGACTCGACATCTGACTTCGACTCGCCTGATGATAAGCAAGAGGAAGTCCAAGAGTGACGACGACTGGAATAACCGAGTCAGTTCCCGGCTGCCCCAGCCGCCGCCACTATGCCGGCCTAAGGTGCTTCTATAATTATAATCTAAATTGATTTTTTTTACATTCGACTATTAGATTATCACAATTATAGTACCATTATCATTATCCATGATTCATAGAAACAATTTATTATAAAACTATTAATACCAATCTAGGCCAGACTTTATAGGTCTAATAACAATATTAAAAGTACTCGAATACTTTATTGAAAATCAAAATCAAGTCTATTATAAGGTTATAAGAATGCTGCATACAAGTCCTAGTTCGGTTGCTTGTAGGCACGGGATATACAGATACAGAATAAAGAATACAGGAAGGTGATGGAATACGAAGAATACGTGAGGTTCATGGATTCCTTTTCTTCCAATTTCAACAATACTAGTGGCGTCACTTCTTCAGGGCGAACCTTTGTAAGAGGTTTCGGGAAGGACACCTTTCCTGAATATTGGGATACGCCTAATAATACTACTAATAATATATACTACTATATACTCATAATAATGGGATACTCACTAATAAATTTTGGTTTGATGACACTTATACAGTTAACAAGGAAGTTATTACAGTTGTGACAGATAAAGTTATAGAAAGAAATTCAGCACAGCTAACACCACGAAAGGTTTAGAAAAAAGATCAGTACCTTCAATACATTTTTAAAAACGATACTTCAATTGTTACTAGACCAAAAAAATCACCGGCCAAATCACGCATCGCTTCAAGTTTCCAAGGCCTTGAAGCGATGCGTGTTCTACAAGAAACGACGAACCGAACTTTTTAGTTTGACTGTTCAACTTTTTAGTGCTGATGATGATAAGGTAATGAAGAATAAAATCTACCTTAAAATCAGACAAGGAAGCCATGAGGTCATCAAGTTCTTTCGTAGCACTGGAAGCATGATGATGATGCCTGGTGACTGATGCAATTGGCTGAGGCTGCTGTTGGGCTTGAGCTGGTTCCACCACCGTCTCTTGAACCGTTACTGTTACGTGTTTAGTGCCAGGCCTTGGCATTGTGTTCGATGGAGATGACCTGATAAAAAGAAAAAAGTGAGTTTTTGTTATAAACAAAAGGTGGCATGGACTGGTCTGGTGTCTTTGAGCGCTGATGATTTTGGAGCTACAATCGATATGGCCCATTCAATAAGATTATAGTTGGAGAAGATAAGGTATCGATCAAACCAGGAGACGCCATTGTTCATTCTCTTTACAAATCAAATTGTCACGCATTTTTCCTACAGCACTTTGGTCGTCCTGTTTCTATGATACAAGCACGTTTAGTAGCCTAAAAAAGAAATGTAAATAATAATATAGTTTAAAAAAACAGGCTATATGACAATGTGAACTAAAAAGTGAATAATCGCCTTCACTATGTGGGTGATCTTTTGTATAATTTACAAAAACATACAAAATGTAAGTCCGAATCTTAAATCAATTATTCTAATTAAGATATTTCAAGCTTCCAAGCTATTTATTAGAATGATAAACTCGTATTTTCCAGTGACACATAAAATGTAATAAATAATTTTGTTTGGACACCACAACTAATCCATTCTTGTAAATAATTGTAGAGAAATAAAGACAGGTGTTAAGTAGGGTTGCTGCACATTCGACCAAATCCATATTCAGCTCTAAATATATTTTTTATTATGTCTTGATTATGTCCACCTATGCTGGCTTAGTTGGAACCGACAACTTTTTGAGATGATCCTAAAACGCTACTTGGTATGATCCTAAAAGGTCTGTACACTTAAAAGAGGTACTACTCCGGATATGTTTAATGGGCAAATGACCACTAACTCGGAATAAACATAAGCCTCTTTTTTACTAATAAATATATGATATTCTAACTAATTTACAAGTAAATACTATGAAACAAACTTTTGCTTCGATCAAAAATCAAATCAGACCCTTACTATACGTGTAACGGACTGGTTGTACACAAGTACGTGTGTACTACGAGGGTAGAATCTAGACTATCTACCCAATAAACATATCAGTAGAAATCTAGTAAGGACATGCAGTGGACAAGAAAGTTGGAAGTTCTCTCTTATGGTCTTTATTGATCTCCATGTTGCTTACCGACAGGCTAGTCGAAATGATACATGTCAGATCAAAATAGGAAAAAAGGAACAGCGTAGAAGAAAATAAATAAAAAAGAAAATCATTAAAAGGGTTAAAATTGTATCAACCCAAAGAATAATGTAACGGAATTAATCCTAATTAGTGTGCGGAAACGCGCACGAATAGTGCAACGGGGTGCCAACAAACACAATGCGTGACATAATTAGATTATTTTACACAAATTACAATAATGTACGCTTTAGTTTCATTGTAACAACACTAAATTACGATAGGTTTTGTTTGCCAAACGTTAGATGTTAGATAATCATCATAATCATTTTCACGTCATAAGCGACAATTTCCACGATTTTGACAGAATTCTCTTGCTTGATTCACATCCACAATTCTCTTCATACATGCTCTTTGGTTATGGGCACTACGAACTCCTACTTTAATAAAAATGACCCTGATTTAATCAAGGAACAATCTTCTAGGTCCTCCCCTGTTTTATCATTTTAGCTAGCCTTATAAATCTATGACCCTGATTTAATCAAGAAACAATCTTTTAGGTCCTCCCCTGTTTTATCATTTTAGCTAGCCTTATAAATCTCATTGTTAATCTTCTTTTATAAAATGTGCCCAAACCACATTTCACGTTCATTTCTCAATGTTTGTCAATACATCTTCTTTCATATCGGATTTATCACGCACAACTGATTCTTTACTCTTTCTGCGATCGTTCCACACGTACTCTTTAAAAACAGCATTTCTAGAGCATTAATCCTACTTTCATGCTTCTTCTTTTATACCCAGCATTCACTTCTTTACATCAATTTAGGAATACAGGTTATATTTATTATGAATTCCGCGTAATAAGAGAATAATGCATTCTGACAGAATTTAAAAAGTATTGGGATTTTCAACATCAAAATATGTGAATTGATTGAGCAAAAAATAAAAATTAAATAAATCCATAAAAACGGTGTTGAATTCTTTGCAACTGCCAACGATCTCGGGGAACACACGCGTAAAATGCGTAATGATGATGATATTAATAAAATAAAAAATAAAATGATATTTGGAATATCTAATATTAAATAACTTTCCCTTCCTAAAGTCCTTCAAACAATTTAATTTTAAACCAAGGAAATGAATATTTTGTAATAAATAAAACCTCTCTACGAGCACGTTGATAATATTATTAGGGAAATAATAGTATTTTATTATGTGTTGCCAGAATATTAGAATAGTCGTGTTCGGTGCAAAAATAAACGCGGCATGTTTCAGAACGGAAAACATAAATTCATGTCAAAAGTTTGACCTTTAAACTAATACACGAAATATAACAACTTGTTACTAATTTACTAAACAAAGTTTGTAACGGGGAGTCCTTGGCAATATGATTAAATAAAAAGCTTGTTATGAAGAAAGCTTATTAAGTATGGGACCGCTTGATTGATGGTGAATAGGGACATAAACTGCCAATTATTCTAGATAGAGGACGAAACAACATCGAAACAACAAAGAAGACTGTCACTTTCATAAAAAAAATAAACTATTGTATTTATTTATTTTTATTTTCTCTGAATTTGCCTCATTGTGCTGTTTCCGATTGCAAAAACGGCGAAGTATATTAGGAGTATATTAGAAGTATCCCAAGGAATCTACATTGAAAAAAAAATTGGAAATGTCCGTATGTTGCAAAATTGAATACATGAAAACCGCTAACGTTTACATAAAAAATACTTTTCTCTGATACAAGCAATGTAAATGTAAAAAAAAGTGATAGGTCGTAAATAAATCAAAAACAAAAGCAAGAAAATTTTTAATAATATCAATCAATCAATCAATTATTATTATTTATTAATTGTCACGCCTTTTCCCACAGGGATAGGCAGAGAAAATGGAGCTCCACTTGCCACGATCCTGACGCAACTCCCTCGCTTTCTTCACATTCAAAATTCTCATCATATAAGCTCAATGGTTATGGGCAATAGGCAACCTAGCTTTCTTGAGGATAATAGTATCCAAAGCTTAAACCATTTATTCAGAAAGTAATTAGGTTAGTCCCAAATGGGTAGATATTAATTATATTGAAATTAACACGACTTTAGAGAGTATTTATAATCCATTATGTATTTATTTTAATCAATATGTAATTATAATACCTTTAATAACTTAGTAAACAATTAGGCATAAAATATTAAAAATAAATAACAATTATTCAAATGCCCACAGAGATAGGCAAAGACAAGTGAACGCCACTTTTCATAATAACAACACGTGTCTTTCACGTTCACAATTCTCTTTATACAATCTCTGTAGTTATGGGCGTTGGTAAACCCTTTCTTTATTGAGAACAGTCCCAGATTCGATAGAAAAAAAAAACCAAATAGACTTAAAACTTTCTTAGATTTTGCGCGAACATTTATTAATGAATTAAACAATTTCCTTTATGCGTCTTACTATCGCGTTTATTTTGGTTTTTGATTTTACAATTATATTTTATTATTCTGACGTTTTGAGAGCTTCGCAGCCATCGTGGTCACGGAGAGACTGATAGTAGGAATAAACGCTATAGTAAGCCACATAAAAAATTCATAAATTTACTTTTCTTCAAACTATAAATGCTTTTGAAATTTCCTTAAAAGAAAAATATTTCACGAATCTATAAATAATTTTGTAGGTGTAATGTAGGTCTAGGTAAGGTCAGACCAACAAAGAATATAAAGTTGTAGAATATTTACAATAACGTTCGATCCGCGAGCTATTTATAATATGTGTTACGGGAGTGTACGTCACTTTTCACACGGCCCCGCACAAGAAGACAATTCGTGTTGATCTCAATATCGAAATAAAAACAGTATTGCGTTTAACGTTACAACCAAAGATAATAATGACAAAGCTACAAAGATCTTCATTTTAAAATATAATGAAATGTTTCTGTTCGTTAAGTCCGTTGCGCGTAAAGTTCCGGGTTCGATTCCCTGACGGAACAAAGACATGTTTTAATAGCTTTTAATAATAAGATTGATTACAAATAATTTGAAAATATTCATCCCTCAATCCACGATCCAATCAGCAAAATAATATCAGAGAAAACGAAAGCATATAACGAAAACAAATAGTTTATAATATAAAAAGGAATAAGGATGAAATACAAATTTTAACAATTCGGTTATAGTAACCGCAAATCTCCCAAACGTCTTCAAAGGCGACCAATGCTCTTACCAACAATAAAAAAACAAACTGGCTATAAAGTTACTACTAGACATTTCAAATTACTACTGTGAATAATTGACTAGTTCAAGGCAGTTCAAGCTATTTTTATTATTTTCAGTTTCAAAGCTTTTAAACAGGTGTAAAATTTTAAGAATATGCAATCAAAATTTAAGACTTATTTAGTTTACATGTTTGTGAAATTTTCATTACAAATCATTATTTAAATAATATTAAAATTACAGAAATAATAAAAATATCAAAAATAATAAAATAGAAAGCGTTGTTCCTTAATGGACACTTATCAGCCCTACAGCAGAAATTGATAATATAAAGCAATAAAAATCCGTTAATGTAAAATTTACCAAATGTCAAATTTCATACAAAGAAGACCAATTGACTATTTGATACTCTGAACTTTTAAAGTTTGGTATTTTCTAAGGTTCTGAGCGAACATTCGCGTTTATTTTGATTTTCCCCAAATTTTTCATATTTGGATTGAATCTCCTAGGGACTACGATGGCTGCTCAATTAGAAACATCTGACAGATATACACAAGCAAAATAAACGGTACTAAAATCAATATGTTATTTTTATACTACGAGTATACTGATAATATTTTTAATACACACCATTACAACATTTCACATTTTCAAAGTTTTAGAAAAACATTAATGAAGAAGACATTTAAAATTAAACAGTTGTCCTATATTAAAATCATGAAAATAGGTCAAGAGCTATTTTGATTTAATGATTATTAAAGTGTTTTAATTTAAATATGTCGGCCACGATTGAATTTTATTTGTTCGTGTTATCTATTTTATTGATCTCTCCTGTCAGGCGTATGTAAAATGAAATATTAAAAGCAATATGCGCCGGAGCGAACATTTAATCATCTTTAAGAGAATTATCTAATAAACAATTTGTGTATAACAATATGTGGGATGTGAAAGGGAAGATCTTCCGCCGCACATCATGTACGGGGCCCACCTCCATCTTTCTTTCTTTTCTCTTGACACGACATCTGACCTCGACCCGCCTGATGATAAGCAAAAGTGACGACAACTGAAAAAACCGAGTTTATTCACGGCTGCTTCAGTCGTCGTCACTATACCGGCCAAAGGTGCTTATTCATGCATCGCTTGAAGGATCCAAGTTCATAGGATGGGGAGAACACGTGGGCGTGGGATGATGATGAAATCGCGTTTCTCAGATTCAGCCAATCAGGTTTTTTCAACAATCAAATAAATTATCATGCCACAATTTACACATCTTCCTGACACAACCAAAATCAAAATCATTTATTATAAGCTTTATAGTGTTGAACTGTAAGAATGAAGCCCTTCGTTGCAGTTATATGCTAGCATTGTTCAGAAGATTGTATTAACGATATTAAATATTTCAAAAATTACATACCCATTATGCAAATCTGTGCTCAGCTGGTCGAGTAAAGAGTCCACGGTAGGCCTGGGCGTAGCAGGACTAATAGCTCCATTGGTGCGACCGTAGCCATCTGTGAAAAGAAAACACTTTCATTAGAAATACAGCATAAACACTAATCTTTACCTATGAAATTGCTGTTTTATACAAAACATCTAAGTAAATATTATTTAAAATGACCAGTATTGCAGAGCGGCAATTTAAAGTAAACCCTTGATGGGCCAATTCTTATACCAAAGCTACACGCATGGAAATTTATCTTTGACCGTGGGCTAACAAACGGCAACCTTTAGCTAATCATTAATCTAATTATTTTATTAGCCTAATAAACCAGTAAATACGCGGCTACTTTGTCTGCAATTTCATAGAAATTTAAGTAATATATAGTCTACGTCTTGATCCATCAGTACACTCAGGGCCGTCTTAAGCATATTCAGCGCCGGGGTGCGAAAGTCAAGACTCCGCTCGCATGGTCTCAGTGTGGTAGGTACCTATCGAAGTTTATCGCGGTCGGCATGCGCCGCCTAGGACTCTGCGCCCGGGTGCACCGCACCCCTTGAACCCCCGGGTAAAGACGGCCCTGAGTACACTGACGTATTATCAATTACTAAAACGTCTCGAAAACACTGCACGAAACAAGCCACCAGCTAATTGCGGCAAAGAATCTACAATGATATAATACATAAAAATAATAACCAGCCTAAAACAAGCTACGAACAAGAGTTATTATTGTTAAAAATAGTCACACAACAAAAATATGTCCAGCGATTACGTAATCAGATAATGATGTCTCGGTCACAGGGTAGAGAGGAGCAGGTGTTCATACGACATAGATCACAACCAATGCCAAGTGGTCATTGTGTAATGTCTAAAAAGTCATTAGTCCTTTTGCAGATTAAATATCATTTCGGCGATATTGGTAGATGGAAGTGTGTGAAAACAACTAGAATGAGGGAGGAAGGAAGAAGGATGAAGAAAGATTCAGTATTAAGCATCCAAATTTAAGCATAATTTTTATTAATGACTTTTAGTAGAGTTTTGGCGGGCAACTTCAAGTGGCAGGTCGTGCAGTTTTAAATTATTTACGAAGCTTTTGACTCTTGAATATTAATGTGTAATTGTTATCCAATGATCATTTAAAAGTTCATCTAGTAAAGACAAGTGATATAAAACGGTGAAACGTGTTTCTTTGTGTATCCTCCGAGGCTTCTTTGGAAGTCTTATCACGGCTTAACTAAATCCTTACTCTGAGTCTCATCTTATGATGAATATTTACTTTTACATGACAATGTACATTGAACATAATTTTTTTTACTTTGACATCGACAATCAAACAAATTTATTTATCGTATTAAGGGATAAATCTATCAATTAATTAAATTGTCTCGTCTTTTTCACACAGGAATAGGCAGACAATGAAGCGCCAATTGCAACGATCCTGACACAACTCCCTCGCTTCCCCTCACATCGACAATTCTCTTTATACAAGCTCCACGAGAATAGGTTTTAGTTGAAAAAGTAATTATTATGAAGATGAAACACGCGATTGTATAGGATGAAAGTGATCAACCTCACTTTCATCCTATGCAATCGCGTAATAGTTTTAGTAAAGCCGTAAAAGGACTACTAAACCTTGCGAAGAATAATTTTGAGGAAGAGAACAAGTTTATAGCTTTAAATCGATTTTCTATACTCGATGAACTTCTAAATGATCACTGGATTACAAATCCATTAAAATTAAAATTCATTCAATATTATTTAACAAATATAAGCTTAATGAATTAAACAAATTTTATGCGGCTTACTATGTCTCTTTGTGACCACGATGGCTGTAAAGCTCTCGAAACGTCGGAATAATAATTAAAAAAATGTAAACTAAAATAAACGCGATAGTAAGCTGCATTTTTTTTTATTGTGACACGACATCTGACCACGTCTTGCCTGATGATAAACAAGAGGAGGTCCAAGAGTAACGACGACTGAGAAACCGAGTTTGTTCACGGCTGCCTCAGTCGCCGTCACTATGCCGGCCAAAGGTGCTTCTTCACGCATTGCTTGAAGGATTCAAGGTCATATGATGGAGAGAACACATAGGCAGGCAAAGCATTCCACTTTACCAATGTTAGCGCAAAATCTAAGAAAATACTAAATATAAGCTTTACAAATCATTTTCCCCAGTCGTCATTTTCCATTGTACAGACGTCTGAATTTTATTGTAGAGTTTAAACAACGTTGGCAGCTGTTGTTAACAATCCAGTAAATCAACATTAGCGAGGTAGAAGATAAAACAAAGTGATGATAAGTGATCATTGGAAATAGAAATGTATTGTTGGTCCAAGTTCAACCAATTGCTTATTGCCAGTTTTTGTTTTGAATGCAGTCAATTTACTTGAGTAATAATTAATTCTATTATGTTTGACATTGTAAAAACACACTTTTTTACTGAGACTGTACCTAAACTTCAATCAATTAAATTGTCACACCTTTTTCCCACAGAGATAGACAGATATAATAGAGCGCCACTTACCACGGTCCTAACACAACTCCCTCGCTACCTTCACATCCACAATACTCTTTATACAAGCTTTATGGTTGGTATGAGCACTAGGCAACTCAGCTTTGGTCGGAGAACAACCTTCTGAGTACTTTTAAAACTTAAACATTGTTTTTTAGGTGATACAAATATACAAGCAAATTTTTACATGTGACATTCTCTCCCTATTCTTTAACCCTGGAACCTTCTAGTGAAGCGTAATAAACACCACTGCCCGCATAGCAACGATGAGCGAGACAATCGTAAACTGAGCCGGTTATTTTCAGTCGTCGTAATAAAAAAAGTATACGAGATATTGAATTTATTATCAAAATATGGACGCTTGTTTTATTCAACATGTAGAAGTAAGAGAATAATTTTAAAATAAAAGTCAGATGAAAAACCAAACTTTTGGACAATGATTTATTTATTAATCATTTTTCTGTCGCTTCCTCTAAAGTATTAAAGCTTTACTCAATCAATCAATCAAATTGTCACGCCTTTTTCCTACAGGGATAGGCAGAGACAATGGAGCGTCACTTACCACGATACACAACTCCCTTGCTTCCTTTACATCCACAATTCTTCATACAGGCTCTTTGGTTATGGGCACATAACCAAAGAGCTTGCTTAAAGATGTCTCCAACTTGGTCGGAAAACACCCCTCTGGGCCTGTTTAACGCATCCATCCACATCAGATTTATAAATTTCTTTCGTCAGTCTACTTTCACTTATCCTTTCCATGTCCCCAAACCATCAAAGCATTCCTTTGTCAATCCTTGTCAGTACATCTTCTTTCAAACCTCAACTATCACGCAATGTGCTATTCCTTATTCTATCTGCTATCATCTAAGCTTTATTATATCTATTTTTTATTATTATTCGCAATATATTTCAACAAAATTAAAAACGACGGAAACATATTTTAGCAATAAAATATTACAAGTTAAATTATGATTTATTTAGTATTTAAATTATGACAGAAAATGATGCAACAAAAAAGTCTAACAAATTAATGTAGGTGTAACAACGCCCACAATTTGATCTGGATATGTTACACCAATTTCGACCATATTATCAAAGCAATTAAGTACATAATGACGTTTGAATGCAACTTTAAGTCTATTATTAATAACCTATTAAAAACAAAAGCTATTATGATAAGCTTTAGTTTTAAATTACAGAATATAAATTCATTATCGACTCATTTATCAAAACTTAATGTATCTTTGATATATGTACTTTAGTCTGTCCTGTTTCTATAGTACAAGGACATTTTTTAGTTGCTTGGTTTAGAATTGGAAAAAAATATTATTGTGTCGACAATTGACAGCACCTCCCTTATATTAAACTAAAGTGTGGTCCATGGCTGCAGGGTAACTAAGTAGCAGTCACATCCACTATGCCGCCCTAACAGGAAATTACAAGCTGATCTCGAAACGCGACTAAGACACTTCACAGTCTAAATACTTGTAAGTGGTGGTACTACTCCGGATCGGCAGACTGGCAAATATCCACCTTTATTTTACTAACTAATATTTGTATTTTTTTATAATTAGATTATATATTACAAATAAAAGATATTTAGCAAATATTTGCCTCGACCGGAATGGAACCCATGCTAAACACTGCGCCATGCCTGTCATCAAGGAGATAGCCTCAAAAATCACTAAAAAATACTCTAAACTCACCAGTTCGATCAATAGGTATATTCTTCTCGTTATAATTATGTCTTGCGTTGCTCAGATCATCGAGTAGTGTATCCAGTTCAGACATTTTCCCTCTCGAAGTTTTACCATACCCTCCGTTACTACCATAACTGCTGTTATGTCTGGAGCCATCGTAGACGGGGTTCGTGTAGGTGCTACTGCCTCCATATCCAGAACTATGTGTGCTCTGTGTACCTCCATAACCAGCGGTGCTTCCGCCATATTTGATTGGTATCACTTTCTCTTGTATCGAGCTTGAATTTTGGTAGGTTGGCTGTTAGAGAAATAATAAATTAATAATTAGATTGGCAGAAACTTACAATGTACAAAGATTAATGTCATTGGAAAATATCCTTTATTATGCATAGTTTAGGTGTGCAAAATAATCAAAATAATTAAGACAGTTCAAAGCTATGGCGTGTCTCCGTGATTGACAGACGGACTACAACTATTTATATATTTTTTACTATTGGACAATAAAAAAGTAGTACAAAGAACCCCAAAATGAATGATGTCCTTTAATATTAGACCTAATTAAAACGTTTTTTTTATTGTGGCTTATCATATGACAGCGCCACGCTGAAGTGCAGTGTGGGGCGAATGAATGGATGCGACTGCTACCTGCAATTAAATAACTGCTGACCTAGTTAAAACCGGCAGCTTACAAACTGATCCCGAAACGCGACTAAATCACTTTACGGTCTGTATAAGTGGTGGTACCACCACGGATCGTCAAACTGAGCACCACTGACTACCACTCCTAAAAGTAAGTATCTTAAAGAGTTAAAAACATTTTTTATTTAGACCAAGTTATGGACATTCAAGAGGAAAGAATCATAGGACCATAATCATAGAGCTAGAATTGTGGATGTGAGGAATCCGAGAGGACTCCCGTTGCTTACCGTAATTCGAGTTGGGTCAGAAGTCACAATTTAAAAAAAATAAGGCGTGTGGTCTAGCCGCAGTGAAATGGTTTCACAAACCAAGAAGCCAGCCAAACAAACAAACCAAAACCACTTAGCACAATGTAGCATAGAAAAGAAATGTAAAAATAATACTATTGTTTTAGAATTATGTGAAGAAAAAGTATTTAATAAAATACTCGGACTATGAGCTTTATCAAGCTCTTTAAATCGAAACAGCCATGAAACTGCATACCTAGGCCACGTAATTAGAGCAAGGTTTATTCATATTAATTTAATTTAAACTTTAAAGGGGTAATAATATAAACATTATAGTTTATATTCGAGCCAACATTTTACGAGCATTTTGCTACGGGAATTTATTATATGTAAATACATTAAATTGTAATATATAAAACTAGTATGGTAATGAAAATTGGATAGAAAATATTCACGCTTTCACATCTGATGACTATCGTACCCATGGTGCATTGGTCTTGAGTCTCGGGTTCCATTCCCGGTCGGAGCAGATTTGTTTTATAGCATATTTTTAAAAGGACATCATTTATTTAGGGCTTTTATGTACTACTTTTATAATGTCCAATGATGAAAAAATATATATATGGAAGTTTCGATACTTGTGTTGATATAACTAATAACATATTGCTTTGAATTGCTGTGCACTTGTTATTTGGAAAATAAGATATGAATTTTGTATCGTCTGTCAAAGGAAGACACGCCATATAACAGTTTTGCTTTGAACTGTCTTAATTATAGCTGGATCATTTTGCACACCTAAACTATGCATAATAAAGGAATATTACAAATATTTGTCTATAAAGATGAGGCAGATATTTTCTCCGAGTTCCCAGTCTGCCGACCCAGGGTAGTACCAGCATTTTTAAGAGTATATACAGAGAGCATCGATGTACAGAGAGTCAGTTTCGGAATAAGCTTGTAAGTTCCCAACTCTTTGCAGTTATTTAAATGTAGCAGCAGTCTCTCCTCCATTCATGGACTACACTCCAGCTTAACATCAGGCTAACATACGAGTACTTATGAAAGCTGCTTGGAGCCTAACGTAAAAGCACCTAGTGACATCTATTAGGATATTTGTAAACTAAAACATAAAATTGGAAATTATCCAAATATTATAACCGATGCATAATTTGTAATGCTAGGAATTTGCGCTAGATGGCGCTAAACAATCCGTTTTAAGCATAATTATATTTATTGAGCATATAGTTAGCGATTCGATTCCCGGTAGGAGCAAATATTTTAATTATATTAAATATTGCAAATAATTGTTAATAAAAATAAGAGGCAAATATTCTTAGGCAGTGGTACCCAGTCTGTCGATCCGGGGTAGTACCACCACTTACAATACAGACCGTGAAGTGATTTAGTCGCCTTTTGGGATCAGCTTGTAAGTTGCTGGTTCCAAATAGGCCGGCATTGTAGATGTGATTGCTACTCACAGTTACTAAATTGTAGTAGCAGTGACATCCATTCATGGACCAAATTCCCGCTTAACATCAAGCGGGGTCAAGCTGTCATATTTCCAGTCACAATAAAAATACAACTTACCGAAACAGATTTGGGATAATTTCTTGACCCGTTTATTGATCCATAGCCAGTCGAAGTGGGTGAACTTAAACTGCCCCCAGGTGAACTTAGCCGACCGGGAGACCCACCTCTACCGGGAGAACTTGTGCGACCTCCGGGGGAAGATGTTCTACCTCCAGGTGAAACTGTTCTACCGCCGGGTGAACCTGTTCGTCCTCCCGGTGAATTGACTCTACCGCCAGGGTTTATGGAGTTCTGTAAGTCTGCTAGCAGGGCATCTGGAATAGACGGAAAATATAAATTAATATACAATTACATTCAGTTTTGATAAGAATTAAAAGACTGCCTAAATACATTTTTTACAGTTGTCGGCGCTTTTGGTCTTCCTCTTGCTTTGCTATCAGACAATTAGGCGACAGTGGTGTAGTGGTAGTGCAATGGTTACGCAAACCGAGAGCGCGGGTTCAAAACAACTTGCCAGTACCCAGTGGCGTATCTTGGCGGGGGCGGAGGGGCGGCACATTTAGGGGGCAAAATTTAAAAAAAAAAAAAAATCGCTAAAATTTAAACCTGAAATTTTTGTTGAACCTATGATTGAAATTCCTAAATAAGGGGGTGGCTGACTCCCACGGTACGCCACTGCCAGTACCAATTTAGCTTTGATATATGTACTTTGGTTGTACTGTTTCTACGGTACAAGCACTTTAGTAGCTTAGTGTAGAAATGTAAATTTAAAAAATCAATAATTTTTATATATATCTGATATTTCTTTTTTTTTTTATTGTGACTAGACTTTTGGTAGGACACCGCCTGATGTTAAGCTGGAGTGCGGTCCATGATTGGAGGTGAGTGCTACTATAATCCATTAACTTTAAGTAGCAGTCACATCCAAAGGCCATCCACAGACTGCCTTTTAAAGTTTGCGGTTAAAGAACAACAATTTAGTTTTCCCTGTTTACATTCGCTCGATTTACGCTCAATAATATTTGTTAAACATTTTGCGCTCTGTGACATCATGCGGCCGTGTGTCATCGCAGGCCTGATGTTTGTACAGACGGTAAAGGTGTACAGTGTAACCCTACGGCCACACAATCGACGAGTGGCGAGAGAAATAACGAGGGAAATGGGCAGAGACATAGTGTGACTGCGTTATTCGTCCTGCTGCTCGTCATACCCGGCGATCTATTTTTTGTCGGTTTTTTAGTACGAGTCAAAGTTACAATGTTGTCGTCCATCGGAGCAACGCGACGAACATCGCGAGTAGGGGAGTGTGTGGCTGTTAGGTCAATATTCACGGCAGCACGAGGAGCAGTGCGAAGAGCATAGTGTGGCTGTAGCATAAGGTACGCCTTACATTGCACACCTTGTCGTTCGGAATGGCGTTCTATGTTCAGCAGTGAACGTCTTCTGGCTGATATTGGTTTTGAACTGGGGGTTCTTAGTTTGCGTGACCATTACACTACACCACGGTTGCCTTAATTATAGCATATATTAAGTCTTTGTCGAGTAGACCTTCTTCTCGTCATACGCATTTCCGAAACCATGGCAGAATCTGATGATGAACAAGAGCGTACTAAACCCATGCCCCATTATTGAGTTGCCTAGTGTCCATAACCGTAGAGCTTGTATGAAGAAGACCGTGGCAAGTGGCTCTCCATTGTTTCTGCCTATCCCTATAAGAAAAACGCGTGACAATTTGATTGTTCGATTCATTATTCAAAACCTCAATACGTAAGAATTATTTTTATATGCTTTTAGCGGGTCAATTGGGAAATGTAAATGTATTTGAATATTTTATCTCTGATTTCACGAAGCGAGTTATCCTTGGGCCAAACTAGTTTGGGAGGTTCAATGGCTCGCCACAAATCGCCAAATACTTTTATTATACGAGTATCCCTTTACCTGATCCCTTGTTACATTTTTTTGTTTTGCTAAGATTTTGTAAGACGAGCCGCCCGTAGAAGCAGGCCGCGCGTCGTCTTACAAAATCTTAGTTGCTTTGGCTGTTTGACCTCCATTGGTGGTCATTCTGGAGAAAGTTCGCAAATGTTCATGTTTGCGAACTTTTTCATGTTCGCTGATGAGATATATATTTCATGAGATATATATTTTTTTGATTTTGCCAACATATGACATCCGAAGTTCGGTCTAAGAATGGAGGCGACTGCTACTACTCAAACCTTTTTTGGAACGAAAGGGGGCTAGACGGAAAAAATTAAGACTAAAAGTTGTAACGACACTTTTTGCTATAGTTGTAAGCCGTGCGCGTGTTTCTCTGTCTGCCTCTCTCTCTCTCTCTCTCTCTCTATATAATACTACCATCGATTCAGTTTTTTCAAGACATTTAGGAAAAATATAATCCCGAACATAATATTATGTTTTCTTCTTCAGTTACCACAAACCAATTATTACTAAAATTGAGCCTACTGATTAAGTTATATTAGTTATATTTGTTAATAATAAAAAAATATTATTATACCTTAATTTTTTTTTAATACAATTTCTTCACTAATTAATCGAAAGGAATTTCGTTCTATCGAGGTGGTCTTTGACACCTCTAAAGTTTTTATTGTGATTAGACATCTCACTTCTACTTGTTAAATGGTAAGTAAGGGAAGGCGAATAAAAAAAACACCTTAATTCCACTAAGCATTATCAACCTCAACTTTGATAATGCAACTAATTATTGCAATATATAAATGCAATCAAATATTTAGTAAGCGATAAGAAATAAAACTTTTATCATATTATATTTATCTTATAACAACACGTATTAAAAACGAGTAATCTAAACGTGCCATATTAAGAACGTCTTTCTATTGACAATAAGGATGCATGAAATCAAAACTCAATAGCTAAGAACTTTAAACGAAAATACAAGTAATATTTTTAAAGTGAGTAAGAAAACTGCAATATATTTTCAGTCTTCAGTCAGCGTCTATTTACAGTTTCTCTCTTAGTGCTTATGAACTTTAATCAATCAATCAAATTGTCACGCCTTTTTTCCACTGGTCACAATCCTGGCACAACTCTTTCGCTTCTCTCACATCCACAATTCTTATAATACAAGTGGATTTTAATCTACGGTTATAGGCACTAGCAACTTAGCTTTCTTGAGGGTGTCTCCGATTTGGTCTACTATTTTTTCTTATAATGGATGTTGCATCCTGCTCTTTTTATTTATTATTATCAATATAAAAAAAATATAATGACTGCACACCACCTAATATTAAACTGGAGTAGGATCAATGAAGGCACCAGATTCTACAGACAAACGCCTGCATACAGCCCAATTATAACATTTAATTACCTGAGCTTTGTGCAACCGTTATGAAAATAATTATTTCATTAGATTTGATGTTAAATTGACTAGAGCATTTTGGATGTTTAAGTTTATAAAGTTAACTGTCTGTTTTCGTGTAATTAAAGAGTTGTGACAGTATATTTAATATATTATTACCAATATGTAAACGGGGTAGATAAATATGTACCTTTGTAAAAATATTTTAAAAATATTAAGGATATTAAGGTGTTAAACTAGAACGTGGTCCATGAGTGAACACGACGACTGTCACGGACAAATTATTACTAAATATATAATGGATTTTAATTTACGACAGCCACAGATATGTAAGTTTGTACTCTCGTTAAAGAAACGAACAATGACGCTTTGTAGAAGAATTAGTACAAAGTAATAAAAATAATGTACAAATCTCTTTAACACACAGTTAGATTCTATACGTATGAATAGAATCTAACTATTTTAAAACAAACAAATGAAATCATCGTTTCAAATAAACGTAAGAAGGAATAAATATCAAAATTTTAACCCAATCGGAGTAGGATAAGTTACTTATTTATTTATTTAAATTCATTGGTCGATACAACAGGCTACAATCAGGAAAAAACACATTCGCTACATGGGAATGGCATGACTATAGCCCAAAAAAGTATCATACACCACAGATAATAAGATTTAAATTAAACCTGAATTAATAATAAAACACAATAAATGGTAATAATGAAATGTAATGTCAAATTGATATCTTATTTGAAATAACATTTTATAGTTGTGTGCGTCAATTACGAGCGGACTTCAATTACTGGAATCAACCTACATCAAATTGCATGTGGGTGAAAAGGAAGCGTCTTTTTAAGTTGGATTAGCTTTAAAATATTGTATTTTTATAGTGACTCGCTGGACTAGCTGGTGAACATCATCGGAGATTCAGGAACAATAAAATGTCAACGGTAACTACGGTCGTTGCAATAATACTGAGACAATACCAACTATGCTAAGGCGACCGTGGTGTAGTGGCAGTGCAATGGTTACACAAACCGAGAGCACGAGTTCGAAACCACCCACCAGTACCAATGTATTTTTGATATATGTACTTTGGTTGTCCTGTTTCTATGATACAAGCACTTTAGTAGCTTAGTATAGAAATGTATTTTTTTTTGACATATCGCGTTATGAATGACATGGCGACGGCCACTGATACAATCGTTAGCTGAATCTTTTTTTGGTTAGCTGCGCTCTTGTTGACTTTACCATAAAGCAACTCGAGGTCAAATGTCGCATTACAATAAAGAAAAGATGACTCGTCTACTTCTCACCTTTTTTTGGACTCAACATCGACATAAGCAAGGGGAGGTAAATAGGCGAAATTGCAGGAGCTCTAGATTTTGCGTGACCTTTGTTTCTCATATAACTCAGACGTAACTCCTATAGTACGGCGCTGCAATGAATCAAGGGCATCAAGAAGATACTTGGCAGAGCCGTCCAGAGGTACTCAGTGCAAGAGCGAATTTGAATTTGCAGCAGTAGTCACAATATCGTACTCCGGCTTAAGTATAATTGACGAGTTTCTTGTGATATCTTCTCGTCATATGCCGAAATCATTGGTAGAGCAAGAACGGAAAGAACGCAAAATGAATGTTTTATTAACCGTTATTATAGTCATTCATAAGTCATTAAGTCAGTCATAAGTCGTACCAATTAAGTATAATAAATAAGTAGTATTTAATGAAAATTTTACCCAATCCATCGACGGCATCATAAACTTCAGTATAACCACTGGACGGTCTCAAATTGCTATGATTCTTTATTATTGTCCCATAAATATCATCATTAACACTATAATACGCTTTTGACATCTTGTACTTGCGCACGCGCACCAATAACTGGCCACTTAACTCGCTCAAGTTTAACACGCACAAAAAAAAACACAAGGGAAGGATTCTAAATTTAAATATTATCCTTTTTTAATGTCTGGCTCAGGTTAGGTTGACTCGTATTCGCGGGCAACACTGTTATGGTCTAAACTCTGAGCTAATACTGAATGCGGTGGTAAAAATCGCGAACAGCCCAACATATTGTTCACATAAACATTTACATCGGCCCGAGGTAGAACTAATAAATTAACAGCTACAGCGCTTTAAAACGGTTTTGTTTATTATTAAGATGGGCTGAGAGTTAATTTATACAAAGTGTGGTAATAGAACGTAAAGTTAATAGCGATTAGTATAAGGAAGTGATTATTTGTTCAAACACAAAATTAACACTTAATACACAGTGTACAAATCTACACAGGCTTGAACAAAAAACAGTTGAATTTAAAAAGTGCGGGAAATCTGTTAATTTTTTTAAAATAAGTTTATAACACTAAGCGTCGACTGTGAACTCGTCGATTAAAAAGCGCTCTCTTATATACAATGTAAAATATAGTTCCTCAGTTTAAACTCTAAGCGTAAATTGGATCAAAGTTACTTTATCTATTTACTCCAGCTATGACTTATATCAAGATTTGGGTTGTTCTACCATTGCCTGCACGCGCAGAAGTGTAGCACGAACACTGACGCTTAAAATAAGAAATTTATGGGCTTGGTATAAGGAATGTTTTTTGTATAAAACCAGTCGTAAACACACTAGATTTAACAAATTAACTCATCAATCAATCAATTCATTCAAACATTAGACATCTGTTAAACATAGCAGTGACTGTAGCAAATGTGAAAGTTAAACGACCATGGTGTATTGGTAGTACAATTGTCACTCAAACAGGTAGCATGGGTTCAAAAACACTACAAGCCGGTACAAATTATTTTCGATATTCGTACTTTAATCGTGTTGTTTCTACGTACTTTGGTCATCTTAGTAGCTTAATATAGAAGTGCATATAGGAAGGCAATTAAAAAAATGTAATGTTAAAACCTTTCGTCTATAAGACGCCTTTGGTGATATCAGAGAGATGCATACAAATAATTACATACTTTAACACTATAAAAATTCAAGCGCTGAATTCGCTTAAAGATTATTAGTGAACGCTGACGCCTCTCGCATTTGATAATGAAAGGACTTGAGACGCGTCATCCTATGACGAGTCACTATGTATTAAATACAAAGTTGGAATGCGATCTTACTGTTACTCATTTGTGCTGAATGACAAATTAAACCTTAATGAGGAATAATTATAAACATTAAACAAAATAGTTAGTGCCCATAACAATGGAGCTTGTATGAAGAGAATTGTGAATGTAAAGGAGGCGAGGGAGTTGTGTCAGGATCGTGGCAAGTGGCGCTCCATTGTCTGTGCATATCCCTGTGGGAGAAAGGCGTGACATTTTTTTCATTTTTACAATTTGATTATATTATATTCAATGTTATGCGTTAATTTAATTAATTTAAGTACTTGTATGTCACGCCTCTATTTCTACAGGCACAGGCAGAAAGAATAGAGCGCCACTTTCCACGATCCTGACATCTCGACGACAGGCGTGGACGAACGGTTTAGCGACTGGTTTGTTGCGCGTAAAGTCCCGGTTTCGATCCCCGGTCGGAGCAAATATTTGTTTCATAGCTTTCATTAAATATTACAAATATTTGTTAATGAAAAAAAAAAGAGATGGACATTTGCTTCGGGTCTGGTTATCAAAGAGTGGTAGGCAGTGGTACCCAGTCTGCCGATCCGGGGTAGTACCACCACTTACAAGTATACAGACCGTGAAGTGATTTGGTCACGTTTCGGGATCAGCTTGTAAGTTGCCGGTTCCATCTAGGCCGGCATAGTGGATGTGATTGCTACTCACAGTTATTGAATTGTAGTAGCAGTGACATTCATTCATGGACCACACTTTGGCTTAACATCAAGCGGGGTGCTGTCATATGTCGAGTCACAATTTAAAAAAATCTCTCTTGCTTTTTTTGTGACTCGACATCTGACCTCGACTTGCCTGATGGTAAAGAAGGGGAGGTCCGAGAGTGTCAGCGACTAAAAAAACTTATTAAAATCACCGTTGCCTCAGTCGCCGCCACAGTGCCAACCAATGGCTATCTCCAAGACTTCAATTCTCTTTTTACGATTAGGCTTATAAAATAATGAGTGAAGACTGATCTTCCACTATAGTCTTAAATCCTTCATGGAAAGCGTGACAAATCATCTCTAGACGTCCTCTTAACCTACCATCAAGCTAGTCGGTCAGATTTCCGTCTTAATAAAGAAGACTGAAAAAAGAGATTCAGAAAACTGAGTTAGGTGAAATCGTAAAAGAGGTCATCCCGTAAGAGTAATATCCAATCAAACCAATCATCCATAGTTTGGGATCCTTTGTGCTTACAACCATGAAACTTATTCTGGGAAATCGAGTACAACTTATAAAAGGGTTGAGTCAGATCGACTATTTACTTTTAAAAATGTCCGATCGACAGCCGGATATCCGTTTGATATCTTTCGAGACTTCTTGCGAATAAAAGTCAATATCACCCGTTGATGACTAAACTTTATTATTATTTTTGGCTACGGTGAAATTGGCGTTAAGCTAAAATGCAATCCATGAACAGTTGAGAGAAATTACCACGGAAAAGGTTGGGCTGGTGCTCAGAACAGAGAAACATAGTCAACAACAAAACTATATCTCTCCCTGTTCTGTGAGCTGGTGACGTGTACTGCATACTATACGGCTAACGGGGTCTGGTTGTCAAACAGTACCCAGTCTGCTGATCCGGGGTAGTAGGTAGTAGGCTGATCCGCCACTTACAAATATACAGACTGTGGAGCGACTTTAAGGCCAGTGCAGTGCAATGGTTACGCAAGCCGAGAGCACGGGTTCAAAACCACTCACCGGTACCAATGTATCTTTGATATATGTACTTTGGTTGTCCTGTTTATATGATTTTGTAGCTTAGTGTAAAAATGTCTAATAAAAAAATAAAAAACTTGGCCAGCATACTGGCGAAATAGCGAACGGCCACAGTAACAGTCTACGTTGGTGGTAATTTTTCCAGTCTGCCAACTGCTTTTAGATGTTTCATATCGAGACCTGCTTTAAAGTTGCCTGAGTTTAGCTAAACCGACAAAGTAGGAATGACTGTTGTTTATATGCTGACATGTCGTCTCCGAAGCGACGACATGTCAGCATTTGACGATTTTCTTATATTTTTTTCTCTATATAAAATATACTCCGTATGTATGTCACTGTATAATTGTGAATACCATTAGTTTATAGATAGATTATAAACTTATTTATTTCTTTATTCACATTTCTATACTAAGCTACTAAAGTGCTTGTATCATAGAAACAGGACAACCAAAATACACATATCAAACTATCAAACGTATATTGGTACCAGTGGGTGGTTTCGAACTCGTGCTACTGCATGCATTTGCGTGACCATTGCACTGCCACTACACCACGGTCGCCTTAAAATAATATGTTATTAGTCAGTTCACAATTTATCGACAGTTTACAAACTTGTGAGATAGATTATAAACTAACCTTATTCACAGTTATTATACGGTGACATAATATAAATATAATATTATAATATTGTAGTGTAACGCCTGATTTAATATTAAATCGCAAATGTTGTAAATACATACTTTTATAGGCAGGCGCTAAGAGCAAAATGATTAGTACCAAAATTTTTAAATTTTTTTATAAATATTTTTTTATATTTTTGGATGCGTTGAGGATGCCCAGGAGGGTGTTTGCGATCAAATCGAAGACATCCTCAAGAAAGCTGGGTTGCCTAGTGCCCATAACCGTAGAGCTTGTATGAGGAGAATTGTGGATGTGAAGAAAGCGAGGGATTCTTGTCAGGATCGTAGCAAGTGGCGCTCCGTTGTCTCTGCCTATTCCCGAGGGAAAGAGGCGTGACAATTTGATTAATTGATTTTTTTATTTTCTAAGCTGCTAAACATGATTTTTTTTATTATATATATTTAAATTGAATAGTCATATTATATTTTCGACGATTTTTTTTTAAATTATTGGTATATGGACCTCCCCTTATCATAAGGCAAGTCAAATGTCAACATAAAAATGCAATACAGTTCATATGCCTCATTAATAAATAATTTTACACCAAAGCTATGGTCTAATTCTTCTGAAATAATATTAGTCATATTTTGTTTAAACACATAAATGATTGTAAAACAAAAAGTACATTTTTGTAATGTTAATAAACGAGTTAACATTTTTATAAATAACGAGACATTACATCCAATTATCCAGATGAATTTACGAGTGGCATTGTAAACAATGTGGTATAGATGCGGTCAATCGTACATGAACAAGGTTATAACTGCAAGTTGACACCAATCAATACTTCTCAACCACTCAATCTATTTTAACTAAAGTGCACATTTGCTTACGAAATATATTTGTCCCCAAAATAAACTCCAGAGCTCGTTAGTTAGAACAAACCATAAAACTAATGGTTAGGGTACGATTGCGCAGTTTGTTTGTCAGACGGCCGCCGCTCCACTAACATCGAAACCAATATAGCGCAAGGCCGGCCGGCAGCATTATAAATCTTGGCATTTTGTTTTTGCATAGAATAGTCTAGTCACTCACCGAGGTAGGCACCGAAGTCGGTGAAGTATCTTCTCCAATTAGAGGAGTCCAGTTCAGGTGGGCTCAAAGGTCCGGCACGATCAACGCTGTACTTCCGCTCGAGGATGGGAGAGAACGACACCGACTTAGGGGATGCGGAGCGCGTGCGCACGGACGAAGCCATCTTTATAGTGCACTGCACCCGAGTATAAAAGCCGGTTGCGGTCCGTCTGGCGGGCAGTCGCAGTACTCTGCGTCGAGGAGAGCACTGGCTATTGTCACCAAGAACGGGGGCGGGCGACGCTGAGAGATAGCGCGGTCACACTGCGAGCTGGCGACGTAGAGCGTCGCGACGTGCTATTCCCGGCAGGTGCTCACTTCCGCTGGGACGTTCGCTTTCGCAACGACTTGCAGAACCGAAAACTACGATTGACAAACTTCATTAACCTCTTAAGCGATCATTAAACAACACCCACATACTGTGAACACCGGTGATTATGAAGTTATAGAGAAAGTTTTATATATAGTTCAATGTGTTAATATGTAAAGCCCTACACCTGACAGCATATTACATAAACTACACGTCCGTCAACATTGCGGCAAGACAACGTGTCCGTGGGCGGGCAATAGTAGCACCGCCCTAGTGAAACGCACAGTATAAAATCACGTTGCTAACACACAGCGGTCATTAATATATTTATGTTAACGCAAATGAATCATCATGTCTATAATTAAATCAGATATTTGTATCGAAAAGACAAATACTTTTTCTTGTAAACTAGAAAAAGATGTCGAAAATATTTCATGGGAAACTCAACAAATTCTATTAAGCCCAACTAATATCTCTAAGATAAAGACCATTGTAGTCTAAATACTAACAACAACAGGACACTATTTTTCACTAACGTTTAAAAACTGAAACAATAACAGATAATACAGAATCCCAGAGTCCTCATGATCCATCATTAGGTATATTAGGTCTTCAAGTACAAGAAACAATGATAGTTCAAACACCATGTCTTGCATATTTCTTGGATTCTCAAGGACCATTATTAGGTACTCCAGGTCGTAAAAAACGATTTTAGTTTCGAAACCATGGTT
The DNA here is from genome assembly GCA_905220615.1 of Tinea trinotella. Classification (NCBI taxonomy): domain Eukaryota; kingdom Metazoa; phylum Arthropoda; class Insecta; order Lepidoptera; family Tineidae; genus Tinea; species Tinea trinotella. The sequence continues at coordinate 12,811,829 of HG992308.1, read as the reverse complement.
CTATTTGTTATATATTTTATTGATCTGAAACTATTCATCATTAAACTCCCCAGAACCAGGAATGTTATATACCTTAATAAATTAGCTACAAAATACAAAAAGAATTTTTCGAATTAGATTGGTAGTAGCTATAAAAATTAGCTTACTACAAACAAACAATCTTCTCAGCTATATAATATTAGTATAGATTATCTAAGCATGATTTAATTCATAATATCGTAATAATAAACATACCATGACCGTGGTCTAATATAATCATCTATACTAATATATAAAGAGGAAAGATTTGTAAGTTTGTTTGTAATGAATAGGCTTAGAAACTACTTGGCTGATTTTAAAAATTCTTTCACCATTAGAAAGCTACATTTTTTGTGAGTAACATAGGCTTTATTGGATTTTTGAAAAGTTTAGGGTTCCGTACGAAATCTCGAATACCCAAGGTGTAAAAAATATACTGATAAAATTCCTTACATGGCGTACGCTGCGAAAACTATTGACGATAGAACAAAATAATCAGACATTAAGAAGTATCGTTGCATCATTCAGGGGATCCTTGAAGACCAAGCGAAAATTTTACTATATAAATAAAAATCGATTGCCGAATGTATGGAGCTATGTCTGTCTATTCTTTGTTGTGTTGGAAAATGAAATTATTTTGTTAACTAAAATTGTTTCCTAATACCCAAGATGGATAGAAGATTAGGAATGAACGGATCTGTAGTAGTATTTTTTACTTTTTATCAGCTTATAAGCTGGTTAAATGCGCAGGGAAATGAAACCGCAGGGAACAGCAAGTATAATATAAACATAGTATCCACTATATGCATATTTTTTTATGTTTGTAGGCGTAGTTAGTATGTCGTAGCAAGTGGGCGAGCGATAATTGAAGGCCAATCCAGAGGTTATTGTTAAAATTACGCATAATTGCATTATGACGTAAAAAACAAGAATGTGAAGATAATAGGACTTCAAGAATAGATTCATGAGAATGCGTTCGAGTTGATTTTGATGCCGCTGTTTATTATTCCTAGGTCAATTAGGGAAAATGTGGTAAATTTCTTTTTTTTAAATTTTATATCAACTAATGAATCTCACAAATGTAGGAAGAGATAATGGAGGGCCACTATCCAGAATCCTGACAAAATTTCTCTCGCTTCCTACCTGACTTTTCTATTCGTGCAGGCAATTTGAATGTCACCGATTTCATCAAGAACAGACTAAATAATGCTACAAACTAAAAAATAATAGGTTAAAATTGTTATTATTTAGTTATGAAAATAGGATATTTTTTTTCAAGTTTAAATCAAAGACTCGTGAAAATGAATACCTATAGTAATTTTTTTCGCAATAAAATTGCAGGTTTAATAGACCGCACCATAAATCTAAATAAGATTGAGCATTGAAGTAAAGTTAGTATATTTATATGTTATTAAAACACAATTAGAACATTACTCATTCCCATTTGCCAATATTTGCAAATTTAGTACGAGGTAACTTCGTTTGCATTCGTCACTTATTTTGTTTTTTTTTTATTAAAACAGATTTTTCAAGAGAGTGTTTTCCGACCAAATCGGAGACATCCTCAAGATAGCCAGGTTGCCTAGTGCCCATAACCACAGAGCTTGTATGAAGAGAATTGTGGATGTGAAGGAAGCAAGGGAGTTGTGTAAGGATCGTGGTAAGTGGCGCTCCATTGTCTCTGCCTATCCCCGTGGGAAAAAGGCGTGACATTTTGATTGATTGATTGAGATTTTTCAAATATAAATTACGACCAGGCAAATAAGTGGCATAACATTAAAAACTATAGTAAAAGCTTTTTATATATAATCTTTAATAAATCAATTAATTGTCACGAGTCAATTCCCAGAATGATTCTGGATTGGAATCAATCAATCAATCATTTTTTTCACAGGGATATGCAGACAATAGAGCGCCACCTGCCACGATCCTGACACAACTCCCTTGCTTCCCTAACAGACAAGGAACGTTCCCGCAATTCTAATCCTAGCCCAGGGCAAGTATCCTCCTCCCTATACTTAGATTTTTAATTTTAATCATAAACGCATGTATATGATAGAAATATAAATAACCTAAACAAGGCAAATATAACTTAGGATAGACAAAAAAACAGACTATTTGCATTTCGTTTACAAACACAATCAAAATAACCTAGGTAAATTTTAAATAACTACACGCCCAATAATCCAGTCTTTAGAATAACTTGTGATAGCAAACAAATGATCTAGTCCAACACAGGAAGCAAATAAAGCTACAGTAAATTGACTAATAATATAGAATTAAAATAAATTACAAATCTATGGTAGAATAAGCTATATATAATTACGACGAAGCAATGGGCCCCTGAAAAGTAGGTTAGAATTATTCCCAAAGCAATCATAATTATGATTTAATCACACGGTAATTACGAATTTTAAATACTAATTATAATGTCATCTTTATGTTTCCTAATACAAGAGAAACTTAAACAAAAAAGCTGCGTGACATTTGTTTTTTTTTATTTTATTTATTTTATTTTAGAGTGATTTAGAGTCAATTGCCCAGTCTGCCGATCCGGTCTATACATAGATTCAGAATGCATAGAGAATGCAAATAGTTTACGTATTCTAGGTCTGTCTATACACTTACAAATACAAGTGTACATACCGTAAAGCAACTTGATTGCGTGGATACGACTGCTACTTGGAGTTATATCAATCAATCAAATTGTCACGCCCTTTTCCCACAGGGATAGGCTGAGAGATTGGATTTATATAATTGTAGTATTCACGGCAAGAATAATTAGTTATGGGTAATCTATTAATTATGATCACATTACCGGGCACAGTTTTGATCAATATTAAATTATGTTTATCTTTGGTTTAAGATTTTACGATTGTCTTGTCCTAAGTTATATTATAGGATTTGTCTATCTTAAGTTATATTCGCCTTGATTAGGTTAATTTGTATTGCTATCACTTACATGCATTTATAATTAAAATTAAAAATCGAAGAATAGGGAGGAGGGATAGTTGTCCTGGGAAGCAAGGGAGTTGTGTCAGGATCGTGGCAGGTGGCGCTCGATTGTGTTTGCCTAACAATGTGAAAAAATTTCATTGATTGATTGATTGAATACAATCCAGAATACATGTGGTAATTGACTCGTGACAATTGATTTATTGAAGATTATATATAAAAAGCTTTTTCTATAGTTATTAATGTTGATTGTTTGGATATCTATTTTAATATATCAGTTTCAAATTTACATGTGTACAACATAGCACAATAAAAAAGAAGCAAAGCGAAAACTTGAAACTTGACAACACAGTTCACACATCAGGATTGTTTTAAGTCCTACATTTCGCTAAGTTTTAATAAAAACAATCGCGTTAACGTTTAGTGTTAATTCATTTTAATTGAAACCGATGTATGTAGTTACATTGTAATTAACACTGGCGTTAATTTTAAACTCTATATTATAAAACTTTTTAAATTATTCATTTTATTCAAGAAAGCTGGGTTCCCTAGTGCCCATAACCACAGGGCCTGTATGAAGAGAATTGTGGACGTGAAGGAAGCAAGGGAGTTGTATAATGATCGTGGCAAGTGGCGCTCCATTGTCTCTGTCTATCCCTGTGGGAGAAAGGCGTAATAATTTGATTGATTGATTGATATATTATACATAAACCAAACTAAAATGTTATCCAGTAACAATTTGCCTTGTCATAAAAGCTATTTAAAAACGTGACATTTGACTAGAACTAATTAATCTTAAGCTTGAACAATTTGACACACTGTCTAAAAGATGACTATGAAATATTACAATTCACACTCCATTCTGTTTGGCTGTCTATCTTACTTTTTTTATTGGGAGTCGACATATGACAGTACCTAGCCTGATGCGATCTATGAATGAAGGCGAATGCTACTACAGCAAAATAACTGTAAGTAGCAGTCACATCCACTATGCCTAGTTGAAAACGGCAACTTACAAGTTGATCCCGAAACGCGACAAAGCCACTTTACGGTCTGTAGTATTCATAAGTCGTAGTACTCACGCAGATCGGCAGACAGGGTAACTCTGTCTGCCTACCACGCTTATTAGAAACCGTCAACTAGGCATGAAATATCAGTCCTAGTGCTCCAAGTAGCCTGGATGTCGTTTTTCATTGGGGTTAGGTTAGAGACAAATAAATGTAAATGCAAGGCTGAAATCACCAAAAAGAGATTGTTGATCGTTGTGACGAATATCGTCTGTGCGACGACACGTTTGATCATTATCGTCATTAGTTTTTTTTGGTTGTTTACTTTAAGCCTAGGTTTTTATTATTTTGACAATAGCCAGCGAAATATCGGCTACACTGAAAATGATATTTCATGCCCAGTAGATGGTTTCTTTACAAGTCAGTATATCACATAGGCATCTTTCTATATATAATATTATCAATCAATTAAATTGCCACGCCATTTTCCCACAGGGATAAGCAGAGACAATGAAGCGCCACTTGCCACGATCCTGACACAACTCCCTCGCTTCTCTCACATCCACAGATCTTTTCATACAAGCTCTACTATTATGGGAACTAGACAACCCAGCTTTCTTGTCTCCGGGTCCACCTCGTTTAAGGCATCCATCCACATGAGATTTATAAATTCCTTTCGTCAATCCATTCACTAATCCTTACCAACTATTAGAATTAATTATTATTATGTTAGAACAATTTGTCACGCTGTCCAAAATATGACTATGAAATATTATAATTCACACGACATTCTGATTGGCTGTCTGTCTAACTATTAAGACATTATAATAGGGAATATGCATGTGGTTTAAATATTGCTGCAAATTTTTCCCCCGATTCTTTATTGTATTAACATCATGCTAAAATGATTATATTTTTAATTTTCTTTGTATATATTGCATAAAAGATTAAGCAAAAAGTGAAAAACAAGCAAGTGAAATTCAAACGCATCACCATTGGCCGAATGAAACGTGACATCACATCACACGTTCGGGGTCGATGCTCATATTGTGCGCGTAGTGTTTAAAAAAAAAATAGCTGTTCTTTGTGTTTATGCAGTGTTTTTGTTTAGCTATTACAACTTAAAAATCCACATAAATAACAGTAACACTTGTAGTAAACAAATACTGGTCGTGACGTGTGACGTCATTAAAAGCCCGCGCTAGATGATGGCGTTCAAATGTGTCAAATTTAATCGAAGTTTTAAAATTATTTTTAAAAAATAATTAGAACTTTTCCAACTATATTTATATTTATTATTATGTTATAACGATGTAATAAGTAAATTAAACACATAAAAAAATACATGCATATACCCTATTCAATTTGTTTTAAATGTCAGCGATTGTACAGATCTTAATCTATTTTTAAAGATAAGATTTTTTCTTTTTAGATTTCTATTGTGCTTTTTATGTTTTCTAGCATAAAATGGTTATATAATGCTCATGCAATTCGAGTCTCCGGTTCAAAACCATTTGCCAGTACCTGGACATATGTATAATGTACTTCGGTCTTCGGCACTTTTAGTTAGCTTAGTATAGCTATATGAAAAAAATAGCATTATGAATTTGTTTTTTTTTTTTGTCAAGACCAAATAATACATATTTTATTTCAAGTTGTAAGGTATAAAAAGAAATCATAAAATCATTAAATGATATTAGTTGCTGATAATATCACAAATTAGTTATTATCGTTATATGAATGACAGATAAAAGTCAATCAATCAATTAAATTGTCACGCCTTTTTCCTATATGGATAGAAACAATGGAGCGCCACTTGCCACGATCCTGACACAACTTCCTCGCTTTCCACACATCCAAAATTCATACAAGCTTTACGGTTATGGGCATTTGGCAACACAGCTTTTTTGAGAATGTCTCTGAGTTGGCCAGAAAACATCCTCCTAAACATAAAAAAGGTATTCGACATATTATAACATCACCCTGTCTGATGTTAAGCTGGAGTGTAGTCCATAAATGGAGGCGATTGGTCTTGCAGTTAAATAACTATTAGTATAGGTATAACCACCGTCAGATAAAAATAGCGCTGACTTTTGAGCTGCGCAGTATAAGGATAGGCAGATCAGAATAGCACTGGACGACTACAGTAGGAGCAAATCCGCGCATTGTTTACAGTCGTGCACATAATTAGACATAGAAGTCACGGATGGCTGTTCATAATGCGGTGCTTGTTCCTACATTAATGTATGGAAGTGAAGGTTGGGTATGGCAGAAGAAGCATGAGAGTAGAATTAACGCTGTGGAAATGCGGTCGTTAAGGAGTGTATGTGGAGTGACGATAGCGGATAGAATAAGGAATAGCACATTGCGTGATAGATGTGACTTGAAAGAAGATGTAGTGACAAGGATTGACAAAGGAATGCTTCGATGGTTTGGGCACATGGAAAGGATGAGTGAAAGTAGATTGACGAAAGGAATTTATAAATCTGATGTGGGTGGATGCTTTAAACAAGGCAGGCCCAAGAGAGTGTTTTCCGACCAAATCGGAGACATCCTCAAGAAAGCTAGGGTGCCTAGTGCCCATAACCACAGAGCCTGTATGAAGAGAATTATGGATGTAAGGGAAGCAAGTGAGTTGTGTAAGTATCGTGGTAAGTGGCGCTCCATTGTCTCTGCCTATCCCTGTGGGGAAAAGGCGTGACAATTTGATTGATTGATTGACATAATTATTATTATTTTCAAATTGATAGTTGAAAAATGAACAACAGAGCTTGTATAAAGAGAATTGTGGATGTGAAGGAAGCGAGGGCGTTGTGTCCGGATTAATAAAGAGTGGTAGGTAGTGGTATCTAGTCTGCCGATCCGGGGTAGTATCACCACTTACAAGTATACAGGCCGTGAAGTGATTGGTCGCGTTTCGGGATCAACAAGTAAGTTGCCGGTTCCAATTAGGCCATAGTGGATGTGATTGCTACTCACAGTTATTAAATTGTAGTAGCAGAGGCATCCATTCATGGACCACAATCCAGCTTAACATCAAGTGGGGTGCTGTCATATGTCGAGCCACAATAAACGGGGCATGTGGCGCTCCATTGCTTGATGATTGATTAAAAAACGAACAGTAAGTAGTTAACAAAACAAGTTACGCAGCTTGAATGCCATAGCTCTTTTTATCTGCCGGGAAAAAAAGAGCTACCTACCCATAAGTAAATACATGAAAAGTGACAGGCAAGGAATAAAATGACTCCTTTATGAATAATTTAATCACTTGTCGTGTTCTTGAAATTTTCTCACCATATTGAGAAGGACAGCTGTTGCTTTGATATGAATTGACATATTACGTACTTGGCTTTGATGGCCCTTTACGGATGATAAAGTTACAGGTGTAGGCAGGTGCCGTATAATTTAATATTAGGTAAGTTGATTTTCTCATATGATTTTGTTGTTTTATTTTTATAATGAATGACTTATAATATGACTTTTACGTCATGATGTTAAGCTAGTACGGTCCATAAGCAGGATAGGATCGGACGCAGAAGTCGCGTACGCTATGCCGTTCTGATATGATACAATGCGATTTAACTACAATAATTCTATGATCAAAAAAGTTTTATTTATAATTTTTTTTTTTATATTTTTATTGAGACCTCTGACCTCGACTTGCCTGATCATAAGTTAGCAAGGCAATGTCCAAGAGCACCAAGAACTGAACTATTTCTATCACTGTCACTATGCCGACCAAATGCTAAGAGTGCTAACGACTAAAAATTGGTATGATATTTTTTACATAGGCCATTTCAACTATTGAGTTTATAACATACCTACAGTATTATGGACACGTGGAGTATATACAATATCAAAATCTGACGCGCTCGAGTAAATTTTTTTTAAATTGTTTTTTTTTACATTTTTGAAAATCCGTACACCCTTCCCCCACCGCTAAAACCAAAAACCCACATAACATTTAATTTTTTTTATCACCTAAACTTTAATATTTAATAGGTCCCTACGACGCTCGAGTAAATCCCCGATTAGCCTCTTGGGCTCCCCTACTATTAAGTATCCCCCTATCCCCTATCATGATTTCAAAAAAGATATATAACGAGAATCGATCTCAAGAAACTCGCCTATAACAAATAAAAATATTTTAAACGCAAAGTATTTAAGAGACGCGATATCTAACCTCAGTTTTCCTGGCGGTAAGCAAGGGGAGGTTTAGAAGCTCCTCTTCAAAACCTTGAAAGATCCAAGATTATAGGATGAGAACACATGTGCTGGTTTTGACGACAGGCGTGGACGAACGGTTTAGCGACTGGTTTGTTGCGCGTAAAGTCCCGGGTTCGATCCCCGGTCGGAGCAAATATTTGTTTCATAGCTTTTATTTGTAATATTTAATAATATTAAATATTGCAAATATTTGTTAATAAAAAAAAGAGATGGATATTTGCTTCGGGTCAGGTTATCAAAGAGTGGTAGGCAGTTAGGCAGTGGTACCCAGTCTGCCGATCCGGGGTAGTACCACCACTTACAAGTATACAGACCGTGAAGTGATTTGGTCGCGTTTCGGGATCAGCTTGTAAGTTGCCGGTTCCATCTAGGCCGGCATAGTGGATGTGATTGCTACTCACAGTTATTGAATTGTAGTAGCAGTGACATTCATTCATGGACCACACTTTGGCCTAACATCAAGCGGGGTGCTGTCATATGTCGAGTCACAATAAAAAAAAAGCATTTCTCTTATCAATGTGTCAGACACGTTGTGACTGTCTACTCCTATTAAAAGAGTAAACACGGCAAAGTTTAAGCTTTAAAATTGTGTAAATTGATTTAAATTGTATTAAGTCTCCTCCAAATTTGTCACGACTTGATCCGCACTTGCTACACGCTGTGAAGTGACGTTTGATTGACTGTTGACATTTTGTTGATGTTTCGACATCCTTTATTATTGAGAAACAAAAAATTAAAAGAACACGACACGAGATCACAATATAATTTATGTTATGTCAAAGTGAGATCGATGTTAATTTTCAATTAATCCTAAGTTCTTTTTTATGTACATTTCTATACTAAGCTACTAAAGTGCTTGTATTATAGAAACAGGACAACCAAAGCACATATATTGGTACCGGGGGTGGTCTCGAACTCGTGTTCTCGGTTTGTGTAACCATTACATTGCCTCTACACCACGGTCGGCTTAAGTATGATTGAATATTTTCTGGGCTTTTGCATGAACATTGTTTACGATATAAAATACTTTTGCGTTTTTTCCGCAAGTCCAAGAGCGCCTACGACTGAAAAATCGAATCAGTATACGGTTGCCTCAGTCGGCGTTACTACGCCTATTCCTATCCCTGTGGGGATTAAGACGTGACAATTGATGATGATGAGGATAATTTCAACGGACTTAGGTTTTGGAGTAAAGTTTTCAGCAACGGACATATTTTCTGTCGCGTTCATATGTATTTTTTATATTTCGGATTTTGTAGAGCTATTTTTAAGCAAAAATCGACAACACTTCAAACAACCAACTTCTGACGAAACCAACAAACTCGTGAGCATAGCAGCACACGAGTTTGTTGCGCGTAAAATTCCGGGTTCGATTCCTGGTCGAAGAAAAAATACTTTAGAGCTTTATCTGTAATATTTCAATTCTTCTGTTAATAATGACAAAACAAATTTACAGTTTTTTTAGCAATTTTAGAATATTTGATAGTTTATCTATTGTAGGTAGGTTACAGGAATTTTTAATTGTTTCTTTTACCACGATGCTGTCAGATGTTGTCAATAATGTGAAATCTTGTTTTTCTTTAAATAAAATAACATTGTTTTCAAACACAATGTGTGGGTGCAGTTTATTTTAATGTTCCACGCTCTAATTGCTGCGATCCTTCAAAAGGGACACATACCGTTGCCAACTCCCAATGTGACAACCAACGCCTAATAGTACACCACTTGGCAAATTCGACACACTCATTAAAACACCAACCGTAACTAAATTGGAAACTATTTCCAAACCACATGCACTAAAGTTTATATTGCAATCCACTTAAACGAACTATCCGCCGAGTATAGTTCGATAATGGATTTGTAACGCGCGCGCTTGCAGCAGCTGGATCGATTGATGTCTTTGCGCTGACTGACAAGCCGCCGCGCGATCACTTCGCAGCTTCATCACTCGGTGGGACGATTCCTAATGATCTCCGCTTGATTGTGAGTGCGGAATTGCGCGCTTTTAATGGGCTCATGTGGGCGATATACGTATCGGGCGGTAACGAGTCGCTGTTCCTGGGAAGGTCGCGGTCTCGGCCGGTATGTAGCGGATCCGCGCCGCCTTCTCGGAAGCACCTGGCGATGGGAATGCAGGACAACACCACAGACGGTGGAATGTTGCCAGTGTACTGTTGGACGTGTCGGTTGTAGGTGACGTACGAGTTAATGGAGCAACTTAAATATACTATGATTGAATTATCTAAAATTATTTTATTCAATTAAAACGTCTAGTAGATATTTATCTACACATTTACCTCTGTATGAATGGATGTCACTGCTACTAGAATTCAATAACTGGAAGTAGCAGTCACATCCACTATGCCGGCCTAGTTGGAACCGGCATCTTACAAGTTGATTTCGAAACGCGACTAAATCACTTCACGGACTGTATTTGTACTGTATATTGGACTGTGGTTGTACAATCCCGGATCGGCAGACTGGGCACCACTGCCTACTACTCATTAAATAAAGGACATCATTCATTTTGGGCTTCTTTGTACTACTTTGGTAATGTCCAATGATGAAAAAATATATAAATGGTAGTTTTAATACTTGTATTGATATAACTAAAACAGCTTTGATTTTAATTGCTGTGCAACTGAATTATTTGGAAAATAAGACATGGTTTTAGTGTCGTCCGTCAATCACGGACACGCCATAGCTTTTAACTGTCTTAGTTATTGTTTGATTATTTTGCACACCTAAACTAAGCATAATAAAGGATATATTCCAATTACATTGTAATCTTCGTACATTAAAATGTATATGCAACTGTTAATACAAAATGAATGATGTCCTTTATTTCTACAAAACTTCAAACTGCTTTGCTATTCTAACCACGTTAGTAGAGTAAAAACAAAGCCACCAAACAAAATTAGTTTCAAAGACAGATTTAACACAGGAAATTGTAACGAAGACCATAGCTGATGACCACCAAGGCCAACGACGTCTATAAAAGGAATTGAAACAAAAAACCATATTGAAAAATAAGATCAACGAACTAAACCAATGGTCAAACTTAATGAGCTGTAAAACTAAGGACGTTTATCAACTAGGTAATTTCGACATTAGAGTCAATTATGGAAAATTGGTGACAAATTTATGTGAGAACTAAACTAATGACTAAAAAAACAACCTCCAAATTAGCCGACAATCACCCAAAATCTCGGAGTAGTTACCGTCCAATGTACGAGCGATCTAAATCTAAGGACGTTTATCAACTAGGTAATTTCGACATCAGAGTCAATTATGGGTAATTGGTGACAAATTTATGTGAGACCTTAGAGGTTTTAGAGGTCACGCGAACTCTGGAGCCCCTGCAACTTCGCAGAGACATGGCGGCCTTGTGTGTCCTCTATCGCCTATACCACGGGGAATGTTTCGAGGAGCTCTTTAACGTTGTTCCTACCTCGTCTTTTTACACCCTTTATACCCGCACAGGTCGGGGAATAGATCAGAATTCTATCGACCGAATCGGCAGTCGAACTAAAAAGTTCGGTGCATCTTTTCTTTGTAGAACAATCGACAAGTGGAATGCTTTGCCTGTCCATGTGCTCTCTCCATCCTATGACCTTGGATCCTTTAAGCAATGCGTGAAGAAGCACCTTTGGCATAGTGACGGGGGCTGAGGTAGCTGTGAACAAGATTGGTTCTCTCAGTCGTCGTCACTCTTGGACCTCCTCTTGCTTATCATCAGGCGGGTCAAAGTCAGATGACGTGTCATAATTAAAAAAAAACCAAATTAATGACTAGATAACAACCTTTAAACTAGCCGTCAATCACCCAAAATCTCGGAGTAGGTACCGTTTAATGTACGAATAGTCTCAAATGTTATAAAAGAACTCAAGTCAGTGTCTTTAATTAGATAATAATGGTTGGCCAATACATAAAATAAGAGGGCTTTCCGCGTTTCTAAGCTCGTGGGCAGAACACTTTATTTGGTAACTTGTTATGTTCGACAAGAAAAACGTTGTGTGTTTAAGTAACACCAAACACACAACGTAAAATGAGATCGTAAAAGTTTTTAAATCCTAATATTATTATAAATGTGAGTTTGTTTGTTACGTTTTCACGCAACAACTACTTAACCGATCATCATGAAACTTTGTACACATATTACTACAAGTAACATAAGATACTTTTATTTAAAAATAATATTTTTTACTTTAGTTTCCAATTGACAACTGTTTGGAATTTTTCTATATTTATTTTTATTTTCGTCTGTCATTTTTTTATGAGTTATTGAACTATAAATATAAAAAATGGTATACGTATGCAGTCGAATTGAGAACCTCTTTTTTTTTTTACTGTGTTATAAACCTAATTTTACGCGGGTGAAACCGCGGGCACAGCTAGTATATTACAATTTTTTTATTGTAATGATTACACGATTTTCTCATCAATAAAACAGATAGTAAAATTAGAATAGTGTGGTTTCTACATCACGGTCGCCTTATTATCTGGCCAGCATACTGATTGTTTTTTTCAGTCGTCGGTACTCTTGTACCTTCCCTTGCTTACCATCAGGCAAGTCGAGCTTCGGTGTCGAGTCTCAATAATAATAGAAATATACAAAAAACAGGTAAGTGACCTAACCTAAATGGATCTAAATGGCACACACAAAAATAAATTCAATCAATTATTCAAATTGTCACGCCTTTATCTAATGTGAATTAATGCGTTCAACAAGGCAGGCCCAGAAGGGTGAGAATGGCCCAGGATGTGACCAGATCGGACACATTCTGAAGAAAGCTGGGTGGCTTAGTGCATATAACTGTAAAGCTTGTATGAAGAGAAATGTCGATGTGGATCTTGCGGGAGGGCCTATCCTGTGGGAAAAAGGCGTGACAACGTGAAAAATAAACTCATTATAAAGTATTAATTTTGTGTATTATTATTTATCATTATAGTTTAATCCATTAGGATGTCAGAAAGAAAGAACATGGAGGTTGTGACAAATGAAGTCAGTCGGCAGCAAAGTAATTTATTTTCTTCAAACGTTTAGTGTTTTATACAATGTAGATAAGTGTCCTTTGTTTTGGACAATGTTAAATGTGGGAACGGAAATTAACTAAGAATACAGTCGAGTAATTTAAAAAAACTTCGTCGACAAAATAAATGGACTTAAGGAGGCTTTTATAAACCAAAACTTAAAACATTAAAAAATTTCTGATAAAATGATTACAGAAATTTCTGGCTTGTTTGTCTCCTAAGTTAAGTTTTTTGTTGCCTTATCCAATGCTAGTACAAATAATATTAAACTAATCAACATAGACGCAATAGTGTGAATGAATTCAATTATTATATTCTTCTAGTAGTAATAACTGTCATGCCCTGTCTGTCATGATTATAATTTACGAATAAACATGTTTAGTTTAATATGTATTAAACAGGCTTTCAAACACTCCATAACTCACAAATAGTATGACGCATAAAATAAAAATAATGTTGAAAAGAAATAAAGATAAAAATCAAATTGTCACGTCTTTTTTCACAGGGATAGGCAGAGACAATGGAGCCCCACTTGCCACGATCCTGACAACTCCCTCGCTTCCTTCACATTTACAATTCTTTTCATATAAGCTCTATGATTATGGCCACTAGGCAACCTAGCTTTCTTGAGGATGTCTCGGATTTTTTTATTTTTTATTATTGTGACACGACATTTGACCTCGTCCCGCCCGATGATAAGCAAGAGGAGATCCAAGAGTGACGACGACTGAAACATCCGAGTTAGTTCACGGCTGCCTCAGTCGCCGTCACTATGCCGGCCAAAGGTGCTTCTTCACGCATCGCTTGAAGGATTTGGTCGGGAAACACCCTCCAGGGTCTGCCTAAAAACATAATAAAAAAAAATTAAAAAAAAAGATATATGAGAGAAAAAGATACAATTATATGACAATGTGAACTAAAAAGTAAATAATCTGACCTCGATGGTAAGCAAGAGGAGGTCTAAAAATGGTGACGACTAAAAAAACCCAGTCAGTTCACGGTTGCCTCAGTCGCCGTCAATATGCCGGCCATAAAATAATTTAATTAAATCATTGTGTCATCAGTTTTTAATATAAGCAATGTGCAAGATTATTCAGATCTCTAGAAGTAGGTGAAAATTAATTTGAAAGATTCCGTTACATAGTTGTCAAGTTGTCACGCCATTTTCCCACAGGAATAGGCAGAGACAATAAAGCGCCACTTGCCACGATCCTAACACAACTCCCATACACATCTGAGTCTATATAAATATAACTTATAACTAAAATAATTCTTAACAAGTGTCGACTTTTGCAGTTAGTCGTAAGTAAGTACAAAGCTTTCGTAACCCGTGTATGGGCAGTGGAGAGTTGTGAGAACATAGACAAATCATTATAATTACGCGCACATTTTCTCGTCAATAAATATGACAGACCAAAAAGGAAATTGGAAACTTAAGTTGCTACTTGATGGGTACTTTTCTCATGGTGTTATTTACTATTTATATAATACATATACATTCGTACTTAGATAAATACAAAACCACTTTTGTTGAATCAATGCATTAGTAACAGATTTTTCAATTATATTTGACCATTAGGTATTTAAAATTTTGTGTTTATGTACATATGTAAAAAAAGTGCTTTTATTTATTTTATTTGGCCGGCATAGTGACAGCGAATGAGCAAACGTAAATTAAATCGGGTTTTCAGTTGTCAGCGCTCTTGGACTTCTCCTTGCTTACAATGAGACAAGTCGAGGTCAGATGTCGAGGTTCAATAAAATAAACCTATAAAAAGAAACTTTAGTGGCTTAAGAATGAATTTTATGTTTTAACTTTAAAAAGTGACCGTGTGTAAAACGAGGACTCGTTACATAACCACTTGATAGTACCAAGAAATTAATTTAAAAAAATTCAAAAAAAAAAAAAATTAAAAAGTAACTTATAATTTTAATTATATGATCGTTCCCAAATTATTTAATTTCATTGATTTTAATTTATATTCATTATTATTATTATTTTAATTTAAATCAGTATTATTTAATTATTTTTTTTTAAATTTTGTTTGTCATTCAATAGTTTTTAAGGTAATTTAATTTGATTGTGTTCTTATTTTGTAAAATGAATGTTGGATACACCTGTAAAGGTACATCATACGGAACATAAATATCGAAATTATTGTAATATTATGTAAGTTTTTGTGATGTGCTAATGGTGTAGCAATTAAATAAATAAATAAAAATAAATAAAAAAATAAGAAATCTTTGATATAAATATGTACTTTGGTCCTGTTTCTATGATATAAGCACATTCAGTAGCTTAGTATAGAAAATATGTTAACAAAAAGAAACTCGATTTAAAGCTATAGAATAAGCTTCTTAAACAAGTATCAAAGACACCAGACGACGAGGACATTTAACTTAAGACCACTAGATCACACTTGTTTTATATTTAATTGTATCAAAACGTTTAAACTATGTAGCTGAGGCAAATTAAAGATATCTAATACAATTAAAAACATTCGTCCTAACTCGTTTATGTTTTTTATTTATTAATTATGTACATATTGATTTTTTTCTGAATAGTTACCGTTATTCGGTGTCTCGTTAAATCCTCTTATATGGGAATTAAAACCTGTTGGATTTAAAAAATTAAGACCGGTAATCCAAGCTCTGCTAAGCATTTATAAAGAGAAACATTAATGCCACAATTCCTATAGGAATAGAAAGAGCTAACAGGAACTTTCCACGATTACGACAATAAATTTATTCTGAAAAATCATCGGTTTTGTCAATTAAATTTGCGAATTACATCACTTTCCTCCCTCTCCATGACATCTCTCTGTCAATCCTCGAGCATAACAAAAACACGTGAAACTAAAAAACGATAAATAAGTGAACTCTAGAATACGCTAATAGCAAATCAAATCAAGATGTCAGGCCTTTTTTCACAGGGATAAATAGAGACGACAGAGCGCCACTTGCCACGACCCAAACACGACTCCATCGTTTCCCTCACATCCACAATTCTCTTCATACAAGCTCTAAGGTTATGGGCACTAGGCAACCTAGCTTCCTTGAGGATGTCTCCGTTTTGATCGGAAAACACCCTCCTAAGTCTGCCTGGTTTAATGTATCAATCAATATAAGATTTATAAACTCCTTTCGTCAATCCACTTTCACTTATCTTTGCCATGTGGCCAAACCATCAAAACCTTTATTTGTCAATCCTTGACACTGCATTTTTTATCAAACCACATCTATTGCGCACTGAGCTATTTCTCATTCTATTGTATTTGCTATCGTCAGTCCACATACACTCCTTAATGACCACATTTCTACAGTATTAATTCTACTGTCATGCTTCTTCTGCCACACCCAACATTCATTATCAGATACGCTAATATCTAAAATAACAGCGTTAAGTCTGTACCTAACGCTGTCGCAGGCAGCCAAACGTTCAAGGATTGACGAATAACAATAGATCGGAGTCTCCCCAGCTTTGTGGGTACATGCTTCCTTTCTCTATGTTACATTAGGGGCAAGCCATGCCTCCCTTGGCCTTGTTCTGTGTGAGGGCGCCTAAAATTAGATTTCGCTCTATCCCAAAACTTGCCTTTTAAATAGGAAAATCTTGGCTCAGACCGCAGATAAGAGTAAGATTACTTAGCGATGCCTAAGTGACCTTTGAAAGAGCAGCCCCTAGTCTTGGTGACTGTATAAATACATAATTAGTTGTAATTATCACGACCGCACACCACGGGCGGCACTTAGGACCTTTCATTATCACGACTAGAATCTTTATATGGTTAACACTTTAGTTGTTTCCCATACAAATTGCATTCGAAAGCCGTTCATTCCATACATTATTTTTTTATTAGAAACGTCGGTTTTATGATTCTATAATACTACTATGTGCTAGGAAAAATCATGCGCGTGTGACCGTCCGTCTGTCTGTGGACAATTGATTCTTCCCACCCTTCTAGGTTTAAAAAGGGCCCATCAATAAGATTTAAGACGTTAGGTTAATATTTGAAAAATATAGACCATCAAAATTTTTTTTTTCATTTTTATACTAAGCTACTAAAGTGCTTGTATCGTAGAAACAGGACAACCAAAGTACATATATCAAAGAAACATTGGTACCGGTGGGTGGTTTCGAACTCGTGCTCTCGGTTTGTGTAACCATTGCATTGCCACTACACCACGGTCGCCTTTATATAGCAAAAATATGCAGTAAATTAAATGTTTTTATTGCAACATGTCCAAAAATATTTAAAAAAAATATATCAATAAAGAGTGGTAGGCGTGGTACTTACCCAGTCTGCCGATCCGGGGTAGTACCACCACTTACAATGAAACAGACCGTGAAGTGATTTAGTTGGATAGACTTGCCGGTTCCAACTAGGTCGGCATAGTGGATGTAACCGCTCCTTACAGTCATTGAATTGTAGTAGCAGTGACATTAATTCATGGACCGCACTCCAGCTTAACATCAAGCGGGGTGCTGTCATGTGTCGAGTCACAATAAAAAATATCAAATATTTCTTATATAAATTCATAAAATGCAGCTTCATAAAAGTTCATACACTTACCAGCCATAATTAAAGTTTAAAAAATCACCACACAATAAGAAATATTTTCACTGGACTATATAAGTGAGTATACGTATGACCAAACTGACCGAATAATCTGGATTCTGCAACTATGGAATGCGAACATACACCGCCATATGTTTCGTATTGAATACAGGATTTAAGTACTTGTTATAATTTTTACATATTACGACCTCAGACCAAAACAAAAAAAAAACAGAAACGTGAAGCCGATCGACAGAACCTTAGTGTTCATTTGCCTAGCCGATCTGAGGTAGCTACTTCGAGAGATTGAATAAATCGTCTCAGAATCATGAAAAGTGGCGACAGTTGTTAAAAAGTACCTTAAATTTTATCTTCGGGTTCTATCCAAGGACCTAGAATACGTTATACTATTTTAATTGAATTTTGCAATTGAATTAAATATTTTCTTTTAACTGAATTTTATGACCTTAATACCAAAATGCATGGCTAATATTAAAATAATACTAAAATGAAATAAAATAAAATAAATGTTTTGCATGTATTAACTAAATTAAGTGTTACATAATCTTTTCACCAATGTTTTCAAACATGGTGTGACAATTAACTTAATATAAACAATAATTGTTCTAAAAATATATAATATACATTGTTACTTCAAAGTCTGAACGTATAAAGGCCCTTTATTAACGCGTCATCAATAAATATCCCCGATACTTCAAAAATAGATCCATACAATATTACTTCATAACTATTATTATTGGTTTGGGTTGTATTTGGAATTGCGTAAGTTCTGAATTACTTTTTGTAACCCACATTTTCACCCGGTTGGTAGGAATTTAAAAAAAAGTATAATTGCTGATCATCGATGTTGCTAATTAAGAGTACTAACCCTACTTCGTATGTACTTTCTGATGATTTTTTTATTTGTAAATATTTTTGGCCTTTGAATGTTATTGTACAGAAATTCAGGGCTACCATTTTATTTGCAACTTCACGTACTAAAAAAAGGGAGATATATTAACGATTCATAATTTATGATTTTTTAATAACTGAAAAAGGACATCATTCATTTTGTATGGGGACTTGGGCTTAATTGTACTAAAAGTGGGAAATGTACAATAAAATAGTTCGATACAACAATATTTTAATGTGCTTGGTAAATATCCTATATTTTGCATAGTTTAGATGTACGAAATGATCAAACTATAATCATGACAGTTCAATGCAGAAACCATTAAGTTCACTGCCAGCCCAAAAAAAAGTCGTCAATCACTTTTTAATTAAAAAA
Source organism: Tinea trinotella (assembly GCA_905220615.1). Classification (NCBI taxonomy): domain Eukaryota; kingdom Metazoa; phylum Arthropoda; class Insecta; order Lepidoptera; family Tineidae; genus Tinea; species Tinea trinotella. The sequence goes on along the minus strand of HG992308.1, from coordinate 12,792,741 downwards.
AAACATCAGGCAGTCGATCCATCGGGTCTCGACTCTCATTCAAGGTTATGGCGTGATAGCGTTTCTTCCGGTTTGATCTTCCCACCAAATTTTTAGGCATCGCAAACGTCATCAATATAATACTGTCGTTAAAACATTTTGAAACTAGTAAAAAATACAGTAAAAGTATAAATTAATTTTTTTTAAATTATCTCCTGTTGTGCTAGTAATTAGCATACATATTTTTACTGATACTATTGTCTTGAAAAGTAAGTTGGAATTAAATAAAAAAGATAATGTTTTATAAAAAGTCGTTTTTTTCATCTAATTAGATTATTTCCTGCTGAGTAAGGTTCACTTTCACCAACATCCCAACATTTTAGTTCGCGTGATATTCCGTCGTGGCGTCTCTAATTGCCACTTGTTGTCTATGGCAGTCGAGCTTCTTCTCTTGAGTACAATGTTCCTTGGTCAACTGTGTGTGACATTTATTTTTTAATATGTCTTTTCCGCGTGGTTTAGAAACTAAAAATAATCATTTTTATTTTCCAAATAACTCAATCGTACAGCAATTAAAAGCAAAATTGCTATTAGTTTTGTCAATACGAGTATCAAACCTACCATTTATATATATTTTTATCATCGGCCGTGACAAAAGTGTTATAATAAAAGTCCAAAATGAATGATGTCCTTTATTAGCTTCCCATGCTAGTGAATCTATTATTTGCAGTGCCATCTATAGCAATACTTCGTTACTAAACTCATCGCTACAACGCTACGCTCCAAAACGTGAACAAGTTTGCTAAGTTCCAATGATTACGATAGATGGCGCTAATTACAGTTACAATACATATTAATTCAGACTTCTGAAAAATTGGAAAAAGTAAAGCATAAAAAGATAATACAAAACGACAACGATGGTCACGCCTCATTCCTACAGGTATATGTAGACAAAAGTTCATGGAGCGCCAACACGTCTCAATTTAATTAAATGAAAACTTGTTTTTTTAAGACTCGACATATGACAGCATCCCTCCCGTGCTTTGTTGCCGGTTCCTCACCTAGTTGGAAACAGTAACTTTCAAGTTAAACGCGATTGTCACTATATGGTCTATACCAGTGTTTCCCAACGTGGGGCCCACGCCCCACAGAGGGGGAATTTGATAGTTAAGGGGGGCAATTTAAAAATAGCCCAACACAATTTCAACCCTTTCGCTTATTTAAATGCAATTCCTGACAAATTTAACAAAAAAAAACGCAAATTCTTAAATAAATTCTGTTATCATTTATATTTCTTAATGGGAACAAAACAATTTTTAAATCCTAATAATTATGTATGGGGGGCATAAAAATTTGAGAAATGTTGAGGTGGGGCATGGTTGCAAAAGGTTGAGAAACACTGTATACTTGTAAGTGGTGGTACTATTCCGGATCTAACACTCTTAATTTCTTTTCTTTTTTTATTATTAAAAGACATGGTATAAAAAGAAATTTCCCAACGCATATAAAATACACCTTTTATTGCAGATTTCACTCCGAACACTATTAAAATGTCATTTTTACTAATGTCGTAATAAAATGAAAATAACGAATTTGTTGATGACGAGGCGGAAGATGATAAACGTTAGTTTTTACAAATCTAATAATAAGTGGAGACAGAAATAAGGCTGGAGTGGAAAAGTATTTGGCATCTGTCGGCGACTAATGAGGCCGTTCACTGACACCGACGAATTATTATGAAAATTATTAATTATGGCTGCCACTATGTGACTACTACTTACAACTATTCAACTGTAGTAGCAGTCGTCTACATTTACAGACCGCACTCCAGCTTAACTTCAGGAGCGTTATTATATATTTTCTTATGATAATGGCGTTCGTCTGTCCGTCCGTGGACAATTAAGGTATTCGTCCTGCTTCTAGGTTAAGTGTGTTAAGAAGATCAATAACACGTCGTTGGAAAGATCTCGATGTCGTTGAAATTAAGACGGTTAAGTGGTTTACCATCAAATGAACAGTATAGATTGTTTAGTATAGTATACCGTATAGTTTTTTTTAGTATATACTAATGGAAAATATTACGCACATTTTTTTTTGTGATTTTTGGCAGGCTGTATTTCAGTAATAAATAGTCATATCGACAATCTAAAAATAGCATTTTGAAGCTACACGCTTCATTCTAGTTATGAGATATTTTAAACAAAATTTTTTTGAAGTCGTGGTTGTTAAATGAACATATTTTTCTACCTATCCCTGTAGGAATGCATATCAATTAAAACCGTAACAAGTATACTCCGCACAAAGGCGAATTGCAAATTAATTATTAAAGCACAAAAAAGCCAAACCGGCTAAGCTGATCCCAAAACGCGACTAAGATACTCCAAGTGACCACGGCTCTAGATACAGAGTCGAAACGTCGAGATAAATAAAATGTGTTTAATAACGCATTTTGCCTAAAACCTTAGGACCAGAAATAATCAAATTAATGTGCTAAAACACATGGGCGGTACCATTGCGTGCAAAATTGCTGTAAAAAGATTTTGTCGAGTAATTTGGCTGGGACAGTCAAGGACGAGTCCATTTAGGAAATAGCGTGAAGGTGATTTTCATATGGTCTTTTCCATAATTAATCTCCTTCATTCCTTATTGAAAAGGTCGCGAAGCTCAAAATGGCTTATAATATCTATATAGATCATAAGAAAAAATATATTTTTTAAAGGTTTTTATTCACCTTATTATACCTTTTCTATTATAACATTTAGGGTGTAAATGAATATTAATGCCACCATAAGCCTTGTTACTACGAGTAAAAACCCTGTTTCTACTTCCGGCAATTTACAAGCTGATCCAGAAACGCGACTAAATCACTTCACGGTCTGTATACTTGTAAGTGGTGGTACTACCCCGAATCGGCAGACTGGGCACCACTGCCTACCTCTTTTGTCGAACCTCTAGTTTAAATATACGTTCAAAGAAGAGTATAACTTTGAACGTACTTGTATTTTAGGCGTTTTTGAAATTTCTGTTCATCTTGGTCCTAGTTCTGACCTCGACAAGCAAGTCAAGGTAAAAACTGTTTGCTTTCCGCTCCTGCCTTTATAATAAAAATCATTTTTAAATTCAATATTATGAAATACCTACTATTGAAACAAATCTTTCCTTCGGCGTGAATAGAACCTGGGCTGACGTTCTGTATAAATATATAATTATGTATGTATAAAATATAACAACAGGATATACAATTCATATATGAAGCTAAGTATAATGATTACTATCAAAATATGTTCGTGACACGAATACACTTAGACAACTTATAATAAGAAGTGTGTTTGTTTATATTGTAATATTTAACGCAGCCAGCAACTTAGCAAGATTGACAGATTTTGTTAGCTAGAGAATTAACTAAGTCTATACTTGTACAAATCCCAATGGTAGGCTGGTACTTAATGTCTAAGGCATTAAGTATACCGATTATATGTGAAATTAAAGATTTTATGCAAATAAATAAAGACATAGTATAATAAAGAATAAAATCTGTACATCTGAATCTTTTGATGAAAATACGTATTACGTATTATTCAAAAATATTGTTAACGGAGGAAAAAGCCGTTTCTAGCAATCATAGGTAAAACAAATTTGAAAATAGGCTTATTGTAATGATATTAAAATTGTCGTGTAGATTATAAACATGTAATGCTAATTTTAGGATAAAATGTCATTTCCAAGATGGCGGGATAAGAAAACTTGGCTATTAGCGTACGAAGTCGTACATAGATAGCTATTTATTAATATCATTTGTTGTATTTTTTATTGTTATACATTTCTATACTAAGCTACTAAAGTGCTTGTATCATTGAAACAGGACAACCAAAGTACATACATTAGTAGTACTTTAGTAGATACATTAGTACCGGCGAGTGGTTTCGAACCCGTGCTTTCGGTTTGCATAACCATTGCACTGCCACTACACCACGGTCACCCATTACACTTGTTATTGCATTTATGTTTGCAGTACTTTTTTAAATGATTAATATTCAATTAAATCACTTTTCCCATAAGTTAATTAAAGAAACAAACAATACAACAAAATATAAATAATTACTATTACCATTTTCTCAACTAATATAATAGTTAACTTATTTTCCAATTTGCAACACGTAAAACAATTCCTCATAAAACGGAAGACTTACAAGCTGACATTTCAATGCAATTGACATTTTCCAAAGGCATAACTTTTTCCAACCAACCGCTAAATGCTAAACGGTGAATAAACAAGAAAAAAACGTGGAAATTGCTACTTTTTGTGTAAAGAAAAGTTCACACGCTTTCTCTATTCTTCATAATAAATCCGCTAATACCAATGACCCTTGCCATCAGATTTCTATATATATTTTTACCATGTGAAAGAAGTTGTGTACATAATTAATTTACACAGTCACATTACATTTACACAGCAGGGAAATAACTCGGTTTTTTCAGTCGTCGTCACTCTTGGACCTCCTCTTGCTTATCATCCGGCGAGGTCAGATGTCGTGTCACAATAAAAAAAAACAATGTTAATAAATATAATATATCAGGAAACATGTCTATTGAAACACACACAATTTCAAGTGTACAAGACAGTAAAGTCGCGATTCGGGTTCAGCTGAAGGTTGCCGTTTCTAACAAAGCCAGCGGACTCTGTACACCCAATTGTGTTACAGTTTACAAGATAACATTGTATAGTAAGGTTAAGAAACCCGCGACCTACATTTAAAACAACAAAATAATGTATTATATTATGCAAAAAAACAGCAAATAAACACGTATAATAAACTTAATTCAACTGGCCATCTTCCAAAAATTATACAATGTCTACAATTAAAACAATTTTACAGTCATCGACCTACATCTATTATAAACTTAAAAAAAATAGCAACAATTATTATTTACAATTATTTTTAATAATAGAATTAAACAAGCAAGGGTTTGAAACCACTCACCGGTACCAATGTATCTTTGACATATGTACTTTAGTTGCGCTGTTTCTATGATACAAGCACTTTAGTAGCTTAGTATAGAAATGTATAATAAAATAAAAAATAAGTTCACAGACACTTTCAAATCGTCTGTGAACAAATTTTTTTTTTTTTTTTTTTTTTTTTTTTTTTTTTTGACTCGACATATGACAGCACCCCGCTTGATGTTAAGCCAAAGTGCGGTCCATGAATGAATGTCACTGCTACTACAATTCAATAACTGTAAGGAGCAATCACATCCACTATGCCGGCCTAGATGGAACCGGCAACTTACAAGCTGATCCCGAAACGTGACCAAATCACTTCACGGTCTGTATACTTGTAAGTGGTGGTACTACCCCGGATCGGCAGACTGGGTACCACTGCCTACCACTCTTTGATAACCAGACCCGAAGCAAATATCCATCTCTTTTTTTTTTATTAACAAATATTTGCAATATTTAATACTATTAAATATTACAAATAAAAGCTATGAAACAAATATTTGCTCCGACCGGGGATCGAACCCGGGACTTTACGCGCAACAAACCAGTCGCTAAACCGTTCGTCCACGCATGTCGTCGATTTTCTTACTTCTCATCCAATGCTGCAATACCTACTTTGAGGTAGGTAATTAGGAACATCTTATTATAATTATTAGTATATTTTAAATTTCTACACTAAGCAACATTGAACCTGGGCGACCATAGTCCAAATATCAAAGATACATTGGTACCGGCAAGTGGTTTTAAACTGGGTCTTTCGGTTTGCGTGATGGGTTGTGTATATTACGGTCGCCACCACACTCGGTTTGCTAGGTTTATGTTATGATAGAATCGTTGTCGTTCAACTTTTAAGTTCGTTAAATTTTCGTTTCAATTCAATTTTCGTTCAAGTTCAATCGCAGTTATTTTGTTATAATTAAAATAAATAATTTTAATATCAAGGCACAATTTATGCCTTGTAATATAATATATAATGTATTTAATATTTATATATATAAAGAATACATTGTCCAAAATTTTAACGCATATTAAAAGTTTACATGTTCAGTTATTTTAAAAGGTTTTGCGTGGACATCCTTTCTGTAATAAGAGCGTAATTTTCATTAATCCTCGTAATGTGTTAATTTCCATTATTTTAATCCCTGCTTTGCAATTATCATTGCCGCTGGGAGCCCAAGGTGTTAGTCATTTTAAAACAACCCCTATGTTTTTCTCATTAATGAAAAAATTTAAAATTGTTTTAATGAAAACATCAGTCCATATAATTATAATTATATCGACGTTGAAAAGGTTGGGGATAAGCGATATTTTCAAAACTTGATTTCAAATCGTTGGATTTTTTTGGATAGCATGAAAAATATATCTTACATTTCCACCACGTCCAATTCTCTGTTTATCCTGATGGAAAAGATTACGTGTGTGAGTATAAAGCTAATATAAACCGAATCCAATTGCTCTAGAAAATAATTATAGTAATGTTGTTAGTTAACGTTAATTAAAGCTAATATGAAACAAGCGGCCTATCTGAAACATCTATTGTGCTCGATGCTCTAAATTAGATCATTTTCATCTTATTCAAAGGAAATTGCTAACAGCAATGAACGGTAGTCATTCGCCTAGTATATCAACCCGGAGCAGTACACACATTCAGATGCAAAAAATCGTTGAACTTTTATTGAAATCAAAATAAACCGTAAAAAAAACTTTTATATGAAAAATAAACGTAAAGTTACCTTATCGTGGCTGGACATATTAGAGCATCCCGCCTGATGTCAAGCTGGAGAAAGAAAGCGACTGCTAGTATAATTAATGAACTGCAAGTAGCAGTGTCATTAACTATGCCAGCATAGTTGCATGAGAAATAAGACTGAGTATTCAAAAGAAAACAAAAATATAATACTTCAATAAAAATTGATTCAAAAGTGCGATCCCAACAAAATAAATACGGACAATGTTATGTATAAAAATAAAAACAATAAAGACGATTAATGATATAGTAAATTCATTCAAACGAACCTATTATAACAATTTATGAAACTTTCCTGAAACTAATTCTGGATTATAACGAAATCCACGCTTTTTATAATACCTTAAATTATTACTACTAAAAAGATATTTCAAAGAAACTTTTTCAAAGATGTTTTTTAAAGAGCCTTTCAGTTTATCATTTATTAAATTTTACTTTAAGAAATAATAAATTTGTTTTTTACAATAAGGAAACTTATTTTTTGGACATTATTTGCCGACTTATCATAAATTGTAAATCCTATTTTTTCACAGGGAATACCCAGCTTCCCTCACATCCATAATTCTCTTCACACATCTCAAATCTCAATCTATAATCTTGTAGCTTTTTTTTATTGTGACACGGTTTCTGCCCTCGTCCCGCCTGATGATGAGCAAGAGGAGGTCCAAGAGTGACGACGACTGAGAGAGCCGAGTATTGTTCTCGGCTGCCTCAGCCGCCGTCACTATGCCGGCCAAAGGTGCTTATTCACGCATCGCTTGAAGGATCCAAGGTCATAGGATGGAGAGAACAAATGGGCAGGCAAAGCATTCCACTTGTCGATTGATCTACACAGAAAAGACGCACCGAACTTTTTAGTTCGACTGCCGATTCGGTCGATAAAATGCGGATGCTTTCCCCGACCTGTGCGGGTATTACGGGAGTGAAAAGACGACGTAGGAACAAGGTTAAAGAGCTCCTCGGAACATTTCCCGTGGTATAGGCGATAAAGGACGCATGGAGCCGCCATGTCTCAATAAAATGCTAAAAGATTTTTACAATAAGAGAACTTATTTTTTTGGGCATTATTTGCCCGACTTGCCCGACAAGAGAAAAAAATATATATTTACGTAAAAGCAATGATTAAAAATACTATCATTCATTTCGATTCTGTCTGACACAACTCCCTTGCTTCTCTCACATCCACAATTCTCTTTACGTATACAAGCTCTTTGACAGGTGGCGCTTCATTGTCTCTGCCTATCCCTGTGGGATAAAGGCGTGACAATTTCAAATAAATTGAATTAATCATTAGCATACCATATGATAAATAAATCATAGACCGCACTCTAGCTTACCATTAGGATTAACCATAATTTATAATGAGTCTAAATAAATAATTTAAAAATTTCTACCATCACATCGCAGACATCTCTGAAACCTAACAATAATAATCTAATACAAGTAGAGCCCTATGAAGCGCCACTTTCCACGATCCTGGGACAACCCGTCCGCTTTCCTCACATTCATAATCATAATAGTTAAACGTCAATAATAATAAAAACAGTGGAAAGTTGTGTAAGTATTATAGATTAAGCAGTTCTATAATGATAAGAGAGATTAATCAGACATTACCCCCAATCATTCTTAAAATATTAAGATAAGCCATAATGATATAATTATTCAAATATATTTTAATTGTGGCTTGACACCAGCATTATTATCATAAATTGTACATAAAGTTTAAAAAAGTTTATTAAATTCTAATTTTTCAAAGGGACTATCCCGCTTCCCTCAGATCCAGAATTCTCCTTACATAGACTATAGTCAATATCTATAGATATTGGGCACCACTGACCATTTTTTAAAGATGGTTTAGACATGTTTTCTATTTATATACTTTTAAGTAAAATTAATCCTTTTACTTATTTTCATTAGACGCGACATCTGACGTCGACTTGCTTAAGGGTAAACAAGGGTCCAGAGCGCCGATGACTAAAAAAAACACATCCATTTTACGATTGCCGTCACTATGCCGGTGTTTTTTCAGGCTTTGCTTAAAGGATTCAAATTATAGGATGGAAGAAGCCTATTCGCTAGTTTTGCTTATACTCATTTTGGAATATTCTGGAATGGACTATTTTGCTAAGTTATGCGACTGCTACTTGCAGTTATTTAAGTGAACTAACAGTCGCCTCTATTCATGGACCGCACTCCAGCCTAACAGCAGAAGGAGTGCTGTAATATTTCGAGCCACAATGAAAAAATCTCCTAATCAAACCCTACCTATATTCTAATTAAAATGTTTATTAGAAAACCTTAGATATCCATATAGGTAGTATTTTTTTAAATTTTGCGCGAACATTGATTGTTGAATTAAACAAATTTTATGCGGCTTACTATCGCGTTTATTTTGGTTTTGATTTAAAAATTATAATAAAATATTGTAAAATAATAAAAAAATGTAAAATCAAAATAAACGCGATAGTAAGCCGCATAAAATTTGTTTAATTCAATATCCATAAACGATTCGAAAGTATGTACTTACTTCAAATAGGTACATAGAACGAGGTGAGTTGAAAGCCGTAACGTGCCTAGACTTCCTAGCGCATAAATTCTGGCACTAGACTTACTAATTAACACAAGAATACCAACATTGTGTTTGTTTTTACCTTTGTACAGTTAAATTATATTTAGAGCTGCGAATGTTTAACATTGCAATTAAAGGCAAAGTTCATTTGAATTTTAAAACTGTTTACTGTGAAAATAACACAATACCACCAGTATTAAGGTGAACATAATATACAATATGGCAACTAGAGAAGAATATAATCTTTTTATTTATAAAGGTTTGGCGGTTTTTTAACTACATCGGCAATTTGTGTTTTGGAGCGCAGTTTGGTGTTACGAATTTTATCTGTAAGTTTATCTGCCCAGAATACTGCGCCAAAGCTGCCATTATGGTCATGTCCGATGCATTATGGGCCAAGTCCACTACTGAGTAGACGCCATATTGCAGAAGACATCGCGGCCGGCCCAAACGGAGATGGCGAGATGAGATGGACTCCTACAATAGTTTGTGGCGAGAGTTAGCCAAATGTCTCGAGTCATGGAAAAAAGAGAGGGAGGCCTTTGCCCAGCAGTGCGACAGATAAATAGGCTTATAATAATTTATTAAGAAAAACATCAAAATAAGCTAAAGTTAATATAATATTTTGGTTGTTCTGTTTCATACAAGCAGTAGCTTATTATAGAAATAAATAAAAAAAGAAAAACAACTTTTATTTAATTTAAAAAAAACAAATCATCACGCCTTATTCCCACAGGTATAGGCAGAGACAATGGAGCGTTACTTACCACGATCCTGACACAACTCCCATTTTCATTAATTTTTTTTCATTGTATTTCCATGTATTCTGATTTAGGCAATAAAAAAATTGTCTTAATTGAAGGAAGCGAGGGAGTTGTGTCAGGATCGTGGCAAGTGGCGCTCCATTGTCTCTTCCTATGCCTGTCGAAAAAAGGCGAGACAATTTGATTGAATAATTGTCTATCTGAATCTTAAACAAAAAAGATACCAATCGCATTAAGGTATCAACATTGAAAATTCACGAAGAACTTGACCGTAATTTTATAAAGTTCACAATATTTATTACATTCACTTGTTATAATAATACGTTGACTTAATATGGACAAGTCTGGTTGGGGTCGACCTTCCGCAGAGCCGTGACTCATTCAGTGAACCTCGCTTCATGTCCTCGTGGGGAACACAACATATAATATGGGTCAATTGTATTACGTTTAAGAGTGGTTTTTAAGAGTGGTAGGCAGCCTCCCGATCCGGGGTAATACCACCAGTCCACTTACAAGTATACAGACCGTGAGGTGAATTCGTCGCGTCTCGGGACGAATTCGAATTGTAAGTTGCCAGTTCTGACATAGTAGAGTACTTAGTTATTGAATTGTAGTAGCAGTAACATCCATTCAAGAACCGCACTCCACATTTACATGAAGCGGGGTGCTGTCATATGTCGAGTCACAATAACAAAAAGTATTAAATATTTTAACATCGAATAACGATTTCTATTTTAGTCAAAATACACCCGACCTGCTAATACAGTTTTAACTGTAAGTAGCAGTCACCTCCACTATTTCGGCCTAATTAGAACGGGCAACTTTCAAGCTTATCCTAAAACCCAACTTAGTCACTTCACGGATCGGCAGACTGGATATACTTTCACTCTTTAATCACGTCGCGTTACAAATTTTCATATTACTCAGACCTCTGAAAGTGGGTAAAAATTAATTTGATAGATTCCGTTACATACATACAAATAATAAAAACGTGTTAACAACAGCCTCAGTTCACGTCACTATGCCGGCCAAACATTAAACTACCCAGGACCGGCACACTGACTCAATCAAATGTCTCCCCACCTCTCTTGAATTTTGACCTTTGTGCTTTTAAAGTATTATTTATTAATCCTTTAATATGAATAATATCTACAAAAGTAAATAAAAAAAACATTAAAAAATGTCAACGTAACGACCTCACAAAGGTCACTTTTAAATAAAATCAAGCTTATCCACGATGTAGTATTTTTCTCAATATAAACTGGTTATTTTTATATAAGTAAATTCCTTCCTGTAAGGTTTAATTTGCACAACATCTGCGAATAAATACTACTCTTTGATGCAATACGATAACGATCACACTTACGATTTAATAAACTAGATAAAATTAGTCCTTGTTCACAGGGATAACGGAGGGCCACTTTCCACGATCCTGACATTAATAATTCAATCATTTTTTAAAATGAAAATCAAAATATGTTTGCGGCTTTCTATCGCCTTTATTTTGAATTTTTGAATCTGCACCGACCGAGAATCCCGAATTCGATTCCGAATTCGTTTTGAGCAAAGATTTGTTTTATAGCTTTTATTTATAATCGATTGGATATTAGAACTACTTGTTAATAATAAAAGAAGCTTGTATGCTATCGAGCCTCCTTTAATGTCCATCAGGCGGGTTGTTATCATATGTCAATCTACTATTTTTTTTAAATACCCAATTGTATAGATTGTATACTCGTATCCTCTCCCCGCTTTACCAGTTTTAAAGCTTTCTCTAAGATTAAAATAATTAAACTAAAGGCAAGTTCACAGTATAACTCATACTGTGAAGGACACATTCACAAATGTCTTCAACAGATTTTAGGCCTTTGAGTATACATTATGGCTTATATACTCTAAAAGTTAGAGCACCGTGAACAATATTACAATATTAATTAATTAACGATTAATTAAATTACTAGTTAACGAACCAACTTACAAAAGAGTGGCATGTTCTTGGGAGCTATGAGGCAAGGCCGCGCAGTTGTCTCTATTAATTCTGTTTATGACTATCCATGTGATCATGCCGACAATGCACATGACATTACATTACATAATCTTTCTTCATAGTTTGTATCCTGCATTTTTTGACGTCTAATAAAACCACATGTATTAATGTATCTGCATACTTTAACCGTCCGATTTCTATGATACAACCACGTTTAGTAGCTTAAATGTAAAAAATAAACTATAGTTTAACTAATTAATTTTACATATTATTTTAATTTAAATAGGTGCTGATCTTCTAGTGTAAATACAAGTTAATTTATTTATATTATTTTATTTGGGTACATAATTTAATATACTTTACTACGTAATCAACATAATAGAAATACATTATTTAATTTCCGTAGTTTACCTAATAAAATATCATATTTTCTAATTTCAATTCAATTATTAAATAAAATTAAAAGTATATTAACTATAAATAAATAAAAAATATCATCTAACGATGTTGCATCAGAGGTATTGATATTTTGGGTTTAACCTTTTAAATTTAGTAAATATGTTATGCTAAACTTATTTTAGGATAATTAAAGTATTTACCTATGCTGAAATACATTTATATTTTACATATTATATTGTTACTTGAATTTATTATATCTTTTTATAATAAAATCTTTTTATAATTTATTTAGTTTTTGTTGTCTCTGCTCATGTTTATAATTATTAAGGCTTTAATGATTAATAAAGGTAACCGGTGGATGCAGCTGGCATCTTGTCGTTCGGAATGGCGTTCTAAGGGGGAGGCCTATGTTCAGCAGTGGACGCCTTCTGGCTAATTATGATAATGATGATGAATGATTAATACTTGATTAATTAGTTTACATCAATTCGAAGAGGAAAAAGTCAAGACATAACTTTAATTAAACAAATATTAATGACACCAAAAACCATTGATCATGAAACTTGTTTTTTAATCCAAATCGATTACATCTACAATTTATATATTCATAACATAAATGGTAAACTAGGCAATTTAAACCTCCATCACTGTCGACATAAATCTTCACATAACGGTCATATCATTTATTATTTTTAATGCAAATATCGATATCGATACGTCTTAAGGGACTTGTAGACACAGTCGTTTTAGTGGTAAAAGACTGTCCTATATCTTGACTTGTATCTCGACATTTAACAGCACCCTGCTTGATGTCAAGTTGAAAAGAAGTCTATAAAAAAGCAACTGCTTGTTTCGGAATCAGCTTGTAAGTTGCCGGTTCCAACTAGACAAGCAAAGTGGATGTGTCTGCTACTAGTAACGAGTCACAATAAAAAAAATCAAGCATTTATGTTAGATATGAGGATATTAATGAATAAACTGACTATAATGCGATTAAAATAAGAATAACACGGAATCGGCGCCATTTTGTGACGTCTAACTCTCAAACAAACTTCACTTTAGTATGGTGTCTTTTTCTTTGGGGACCGTCAATAAAAAGACACCTTTGAATCAGTCAAGTGAAATTAGTCAACAGCCCGTCCTATTCTTATTCTAATAGCATAGTACATACAATATACTATGTATAATGTGTAGGGCTTTTATGTGAGGGAGCCCTTAGCGTGGGTAGGACAACTTTGTGCATTGCCAATGTAACCACATCTAGGCTCGAAGGACCAACGGCCCACGGGGTGCAGGCTGTTGCAACTACCTGCATATTCATGTCTGATAATTTTCATTGTAATGCGCACTAACTTTGCACAAACACGTTTCAAAATAAATAAACGATTTTATGACTTAGAGACTATAAAGTAGACTTAGGTAACATTTAAAGTTAGTAAAATATGACGTGACTATAGAGTTAATATTTTGGCGTTTTTTTTTTGTAAAAATCCAATCAATGTTAAGGTTGCTAGTTTTTGATGACATATATTGGCACGCAGTAAAAACGAATGCCGTAAAGCATGGTGTAACTACGTCGATGTAAAAAAAAATTGTGACTCGACATCTGACCTCTACCCGCCTGATAGTAAGCAAGAAAAGCTCTAAGTGTGCCGACGACTGCAAAACCCAAATCTCCACGGCTGCCTCAGTCGCCGTAACTATGCCGGCCAAAGTTGCTTCTTCACGCATCGCTATAGGATGGAGAGAACACATGGGCTGGTAAAGCAATCCACTTGTGGTGCTCGTTCGATATTTCAGTAGATCTCAGGGGGCCACATATCAAGTAAAGGTCAAGGTTAAAGTAGTCAAAGTAAAATGTCAAGGTTCATTTCCTTTAATAAATCATCCTTTCGTGCATATTTTCTATACTAAACAGATTTGAACTTTAATTGTTTTACAACGGCCACGACGGCTGACTATTTCTTTAAATTATTGTAACTTGACATCTAACCTCTACTTGGTAAGCATAGACAGCTTCAAGAGTGCCGACGGCTTTAAATCAATATGCCGGAATGCGGCGCTTGAATTCAGTAACAACTGCAATTAACAGTCGCAGTAATAGTAAATCTATGCCGGCCTAGTTAGAACTTTTAAGCTAATTGCGAAACGCCACTAAGTCACTCCATATTAAGGCTATGGAAAACTCCAGAACGTAACTATAAAAATCCAATCCATAGTCTGCTTACCACTAAAGCCATAGAGGTACGGTGGTGAATATGAAGTGACAGTGCAATGGTTACGCAAGCCGAGAGCATGGGTTCAGAACCACTTGCCGGTACCAATGTATTTTAATTATAGTACTTTGGTTGTCCTGTTTCTATGATACAAGCACTTTAGTAGACAAATAAAAAACATAACAATCGAGTCTTAATTAGATGATATGATCATTGTTCCTGTGGGAATTAAGGCGTGACAATTTGATTTGATTTTAATAATACATAATAAGAACTACCATAAAGAACTACTATATGGTAGATCTATAATAATATAATATATAATAAAATAAATAAATAAATACTATACTATATAATAAAAACTTTAACAAATTTTCACTGATTTTTCGCTGAACATTGATTAATAAATTAAACAAATTTTATGCGGCTTACTATCGCGTTTATTTTAGGTAATGATTGAACAGTACAATTATTAATTCCGACATAACCACGTTGGCTGCAAAGCTCTCGAAACGTCGGAATAAAAAATTGTACAATCAATCGAATTGTCACGCTTTTTCCCACAGGGATAGCCAGAGACAATGGAGCGCCACTTGCCACGATCCCAACACACTTCCTTCACATTCACAATTCTCATCATACAAGCTCTATGGTTATGGGCACTAGGCAACCTAGCTTTCTTTTGTCCCAATCATTAACCAAAAATAAACGCGATAGTAAGCCGCATAAAATTTGTTAATTCATTATCTTTAACAAATCTTTATTAGGAAAAACTTTATAAAATGAACTATTAATACAAGAAACATTAAAAACATCCCACCCACGATCGTGAATACAACTCATAAAAGAAAACCACAACAAGACCTAAAAATGACGCTTGTAAACATATTATTCAAAACATAACTTTAGAATATTCTAGCAAAATATATTAGTCATTGCTTAAAATTATAAAAAAAGTATTTTTTTTTTTTATTTTTTATTGTGACACGACATTTGACTTCGTCCCGCCTGATGATAAGCAAGAGGAGATCCAAGAGTGACGACGACTGAGAAAACCGATATATATATTTATATATATATATTATATTTAACAATATAATATTTATTAAAAATGTTTAAAAATATTAAGCGAATAACTGACTCAACCTCAGTGCGATCTATGTATTGTACATTTTTTCTTACTTGGCAAAAGTGTAAATAAACTTTCGGCATAACGACGGATTAATGATAAAAATAATCACTACTGACGCGAATTAATACGAATATATAAAAATACCTAAGAATTACTGTGATGTTTTTTTTTTTAATTATTATTATTAGGGCACAACATTTGTCATTTGTAAATTTACCGTTTCCATATAAATAGTATTTGATAAAAATAATGTATATGTTTGTGATTTTATTAACTATTGTACATTGGTTACATTGTGTATGTTTGTTCTATAGAATAAAACAGTAGTAAACACTTTCCTTAAAGTGCTTGGGAAATGATGATTTTCATGTTTGTTTACTACTTGTGCCTAGTAAGAAAAAACACAGTATAACACATTATATTAATATTTGCAAGTTGTAGGCAAACAGTTGGTGGTAATTTGCCCAGTCTGCTGAACCAGGGTAGTACCACCACTACAGTGGTAGTACTACCCTTTATGTACAGACCATAAAGTCACTTATCGCGTTTCGGGATCAGCTTCAAGTTGCCGGATAGAACTAAGCTAGCATATTGGATGCGACTGCTACTATCAGTTATTTTACTGATAGTAGCAGTCGCATCCATTTATGGACCACACTTCAGCTTAATATCAGACGGAACGCTACCATATGTCGAGTCACATTAAAAAACAACAATAATACATACAAATTTGAAATACGAAAAATCACGAATAGTACATAAAAAAACAAATTAAACACGTTGACACATCATGACATAACACACGTACCTAAAACTAAAAATAAACAACCTGACATTCATCAAGAGATTTACAAAAGATACATTTTATTCATTTCGTTATTTTGGCTTTTTTTAACCCCGCTAGATGTTGGAGTGTGGTCCATGAATGGATGCCACTGCTACTACAATCCAATAACTGTGAGTAGCAATCACATCTACTATGTTGGCCTAGTTGGAACCGGCAACTTACAAGCTGATCCCAAAACGCCACCAAATCACTTCACGGTCTGTATACTTGTAAGTGGTGGTACTACCCCAGATTTGTAGACTGGGTAAGCGACCAGCAACAGTGTCGTACATACGACTTCCAAACATCAATATAATGTTTTAAAACGTACTGCAATGCCTACCACTTTACTAAACACTGTTTAAGACGTAAATAAAACATTAAACACGTTGCACTCTATACTAATAAATATATAAGATAAACCTAACAAAAAAAACTTCAAACAAACACTTAAATTTAAACAATTAAACAGTTATACTCACAGCCTGGCGATATTCCGTTCTCCCTCATAGCGCAGCGGAATGGGTAATAAGTGCCTGGTAGCACCTTACCATACATTGTCCGATCCATCCTCGACCAATCAAGACAGTTTTTTTAAGAAACAAAACACCCACGAAGCCTATAACTAGGCAATACAGCACACCATAATTACAACCTACATCAAATCCTCGCGCCGGCTTCCCACGCTAAACTAAACCGAACAAAAATACACAAAACATTATGCTATGATAAGTTATCAATCACATGAACAATTCGCTAACGATCAAAGACACTTTCATATTTATTGTTTTCACAATTAGCATTGCATTTTCATATTGTTATCAAGTATAATAATATACACCTTACGGATATTAATAACGTGTATCGATATTTTTTGTTTCGTACTTTGATAAGAGTCTGTGATAAGCGCGTGAAGTGTAGAGGTCGCGATAGGTAAACAGTCGTACAATCGTCTCTACGTCCCAAACTCGACTAAACACCGCGACACGAACAACGCCGCACCGCACACCGCTCCCAATGACTCCAGGCGTAGGCCATCAACAAAATTATTGTTTATTTTCAGACACAATCATTCATAAAGGTAAAACAATTCTTTATAATAATTAAAGCAATTGTTACAACCCACGCGAAAAGATAAACCTTTTTTATATTTCTATACCAAGCTACTAAAATGCTTGTATCATAGAAACAGGACAACGAAAGAACATATATCAAAGATACATCGGTACCGGTGGGTGGTCTCGAACTCGTGCTCTCGGTTTGCGTAACCATTGCATTGCCACTAAACCACGGTCGCCTTTAAATTACATTAATCATTTAAATTTAAAACATTGTTTAAGACAGCTTCAAATGGAATTATAACAAAGACGTTAATTTGTAATCAATTTTAAAATTAAATCACAATTAAAGGATACACTTCAAAGGATAATTAAAGTTGGCATGCGACGACATGCGATCAGTCTCCAGAAAGCATTCCTGAGATTCCCATATCTAGACGTTAGGCGGCACCAGCGAAAGCAGTGATCAATCAACTCATACAAACGAAGGATCCTATTCTAAATTCGTTTTGTGTTAAGATATAGCGCCAAAAATTCACCTCACTCTTACCGCATCCGGTCTTGATGGAGCGCACGAATCGTCGCCTGACGTACCACTTCCGGATTGTCAACCACCAGACATATATCATACATTGAATTTTACGATTGTCATTAGTGAAATATAAGCGGCGCATCCACTTTGATCTGTCATCGAGATTGTGAAATTATGCGACAAATGAAAAAAGCTATTAAGCAGAAATATTTATTTTGAACGGAGTTTGTTTTTGCCGGTGGGGTGAGAAAAGAGTGCACGTGTTGTAAAGTGGTACCAAACACTATAAATGGCTAGTTTATGGCTGGTTTGTTTTATAGTTTGCTTGTTGTTTCATTGTTTCTGGCCTCTCGCCGGTCGCTAATAAGGAAGTAAATATTTGAGCTGCACCAGCATACGCCAATAGAGCAAACGTAATCCACATCTGACACATACATTTCTTTACAATTCTTGACAGTGCGGTCTATATAACTTAGTATAACTGTTTGAGAAATACTGTATGATAACAAATGATGCCTGTATGATGCCACTGCCTCTACAATTCAATAACTGTAGTAACAATCACATCCACTATGCCGGCCTAGTTGCAACCTGCAACTTACAAGTTGATCCCGAAACGCGACTAAATCACTTCACGGTCTGTATACTTGTAAGTGGTGGTACTACCTCGGATCGGGAGACTGGGTACTACTGCCTACCATCTCTTTTATTCTGTTTTCTAGTGTGTTATAGGCTTTCTTTGGCTTCATTTGCACACGCACTTCTAACACCTATTCAGGTTGTTCCATATACATGATTATGTATATGGTACATATCCCGGCAAATAAACAGCGCTGGCATTCAAGCTGCGCAGTGTCTTGCTTTGTTATTTACGTACTTTTCGTTTTACGAAAGTGTATAAATTTTAGAATATTGTTATGTGTTCAACTGTATAGAAGCGCGGACCGCAGTCGTCCTGCACTCTTCTAATCTGCCGATCTTTATACTGCGCAGCCTAATACTCAGCGATCTTTTTATCTGCCGGGATATAGAACAATTTGGAAAAGCACTAACACCCGCAATACAGGTCGACCTAGTACATAGTAGATTAACTATTGTCTAAGTTGTTTATTTTAGTTACAAGTAAATATGTTTTTTAAATATTGTAATGGACCATTAAATATAACTATTGTACTAGCGCCAAGTTCTATTGAGTATAAAGCCAAGGATAAAGGCCGAACGGCACTTGAACTTCACTATCTATTATTGTATCAATAGCATTATTTTCGGTAACCGCATCCGTGGCTAATTATACACGTATAGCTTGTCTAACTATAAATGACGCACCTCTCCACTTTATTAGTTTATTTAAATGTGAATCATCATCATTATCTTCAGCCAGAAGGCGTCCACTGCTGAACATAGGCCTCCCCCATAGAACGCCATTTCGAACGACAAGATGCCAGTTGCATCCACGTGTTATTCGTGACTTTCACTATGTCGTCAGTCCAGCTAGTGGGAGGCCTACCCACGATGCGTCTTCCGGTTCGTTGTCTCCACTCTAGAACCTTTCTTCCCCATCGGTTGTCGGTTCTTCGAGCGATGTGAGAATACAGTGCGTGAAAGATGTGGTTTGAAAGAAGATGTATTGACAAAGGGATGCTTCGATGGTTTGGGCACATGAAAAGGATGAGTGAAAGTAGATTGACGAAAGCAATTTATAAATCTGATGTGGATGGATGCGTTAAACAAGGCAGGCCCAGGAGGGTGTTTTCCGATCAAATCGGAGACGTCCTCAAAAAAGCTAGGTTGCCTAGTGCCCATTACCGTAGAGCTTATGAGGAGAATTGTGGATATGAAGGAAGCGGGGACAACGGAGCGCCACTTCCCACTTTCTCCCCATATAAGCTCTACAGTTATGGGCACTAGGCAACCCAGCTTTCTTGACTATAAGGCGTGTAAAATTAACTGATGGTCAGTCTTCGTTTGAATTTGTGCTGACGCATCCCTGTGACGTCATACAGCCAATTTATTTACCCGCTTATCGAATCAACCTTATCATCATGGTAAAAGATGTCTGTAATTTATTTTATGGTGTCCTTGGCCTAATAAATTTAATATACTCGTAAGAAATAATTTAAGGCAACGGTGGTGGAGTTGTTGGCCTCGCAAACCAAGAGCGTCCAGTTCAATACCATTTGCCGGTATCTTTTGTATTATGTACTTTGGTTGTCCTGTTTCTATGATACAATTACGTTTGTGTGTAACTAAAAAGAATCATTGCTTCAATCGATGTCACTATGCCGGCTCA
This sequence comes from Tinea trinotella, assembly GCA_905220615.1. Lineage (NCBI taxonomy): Eukaryota > Metazoa > Arthropoda > Insecta > Lepidoptera > Tineidae > Tinea > Tinea trinotella. The sequence goes on along the minus strand of HG992308.1, from coordinate 12,772,240 downwards.
AATAAATAGGTAGGTTAACCCATATAAAAGCGTAATTTCTAATTACATTAACACACTTCCTTCTCTGTTGGTTAATTAAATAATGTAATAGCTTTTACACTTCGTTAGTGTAGTGTTGTAACTGAGAGACACACCTACCAAATTTTCATTACAATTAGACCATGACGTCCCTATGTGTGCTTTATGCTGCGTACACACCGGGCCCAACGAACGCGCAAGGAACGGCACCAACACTGACCTCTGTTTATCTGGACGGCTTAGCAAACGCCAACAAACGCGCAACGAACAGGACCTTCGTTGATCCCGTCTGGACGGCTCGGCACACACCAACGAACAGGATCTTCGTTGATCCTGTATGGAGGGCTCAGCAAACGCCAACGAACAGGTCCAACGCTGACCTTCGTTGATTCTGTCTGAACGGCTTAACAAACGCCAACGAACGTTTATTGGCGTGTGCCGGCGATCCGCAGCATGGCGGTAACATCCAAGGGGTAGAAGCAATCGACCAAATGCGGTGTGGACGGATGTCAAAGACCAACGAACAAACGCTGACTTGTAGTAAGAAAGAGTGTGGTATATAAACTAGCAATTATAAATTCTTCGTCTATGAAAATTTCGAATACGAACGAGAACAATAGTTCGATTTATTTATTTATTTATTTAAATTAATAGGTAGATACAACAGGCTATAATCTTGGTTAAGTTAAACATTTAGTACAAAATAGGTTACATTGCTGGACTATAGCCCAAAAAGTATCATACACAACAGATTAAACATAAATAATTAAAAGCATAGCATAAAATGTCAATAAAATACAATGGTAAACAATAATTAAAATAATAATAATAATGTTAAAAAGCTAAATTAAATTAATAAATCAAAATAATAATGTTATTGTTCATTTCAAAAAATACCAAAATAATCTTACACAATATTGTGCGCGTCAATTAGGGGCGGAGCTGAGGATGTCAACAATCTGTCTCTTTAACAATCTTTGATCCGAATTGAATATATCCAATTCATCGTTTTTCTCGCTAATTTCATTATAGAGTCGACACATGCGAACCATAGGATTAAAGTATGAAGTGTTATTTTTATATACTTTTATTTGGAATGTTCTATTGTGTTGTCGCGGGTTTCGTCTAGTGGTGAAATTAAGCAGACCCAACAGAGTAGGTGAATCCAATAGAATTGAATTGAATTGAATCCGATTGACTACTAAATACATTTGAACCAACCATCGAAGGCCAACGAATAAGCTACTAATCTTGAATCGTTCGTTGGCCAGTGTGTATGCAGCTTTAAATAAACTATTCACGAAATCAACACTTTTTGAACTTTGGAATATTTGGAATGTTATGTCTTTTAGCATTAAAGGTACCACTCTTTTAAGAGTAGTAGGCAGACTGTTATTGGTCATCGGCCCAGTCTACTGAACCGGGGTAGATTTTACCACCACTTCCAAGAAAGTGAAGTGACTCAGTCGCGTTCTGGGATCAAATAGTTAACTAAATTTCCCAGTTTTTTCAGTTGACGGCGCTCTTGGACTTTCTCTTGCTTAACAACAGGCAAGTCGAGGTCAGATGTTGAGTCACAATAAAAATAGGTATCTCATTAAATATAGCTAGGAATTTCCTTACAATGAATTTCCTTTCTTTAAATATCGCTACTACTCTTATAAAATATTTATGCTTCTTAAGATATAATAGGTCGTAGGTGAAGGACCTATGAGAGTTTAATTTATTTTTAGAGAAGTAATAAGTTCGTTATCAATGTGGGAGGATCTGTTTTATGTCCTTTAAAGAATGTTGATGTAATGTGACAATGGAATTAATGATACTAGTTTTCCTATATTTTTTTTAGATATTTATAGACGAATATTTTTATAATTATTATTATTGTGCTCGACATTACCCCCTTTAAAGTTAATCTAGCTTAATATCAGGCGGTCCATGAATGGAGGCGACTGCCGCTACAGTTAAATAACAAGCAGGAATCGCATCTACTATGCCGGCCTAGTTTTGGAACCGGCAACTTACGAGCTGATCCCGAAACGCGACAGATCTGATTACGAATGTACTCAGATTCGTACTCAGATCGTAAGTGGTTATTCTACCCGGATCGGCAGACTAGAAATGACCTCCAACTGTCAAACAGCTACCTATAAATGCAAATTGGCATGGCTTTTAGCAAAGAAGGTTAGGGCGCGTCCTCATGATGATGATGATTGTTTATATAGGAAATGAGTTCAGCTAGTTCTTAATCAACTTTTAAACTAATAGTTACTAATAAAACTAAATTAAGATATTATAGGACTATATTAATTTATTTTTATTAAATAATTTTCTTATTATAACTCGACATCTGGCCTCGTCTTACCTGATGGTAAGCAATGGGAGGTCAAAGAGTGCCGACGACTTAAATAACTGAGTCGGTTTACAGATGCATTAGTCGCCATTACTATGTCGGTCAGTCCTTCTGTACGCCTCGCTTGAAGGATCCAAGGTAGGTGAACATATGGGCTAGTGGAGCATTCTACTTTTTGATTTTTCGACAAAGTAACGACTCTATTACAAAAATATCGTAATGGTTAACACGATTGTATTAGTGCGGAATATTATTATTATTATTTTTTTATTGTGACTCGACATATGACAGCACCCCGCTTGATGTTAAGCCAAAGTGTGGTCCATGAATGAATGTCACTGCTACTTCAATTCAATAACTGTGAGTAGCAATCACATCCACTATGCCGGCCTAGATGGAACCGGCAACTTACAAGCTGATCCCGAAACGTGACCAAATCACTTCACGGTCTGTATACTTGTAAGTGGTGGTACTACCCCGGATCGGCAGACTGGGTACCACTGCCTACCACTCTTTGATAACCAGACCCGAAGCAAATATCCATCTCTTTTTTTTATTAACAAATATTTACAATATTAAATACTATTAAATATTACAAATAAAAGCTATGAAACAAATATTTGCTCCGACCGGGGATCGAACCCGGGACTTTACGCGCAACAAACCAGTCGCTAAACCGTTCGTCCACGCCTGTCGTCATTAGTAATTAATCTTACACCTAACCCTTCTTTCAACCTTTATGTTCAGTGCCCTGTTAACTGGTAGATAATGTCTAGTGCAAAGGTTCTTTACATAGGTGACAAAGCTCCACAAGGGCGTTTTAGATTTTTAAGGGGCAGTAGAAGACGCAGAGGGTGCATGTCTAAAAAACTATTTTCAAAATAGGGGAGCTTAGAAAATAATATATTCCTAAAATGGGTGGTTAATAAGGTTGGTAACCTATGGTCTAGGCATTAAGTTAGCCTTATGCATAGCATAGTAAAATTAAAATAAATTTATATGTTATCAATTATTGTTATTACATCTTTTGTAACTGCTCACACAAAAATTAAGATTACTGTGGAGTGTTACTGCATGAAAATAATTTCGAACCGAAACTAACTTTGAGAAACACTGTTGTAAATAATAGGTTAATAATGATAACTATCAGGACTAACCCTAATGTTGACCAAATATTAAGTGTTATCTAAATTGTTTTTTTATTAAAGGTTATTTATAAAATAGATGTTAGTTTATATTGTTTATTATTTTGTAAACTGCTTTTAGATAGGCAGTTATGAGTTATCCCAGCCTTTAATAATTCATTTAATAAAGTACACTACAAAAAATTGTATTTATTAGAATCTATATGTATTTAAGAGCCCACCTAATTGGAATTCATTTTGTTTTTTCTGAGCTTCTGCATAAACAATGTTTTGAAATAAAAAATACAATTACAATCTAATTACTGTGGTTTTTTATTTTCCATAAATATATTGTTAATATGGTTGTTAGAAGTTGCTTAAATTGTAAAAAGCAATATTTAAATTATTTTAAAAAATATTTTCAATTTATTAAAAGAATAATATTTAAAATAGGTGTGCACATCCTTAATCTGGCCTTGAGCACCCCAGCAAAGCTAAAATGTGAATACTAGTAATTTTGTACAATTAAATTGTTATACTTGAATTCCTACAGGGATAGGCAGAGACAATAGAGTGCTACTTTCCACAATCCTGACACATGTTCCTTGCAGCTGCAGATCTACGATTTTTTCGAACTGGGGCAAATACTTGATATATAAAAAAAAATGCCTCTCTCTCCAGTATTTGAGATAATTTACTTAAAAACTCACAAATATATAAAATATACTTGCATTTTTCTTACATGGCGATAGTGAGCCATCCAGACATATGTATGCTAAGCTCATTGTGGAGAAAGATTTTTATTTTCAATCATATTATATGATTTTGGCGCCCCTTGAAACTGTCGTCAAGGGCTGGTTTGACTTCCCCTAGATCCGGGCTTGGTTTCCTGCTTTCTTTGTCACAATTTCTTTTAATACAAGTTATATTGAATGCATAGAGTATAGCTACATCATCTGAATGCTAAACAAATGGACAAGGACAACTCACATTTTATTGTGGCCATGTGTATGTTTGTGACTTGCTATTTTGAGCTATTACTCCAGTAAATTCGTGTGGCAACTAAAAATAGATGTGTGCATAGATAATATACCACTAGACACTGCTTTACCAATATTATAAGAGTGGCAGGCAATGGTGCACAGACTGCTGATCTGGGGAAAATACTACCACTTATAAGTGTACAGAACTTGAGGTGACTCACTTTTCAGAATTAACTTGTATGTGTCAGTTGTAACCAGGCTGGCTTGAATGCAACTGCTACTTGAGTAATCTAATAGTTTGTTGACATTTAGCTTAAATCATCCAATTATAAATAGGTGCAACATTAATTTGGATCCTTTAGTTATTATGCGACTGTTAATACAATTAAGCCCAAGTCCCCATACAAAATGAATGATTTCCTTTGTCCTGGTAAACTGGGGTCTAGAAGTGGTATAGTCTAATAAAACCATTTATCCAAGAATAATAGTATATTTTAAGAAACATTGGCAACTACTGTATTAAATAATAAAGACTAATAATAATAACTTTTCTCTAAAGTGATATAGGGTTATTAATTTACAAAAATGACATTTTATTTATATTTCTTTCTTGTATTTAGTTCAATTATATAAAAAACAAGTTAAGTATTAATTAATCTTAAGATTAAGTACTTATGATAATTAATACATAACTTTTTTGAGTATCATCTTAAACTTCTCTTTCCACCTTTTACAACATTTTTACAAGGTACTGTAATATAGAAATAAAATAAAAACTGCAAAAATGTAGATATTGAGAATCGCATAAACAACATAGTTCAAAGGTTGGGATTTAATATAAATACGTTTATATTCAATGTATTGTGAGACATGCTCCTTGATAAGAACCTGAGGGTTATGCAAATACTTTAAGATAAGTAAGCGAAACCCACGTCATTTAAATATATAGCGAGTAAAACGGGTTATGATAACAAAAAATATCACTCACCTAAATCATCCATTGCAAATAATTCAGGTAAAACGCAATATTGAAGAAACACAAAATGTCTGCTAAATAATCTGACTACCACAAACCAAGTTCCACACAGCCAGAAATTATAAGAAAACACAAATAATTAATAAAAATTAAATAAATAAGCAAATGCAATTCCGTACCCAAATATGGCACACTTTTTTAAGTTGGCACAATTGATTAACAAATGTCAAATTGACTCACGTTCAAAATAAAATAAGTTGCTCGGCCTAAATAATTGATAAGAATTTATATAAATGTGTACAATTTCAACTTTTGATAATAATATACACATAATAAAAAATAATAATATTATATATCAGATATTATCTACATCTTCCTTTGTTCCTACGACTCGAATAAACGTGAAATTATTATTAACTAAAATGAACGCCTTGCGAAATTTCATTTTGACAGTTTATGAACCATTCAAACAATACAATATTATTTTAATTATGTGTATGTTCTTTTAACCAAATAAATGCTAGAGAACAAATTCCATAATAAATATATTTTTTTATGTCTAATATAATTGAGTAATACAATAATTATAATGCTCAATATTAAACAACCATCTAAATCTTATTAAATAATGTTTCAATACACAACTTTCTAAACGTACTTCGTGTAATCGATAGAGTTGTCCACAGTTGTCCAATACATACGTTACGCCCTTTCGTATATTTTAATTAAATAAGTGTAAAAAGACTGCTTATTAACACACTGCCATTATGAGTGCCCCTACTGAACAGCTTACTTTAGCTAAAGACATTAAAAGAGCCATAGAATTACTGGAGAAATTGCAGCAAAGCGGTGAAGTACCTGCGACAAAGCTTGCTGCCTTACAAAAAGTGCTTCAAAGTGATTTCCTTAACGCTGTCCGCGAAGTATACGAACATGTATATGAAACCGTTGATATTCAGGGATCGGCTGACATCCGTGCCTCTGCTACAGCGAAAGCTACTGTAGCAGCATTCGCCGCTGCGGAAGGTCATGCGCATCCTCGTGTAGTAGAGCTACCTAAGACTGAAGAAGGTCTTGGATTCAACGTAATGGGTGGGAAAGAACAGAACTCACCAATATACATATCTCGAATTATTCCTGGTGGTGTAGCTGATCGCCATGGAGGTTTAAAGAGAGGCGATCAGTTGCTGTCTGTAAATGGGGTATCAGTAGAAGGAGAAAATCATGAGAAGGCTGTAGAGTTGTTAAAGCAAGCTGTGGGCTCTGTAAAATTGGTTGTACGCTATACACCAAAAGTTCTCGAAGAGATGGAGATGAGATTTGACAAACAGAGAACAACAAGACGACGACAAAACTTTACCTAAATTATTGTTATGTACTTTTAGTATTATTTTTTATTTACTTTTAGTGTTAAGTTATATTGTCATTTACATTTCATAGAAAAATATTTGCTTAAGAATATTGTTTAGGTTAAAATATATACTCATGTTATTTTATATATAGACACCAATTTTATATGAATAAGTTAATAATAGGATTATTTAATTAGAATTTATTTTTAAACTTATGTTAAATATTGCATAGTTTAGACATCAAGATAGTGGATGTTATTGCTACTCACAGTCATTGAATTGTAGTAGCAGTGACCTTCATTCTTGGACCACACTTTGGCTTAACATCAAGCGGGGTACTGTCATATGTAGTCACAATAAAAAATAAAATATAAGTGATGGCATTAAAAATCCATCAAATAAAAAATACACAGGATAAGCAAAGGCGAGGGACCACATTTTTATGTCCCATGCTTATTTTGTTAATAAAATAATAGACTAGAAGTAGGGTTAATTCCAGGATTATTTTCATAAATCAAGTGCTCCTTAGTAGAATATGAAATGTGTTTAATTATAGATTGTTATAAGATTTAACTTATGGCTTTATGCATTTATTGTTAAGTTGTTGTTATAAGATTTTTTAGAAAAGGAACAACATACTTCATATTTAGTCACACTTAAAGACAAAGATGTTAAAAATTAAAACAAAGTATAAATTAATAATATGTTTTTTTATTTAATATATTTTTGCACTATTAAAATGTTTAGCTATCAGTAATAACTTGGATGAATCTTTTGCTCTAACTGTCGACAATAATACATAAATATACATATTATAAATTTTATTGTTCACCAAGAATCAAAACTGCCAAAGCCAATTTTTTCTTTTTTAACTTTCTTAGCAGGAACATCTGTTTTTGTGTCTTCTGATTTTGATGCTTGGAGATTTAAATATTTGCCAACACCATCTCGGAATACTTTTAGAGGTTGTTTTGTTGCCTTTTTAGGTTTGATTCCTGGTCCATTTTCTTCAGCCTGCCTTTTTAATTCTTCAGCTCTTTCCACTGCCAACTAGAATAGATCAATAAACATTTTACTTAGATACTTCTAAACTATGTAAGTTCTAAATTCAATTTGGTAGACCTAATAACTCTTTAATGGAAAGAGGACATACTTCGAAAAGCAGGTGTCTGCAGTTCACATAACCTGCATAAAGAGTTTCTTATATGTGAGACTTCCATAATATGCTGTGTTAGTTTTGTAGTTATTCAACTATTTCCATTCACGGAACGCACTCCCGCTTCACATCAGTTACAGTGCTGTCATAATTTGTTAAGTCACAATAAAAAGAGATCAGTGATTTGTAAAAAATAATTACCAACGGCGCATATTATATGGGTAGGTAATCATTGCTTACTTTTGTTGGTGGGAGAGGGGATGTGGTCCGCGCATTTGCTGGTAATTTCAGTAGCTAATTGTAATGTATGAGGTATACACACATATATATATGTGCTAATGCTCTAGATGCACGTGGCACTGTCTCGAGTGTATCGTAGAACACAACTGCCTTGCGACGACTGTAAACGTGTGGCATAATACGTCAATGAGCCTGTGATTACAGTAATCCTTAGATATCTGTGTTGCTACTGCATGAGGTACTACTGCAAACACTATACTAATATTTTATATTGGAAAGGAATTTGAATCTATACTAATATAATAAAGCGGAAGAGTTTGTTTGTTTGTTTGTTTAAACGCGCTAATCTCAGGAACTACTGGTTCGAATTAAAAAATTCTTTTTGTGTTGGATAGATCTATTATCGAGGAAGGCTTTAGGCTATAAAACATTACGTTGCAACTTATAGAAGCGAAGAAACAGTCGAAAATGTGGAAAAAACGGGAAATATTATTCGTCTTTGAGGGCGGGCAAGGAGAGGCGGTGCTTGCGGGCGAGGCGGAGGGGGGCGTAGCTCTACGAGGTATAGTCTGTCTAAGCCGAAATGACGCGCCCCTCCACTGCATTTACGCATACGAGCAAATATAAAATATAGATAAAACACACCGAAAATGCAGTAATTGGTTATTCAGTTGCTGGTTAGACACAAAGGAGGAACGAACGTGATGAAGTTTAATAGTATAGTTAGTAATATATGCATTCACACATTTAAATAAACTAATAAAGTGGAGGGGCGCGTCATTTATAGACAGACAAGCATACTATGCGGTCGGCTCCCTACTGATCGGTTGAATGCAGCGTTAATTTGTTTTTACGATATAATATCATCGTTTTTTGTACAATTTCATTTTGTAGTAGTTTTCTCTATAGTAGGTAGTGTTTGTGTTTAGTATAGTATTTTGTTTCTAATATTTTCACAATAACACTTTTTTTGTTTTGTTGTAAATAATACCTGTAGGTGTCATCTACGTTCTTTCAAGGTTAGGTTTTACAATTCTTATTAGGTTAGGTTTTAGTTTAAGCATACAGTTAGTTTGGTTAAGTTTTCATTTCATTCGTTCTTTCTTCGTCACTGTAATGCCTAGAAAAAGGACTCAGCGCACAAGAAAATAAAACTGAAAATATAATTTACGCAGAAGTACTTTAAAATATATTCTTTTTAAAACTACTTTAAAATATATTCTATTGGTTACGTAATTTAATCGTCTAAAATAAGTCGCGGGTAGTTAAACAAAAAATTAATATGATTCCCAAAATAACTATTCCACGCGGACGCAGTCGCGGGCACAGCTAGTATACATATACAAACCTGCTCCTCGGCCTCCTGGAATGGATCCACAAAAACTTGTGCTACTTCTATAATGATATCATGTATTGGCCTATCTTTATTATCAACGCCAATTTGTTCAATTACATTCAATGTGTCCAATCCGCCAACCAGTTTGCCAAATATTGTATGTTTGCCATCCAATTGTCTACACGATCTGAATGTTATGAAACTGAAATATGCCAGATTATTATTACTAACCAAATAGATTGAAGTTAAAGAGTGAGATGCAGATAAGGCATTCCCTGTGTTAGAAAGAGACATGTCACTAACATGTCTACACATACACAAAGTCTACCTTCGACCAATAGAGTTTCAATCAAATCAAATTGTCACTACACAGTATGTATACTTGTAAGTGGTGGTACTACCCCGGATCGGCAGACTGGGTACCACACTGCCTATTACTCACAATTGTGATCCATTTGTATTTGAACCAGAATTAGCCATAGAGAGGATGCCCCTGCCAGTGTGATGTAGATTTGGTTTGATCTCGTCCTCAAATGGTTTCTTCCAGCATGACTCGCCACCTAAACCAGTGCCTGTTGGATCACCACCCTGGATCTGAAAAAAAAAAAACAAAATCTAAAAAGATAATTTTATTCATTTTTATGTTTTTATTGTGACTCGACATGTGACTGCACCCCGCTTGATGTTAAGCTGAAGTGTGGTCCATGAATCGCTAACCGTTTGTTCATGCCTGTCTAAATGAAATTCTAAATTTTCCTGTTATACCCAAACAGGCAAATTTATTTTATGATTAGTTACAATTTCCACAGGGATGTTACACAGAGATTACATTGGATTTTACACCTTTTTTTTTTATTGTGACTCGACATATGACAGCACCCCGCTTGATGTAAAGCCAAAGTGTGGTCCATGAATGAATGTCACTGCTACTACAATTCAATAACTGTGAGTAGCAATCACATCCACTATGCCGGCCTAGATGGAACCGGCAACTTACAAGCTGATCCCGAAACGTGACCAAATCACTTCACGGTCTGTATACTTGTAAGTGGTGGTACTACCCCGGATCGGCAGACTGGGTACCACTGCCTACCACTCTAACCTATATTAGTTCCTATTAGGCACACAAATATTTAATTCTTCCAAAAAGTATAATGCTATAAAGCAAAATAGTAGGAAATTTGCTTATTGGCAAAGCTGTAAGCTTTAGTATTATCACTGCCACTAATACGAAAAAATCTTACTTCCCTTATACCACATTTCTAAAAAAATATAGGAAAGTTGACTTACCATAAAATTTCTAATAGATCTATGAAATTTCGTTCCATTGTAATATCCACTATTGCAAAGTCTGATGAAATTATCACAAGTCTTTGCAGTCATGTCGCAATGTAGCTCAAAATTTAGTGGCCCATAATTTGTCACTAATCTCACGTAACCTGAAATCAAGATAGGGTCTAAATTAAATTGTCTAGGGCTTCTGAGTAGGTTGAGGCAGTCCGTAGCGGAGGCAGAACGTCCCGTTTTCACTGCTCAAATAATGCATCCCGGGAAAAATAACTGCGGAATCTTTAGATAGAAAATTAAAAACAGAAACCTGTTCAAATGAAATAAGAGTACTGCTCAAACGAATAAAATGAATGTTATCTGTAAAAGACATGTTATGAACTTTTCGACACCAGTGCCAACTATCAGCCAAATAAATGAACAGCTTATTGATCTCATCATAAACATGCTATCTATTTCTGTGCTGTCAAAAAGCAGACCACTTTCTACCATCCAGACACAACACTGCACATTTACCAATTTATTTATCACCATCATCATCAGCCAGAAAATGTCCACTGGCCTTCTCTTTAGAACGTGATGCCCAAACGACAAGATGCCAGTTGCATCCTCGGGTTATTCATGACTTTTGTTATGTTGTCAGTCTACTTTATAAAGTGTGTTTTTTTTATAAAGAGTTCTATAGAGAGAGACTATAAATCATTTGAATATGATATATATGACCAACCCTTTTTCTTAACTCTTTCATATTTGACTTCATCTTCACATATTATGGCTGCTTCATGTGTAGTTTCAGGCACCATTGCCGTGGAAGTAAAACTGGCAGCAACAGCGCCTGTTGAATAATGTGCTGCATTGAACTTATCTGCAACCTGTGACAAATTAGAATATATTAGTTAGAGTGCTTCTATGGTTTGGGCACATGGAAAGGATGAGTGAAAGTAGATAGATTGATGAAAGCAATTTATAAATCTGAAGTGGATGGATGCGTTAAACAAGGCTGGCCCAGGAGGATGTTTTCCGATAAAATCGGAGACAGTGCCCATGCTTAGTGCCCATAACCTTAGAGCTTGTATGAAGAGAATTGTGGATGTGAAGGAAGCAAGGGAGTTGTGTAAGGATCGAGACAAGTGGCGCTCCATTGTCTCTGCCTATCCCCATAGGAAAAAGGCGTGACAATTTGATTGATTGATTGATATACATACAGACGGTGAAGTGATTTAGTCACATTTCGGGATCAGCTTGTAACTTGCCGGTTTAAACTAGGCTGTCATAGTGGGTGTGGTTGCTACTTACAGTTAATGAATTGTGGTAGCAGTGACCTCCATGGACTGCATTCTAGCTTTACATCAGGCGGAGTGCAGTCAATATAAAAATAAAATGGGGTGAATGGCAGCGTAGTGATGTCGACTAAGAGAACCGTAATTGAGGTTTTTTTTATCAATCGTCATCTTGATCTTGACTTGCCTGATGTTAAGATATTGCGTTACAATAGATTAGATTATATATATTTTGGGCAGGTCATCTCTGTGGCATGTCCGATGCATTATGGGCCAAGTCCACAACTGAGTGGATTCCAAATTGCAGAAGACATCGCGGCATGCCCAAACGGAGATGGTGAGATGAGATGAACTCCTACAATAGTTTGTGGCGAGAGATAGCCAAATGTCGTGAGTCATGGAAAAAAAAGAGAGAGGCCCTTTTAATATTTTTTATTTTATTAATATTATTATTCATTTATCGTTCAAATACTATTATTTTAAATAATTCATACCTCTTTTGTAACTTCTTTAGCATTAGGAGCTTTATAATCTCTCTCTAATTCACTCAATATTTCCTTAGTTTCTGCTGACACTGTCTTTAATCGTGCATGGGGATCTTTCCTTAGAGCTATTTCTTCTGCAAAAGTAAATATATCATATTAATATTAACATAGAATACCAGTTATAAAAAGTGATAGGCAGTATCTGCCAATCTGGGGTAGTACCACCACTTACAAGTATACAGACCATGAAGTGATTTGGTCATGTTTCGAGATCAGCTTGTATGTAGCCGGTTACAACTAGGCCGGCATAGTGGATGTGACTGCTACTTACAGTTATTAAAATTGTAGTAGCATAACCATTTATGGACCACACTCCAGCTTAACATCAAGAAGGGTGCTGTCATATGTAGTCACAATAAAGAAAATATTAAAACCAGCTGGTAATACTTATAGAATATCAGCATGCTATAACCAAGTTGACTGGTTACATGCTGGTATTGTTTTTTTATTTCTGACTTTTGGTGGCTTACCATCATAGAAACAGGATAGGGTGATCGAAGAGCCCTTGATACCAGCAAGTAGTTTTGAACTGAGTTCTCTTGGTTTATGAGACCATTTAATAACCACTAGACCATATCCACCTTTTGTATTTGTTAAACTGACTTATTATATGGGAGTACAGGATTGTACATCATGGTAAAATAACTTTAAAGTAGAACATGATTGACTAGTGTATAAACTTTAAAATCATTTCAAGCCAGTAATAATCATATGTAAATACAGTGGACCCCCGTTAATGCGACAAACGCTTTGCAGGGCTGTGTCGAACTATCGAATTTGTCGGATTATAGAGTATTGACTAGTCTGGAATGTTTTACCAAAGAGTACCTTGTAATCTGACATATCACAAATCCAATGGTGGTGCGTAGAAATTGTAACCTATTCAATCATGCATTATTCAATATAGGCGTCTTTGCGTCCTCTATCGCCTATACCACGGGGAATGTTCCGAGGAGCTCTTTAATCTTGTTCCTATCTCATCTTTTCACACCCGTAACACCCGCACTGGTCGGGGGAAGCATTCACATTTTGTCGACAGAATCGGTAGTCGAACTAAAAAGTTTGGTGCATCTTTTCTTTGTAGAACAATCGACAAGTGGAATGCTTTGCCAGCCCATGTGTTCTCTCCCTCCTATAACCTTGGATCCTTCAAGCGATGCGTGAAGAAGCACCTTTGGCCGGCATAGTGACGGCGGGTGAGACAGCCGCGTACTGACTCGGTTGTTTCGGTCGTCGGCACTTTTGGATCTCCTCTTGCTTATCATCAGGCAGGTCGATGTCAAATGTCGTGTCACAATAAAAAAAAAAAAATCTACAATAGTGAAGATTGTCAAAAAAATATTTAATAATAAAAGACATGTCAAATTACAGGGGGCGCCAGATTAGCCAGGGGCCGGAATACCAGGGGTCCACTGTAATAGTATATTGATAGTCCTGTTTCTCTGATTTTAGTAGCTTAGCATTGGAATGTAAATAAATAAAAAATAGCTGCAACCCTTTTACACTAAAGAAACTGAATAAACACATTATGAGGTGATTTAGTCTTGTCATAGCTTGAATGTTACTGGTTCCAATAAAGGTGCTTCTACACGCATCGCTTGAAGGATCCAAGGTTCATGTCACCAATTCTAAAAAGTTACATAAAAATTTCAATTGCCTAACTTACCTTCAGTTATGACCCTCAAATTATGTTTAACATGGTGAAATGTAGATATATTAAATTTTGACAAGTTTTGTGGATCCTGTATGGTTATCAATTCATTCCTTGTAAATGGTGTGTCATTAATTAAGTCCTTCCAGTTTTTCCCTTTAATGTTTAGTTGTTCAACAGCCTCGTAGCTGTAAACATTGCCTGTAGTCTTAACAGCAACAATGTGAGAGGTCTTTGTAAACTGCTTAAATAAAACTGGGCAATGGTACTTGTCTTCAGCATTTTTAAAAAAGTTTAATTTTGTTAATGATTTTATATTGAATTTCTGTAAAAAATATTTTTATCAAGTTCAACATATACAGGGTGTCAGAAAATACCCCCCAAAGCCGAAAGGGGGTTAAATGGTCTCTTATAAAGAGTCCAATTACAGTATTTACAAGCCCCTTTGTGCATTTATAACTTACTGCCAAAAAAACCTGTTTCAGAGAAATCAAAGAGTAAATTACATAAAACAACATTTTTAGAACATATGAGTACTTAGTTGAAAAATGAACAATTTTTGAAAAACTTTTGCTAAGATGATTTGAATTTGACAGCTTATCGTTTTTATTTTCAAGCCATTTCATTTTGAAGCCAATTCTTTGAGCATATTAGGATGGTTGAGAAAGCAAACCTTTGTGAACAAAAAAAAGGAAAAATGGTTAATGTAAAATTATTAGAGATATTAAGGAAATAAAATTATTATTATCCCTCTGTAATAATAATCTTTGCCTTCTAACATGACAGATACTAGGCTTGGCAATATTTTTGGCTTAATAATTTATTATAATTTTTACGGCTTATTCTGTAACACCCAGTATAATTTAAATATTATGCTAAGTTTGAAGTATCTCTTATAGTAAGCTTAGCATTCAAACCAGAAAACTGTTTATTAAAACAAATATAATAGCTGTCATTCTTATCAGTGGAGTAAAACAATGTGGGCTTGAACATGGTCAGAATTTACATCTCAGAGAAACATATTTTCAAAGGAGACTGGGCAAAAATGTATGGAGAGTGGTCTATGGATCAACAGAGCAACGGTGGTGGTATTCATATAGAGTACCTTCAAATACACCCTTGTGCAAAGGGGCATCAAAATCTGACCCGGGAGTTTTGAGAAAAATGACATTTAAAATATATATATTTTTGTTATGCTGAGTACTAACTAGTAGACATTTCTGGCAAACAAATTGTCGTGTACCATTCAGAATTACCCGTTTTACGATCCTCTAGTGCTACTGTAACCTCATGTCCATTTATACCAAAAAACAGGCATCAAAGTGTTATTTGCTTCAAAGTGCCTTATGTATGGAGAGTGGTCTATGGGTCAACAGAGCAACGGTGGTGGTATTCATATAGAGTACCTTCAAATACACCCTTGTGCAAAGGGGCATCAAAATCTGACCCGGGAGTTTTGAGAAAAATGACATTTAAAATATATATATTTTTGTTATGCTGAGTACTAACTAGTAGACATTTCTGGCAAACAAATTGTCGTGTACCATTCAGAATTACCCGTTTTACGATCCTCTAGTGCTACTGTAACCTCATGTCCATTTATACCAAAAAACAGGCATCAAAGTGTTATTTGCTTCAAAGTGCCTTATGTATGGAGAGTGGTCTATGGGTCAACAGAGCAACGGTGGTGGTATTCATATAGAGTACCTTCAAATACACCCTTGTGCAAAGGGGCATCAAAATCTGACCCGGGAGTTTTGAGAAAAATGACATTTAAAATATATATATTTTTGTTATGCTGAGTACTAACTAGTAGACATTTCTGGCAAACAAATTGTCGTGTACCATTCAGAATTACCCGTTTTACGATCCTCTAGTGCTACTGTAACCTCATGTCCATTTATACCAAAAAACAGGCATCAAAGTGTTATTTGCTTCAAAGTGCCTTATGTATGGAGAGTGGTCTATGGGTCAACAGAGCAACGGTGGTGGTATTCATATAGAGTACCTTCAAATACACCCTTGTGCAAAGGGGCATCAAAATCTGACCCGGGAGTTTTGAGAAAAATGACATTTAAAATATATATATTTTTGTTATGCTGAGTACTAACTAGTAGACATTTCTGGCAAACAAATTGTCGTGTACCATTCAGAATTACCCGTTTTACGATCCTCTAGTGCTACTGTAACCTCATGTCCATTTATACCAAAAAACAGGCATCAAAGTGTTATTTGCTTCAAAGTGCCTTATGTATGGAGAGTGGTCTATGGGTCAACAGAGCAACGGTGGTGGTATTCATATAGAGTACCTTCAAATACACCCTTGTGCAAAGGGGCATCAAAATCTGACCCGGGAGTTTTGAGAAAAATGACATTTAAAATATATATATTTTTGTTATGCTGAGTACTAACTAGTAGACATTTCTGGCAAACAAATTGTCGTGTACCATTCAGAATTAACCGTTTTACGATCCTCTAGTGCTACTGTAACCTCATGTCCATTTATACCAAAAAACAGGCATCAAAGTGTTATTTGCTTCAAAGTGCCTTATGTATGGAGAGTGGTCTATGGGTCAACAGAGCAACGGTGGTGGTTTTCATATAGAGTACCTTCAAATACACCCTTGTGCAAAGGGGCATCAAAATCTGACCCGGGAGTTTTGAGAAAAATGACATTTAAAATATATATATTTTTGTTATGCTGAGTACTAACTAGTAGACATTTCTGGCAAACAAATTGTCGTGTACCATTCAGAATTACCCGTTTTACGATCCTCTAGTGCTACTGTAACCTCATGTCCATTTATACCAAAAAACAGGCATCAAAGTGTTATTTGCTTCAAAGTGCCTTATGTATGGAGAGTGGTCTATGGGTCAACAGAGCAACGGTGGTGGTTTTCATATAGAGTACCTTCAAATACACCCTTGTGCAAAGGGGCATCAAAATCTGACCCGGGAGTTTTGAGAAAAATGACATTTAAAATATATATATTTTTGTTATGCTGAGTACTAACTAGTAGACATTTCTGGCAAACAAATTGTCGTGTACCATTCAGAATTAACCGTTTTACGATTCTCTAGTGGTAAAGCCTCATGTCCATTTATACCAAAAAAACAGGCATCAAAGTGCTTTATGCACAAACAACTTTTGTTGGTTTCGGTTCATTTTGGAAAACCAACACCGTCGACTATTGTTTCGTTTTGGGCCTACAGGCATGGATCCAAGATTCATCTCCTGTATAAATATTATAAACAGCTTTTGTCGAACGACTGTTGTATTTTTTTCCCCCACCAATCGACACGACATGCTCAATTAATTCTCAAGTTGTGTGGGATTACAGCCAAATGTTCATCGTATGTATGCTCGTCATACATACGATACATACATACGTCATACATACATACTGGCTCGTATGCCCAGGGATGTCTCTACCTCGCGATATGTATCATTACGATCTTGCATTATTAGTTTACGCACAGCACCGATATACAATTGTTTTCAATAGTGCATCATCCCAAAAACTCGAAGTGAGTTGATCGATGCATTGTTTTTGAGTTAACCCACGCCGAAATTCGTAATAAATCAACTCACGAAACTTTTCAAGAGTTAAATCCTTATTGATGATAAACAAGCAACTTTTAAAATGGCGCCAAAATGTATAAAGACGCTTGCTTGACATTTTTTAGCATTTTTATTAAAAGAATGTCACAAATGTCCATCATCCATCGATTAATGGTGGCCATTCACGCTGAGATTTGTATCGCAACATGCATCATTGATTCCGTATCGTGACACTAATTTTAACGTGTAAACGATGGTCTCAAAGTATCCAAGGTATCAGTTACCGTGGAATAGGTTTCACGCCCCTTGCTTGACAAGGCAAAGCGGTATTATACAACATGTTGTTTAGACCAATATCTATTTTTCTTTATTTCTTTCAAAGAGACAGTTAAAGCAATACAAAGAGCTATTAATGACGTTGAAGGTATCTCAGACGTTTTTTTTTATTGTGACTCGACATCTGACCTCGACCCGCCTGATGATAAGCAAGAGGAGGTCCACAAGTGACGAAAACTGGAAAAAACGAGTTTATTCACGGCTGCTTCAGTCGCTGTCAGTATGCCGGCCAAAGGTGCTTCTTTACGCATCGCTTGAAGGATCTAAGGTCATTAGATCTATCAATGATACCAAAAAACTAGATTTTGTATCGCGAAACAAAAACATGTGTGTGGATGTTGAAATTGATATAAATCTCTGAGACAGATCTTATATTTATATCTTAGATACCGTATCTGATACAAATCTCAGCGTGTAAGGGCGCCCTAACAGGCCGATTGACATTTCAAAATGTCATCGCAGTTCCACTTTCCGCCGGTGGCACAAGTCAAAGAACATAATACTCTCTAGCGTAAGAAGCCCAACTTACATAGACAAAGAGTGGCAAGCAACTCTTAATAGCACGAACTAAAATTGGCGGCATAAAATATTAATTATTACAATAATTTTTAGTTGTTTTATAGACCATGTATATTTACTAGTAATAATATATATATATTTTTAACAGAATATTGCCCAAAGTATTAAGTAGAAACCTACATATAGGTGCAACCCACAAGTAAAATTATTTTTTGTTTGAATTGAAATATCTTAAAACTGCCGGGTTATATTTTGATGATGTCATAATAAAAAATAATCGTGTATATATGTACTTTCCAAAAATGATTACCATATTTCTGTTGGTTCATAGACCACTTCTGCCCAGTCTCCTTTATTTGTAAGTACTTAAGTACAAATTACTATTATTACTTTTTTATTTGTTTGTTATAACATATCACAATCCTTGAATAATATTAGAACTAATTGAATTATACTTGTTTATGATATGCCTCTAGCTACATGTACCCAACATTCATCACTCAGCACATAGAATGAAATACATACTTAGCTATAATTATTTTTAAAATTGTTATTGATAAATTCAAATAGTTTTCAAGATCTACAATTAATAAATAAATACTGATGGAATAAAACTATTCTAATGAATTGGATTCACAAACCTTCCCAGTAATAGGGTTAATTTTGAACTTTTTCGTGAATTCTAAAACCGCTTGCAATTCAAATATGTTGCCATCATCATCACAATACGGGTCTTCGTATGGTTGTAGACATAAAGAGCAATGATCGAACGGGAGTCTCTTAAAAGAGACATCATCTCCCTTTGAAGTTCCAGAGCGTTTCCCTCCATATAACGTTGTCCACTCCGTATACGTAAGGTACCTAAGAATAAATAATTAATTTATTCTTATTAATTATTGTTTTAAACGAAAAATTTAAAGGCAAATTGTTATACTTTACATTTTATCCTTCTGATGCTGTCGTTTCCCCATCTTGTAGTCTGTTTTAGTAATTAAATTCTACAAAAATATGGGTATTGTTGCTTAAAAATACAAAGTAAGACTATTTTAATGATTTTTATCGACTAAAAAGGAAAATAATTAAACACGAACACGAGCAAACCATACAAGCAACCTTTGTTTTGACATTTTACTTTATTATTATTTTATGGACACAACAAAATTATTATTTTTTCAATAAATAATATTTGATAACATTTGATAGTTTAAAAATGTGTTAGAATATTTTTTGTAATAGTTATACACAATATAAATTTATGTTATAGTTATATTTTTTACTTGCAATAATAATAGTTTTTTATCCATACAGTTGTTTTTATTTCATTTATTTCTTGGCAACGTCTTTTCTTTGAAAAACATGTCCGCCGAGAGATGCGGTTAGAGGACTAGTGTTTTTTAAATACAAATAAAAGTGTGACTGGATTCTTTTCGTAGTCCTAAACTTGTAAGTAAATTTGTCATTCATTTATCAATAAGGGTAGTTATATAAGTTGTTTTAATAGCGTTGCGTTTATTTGTTTTGTCGGTGAGGATGACGTTGTGTTGAGAATATCGTTGATTGAATGGTTTGCTTGCTTTTATTGTGGTTAAAGTTCGTAGTTTTATATTGAATTATTAGTTTTAATGTAATGTTCTTATCGATTATGTTAGTTAGTGTTAGTTAACATAGATCTTTACTTGTTGATAGTAAGTGGCTATTTCAGTTTGCAGTGTGGAAGTTACTCGTGGAGATAGATAATACATTCTCGAAGATTTGATTTCTGTGACGGTGATATATTATAGAATTGCTCGTTTCATTGGAGTAATATTTATTTTGATAATTGGGTCGCTGGTGAACATAAAAAGTTTATTTTCACGGATAACGCCAGCCCGCAAGATGGCCGACTGTTATTCGTAAGGTATATTAGTCTTTTGAATTACAATAATTCACTCTTTATTTATCAGCTCACGTAATTGTTAATTTCATTAGGTCGTGCATATTTTCATGTGGAATGCAATGTATTGGTTTTGTCATTTATATGCATAGAAATGTATGATGCCTTTGTTCTTATTGTTTGCTTTGCATTTTTTCCAATGATTTAGACACGTTTAGGTTATTTTAATTTATAATAATACTTTTATCGTATTTACAAAATAGATGTTAGTTATGAATCATTCATTAGTTTACATTTGTGTGTATAATTATAAATACCAATCTAACATATTAATAAAAATGTCATCTCAAAAAAATCTCATTAGATTATTATTGTATGTGTTTGTTGTATGTTCACAATTTTAAGTTGCAAATCCATTTCTAACCTGCTATTAACATCATGCTTATTCATGGCTTTGTATCATTTAGTTTGTGTTAGTTATATTTTTTAGATAATGTCAAGTGCATCTGGCTCATCAGGAAGCGGTACTGGTCGCGGTCGAGGCAGTGGGAGCACAGGGATTACAGAAAACAAGGAGAGCAAAGAGAACAAACCAAATCACAGGATGTCCAAGGCATTAGGGACGTCTGCCAAGCGGATTCAGAAGGAGTTAGCCGAGATCACATTGGATCCTCCACCTAACTGTAGTGCAGGACCCAAAGGTGACAACCTATATGAATGGGTGTCAACAATCCTTGGACCACCTGGCTCTGTGTATGAAGGAGGGGTCTTCTTCTTAGATATACACTTTTCACCGGATTATCCCTTCAAACCTCCTAAGGTAAGATTGTTTAGATATTTTATTCCTATAGTTTAAAGGATAGGCTTCATTTTCTTTGCCTTTCTCTGTAGGAATTAAAACATGATGATTCAAGAAAAAAATCATTTTAACTATAAAAAATAATTAAATAACAATCAATCAATCAATCAAATTGTCACGCCTTTTTCCCACAGGGATAGGCAGAGACAATGGAGCGCCACTTACCACGATCCTTACACAACTCACTTGCTTCCCTCGCATCCATAATTCTCTTCATACAGGCTCTGTGGTTATGGGCACTAGGCACCCTAGCTTTCTTGAGGATGTCTCCTATTTGGTCGGAAAACACTCTCCTGGTCCTGCCTTTAACGCATCCACCCACATCAGTTTTTTTTTAAACACATATTTAAAACCAAAAAGTAAACTTAAAACGAGTGTTGAAATCCTGACACACGTACTAGGGTATAGTACGGTATATTAGTATAGTATATATAGTAGTATAACTATATACTGTTATTATAGTCAACAAAGAAGTATTAATATTGTAAATTAATGAACTAAACAATGTTTTGTTATAACTTAGGAAGGTTAAATTCATTTACAGATAAATAAAATACTTTATTACATAATTCATTTACTATAAGTATTGTTTATTCTTCGGTTATTCTTTATAACGATGTCGCCACCAATCCTCGCGCCACAGGTGGTGAGTGGGAATTTATTTCAATTTGTTATTCCTAGTCGCCATTAAAGAAGATTGGCGTTCGTTCGTTTTAAAGAAATTGCCGCTCATCACTGGTAGGGGCGTTGCAAGTGGTGGCGAACGGGAATAACCGCTGTCCATGAATGAATGCGATCTCTACTACTGACCTATGTGGAATTGTAAATTTCAAGATTGTTCTACTACTGAGTCATTTCAATGTCTGTACGCTTAAAAAAGTGGTACTGGCCCAGATTGGTGGACTGGGGCACCAAGAATCTGTTTTAGTTATATAGTGGCTTGTTTCCGCACTTGAAGTCTTCTTTGGTTTCTTTGTGCAATTCTGTTTGTGACTATCTACTAAATTATTATTTGTATGTTCTCAGGTGACATTCCGCACTAGGATATATCACTGCAACATAAACAGCCAGGGTGTTATATGTTTAGATATACTCAAAGACAATTGGTCTCCAGCACTCACTATTTCTAAGGTCCTACTATCAATATGCTCACTCTTGACTGATTGCAATCCTGGTAAGTGCACTTATAACATATTATACATCAATGAATTAAACAAATTTTATGCAGGCCTATTATTGCGTTTTGGTTATTAATACAATTAGTCTTCTTTATTATTCCGACATTTCAAGAGCTTTGCAGCCATCGTAGTCACGGAGAGATTCATTTATCTTTCGTTATTGTAAAATCAATAAAGAAGATAAATGTGATAGTGTTTTTTTTTATTTTATTGTGACTCTACATATGACAGCACCCCGCTTGATGTTAAGCCAAAGTGTGGTCCATGAATGAATGTCACTGCTACTACAATTCAATAACTGTGAGTAGCAATCACATCCACTCTGCCGGCCTAGATGGAACCGGCAACTTACAAGCTGATCCTGAAACGTGACCAAATCACTTCACGGTCTGTATACTTGTATGTCCATCTCTTTTTTTTAACAAATATTTCCAATATTTAATATTATTAAATATTACAAATAAAAGCTATGAAACAAATATTTGCTCCGATCGGGGATCGAACCCGGGACTTTACGCCCAACAAACCAGTCGCTAAACCGTTCGTCCACGCCTGTCGTCGTCGTTCAGTCAAAATATAAGAAAATTTTAACATAATTTTTTTATACATTAATAGGCAGAGCCAATGGAGTGCCCGATCATCACTTTCAACAATCATTACAACTCTCTTGCTTCGCTCATATTCACAATTCTCTTCATACATACACTTTGGTGGTCTCTGCCTATCCTTGTGGGAATTAATGAAATACATTATACATGTATATCATGTATACATTATTAATTTGTAGAATAAATATTATAATTTGTTTTTTTATAAGTTGACAGCACCCTGACTGATGTTAAGCAGGAATGCGGTCCATGAATGCAGACAGCTTCTACGACAGTTAAATAACTGCATGTGGTAGTTGCATTCGCTTTGACTGAGTTCTTTCAAGCTGGCTGATTGAGTCACTACAGTCTGTATACTTGAAAGTCTGTATTCTAAGGACAGTTTTAAACGCACCATGGTTTGCGAAAGCTGATGAAATGCACGAGTACTCCAACATCCCCACAGTTGCAGCTGAAATAATAAAGCATAACATCTAACACGCTAGCCAAGCACCTGAATCCACTAGCAATTGAGCTTTATGAAAACAGAATCTATGAATCTAGACTCAAACGAGGACAGATTCTGTAGCTGGGGAGATTGGGGTAATGGCCCATTCCTTACAAAACTTGACCGCCATACAACTCATATGCTCATAGGCAATTATTTGTAAATTAATTAAAAAAAAAAAAGAATTGTCGATTTTAATCTTTTGTATTATTAAAATTTATTTTAATTCACACCATCAACAAGTTACAATTTCTCTTAAAAAAACTAATCATAAAAACCTGTTACGTTTTCAGCGGATCCCCTCGTGGGCAGCATTGCAACTCAATATCTCCAGAATCGTGAGGAGCATGATCGTATTGCGCGCCTCTGGACCAAACGCTATGCAACATGATTCCTCATCGAATATCCCTCATTCAACAATAATTAAAACATAAAGTATATAATATATGTAATAATGTTAATTATTGGATCTATTGCATTGTCTTTAAAAATTAAGTTACACTGAAGTTTAATCTATGTTTAAGTAATTAATAAAATAATCATTCAAATAGGTAATCATTCATAGGTGATTGTAAATTTAAAAAATATAAATTTGTGTATTTTTAAGTAACTTTTAAGTATAAAGCCGGGCTTGTGCTACTTATTTTGTCGTCTGCTTTGTTTGGTGACCATGTCCTATTCCAGATGTCCATCCCATTCGCAGGTGGTCACCGCTCAAGCAGTCATGCCTATTTGTAGCTTTATTCTTATAGTAATCTATTTAGTTTGAATTGCCATATAATTTAGATGTTTTTGTTATATCTGTTGAGACTGCATTAGTGCTTTAAAGACAGGATGTAATGGGCTTGAAGTAAAAAATGATTGTCTGTCATAGTGACGACGGCTGATGCAACGGGACTCTCCCTTGCTTACTAACAGACAAGTTTTATTTCTCGGTATTTTCAGTCGTCGACAATTTTTGACCTCCACAGGGCAGGTTGAGGTCAGATAAATAAAAAAAGTAGTCAATTATCTTCCTAACAGCATGTCCTATACTTAGCCTCTGAAAAGAATAGTGGCTTCAATGCAAAGGTTGCGATCTCCTTCAGTGTAACTTATGTTAATAGACATTGCGTAATTCGTAAACAGCTTAATTAAATTTAGTTGCAATTGTTGTGATTCATACATTTTTTTATAGTCGTTAAGAACATTTATGTTTTCCTATTAGAACAAGAGTATTGCAACATTTATTTTTAGCTAAAATTATCTTTATAACATTTATTTTTCTTTTACAACGTGATTTAAATAACTGTTATTGTAGATTATTATATAATTATTAATAATATTGCGTTTACACTAATAAGTGTTGCCAACCTAACTGCCAGATGGTATTATGTCAAAATATTAAGTTCTAACTTTTATTGTCATTTTTTTATGACCACACTACGAATAAACTCATCGGGTAATATATTCATAAGTATGAGTTAACTTGTAAATAAAATATCTCTGATCAGATTTATAATGTTTAAAACAACAATGACGTTTGCCGGCGTTCGTTCACTAATATGACGCGATGCGAATTGAGTCGTAAATCATTTTTATCGGTTTTTCCGCTCGCAATCCCTGGGCTAATGGAACTGCCATAGTGTTGTGTGTATCTGTAAAATTGGATTGTCGATAACAGCTTCGCGACCCTTTATCGATAACGAAATTTACACAACCCTTAATGACATAATGATTTATGACTCGTTTGTAAGTTTCTAATGGATTTAGAATTGTGTGGCTAGTGCAAAATTCATCAATAGTTTAAAGACCCTACATCAACGAACACTTTGTATATGTCACTGGTGTCTAAAAGGTTGTAAATCACTGAGTATAGGTATAAATTAAGAGATATATTTTCGAGTTGGATCTTCATCATTTAGATTAGATTGTGAAGTTTCCGTTAGTTGTATTGCTATTAAAATCCTATAATCGTACGGTTAGTTAATAATATTAAGGCCCCTTCACGCGCTTGGCCTACGAGTGGCCAGTTGCCAATCTCGCGTAATGCCACTCAGTTCACATACTTAATGCGAAGTCGCAGTATGAGGAGGGGCTTTTAGATTTGAGTCAATTGTCTACAAGAATAGGGGTGATCTCATCATGTATCTACATTTGTCGGAATCGCATTCTTGAAGCTATTGTGATGACTGATGCAATTTTGCTGTCGTAACTAAATTGAATAGACACAACCGCCAATTAGAACGCTTGCAAGAGAGCGACTAAGAAGACACTCTATATTGGCTGTGGTTTGATATAACCCGTCCAATTTTAAATGTGGCTTTCTTGAAGTGTTTGTGTTTAAACCAGTGGTTGTTTTAGTTTGATAACCAACATGTTTGGATTACAATTATAAGATAAATTTTACTGTATACTTTGGTACTTTTTATGTATCATATTGTAGTAAATATAACTATGCCAGCGGCACTCTATGATGGCCATTTTGACGTTTTAACCCTTCATAAAGTTTCCTATAAATTAATAATCACGTTTAAAGGAGCTAATTGTCATTTTTTATAGTCACTATAAAGAACAATAATTTGCTCCTTCAAACTTAATATGGATTTATACGAAACTTCATGAACGTTGTAAACGTCAAAATGGCCACCATAGCGTGGCTCTAGTATAACATAACTATGTTCTTAGGCTTGGTTCACATTGGGTCAGGCTTTTTTTTACTTTTTACTGAATTGTTGCTATTAGACCTTGGGGCCGACTATCGCTTGCAGTAACTGTTGGCCGCAAGCGTCGCAACACACTTTAGAAAATACTATGTATTAATTGGACCAAAGTCATGTAAACCAAGCCTTTTAAACAACTCTGACAAACAAAATATATCAATTTTATTATAACATAATTTTTAATTAAAATCATGTTATAATAAAATCGGTTAATCGTTTAAAAGTCGGTTGTTTTGGTTAACACTGCATTTAACCTCATAGAATTTTGTACTTTTACTCGTTATAAGTGCTTATTCTTTCATTGTTAGGCCGCGTTGCGATAACAGAGAATAACAGGTAATTTTTCAAGAGGTTGCTAAAGAAATTTAAATCAATGATTTTTATTGTTTGAACATAGAATCGTTTTTTTTTTCAATTACGTTAATAAAAAGAGAAACACACAGAAATTACCACAATATATAAGCATATCGATATGCTTAATAACAGGAATCGTATTAATTCATATGACTGCGTAATACGCTTGCCTATTTGACGGTTCTTAAAAAAAATCATACGCCATCTTGAATTTTCTTAACCAACCAAGAGACGCCGCTAATTTTAGTGTTACACAGTTATGTGAATTATTCTGATGTTTTATTAATGACTAGAAATGTAAGGAGACAAAACAACCGTCGCTGATTATCGATTCTATAAAAAATGGTGAACTGCTTTACTCATTGGTTTCATTTGTTGAGGCCACAAAACTGTGACCAACCGTGAGACGAAAATACGATTCATCGTTTTCTCTTTCTTTATATGAGATTCGGAACCAGTTGCTTCAATCCTCTTTCTCTTGCTAAAGATTGAGACGCCATGTCTATCCTTTTTCTAGATATAGTACTGAATTAATTTATGTTATAAATTATATCGATACGCAATCATACATTTATTGCAATGAAATTAATGCTTAGCATGTGAAGGTAATTAACTCAATTCGTATTTTTTTATTAGATTTAATTAGTTAGTTAATTATTATTAAACCAATTTTTCTTAGTAGCTCGTTCTGTGTCCCTGGTAAAGTAATTAGTTTAGAATATGCTAAAAGTAGATCGAGAACAAGCCAAGCCTATAAAGATTGTTAAGCAGTGAGTTCATTTCCTTCTGAATCTATATATTAATACATTGATCAATTATTATTATTAATAATATTATAGCTATGTCATATAATACATGCAATATCTATTTTTAATTATGTCAAATGTTCACATATCACGTTTTTATACAATGCTGATGTCAGCAGCCATTCCTTAAATATCTTACTTTTTGTCAAAGTCAATGGTGATCGAAATAAACTTCATTTACGTTGCTCCAAGTCCTCATTTCCTTTGCCTGACAGTGCTGGTTTGCCCAACCCTCTTTGCCAGTGTCCCTTTGTAAGTTTTCCCATTATCTTACAATCCCATGTCCTCAACAACCTAACGGACCGGACTGCCATGGGTCTTTTGTCAGGACATAGCCAATGTAAAAATCAATTTGATTGGTGCAATTCGTAGCAAACGTGAGATTTCCACCAATGAGATTAATGAATTTGACAGTTTGTACACACCTGTCAAAATTAAAACACGGTTACTATTTTTAATGATCGTAGGTTGAAGTTTACTAATGTACCAGTCACGAGGAGAAGCTGTAAATAAGCATTCGGGATACGCAATATTTGGATAAATAAATAACAATCAACATTGAAAACATTCGAAGCTAGAATGAGAATGTCGCGTCTACTTTAAAATGGCGAATTTAAGAAGTCGTGCGTGTCCTGTACCACAAACGTTTGTAAGATATAAACCGACTAATTGAAATTGCTCATTAGTTTCCTATTACCCGTGTAATAATGTGAGTTTTTATTCGGGAATTGGTTACTGGTAATTTCCGTTAGTTTTATCTTAGTAAAAGTTGGTTGATGTACTTAATTTATAAGTTAGCTTCTCGTGACTATAATGTTGAATTATTTTATATATATTTTTTAAATTGTATATATTTAAATACGCCGCATTTTGTATTAAAAACTAGGGTTCACTTGTTCCTCGCGATACTTGTTATGTACTCCGCGAAAGGTCTAAAATTAAAAGTTCTGTACATTGTTATAGTCCCCAGTACAAGGAACAAAATTTTTTTTGATACATACAAACGTAAAACTTTGTGAGTGCCTTTTTTGTGACGAGTCCGACAAACTTATTAATGCGACAACTTTCGACGCTACTGCGTTTTCGTATGCCTGATTCCCGAAATTGTCGATATGACGTCACTATGACTCTCCATACATACAAGTTTGATTTTTTGAGAACTGTTTAATAAAGTAAGTTTAAAAATAGTGGTCAACTTGTCCGACAAAAATCATGCTGCGAATGGCGTGTCCACCACCCTGAAAATGTCGATATAACGTCACTATGACTCTCCATACATACAAGTTTGATTTTTTGAGAATTGTTTAATAAAGTAAGTTTAAAAATAGTGGTCAACTTGTCCGACAAAAATCATGCTGCGTATGGCGTGTCCACCACCCTGAAAATGTCGATATAACGTCACTATGACTCTCCATACATACAAGTTTGATTTTTTGAGAATTGTTTAATAAAATTAGTTTAAAAATAGTGGGCAACTTGTCCGACAAAAATCATGCTGCGTATGGAGCTTCTACCACCCAGAAAGTGTCGATATGGCGTCATTATGTCTCTCCGTACATACAACTTTAAATTAAATTTTTATCGATTTAAAATAGAGTACTAATTGTAAAAAAATATATGTCCGTCAAATACACGCTGAAATTGTAGTGGTTTAACAAACTTATTCCTGGATATACTAATCAGATATACTATAAATTTTCCGTAAAATTACGTATTTTTTACCGATTATTATAGTCCGGGAGGTAGCGTAAAATTTTTACGGTGATTTTGGCACGGCTCTATGAATTTATTTTGATGGTTAGTACTTGTATGAGAACTAAAATTGATGTCTCCTGGCGCGACTCTGTGGCTTTTGGGCTATAGAAAATATTAACATAACTGAAAAAAAAATGCGTGGATATTTTGGCAAAGATGAAAAAGTATTAATAAATAATTTATGAATTGCAGATCTTAAAAAAAGTATCAGCTGCATCATGTACGTGACAAACATGTTAGCTGATCATGTGAACATTTTTTTTAAATCATAAAAACTCGTATCATTTTGGCAAAGCTGAAAATTGTTTATATTTAAGATTATAATTTAATAATCATAATAATTCATGTCAGCTGGAATATTAACGAGTCAAAAGCTGTTAGCTGGACTAAAAAAACAGCCTACTCTTTTCATGCTTTGACTGGCTGTGATTTTAATCCAGAATTTTACAGAAAAGGAAAGAAGAAACCGTTTGAATTATTGAGATATTATAAAACTTTTACTAATGTGAATCTCGAATCTCGGTTATGTGTAGAAGTTGTTTTCGAGAGTCATTACGAACCGCCTCAAACGCAGGTTTGATGACTTCCAGCCTCCCGAACAAGCCGGTTTCCGACCATAGACCACATACACACGCCCTGCCAGATTATACAGAAGACTGAAAAGTATAATCGGCCACTGTGTCTAGCGTTCGTGGACTATGAAAAAGCCTTTTCATATTCAATCGAGAACTAGGCAGTATTGCAGTCCCTTCAGCGATGTCATATTGACTATAGGTATATCGAAGTGTTGAAGTGTTTGTATAGAAATGCCACTATGTCGATCCGGTTACAGGATGAGAGCACAAAACCAATCCAGTTGCAGAAGCCGTAAGACAGGGAGACATCACTTCTTCGAAACTGTTCACGAATGCACTGGAGAATGTTTTCAATCTCTTGGACTGGAACGGATACGGCATCACCATCAAAGGCGAATACATCACTCACCTTCATTTTGCCGATGATTTAGTCATTATGGTCGATCCGCTGGAGAACCTCAATGCTATGCTCAGCGAACTGGTAACGTTTTCCAACAGGTGGGTCTCAAAATGAACATGGACAAGGCAAAAATCATGTCCAATGTCCATGTTGTGCCCATACCGGTAGTCGTTGGGTACGTTACTCTCGAAGGGGACTATATACTCGGATGGGCGGCGTTCAGGAAATTGCGTTATATCTTCTCGTCAAACATCCTACAGTGCCTGAAGGGTAGGCCTTTCCTCTAGGTGGACTGACGACATAGTGAAAGTCAAGAATAACCAGTGAATGCAACTGGAACCTTGTCGTTCGAAATGGTGTTCTGAGGGGGAGGCCTATGTTCAGCAGTGGACGCCTTCTGGCTGATGATGATGATATAATACATATATAATATAAGAAAAAAAAGATCTGATATACCTTATATTTCCTATTGTGTTTTTTACAACTAATTATAACTTATACATTATTATTTCAATTAATTTATGTGTAGTTTAGCCTAGTTTTACAGAAGTTGCAAAAGTTGTAACAAACTTAAAAGTTGTTGAGAAAATGAAAAAAAAAATTAGCTGACAAAAATAAATTATTATGACTATCTTTAATATATTCAATTTGTTTCTGATTTTTTGACATGTTCACATGGTCAGATAACATGTTATGTCAAGTACATGATGCAGCTGATACTTTTTTTAAGATCGTCCATTCATAAATAAATCATTATTACTTTTTCATCTTTGCCAAGAATATTTTTTTACTATCAAGTTTCTTGGCATTTTCTCATCTTATGCCCCGGTCTTAGGCCAACTGACACCTCATTTATTAATAAGCGTTGGAACAACTGACTATACAAAAAAAAGAAATGCCATGCCAAAATGCTCCGGTCAAATTTGACGCCACCTCTCGTACTATTATTACAATCAATATATATTTTTTTTAAATAATAAAATTTACAGATTTTTGGATTAAAATTATTTTATAATTGTAATTTCATACCACAAATTACATGTTAATTTAATATATTTAAATGATATACGTGAATATTTAAGTTTTTTCAGTCAGAAATTGACCAAAAGAAGTTTACCACTAGTAATGTTTTATTTTTGTCGGACTGATTATTTAACTGAATATATTTGTCGGACAAGTCGATATTTGCATTTAGAATACTATTATATATCATTGTTATTTTTGTCCGACATGTATGTCTGGAGAGACATAGTGACGTTATATTGACATTTTCAGGGTGGTGGACACGCCATAAGCAGCATGATTTTTGTCGGACAAGTTGACCACTATTTTTAAGATAATTTTATTAAACAATTCTCAAAAAATCACACTTGTATGT
Source organism: Tinea trinotella (assembly GCA_905220615.1). NCBI lineage: Eukaryota > Metazoa > Arthropoda > Insecta > Lepidoptera > Tineidae > Tinea > Tinea trinotella. Next base: position 12,740,550 of record HG992308.1, on the reverse strand, counting down.
ATGGAGAGTCATAGTGACGTTATATCGACATTTTCAGGGTGGTGGACACGCCATACGCAGCATGATTTTTGTCGGACAAGTTGACCACTATTTTTAAACTAATTTTATTAAACAATTCTCAAAAAATCTAACTTGTATGTATGGAGAGTCATAGTGACGTTATATCGACAATTCCGGAACTCGAGCATACGAAAACGCAGCAGCGCCGAAAGTTGTCGCATTAAAAAGTTTGTCGGACTCGTCACAAAAAAGGCACTCACAAAGTTTTACATTTGTATGTATCAAAAAAGATTTAGTTCATTGTACTGGGGACTATTAATTATGTATACGTAGACGAGCCAACGAGGCGCGACATTTTTGCAGCGTTATGTTGATTTAGTGTTTTATACACAGCAGACGTGCCAAAGCATTTACTCAGCGCCTAGAGCACGTCTCGGTTCAATTCGCATTTTTTATGTAAAATTTTAAGAGACTAGTTTAAATGTAAACGTTCGTGACCCTAGATGTGATTAATAGTTGTGTAATTGTCTTCGAGGGCCCACCAGTTTCTGAAGACTAGAAGAGCCTATCAGAATAAGCAGTTTCTATAATAACGTGTAAAATAGGTGATCCACTAGCTAGCCAACGAATATTCATAGACTTTGATTTAAATTTATTCGATCAACTGCGAAATCGTTAGCGATTTTAACCGTCTGAACAGACTTTCAATCAAGTTGAAGCAATAAATATCGGTTGAACAAAAGTTAGACCTTTCAACTTTTATTTATTCAATTAATAGTTTACAGCGAATCGACTCGTCTGAACTCCAATCAGTCAGTCAATAAGCGCGATTGAGTATGTATTTTATTCCTGTAAATTATGGCGTCCGCATCCACGGTAAAAATACTAAAATGAATAGATAGTGTAATGGCACGTGTAATATTGAGTGGATTATTATTGCACCTCGAGAATGCTAGTCAAAATTTGATTTCAACTTTTTGTTTAACGTTAAATATTGAACATCTAAATTTGCACCGTAAGAACGCCGTGTTAGACAGTTGGCAAGCGAATGGATTTTGGCGATGCTTTCTTTAGTCTTCAGAGACGTGGTGGGTCGTCCTCGAAAGCCGAGTGGTGTAATTTAGTAGAAAAGTGTGGCGCGTCAGGTGCTCGGGCGATGTGTTTTGTTGTCATCGTTTTGTAGAACTGGTGCTGTGAAACTGTGGCACCTGTCGCGCGGTGACATCTGCAAATATTTTGTCAATGTTTGTTGTATTTTTTAAAACTACCCTTCGTTGCTTGCAAGACAATTATTTTGTTTGTCGGCCGACGCGACTGATGTTCCTCGATATCGAAGTTATACGTTCTGAACCCTTATGTAAACATGATTAATATCATATAAAAGTATAGAGAATTAAAATGTGTGTAATTAGTATTGCTGTATTATTATTTACTAACCCCTATTACATCACCTACTGTGTGAGTCGACATCTGACCACGACTTGCCTGATTGGGGAGCAATTGGTCCAAGAAGGCTAAAAAAACGACTCAGTTCACGGTTGCCTTAGTCGCCATCACTTTGCCGGCATACCTTTCGTCGATTGTTCTACAAAGAAAAGACGCACCGAACTTTTTGTTCCAATGCCGATTCGGTCGACTCAGCGGATGCTTCTTCCGATCGCACAGGTTTTAAAAGTACAATGTAGGAACTACATTCTCCGTGCTAGAGGGGTTCGCATGACGTCTGTATCTCGACGCTGCAATGAATTTGACCATCAAGGAGATGCTTGGCGGAGCAGTCTTAAGGAAAGTTTAACCCTCAGAGTAATAATGTACTAGAGGGAGTGTATGGCAATGATCGCCCAATGCATGTCGTAGACGAGTGATCTATAGATATTTATATTTATGAATATGAATGTGTAGTGATGTATAATGCTCTCCGTACCGTGTTATCGATAGGCGGGTATGCAAACAGTAATGTGTTTATTAGTAAAACATTATTCATATTTATTTGATAAGTATTACATTTATTAAACGTATAATAAGTTAAATATAAAAATGGGTAACACACCAGGCTGGAGCAGATATTAAAACATATTAACTTTTTTTATTGTAACTCGACTTATGAAAGCACCCGTCTGATGTCAAGCTGAAGTGCAGTTCATGAATAAAGGTGACTGCTACTACAGTTCGATAAAAGTAAGTAGTAATCACATCGATTATGCCGGCGTAGTTGAAACCGGTAACTTACAAGCTGATCCCGAATTGCGGCTAAGTCAATTCACGGTCTCTATACTTGTAAGTGGCGGTACTACCCCGGATCGGCAGACTGGGTAGTACCGCCACATCGGCAGGTAGCGTCATACTACTGTTTGACAACCAGATCCGAAGCAAATCCGCTGCCTCTTTTTTTAAATTAAAAATAATAAAAGGTTTAATTTTACTATTAAATATTACAAATAATAGCTTTGAAACAAATATTTGCTTCGACCGAAAATAGAACCCGGGACACCCGTGTAACGGACTAGTAGCACAACACGCCACGCCTGTCGCCAATGTTCGCTAGTACAGTAAAATAACAGTAACAGCGGTCATATTCACTATGCCAGCCTAGTTAAAATCGGCAACTTACAAGGTGATCCCGAAACTCACACTAAGTCACTACACGGTCTGTATACTGTCTACACTGGTAGGCAGTGAAGCATCTTTACCACACTTTGATAACCAAACCTTTGTAATAATAATATTTAATAAAAAAATATGAAACAAATATTTGCTTCGGTCGGGAATCGAAACCGGGACGTAACGCGTGGTTTGCTGACCAATGCGCCAAGCCTGTCATTAAAATACATTAATAAATTTCTTGTATATTTTTCAACGCTTTATTAAAAATAGTCAACAATAATAGGTTTTTAAATTTATTTGCATTCTACAATAAAACTAAATTACGTAACCTAGGTACCAATAAAAATATATCGACGATGCACCAATTGTTACATCACTACGGGGGGCGGGTTGGTGCGGCCGCACTTTTGTCCGTCCCCCGCCATGTCCCCTTCGCCCCCGCAATGCATAATTTTTATTAAGCTTAAAAGTACTTAAAACATGCTTATTGGTCAAATGTCACGCTAGATTTCTGTTTACAATATTTGCTAGTATCGTTTTTGCAAGAATTTATAGCACTTTTATTCTTTTATACCAAATAAATAAAAAAAGATTCCTCCGTAATGCGCATCTGGGCGCCCACTCCTAATACTCATTGACGACTACTAGCGTTTGGAAACGAAACGCCGCGATGTTCCCACCTGCGTTTATAGTTCACACTCGGATACTAGTGCTCTTCTTAATGAGAACTCTGTGGTTTAACCCTTGTATAGAGTAGCAGGCGAGAACCGCTGCACCTTGGCTAAGATTTCAAGGTGGTTTTAACGGCCCGTTCGATGTTCAAGTCGCTGCGAAGGAACATCCCTAGGATATCTAGTCTGTCCGAGGTTTTACAAAGAGTAGGAGGAACCAGCGCGCACTGCAGAAATGAAGAGCATGTCTGAAACCCTTTATTTCTTGCAATAAACTTCTCTGTGCCTACCTATACCATATTAAAAACTGCTAACCGACCGCAGCATGTCAAGATAGGGTAAAATGAAACACCAACATTCAGAACTGCCATTTTATTAATAATATAATCTTAAAACATTTTACAAAATCGTATAAACCTCTGGTATAATCAGCCTGAGAGAATAATCAGATGTTCGGGTGAACTTTGGCATTGTCTATTGGATCGAATCAGTCTTTACTGGTGAGCACACGAAATGTAAGTGACAATAAGGCTGTTTGTTTCACAAGAAAATGGTGCATATTGTGCTAATCACACTATTTCACTCTTAAATATATAATAATAATATCTTCAACAGTACTATTTATTGCAATAACTAATAGATGCCTTAGTTCCACCCATGAGAAGTCATAAAATATGTATGAGGTGGTTAATACGAAAATAAAGAGCTATTTCGATTTGTCGGATTATATAATAGCGCTCTAGTGTTGATCATTTTGTGCGTCCGATTTCTCTGATGTAAACATTTGGCTCGTCATTTTGAAGACGCGTCATACGCACACGCTCTTGTTTGATGCGCTCGTTAATCGTTCTTTTTAAGCCTAATAATTTCATAGCGTCTCATGACAGGCACTTTTATATATTATTGGCACGACACCGCCTAATGTTAAACTGGAAACCCATGGGTGAACTGTTGACACAACTTCAAGCTGAATTCGAAACGCGACTGAGTTTCGTGACGGTCTGAACGTCAGCAACCATGCATATAATAGTTGTTTGCAATAATAGTATGAAGTAACCTTAATATCTAATGGATACAATTTTAGCAAAAATATCAAAAGTTTAAAATACGAGATACAAATAGATTCCTCTAATCACAATAAACATGTCTGAGGCACTACGATACAACACACATCTCTAATAATTATAAAACATCTATAAAGTATAAAAATTGTGAGAAAATATTCAATTCGAAACTGGTTACATACAAACTTAGCTCAGTTTGTATGGGATACAGATTAAACAAAATCACGAACTTAAATGAAAACAAATTGTACTTAAAATAATGACACGGAAAATATTATATAATTTAAAATATGACAATAATATAAAAAACAAATTATTCCTTTTAAAATATATAAAATCACGCAAATTATTAATTTGGTGCTTGTTGGTCGGGTTGTATTAAACTGTTTCGTACTCGCGGCGGATGCTACGAGCCAAGCAACAGGCGAAGATCACACCCAGGAGCTGTGAAGAGGGAAAATATGAATATGAAATAATAAAATAAAAGATTTTTGCGGCACAATATTGCGTTCAGACCGGAAGATATAGTTAACTGAATATACAGATGATACGTCGAACAAGGGAGTTAAGGTTGTGGCAAGTTGCGCTCCATTTTCTCATCGTATCCTTATCGGAAAAAGGCGTGACAAATTGATTGATTGATTGATATATTGGCCTGATGATGATGGTCTCATGTTGTGCTAGAGCTCGGTCCACCACTAGACGAGACTCCTCCAGTCTCGATGGCATTGTCACGGGACTCCAAGTGATGTCACTTGCATTCATCGAACAGCATTCGCTTCTATCGCTTTAATCATTTTTATTTATTTATTTATTTTTTGGTAGGCAGTGGTACCCAGTCCAGGGTAGTACCACCACTTACAAGTATACAGACCGTGAAGTGAGTAACAATCACATCAACTAGGCCGGCATAGTAGATGTGATTGCTACTCACAGTTATTGAATTGTAGTAGCAGTGACATTCATTCATAGACCACACTTCAGCTTAACATCAAGCGGGGTGCTGTCATATGTCGAGTCACAATAAAAAAAAAATATATATGCACTTACTTGAACAATAGCAATGCCCAGGCCAACACCACCAAGAACAATGGCAATCTCCTTGTAGTGCTCCACCAACAGTGTGAGGCATCCAGTTTTGTGGAGAGTAGGCGAGTTCAGGCCACAGGCGGAGACCATGTTGTTGACAATCTCTTGGCCGTCACAGCATGAATCAGGGATTTGTTGGTTATTTTTAATCCAGTCTTCGGGTCCTTTAATACCGCAGCAGTGAAGCTAGAAAAAGTGTAATTTAGAAATGATTGAACTTTTTAAACAATAATAAATACAATTTGGAAAGTTGCGTAAGCGTCCCTTTTATACTTGGGATCATTTAATTCGATTATTTTGTTAATATGTACTTTTTAACTATTTTTTTATAATAGCGTTTAGTTTTTCCCATTTTTTTGTTATCGTGACACGTAAGCAAAAGGAGGTCCAAGAGGCCCTATATAATATTTTTGGTTTCCTGTTTATATTCTACGGTTAGCTGTAATTCAACCATTAGTAAATAAATGTTTTGAAAGCCTTGCAAATAATTCCTCCCCACAGGTTGTTGCAAAACTTTCAGATTAATAAATATGATATAAGTACAATTAGTCATAAATAACAAATCAAACTTGACGGCAACTCTAAAGTCGATGCTCAATATATAAAATATTGTATAATGCGAATGAAATAGGAATAGGACGGAATCGGCGCCATTTTGTGATGTCTAACTCTTTAACCAACTTCACTTTAGTATGGTGTCTTTTTCTTTGCGGACCGTCAAGAAAAATACACTTTTGAATCGGTCAAGTGATGTTAGTCAACAGCCCGTCCTATTCTTATTCTAATAACATAGTATAGCAGGCTTTAAGTAGCTGAGGAAGCGAGAGCTTCGTAGATGCAATAAAATTTGGTAACCAGCTGTACAATACTTACATCGGTTTGAATGAAGTTGTAGTTATTTTGCACCTCTGTGTTGTTAGGATACAACTTAATTGTTTCATCCAGATAATTCAATATGGAATCCTCCAATGAGTTATGATGCATGTAGCCAGCAATGCCCACAGCCAGCTCAGCAACAAAGATCAGAAGAAGGAAAACGGAGAACTGGAATAGGAATAGTATTATCAATTATTTAATCAATCAATCAATCAAATCCATACGCCTTTTTTACAAAGGGATAGGCAGAGACTAGCTATCCCTGTAAATATTTTTAAGTAATCCCTTATGCTTATGCTCATATATACGCTGATAAAAGATATTCCATATATATATATATATATATATAATGTTGATGGTGTATATACTGTATACAGACTGTAGTTGGAATAAGTGTTATTTATTTATTTATTAGGCATATTAACAGTTAACATATTTTACATTGACAATAATCGCATATTTATGTTCTTTTGCTAATATGCAACCAATTACTAATATGCACAACATACAAAAACATACAAATAATTAATCTATACAGTCAAAATTAATTATAATTACATACCAAATTAAACTATCTAAATATTATTAAACTAAATCACAATAAACTAAAGATTTTTTTTAAACAATCTTTTAGTGAGTCTTTAAAAAAGTCAAGTGTTTATCCTTTATCGTCTATTCAAGTACCACAGAGAATGTTCTATAACCCGCGCACAGCCACAAATTAAAATAATAAAAATCTGGACGTGTCACAAATAAAAACAATTACACAAAAATATATATTTAAAAAAAAATTCACTACAAAATTATTTACATTTCTATACTAAGCTACTAAAGTGTTTGTATCATAGAAACACCACAACTAAAATACATATATATCAAACATACATTGGTATATGGTTTTGAACCCGTGCTCTTGGTTTGCGTAACCTATGCACTACCACTACACCACGTTCGCCTTATATAGCTTATAGTCCAGTAAAGGAAGAATCGTATTTGAATAACAAATACTAAATAGATGGTTAAAAGATTATGCAACTACACCTATTCATTAAGATCACGTGCATAGTCAGAAATGCACCAAATGTAGATCAAGTAGCACTTAAACTTATTAGTTTATGAAAATGACACTTATGTGGTTTTGAATAAGGTTGTAAATCTAATAGACAAGTGTGTACAAACCTACGCACATACCTTTGTAAGCGTAAGTACTTTAAAATAAGTAGGTATGTACGTTGATAGTTAATTTCCGTCAATCAGTGTGTTACTCATGAATCTAACTTTACAGATATTTTGAATTAATTGTCAATATACTTTAAATTTACTAAATACTGTAAAGTAATTTATGTATTATACATTTATTTGTATATTTTTATAAAATAAAACTAAAAAAATAAAGCAATAAAGGGGTTAGTTAAAAAATAATATGAATTAAATTATATTTTGGTAATTAACAAAAAGCCACATTTAATGACCCTGACAAAACACATTTGATTTTTTCAAATCCACAACCTACGTGGTTGTGAATTATGGATTATTCTCAATGGATTATGGGTCCTTTTTAAGAATGTCCTCGAGTTATCTCACTTTAATTTATCATTTATCAGGTAATATAAGATAAGTTAATAATAACGACTTAAATTAACCGCCAATTAGATATCAATATTATCCACCTAAACCTTATATACGTGTGTAGTATAGATAGATATAGCTTATGTTATTTATTTGAATTAGACACTAGCTTATCGGATGATGTACGACGCATTTTCAATCGGAAATATAATATCAGATAACGTTTATTCCAACAACGCATTGCAAAACAAAATTAATTTATGTATTTTAAATGTAGGACTGGGTAGGTCATCCTTGCCGAATGCATTATGGGCAAATTCCACTACTGAGTGGACTCAAGATAGCGTAGATGGCGGGACGAGATTGACTCCTACAATACTCATAGTTTGTGGAAAGAGATCACGAATTGTCGTGAGACTTGAAGTGGTATAAGTATATGTTGGACCTCTCTTCATCTTCATCATTCAACAAAAATTATTGACCTTTCTATGCATTTAAATCGCGTAAATATAAGTACATGGTTCGAAATAGAATAGTAGATACATAATATAGTATTTATATTCTTTACTATTCATCATAGCATTACGTAGTTCGTGGTCAGCTAACTTATTCATAAAAACAAACAATAGATTTACAAAGTAAATACTGTTCACCTTAGTTTAAAAATGAAATATATTAAAAACTAGTTGAGAAATCTAGATACTTGCCAAGCCGAAATCATGATGACGACTGAGACAACCGTTTTAAATAACGTATAATAACGTAAAATAACTCATTTTAAATAACGTATTAGGCGGCACATCAAAATGTTTAAAAAATATTTATTAAAGTTTTCAACGTTGCTTTGTTAAGTTTTACAGAACGTTTAAATATCTTTTTTGATACACTATCCTAGTAAGTGATTTAAAATGAGTTGGAATGATATTCAATGCAGGCCTTTATCTTGCTTCTTGGATTGCCATGCTAAGGGGGCTGTAGTACCTCAAAATATTATTTTTATAAATGAGAAGATTTAGGATTTTGATGCCTACAAAGCATTATTAATTTACACTCATTCGTGCATGGAACAATAAAAAATAAACTTCCTGTCATTATATTTGTATGTGTTAAGCATTAATTCACGTTGTATGCTATTGTACATACACCCAAATGTATAATATTATCAGGGGGCGTATAAATAATTAAACGATTATATAAATGTGGGAAAAAGGCGTGACACTTTGATTGATTGATAAACGTAAGAGAATAGTTTTATTATTAGTAATATATTTTCATTCCTATTTCTCCTAAATAGGCTTTTATCACAGAAACTGTAGATCTAATGACGGAGCAAAATAATAATTCGATAAGGCTATATAAAGTTTCACTGTTTCAAGGAGTGTTTTTTTCTTGAGATGCGTCTTGTAGGCCTGGTGGCAAGGGGAGCTCCAAGAGCGCCGACGACAGGGAAAAAGTATCTTACGGTTGCCTCAGTCGCAGTCATTATGCCGAAAATGAGTAAATTCGGTGTGTTTACAATCAATTTACAACTGGTTTTGTTTTGTCATTGTACTGCAGGCAACAAAAGTGGACAGCGACCTTGTAGTGGTACACAAGGTCGTAATTTCTATTATAAACCGTATCAGTCCATCACTGTAGCAATTGAGGTGTGAAATTTTATATAAGTAAATTATTGTAAACGGGTGAATTAAATTCAAACCTAGAGAGAAATGTATAAAATAAGCATAATTTACGTTTATTCTTTGCCTAGTTAGTAAGTTAAAATTCTCGTCGTTTTTTTTATTGCTGCCTCATCGCCGTCACTTTGCCGGCCAAATGTGCTTCTTCACGCATCGCTTGAAGGATCCAAGGGTTTAGGAGGGAGAGAGCACATGGGCTGGCAAAGCATTCCACTTGTCGATTGTTCAACAAATTGAAGACGCACCGAACTTTTTAGTTCGACTGCCGATTTGGTCGGTAAAATGCGTCTTCTTCCCCCGACCAGTGCGGGTTTTACGGGTGTGAAATATATTAGACAACGCTTTTGCAGATTATCAATTGTTATAAGAATTTGCATGACTTCTTTATATTATATGGTTGCTAGACATATTATCTCCGGTTCAAGACACTCGTATCTTTGATATATTTGGTATGGTATATTTGGGAGTATCTGTCTATTTACTATAGAAAATTAAATTAAATTACTTATATTGAAAACTGGGCCAAAAAAATATATTTAACTGCATGTTTAGAATGTGATTCCGAACATGCAGTCATTGTCTTGTAAACAATGTCTCACGAGCGTAAGTGGAAAATCCCATTCAACAGGATGTCTATTTGTGCGCGTAAAAATAGGAATAAACTTTTGAAGTAAGTTTTGAGTACGATTTCTTAATACCTTTTTTAATGTGACTTGACATCTGACTTCGGTCGGGGTCAAATGTCGAGTCACAAATATAAAAAAGCTCTAGCCCCCAGACTCTATATGCGGCGGTGCTAGGGGCTATATATGTGCTAAAAGGTCTATCTATTAGATAAAAAGTGTAAATATGTACGAGTATGTCTAAAAGGGGTCATATTAAGTTATCTAATCATATGCATTAACAATAATTGTGTCCCGGCGCGAGAGGAAATGAGTAAATTGCTTTAATTAGATAAAAGACGAAAGTGCTTAAGTACTAGATTGAAGGAAATTACTCTATGCATAGTTCAAAACCTATTTAACGGGAGTAGATAGATATTGTAGTATTTTATTGTGTCTTAAAGTCTGACCTCGAGCTGCCTGATGGTAAGCAAGAGGAGGTCCAAGAGTGCCGACTACTGTAAAAACCGAGTCATTTTACGGTTTTCTCAGTCACGGTCACTTTTTCATGCTTCGCTTGAAGAATCAAAGGTTGTAGAATGAGGAAAACAATCAATTAATCAAATTGTCACGCCTTTTTCCCACAGGGATAGGCAGAGACAATGGACGATTCTGACAAAACTCCCTCGCTTCCTTCACATTCATAATTCACATCCACAAGCTCTATGGTTATGAGCACTAGGCAACCTTTCTTGAGGATGACACATGGGTAGATATAGCATAGAAAGTTAAATTATTCGGCCACACGACAAACCGACTGATGATTCTGTCGACAGAATGCGGATACTTCCCCTGCCCTGTGGAATTGCGGGAATTAAAAGACGAGGTAAAAACATGGCTAATGAGCCTCTGTACATTCCCCATGTTCATAGGATTTAAACATAATTGATGTCAAAATAAAAAAAATGGATTTTTTATTAATTTCTAAATATATTCTTTCAAAAATCAAAATTAAAATTTTAAAGGAACCCCCGAAACGCCTGGAACCACTTTGGTCATATAATCAGCTTTATAGTAATAAACAACATTAGTCATGGCTCAATAGTTATATCCCTTTAATATCCCTTGGATCCTTATGGTGCATCATCAGATAACTACTCCAGGTCTTCAATTTGATAATGGCCCAGCTAATGGCTCATAGAGAGTAACAATTTTAGTTAAAGCACTATGATATTATCTGTTATTGATTTGCTGATCTGAGAGGATTCATAATCAGATACTCCCGATCTTCAATTTGATAACGGCCCAGCTAAAGGCCTAGTTAAAGCACTACAGTTCTATCTCTTTTTTTGCTGATCAATTGATATCAATTTGCTGATCTGAGAGGATTCATAATGGTGCATCATCAGATTGCCCGGTCTTCAATTTGATGACGGTCCAGCTAAATGCTCTTAGTGAGTAACAAACTTAGTGAAAGCACTATAGTTCTATCTCTTGTTGATTTGCTGATCTGAGAGGATTCATGATGGTGCCTCATCAGATACTCTCGGTCTTTAATTTGATAACGGTCCAGCTAATGGCTCATAGTGAGTAACAATTTTAGTTAAAGCACTACAGGTCCATTTTTTGTTGATTTGCTGATCTGAGAGGATCCATGAACAGATTTTTTAGATCCGGAATGTTTTATTTTATCGCACTACCTTTTCTACACTTAGTTTCCTACCTTCAAGACAAATCTAATAAGTCCAAACTTAGTATACCAAAAAAAAGTTTGAACACATCCAGGATTTCGTCTCCTACCTTCGAGTTCCATCATCAGAGTAACTCAGTGGTACCAGTTAAAACACACATGTATTTGTATACGTTTTTATTTCAAATGTTAAGTCACAGATATGTTTAAAAGTAAATACCTATAAGGCTGGGAATACAAGTCCGATTTTCCTCTCCGATAGTCCGATCCGATAGTCACTCGTGCCATACATTTGTTTGAATACTTAATACACGTCAGATCCGATAGTCGGATCGGATGTCAGAATCGGAAACAACGCCAAGGCGCTTACGATTTTATGGCCGATCCGATTGTCTGAAGGTGCAGTTTTCATACAAAATACAGAAACAAAATAGACGTCCGATTCCTACTTCCGATTTGTAAATAATTTGCTCAGCAATATCGGACGTGTATTCCCAGCCTTATGCGTGTTTAGAACGGGCAACCCTTGTACGTCGCTATGCGACGAAGATTGTTATTTTATGTCAAATAAATATGCCATTGTTAAAACACGTAAAAAATGTTATAATTTTTCCCCTAAAATATTCAATCAAGGTAATCGATCTAAACTGCAAACCAACCTCGCCATATGAATATTTTAAGGGAAAAATTATAACATTTTTTACGTGTATTTACATTGGCATATTTATTTGACATAAAATAACAATCTTCGTCGCATAGCGACGTACAAGGGTTGCCATCCTAAACAGCGCGTCTAATATCGCTACCGCAGCTAACAAATCGAGCTGATGACCTTGAAACCCCTGATCAGATCTTCATCAATTGTAGCTAAGAACCATCTCGATCACGTCAGCTTTCAAATGAAACAAACCGCATCGTAATCGGTCCATTCGTTTAGGAGCTACGATGCCACAGACAGACACACAGATACACAGAGCCACAGATACACAGATACACAGACAAGTCAAACTTATAACACCCCTCTTTTTTGGTCGGGGGTTAATAAGTACTATAAACATGCTCGTTAAGTGCGCAAATCGACAACATAATCATGTTACACTCCCCACGTACATTAACGATAATGAACAATTCTTGTTAAAGCTATATTTAGGTTAATAAGCCTGGCGATACTGTTTTTTTTATTGTGACTCGACATATAAGAAATAGAATTTATATTGTTCGATTTATGATGTTTTTTTAGCTATTTTAATTATGAGTTACAACAAAATAGTTTTAGCTTCTGTTTAATTTTCATTTTGGTGATCCACAAACCACCCAAAATAACCTCTCTTTGCATGTGCACGGAAGATCTAAGACTGATATTTTAGAGATATTACCAGTGCCCCCCCCCCCCCCCCGGCGGCACATATAGGGGGCAGCAAACTTTGAAAAAAATAAAATATCTTGTTAAAAATTGAACCTGAAATTATTTTTTGTCGTACCTATGATTCAGGCCAAATTGAATTTGCATGGATTTTTCAATACGAGTACTGCAAAGTCTTTTAATAGCACCATCCATGTCAATGCCATCACACACCTCTTGCTCAATGTACATAATAGTCTGATATGATTAGGCGAAAAACTCCTTAGCTAAGAAAACCCTATTAGCGCAAAAAATGGCTCTAGTTCTTTGTAATTGTAATCGATTGTATTGGTGGACGACTTTTTTTAAACCAATCATTAATATTTTTACCGAATACTTCAGAATTTTCCATATTTTAGTCTTTTCAATTGAAATTTCTAAATAAGGGGGCGGCTGACACCTACGCTAAGCCACTGGACATTACATTAATTCAATCAATCAAGAGAGAAAAAAAGTTACCCGTTACGACCGGTATAGTGGTAGCGACCGCTACTTGTAGTTATTTACCTGTAGTAGCAGTCGGCTTTAATCATGGACCGCAATCTTGTATAACATCAGGCAGGGTGCTATCATGTGTCGAGCCACAATGAAGTTGATAAAAATTCGAAAGTTATGACTCAACCTAATATTATGTTTCGTAAAACACGTTTACAAATCTACGCCGCAAAGTGAAATCGATCAGTGACGCATCAGAGGCTTATTCATTCACCCTTATACACTTTCAACCCTTACAAATAATTTGATAATATCTAAAAATAAAGACCCTACCTACCTTACACACTCAAGTAGTCACGTGTAATGTAAATTAGTTCTTTTTAATGTGGCTCGACATATGATAGCACCCCGCTTGATGGTAAGCTGGAGTGTGGTCCGTGAATGGATATCACTGCTATTACAATTTAATAACTGTAAGCAGCAATCACATACACTATGCCGGCCTAGTTGGAACCGCCAACTTACAAGCTGATCCCAAAACGCGACCTATTGACTTCACGGCAGACTTAGCACCACTGCCTACCACTCTTTGATAACCAAGTGGTAGCTATGAAACAAATAAATGCTATGAAACAAATATTTGCTCCGACCAGGAACCTGGAACGCAACGCAACAAACCAATCGCTAACCGTTCGTCCACGCCTGTCGTCAACTTGAAGTCAAGCTTACAAATTCAAGCTAATTCCTAAACGCGACTGAGTCACTTTACAATCTGCATATTTCAAAGTGGTGGTATTGATTCCGCCTGAAAAAAGAGCGCTGACTTTCGAGCTACGTCGTATAAGGATCGGCAAATTAGAAAAGCACTGGACGACTGCGGTGGGAGCAAGTACGGCACATAATTGATATTAAATATTATAAAATGTATATAGTAGCCGGCAGATAAAAAGAGCTCTGACTTTTGAGCTGCGCAGTATAAGGATCGGCTGATAACAAGACTGCTGGATGAATGCGGTAGAAGCGAGTCAGCGTATATATTCGGTCGAGCTCAGAATTGATAAAATTCTAGAATTTATACACATTCGACAAACGAAAATTAACAGAACAAGTTACTGCGCAGCTTAAATGCCAGCTTGAACGCTCTTTTTCTTTACCGGTATCTACACTACCTTAGAACGGCTAACTGGGTAAATGTCCACAATCTTTCTGCCTACCACTCCAGCCAATAATATATTCTTTTATGCCTAAATTTACAATAACATACAAAATATGAAGACAATGATGCAGAGATTCTTGTGACCTTCACTTTGACTTTGACGAGGCCTTTCAGAAGCAAAACGTTTGTAGAATAATTTCAACTATATACAAGAGCCATGCATATAAAAGATACATGTTTTTGTTTCAGAGTACAAAACCAATTATGTATTTATTAATACATAATTGGTTACTTGAAAAATAATACATAATACGTGTCACGAGCTATAAAATTCGACTTTGACTCTATTAATTCTTAGATTCACTTCACTGATACTGTATTTTTTTTAATTTTGATTATTATTTATTTTACATTTCCATACTAAGCTACTATCATAGAAACTACTTGTATCATACAAACAGGACAATCAAAGTATAGATGGAAAACGAGCTAAATAAACAGTTGTGACGTCATGGTCACGTGTCTATTATGAATAGTGAAGTAAAATGCAAAATGTCGATAACGATAAACACACACTTTCCTTAAAACGCAAATAGATTTAGTTATTAAAAATTATGAATGTGTATTAAATTGAAGTATAAACATTAGACAGCAACAATTTTTAATGAATTATATATTAATTTAATTTTGAGAATTCACTATTCTGCGTGTGTTTTATTTCTTTTTCACACATTTTAATCACGTTTCTAATAGTGATTCTAGCCTGACTACGGATAACGAATCTCTTTTATTCAATTAACTCACTAATGTTTCAATAATTAAACAAAGAAAATATGGACACGTTTTTATCTATATTAAGTGACATCGCCGAGCAATGAGCGTCACTAATAGCGGCCAGTAAGATCGGGTGGGGGTTGTTTGACGCCCCGCCGCATCTCAGCCTCCGAATCCATTTAACTCGTTCCCCATCTACACATCAAAGATACATTGGTACCGGGTTTTTTTTTTAAATATCACCCCGATTTGATCAAGAAACGATATATTGGGCACGATTTTAAAATTTTACTCACATGTTCTCTGGTAAATAATTTCTTCACATTTCGTTCCTCCATATTGGTTAAATCAGTGTTAAGAATGTTCTTAATATTACAGTATATTACTAATTGTATTTACCGAACTTAGATAATAGTTTATCATAAGACAAATAAATATTAAATATAAAAAGATTTGAGAGAATATAGTCATGTCCAATGTAATCTTTTAGACAACCTTATTTAATTAGACATTACAAATATTTGTTAAAATAATAAAAAAGCCAGTATTTGCTGAGTTTGTGAGTTCTAGCCCAGCTAGATAAGAGGACTGGTGTATGTTTTTTGTGTAATGAAGGATTGATAGATTGCAAGTTCAGGATGTTTATTTAAGGTATTACAACAAGCTAGTCAGGATACATGGCGACCGTGGTGTAGTGGCAGTGCAATGGTTATGCAAACTAAGAACACTGGTTCAAAACCACTTGCCGGCACCAATGCATCTTTGGTATATGTACTTTGATTGTCATGTTTCTATGATACAAGCACTTTAGTAGCTTAGTATAGAAATGTAAATAAAATAAAAACATTGCTTTGGATTTCAATAAATTCAAGTAGCATCATAGAGGGTACTTTTGAATAGTTTTGATGATTCTTAATCACGAAATAAAGATGAAAAAAAAATTTTTCCCCGCATTAAATTGGCTATAACCCTGATTAATAGCAAATAAATATAGTAACGGAGTAAATGACACAATAATGACCAATGTTTAATTAATTTGTAATAATAACAATTGTTTGATATCTTTGTTATTAAATTGCTAGTTATTGTTAATTAAAGAATGTATAATGCTCCAACAATATTTTGATTATTAACCCATAATAATAAGTTGCCTAGTTCCCATAACTGTAGAGCTTCTATAAAGAGAATTGTCAGGCGAGGTCCATTGTGACAATTTGATCGATTTGAATAACTTAATTTTAAACTTTTTAATACAAGGACAGAGTAGTTAAAAATTATTGCTTTTCCCAACTAAAATGATCCGAGAATATGCAGAATCATACTTTTATTGTTATAAATTTAAAAAAAAATTGCAACTAAAGTATAGTCCAACTCTAAATTGGAGTTGTCACATGCAGTGGCAATCGTATAGCAAACGTGAACAGAGCCCTTAAATAGTGTATTCAGCAATCATTGTTTAAAAAAAATATATGTAAATAAAATCTAAAATAGAAAAAAGTTATATAAATGATAGGACCAAACAACTGACAAACAGTTTTCCTAGGGAAATCCCCCTCTATGTATTGTGGTGTAGCCAATTTGCAGCAACTAATATTTTTTATGCTAGCATTTGGCACTGGGCTGCCTCTGCCTCTGCTATATGGCTAATCTAGCCAGTATATGCGTCGTTACTACCATTGCAGATGCTTCACCTGTCCTTTGTGAGTATAACAGGAGTAAGAGAACAAGATAAGAAAGATTCACCCAGCTGAATCTGCAGTTAGTAATTCCCTAGACTATTTTATGCAGTTTTATATTCTATGTAGATGCAGAATAACATGTTCCATGTGAATTGTGTTATTAATCATATAATAAATACAAAGTAATTACTCACCGTAACAATCATGCAATGGTTCTCCTTGACGGCTCCACAGCATCCGAAGAAGGCAACAATGAAAATTATCAACCCAACAACAATGAGGGTTATAGAGCCAGAAGAGAAGTAGCTAAAGTCAGAGATATTGACGTAAGGATGATTTTCAATATGCTCTTTGACTCCGAGAATCAAGAGAATTATGCCGGTAGCCTAGAATGAAATTATAATTTTAATATTTTTATTAATTCATATTACAATGATAGCTATGATAAAAATCTAGATTAGAAAAAAATTGTTATTTATAAATAATAATGAAACAATTCGTTTGAATGAGCATTTATGTAGTGGTCTTTATTGACCTTGGTTTGAGTAGAAATGACATTTCAAGCTTAGTCCAGTATCCAGGTTTTATATAATAATTCAATGTCTAATGTCTACATGAATTTATATAAAATACTTATATTTTAATATGGAAAGAAGAGAATAGTGGCTGAATTTGGTTATTGTTGATAAAAAATATTTACAGGAAAGTAACAATGATTTTTGGAACGCAAAACTTGCCTAAACTAATTTAATTATGGTACTTTTTTAAATATACCGCATTGTTATTTCATTAGCGTTAAAAAATAACTGCAAATTACTCATTATCATGTATTGCAGTTATCTTGCGAAATGCGTGACTCACAAATTATAGAACGTAGAAATTCATATTAAAAAACTCGTTCTATTTTTAAAATAAACAAATGCATTATTGGATGTTAGCAATTCTTTGTTACAAAAAAACTAATTGCGAAGGTAGGTATTTAGTACTTACGGCAAACAAAAGATTGAAACAAAATAGAAGGTATTTTACACACGACATCCCCGTGCCGATAGCCATTTTCGTAAAATTTTATTGTCACAAGCTATTAATAAAATGATATAATCTGAAACAAAAAATAACAGACTCGTAACGATTCTTAGTAGCCAAACAAGCAGTGTAAACATCGATTTTTATAGGACACGGTGCGCAGTAATGCTAGAACGATGTAATTACGCAGTAATAATACAATTTTACCAACAAAAAAAACAAAGTATAGACGTTTAAAATATTATGAAATAAAAACGTGTTTAAATCGAAAAATTTCTACCTTTATTTTAAAAAGCGGCCACCGAAGTACGTGCTCCCTTCGAAACAAGAATCCACAGACTAACTTATTTTATGTTCGCTTTTTTTTTCATAACAAAAATATGTTGCTATATGAAAAAAAGGTGTCTATGGTATTTTTAATAAATGGGACGTAAATAAAACTCACATTATAGTACTCAATTAATTATTATTAAAAAAAAAAAATTATATAAAAAAAATTCTCGATCCATCAGCTACGATCAAAGGAATTTATACTAATACATTGTAAATACTACAGCATCTTTTTTCCTATGAGGCGCAACAAATTTTATCTACGATTTGTCTTACCATCAGTAGGAAGTCCAAGAGACGACTAAAAAGACAGATTCAGTTGCCTTGGTCGCCGTCACTATGCTTAGGATTTAAGGTTGTAGGATTGGGAGAACGCTTTTAATGCTGATAAATCACTGCACTTGTCAATTGTCACGAATCTATTGGTCAACTGCCGATTTCCTGACCTCCTCAGAGCATCCCCCGTGGTATAATCTATCTACACTATGCGAAAATTTTAATGGATGGATATTTGTTACTCAATCACGTCACAACGGCTAAACAGATGTGGATGTTTGGTACAAAGATATACTATAGTATGGAATAAGACACAGGTTACAGCGGAATAAATTTTAAAATAATTAAATAACCGAATGATTTATTTAAGCATTAAGGTGTGATTCCGCTGGCGACTGCAGACCGCAGACTGCACTACTGGTTTGTATGGGATTGATTCCGTGCAAGGCGACACTATTGCGACAATCAGCATTTGCTAAGTCATAGATTATAAATATGGCAGCTGCATGATGATGATGGATCACGAGAATGCAAGGGATCATATCATATACTCAAGTTTTGAGTCACAGGTCAAATCAAGATGCCATGTATCCGGGTGGTCCGTGTTCTCGTACCGTCAGCGTCTTGTATAACTCGGACAACTCGGCGCAATAAATTCCGGGCATCATTTTGTTGTTTACTTTTTAATAACATTATCTTTAGCTTTGTTGGTAATATTGTCCTTTCTTTACGAATAGACATCGTTATCAGCAAATATCATTAAAGATTAGATGTAATGTTAAGATATCTAGCACTGGACGAAACTGTAACCTAGATAAAGACTGTAGCTAAAGCGTGAATTTTACTTTTATTTGTAAACTAAATTTTGTTAAAACTAAATTTGTTTTTAAATTCCTTTTATGATCCTTGCTCAACACCCTTTCTTGTGCTTAATTATTTAAACAATTGCACCGAAATATTAAAAAGCAATAATATTTCGCCTTATCTACAATCTTGTGAGTAGTTAAGATGTTTTTTATCTTTGTGCATGTACTTTGAGATTTAGTATCAATATGTTACTATAGTATGGCCTGTGTATTAGTGGATAATAAATAAGTAATGGATATTACAAAAATATTTAAATCTGTTCGATATTCCCTCGCTGGTGTTAATATTTTATTTTTGGTAAGTTTCTGCGACTCAAACAATAATTGGTGCCCATGTAAAACCCCTGAAATTTTGTAAACCGAGCAGCTGACAAAATCTTAGTTAAACGCCCTAATAAATAACCAGCGGGGTTAGGTTGGGCAAGTTAAAACGAAAATCGTCTCTCGTCGACGATTGGCAAAATAATAAAAGCTAGGCTAAATCCACCAAAATGAGACTATTGATGATAATGATCAGCAGTGGATTTAGCCTAGTTTTTATTATTTTGACAATCGCCGACGAGAGACGATAATCATTTTAACTTTTTTTTTATTGTGACACGAAATCTGACCTCGACTCGCCTGATGATAAGCAAGAGGAGGTCCAAGAGTGACGACGACTGGAATAATCGAGTCAGTTCCCGGCTGCCCCAGCCGCCGCCACTATGCCGGTCTAAGGTGCTTCTTCACGCATCGCTTGAAGGATCCAATTTGTAGTAGTGCGCCTAAACTTACAAATTAACTGTTTGATAAAAATTGCAGAATTTCGTCCACAAAACCGACCATTTGTTTTCACTCACGAAACATATATACGTCACATACTCTCTCAAAATCTTGGTCAGATAAAAGCACTACTGGTTTAAAGCGACATAATATTGAAGGGCAATCGGGCAAAATATTTAAATAAAATAAAATATATAAAAGTTGTTTATTTATTTATTTGCTGACTGCACACTACTACAAACGCAAAAACATCTCCAAACTAAAGCTAAACATAATGATAGGACATCGTAAGATCTTTATCAAGTGGCTTTGTGGCTTTGAACTACTCTTGGTTGCGTAACTACAACACCACGGTCGCCTTTTTTAAATTTATTTCATTTATTGTTTTTATTTGCAGATCACAGGTTTCACAATCCTAATAACAGGAATTGTAGTATTGTTGCAATATAAACATTTCGATGAATTTATATCGGACAGGTTTTATCAATTACCAAATTTTTTAATAGCCACCGCTGTTATTATCTTTTGTGTGGGCGCTCTGGGATTCTATGGAGCTATATCAGAACAATTTTATTTTATAGCTGCCGTAAGTAATTTGCTCATGTCTGCCGGAAAACGCAAATGGACTGCGGTCTATAAATGAAAGTGACTGCTACTACAGTAACTGTAAGTAGCAGTCACTTTCACTATGCCGGCCTAGTTTTCATAATTTTATTTGACGTACTTAATCTATTTATTTTAGAATTTTCTTAGATTTTGCGCAAACATTGATTAATGAATTAACGTAAACAAATTTTATGCGGCTTACTATCGCGTTTATTTTTTGTTAATGATTGTACAATTTAATTTATTTTTATTGTGACTCGACATATGACAGCACCTCGCTTGATGTTAAGTCGAGTGGTCCATGAATGAATGTTACTGCTACTACAATTCAATAACTGTGAGTAGTTATTGAATTGTATTATTAATATTTTAAGTATTTAATTAAGAGATTTTGTTCTTTAAGAAAAAAACCATGAACCTTTATAACAAAAAACTCTAATCATCGTCAACTAATGATTGGAAGAATCTAAATTCATGACCTACCTCCACTTTTGACTCCGGTAATACTCAGTTTGCACAAGTCAGGGAACACATCCACATACTGTCGACTGAATCAGCAGTCGAACTAACCGCTTAGACGCGTCGATTTTTGTAGAACAATCGACAAATGAAACGCTTTGCAAGTAAAAAATGCATCTCTTGGCGAGATAGTGACGGCCTCTGATTACAGATTACCGTAAGCAAGAAGAGGTCCAAGAGCGCCGAAGCCTGAAAATCTTTCTCATCTTCCAGTTGCCTCAGTCGCTGTCACTATGCCGGCAACTTTTTTATTTAATTTTCTTTATTTCAGTACGTAATACTATTATTTTTGGTTCTTATTTTCGAAATAGCAATGTCTATAGTTGGCTATGGATTATACCATGACGCCACAGCGGAAATAACACCAATAATGAGAGCCAGTGTACAGTTTTACACAACCCGAGAACATGTCGCTGCTGCGTGGGATGACCTGCAGATGTCCGTAAGAAATATTTTATTCATATTGAGGCTCGGTATATTATGACAGCACCCCTCCTGATGTGAAGCTAGAGTGCGGTCCTCTCCAAGCTAGATGCATGGAGGTTACTGATACTACAATTCATAAGTTGCATATTTCAATCGTATCCACTATACTTGCCTAGTTGGAACCGACAACTTTCAAGTTGATCCCGAAACGCGACTGGGCAGATCCTATTGATTTATTGATATTATTATTATTATTTGTGACGCCTTTTTTTCCCACAAGAATAGGCAGAGACAAAGGAGCGCCACTTGCTACGATCCTAACACAACTCCCTCGCATCCCTCAAATCCACAATTCTCTTCATACAAACTATGATTATGGGCACTAAGCAACTCAGCTTTCTTGAGGATGTCTTTGATTTAGTCGGAAAACACCCTCCTGGGCCTGCCTCGTTCAACGCATCCATCCACATCAGATTTATAATTTTCTTTCGTCAATCTACTTTCACTCATCCTTTCTATATGCTTAAACCATCGAAGCATTCCTTTGTCAATTCTTGCTTGTTTTTACATCTTCTTTCAAACCATATCTATCGCGCACTGTGCTATTTCTCATTGTATCTGCTATCGTTACTCCATTAGGAGTGTTCCTTAATGACCGCAGCATAAATACTCGAATATTTATGCTCAACATAATATGACAGTATCCCGATGTTGGAAATAGCAACTTTCAAGGTGAAGCCGAAACGGAAATAAGTCATTTGAACGTTGAAGGCTCAGCAAATAACTGTCTGTCAGAGGCGTCTCTAGCCCTTGTGGCGCCCGTGTGCAACCAGTACCCTGGCGCCCTCTAGTTTAATAGAAGACGGGTCAAAATGGAATACTAACCTCTAATGCGACACTTTAGAGGTGACGCATTAGAGGGCGCTCGACGCCCCCTTAAACCCAGCGCCCGTGTTACACCCTGCACCATAGGTAAAGACGCCTCTGCTGTCTGTCTACTACTTTTAAAATGATTTTTAGTTGGAATGCTGCGGCGCAAGAGGTCTCAGTGACTGGGGTAACTCCAATATACCAGTAAGCTGTTGTTACATTGCTGTCGGTACCATATCACCATTTCAATGTGTGCCAGCGCTCGTGCATGGGGCAGGATGTGCCAATGTCCTCGGCGATTGGTTGAGCTACAACGCTTACGTCATCGGTGTCATGGCCGTGGTATTAATAAGTTTTCAGGTATGTTTAAATCTACAAATCAAAATAATAAAAAAAACAGCTCCTGGGTCCTGATTCTCTTAACAGGTACACCAAATGACTTGTCCACGAATTGCCACTGCTTTATCAACGTGACTTTTATACTAATCTAAATAATTATATTATGGCAACGGGAAGATGCTGCGATTTTATATTGTAAAATAAAACTTAATCGTAAAAGATAGATTGGAATGACATATGCCACATTCCGACTGTTGTTGAGCCGGATTCCATTAAAGTGGTATCACTTGAAAGCGGCTGAAATACTTGTATGAAAGCAACGCAACAAAGAAAAGCAAAGCTTGTATAATTATGGCCGTAAATTGTACACGACCATAGCCCTACCAATTATTAAGAATACTTAAATGTCAGTTTGAAAATTTAGAAAGGTTTTTTGGCGGGCAACTGCAAGAGACAGGACTCGCAATTTTGAACTATTTGGAAAGCTTGTGTTTTTAATAAATATTAATGTGTAATAATGGTGGAGTTGTTATCCAGTAATTATTTTTAAGTTGATTAAGTATAAACAAGTAATTTAAAGCTGTGAAACGTGTTTCTTCGTGTTCCCTCTAAGACTCCTCCCGAAGTTTTAGTAAAGGCTTTCCGCCGCTTTACTAAAACGATCATCCTCAACCTCACTATCATCGTCATCATTTGATGAATCACTCGCGTGGTTCATCTTCATCTTCATATTTACTTGACAATGTTTTAACATTGAACCAATATTTTTACTTTGACACTGGCAAGTTAAATACTAAAACCATAAACAAGATGAAAGAAAAAAAGAAAAAAATAGTAAAAATTGTCCCGCGTGTTTTTATTTGAATGTAACTGTATCATTTACTAATTTAAATGTTATTTCAGACAATAATAGTTGGTGCAGCTGGCTGGTTAGCATGGAGATCAAAATATGAAGAAGTAGAACTGGAATCATAATTTTAAGTTAATGAAATAAACATAATATTAAATTAGGTAGAAATTGTGTTTTATTAACCTATTAAAACCTAATTATTAACTTTGTTTTCCAGTACAAATTGTTTTTTACACAGCTGTGATATCCCGTTCGATAATATTGCGATAATTCGTCCCGCGTCCTCGCAATACAAGTGCGTTTTTATCGACTGATATTTCCAATGTGTGCACACTGAACAAATGAATAATTAATTAAAATATTTAACTATTATACATAGATATATATGTTATCACTATATATCTCTATGCTATTATATAGTTCTGTGGTGTTTTGTTCGACATGTGCTCTTTGCGACATGTAGCTAAGAACCATCTCGATCATCTCAGCTTTTAAATAACAAAAAAACGCATCGTAATTGGTCCATTCTTCGTTAATGAGCTACGATGCCACAGACAAACACAGAGATATACAGACACGTCAAACTTATAACATCCCTCTTTTTGAGTCGGGGGTTAATGAGTTACAATAATATTCCTTGTAAGTCTTTATCTTGCTTCTTGGATTGCCGTGCTAGGGGGACTGGCCTTATGATTATGATAACTTTAGCAAAGATTAATGAGCAATGAGCGGCTACGATTGGGAAATCATTAAACCCGCTTCCTCAGTCGCCATGACTGTTCATGTAATGCAATTGTTTTTGACGGCCTTAAAGTGTAAAACAACTATTTAACTTCATTGTTGATAGGCGTTGAAATAAATAACATTAAAGGGCTTGATTAAAAATATAGGTTAACCTTAGGTCAAGGTATAAAGCGGATTATTGGGATAAATCCAGCCTTCTTTAGTATTCTAGATTAAACTCTATTTTAAAAGAATGATGTAATTAAAAGTTTGTAAATAAACCAGTGATATGGCATAATACCACAAATACGCCAAAACAAATAATTTTGCTAGAAGGTCATTCGTAAAGAATTTTTACACCTAATTATGAATAAATGAAAGAAAATTTTATCTTAACAGCCTTGAAAGATTACCACCACATTCTTATATATATTTAACCTATTGTAAAAAATATTAAAGAAGTTCTAATTACTAAATTCCCTTTAGAAATGGCGTTCTAAAGGGGAGGCCTATGTTCAGCAGTGGACGCCTTCTGGGCTGATGATGATGATGATGTTCTAATTACAAAATAACTAACATAAAAGTACTTCTACCTAATCTAGGTATTACGCACGATATGCAAAGAACAAATAAGATTTATGATCCAATATTTTATATAAAATATTGATATGGATCGAGATAAGAAATCTACATTTTTTGATATAACTACACTGCATTTTCGAACAGACAATAAAGAAAATAAATCTTACGCCGAAAGCCTTAAAGATCATTTTTCAAATGAAATAGTTATTGTATAATAAATTCTATGTTAAAATAACTTCATAAAAGAAAAGTACAATATAAAAAAGAAAATAATATAATATCGTTTTCTCATTCTTTCTTAAGTTGTTGCCGTGTGTTAGACAAGGCAAACTACTTAGAAACGATAGAAAATTAGATTTTTCTACTTTAGGTTATAGTTATACAGAATTGAGATGAAGTCCCGCAATCAGTTGATCTTTTTCCCTCAGATAAGACTTGTTTTCCGTATCAGAGATTAGATAACGATAGTTTGCCCTCAAACCTACACTGTAACGCGGCTAGAAACTACTGAAAACCTTAAAAATGTGGGCTAAGTTCTTCACCACTGTGAAATATACATTAGTTACTGTTAATATATTGTGCTTGGTAAGTGTATTAAATGTGCAAATTGTGTAATTAGTGATAAAAGTGTATAAAAATATATTTGTATTTAAATAAGTTTATTTTTATTTATTTATATTTCTATACTAACCTACTAAAGTGCTTGTATTATAGAAACAAGAAAACTAAGGTAAATTGGTACCGGCAAGTGGTTTCAAACCCGTGCTTTCGGTTTGCGTAACCATTGCACTAACACCACACCACGGTCGCCTTAAAGTATTTAAATACAGTTGATTTACCCACAAGATATTTTGTAAATATAATCTAAATACAAATTATATAGTTTTTAGCCATTATTATAAGTATATAACTTAGTATTTATATGTCAGTCTTTAAAAATTTCAGTACAATTTTATTCGCGTAACTTTCAGGCGTTTTTGTTGTGTAATTTCAGATTACTGGTATTATAATTTTGGCTGTCGGCAGTTCTGTTCAGGCGTCATACAATGAATTCCATCCGTTTTTGTCTGAAAGGTTCTTTTCGTTACCTGCATTTTGTATTGCCACCGGTGTGATTATATTTTTAATAGCGTTCGCTGGATTTTATGGAGCATTCATGGAAAATTATTACATGAACATGGCGGTGAGTAATACATTATATTTAATATTAACCTATAGCTATGACATACCATATAAATAGTAAAACTTACTCAAAACTAAGTTGCTTCGGGTCTGCTTATCAAAGAGTGGTAGGCAGTGGTACCCAGTCTGCCGATCCGGAGTAGTACCACCACATACAAGTATACACACCGTGAAGTGATTTGGTCACGTTTCGGGATCAGCTTGTAAGTTGCCGGTTCCATCTAGGCCGGCATAGTGGATGCGATTGCTACTCACAGTTATTGAATTGTAGTAGTAGTGACATTCATTCATGGACCACATTTCGGCTTAACATCAAGGGGGGTGCTGCCATATTTCGAGTCACAATGTAAAAAAAATAAAAAAAAGTAAATAGAATTGTATTTATACTTAGCATTCATGACCTAGCTTAGATACTTATTCTTGGTCATATTGTTAGCATTATCTATGGTATAGACCATAGACAAGACAAGGTTAACCATAAACATTAGAATTATCTATGTTTTGCTCTTCTCTTATTTTTATTTTTTGTTATTATACCTAAATTATTTAATTATGCATGAGGATGCAAGAGAGTTTTGTCTGGTCTGTAAAGAGGCGCTCAGTTGTCTCTACCTATCCCTGTGGAAATTAGAGCGTGACAATTTGATTGATTCACCTTATATTTTCAGTTTGCGTTTTCTTTAGACTTGTTTAGTAAGAAAGCGATCGTGGACAGGGGTGCTCTGTTGTTTCTGCCTATCCCTGCCTGATTAATTATTTGAGGAAAAATATTAATAAGTTACTTACTTACTTGTGTCAGGATCGTGGCAAGTTGCGCTCCATTGTCTCTACCTATCCTTGTGGGGAAAAGCGTGACAGTTTAATTAATTGACTTACAGTGAAATATTTCATTTCGCATATAGGATAGATTTTTTTGTGAAAATATTAAAAACTTTGTAAATAGTTATACTTGATTTGACAATTTTTGGCAGAATTTTGTTTTATAATGCTGATTGATGCGGGCATAGTGACGGCGACTGAGGCAACCGTAGTCTAAACGGTTTTTTAGTGGTGGGCGCACTTGGATTTTTCCTTGGATTGACCTAGTAGTCGATCTCGCATTGTAGGTCCATTCTCGAATGCGAGCTACTAAGTACGAGTAACTCGTATGATACGAGTACGTCCACAGAGTGCGAGATGCTGCACTGCAGCTCTACGAGTACAGCGTAGCTGACTTGCACGCTAACTCGCACTGTGTGAACCAGGCATAAAATTATTGACCTAATTTTAATTAGATACTTACAAATAAGACTGGTAGGTAGTAGTGCCCAGTCTGCTGATACGGGGTAGTATACAGACCGTGAAGTGATTTAGTCGCGTTTCGGGATCAGTTTGTAAGTTGCCGGTTCCAACTGGAGATGTGAATGCTACTTACAGTTATTGAATTGTAGTAGCTTAACATAACATAGCTTAACACCGCACTCCAGCTTAACATTAAGCGGGGTGCTGACGAGTCACAATACACAATAAAAAAATAGGTAATAAATTTTATATATTATATATCTATGTTTTTAGTATTATCATAGAATTTGCGCGAACTTTGATTAATGAATTAAAAAAATATATGCGGCTTACTATCGCGTTTATTTTGGTAATCTATGTTTTTATTACAGTTTGCAGCTGCAATGATAATAGTTTTCATATTCCAATTGTCTGCCTGCATAGCTGCCTATGCTTTGAGAGGGAACACCTTGGCGATAGTACAGAAAACATTATTGGACACGATGCCTCTTTACAAACCGCCAAATAATAACTTCGAAATCACCAAATTGTGGGATGAAGTACAAAGAGACGTGAGTATTATATCTATATTCATTTGATATGTTTTTAAAATCAGGATGCGACCTATTATAACAGCACCTCACCTGATGTTAAGCTGGAGGCGACTGCTACTTCAGATAAATAACCGCAAGTAGTAGTTAATTCCCTTATGCCAGTCTAGTTAGAAGCTTCATTACAAGTTCATTCTGAGTCACTTCACGGTCCCAAGTGGTGGTAGTACCCCGGATCGGCAGACTGGGCCCCATTGCCACCTACCAACCAAACCTGAAGTATTTTTAAATTAAATATTACAAATAAATGCTTCGAAACAAATCTTTGCTCCGGCCAGGAATCGAACCGTTACCGTTACTTTACGCGTAACAGAGTGGTGTGCTAAACAGTACGCTGCCTCAGTCGCCGTCACCTTTGGCCGGCATAGTGACGAGTCGTTTCCATTCATGGAACGAACTTCTGCTTAACCTCAAGCGAAGTGGCGTCATAATCTGTCGAGGCACATTAAAAAAACGAACTTAATGATTCAGTGCCGAATAAACCAACTCCAATTGGACTATCTTTCCAGCTTTTATCAGCCCAAATACTGAGGCCTCTGTAGCCGGGATAGTAAAGTGGCTACTCAACAATCGGCATTTTTAGTCGTCGGCGATTATAAAATTGCTTACCAAAACAAGACCGTAGACAACGAAACACAAAATTTGTGATGATCTCATTTAATGAGATCGGAAATTTAATTTCATTTAAAAAAAAATTATTTATTGTGGATCGACATCTGACATCTACCAGACTGATGGTAAGCAAGAGGAGGTCCAAGGTCTAAGAGTGCCAACGACTGAAAAAACCGAGTCAGTTCACGGTTGTCACAGTCGCTGTCACAATGGCGGCTAAAAATAGTGAGTCCCTCGTTAACTAAAATGCGTTTTTGTTTTAATTTTCAGTTCACATGCTGCGGTGTAAGGAACGCTAGTGATTGGGTGCCAGTATTGAATACGACGGAAACCCTTGGTGTGCCAGTGAGTTGTTGTGAACATATTGTTGGTTCAATTAATTACTTCGAATGTACCACTACGCAGGCGTTCTCGCTCGGTTGCAGTGAAGCCTTTGGGGTGTGGGTCAGGTCACACGCCACATCCATTGGTATAGCTGGCATTTTTGTGGTTATAATGCAGGTGAGTGCAGAGCAAAGAATTTGGACATAAGAAATAAAAGGAGCCCTACATAATAATTACAAAATACAACTGTTTATACTATTTTCACTTATGGCATTAAAAAGAAGTCATAAGGGGATGAATATACATTTTTACATTCGTAATTTAGAAGGTTGTCACTAGTTTTGATGATCATTTGACAACCTAATTAGACAGAATAACAAATAACATTAAAATACTTCTAAAAAGGATGACGGAACAATTATGCCGCTACTCTTACTACCACGTGACTTTTAATTAAGCAATATTAAAAGTCAACCTAGTGGTTGTAATTGTAAAATGTAGTGACAGCCTTTGAAAGAAAGGAATTGAAGTACAAGTAGTTGTCTCTTTCAGTCACACGTGGTATAAACATACAATTTTTTTTTTTTTTTATTTTTTTTTATTGTGACACGACATTTGACGTCGTCCCGCCTGATGATAAGCAAGAGGATGTCCAAGAGTGACGACGACTGAGAAAACCGGGTTTGTTCACGGCTGCCCCAGTCGCCGTCACTATGCCGGCCAAAGGTGCTTCTTCACGCATCGCTTGAAGGATCCAAGGTCATAGGATGGAGAGAACACATGGGCAGGCAAAGCATTCCACTTGTCAATTGATCTACAAAGAAAAGACGCACCGAACTTTTTAGTTCGACTGCCGATTCGGTCGATAAAATGCGGATGCTTTCCCCGACCTGTGCGGGTATTACGGGAGTGAAAAGATGAGGTAGGAACAAGGTTAAAGAGCTCTTCGGAACATTCCCCGTGGTATAGGCGATAGAGGACGCAATAGTATAAATGGGATAAATAACACTGGATTAGTTCTTATTTTAGCACAGATTCTATTCTTTCCATATTCTTAGGTGCAGAGAAATTATTGTGTTTTTTTTAATTTTGTTTTTGTGACTCGACCTATCTGATGGTAAGCATAATCTATCACGCACTGATGGATATGGCGCCAAGGGCAAGTAACGAGGTTGCGCCCCTTCGTTATTTACCTAAATGTATAGAATCGTAGATGTGAGGAAAACGAGGGAGTTGTGTCAGGATCGTGGCTAGTGGCGCTCCATTGTCTCTACTTATCCCTGTGTAAAAAGCGGGACAATTTGGTTTGATTGAAAATAATAATAAAGCAGTCATAAATATTTTTCCTAAGAATTCCTTTAACTAAGCTTTCAACGTCCTTTAGAATTATCTGGATGAAACAAAGAAAAAACTCAACATTTTCCCTTGGTTACCTAATTATTATTTGCACGTTTTCTAATTTGCGAATTGCACCTTCTAATAAATGGCGCCCGGGGCAAGTACCCTATCTGCCACACCCTATCTACGCCACTGATGGCCAGTTCAGGACTGCCTCAGTATCTTTTTTATTCACGTATTACTTAAAGTACCCATGGCCATATAGTATAGGAAGAACACATGGTCATTCAGAAGCGAAGAGCTTGTATGAAGAGAATTGTGAATGTGAAGGAAGCGAGGGAGTTATGTCAGGATCGTGGCAAGTGGCGCTCCATTGTCTCTGCCTATCCCTGTGGGAAAAGGGTGTGACAATTTGCTTGATTGATTGATAACTCAAGCGCTTAACTAAGAAGGTTTCTGTAGAAGAGAACGGCGCGGCAAACTTCTCGCACTGCTTCACTTCAGCAGGACTGTCCCAGTTTTTCGCCTGTAATAGTGGGAAAAACCATAGACCTAGAGTTATAAATCTATGGGTAAAACTAAATAATATTAATTTATTTTATATTTTTCAGGCGTTGGCGGTTGCAGGAGCATTATATATTGCGAAAATATCAAGAGATGAACATATGATCGGTGCTTAAATTAGGTTTAAATATAATTTTAGTTTTAATACATAATTCCTTCTTCGAATGTGTTACTTCTGACTTTCAAGTTTCAACCATCAAATACTAGTTTATTCTTTAGTTTTAATTATAAGTTGTAATCGCGGAAGCGGGAGCTTATCGTGATGACCAGGTTCTGTAGTATGAATATACCATTACTATAAGGCCGTTTCATTACTTGACGGTAGGTTGTCAGTGGTAAATTCTGTGCTGTGGCTCACTATTTCTATAGAGACACAAATCCTGCCACAGTCAGAAAGACAAATGAAAAGTACCGATACAAACAATACCGCACCGGAAAATCAGAGAGTGGCCTAAATGATGAAAATAGAAGCCCTTTTTCAGATATACAATACGAAGAGAATAATCTGGGATAATGGCGTACAAAAGAAGACTATAAAGCGCTAAAAAGAGTACGTGTACAACGCATTACTAATTAATCTGATAGCCTAATAGTTTTAAATTGAAAAACGCTCCTCTTTAAAGAGTATTAAAGTCCTTATTTGTACGTCATTAATTCCTTGTGACCTCTATTTTCTAATTCTTAAGTTGGCTACGCATTTGTTTTTGTATTCAGTTTGTAGAACAGGAATTTAGACTTGTAAACCAAAAAGATCCACAGCAAACTGCATGTAAACTTTATTTAAAATGCCAGTATTCCCTAACGTCAGAAATGTTTTCAATGTGGAATGTGTGTTTTTAGTGTGGAACTATTTCAAAATAAGGAATACATAAAATCCGTTTTTCTTAAATATTTTCTAAATACAAATATAAATATGTGTACAAATTGATGTTATAACGAACGACATGCATGTTATATCATGTCCTATTAACCCAACAATGTTCTTTAAACATTATTTATTTATTAATTATATTAGTAGAGGATTTTTATGTCTTTTATTTGTAAAATAAAAATTTACGTTTATATATAAATTTTAGTTATAATATTTATTGGTTAGTAGGTACTATGAACGTTAAAAATGATTGAATAATGTCAACTTTTGTGACTTTTTGTTTTTGTTTTCTATCTATAAGTTTGACTATCTATAAGACTTGACATTTAAGTCAGCGTCTTTTCAATAGGCTTTCAGTGAGCTTTTGTAAGCTTAATAATTATAACTACTTCCTTAGGAAAAATTAAAAATTTCATGAACAATAGGTAAAATTAAATACACATAATAGGCACATAAATGTTTTTTGCAAATAATATTCTCGAATTCCAGCTTATTTATAAACTATGTGATAATTTAATTTATTATTATAGAGGAAAAAACAATAATATTGCAAACTGTGTTTTATTTATGATAATATAAAATCCTTTTTACCTAAACTTTAAAAGTTTTCCTTAAAATTATTTGGTAGGGCAGTGATACCAAACTAACAATCAGGCATAATCTGATTCTATTAATTAATAAGACTATTAGGAACCCGTATATTTCTATAATTTTAACATGACAATAAAAAAGTATTTTAATTAACACCAAAATAGGCGCGCCGTGTATCCCCTTAATATCAATTAATTCCTTACAAGTTAAGAATAAATAAACAATAACATAGTAAAATCACGTAAAATCATAGAACATGCAATAAACAGAACATTAGCAGTAATAAACATAGTATACGTGCAGCCTAACCTTGAAATTATCGACTTGAACACAAGCCCTGAGCCAAGTTTTAAAGCCTTTGTCATTATACAAAAAGATACGTGAAAATGCTGACGTAACGGCCACTAAACGTGTACAATCCAATCCAACGTTTAGCAACCTTAAGAAAACTGCTAATTTAGGACCGAATACACGAACAATTAAACATCTCTTAACCAAGGTTAATGTCAGCTTGTTGTATGACTTTCATCGCGTATCAGTAACTATGGTTTTATAGTTGGTGAACATGTTTTTATACATATTCTTCAGTTGTGTGTTATATAGTAGTATTGTTTAGTCGTGCTATAGGTTTCAGGTAAACTAGTGATAAAGTTATCGCTTATCTTTGGTGATAAGGACATGAGCTGAATGTGTTAGTCGACAGTGGCTTTAAGTGTGAAATTGGTGTGCATATTAATTTGCGAAAATGTCGGGGAATAATCTGGAAGTGGG
The DNA here is from genome assembly GCA_905220615.1 of Tinea trinotella. Taxonomy (NCBI): domain Eukaryota; kingdom Metazoa; phylum Arthropoda; class Insecta; order Lepidoptera; family Tineidae; genus Tinea; species Tinea trinotella. The sequence continues at coordinate 12,706,961 of HG992308.1, read as the reverse complement.
GATGAGGTGCATTAAATATATGCTGTTATGTATAACGGCTATGTTTGTGGTAAGTTCTGCTTATAGATTTTGTACTTAGGAGGAAATTAGTCAAATTAGTACTCGTTATCGCTGTATGTCAATTGCGACATATTTGTTTAGCAAAATGGAAGGTTTTAATGGAATTATTTGTTTTATTGCGTCGTTTTTTGCTTCATGCATTAGAACAGGCCTACGTAGGAATTTATGATTGATAGTTGTATTTTTATTTATTAATTTAAAAACTTAATGCACAATAGTACAAAGGCGGACTTAATGCCTTTGTATTAAGGCCTTTGTATGTGCGGTAGGGTGAACAATATATATTTTTTGCTATTATTGAACTATTTCCGGAAGCCAAGGATCTTTATTCATCAAATACTGGATAAAGATCCTTCGTCCGTGTTTTTAGACCGCATTCTAGGAGCTGACAATTAGGGAAAATCATAAATTTTTCTGACCTTGACCTTCTGAAAACCTTGACTTGTCTGATGGTGCAAGGGAAGGTTCAAGAGCGCCGACGACTAAAAAATCAGTTTCATTTTATCGATGCCAAGGCCAGAGGATTGAAATTCAAATTGATATCATGAAAATACTAAAAATCATTAAAACCGTTCTTACGAATTTTTAATTCCATACGAGTCAAACCTTTAAGATAGTGTTCTAGATTAGAGGTAGGGTGCAAAACAAAAGTAATTAAACAAATGTAAGATATAAACACAATATAAATATATTGTAGTGAGTCACGAATATTTCAGCGGTACATATAAAAAACAATAGTATATAGGTATATTTAATAATTTATACAAAATAAATACCGCCACAATAAGGCAACCGTGGTGTAATTGGTTACGCAAATCGAGAGTCCACCCTCCGTTACCAATGTATCTTTGATATATGTCCTTTGGTTGTCCTGTTTCTATGGAAATGTAAATAGGAAATTAAATAAAAAAATAATCATATTTTATTAATAAATTATAATTTTACCTCTTGATATCAACTTTATATTATTTTATTTGTCACAAGCATGACATGATTACTTTTATCAATTGTTTGACTCAATATTAACAAAGACAGAACAGACGTACGAGATTGTTCGAGAAATAACTTAATTAATTGCTTTGACGATCGATATAAGCTATGGTACCTAGATTTCAATGTCAAAGAAAAACTATTGATTTCTTATATCTACTACTAGAGTATGCATCACTCATCTATAAATATTTAAAGTGCATTTCTTTCATAAAATACGAGTTATTATAATGCTATAAGAAAAAAAATGGGACGGGCTGTTGACTAACTTCACTTGACTGATTTAAAGGTGTCTTTTTCTTGACGGTCCGCAAAGAAAAAGACACCATACTAAAGTGAAGTTGGTTGGAGAGTTAAACGTCACAAAATGGCGCCGATTCCATTCTATTCTTATTTTAAAACAGAACCAGTTGTTATAAGAGTAGGTAGCCGTTTGCGCAGTCTGCCGATTAGACAGTACTACCAACACTTGTACAAACCTAAAAGTGACTTAATCGCGTTCCGGGGTCAGCTTTAAAATTGCCAACAAGGCCGGCATAGTAAGTGCGACTTCTACCTGCAATTATGTGTCTGAATCATTTATGAACCGAACTCCAGCCTAACATCAGGTGGGGTGCTGTCCATTATCCACATGACAATAAAATTAAAATAAAACTAAAAGGAAGCTGTTACTGCTGTGAATACTGAGGTTAGGCTGTTTCTTAGAAGACGTATGTCTAGCTTAAGTCTTAGCTTATGTCTTAGCTTAGACTACGTCATACCACAATATAACCTAACATGGTACACAATTACATTAAGGTGACCGTGGTTTAGTGGTGTCACGCAAGCCCCTGGTTTAATACCACTTGCTGGTAATTGGTATGTATTTTAGTCGTCCTGTTTCTATGATACAAACACGTTTAAGACTTTGTATTGAAGTGTAAAAATTTGGTCGGCGTATTATATTTACCTTGCACCAAAATAAATAAAGTTCTTCATATCTTTTTGAAACAAACTAATACATAGAAAAAAAATATTGACGTCAGGCGTGGTACATTGGTTAACACACCAGTTTATTACGCGAGGTTCGAATCCCGTTCCAACTAGTTGCCTGTTTCAACTAGGCCGGAAAAGTGGCTGTGATTGCTACTTACAGTTATTAAACTATAGTAGCAGTTACCTCCATTCATGGACCGCACTCCAGCTTAAAATTACGCGGGATGTTGTCGTATGTAGTCACAATAAAGAAAAATATCAACATTTCATAAGAAGTAAATAATAATTCACTGCATTGCTGCATGACATCGTTAAACTATTATGAAGGTTAACTATATATAGTATACACGCTTAGAGAAAATTTAATTTATACAAACATTGTACCACCACTTACAAGTATACAGACCGTGAAGTGATTTGGTCACGTTTCGGGATCAGCTTGTAAGTTGCCGGTTCCATCTAGGCCGGCACAGTGGATGTGATTGCTACTCACAGTTATTGAATTGTAGTAGCAGTGACATTCATTCATGGACCACACATGAATGGACATCTTTTTCTTTTATTAACAAATATTTGCAATATTTAATATTATTAAATATTACGAATAAAAGCTATGAAACAAATATTTGCTCCGACCGGGGATCGAACCCGGGACTTTACGCGCAACAAACCAATCGCTAAACCGTTCGTCCACTAATGGGGAAATGTTGCCAGTCTCCTTGGGACTATTTCTGACGTCCCTCTAGATGATATTTTTATTTATAGTTAATATACTTTATTATAAGTCCCCAGAGGAGGAGTTAGCTTGCGGGGCCATTCATCTACCACTACACCACAGTCGCCTAATCAAATAATAATACTAAAATACTTTTATTTTACAGCTAACATCAGCCTTAATAATCTCAGTGGGCACAACAATCTACGCTCTGTACTACGATGTGTCTCTGTTCTTGGATTCGCACTTCTTCTCACCAGGTACTCTGTTGGTCGTCATTGGAGTGTTGATGCTGTTCGTTTCCCTATTCGGGTGCATCGGTGCTTTGAAAGAAAGCACTTGTCTCGTCAATTGTGTAAGTATTGTAAATAGAGATGTAACGACTCGACTTTTTAACTCAGGTTAAGGCCCAAACCGAGTTAGGTCGCTTAATCAATCAATCAATCAAATTGTCACGCCTTTTTCCCACAGGGAATGGCAGAGACAATGGAGCGCCACTTGCTACGATCCTCGCTTCTTTTACATTCACAATTCTCTTCATACAAGCTCTATGGTTATGGGCACTAGGCCTTGAGGACGTCTCCGATTTGGTCGGCAAACACCCTCCTGGGCATGCCTCGTTTTACGCATCTATTCACATAGATAGGTCGCTATACATCTACAATAAACCGGTTTAAACTATTATATATATACATATATATATATATATTTATATTTAGATAAGACACCAAATTTATTTAGTCATACATACACATCCGGAATTTTATAGCAAACCATACTGTGTATTAGGCGATTTAGATTGTCGGACCGAATTCGTCAACTCGGTTTGTAAAGCGGTTTGAATCGAATTTATCAATTCGGTTTGCGAATCGGCTTATCCATATTTTTAAATCGACCTAACTCGGTTCGAAAAAATTAAGCTTGTTTGAAGAGAATCGTAGGTGTGAAGAAAGCGAGAGAGTTAAGAAAGCGTGGTAGACAGTGGTGCTTTTGCCGATCCGGAGTAGTACCACCACTTACAAGTATACAGACCGTAAAGTGATTTAGTCGCGTTTCGGGATCAGCTTGTAAGTTGCCGGTGACAACTATGCGGATGTGACTGCTACTTACAGTTATTAAAATTGTAATAGCAGTGACATCCATTCATGGACCACGCTCGAGCTTAACATTAAGTTGGGCGTTTAACAATAATAATAAGGTACAATTGTAATGTTTTTATTTCAGTTCGCCGCAATCCTCAGTATGGTGCTGGTATTGGAAGTGGCAGCAGCCATTGCGGCATACAGCCTCCGTCCACAAGTCACATCTATGCTTAGCAACAACTTGAGAAAGACACTCCCTTTGTATTATGAAGACAAAGACGCCGAAATGGCCTTTGATTTCATTCAGAGTAGGGTGAGTGTGAATTTATTAGGTATAATGATAATTAAGTATCTTGATCTGGCTCGCTTGGTTGTCGTCATGTGGGAGGTGGATGCAGCAGTCATTGTGCCAATAGTCGTGGCTGCCAATGGCTTGATAGCCAAGAGCCTCGACGAACACCTAAAGAGGCTCGTTAGGTAGCTGGATCAAGCGTTTGATTCAGAAAGCGGTACTCCTGAGCGCGTATTATTATTAGGAGGTTCCTTTCTCAGGAGCCCTGTCCACCGGTGGCTTGGAGCCTGTTCCCGATGACGGTGCACAACTAAATGAAATAATAATAAATTGTTACGCCCTTTTCCTACAGGGATGGGCAGAGACAATGGAACGCCACTTGCCACGATCCTGACACAACTCCTTCGCTTCCTTCACATCCACAATTCTCTTCATACAAGCTTTATGGTTTTACTCTAGTACGCAAAAAAAACATAGGACAGTCGTGACACTGTCAATAAAAGCTATGCAGTCGCTATTGGTACGAGTATGCATTTTTTTAATACATTTCTATACTAAGCTACTGAAGTGCTTGTATCATAGAAACAGCACAACCAAATATGGCAACGTAATGTTTTATTTACCCGTAGTAATTATCTATCTAATCACTTACATGTAATTAGATAGATAAGTGAAAATATTTTATTACTATTAATTACTTTATTTAAACTATAAATAAAAAATATCATCTAATGACGTCGCATCAGAGATAGTCCCAAGGAGACTGGCAACATTTCCCCTTTGTATAGCAAGGCTAATAAGATGGCAGAAATAATTGCCAGCCTTTCTGTCTCTAGACTTGTCCGTCAGCCGCTTCAACAACTCTTTGGCCAGGCGCTTAGCTGAAGGTCCCCAAGGGCCCATCGTCTCGACCCCAAACGGCGCGAATTCGTAACCAGTACCGAGGTTAGCGTATTTGCGCAACCTGAGAATTAAATACTGACTCCAATCCCTAACTCTGTATGTGACAGCTGTCTCTTCTGCTTGCAGACGGAGTACGAAGTATATCTCATGGCAAATACATAAAAATAAATATTATATTGTATTTTTATCCTCTGTTTAATTCTAGTTGAATTGCTGCGGCGTAGACTCATACTTAGATTGGGGTGAGATCGACCTTTCGCCAGTCGAGACTGGTATCTTCGTGAGCAACATTACCGCGCCTTTCTCATGCTGTGCAGAAACTCGCTTGAATGACAACAACAAGGAGGAGTGTTACAAACTCTACGCAAATGGATGTCTGCCCAGAGTTATTTTCTTGGTTTACCAAAGTGCTGGACTTCTTGGTACAGGTGCCATGACTATTGCCTTCATTCAGGTTTGTACTGTAATCATTTCTTTTTAATACTTTTTATTGCATCAGTCAAACCTGATAAAAAGGTATCAGACAATTGCATAAAAATTACAAAAATCATAAAATAAATATTTATTCTCTATCTTTAAGTCAGCTAATTTTTCTTCCATTGCTTACCCGCTACAATGGCTTACCCTCTAGTTTGGCTATACTACATTCAATTTTGTCGAGATTTAATCATCCGGACCATGTGAAAAGAATTTTCGAAGATTCGGTTACATCCATATGAATCGATACATCTGATCTCGGCCCGATAGTACGCAAGAGGAGGTCCAAGATTGCCGACGACTGTAAAAACCAAGTCAGTTCACGGTTGCCCCAGTCACCATCATAGCCGGCCAAAGGTGCTTCATATATAACTTCGACTTGTCTGTTGGTAAGCAGGGAGAGGTCTAAGAGCGCAGTCATCGGAAGTCGTTTCACTTTACGGTTGCCTCAATTGCCGTCACTATGCCGGCCAAAGTATTTCATTTTTCATATTTGCATTGCCCTTTTGCTGTTATGTGTACCCGCAATGCTGTTATTTATTTATAATATTTACACAAAGTTATTAAAATGACTCATTTTATCATAGGCTTATCGTTATCAGATATTTTTAGGTCTCTTTGTTATTTATGTTGGAATAGATGGATATTACACATTTATATTGCAAAATATGTTACAATTTTATCACAACATCATAAGAGGACCATAATGCTCATGATCCTCTACTAATGATATAAATTAGGAACATCCCCGCGACACGATGGCTGAAAACTTTCGCATGTCAGATTACCGAGAGCCCGGATTTGAAAACCCTCACTGGTACCAATCAATGTATCTGATATATATGTACTTTGGTTGTCCTGTTTTTATGATACCAGCACTTAAGTATCTTAGTATAAAAATGTATAATAAAATAAAAGTTATCAAAATAAAGGCAATAATCAGCCATTTATTTCATGAAAAATTTTCGCGCGAAAAGTTTAATAAATAATTTAAAGAATTAATGTATGCTATGTGTTTGTAGTCATATTCAGGCATTATCACTATTCTTTCTTCAGACCTTATGATTTTTGGACGGATACTAAAAGTACCAACTCAGTTTAACTTAGCCGCAATCACTATGCCGGCCTGAAATGCTTTTACAAGCTCCGCTATATAATCAAGGATGCTTTATAAGCATGGATTCAAGGTTAATTTATTGTTGTGAATATATTTTTTTAATTTTAAATTACTCTACTAAGCTACTAAAGTGCTTGTATCATAGAAACAGGACAAGCAAATTACATTTTTCATTGGTACCGGCAAGTGGTTTTGAACCCGTGCTCTCAGTTTACGTAACCATTGCATTGCCACACCACCACGGTCGCCTTATTTATCCATACTGAACTGAATGCTCTCCTTCCTGAACTTAAAAACTTTTAAGCTTATCCGCCCGTAATGAGACTGAACTTCTAAGAGCTTTCCAACTTCGAAGATAAGTGTCAATTACTGAATTACGTTTTTGTTTCAGATCATTGGCATCATATTCTCCTTCACTCTTGCTAAAGCAATTCGCAAGGCCAAGACGGAGCGCGAACGTCGTCGCTGGGAGATTCAGGAGAGAATGATCAACGCCTACACCTCTTTGAACCCAGAACAGAAAATTAAACCAATCGTCTATGTACCATTCCATGGACAAACTAATGCCTAATTTTTAAATAATAATAACCTACGAGTACATATAAGATTTATTTAGTTTTTGATTTATTTTTTATTTGTATTTATTGCAATTTGAAATTAAAATAGGTTTACTAGTAGTTTCTGTCTCAGAAACTAAGATAAAGATTTTGCCAAAACTGTCATCGTCGTGTCATCGTTTTGAATCAGATATATGTATATTTTTTGTTAAGTTATTTGCATTGTATACCTACTACTAGAAGCCGATTCCAGGACCACGTACCATATCAAATTGTCTAATTTGTCTCTTGTGTATTCCCTTTCTTAACATAAGGCAAATCGGGGCAAGGGAGTCTTAAAAAAATAAGTTCTTAGGGGTTTTTATGCTTTTAGCTTCGGCCGAAATTTGGACACTACTTACAAGTTTTATTTACTATTCATTTTTTTTTTAAACTAAAATATTTAATACCAATCAATATTGCATATTATTTCGTGATTACAACTGAGATTTATTATATTAGTAATTTTTAATTTGTAGCACATATTTTTTTTATTTTAAATGTATTTTATTTATATTAAAATAAATTATGAAGGAACAAATTTGTGTAAAATTATTAACTAACTTTTTATTTAGTACTAACAATAATTCTTTAATATTTTTATGAATTTTCTAGTTAATGAAAATTTGAAAATGTTGAAAGTGTAGACAATATAATTATAATAGTTTAAGCAATATTTAGTTCTTAAAGGAGAGCTTAATTTAATTGCTTATTTATTTAGTTTAAAATTAAGATATTTTAAATTTATTCAATTATCCTAGTAAAATATATATAATTATTCTGTATTTTATTTATAACTGGCTTTTCGGCCCGTTAATTTGTGCGCGGATGTACGAAGATCTATTATAAAATTCAACTATTATAAAAACTATGTAGACGCTAGGTTTAAGACGTTCGTTATAAAATTAAACGTTATTATTTTGATAGCAAGATCGTGGCAAGTGGCGCTCCTTTGTCTCTGCTTATCCATGTAGGAAAAGGCGTAACAATTAGATTAAAACCGGCCTCTGGAATTGTGTTTGGATAAGACGATTTATTTTTTATTTTGACTGTTCATGCCTACCATCAGAGATGTGGTAACTTAAACGCGGTCACTATGCCAGCTGCTCGGGCTTCTATACTTTCGCATTGTACCCAAGTTCTTTTAATTATCACGTTATTGGGTTGCACAGTCAATCAACTGGTATATTCCTGGTACATGACTAGGAACCAGAGCAGGTAATGACCTGCTCTGGTTCCTATAAGGTCCTGGTACTACGCAGGAAATGCGTTGTGGAATCAGTGATAGATTCTGTCAATGCACAGATGCATTGATTTGTATAAAAGCCATTGTGTTGGTGTGAAGTTACGAATTGTCCAGCAATACGAGTTTGCGCGAGACAGCATTTTGGGCTCGTAAGCATTGGATTCTGGTAAGCGCAGAAAATAATTATTATGATAGGTTTAACCTTCATAATTCCTATAATGAGTGAATTATTAATTAATATTTTAGACTCATTTACATAGGTTCCACGATTGTTTGTCCATGTAAAACAATGAATATACAGAATGTCCAATTAAGCAACGTCAAGCCAGTAACTGGTGATAGGGCAAGTCATGACATTCATCAGAAAATATTTAAAAAAATCTTAGTCATGTTCTTTTGAAATTATAGGTATTTAAAAAAAGGAAAAATTTGACATCCTATGATGATCTAGTACTGTGAAATACAATGAAAAATGTATTAGCTTTTGTGATTTTTTTTATAATGTATTGTAAACCTGAATAACTCTTCTATTAAATACAATCTAAAATTAAAACATTACTGCCACATTTTTTCATAAAATGTCACTTGAAGCGATGCGTGAAGAAGCACCTTAGGCCGGCATAACGATGGCGACTGAGGTAGCCGGGAACTAACTCGGTTTTTTCAGTCGTCGTCTCTCTAGGACCTCCTCTTGCTTATCATCAGGCGGATCAAGGTCAGATGTCGTGTCACAATAAAAAATAAAAAAAAACTTATTACCTAACCATAAAGGCAAATCTCAAAAAGTTTATATTTGTAGTCACAGTACTTAAAACAATTTCACAGAATGTCAATTGTTCCAATTAAAAAAAAACACAATTTGAAAAGTACATGACTAGGATTTTTTAAATATTTTTTCTGATGACCGTCATAGCTTGCCCTATCACCCGTTACTGACTTGATGTTGATTAATAGGACATCCCCTGTATATACTTACTAAAAACTTAAAATTGTTCATTAATAAATAATAATACAATAATACTGCAGACACAGAAAGAAAAAGAAAGCACTTTTTCCGTTTTGCTATCTAGTGACTTTTTGCTGAATTAGCAATATAAACCTATATGCCTCGGTTTTTTCAGTCGTCCGCCATTTTTGTTTTTGTAAGAACAATAAACGAAAGGAGTGACGTTCTAGATAAGAACTTATTTTTTTAATATGGCGTAAAACAAACTCCTGCTAAACCGCGCGTTAATCTGTGGACTTTCTATCTTATCTTTTTGTTATCATTTGACAATGTTAGGATACTGATAAATATTAAAATCAAGAAGATAGTGTAGAACAAAACACGCAGTTTTAGGAAGTGTAATTATTTTGATACAAAGTGTTAATTTTTCTTAAAAAATGAAGATTCACAAGACAGAAGCGGAATACAATATGAAATCAATTAGATTTCTTTTGTTAACTATTACGACTATGTTTATTGTAAGTTTAAATTTATTTATTTTTTATAATATTACGTACTACATACAGTCATCATCATCATCAGCCAGAAGGCGTCCACTGCTGAACATAGGCCTCCCCCTTAGAACGCCAAGATGCCAGTTGCATCCACCGGTTATTCGTGACTTTCACTATGTCGTCAGTCCACCTAGTGGGAGGCCTAACTACGCATACAGTATTGAAATTCAATAGTAATAAAAATTGGATAGTTAATTCAGGTTAATAGTTAATCGGTCAACAGCGACTGGATATCATCTAACCCGTTGTTTATCGTTTGACGTGCTACTGTTTCTGTCTGTCCAATTGCACCAATTGTTAAGTAAATATTATTATCAACTTTAAAGGCGAGTGATTTCTTATTTTATCTATATATTTATAGATAGTAAGCATGATAGAGGTCCAAGAATGCCGACGACTGAAAAAACAGCTGCCATAGTCGACGTCACTTTGCCAGTCAAATGTTTTCTTTCTCCTTAGTATTCGTTCTCGTAGTAATTATATTAACACAATATTAAGGCGACTGCGGTTTATTGGTCGTGGTAGTGACGAAAACCAATACAAGCCACTTCAAAACCACTTGCCGGTACCAATGTGTCTTATATATATATGTACTTTCTTTGCTCAGATTCTATAATACAAGACGTTTTGTAGCTAAGTATAGAAATATAATAATAAAAAAAACAAAAACAAAAAGAGATCCATCACAAATATCTTTTATTTGGAATTTGAGAAATTTCTCTAATATGGATTTTGTTGTTATAATATTATTTTAATCTAACAGATAAGGATTACCAATATTACCTAAGAATATACTAAAATAAACCATGAACACTTCCTTAATTTAATTATTACTGTACAAATAATTTTTTCAATAATAATAATAATATTCTTTATTAAAGTAATTTAGCCTATGTACACATTTGTCTCTACCGAAAGTAGTTGTATCTTCGGTTACAATACGAATTAACAAAAAAAAATATTATACACTTTTTACATTTACTACAAAAATATGAACCTAAGAGTTAGTATTATTATTAGGGTGTTAGTATTAGTATTGTATTAGTATTGGTAGTAGGGTCTTACAAAGTTAGTATTAGTGTATGTGTGTGTGTGTGTGTGTGTGGTCTCGTTGCGTAAAATATACGATACTTCAATTGTAAGCTGGAGTTCTGTCTGTGTATAGAGACGACTGCTAGTAAAATTTAATAACTGCAATTAGCAGTCGCATTTCGCATCTATATCGGTCTATTTAAAACCCACAACTTTCAAGCAGGTCCTGAAACACGACTTCGTCACTTCACGGGCTGTAGGTACGCTTGAATGTGATGGTACAACCAAGCGGAATGCTTTGCTAGGCCATGTGTTTTCTTCATCCTATAACCTTGGATCCTTCAAGCGATGCGTGACTAAGCAACTTTTGCCGGCATAGTGGCGGTGACTGTAGCGTGAACTGACTCATTTCTTTCAGTCGTCGTCACTCTTGGACCTTCCTTTTATAGGGTCAATGCTGGGAGTCAAATGTCGTACCACAATAAAAAAAAACTGTCGACCAAATAGAACGACAAAGTACATATATCAAAGATGTATTGGTACCGGCAAGTGGTTTTAAACCGGTAGACCTTGGTTTGCCTGACCAATTTATCACCACTACTCGTATCCCACAGTCGAAGAATCGCTCAAAGAACCGACAACTGATAGGAAAGAAAGGTTCTTGAGTGAAGACAACGAACCGGAATACGCAGCATAGGTAGGCCTCCCACTAGGTGGACTGACGACATAGTGAAAGTCACGAATAACCGGTGGATGCAACTGGCATCTTGTCGTTCGGAATGGCGTTCTAAGAGGAAGGCCTATGTTCAACAGTGGACGTCTTCTGGCTGACCACGGCCGCTTAAAATTGATTTACCTAAGTTAAAGACGTTGAATTAAACAAATTTTATGCGGCTTACTATAGCGTTTATTTTGGTTTCGATTTTACAATTAAGTTAGTTAAGTTAAAGACGTCAGTTGTCTCTATGGAGGCGAGATAATTTCATTGATTGATTGATTATATATTTTTTAAATTGTTATCTATTTTTAGTTTGTATCCATATTAATGATAATACTCGGAATATCAGTATACAGCCGCTACCACGACTTGTCATTCTTGTATGAGAGTGCACGGAGTGGCCGTTTCTTCACACCCTCCATCATGGTGGTCATTCTGGGAATGATGATGCTTATTATCACTTCATTTGGATTCTTTGGAAGTCTCAAGGAGAGCACCTGTATGGTCAATTCGGTATGTACTTTTACTAGCAATTAAAGACAGAAAGGTTAATGTTTTTAATTAATGTTAAAGACAAAAATATGGTAATGTTTTTACGAGTAGTATGAAAAAGTTTGAGTAGGACCTTTATTTTCAATATAAAATAATAACGTACAGTCAAAATCAAATTGTCACGCCTTTTCCTCTTAAAGAGATAGGCAGAGACAATGGAGCGATCTTTGCCACGATCCTGGCAAGGATCGCTCAATAGAATATTTCGCTATATTCGTGAAAATGAGCTGATTCCCTGAAAACTTTTTTTCTATCGATATAATATACCAATTTTTGACTTAGTGTTAATATTTTTGACATATGACTATTTATTGTTTCTATTCATTTAAAATGTCTACGTAATTCAGGTAGAGTATCGCGACTAGGCATGTTCTCGCACTATAATATAATATTGTCAATATTATTGTGTAGTGTGCGGACTCTTTGATCCAGTGCCGGATTAAGCCAGCGCGGGGCCTATAGCAAATTCTGACAAGAGGCCCTGCTTTGTTTGAATTGCTTTAGGGTATTAAACTGTTACAAATATACTTTTCTGGATTTAATATGGGTAAATTTAGAAAACACTTTCAATATCGACTTAAATTTTCAAGTGGAAGTGAAACATAGCCCAAGCGTTTCGCGTTTAAGGCATGCAAGATATTTTACGCTTCTATCTAAATTAATATTTTTTTATTACGGATAGACAGGCGTTGGAGCGCGGGGCCCTTAGCATTTGCTACTCTTGCAACGTGGTTAATCCAGCACTGCTTTTATCGTATTGACAATATCTAGGCCGGCATAGTGGATGTGATTGCTACTCACAGTTATTGAATTGTAGTAGCAGTGACATGCATTCATGGACCACATTTTGGCTTAACATCAAGCGGGGTGCTGTCATATGTCGTCACAATAAAAAATAAAAAAACACTAATCTCTCAATATTATTGTCAAAATTGGATTGACAGCATATTGAGCAAATAGAGAACTGTGTATTAACTGTCATCAGCGCTCATGGATCTTAGAAACCTATATCACACCGAACGGTGATCTCTGAAATGTAATATGAATGCTTTATTTTCAGTACGCAGCCATATTGTTCTTAGTGATGATAATAGAATTGGCAATAGTTATTCTAGCATTTACTGTAGATCCGGAACACATTAGAAACTACATTAATATTCCAGTGCATTATTATACGTCTGATGCAGAAATAGCACAGGAAATTGACTTTTTACATACTTCTGTAAGTATTTCGTTTGAATCATTTTATGAATCAAATACTAAATTTACCATTTATTAAAGCTATTCAATATATTATAGTTTTTTAGGCGGTTTTCATGATAATCTTAAAAACAAAGGGCAATTCTGCAAAAAATGCAAAAATTACGTACGAAAACAAGTGGTAGGTAACCTATGTATAGCTGCAAATCTATACAGATTGATTACTAAAAAATATGAAACAATAGAATCTGACGATTGTGATTTTATGTTTTTCATTGTTTTGTCCAGTCAGTTTGAAAGTTCAAGTTGAAAGTCAGTTTTGTAATATGATAAATTATGCTAAAATCAACATCAAAGTTAAGCTTGTAATCTAGTATTGTACTTAAATTTAATAAATACAGGCATTTAAAACAATATTGTGGACTTAATATTATCTTTATGATTACAATTATTGCATTTATTTATATCAGACATATTATACGTTTATCATAAATGTATCTACAGTACCTAAAATTGTTTTTCAATCTTAATTTGTGATTATTTTGCACCTATGACTTTTTTGGGAGACCCTTAGAGTTTCTTTTTTGACAGCACCGCCTGATGAAATCGACATCCAATAAAGGTCACTTGCCAAACGACTATGCAAGTGACGGCCTAGTCGGAACTGCTAACTTTCAAGCTGATCCCGAAACACGACTAAGTATTTTCATAGTCTGTATGTATACTTGACAATTACAAAAATATTTCATATCGAATTGTCACGTCAAATTCCCACAGGGACGGACAGAAGCAATGGAACACCACGTTCCAGAAACACAACTCTCACGCTTCCTTTAGATTCACAAAATAATTTCCCTTCACTTGTTTAACTAAGGACAAAATGTTAATCCTACAGTTAAATTGTTGCGGCAGTACTTCCTACATGGACTTTGAGAATGTGGAATTCAACGAAAACCATTCGACTGTTATATGGCAACATGGTAACCAAGAACTCGAACTGCCATCCACATGCTGCGTCGACAACCGCAATGGTATCTGCCACAGAGTTAGACAAAATAACTGCACAAATGCAATGGTCAACATGATATTGCAAAATACTAGCATACTTGGAGTTCTCGGCGTCTCTGTGTTATTTATACAGGTAATTATAATAATAGAGTTCTTTATTGCACATATATCCTGTGATTTCTTCAATGCAGGAAGTGAATAAAAAGATAATTAGTTTTAAATATGAAAAGTAAATAGATGGTGAAACTAAAGAGTGGTAGGCAATGGTACCCAGTCTGCCGATCCGGGGTAGTACCACCATTTACAAGTATACAGACCGTGAAGTGATTTGGTCACGGGATCAACTTGTAAGTTGCCGGTTCCATCTAGGCCGGCATAGTGGATGTGATTGCTACTCACAGTTATTGAATTGTAGTAGCAGTGACATTCATTCATAGACCACACCTCGGCTTAACATCAAGCGGGGTGCTGTCATATGTCGAGTCACAATAAAATAATTATATATATATATATATATAATATAAAAATTATATATATATATAATATAAAAATTATATATACGTAATAATTGCATACTTTTCTGTAAAAGCGCAGTCCGTCTTGCCTGTTGGTAAGTAAGAAAAGGTCCAAGAGCGCTGACTGAAAAAAACATTTACAGGACGGTTACCTCAGTCGAAGTTACTACAGCCACTTATTTGTTTCGCCCACTGCTGGTTTGGTTGGTTAGCTTAAAGCCGCTGGTTAAACAGTAGATCCAGTGGTTTGAAATATACTATTGACCATCAAAACTCATAAAAGTTATGCAGTAAGTTAATGATAATATTTGGCTGTGTAGAACTGTAGACACATCATTTGGACTGCAGACCGCTGGGAAGTGTTTTACTTTGATCAGAGCGGTCGCGCGTTAAGCGAGACACCGGGTTCGATCCCCGGCGTAATCGCAATTGATCGAAATGCACGCGTAGGGAATTTTATTCAGTATCAGTATCCATTTTCTATAAATTTTATATTTTACTGGTTCACAAAGGACGCGGTTTGTTGAGTGCTGACAACAAAGAACCGACTCAGTCTGCGGCTGCCTCAGTCGCCCCCACTATGCCTTATAAATTATAATTACAGGTCTTAGGCATAACATTCTCACTCCTCCTGGCTAGAGCAATCAGAAAACTGAAGAGCGAGCGGGGCCTTCGCAGATGGAACGAGAGAGAACGCATGATATTCGAAAGAGAGGCACAGAAAGTGAAGTACAACAAGGGTGTCACATGGGTTGACCGCACTGGTTCTACTGATGCATAATTAAGGATAATTTTTATTGTCTAAATAGGGTTAACAGAAAGTCTAATTTTAACAGGATATTTTCGACGTATTACATTATATGTGGTTTCATTGTCAGAAATATGTATCATTAAATTTTATCCCCAAAGTTTATATTATTGATGCTGAATTAAGGCTATAAGCATTGTTTTAATAGTAGTATGCAGTGATCCAAGGTAGTATCCACTACTTTAAATCGTACAGATTGTTAAGTGGATCAGTTGGTATTGTTTTGGCTCAGTTGGTTTTAGACCATGCTGGTCTAGTTGCGACCAACAATTTTGAAACCAAAACCGACTAAGCCAATTTTACAATTGAAAGTAGTGGATACTATTTTGGATGCTAGACTATGCTGGTCTAGGTGCAACCAACAACTGACCAGCTTACAGGCGTCAATATTAATGGAATGCACTTCAGCTTAACCTCAGGCGGAATGCTGTCATGTCAAAAAAGAAGAATAGTATAACAATAGATATTTTTCAGTCATTTCCTACATTGTTCATTCAGTTAGTACAATAGTTACAAGGGCTTCAATTAATTTTGTAATTCTATTAGCTAATAAAATAGTTACAAAAAAAAAACAGGTTGGTAACAAAGAATAATAAAACAATAGTTAAAGCATTATATTTATTATTAAGATATTAAAAATAAGTTATGAATAATTTAATAAATATGACAAAATTTATAAGTTGTATTTCTGCTTGTGGTCCCAGAATAGTTTGGATTTCTCCCTAACTGTGTCTCCAATGTTTTCGTGTTGTCCTCCCTTCAAATATGGTGGTGTGAATTCTCTATAAGCAATGCAGACTCTCCGGCTTATTATATCTTCTCTTAAGACGGAGTGCTCCCAATGGTACCTCGGCTCACCATAAATGACTAGAAGTGATCTCCTGGTAAATGAGAATAAGTACAATAGGATTATAGTATGAAATAATATAAAAAGCAAGTTGATATCATGTTTATTTTAAACAACATTTTAGATGCTTTGCAACATATGAACTTGATGGTTGAAATTCTTCTGAATCTTTGGATTTAAATATACAAATAAAAGCAATAGTAAGGTGCAAGAATTTAACATTTTCTAAGTATGAACAGAGCTTGCTTCTATTAGTAGCCAGGATTACAGTGCTATTCACAATCCTAAATGGGCATTCAGGATTGTGACATTAGGATTAGGAACCTGCTGAAGCCAACAGGTCGTAGGCAGCTAGTTCATGGTCATTCGTCCAGTTTGTCATTCTGGGGTAGTACCATCACTACCCGAATAGTTAGGACCACTTAACCAAGTTTTGGTATTGGCTTTTTTATTGGCCAGTTTAAACTAGGCTGGCATTGTGCAACTTACAGAGTGTAAAAGCAGTTGCTTACATGGACCACACTCCAGCTTTACACCAGGTCACATTTTAAGATTCAACAAAAAAATTAAATGATTCAAATAAAGAAATGACTCAAGTTCAACATGTTCTTAATGACTTATAATGTGCAACTTGTTAAGTGCAACTTGTTTAATGCAATTTGTTTAGTGCAACTTGTTTAGTGCAACTTGTTTAATGCAATTTGTTTAGTGCAACTTGTTTAGTGCAACTTGTTTAGTGCAACTTGTTTAATGCAATTTGTTTAGTGCAACTTGTTTTGTAATTTTATTAGAGTGGTTGTGGGATGGGTTTGAACTATATCAGTGGCACACTATTATGGCCCTTTTGATATTTGACCTTTCATGATTTTAGACATAAATTAATAATCACATTGAAGGACCAAATTGTTGTTCTTTATTGTCACTATAAAGAATAACAATTGCTTGTCAAACGTAATTATTAATTTATACAAAACTTTATGAACAGTTAAAAAGTCAAAATGGCCATCATAGCGTGCCTCTGGTATAATCACTTATTTAGCAATTATTGTCTTTATTAGTTTACTAAACAATGTAAATCTGATTTAAAAGATTATTTTCAATCTATCAAATTGTCACACCTTTTTCCCACAGGGATAGGCAGAAACAATGGAGTGCTACTAGCCACGATTCTGACACAACTCCCTTGCTTCCATAAGATTATTTTATAGGTTAATAAATAATACAAACCTCGGCATAGGTATTCTAACAACAATATCATTTGTAATGTCTGGTTTACATTCACCCAATACATTTCCTTCACCACCATTCAAATTACATTTAACATGTCCATCAGGATCCACCACAGAACAATAGGTCTCTGCATATTTTAGGTTATATTTCTTAATGTCACCATGGTAGGGGGTCATGGTCAGCACAGACTCAGAAAGACAATTGACAGTAACTATTCGCTCACCCCATATCCAACAATCGTCTATGTGAGGGTCTATTGAAGCACCTTTCCAAGGATCATATTCCAAAGTACATTGTTCAATAGTTTCATAACCTTTTAACAAATCTATATCTAAAAATCTTTCTTGTAAATATTTCGAAAATAGAGGAAAGCCCTCGAAACTGCCCAATGCTATTTTACGCTTCTTAAAGTTGGTTTTTGGACCGAAATTCTGCTTTCTACGGCCACTTTGAGATAAATCCCAGGGCACTTCGTCGATATTTTTAATAAGTAATTCCTCTTCCTCCATAGTTATAAATTCTGGTATTATTTTAACACCAGGATAATCGATGGCTTCTCCAAAATGATTAGGATGTTCTTCGTACAAATCCATGTCCCAACCCTTCCAAGCTTTGTTGCAATAAGCACAATAAACATAGGAATTTTCGCGGTTTAAGTTTCGCCGCAATTGCAAGTTATCCGCACCGTATTTCGTCTCACAAACCAAACATGTCCTGCAACCTTTGCAGCCACATGGTCGAGGTTTTGTCATGTTGTCAAATATATTTAGTATTAACTAATATATTATTAATAATAAGAGTTATCTTACTTTAAAACAATTATATCGCGAAAAACCCGGCCCTCGTTGCAATTATGCGCCGCATAATTTGGGTGGCATACAAAACCAGAGACTACAAAACTGTCATTACTGTCAAAACAAGTAGTGAAGGATTTTATAAAACCGATTTGTGTAATATCGATCTTTTAGAAACTTTAGAAGCTGCCAAGTATCTTGTCATTGCCTTGGATTCATTTCAGCGCCGATCGAGCTGTCCGAATTATAGGAGATGCAGAGGTTACACGAACTCTCTTTTTGTAAACATAAAGGGTTTCTATTCTAACGTTTCAAAAGGCAAAATATTAAAGGAAATGAAAGAACACAACTTAGTACTTTAATGTGAATATATTATCTTAGAAATAAAATGTCTACATTGTAAAGTAAAAAATGTGAGTACCTACAATTGAAATCATATTTTATAAAACTTTTATATATTTAAATTGTAATAATCAAGTAGGCCTATTATTTGTGTACAAAATATTAAATTAGTTTTAACCTAATGGCTAATTTCTAAATGCGTACAACAAATATTTTCCAAATGATTTGTCACAGAAAGGCATGAATTTACGTCTGTAGGTAGGTAGACAGCGCTTAACTTAGTAGGTACTTGGGATAGTGGAGCCGTGCGGAATGCGTATTCATTAACATGTCACTCCTACCAATTAGGCGTTAGTATTAGATTAGAACAATATTTTAATCCGTGTCATAAAAACCACAAAAATTAAAAAGTAAGAAAAGGGTTTACAGAAGGGGTTTATATACAATATATTAATATATATAATGTAAATCATAAAGAGCATGACTGGTATGTAGATAATAAAAGCTTTTAAATAAAAGCATTTTTAAACTGGAAAATAGTTTGTAAGCGTGCAGAATACGTGCTTTTAAAACTCGCAGCTTTGCTTACATCTTTTAATAATATATATTTTTATTTTATTTTGCTATGAGTAATAATATCTAATATCATTATCGGTTCTATCTGTTTGCCCAACTTTATAAAATGTGGCCTGCCACTTTTCTTATAAAATAGACATACTACCTATATTTGTTACACACTGAACATATAATTTGTCATTGAGTGTTCGATAATTATTTTATCATTGTAAAATAAGTCATTAATACATATTATAGAATTCAATATTTCTTCTTTAGTGCTTACACGCGATCAATTTAGGACTTCGAAGCTTTGATCGCTTTTTGCCTTGTTTTTAACCTACAAGTAAATAAGTCCAAAAAACGCAAGAAAATTTTTGTTTCATTATAAGATTGTAAGGAGGCAGAGTGTGGTGCAAGATACAATCACGAGCGTTATGCTCGTATTGTCTGAAACCCGTTTAGGTTATTGGTAATTGTAACACCTATGTGTGTTTGTATTTTTTATTATATTGCTGATTTAATAACCACTGTGGTGTGTACGTAGCATATTAAAAAGCGAAGTTATCTAAACCAAAAAACTGCATCTAATTGAGCAGATTAATATTTTTATTCCAACTACATATTTTTTGATTGATATAGTTTGATATTTTTTTAGGTATATTTCCAAAGGAATATAATATAAAATACGGATGTTTTATTGCGCCGCAACTTCTAGATTTGATTTGCCTGGTGGTAAGCAAGGGGAGTCCAAAAACGTAGATTAAAAAAACCGACTTAGTTTACGGTTGCCTAAGTCGCCATCACTATGCCACTACGTTGCCTAAGTCATAATATTTTCGCGCTTCGTTTGAAGGGTCCACGGTTACAGGTAAAGGAGAATACATATCTTTTAAATTCACATTACAATTGTCTCATCCAAACTCTAATAATAATAATTTTAAACTACGTTTTAAATAAATGGCAGTGTATAAGATGTACATTAATAGGCACCAATAAAAGGTATGACCTAAACTTTAAAGTAACTAGCCATAATTATAGCATTTTAAATGCTTAGTTGTGATTTTATTTTAATTACTAGGTGTTGAATAGTCATAATGTGCATTAGAAGAAATTTGTTTGTAAACTTCTAAGTTTTGTCGAACTCTAGATAATGAGATCTTTAATATTTTGACTAGAGTTTATTAAGGTAATAGTGATATGTGTCTGAACCATTGTAGGTCATAACCTAGGCTCAATACAATACAATTGTCATAAAGTACACGTGCTAATAAAATATTTCAGAACCATTTAGGTTTTCAATATCTTCGTATTATTGCAATTGTTTCAAAAATAACCCAATTATTCTCCATCATTTTTCAATCCAATTCATCGTCATCGAGAATCCTAAAGGTGGAGTGAGGAAGTATTGGTGGAGGAGATGGAGTTGGGGGTGCGAGGACGACGGCAGGAGGTAGTCCTCGCACGGCTTGACGCTAGTCTTCCACTAACTCCCACAGCATGAGAGCGGCATCGGAACCACCGGCAGTAACAACACACCGGTCATTGAATAAGAACCTAGCACTTGATATTGCTCCTGTGTATACTTTGATTTCGTTGTATTCAGCTTTGGAACTTGCGCAAGGATATCTGCAATGAAACATAAGGTATATTACATAATATGCTATAGTGCACAATATATTTATTTATGTTGTGACTCGATATAATAAACAAGAAAAGGTCCAAGAGTGCCAACGACTAAGAAAAACGACTCAGATTAAGGCTGCCTTAATAGCCCTCATTTTGCTGGCCAGAGGTTCACAGTTTATGTTTTACGGATCCAAGATTAAAGGATGAGGATAATGCAAAATATGTTCTCAATGTGTGGACTAGTATTAGGAATATTACCTGAACAAACGTAAATATCCATCAGAGTCACCGCTAATGAGCAGGTCGTGAGCAGCTGATCGACTCGCTGTAGATATCAAAGAAGTCATCGGGTAGAAGCGATTGTTCCACATTCCTAAGAAGAATATAATTAAGATTGAAATAATGAATTGGTACTCATTTTAGTTCAATAAAGTATTACACAATAATTACCAGACACTAGGAACCCAACTGTAGAATTGAATGTTGACCATTTTACATCTTTCATTGCAATGGGACTCTTTTCAGGAGATAACGCCTTTATATCCCCTACGAATAAAACAATAATTAAATACTGTAACTACGAGTATGTAAAAATAGATATGTAGCAAATAAACATACAAAAGGCAAGATCATAATCCGCTGTTACGGTTTGCAGATAGTTTCCATCAAGACTCCAATCTAACTGCATAAGAGGTTGAGCTCCACGAATCTTGTTCGACTTCTTGTAAGAGAAACCATCACGAGACACTCTGAATAGATAGATGCTACCGTTCTGGGATCCAATTGCAAGAGTATCACCAGCTGTAAAAATATACCATAAAGTTATTATGATTCATAGATTTATTCAGTTGTAATTTATTTTGGATCCATACCAGAATTGTATTGGAGGCAATTAAGCGGAGATCCACAAACACGTAGCGTAGCCACATGTGCTCCTGCATCTGCATTTAGAACTACTAAATGACCTTCAGTACTTCCAGCCGCCAATGCACCTCCACCTGAATGCCATGCCAATGATACGCATTCGTATCCCACCTAAAATAGCACATTGGATAAATATTGTTATAAAGATTTTACTGTGACTCGACACTTATCTCGACTTGCCCGATGGT
The DNA here is from genome assembly GCA_905220615.1 of Tinea trinotella. Taxonomy (NCBI): domain Eukaryota; kingdom Metazoa; phylum Arthropoda; class Insecta; order Lepidoptera; family Tineidae; genus Tinea; species Tinea trinotella. The sequence goes on along the minus strand of HG992308.1, from coordinate 12,684,666 downwards.
AAGCAAGGAAAGGTCCAAAAGCGGAAAGAACTAAAACAACCGACTCGGTTCACGATGTTCTCAGTTTTCTTCACTATGCCGGCCGAATATGTTTTTTACCGCTTCACTTTAAGGATCCAAGGCTATAGGATGGTCTGGTGTTATATTCCACTTGCTAATTGTGCGACAAGGAACTGACGCATCCAATCGTTTAGTTCGTCTGTAGGTAATATACAACAATCAAGGATAAAAGTAAAAGATTAAGGTAAGTTTAACTATCCAAGTACCTGTGTTGCAAAGATGAGCTTGTGACCTCTCCAGAGTGCAATATTCTTATCGTGACCAGCTGTGGCGAACATTTCATCATCAGGATGAACAGCTAAGCCCATCAATTGTTTGTGATGGCCAAATAATATCTAAAATTACAGATAATAATTATCGTTTTATTTATAGATGCAGGAGTAAAAGTATTTTTTGTCAAAAAACGTACGTAAAAGAGACATGATATATTTTAACTAAATTTTGTACCGTACCGTACAAAAATTTTACCGTACAATTTTTTTTATACATCTTTTGACTACGATCTTTTTGAAGCTTACCTGGTTAAATCGCCTTTGTAAAGAACCTTCCATGATATTATTCCTTGTAGTTCCTACGTAAATATTACCATCGTTTCTGCCAGGCCTTTGAGGATAAATACTACGGACGCCACCAGCCGATTCAGGCAACTATAAATAAAAACGTATAAAATATGTTGCTTATAAAATAAGTTTACAATATTGTTTTACATACTTTTGTTTCAGTAATCCGTTTGTAGTTTTGCAAGGAATCCCACGCAGCTATCTTCCTGTCTTTTTCCCCACCAGAAAGTAAAGTACCCTCCGAAAGCATTACCAAAGAACTGATTCCTTTTGTATGAGCCTGTGAAAGTTTTTATAAATATATTATAAAAGGCACAATTTAAGGCAGTTATTTTAAAGTTTTTTTTGTGAAAATACACACCTCGAATTCCATTCTAACGAAATAAGCTCCATCGCTGTCGACGCTATAAATTGTGATAAAACCGTCGCTATCGGCTGTCACCACATCACCATCTTGTTCAAATTGTAATGCCGTAACGTGGGTACGCGATGGCTGAAAAAAAAGTTATACTTTAGCCGACGAGGTCTGTATTTGTAATAACTTTGTAACGGCAAACACCTTACGAAAAAATATTTGATACTGTATATTGACACTAAGTAAAATAAAGAATACCTACATATGATCCCGTCAGCAATGAATGTAGAATGTCATGCGCGAGACATGATGCTATGTCATATCTCTCGTCGGATAAACTATAATAGTCAAATTACAATAAGCCAAACGATAAAAAAATATTTTACCGATTGGCATATTCATAGCACAACACTATGTTTTTTTTTTAATTATAAGGCCACAATATTGAAAATTCATTCTTATTTTTAAACTCCTAAATCTGTATGAATATATTTAAAAAGCAAAGCAAAATTTGTAATCTTGAAACATTTTGTAACAAATATAAATTACCGTTTTAATAATATCTGTTCTTTCGAAAAATCCGTCCTTTCTTCTGTTCCAAAATGCTAAATGTCCTTTCCCGTGTGTAATTAAAAGATTGTCATCAAGCGGATGGAACGCTGCACCGGTTAATTCTTCTTGCAGAGTCTATAAAAATCGTTTTTTTTAGTGAAACTATTATGTTTATAATATTTTTTTATATGATTTATTTCTAGTGCCCCTTGAGGTAACACATAACTTTTAAGCTTGTATGAATAAAACTACAAATTTGATAACATTAAGAAGAATAATCTACGAATATAAAATAATAATCTAAATTTATTAATAGTAAGATATTTGGTAAAGTACTAAAGACGCAAAATATATTTTACTGCATTTCCGTTTACAGATTAACCTAAAGCAAAATGTCATCATAAGACGACATTGGAAATTCATGAAATGAAATAGTTTAATATAAGCTTTAAAAATAAATATGTTCATGAAATCGTTGGAATTGCAAGTCTTGGTGCTTAAATATTTTGTATTTATTTTGGGTTTTCTTCGAATTTTTCTACCGATATTTTGTGCAAAGTAATACAGCATGTACAATTTTTAAAATAACGCATTAGCTACGATCATTAAATCATTTGTATATCTGATACAAATGATTTAATACAAATGATAAATTAGCATAAGTATTATAGACATGTTATACAAATATACGAAATATATAGTTTCGTTTTCGGTTGCAGTTTTTTTTAAACTAACTTTTGAAATTAAGTAGGTATTTAATTTTTAAGATTATTTAATTCTACCATTGTTTTAAATTCTTTAACTACAATCCTGTATAAGTATACGAGTACAATGTGAATTAATCTTCATATTTGTCAAGGAGTCCGTTTTATCGGTCACGCGAGTTACAACAATGATAGACGAGTTATGCGAGGTCGCGTGTGCTATTCGACTTTTTATTGGCGATAGCGAATGTTTATTCTTTCTACTGTTGTGTTATTTAGTTATGAAATTGTGCAAATATTGCATGTAGGTGGTAACACCAAACGGGGGTGGTATAGAGTTATTACAAACTGCAACTGCAGAATACAAGCTCAACGTTTACGGGCACTAAGCAACCAGATGTCTTCGATTTCGTCGGAAAACACCCTCATGGGTCAGCCTCCATCCTCAACAGACTTATGAATTCCGTCGGCATAGTAGATACGAATTCTTGCAGTTATTTAACTGTAGTAGCAGTGGCCTTCATTTATGGACCGCACCTCAGCTTTCAGCTTTCATCCGGGTGCTATTCACAATAAAAAATAAAATCTATTCGAATTTTTTGTAAACTTACACGATCATAATAGGTTTGATAACTTTTTTTAATTATACTTATAATACCTATATTAGTAATATTGTATTTAGGATATAACTAAACGTAAACCTTATACCTCATTTCGAATCATTTCAATCGTATACTATATTATGAATCAGTTATATCGGACAGAAAACTAACGGGCGCACTGGACTTAATCGTAGAGCATATAATAAATAGACGCATACAATATTTAAATTAAGTAGGTATTTCATTAGTTTCGAAATAGGACCACTTCGCAAAACTTCTTTAAAATATTATTTTGTTTTAGATATATTCTATATTCTTGAACAAAGCAGGGGTCCGCAGTGTCCATCAATCATCATAGAGCTTGTATTAGGAGAATTGTAAATGTGGTAAACTAAACAAACAGACTGCCACTTTCCACGATCCTTATACAATTATCAGGATCGTGAAAAGTGGCAGTCCGCCTATCGCTGCAGGATTCGATGCGTGACAATTTAATTATTTGATTATTAATGTTAATAATCATAATAATTTGGTTTTCTTCTAATACAAAAGTGTAATTCAAAGTAATGGATTTTCTCGGTAAACTAACTATATTGGGTTACATAGTGCCCATAACCGTAGAGCTTTTATGAAGAGAATTGTGAATGTGAAGCAAGCGAGGGATCGTGATCGTCAGGATCGTGGTGTGTGGCGCTTTATTGTCTCTGCCTATCCCCGTGAAAAAAGGCGTGACAATTGTATTGATTGATTGACTAACTATATTCAAAGTAGGCATTCTCTGTTAATTTTATTAATCTAAGTTTTCACTGCAGAGTGCCTTTAACCTTGAATAATTCGACACGCGGAATAAACTATTACACGTTTGCTTTGCTTTCTTTATATGCCCTATAATTTAAATGTTACCTTTCTTTCAGAGTAATTCATACTACAAAGAAATAACTTTTAAATTATTATTTGTGAAATTTCAAATGTAGAACATTGGTTTAAGGCTCAAAAAGTATGTTGTTTATTATCCTATAACCTTGGATCTTTCAAGCGGAGAGTAAAAAGCCCCTTAGGTGACGAAAATTAAAACTGCCGGGATCTATACATATGTTTCCTACATTGGTATCGACTGGATTTGAACAGGGGCCATTGCGACGCCACACTGCAATTAGACCACGGTCGACATGTATGATAAATCACAATCTATAAAAAATAAGAGTGGCAGGCAGCAGTGCTTAGTCTGCCGATCCGGGTTAGTACCACCACTTACAAGTATACAGACCGTGAAGTGACTTAGTTTTGTGATCAGCTTGTAAATTGCCGGATTCAACTAGGCCGGCAAAGTGCATGTGATTGCTACTCATAGTTATTGTATTGTAGTAGCAGTGACATCAATTCATAGACCACACTCCAGCTTATCATCAAGCGGGGTACTGTCACATGTCGAGTCACAATTAAAAAAACCTTTAATAGTTTTTTTAATTTTGTTTTGAAAATACGTAGGAAATGAGTATGAATATGCGCCTAATACTGTAGAGCGTCGTAGCATTGAGGGGGCGTGTTTACGGGGGTGTGTTGAACCCAGCCCCAATGCCGCCTGACTTTTACAACAAAAAGAATGATTTGTGAATCCCATTTATATTTTAGAAATAATTGAATATTTCTACAGTAAATTATTTCATTCAACCTTGTCATATTGTCAATCAATCAAATTGTCACGCCTCTTTCTCACATCTTGACACAAATCCCTCGCTTCTCTCACATCCACAATTCTCTTCATACAATCTCTAGTTATGAGCACGAGGCAACCCAACTTACTTAAGGAGCCTCCTTGGTCTGCCACATAATTTTACTCCAACTTAACATGTCTAATTGGACGGGCATAGTGGATGCGGCTGCTACTTGCAGTTAATTAACTGTACTAGCAGTTGCGTCTCTTCATGGATTTCACTCTAGTGTTGACATATGTCGAGCCCCAATTTTTTTTTAAACTAAATAATGTAAGATATAAAGCAACAAAAACAAAGAGCTATTACAGTATCGTATTATCAGTATTAAAATCACGATAACTCATGATGATATCAGATTTGGTTGCGTTATAACACTTATTAGGCCAATTGTTAGACCTTCAAAGTTCGCTGGAGGTTATCGCGTAGAACATCTACACACGTGTTGTAAACAAACTGTTTGTTATTACTCCAGATCAACAAAACAAGAGGTTCTTGTTTGGCTTTTGTAAACCCGGCACTTACTGTTACTCGTCATATGGCAGCACCCCGCCTGATGTGGAGTGCGGTCCATGAATGGATGTCGCTGCTACCAGGGCCGTCTTAAGCATATTCAGCGCCGGGGTGCGAAAGTCAAGGCTCCGCTCGCGTGGTCTCAGTGTACGAGTAGTAGGTACCTATCGAAATTTTTGGCGGTCGGAATGCGCCCCCTAGGACTCTGCGCCCGGGTGCACTGCACCCCTTGAACCCCCGGGTAAAGACGGCCCTGGCTGCTACTACAATTCAATAACTGTAAGTAGCAGTCAAATCCACTATGTCGGTCTAGTTGAAAACCGACAACTTACAAGCTGATTCCGAACAGCAATTGAATGCAAAATTGTTATTAGTTTTATTAATACAAGTATTGAAACTACTATTTTCATAATTGGACATTACAAAAGTAGTACATAGAAGCCCAAAATGAATGATGTCTTTTATAGTATTCCATTGCGGACATTTCATAGTGAGTGAGAGGTGGATCTCTGTGAGGTGGGAGATCCGTCAAAAAATTTATGTTCAAACTAAAGTCGAGTAAAGACCCACTTTGGAGATAATGAATGAGAGGTGAACGGTGAAAAAATAAACAATCTATACTGCGTTTTTTCTTACTCGGCACAACTAGTAAACAAACATGAAAGTAACCATTTTTCTACTGTTTTATTTTATAGTGTAACAAATGCACAAAAGTTATTAAAATCACACACATATACCTATATATTATTACTTTTAATAAAAACCATTAATATAGAAATGGTAAATTCACAAATGACAAATGTTGTCCCCCAATAATATATATCTATGGATTACTGTAGTAAAAAAAACATTTTCACTATAATTCATAGATATTTATATATATTCGTATTTTCGCGTCAGTAGTAATTGTTTTTTATCGTTAATCCGTCATTATGCCAAAGGTTTGTTTACTACTTATGCCAAGTAAAGAAAAATGTATTATACGTTAATTAAATATTGATACTAAACAAAATACATACAGCGACTTTTCCAAGTAAATGTCCCCACTGCCATTGCCATACAGACAGAATACTTTCACGGCCTGCGTCCACTGCCAATACGTAACTACCACCGTTCTGTTGGAATAATATAGTCATTAATAACCAATTTTATGTGTAAGATAAAATTAAAACTAGCAATATGTTGGAAAAAGTTGAAATAAAGTTTCCAAAATATTTATTAAACACAAACTTTATATAGGTAATACAGAAACATTTTTTAATGACAAATGATGCCTCACCTCAGTCCAATAACTCAGTTACCTAACTTCCACAATGGTTACAAAATGCCTAAAATAAACGCTGCGAAAATTCCGCATTTTAATATGAAAAATTTTCTTTATACGATTTCTAATGACCTGCATCGACTTAGATCAAGGCAACAAAATAAATACAAGTTATTACAGCAGAAATACACATTTTTAGTGTTATAATTTTGACTGTCTTGTGACCAAAGTACTACAGGATCAAGCCAAGTAATATAATACAATAGTCAGATAGTAGCATGATTAATGATCATATTAAACAATCAATTAACCAAACTGTCACGCATGAGATAGGCAGAGACAATGGAGCGCCACTTGCCACGAACCTGGCATAACTCCCTGGCTTCCTTCACATCCACAATTATTTATAAGAAAGAAAGTTGACATAAATAATTTTTTTTTTTTTATTGTGACTCGACACATGACAGCACCCCGCTTGATGTTAAGCCGAAGTGTGGTCCATGAATGAATGCCACTGCTACTACAATTCAATAACTGTGAGTAGCAATCACATCCACTATGCCGGCCTAGATGGAACCGACAACTTACAAGCTGATCCCGAAACGTGACCAACCCACTTAACGGTCTGTATACTTGTAAGTGGTGGTACTACCCCGGATCGGCAGAGTGGGTACCACTGCCTACCAATCTTAAAAAACTTATTAATAAAAAAAATATATTCATGATCCATACCAATTGGGAGAAAGCAACTGCGGAAACTCCAGCTTCAAATTCAGCCATACCGAATACATGTAATGTTTGCAATGTGTCAGTACTCCAGATCCTGACATGAGCTTGGGCGCGACGACCACGGCCTGCGCGCTGGCCACTTGCGACCAACTCACGTGATGGGTGAAGTTCCATGCTAGGAAGAATTATCAAATTAATTGTGAAATTTGTTTAAATATAATTTAAAAACTTCAGGATTTTCATTTTCATTTTTTTTTGTATTTCTGACTGGAAGAGAAACTACATATCTACGAGTATTTCCTTCACTTCATTCTATACGGTGTTTCCTAGATCAATGAAGCAATGTCATGTCATTAACAGGTATTTTCATTAACGATAATTCTCTCCATACAAGCTCTTTTTTATAATGTTATTTTTTTACTTAACACATTAAATTCTGGTAGAAGATATAGAATAAGGTTTCATCGTGTCAGTTATTAGTCGGCCACAGCAAACTTTACAGTGGCCTGCTTGAAGTTGCCTACACCAGTGTTTTCCTGCTATTAGCAGGTTGTTAATACGTCTTCTATTCAACAATTTTACAGTACTACATTAACAATTATAAAAACAGTTATTTTTATAACTGAAAGAATATAAAACTCTTTAATTTACAAAGTACCTGTTATAAAAGTACCCTTATTGTTTTTTTAAATCAATTTTTATTAGGGAAATTACGTACATAAAATGGCGATGCCATTTCCAAATTGTTCAATAAAATTAAAATTTTGCATTATGAAATTCATAGTGTGGTCAATAGGAAATAAAATGTTTTAACTATTATGTTTTAATGATGGTCTTTACCATTGTATATCCTCAGTATGGCCGATATAGTGGCGTTGTGCATCTTCTTCTCTATCGTACATAATAGCGACGGCGGCCACATAGTAGAGGATTTCACCAGTTGGTAAGACCCAAAGATTACGACGAGAATCTGCTCCGCGATAACCATATCTGTTAGGAAGAAATTAGATAATTTATCATAAAACTATCAATACCATGTGTTATTCTTATTGGATCCTTAAATTGTAGTGTGAAAAAGGACCTTGGGATATTAGTGACAACGACTGGGGCAACTGTAAACTAAATCCGTGTTTTTAAGCCATCGGCGCTCTTGGACTTCCCTTAAAAAGGATGTTTATGGCCAGTTTCATGACTAGTTCCATAACACAATAAAAAATCAAAACCAGTATGAAACAACAATATTATTTAGGCGACTGTGGTGCAGTGGTAGTGTAATAGAAAAAAACAATCGGTGGTTTTGAAACGTTGTTTGTTACTTATATGCTTGAATGTGGCACAAAAGAGTAAGTAGAAAAGATCAGAGTAAAACTACGGAATTCCGGCTTCAACCTCCAGGTTGAGGTGTATGTATGTAACATATTTAAATATACATAACATAATTAAATATGTTAAATATAATTTCGGTCCTCCTGATTTTTCTAGTAGTTTAGTATAGAAATTAAAAATAATAAAAATAGTGCATAAATAATCAGCTTGTATGCATTGGTGGTTAGTACCATGACAAACCCTATTTGGACTGTTGCGGTCTAGTAAATATATCTATTTATTACTTACACCCAATCAAGTTGAAGTTTTTTCTCTGGTGGAGAGTTATCAATTGGAGCATGATGTATGGGTGGATAGAATGTGCGTCGGAGGCCACGGATTGTTACACGGACAGGCTCTTCTTTAAGTACTTCAAGAAGTGTATAATCTAATTGACAAAGAAAAAAGAAATATATAAACTAATAGCAGGAATAAATTAGGATTTTTATTTTTCCAGACAGCCTTTCCAGTTGTAGAAATGTTATACACTATACCTACTTGTGATCGAAGGCGCTATATTTATGATTTCAACTTTGTCTGTTTAAGTTATAATTTATTATTCCTCTGTCATTGTTCATACCTGAATTGCGTACAATTTCCCCCTCCGGCGCATACAGAACACGCGGACGACTCTTGCTACGAGCTCTGCGCCCGCGCATGTCTTCAACCGGGGCGGGTACAGCCGCTACGTTCGCACGAGAGCGTGACCTAAAACGACCATGAAAAACGAGACCATGCATTATTTATTAATTTGTTTTCAACACATTGTAAAATAAAGAAAGTTGATTTTAAATAAATAAATAATTTAATTCGTATTTAAAAAATCTTTATTGTACTAAAATTTACAGTACATTGTTGTGCTCAAAGCCGTTAGGCATTCTTTTGCAGCTAACTATGGCTAGATGTGAGCGTAATATTCTGGTCCATATTTAGTACACATAAAATAACCACGTATTTAGTACATATTGTATACATAAGTATAAAAAGTCAGTATTACTTAATATTGTCTAAAAATGTATTAAATAAATAATGAAAGAAAAAATAAATAAAACGAATTTTGGTTAAACCAAATTAATTAACCTATTTTTAGAATAAAAATATTTTTTCATAAATCCAAAAGTAATACCTTCTCATTGGTGACTCAGTTATTGGCAATGGGGCTGAGACTCCTGGACTAAGAGCTGGTGCGACCATCAAAGTGCCAAGATAGAAAGTCTCCACGTCAGCAAACTCATTTCTTAACTGAGAGAAGCTTCGTACCTGACACAATAAAAAACACAAAATATAATATAAATTCAAGGCGTCCGTGGTATAGTGGCAGTGCAATGGTTACACAAACCGAGAGCACGAGTTCGAGACCACCCACCGGTACCAATGTATCTTATATATACTTTGGTTGTCCTGTTTCTATGATACAAACACTTTAGTAGTTTAGTATGGAAATGTAAAAAAATAATCTAAAATATATTGCACTGCCACTACACCACGGTCGCCTCTTCAAGATGTATAAATGTAAAAAAAATCACAATGTATTATTAGTTGTAAGTAAAAGTTATATTTAAAAATATGAGGTATATATGTTTTCTTGTTGTGAATTTAGGCTGGCGTACGGTCCGTGAATGTAGACGACTGCTACTACAGTTAATTACTACTGTAAGTAGCAGTCGTATTTACTATACCGACAACTTTTAAGTTCATCCCGAAACGCGGTTACTTTACAGTGGTGGTACTACCCCGATCAGTAGATTGTATATGTGCACTTTAGGCAAATGGCGTAAAAACAGGTAGGCAGTGGTACCTAGTCTGCTGATCCGGGGTAGTACCACCACTGTACCAGTATGCAGACCGTGAAGTGATTTAGTCGCGTTTCAGGATCAGCTTGTAAGTTGCCGGTTCCAACAAGGCCGGCATAGTGGATGTGATTGCTACTCATAGTTATTGAATTGTATTAGCAGTGACATTCATTCATGGACCACACTCCAGCCTAACATCAAGCGGGGTGTCATATGTCGAGTCACAATAAAAAAGAAGGAAATGATTACCTCCTGCCCAGTAATAGTGTACATGCGTTTAGCACCACTCATCTTTAGAACTTGTCCCAAATCTTCAAGCACTTCCTCAAATGGTTGAGTCGTACGCAAGTTCAACAACACCCGACACTAGAATTAATTTAATTAATCATAAAACTTGAATTTACATTTATATATTCACAAAATCTACTTTCACTCATCCTTTCCATGTGCCCAAACCATCGAAGCATTCCTTTGTCACAGACTGTATGAAGAGAATCGTGGATGTGAAAAAAGCAAGGGAGTTGTGTAAGGATCGTGGTAAGTGGCGCTCCATTGTCTCCCTGTGGGAAAAAGGCGGGACTATTTGATTGATTGATGTTCACAAAATATGTCCGGGTGGCTCGAGGAGTTTGAAAGTATGTTCAAATTACAGCACCGATGCCGGCACCAATGTACTTGTATTATTTGTATACGTACTTTACTTATAGAAAAACGGTCGCTCGTCGTCGAAGGGAAAATTCTTGAGAAAATTTCCAGGGATTAAATTTTATCTGTGGGCAATGAGATTGCCAATACAAAGAACATAGGTAGGTTGATAGAAAATAGCGTATAGTACCTACAATATGATAAATAAATACAGAACATGGAAGAGTAATATAATATATATGAATAGATAACACAAATCAACAAAAAAATGTGTCCAATTTTTTTTTAGCCTGTCTACATTTATAAGTAGTTATAAACCCCAGTTATAATTATTAAAGTTAATTTCTTAAAAATGCCTTTCTCTGCCTATTCCTGTGGGGAAAAGGCGTTATAATTTGATTGATTGATTAATTATAATACAAATAAAACATGCATATAATGTTTCTACTTATAGTCGTTTTCCATCTGTTTACAGAATCTGTCTATTTCTATTATAAAATATTTATGTATTAACTCCCCAAATAAACGCACATTTTTTTATTTTTCATTTATTGTGACACGACATTTGACCACGACCCGCCTGATGATAAACAAGAGGAGGTCCAAGAGTGACGACGACTGAAAAAAAAACCGAGTTAGTTCACGGCTGCCCCAGTCGCCGTCACTATGCCGGCCAAAAGTGCTTCTTTACGCATCGCTTGAAGGATCCAAGGTTATAGAATGGAGAGAACACGGGGGCTCGCAAAGCATTTCACTTGTCGATTGTTCTACAAAGAAAGGTCGCACCGAACTTTTTAGTTGGACTGCCGATTCGGTCGACAAAATGCGGATGCTTCCCCCGCCCAGCGCGGGTATTACAGGGGGTGAAAAGACGAGGTAGAACATGATTAAAGAGCTCCTCAAAACATTGTCCGTAGATAATTTGTATATGATAGTTATATTCGTAAAGTTTCTTCTGAGTTATTATTAGAATGATCTAGTAGAAACTCGATTTGTGAGTTTAGAATTCAATTTAAATCCCTAGTACAATTTCATGTCATAAAATGATATAGCTTCATAAAGTTTTTATGCATTAAACATTATGCATAGTTATAATTATGTTAATATGCAGTTAATGACTTTATAATTGTGCTTACATCAATAATTATTTCAAAACTGCGTTTTATGATGTAAAAACATACACCATAAAACGCCATAAATAACTTTCATAAGTACATGATATAGTTTGCACTTTTACTGTATGGTAACTATTGAAATATAAAATACCAGGACGATTATGAAAAGGGTCTATACCAGCGAGACGCTATGATCCGTTTTGACCGTACATTTTATTTTTTATTGTGACTCGACATATGACAGCACCCCGCTTGATGTTAAACCGAAGTGCGGTCCATGACTGAATGTCACTGCTACTACAATTCAATAACTGTGAGTAGCAATCACATCCACTATGCCGGCCTAGATGGAACCGGCAACTTACAAGCTGATCCCGAAACGTGACCAAATCACTTCACGGTCTGTATACTTGTAAGTGGTGGTACTACCCCGGATCGGCAGACTGGGTACCACTCTTTGAACATTAAGTTTCGTTTTTATTAATTACATTTAAAGCTGCAAATTGCTGTTCTTTATTATCACTAAAAAGAACAACACTTATAACGCAACTGTTATTTTAAACGAAACTTCATGAGCGGGTCAAATGTCAAAACAACCAACATACATTTAGCGTGCCGCTGTTATATTCACATAAGACTATATAATCTGGGGTTACGAGTATTATAAACAAACCAGATCAACAATAAATCGATGACTTCAATACTCAATACTCTTAAGAAATGTCTAAAACTTACTTTTAAGATAGGAATTCAATATTTAACAGTAATGATTTTGCAGTTTCTAATGTTCTACGAATTTATTCCATTTGTTTTCCATAACGAGTAGCAAGCAATTGTGAAAATATGTATATCGTGTTAAGTAGGAGTTACTGCAATAAGCTAAGTACTGCTTAATCAGTCATCTACTTTGCATACAATACTTTCTAGAATTTTAACTACATCATTTTACATTTTTTTAAATGAAATATAGACCACATAGACCACAAATCACTAGACTCTGAGAAAAAATTGCAAATGGAAATTTAAACTTAAAGTTTGCTGGGAGAACTTGGAGTATAGCGAGTTTTTTTGGCGGGGTTAATGTAAATAGTTCCCCTATATTCTATAAATAAATACCATAAATACGTACTATAATAGGCACAGTTATCATTTATTATGAGTTCAGGGTATTGTCCATACATATAATGAGTTAATCTAATTTTAGAAGAAAAAAACCTTACTAGCTTGTCAGTGTGGTAAACTATTCTAAAGAGGGATTGGCTGTGACAGCAAAAAGAAAGAGCGAATGTGTAAGGAGCGATTTATAATGCCGCTAGATATGTCTTCCAGTCAAACTTACTGATGTTTATTATCACAAATAACTGATTATTAATTATGATAATAAGCATCATATGCATTCAATATATATACCAGTCAAAACTTATGCAATAAAGGGAATTTCTGGGAAGGTTGACCGGGAGATAAATATATATCGACTGTAGACAGTAAGAAAAAAATATAAATAAAAAATAGGTAATTTTTTTTGTAACGTGACATCTCACTCCGACTTGCTTAATGTTAAATAAAGGAAAGCTCGTTTTTGCCGCAAACGAGTTTTTGTCCGATATATTTGATTTTACTTTACTGCGCCTCTGTTCTCCTAAGTGCCGTCTCTTGATGAATAGGCTATGTCAGAGCAATAGAAAAATTAGAACAATGTAAAAAATGAGTTCCTTTGTTATGGTAGAATGTTACATTGTTGTATTCTACTTTGTTCCTTGAGTTTTTAATAAAAGTCTAGTATATAATAAAATGTAATAGTTGTAGGCACAAATATTGAACATGAAAACCTATACCTTATACATACCTGAATGGAATGATCCATATTATTAATGATCCGAATGACTCTTCCAGAGGTTGGTTTGCCACCACCTGGTGGGGGTGCATCGGATTCTGCAACTGATTGCTTGCGAGTACCAGCTCTTGACCAGCTGCCAGTCACGGCCGCTGGAGCACCACCTCCGCCGTACCACATGCCGTTCTTTTTACCGTAACTTGCCGCCTAATAATAGAGAAAAAAGAAAACAATCATTAGATAGAGCGTCATTTGACACAGGAAATGCAGCATGAGACCTCTACCTATAATATAGACTGACAACCTGCTAAAGGTGGCAGGAGCAGTGCCGGATAAACCACGTAGCAAGAGTAGCTAATGCTACGGGCCCCGCGCTCCAACGCCTGTCTATCCGTAATAAAAAAATATTAATTTAGATAGAAGCGTAAAATATCTTGCATGCCTTAAACGCAGGCGCTTAGGCTATGCTTCACATGCCTAAGGCTATGCCCATATTAAATCCAGAAAAGTATATTTGTAACAGTTTAATACCCTAAACCCTAAAGCATACCAAGGGCCCCTTGTCAGAATTTGCTACCGGCCCCGCGCTGGCTTAATCCAGCATTGGGCAGGAAACCACTGGAAGCAGGCCACATCCAGCAAGCCACAGTGAAGACCGCTGGGGAAAGCCGGTGTCTAGCAGTCGATGACTTATGACAGAAAGTGTCAATATAAATATCATATTACAATCATATACAAATCAAATAATATACTTTAATACCAACTGATTTCGTGTTTTCAAACAAAATTAACAAAAAAAATCTTGGTTGTTATTAACGGATAATAACAATCAATAAAATTTCACCTTCACTTCAAATTTCAAAATCACACCTTTTTCCCACAGGAATAGGCGACAAAGGAGAGAAAGGAACGCCACTTGTCACGATCCTAACACAACTTCCTCGCTTTCCTCACAACCTCAATTCTCTTCATACAAGCTCTATTTTTTAGGATTCGGTCAGAAAACAACATTTTATTTAATAAATTGCAAAAAAGAACATGTATTTGCGAGTATTACGCTACGAGAATACACCGAAGACTTAACCTATAGTAAGTAGCGCCTATTTTTTACATAACGTTGTAAATATTCATGCCCAATTACAGGCAACTTAATAACAGTATGTGTGTATTGAAATTGGTAGTTTAGGAGAGGCTTCGTTTTATTTCGACCTTGGGCCACTGACACGAATTTACATGGATTTGATGTTTGTGCAAACTTTCGATGCAAACTAAATGGTGCAGACATGCAAATTATAAGTTAGGGTTTCTTAAAGGCCAATACATTAAAAACGTTTACGTTTGATTTTATTACGTTTATTATATATTTTGATTTTATATTTTAAATAAACTGAAATTGAAGTTATAAATCTCATGTGAATGGGTGCGTTAAACGAGGCAGGCCCAGGAGGGTGTTTGCCGATCAAATCGGATACATCCTCAAGAAAGCTAGGTTGCCAAGTGCCCATGACCATACAGATGTATGTAGAGAATTGTGAATGTGAAGGAAGCGAGGGAGTTGTGTCAGGATCGTGGCAAGTGGCACTCCGTTGTCTCTGCCTATCCCTGTGGGAAAAAGGCATGACAATTTGATTGATTGAAATTGATGTGTAATAAAAATGTAGGTACAAAATTAAATTAAAAAAGTAAGTACCCTAAAGACAAAATCTATAAATTTTAAAAACGACAATTGGACTTTAGTATTATCATAGTCGGTGGATGCAACTGGCATCTTGTCGTTCGGAATGGCTTTATAAAGGGAAGGACTGTGTTCAGCAGTGGACGCCTTCTGGCTAATGATGTTTTTTTTGAATACACTGCTGAACACTGAAGACAACACTGAATCCAATTGTCCTTTTAGATCAACCTTAAAGCTATCTTTATTCCGTAAAACTACAACAAAATGTCGCTCTAATTTTATTAAAATTATTTCAGAGGTTGTTGTTTAAAGAGACAAAAATATGCCATCAAAAACAAAACTTGTAAAAAAAAAACAAGCTTCGCGACTCAATCCATTCACTGTAAAAAGTTGTGAGATCCATGTAATACCAAGTCGGTTGATTCATGGTCAATATTCAGTCCCTACTTAAGGGACTTTCTGTTTTATGTTAAATTACATTAAATTATTCGGCGCAGGCTTTTTCTTATTTTTCAACCTAATCCTTTTTTTTTTCATTTATTTAATTCCATTGTTGCATATATTATATTATATTATTAATTTAATTTATATTATTGTGGATATGTAGGAATATGTAGGATATGAAGGAAGTTGGCACTTCATTGTTTCTGCCTATCCCTATGGGAATTAGAGCGATAATGATATTGGTTTCATTATTTTTAGTTATTTTAAAATGGAGGCAAAATGTTTTGTAATATTAATTAAACAAGATTTTTATAGGCAACTCATAAATAATAAAAGCACCATACTTTAATGAAGTGAAAAATTTATGTTAATAAGTTAAAGTTTCTTTTAACGGCTCGTTAAATTATTATTTATGATATAGTTACAAACATGGCATTCCGAGTATAGCCAGCATGGTATTCGAAGATTTTTTTAAAGTTTTTATACGTAACCTAACCTAGATTATTATTTGACCTATTTTTGATGTTTCTTTTAACTTGCAATTTGTGGGCAAATAAAATACTTTAAGAAATATTCAACAATGTTATTTCGTCAATACCAAGTAATTATTTTTAATCTCTGTGTTGTAATATAATTTACTTGTACTTACATGAATTATTTTATTATTTATTTAGTATTATTTTATATTGATTTAAAAATAACAGTTAGTGATTTGCCTTGTTTGCCGATCCGGATCCCCAGGGAAGTATCACGACTTTTAAGTGTATAGATCATAAATATAATTTAAAAAAACTCTTTTTATTAATATCTCTGGCATAGACCGTAAAGTGACTCAATCACTTTTCGGGATCAGCTTGTAAGTACGGTACAGTGCACAGTGGATGCGACTGTTAGGTACTCAACTGTAGCATCAGTTGCAGTAGGACTGCACTCCAGCTAAACACCAGGCGAGGTTGTCTTACGTGGTTCCACATTGAATAAAATTCCATGTAATAAATTATGTATGTATATTATTATTACTAGTATACTTATACATAATAAATATAAATTGTTCAAAAGTTTTCTCACCACGGTAAAAGAAATACTAAAAGCCTTTTCTGAACAATAATAAATTCGAAGACGCGTTATTGTTGCTAATTTATTTCGGACTAGCAACCGACAGCTTTCATCGCTCAACAAACACTGGCCGATGTCAACAACATTCACGAAATCCTTTGCATTTTTATTCACAAATTTATTCTTATGTCCTTGAGTTGCGGGTCAGTGTAGTACTACGGCAAGGTCGCTCGGTGTCTTATCGGTCCCGTAGTCGTTATGTGCGTGCAATTAGTACCTTATTCGGCCACTCATCGTAATGTATGTGGAACTTCTTTTCAACTCTTGAAAACGTTTTGTTTTTGATTTTAATAACATTTTGTAAACATAAATTTAAACTAAAACGATTTAACATTATTATAATCTAAGCATTATTATTTAGGTAGTCTATTAAAGGTTTGCTTTTCAGGATTAATTTAATACACAATGTATGTACTATTCACATATAAAGTAGTGAAGTAAATTGAGAAGTTTTGCCTAAATAAGTGAGCATTATAATTCGAATAGCAGATTTTATAAGCTATAATTTCAATTATAACATTAATTTTATTTAAATCAATTATATGTCGCTGTTTTGATAATGAATCCATCAGTGTTTGTGGTAATAATATGTAATTAAAATAATAAATTCATAATATTGTTCAAGGTTTTGTGTGATTTTTTTACGAAATATGTAAATGTGTATTACTAGGTGAAGATATTTTTTGGCTTTAGGTATACGTTTATAGTGTAGTTAAAAACTAATTTTCATCGCAGCTGTGAGCATCAAGAGGAGGAGTTAAGCTAAGTTCCGAACTTCCTGTTGGCTAACAAAGCAAAGCTTTAAACTCAATAGTTACGCGCAAAAAAATGTAATTTGAAACTGTATATTGATTTGAGATGTCGAATAAGATATGCCCAAAATATAGGCTTAGGTAAAATATAAAGGAATAAGTTAAGATACTGTCTTTAAAATAGGGTACCCTAAAATAACAAACCCTAAAATTTGTATTAAACGGCGTGCCAAGGTCGTTTCTTAATTTACTGCATAACAAGTACTGCGGCTGTTTGTGAAATTAATACGCTTCACATGTGTCGTTTAGCAGGAAATTATTATAACAAAATTCACGCTATTTTATATTTACTAGGTTATTAACATATTACGTGGATACACAATCATTGAGGCTTTATTTTCATGCATTTTCATAGTTTCATGACATATGGCTGAAACGTGGTTCTTAACTGTTGGCCTGTTGTAAAAACTCAAAGTCTGCTCAGTGGGCAATGGAAAGAGCTATGCTTTGAGTATATTTGCGCGACAGAATCCAGAACGAGGATATTTGCCGAAGAACTAGTGTTACCGACATAGCAGGATTAGCTCATTAGCTCGTAGGATTTGCAAGCTTAAGTGGTGGACAACTGACGGAAGAAAGGTTCTAGAGTGGAGACCACGAACCGACAGACGCAGCGTAGGTAGGCCTCCCTAGGTGGACTGACGACATTGTAAAAATCACGAATGATCAGTGGATGCAACTGGCATCTTGTCGTTCGTTTTATTTTGGTTGTTTCAATACGTTCTGAGGAATCTTAGTCGCTGGAAAACTGAGGTGTTGGTCGCATTATTTAAATTGCTTGAAATAGTTTCTGATGTTATTGGTTAAATCTTCAAAATAAACGCGATACCAAGCCGCAAAAATATTTAAAAAATCAAGTACTTAACCTAAATAAAACAGGTTGATGCCAACAAACAAAGAAAAAAAAATACTAACAATTACCGGAACAAAATTTACATCCGTACTTTAAATTAAATATTACGCGTCGCGCAAAAACACGCGAGAGTGTTATTATGTAAAAAAAGGGTTAATTTTACCAAAACTAGGTATTTTGATGAACACTTTTTTACATTTCTATACCAAGCTACTAAAGTGCTTGTATCATAGAAACAGGACAACCAAAGTACATATATCAAAGACACATTGGTACCGGTGGTTGGTCTCGAACTCGTACTCTCGGTTTGCGTAACCACCACGGTCGTCTCACTTTGTTTGTATAGATAAAAAATATAGAAAAATTGGAATAAATAAAACAGTTTTCACAGTCGTCGGCGCTCTCAGTCCACCACTTGCTGATTGCCCTGGAGGTCAGATGACAAAAAACACAACACGAAATAAATTTCAAATTCTTGTTTATAGCTTTCGAAAGCATGTTACCTAAACTCCGTGCTTTTGAAATTACTTGAAAATCACGAATTTTGTTTTTTTTTCTGTTCCTTCTAAACATAGATTATTGTGATTAGCCTTTTGTGGTTTAGATACTTAGTTTATTTAGTATGTAATTTTAATTAATTTTAATTTTATAGATCTAATATTTGCATGTCTTTGAATGTTGTACATATTTGTATTTTTTTAATTTGAAATTTTATTTACATTTCTATACTAAGATACTAAAGTGCTGCATATTAGCAAAAGAACATAAATATGCTATCATTATCAATGTAAAATATGTTAACTGCCTAATAAATAAATAAACATAATTTAATGTTAATAATACTTACAGGAGGTTCAGGCACGCTGACTGGTAATGAGACAACGACGTATGGTGCCTCCTCGTCGCTGTCAAACATAGAGCCTTCCGACAGCCTTCGCCAACGGTACCAACTCGGTCGCCACAGTTTCGCACTTTTATTTCACTAATTAAGATAAACTACTCTACACCTTTATCTAATTATTGTCAAAACATTTAGTTTATTATTTCAACTTATTTTCGACTTCTAAAATGAGGAGGTCTATAATTCGACGCGTGTTTGCTTTTGTTAAACAAGACAGACCGAGAGGGTTTTTTAAGACCAAATCGGAGATATCTTCAAGAAAGCTGGGTTGCTTAGTACCCATATTAGTAGAACTTGTTATGGAAAGAATTGTGGATGTGAGAGAAGCGAGGGAGTAGTGACAGGATCGTGGTAAGTGGCGCTCTATTCTATCCTTAATCACTATCCCTGTGGAAAAAAGGCGTGACAATTTGATTGATTGATTATTTTTAATCTAATTGTAATTTTAAAATAACAAAACTTACGAAGCTTTTACTGTGAGACAATTAACTTTAAATATGAACATTGTATATTATTATATTTGTGAGATTCATGTAAATATATTTTGAATTGAGCTTATAGTTGCGAAAACTAGAGATTCGCTAAGAACGGTTTTTATGTCATGTATGTATGTTTTGCAAGCCTACGATTTTTACGCTCTATTTGAAGAGTGAATTAATGAAATATTATAAAATCAATTTAACGCGTGAAAGATTAGCAATTAAATAACAAATTGAATAAGGTTGGTTACCTATGTACGAACGTCTGTACTTCGTTTTCGTTTAAGTAATGCAAACGCAACGTGGAGGTAATGTAGACACAACGTACAGGTTGCGTTTCTACTACGAATTAATAAACGCAACGTGGAGATAATGTAGACACAACGTACACGTTGCGTTTCTATCACGAATTAATAAACGCAACAAAACGCGCTACGCTCACTGGTGTATGCTACGCTCAGTACGTAAAAATTCGTAATGAATTAAATAAACATCGATGATTAAAATGGCTTTGTTGTTTGAACAGGTAAACGTTCTCTCAAAAGCGGATGTTTCCAAAAACATCAATATCTACGCTGTGGTTTTCGCCTATTTCTTCTTAAAAAGAAAATGAAAAGTAATTCTATTTCGTCTAAACTTTATGTCCACCTTTTTACCTTGATCAGTGTTTAACCATGATTAGCTCATTTGCTTTTTATAAGAACGCAGATGAAATGTAAGTCTAATTACACCGACTCAACATTTTTGTTGCGCTTATTGAATCGTAGTAGAAACGCAACTTGCGCGTTTCGTCTACGTTGCGAATGCATTACTCAAACTCAATTTCGGCGCAGACGATCGTATAAAAGCAGCCTAACTGCTAGAGCCTGCAGTGCTCATAACCTTAGAGCCTGTATTAGAAAGATTGTGGATTTGAGAAAAAGAGAGATGTATTAGGATTGTGCAAAGTAGCAGACCGTTGTATTTGCCTATCCCTCCCTCTAAGAATTAGGGCGTAAATATTAAATTAAATTATTTATATTAACTTGGAATTAGTTAAATTGTTATGAAGCGTGAAAATAAATTGTTGTCGCGTCAACAAGTCAAGTTCAAGACAAGGGATGGGCTGGGGACATCTTCGTGTTGGCATGCCATTTGCATAGCCAGGGATTAGTGTTTTACATATATTGTGGAGTGACGTAGTTCCGGCCATTCCTACGTCGACGATCTGCGCCGTTAGCTCAAAAATTTGCATACGATATGGTAGGACAATTATTATGTTATGTATGTACATTGATTTTTAATGTGAATAATTTAAGTAAAGCAGTTTTAAATGATTTAATTTTCATAATTTTGTTAAGAGAAACGCAGAGGAGGTCCGCTCCACCCACAAGGAGAAATGAAGACCTGCTGGAAACCGATAGACAGCAGGCCTGCTGAAAGCGGCCAGTGTGGAATTTGGTGCATAGTTGGTGGAGGCCAACGTGGATCATTAGCAGTGCAAGACTAATGCCTGACATGATGTTGATATTCTTTGGTTATTAAAAAAATATAAACTATTGCTATTTTTTTATTATAAATACTTAACCAAATTTAAAGGTTTATTTATATAATGCGATGAAATTTTTGTAATCATGTGAAGGTTCCATCTCGCTAAATGTGACTACTCGGGATATTTCAAGATGTCAAGCTATTTCATCAGATGTCAAGTTCTGCCATCTCATTCAGAAATATGACGTGAGAGATTTTTATTTTCTGTTATAATATTTACAAGTATAAAATTTTACCTTAAATTTATAATTCCTTAATTCCTACATGAATAGATAGAAACAATGAAACGCCCGCTACTTTTAACGAACCAGACTCTCTTACCGTATACCTTGTAAACCCATATTAAAATATCTTCATAGTACCTACTGAAAAAATCAAATTTTCAATCAAATTTGACCACAGAAATAGGCAGAGACAAAGGAACGCCACTTGCCACGATCCTGACACAACTCCCTCGCTTTCCTCACATCCACGATTCTCTTCATACAAGCTCTACGGTCATGGGCGCTAGGCTTCTTGAGGATGTCTTCCATTTGGTAGGAAAACATCCAAAAAAATAATTTAATAAAATAATCATAATAGAAAGTTATGCAAGTAGCAAGTGCCAAGGGGTCAAACGAAACACCGAAACAATGACACGCAAAGTCGACGTTCGTTTGCCTAAGAAACTGTGCCTAGGTCACTTAATATTCACGTAAACTCTTAAAGCTCTGTTTAAAAGATCAAACTATAAACGAAATTAATTTATGACATTTTCTACTTTTAAAATAATAAAAAAATCGATTTGTTATGCATTTTTTCTACAGGGAAGGCAGAGAAAATGGAGCACCACTTGCCACGATCCTGACACAACTCCCTGACACACACATCCACAATCCTCTTCATACAATCTCTACAGTTATTGGCACTACGCAACCTAGCTTTCTTTTCACTTTATTTATTAGAAAAACACCTAATTTAACAATAATTAATTTACATTCTTTAATTTAGCAATAAAATTAATTTTAAAAGTCCTAAAATTAAATCTATATTTTTATCTAAGCCATATATTTTATGATTATTAAAATTTGAACACACAACCACTCAAAACAATAAAAGTTTTCTACGAAATTTTCGTTTTATTTTAATGCCAGGACCAGCAATAAAATATGTTGAAAATAATTTAAACTCATCGGAAAGTTTGTTGTAAATTAATCCAATTGATTCAAATGTACCTAAAATATGTAATTAATTGACACTCAAATTAATTAAACTTAATCAAAGACACGAATATGAATATTGATAAATACGAATAACTTCAACCAGATGATATGGTTCAGTTCGACACGTCCGCGATCAAATGAGAACATACGTCCGAAAGGCATCAGAGCCTGTCAGTGAACTACGCTTCAACTATGCAACTAACAGCTGACTAATTTGCAGCACTAACAAAACAATTCCGTTGATAGCACGTCTCTAAACCCTAACATACTAAAAGCTCATCACCGCTATACAACAACCACTCGTATACGTGTACAATTAAAACACAAAATTGTAAGAGCTGCACTATCCGTTTACGACCGTATGAAGTGTTGGACTATTCAAATTTTATAACGAACCCTCGAAGAGACCGAGGCGCTACGACGCGGGGTGGGGCGCAACCAAGGTCAATCTGAAACCCTCAGAATCCGCCACGCAACAATCGTACCACTTTCTTGATTGCGATATATATCGGCTAGCACAATTAAGACCAGCTTTATAGCTAACGTCAAACAATTATTAGTTGTTGGGCAGCTGGTGCCGGTCACGAGATTGGGCAGCTCCGCGACACGCGACCCGATAAGCTCTTTAATTTCTACGCGGACTACGCATTATGCTAAAATGTTGACGAAAATAACAATCAGGCGAAGGTTGTCGTTTAACTGATTTCGTTTCCTTTATTACCAAAATAAGACCTTGATCTAAATACATATGTAACCCTTTTGTATTCATTATTATATTAAATTAAGTTCTTTTCGTTTGATTAGAGTAATAAATTTGATATTTGTCGCATGTATATTATATTAAATAAGTCTCGTTAGTTCCATTCATATTTATGTTTGTTTTAAATGAAATAAAAATTATTATTTCGTGCAATGAGGTAATATTTCAATAAAAAAAAGTAACGAAACTTATATGGGATTCGCCTTTTAAAGTGTCTCTACAATTCTTGTCTAGGTTTGATAAATAGTCAAGATAAACTTAACCCTAATTTATGTTTATTTCGTAGTCTAATCATAATGAGTTAGCTGTAAAGTAAGATTAAAATGAAGATGTCTGTGATACGAATTTAGTTTTTATAGATAGTTAATATAGATAGGTAAATTGGACTACAAAATTGACAAAGGAATGCTTCGATGGTTTGGGCACATGGAAAGGATGAGTAAAAGTAGATTGACGAAAAGAATTTATAAATCTCATTAAACGGACCGAATCGGAGACATCTTTAAGAAAGCTTAGTTGCCTAGTGCCCAAAACTTTCATAGAGCTTGTATGAAGAGAATTGTAAATGTGAAGGAAGCGAGGAAATTGTGTAAGGATTGTGCGCTCCATTTTCTCTGCCTATCCCTGTGGGAAAAAGGCGTGACAATTTGATTGATTGAAATTGGACTACCACTTTTAGACTTAAATTTCAGTTTTTATCATTATGAATGCGAAAGTGATTTTGTAAGTTTGTTACCATTTTACGCCTAAGCCGCTAAAATATTTCGTCTAAAATTGGCTTCGGGGATAATTTGCATTCGGGGAAGGACATGCAAAATTTCTATATGATGGATTTTCTCCCAATGAAACGCAAATTAGCAGGAATAGTGTTTACATAGAATTTAAAATGAAAACATATTATTCACGAATTTCTTTGGTGTGCAAAGTGACGATGACTAAGGTAACCGTAAGTTATATAGGTTTTTTCAGTCGTCGGCGCTCTTACTATCAGGCAAGTCTACAATAAATGTAAAAACTTTTTACCTCAAAATAAATGTGTCCTTCAGCCTGTAAGCCTCACCATCTAGTTTAAAGATACCAAATATACCAAAATTAAGTGCCGAATTTGTGATAATTAGTGCCAAAAAATTAAAATTTGTGCCACTGTATCTTCGGAGATATACATAGGTGTTGGTGAGGCTTCTGGAATGAACCTCACCCTGTAAGTCTCACCATCAGATCTCATCAACGGTATGAACTATCGACACAATTCTAATTCATTTATCTTGTTCTAAATTATTGCCACCCGCCACACCAATTTTGAAGAATATTGCGTTTAAGATTCCCAAGATACAGGGGTTCCTTAGTGAGGCTTGTGGAATAAACCTCACCCTGTAAGCCTCACCATCATATCTCATCTACGGTATGAACTATCGACACAATTCTAATTCATATATCTTGTGCTAAATTTTTGCCACCCGCCACACCAAATTTCAAGAACATTGATACCGTATTTTCGGAGATATTAAACGTTAAACTCCTACATACATTTAGCGTTTGTACTAAATGCATGGATGTTAATAGATAGGCCCTGCTTTGGTAAAAAAAGTAATCTAAAACGTAAAAAACAATTAGTTTTATCGACAGTCGTTCGTGAGTCAAGGTCTTGTCTTGTCACTAATAAAAATGCCTTCCCGTGTTATAAAATCATGTAAAAATTATCCTATAAAACACCAAAAAAGAAGTAAAATTACATTATATGTATAAGTATCACTATTTTCAATAATATATCCGTTTTTAGAAATAATACGATTTATTTAATGACCTTGAATAGGCTCACTGTTCATATGGAGTTGAGATGAAAAAAGTTATGGAGTGGCTTTTAATTTTTTTTATAAATCTATACTAATATAATAAAGCGGAAGAGTTTGTTTGTTTGTTTGTTTGTTTGTTTGTTTAAACGCGCTAATCTCAGGAACTACTGGTTCGAATTGAAAAATTCTTTTTGTGTTGGATAGATCAATTATCGAGGAAGGCTTTAGGCTATAAAACATTACGGTGCGACTTATAGAAGCGAAGAAACAGTCGAAAATGTGGAAAAATCGGGGAATATTATTCGTCTTTGAGGGTTTCCGTTGCGTGCGCTGCGAAAACCGTTCGAGATACCCAAAAAATATGTATGAAAGAAATATTCCTCTTTAAATTATCTAAAAAAATGTCCGCGACCGTATATGTCTATCTTTTAAGATTAACTCACAATAACCGTTTTTATGATTCACACGCGTCGCATGATGAGCGCTAACCGGCGGGCGAGAAGAGGCGGTGCTTGCGGGCGAGGCGGAGGGGGGTGTAGCTCTACGAGGTATAGTCTGTCTAAGCCGAAATGACGCGCCCCTCCACTGCATTTACGCATACGAGCAAATATAAAATATGAATAAAACACATCGAAAATGCAGTAATTGGTTATTCAGTTGCTGGTTAGACACAAAGGAGGAACGAACGTGATGAAGTTTAATAGTATAGTTAGTAATATTTGCATTCACACATTTAAATAAACTAATAAAGTGGAGGGGCGCGTCATTTATAGACAGACAAGCATACTATACGGTCGGCTCCCTACTGATCGGTTGAATGCAGCGTTAATTTGTTTTTACGATATAATATCATCGTGCAAAATCCTTTTTTACACATTTTCATTTTGTAGTAGTTTTCTCTATAGTAGGTAGTGTTTGTTTTAAGTATAGTATTTTGTTTGTAATATTTTCACAATAACACTTTTTTTTGTTTTGTTGTAAATAATACCTGTAGGTGTCATCTACATTCTTTCAAGGTTAGGTTTTAGTTTAAGCATACAGTTAGTTTGATTAAGTTTTCATTTCCTTCGTTCTTTCTTCGTTACTGTAATGCCTAGAAAAAGGACTCAGCGTTCTCGGCAGACTGCTGCTGCAAAGCGGTTGCGAGTTTTGCGCACAAGAAAATAAAACTGAAAATAAAATTTACGCAGAAGTACTTTAATATATATTCTTTTTAAAACTACTTTAAAATATATTCTATTAGTTACGTAATTTAATCGTCTAAAATAAGTCGCGGGTAACAGCTATAGGTAATTTATAATAAAGCTGAGCAGGTAGGTAAACAAAAAATTAATATGATTCCCAAAATAACTATTCCACGCGGACGCAGTCGCGGGCACAGCTAGTATAATATAATTTCTTGATTATATAATACTTATGTTTTAATTATAGCTCGTTTTTAGGGTCCCGTAGTAAAAAACTGAACCCTTATAGATTTGTCATGTCTGTCCCTATGTCACAGCCACTTTTTTCTGAAACTATAAGAACTATATTGTTGAAACTTGGTAAATAGATGTATTCTGTGAACCGTATTAAGATTTTCATACAAAAATAGAAAAAAAACAATACATTTTGGGGGTTCCCCATACTTTAAACTGAAACTCGAATTTTTTTTTCAACAAACCCATACGTGCATTGTTTTCAAAAATGATATTGAGGTTTCTTATATTATTTTTTGATAAACTGAATTATTTGCGCGAAAGACACTTTCAAAGTGGTTAACTGTGAGTCCCCCCTGTAACTTCTAAAATAAGAGTAAACCGCAATTTACCTTTCATTCAAACAATTTTTTATTAAAGACTCGTAAAGCCGACTTCGTGTTATATCACTCTTTCATCAAAATCATTGGGGCAGATAGATAGACAAACATTCTAAAATGTTGTTTTATGCTTTAATATTACTAAATGAAAAATTCTACTTAAATACCGGTATTAATTATAAAATCTTACATTTTTTTAGTTTAAATTTGTTTAAATAGTCTTTAGTGTAGGTTTCCTCGAGAAGAAATTAGAAAAATGAAGATTTCTCTCGATTCCCTCATCAGATCCTGACTTGGGGACTTTGTACACTTTGAGAGTATACCTTTGCAAACAAATAAAGAATTTTCGAAATCAATCCATAATTAACGGCGAACATAGGAAATTAAAGGTTTTCCTTGATTTTTATGGGATCTTTTCATCAGATTCAGATTTGGTCACAATGGAATCGCCCCGAAGGTATACCATTGCAAAAAAAAAGTTTAAATCGATTCATAATTGACGGAGAAATCGGGAAATATATATTAAAAATTGGTAATGCAGTCCTCAATTAAATACGCATTATTAGGGATAACTCAAAAAGCACAAGCTTCCAAATAAAAAAAAACATCTAAATTGGTCACTCAGAAAAAAGTTATAAGGTAACACACTTTTTGTGAAGTCGGTTAAAAGAGAAACCATCGATTAAAGTATACACCTAAAATAGCCAAAATAAATATGATTTTATTTGCTTAACAAATTTGTAATTAACTTAAAGTAATGTAAATATTACAAAAAAAAACTTTTAATTTTAAATATTGTTTAAAAAATATCCCCTGACGACTCCATTCCCTTTTCTTGTTCTAATTACTATTGTGACTATTTTTGAATTTTTATGCTCCAATCAGGAGCGGCGTGTGTGTTGATTGGTGCATTATGCGCCTCAATGACCTTGATTTGATACACGTGTCGTAGAAATCGCAGTGGTGCGCCAGGAACATTTTTATAGAGCGCATTGTATGAAATGGGCCTATCTATAAACATCGATGTACAGAGAACTGTTTAGCGATAGGTTTGTTGCGCGTAAAGTCCCGGGTTCAATTTCCGGTCGGAGCAAATATTTGTTTCATAGCTTTTATTTGTAATGTTTAATAATTAATAATCTATCTATAAATAAATAAATAAATAAATAAATTATAGTAAATATTACAAATATTTGTTAATAAAAAAAAAGAGATGGATATTTTCTTCGGGTCTGGTTATCTAAGAGTGGTAGGTACCCAGTACCCAGTGGTGCCGATCCGGGGTAGTACCACCACTTACAAGTATACAAACCGTGAAGTGATTCGGTCACGTTTCGGGATCAGCTTGTAAGTTGCCAGTTCCAACTAGGCCGGCATAGTGGATGTGATTGCTACTCACAGTTATTGAATTGTAGTAGCAGTGACATTCATTCATGAACCACACTTCGGCTTAACATCAAGCGAAGTGCTGTATTATGTCGAGTCACAATAAAAAAAATAAAAAAACAGGATTTTACTACTTTTGACATTTTTTTGACAGACATATGACCTATTTATTTTTTTATTATAATATAAATTTACACAGTCTAGAACCCGAGAATTACCTAGGACCGAAATAACATAAAATAACTAATTTACGTTGATCCGAAACGCATGCATGTGTCACCAAGGTCAAACTGCATACATGCCACGAAACAAAACACCTTTAATAATAATACATTTCTTTCACTCATCAGAACTTTAAACATAAAAAAATCCAAGTACTATCAAGTAATTGCAATCATGTACGCAAATATGGTCTCTAATTACATAGGCATAAGAGTAAAGTAAGGATAAAATGCGTTGCACAGAATTCAAAAGAACTTATAGCATAGCATATGTAATCTAAAATAGATCTTATTACTTAGCGAGTAACTCTATGTTTCTATGTGCGAACGGCAGGACAACCAAAATACAACGGCAAGTCCCTGTATCAGAATTCTGTTCATACAGGGACGGATTATATTATTTTTATTTAATTAGGTTTAATAACTAACATTAAAAATGAAAACATTATTTAAATACTTTTTTTATTGTGAGATACACTGACCTCGACCCGCCTGATGATAAGCAAGAGGAGGTCCAATAGTGACGACGAATGAAAAAAAAACGAATTAGTTCCCGGCCGCCCCAGCCGCCTTTACTATGCCGGCCTAAGGTGCTTCTTCACGCATCGCTTGAAGGATCCAAGGTCATAGGATGGAGAGAACACACGGGCTGGCAAAGCATTCCACTTGTCAATTGTTCTACAAAGAAAAGACGCACCAAACTTTTTAGTTCGACTGCCGATTCGGTCGACAAAATGCGGATGCTTTCCCCGACCTGTGCGGGTATTACGGGTGTAGGACGAGGTAGGAACAAGGTTAAAGAGCTTTTCGGAACATTCTCTGCGTAGTTGCAGGGGCTCCAGAGTTTGCGTGACCTCTGCATCACCTATAATTCGAACAGCTTGGCGCCGGAATAAATCCAGGGCATTGAGAAGATACTTGTCAGAGCCGTCCCAGAGGTGCGAACTGTACTCCGCGCAAGAGCGAATCTGAGCCTTGTATAATATGAGGCGAAGTTCTAGCGCGAAGAACCGCCGCACCTTGTTCAGGATGCCAAGTTCGCGGGTGGTCTTAATGGCCCGCTCGATGTGGTCCCTGTGATTCAAGTCGCAGCGAAGAGACATTCCAAGAATGTCTAGTCTGTTTATTGCACAGTATAATAAAACACATGTACATAGGTATTTACATGTTGCAAAGAGAAGGAAGGGGAGTAAACGGGGATTTTTTCGTCGAGAACGCGCATACTCGAGAACGCATACTTGTCTACGTTGAACTGAACCAGGTTCTTGTCGCCCCAGTGGGTAATACGATCAAGAACCCCGTTCAGTCCCGGTACAACAGACTCTCTAATATCGGCTTTCTCCTGTTTGCCGGCTACGGGGAGGCAGTGTAGCGTCCATGCACCATGCTGTCGTCTGCATAGCAATGAATGCCGGATCCAAGGTCCAGCATGTCCTTGATATGCAGAAGGAACAAAGTCGGCAAAAGCACGAAGCCCTGGGGGACGCCGGCATTCACCGACATTCTGCGCAATGCGCTTCCATCCACAACGATGCGAATGGAGCGGTCACGCAGGAAGTCGGCTATCCAACCCCGCAGACGGTCAGGTAAACCGTATGCCTCGAGCTTGGATAAAGGGCCGTTGTGCCAGACTCTTTGGAGATGTCGAAACTAACAGCAAGGGCTTCTCCATTACCATCAAACGTATCTGGGGTGAAGACGTGCGTGGTGTACGCCAGAAGGTCACTAGTTGACCGTTTCAGCCTGAAGCCATATTGACGGTCATTGATTAGCTGGCGACACATTGGCCGGTTGCACATTGGCCCCCCTCCAAGCCCGAGGCACACAGTCCGACGAGTACGAGAGCCGGTATAGCCTCGTCAAGGCGGGAGTCAATTCCGCTGCACACGTTTTAAGGACAAGCGCTGGGATACCACTGGACCACTGGACTTCCGGATATCAAGCGATCGTAGCTCGATGCGGACATCGCGTTGTCTGATACGAATCTCAGGCATCGTCAATACGCGAATCTTTGGAAAAGACTTCGGCCCGTGGAACAGCCTTTGCCGTATGCGCCAGTGAGCCATCAGGCTGTCTCAGCGGTGGCAGCACTGAACGACATTCTTAGATTCTACAGTCTTGGCAAGACTCCAAAAGCTGCGACTACCCGTTGGAAACGCGCTGTGCCTCCGCTCTTTTAAACACCTTTCTGCAAGGTGGCACGATAATAGGCTGCTTTCAACTCGTCCACGCGAGGGTCTTGATTTTTAGGACATGAAAATGAGGTTAAGTAAGCTAGGTTGCCTAGTGTCCATAACCATAGAGCTTGTATGACGAGAATTGTGGATGTGAAGGAAGCGAGGAAGTTGTGTTAAAATCGTGGTAAGTGGCGCCTATCCCTGTGGAAAAAAGGCGTGACAACTTGATTGATTTATTTTTATTAATCAATCAAGCGACTGCGACTCTACATATGCCATCACCCTAATGTTAAGCTGGAGCATGGTCCAGGAATGGAGGTGACTGCTACTACACTTAAATAACTGTAAGTAGCAGTCACATCCACTATGCCAGCCTAGTTGAAACGGGCAAATTACAAGCTGATCCCGAAACGTGACTAAGTCACTTTACTGTCTGCATACTTGTAGTTACAAGTACCACTCAAGATGATCAGACTGGGCACCACTGCTTACCACTCTCTGACAACCAGACCCGCAGCAAACATCCGCGCCCTTTTTATTAACAAATATTTGTTATATTTAATTTAATTATTAAATATTACAAATAAAAGCTATGAAACAAATATTTGCTACAAATATCTGCTAGAGAATCGAACCCGGGACTTTCCGGGTAACGGTCAGCCTAATACTAACCAATCTTAGATAATTTAACAGTTAAATTATCTAAGTAACTAATAACCCTCGGCAGTGGACAAATTGTATTACGTAATTTTATTTTTGATGGAATTTCTACCTGCGCTCCGACCCTTTTAGGCTATCTCTTTCTATGCCATTGTTTCCGTATTGCTGTCGCATACATACTCGTTACGACGCGGTAATGAAAATTATTATTAAAATCTCGTTATGAAAATTAACACATTTTACTAGTGAAGTGTATCAATAAGCTGATATGTAAACTATTCAGCTTTTTGTGTAAAATTAAAGATGATTTCTAGAAACTACAAGACATTGATTATTTTTATCCACTATTTAAAACACATTTTTTTTATTGTGACTCGACTTATGGTATCACCCCGCTTGATGTTAAGCCGAAGTGTGGTCCATGAATGAATGGACTGCTACTACAATTCAATATTCAATGCCGGCCTAGATGGAACCGGCAACTTACAAGCTGATCCTGAAACGTGACCAAATCACTTCACGGTCTGTATACTTGTAAGTGGTGGTACTACCCCGGATCGGCACTGCCTACCACTCTTTGATAACCAGACCCGAAGCAAATTTCAATCTCTTTTTTTTTTATTAACAAATATTTGCAATATTGAATATTATTAAATATTACTAATAAAAGCTATGAAACAAATATTTGCTCCGACCGTGGATCGAACCCGGGACTTTACGCGCAACAAACCAATCGCTAAACCGTTCGTCCACGCCTGTCTTCACATGAGGCATAGTATGTATTATTCAGCTAATTCGGCCAGTAATAACTATTTTAATACTATTATTTAACATGATACCACTACCTTTTATTTATAAACTAGTTGTGTCCGCGGTTTCACATGCGTAAAGTTTGGTTTATAACACAGTCATAAAAAAAGAGGAGGTTTTCAACTCGACTTTTTTGTATTTATAACTCGATAACTCATATAAAAATGACAGACGGAAATAAAAATAAATATATATTCCAAACAGTTAAAACTATAGTCAATTGGAAACTATAGTAAAAGATATTTTATTTTAATTAAAAGTAACCGATGTTACTTCTTGTACCTCCAAAAATAAAAAACGTAATAAACAAACTCACATTCACATTTATAACAATAGTAGCATATGCATATAGTAACAGAAGGAAATAATAATAAAGAAAAAATTCAAACAGCTGAATGTATAGTCTATGGAAAGTATAGTGTATAGTCTCCATAGTACAGTAGATTGGATTAGATGTTGACGTAACAGTCGGTAATACAGTGCGATGGTATTATAGTACTCAGGGTTTGAACCAACGCCTTGCATCTATTTTTATAATAGGAAAAAAAATTGACAAAACTTTTTTATTTTCGTAAAAAAAATGTATACTATGTTACTTCTGATTCCTTTAAGAATATGTGTACAAAGTTGCATGATGATCGGTTGAGCAGTTTTTGCGTGAAAGCGTACCAAACAAACGGTCATTCACATTTATAATAATAGTAGGATAATAATAATAATATTATAATATAATAATTTGTTTTCAATTCTTAACAGCTTGAACCCAAATAAATTTCTGAACGCACGCAATTTTGTATGTGAAAATGATTTTCTTTTATTTTATTTATTATAAAAGTATTTTTCTAAAATAAAAGTAGCCTAAGTTACTCCTTATTACATCAGCTACCTGTCAATAAAAGTCCCGTCAAAATCGGTCCGGCCATTCCAGAGATTAGCCGGAACAAACAGACAGACAGACAGACAAAAATTGTAAAAAATGTCATTTTGGTGTATGTACCGTATATATATTCATATACATGTATTAAAAAACGGTTATTTCAATATTACAAACAGACACTCCAATTTTATTATATGTATAGATGTATAATTCCAAACAATCTATAAGAAAGTAGAACCTTAGGAGTATAGTAACCTCACTATGTCGCCCATGAGGCCGATACCAGGACCAGGACCAGGACCACACAGATAAGTGGCATAAATCGTAAAGTTTTTGCAAGTTTGCACTCCCTAAATGCATTGAAAAACTTTTTACCATTGAGTGCAAAAATCACACTAGCCCATAGTTTGCTTCTCCCCTTGATTGACTACGGCGACATTTGTTGCGTGAACGTGACAGAAGCTCAGCTGGATAAGTTGGATCGTATCCTTAATTCCTGTATTAGGTTCATTTTTTCTCTTCGAAAGTACGACCACATTTCTGAACATCGCAAGAAACTAAAATGGCTTGACATTCGCTCCCGACGGAACCTCAGAACAGTGTGTCTTCTTTTTACTGTTCTTAATGAACCTAATACCCCTTCATATCTGAAAGAACAATTTTCCTTCCTTTCCTCATTCCATGACAGAACCCTAAGGTCATCGGAAAACTCCCTTCTCTCCACTCCTGTTCATCGCACTAACTTTGTATCAAAATCCTTTTCAGTTGTTGCAACCTCTCTTTGGAACAATCTACCTGTCTCAATTAGGCAAGCACCGAATAGATATGTTTTTAAAAAACTGGTTTATGCACACCTTTATAAAACGTAACGGTTGTATTTTACTTTATTGTAATATTATGTTATATTATATTGTATTGTATTGTATTGTATTATATTGTATTATATTATATTATATTTTATTATATTATATTATATTGTATTGTATTGTATTGTGTTATATTGTAGTATATTGTGTTATATTAAGTTATCAGTTTTATATCTAATACTCCCATTTAACTTTTCGACTGTCCCGAAGGTTAACTGGTAGATAATGTCTAGCGGCATTAAGTTCGCCTTTACACAAATTGTAATAAAGTTTTTAAATAAATAAAAAAAATAAAAAATATAAGTGTAAGGGAGAAAGCAATATGTGCTTCACAGTATACCGTTAAAGGTGTGATTTCGCTGGCAACTGCAGACGTTTTGTGTGAGATTGATTCCGTGCAAGGCGACACTAGTCTGCAGCCGCCGCGTCAATATTGTTTCCAAACATCATATTTATAATCTATGACTTAGCAAATGCTGATTGTCGCAATAGTGTCGCCTTGCACGGAATCAATCTCATACAAACAAGTAGTGCAGTCTGCGGTCTGCAGTCGCCAGCGGAATCACACCGTTTGTTTGAATGGGCTGCCGTAACACAGTGAAAACTAGTACGGAGTCTTATAATTACCTTCAATGTGTGTTTTATTTATTTATTTGTGTTTTATTTGAATATTATGTAAAGGATTGTATTAATTGATGTAAATAAAAATAAATTATTATTAATTATTATTATTATTATTACCTTAATGCTATATATCAGAAGCATTAAGGTACTTACGGATAGGCATTTTGTAAGTAAATATAAATACATAATTATTATTTGTTTTACAGTTTTTTTTGTTGTTACAATTAATAAAGGATAATGTTTAAAACGTAGATTTTTTTAATTTGTGTTTGTAATTTATTATTAAAATAATAAGTACGAGTATGTACTACCTACCTATTTTTCTCTTTTCCATTCAAACGTAGACCTTAAAATTGACAAAATGCACATTTATTCGCAAATCAATTTACATAAAATAAAAACGGTAATATGAAATTTATCGCTCGACTTGCGTACATATTCGTATCTACTCTGAAATACATCATTTGATACGCCTCTATAAAATAATTTCTTCATTTAATAAAATTAATAAAAATTCATTCAACTTTCATAAATAGTAATTTTACTTTTTAAATTTTTATTGTGACTTGACATAATCAGCACCTTACTTGATGTTAAGCTGGAGTGCGGTCCATGAATGTATGTCACTGCTACTACAATTCAATAACTGTGAGTAGTAGTAATATCCAGTATGCCAGCCTAGATGGAACCGGCAACTTAAAACAATCAATTTTTTACTATTTTTACTAACGTTTCTCTGTAAAGTCGACAAAACGCTCGCTGCACCACCTTAAGGGATACAATGGTATAAACTACTCTCGCGCACGTAATACGCCCATTCTTGGCTGCTTCGACGTTAGCCTATTGAAGACGAGTATTTTTCTATAATCCATTTTATTGTTTTATGATCTGCAGGTAACAAACCTTTTCTATTGGCATTAGCAAAAATATTGGCATTAGAAGCAAGTTATTTTTTGTTTTGTCTATTATAGACGGAGAGCCAGCGCCCAAAAAACTGTTTGAATTTACTAAAGCTATTTTTTTTATAGTTCATTAGAATGGTTGCGTACACAAACATACTGCGGTCAGTCAAGCGAACCTTCTCAGTTTCATTAAGGTGACTCAGATGCGCTATCAAAGGTGTCGTACCTGCGGGGTAATAAAATGAATTTACTAAGGCTGAAAATTGTTATACCACTTTTATATTGCATATAAATAAAAGTTGTAATGGTCAGTCAGCAGAATATGGGGACAGAGCTGGTCAGTCAGCCGCAATGTATGTGCAAAAAATAAATAATGTGCAATTCATTTACTACACTTCAAATTTTTTTTAGGAGTATTAAATATTATTTTAAACATAAAAAAAATAGTCAGTCATCTATTTAACGGGACAAGGTCCGCCAGTCAGCAAAAATAGAAATAAAAATTTCGCGCGCGCGCTCGGCGTTGGAAGCGATTTGAACAGGTAAGAGCGCAGGTATATTCGCACGCAAGAGGTCGAATGTATACACAATAGATCGGGGTCATTGTAACTCTAGTATAAGGATAGATAGACCTTTGTCTTATATAACGTAAAAATATAACGGCTTTTCTGCTTAATAGCATCAGTAATAGTTCAACTGTAGTAAGTGAATCATCTGTTTCTCAAAATGAACAAAGTTTGTGTACTCTGCCTCAAGAAGCATTAGCCATTAATACTGTTCAATAAGCCATTAATATTGATCAAGTATACCGCCAAGTCAATCAGAATTGTTGCAACAATTTCTAAGAGCTGCTTACATAGCAAATATTTGGGGCAATGCACATGCAAAAGTTATCACGGAACTGCCTCCAATCGATCACGGGTGGAAAATTGTCGAGGGAAAATATGAATTCGATTGGTATCAAGGCGATCAATTGCCACAGTTGGTCAACGATGTCGTCCTTCAACCTTCAAAGGAAAATTCAGGTATGCAAATAATAGTTAGCAAAGTAAAAAAAAAATATTATATACTAGCTGTGGCCGCGGTTTCACCCGCATAAAATTAGGTTTATAACACAGTCATAACAAAGGAGGAGGTTCTCAATTCGACTGTATATGCCTTTTTGTATCTATAACTCGATAACTCATATAAAAATGACAGAAGCAAATAAAAATAAATGTAGAAAAATTCCAAGCAGCTAAAACTATAGTCAATTGGAAACTATGTGTACTTCCAAAAATATGTGTACAATACATGAAATGATCGGTTAAGTAGTTGTTGTGTGAAAACGTAACAAACAAACTCACATTCACATTTATAATAATAGTAGGATACGCATATAGTGACGGAAAGAAATAACAATAAAGAAAAATTCCAAACAGCTGAAAGTATAGTCTATGGAAGGTATAGTGTATAGTCTTCATAGTATAGTTAATTGGATTAGATGTTGACGTGACTGTCGGTAATATAGTGCGATGGTATTATAGTATAGCTTGTCTAACTTTAAATGACGCGCCCCTCCACTTTATTAGTTTATTTAAATGTGTGGATACACATATTACTAACTATATTACTATACTTTATCATCGTGATCCTCCTTTTGTTTCTAACCAGCAACTGAATGACCAATTACGATTGCATTTTCGGTGTGATGCATCCATATTTTATAGTCGCAGGTGTGCTTAAATGCAGTGGAGGAGCGCGTCATTTCGGGCTGTACAGACTCTACTCTATAATACTATCGCACCTATTAAAAATGAATAAACTAAAATAAAAATGTAGTATCTTTTTGTACGTGTAACTCCTAACCAAAAAAAACACCTGCCAATATCTAACCTCGGGCCTATATTACTTTAAGTACAATGCGTTTTTAACAAATCGCTTGAAAACTCGCAAAAGGGACACAACCGTCAATTACTTTTGCCCTCACGCGACTGCCCGCGGGTTGCGCACTCAATGATGACCGACTTCTTCCCTCACCTCACCCGCCGTAGGATTTACGCGACACTATTTTGGCTATAATGGCTTACACGTAAGATATAGATATATACTGTCGCGGGCTTTTTTATTGGTCTATTTAAGATGCACATATTCATCATACATTACATATGTGTAACTCCAGCGTTTTTGGCAGCGCACGCCAGAATAGCTCGCAGATGGTAGATTTTTATTCTACTTACTTGACACTTATCGTCATATTTTGGACAATTCACACAATATCTTCATTAATTGTAGCCTATGTGTTATTCTGATGTATTAGCTATATTATTGTAAAGTTTCATTAAAATCCATTCAGTAGTTTTGGCGTGAAAGAGTAACAAACATCCATCCATCCATCCATTCATCCATTTATCCATCCATACTTACAAACTTTTGCGTTTATAATATAAGTAAGGATAATTGCATCAGTTATTTTAATTTTTCAGATTCTCGATCAGAAACTCAATCGGAAACAACCGACATTGACGTTTCCGATAACGATGAAATCAATGAATTTGACGAGTCGGAGGAAGAATTCGATAATTAATGTTTCATTACTAATAATAATAATATTATTGAATTATAATTAATATTCTTTTTGTTCAATCTAGTCTGTTAAAGGCAATAAATAACGATTATAATAAAAAAAGAAGCAAGCCGTTATCTGCGATGCCGAGCGCGCGCACGAAGTTATTTATTTCTATTTTTGCTGACTGGCGGGCCTTGTCCGGTTAAAAAGATGACTGACTATATTTTTCATGTTTAAAATAATATTTAATACTCCTAAAAAAAAATTGAAGTGTAGTAAATGAATTGCATATTATTTATTTTTTGCACATACATTGCGGCTGACTGACCAGCTCTGTCCCCATATTCTGCTGACTGACCATTACAACTTTTATTTATATGCAATATAAAAGTTGTATAACAATTTTCAGCCTTAGTAAATTCATTTTATTACCCCGCAGGTACGACACCTTTGATAGCGCACCTGAGTCACCTGTTCTCAGGTTCGCTTGACTGACCGCAGTATGTTTGTGTACGCAAGCATTCTAATGAACTATAAAAAAATTTGCCTTAGTAAATTCAAACAGTTTTTAGGGCGCTGGCTCTTGGACCAGTTTAGTTGAAGGTAAAGGAGGCGTGGCTTATGCTCCTGTCAGGCGCAAAGGAATATTTTGCTAAATGATGTTGCACAGATTTGGTCTATGGTACATGACTGTACAAACTCTAAATGTATGTAGAAGTTTAACATTTAATATCTCCAAAAATACAGTGTCAATGTTCTTGAAATTTGGTGTGGCGGGTGGCAATAATTTAGCACAAAATATATGAATTAGAATTGTGTCGATAGTTCATACCGTTGATGAGATCTGATGGTGAGGCTTACAGGCTGAAGTTCATTCCACAAGCCTCACTAAGGTACCCCTGTATCTTGGAGATCTTAAACTCAATGTTCTTGAAATTTGGTGTGACGGGTGGCAAAAATTTAGCACAAGATATATGAATTAGAATTATGTCGATAGTTCATACCGTTGATGAGATCTGATGGTGAGACTTCTGGGGTGAGCTTCATTCTGCAAGCCTCACCAACACCTATGTATATCTCCGAAGATACAGTGGCACAAATTTTATCTTTTTGGCACTAATTATCACCAATTCGGCACTTAATTTTGGTATATTTGGTATCTTTAAATTAGATGGTGAGGCTTACAGGCTGAAGGACACAAAATAAATTGCAATTTTAACGTACGGATAATTTTTAATGATAATATGAAATAATGTTAAAGTGTTTCCAAATTACACCTTATTACTAACATTAAATAATATTAAAGCTTTATGGAGCGATTAGTTAAACTTTTAGTAATGCATGAAATTTTAAATCCAGCAGCTAAAACATCGCTTTTTAAACGAATGTAGTACAAAAATAAAGCGCATTACCCTCATTTTACAAGTATAGAATGGCTTAAGTAAATCAGCATTTTTCAGCGCTGACCTATTTCCCTTATTTCGACAGCGGCTTTGTTTAACATTAGATGTACTTGAATTTATTGCATATACTCGCAAGTAGAAAGAACACACGAAAGTATGCAACGGAAGGGAAAACGGTGTGTGTTGAAATACAGTACAACTTTATAGCGCTTTATTTTATGTTGTTTAGTATGCGGTATAGATCAAATTGTGACTAGTATTAGACACAAAATATTCAAACAATCAAATTGTCACGCCTTTTTCCACCGGGATAGGTAGAGACAATGGAGCGCCACTTGCTAAGATCCTCGCCTCCCTCACATCCACAATTCTCTTCATACAAGCTCTGCGATTATATAATTATTTATTATAAGGTTATGGCCTTTAACTAATATTCTTGTAAGTAATAGGTTGGAAAGAATGACTGTGAATATTGCTTTTGTAAATCTAACCACACCCAAGTCGTTATGTTCAAGTAAAACCTAGCCCATTGCCCTATACTTACGATAATAGCTTGGATTAATTTTTACCATAATTTTCATTTTTCATCACTTATTGTGATTTTTGTACTCGATTTATTTTATAGTATTTCGTTTACTTAATATAGTTTAGTGTTTTTTGTTAATTGCAAGCCGTATACCATAGAGCTCGTATGAAGAGAATTGTGAATGTGAAAGAAGCGAGGGAGTTGTGTCAGGATCGTAGCAAGATGCGCTTCTTTGTCTCCGCCTATTACTGTGGGAAAAAGGCGTGACAATTTGATTGATGGATTGATTGCTAAGTCGTGTACGCATATATTATTTAACTGACTTCTAAAATCAGGTGACTTTAATATTTATTTTTAATAAGATGAAAGATCGCCTTGCTTGGGAAGTCCAAAAGTTCGATGACTGAATAAAACGATACAGTCACTGTTGCCTCAGTTGTCACCACTTTGGTGGTCGGGGGTCTCCTTCTTACGCTTCGTTTGAAGGATTTAATGTTATACAATGAAGATAACATTTGGTCTGGTATCATGATTTTTTTTATCTTTAAAAAGTTTTGCAGTTATCGTGGTTATAGCAAGGTGTCTTGGTTACAGCATTAATATCATTATGACATTTTAAAAGCATTTAACAACAATAATAAATTAAGCAGCGTTGCACATTATAAAAAAAAATCTGCACCCATTAAGCGTTTTCAGTTTGAATTAGAATTGTTACCATTTTAATGGCGATAGTTATTATTTAGTGAAAAAATTGTGACTCGGGAGCGTTTTAGTGGCAAATCGCGTGTGGAGTGGCGACTATTATGTACTTATTGTAAGACGCGGTGGTTTGTTATACTAAAACATGCATTTATATAGGACCTTCTGTTAAATGCTATTAAATTTTATTAACTCGAAGTTCTTTTCTCATTTTCAACTTAGTGCATAATTTCTTTGAAATAATATTGGTAATTATGTTTCGTTATTTATTTCACGCCTTTTTGTATAAAATACACAAAATGGTTACTTTGCAAGCAGCACAGTGATAAATCGAAAAATGTGAATAAAAAAATATACTTAAGTATACTTAAAAGTACAATAAAAAGTACTAATAAATAGTACTTTAATAGTAAATAAAATAAATATAAATTTTTGAACGATCTACGCGTCAGTTACTCTCCGTATTCGATGGATAGGTTATTTATTAGACCGTTAATTTATTATTAAAAAATATTTATGAAAAAAATTAAAAAAATGTTCCATTTGTATAAATAGTATCTAATTGTTATTAAAACCTCTTTCTCGATTTACTTTTCCTAAC
The DNA here is from genome assembly GCA_905220615.1 of Tinea trinotella. Classification (NCBI taxonomy): domain Eukaryota; kingdom Metazoa; phylum Arthropoda; class Insecta; order Lepidoptera; family Tineidae; genus Tinea; species Tinea trinotella. The sequence continues at coordinate 12,643,200 of HG992308.1, read as the reverse complement.
AAAGATTTTAGTTATAATTTGATGAATAAATTTCCTCCATATGTGCTCCCCATCCCATAATTTAGTATCCTTCTAGCCGAAGCATGAAAACGCATCTTCGGCATATAGACGAAGACATATGTCCCTTTTAATAAAATAAACATAAAATCAAATGAACAATTAAAATAATATTTACAAAACCAAGAAATAATTGTAAACCAAATGTGCTTGATTTACAGAAACTGGGGGACATTAACTTACGAGTACTATATCAAAGACACAATGCCGCTTGCTTTTGCAATGCTTTACTCTTTATCACCCACCACACGAACCACAGATTTTAAAGCTACTTAAAAAAGTTTAAAAAAATTATAGTTGGGTAAAAAATAACATAATTAGCGTTAAAAATTCATTTATTTTTTCTGTGTATCTATTTTACCCGTAGAGCTTGTTTAAAGAGTGAGTGGATGAGAGGGAAGCGAGGGAGTTGTGTCAGGATCGTGGCAAGAGGCGCTGATTGTCTCTGCCTATCCCTGTGGAAAAAGGAGTAACAATTTGATTGATTGATTTATTTTACTAAGGAGTTATATTTATATTGTATACCAGCACAGCCCAAATGTTACCTGGCAAAGAAAGCCTGGCGTCTTTGTCCGCCTTTTGTATATTTCTACAACACCAACTTTATCACTTCTTATCACTTTTGTCACGTGAAAAAATTTATCCTTTAATTTCAACAGGGATATATAGAGTCAACGCTTCTGTTACATCCAAATTTTCTTCATACAGTCTCTACGGTTATGCGTATTGCTACCCCTAACCCCCTAGTATTCTAAGAATGTTCCCGATTCATGAGATGAGAATGAGAATCATTACTGAAAGGAATGTTCTGAACAATATTCTGGGTCGTCAATTTTATATCCAACTATATAATCAACTATTATAAGAACTTTTATAATCAACTTTACATATTTAACTAGTGATATAATAAACTCTAATTTATAAATATTTTTTTACTTATTCTTTTAATATTTTTTTTAAATAATTTATTAATCTTTTTTGTGAACTTCTTTTACAGTGTGCGCAAAGAAACTTACACAAGCCTTCCTCAATCTTTGTTACTAAAGCAATAAATAAATATATTTAAAATATTTAACATGTGTACGTTGTTAATATTTTCTTTGCAGTACCTATTTCGTTTTCCTAATGACTTGGCCGTAATTATTATTTCTTTGAAAAATAATTTAGTTCGTTACTATTCATTTATTCAACCCTTATCGATAACGATGATGACAGTTTGTTTTTTCCTTTCTTTTCATTTGAATATTAATTAAATTTGTATGAAAATTAGCATCGCGGTTCTCATAACGAGGTCAACATGACGAATGGCCGTGTTTATTTTTTTTTAGTATTTGCAACTAGTAATTATTTATTTTGATTATAATACGAAAACAATTTTCCCAGTCTGCTAATCCGATATACAGACCGTGAAGTGACTCAGTCACATCTCGGGGTCAACTCAGAAGTTGTCGGTTGCAATTAGGCTATCATAGTGTATAGTCATAGTGCGACTATTCTATTAGTAGTTTTTTTAAAGGTTAAAGATGACATAAAAGTTATTTGTAAAAGTAGAAAGGGGCTGCCTCGATTAAATATGATGTTAATCGAGGCAGCCCCAGGAGCAAGTCTTCCGAGCAAATCGGAGACATCCTCAAGAAAGCTGGGTTGCCGTGCGCCCATAACCGTAGTGCTTGTATGAAGGGAATTATGGATGTGAGGGAATTGTGCCGGGATCGTGACAAGTGAATCTCCATCCATTTAATTCATTTGATTGATTGATTGATATAACTACTAGTTTACTAGGTGCTTTAAATGAACCTTTGTTAATTTAATAGAGTGTATTTATAGGAAATGACTAACGTATCATACCGTCTGTAATAATGGACACTCGCCCCAAACAGGACAGTCGCAACGTGAAATCTTGGTAATACTTCAAAGCCTTACGTAACGTAAAGTCTAGAACCAACCTTATACTATAGCTTATATAGCTCTATGTACTTTATAATTTTTTATTTAATACGGTTTTCAGACCCAGGAGGTTGTTTTTCGACGAAATCGGAGACGTCCTCAAGAAAGCTGGGTTGGCTAGTGTCTATAACCATAGAGCTTGTATGAAGAGAATTGTGAGTGTGAGAAAAGCGAGGGAGTTCTGTTAGGATCGTAGCAGTGGGGCGCTAAATTGTCTCTGACTATCCCTGAGGGGGGAAGGCGTGACAATTATAAGTACACTACAAGTATAACTACGTATTCCGAGTTATGGTAGTACCCCGGGTCGCCAGAATAGGTACCACTGCCTACCACTTCTTGATAACGAGGACAAAATATACGACTCTTTATTTATTACCAAATATTTGAAAATTTAATATATTTAATTAATATTACAAATAAAAGCTATAAAGCGGAATCGAACTCTGGACGCTAATTTGCCACTGACTGTCGTTAAACAGATTAAGTTTAAAAAAATTAGCTTCCAAGTATTTTCCAGTTGATGAAATAAAATAATTGTTAGTATTTTACAGTTTTAACACTGAACTGTCCAGTAAAGTGTATTAACAGTAATTAGCATATACAGCGGTGCATTGCCCCGTGGGGCCGGATCCCCGCGCACCTTTCTAAACAACTTTAAATTAAATCAAGTATTTAGAAGGTATTAAATGTTATAATGTAATTTTATGAAATTGTTTTTGTTCAGTGTTTGAATATAACTTTATAGTGTGTCATAATATAAATTATTGTCATATAATGTTCGAATATATCTTTATATCATATAAATTAGTCTTTATACTTGTTTAAATTATATATTATACAAATTATTATAGTTATACTCATAGTTATGTGTTATGTGTTCGTTAACTTATGTAATGAAATTCGATGTTAGGGGGGTTTCAATTAAATTAGGGGTTTAAATTGTAAGTATAAAAAAATATAAGTTAAAAGTTCGGCTGACATGATTAAACCGTAAATTAAGTCGTTTATTTTAATCGCCAGAACTCTTGGACCTTGTATGATTTTACAGTAATAGGTTAGTGTAAATAGTCTGGAAGGTACTTAAAAATAAATTACCCTTTAATTTATAGAAATAACCATCGCCTCACTAACCAAAATTCCAAGTAATTGCTTTTCTAATTTCCCGACTATGTTTTCCAACAACTCATAATTATGAATCAAGTCGAATAGTAATTTCAGTAATAAACTGGACCCAAGGACTAAACGTCTAATCAAAATATATTAGGGAAACAAAAAAACGTACAAGCAATCAGCATGCAAATACGGTGTGACTGGTGCGTGAGGCTTATCCTGCGACCCACATCTTGGGCGGACGACAAGGCCGCAACGACCTCGTCTCCATTGCACAACGACACTGCCAGCCCACAACGTGACGTGACGTCCCTTTGCTTACGTGAAACTCGTGATTGGTAATATTTTGTTATGAAGGTATGTGAATGCTAAGAATTTTCACTCACCACAAGGTTACAACAATTTCCTATTTCATTATTTTTAGCATTTTTCATTATCATACAATTTTCTAAACTAAGTATATAATGTTTATAAAATATACACATACCTTAAAAGTTTTATAGGAAGACACGACATATGACGCTCCATCCTCTAATTCTTCAAGCCGGTACTTCCTATCGCCATCCATGCCAAATATGAATCGCGCTCCACGTGGCAATTCCAAACGCTCCGACAATCGATCAAGAAGGGCATCCATAGACGCTAAATCGCGCCCCGGTTTGAACCTAAACTCCACACCAGGATGAAAAGGATCTCCGTTTCTATAAAATGTAACTCGTCGAGCTCGCCAATAATTGAGATTAGCGTATCTGCTCGCCGGTTCATTTCTGATCGGTCGAGCTGTGGTTGCCTCGGAGCCTTCGGAGGCGTCATCAGGCCGCTGCGGAGGCGATGGTGGCCGCGAGGGTCTCCAATCTCCTGGCTCTCTTTCATCGTCAGAGGGCGGGTTAGGATCAGGTTCTGCCGTCGCCGGCGGCGGAAGAGGTTCAGGTGCCGGCGCGGGTTCAGGTGCAGCCTGCGAACGTGCGAGACGGAGGTTAATTCGCGGGTGTTGACGAGGGCGCGGGCGTGACATAACGCTGCGTGCCGTCCCCGCGGCACCTGGCCGCAGACTGGACACGGCCGCATGCCGACACACGACCCCTATACTCCCAATCAACTAATGCTAAACAGGGAGACTACATATAGCAACATATGTATTGAATCCATTCATCAAATTAAGGTTAAGGTGTTTATCTACTAACACACATCCGTCTAGACAAGAAGTATACGCCAGTGAAAAGATATTTACAAAATTACATTCTCATGAAAATGTACACGATGACTTCAAACTTTTTCATTAATAACAATAATTTAATAATGATCTTGATATTACTCAATATATGGAGCAAGTTTTGCCGTGACTAAGTAACTTTAGTCACGCCGTTGCTCACTACCATCATTAGTCATTGCCGTGAAACTTTGCTGAACTTAACTATGTTTACAACTACAAACAATATATTAGAAATAATGCAATGCAGATTAAGAGTATTATATACAATAGTTTTAAAACTTAGCAATTTATGAATTAGAAAATTGAATAAAAAAATTACCGTCCACCGAAAAGTGAACCCGATCCTAAGTGTCTAATATTCTAATGCTAGTTTATCAAACAATATTGTGGTAGTACCAGCTTGGAATATTCCGTAAATAAAAATAATACATACTATTATATATATAGCTTTTTACTTACTTAAGTGAACGCATAAAATAAACTGTTTAAATTAAATTTCTAGTCATATAAAACAATGTATTTTATACATCCAATATGTAACATTGCAGTGAAAATTTATTAGCTTTTAAGGTTTATTTTGGCAACTTCTTGATACATTATTTGCATAAACATTGTTGCATTGGCATGATGGCATGAATAAACAGCAATTACAATAACAACTATAAAGTTTTCTATATATTTCTATATATACATATAAGTATTATTAAATAAAGCATAATTTTTTATTGGGGTAAATAGCCAACTGCTTATTTAAATAAGAATTTGAATAAAGTCGAAACTCTAATGATTAGATGCAGTTTTCTAATCTATTTTAATTTGTTTTAATTATAATATTAATCGTCATCATCAGCCAGAAGGCGTCCACTGCTGAACATAGGCCTCCCCCTTAGAACGCCATTTCGAACGACAAGATGCCAGTTGCATCCACCGGTTATTCGTGACTTTCACTATGTCGTCAGTCCACCTAGTGGGAGGCCTACACCTAAGCTGCGTTTGCCGGTTCGTGGTCTCCACTCTAAAACCTTTCTGCCCCATCGGTTGTCGGTTCTTTGAGCGATAATTAATAATACACAGATTGAAGGTTGCCCGAGTGGCCGGTATAGTGAAACTGCATCATTTTTTTCAGTAGTAGGCGTTCTTTTTTTTTCAGTCGAGGTCAAATATCACTTCTGAACAATAAACAATCAAATGCGTTTGCTTAGTAACTATTTATCTGTGGCAACAGTAACCTCCTTTCATAGAAAACTCACTCCAACCTAACTTGAAGTCGTGACAATAATAAAAAAAAAAATTTACTCGTATGTACTTACCACAGCGACAGCAGCCATACTCTCTTCAGTCATAAGGTTTAAAAGTTCAACCGACACTTCCTGGTCACATTACATTCGCACTCAAACCGGCCACTGTCTTTGCGATGACCGCTACGAAGGTCCACGAAAATAAGACGGCGCGAAAATGTAACAAAATAAACGTTCGTGCAATAATTTTTCTCCCCTTTTTTTGTTTAATCAGTCAGTTTATTTTAAACAGTGTTTAAGACTTAAATATTCAATCATTTTTGGAGATGCAAAAGGATTTGAACAGTCGTCCGGTTTTGTTTTGTGTAAGGAATCGAGTGAGCTTGTTGTGGAATAGTCGGTCAGCAAGGGGTGGCAACGGCCAGCGCACTCGAGACAGTGGTAATGGTGGGACCAGTTATTTAAATCAACAAACAAGTTGTCAATTTTTTAATAATAATTATTTATTATTAGTAATAACACATTTGATCTCTACATCACTTTACACATTTAACCCTCATCGCATTTAATCCAGGAATAAATGTAAAATGAACAAAACATTTTTAAAAATCTGAGGTGATATCATTAACAATATTAAAAATAATGATTTAACTTTACTAAATTAGTAAGTTAGTAGTTGTTTGTTAAAATTAAAGAATTTATAGTTATTTTATATTTGATAGATCAGATCAAAAATATAATTATAATTCAAAATTTGAATAAATATTTACCCACCAAATTTCTCTAATATTAATAACAAAATTTAATGTAAATTGTTGCAAAATGGGTTATTATTAACATTTTTAATATTATAATTTAACTGCCTGCCTGTCCCACTTCGGCTGTACATCTTTATAGGTATACAACGATATACCTATAAAGATATTCGTATAATTATATATGCTTTATTCTAACAACAATTTTGTTGGTACGAGATTTATCAAAGTTCGTTAATGGTCCAGTCAGTATGTCTCACGCGGGCGTCCACCGGTCGGCGGAACTGTCGTGCTTATGTAGGCTAAGGCTATATTTTTTCAAATATTCCCTCGCAAACCGTTAGCGCATTTTTTATACCCTCCAATTATATACATGATTTGAACGCAGAATTTCTATCCAAATACCATTTTTGTATAAGAAAAATGTAAAGAAAAAAGGGAAATGACTATTTTTAAACAATTTCAATGCAATTGTTGTTAATTTTTCAGCACATGTTTGTTGTTTTCTTTCTATACTTTTATTAAACATAATTTTCTTAAAGCTTGCTTCAATAGGTTTCGCGTGTTATGTCGCAACGTATGGACGGCAATTAAATTTTACGTTTAAAAATTATGTACGATGAAGTTTTTCCATGCAATTTCAAAATTCTGCTATTAATTTCTAAAATGCATTTTATGTACAATAATTAAAATAATAATAATTGGTTATATATGGCTAAAACACAGTTAAGACAGTATTTACATTAAACAGATTCTTAACAAACTTAATCTTACTTAATTATTCTTAAAATAATGTTATTTTTAGTTATGTACCAAAGAGAAAATACAATTAAATAATTAAATAATCAAATTGTCACGTCTTTTTTCCACAGGGATCGGTAGAGACAATGGCGCAGATCCTGATACAACTCTCTCGCTCATACATACGGATACATTTTTTAAAATTTCTATACTAAGCTATATCATGTATAAAGTGCTTGTATCATAGAAACAGGACAACCAAAGTACATATATCAAAGATACATTGGAGCCGGCAAGTGGTTTTGAACTCGTGCTCTCGGTTTTCGTAACCACTGTAGTACAACTACACTATGAACACCTGAAAATTAAAAAAATAGAAGTATAAATCGTTTTACAATAAAAGTATAGAACAATGTAGTACTGTTAAGATGCTAAGCGTCAACTTAATTTATTGCCTAATTAATTATGTAAATAGATTAGCGTGGTGTTGTTAAGTACACGTATTTAATAAGCAGTAACTAACAATAACTTTGGCTTTGTGCGTCCTTTACCGCCTAAACCACGGAGAATATTCCGAGCCGGTACTTCCTATCGCCATCCATGCCAAATATGAATCGCGCTCCACGTGGCAATTCCAAACGCTCCGACAATCGATCAAGAAGGGCATCCATAGACGCTAAATCGCGCCCCGGTTTGAACCTAAACTCCACACCAGGATGAAAAGGATCTCCGTTTCTATAAAATGTAACTCGTCGAGCTCGCCAATAATTGAGATTAGCGTATCTGCTCGCCGGTTCATTTCTGATCGGTCGAGCTGTGGTTGCCTCGGAGCCTTCGGAGGCGTCATCAGGCCGCTGCGGAGGCGATGGTGGCCGCGAGGGTCTCCAATCTCCTGGCTCTCTTTCATCGTCAGAGGGCGGGTTAGGATCAGGTTCTGCCGTCGCCGGCGGCGGAAGAGGTTCAGGTGCCGGCGCGGGTTCAGGTGCAGCCTGCGAACGTGCGAGACGGAGGTTAATTCGCGGGTGTTGACGAGGGCGCGGGCGTGACATAACGCTGCGTGCCGTCCCCGCGGCACCTGGCCGCAGACTGGACACGGCCGCATGCCGACACACGACCCCTATACTCCCAATCAACTAATGCTAAACAGGGAGACTACATATAGCAACATATGTATTGAATCCATTCATCAAATTAAGGTTAAGGTGTTTATCTACTAACACACATCCGTCTAGACAAGAAGTATACGCCAGTGAAAAGATATTTACAAAATTACATTCTCATGAAAATGTACACGATGACTTCAAACTTTTTCATTAATAACAATAATTTAATAATGATCTTGATATTACTCAATATATGGAGCAAGTTTTGCCGTGACTAAGTAACTTTAGTCACGCCGTTGCTCACTACCATCATTAGTCATTGCCGTGAAACTTTGCTGAACTTAACTATGTTTACAACTACAAACAATATATTAGAAATAATGCAATGCAGATTAAGAGTATTATATACAATAGTTTTAAAACTTAGCAATTTATGAATTAGAAAATTGAATAAAAAAATTACCGTCCACCGAAAAGTGAACCCGATCCTAAGTGTCTAATATTCTAATGCTAGTTTATCAAACAATATTGTGGTAGTACCAGCTTGGAATATTCCGTAAATAAAAATAATACATACTATTATATATATAGCTTTTTACTTACTTAAGTGAACGCATAAAATAAACTGTTTAAATTAAATTTCTAGTCATATAAAACAATGTATTTTATACATCCAATATGTAACATTGCAGTGAAAATTTATTAGCTTTTAAGGTTTATTTTGGCAACTTCTTGATACATTATTTGCATAAACATTGTTGCATTGGCATGATGGCATGAATAAACAGCAATTACAATAACAACTATAAAGTTTTCTATATATTTCTATATATACATATAAGTATTATTAAATAAAGCATAATTTTTTATTGGGGTAAATAGCCAACTGCTTATTTAAATAAGAATTTGAATAAAGTCGAAACTCTAATGATTAGATGCAGTTTTCTAATCTATTTTAATTTGTTTTAATTATAATATTAATCGTCATCATCAGCCAGAAGGCGTCCACTGCTGAACATAGGCCTCCCCCTTAGAACGCCATTTCGAACGACAAGATGCCAGTTGCATCCACCGGTTATTCGTGACTTTCACTATGTCGTCAGTCCACCTAGTGGGAGGCCTACACCTAAGCTGCGTTTGCCGGTTCGTGGTCTCCACTCTAAAACCTTTCTGCCCCATCGGTTGTCGGTTCTTTGAGCGATAATTAATAATACACAGATTGAAGGTTGCCCGAGTGGCCGGTATAGTGAAACTGCATCATTTTTTTCAGTAGTAGGCGTTCTTTTTTTTTCAGTCGAGGTCAAATATCACTTCTGAACAATAAACAATCAAATGCGTTTGCTTAGTAACTATTTATCTGTGGCAACAGTAACCTCCTTTCATAGAAAACTCACTCCAACCTAACTTGAAGTCGTGACAATAATAAAAAAAAAAATTTACTCGTATGTACTTACCACAGCGACAGCAGCCATACTCTCTTCAGTCATAAGGTTTAAAAGTTCAACCGACACTTCCTGGTCACATTACATTCGCACTCAAACCGGCCACTGTCTTTGCGATGACCGCTACGAAGGTCCACGAAAATAAGACGGCGCGAAAATGTAACAAAATAAACGTTCGTGCAATAATTTTTCTCCCCTTTTTTTGTTTAATCAGTCAGTTTATTTTAAACAGTGTTTAAGACTTAAATATTCAATCATTTTTGGAGATGCAAAAGGATTTGAACAGTCGTCCGGTTTTGTTTTGTGTAAGGAATCGAGTGAGCTTGTTGTGGAATAGTCGGTCAGCAAGGGGTGGCAACGGCCAGCGCACTCGAGACAGTGGTAATGGTGGGACCAGTTATTTAAATCAACAAACAAGTTGTCAATTTTTTAATAATAATTATTTATTATTAGTAATAACACATTTGATCTCTACATCACTTTACACATTTAACCCTCATCGCATTTAATCCAGGAATAAATGTAAAATGAACAAAACATTTTTAAAAATCTGAGGTGATATCATTAACAATATTAAAAATAATGATTTAACTTTACTAAATTAGTAAGTTAGTAGTTGTTTGTTAAAATTAAAGAATTTATAGTTATTTTATATTTGATAGATCAGATCAAAAATATAATTATAATTCAAAATTTGAATAAATATTTACCCACCAAATTTCTCTAATATTAATAACAAAATTTAATGTAAATTGTTGCAAAATGGGTTATTATTAACATTTTTAATATTATAATTTAACTGCCTGCCTGTCCCACTTCGGCTGTACATCTTTATAGGTATACAACGATATACCTATAAAGATATTCGTATAATTATATATGCTTTATTCTAACAACAATTTTGTTGGTACGAGATTTATCAAAGTTCGTTAATGGTCCAGTCAGTATGTCTCACGCGGGCGTCCACCGGTCGGCGGAACTGTCGTGCTTATGTAGGCTAAGGCTATATTTTTTCAAATATTCCCTCGCAAACCGTTAGCGCATTTTTTATACCCTCCAATTATATACATGATTTGAACGCAGAATTTCTATCCAAATACCATTTTTGTATAAGAAAAATGTAAAGAAAAAAGGGAAATGACTATTTTTAAACAATTTCAATGCAATTGTTGTTAATTTTTCAGCACATGTTTGTTGTTTTCTTTCTATACTTTTATTAAACATAATTTTCTTAAAGCTTGCTTCAATAGGTTTCGCGTGTTATGTCGCAACGTATGGACGGCAATTAAATTTTACGTTTAAAAATTATGTACGATGAAGTTTTTCCATGCAATTTCAAAATTCTGCTATTAATTTCTAAAATGCATTTTATGTACAATAATTAAAATAATAATAATTGGTTATATATGGCTAAAACACAGTTAAGACAGTATTTACATTAAACAGATTCTTAACAAACTTAATCTTACTTAATTATTCTTAAAATAATGTTATTTTTAGTTATGTACCAAAGAGAAAATACAATTAAATAATTAAATAATCAAATTGTCACGTCTTTTTTCCACAGGGATCGGTAGAGACAATGGCGCAGATCCTGATACAACTCTCTCGCTCATACATACGGATACATTTTTTAAAATTTCTATACTAAGCTATATCATGTATAAAGTGCTTGTATCATAGAAACAGGACAACCAAAGTACATATATCAAAGATACATTGGAGCCGGCAAGTGGTTTTGAACTCGTGCTCTCGGTTTTCGTAACCACTGTAGTACAACTACACTATGAACACCTGAAAATTAAAAAAATAGAAGTATAAATCGTTTTACAATAAAAGTATAGAACAATGTAGTACTGTTAAGATGCTAAGCGTCAACTTAATTTATTGCCTAATTAATTATGTAAATAGATTAGCGTGGTGTTGTTAAGTACACGTATTTAATAAGCAGTAACTAACAATAACTTTGGCTTTGTGCGTCCTTTACCGCCTAAACCACGGAGAATATTCCGAGCCTTGTTCCTACCTTACGGTACGGGTCCGCATTTCGTCGATCGAATCGGCAGTCGAATTAAAAAGTTCGGTCCGTCTTTTCTTTGTAAAACAATCGACAAGTAGAATGATTTACTAGCTAATGTGTTCTCTCCATCCTATAACCTTGGATCCTTTAAAAAAGCAGCACGTACCGGCGTAGTAACGGCGACTAAGGCAGCCGTGAACTGACTCGGTTTTTTCAGTCATCGTCACTCTTGCACCTTTTCTTGCTTATCAAAATAAATGCTCATTGGTATGGCCAGTATCATTGGGCAATAAGAAAGCATCATAATATTAACAAACAAATGAAAACACTGTGATGTCTGAAAGCCATATTTCGTAGCGTATACGTCGTAGTTATCGTTATTGTACTCGTAGTTTATACTCGTAGTTATCTCTTTTAAATCATAGTTACGAATAAACTTTTTTCATCTTTTATTTTCTTTATTGCCTCTTTATGTTTAGTATTATGTTCTATATAAGTAATTTTTATTTGTATCATAATCATTTATATGTGTTTGTATAGTACCTAATAATGATAATTATAGTACATTGTACTACCGTTCATATCGGTTATAACACCTAAAAGTTGCCTGGAAGATGGAAGAGATTGATTGCTGTTCAGGAATAAAGTCGCCTTTTGTCTCACTTTTATTTACATTTCAATTTTTATAATATGCACAATAAAGAATTAAATGTATAAAAAATATTTACTAGAAATCATCACACATGCTGTCTTATGTGTGTCTGTCCACTATTTAGAGATAAAACATCGAGTTATAACTATATACTATAATATCTATTCGTCTAATATCTCTATTCGTTTCAGAGGTAGCATGCAAATCTTCGTGAATACCTTGACGAGCTGTTTAAAAATATTTACTTACTTGTCTGATTTATTAATATTTTAAGCAACAAATATCTCATGAAAATCTTTTTGTCCTTGTTCCTATTAGGAATAATAATGTTGCCTTGTAATTACTTGAAGAAAGAATATTGATAATAAGCAAAGATAAGTTTTGCTTTGAGTTTATGCGACGCGACACGCACGTAACACGAATGAGGTCCTACGAGTAGTTATTCATTTGATTATATTATTCAGACATTTTATACAAATTTTTATTACAATTCTTGCACGATACAGCGTTCATGGAATATAATTTTGTATTTGTCACATGTAATCAACAGATCGTTTATTTGACTCATGCAAGTTTTCTATTTTGAAAAAAGTGAATTATTATTAGAAAATATTATTTGTTAGTCATGTTTTAGGCTGATACATGGTCATAGTTGGCCGGCATAGTTATGACGACTCAGGCAGTTGTAACGTAATATAGAACAACTAAAGTTATTTATAATGAAGTTAGTTTTGTAATCAATTTATAGAATGTCCAATTGTCGGTTTAGATAGATATTCTCATAATGTTTTTATAATTTTATTATATATATATATTTTATTACGTTCTGAAAGAAAGCTGTTTGTGCAATAAACAATACTAAATATACTATAAATTATTTAAAATATTGAATTTTACATTTTTTTTTGTTATCCGAGTATTCAAACCGTTTACATATTGATACTCGACCATACTTTCTGCCGCGTTTCGGGATTAGCTTAAAAGTCCATAGTTAAACTAGGCCGCCATATTGGATGCGACTGCTACTTACATTTTGCGACCATGGTTACCTTAAATAACGTGTGTGATCTTACTGGCATTTAAGGTGATAAAGATGCTCAGTGCGGTCGCACGTAAAGCGTCAGAGCTTGGGTTCATTTCCCGGTCGGAGTTAAATGATGAGATGCAAGAATTTTCCCTGAAAAAAATCATTACCTAATAATTATAAGTGTCGTATAGATTTATAATTGTCATTCGAAGACAAACATTTATTTAAATAAATAAATGGTAGTATTTTTTTTTCTAATTCATAACAAGACATTTTATTTAACTATCACAGGGCGTGACGTTTTTTTACCTACCAACACAACCAATGAAAGTTCCTCCACATGTCATTATAATTTAATATTCAACTCTTCGTGTCAGCAGGTATCAGGTAGTTGTGGCACAATTGTCATAACGTGACGCATCCGGCCTCGCTGATTGGCTACTTTCAAAACCGCGCCCTTCTATCATCTCCGCCCTATTAGATAGAAAGGTTGTTTGTTGCTAAGCGTCGATTGTTTCGTTGTTTTTTATTTTATTGAGGCTCCATATATTATATTAACAACGCCTGATGTTAAGCTGGAGTCGAGTAGCAGTCGTATCAACCATAAGTTGATCTCGTATCGCGACTAAATCATTTTACGGTCTGTACCATAGCATAATCTAGGTAGGTCTGTACTCAGCTAGTCTGGGACAGTGGATGTGACTGCTGATTGTAGGCCTCAGTGTCACCAGTCGCCTCCACTCATGGATTGTATTGTTCTCCAGTTTAACAGTCAGGATGCGGTTATAAATAATAGTGCAATAATTGCATATTTCAGTAAATGGATATACCAGAAAATATGAAAACACGTGCATCAATCAATCAAATTGTCACGCCTTTTACCCACAGGAATAGGCAGAGACAATGGAGAGCCAATTGCGCTTGCCACGATCCTGAAACAACTCCCTCGCTTCTCTTACATTCACAATACTCTTCATACAAGCTCTTATCATCATCAGCCAGAAGGCGTCCTCTGTTGAACATAGGCCTCGCCTTTAAAAGCTCTACGGTTGCTAAAGTTAAATTATATTTAATTATAACTCAGGGAATAATTTGAACGTCTTATGTAATAAAAGTATTGCATGATATTGGGTGGTTTTAAGCCCTAATTGATTGCGTAAGTAATATTTAAGTGGAAATTCTTGTACAATTTTGGCGACCATTCTTTTTAGCATAATTGGTCCAAGGCCAAGCCATTGGTTTAGAAATGCGTACGATCGTCTACACGCGATTGGTAGTGTGACTTTTTTATATTTACATTTCTATACTAAGCTACTAAAGTGCTTGTATCATAGAAACAGGACAACCAAAGTACATATATATCAAAGATACATTGGTACCGGCAAGTAGTTTTGAATCCGTTTGCGTAACCATTGCACTGCCACTACACCACGGTCGCCTAATCCTTAATCCTTCGCACCTTTATTCACATAAGGATTTTGTTATTGTGACTAGAAATCTGACCTCGATTTGCCTGATGGTAAGTCAGGGGAAGTCCAAGAGCGCCTGCGACTGAAAACAGGGCCTTAGTGCACGGCTGCCTCAGTCGCCGTCACTATGCCGGCAAAAAGTCTTTCTTTACGCATCGCTTAAAGGATCCAAGATTATAGGATGGAGAGAACACATGGGCAGGTAAGGAATTCCACTTGTCGATTGTTTTACAAAGAAACGACGCACCAATTTTATTAGTTCTTAACGCAACGATTCTACATGTATAGGCGATAAAGAACACGGATTTTTTTATTGTGGCTCAACATTGCGACGTCTGATGTTATGCTGGAGGACCTTTAACGGAAGCGACTGCTAGTATAGTTAGATACCTGCAGTCGCATTAACTATGCTGGTCTAGTTGGAACCGGCTGATCCCAAAACACGACTGAGTCACGTCATAGTCTGTACACTGATGTTACTATCGTTATTTCTTTGTCTGCCTGGAATGTCTAGGCCAAGGCTGCTCAACCCCAGGCCCGCAGGCCACAGTATGGCCCGAGAAAGATTTTTAAGTGGCCCGCGCAAGTATGGTTTAAAAATACGCACCAAATTAAAAAAAAAACGCCGCGCACAGTACAGCCCGTAACTAACGCTAATACTTCTCATTGGCGTTAGATGAAACTTTAATGAGTAAATCTCAGTTAGCTAAAATTGACGAAAATTAGAATGTGCAAGATTTATTAGAAGTCTGTCAGCTAGAAAGTACAACCCAAGGAAAAGACATTAAAAAAGACAAAAGACATCCTTAATTTTCAAAAATATATTTAATGCATTAATATAAATATAAGGAATGCAATAAAAAAGCGTTTATCGTGGGACAAATTGATATCTATTTGCACTGATGGTGCATCAGCAATGATTGGAAAAACCACTGGTTGTGTGGCTTTGTTACAGCATTTCTTAGGTCGAAATTTATTTTCGTATTATTGACCTGGCGTTACAGTTTTTAAGTAGTTTTGGATTAACATATCTATGTGAAAAGGTTTTTTCAGATCTTAATTATGTAAAAAATAAATAGCGCACATCCTTAACTGAGCAACATACGAGTATTTGTGACTTGTTGTTACTGTCATCGTTTCTTAATAATTGAGTTTTTATTGCGCTTGTCCTGAAAGTAACTAAAATAGCTTTCCTATTTGTGACCCGTCATTAACAACTGAATCCACCGTTTGGCCCGACTCCTCAAAAGGTTGAGCAGCCTTGGTCTAGGCGACCGCAAACTGTATCAAATCATTTTTTTGTGGTCATTGCTCTTAAACGCTTACTATGTACTATCAGGCAGTCGAAAACAGAGGTCGTGTTACAACAAGTTTCCTATATCACAAATAGAAATTAGGTATGCATTACGTTTAAAATAGCGAAAAAATAGCGCTTACTTTATCAGAGATAGGTAAGGAAACTAAAAATAGTTATCTTATTATCCTTATGTTATAAGGCGGCCGTGGTCTAGTGGTAGTGAAATGATCTTTCAAAGCAAGAGGTCCAGTTTCAAAACCACTTGCGGCAGAAAAAAAGAGCGCTGTCTTTTGATTGATTGATAAGTAAGCAAGGGGAGGTCCAAAAGCACCGACGATTGAAAATCCGTTTCATTTCACTTTTGCCTCCGTGGAAATTTAAATAATTACCTCGACTAATTTCTCAGTATTATGATGATAATAATCGACGATATTCGTGTGAAATTTACAAGGACGAATAAGATATCAGCTACATTGTATGGAGAAATAATGTTTGTAAAAGAAATCTGGTGGACGCACGTGACTTTACGTGACGGGTTAGCGTGTGGGAAAATAGTAGGTCCCAACATTACATGGCACTCTGAAGCCTGCTATGTCAATTGTTACTTAAACTGAGGATTATAATTAGGTACTATGCTATTAAAATAAGAATAGGACGGGCTGTTAAATAACTTCACTTGACTGATTTAAAGGTGTCTTTCTTGACGGTCCGTAAAGAAAAAGACACCATACTAAAGTGAAGTTGGTTGCAGAGTTAGATGTCACAAAATGGCGCCCATTCCGTCCTATTCTTATTTTAATCGCATTATATAGGTTGGCTGCTGAAAGAGATCACTTTTTTAGTGATAAGGTCACCAATTGCACTTTTTAAAGTCATATGTCGACAACACTCCGAATGATGTTAATGTGAATTGCGGTCTATGAGTGGTCACATCCACTATACCGGCCTAGTTGGAACCGGCAACTTACAAACTGATCCCAAAACACGACTAAGTCACTTCCCGATTTTTATACTTGTAAGTGGTGGTACTACACCGGATCGGCAGATTTGGCGCCACTGCCTACTATGATCGGGAGCGATCCGTATTTTGTTTTGTACAATAAAAAAGTTTCACTGACTGTTTGTTATAGGTATCAATATATAAAGAGGTATTTGACTTGCCAAGAACGCTGACACCTGAAAAAACAACTAAGTACACGGTTTTTTAGTCTCCTTTACTATGTCTACCAGAGGTGCATTTTCACTCTTCAGGATCCAAGGTTATAGCATGTGGAGAACACATGGAATATTTCTTTTAATATTGTTGACTCTTAAAATACAGACTATTTAGCATGGTATGTATGTGGAATTCCGAGAGCATAAGTTGTAGCTCTGAATTCGCATTGAGTTTTGCATTGGATTCGCAGGTTTTGAAAATGTCGGGGCACACGTGCCTACCTTAATTAGAGAACTAATCCACTCACCTTGGGTCTCTTCGCTTTCAGCTTCCACACATTTTTTTCACTAGTTAGGCTTCGACCTTTATGTGGGTATTATAACTTACAGGAAATTTGTACTATGTTTAAACAATTAATGAAATTTGCACTGACTCTGCCATGCCTTGTTGGTACCAGAAAAATTGATTGCCACGCGATTGGTGAATAAGCGCAAACATAGTGATGCAGCGATGCGATTGGCCGAATTTTAATAGACCACCGATAAATATATTATTCACCAATCAGGTCGTACTTAAGTACCCAACAATGTATCTAAACGTTAGTATAATTTGGCAAAACCAGGCATAATACGAAGAAAAAGGTTTCGCGGCGGCCGAGACGTATTAAAGAACATTTATGACGGTTGGCCTACTTTTTGCAATGGACTTTACCAAAATACTTATTGCTGTTGCGCAATGGATTTCAGACATGATAAAAAACACTTTAATTATATATTTTATTAGTACTGTTTGCCGAATATACGAATTTGCCGTATATAATATGTGATACATATAAATATTAAGTGTAAACTGTGCAAATAATTGAAATGGAATGCAGTTTCTTTTTTCTATCGAATAAATATAAAATTATTAGTTCTTTCAAATAATAATGTTATTAGCCTGAATAAAAAATATTACGAACCAACCAGTCTGTAAAGCTGTTTGCATAGCCTAAAAAACAGTGTCTAATTTAAAAACGAAATAAAACCAGACTATCTAGTTTGAAAATACACGTTTGTAACCGTAAGTTGAAATTAAAATATGTAACGCCAAATTAATTTAATGCTTTCAATAAGGCTTCTAACGAGGGCCGCTGAAACCACTTTCAATTAGTCGTAGAAAGAATTGGTATTCGTAGCAAATAGCTTAACGTCAAAGAAGTTTGCTTTTATAAAGTTAAAATTTTATCGGACCCGAAAAGTGAATGCGACTGTAAAATAATGTGCATGAGACGAACTCCATAAAGTTCGCCTCATGCAAACTTTTATAGTTAATTGAGCAATCATTAATTCTATATTTATTATTGCAAGAAGTTGTATTATGTAGATATTATTGTCAGCCAGTTTAACGATGCGTTTGTTTCGTTTCAGCAACTATGGAAAATGTTCTTTACTCATTCATAGCTAATAAAGGTCGGGGTTAGTAGTAATGAAATGGTCTGACAACCAATCTTTGTTTTGATTTTTAAGGATTTATTGATCTTTAAAAATAAAACACATTTTAATTAAAAATATTGTCATTTTTATTCAAAGTAAAAAAAATATTACAACGCTGTAAATAAGGTAATAATTGTGGTACTTAGATAAATGCAAACAACATTAGAAATACACATTTATTACATTAACCTTCTGCGACTGAGGTGGTAGTCTGTCAGACACCGCCGAAAACATAAAACATTGCCAGATCGCAAAAAAGCGTGTTATAGCTCTGTATCGCTCAGTACCTTCCTGAAACGGTTCGCGGCAACGGTCAGTCGAGCGCGGGGGACCAGGCGGTGCCCACTTTTGGAGTTACGAGCTGAAAGTGTCTCACAGACGTAAGTACAGCAATAACGTTTGGGTTCTGTTAGACGTCACCTCATCAATATCTTTTTAACTTCATAGTGTCTGTCAGTCGTTATGTCAATAAAATATGCTAAATTCGCTCTCAGTCTTAGATAAATATAATAAATATCCTTATATTTATTATATTTATTCAAGTATTTTTGTTGATTACTTATTAGATGTCGGATCAGTGCAAAAAAAGACCACCAAAGCGAGACAGCAGTGGAAAGTATAGGAACAAATACGATGAATGGCTTGAAGGATTAGGGAAAGATGATGACCAAGAAACCAACCATGATTGCTGATTATGACCATTCTTAAGGTGGAGTCGACGCAATAGATAAAAAATGCTTCATCTATTCGTGCAGTCGCAAAAGCCCATGGCAATATTATACAGAATTTTGGATCTAGCTGGTACGCCGCAGTTCAGTACCTGGCATTTCTGGCATAAGTACTAAACTGTGGCGTGGGGACTTTTTATTACCTATGGCAAGAGAACTAATTATTCCTATCTTAAAAGAGCGCGTTTATAATGACAGACTGCCCAAAGAACTCCGTCTAACTATAACAAGAGTTTTAGGAATGATTTGCTTCCAGCAAGGCCTGAAGATCAGCTTCCAGGACCTGCAGGAAGAACATTATGCAGCATATGCCCCAGTAAATTAAAAAGGCCAACTAAATGTTACTGCTGTGAGTGCAAAAAGCACAATTTGTCTTCAAAGTTTGTCTCCACTTTGTAAAAATTGTCAATTTTAGGTCTTACAATAAGGGCAACTTTGAGACTGATTCATGCCCTATTGAACCATAGGATCTTATTGATTTCTTATTATTAGCCTCGAAAGAGATCATTTATAAGAATAACATTCATAGTTTTATAGAGGAACTGTTATTTCGATTTTTTTCGTTACTTTACTATGTTTAAGAGTAAAAGTCCTAAAAAAATGATCTCATTAAACGATTACATAATTACCACATATTTTATTTAAAAAACCCTTATTTATATATTTTGTTATATTACAAATGAACCATTTAATCATAAAATAAATAAATTCTATAGTTTTATTTGAAATTTCACAATAAACCATGATATTTAATACGACGTCTGACAGACTTCACCTCAGTCGAATGTTTATGCTAAAGTCACCTCAGTCGCAGAAGGTTAAATTAGGATGAGATTATGTATATGAGACACATTATTCGTATATTAGACAACGTAAACAGTGTCGTTTGAAATTAAAAAGAAATTCAATTCATACTCGTACGCCGTATAGTTCCCGGCAGAAAAGAATGCCGACTTTTGTGCTGTGCAGTATAAAGATCGCCAGATTAGAAGAGCTCTGGACGACTGCAGTGAAAGCAAGTCCGCTTATCTAAGTAAGTAGGTAACAAAACAAGTAACTGCGCAGCTTCAATGTTAGCTCTTTTTTCTGCCGGGATCTACGTAGGTATTGGTCCCACAGCGAGAGTTGAAGAAAACTCGGTTTTCTCAGTCGTCGTCACTCTTGGACCTCCTCTTGCTTATCATCAGACGGAAGGAAGTCAGATGTCGAGTCAGAATAAAATCACTAACGCGAGGCGAATTTAGTTGAACTGCAAAAACGTTCGCGATTTGAACCATCTGAACAGACTTTCACAATTTGAAGCAATAAATATCTGTTCAACAAAAGTTAAAGACCTTTCAACTTTTATTGATTCAATTGATAGTTGAAAGCGAATCGACTCGTCTGAACTTGTTCGTTCAACTTGCATTGTATGTAAATGTAAATTATGGCGTCCGCATCCACGAGAAAAATGCTAAAATGGACAGATAGTGTAAAGACACGTGTAATACTGAGTCGATTATTATTGAACCGTGAGAACGATACAGTCAATATTCGCTTTCAATTTTTCGTGAACGATAAGAATTTAACAACTAAATTCGCCTCGTGAGAACGCGGTGTAAAACAAGCGCATTTATTAATTGAATACAGCCGGTTTAATGACGTGA
The DNA here is from genome assembly GCA_905220615.1 of Tinea trinotella. Classification (NCBI taxonomy): domain Eukaryota; kingdom Metazoa; phylum Arthropoda; class Insecta; order Lepidoptera; family Tineidae; genus Tinea; species Tinea trinotella. The sequence goes on along the minus strand of HG992308.1, from coordinate 12,622,124 downwards.
CAAAGTAGTATTACGAGTAGATTGCCAATGACGAGTAGATTGTCAATGACGAGTAGAATGTCAATGACGAGTAGATTGTCAATGTCAAAGTGATATTGTTTTAATGGAAAGTGACAAAGTGTACAATCGTATACACTTGCTGTCTCGCTTTTTCTAAATATAATAAATGTGTGTGCAAATGAGATAGAAAACCACGACTCGTAATTACGTCCAGCTTTAAACGTGTACAGATTTTTGTGTGTTTTTTTCTTTATTCACCTCCAATTCTCCTTTTTCTATTCATTATACTGTTTTCTTCTTTTTTGATTTAACTGTTTCTATATCTTCATTTTGAACAGTTTCTTCCGTTGAATTGTTTTTACGTTTTTTCTTTTTAGACGTAACACTATTATCTGCTATTGCTATGTCTGTTTCGCCATCATTCTTCTTCTTCTTCTTCTTTTTCTTAGATTTCACTTGGACGCTATTCTCTTCCAATTGTACTTCATTGCTTTCTAATACAATTTTAGTTTTTTTCTTTTTCTTCTTCACTGGTTCTGTATTATCAAACTCTTGTGCTATTTCGACCGGAGTTTCATCTTTTGATGGTTTAATTTCTTTATTTCTATGTTTCTTTTGTTTTTTAGGGTTTACTTCTTCGTTTTGCTCATCGCTACTTCTATGCTTTTTCTTTTTAAGTTTTGATTCCTCACTATGTTCAAAGCCCTGTATATCTTCCAGCGAATGATCATCAGTAGATGGCTCACGTTTCTTTTTCTTTTTCGATTTCCTTTCTTTATTATCTTCATTTTCATCTACTGCCAAATCATTTTGTCTATAAAATCCTCCTTTCTGTTCTTCTTCTAGATCGTTTTTCGATTTTTTACTTTTCTTTATGTTTTGTACCTCCGTTTGACTATTAACTTTGTCATCAACGTGAACATCCTCCTTTTGATACCTATCTAGTACAGCTAAGAAAAAACCAGTTGTGAAATCACTCTCTGGTAGACAATACAAGCATCTAACACCCATACTTCCATACATTCCAGATCCTACATTATTCCATTGGCCTTTTAACAGTTCTTTGACATCTTGAACTCTCCATTTCGTTCGTGAAGTTTTGACCACATTCGTAATGACTCTTTCGTTTTCTTCAGTTCTTACGGAACATGTGCTGTAAACGATTCTTTTTGCGTTTGGGAATGCATTCATGGCGTGTTTGAGGAATTTTTCTTGTAACGATGTTAGTTTAGCAAGACGAGCCTCTTCTATATAGTTGTGTACAGATAGAGCCATTCCTGTTGGAGGGAAATAATAGAAATCATTACCTTTTGTAAGCCTATGTTTTATTACTAAGTTTATTTAATTTGTTAGGTTACACAAGAATTTACATCTACGTTTATTTATAGATAAAAATAAAGTGTTATGAATGCCATTTAAATTGATAATTTTAATTTTTAAAGGGGTTAAACGGAAATCAAAATAGTCTCTACAATAAACTTACCAGATCCAGAGCAACTAGGGTCTAGAAGTATGTACTCCACATCATCATAATCTCCTTTCTTAATTTCCAGAGTATCCATATTAATGGTTTTAACACAAGTTGATCCTGTCTTCTCAACAAAATCACACAGGGTTCTGTATCTGTCTTCATTTCTTTCTACAGCGTAGATTGTACCCTAAAATAATAAGGGCATGACTTATAACCGTAAAGCTTGTATAAAAAAGAATTGTGATGTGAGGGAAGCGAGTTGTGTCAGGATCGTAGAAGTGGCAATAGGGGTAACAATTTTATTGATTAAAGATTTAAAAATTAAAAAAAATACTTTATATTCAACTCTAGTGAAAAGATATGTGCATTAATTTTTTATATATCGAAATATTCAGTGCAACAATAATGTGATATTTTTAATTATTAAGCGCCGTATTACAAAAATATGCGTAGCTATCGTTTTATGCTACGCGTTTCAGGATTTAAGGTGACCGTGGTGTAGAGGCAGTGCAATGGTTACACAAACTGAGAGCATGAGTTTGAGACCACCCACCGGTACCAATATATCTTTGATATATTCACTTTGGTTGTCCTGTTTCTATGATACAAGCACTTTAGTATAGAAATGTAATAAAGCTTGTAAGTTGCCAGTTTTAACTAGCCCGGATTAGTAAATGTGATTGCTATTAAACTGTAATAGCAGTCACTTCCCATTCATAAACCGTAGGGTGCTGTCATATGTTGAGTCACAAAGAATTAATAAAAAAAAATAAAAAAATAAACATACATTATTTCTCATGTAGGCTGCTAGTTGTGTGGTCTTCATTCCTGGAGCTGCACACATGTCCAACACAACGCTGCCCGCTGGAGGAGCTAACAAGTGTACCGCCATTGTCGTCGCCTGAACAATTACAAATATTAAATGATATTTTAATAAGAAAAGACGTTGACATGTTATACGCGCTCCGAAAGTGGCATGCTAAAACTTTGCTAATGAGCAAACCCGAACTCGGTGTGGCGATGTAGAGCAACATATATTTGTCTCTTTTTCACTCTCAATAACTATAATTCCGTCCTATTTTCACTTCGACGTGACTTCGCTCAGACTCTTGCCATTTGCGAACATCAAAACTGGTGTATATAACGTATCTACCTCATTTTACATCAATGCTCGCACCTATATTCTAAAATTACTATGGAATCGTGGATTGGAATCGTGGATTGGCCACGTGGAAAGGATGATTGAAAGTAGATTGAGGAAAGGAATTTATTAATCTGATGTGGATGAATACGTTGAATGAAGCAGACCCCGAGAGGGTCTTTTCAGCCAAATCGGAAACATCCTTAAAAAAGCTCGGTCGCCAAGTGCCCATAATAGTAGAGCTTATATGAAAAGAATTGTGGATGTGATTGGCGCTTGATTGTCTCTGCCTATCCCTGTGGGAAAGCGTGACAATATTTAATTGAAAGTTGGACAGATTTTTTTAGGCATGCACACGCAACAATAAGCGACGTACATCCAGCAGTTAGTGAACTGCTCGTCAAACTTATAGGATAGAGGAATTTTGTAGTAATCGTTTAGGCGCAGTGTAGTGGTCAGACGTTCCAGAGATAAGCTACAGACAGACACTGGGTTCGATCTCCGTACGACAGTTTACCAATGTGCATGCGTAAAAAATTCCTTCTATCCAATTTACTTTATTAACAGTAATAATACTAACATCAGAATATACAAAAGTTATAGAGTACTTGGCGCATTGGTTAATTAAGTCCAAGGTTCATTTCCTGGTCGAAGCAAAGCTTTGTTTTGATCATTTATTTCAATCAATCAATCAAATTGTCACACAGGGATAGGCATCTTTTTGTAATAATTCATAATAAGTTTTTTTACATAATATAAGTG